>JAJKLG010000006.1:0-2400000 GCA_022539325.1 Xylariaceae sp. FL0804 | reverse complement strand
TGCCACACGTCCTCGAGACGCCCTCAATGGATTCACTAGAAGGATTACTTAACCGCCAAGAGCCTCCCTCACCTTAATACCCTCTTGAAAACAGCCGCGGCGTTAGGCTGTTCTGGGCAAGAAACACTGGACAAAGCTCCGCTCCACGCCTCATTTGCATGGCCTCATACGAAGGCGCTAGTCTGAATGAAGTAGTAAAGAGTGGGATACGGCCTGTACAGCGGGCAGCCAATGAGATGGGCAAGTTACGGACCTGCCGTCAACGTTAGACACCCTACCGAGTACTTGGACACAAGTAACGAATCTGACTTCCATCACGACCGACTCTAACCTTCTCACTACTCGAGAAATCAAACTTCACCAGAGCGCCGAATCCCGGCCTCTTGAGTCACTAGGCGGCATTTGCAGGACTTTATAGCTGCCTGTTGTGCCCACTGCAGGAACACGAAGCTCTACGAAGTACCTTTTGGTCCTATGCGCCTCTCGGTGTCTTGCCACGATTCTGCAAGGCTGCGGTCGAGCTGATATCTGCCTGCAAGCTTTGATCACCCGGAATACATGGCTCAGGCTTCAACTTCCTGACCGCTGACCCGGGAGCTCTGCGAGAGAACCATACCGACGTCTGCCTTCCGCCCGACTTATGTATCGCTGACACTTCCGCTTCTCCCGGTCGCTTCAAGACTACTGTACCATCTGACAAGATGGCAAGCGATGCCGATGTCGACATAAGTGCGCTCTCGCCGGAGCAGCAGTCGGCGCTTGAACAATATACCCAGGTGACTGCGCAGGAGCTCAAGGATGCCGTGCCTGTCCTGCAGAGGTCACAGTGGAACGTTCAGATAGCAGTCGCCAAATTCTTCGATGGCGAAGGCCCCGACCCCGTCGCCGAGGCTATGGCAGCTCAGGATCACATTCCCCAGCAACTCTCCAGACATGAGAACCTCCAAGAGAGCCTCATGGCATCTTCCGGTGAATTTGGACGGCCTCCGCCGCGAGCGAGGCCCGACGCCGCTCCGAGAATTGTGCCTCAGCCCTCCTCAACTCACCGTCCGCCTCTGCTCCTCGCCATTATCTTCGCGCCGTTCCACTTGGGCTACCGCGCCCTCTCGACAATTTTCCGCACCTTCATGTATATATTTACTTTTCTCCCGTCTTCGATACGCCCGCGAGCGATAACGACGACCATGACAAGCGGCTTCAGGGGCACGGCGGGCAGGCGCATGCTGATGCCGCGGGACACGGCGGCCAGATTCAAGCGGGAGTTTGAGGAAGAGTACGGGAATACCAGCCTGCCCTTCCATGAGAGCGGTTTCGCGCAAGCGCTGGACATTGCGAAGAAGGAGCTCAAGTTCCTGCTGATCGTCCTCATGTCGCCCGAGCACGACGACACCGAGTCCTTCACGCGGGACACGCTGCTCTCGCCCGAGGTCGTCGGCTTCGTCAACGACCCGGCCAACAACATCGTCCTCTGGGGCGGCAACGTGCTCGACTCGGAGGCCTACCAGGTGGCGGCCGAGTACAACTGCACCAAGTACCCCTTCTCGTGCCTCGTCTGCCTCACGCCCAAGGAGGGCGGCGGCGGCGGCAGCAGCACGCGCATGGGCATCGTCAAGCGCCTGCCCGGCCCGCTCCCGCCCGCCACCTACCTCGCCGAGATCCAGACCGCCATCGGCAGGTACGCGCCCGACCTGGCGGCCGCGCGCGCCGAGCGCGCCGCCCACGAGGTCGCCCGCTCGCTGCGCACCGAGCAGGACTCGGCCTACGAGCGCTCCCTCGCGCGCGACCGCGAGCGCGCCCGCCTGCGTCGCGAGGCCCAGGCCCAGGCCCAGGCCGCCGAGGCCCGCGCCCGCGAGCACGCCGAGGCTAAACGCCTGCGCGCCCGCCAGCGCGCCCAGTGGCGCCGCTGGCGCGCCGCCACGGTCGCGCCCGAGCCCGAGCCCGCTGCCGACGCCGTCCGCCTGGCGCTCAAGATGCCCGAGTCGTCGGCGGGCGCGCCGGGGCGCCGCGTCGTGAGGCGCTTCGCCGCCGATACCACCATGGAGGAGCTGTACGCTTTTGTGGAGTGCTACGACCTGCTCGGCGGCGGCGGGGAGGTTCAGGGGCAGGGGCAGGGGCAGGGGGTGAATGAGAAGAAAGTGGTGGCAGATGACGATGATGATGATGACGATGAGAAGATGATGGACGCGTCGTACGAAGAGCCCGAGGGCTACACGCACGAGTACCGGTTCCGCATCGCGTCGCTCATGCCGCGCGAGGTCTACGCCCCCGACCCGTCCGCCACCGTCGCCGACAGGGTCGGTCGCGGCGGCGGCAACCTGATCGTCGAGGACGTCGAGGAGCCCGATGATGATGATGATAAGTACGGTGGCGGAGATGAGGAGGAGGACGAGGATGAGGATAAGGAGAACAAGGGGCAATATTAGATAGGGGTGCATAAGTAGTAAGCGGGCCAGCGAGCGGCCTGGATGTATGGATATGACTGGGTAGGTAGGTATGTGAGTACCTAAGGTAGCCAAGCTCGCTCTGTATCAACATTACATCCTTTGGACCCCAGAGAGAGACGTTCCGCCATCTCCAGCCCGAGCGACGAGAGCTTGGAGAGCAGTGAGCTTCCGCTTATTATGTGGTTGCCTCATCTGACCGACTACTTTATGCCGTGACTTTGGTTGTCAGCCCTCTAGGTACTTAGGTATAGAATACGCAGGTAGTGATAGCTATGGGCGGAATGCGAGTTATGGGCTGCGTTCTGATCAGCCAAGTACCAAGGTAGGTATGTTAAGTCTGTACGAGGTATGTTCGAGTGATGCAGCGGCAGTTCTTAGTTGGTCTGGACGAGCTTCACCTCTTCTTGGTCGCCTGTGTTTGTTGGCGAGCGCGATACTTAGTGACCGGGCAGACGTTGCGCATGAGCTGGGTGCAGTTGCGGGAGCCGACTGCGTCTTTCTTCTATCTTTCTGTTGTTCTTCTTTTGCTTATCTTTTTTTTATTTTTCCCCTCTGAGGCGGGCATCCTCTACAGGCATCAACATGTACCTAGACAGATACTTATATAATACCTACTTACTGCTCAGCAGCCATCGAGCCTAAGCATCGGCCGTCCCCCTATCTGGAGGCATGTGCTCTTGCGGCGTGCTTCTCAGGAGTGCCACGCACCACACGCACACACACACATATACACATACGTACCAAGTCCAGCCCCGAAGCGCACCCACCGGCATAGATCGAGACCTTACATAGGTACATACATACTTCATAGCAAGCCATCACGCGCGCGTTCGTCGTGGGCGCCAGCACTTTTCGCAGGAGGCCCACGTCGCCACCACCACCGCCACCACCATATATGTGTAGCGGACGACAGGAGAGGAACTGGCTGCGAGACGCAGGGACTGGATGATGCCCTTGCCCGCCCGGGGAAGAAGACGGCTGTAATTATGGAATAAGCTTGACGGAAATGTCTTCTGTGTGCCATTCTCTGGGAGCCTTTACCTAGTAGGTATGCCAACCAACGCCTTGACCATGCCTGGATCGAAACAGAAACATCCATCCCCCCATTCTCGTCGCGTCGCCCCCCTTGGCGATCCATCTCATCTTAGTCATACACCCGCCCGGTACAGGTAATGGCGCTTCGTCGTAGCAATATACTGGCCTTGACTTGCCTGATCCCCTAGTCGCCCCGGGTCTCTTCGTTGTCTCTTCTACAATACCGACGGACCGGCTGACCGACCGCCCGCTCGATCGAGGTCGAAGGTAGATAGATCAGTGGCCCTGCTGGCTTTCCTTTGCGAACTTCTGGTGGATGCGGGCGATCTGCTCGTCGACGTTGACGCTCTGCATGTGGGTGATGGCGGCCTGGCTGCGGCCCTCGAGGTTGCCGTCGAAGCTGTTGATGGCGGCGCGCTTGCGGCGCGCGGCCTCCTCCTCGGTGACGGGCTGCCCCGCGCTGTCGAAGATGTCGCCGCGCTGGCTGGCGAGGCGCTTGAGGTTGTTGGCCATGTCGGCGTGCGTCAGGTTGGTCGTGGCGAAGCGCGCGTCCGCCTTGGCCTTGTGCTCCTTCCACTTGGGGTCCAGCAGCTCGATCCGCATGTGCGCCTCCAGCTCGTTCATCGGGATCTTCTCGTGGCAGTTGGGGCAGAGCGCCATCTGCTGCGTGCCCTGCCGGTTCGCCGCGTTGCGCGCCGCCGCCCGCGGCACGTAGTTGTCCTTGATCTTCATCGGCGCCGCGCCGCCCTTGGCCTCGGCCTGCGCCTGCTGCACCCGCAGGCGGGCCTCCTCTCGCTCGCGTATCCTCTGCGCCTCTTCGTCCTCCTGCGGGCCGTTGGGCCTCGGCGGCGGAGCCATCTGGTAGGCTGCTTGGGGAGGCGTCGGGGTGGACTGGAAGGGCTGCCCGGCAGGAGCACGCTGGGGCGGGTAGGCTGTATGGCGCGGGATGTTGTAGTTCGATTGTCGCGCAGGATAGGAGCTATAGGTGGTATCCTCGTCTGTCGGCATTGCCTCCTCTATGCGGAGGTTGGCGCTGACGGAGATCCTGGCCTTCTGCTCGAGAGAAGCATATTGCAAGTCCGAAAGAGAGGTCGGCGGAGGCAGATTGGCTTGGTCATCCGCCTCGGTGAAGACGACTGTCTCAACTACGACGAAATCGTGCCAGTCAATCTGGGCATACGTCACTCGCTCCTTCTCGTCCTCCTCTTCCTTCTTCTGCTTTTCGTCCGCCTGATGCTTGTGCCACTCTGCCCGCTGCTTGGCGCGGCCCAGGAGGTGATACCTGTCGTCGACGTTTCGTTGTAGCTCGGCGACCTTCTCTTGCTGCACGCGTCCCCCTTCGCCGTCGATGCCACCAGCCCTCAACAGCATGGAGTACTGGTCGATCAGGTGCTGGAAGAAGTTGTGTAGACTGTGGTTCGGGCGCAGGAAATCAAACTGGTAGTTGCCGGCTTCTCGCTGGGAGAGCGCGGTCATGAATTGTCGGCCGTTCTTTGCGACAAACAGTGCAGTCAGCCTCACAACCTCGAGATCCTGGGCGCTGATGTTCGGCATACGCGCTGAGAACTGGAAGTCTGGAGGCTTTGGAGGGCCTTTCGGCTTCTCTTCTACCGGGGCGGCAGCTTCGCCAGCGCGGCCGGCGGCCACAGCGGTGCCGCGGCCCTCTTTAATCTCGCTCAGTCGCCATAGGTAATAGGGATTGTACGGGTCGGCGGTGCTTAAGAAGCTGAATTTTGGATTATTCTTTTCCTTCTCTCGGATGCGGTCTTCGAATGCGACGCCGTTGCGCGCGACGAAGCCAGCCGTCTTCTCAAGGATGGTCTTGAACTCCTTGGGCGGCAGCACAACGCCCTGGGGAGGCTTGATCTCATCCAAAGCCGCCGCTGAGTCGCCGTTAGTGGTTGCAGCCATCGTGATGACAGACAATTGCAAACCCTCCTTAACGATGTGGCGGGGAATGCAGCTGTTGGATGGGCCGAGTCGCGATTCAAGCTCGAGCAAATAGAAAAGGTGACTTATCGCTGGTCCGGCCCCAGATGGATACTTCTTACCTACCGCTGGACCTCACATTACCTAACCTTGTCTATTAGATAAGCTGCAGTGAAACTGGAGGCGGCCCATAGAGGGGGAAAAGGTTTTGTCTGTTGTATGCAGCTAAGCGGCAATAGTATGCCCCCGAATCTCATAAGATATCCAGAGCTCGAGGTAAGGAGGATAACGAGGTGTTCCCAGCAGCAAAAATAGACTCAATGCGCCAATGATGCGATAAGATACGCGTCGGGTCCACCTCTGGCAGCTGAAATGCCAGACAAGCTCTGAATAGAACCCGGACCCCTGCGCTAATCCGGGAATCCCAAAAATCGGATAAGGCCACTGTAGCATCGCGAGCCGGCCAGCGTGGACCCGACCTGGATCCCCTTTCACCACGCCGCCCTACGCCGCCCTCAGCCGTACTCCATCGCCAACCTAGCGACGAAAGGGGGCCATTCCTCCCTGTTTTCACTCTTGTCTACCTCTTCGTGCGCGGCCACATGTCCTCCTTGTAATGGTTGTTTTTGCTTCTTGACTCTCGTTAACCGCCTCTTCGTTCCCCCCTTCTCTCGGTGCCTTTGCCTGCCAGCCTGACGCCTGTGTCACCAGCCGGTGTGCTTGTGTGGCGTAGCGCAGACTGGAAGCGAAGCTCCTTTTCTCGCGAAGAGGCCACTAATCCCTTTCGTCTTTCCTTCCTCCTCTCGACTCCCCTCGACCTCCTCTCGACCTCCTCTCCTCCTATCGAGTGTTTGTAGCGCCCACACACGAGCATGGCCAAGTCCAACTCGACAAAGCCGCCCTCAACGAAGGGCGGCTCTTACACTTCACCCAAAGTCAAGAACCAGGCCCAGAAGCGCCATGATGATTACACATCGGACGGTGTTGACGACAACGACATCTTCCTGCTGCCCATATCCGACTACCAAGTCATGTTCCTGGTCACCATCCTCGGCGCCATTGTGCGGCTCTTCCGCATCTACCAGCCCACCAGCGTGGTCTTTGACGAAGTCCAGTACGTTCTCTGCTGATGCATCTGGGCCCAGCTCAAACTGATGCTGATCCGCGCCTATAGCTTCGGTGGTTTCGCGTCCAAGTACATCAAGGGCAAATTCTTTATGGACGTCCACCCGCCACTGGCCAAGCTGCTCATTACCCTGTTCGGCTGGCTGGCCGGCTTCGACGGCGACTTCGACTTCAAGGAGATTGGCAAGGACTATCTCGAGCCGGGTGTCCCCTATGTCGCTATGCGCATGTTCCCGGCCATCTGCGGCATTCTGCTTGTGCCGACGGTTTTCCTCACCCTCAAGGCCGTCGGTTGCCGCACTGCTACTGCGGCTCTAGGTGCCTCGATGATCGTGTTCGGTAAGCTTAGATGACCTAACTCACTGTGGCCCAAATCACAGCGCCATACTGACCTCTCATTGCACTCCAGAGAATGGACTTTTGACCCAAGCGCGCTTGATCCTGCTCGACTCTCCCCTCGTCCTCGCAACCGCTTTCACCGCTCTGGCATTCACCTCCTTCACGAACCAACATGAACAAGGGCCTACCAAGGCATTCGATATGAGCTGGTGGTTCTGGCTTGTCATGACTGGTTTGGGAATGGGCATCACTGTCAGCATCAAATGGGTTGGACTCTTCACCATTGCCTGGGTTGGGTCTTTGACTCTCGTGCAACTATGGGTCCTGCTGGGTGACACTAAGACGGTCACGATGCGCATCTTCGCGAAGCATTTCATGGCCCGTGCCTTCTGCCTGATCATTATTCCGATCACCTTCTACATGGCCATGTTTGCCATCCACTTCGTCGCTCTGGTAAACCCGGGCGAGGGCGATGGCTTCATGAGCTCTGAGTTTCAGGCAACTCTCAACAACAAGGGGATGCAGGATGTGCCTGTGGATATTGCCTTCGGAAGCCGCGTTGCCATCCGCCACGTCAACACTCAGGGGGGCTATCTGCACTCGCACCCTCTGATGTATCCCACGGGCAGTCAACAGCAGCAGATCACGCTTTATCCCCACAAGGACGACAACAATGTATGGCTGATGGAAAACCAGACCCAGCCCCTAGATGCCAACGGAGAGACCATCAACGGTACATTGGCCTGGGACAACGTCCAGAACATCACCGAGAACTACATCACAGACGGTGCTGTCATTCGTCTATATCATGCCGCCACTAGTCGTCGTCTTCACTCTCATGACGTCCGCCCCCCGGTCAGCGAGCAGGAGTGGCAGAACGAAGTTTCGGCCTATGGCTACGAAGGGTTTGAGGGTGATGCGAATGACTTATTCCGAGTCGAGATAGCCAAGAAGCAGTCGGTTGTGGGCGCTGCTCGGGGGCGCCTCCGAACCATCCAGACCCAGTTCAGGCTCGTTCACATCATGACTGGATGTGCTTTATTCTCTCACAAGGTGAAGCTTCCCGACTGGGCATCTGAGCAGCAAGAAGTCACTTGCGCGAAGCAAGGCACCCTCCCGAACAGTCTGTGGTATATCGAGTCAAATTCGCACCCCCAACTCGCCGAAGATGCCGAAAAGGTGAACTACGCCAACCCTGGATTTTTGGGCAAATTCTGGGAGCTGCAGAAGGTCATGTGGAGGACAAACGCAGGCCTGGTCGAGTCTCACGCCTGGGACTCTCGACCAGAGTCATGGCCCGTCATGCGCCGTGGCATCAACTTCTGGGGCAAAAACCACCGTCAGATCTATCTGATTGGCAACCCTGTCGTGTGGTACTCGTCCACGCTGGCAGTGGTGGTCTACGTGCTCTTCAAAGGCATCGCTGTGCTGCGTTGGCAGCGTAGCTACGACGACTACTCGAACACCACGTTCAAGCGCTTCGACTACGAGATAGGGTCGGCTGTGCTCGGCTGGGCATTCCACTACTTTCCATTCTTCTTGATGGGACGCCAATTGTTCCTGCATCATTATTTCCCCGCTCTCATCTTTGCGGTCATGGCGTTCTGCCAGATCTACGATTTTGCCACAACTCGCTTTGCCATTCCTGGCGTCCGGGCCAACCCTCTGATCAACAAGGCTGGTGTCGTCGCGCTGCTGGCCATGTCTGCAGCCGTCTTCGCTCTCCTCGCACCGCTTGCCTATGGAAATGCGTGGACCAAGACAGAATGCAATCGTGTCAAACTGTTCAGTACTTGGGACTGGGATTGCAACAACTTCTTGTCAAACGTGAGTGTTCCATCCCAAGGCATGCCATCGAGACAACGCGGTTGAGGACGTAAAGGCGTGTGTATTCCCGTTTCACCTCTGTCGTTTAGGTATTAGCTGAGGGACTCGGGGCTCGGGGAAACTCACTCGTGTGTCATGGTCACTAATGTACATGTGTTACTAGTATGATGCATACTCTGGCTTGCCTGCCGAATCAGCCCCATCAGCCGGGCAGTCTCAGGCGCCCGCTGCCGCCAACCAAGGCAAAGCACCTGTAGCAAACGAACAGCAGGACCCCCCAAACGGGGTGATCTCTGGGGCCCCAAAATTCGAGCCTCAGGGACAGAAGGTGATCGGACGCGAGGAAAAGATCGAATACCGAGACCAGGACGGCAACCTCCTAAACGAAGAGCAGGTGAAGGAGCTCGAAGGGAAAGTCGAGTTCAAAACCAAATACGAAACGAGAACGCGCGTGCTCGACGCCAACGGCAACGAAGTATTGATGCCCGTCGAAGAGCTAGCCGGCGCGGGCGTCGCACCGCCGCACCCGGACGTCCAGGGAGCTGATCAGGAGACCAAGCAGTCGGCCAAGGACAACTCGGTCCCCCAGGAGGCGTCATCGAGCCAGGATGGACAAAAGGAGGCCGAAGGGAAGTCGCCAAAGCCGGCCAGCGAGGGCAACGAGGCTACTGGCTAGGTGACTCATGGTGTGTAATGTGATCCTCTTTTCCTGAGATGGATGGATTCGGGCCAGTTAATGCATTTGAGGACGGAGGCTTGGCTGGCGTGGAAGGTCGGGTACATGAGTCGATAATGGTGGAAGGAAAAATCAGCGCATCTACCGGATTCTCTGTACAACACTACCTATTGCTCACGAGATGACGAGCACATTGTCGGTGATGGTTTAAGCCAATCACAAGTAAGGTGTCAAAATGGCATCATGATGGCATGCTGCCTGCCAGAGCTTCGTTCGCCATCACAGATCAGCTATTTGCAAGGTCGAGCTATCTATCTGTACTTGTAGGAGAAAAAAACAACGTGTCTCAACATTTCATTCAACAGTATGGTGACCTCGTAACCAACAGCTGTGAAGTCTCGCGAGTTAAGTTCTTCTCAGTCGCTACCTAGGGTTCACATACAACTGAAAGAAGTCAAAGAGTATTGCGTGTCCCCTTGCCGGGCAAACGCTATCTCTCCCGGGTGCTCATGACGCCCGTTCGGCAACGGCAGACGATACATTCACAGTACATGGGATCTCGCACACCAACTCCGTTGCCTGTACTACGGTGTCGGGCTCGTCCATAACCTACCTCACCAGCAGGGCTGAGGGAAGGGGCGAAAATTGAACACCTTAATCCGGGTCAGGGTGGAGGTGGTCAGTCGTCATGAATGCCACGAGCTTGTCCGCTGGGCTGCGTCGCCCGCCTTCTTCCCTCGATGACGAAATGTCAGCCAGCTTGCGTACCCGGTGTGTAAAACTCATTGCTCCTGGAACCTGGCGTATTGATTCTCACTGGATGGATCACTTGATGAGTTTTAGATGAGGGACGTCGGAAAGGAATGGAATGGGCTCTGGCATCATCACCGCACGTACACGTTCCTCGCGGTGGTCATGGCCTGCTTACCTACTTACGGGATTCACAATTCCCCGTCTATCACTCAGCTGGGTCGTTCTGCCGCCTCGGTACGCTTTCGTGTCTCTTCATGTAGGCAGGCAGTATTCGATCTAAATAATCGGTCTGTGTTTCTGCGTAACCTTTGCTCCCACAACACACGACCTTGGCCTACCTAGTTACGGACAAAACAAACCACTGGTGAATCTACCCCTATCTGGCCTCTGGCGGCTTGCGGCTTGAGCGAGCAGCTGGGCGGCCGCTACCAAGGCCGTGTAACTATAGCCGGATGGCCCGTACTTAGCACCCTGCTCGAGGCTTAAGTAGTTAGCAGAAAGTCCCAGGAAAACAAGATGAAAAACCGTAGGAACCCGCCCCAGGCTAGGCGAAGTTTCAACCCACTTGTGAAAGTCTTCGCCCATAGTATCAAGTCGGGCTCTGGTACAGTAAGTAGGGTGTCTTGAGTGTTATATCCAAGTACCTCGTATCTTGTTCTATTACGTTCCCACAAGACAAGGCGGTAGTTAACTAGAATACCTAGGTTCGGGTAAGTCAGCTCCCTTTCTGACTTGAAACCCTCTCGGAATTGTGTTACATGATCATGAGAGCACGGAATTACAACATCAAAACCCAATTGGCCGGCATAACAAGGGACTTATGCGTGCTCCCACCGTCAATGCTGTGGCGAACTACGTGGTCTAATGTTTGCCTGAATGTGAAACATCGAGCAGAAGCCACCTGCGGAACCGAAACCACGAAACTGAACCCTCGGCAGTCACCCTTTCATCAGATGAACCGCGAGTGGCTGCCTGGTGTGATGGTGATATGATGTAAGTGGAAGATAGGATACCCAACCGAAGTAGGCAGGCCAGCGAGTGACAACAGGTAGACAGACCGCTTTCATCCAACTTACAGAAGAAGTCCTGGTAGTTCGCGATCCCATAACTCGCTCCCGACATGCTGTACAGCACGCTCCCAGCTGGTCCGCCACGACTTCGTCACTGGTCTCTTACCTTTCGGCCAGTCCTCATCCAAAGGGTAGAAAGGGGGAAGTTACAGAAATGACGGGACTATATGAACTCATACATTCTAGTATATAAAGCAGTGGTGAACCTTACATCTTCCGCGCTCCGTTTCTCCCATCCACTACTCTCCCAGTCACCACCCGGGTAAGACACGCCAGAGCCAAAGTGCAGACACAGGAAGGAAACCGACGCAATGAAGTGCACCAACCTATCTCTGACCGTCTGCTTTGCGGCGCTCTCCGTGCTCGTCCACGGCGAGTCTGTGCAGCTCTCAGCGGTTCCGGGGGCCACGGCAGCGCCGGTGCAGAACGACGTGAGTGGCTTGTGATCTCAAGACCTTTCCCTTCGCTGCTCCCCCATGGCTTTATCTCAGTAGCCAGCGTGACAGCCTGGCTGGCTGGCTGGCTGGCTGGCTGGCCGACTAACTCATCACATACAGACATACGAGATCTACTGCAACATGCCGGGCCGCCAGCCGGTGCCAGTCGGCGTGCTGAACACAATGTATGATCAGTACTACGGCTTTCCCCCGGAGGCCGTCGGTCCCGACCTGGTGAATGTATCGGCACACAAGTGTGCCTTGCTGCAGTGTGTGAGTCTTGCCGCGCCTTGGGTAGTGCACAGTGCTTTCTTGGGTTCTCATCTGCGACTGCTCCCCCGCTTTTTCCCCTTTCTCCCTATTTTCGCCTCTTTCCTCTCTCATTTTGACCACCGACCGGCACGCGGTTCCAAGCTTGCAGCTGACGTCTGCAAAAACCAACAGGTCCACAACAGCTCGGTCCTCTGGATGTGCAACGACAACCCGTCCGCAGTGCAGGCGCTGACGTGGACCGTGGCCGACGTGCTCCTGCTGCTCAAAGCGAACGACACGCCCGTGGGCCAGCCGCGGTGCGCGGTCCCCGGGAACCCGTCGCTGCTCCAGGGGCAGGTATTCCCCGGCGCCGGCCTGGGCTGGAACCTGATCGTCGACGCCCGGGACGGCGGCTGCTTGAACCAGACTGGGCTCGAGGTCGATATTTGACGGCTAGCGGTGGGGAAGGGGGGGGGGGGGGGGGGGGGGGCGGTTGGCCGCGGCAGAGCGCTCGCGTGCCTGGCGTGGTGCGTAGATGGTGCTTTGGTGTTTGAGCGACTTGAGCAGAGTAAACGTCATATTTGTGGTCACTGAGGTGGTGTCTTGGGGTGGTCAGAAACCCCCGTCAGAAACACGGTACTTCTACGGAACGAGACATGTCCTTCATTAACTTATCCAGTCTAATTACCTCCTACAACTACAGAATCATCTCTTTCTCTGGTATTATTGAATGTATTGGTAGAACACGTAATAGAGAACACTACAGCAACACAGCAGGCCCGGTCCTGTATATAGGCCGTCAAGTTCTTGTTAGATTAATGTTGCGCGGCTGCCCTCGGTGAACAGCTCGTCGTCCTTTCCAATGCGTTATTGCTACGGATAGGGGTAGCTGTCAGCTGGCGCCAGCCGTCAACAGCTGAGACCCTGCACATTCACGCCTAATCATGCGCTGACGTTAGCGTCTGTTTTATCTCGTGTAATGGCGGTAAGGAGTCCAGTCCCATTGAACCTCAACCCTCCGAAAGCAACGTCGTGATACCCCTTCAGTCTACTGCTGCCGTGCCACCTCTGCTCTGAAAGTCTCATCTCGTACCAAAAACACACCTTAGAATAATAGTGGTACTTACACCTGCCGCAACTCATCCACTTGAGCCAATGACGACCAGGTACAGAGTAGAGTGTGAGTTGCGTCGCCACTTGGCCTGTCCCCCGTGGACTGAGCTGACAGCCGCTTCAAGATGCGCTCAAGACGCATAGGAGAGACCAATTTATAGGTAATTCCTCGGCCCATTCCAGCTACGGTATTCAGAAACCAGGGCCTTGTGAAGTAAGCCCATGTATTGGGGCATCATCTTCCCATCCATCGTCGCACTCGGACCCACTCACAGCAACAAGAGCACCAAACGCAGCAGCTACAACAGCCACAACCACAGCGGCGCCAGCAGTAGTATCGGTGTTTGCAGTGACACCGCAGCTGTAGCAGTGGCAACAGCGACGGTAGAGACAATAGCGGCATCATCATCATCACCACCATCTTCACCATCATCTTCAACGGCAAGGTCAACAGAATCGGCATCGACAGCAAGAGCATCGGCACTGCCATCAACAACACAGGCAACTACTACAGACATGGACCGACAAGCACGAATGTCTCCATGGATGGGAAGGGTATGCCCCAATGTGTGGGCTGTATGAGATTCAAGGTCTTTGGCAGAGCTCTGGCCGGGATTCACCGGCTGATTCGGTATCTAGAATGGATCAAGGGGCTACTCGCGGTCCCCTTCGTGCTGTACTCGCAGCCCACGGGCGTCTTCGAGACCAACGGCATCAGCATCACGCAGATGTCCGAGGAGGCACACCGGCGCTACGCCGAGATCATGCGGGACGTGGAGGGGATGATTGACGACCACAGTCAGTGAGCCCCCTTGAGTCCCGTCTCTCTCCCCTCCCCTTGCTCGCTCGGCCAACGCCCCCTTCCCATCCCTATCCTATCTCAACCGCTCTCGCTGATGGATGGATGGCCGGCCGGCGCCGCGGGGGGGCACACAAGTCATGCACCAGTCCAAGGCGGTGCACGTGCCGTCCAAGCTGCAGCTGCTGGTGCCGACGATCGGGACCTTCTTCACGCGGCTGCCGCTCGAGGCGGCCTTCAAGCTCCAGGACCGGCGGCGCCTCATCTCGTCGCGGCGCTTCGTCTCGCCCTCCTTCAACGACGTCCGGCTCGTGCTCAACTCGGCCCAGATCATGGCCCTCACCACCTACGGCGGTTCTGGCGGTTCTGGCGGCGGCGGCTCCGGCGGCCTGCGGCTCGCCACCTTCGACGGCGACGTCACCCTCTACGACGACGGCGAGAGCCTCGAGCCGGACAGCCCCGTCGTGCCCCGCCTCGTCGACCTCATGCGCCGGGACGTCAAGGTCGGCATCGTCACCGCCGCCGGCTACACCACGGCTGACCAGTACTACGCCCGCCTGCACGGATGTGAGTCGCCCGACGCTGCTTTCTGTATTAGGTAGTCTCCTGGCTCCCTCCCTGCAGAAGGGAAGTCTATCTGTGTTGCCATTCCTGCTGCTGTCGCCAGCTCTATCTTCTGCTACTGTCGCCGTCACTGCTTTTTCTTTTTTTTTTCCTTTGGATCCTTCTCCGCCTAACACCGCCTGGCTGCAGTACTGGACGCGATCGCCCAGTCGACGGTCCTCTCGCCGCAGCAGCGCCAAAACGTGGTCATCATGGGCGGCGAGGCCAACTACCTCTTTGAGTTCGACGCGACCTCGCCGCACCTGCTCGCGCCCGTGCCCCGCGAGCAGTGGCTGACCCCCGAGATGGCGGCCTGGTCCGAGACTGCCATCACGGCGTTGCTGGAGTATGTCTTCTCTTTCTCTCTCTCTCCCCCTCGGGCCATATCCCCTCCATTCCTTCCTTGCAGGCAGGCAGGCCTTGGATGCGTTTTCCTTCCGCTCGGAGCAAGTCAGGAGGCAAGCGGAAGAGGATCATAAGCTGACCTTCGCTTAACTCAACCTCAAACAGCGTGGCCGAGGCGGCGCTGCGCGACTGCATCAAGACGTTGAGGGTGCCGGCGACGCTCATGCGCAAGGACCGGGCTGTGGGCATGTAAGTGACAACCTGCCAGAGAACCAAGTCTTGCCTCCCCCTTCCGGTCTCATCCTGGGGGCTCGTACATCCCTCCGTCCCGCTCGTCGGACGTGATTCCGTCGCTTCCTTCTCGCGTCGGAGCCACCATAACAACCCCTACCTACTTCTAACCGGAATCCACGATTACCTACCTACCTCCCTACCTTCACTGACTCCAGAGGTTTTTGATTGACTACTTTCCTGCCATGCCATCACAGCATCCCCCGCGACCCCAAGCAGCGCATCCCGCGCGAGTCGCTCGAGGAGACGGTGCTGGTGGTGCAGAAGATCCTCGAGCTCAGCGCCGGCGGAGGCGGCGGCGGCGGGGCACTCGGCAACCTCGGCGGCAGCCGCCTCCCCGCCGTCCCCTTTTGCGCCTTTAACGGCGGCCGCGACGTCTTCGTCGACATCGGCGACAAGAGCTGGGGCGTCTCGGTCTGCCAGAACTGGTTCGGCGGCGGAGGCGGCGGCGGTGGCGGCGACGGCGGTAGCGTCATCCGT
Source organism: Xylariaceae sp. FL0804 (assembly GCA_022539325.1). NCBI lineage: Eukaryota > Fungi > Ascomycota > Sordariomycetes > Xylariales > Xylariaceae > Xylariaceae sp. FL0804. Next base: position 2,384,482 of record JAJKLG010000006.1, on the reverse strand, counting down.
CCCGAGGAGACGCTGCACGTCGGCGACCAGTTCCTCAGTCAGTCCGCTCTCTCACCTTTCTTTCCTAATTACCGGGTTCCTCAGTGCTATTCTATGTCTCATTTTCTCTCTCATTCTCTCTCTGTGTGTGCGCTGTCTTGTGGAGGTCACGGGCACCGGCAATGATCCTGCACATGTCCCCCCACACCCCTCCCCTTTGTTTTTTCCCCACCCCCCTTTTCCCTTTTCCCCCTGCTCACCCGCAAAACGAGCCGTCGAAACGTACCTACCTAGCTAGCTGAATGAATACTAACCTCCTCCCCCAAACCAACTCGCGACCACACTACACAGGCGCCGGCAGCAACGACTTCAAAGCGCGCAGCGTCGCCACCACGGCGTGGATCGCCAGCCCCGCCGAGACCGTCGACCTGCTCGACGAGCTGGCCGAATTCATGAGCAAGAAGCTCATCTAGCGTTCCAGCAAAAGCAAAGCAATTGGAGAACGGCGAGCTCAAGAAGAAGAGGAGGCAAGGAGAGAGAAAAGGCAAAGAGGAAAAGGAAAAGGAAAAGGAAAGAAGAGAAGAGAAAAGTAGAATAAGCCGCACAGGCATCGCTTAGACTCACCTCATCAAAAGTTATGAGGCCCGTTCAGCAGTCAAAGAAGTGCTTCGTGATGTGGAGATGAGCATCACGCGCAGGTGCTTGCTGCATTTGCCGTTGCCATTGCCGCCTTGTGTGTGTTGGCTCACGCCCTGAGATTAGGTAGACTACGCGGCCGATAGGTACGGGAACGTGAGTGACTTATCTCTCTTTTCTTTCAGCACGAGAGAGAGCTTGCCACGTATCAGTATCAAATCAATACGATGAAGGATCGCAGGTTAGGCAGGCAGGGTGAGCCAGCAAAAGCCGACATGCACGTCCGTGAAGTCTGTACATTTATAACGACAGCCCCGCGACGTGGTATCGATGCCGCGCGAGAGAGAGAGGGCCTGCATCGCACAAAGTGTGAGTGTACATCTTGATCCAGGAGAAGCTGGATGGCTATGCCTCCTCCTCCTCTTCTCCTTCTTCCGCCTCCTCGTCCCCGTCATCGTTCGCCGTTGAGTATCTACACCTCGAATCTCCCTCCCCTCTGTCCGTCCGTCCGTGCGGAGTGCCATGCCATGCCATGCCGATGCTGATGCCGAGCTCTCTTCTCTGATGGAGAGGAGCTTTGAAATGCCAAACGTAGTAGCGCTGTGTGATGCGCAAACCTCCCTCCCTCCCTTCTATCCTCGTCATTTTTGTCTTTCCCATCCCAGATGCGACATGACACAGAGACTGACCAAAATTTGATCCGTCTCACAATGTTCGGAGAGTGACTCTACACTCTACTAGGAGGAAGTCGCTGCCCGAGCAGAAAGGAGAGAAAGCCTGGTCTAAGATGCGATGCGCCATGAAATGCCATGCCATGCCATTTTCGTTTTCACCAAGACCCCAAACGCCACGACAAAAGTCCAGTCCGCGAAACTGCTCCCGAGGAGCGGGCCAAAAGGTATCAAGGGGGTATACAGAGCAGTGCTGTGAAGAAGAACAAATCCTCTCAACTGGTTTGCTGTTCTCGAGCGAGCCGAACTTTTCATGCTTCAGTAATGTGTTCGGAGGGGATGAACAAAAGAAAGGGGAGGCAAAGCGTGGTAGATGACTGTGTTGTGTTCTGATATCGTCAATCGGATACGAGCGAAGATAGCGTAAAAACTTGAGACGTCTTGTTCAGAATCTTTGGGGCCCGAGTTGTCCGAGGGGCTGGCCAAAGTTGTTGGTTTTGCGAAGCTTCAGAGGAATCTCCTTCTCGATATCCTCCGCTGGCTCCTCGTGCACATCGTGTGCTTCGTCAGTGCCCGTTCGAGCATTGGCATTGGGCTGCGTGCTACGCAAAGCAGGCTGAAAAGGTTCGCTAGCATCCATGACTGCCGCGGGAGGAGTGTCTTGCGCCTTGACGAGCTCGAGCTTATCAGAGAGCCTCCGCAGGAAAACTTCGTCAGCAGCAGGGCGGTTCAACAGTCTCAGAGGCCCCTTGAGTTCCCTATCCCCTTCGGACGGTTCCAACGAAGTCCCTTCCTCCACCTTGGAGTCATGACGTTCTCGCCGTGTATCGGGGTGCCCAGAGATAGGACCCTCGTTGGCCGAAGACTCTTGTTCCGGTTGCCTGCCTTTGAGACCATGGCTTTCCTCTCCCTTTGGGCACGTAGGCGTGGAAGTGCCGGAGCTACCCGCCGTGTTTGTTGCCCTGGTGGAGTCGATGGTTGGAAGCTCCGAGAGAGTGATCGAATGATTCGGAGTATGACCCGCGTGCATTGTGAGTCTGCGTGCTTCTGGGGCCTGGAGTAATTCCTTTGCCAGCTCGATTGGCGATGTTCTCGACTGCAGCTTGGGCGATTCCCGATTCAACGCCGCTGCGGGGGGCGACTTTGAGCCGACTGACGGCGGGCTAGATCTTCCATCCATGAATGTTGGCCTCTGGACTGCTGGAGCCTTGAGTCGAATCCCCTCTAGCTCAGGTATGATTTGGTTGACATCTATCGAAGGCACGCGCTCTTCTTCATCCACGGGGGATTTCGTCCCGGTCGGGGATGCACTCTGCATTCGAGGATCCAAGGGCACGAAAGGCTGGGATTCCGGCATAGTTGAGCCCTGACTCGTAATCGACGGAATGCTTCTTGGGGATAGGCTCGACGCGTTCGAAAATCTGACAATAGGTGGAGCACCAGCTCCTGGACTACCAGAGCTGCCACCTCTGATGGATTCGCTGCAGCCATCGGTTGCAACATCTGCCGCCCGGTCCGACTGTCTAATACCGCCTGTCATGCTCTGATGAAGGTTGGCAAGATTGTCTCTTTCTTTTTCCACCACAACGACGCGTCTCTTCCATTCAAAGATCTCGTTGTGGAGCTTCTCCTTCTCGTCATTCCAGAGCAGTCGTTCTTGGTCCATAAGATCTCGTTCTTCTCGAAACATCTCTTCTGCCCGGGCCCGGCTGGCCTCCAGATGGGCGCGTTCATTTTGCCAGCTCTCCAGCAGCCTGCGATTGTGTTCTTCCCGGCGCTGTAGCAGATCGACCACCTGCTGGTTGCTCATATTTGTCAGGGGCGATGAGACGCCGGGATGGCTGGTAGGTGCCATGGAGGGTGACGTTAGACCAGAAGCAGTTCGGTATCTGGTCGGCGACAGACTGGACGACCGTGGATCGCACGCGGCAGGCGAGCTCTGGCGGGGTGAAAGATATTGCTGGGACCGCGGTGCTGCGGCGCCGGCGGGCGGATAGGCAAAATTTGGAGGTGACCTTGCTGGATGATGCGAATCCTCGAAATATGAAAACTGGTTGGCGGTGTTCGACAGCGATAGCGGTGAGATGACCGAGTTTAGGTGGCCATTGACATGCGAGTTGTAGGACATGGAAAGCTCCCGAGGATCACGCATGGCGCCCGAGGGGAGAAACGAGTCGGTTTGTAGTCGCGTCATTGCGAGCATTGTCGAGGAAGCCGTGGGCGGCAAGGCAGGAACGGGCGTGATGATACGCCGTATGGCTACCTCGTTTTGCGGGTGAGCAAGAGCTTGTGATGCCGCCTTGTTGCGTGCGTCAATATTGCATATCCCGCGAAGGCTAAGCGGGATGATGACGAAGGTTCGATGCTAGTCACGCCGACGTGAGACCGGCATCCAGGTACCGCGAAGGTTACTTTGAGAAGGTACCTCGACCGGCCAATACTCTAGCAGACGATGCGCCGCGATGCTAGGGCGGAAGGGATCTAGGCTTGTTGGTGGGGGGAAATGCTGCAAACGGCAGCAGGAAGTATGCGTGTTGGTCGACGAGAAGGCACAGCCAGCGCGGGATCGCGGGTCCTGCGGGATCCGCCGGATATGCGTGCTTCTATGTAGTAGATGAATGCCGACGGCACGGTAGGTTCGACTTGGACGGTCGCGGTAGCAGGGAGGGCTGAAGGGTTTTGGCGTGGCGTTTATATTGATAGAGACGGCATGCGTGCGTGTAGCTCTAAAAGTGGTGTTGAGTGCCGGCTGTGCTTCCACGTGCTAGTGGTTCGTCGGGTCGGCGGTGCCAGGTGGTTGTCACTGTCGTTGGACCTGCCAGAGGGCATAGACTGAGGGCATTTGGCGCAGGAGGTATGAACAGAAATAAGTGACAAGACAGAAGTGCGCAGAGGACAACTGAAGGTGGACGAAGGGCAGTAGATGAACGAAGAGGAGAGAGAGAGAATTGGAGACCGGCTGTCTGGCTGGCTGGACGAAGTACCTGTTGAAATGATGGGACAGATGGGACGGCTTGGACAGCGGGTGATGTGGTTCGAAAAGTGTTGCCCGGGTCGGTCCCGCCAATTTGGGGGTCTTCCAAATGGAGACATTGGTGGGGTAGATCTACGGCCTGCAGGGGTCTGTGGCGTCGGGAAAAGGAGCTGAAAGAGTGGGACGAGGTGGGGATACTTTGCTGGCTCTGCTGGCCCTGCTGGCCCTGCGACACGTGCGGGACAGGGAGACAGGCCGTCGGTCAAGAACTTTCCAACACTGACAGCCACTGACACGCGAGCCACGTCGGCCTGGCTCTTCCATCCTTCCATCCACACACGTCTTTCCACTCGAGCCACTCAAGGAGAAGGGCCTTGCGTTTATTCTATTGTCGACTTTTGTCAGAAAGCTGCACACTCCGATCGTTCCGGCGTGCTTGGTACAAGAGTTGGGGCTGGCACATCCGTCCACAACTCAGCTTCACTGCACCACACCGTCTCTGAATGCCCGAGATGCCACATCCAAAGGTGGCCGACTGTTGAGGGAGATGCGGAAAATCTGTGGGCAGACACGCAGAGAGCCGTGAGAGCCTACACAGCCTACCTCTCCGTACAAGAAATTCAGTTCGTACATAGCAGGCCCAGCTGCCGCCTGTGCGCTTTCCACATGCAGACACGTTTTTCCAGCTTCCACTGGGTGACTGGCTTCCTATTCCCCAGTTACCACCCACCCCGCAGCCTCCGCCCGCAGCTCCGTGTCCCCCATCGTTAGGATTCCGAACAACTCCCGGGCCTGCCGAGCCGGCAGACTGACCTGGTTTCATTCTTCGGCATACGTTGGGAGGAATCCGTCATACGTACGGACTAAGCCATCTTACATGAGCACGAGAGGGCATGATGATGCGAACAGAGCATAACGAAGAAGGTCTCAAACTGCAGAAATGTCGTGCCAACATCCAACAGGTGGGCGCCCGAACTATCGTCCTAACGCCTACGTTGTATCCGCAGCGTCGACCCCCAAGATGAGCTGGTGACCGATCGTCGTGACTGGACGCTCTCAGGGACCAGCTGATCAATCTGCAGGGTCCTGTCCTCTGCTCCACAAGCGCCGCCCACTCACCCACTCTCGACCATCCACGTCCACCATTCTGCTGTCATTTGCATGCCAGGTACGGAGTACATCGAGAAGAGAAGGCTTGGGCCGGGGCTCCTTCTCGGTACTTGATGAAGCCTGTCCGAGTGCCCTTCGACAGCCGCTAGTCCAGTGAAATCGGATATCCTGAGACGACGTCCTGGAGTACGATCGACCGGGGCCGAGGAGTCAGGACCAAGGGACCAGACCCGCAAATCAGCTGGAGCCCCAGTTACACCGCAGCCAGCTACAAAACATGTGGGGACTTTTCCCATTGGTTTCATCGGGGAATGCAGCTCGCCAGCTCGAGAATCCCATGGAAGACGGTGTCGTGGAGAGAGTCGAGACCAAGTCGCATAGGGCCGACTGATGCCCGCCCACGAGTCACCGCTCCTGATAGCGCCGTGTACTGGATTGTAGGTCCTGGCGACGGCGCCCCCACCAGGGCATACCAACAGAGAGCCCAGCCCTGAGAGGGATCACATGGACCCGACACGACTACACCCCCACAGAGTCTGAGGCAAGTTGCGCCGGCGACGCAGTCGTCGGCTATGGGCCATGTCAAATTATTGTCAATTTGACAACTCGACGCCATCTCGCGCGCTTCATCGCCCTGGCCGGTCTTGCTCCAAATCCAACTTCCACACCAAGGTTCGACAGGTAGTTAGTTGCCAATTGGTTCCGGCCTCGCCATGCCCGAGTTCTCGGCCTCTCATGCGCGACCTTGGTTGCCACGTACGATACCCGCCGGCGTCGGCTTTATTTTCATGGCGCTCCATAGTCCATGAATCCACCCTGCGGCTCGGCCGGTCTCGTGCAGCTACCGGTATGCTTGGCCAGAACCTGCCAGAATTGATGAGCGTTCGAGGACGCGAGATTTGGAAAATCATTCTCACTTATACGCGGTGGTGAAGTTGTTTACATGGTACGCCTCCTGCAAACTGTCTAAACCTTGATGCAGGAACCAACGGCAATGCCTACCTCCCTTATTAAAAGATCCAGAGCAGGGACACATAAGGCTCGTGGAGACTGGCTGCAGTCACTCTCCAAGCTACAGTAGGCGGCTCGCCAACACCGACTGGCAGCATCCACTTGATGCCGAACGGGTCGGGCCCCGCCGCGTGCTGTCTGGACTTCTACCCAAGTCTATTGACTCGCCGAGGCTATGATTGGTCCAGAGCAACACGCAACCACGACGAACCAGTTAGGGCGCCACTAGTAGCACCTCCGGCCTCTGTTCATCTTTCTCTCAAGCTTCCGTCTCTCAACTTTCAGTAGATTTGTGCATACACTTTCCTGATCAGCAGAAGTACTACTGGTGCTGAATTATGTATAGCTCTATGAAGGGCGTTGGGGTCGTCTCATTCACTGACTTCCTACTACTACTCTGTAGTGGTGGAGCATTGGAGCCCGCTATGGTATTACTCCCCCCTTTTCCATCAAGGGGTTGATATCTACGACAGAAGCTGGACATGGCTCCAAGCGTACATCTTCATACATTCTTAATGAATTGCAAGCGACCCTGCCTACAAGGTCTATACGCTTGTATCTTTGATCCCAGGTTTCTTGCGTGGCATTGAGAGACACTGGCCAATCCTGACCCAAAGAAGCAGTACAGTATCCGTAAGTGAAAGGATTCCTGACGGGACAATGCCTCGTAGCTGTCTTAAGTATTTCGCGACCTTGAAAGGTTCTTCTGCCGGGTGGGATTGACTGGGAGAACCTTTTCTAGTGTATGTCAAATAGCAGCAATTATTACACCTCATCACAATCACAAGTGAGCAGGCTTCTCCGTCAGTCCATCGCAGACTCGAGAAGCCGATGGCCGTAATGGATCGACTTGCAAAGTCTAGACCTCTAGTATTATGGCCCACGGAACGCGACTGACCTCAGACTGTGTGCAGAGCAGTACACGACCAAGTCTGGTGTCATACGTTCAACGAGTTGCAAATCTTCTTTGTGCCGTCTCTCCGGGATGGACGAGTAGGTTCGGCGATCCGATTTTGAGACAACACTTTGTCCTTCTACAGGCGACAGCGCAGACAACATGCTCAGGTTTCCTTTCCAGATTCCTTAGGTATTTACCCCTCGATGCAGGATAGGCGCTTTGCTGGAGGCCTTATCAACTTAGAGCAGCCTAGCCCACATGAAAACTCTGCAGGCCTACGAGCACGCTCAAACCGTCCCTCCCGCTTGCATGTCACTGATGGGCCCGCAGTCCTGTTCTTCCCGGGCCATCTACATAGCAATGCGGCTGTTAGCCCCCGACCTAGACCTGCAGGGCCAGTGTGGCCCAGTCCCAGCACTACATCTACAGCCATGTCGGCCATGGCCCCGAGCCCGACACCACCACCACTGTCACCGCCACTGTCACCACCACTGTCACCACCACCACCACCACCACCCAAAGAAAGCCACGGGCGTTTCCGAGCTCTCCAGAACCCCCCGGGAGCCACCTCCACGTCCCCTCCACGGACGCCGTTCCCCTGCACGCGCCTCCGGCCGCCGCCGACGGCCACCACGGCTGCCACGGCTACTGCTGCTACCGGGCGTCACTGTCTCCAGGGCTAAGGTCAGGGCGAGTAGCGCGGGCGTCAGCGTCAGCGTCGGCGTCGGCGTCATCATCGTGCTGGTGGGCGACGCGGACACAACAAGCCCGGGGCCGAGGCCGAGGCCGGGGCCGAGGCCGGCCGCGGCCCCGACCGAACTGCACCAGCCCATCGGCTTCGTCTGCTGCCAGTGCCGGTACGCCAGCAGCGGGCGCTTCTGCTCCAACCCGGACCGGCCGGACTGCCCGCACCGCGGCGCCCCCCGCTGCTCCGGCTGCGCGATCCTCTTCACGCCGCCGAGGAGGCGGTGACCCTACCTACCCTACCGGTACGGTGCCCTACGGTACCCGGCCCGCCCGGTGCGGCCGGGCGAGGCTGATTGGTTGGTTGGTTGGTTGGTTGGTTTGCCCCTCTACTCGGTTGTGTGCGTTGAGTGAGGGATGATGTGTGTGTAAGAGAAAAAGGGAGAGAGGGAGAGAGAAGGGTGGGGGGGGTGGGAGAGAGAGAGAGAGAGAGAGAGAGAGAGAGAGAGAGAGAGAGAGAGAGAGAGAGAGAGAGGCTGGCGAAAGACGGATGGAGTCGCTCGCTGCGGCAGATACCCCCTTCCGTCGGACACCCGGGGCAAGGAAGGATCCCAAAGAGTGGGATAAGCGGCGTGTTTGGTCGACGGTGGGAAGTATGCTATGGTATTGGGTTCTGTGCACTTCGTACCTGCCAGACAACGGGGATGATAGCGGCGACGCGCCCGGTGGTATCACGGCGAAGGGGTCCGCTCAGGACAACCTAAGATACAGAAGATACCGCGCAGGAAGCGAGACGGCCACAGTTGTCAGTGGAGGGCATAATAGCAGAGCACACGTTTGGTCTACCCTCCACCATCCACACGACCGGCGCCATGTACCCTTCAGCAGGCCTGTCTCATTGACCCTCGCCATCTCTGCTGAACTGATACCACGCCGTTCCGGTCTTTGTGTCTACACGGGATCCTGTGCAACCCGCTCTTGGTGGTCGTCGACCCTCAGAGTGGCCAACACAGCTTTACCGGGCTCAGATATTCATGGCGGTATCTCGATACTCGAGTCGCAGTTTTAGAGCGTTGAACTACACCGCAACCTTCTCCATCAACGAGCTAGCTGAGTGCACCGTCTGGTTGCTGCTGGTAGGGAGTGCGTAGAGCGCTGGCCCAGCCGTACCATGAGTCCCCCATTCACTCATCAATTATGCTTTAAATCCCACTCGTGACTCGGCAAGTTATACCTCGTTCGTATTCCATCACCCACGTCATGCCGCCCAGAATCTTGCTTTGGACGGATCAAGAAAGCGGAAGTTGTCCAATAATCTTAATGTACTGCTCATATGATACTGTCATTAGTAGTATCGGGATGCTTCTTGGGCCCACCTATTCCCTCAAGCATCCAGTAGCATGGACTACGAAACACCCCGACTTTGAGGCAACCTAGAACGCGGCCTCTGTGGCCGTTTAGTTTTAGGCAGTCCGAATGTGTTGCTTGCTCCTGCGTGTATGATTAATATTTTAAGAGGTTATCGCCGACACCAGGACGGCACCCACGGCGCCATCATATATAGGCAGATACTGTGTAGTTGTGCACTATCATAGAGCTCAATGTCTTCACAGCTAATGCCCCCGACCCTCGGCCCTCCCCAATGAACTGCAGGGTAGCTCTGGGAAAAAAAGTGTCTGGGACGAGCGCACAGGCACAAGGGGTAGTAAAATGTAGTGGTCTTGTCCCCGACTCGACCAAGCCAGAAGATAACAGGTATCTACTTGCTATGAGTAGGTAATTATTTAATAAGTTCCTTGCATCGCAGCGGGCTAGGAAGTCTGTAGACACGGGAGCGCGGTCTTCGTGGAATTGGCCGTCAAGGCGACTTTCGTGGTCTTGATATTTGAAGGGGTAGTTTTAAAGGGTTTCTTTATCGACATTTGTCCAACTGAATCTTGTCCTTCTTGACTTGCTCGGCCAGTTTCTTCCTTCGTTTCTCCCCTTTCCTGTGAGATTCTATTTTTTCTTCTCTACCTCTCACCCATACAGGAATATCGATCGAGGTAGCAAATATCGAGCCGGCTTTTGTAGATGCAATGCTACATTATATGGTCAGGGATGAGCATCGTGCTGGCTAGACTACAAACAAAAACATTCGAAAGCCTGAACGCGCTCTGCGACGCATCGTGGAGGACTACAACACGCTCGTGTTCAGGTCTTTCGACTTTACGCGAAGAAGCGATGGCGGGCAGAAGCCGGGGAACTCTTGAGAGGCGTGGCTCACGAGGCACACGATTCCTCGGTGGCGTCTGAACAAGGAAGTAGATGCGCCTCTCCCTCTCTTTATCTCCAAAGCCGTGGTGGTTAAGAACTTCGCACGAAGTCGCCGTGTGCCACGAGAGACGTGAGGCTTCGTGACACTACTCACTCGACCGGGTGCCTTACCTATCACATACAATGACAATACTGTATCATCCACGGGCCAACCGGTCGACCGTTAAGGAGAGGAAAAGGGCCCAGCCGCGTGCGGCCCGGCTCGTCTACGAGTAAACAACCTACTCCCTCTCCCCACCCTTTCCCCTTCCCCCTCCCCACGCGGGCCAGTCATCGGAAAACACGACGTGTAGGACAGGGAGCCTGGGCTTCAGAGATGCGTTTTTGGCCTTGGTAACTTACCCCACAGACCGAGGTCCCGGAGTTCTCGATACGGTTGCGTCGTGTTTCGTCGAACTGCTCTCCTGAGATAGGGGAACGGGTAAAAACAATATATTGAAAGAGAGAGAGAGAGAGAGAGAGAACCCGAGCAAAGGGAGACCAGGAAAGAGCCTCGAATCGCATCATCTTCGCAAGCCGGCTTAGCAGCGTAGTCAATGCCCAGGTGCTGTCTGTCGTCCTAATTAGGTGGCTGGCTGACTGCCGGACGGATGCGTCACCTATACGCGCACACACAGATACATACGTGTAAAACGCTATCTTTATTGAACGGGGTTGGCGGCCTTCCCCCAGTTTATTCCTCTTTTTCTTCTTCTTCTGGTAGGGGCGGGCGCGGCCCAAGTCTTCCAGTAGCCGTGTGTCGTGTATCATACGTCGTGTATCGTGTGTCGTGTACAGCGCACAGCGCGCAGCCGAACTGCTAACATGTCTGGCTCGTCCGCAAGGAGGAGGAGGAGGTGTTGGTGGTGGTGATGGCGGTGGACAACGACGACGACGCGCGGTCGGCGGCGACACACATACACGCGGCTGTCACACCCGTTCCTGTCACTCTCGCCTTGGCGCCGAGAGGCCGCGAGGGCTGTGTCTCGTGCCGTCTGGTAGTGTTTTGTCTTGTCCGCCGGATACGTAGATACCGTCAATAGTACTTGTTTATTATTATAGGGACGTGTGCTACCTAGCCCGTCATCTCATCTGATCTGAAGAAAACCCCCGCCACCTCCGTTTCCCCTATCTTGGCGCGTTGCTCGGTTGCTGTTTGTGTTGTTCCATATGTCCGTCATGCATCCTTGGGAGGTATGTTTCGCATCCCATTAGAGTCGCCAAGCGGCTCGGCGGCAGCGCCTCCTTATCAGATCTGCCTGGTGAGCGACCAATGTCTCTGCACCCTTTCCCCACGGACGAGCAAATAGATACCGGTATGCAGAAGAATGCCAGGAGATCTCGGCGCCCGCTGCCGTCGCGGCTTGGCAAAGGGGGGATCCCGGCAGTGCGACGCCTGCCTTTACCTCTCACCTGCAGAGGCCGGGGACGGAGATCGGAATGGGCCTGTGTGAGTTCTCCTGCTCCGGGGCTTGGCTGCAAGTGTTGTATGTCCGCCTGCATGCCTACTTGAACTACCTTAGATACCGACGACTACGATGGTCAGTGGCTCGCCACTTACCCACCCCTTGTGCGTTCAGTAGGTACTAGGCTCTGGCTGCATTATCGACATGCAGTTGGCGCAGGGGCATTGTCGCGGTCATGCGGATTGATCCAGATTCGTTTGGTTTTGATGTCCGGGCGGCCGAGCAAGAGACAAACTCGTCGCTGCCAGCCACCGCCAACGATAGTCAGAGTGTCAGACCTCACGTCGGACTCGAACTGCTGCTGTACCGGTAAGCCACTCCGCGTCATTTTTGTCACCGCCATTTCTACCGAAGACGTAAGGCCATCTGTCTGGCTTGGAGTAACCGTCGGGACAAGTTACTTTCTCTTTGAGTCGCCCTGGCTTGTGTTCGTTCACACACGCTCGACGTCGCGAAGCTGCTGTGGTCGTCGAGAAGGGCACCGGATTCCCGTTTTCGACGAACCCGACGCCGCTTGCAGCCAATAGGCTCCTCTGAGTTCCTTGCCATACTAGGTACTCAGGGAAATCTACCAAGCATCTCGATATCAGATGTAGATAAGTACATATAAGAGTGTATTCGAGGCCTATTCAGCATGCCAATGCAGTTCGCCTATCCGCGTCTTGACTGGGAGCGATTCGCGATACTGTACCAGCGGAGAGCCCCGATTGCCGTATGAAGAAGGTCCTGCAGCCGTCCAGCCAATCAGAGCGCATCGAATGCGGCTTACGTCATCATGTTAGCCAGGGGCAGCTATGGAAGCTGCATCGAGAGAGCGTGACCGGCTCGGCAATATCTTGCCGAAGCACAGAACCCTTGTTCTGTGGAGTGCGGACTGTCATCGGATCGCGAGTCCTTTCTCCTCGCAGGAGAACCTCGCAGGAGAACCTGGCAGGAGAACCAGGTTGTATGGCCGGGCCGACGAGCGGTGAATGTCGACTTCTGGAAGAAGAGCGTCGTGTGACAGTGCGCTGCAACCTACGGAATCCCAAAACTCGGGAACGCCGCAAACAGATGGAAGAATAGTAACGTGCCGTTCTACATGTTCAACAAAGTGCGGATACGAATTACCGAGTAGCCACTTATCCACAGTGCCTGTCACCTGGCCCTCCTCTCTAGCGCGGGGAAGCCTCCTTGGCAGAGTCGAGGCTTGGTATCGACAAGACTCTCCCGGCCGGCGGTGCATTCTCGAGCCCAGCAATTCTCCGGAAAGGGCAGAGACGACGCAAGCCTCCGTCCTCTCGGGGAATCCTACTACTCATTGCTGGAGGCTTGCGCGGGCGCTTCCATGGCGCTGATGCCCATGATAGTGAGACGTCATCTGAAAGCGACCGAAGGTGCCAAGCCACCGACTCGCGCTCCGTCGCGCGCCCCCCACAGCGCATGAGGAGGACATGGCGGCGCTCGCGCTGCTGCACCGGCGTGGATCCTGCGCGCTGCTGTCCATGGGGATGATGGAGTGGGCTTGCTGCCGGCGGCGGCCAGGGATGGCCGAGAGGATGATGAGCGAGCAGGGTGGCAGGAAGGCTGGGTCGCTGGTTGAGGAGATGTTGAGTCGCGAACACGAATCCAAGCTATCGGTGAGATATCTGGAGGACCATAGGTTTGGCAACAATTTCGCCATTCTCAAACCTGTCGAACGCAAACGCCAGGCTTTTTCTATCTACGGTACCAAGTACGTGCTCGTGAGACTGTCTTAGATTTCTCCTACAGCCCGCCCGCTTCCGTCCCCTTGCCGGCACAGTGCCAGCTAGCTCTACCTTCGTTGTTTTCAACCTCGATCCCACGATGCATGGCAGGTACGTGAGCTCGGGGATTCCCAGAGGGGCCAACTTTGATTGGCACTATCAGGAGCCCAGGAGGTCTAGAGATGGCAGCGAATCGCAACGCGGCGACCAGTCACGGAGGTCCAGAAGCGCCGCTTCTTCCCCGACAACACATGGGCCACCATGTCGGTAGCGGCCGCCGCCCCATCTCGCTCTTCTGGGGAGTCGCGAGATGCGCGAGCATCTCGGGCAGTGTGTTGCTAGGTCCGCAGGCGGTCACGATATTCGCGCATGTCCCCCACATATTCCGGCAACCAATGAAAGGGGTTGCGGAGTTAGCATACCACCACACATTCAACTCTGCATGCGGTCTGGAAACTACCTATTCACTTGGCAGTTGAGTGCCTCAGACTCGCAGGACTTGGCCATATCTTACCCATTCCAAAGTGATGCGATGCCATCCTGAGCACTGTAGTAGGGAAGCGAGGGTAGAAGAATCTGGCCAAGCCGGCTTGAAACCTTGTGACTGTAACAATAAACAGCCAAGCTGCCTTCGAGAGAAACATGAGTAAATATCATGAAGCCACTTCAGCCATAATAGACCCGCGGCAAGTATACTTGAGTAAGTGCTCTTTACAATGGGTATTCTGTATGACCTTACGATGCCCTCACTGCAGATACTCTTTGAATGTGCCTATCATTGACACACTTGTATTCGGTAACTCGACTCATAATAGCAAGCCAGCCAAAAGCAGCCAATCAGGCATATGGAACATTCTTCGAAGGAACAGCCAAGACAACCTACCCTCTGCAAAGAGGCTTGCTTGAGTTTGGCAGTGTGACGGATCCGTCTCGAACCTAACATCAGCCAGGTGAGAACTTTCCTCAAAATGGCCCAATCTGGTGCTGGCTTGGGGCAACACATGTCACTGCTTTCCTTCTTATTTCTAGCACTCGACTAAGGATTGAAGCGTTCACAACTTATCCTTGCGTTTGACTTGAGAACTGATAGCCGAGTGTGCAGCTGTTAGAACGCCCACGTCCCCCAAACCAGAACCGCCGATAACAGATACCGATACCGATACCAATCACACTACCGAGTACAGAGTACTGCCACAACAATAACTCACATCAAGTGCAGGAGAAAACAGGAACGTCAGCAAGGTCTTCAGAGAAAGAGTATATTGGTCTCTTGGCTGATTCCTAAGTACCTATGTTGTCTGTTGGCCCATTCTGACCTCTGACTTCAGTAAGCTGGTACTGTAAGTCTTCCATCAGGTCAACCTCTTCAGCGCCTTTCACGCCTAATGAGCGCTGTGGCGGCGCTATCGCTCAGCAAATCTCAGTGGCTGCTAACACTGGGTCCAGCATCCTTTCGGCGGTATACGCGCCTGGGGGTTCCCACTCACTGCCCACAATAAGAGCTCGGCCATCCTACCATTTAACAAGGAAGCCGCCGGCGCATCCGTTGTTCACTTTTCACTACTCGATTCATTTGCCCGGCTACGGTCGCCGTCCGACCGTCCTTATACCTTACCTCAAGAAAGGCTTGGCCGCGGGACGGGGACAAGATATGGCTGCCCCGCTGGCTCCTACCGGTACAGCACCTGCAGCAGCAGTCGCCGCCATGTCTTCGCCAGCCACTAATAATTCCCCTTCTGGGGACCTACCCTCGGCCTCGTCCCCCTCCACCGTGATTACATCAACCGAGACAGGCCCTACCCCACCATCCACCGCAGCTGCTGCACCACGACCACCGCTTCCGTCCACCACTCCCCGAACATTCTTGAACTTCGAGCGCTTGCCCGACCTTTCTCTGCCACTGGACCTTTCCCCTTCCACATCGCCGCTCGATAGCAATCACAGTCACTATAATCATAATTCCTCTTCCCTTCGCCCGCCGCTTGGCCTGCTACGTCGCTTCCCCACAGATCTCAACCACCCTGTCCTCCAAGAATGCGATGAGGAGAGTGTTAGTGAAAACGAGCCAATTACACCCGCCAGTGCCCGCCCGTCGCGCGACTTCGACCACCACCAAGACTCCATTTCGCATACCCGGCTGGCTGCCTCCAGCCCGGATCGATCTGTGAATGCGGTCGATAAGAAGCTCCCTGGCGACTCCCTCTCTTCTCTCCATCTGAGTGCTGTGTATGTCACCGCGGTAGAGCCGTCACCTTCAACAGCGGCATCATTAATATCACCGGCCTCGGCACCGGAAGCAACCTCTGCCGAGCTATCCACGACTGTGACCTCACCGCCTGAAGAAAAGAGACAGCCAGATTCGAAACGGCCATCCTCAACCCAGTCCTCGAAACAACTACCCCGATGCTCCCCACTGTCAAGGGCCATGGACTTCTTCCGCCGTAATTCCCACGTGGGAGAAAAGATTGCGACAGAGCCCAGCTATGATGCAGGTACACCTGAGACAGCCAATGCCTCGGCCCAGAAGACGCCACCCAGTGCGAGCGGCCGTCCCTTCTCCCAGCACAGGTCGGTGAGGACGACAGGGTCCAATTCGCCCCCTTCCTTGGGCTCGCCCTCCAAAGACCCGGCGAACAAGCCTGAACAGGGACTTCCTACTTCCCGCGACTTCTTCGAGAACAACTCCAGGAAGCACAGGTCGCATACTGGCTTCTCATTCCGCCAGACAGTAAAGTTCACCTCGACCAAGAATGCGACCCCTAAACGGACCCGGAGCCTGGAGAAGAAGAAGCAAGATGATCTTCGCTTGACGCGGCAGCCATGGGCGATTGGCCCAGAGGCTGGAACTGGCTTGAAGGCGCGGAGACTAAGCTTGAGTCTTCCTGACGACTTCGCCATCGATATCGGCAAGCTCACCGAGGAGTTCGAGTACCAGCACAAGCTGTTTGGTCGCCACGGGAGGCATCTGGGCAAGGGCGCCACTTCCAAGGTTACGCTGATGGCCCGCAAAGGCTTCCCTACTGAGCTGTACGCCGTCAAGGAGTTCCGCTCCAAGAAGTCTTCAGAGACCGCTGCCGAGTACGAGGGGAAGATCAAGTCCGAGTACAGCATCGCCAAGAGTCTGCATCACCCCAACTGCATCGAGACAATGCGGTTATGTACTGATCATGGCCGGTGGAACCACGTGATGGAGTATTGTTCTGAAGGCGATCTCTTCAACCTCGTCTCCAAGAGGTACCTGAGCGATATGCTGCGGGAGAGCGACCGCCTCTGCTTGTTCAAGCAGCTCTGCCAGGGGATTAACTACCTCCACTCGCACGGCATCGCCCACCGTGATATCAAGCTGGAGAACCTGCTCATCACGAAGGACAGCAAGGTCAAGATAACCGACTTTGGCGTTTCCGAGGTCTTCTCGGGCATACATCCCGGCCTGCGAGAGGCTGGTGGTCAGTGTGGTCTCCAGATGGGCGAGGTCCGTCTCTGCAAGCCCGCCATCTGTGGTAGTTTTCCGTACATCGCGCCCGAAGTCCTTGCCAAGGAACATGAGTACGACCCCCGGCCCCTAGACGTGTGGAGCTCGGCCGTCGTCATGATCTACCTCACCTTCAACGGTCCCCTGTGGGAGAAGGCCGAGGAGACGCCAGGGCCAAATAGTGGTGGCTACAACCAGCTGGTTACGGCTTGGGCAAAGCTTGACGCCAAGCGGGCCAAGGACCCTGCAGCCGTGGACAAGGACATCTTCCCCAAATTCGATGCCTTCGAGTGCATCGTGGAAACGATCCCGCTTCGCCGTATGCTCCTGAACATGTTACACCCTAATCCAAAGAAGCGCATCACAATGGAGCAGGTCATGAGAAAACCATGGATGAAGAGCATCGAGTGCTGCCAGTACGAGAACTACGACGGTCCGGTCAAGCCCATCGACGCGTACAAGAAGAATGGCGCGAGGGGCAGCCACAATAAGATCTTCTGCCACAACCACCTCCCGCCTAAAAGGGAAGGAGGCAGTCTTCCGCCCATGCCTGGCAAGCCAGGCTACTAGGTCAGCCAGAGCAAGCGCACAATAGACTGCGACTATACCGATGTTTCCAATTCATTCGGGCAAGGATATACAATCTGCATTGGGGGTTTCAGGAAGGCGATATCCCTTTTGCAATTAGACGTGCCACCCAGCATGGGCTGGGGCCGGCCCATGGCGGGACAGACCAGCATTATAGACGGTACAAGGCGCTCCAACAACCACCTCGACGATAGACCAGGACGATCCGGATGTCATCTCTTTACCTCATGAATCCTCGAAACCCTATGATACTCGGAACGGCGCGTACAAGCGAGCATCTTTGACGCTGCAATTGTGGCACGACGAACACCAGACGGCCCATGGAAAGACTGGCGTAGCCAGCCAGCAACAGCAACAGCAGCAGAAGCAGCAGCAGCTTGGGGTTGAACTTGGGCACTGCCGCATACCCTCTCGCGGACCAGAAAGGCGATGGCAAGCGAGACTGAAAAGAGGGGTGCTGTTGTCGCATAGAGCGTGTCGATCCACCTGTTGCATATTAATAATACCACTGCTAAATGGAATGCGTGGCGTCACTGACTGTCTGTCTGAGCGTGTATGTGTGTCTTTTCATTGGTAGTGGTGCTCGCAAATCGGTAGAGGAGATGTAAATTATATGCTTCCTGCCCGGCCCTGCGCCAGTATTTGATCCTCTGCTCAGTAACGGCTTGTACATCTCTCTCTCTCTCTCGCTCTCATCTGGTGACGCTCTCGATCACACACACACACTCCCTCTCTCGTACGGTGACGCTCTCTCACATGGCGTCCGTGTGCTATAGTACCTAGTGAGATATCAACTACACCGACCCTGTCTCCTGCTGAAACGACCCAAACGGCGGTCCATCGACAGACAGCCCATGCCTGGTCTGGCTCGCTGCCCGTCAGCTTATTTAGTATTTATTCATGCAACTTACTTACTTACTACCTAATCGCGGGACCTGACCATTTCACACTTACAGTTCTCTTGCTCCGCTTTTTGGTTATAAACAACACGGAACTGACACATCAAGAAGCTCCCGCTCTCGTGCGGTAGGTGGCACACCACACAAGATTATATATATATTTACTACTATCTACGAGGAGAGTGGTAAGATTTGTCAAATTAAAGTTCTTTTAGGCGAATGTTTCACACGTCAGCTCTTATGTCGTTATTGGGATTGAGAAAGTAAGGATTAGGGAAAGGAACAGGTCAGAAATAGCTAGTTCTTACAATAATAAAGTCTTCTGCTTCTGATTCGACCCCTTCTGAAGTCGAATTTTGCTCTGCCGAGCGCATAACCGCCACCGAGGAGTCCTAGAAGAGGCGCCCAAACGGCGTGAGGAGTTAGCCAACCATTCGATGGGGCATCTCTTCGAACAGGCCGGACGAGATCATCTGAAAAGTCATGATGGGCATGAGATCATGGACAGAGATCCGCCGCAAAGACCCATCTGTACGAGGGCATCAAATCTTGGACTGCATGTGGGTGTATATGTATTATCTCTCGTTGGGAATGTTTCCTAGCGAATCGTCGGCTTCACGTGGATATTACGTCGATTCGGTCTACTAGGAGAGTCGAATGTCCAAGCAAGTCCTTGGAAGGGATCTCTAACGTGTTCTTTCCTTTCTTCTCCATCGGAATATCACTCTAGAAGCATTTCTTGGACCACCTGGCCAGGGCTTATGCAGACGATATCCTGATCGATTCAGGACCAGAGGAAGAGCATTGGGAAGATTGCGAAGAAGATTCATCCAAGGCCTTGAGCTTCTGCGCTGCCTTGTGAGCCTTCCATGTCTTCTTGATTTCTTTGGATTCCTCTGGAGTTCGTTTCTTTCCATGATTCTGCATTGTCACATGAGCGTTCAGATGGTTGAGTGTCCCGTACGCCTTCTCGCAGCTGTTCCACCCACACTTATACATTCGCTCGATTTCTTCGTAGCGTCGTCGCCGCTGAATGCACTTCCGGCCTCCTGGAATTGGCACGAACGAATAAACATGAGCTAGTCGCCCCGGAGGAGCTGTCGTCGCGGCATTGGCCCATTCAGATTGCTGATTATACTGTGTGTAGCTGAGCGACATATCTTGTGGGGGCGGCGCGTAAGGCGAGCATTGGCCGTGAGCTGCATACATAGGACTTTGTGCCGCAATAGACCGGCGTTTAGAAGCCAGTTGAATGTCCTTCTCAATGAACGCCTTTTTAGCCTTTGAAATTAATCATGGTTGGGTGGTAAGGCCCTTAGTAGTAGTGGTATAAGTATTTAGTTGCCGGCGGAGGTTTTAAGACTGCCGTGGAATGGATTATACCACCTCTGAATCCTCTAAGCTTATAAGATTATATCCAGAATACTCGGCCTAATAAGGGCATGCAGCCATTCTTCACCCTATAATGGATAAGCAGTAGTTTAGGTACAGTTTTGGCCCTCGCCGAAGGTTATAAACGTTAATATAAACGTGATATATATAGACTGGCTTGGACCTAATTAATGCACGGCTTAAATTTCAAACCAAAATTTTTTTCAAGGCAATTATTCTTGCGCATGTTATTTGGTAGAGCATAAAACTCGTTTTTCTTACTGAGCTTTTCCATTCTTGGTCTACTCGTATGGCAACCTTAGGCGACCGGTTCCACAACCTCCTATACGAACTTCGCGCCGAAGTATTCGCCTGGTTATCTCAGTTGGCTCAGACCAGTCTGCGTGGTGTGGCTGGGGGGCTGGACGTCCCACTTATCTGGTAGCGTAGCTAATCAGAATCTTGCCTTTTTTTAAAATACAGGTGCCCGCAGACTGGTCTGAGTACTCGATACGACTCTAATAGGGGGTACCTGTTAGTTTTATAGAGAATTAAGCCATTCTTTAAGCGATTCGCTTGCAATTTGCTATAAATGCTCTTTGATATATCACGTAACCACTGCTTTAGTTTGGTAAATCTACCGTCGAAATTAAGCTGTGCAGGTTCTAATAGGCCCCGAAGGGTAAAGGAACCTTGCCAGCGTATTAAAGCAGGTAGGAAGCTGGGCACAGGTGGGATTAAACGTAGGGGGTAAAATGGTAATGGTATTGAACCATGAGGAATACTCATGGGGTATGGGCCGTGGCCACGTATATATACATTCTCGAGGCCGACTCTAGGCCGATACCGCTCCGGCCTGGCTGGGATACAGCCTGCCGTGACACAGCGCTTATACCGGCCCCAAAGCCTCTCCGGCCATAGCTCGCTCAATTCTAAAGATAAATACACGAAAATTAGATTATAAGGTAGCCTTTAAGTATAAAATGCTCCGTGCTAAGTATTAAATTAAATAGCCTATAGGTGAGGAAATCGGAAGGGGGGGTAAAGTGGAGTTTTAATTTTAATAAAAACCCTTGTTTTCTTATAGCCCCCCTTTAAAATTATAAGTAATAAGCATAACCTACTTAAAATACTCTAGTAATTAGAGAAATTAATAATTTATACCCTCACGTTAACCGATTCTTAATTCCTAATTTATTCGATTTATTATAGCCGAGTGTTTACGGAGGTATCGTTTTTTTATATAGGAATTAACAGGGACCCCTTATTAAAATCGTATCGAGTATTTAAACCTCTTTTAAAGGCTTTTCACTTAAGTACGTACCTGTGGCTAGCACCGCTATAGAAATTTAATAGCGCACTTATTTACTAATCCGAAAGTTATTAGAAATTACTAAGCTAGTATTAAGCTAGAGGCCTTTTAAACCCTTAAAAGAGGTTTAAGGCAACTAAGATAATCGCCTGGCTACTTATTTATCCCGTATCCACCACTTATATAATTAATTATATAATCCAGACGTTTTAAAACCCTTTTTTTAATTACCGGCCCCAGTTAAATATTCGTTAAAATATATACGCAAACTGTTATTTATATTATATTAGTAAATAGCGATATAAATAAAAGCTTATTTATATCGATCCGTGGCGATTATAATAAGCGTTAAAGTAAATAAACCCTTATTTATACACTATATATTATAACTTATATTATTACCTTAAACCGTTTCCTTAAAATATAAGCTTACCGTGTTTTTATTTAAGGAGAAAAAACTTATAAACACTATTAATATATCGGCAATAATACTAAAAGGCTAGCGTAGTTATTTATAATTAAAATATATTCGTATTCGGTTATATATAAGAGTATATTAACTTCCTCGAATTAATTACGCTTAAATAACGCTTATTTATTAATAAGATTAGTTTATTAGCTTTACTCCTAATAGGAATATATTTTAATAATACGAGGGAGTGTTATAATCACACTAAAGGCTTAACGCAAAGGTCGAGATTTGCTAGTATTAAGTAGAAATTTAAAGGTGAAGAAAAAGAAGAGAGAAAAGCTAGCTATACACCCTACCTCTGTAAAAGTAAATATTAAAATCTGCCTAATAGGGATAATAGCAGATACCAGCTAATAAAATCCATAACAGGGTCCGGTTAATAGGAGTGGGGTTATAATATAATAATTACGCGCTAATTATATTATTAGCTATAATGCTTAATCCTTATTACTAAAGCTAAGCTTATTACACCTATTATTATTACCCCTTTTTTAAAAGTAAAAGCTCGCCCCGAGCTTTTAAAAGTATTATAAGATTAAAGAAGTGAGTAAAAAGGTGGCGAAGGGCTGGTTAAACTAAATACCTTTAGTAATAATAACCGCTTTCTAAGTAATAAGGGAATACTTTTAAGTTTTTATTTGCGTTATTTACACTAAAAGCCTTTATACTTTAATTAGTGGGATAGGTTAAGCTTCTTTACGCGTTATAGTGATTTAGCGCCGTATAACGGTTTTTAAGTGCTTAATAAGTAAATTAGCCGGGGTTTACCCGATTAAGCGGTATTAAGTAAGTTAAGCTCCGCGTACGTGCCGGAGCCTAAATATAACGAATTTGTAATAAAAACCGGTTATATATAACCGCGTGTAATCTCTTCCTAGGCTAATTAAAAGGCGGTATTCCGTCGCCTTTAAGGCTTTATACGCGTATACTACGAAGCCGCCTTTTTATTATTTTTATAGGCCGGCTCGAAAAGGTTGTTTTAAGCCGCGGCGGCTTATCGAGCTAATCGTACCGGTAATCCTGCGGTATTAGGGTTTTAGGTATAAAATTATTTTAAGAGTATTAGGGAATTTTTAAAATTAAAGGCCGGGTACTAGGTATTATTAGGGTTCCAGCCGATTTAATCCGCTTAATATTAAAGCCGGTTACGGTGGAGTCGCGATATACGGATCCTTTTAATTTCCTATTCTTCCTCCCCGTTAAGTTATATTACCTTTTTATCTGGGTTTTTTACGGCTTAGCCCGGTAACGGGTTATTTGGGTAAAGCTTAAGCCGGTTAGCGTAATATATATCCGTTAATCTCCAGCTTTTAAGCACTTTTAATTTAAAGGTATTATTACCGGTTTTTTCGATAATCTTATAATAGGCCCTTATTAAAGGGTAATCGAGTTTATCGGAGGGGCGGTTTATTAACCACGCTTAACGTCTCTTTATAATAAAAACCCGGTTTCCGATATTAAAATCTAGTTTTTTATATTTTTAATTCGCTTACTTATTTATCCTTTCTTATATCTTAATAAGGTTATTTTTAATAATTATCAGGTAATTTATTAATATATCCGCCGCGAGTTATGCTTTTTAACGGGTATGCCTTTTAATAATAAGCAGGCTTTTAAAATCGGTTACGCGGTTCGCCTAATTAAAGTGGGCGGGTATAAAGAATCTTATCTCGATTTTATAAAGTAATAACCCCGTAAACTTATAAAGGAGTAAAGCCTAAGCGTGATTTATTACCGGGATAGTTTTCGACCAGTTATTTTAATAATAGCTAATAAATAACCTTAATCGTTAATCCACGTATTTATTTATAATCTCCGCTTAGCCTACGGTTTTATAATACTTAACTAATATTAATATTTAGCGGATCCCTAGTATTTTAAAAAGCTCGTTAATAAAATCGGATATAAATTAAAGACTCTTATTAAAAATAATTATAATAAGCAGCCTAAAAACCTGGAAGGGTTTTTTATAATATAGTTTTATAACCGTTTAAGCGGTAGCTGTACGGGTATAAAGGATTATTTAAGCTTTTTTACCTAGCCGGTTTATAACTATTAGGAGGTTATTTTTATTATACTTATTTATAAGCATAAACTTAAAATCCATTATTATATATTATTATAACCGTAAGGGTATTAGTAACGGGGTTAATAATCTAGGGGTTTTATTTTAAAAATGCTTAATTAATCGGTAGCTTATATAATTAATTACGTAGGTATTATAATCGTGCTAAAAACCCCTTTATTAATATTAATAAACTAATAAACCGTAGGTTTTTTTTCGGCTAAGGTATATTATACCTATACGGTTATAAACTTTTTTAATAATCTTGGTTTTTAAGTCCCCGGTTTCTAGGATTATTAAACGGCTTTCTCGGAGTAGTAGTTTATTAATAAGGGTAAAGTTACTTAACCCTTTCTTAGCTTATAATCGGTATTTATTTAAGGATTTATCGGTACGATTAGCTTATAGCAATTTATTTATTACTAGAGTGCCCGAAACGGTTAATGGTTTAATATCCTGGTTTAAAACGCAAAGAAATATACCTGGCTAATCGCCGTTAAGTAAAACCTTTTAGAAAATAGCCAGGTAGTATTAAGCTTCTTGCTTATTTTTTTACGTTTTTAAATCTTTTTATTTTCGGGATAAGGTATCGGTTATAATATTCTCTTAACCAGGCTAATACGTAATAATAAAATTATATTAGGAAAGGAGCTTTACTTAACCTATTTACTTAATATTTAGCCTTTGCTTTTTATTAAAGTATTTTAAAGCCTAATAATCCGTAATAATTAGGAAGGGATATACTCGTTATAATCCTATTAGTTTAGCTTTTTAATATTATAAGGCTCGGATTACCGTTAAAAGCTCCCGATTATAAGCGTGGTAATTTAGCTTTGCGCCCTATATAATTTTTAAAAAGTATAAAACGGGATATTATTCTCCTTCGGGGTTATACTATATTAACGCTTTTATAATTACTTTATTAAAGGTATTTATTTTAATTCTTATTTTTTTATTATACGAGAAATAGCTTAGCACGGGCGCCGAGGTTATTAACCTTTTAAGCTCCTCGAAGGTTTTCTCGTATTCGGCGTTAAAATCGAAAGGTACGTTATTTTTAATTAAGTATATTAAAGGCTTAGCCCGCCGGCTGTATTCTGGTATAAATCGCCGGTAATAATTATAAAAACCTAAAAAGGCTTATATACTTTTAACGGTAATAGGTTATTTCTAGCGTTATATTACCTCCACTTTTTTAGGGTTTACTTATACTCCTTCGGTTTTAATAATAAATCTTAAAAACTTTGTTTTAATTATATAAAATTCGCATTTTTTTAAATCAGCTTATAATTCTATTTCCTATAACCTCCGTAAAACCTTTTTAATATATATTTTATACTCTTTTAGGCTTTTTAAGTAAATTAGAATATTATTTACGTAAGCGCTATAATAATTATCGAGGAGTTTAAAAAACACTTTATTAATATATTATTAAAACGTTATAAGGCCTTTTAATAACCTAAAGGGGAGTATTTTATACTTATAATTACCGTACCGGGTTTTAAAAATAATTAATTCCTCCGTATCCGGGTTTATCTTAATCCGGTGGAATACTTAACGGATATTAATTTTAATAAAAATCTTAGCCTTCGAAATTCGGGATAATATTTTTTTAATTAACGGTAAAAGATACCGGTCTTTTCGTAAAATCGCGTTTAACCTTTAATAATTAACGCAGAATTGCAATCCTCTATTAGCCTCAAATATAAAAAGCACTTAAAAGGCCTAGGGAGCTGCGCTAGGCTTAATAAATCCCTTTTATATATTCTCTCTTAAATACTCCTTAACGGTCTCCAACTCCTTTAATAATATTTTCCGTAAAGGCGTATTATTTATTTATTCCTTTAATATAGCGCCCTTTATTAATAGGATTCGGTAATTATAAGGTTAATAAGGCGGCAGCTTATTAAAGTTAACCTTATTAAAGGTATATAATAAGGGCTTATACTCTTTTAATACTTAGTTTTAAGCCTTTTATACTAATTCTTTATTATCCTTTTCGGGCAGGTTTTTAACCTCCCTTTTCTCCAGTATAAATTTATCGATTTTTTATAAGGAAATGCTATAAATCCCCTCGCCTCCTTTCTTTATTATTAAGTAAAAAAGGGCCGCTAAGATTATAACTATATCGATTACGGGATGTTTTTTATATTACCTCACGGAGTTTTAAGTTAATACGAAAAAGTTAATAGCGTTTTTACCCCTCCTGGTATCGGGCTTAATAGATTTAGTTCTTTTACCTTATAACGGTACCGGTAACCTTAATTTATTAAAGAGATTTCGCTTTATTTAGGCTATTTCGCCGATAAAAAAAGGTTTAGGTAATATTAAGTTACCTTTTTATCTCCTTATTTCCTAATAAATGCCCTTTATAAGGATTTATTAATTTACTAGTTCGGAGATCCGTTATTTAATAGCTTTATAATCGGTTTTCTGCTGGGTAACGGTGGCTAACTCTGCTTAAGGAGTATTAGGGAACGGTTCCGGGCTCTTAATTTTTTCTAATCTTTTTAAAATGCTAACGGGGGTTTTCGAAGATTTCTTCCCGTTATCTTACCGTTTAATATTCTTTTTAAAGGCTTTTTAATATTCTTTTATTTGCTTTTAATATATTAATTTCTTTTAGGGCGGACGCTTAAAGATTAAATAACGGCTTATTACGTTGATTAAGGCTTTATAAGCTTTGAAAAAAATACGCCCGATTAAAAGGTTATAATATAAGTCCGTTATAATTAGTTTTTTACCGGGGAATACCTTACCTTATATCTTTAAGTCCACTTAAATAATCTTTTATATACTTTACGTGCTTTTTCCGTTATAGCCGGAGAGTATTCGAGGGGGGATACCGGTATACTCCTTAACACTTATTTCCTTTTTTAGCCGGCTAGTAAATTTAAGGCTTATAAAGCACCGGTTATTTGCTCCCGAATTTAATAATATATTATAAGTAATAATTAATTTATTTACTATTAAGGTATATATTATTATAAGAGATTTACCTCCGAGTAATCTAGTTAATAGATTATTATTATTATTAAGTTCCGTAATAGTAATCGGATTCCTCCTTAAAAAGGAGTTAATTTTACCCAGGGTTAATCTTTTACCGCCTTATTACCGGTAATAAATCGAATATTATTATCAGAGTTTATATTATAATGCTTATAAATCGCGGCCAGGCGTATAATATAATTAGAGGGGGCTAAGCATTAATAGTTATTATAAAGGGGTAATAAGCAGTTTTTCGTAATATAACCGGTTTTATAGTAATTAAAGTAATAACCCTTACTAATTAGCTTAATAAAGTCGGTATTAATAACTCTTTTAAAGGTGCGGCCGGCTTAAAGAGCGGGTATACCGCGGTTTAAAGGTATAAAAGTATTATTACGAAAGGGGTTTTATTTAATTCTTTTATTACCGCTAATAATACGGCTTAAAAAACCAGAAGTATTATTTTAAGTATTACCGGTATCGCGAGTAATAGTGATTTTGCGGCTAATCTCTTAGTTATTTATATAAACTATATAAGCATATTATATATAAAGCTTAAAAAACTGCTTTAAGTCTACGGTTTTATTATTATAATTACGGTTTATTAAAACCTTTATAGGTTTTAGGAGTTGCTTATTAAGCTTATATTTTTAATCAGACTTTTAAAGCTTACGCTTATTAATTAATTTAATAAAGTTATTTTTAAACTCCTGGAATTTCGCTATACTTTATAATCGAAAATAATTAAATTCAGCTCTCGCTTTAATATTTTTATTAGGATCGAAGTATTTATTAGCTAAGTATTTTATTATTTTTTCGGACGTTTGGATTTAGTTAGGGTAATTAGGCTTAAGAAAAGGGTATAGTGCTTTTACGGCCTTACCCTTTAAATAACTCTTAATATCGGTTATTTATGCCTGGTTATTACGGAATTAATTTTTATTAACTTCGAGGCGATTCTCTTGCTTACGGTATTAAACCGCGAAGAAAACGGTATTCTTTTCGCTATCGTTATAAAACTTTAATATATCCACTTTAATAAACTTCTTAGTGCTAAAGTAACCTGTATTATAATAACTAAAGAGGTTGCTTAAAAGGGGTGTATTATTACGGCGTTTTTATTTTAGGTTTATAATAAACTAATTAGCGTTTTATAAATTGGCTTTAAACTAAGCGATTTCCTTAATATTAGCCTAGGCTTATACTTTATAAGCCTTAATCACGGCGTAATTAGCCTTAATCTTAACCAGGCGGTTATTTAATATTTTAGCGAAGTAATAAGCTTAATTACCCAGTATTATTAAATTTATACTTAATTTTTTATAGTTTAGGATAATATTGTTTTTTTAAAAACCCCGGGATATATAAAGTAGTGCTTTAGCCTTAACTTCGTCGAAAAAAGCCTTTAAGTGCGCTTTATATATGTTTTAAAATATCTCGAGATTATAAACGCCGGAGGTTTTCGCCTAAACCTCTTTGCTTAGCGGGGTAAAAGGCTTGAAATAAAAGGCCGGTTTTTAACCGCTTCGGCTTATAACTTTAGCTAATAAAGCGGTTTATTTTATATTATCCGCGTATAATATATTAATAATGATTTCGGACTATTATACTTTAAGGAGGGGATTATTTTTTATAAGCTTAAGCAGGTTAGCTAACGTATAAAGTCCGTTAACGTTAAACTTATTTTATCGCTCCGCTTATTCCTTAAGAGTTTTATAAAGGGTTTCGAAGTCGACTTATATACCCTACGAGTATAATATAAAATTATTATTAAGAGTTTATTAATAATACTTGCTTTTAGGGTTATTTTATAAGGGGTTTAAGTGGTTATTTACCTTATTTAGGGTATCGGCGTTAAGGTTAGCCGTAAAGGCTGCTTTAGCCTCGCGTTTCTTAGTAATCTTAATTATAACGTTGGTTTTAGCGGTTTTTAAAGATTTAAACCGTTCGATTCGGGGTTTAAGATTTATAAATAACCGCTAGCTTATTATAAGGGTTTAATATCGTTTTATTCGTTTTTTCGGGGGGAATTTAAGCCTTTTTAAGCCGTGTGTGTATAAAAACCTTTAAATTATTATAATTATATTAAAGGCTTAATATAAAGGTCGAGATTTACTAGTATTAAGTAGAAATCTAAAGGTAAAAAAGAAGAAAAGAGAAAAGCTAGTTATATACCCGACCTTTATAAAGGTAAATATTAAAATCTGCTTAATAAGGATAATAGTAAATACTAGCTAATAGGATTTATAACAGGGTCTGGTTAATAAGAGTGGGGTTATAATATAATAGTTATACGCTAGCTATATTATTAGCTATAATGCTTAATCCCCACTACTAAAGCCGAGCCTACTACACTTATTATCACTAAGAGGAGATAAAAAAAATAAAGGTTTTAAAAGCGATTTTAAAAAAAGCGTGGAAATTATTAAGTTAGCTTCCAGGTTTAAATAAGCTTAAGCTTAACGCGATAATACTTATACGGATAAAGTGCGTAAAAGTGTTATAAAGCATTATATTTAATAATTTACGTAGGCTTATATTTACCTAGAATAATTTTAAAATCTCTTAATATGCTTAAAAGGAGTTTATATAGCCTTAGCGAGGATATAAAAAAA
Source organism: Xylariaceae sp. FL0804 (assembly GCA_022539325.1). NCBI lineage: Eukaryota > Fungi > Ascomycota > Sordariomycetes > Xylariales > Xylariaceae > Xylariaceae sp. FL0804. The sequence goes on along the minus strand of JAJKLG010000006.1, from coordinate 2,355,249 downwards.
GTATTTACGATAGTGATTTTATATATAAGGATTTTTCAAGCTTTTATATACACCCACGATATTATATCGGGAAAAGCACGTTTTTATAATAATAATAATAACCACCTTTTAAGCTATAATAACTTATAAAAATCGCGTTTTTAAATAAAATAAGATTTATTAACGCTAAATATTTAATATAAGTAATAAGTTTATAAAAAGGTATAATAATCTGTTTATACCCTGCTTATTCGTAGGAGTCGATTTATTAAAAACCTGAAAAAAAAACCACGGAGAACTTAAAAATATTAATTTTAATTAATTAACCTGGGTTATACGTGTAATAATAAACTTCCTGTATTAGCAAGAGTGGTTTTTATCGAAAGCAGGCATTTACTGGTATCTTATAGGTATAAGGTAACTAATACTTGTCACGGTCCCACGCTGCCTACCTACCTACCTAAAGTAGGTACCTAGGTATAGGGTTAAGATCTTGCTGACTCATCCCGCTTCTTTTACTGGCTCACTGGTCCCGTCTTACTAACACCACCTCACTCCCTAAAACTTCACTTATACCACCCATCTCACCCTCGGCTCCGCCAACTCAGGTCCTCGCCGCCGCTACACAGCCATGGCCGACGACGCAGAAACGCCCGACCCGCGGAACCTGCCCCGCGACCCGCGGCTGGCGGCGCCCAGCACGTACGACCGGGACGCGACGGTACGCGCGCTGACGCGGCTCTACTCGAGCCTGCCGCACCTGTCGCCGGCCGACGTGCAGCGGGCGCCGGCGGGCGGGTGGCCCGAGGTGACGGCGGCGGCGGCGGCGGCGCGCGGGCTGCGCAAGACGGCGCGCGCCCTCGACCTGCTGCGGCACCTGCCGTACCTGGCGGGCCCGCTGAACACGTGGGTCGCGCCCGAGGCGTACGCGCTGGACTGGCGCGTGGTGGTGGGCGGGCGGCAGCGGCGGCCGCGGCCGCTGGAGCTGCTGTTCGACGGCTCCGACGACGACGACGACGACGACCCGCGCTTCCCGCCGTGGGTCGTCGAGCTCACCACGGGCAGCGACAGCGGCGCCAAGCACTACATGCTGGACACGAGCGACGGCACCGTCACCCAGTACGTCGTCACCGGCGCCGTCTACCCCGACCCGCCGGGCCGGTACGCCGCCGACGACCCGCGGCGCTGGCGCGACCAGTTCTGCGAGGACTGGACCCGGCCTGTCGAGGAGCTGGTGGACGACTGGATCGAGAAGCACCGCTCCCTGGTCTGGGTCGGCGTCCCCGGCAAGAAGGGGTTCCCGGGCGTGCTGTGGCACCAGGAGGATGATCCGCAACCCTGGATGTTGAAGCAGACTACGGTGAGTCTGATCCGCCCCGGCCTGCGCCTGGATCCCGCTCTTCTGATGCTGATGGGGCGGGTCCATCCTCTAGGCTATGCGCGAGATGTACCGCGAGCATGGATGGCCTGACCGTGATCCCGGCGATGAATGTCGAAAGGCTATCTCGCAGTGGTGGGATGACGTGGGGTTGCATATGGGAGATTGATCATGTTCCGATTCACATAACATGGGTTGGCATTAGGGTAGAGCGGCTAGGGACTACAGTCGACTTTCGATTATCTAACTTCGAGCCCCTATATACGATGTGTCTCGAAGAGATGCCACGTCGTCTCGTCGTGGCTCACAAAAATACTGGGTTGCTCCCATAGCTATCCCTGACTTGAACACTGCCGACCTCGGGCAGGTACCTAAGTTATGAAGGCTATAGGTAATTCACTATTTACATAGAGCTCATTCAGCCTGCGCAAGCTACTCTTACTCCAGCCCCGGCTCCGTCAAGACAGTTATCAACCATCAGGAGCTCACGCCGACACAGTAGTACTCGCCCGTCTCCAGTAACGTGCCGCAGTTCTCTCCGTTGGGGCCCAGCACCGGGTTCCACGTGTAGAAATCCGCGTACGTCACCCCGTTATCCGTGGCCAGGTCCTCGCAGCCCTGGTCCTTCTCGGGCGTGGCGTACTTGACGCAGTTGGCGGCGAGGCCCGTCTGCGTCGGGCCGGGGGCCGTGACGTGGGCGGTGGTGGTGGCGGCGACGGCGGTGCCGACGCAGTAGTACTCGCCCGTCTCGAGCAGCGTGCCGCAGTTCTCGCCGTCGTCGCCCAGCACCGGGTTCCAGCTGTACAGCTGCGCGCTCGTGATGTCGTTGGCCGCCGCGAAGTCGTAGCACCCCTGGTCCTTCTCCGGCGTCGCGTACTCGTCGCAGTTGGCCGCGATGCCCGACTGCGTCGGCCCCGGCGCCGTCACGTGCGTCGCCGTCGCCGTCGCCTCCGACGTGCCGATGCAGTAGTACTCGCTCGCCCACAGCGCCGTCGTGCAGTCCTCCCCGCTGAGCCCTAGCACCGGGTTCCAGAGGTACAGCGACTTGGGCGCGATGCTGTTCAGCGTGGCGAAGGCTTCGCAGCCCTGGTCGTTCGTGGCGCTGGCGTAGTTGTTGCACTGTTCCGGCTTCTTAGTGGCTGAAGAAGGGAAAGGGAGAAGGGGAGAGGGGGGGCCATGCGGGCGCGGAAAGCCCAGAGGTCAAAATGGCATGAATGCTACTTACGTTGGAGACCAGACCGTCCTGAGTGGGGCTGGGCGCACCGGTTATGCCTCCCGAGACGGGGTTCACAGTCGTCGTGACCGTCGTGGTCGGGGTCACGACGCCTCCCGCTCCGCCTCGTTGCTGGTTGCCGGCATCGGCATCAGTGCCCAGGGGTGGATCGGGCAGTGTCCATGTCCCGTTCGAGCCGGGCGAGCTGTGATCATATCAGTATGAATTATTCCCCAGCTTCACTGACACGGGTGAAGCGACGGGGGCAGGGGTTGGTTCACCTGACGCAGACGTATTGCCCTTCAGTAAGACTATCGCACAGTCCCAGCACATACGGGTTCCATCCCATGAATTGGGCAAGCGTGGTCGAGTTGTTGTCGCCGATACTGGCTGCTACCGAGGCACTGAATCGAAGTCATGAGTCAAGTCTGCGTAAAAGGCGATGGAAATAGTTCGCAGATATTGCTTCGACACTTGGAAAAAAAGGGGCTCGGTTGTGCTTTGTCCGACTTACCATGTCTCGTCACTTTCGATCTGTCTCAACTGGCAAGCTGCCGGTAAGCATGCCCCCGCAGACGTGTCGCAGGTATCGCTATTGGAGAAGTACTGCGCCCCAGCGAGTCAGTAACTAACTCCTCGACAAGGCGATGGTCCTGCCGACGATGAGGAAATAAGAACTTACCCGCAGACTCCCTGTGCTCACCCCGTAAGTCGTCGACAAGGTATCACACGTCTTTCCGCTGCTCTCCGTGATGCTTTGGCCTGCGCACGTCGTCGTCGCAGCGGGCGCCGACGTGGTCGTGGTAGTCGTCGTCGCGCCAGTGCCAAAGTCAGTCGACGTCAGCGGCGGTGCCGCGTCATAATAGTCCAGCAGACGGACGGTGAACTCGGGAAGAGTGACGTTGCAGATGTCCTGGATGTCGAACAACTGGTCCACCAGGTAATCCGAGTGGTCAGCGTCCGGGAGGAAGGGCGACGTCACGCGCGCGTAGAGCTGGTTGACGAAACAGTTGTTGCAGAGCTGCAGTCCATGTTAACTCTCATGTTGACCATATGAGGTGCTTGCGAGAGAGCGAGGATGAGCATAGCTTACTATATCGTCTGAGTACAGGTTTGCCATCCTGATGTTCGCCTCAGGGATCGCAGACGCATCCCCCGAGCAGGTGGGATCGTCCGGGTTCGTGTCGCAATCGGCGCGTAGCACATCGGCGCCCACCCACTACACCTCACCGAGTCAGTAATTGCTTCGATATGCACGGATCTTGCCCTGACGCGGGCGCTTGCAGCCTGTCTCTGGGGCAGAGTGCAGCCCAAAAGCGGCAAGAAAATAACGCCAGGGAGAGAGCCCACCTCTTGCGACTCGGTCAAGCACCAAGAGTAATCGTCGCTCCACGACTCTAGGCAGGCGAATGCAAGGTTGTCCCTGAGGCGCTCTGTGATGGACCACGCGGGCACCAGTGCACCATAGGCCGCGTAGTACTGCTCATCGCAGGCGGCGGCCGAGGCGCCGTTCCACGCCGTCACGGCGTCCGAGCACGACGTATTAGTCGTGGTGTCGGGATCGCACAGCGACGTCACGTTGTCGTCGGTCCACCAGTAGTTCTCCAGCTGTTGCGCCATGCCCAGGAGCGTCTGGTCACATTCTGGGATGGTCTGGTTTCTGTGAGAGATGTTAGCTACCGGTACCGTAGGTGCATGATGGTCTTGGTATGGAAGTGGGAGATGGATATAGGGCAACGCACAGCGCCGCGACACATGCCGATGTGACGTTGAGGGCTATGGCCAGCCGGTCTTGGTCGAGGGTGGGATAGAGATTGAACGACGCATCGACGCCTCGGACGGGAAGCCAAACAGCGGCGACTAGAAGGGGGAGTAGGGAAGCCATTCTGAGGGGCAATCGACGTGATGCGAGTCCGAGTCGAGAAACGGCTTCGGCGCTCCTCTCACCTCACGATCTGGCCTACGAGTATATATCTCGATGTTAGTTAGCCACGCTTTCGGTAAGACAGCCGCGCCGCCGGACTATCGGCCCAGACCATGGCAATATTGCGGTGTGATGATGCCTATTAATAAATTCGGCCGACCTCGCATGTTGTTAACCTCCTTTCTTACATCTCGAGCGGCCGAGGCCGGGTCGAAATGCCTCGCCGGCATGATGCAGAGAGGCACAGCTCTACGCCTTTCACCTATCTCAGGCTTCTCAGCCCATCTGCGCCGGTCATGTGAGCCATATCCGGTTCGGGTGGAGACGCGGCAGTTCTCATGGGCGTGAGCCTCGGCGTCCGCCTTGGCCTTGCTTAGCCAGCTCGGCGCTTATCTCGGCGGGCCAAGCCGTGCCAGGGCCGTTATAGGAAAGATAGCCGCCGAAAGCTTAGTATATGGATGCACCGTTCCACCGCTCTGGTCGATTCTAGTCAGAGTCTGGACCGCAGAATCTCACCACAGACCCTGGAATCTTACGTTGGACCCCGGACATCCACCCTCGCAAGGCTGAGTGAGCCCCGTTCAGCTGCTCTATATTGATGTTTCTGCGCGGCACAGGACGGTTGGTATGGCCGCAACTCTGGAAAGGGTCACGGATCCGAAAACGACTATCTATCAAAAGTTCCTCGCCCAAGTCACCCGCTGCTATCCTAGCTATCTAATAAGATGATTCGTGCTGAGCGTAGAAACTCGCTTTCCTCCTGTCTTCTCGGACGCGGCGCCTTCTCTCGAGCTCCGCAGACCACTCCTTTGCAGCATGCATTTCTTAGCTACCCCTTCTCGCCTTCTCTTGGGGGCGGTGGTGCTCGCAGGTCTGCAACGCACAGCACTGACCTTCCCCTTCCGCGACACTTCTGTCAGGAACAGCTTGAGAGAACCACACTCGCCTCTCCAGCTGCTCACTGGCCGCGACTTGCCGACTGGAACTTGCAATGCCGCCACGCCCTGCGTGAACGCCGCCTGCTGCGGAACCAACGGCCTCTGCGGCTACTCCCCCACGGAATGCGGGACAGGCAACTGCACATCTAACTGCGATGCCAAAGCCGAGTGTGGCGAGTACGGCAAGGAGGGATCGAAGAGCTGTCCTCTAGGCGTCTGCTGCTCTCAGTTCGGGTAACTTATAACTCTTTTCCCACACTTTGAATGGCCAATGGGTCAAGGACTTCATCATACTAACTTTTGATACAGGTTCTGTGGTTCCACCAGCGACTTCTGTGATAAAGATCAAGGCTGCCAAAAGGTAAGCTTTCATTTTCAAGCCCCTGTTGCCACGAATTGTTTTCTTGCGTGGACTATTTTCTAGCGGTCTGTGGTGCTAGAAAGTGCCACGACCTTCAAGATCGTTTACGACAGTACACAGTATAAGTTGTCATGAAAAAAAAGCCTTTGAAGCAACGCTAGAACATATAACTTAACAGGGCTATGGAGGCTGTGGCGACGTGGATAGACCCAGCTGCTCTGGGAACTCCATCACCAAACGCACCATTGGCTACTATGAGGCGTGGTCGAATACCCGGGACTGCGAGTCCGTTTCACCTGAGGATCTCAACTTGAACGGGTTCACACACATCAACTTCGCATTCGCCTTCTTCGACCCCACAACGTTTGCCATTGCCCCCATGGACGTACCGAGCGGCAAGCTCCTTTCGCGTTTCACGGTAAGTTAACCCGCGATTCCAGAACTTCTTAGACCGTGCATCGTATGCTGACAGGGAGAACCAAAAGGCCTTGAAAGAAAATAATGACGGCTTGGAGACTTGGGTCTCGGTGGGCGGCTGGTCCTTCACGGATCCGGGCCCTACACGGACAGCCTTCAGTGACATGACGAGCACGTCTGGAAACAGGCAGAAGTTTATCACGGGACTCATAGCCTTTATGGAGCACTATGGCTTCGACGGCGTGGATCTCGACTGGGAGTATCCCCAAGCCGATGACCGCGGTGGTGTCACAGCAGACACGGACAACTATGTGTCACTCGTGAAGGAGCTCAGAGCCGCCTTTGGTAAGTCACGCGTGCTTTCATCACCTGCATCCCCCAATCCGACCGAACCCAGAGCTTACAGTTGGCTCCTTGTCAAGGCACCCGATATGGCATTTCGATGACCTTGCCAACCTCGTACTGGTACCTCCAGCATTTTGATCTGGGGAATATGAAGGATAGCGTCGACTGGTTCAACTTCATGACCTACGATCTCCACGGCGTGTGGGATGCTCAGTCGCAGTTCATCGGTCCCTATATTGCGCCGCACACCAATGTAAGCCCCGTGCAAACCCCACTTGCTTCCGAGAGATACTGATGTCCGGGTCAAAACAGGTGACCGAGATTGACATGGGGCTGGATCTGCTCTGGCGAGCCGGCGTAGAGCCTGCCAAGGTAGTCATGGGCCTCGCGTGGTACGGCCGCAGCTTCACGCTCGCCGACGCGTCCTGCAACAAACCGAACGGTGTGTGTCAGTTCACCGGAGGTGCCGACGCTGGGGAATGCTCCAATGCCAGCGGCATCTTGGATCTGCAAGAGATCGAGGAGATCATCAGCTACAACGGCATCTCGCCGGTCTGGGACAAAGACGCCATGGTGAAGTACATCACATGGAATGACAACCAATGGGTTTCGTACGACGACGACGACACGTTTGAACAGAAGCGCAAGTTTGCCAACTCGAGATGCTTGGGTGGCACCATGGTGAGCATACACGCCAGACGCGGCGTCGCTCTGCATCTCTCCTGCTGACGCTTCGGACAGGTGTGGGCCATGGACCAGCGTGATCAAGGAGAAGACAACGGCCTGGCTCCGGCTAAAGGCGTTACCACTGGACAACAGGCAGACGCAAAACAGATGAGTGAGGACCTGGCCGCAGGAGTGTCGTGTTACATCACCGACTGCGATCAGTCGTGTAAGTCAGGGACAAACGCCGTGACACAGATGAACGGGCAGCCGGGCATGTTGTCCACGTCTGGCAAGTGTGCTACAAACAAGTACCGCACCCTCTGCTGCGACGACGGCACCACCATGGGCACTTGCAGGTGGCGCGGGTACAGAGGCCTGGGCCTGAGCTGCATGGGCGGCTGTGCCGACGGCGAGACGCAGGTTCTCCAGGAGTATGTCAAGTCCCGGCAGGGCTATTGTTGCTCTTGCCCGCTCTCCGCCCGATGGTAGCTAACGGGGATTGCAGCACCAACAACCACGGAAAGAACGGAGATCAGACTTGCACGGGTGGCATCCAGAGTTACTGCTGCGAAGGCTTCAAGTCAGCCCCCACGAAGGCCGAGCTAGAGGAGGAGGCCAAGGAGAAGGCCGAGGAGGTGGCCGAGGAGGCAGCCGAGCAAGCAGCCCTCGACATCGCCGCGAAACTCTTCTGCCGTGTCGCCGTGCCGGCCTTGCTGGCGCCCCTGGAGCTGATAGAGGCTGCAATCCCAATCATAGGTAAGTGGCGCCTCGCGCTTATCGAGCGTCGGACGCTTGATCCTCCGGGGCCTGTCCACACCCTTGTCGCCGGCTGACATAGTTACCGCGCCATGTAGGAGAGATCCTAGACATCGCCGAGATCGCGGCCACGCCGGCGCTCATTCAGCTGTGCACCAAGGAGGTCGAGAAGGCGGGCAAGGCTGAATTCAAGGTGTTCGGAAAGACCAGGTCCATTACGTGGAGCAAGCCGAGCGAGACCATCTCGCGGCCGCCCAAGTCCAGCCACTCGTCGGCCAAGACGTCAACGTGCTCGTCCAACAAGCGCGACCTCGAGGTCCGCGCCGGCGGAGCTGCCGGCTGCAAGCGCAAGAGGACCGTGACCTTCACGAAGGTCACGACCGAGATCGACGCGGGTATCGGTGACCTGGGCACGATCACCTGCGACGGCGCCAAGGGGTACGACCAGGCCTGTCGAAACTACCGCTCCATCATCGGCGCGTACAACCAGTACGCCACCATCACCTGCCCGTACCGCAAGGTCGACAAGACGGATCGTCCCGTCATAGCGAACTTCAACCGGGAGCGCGCGACGGCCTTATGGGACCCGGTGATCGATCACGCTGACGGATGCTCACCCGACGAGTTTCCTCCGGCCGTTATGGCGCCGCAGAATGACGGCTATAGTATTCTGACCAGCCTGGCGACCAAGGTGAGTGACCACATCCGCCCTCCCATCGTCATATTCGTGCGCTCGTCGCTGACCCTGATCTCCTTCCTGCGCGCAGTACCCCGCCATAGCCGGTCGCATGAGCGCGAAGCCAGCTCAGGCGCAGGGCCAGATGGTGCGGTACCTGGACTCGGATCAGAACGAGGCGGCGGGCAAGCTGTTCAACAAGTGCGGGCAGCCGCCGGCGTGGCACGTGGAGCACAGCGCGACCATCTCGACCGTGTCGAACAACGTGCCGAGCGAGTACGAGGTCAGCAAGGTCAGCTTCACGCGCAAGGCCTTCACCATGACCTTCCCGAACCTGGACGGCGCCGACGGCCTCGACGACAACGAGTGCATCCCCAACTTCAACGGCGCCGACCACCCGGGCTACGCCCTCTTCAACGCCGACATCTGGTTCAACAACCAGCCCGCCGAGGCCGCGCTGACGGTCGCCTACCCGCAGGGCCCCGCCGCGCTCAAGCGGCGCTGGGTCGAGGGCAGCGGCCTGGTCGTCGTCGACTCGGCCAACTCGTCGCGCCGCGCCGTCGGCGACGAGACGCGCGCCTACCTGGGCTTCGACGAGTGCGGCGACGACGGTTGCACGGGCGAGATCGAGGCCGTGCGCGCCGTCGCCGCCATGCTCCGCGCCGAGGAGGAGGAGCGCAGGCGCGCCGCCGCCGACCCGTCGCTGGCTGTTGCGCCCACCGAGTCCACGCCCGAGCTTGGGCGTGCCGGCGGCGAGGCCGGGAGCGACGAGACGTGGAGCCTGCCCGGGTCGGGGCTGGTTTACGATATGCCTCGGCAGACGGGGAGCCCGTAGGGTTCTTCTGCAGTGCTGGATGTTTTTGAAGTGATCGAGTGATTGTCACGTTTTCGTGTAGCCCTTTAACTATATCAAATTACGTAGAAATCAGAGGCCCCTTCACTTATTTCTTCATATCAGTCAAGCTCAGGTAAAGCAACCTCAGAGGATGGGTGAGCGTGAAACTTGGGTCAAGCGACAGCCGGTATCAACTCTGTCCTGATGAAAGTTCCCATGCCCAACTCGGGCTCCCCTCATCTGTCTCATACTATGCTGGAAGGCTTCGCCATGGTCTATGTGCTTTCCAGACTAGAAGCCTTAATCCAGTTGACGAGCCGCCGTCTCCAGACTGCCTGTTAAGTTATACAATGGACTGAGATCTATCCATGCCACGACCCAGAAATGGTAGGGGAGTTACCGTAGATATCCAACTCTTCCCACGAGTTTTCTGCAGCGCCCAAATTGAGTATCATTTTCTCTCCTCGGCGAGCCCCTCCACGTAGTCGACTTCGCTCTTCATGTCCGACACTAGCTGGGCTATCCCAGTGAGCGCATCCTCCCACTGTGCATCGCCGGCCGCCGTCGTCTTCGCTGCGTCCAAAGCCGGCCCGATATCTCCCAGCGTCATCTTGAGAGCACGTAAGCCCTGACACAAGTGTGCCACGGTACGCCGATGAGCCGAGTCTCTGATGTCCTTCTCCTGGTCTACCACACCGTCCGCTGGCTTATCGTGGCTGCGAGCCGGGGTAGGCGAGTCTAGCAGGCCTTTGAAAATCATCGGGGGGCACGCCCCTTCTTCGGTTTTGGTAGCAGGCCGCTCACGCGAGCCGTTGATCGGGAAGAGGGGCAAGCCTATCCCGAAGGTGAATTCGGAGTCGGCAGGCTCGCACTTAACAGTAACTATATGCGCCGAGCTATCCTGAGAGCTTGTCCCCTTTGGCATCTTCAAAAGTGGGTGGACCGGTCGAGATGGCGTGAGCTTGGGGTCGGCAAGGTGAGTCTGAGATCCTTGCGCTGAAATCGAGAGCTTCGACATGGACGCTGGTATGTGTTAATACCGAATGCATCGGTAGAGTACCTGTAAATATTGTGTACTCACCCTCCAACTGTTGCTTCGAGGATTGCTTCGAGGATTGCTTCGGAGGAACTTGATTTGTCTTGGTCGTCTTCACTTCGGCGCTCTCCGGGATCTTGGTCTGTGACGATGCTGTCGCCCTGTCTCTCAGTCAGCGACAGACAGCCAATTGCGGTTTTTTACTGACTCTTGCATTCTTGATGATATGCGGGATAGGCCTTCGATGCCTATGGTATCGGCCATGTTGCGCAATTTCCATCTGACCTTCACCTCGAGCAAGGCGTGGACGTCTTCTCCGTAGCCGTTCTTGACACCATCGTACCCATCGAGATTGAGCTGGATCAGGAGGGGAGTGATGTCGCAGTTCTTGAAATTCAATCCGACAGTACGGAGGAAGCTGAGGTAGAGCACTTCCTGGTACTTGTCCCATACGCAGCGATTGCTGGATTCGAAGTCGCGGGCCTTGATACCGTTCCAGACTACAGACTCGGCAGTTCGCGGGCGAGACTTACCCTGCGCATCCAGTGACTTGGAGGCCATGACTGTCATAGCAATTGCCTCGATTGCGACGCGGGAATGTCGATGGCTCGGAAAAGGCACATTATGAAGAGGGGCACTTAAGGTATTCAAGGTCGGGACGAGAGTTCAGCGAGCAGCCTGGACTCAAGATAGAAGCAATTGGTGAAACTTAATGTTTCGAAGGTACTTTGATCGTGTTCACGCAATCAACGGCTCGCCCAGGATTAAGGAGGGCAGGAGGGTACGTAAAGGGGTCAAAGATTGGAGGGAGAGGAAACAAAATCTAAATTACCCGCACACCTGCGCTGTCTCTATGTCTGGCGAGGGCCACTCTGTCTTGTCAGGCTCTGCTGGTTTCACGTACGTCAAATTCAAGTTGGTCAGCTGTAGTTTGGGACAAGCTAGTTTCTGGTGGCGGCGTGGCTTTAAAGCTCGGTATGCGATCAAAGCCGGGTCCATTTAGGCTATCTAAGCCCTAGATTCCGTACTCGTATGTGTTTGGGCTTAGAGAATGGCGAGATAGTCTCCTCGAGAGGCTATTAAATAGCCATGGTATTTTGCTGCCTCTCATTAATTTATGGACGATCTAAAGCGATACGCCGTTGGCTGGCGAGGTGCAATCAGATAGGGGTTGGTGAGATGGGAATGTTGCATTCCTAAGGTACCTACGCATTCGCTTTGAGTATGTTTATATTCAGCCCCTATATTCGGGCATACAAGCACTACTAGCAGCAGCCGCATCCTCTTCGCGGCCACCATTGGCCGATGAAATCTCTCGGACACCTTTCCGCGTGCGATATGACGGCGGTCGCATATCAAAAAGTGCTGCTGAAAAGACACGCGAGCTGGCAGGAAGCTGGCTGCAATGGAAGCATCCGGCAGCGCAGCCCGCGGGCGCACTGCAACCACACGTTGACCAGGTCTCCCCCGCGCCCCGACGGCAGATGTATGTATGCGAGCCGTGCAGGTGGACAGGGGCGGCGGCACGCCTGCCTGCAGCGCCTCCCTCCCAATCATCGACCCGGGGCGATGTTTGGCCTCTCACGGCGACGGAGCCGTGCTTCGGGTTTGTGACAAGGCCGCCGCTACATAAACCGGCCTCCTCGGTATAAGGGGGAAGCAGAGCTGCGCATGCCATCCATCCAACCTGGGCGTTTTGTCAAAAGGGTCGCGGTGCATGGCCACAGCTCCGTCCACGTGGCGCCTCACGCGCCCATCTAGTGGGAGTGCTGCTACCGGTATGTATACGACACGAGGAACAAGTGTTGAGGAAGCCAGGGAAAGTCCAGACAATCCCAAGCCGAGCCCTGAACGCGTCGCGGAATAACATGCGAGTCGACGCACTTTTCGGAGTGCTCACTTGGGCAATGCCGGCGGTAACCATCAATCAATCCGGGGTAATTAGGGCGCCGGAGACCTGGTGCCGGTATCCTACGCCTGCGGGCCGCAGGCCCAACCGTCGGAGATCGTTTCTTCTTTTCGAAGCTGCCCCCTCATCAGGCCTACATACCTACCTTGCCTACCTATCGGCCCACGACCGGGCGAACCGGGCCCCTAACCCTAAGCTGGAAGAGTACTGCTCACGCTTCTATGAAGCCCACTGACCGATCGGCTCACGATCCCGACTTGATGAGTTGCGAGCTCTACGGTGGGTCATACACCAAAGGTAAGTAAGTACCTTAGACGGGTAGGAAATTGCTCTTGAGTTTGCTCATTGGGCGGTCTCGGCAGAATAGGGAAAGAGAGGTTTGTAGATGGTCGACTGATAAAGGAGTTTGTTGGAAGTAGGTGGAGGTCTACGGCGATAACTAGGTAGACAGGTAGTCCGTTGAAAAGAGTTGCAGGCATGAATTATTCAACCTATGTTTAGACTTATTTCATTCCACCCTCCTTAAGCCGCGGCTACGCCGTCCTCGAGGGAGAAAACAAGGACGCAAAGGTACTTACAGCGTTCATCCCAATGGCCACTGTCAGTAAGGCTGTCACTGTGAAGGGGATTCCGAGGCTGGGGGCATTGCCTGATTGATAGAACCACGAGGGGGAGGAGGGAAAAAGTTACCTTAGCGAGAGAGTGGAGTGAGAAAAAGGACTAGCGGTCTCGATGCTCTCCTTGCAGGTTCTGTCAGAGCAGCTGGCAACTTAACCTAGCCCGTAGGTGAGTAGGTAGGGAGTTACGTGAAAGTTCTTCTCCCGGTTCCTTAAGGGGACGGCCCGCCTGAGGTAGTTCACAGGCCCTTACCCAACACTTTAGCCGTACTATGCGACGAAGCACCATCCCAGAAGCCTGGAATGAGCATGGAGGATCTAGGAGCGAGTACGCAGCGTAAGGCTTGTCGCAGAGACTACTTACCTACCAGGTCTCACGGAGACCAGTTCGGTGATGCCAATGTGTACTCGGGTCTTGCGTGCCGTCCCTTTTCTCGAGATTATTCCGAAGATACGAATGAGCTCTCCGAACCGTGGGCGCGAAACCGCCGTCTTCTGGGCCGCCACGCTCCTCTGAGATCGGGGCTGTCAGAGAATGAACGCGACCTGCTAGCGGTCACTGAAATAGTTTGATGAGTGGCCAGCGCTGCGGGAATGCCGTGATGAGACCAGACGAACAGGCCATCCACTACTGATTACTTACTTCTACCTGTTCGATGATGGCACGGGCAGGCCAGGCACGGGGCTGAGCACCGGGAGTGGGCTCTGCAGGTTCGGCAGATAGATATATGTTTCCCAGGGCTGGTTCTCCCAGAAGGAGTGAAAGTGCCAACATTAGAAGGACGAATTCTTAACACGTAATAAGAAGCCTTCTCGAAGGGGTTAGCAAGCAAGCACAACTAATATTGGGTGTACTAGTAGATTCTGTCAAATGGACAGCAGAGAAATGCTATGGAGCCTCACGACTTATTTTCTCACCACTAGGCTACAACTGTTCTCTGTCCGGTGCTCTCTACCAGAGTATACACACCTGAAATTTGCTGCCCTCACCAGCCGCAGCGACTAGTAAGCCTCCAGACACCAGCTGTCACCGTTCCTCACACGAAAGAGCGCCACGATTTTGTTGACAGCATGTCAACCTGTCCCAGCAGAGTGCAGTATACCAAGACGTACGGCATCCAGTATCCTTCACCACCCCGTCTGGTCCTAGATGCAGCAGCTGCGTCATACGAGGGTGCAGGAGCTCTCGCGCGATGCCTGCCTCATGGTGACGTCGTCGTCTTCGTCATCAGCGTCGTCGGTGCTGTCGCTTATTTCGATGGTTTGCGTGAGAGCCATCTCGTCGTCGCTGATCTCGATGGGCTGGGCCAGAGCCTCCTCCTCGTCGTTGCCGATCTCCATAGGGTTGGCCTGGTTTCCGTTGCTGTTGTTATTGTTATCGTCGTCGTCGTTGTCATCATCGACCTCAATGGACTCGACCAAACCTCGGTCGTTGTCGTCGTCGATCTCAATGGGTCTGGCCAAAAACCCGTTGTTGCTGTTGTCGTCGTCGTCGTCATCAATTTCAATGGGGTCAAACAGACCTCCGTTATTATTGTCGTCGTCATCACCATCGTCGATATAGATGGGCTTGGCGCGACCGCGGCCGGCAGCCGCCACTCGCTGAGCAGCCCGCCGTTCCCGTCTCTGCCGCAGCTCCAGATCCCGTCGCTGCCACAGCTCCCGATCCCGTCGCTGCCGCAGCTCGCGTTCCCGTCGCTGCCGCAGCCCCCGTACCCGGGCGCCGCGGACAGCCTTCCGGACGAACAGCACATCGGAGTCGCCGTTTTCATCGTCGTCGCTGTCGTCAGAGGACGAAGAGGAGGAGAGAGTCACGACAGTGACAGGGCGGTAGATATTATCCTGCTTAAGCAGCCAACCCTCCAGGTACCTGTAGAGCACCTTGACGACGACCGGCGGGAACGCGCTGCGGGTCCGGTGTCAGTACAGTCAAGGTAAGAAAAGAGATAAGTTTATACTGAGATGAAGAGAAAGAGAGAGAGGGAGATATGACTGAGCCGGGGGAAAGGGGGTGGTGGTCCTACTGTACTTACTTTCCAACCTGCTTCCTTTGCTTGGTCATGACCCCCCTGAACTCGTGATCGTTCGGGAAACCCTGGAGAGCGGCCAGCTCGCGGACGGTGAATCTGCGTTTCCCGCTCGGGTGCCACACATCACCCGAGCAGGTAATGGTGCCCGTCGGAGCGTTGGCGTCCCTTTTTCTAGCTTTCACTTTATCCCTATCTTTCTCCTTAGTCATGCTCCCCCAGTCGTGGTTCGGGACGCCCCGACTCGGCACGGTCGCCAGCACATCACCCACCGTGACGGCGGGCCGCAGCCGCTTAGGGTACACCACGCCACCGCCACCAGACCCGGCTCGCCCGCTCTCGTGCGTCGGCGGCGGGAAGCCCGGTGGCAGCTCCTCGCCGGGGCAGGCGGCGATCCACAGCAGGCGTTTGCGGGTCTGGGCCAGGCCGTAGGCGCGCAGGTCGGCGACGTCCCAGCGCAGCGAGTAGCCGAGGCCGGTGTACTGGCGCGCGAGGGCGCGCCAGTAGTCGGCGTTGCGCGCGAACAGCAGGCCGAAGGTCTCCTCGCCCGTGCTGAGGCGCGGGCGCCGCCGCGCCAGCACGCACCCCGTCGCGTGCAGCGCGGCGACGTTGGCGTCGTCGTCGCGACCCGCGACCGTGTGCGCGGGACTGTAGACCTGGCAGGGCGGCGAGATGTGCAGGAGGTCGGCGTGCTCCTTCTTTCTGCTCCTTTTCCTCCTCCGCGACGACGACGACAACGACGACTCCTCGCTGCCAATGCTCGCGTCACCGTCGAGGTCGTCGATTAGGTCGAAGATGTTGACGGCGCGCAGGTCGACGCCGGGGAAGTTGAGCGCGTACGTCTGGCACGCCTCCGGGTTGTTGTCGCACGCGAGCTGCAGGTGGAAGTTGGCCTGGCGGATGCCGGACGAGGCGCCTCTAGCGCCGCAGAACATGTCGTCGACCGTGTACTTCTGCTCGGGGTGGCGAGCCGCTCTAGGGGGCACCGCGTGGCCTGTGCCATCATCTGCGTCGTCGCTGCCGTCGCCGTGGACGATGACGGATGGGATGTTCGCTTGGCCCGGTGTGTATGAACCGCCCCGGATAATGCCTCCGCGGAAGGCGTTCCGCGTATGCTCGTCCGAGACTCGTAGGCTCTCGTCCTGGATATCGCTAGCCCGGAAGTGTATTAAAGAGCCCTTATGAGATCTTTCTTGCTTTAAGTCTGTGGCGTCCTTGAAGTGTCGGGTGTACACCCAACGCTGGACCAATGGCCCTTTCCTTTTGATTCGGGGCAGTCCTGGAAGCCCGCCGTAATCGTCCCAGTTAAAGCGGTGCTTAGGGAAGGGGGCGTTTGTCCGTCTCAAAGTACGAATGCTTGTGACTTCGGATAACTCGATTTCGGCGGCTCCTTGGATGATGTCGGGCCTCTCATCGCTGTCGTCCACGTCGAGGAGCGCGCAGACTTCGTTCACCGTCCGTGGGAGTATCCCGTTGAGCCGATGCTGCCGGGCTAGGCGAAGGCCGCGCAGCGTGATGCCATTCCTAGCATTCCTGTAGATGTTGTGGACCTCAAGAAAGTCCCAGACCTGTTGGTCTGAGGAGCGAAGGACTTCGCTATTGATCTCTATCTATTTAGGCGTTAATGAGTGTTCCTAGAAATACTCGGGACAAGATTTACCACGGTGTTTTTCTCGATAAGCTTCCCGTTCCACAAGCAGGAATGCTCAACCCGGTCAACAGGGATTGGCTGGTTACGCTGATTTCGTCTTCGCCCGAAGGGAATAGCCACCGGGTCATTGAGACCCAGAGCTTCTGCCGCTCTGCGCTCGACGTCAGCAACTTCAGCGCGCCCATTGTCTCGAGAAAGTACGTTGTGTCGGAGGCTTCCAGGTGCCCGGCGGGCACGCAGAAGCCCTCTCTCAACTCCGGTAAGATCGATGACTTCGACCTCATCATCTTCGATCATTATAGGCATGCCGATGGCATGGCCGGACCGACGCTGCGCCATTGTCATCAAGGTACACCGAGAGTGACCAATAATGCTCTGGGAGAAGAGTCCAGTGTTCTTCTACTCGTCTCTCGTCCGAGTTAAACTGGCAGCTGAGAGGGCCGGACACGGGGCATAAGCCCAATCTGAAAGAGATTATACTTACTTGTCAGCAGCCATCAAGACGTAACAGATGACGGAACGCGAGGGAGGCAGAAAGCAGGAAAGGAGCATCAGGGCAAGGAAACAGCGGCAAGCCTACTAGTACTTGAGGACTAATAAGTTGTTTGTCTCCTCGGGCCGCGGCAAGGCTTGAAAAGCTCGTCGATTAGGGAGGAAGCGGTAGGGGCTACCAGAAGGCTCCAAGAATAAAGACGGCAGATGGTGACACGATAGTATCGGTCAGCAAATAATCGGAAGGCCGAAGATACAAGAAGCTCCAGGTTGGATGACCCCGGCCGGTAAAGATAGGTACCGTAGGAGGGGTTGGAGTGATGGGCAAGCCGGCAGGGTGGCGGATGGCGACCCGGCAGAATTAAGTGCTGGCAGCCTGAAAAGGCACTGGTGGCTTCGAAAGGTGGCCGGTGATAATCAGAAACAGCTGCTGGCAGATAGACGAAGGCCAAAGAGCTTGAAGAATGATGATGTCGAACTGGCGACAAAGTTCCAAGTGAAGACCCAGGTCGAAGAGTAAAAAAGAAGAATGCGAGAGCCCGAACAATCTCAAAAATTAGGGAAAGAATGGAGGGGAGTAAGTAGGATCTGGGCGAAGGTCCTAGAAAGTAGAAAGCTGGTGCCTAGGTAAGTATGAGAGGACCACGGACCAAGTAGATAGACGGAGAAATGGCACACCTGAAGGTGACAGAGAGGACCGTGCACAACTGAGTGGTGGAAAGAGCGACAGCGGTCACCTTGGAAGCATGGATGAAGTCTTGGAAAGGGGATACGCGAGATTGTCGAACCGGCCTGCGACCTCACGAAATTTAGGTTGGTTGATGTTACAACGCCAAGCGAGGGCGCCAGCGGGGTTGAAGATGTGTGATTTAGATAAGCGAGCCTTAGCGAGAAGGACTTCAACGAGAAATACAGCAGATAAGAAAGATACCACACTCCTGAAAAACAACCGCATCTTGACGTTCTAAGTAGGGAAGCTACAGCCAATAAGTTAACAGGCCCATGCTCACGTTGCAAGTATATAGCCTCTTGCTACTAGCAAACAAAGACACATAAATATTTGGGGAGGTTGCAATTTCCAGATCCTAGATATATTAGAATTTTGAGCGGAAAGGGACTTACTCGTTTGTCTCTCGTAGTTAAAATAAGCGTTTGTGGGCAAATAGTACCTTCAGTACCTAAGTACTTTAGTGTTCTCTCTCAATCTAAGCGACCTATAACCATACTCAGATTGGCTGGTAACGCGTCTTTATTCGGCCAGATATTCGAATAGCCTTATCCCCCTTGTTCTACCCTTTTCCCGGCAACGGTGCCGAACAGCCCAAAGGAACCGTACAGTATACCCATCTACCAGCCTCTACCCTGACCCTGGTACTTAGTACTTACCAAGTAGTTACCTACTTGCCTACCTAAAGTAGCTACCAGCAGGCCACGCTCCGCCCAACCCCCCCTCTCCTCAACCCACTCTAGGGCTGGTAGTACCTGCGCCAGTTGTGCTCCTCCCTGAAGCCCAGCACCTCGCGCGCCTTGCGGTTCGACAGCGGGGCCTCGAACTCGCCCATCTCGCGCGCGATGCGGGCCTCGGGCGCGGCGCGGCGCAGGAACTCCGCCGTCGGCTCGACCGTGGTGATGGTGTCGTTGGTGGCGTTGAAGACCTGGAAGCCGAGCCCATCGCGGCGCACGCACAGGTCGCAGAGCTGGCCCAGGTCGCGCGCGTCCACGTAGCTCCACGCGTTGCGCCGCCGCGTCTCCGGCTGGCCCACGTGCGTGGGGAAGTCGCGCGCGTACTTTGAAGACGGATGGGAGGGGGAGAGAGGAAAGAAGATTGGTTAGTCAGTTCCCGTCAAAATTCACGAGAGCAACCCGAACCAGGGGCCTTCGGGGCGAGTTAGGCATTAGATACATACCTCATGCGGCTCGATCACATTGCCGATACGTAGCGCGTATATGTCGATGCCGAAGCGGCGCGCGAACCCGCGCGCCACGCGCTCGCCGCACAGCTTGGACATTGCATACGAGTCCATGGGGTTCACTTGCACCCTCGAGAGTCAGCGACGGCATAGCTTACTCAGTCTCAATCGGGGAAGAGTAAAAGATGGCTCTGGTTTTTAATCTTGTCTCCACGAGCAGGGACCCTCTCGGCAGTCCAGGAGACAGCTCCAGTGACCCACAGCCAGAAAAGGGGGAGGGGGAGGAGGAGGCAGAAGAACAACGTCCGAAACGCACTCACCGTCGTCGTCCTCGTCCAGCGGCAGGTGGTCGTAGGGCACGAAGCCCTGGCCGAAGCACACGCCGTACGTGGTCTCGCTGCTGGCGATGACGATCTTGCGGACGCCCAGCTTCGCCGCGGCCTCGATAACGTTATACGTCGCCGTCACGTTGGCCCGGAAGCACTCGTTGTCCGGCACCACTGGTCAATATCCCACCCCCACTCGAATCAGCAACCACCCACGCTGATTTCTGGCTCGTTTCTATGAATATGACATTGCGGGATTGGAAGAAGTCAGAGGAGGAAGAGGGGGAGGGGCAGATAGTTAGGAGAACACGGGGGAGAAGGCACTGCAGGCGAGACGAAATCCCCAAAGCCAGAGCCAGGGCACACGGTCACACCTACACAGGTTGCGCGCGTACGCGGCGAAGTGGATGACGGCGTCGGGCGGGCCCGGCGGGCGGTCGCCCTCCGCGTACCCGGCGAAGCCGAAGTGGGTCGTCAGCGCGCTGTAGACCTGGCCGGCGTCCGTGAGGTCCGTCTTGAGCGTCAGCACGTCGTCCGGGCTGTTGCCGGTGCCGGGCCCGGGGGCCGCGGCCCCGCTGCCGTCCGCCGCCGGGATCGGCAGCGGCGATAGGTCCAGGTTGAGCACTGTGACGGCACGCGGACCAACGGGAGTCAGTGGTTTTTGTAAAGTACTGTACATTTAAGAGTTCGGATATCGATCGGGGGCATGTCTGGGAGAGCAGACAACGTCCCAAAGCATGGCTTGGGGGGGGAGGGGGGGGGAGAGGAGCATGGCTCGCTCCAGGAGGGAGTAAGGTAGCTCACCGCGGTGGCCGCGCCGCACCAGCTCCGGGATGACGTGCCGGCCCGCCTTGCCGCTGCCGCCGGTGAAGACTATCCGCTTGCCCTGCTGAGGCTGCTGCTGCTGTTGGGACGCCATGGAGGTTTACTTGAGAAGAGGAATAAGAAGAGGAGATTCAATGCTTGAAAGATTCGCTGTGCCGGCTCACAGAGAGATGATTACATGTAGTTCTTGCTGCTAGTCCCCCAGGTAAACGCTGCGTCATCGACGGCGGTAGGTGGGGGAGACCCCTGAGTGCCCTTACATATGGGGTACATTGGAGACGTCCTACCGGGTGCGGGCTTCATTATGAGGGCCCCCGCTCTGGAACCGCTCAGCTGCTTACTGATATACAACTTTTTTTCTTCCAAGGGAACTTGCCCTAGCTTTCATAGAAGCAGCGGTGGTGGTAGTAGTATACTGTAGAGAGTTTACCGAAGACTGCCCCTTCTAGGTAAGTACCTGATAGGACGGCAAGGTGACTATAGTCAGAAACGAGGGGTTATCGCGACGATATGCAGACTTAGACTCGGTCTTCAGAAACAGGCGGTGTCGTCGCCTCAGCAATCGCCTCGGCAAGTCCCACCGGATTGTCCATCCCCATGAGATGCCCCGCATCCTTCACGACCAGGACCTTGACGCCCTCCGCCCTCAGGGCATCGACGTCCGGATCCGGCAGCGACTGCTCTCCAAAGATGAACGCCTTCCGCGTCGTGGGGTGCTGCCCGAGGAACCGCTCACGCCAGCTCTTCGGCGAGCTGCGCCTGCCCTCCACGAGCGACCGGGCCGCGCGGTACACCGCGACGGGATAAGCAGCCCGCACCGCGGGCTGCACGGGTCCCGTCTCGCCCGCCTCGGCCGTCATGCGCGCGTGCCCGCCGCCCGGCTCCGCCGCGTAGGCCGCCTCGCCGCCCTCGGTCGCCGCGACGCGGCGGCTGACGTCGCCGCCGCCGGCGTCGAGGTTCCCCTCGGCGACGACGAGCGAGGCCACCCGGACCCCCCTTGCTTCCGCTTCCAGCCCTAGTAGGTCGGCGATCTCGATGGCGACCGCGCCCCCCATGCTGTGCCCGAAGAGGTCGATGCTCACGCTACCGCCGCCCGCCCCAACCTCCGCCTCCGCCGTCGACTTCGACTTCGACGTCGACTGCGGCAGCAGCGGCGGCAGGAGGCGGTCCCGGACGAGCGCCGCGACGACGGCCGCGTAATCGGCGACGCGGTAGCCGAAGGTCGCCGGGTCCGGGCGGTCGCTGTACCCGTGGCCGGGCAGGTCGACGAGGACGACGTGGCGGCCGCGCAGCGGGGGCGCGAGCGCCACGTGCGGGAACTCGAACGAGGACGCGAGCCCGAGACCGTGGATCATGACGAGCGGGGGCGGCGGGCGTCGCCCGCTTCCGCTTCCGCTTCCGCTGTCGTCCTCGAAGAACTCGAGGTAGCGCAGGCGGGAGCCGGTGGCGGCGTCGAAGATGTAGGATTTCATGATGGGCGTGACGGATTATATAACATTAACGGTGACCATCGTAACCCTGTTGGTAGGTATGTCGGGGAGGGACGTCTGGGTCGAACGAGAGAGAGAGGGCACGAGAGCTGAAGTCGAATTGGGATGGATAGCACACCGCACACAGTGTCTGTGTTTTACATTGCCAAGTATCGATTTCGGCTGCGTTGCTTCGCAGATCTCGCTCAAGTCATTCTGGAGGCGAATACCGCGGTGTTTCTCATCTGCATTATATAGAGGGCCTCGAGACCCCTGACCTTTGGACTACCACCTTGCTCACTCTGAATAAGCGTGATTACCAAATCATTGTGCAGTACGGATACGCTGAGTGGACATCCCTGCGGTCAACAATAAGGCGTTCTGTACCTAGACACGCCCTGCGAGGTGATGAAACATTGCAAAAGATCCATTAGGATTCAGAAGAGCCTAGTGGGGTATATGTACTTTCAGCACGAGGCACAGCCTTCTGCTGGGCAGATCTACCGTGTCTCGAGCTCCCGATACAGTACAGTCAAGCTGCCCAAGCTGCGCCGCCCACCCTATCTGCTTAAGGCGTGCTTTCCCCCCACCTCCTCCTTGCCGCGCCCTTTGCCCGCTACGCGACTTTACGCTAACCGGGGAAGGCTATACCCTGCTAATTATAAGCTTGCCTCCCAAATAAACTTACGAATTAAAAGTCTTATTACGGGTTTTATTTCACACCGAAACACCCCACTTTTACAGCTTTATATAAAAACAATTAAAATAGGTAAAATAAAACCAGCTTAAAAAACTAAGGTTAAAAAATACTCGATTTTAAAAATATAAGCCGTTTAAAAAAGCTTAACGTATAAATAAAGCAAGAAGTAATAAAAGGATAAAAATAAATAATATTAAATTAGCTAAAGTGATTTAAAGATATAAACTAGGTATAAAACTAATAGCTAATTTATATAATATTTATACGGTTTTATTCGGATTTATAGCTTAATTATAGATTTTATAGCTATTAGGTTTAATACCCCTTTATAGCTTTAAGGCTATTATAAAGCTTATAATAAAATTAAAAACGGTAAAATGCTCGGTAAACGTAAAAACTTTAACCTTTTTACGGTTTAAATAAGCGATTCTTTATTATTATAATAATTACCGGCTTTTTACTGGTTATATAATAATCGCGTTTTTAATTAGTAAATCTCCGGGTAAATCCAGAAAAGGAGAAAAGTGGGGTAAAAACTCTGATTTCTTTAATTACGTTCCCCCCCTTTATACCTTTATAATTATAAATAACCTTTAAGCTTAAAAGAATCGATTAAGTATATAAAAATCTAAAAGGATTAAAGCGCGTATATTACGCGAAAAAACGCGCTAGTAATAGTTAAACGCGTTTTAATTTTACCGGTAGGTTATTTAGTTATTTTAATATACCGGTAAGTTTACCGTGCCGGTATACCTTAAATAGTTTTAATACCTAGTATACGTATAAATGCGTTATACTAAGCGTTTAATAACGGCTTAATAAAGCCGTTAACTAGGTGTTTTTTTATAAAAACTTGTTTTATTATAATGTTTTCGTTTTTTACCTTTTATAAGAAATAATAGTATTTAATATTTAAGTGCTAATACCGGTTTATTATAATAATATTATTAGCTTATATAATAATACTAGTGTTATTTTTTAATAAACTAATTAGTTTTTCCGGTATAAGGCTAAGCTTAATAAGGAAATTTTATATTTAAGCCGCTTTTATAGCGGATTTGCTTAAAGCCTTATACTTTATTTCCGTAATACTTTATAATACCGTGTTTTAAAGTTTTAATTATTAAAAAATAAGTGCGCCGATTATAAAAAATACGTATTCTTTTATTAACCTTATAGTTTAAGGGTATATATTAAAGGAAGAGTTTATTATATCGAAGAGATTTAGCCTGTTATATCTCCGGTGCGGGTAATTTCCTAAAAGGGATTTATACTTTAGCGAGTAACCGGATGTATACTTTAAATACCGTATTATATATTTTATATAGTTTTATTACTGCGGTAAGGGATTTATTATAAACCTGGCCTATATATTAATTACGTAGTTTATATTTAACTGCGTTATATATATTATAAAGTTAACCTTATTTATTAGTATTACGTACCGGTAAGTATTATCTTTATTAGCTTAATTAATATAAATAATAATATTCTTTATAATAACCGGTATTATTAGTGTTTTCGTAACCTGGTAAATCTTTATACCTTATAATATAATAACCTTTTCGATATAATTTTATTAATCTAGTTATATATCCCCGTTATCCGCGGAGTATAAAATCTTTACGCTAAGGAATTAATCCGCGGCTTTTAGGTTATATACCGGGACCGCCGCGTTAATATTATTAATAAGGGTTTTTAATTTCTCGGTATTCGGCTTAAAAAAAGAAAGTTATTAACGTATAAGGTTATTATTTTACCGGTTTTTTTATTATAGTATATAGTATTATCCGAGTATAGCGGTTTAAAGCCTTTTTTTTAAATAATTACCGAACCTTTTTTTATTATTAAGCCCCGGCTTGCTTTAAGCCGTATAACGATCGGAAAAGCTTAATAATCTTTTTAATAATATACTCGTATTTTTTTGCTTTATTAGGATTCGCTTTAAAAAACTCGTAAAAAAGTGGGAATTATTTTATATGCTGAAATAGTATATATACCCCACTAGGCTTTTCTAAACCTAACCGATCTTTTGCAATGTTTTATTAGGTTATAAGCCCGGTTAGCGCAGCGGTAAAACCGTCGAGAGAGATTAGGGGGACGCTCCACAAAACGTACCACAGTACGCAAAGGTCCCGGGTTCGAGTCTATAAATTCCAGCACTGACCGGCTGGGCCGCAAAGAGAAAAAGAGCGCCCGGAAGAAAAGCATACCATAAATCAAAGCCTAAAGGTGTACGGGGAGTGCTGAAATAGTATATATACCCCACTAGGCTCTTTTAAACCTAACCGATCTTTTGCAATATTTCATTATTATAAAGATTCTTTTTATTAAATTACCGTTTAAGTAAGCCGTAAGGAAGTTAATTTATAAAATCGCTTAACCGTTAATTATTATTAATATTATAAGCATTTTTTATAATATTATTTTCGCCGTTATTAATTTTATTTTATTATAATCGATACCTTTCCGTTAAGTAAAGCCGCGTGCTATAATACGGCTTTTTAATTTATTAAGCTAGCCGGTTAATAGGTATTTTTTCCGTAGTATTTATTTTATATTAATAAGGTAACCGTATATTATTTTTAATACGTTAATAAATATAAAAATACCGCGGTCGAGGTTTTTTTATATCTTTTTAAAGCAGGCGGCGATTTAAAGGTTACGTTTAAAGCCTTTTATTATTTTTTAAAGGTAAGGTTATTAAAGTATTCCTTAAATATTTAATACACACTTATTACGTAAGTGGTTAAAATATCCCCTATAATAAAGTTATTAAGGGTTTTACCGGCTACCTTAGTAAAAGTAAGGAATTCGTTATAAAGGTATTCGGTTTATAATATTATTAAGTTGTTCGCGAGCGCTTTTATTACTTAGTGCTAATAAATATAACCTTTTTTTTCCTTATTACCGGCTCCGTTTTCTTTAATATATTATATATTTTAACCGTGTTATTATATAAGGACGTTACTAGGTGGCCGTAACGGCCCGATGCCTTATATAAGGATATTACTAGGTAACCTTTATATAAGGACGTTATTAGGTGGCTATTACGGCTTTATAAGGCGTACTTTATAAAAAAGCGTAAGCTTTTTACCGCCGGCTAAGCCGTGGTGGTAAAAGGAGTAAAATAAATAGCCCTTATTCTTAAAGTTTAATAAAAGGGTGGTATTTATCCCCTTATAATCTAATTCCTTATTATTAACCTCCTTTAAAGCTATTATAATTTCCGTATTATTTAAAAGAGCGTTAATAAGCTGTTATAATAATAGGTTATTTCGGTTATTTTTTAACTCCGTTAGGTTTTTTTTAATAATATTATTATTCTGGTTACGGATTTTTATCTTTTTAATGTAATATTATCGGCGAAGTCGTTTTTATACCGCTAAAAGGAGTAATCGAATAATATTAATAAGGCTTAATATATTATTAGGGTTAATTAAGGCTTTATAAAAAATAAAATACGGGGTTTTAAAAAACCTACCGCTATTAACTAATTAAACCTTATAAATAATAATACTTTTATAACTTATAAGAAGTTTTTTAATACCGCGTGCTTTAAGCTTTTTTAATTATACGCATTAAGTATAATCGATATAAATTATTACTTTAATATTAAAAGTGCGAAGGTAATATTAAAAGGGTTTATAATCCTTTTTAAGGATAATTTAAATCTAAAATAATTTATATAAGGTAATATAATCAGGTACGGGATTTTAATTAATCTTATTAATTATATATATTATAGCCTTTATAATATAATCCTAAAAATAAATAAGGATTCTTATAATAATAATAATAGCCCTGGTTTTATTTTATATAAAGCGTATAATGCGTTTTATAATACCGTACTTATAATAGTTATATAATAAAGAAGAAATATAAAAAATACCGCTCTCGTTATAAAATACTTTAAAAGGATTAATAACGAATTTTATATTACCGTTAAAGCGAATAATTCGTATTACTCGCGGTAATATATAATTCTGCTTTAGGTTATTATTAACGTAGCGTATAAATATAATAATATGCTTATAAACGCCCTTTTTCGAGTTATAATTCTAATAATTTTTATACCGTATAATATTATTAATTATTACCGAGAAATATTTAACACCGGTTATTAAAACTGGCTCGATTTAGCTTAAATTATATTAAAACATTTCTCCGGCGTAAAATACCCTTTTTTAAAGGGTTTTTAAGGGTATTTTTATGGATTTCGCCTTATTATAAGCGTAATAAGGTAATATATATACTTTTTTTAAGTTAAGGTTAATGCCCGTAAAGGCCTTAATTATTTAAATTAAGCGTTTTACGCTAAAGTAATAAAGTCGGCGGTATTAAAGTATTAAACGCTTAATAACCTTTATAAAAGCCTCCTTATTATTATTTAAAGCATTATTAAATAATAATTAAAATTATTATACTTTTAATTCTGCGGTAATTACCGTGTTTCCTAGCTCCTTATCCTAATAATTATAATAGGTATAAAATTCTTTTTTACCGTATTCCTAAAGAAAGAATTCTTTTTTCGGTATATTAAGGGTAATAAAAACCTTATTTTTCGAATCCTTAATATAATTATACTAAAGAATACCACCACCGTTATAAAACCGTATACTAAAAAAAATCTTTATAAGGAATTTAGGTATAAAAAAAGTATAAATAGCCTTAATAAAAACTTTATTACCTTTAAGCCTACGCTAATAATATTACGCGTAGTTAACCTTTATAACCTTAATAATACCACCTCCGGTATATATATTAAATTCGCAGCCTTTAAGGTTTATAACGGTATTAAGTCGAAAATCCCGCTTATTATTAATAATTATAACGTTAAAGCCGGTATTAAAAAGCTATAAGGACCGGAATCTACCGGTAACCGCTACGGTATTAATTATAATATTAGCTTTAAAAAGCTTCCCGTGGAGGTTATTCTCGGCCTTTTTATTATAAAGGAGTTTTATTTTCTTATTATAATATTATACCAGCTTTACGAAGTTATTATAGGTGATATTTATTATAAAGCTTGCCGCCAGTGTGCTAAAAAGGTTATTTAAGCCTGCGAGTAATAATAAGGCTTTTAGCGTATTACCCGTTACCGTATCACTTAATACCGTATTATTTAATAACCGCTGCGGTTTATAAATATAACTGTTATTAATTCTTAGGTTATAATATTTCTTTATAATATAACCCTTTTTACCGTAATTTTAGTAAATAATATTTTTAAAATCCTTATTAAAGTTTTAATCCTTATTTTTATTATTATTCCGGTTATTCCTATTATTACCGGTATTATTAATATTATTAGATTTATTATTATTATTATTCTTATCTTTATAGTTTTTTTAATTATCTCCTTTTTTATAAAACTCCGCCGAGAAGTTTTTAATAAGTAATTATAATATTATAATACTATTTTATCGAATTATGCGTTTTATTATAATTTTAAAGGTGCTGGCGTGCTTAAAAACCGTTTTAAGGAATAGTATAACCTGCTACTAATTAGTTATAACGAACCCGGTATTAAGGTTTTTCCGTAATAGCCGTTAAAACTTTATAATAAACGTAAAAGAATTACGGCCGTTTTATTATAAAATAACGAGCTTATCCTAATAGTTTGTTTATTATAGGTATCCGGCCTGCTTATAAGCCTTTTTAAAGGTTTTAAGTATTTAAGTGCTTAAAGTGAGTTTAAAAATAAGCTTAAAAGCCTAGGGTTTAATAGTTTACTATATATTAACGCTTAAAATTAGCTTATTATATTTTATTAAAAAGGATTTACCGTTTTATTTAATTATTTTAAGCGATTATATTAAAGTCTTTTTTTAAAAGGTATAATTTTAAAGGCTTTTTAGTTAATTATTTTTTTTAAAAGAGAACTTCCAGCGTTTTTAATTAATCCCTGGGACCGATTTAGTTAACGCCTTGGTTTTTTTCTCCTTTTTTAAGGCTTTATATTTCTAGCGTGCCCGCCGTAGGTTATTATTAGAATCAGAATTAAATAACGAGGAGGGGGGATCCGGGTTAAAAAACGGCGCTACCTCGCGGTACTAAAACCGCTTAATTTCTAGTGGAGGGTGATTTATAACCGCTTATAAGGAAGTGCCCTGGTTTTATACCTTAGTAAAAGCTGCCCGGCGTACTTTATTATTAATAATCTTATTATTAATAATAATATTTTTATTTTTAAATATATATATGTTTCCGGTATTATGCTAATATTATTATTAATTTATATATTACCGCTATTATTATATAACTTATTCCCGGTAATATTAGTTTTAACCCGTTATATTCCTTAGCCGTTATATACCCGAGCGTTTTTGCTTATATAATATATTGCTTATAAGGGGGAAAAGATTAAATTCTCGCTAGCCGTTATTATTAGCGTTAAGGAGGTTTAAAAAATTCCCGAAAAGGTTTTAATTATTAGCTTTTTTAAGCTTTTCGTTAGCTTATACTAGCTTAGCTTTAAGCTTTTAGATTTTATTATCCTTATTCTTATAGGCTTATATAACCGATGCTATTATTTCAGACCGTGGTTTTAAGGTATAAAGTATATTAGATTAGGGTTTTAAAGTACGAGGAGGAGATCCCGGTGTAAGGGGGAGATCCCGGTATAAGGTAAAGAGATTACAGTTTTATATTATTTTAATAAACGGGTTAGTTTGCTTAAACCCCTTTTCTTTACCCTTATTAATAGTGATCTCTTTTAGGTTAAAGGTAAAGCTATCCCGTTAGCTGCCCTGTTAGCTGCCCTGTTAGCTGCCTTTATTACAAGGATTCTCCGCCGTAATATTAGTTTAAGGCTTTATACGAGGTTTTAAAACCCTTTAGGCCTTATTATAAGGATTCTCCGCTATAGTCTCGATTACGGGAGCGTTTCGAATACTTAAGGAGATCCCCTACGCTTTATTACCGCTTTTACCCGTGCGTTTGCTTTTTATATAAGGGTGCCGGTAATCCTTAATAGTGTTAAACGCGGTTAATAGGATTAACGGCTTAAAAAATAAAGCCGTAGAGCGGATTAATAAATACTGTTAATTTTCTAGCTTTTAAAGGTAATAAATGCTATTATATAAGCCGTTTAAAGGGGTTTAATATACGAATAAAGTAAAAAGTAGCAGGGGGATAAAAATAAATAGTGCTGAATTAGCTAAAGTGATTTAAGGATGCAGACTAGGTATAAAACTAATAGCTAACTTATATATTATTTATACGGTTTTATTCGGACTTATAGCTTAGTTATAAACTTTATAACTATTAGGTTTAATAAAGAATATAAAAGCTGTTTATTGCTTTTTATAATAAAATAGATTTAAAACTTTATATATTTAAAAGTTAAAAACCGGTATATTTTATTAATAGTTTATAATTATATATATAAAGCTTATATAATAAATGTTTAAGTTTTATTTCCGAGTTTTTCTCGGTAACTTTTTACTAGTAATAATAGCGAGCTTAATAATATAAGAAAAATATTATAAATTTTTCCACTTATACGGTATATAATAAAAGTTTATATTAAGTATTTATATAATAAAAAGTATTATAGCTTAATTAAGTAAAAAGTAATTAAAAGTATATATAACGGAGTATATACTTCCGGGCTTATAACCTATTATAAAGTAAAGTAAGGAAGTATATATATTATATTAATTATACTAGAATCTAGATTCGCAGGATAAAAGAAGTAGGTATATATACGGTTTTAATATAGGTTGTATACTAGCCTCTTTAATTCCTTGGCCTTAGCACTGGCCCACACCAACAAGAGCAGAAAATACGGCACTTCCATCTGGGCAATGTAAGTGGCTCGCTTCCTCGAGGCTCAAGCCTCTCGAGTGACGATCCTGAGATAGTACCTACCCACCCATGTACTGGTTTTAGCCTATAGGAGTAGAACGAGGCGAGCGGGCTGGAGACCCAGCTTCTTGCCCGCTCGCCCACAACTTGGGCTATAGTCAGACGGCCGGAGAAGCGGCCGTATCTATCCAAGCCCCCTCGGCATGCATGCTTCGCATAGGTATGGAATGGGGTATAGCAAGAGCACGGCCTTATACCGTTTGCGGTCGTGAGCATCAGCAAGAGCAACGGTCGAGTCCGGTCTCCTGACGGCCACTGGGTTCCGGCCAAGCTTCTGCAGCCTGACATTCGTATCTTGCAGCAAATCCCTCTTCAGTGCCAAGAATTTCGTAGGAGTCGGGGCCGGCCCTCATGTCATCCCAATGACCCAGTCGAGCAACAAGGGGAGGGTTTCGCCTCTTAGGGCTGAATCACGGCGCTTCCACCGTCCAGTCACTGCCTCTTCTGCGTGACCGTCTGGCCCCCCGAACCCTGCATTCGCATAAGAGGGCCCGGTATGATGTGACAGGGTTGCATTTCCAGGACTTCTTCATCCGGGGATGTGGAGGTGCGTTCGTCTTTTTCTTCGACGAACGACCGAGCCATGCGCTTGTTCGAGATCGTGTCGTCCTAGTATTCAGCGTGTTGAAGGATCATCACACTGCATGCGCCTTGCATGGTGATGGACTTCGCCGCCAATCCGCTCATGTTCATCTGACCTACGGAGTCCATCCTCACGTCTTCATCTCCTTATCCATTTGCCATTCGGAAAGGTCCCGCCCCCTCCCACCCGGGAGGATTCCCGGCGACGGAATGAGGTCAGCTCCAGGACGCGACAAGGTGTGACAGAGCACTTCACCCCTTCAAGTCGCGGCGTTGACCAGCCCGCAGTTCTCTTCTGCTGACGGCGGTCGTCTCATTAGTCATCGCATTTGGCTTGCTCTCGTGCCCGAGCGCTGGTGTATCTCGGCAAGCAGCCGACCGGTCGAACATGCAGCGCATTGAGCCCTGTCACGGACTCCCAGGGCCGGGGGCCCGGGATCGAGCTGATCTGCCGGTACTAAGGGAAGTTCCCGGTCCGGTGCCCAGGAGACCAGGGGGGTGGGCCGGCCACCGGCGATCAGCATGGACCTGGAGGGCCTAGGCTGCTGTGCGGTCACGTTGGGTATCTTGGGCAGCCTTGGGCACCGCACTCGACTACTCACTTACCGAGCAGAGGATTCC
Organism: Xylariaceae sp. FL0804; assembly: GCA_022539325.1. Classification (NCBI taxonomy): domain Eukaryota; kingdom Fungi; phylum Ascomycota; class Sordariomycetes; order Xylariales; family Xylariaceae; species Xylariaceae sp. FL0804. The sequence goes on along the minus strand of JAJKLG010000006.1, from coordinate 2,323,724 downwards.
GGCCATATCACGGCCGGGTCGAAGTGGTATTGATAATGGAGCAAGTTCTTCCGGCAACGTCGCCCTACCCTCCTCGCGCTTACGCACGCTGCGTCGCTACTGACCATTTTGGAGGGGGGAAGGGTGGAGGAGGAACTTGGGGATCCTCGAAGCGACGACGCTACCGACCTGCCTACATCAGCTGCTCAACGGCCCAGGGTTCCTCAGCTCTCCCCGAACATGTCGCCATACCCCTCTCGTGATCGCGGCGCCACGGCCTGCTTTACTCTCCTTCTTCCCGTATTCCCCCCTCGTCCCGTCCGGTTGTCCTCCAACCATCGCAGGCGCTCCCAACCGCACGGGGCTCCAGAAACCCATGGCTTCGGCGGACGACAGCGTGCGCAAGCCGTCGGTCGAGAAGGTGCGGCTCAGCCCCGTGGAGGAGACGCTGCTGGCGACGCTCTACTTCCGCGTGCGCGACGCGGCCTCGCCGCGCCCCATCCTGGGCGACGCGTACGCCGAGGAGGTCCTGGACCGGGTGGTGGACTGCGACTTCGGCCGGCCCCTGTTCCAGACGAGCCACTACTACGTCTCGTACACGAGCGGCCGCGGCCGGCTGCTCGACGAGTGGTGCCAGGCCTTCATCGACCGCCACGCCGACGACGAGCCCGTCACGGTCCTGCACCTGGCGTGCGGCCTGGACAGTCGGAACCGGAGGGTGCGGCGCGGGAGCAACGTCCTTGTCAGTACAGATCTGTCGTGGTGTGAGGTGGTATGCGAGACTATGGGCTGAGACAAGAGCTGACCATGAGGTTGTGCTCAAGTGGGTTGACCTGGACAGACCTGGCGTCGTAAGTCTTCGGCAACGGTTGATACCGCCACCCGATGGAAACTATCGCCTCATAGCAGCGTAAGTGATGTTCTCGAAGACAGAATCCTCCATACCGACGATGCTAACCTGCACTTCGTAGCTCTGTTACTGAAGATTTGTGGCTCGCAGATATACCCTGTGATCGACCAACATGTAAGTCTACTTGTACTCGTGACAGTGAGCAAACTTCTCCTTCTCGATACTAAAACTACCTGTCTTTAGGCATAGTTGCGGAGGGTTTACTACCGTGGCTTACGCCCGAGCAGGGGACGTCAATGATTCGAAGATTTGTCGAGTATTTCCCTAGGGGTCAGATGGAGTTTGATGCAGTGGGTAAGATTATGAGACGCCTACACTGGTTAGTTGCTGCCCCTTAGCCAACTAACCCTCATGCCCGTCTCATGTACGCGCTGCTGGTTGGACACGGAGTAACTAAACACGCGGGGCTAATGCTCACGTTGGTAATTCACAGGCTGCAGCCGATGTTCCGAGGGACCAAAGCCAAGTTTCGCTGGGGCATCGACAGCGGCCAGGAGCTCGCGGCGTCCCACAGCAGGCTCAAGGTGCGCAAGGTCGTCAGGGGCCACGAGTTCATGGGGGAAGGCTCCGAACGCCGCGCCCCGTGGTTTGGAGTTTGGACGCCACTCGTGTCACTCCTCCCTGCGTGGAAGACAAGCACACAGGTAAACTCAGCCCGCTGTCCAACGCAGGTTTGAGGGCTGTTACATGGGTTCCGGCTAACATGATCAATATACAGATTATATGCCTCGAATTTTAGTATGAGATGGAAATACTCCCACGAGTATGGAAACACCATGGGTACTAAAGGTACTTGTATCTTAGCCTACGGAACTTCCAGGTAGTTAAAGTAAGCAGGGGGTAACAAGACTTAATATTCGGTTCCTGTAGCTTGGAATACATTGGTCACCCACATGCAGCATTATCAGTATTTACTACTTGAAGCAGTTACAAATACATACTGCTAACGACAGTAATAGCGAATCCCCCGTCCTTAGTACCAGTCGTTCGTACAGAGTGCTGGATGCCGGGTTTGGCCCAGACTTACGTCGCTCGAGCGCTCTCCAGAGGCATCACCCGGTCCAAGTTACCGGTCTATCCGACAGCATTCAACAGTCACCTTGGGCAGTTCAGACTGTGAGTTAAACGCCTTAACGTTCCTACCAGGACAGGCAACTGCGAATAGTATAGACGTGATACAGAGCATTTTAGGATCATACCTAGTCATGACGGGTTAGCTATGCGGCGTTCACGTTGATCGGAGTCCCGCGCCCGCTTCTCTCCCCGCATCTCCCGGCTGCAGATCTTCCTGCAGGCCCGCGAACGTAACCGGGATACATCAGATGCGGGGAAGCATGGTCTTCCCCCACTCATTCCTCGACTGCCAGCCTAAAGTACCTAGGCACTCATCATAGGCGTCTGCTCTGGCAGGTCTGGAGTATGTCTACGTGGTGTTTTGAGTATTGTTGGAACTCTTCGGAACCGGAACCATTGCCACTGCTAGCGGTGCCTTGACCAAAAAACCCGACAAAGACTCGAGACTTGTGACGATGCCCATCTTCAAGAGCAAACATCCCGATATCACAGGCAAGTCATCAGCACCAGGAACCATCGCAGGACGGACGCGCCTGGGCGGCAGCTCACTCAGCTGACCAAGAAAACATGCAGTGCCCGACGACATCACCATCTGGGAGTGGCTGTTCGGCGACGACTCGCCCTACTCGCCCCTCAACAAGTGGCCCGAGGAGCAGCTGGCCGGCTACACCGATGGCGCCACCAAGGAGCGCCTCTCGTGGCACGAGGTCAAGGAGGCCGCCGTCCACATCTCCACCGCCCTGGTCGAGCGGTACGGGCTGCGGCCGGGCCAGACCGTGTCGCTCTTCAGCCGGAATACCATCTGGTATCCCGTGACCTTGTTCGCGGCCATGCGCGTCGGTACGTCCTTTATCCATTCACCTACCTAGGTACTCACCTATCACGCCCCTGGGGGTCCCGCTCCGGACGGACGGACGGACGGACGAAGGGCGCGGGCGGACCGAGGGGGGGAGGACGCACGTGAGCAGTCCGACGGAGCGCTGACCCTTCACCGGTACCTACCCTCGTCTTCGTCTCATCAGGGGGCGTCGTCTCGGGCGCGTCGCCGGCCTACAACGTGGACGAGATGACGTACGCGCTGCGGACGGCGGACGCGCGCTTCATCGCGACGCACCCGACGTCGATCGGGGTGGCGCGGCAGGCGGCGCGCAACGTCGGCATCCCCAAGAGCCACATCTTCCTGCTCGAGGGCGAGCTCGACGGCTACACCACCGTGCGCGACCTGATCCGCCTGGGCAGGGGGGAGAGCAGAGAGGCGGGGGGCGAGGGCTGGCAGAGGCAGACGCCCGCGTTCGCGCTGCCGGGGGGAAAGACGAACAGGGAGGTCTGCGCGCTGCTGAGCTTCTCGTCCGGCACGACGGGGCTGCCGAAGGCTGTGAGCATTTCATCTGACTCTGCATTTTCACCCACAACCCCCCAACTCCCCTCTTCTTTCGCCCCCCGTATTCATCTCCCAGCATTACGCGGCTACGTCCTCGCACCATCCATCCCCCTCGCTCAACATGGAACGAAAAAAGAATAAGCTTACCATGAAACTCTCCTCGCACAGGTCATGATCGCGCACTCCAACGTGATCGCGCAGGCGATGCAGATCGAGCCCCTGACGCCGGCCGACCACAAGAAGGTGCTGGGCGTGCTGCCCATGTTCCACATCACCGGCATCGTGCACAGCATGCACCTGCCCGTGGCGATCAACGCCGAGGTCATCATGCTGCCGGCTTTCACGATGGAGTCGATGCTCGACGCCATTGTCGAGTACCAGATCAAAGAGTGCGTCATTGTTTGGTGTCTCATTCTTTCTTCCTCCTCTTCTTTTTATTCCTCATGCCATTCCTTGGGGCGAGTAATATGCTGCTTCTGGGGGGGTCCAAGTGGTTATGCGGAGTTGGGGGTCTCCTCACCAGAGGAACACATGCCGAAGCAGACAGACAGACCGTACGCTGACCTCTGGATCCCTTATCTTACCTTACCTGGCGCCAGGCTGCTGCTCGTCCCGCCCATCCTCATCCGGCTCGTGCGCGACCCGATCGTGGACCGGTACGACCTGTCGTGCGTGACGCGCATCTCGAGCGGCGCGGCGCCCGTGTCGCCCGAGATCCTGGAGCTGCTGCAGCGGCGCTTCCCCGGCAGCGGCTTCAAGCAGGGCTACGGCATGACCGAGTCGTGCTCGTGCATCACGGCGCACCCGCCCTGGGCCTACGACTACCGGAACGCGCACACCGTCGGCACCATCGTGGCCAACACCGAGGTCAAGCTCTTGCGAGCCCACGACGACGACGACGACGAAGACAGCAGGGGGGGCGAAGAAGAGGTCCTGGCGGACGTGGGCGAGCCCGGCGAGATCCTGGCGCGCGGCCCCCAGGTCGTCATGGGCTACCTGGGCAACGCGGCGGCGACGCGGGCGACGTTCGACGCCGACGGCTGGCTGCACACGGGCGACCAGGGCGTGATGGACGCGCGCGGCTTCCTCGCCGTCACGGACCGCATCAAGGAGCTGATCAAGGTCAAGGGCGTGGGCGTCGCGCCGGCCGAGCTCGAGGACCTGCTGCTCGGCCACCCGGCCGTCGAGGACTGCGCCGTGCTGGCCGTGCCCGACGACCGCGCCGGCGAGCGGCCCAAGGCCTACGTCGTGCCCAGCACCACCAAGGCCAAGACGGGGTTGACCGGGGGAAGCACGGCGGGCGGCGACGGTAGTGGGGCCGACGACGACGATCGCCTTCGCGCCGCCGGACTCGACATCATCGCCTACGTCGAGCGGCGCAAGGCACGCGACAAATGGGTCAAGGAGGTCGAGTTCGTCGACGAGATCCCCAAGAGCGCCAGCGGCAAGATCCTCCGCCGCGTCCTGCGCGACCGGGCGAAGAAGGGGCCCGTCGGCGTGGTCGTGCGGGCGCAGGATGGGAGGCCGAAGCTGTAACGCTCTCAAGTGTTGACTAGTACCTACAATGGAAGACAAGATGCCCTTTTCCGATGTTCATATGTAGGTAGTTAGGTATTCTCGCTCGCGTCGTGCCGCGTTACTACCGGTACCTACCACCTACCTAGTACCCACGTCGTGGGGAGGGGAATAAAGTAGACGTGATGATTGCGCAATCGATTTCAGCCTGCGACAGTCTGCGACTTACGTGTTCCGTCACGCGGTACCTACAGGCTTGTCGAGCATGGCTTTTGTCCGGAGTACAACAAATTGGCTTTCTGCTGTTCAGAGCGACGCAAAGGCCTCCTTAGACACTCTAATGGTCGCGAAGTTGGGCCTGGAGCATACAGCCAGGGATTCTCTGGCCCCACTCTGACTACGTAGCCAATATGAGCCTAAATAACGGGTTCGAATCACATAGCATTAGTGGTTTAGTGGTAAAATCCATCGTTGCCATCGATGGGCCCCGCGTTCGATTCGCGGCTGATGCATACTTGTTGCACTTGTCTTTCAAGTGCAGTTTCTTTTTTCTTTTTGTTGGTGGCTGCTTCATTACCATTTGTCCTTCTCTCAATGCCGAACCCCAAAACCGTCTTGCAAACTCCGGCCATCCGGACAGAAGTACAGTACAGGCCACCTACATCTTGATGCCATCCGTCGTGTTTTTGGCCCACTTGTCGCCTCCACGCGTTCCTAACATCTCATCGGTGACGCCCTTGATCCGGTTCCCGCAGTAGACGTGCCAGCCTCCCAGGTTCGCGAGTGCGTAGCCAAAGTCCTCTCCATCCTTGGCTTCCGCCGCCACCAGGAACTCCGGGTCCACGGTGCCGATCTACCAGGCATGTCGGTGTCAGTCTTCATTGTCTTTCTCATTCTTTTCCTCCTTCATATCAGAGAGGGGGGCGATGTGCTCCTTTGCAGCTTCTCACAGCTGCGCCCTCCTCGTCGTACGTACCGCGAAGGAGATGTCGTCCAGCGAAGCTTTCTTCCAGGTCAGCACGCCGCCGCAGGCGCCGCAGAAGCAGCGCTCGACGTCGGGCGTGGCGCGGTACGTCCGTGGGGGCATGTCCGACGTCCAGCGCAGGTGGTCGGCGGGCACGTTGTGCGCGGCGAAGAAGAAGCCGCCCGTGTGCTTGCGGCACTGCGTGCACGAACAGCTGCCGCTCTTCGGGTTTGGGGGGGTGCGTGCCAATGGACGTCAGTCAGCGCTTGTGGCTTGGAGTAGGTAGGTAGGGAGGTATCGAGGTAAAGTAGTAAGTAGGGAGGGAGGGAGGTGGTAGATAATTCCTGCACTCACATTGCGCACAAAGTCGTGGCCGTCCGGGAAGTCTACCTGATACCGCACCTGCCCGCAGAGGCACCCGCCCGAGACGGACTTGGGCTTGGCGAAGCTGTCGGACTTTGGCGCTGCCATTTTGTCACGAACCAACGGAGAATTGAGGAGGAGGAGGAGGAGGATGAGGCGCGATGTTTTCAAATTCCACTGAGATGAGGAGTTTTGATGAGATGAGAAGCTTCTGATGCCGACAACATGTACGCAGATTCTGGTTTATTGACCCTGTAGCCCCGCCGGTGCCCTGTCCTGCATACTTACTTGACCCATACCGACACATGTCAAACGCGCCTTTGGAGGAGGGCTCCTAGCTTATGACGCATGCCCGACATAACATCTACATCACAAGATTGGCCACACCGCAGAATGCTGACATTGATATTACTACCTACTGGGCGACTGACTGTCTGCCGGAACAGCCTACGTATCACACGACTCTCAAGTGCTGGTCTGATTGACGCAGTCGAAGCCCTCCAGTCCCGTCGTGTTGAAGTTGGAGCATATCCACAGCGACTGCCCGTCTGGCGCCGTGATAGACACATTCCGGGCGTGAAAGTCGGAGCATTGCTGCGCAAGCAAGCAGAAGTCAGTCCGGGCCGCCTGGCAATCTACACGCAACCCTTTCGCATGCGACCAGGAGCAGATTGGGTGGGAAAAGGGGAGGGGGATGGATGGCTCACCTCGGGCGAGGAGCAGACAAGCGACCCGACGTACGGCTCGTTGGCCGTCGACGTGGTCCCCCACATGTCGATGAACCAGATGTCCGAGATGGTCACGTTGGAGGGGTACAGCTCGCAGAGCGTCTGGTTGTCCTGGCCGTAGCACTGGTCGACCTCGATCGCCCAGTCGTTGTCGAGGCTGTGGTAGCGCTCGTACGTGACGTTGCGGACGTAGCCGCTGCCGCCGCCGCCCGACAGCGTGGGCTGGAAGTCGGACTGGACGCCGGGCCAGACCTTGATGCGCGCCGCGTCGGACGCGTGCGCCATCGTGTTGTTGAACACGTACGCGTTCTCGACCACGTCGAACTCGCCCAGGTACTGGCCCAGCGAGCCGACCGAGATGCCGTGCGAGCCGTTGCACCGCAGGCCCTGCACCACCACGTCGCTGCTGTTGGGCTTGAAGGCGAAGCAGTCGTCCGTGTTGTCGACGCGCGAGTCCTGGATCACCAGGTGCGACGACCGGTACACGTCCCACCCGTCGCTGTTCTTGACGGGCACGTCCGCGTCCGACGACCGCGCCACCAGGTCCATGTCGCTGACGATCACGTCCGAGCTGTTGGCGATGAAGTTGAACCACTGCGCGCGTTCCCGGCATCGTCAGCTAATGTACCTACCTAAGCTAGCTGTGCCAGCCACCACCCACCACCCGTGTCCAAGCAGCTCTCTGTTTTCACCAGGGGACCTCGGGGATTTAGGTAGGTAGGGTAGGGTAGGTGTTGGGGACTCGGGGAACTCACACTGGGCGGCTTGACCATGCGCAGGCCGCTGACCGTGCCGCCGTGCAGCCCGTCGAGCGTCAGCGACACGGGCCGCAGCAGCGAGTCGTTGGCGGCGAAGGCCTCCCACCAGACCTGGCCGCCGCCGTCGATGACGCCCTCGCCGCCGCCGTAGACGTTGACGTCGCGCCCGCCGAAGCGCCAGAAGGCCCGCGCGTCCTGGAAGGCGTACGCGAACGCGTTGGCCGTCCAGTACGCGACGTCGGCGCTGAACGTCACGCGGCCCGAGAGCGCCACGTCCACGGCCTCGAGGAAGGTCAGGTCCAGCGCCGTGCCGATCGTGTAGTCCCCGTCCAGCACCACCGTGCCCCCGTGGTTGCAGTCGCGGAAGGCCTGCAGGATCGCCGCCGCGTCGTCGTGGTCGCTGCTGCTACTGTTACTGCTGTTGCCGCCGCCGCTACTGCTGCTGTTGCCGCCGCCGGCCCTCACGAAGCAGTGCCGGGTCCGCGGCGGCGAGGGTGGCATGCTTCGCCCGCTGTTGTGCGGGAAGGGCTGGATGTCCGGACGCGGGATCGGGGCTCGCCCGGTGTATGGGCTCACGACCACTGACGCGAAGGCCGCGCGCGCCAGCAGGGCGAAGACTGCGCCATAGGCCAATCGGGTGAGCATCGTGCCGGTTTGCTTGCCACGTCTTCAGCCGAGTACGCTTGAAGTGGTCGTCGAGCGGTCGCACATCGCTTCTGCTTCCTTAAGAACAAGCCGGTCTGGCCCCTCCTCTTCACCTGGCGCCTCCAGCTTATTCCCATGGTCTACTGCTCGCAATTAATGTTACGCCTTACCCAGGACCCAGGGGCGAGGCGGTCAAGCGCGAGCCTTGTTTTTCCATCACTGATATATCGCCATTATGCTAAGATCATCATGGCATTCCCCTCTTTCGGTCTTTTGTCCCGACCAAAAGATGGTCGTGCATGGGCCCCGGGCCCTGGGAATACTCACGCCCGCGTCTGCCCGCGTCTGTGGTGCTACTCGTGCTGTCATGCTGCGGTTAATATGGAAGAATTGATGAGAAAAATTGGGGAAGCTGGGGTGTGCTGCCGGGCGAGCGGGCCATGTGCGTGTGTGCTTCGGCAAGCTTTGGGGATGCCTTCATCCCCGCAATCCCCATCGGTACCTTGTCATCAGTGTGGCGAGCTAAAGCAGGCTTTCATGCAATCAGTGTCGTCTTCGAGGCTAGAAGGTTATTACGTGCCTGTACCAGCCTTTGTTCTCGCGCGCAAGCTTCAGCAGCAGCTTTACCGGTAGTCGGAGAGCTGCAGGCAGCGAGGTGGCGGAGGAGAGGATTCTTCCACCAGTCAACGCGAGCCTCCTTCACCACTGCAACGCCAACTTTCAGTACACGAATACCGCTGTTCATGGCACAACTTTATATCATGCACACCGGCAGCAGTCAGACCCAAGGCTCAGCCAGAAACATGGCTAATCATGTAGGTGACTGTTTAGCTACACTACAGCCTCAACAACGCCCCTCGGACCATGTTCCACCTCAGGAATGTTCTCGTGCTTGCCTCCCTGCTTACGCAAGTGACAGCTCTCCCCACCACCGTCTCACCCGTGGAAACCTTCAAGCAATGCCAGAGAATAACGTCCGAGCCCCTAGAGGGGTGTCCGCCGGGCACGCTGTACGTTAGTCAGTCGGACGAGAGGGCCCAGTTCCAGACGGTCCAGAGCGCCATAGCCTCGATTCCGAACAGCACCACGCCCTACGTGATCCTGATCGCGCCCGGTATCTACTATGAGCAGCTCAACGTCACGCGTCGGGGCCCCCTCACGCTGCTGGGCATGTCGGACCGGCCGTGGCGGGGCGAGACGTACGCGGACTTGAGCAGCAACGGCCACCGGTACAACAACTGGTCGGAGCCGGAGCCCGCCAACGCCGTCCAGGTGCACTGGAACTCGGCCAACCACGACGCCAGCTTCGGCGACAACGCGTACACGGCGGTGCTGACGGTGGGGCCGAACCTCAACGCCACGCTGACCGGCTCCGGGCCGACCGGCTTCCCGGTGCCGGCCGACACGCCGTTCGGCTGCGCCGACTTCCGCGCCTACAACGTCGACTTCCGGAACCACTATGCGCCGTACGGCGACGGGCCCTCGCTCACCGTCAGCGTGAGCCGCGCGAACGCGGGCTTCTACTCGTGCGGGTTCTACAGCTGGCAGGACACGGTAAGATTACTCCCACCACCATGAATGATCCTCCTTCGCAGCCCACCAGCTCTCCTTGCAGAGCTACATGCAGATAGATCCGTTTCGTACTAAGTCGTCGTCACGTGTCTTATCTTCCCCCCCCCCCCCCCCCCCCCCCCCGCCCACAGGTCTACATCGGCAAGCTGGGCAACGCGTATTTCTACGACGCCGTGATAGCCGGCCAGACGGACTTCCTGTACGGCTTCGGCACGCTCTGGGCCGCGTCGTCCCAGCTTCTCCTCCGCGGCTGCGGCGGCGGCGTGATCGCGTGGAAGGGCACGAACACGAGCTTCGCCAACGCCTACGGCGCCTACGTGGCCGACTCGTCGGTGCGCGCCTGCAACGCGTCGGTGGCGCGCGAGGTCGCCGGCGCGTGCGCGCTCGGCCGGCCGTGGAACGCGGCCCACCGCAGCGTCTACCTGCGCGCCTTTTTCGACGCGAGCGTCCGGCCCGCCGGCTACGAGGCCTGGGCCGGCGACCCGGACGGCAATATAGGGCCCAACACGACCATGGCGGTCTACGACGTCTACGGGCCGGGCCACGACGAGGCGGCCGAGCGCGCGAGCAACGTCACCATGGTCTGGGGCTCCGCGGAGGTGAGGCCCTACCGGACGCCCGAGGACGTGTTCATGACGCCCGAGGGCCGGCGGCCGAATGTGGGCTGGATTGATCCCGAGGCGCTGCGGGCGGCCGGGGGCGCGGCGAGGAGGGGGCAGAGAGAGCGCGCCTTGATCGGATGGGCATAAATATTGTGACCTTCGTGTAAACCTTGAATAGCCGCGTGGTTCTCAAAGCTCCTTCGGTACTAGCCACCAGCCCTACTCTATGCTATTGGTACATTGGGCTATCACCAGGCAGCACTACGCAGGTGTGGCTCCGCATTCCGCGTGCGGTTGCGCGTATGTCTCGACGGACGACACGTCATGTCACCGATTACAGGACCAGAATCCGCCAAAAGGCCTGTGGTGTGGTGGTGGCATTACTCAACCTGCATTTGTCACCTTGGCCTTTGGATAATTCTCTTGGGGGCTTACAGGCGGTGACCCAAGTTCACATCGCGGCTGATCCAATCCTTTCCCCCTCTTATTTCTCCTCTATGTGTGTATCTGTCTGTGTGTCTGTAGTTGTCTTCGGCTTGGCACGAGTGGTCAAATTCTAAAAGGCCAAGAGCTCATTGGGCCAAGGGAACCAACATCCCGGCCGGTAGCTGCATTGGCTTTCCATCGGCTTACTGGGAGTTGGGAACCGTCTCTCGACTGCAGTTGGTCATATGGTTACACATGTTGGTGGCACGGTGGCCCAGGCGTGCCCAGAGGCGTGCCCAGGCTTCCCGGCTCGATAAGCAGCTACGATTGGATTTCACTGTACTCCGTAACCGGTCAGCCTTTCTGCCCTTTCCCATTCCGTCGTAATTAATCCCTGGGAAGCGATGAAGAAGGCCATTGAGGACCTGGCCGAGCTGGTGCACGCCAGGGTTTGCAACCTCAGGCTCCTCCTACTACGGGTGACCAACAACACTGGTGACCAACAACAAGGCCGTCAGCAAGGTAGTTGAGCTCGATGGCAGTCGGGGCATCAGACGGGTCAGCGACGAAGTGCGCACTATTCAGGACCATCTCCCGCTGACAACCCTTTTTGCCGATAGAAATCGGCATCTTTTTGGCGAGACTCGGAGAGCAAAGCCATTTGGAAAGCCGGATTGTGCGGCCAGCATGGATCGAGCCTGGAGCTATCATGAGCAACTGGGGATGACAATGACGTCTCTCCCAGGTGCTGCAATTTGTGACTCTTTGGAGTGCCTGACTGCCGAATATCAGCAGCATGTTGGTGATGTATCTTTCACGGCTTGGGAAAAGAATCATGCCATATCGAAGCCATCGTGTATATATTCTGTGCAGTTCTCGACACTTGAAGATTCTGGAAGCCGTCAACACAACTAACACGTCCCTCGCAAGCTCACTTCCAACTTGAATCGTACAATCATCCGCCCTCGAGCCGATCGAGAGAACATCCCATTGCTTTCAACACCACAATCCGACTAACAGCCAAGATGCGCCCCGCTATCGTCCTCGTCCATGCCGTAATTGGCCTCTCCAATATTGCTCACGGAATGGTCCTCCCCGTCGACTCCCTGGCTCCCCGAGACTTGACTGATGGTCTCCAAGACGACAACGCTATGCCAATTCGGGGACTCCTGGAGAATCGTGAGCCTAGACATCATCATAAGGGTAAGAAACATGGGAAGACTACCGCGGAGGAGACCCAGGCCACTCCGACAACCACCCAGACTACTCCGACACCAACTACCACTGAGACAACTCCGACAACCACTCAGACCACCCCGACAACTACTACCACTGAGACAACTCCGACTACCACGCAGACCACTCCGACAACCACCCAGACCACTCCGACAACCACCCAGACAACTCCGACAACCACCCAGACCACTCCGGCAACTACTACTACTAAGGCAACCCCGACAACCATCAGAACCACTTCCAAGGCCACTACTAAGGCGACTCAGACTACCGCTAAGACAACTCCGACAACCATCAAGACTACTTTGAAAACTACTACTAAGGCGACTCCGACCACCACCAAGACCACAAAGAAAAGTACGAAGACCACTGCTGCGGTGACTAAAACCACCGCAACAACTGCGAAAACGGCTCCGACAACCACTAGAACCACCAAGAAGACTACGAAGACCACTGCAGCAGGAACCAAGACCACCGCAACGACTGCCAAGACAACTCCGATGACCACCAAGACTACGAAGAAGACTACGAAGACTACGAAGAAGACTACGAAAACCTCTACACCAGCCAGTAGAACCACCACCGCGACGACTACCGAAACCACTTCGTCAACCATCAGAACCACTCCGACGACGACTACTATCAGTACCGCAGCCACCACCCCCTACAGTACAGCGGCTATTACCAGCGAGACGGCGGCCATCACAACCACCGCGGCAACTGCCGAGACAGAAACTGTGATAAGCACCGAAACCTATCTGATCATCACCACCCTGGACGCAACGGCCACTGCCACCACCGACACCGCGGCCAGCAGCACCAGCATCGCCGCAACGACCACCTCGGAGGCGGCCACGGGGACGTCGGGTGGCGACTACGCCGCTGCTACTGGCACACTGCCCTTCTATCCTCTCCAGTCCTGGACACCAGCTCAGCAGCAGGGGCAGCAGCAGCAGCCGGAGCAGCAGCAGCAGTAGTAGCAGCAGCAGTAGTAGCAGCAAGTGCGACATCTTGGCGCGAGCCTCTCGGCGGAGCCCGACGACTGAAAGTGGGCTGTACGGAGGTGAAGAGGGAACGAGATTGACGATCACGGGGGCTTCTGAGCCCCTTTTGTATAACATCATGTATGGGCGTTACGGCATCATGGGGCTTTGGTTTGGACGGCTTGGTTCTGCTTCGTTTGTTTTGTCTTCGCTATGTTTCTGTTTCTGTTAGTAAGCAGGCTTGCTCAAAGGCTGTCAACGGGGCGTTTGCATTTTTGAGATATACATTTTTCGAGACATATTTCCACCTCTTCATATCAGGTCCTTGTTGATCCGTGTTGTTTACTACCATTCCGTCAAGTGAAGCTCGCCATCTATTCGCCTCGATATGCAGACGCAACGGAATCTTCCGGGCACTGGATTGATACCGTCGGAACCGTGGCACCTCCAACAAGGTCGGCAGCCCGCGCACCCCCAAGGCATGCTAGAGGCAATAACAGGGCAGTTGTCGAATGCGCTTTACATCATACAAGCCGGCGAAAGCTAGAGGGGCTTGGGCAGCCTTGACCTTTAAAAGTGCAGGTAACGGTAAGAGGATTGCCCCTTACAACTTAGCTGGTTTGGTACCTGCTACTCATCCCGGGGACAGGCAGGACATGATATATAAAAGGATTATTTAAGTATAGCGTAAAAATAGAAATTTACTATACGGCGGGCAGTAGTTTAATAGGTAAAAGGCGTTTACCTGAGTTAAGTACTTGCGTACTAAAAGCATGTCATCCTGCCGGCCTCGGCAGTATCGCCTACACAACAGCTTCTCCTGATTCAGTACCCAAGTTGCTGTAATACCATCCACATTCGTTGACAGTCGTAACGTCCCACAAGAATGAGCCCCCAAATCTTGATTCCTCCTAATGGATACCTAGTTACTCCGGGATCTTGAAGCCGCCCGTGACCTGCCGCGTGAAGACTAGGTTGGGGTCGACGCGGCGCCGAAGGGCCTGTAAGCGTGCCACGTTCTCGGCACCGTAGCTGGGGATGACGTCCTGCCACGGCGCGGCGTAGGCGAGATAGATGTAGGGGTCGTAGGCGTCGAGGGCGCGAGCGCGGGCCTCGATGTCGGCCACGAGCGCGCGCGCCGCGGCGTAGACGGTCGCGTCGCCGGCGGCATCGGACCACGCCGGCGATACGAGGGCGACGGCCAACGAGGCGCGGCCGCCGCGGCTCGCCGCCGAGTCGGCGCCGCCGCCGCCGAGCCCCAGGGCGTTGAACGTTGCCCCGGTCCCGCCGTGGTTGTACAGCTGCGGCGGTAGCGGCTCGATGACGAGCCGCCAATGGATGCCCGCCACGCCCGACACCGACGCGATCGAGGCCTGGAAGGCCTCGTACGCCGCCTTGATCATGGCCTCGGTCGGTGCGAACGTCGTTACCGCCGACATGTACCTGTGCGGCACCGGCCGAGGTTTCAGCTTGGAGAACAGCAAATGGCATAGGAAAAGCAGCAGTGGGGCAAGATTGGGTTCAGGAGAAATGAGATGAGGGCAGCAGGGAGACGCACCGAGCAGCTTGAGGCTTCTGCCAGGCCACAGAGTTGGAGGCCAACGTCGACATGTTAGCGTAGACAACTGTCGGCTCTCTGAGCAGGGTCATGTCGAGCACTGGTTTGTAGACAGCCGGGGTATGATTCCCAGCGGGTCGTGTGTAGACCAGCTCACTCGTCACGAAGGTATAGTTCTGGCTGCCAACATAGGCCCAGCCAGTGACAAAGGAGGCGTCGACGTCGTACGTATCAGCAGCCATGAGGCCAGCGTAGATGCGGGCCTGGGTATCGACCTCGCTGGTCGAGCTCAACGCGAGCGCGTACCACAAAGGGCCCTGCTCGAAGGTCGGGAAGTCCATGCGCGTGACGACGCCGAAGTTGTTGCCGCCGCCGCGCAGGCCCCACCACAGGTCGGCATGCTCGCCGCCCTCCGTCGCCTCGACCACGGCCCCGGACGCGAGCACCACCTCGTACGCCGTCGGCTGGTCGCACGCCCAGCCGGCGCGGGGCCCGAAGTAGCTGATGCCGCCGCCGAGCGTCAGCCCGCCCACGCCGACGCCCGCCACGCGCCCGCCCGCCACGCTGAGGCCCGGCGGGTCGAGCGCCGCGTACACAGCGTCCCAGGTCACGCCGGCGCCGACGCGCACGCTGCGCCGGTCCGCCGCGGGCTCGACGGCGCGCAGCCCGCGCAGGTCGATTGTCACGCCCCCGGGCCCGGGGCTGCTGCCCGCGCCGGCCCACCACGTGTGCCCGCCGGAGCGGACGGCGAAGGTCTGATCGGACGACGCGGCCAGCAACCTGACGGCGGCCGCGACGTCGTCGGCGCTCGTGGGCGTCACGAAGCAGGCCGGGCGCACGGAGGCCGCCTGCGGACTGAAGTACGACACCAGCGACGCGTCGTAGCCGGCCGTGCCCGGCAGGAGGACCTTTTCCGCGCCGAGGAGGGCGACCAGGGCCTGGCACTGCGGATTGGGAGTCGCCACGTTGGCTTGAGCGGAAGACATCGCGTGATAGGGTGCCGACTGGGGAGCTGGGACGGGGCGAGGGAAGAGAGAGAAAGTGGGAGAGCGAAGAGGAAAAGGGGGGGGAAGGGAGGTAGGCAGA
The DNA here is from genome assembly GCA_022539325.1 of Xylariaceae sp. FL0804. Lineage (NCBI taxonomy): Eukaryota > Fungi > Ascomycota > Sordariomycetes > Xylariales > Xylariaceae > Xylariaceae sp. FL0804. The sequence continues at coordinate 2,307,944 of JAJKLG010000006.1, read as the reverse complement.
GAGGGCGTGGAGAGAGGGGTTGTGTGTGTTTGTTCAAGCTTAGTCCCCATACATGCAGGAGGTGACTACTACCGCGACGATCGCATTGCTATGATTATGCATGGTTGGTTGAATTGTCTATGGGACTTCTGCGTGCCTTTCTCCTGTTGAACAGTTGTACGGAATGGCACGGCAGGGTCAAGAACCTGCGATACGACAAGGAGAACGGAGAACCCAATGGAATCATGCAAGGACGCACTCTCGACTGATTCTAATACAGTGGAAATCTGATAAGTCAGGCTTAGCTGAGCTCTCAACCCCTCGACTGCACAAGTACCTGAGGTACAGTTCCATATCACGGGGCTGCCAGATCGCAGTATCGCTTCGAGAGCCACACTGAATGTGTAAGCTATCGAGACCCCTGGAAAGCTGTTGGTTGGTTCTGCAGGGTCTCATTCGAGCAACACCAGTTTCCCCTAAGAGCTATTGGTTGGTTCTGCAGGCTTTCATTCGAGCAACACCAGCTTCCCCTAAGAGCTGTTGGTTGGTTGTACCTTAGGTACCCGCCAACCGTATTGACGGTGCCACGATAGATGCTATTCTTAGGTAAACACTGGGACGCTGCAAGAGCAGCGGTGAGTAACAATACAATACTCTGCCTCCAACAGCTGTTGCGCCTTTCCCTTACTGTCGGCCGAGTGGCCGCTGTGGGTTTTGCTTCTTACCGGCTGGCCCCGGGTGCCCAGGAGGCGCGACCGCAGCGACCTGAAGAAGGCCGAGCCGCCGATTCCAGTCGACATTGCCAAGTGCGCAAATACAGGCATGTAGCCAACGATGATGGCGATATTGACCTCGATCATGCTGGGTGTCGCAGATGTCAGCGGCCTCACCGGTCCATCATGCTGCAGCGGCAGAGGATCAGTGCTTACGAGGGTATATCTATCTCAACGGTAAATCACGACGACTCGGTTGATATGCTTTCCTCTACTTTGAAGACAAGTGAGGCCACGCTGGCACTGATGCCACTAGACGATAGTTGTCAGTCTTGCCAGATTTGTCACCTGCCGCCGCTCTGTCCAGCAATCTGGATTACAGTAATACAGTAGAAAAGATGCCGACGAGTTGCATTCGCCCCCCGAACTGTAACTTAAGACGGTAGATGATTAGAAGGGGCAGAAAAAAAACAAATACCTAGTTAGGACTTTGCACGGTGCCTGCAATCGAGAACGGGCGTGAGTCCTTCTCGAGGCTCAAAACCAGCAAGTCCCAGGACTGGCCGATGCGTGGTGCCGCGTAGAAGGCCGCCAACGGGATGTTAGACAGATAAGTAGGTTAGTAATATGATGAGAAGACCGATGTTCATCACAAGGCGCATGTGAGCATTACTAAATTGCAAACAGCTGCTTAAGTACTACTAGTATATAGCAGCACAATAGCTGCCTTTGTGAAAAAGAAGGTTGACGCGAACAGGACGGTCTGCATAAATGGGTTCTTGAGCGCTGTGCCCGTGTACCAGCATACGGGAATATCCCACAAGTGCCGGAAGAACTTCTGCTCTAGACAGATGCGCGAATCAGAGATCGGACGCAGAGACAACGGGGCTAAGTGACGGCTTCTGCTACTCACGGGGTCATATAACACCAGTGTAGGCGATGTTAAGCAAGACACCGGTACTAAATGTAAAGTTTTCACTAGCGGGCGATGTGAGAAATATGCTCGGACTAATAGGCCAGCAACTGGCAAGAAAGACTCAAAGTCGGCAAAATATTATTTACTTTGGAAAGCGCTTATACTTTTATTAACTAACCAGTATCCGTAATTAGACTTTGGATTCTGTCAGTTCGAAGACGGAGAGAGTAGATGCCCGAGATGTGAGATGCAACTTCCGGACCCTCTCTCTTTGTTGGACGGCCATCCCTGCCTCACACGGACCTCAATATCAAGCCCTGGAAACCTTGTTTTAACGTCTACTCAAGGAAGGCATATTGGGGAGGAAAGCCACATGAGACAGGAGCGCTCTACTCCAGCCTCGGCGTTGTCTGTCGAGAAGGCGCGCGCACAGTCGACGACTTTGAGGAGCCAATGACGCGATGCCAGACGTGAGAGCTCTCTCGAGTGTTTAGGGGGGCTACATTGTAAGGATATTAAAGGACATCTGGGTGCAACTCACTGACCCTCGTAGCCACGATGCCGACTCAGGTCGTCCTTGTCCGTGTCCGTGTCTATGGCCCTGTCCCTTCTGTGGACTGGTTGGTGCTCTGCAATTTCAGCAAGTCGGCAGTTGCTCCTCTGTCACAGTTGACGCCTACGGTAGGCGGCAGGCCCTTGGGAGATACCTAACAACTCAACTGCTGTGGGTGGCAGTTGGCTTCTGAGGCCAAATGGCAGGTCCGGCATGTCACAGGATACCTAGAGGTAGGTACCCCACTGCCGACAGAAGTCATGCAACGATCTAGACTGGCTGAGCTGGAGTCCGGCAGCGTGTGTGGAGTGTGAAGACCGGCAGGCACAGGCCGAAGGTTTGACCAGCACTGCAGGTAGGTAGGAAATGCCTTATTAGACGCGGTCCCGCTTCCTGCCGTAGGTAGCTCGGTTTCCTCCAAACTTTATGGCAGCAACGTAATACCCGCAATGCCTACCTTGACTAACAGATAGTACCTACCATAGGAGGTGCCCTGTTGCATGGAATGGCGGGCTACAAAAGAGTTCCGGAGTGCTGGCCATCCTCGACTCTCCATCATCTTGACCTCCATCTTCCACCATCCACCACACCACAACACCCAACATCACTACATCCACCATTGGGCATCGACTACCATCATCTCTTCACTGATTCTTGGACTGCTTCAGACAGCAGAACGTACATTCTTCATCCACATTCTCTCTACCCCAACCACGCCCAGAACACCGACAACATGCACGGCGTCCTCAGCATCGTGGTCTCGGCCGTGGCCGTCTCTGCCCACCTGCCGGACGACTTGTTCGAGCGTGCACTTCCAACGGGCTCTGTCGTTCCCCGACTCACCATCCTTGACGATCTGACCTAGGGAAACGCGACCGTCAACGATACTTGCCCGGTCAACCAGGGTAGGTTGGCACCCACCCCCTCCCCCCCACCCCCTCCCCTCGCCCCCTTGGGCGAATCCAGGACTTGGTCGCGCTGACACACTTCCGCAGGCGTCTGCGTTCACAAGCAAGGCGGCTTTGACGACAGTGACACCTGTTGCAGCGACTCCACTACTTGCGTACGTCCTCCTTCCTTCCCCACGCCGAGGTTGGCCTGCCTACCCTTAGTAAGTACTGACTGACACACCTACGTGGGCTCGCAGTGTGGCAAGTTCTGCTGCTGGCAGGGCCAGGAGTGCATCGTGGGGAGACACGCTCGCTTCGGCTTCGACATCAGCCGCTGCTGTGCACCGGCCGAGGCGCCCTGCGGCACCTTCGGGTGCTACACGCCGGCGACGCAGATCTGCTGCGACCCGCTCGCCGGCACCAGCTGCGCCCTAGGTCAGAAGTGCTGCGGCTCGGTCTGCTGCGAGGCCGGCTACGACTGCGACGACGCCCGGAAGGGCACCTGCTCCAAGGTCGACGACGACGACGACGACGACGACGACGACGACGTGACCATCACCACCGAATCCGTCGTGACCGTGACTACCGAACCCACCGTCACCATGACCACCGAACCCACCGTGACCGTGACCGAAGAAGTGCCGACCCCGACATACACCGACGGCCAGCAGGGCGGTGCCGGTCGCTCGGTCGCCGGGGCTAGGGCCCTGGCGGCTCTGGCCATTGTCTGCACGGCTTGGCTCCTCATTTGAGAGTTCTGGGGACCTTGAAGCCTCGAGTGGATGTCTGCGCTTGGTCGGGAAAGGGGGCGACCCTGGGATCCTGGAGATCCCTGTCAGGAAGGGCGTCGACCTATAATGGGCTGTGGTTGACTGGTCAGTAGTAGTAGTATTCGTAGAACAGTAGTCAATAATCGTCTCCTATCATTCTCCCCTGTCTGTTCAATCGAGGCCCTAGACTGTGTCTACTCGTGATGTCTCTGCCCTCCCGCCGACAAAGCCGCGTAGTGTACAGGTACCTGGCTTTGGCGGTGACCCCCACTGCTGCTTCTCCATTGACCGGACACTCAGAAGTGTCTCTGGTTTCGTAGGTCTCGGAGACCGGTGTGTTCGGCGTCAGGGTCTGCGAGTTCCCGTTCGACCCACAGAATGGTCTTGCAGTCGTCTCGCTGTAGTTCCTTGAGATTGTCGAGGCTTGAAGATGTCTGCCATAAGCGCCTTGATTTGCAGCGTAACGTTATGCGTTCGTTGTATGCATCGTCGGCAGCCAGACGCCATTTTTGAGCAGCCAATATCAAGACAGGCGGCCTAGATGTTATTCTCGTTCTCAGCGGATGGGTTGATCTTGAATTATCGGTATCCGCATGTTGATCTGCCTGGTCTGCTGAGAAGATGCTTAAATAAGTCACGGAGAAAATCTACAAGACCGATGTAGTTCTCCCCATGCGCTTAGGTCGTCTGTGTACTTCAGTTTGCGGATGGCGTCAACTTCTGTCGATGGTTGAGCCGAACCCTTGCCCGCCTCCTTGAAGTAGACTGACACAGGACTCCACAGCTTACAGAGCTTTTCCGGTTGCTGAGACTGCTGGATGGCGCACATTGGCTATCTTAAGGTGTGCAGGGAGGAGGGAATCATAGGTAACGTAACAGGCTTCTGGGTCAGTGATGGTGACAGTGACAGTGGCAGCAGTAACAGCAGTAGTAGCAGTAATACCAGTAACAACAGTAACAGCAGTAACATTAGTAATAGTAGAAATAGTAAATCACCAAAGTGCCATGAAGAGGGCAGAGAGTCTACTATTATCCAGGTAAACATTGTCCTCACTGTGGTATCAGACAAGACTGTTTATTGGTGAAGGGGTAATTTGGGCTTCACAAGACATGCCAACCTACGTGACTAGAAAAGGTATGTACAGTGGTCTCAGAGCGTGAGAATGCCGCCGAGCCGGTGGATTGGAGTGAAGCCTTTTCATTCTCGAGAAGCAAAGACGTGCTGAGTAGCGGCACTTGCCAGCCTCCTGGACCCGACGAGTCACATGTTTAAAACCCACAGCCCTCATTTCAGCCTTGCGGCATCATTCTCATCGGGGGCCCGGGCTTGAGACGTGATCTGCCATGACAAGTACCCAACAACACACACCTACCTACACGCAAATAGTAACCCCCAGGCTGCGCCTACGAGCACTGGCTATAGTAAGCATTCGCCTCCTTGCACGTGCCCGCCGCGCAGCAGGTCGCGCCCGTCCACTGCAATATCTAGAGTCAGCAAATACCCAAGAAGCTTTCGGAACATGCCGCTGTATTCACAAGACAACATCGAAATGCCACGGAACAGAGAAGTAACCGGGGCCAGAATTGAAGGGGAGGAAGGACAGAAAGGAAGAAAAAAAAATAAGAAGCCTGCCTGGGTTTCTATGTAGGTAGGCAACTACGTAAATGAGCGGGTACATACCCCGGTCCCGCCGCACTGTCCGTACATGGCGGCACACGCGCCGGTGCCGGTACCCGTGCCCGTGGGCGCGACGGTGGTGGTGGTGCCCGTGCCCGTGCCCGTGCCCGTGGTGCTGGTGCTGAGGTTGAACCAGGCGAGCGTAATGTCGAGCTGGAAGGGCGGGATGTGGCCGCCGCCGACGACGGAGTAGCCGACGACCTGGGTGCCGTCGCCGTAGACGACCTCGTCCCAGTCGGTGATCGGGTAGTTGGTCACGTTCTTGCTCCAGCTGACGTTGTGGACTAAGGGGGAGGGGGGAGGCACGGGGTCAGTCAGTTGGTTGCCGTGATTGGGTTAGGTAGGTTACAGACAAAGTGAAGAAGAAAAGGATGATGTGGGTTCGGGAGGGTTGGTTTGGGAGGATGAACGTCTCTGCTCTATAGGAGGGAGGGGAGTTCGGGATATGGTTTCCAGGGGCATCAAGCCGCTCGGAACAGAGCAAAAGACTGGTGAGAACCAAGAGAGAGGGGATGGTGGCAGGAGATGAGTATGAAGTGTACGTACTGCCGCTCCACTGCTCAAGCTCGGCCCAGAAGTTGTTGTACGTGACGGCCGGGTCCGCCGTACCGTGCACGATCATCATGGCCGGCCAGGGCCCGTCGTACGACGGGTACGCCTGGTGCACCAGGTCCACCCACTGCTCCTGCGTGTACGTGGAGGCCTTCTCTCCGAGAGGGCAGTCCTGTTGTTTTCGTCGCCCATTAGTACAGGTTCTGGCAGCATGACGACTGCGTCTGACGAGCGAGACTAGGGGGGGGGGGGTATTTGCCGGCCGAGAAGGAGGAAGGGGCGGTTTCGCACTCCCTCTCCCTTCCCGGGGGAAAATTCAAACTTCACACCTATCCACTTCCTCAACCCCCACAAGATCTCACAACCAAGAGATGCCGCAGCAGCAGCTAGGCACCACGTCCACCCACTCACTCACCTGATCGGGCGCCAGCGGCGTGGACGCGGTGGCGCCGAGCCAGCAGCCGGCGGGGGTGCCGGAGTAGACGACGCCGGCCTTGAACATGGCCGGGTAGGTGGCGGCGAGCACGTTGGTCTCCATGGCGCCGGACGACGCGCCGATGACGTAGACGCGGTCGGCGTCGGCGCCGTACTGGGCGACGGCGTAGGTCACGAGCCCGTCGAGCCCCTCCGAGTCGCCGCCGCCGGCGTGCGTGTTGGACGCGTTCGAGTACGCGTCCCAGCAGTTGAAGCCCGTCTCCACGTTGCTCGTCGGGAAGAGCATCATGTAGCCCAGCGAGTCGACCGAGTCCGGCAGCGTCGTCAGGGTCATGTACTCGGACCCCGAGCCGCCACACGGGTGCAGCTGCGGGAGGAGAGAGTGAGAGAGAAAGGTTAGTCGTCGGATTCCATTTCCTCTTTCTTTATGTTTGGGGAGGGCTTTTTTCTTTTGGGTTTCTTGCTCGTTACGCATAGAGGCAGATGGCAAGAGGACAGAGCTGCGAAATCCTCTCTCCCACTGTCTCCGTCCCCCCTTCTCTCCTTTTCACGCGAGCACTTGACTTGCGCTTGAGAGGGATCGGGAGCAAAGGAGGATACTAGCGGATGGTGACGATGGGTTGGATAGTATTAGAAAGACATACTGCCAAGATGAGCGGCATGCTGGCCGGCGTGGTCTCGGGCGTCAGCACAATGACGGAGCCCAGGTTGGTCGGGTTGTCGGTCCAGCTGGTGATCGTCTCCTGCTTGTAGGCGGCCACCGCAGCCACGAGGGCCGATGCGAGAGCGAAGGAGCGCATTATGGCGGTGGGTTGAGGAGTGAGCGGCTCTCTGGTGATGTCGAAGCGTGATGCGAGGTTGCTAGTCGAAGCCTTCCATCACGAAAACACGTTACGGTCTCGCGCCTGTCCGTCCTATATGTAGACGGTAGGTAGCCCGTACGACCGACGCCTGAGAGAGAGGAGGGAGGGGGTCGCGTGCGTGACAGGTCGCACTCCGACGGGTGTGTGTCAATCTCTCTGATGGGCGCCAAGAAAAAAACCCGACAACACTTTGCCATCCCGCCCGCGAATCCTGGCCGAGGCACGGTTGACAGCTTAACTAGACCGCCCCTCTCGTCGGGGCGGGGACAGGGGCGCGGCCGATGGGATATAGCACGGTAGTCGAGTCGGCAAGGGAAGCGCAGGCGAGGTCGCCAGAGCACGAGGTCGCGATGGAGCTGTCTGGCCCGCGCGACGGAGTTGGCACTCGGCCGCGCCCGTGCCCGCCGAACTTCCAGACCGGGAAGGTTGACGGAGGCTCCGTCCGAGGTGGCCGTCCAACCACAGGCGAGCGTCTGCCGGGAAGGTAGCATTGGGCGCTCCCTGACGCGCCCGGCAATAACGAATGCGATGGCACGCTTGGGGCCCGTCTGTGTTCCTCTTCATATGGACGTTATTAATTAGATGTGACCGTAGATTGGATCTTCCACCAGACAGCTTGATTTTGTTTACATGTCGATTGCCTACTGACCTACCCGGTGATATGCACCCCAGAATTCTTGGACATAATCTTGGAGGCTCCTCGAAATACCATGCAGCAGACCGACCAAAGGTGGCCACCCGGCATTCTCTCTCGGTAACCTTTAAACTGTGCTGAAATATGTCGATGGTGATTATGAACATCTAGACTTGTCCGATGGGCTGGATCTTGTGGCAAATTACCCGGTTGAGTGGCGCAAGCTTCAAATGAGCCAGAACCGCGGTTAACCATCGACGGAGAGAGTTTGAATATGGGCATACCAATCTCCTTGACAATGCCCTTTTATCATCTGATAAGTTCGACTCTCCTGTGTGTACGGAGCGAACCCCTGGCAAACTTGAAATTCTCGGTGTACGCGAACTATACTTGCGTTTCCCCTTGCCTCCCGGCTTAGATATGTCACTACTTAAGTCTCGGGAGTGTCAACAGAACCCTTCGTATCATATTAATTGTTGCTGGTAGAGTTTTGTCTGGCATAATTATGCTGCAATTCTCTTGGAAACATGGCACTGTCAGCTTGGTCAATGTACTCCACAGGGATCAAAACAAGGGAAAACAAGTTGAATCGCTTCGTTAATGGATCGCAACAGGCTAGTCATGACACTCGTTGGCTATAATACCGAGAGAAGATCCCAAACAGCGCAGCAAATATAGTGGCAGACTTCCGCATCGAGGATGCATTCTTCGTGATAATTCCACGGCGTCTATCCAAGTATAGAGTCCACGGCTGAATGGGATATATCAATTCCTTGGTATCGCCACCAGCATATAAATGAAATGTCGATGATGAGATACGCTAGACTGACTCTTTCGGCGACCTTGACACCATCACGGACGAGGAGCACGCACACACACACACACACAGAGAGAGAGAGAGAGAGAGAGAGAGAGAGAGCCAAGAAAAAAGAGAAAAAAATCATTTGGACATGCCTCAGCTCATATGTGCTCCTAGGACTGCGGCGCTCCACCGGTCTTACCTGAGACTCGGTCCGAGTCTCCATAGCCCGGTAGTTATAGTAAGTCAGATTCCAATCATTGCACGAGCGCCAGACTACGAATCTACCAGCAGTGATGGGCTGGTTCCAGCAGTATACCAGGTATTCATTTTCGCAAAAGGGATGCATGTCCAGTCTGTCTGAGAGGCTCGCGGGGAGTCTCGTCTACCTGCAATTTCCTGGCTACCTATCTTGGGTACAATCGGTGCCCGATGATACACACACCAGGTCAGGCTTCATCCAGGTATTACCTCCTCTGCATCCCTCAGCTGTCCCATCAATCAAGTGCAGGCTCTCTCTCAGGCCAATCCATTGGCCTCTACCTCCTCTATTGTCGGTCTAGACGTTGTCATCGTCATCGTCGTCGTCGTCGTTGGCCGCGGCCTCGGCCTCCAGCAAGCCCCCGTAGTAACGTTGCGCCTCGTCGTACTACAACCAGAAGGTGTCATCGTTATCGAGTCCGCCGCCGCCGACGACGGAGTAGTTGACGTTGCCGCTGCCGACCTCGCTGAAGGCGAGACGGCGGCCGCGGCCGACGCGGGACCACATGCGCCGGCACGCGAGCTCCTGGGCCTCGGTCGCCCAGCGGCCGGTGAAGACCCAGGCGCTGACGAAGGCCAGGTGCAGGCGCACCATGTAGAAGTGCTCGTCGGGCTCTGCCGGCGATGAGAAGGAGCGATGGTTAGCAAGCAGGAATGAGCAGCGACGATTCGTAGGAGAGAAGAGGGGGCGGAGATGGAAAAGACAGGGGGGGACTGTAAACATACTATGCGGGTGCGAGTCGGGGCGTCCCTGAAAGATGCGAAGCTTCTGCTCGGCTGCGATCATGGCGTCGAGGTCAAGTCCCAAAGCAACAGCGAGTTCAACACACTCGCGCTGGTTCTTGTATGAGTGGTCGAGGCCTGCGTATCCGTGGGCCAACATGAGGTTCTCGGGGCCGCTCTTCTCCGTCTCGAACAGCGAGTTGTCGATGACTTGTGGTGCCGGGGCGAGGGGCGCGTCGAGAATGTCCATGTCCAGGTCTCTGTCCGGGTCTGCTGCGTCCTCGATCTCAGTGATGCGGCATTCCTGGTGGGTGTGAACGGCGGCGGCGGCGGCGGCAGTGTCCGTGTTGGTCGTCTGATGTTCGTGGTCGTGAGCGAGGCTGTCGCGGATGCGAGCAAGGCAAGCTTCGGCGTCAGCAATGCGTCCGTCGGCCTCAGAGATGAGGAGATCATGCTGCTCGGAAGAGCGGAATGCGCGGTGGTGGTCAACGCGTTGGTGAGCGCGGGCAAGGAAAGCCTCGGCGTCAGCAACCAGTCCGTGAGCCTCAGAGATGAATTCTTCGTAGGTGTCAGAAGAGCCGATGGTGCGGGCGTTCGTGTCCGGCCGGCTCGCTATCTGGCTGCTAGGGCCAGTGTAGGAGGGGCCGGGAAGGGAAGGGCTGCCGGTCGGGATCGGGCGGTCCTGCGTCGCTTGGGCGGAAGAAGACATGTTGTTATACTGCTGAGCAATCTCGGCGGCAGACTGTCTTCTATACTCAAGGATCGAGTGTAGCTGAGCCCCGAGGAGATTCATGGTAGTCCTCGGAATGGTAATCCTAGCAGGATTGCCAGTCGGCGCATTTCTGCGATTGGCCTGCTCCGACATGGCTTTGATACTCGAGCGCTTTTCACTGCCTATGTTTAAATGAGTAGGTGGCTGTAAAAACAGGGGACAGGGTACAGTAAAAGGATCGCCTTCAGATGAATCGCAGAGCGGCAGGACAATGGTAAAAGGGCAGAGAACTTACAAGTTGTGTTGGTACCGACGCGGTGCTCGACCGGGAGGGAGGGTGGTGTAGAAAAAGAATTCACAAGAAATCCCACGCGACGGCCGGTTTTGGGCAAGTGTGCGCGGTCAGGAACCTGGGCTGGGGACGAGCTGTTGCCTCACAAAAAGTGTGCACGCGCCAGAGCTCACTTGTTTGGCAAAAGCTTTGGTCATGTGTGTGTTTATGCCATGGACGGCAAGGTAGCTTCAAGGTACCACTCCCCAATGACCTCCCCAAGGACCTCAAGAGCCAAGACCACTTCGAAGGAAGTTGCAATCCCCTCCTCCTTCTTGTATCATGTCATGCAGCTTCTAGTATTACCAAAGTCGATACCTAGAAACAAGGAGTCAGGTCACTGAGTGGCAGCAAACCCCGAGATAGATACCGAACAGCATATGAGAGACGATGGGAGGACATGGGAATAAAATGGAGGGGGGGGCATACCATCCCCTCTAAGTGTATTAAACCTAGGCACTCGTGCTGAAGTAGTAATTCTCCCACAGGTATTCGTAGTCCTCCAGGATGCCGGCCAGCAGGCTGGGCATCCGGCGCCGCGCCCCCGCGACCAGGCCCTTGGTGAGGTGCTCGTAGAAGGCGCCCCTCATCGCCCACCAGCCGGCGGCCCAGTACCTGCGGCCCCACTCCTCGTTCTCGAGCGCGGTGCTGCGCAGGCCGCCGGCGCCCGCGCGCGCCTCGCGCAGCTGCCGCGCCGCGTACTCGGCGCCGAAGCCGAGCAGCCACGGCGCCCAGTCCTTCCTGCCATCCCGGCCGTTCCGGCTGCTGCTGCGCGCCAGCGCCGCGGCGTAGATCAGCGGCGCCAGGACGTGCAGCACCTCGGCCGCGCGCCCGGCGCCCGACAGCGTGTTCAGCAGCCGCGCCGCCGGCTTGATGTCGTCGGCCGTCAGCACCCGGCTCTGCAGGTACGCGCCCACGTCCGAGGGGCTCGGCAGGCTGGGCAGGCTCGACCGCGTGCGCGGCATGGTCCACTCCCTCTCGTGCGGGGCCCTTGCGTGGCCGTTCATCCCCACCGCGCCGGGTGCCTCCTCGTCCTCCTCCTGATCTTCCTCGACGCCCATGAGTTCCTTCAGGGCCGCGCCGTCGTCCTGGCTCTCGTCCGGCGGCAGCGGTTCGCGCTCGGGTAGTGCTGGGGTGACGAGCGGCCTCGCGCTGGTGATGCGCATCAGGAGCAGCCGGCAGACGGCCTTGACGGCCTCGAGCACGATGACGACGCGCCAGCGGGTCTTCTCGCCCCGGCGCTTGGCCGCCATCTCCCACAGCAGCTCGGTGTACTGCACAATCTGGAGCAGGAGCGCTATTCTCCGGTAGAGGCGGCTCTTGGCGGTCCAGAACTTAGTGTAGCGGGCGTGCGGGCTCGGTATGCGGGCGGTGGTGCCGGCCAGCAGCGCGCCGGGGACGCGGCGGCCGAGGAGGGCGCCGCGCAGGACGGCGTCGTGGTAGAGCGAGAGCAGCTGGACGCCCGAGTGCAGCGTCTCGGACGCGATCTCGGCGTCGCGGAAGCGGCCGGGGATGATGTAGGTCAGCGACCGCAGCGCGCTCTCGATCTGCGACACCTGGTGCGCGTTCTTGGTGATGAAGTCGCTGTACATGTGCAGCCAGCGCGGAGGCATGGCGAGGACGGTCTGGATGGGATTGCGCGACGGGCTCGGACGGGACAGGCTTCGGCGCAGAGGGTCCGGAGGCAACGACATGGCAGGGCGCAAGCAATACGTGAAGATTATAGAATGTAATACTTGGTATTAAAGGAGAGTACAGAGAAATCATGAGCGGCGCATAGTGTAGACGACGTTGGATTTGGCTTGACCAAGACACGCTAGACGATTCGCGTCATTAGGTCGTGATAATCAGCGGCTGGTATCCTGAAGTTGGACCACAGCCTCGGTTCAATCGACGTTCGCCGCGCTCGGGCCACTGCAAGTCCCAGTGACTTTCCCTTTCCAATTACCCCAGCTTATGCATATCTCAGGAGGTTAAAGCCATTATGGGGAAACCGAGTAGACTCGCTTTTCTGATCATCGCAACAAATCACTTCGCAATTCAGACATTCGTCCTCGAACATAAGGTATCCACCAAGGATGCCATCGCCGACAAGATTAGTGAGGATCTATCTCTAGATCCGAAAAGGAGCGGTACTGCTCTACCTCTAGCGAGCTTCATGCAAGAGGTGCAGCTGCTAGAAGTGGGAAAACTGCCGAGGTCAATATTTTGTCAAGATGACCCATCAGCCTACCCCTTGACGGAAACCGCGGACAACCACTTGGCGGACCAAGTAGCTCATTAAGCACCATCATCACCTAGATAATTCTGCTAGAGATACCGATTCCTTTGAAAGTTTTACTACGGCCATCGAAATAGTACTTCTAGTACTTCAAGTTTCCGGCACCACTTAGAAGCCGTGTGGGCCATATCGTTATTGGCAATACGTGTGCCAGTTGATGTTGCAGAAAACGACCACGCTTCTGCCCATTATCTATAGCAGTGGGCTGATTCAAGACCAACTTTTAGTCCGGACGCCTCTAGTTCGGACAGTACATGAAAATTGCTTCTCGACACTAGGTACCCTTTCCAGTGCCAACGGTGGTTACGGATACACCTTGGGCCAAGACGGGACCAGAGATGTGCACTCAACCACGACTCCGAGGCACGGCCATAACATGACCCCCCTCCGTCCGGTCAGTTGTCCCGGGGCTTGACGCGCACGTAGAAGTCGACGGGCCGCAGGTTGAACCAGCCGTCCTGCTGGAGCTGGTATTTCGGGTCGACCATCTCGAAGTCGACGGCGGCGATCAACCGGGCCAGCACCGTCATGCTGAACTGGCGCGCCCAGTGCTTGCCGATGCACTCGCGCTTCCCGTTGCCGAACCACTTCTTGGCGCCCGGCGGCAGGCGCGCGAACTCGTCGCCCATCATGCGCTCCGGCCGGAACGCCAGCGGGTCCGCGAACACGGCCGGGTCGCGGTTCACGCCCGCCAGCACGATGATCATGGCCTGGTCGTGCGCCACTTGGTACTTGCCGCCGGCCAGCTGGACCTGGAACATCCGGCGAGTCGGGTCAGCACTCTGTTCTCTGCCGTCGATGCCGAGTCTCGAGGGCACTCCGTTTCAGAGGGGGGAAAGGAGAAGAACAGCGACTCTGAGGGTCGTCACCACCAACTAACTTACGGGGGTCTTGTCCGGCTGAGGCACCGGCTCGATGTTGAATCCCGGCGCCGCGAAGGACAGGCGCAGCGACTCGCGCATGACGCCCTCGACGTACGGCAGCCGGGCGAGGTGCTCGTGCGTCAGCGGCCCGGCGCCGACCACGGCGTCGAGCTCGGCGCGCGCGCGCGCCGCCGCCTCCGGGTTCCGCAGCAGGAAGTAGACGGCCGTGGCCAGCATTCCCGGCGCCGTGCTGCTGCCGATGGGCATGCTGACGATCTCGTCGATGACCTGGGACTCGGTGAGGGCGGCGCCCGTCTTGGGGTCGCGCCCCGCTGTGAGCGCGGCGAGCAGGTCCTGCCGGTCCGTCGGGTGCTCGGCACGGTGCCGCACCGCCGCCGCCGCGTACGCGCGCATCTCCGCCGTCGCGCGCTTGAACTTGCCGCCGTACCAGAGCCAGTTGAGCAGGGCCGGGCGCGTGGGGCGCTTCATCGCCTCCGACGTCGCGTCCTCCATGGCCTGCAGCATCGGGTGCGGCGGCCCGTCGAGGCCGTCGAGCCGCTGCCCGAACAGCGACATGGTCGTCGCCTCGAGGTTGAGCCGGTTCAGCTCCGCGAGCACCGACACCTCGTTGCTGCGCGGCGGGCCCTCCGCGAGGCGCCGCCACCGCGCGAGGAGCCGGTCCGTGGGCTCGAGCACGTCGTCGGCGAAGCGCGCCGCCAGCGCCGAGGGGGCGAGCAGCCGCGGCGCCATGATGCGGTGTGCGACGCCCCAGCTGGCCTCCTCGTGCTCGAAGGCGGTGAAGAGGGCGTCGTGCACGGCGTAGCGGATCTCCACGATGGGCCCGCCCACGAACTTGCGGAAGCGCCGCTCGTCGCACAGCTCCTCGGCCAGCGCCGCCGAGGCCACGAAGACGATCGCCCGGCCGAGCACCTTGATCTGGAAGATCTCCCCGTACCGCTCCGCCAGCCGCTTCAGCGAGCCCCACGTGTTGTTCGGGTCGACGTCGAAGAGGTTGCCCAGCAGGGGCACGCCCGGCGGCTGCGGGATCGGCGTCGACATGGTGTGCTGCTGGAAGCGTACTCTCGTACGGACGGATAGGGAAAAGGGAGAAAGAGTTCGGCGCGGAAGCTTGCTGCCCGGTGAGCCCTCCCATTAAATAGCTAGCCATATCAAGGGACGGCGGCCAGCGCCATGCACGTCACCGGCCCTCCGGTGCGCTGTCTTGTCTCACTCGCTAGGGGCATCGTTGCAACCTGTCCAACAATAGCACCGGGAGATGTCACGATTCCCCGCGTCGATCTGCCGCGTCTGGTACTAGCGTTGGATAACGGTCTCGGACTACATACTGGAGGCATGGGGAATCCGATTTATATATCCACGCTTCGCGCTGCAACTCCAACTAGCAAATCAGTCTTTCACCCAGCACTCATCCCAGCATTCAACCCGAGAAAAAGCGGCAAAGAAAGACAGGAAGAAAACCCGGACCAGAGCCCTTTGGAAGAATCGATGTGTCGCGTGGCCGTTTCCGAACGGAGGTGACACGGCAGTGCAGCCAGCCAGCCACAACCTCACGCTACGGCAGATCTCCCGGCGATCTATGCATTTCACCCCGTCGAAAACGATGAGCCATAGTCATACGCTTGTGGCCGATGTGAAGATTCATGTTCAAGTCTTGTTCTGGTCGTGTATCATAATCTGTAGGCGACCATGTACGGTCATCAAACCGTCGTCTAGTTCAAAGACAGCGAGACAAGATGATCTTGGCCCAGTCTACATCCGCTCGCGTGCCGTTCGTGAGCTCAGCTTATTCGCAACGAAGCCCCGCCGGGCCTGATGCACCTTCACGAAATCGCCATTCACATTGCCAGACACCCACGTCTCGCCAACCCACTCGGCCGGCCGGCCGGCGCCGCGTACTCCGCCCTCCGCCGCTCCCAGGCGCGCCGCAGCAGCGCCGGACCGTTTGTCAAAGTTACGTCACCTTGCTCCGGCTGCGCCGGGGCCAGGGCCAGAATGTAGGTATATCGTAGGTGGGTAGATGCACTGTTCAAGGAGGAATTCTCCCCAGCCGTATGGGGCTTAAGCGGGGAGCAAGTTGCCAAAGGATGCTAGAACGAGCTTTACAGCAAAGCGTAAGAGGGGCTGCTGGCTGCTTGCTCGGCGGGGGAAGGGGTCGCTGACGAGGATGGGCGGGTAAAATCCGGGTGTGCGACGTCAAATACCGACATGTATCAAAATAAGAGCCCATTTTCCGGGGGAGGACAAGAAGTGTGACCTAGCGGCATGTGTTCGGATCAGTTCCCGGTGGCCACGCCACCAACCTTTTGGGACTCTCGGTTCAACTCCAGCTTTGAGAAAATCCCGGACAACAACGTGCAAGAGGTCACCATGGTCGACATGAATTTTCCATGGAGGTCGAAGCCTTCCGGATCGAGGACTTCATGCAGTTTGATGAGGTCGACAATGAGGTCAACATCGACATGTCCGAAGACGGCGGCGCCGCGACCGCCAGCGACGAATGCGATGACCAGGCGACGCGAGAAGAGCTGCAGCCACTGCTTGACTTTTTGAACTCTGCGCCGTCCGACCACGGGGACGAGGACGAGGAGGAGGAGGAAGAGGAGAAGGAGGAGGAGGAGCAGGCTTACTCCGAGCCCGACGCGTTCGCCGTGCTGGTGACGGAGATCACGGCGCCGTTGTCGCCCAGCGAGCACTCGCTGGCCACACCCGTCGACGAGGTAATGTCGTTATAGCCGCCGAGCTCCTAGTTTCTGCGCACAAGTCGCTTAAAAAAGTGAATTCCTCTACCGTTCTGGGGAAGTCCTGGATGCCCTAGTTCGTGATCACCCCACGAAGAGGCATGAGAGTGTCGGGATCGGCATGAAGGAGCCAAGTAATGGTCTGCTGGAGGGGAGTATCATCACCAACGACGGGCGGGGTCATCTCCCTACCACTGTTATTGAAGAACCTGATACCGTGAACCTGCTACCGTTAATTAACCAGACCTTGTAAATGGTGGTACCCTTGTAGCCCATTAGAAGACCTCTGGCACCGCGTGCCTCGAGCTTTTCTGATGTGACGCGTTGAGTCGGATCGATGTGAACCACCACTCTGGTCCCAAGGATCCGTAGGTGGTGTTGGGAAGGCTTGTGGTCGTGAATTCAATGTACACACCGGCGGCGGTGTGACGAAAGCACTGAAGGTCGGGCACGCGCAGTACTACTGGCGTGGTCCCAACGGTGCAGAAAACATGGTCAGTAACTTACCGGACACCCTTGTGCTTCTTAACTGGAGCTACGTCGACTTATGTCCTGTCAGCATTGATGATCACGCTGAGGAGTCTCCAGCAAGTGTTTTTTCGGCGGTCGACAGGCCCCTATCCTGCGAGGATCTGTAGCAAGCCGCCCACTGCTCAGTCCATATTGGTATGGGAACACCCCGTGCCACCTGTCATAATGTCTCCGACTCCCCTAGAGTTACTGTACCTAAGTGCCGTTTTCCAGGAGAAGGTGCGAAAGAGCTGCAAGAGGGGGAACGCCCCGGAGGCGAGTCAAAAAGCGAACAGTTGCCCAATTAACCCTAGACAGTAGGTCCTTTCGTATCGCTACCGGTCATCAGTATGCTTTGTCCGTGGCTCAGCTCGTCGTCTTCCGAAGCTGCAATTTATCGGAGTCTCATGAAGCGGACACCGGGCGCGGAAGACATGAGGCTGAGTTTCTTATGCGGGACTTCGTGAAAGAGCCGCCTTGTATACATATTTTCCAGTGATTGCATTGGCCGTCTCTTTCCACCGGCCGGACAACGCGTGGATCGTGCAATCGCCATATATTTGTCCTGTTTGTGCCAGTGAGTCAAGGCAAGCTGTCATCTATGTATTGAACTGCTACGGAGTAAGCAGTTTCATGACATTCATGGACGGGGAGATGGACAGCTCATATGACTTGACGACCGTACGGCACGACGACTCCTATTAATAGGGAAAAGTGGGAAGCCATAATGCTGCTAACGGCTGCTGACGGAGACGGTGGAGCCGGAGATCGAGGGCGCAGCAAGCTGACCCAAACAATTGGGACGTGGCATTTGAATGCTGACAAGAGGGCCTGATACGTGACATAGGTGACATCTCAATTCCGGGAATGCGCTCCTTCATCGTCGCATGCCGACACCCAAGCGGCCAAGCCTCATGCTGAAACAGTCAGAAGCGGACATGGCTGATGGCTTTCGTTGATTCTGCAGTCAAAAGCCGAGGGTCCGGTGCGTTTCGGGGTCCAAAGTGGAGATCGGCGTGGGGCGGACGGCGGCTTGGCCCGATGGATTCGGTACTTGAAAATAGAAGGGTCCACCGTTCACGCCGCTGCTTGCAGCTTACCTATGTCACGACTCACCTACAACCAAGTCACCAGCCCGGGACCTTAAATGCACGGCGAGCTCACCTGGACAACGACAAATGCCGCCAGACCTCGACTCAAGCTGCTACGGTTGTTGCCGAGTGTAGGAGTAGTAACGGTAGTCCAGGACCTACCGCACCGCGCGACGCTGCCCACCATGAGGATGGAAGAGGTCATCGAGAAGGTGATCCTCCGCAACGCGCACATGCGGAAGCCGTCCACGGCGGTGCCGTGGAAGCCCGACGAGCCCTATGCGCAGGCCTACTACAACTTCAACGACGAGACGCAGGCCTGGGAGCCGCACGATCCGGCCACCGCCGGAGAAGAAGAAGAAGAGGAGACCCCCCCGGACGACGACGACGACGATGACAGCTACGATGCGGATGCGGCCCCGGCCTCCGAAGAAGAAGCCGGGGAGGGCGACGGCAGCAATAGAAGCAATAGCATCACGCGGCTGGCCCTGCTCAGCTGGAACATCGACTACATGCTGCCGTACCCGCGCCCGCGGATGGAGGCGGCGCTCGGCGAGCTCGAGGCGCGCGTGGCGGCGTTGACGACGGCAACGCCTGCGCCTGCGCAGCAGCGGGGGCGGGGACGAGGGCGAGGAGGACGGGGACGAGGAAAAAACAACAACAACAACAACACGGCCGTGGTAGTGTTCCTGCAGGAGTGCCTGACGGGCGACCTGCGGGCCGTGGCGGCCGCGCCGTGGGTGCGCCGGCGCTTCCGCCTCACCGACGTCGACGCGGCCAACTGGGCGTCGGGCCACTACGGCACGACGACGCTCGTGGACCGCCGCCTGCCCGTGGCCCGGTGCTTCCGCGTCCACTACGCCGCCACGCGCATGGAGCGCGACGCCTTCTTCGTCGACGTCCGCCTCGGCGGCTCTGGCGGTGGTGGAAAGCAAAAGCAGGGAAAAGGAAAAGGAAAAGGCCGTGTCCTGCGCCTCTGCAATACCCACCTCGAGTCCCTCGCGCTCGAGCCGCCCTACCGCCCGCTGCAGATGAAGGTCGCTGCTGCGCACATGCACGGCGTGGAGGGTGTAAGTCACGCCGTTTCCTTTTACTTCCCTTCTCCTCCACTCCACCACCCCTACCCCCTTTTTCACTCTCCCTTCTCTCTCATGTGGATGCCCGCCCTTCCCCCACGAGACAGCGTTCTCAGGGGGTTTAGGTACTTGACCTAGCGAGGTTGGAAACTTCGGTCCGTGTCGTCCCGCAGAATGGCTGACCCACTAGGGGGCGCGGCGCGGGCAACACCTTTTGCCCGCGCGACTCTCTGCTGCGCCCCCGCACCCGCGCAACAGGTGCACGGCGCCCTGGTGGCGGGCGACTTCAACGCGATCCAGCCCTTCGACCGGGCGCTGCACGAGGCGCACGGGCTGCGCGACGCCTACCTCGAGCTGCGCGGGCGCGAGGACGTTGACGAGGGGTACACGTGGGGCCAGCAGGCGGCGCGCAGCCTGCGCGCCCAGTTCGGCTGCGCCCGCATGGACAAGCTCTACTACTGCGGCGCGGGCGTCCGCCTCGAGTCCTTCGCCCGCTTCGGCGCCGGCGTCGAGCTCCGGGATGCGGACCAGCGCGCTGCCCTGCTGAGACTGGTGAGTTTTTTTCTGTTTTTGTTTTGGTTCTGTTTTGTTGTTTTGTTTTGTTAGTCCCTCCTGGTCTACCTACCTCCCTGCCTGCCTGTCTGACTGCCGGGCGAGCGACCGAGCCGGCCGACCGACCTACTCCTTGCTCGGGGGTAGATGTTCTCCGTGGAGGGGAACACCTTTACTCTGTCTTTCATGTTGGGGCGGGTCGATGCTGACTTTTGACATGGGAATAGGGATTCGACCGGCCATGGATCACGGATCATCTGGGCATCATGGCTGAGGTGAGCCTCGTCGACGAGGATTGAGTGGCTTACGGTGCAGTCCGCTGAGGACTGCTTTCCATTGTTTAACTTATTTGTTCATTATGTCTCCGCTCATTGATACCCTATGCTCTGAGATTTTGGAATTGGTGATGAGCCAGTCTCGGGCCAGGAGGAAATGTCACAGCTACAGATTGCAAAGGCTTGGGAAACAGAGGGAACTACAATGCAGGGTCTGTTGAATAAAGGGGCGTGTTCAGCTTGGTGGCAGCCATTGAGCCGACAAAGGTGTTAATCTGGACAAGAGCTTTGTTTCAAGTTGAGCGAGGGAGTTCTGTTTATTGTCATACCTGAATTGAGATCTTATTGACGGTGACTCTTTTCTCTTCCCAAAAATGATCTATCACCACGTCGGAGACCAAGTCAAAAATGTCCCTGCATAAAAGGCACGCAACCCGACGAAGCAGCATTTGGCTGTGCTGTCCTACCCCAACCATCAAGACCATCCATCGTCACTATCTTTCCACCAAAGTACGAATCTTCATAACTCCACCACAACCCGGAAACAAGATGCCGAACGACAACATGACTGAGTGCAGCAGATGCCCCGCGCAGATCCCCATCGGCACGCCGTACCATATGTGCGGCGCCTGCTTCGACAGGATGAAGGTCGTGCAGGCCAGGGATGCCAAGAAGCTCCAGAAGGCCATCAAGACGGGCAAACGCTCAGAAGCTGGTGCCCAGCCGAAAGAGCCCTAAGCTACCAAGTAACTTAGAAATGCGTGCAATGTAGGCCATGGGTCGACTGGCATTTCTTGGTGATGGCTAATATAATTATTATACACTGTCAGCCAGCCTGCAGCGACGGCCTGTTCTACTGAGTTATCCGTTTAGTAGAGTTTAAGTTAGACACGTCTTCCTTTTTATAATAGTGCTGTGTTAATCTGCGAAGTAAGTAACTCTTTTCAAAAGAGCACTTCATTATAGCGATCGAGTTGCGACTGTGTACATTCTGGTAACCGAGTCCTGCCCGATATCGCTGCGACTAGGCTGGGCTACAGCCTGCCGTGACAATATGCGAGCATGACTAACTGTCCAGTGGCATCGACGGTTGCTGCTGCTTAACCCACCTTTGGCCGTATCCTCGATCGACGCCCCGCCGTTCCCCATGCAGGTGTGCTCGGGGTGCATATTCAGCCCTGCGGACCGAGACCTCGGGACCCAGTTTCGACCTGACTGCTGGGGGAACTCGGCCTCCATAACGCAGTCTGGGGGAGAAGCCGACTAGAGGAATGGGAGGCACACGCAGCATGTCTGAGGGCAAATGGCACTTGGACTACCTTGCACCTACCTAGACTACCTAACCTAATGGATAACTTATGTTCTGCTTCCAGTAGTCCAGGGACGCTTTCATCGAGTTACAACTATGTTCTTCACAGCTTTAGTGTCTGGTACGATATCAGGTCCCTCGGTTGCCAGAACGATAGCCACGGACCAGCGGTTTTCAATTATTGTCCGCATGACAGGGCGACCCCAAGCCGGAACGGCATAGGATCGTCTTGTGGGGGCGTGGACTGGGATGTTGAGCAGGAGGCAGACTGACAGATGAGGTAGTTCAGAACAGGGCGAGCCGGACTATTGGTAATCAGTTCGTCAATGACCAAGGTTTGATCAGTCAAGGCCAATGAAATCTCCCAATAGGTAGTAGAAACACAGGGCGCTAGGGCTTCTCACTGCAGCTTCATGAAGTCAAAAATGCACTTTGGGTCAGAAATGCATTTTGGGTAAGCCACAGAGGCCAAGAGGGGTGCAGCTTATACCATACCTAGTAGTTAAGCGATTAGAAGAGAACCAATCCTGGGCGACCCAACGTCTCTGCTTCCGCATTCTGCCGACACCCGTTTTGTTCAGCTGAACGCGAGACCACCATCAGCGTTATTGGGCGAGGAATCTCGCAGAGCCACAGCCTCGGCCCCAGCAACTCGTATATCCTTCATCAGGTCAGAGCTTCGCTCGATCCTCTACTATTGACGGAACGAGACGCTTAGCATATCAAGACTGCGCCATGACGACTGAAATCGACCAAGAACATACGCAGCCTCGATTGGACGTCGATGCTGAGACGACCGAGCAGAGCAGCTACCAAACACTGGTCCAGGTCCCGCACGTACGCGAGTTCCGTCTCATCAAGCTCCACGATGATCACAGCAACGTGCTGTCTTGCGAGTTGAGACAGTACAAGATCCACCAGGCGCCGCCCTTTCTGGCTCTCTCGTATACCTGGAAAGGCCCCTTCGACTCGACCGAGTGGGCGGCGGCGCCCACCGAGAATATCATGGTCGACGGCAGGCCCACAGCGGTGGGCAAGAACCTAGCCATGGCGCTCAAGGCGCTCCGGGACTGGCATGCCGACCATGACGACTTCATCTGGGCCGACGCCATCTGCATCGACCAGGCCAACTTCAACGAGCGCGCGTACCAGGTCTCCATTATGGGCGACATCTTCGGTAGCGCTAAGAGTGTCTTCGTGTGGTTAGGCGAGGAGGCGCAGGATTCCGACAAGGCACTCAACTTCGTGAGACTGCTCTCCAACTTCCACCGCGACCTGGAGGGCGGCAGGACGAAGACGGTGACCGTTGCCAACGATCCCAGGTACAAGACGCACTGGGCTGCGCTGGCTGCCCTGTGGAAGCGGCGTTGGTGGGGTAGGGCCTGGATCCTGCAAGAGACCGTCCTCGCTCGCCGAGCCAACTTCTGCTGCGGCAGGACGGTCATCAGCGACGTGGACGTGTTCAACCACGCGCGGGCATTGGCCGCCGTATGGGACGAGGTCTACGCCGCGGTCGCCACGGTCCAGGGCGAGGACATGAACATGGCGACATACCACAACCTGGGCGGCATGGACCGGCTGCGATCGGCGCGGATGCGCGGCATCATCTTCCCCATCATGGCCTGCCACTACCGGACCATGAGCACGCAAGTCACGGACCCGCGCGACGCCATCTTCTCCAAGCTGGGCATGGCGTCGGACGGGTACATCGTCAATCCGAGCTACACCGAGCCCGTGCCCAAGGTCTACACCGACCTGGTGCTCAACCACATCCGCGCGACGCGGACACTCGAGATGATCCACCTCGACGCCCGCCCCCGCGCCGTCCCCGGCCTGCCCACCTGGGTGCCTGACTTCACGGCCAAGTTCGCCGCCAACCCGCTGCAGCCCGACCACCGCGGCAACCCCAAGTCCGACTTCGCCCTCTACTCCGCGAGCCTGGACCGCTCGGCTGCTCCTCCGGTGGACGTGGAGGAGGAGGAAGAGCAGGAGGGGGGCGCGCCAACGCCCGGTCCTACCCCGGCCCCACCCCGCAAGGTCCTCTGCTGCGGGGGCTACCCGCTCGACACGGTCGACGGCGTGGCGCGGTCCGAGGAGCGGTCGTGGGCGGGCGTCGAGCCGGCGCGCGCGGCGGCGCCCCCGCGGAGGCCGAGCGGCGCCCGCTGCGCCTACGGCAGCGACGCCGACGTCTTCGAGGCGCTGTGGCGCGCCGTGCTGGGCAACCAGACCCTGGGGCTGGAGACGCCGAGCCCCGAGACGGGGCTGGTGCTGGCCCGGGAGTGGATCGGCTCGATCGGCGGCGGCGGCGGTGGTGGCGGCGCGGGCGTCGGGCGGCGGCGGTCCCGATTCGACGAGTACTGCGCGGCGATGACGGGGTTCGAGGTCTTCGGGCGGACGGTCGGCGCGCGCATGGGCGCCGCGGCGGCGGCGGCGGGGGGCGCCGCGCCCGTCCACTTCGCGGCGAACGAGCGACTCGACGTGCAGGGCGCCGTGGCGAAGGCCATGAAGTTCCGTCGCCTGCTGACCACGGCCGGTGCGGGCTACGCGGGCGTCGGCCCCTGCGACACCGAGCCGGGCGACGTGGTCGCCGTCCTGCTCGGCTGCAGCGTGCCCTTGCTCCTGCGGCCCGCGGCCCGGGGAGGCCACACCGTGGTTGGCGAGGTCTACCTCCACGGGGTCATGCACGGCGAGGCCATGCACGGCCTGGTCTCGAGGTACCCGAAGCCCCACGTGTTCCGGCTGGTTTGAGCTACTTACACGTCTGGGCTACAGGCGCCCTTCGACTCAAAGTTGGTCGGGGTGCCCCACCCCGACCAACTTTGAGCCCGAGCTGCCTTTAAGCTGGGCGAGTAGTACTCGGGGCAGCTGTCGTGGTGTGGAGGGGAAGCTGGCACGGCTGGCTATGGTCATTGCTGGCTGGATATCAATGCCATGATGCCACGAGCTTTGGTATGAGAAGGTAAGGCACCTGAGTAATGTGGTAGGGGTCGTGGAAACCCGCAGGTGAATGGCTCTTTCCGTGCCCCGTGCTTATGTTGCGTTATTACTTACGAAGTATTGCTTACTACTATTGAACAAGATACCCCTGAATGGCAGAAAGCAACGTGATGAGCCGCAGGCCCCCCTTTCTATATTCTTCAGCTATTCCTTACCTATTACTCCGTAATAGATACGGTATCGAGTGAGGCCTGGGTGTGGGTATGGGTAAGTAATCTCGTGATAGCCCCTTAAGGTTCGCTCCGTTTCAAACGCTCGTTATCAGCTGCTGCGTAGCGCTAATTTACCCTTACATCATAAAGACGCCCCGCACTGCCAAGCAAAAGGAAACAGCTCTAAGACCCCGGGACCAAATCAAAACACGACGCGTTGGCTCAACGCGCCACCCGTCAACATCGACACTACCTGCACCGGATCCATTGGCATAAAGAGGATTGATCACAGCTTGAATCCGTGGTGAGTGACTGTACTGCATCATGCCCCAGGTAAGTGCTCCCGGCGTCACTGCAGCGAGCAACGTCATCGACTCGGGATCCGCGCGCCTGGCCCTGACGCGTGGTAGCAGCGCAACGCCCTGCAGGATGCGAGCGAGCGGGCGAACCGCTCGCCCGCGCGCGCCACGACGCAGAAAGCCCCGCCCGTTCTCGGCGAGACCGGCGACCCGGAGAATCCCTCGTTTGAGGAGTACCTGAAAGTGACGGGCCTGCCCGCGGCCACGCAGAAGAGGATCCTCAAGGACGCCGTGGCGAAGCACGGGGTTCCGGGTTCCGTGGCGGCGGCGGCGGCGGCGCCGCCGCCACCACCCAAGGGCAAGAAACGCAAGTCCGACGCGACGTCGTACGAGGAGGACGTCGCGGCCTACAAGCAGGACCTGGAGCACGTTATCAGCACTGATAATTTCGAGGACGAGGCGCTGCCGAGCTGCAACGTCGTGCGCGGTAAGATTACCCGCCTGCTCGACGCCGGTATCATGACCAAGACCGAGTTCGGCGCCGCCATCGGTGCCAGCTGTAACGTGCTTAACCGGTTCCTCAGCCAGCGCGGGCCCACCGCTGGATCCGGCAGCTCCGTTTATTACAATGCTTTCGCCTGGTTCCGGCAGCGCGAGCACGTCGGGCTCAAGTTCCCCGACGCCAAGAAGCGGCAGCGGCTGGAGGAGGCTGCCGCCGGCCCCAGCTCCGGCTCCGGAGGCAAGTCGTCGTCCTCGTCAAAATCATCAGGTCCGGCGGCTGCCGCTCTGCCGGACATCAGCGCCATCGAGCTGCCGGGCGAGGACGAAGACGACGTGCCCGTATACGACTCGTGCGACGAGGTGCGGCGCAAGCTGGCGGCGCACCTGCGCAAGACGCCGGGCCTGACGCAGGCGCAGCTGTGCCGCGACCTGTATGCGCAGCTGCGCGCGCCGCGCTGCAAGGCCATCCAGTCCAAGCAGCTGGCCGACTTCCGCGCCCACAAGGGCGCGCGCGGCGGCGCGAAAAGCACCGTCTACTACGCCGCCTACGTCTACTTCGAGAAGCTGCGCCTCGCGCGCGGCCAGCCCAAGAGCGCGCACCGCGAGGCTAGTGAGTCTCCCAGTCCCGAACGCCCTGCCTGCTGGACTGCCACCACCCCCGTCTCGCGCGGGTGCCCTCTTCTTTTGCCGCCACGCTGGGAAAGCCCCGTCGCGTGGTGCGGGGACTGCGTTGGAAATAGATCAGAGTTGCTTTGCTTGCCCGGATCGTCGCTGACCGCGTGTTTGATGCAGTGGAAGATCTCTGGCCTGCCGGCTTCGACCGGACCATCGACAACAGCACCAGGCGAGCGCCCCTTTTTTCATCTTGGGCGATTGCCTCCCCCTTGCACTTTCCCCCCGTGCAACTGCTACCCCTTTTTCTTCTCCGCGCGATGGTTCGCCGTGCTGACAATACAACTCCAGCTTCCTTGTCACTGCCAATACTAGGAACCTGACTTTCGACCAGTTCGGGCTGACCCACAGCTCGTAAGCTGAAGACTAGCATTTTGCTGTCGAGGACTTCGCCGCATTTGTGGCTCGGCGCAGTGTATGGCTAGGTACCTAGTGACGTCGATGAGTGGGCATCACGGGTTGTGTTCAAAAAGCTAGGAATTGTAACATCATGTGTCATTAATCGGCGACCAAAAGTGGACAATTTACAACGTGGAACATTCGATTTGACTGCAATACATGAGGTTCAGTGCGCAACTGCGTGGGCGTGCGAGAGGTCATAAGAGCGCAAGGTATGGTGCCATTAAAGCTTAGTATTCTCACGCAGACGAATCACAATCTCCTGGGTACCCGACATGACGAGTCGTCCAGTCGTCACATCCCAGAACCGTTGGTGTATGATTGCTCTGGTATTGTCGCCCCAAGACGTGACGCGCTCACCCAACATCCACTGATCGACTTTTGCCGTCGGCTCGTGTAGTGAGATGCTGTTGGTCAGAGTTGCGCCCACTATTTGTTCCCCCAGTCAGCCTCTATCGTTTTAACGGTAGGTACGACAGCTCAAGACACGGGCACTTGCTCTTGACATTACGCATATGTTTGCCCACTTTGCCGGGGTTGGCGTTCAGGGCCGCGCCCAACGTGTAAGTATCCGACAGCCATGCCAGCGCGGCTTGGTGCAGGTGCGGATCTGCAGACGTGAAGGCTGGCGAACGCACGAAGCTGCGCTCCCAGAACTCGGTCGGCGCGACGCCTCGCGGGCTGTTGAAGGGCCGCCACTCAAACGGCTCCTCCCGGGCATCGATGCGCATGAGAGGCACCGACCGTGACAAGTTGGCATCCATGACCTGTTGCAGCTTCTCCTCTGATATCCCGTCGGGGCGCAAGCCGCCGATGTCAGGCATGGAAACGTGGTAGTCGAGCGTGTTCTCCGCCCCTCTCGCCTCGCCGCGCTGGACACACACGGTGGTGGTGTAGTAGCAGGTGTCGTCGCTCTGGGCTTGCGTGACGCGGACGACTCGAGCACAGAACGACCGTCCGTCCAGAGCCCGGTCGACATGGTAATAGACCTTTTCCTGCGCCTTCGCAGCGCGGAGGAACGTCGACTGCATGGAGTATATCTGAAAGGCCGCAGGTACGGTTGCCGCTGCGGCTGCAGCCGACTGGCCCACTGGCATAGGGTACCTCATGTCAGCTTCGTTTCGGGTTTAATTCCAGATTTCTTAGAGCAAGGTTCCTATACTCAAGCTCCCCCCAAACGCAAAAGGGACGCTCTCTTGGGACGTCAGGGGTCTGTTTCGAACGGATACTGTCAGAACCGGATCTCAAATTGTAAACCAACGCGGTTGAAAGACCGCCATACTTGACGTTAACATAGGTATATAGATTGGTAGCTGTGACAGGAGCCACGGCAAGGAGCGACTCCACAGGCGCAGCCTGTGCCATGGTGGGGGGTTGTACGCCGTAGAGTGCCGTCTGGTTCGATTGAGCCAAGATCAAATCCGGTGGGAGTTTGATCTTCCCGCGGTCGTAGTCTTCAAGTGCAGTATGGAATGTACACATAAGATTGTAGTGCAGTCGCTGGAAGTAAGACGGTACGAGTGGAGAAGCTCGGGGATCAGCACCTCTTTATACTCCAGGTAAGCTACCTTAGGTTGCACCAACAGATGTTCCCAGCACCAGACCTGCATACGGTAGATCCTAGCCTAGATGTCCCAGCTTTCCCTTGAGTACTACCTACCTATGTCCTAATAAGGCAGAGAATCAGGGAGCCGAACAGGCGTCTTCAATTAGGGTGTTACGGATGTTATAGATGAGAGAGGGAGACCCAGGATAAGACACGTCAGCCCAGCAACATACTACTTAAACAGGCTTAACGAATTTAAGAAGGATTATTGATATAAAGAATAATTGTTCAGGTAAAATATTAGGTAGGCTGAAATCTCCAACTGCTTAACGCACCTAACCTTAACGATCCTACCATCCAACCAACAAACCAACAAACCCCACCTGTCAAGGCACCTTCTTCGTCTGTCATGCTTCGCCGCTGTCGCCAACTTGGCTGCTTCGGCTCCGCAAGTCTTCAGAGCACAACGTCCCCCTGGCACGAACCCCTCATCTTCTTCCTTCTGCTCTGTTTATTTGAGTCCTTTGACGAAGCTTGCGCGCGCCAGAATGGAGTCCGCCACCACAGGACGTCTATTGTGTGCGGCCTTCATCGCGTACTACGGAACCCTCATCTATTACCGCCTCTTCCTCCATCCCCTGTCTCGCTTTCCCGGACCCAGACTAGCAGCCGTATCGCGCTGGTATGAGGGCTACTACGATGTCATTCTGGGTGGACAGTACACACGGAAAATTTCCCACTTACACAGAGTCTATGGTAAAGAGTGGCGTCTCATGACCTCTCCGTCCTACATCTGACTTCGACTCCTTAACAGGCCCAATCATCCGTATCAGCCCGCATGAACTGCATGTAGCCGATTCAACATTCTCCGATACGCTTTATCGAATGGATGGCCGTTGGGACAAATACCGGTGGACGTATGATGCTTTTGGGGCAAAGAAATCTACAGTCTTCTGTTCAGGTAGGACATATCACGTATCGCGGTTCCTTGGTCACTGCCCTGACTAACTTATCATGCTTCAAACTCTCTATAGACCACAATGCCCATAAAGCTTACCGCCGTGCTATTGCTCCCTTTTTCTCGAAGCCTAATCTCCTTGCCAGGCAGGGCATTCTTTACAAAAATGTCGACAAGCTCTGCCGGCGTATTAGCCTAGCGGGTTCAGCCTTGAACTTGGGCGCAGCCATCAGTGCCTTTACGCGAGACAATGCCAACGAATACGTTACCGGGAAAAAGTACAATGAACTTGACCTGGAAGACTTTGGGGTCGCTTTATCTACGGCGTCTCAAGGCGCGGGAGTGTTTTGGCGCACGACCAAGCATATACGTTGTTTTGGGCCGTTGATCAAAGCAATACCAGTAAGCTGGGCCATGAAGGTGGCCGATGACGGGACCATGGCTTTTCTCCGTTACCTTCAGGTGAGCTACTCTTACCAAGGGTGTTGTTTCCAATATGGTGCCTCAGAGCTGACGCTTTGGCCACAACAGCAATCGGAACAAGACACGCGGGACACTCTAGCCGCTGCGAACTCTTCCACTCTAGATGAAAAGGGAGACAGCACGATGATTCATGAGATCGTGAACTCTGACCTCCAGCCGGCTGATAAGAGCTATGATCGAGTCCTTGACGAAGTAGCCACCGTGACTGCAGCTGGATTGGAGACCACCGCCAACACGCTTAGACTCATCCTGTACCATGTCTACAGCAACCACGAGATTCTCAGGCGACTTAGGGGCGAAGTGGTCCCAGTCGCCACGGAGAATGTGTCCCAACGGGTGACGGTGAGAGATCTTGAGAAGCTGCCATATCTCACAGCTGTTCTCATGGAAGGCCTCCGCTTGAGCCCTGGCATCGCCACACGAGCAGCGCGGGTCACGGATCACGATCTCTTCTACGGAGACTGGCGCATCCCCGCTGGGACACCGGTAGGAATGACCGCCTGGCTGATACACACTGACGAGAAGCTCTATGCCGAGCCGATGAGATTCAACCCAGATCGATGGATGAGTAACAAGCCTAGCGGAACCACGTTTCTTCCTTTCTCACGGGGGACGAGAACATGTCTAGGCATGCAGTCAGTTTTACCTCTCTCATCCCTATTTCCTGCCGCTCCCCTACTAACGCACTCAACCACAACTTAGCCTAGCCTGGGCCGAGATGTACCTGGTCCTAGCGGCATTGACCCTGCGGTTCGACTTCAGGATTCAAGATGCAACAGCTAGTGACTTTGACCTAGAGAGGGACAATTTCGCGGTCGGCACAAAAGCTGGCTGCAATTTGATGGCACAAGTCACTCCTCACGAAGCCTGAAGAGTAGCATCCAACTTCAAAGGGGATGCAACCTGAAGGATCACTCATGCTGCACTTTGCCCCATTATACTACTAGTCTTAGGACGTGAACTAGAACGCTGATCAGCCAGGGGCAAAGTCACTCTTCTACGATAAGATGGATGTTGTTCACATCCACGAGCTGTCAAGGACAGGTCTCTACCACCTCGGTGCATTAAATATATAATACAAGGCAATGGCCCCTTACCCATGAGAGATCCTCATGGTTTAATCCATATACCATTATACCCCCATACTGTCAACCGCACCTGTGCACACTTTCCTACTTGCCCTGATACATATCACCATCAAGGGAATAGGCCGGACTCAACCACGTCTGCGCCTCGGCCTCGGTATTAAAGAAGTAGTTGAGACTTCTCGAAAGGCTTCCGGTAAGTACTGGTGGTGTGACACAGTTGTCGGGTCCTAAACTCGACTGAGTCTGCTGGGGACAGTCTCTTGAGACTCATTCCCAGCTGGACAGCTTGGGCTCTCTTGTCTGTCAGCTGGGCCTGCTGGATGTCTGTGGTCTTCTGAGAAGGAATAAGCAAAAAAGGGTCCCTTGATCGGCAAAGGACCACGAAACTACACCAAAAAGCAGCGAGGCTAGAGTGTGTGGTACCAGTAACTCGATGCAATGGCAGAGACGCCGTCGCTATTCACCGATCTTTACATGTTCCATAGCTCTGCTGCTGCTGCATTATCATTCGATGTCAATTTTAGGAACCTTCATGTTGCGCCCACGTGCACTTGAGTAGACATGGCCGTTCCTCTCTGGCGATATGTCAACGCGCCGTTTCTATGAAGCTACCATAACGTGGGCATAGCCGATGATCTGGTCTGCCAAAGGGACTACCTCAACTGGTATCACACACAAAAGGATACCAACCCTTCAAGCCGTATCGGCGAATAGGTCCTCATAGTGATTGCCACGCGGAAGGAATGATAGCCACGGGCCATCATGGCTCGCAGCGAAGAGATCATAGATCGGAAACTCCCGGATGTTCTGCACAACACCCCATCGCTTCTCGCCATTTGCCTCGTTCGGTCCCGTCTTGAAATCGTAGTACCACAGAGTCTTGGCAAGCACGAGACTTATCTCGAGATATGCCATGGCCTTACCGGCGCACCCTCGATTCCCGAGGGAGAAGGGCGACAGGGCGCCATGAGTCGCCAGCCGCGCCTCTGCTGCACCACCACCCATCCAGCGCTCCGGGAGGAACCGGAACGAGTCGGGGAAGTACTTCTCGTTGTGATGGAGACTGTAGATGTTGACGCCGATCTGCGTGCCCCTCGGGATGACATGCCCATCCACGACCAGCAGCCGGCCTTGCTCGTCGGGGATCGCCTCCCGCCACAGCGTGGAGGGCACCGGAGGTGACATGCGCAACGACTCGTCGATACAGGCACGGAGGTATCGGCACCCCGAGAGGCGGGCACCACCGGTGATCTCGCGCCCGGAGTTGAAAGTGGATCGAATCTCCGCGGCAAGCGTCTCGTAACAGTGCCGGTCTCGTGATAGGTAGAAGAGGGCGGCCGCGAGGGCGGAGGCAATTGTCTCGCCGCCTGTGCCGGCGCTTAGGTGTCAGCGTCCTCGTGTTCGACGTTCAGCTCTTGGGAGAATGAGAGCGGGTGGGGGGACGCACCTGCGGCGAAGAAGAACACGGCCTCGGTCCATAGCTGGCCCTGTCGGAGATTCCGAACATCCACGTCGGCGGAGCTGTGGAAGACGGACAGGAGATCGTGTCGTGCATTGACGGGCTCGGACATCCGTGTCGTGATCATCTCGGAGATGGTGGCGAAGAGTCTGGCCCTCAGGCTGTTGGGGAAGAGATCCATGATGAAGCTCGTCTTGAGTCGGGCCAGCAGGGGCCACTGCAGGCAGGCATTCACGCGATAGTTCCCCAGCGTGAGGCCCTTTGTCAGGAACCTATATGCCGCGTCCGTCTGCAGGCGGAGGTCGTAGCCAAAGCCGAGGAGACCGGCGATCTCGAGACCCAGGTGGCGGCACATTGGCGTTATGTCGACGGGCTGTGCGCTTGAGGGCATCAACTGTCTCAAGAACAAATCAACCCGACTCGTCATTGTCGGCTCAAATTCGCGCATCGACTGGTCGGACAGGAGCTGGCTGATGAGCCTCCGCTTTGGCCGGTGCTCGCGCTTGCTGGTTGTCGTAAAGATGTTACTCTGGTCGGGTTGCGCGGTGGCATAGGCATACGACTTGACGATCCGCTCGTTTTGGTAGATATCTGAATACCCTCGTGTAAGTCTCCGTCGGGCTGGCACTCGATTACGAATTTCAGTGAGGCCCGTCTACCTTGTAAAGCTGTCACGGTATTGAAGACCAAGCGATTCGGTGCCATCCGGACTACGGGACCTAACGCCCATATGAGCCATCTCTCGCATTGGAACGGGAGGGACGGCACGCGCACCATATCTCACGTGGCTCTTGTACGTCTCGGCGTGGAGAGTCCCTTTCAGTGCGAAGAGGCCGCTGTACGCCCCAGACAGCCGCGCCGCCAGCGGGCCGGGATACCCGCGCAGCGGGTGCAGCAGAACGCGGTAGCCCAGGACAAGACACTGAAGCTCGTCAGCCCAGCGACTCACTACTTAGACAGGCTCGGCGGATCCATAGAGGATTACTGCGTAGATGACAACTGCCGAGGCAGCGTACGACACGAAGAACGCGAGCAAAGTCATTGCTGATCCGGTCGACAAACGGTACACTTGGGCACATTCGGGGGGTGAGGCTGGGCGAGTCGTTGTCGCTGCTCGCACTAAACAAACGGTGGGGGGACTGATGGGCGAGTCGGTGCCTGTACGGTAGGTATCCAGAACGATGTTGGTGTGGCGAGCGGTGCCAGCTTTGCTCCAAGCTGGCACCGCTCCCCACACATGTGTGATGCGCCCTCATCGAGTGTGCTGCGGTACCAACATGCAACACCAACCAACATGCCACACCACTGCATGAGACGCTGCGTACTGCGGGCCTGCGGCGTGGTGGCAGTGAAATAACAGGCTAATATCTCCAACTGCTCAACGCACCAACCCCCAAAGCGCCGGCGGCCCCGCACCATCACCGAGGCCTACCTCTACCATTTGAACGAAGCCATCGTGACAACGTTATTTATTATGAAATTTCCCAATACAGTATAGTACAAGTATGCGGGTATAATCGCTTACCTAAACGTTCAAAAGTGCGCAGCTGTCACGGACGATTTGCTCCTGGGAGCTTGCAAGGTCCTCGGCCATTGGCCAATCAGGGCTTCCGGAATCTCGGCTTCCCCAGAAAATGATGCAACGAGACATGGGAGATGGAACGCTGAGGCTCAATTCCGTCATAGACTTGATCGCTACGACTAGGGCTGTACATTCAGGACCCGACCCGAGGGACCCAAGGACCCGTGGGCACCCATGGGTCTTATTTAGCAACCCACGGGTACCCACGGGTCTTGTTAAAAAATCTTCGGGGACCCGTAGGTATCCGTGGGTTTTATTTAATAACCTATGGGTACTTATAAGTCTTATTAAAAAATCTTCGGAAACCCGTGGGTATTTATGGGTTTTATTTAATAACCTATAAGTACCCACGGGTTTTATTAAAAAAAAAAATTATAAATATTTATAAAGCCCTAAAAAAATCTTTGTTTAAAAACTTATTAAATATAAAAAATAATAAGTTTAATACTTATTTAATTAGTTTTTAATTAATTGGAAAGTATTTATTTATGCTTATAATAATTAATAATATTAAGTATTAAAAAAAAGGGTATTATTAATTATAAAAGCTATATTATAAACTTAAGATCCGGTAAAAATATAACCTAATATTAAAATTATGCCTTTTTTTAAGTTATTATCCTTTTACTCGGTAAGTATATATATTAATATAAGGAATCCGTTTTCGTTAATAATAATCCGGTTTATTATCGGAAATATTATATTAGTAAACGGCGGTATAAATAAGGCGAGTAAGCCCTCCTTAAATACGGAATCCGGTAAAGCCCGGATTTTATTTAATAGGCTAGATAATATTTTCTTTATTAATACCTCCGATTAATCTAATATATTACTAGGTATAAGGATTTAACCAGTTTTTAAACCTTTAATAAAATAACTCGATAACTATTTTATAATCTCCTGTAATATTTTACTAAGGCTAGGTTATCTCTCCTTATACGTAAAAGCGTTTAATAAGCCCTTATAATATATAATATTAAAAAGTTATTTATATTACTTATTACCCCGGTTATTAATTATTAATTTAATATATATAAATAGGAAACCGTTAAGTATACCGCTAGGATAAATAGGTTTATTACTAATTTAAATATTATATTATTAATTAAAAATTAGTTAAAGATTAATTAAATAAGTTATTTATTTATTAGGTATTTAAGGCTTAAATTTAATTAATTAAAAGAGTTTAGCCTTTTAATCGCCGTTATTAATTACTTATAACCGGAAATAATTAAGCTTATTAACCCTTATATAATCTAGTATATATTAATAGGTTTTCGAGAATACCCTTTTATAAACTATAATATCCCTAAATAAATAACGGTTTAAATAATATATTAAATATTCCTTTTTTTCGGTAAGGATAAATTAAGAGATTATAATAAATATCGGGGTATATTAATTAACCGGTTTTGATAATTATTTTAATTAGCCGTATATTATAAGTATAGTTTAATTATAGTTCGTTATAATAAAGTTTAAGGCTTTTAATAAGTTATTCCCTTAATGCTTATAAGCTTATAGTTTAAAAAAAAAACCCTTAATAATATTAAACCAAGTATTTCTTTAACTATAAAAAACTTTTATTCGAGTAAATTAAAAATAATATTAATTTTAATTAGTTTTTAATTAATTAGATTAATATAAGGGATTTATCCGCTTTATCCTAATTAAAAAAGCCCGTATTTACTTCTTTACGTTATTATTAATTAAAGTAAAAGGCTTATAATTATTATAACGTAAAATAATTAATATATTTATAATATCCTTAACTATAATATTAACGATCGGGAACCTGTTTATTAAATACGGTAAAGGAATATTAAAAAACTTATTCCTGCTATAAAATAATACTAAAAGCTAAAATAATTAATAAAAAGCGTATAAAAAGCATAATTACTTATATTAATAACCTTTACCTTAATTTTTACCTTATTACGAATAATCGGGTAAATAAGTAAATTAAGTATTAAAGCAAAAAACCTTTTTTTTCTATTTAATTTTATACGAGTAAACTTATATTCCTTATTTTATATAAGTCGATTAAAGGGGAGGTTTTTATTTAGGTTTTTAAAGTCTAAGTTACCGTTATCCCAGCCCGCTCGGTTCTCTTAATTAAACCTGGCCCTAATTTAATCTAGGTATTTATTAAAACGGTATTTAAAGCGTATTAATAATTAACTAATTATTAATTAATTTATACGTATTATTCCTATATTATTTATTTATTAATTATTATTTTAGTATTATTAATATTAATAGTTATTATATTAGGGTAATTTTTCTTTTACGCCTTTAATTCGCGAGCGATTTTTTATTATATATTATTCTAGGCTTTTTTAATAATTAATTATTTTTTTAATAATGTCTTTCTCCGGGTACGGTTTTTAATAATATTAGGGTTAATTAATAAATTAGCCTTACGCTTATAAAGGTTAAAAGGCGCTATTTTATTAAAAAAAGGGTAAAATACTTATTATAATTAATGCTAATTAATTATAATTAATATTATATTATTTAGCGGGTTAATTTACCCGGTTATAATATAAAAGGGGTAAAAAAATAATATAAAAGGAGTAATGCTAAGGTAAGGGAAAATATACGTATAAAAAAAAATAAATATAAAAAAAATAAATCTAACCGATAAAATAAGAAATAAATAAGCTAATAATAACTTTAATAAATTATTTAACTAAGTTATTAATACCTCCCCGAATTTAAATATATATATTTTAATACGAGTAAATTAACTTTATTAATTAAATATCCTTAAGTTATAAGGTTTACCGCTTAATATAATTAATATAAAGTTAATTATTCGAGAATATTATAATTAAGTATATTTCCGCTACTTCTTATATATAATTTAATACGCTTACTTATATTCGTAATATTAAACTTATTTATTATATAATTTTTTATACCAGGTATTAAAATAATAGCTAGGGGATTAGGAAATTAATCGACTTCTAGTATTTCTTTATTTTTCTTAAGGCTATAACTAAATTATCGTTAATTAATCGTTAACTAATTAATAAAAAATATATTTACTGCTAGGTTTATGCTTATATTTCGGTATAATATAAGCGCTTTTACGAACCCGAAATTTCGTTAATAATTGCGTATATCTCGGCTTTTTATATATTTTCCCTGCTTTTAGCTATTAGGGTTAAATATAGGATTTTTTTACCGGTTAAGTGGTTAACTTAGCCTAGGGTTAAGTATACGATTTTTTAACCGGGTATATTATTAAACCACCTTATAATTTCCTTTTTATCCCCTATATTAGGGTATAAGGGTTAATATAAACCGGTTACCTTATAAGCAAAAGCTAGGGTTCGAAACCGGTTAAAAAAAAGGTTAATAATTATTAAGCAAAAGGATTATAAGGCTTAAGCGTAATAGCGATTTCTTATATATAATATTATAAAATATAATAAGCGTTATCTTTTAATATAAGCGGTATAATATATTATATAAATAAGATTAAATAATAAAAAGGGAAAAATAAAGGGAAAAAAAATAAAACGTAAAAATTTTTTTAAATAAGATATAAAATTTAAGTAATTTAATTAAACCCTAATCCCTAATAAGGATTATCCTTATTTTATATATATATAAAAAAGGCTTATAATCGATTTTTTTTTTTTTTTTTTTTATATTATTATTTATTTTATTAGGAAAATAAAAAATTAAACCAATTATAAAAATAATACGGCCGTAAATCTTATATTTTAATAAAATCCCGATATTTATATTATTATTATATTAAATATTAATTCTAGTAATTATAATAATATCGAGAGTAATAAGGAAGTAAATAATTATCCTATTAATACTTTTTTTATTCCGGATAATAATAACGGCGTACTACCTTAGTATAATTCCGATTCGTTAAATTATATAATTATTACCGATAACGATTAAAGCCTAAAAACACTGGTCCCGATTAATTATAACTTATTATAACTAATTAATACGGATAACCGATTATTTAATATTATAAAAAAAAACTTTATATATAATTACGCTTATTATATTAAATAAATAAAGTGGTTAAGGAATATAATATAATACTAAACCATTAAAAAAAATACGGTAAGCGGTTAATAATTTAACGGAAATATAAAAAAAAAAAGGAAAAATTTATTCGTAATATTTCTAGAATATAAAATCCCGATAATAATAAAAACCTAACGTTATAGGATAACTTTAAATAAGTTATTAATAAGAAAACCGGTAATCCTAGATTATAATATAATAAATATTAAAAAAAACTCGTATATTTAAAGTATTTAAAATAAATGGGTATTTTATATTTCTTAAAGTATTTTAATAATAAGGCTTATATAATTAAGTTATTTAATTTAGGATAAATTATAACTGGTAAGTATTTAATTATTATATAAGTAAATATAAATCTAAATTAATTAATAATTAATTAAAATATTAACTTTTAAATAATACCCGGTTATTATTTAATATTTCGGCTTAAATATAATTATATTTATTTAGGCTATTATTAATAGGAATTAATCCGATAATACCCTTTATAACCCGTACTTTAAAGTATTAATTAAGTATTTTAAACCTAATACTAATATATTTAATCCGCGTACTTTTAAAAATTAACTTAAAGTATATTATAATATTATTATTAAAAAAGTTATTTAATATATAATTTTAAATACTTAAATCGTAATCTTAACCGATATTTAAACCGTTAAAAACTAAAAATACTCGTTTACGGGTAATATAATATATTAAATTAATAAGGAGTAATATATATATTACCTCCTAGTTAATATACCTTTTTATAATAATAAAATAAATATAGGAAATATAACTCTTTTATTTAATAATTTATAAAACTTAAAAATATATAACCGATTTTATATTATTATAATAGATAATAGGCCTAATATAAGCACCGATTTAGCTTATAAATGGTTCCGGCTTAATACGGATAACTTTCCAGGTTAAGATTATATCCGGGTTATTCCGTATATATCTTATTATTTTTAGCTTATAGGTAAGGATTTTTTCAGATCTTATAAAATCGCCCCACCGAAACGGAAAAAATTAAAAATCCCTAAAATAAAGGGATTAAAATAAAGTAATTTATAAAATCCGGATATTAAGATTATAATCGATTATATAAGTTTTTTAATTAGTTTTTAATTAATTTATTTATTTATTTTATTTTTAAATCCGATTACTAGCTTTTTAGGTATATATTAACAGGGAGCGTTAACGTAAATTTTATAATATTTAAAATTAGCTTATCCGTAAAGGGAAATAAGATTTTAAGGCTCCCTTAAAGCTTATTCTTAATATATTATATTGTTTTAGCTTTATTATAATCGTTTTAATATATATTATAAAATTATAAAAGGTAATTATAAAATTCCTTGAAATAAATGAAATATTACGGAAAAACGGGTATATATTAAGTAATAATTATTAACGCTTTATTTCGTTTATAATTAAAGGCATTAAAAGTATTCTTTAAATAACGAATACTTATAGCGCCTTAATTATTAACCATATTAATTATATTATATTTAATTATAAGCGTATTTTAAAGCACTTTTAATAATGCTAAGGCCTGGTAATTAATAAATGCTTTAAGCTTTACCTAAATAAAGCCTAAAAGGATAAAAACGAGTTTATTAAACCAGATAAAATACTCGGAGACTTTAATAACCGACCGCTAATATAATTATATTTACTCCGTAAAGTATTCTTTAAGGCTATTATAAAGGTTAAGAAATATATTAAGAAATAATAGGATACGAATATAAACCTTACTTAAATATTAATTCTTTTTTTCTTATTATTTTAGGGAATTAATATTACTTTTATATATTATTTTAATAAATAAAAAAAATACCTCGGGTAAAATAATAATAATAATTAAGCTTTTAAGGCTACGAAAAAGGCATTATATTAAATATATAAGCTATATTATAAAAAATACGATTAATAATATTACGCCCTTACGGCTAATCGCTTATACGCTTAGGC
Source organism: Xylariaceae sp. FL0804 (assembly GCA_022539325.1). Classification (NCBI taxonomy): domain Eukaryota; kingdom Fungi; phylum Ascomycota; class Sordariomycetes; order Xylariales; family Xylariaceae; species Xylariaceae sp. FL0804. The sequence continues at coordinate 2,268,256 of JAJKLG010000006.1, read as the reverse complement.
AGGTAATATAATAAAGCAGATAATTATTAATTCGAGTCCTTAAAAAGCAGTTAAATTAAAGGGGAAATAAAATACCTAGGAGGGAATTATTAATAATTATATCTCGACTAATAATAAATCAAACCTAAAACAAAGAATAAATAAACCTAATTAGTTATTAATTAATTAACTCGATTCCTAGGTATTTAAACCAGTAAAACCGTTTTAGATTTCTAAAAACGTTATAAACAGGTTTTTCCCGGGTTAACCACCTTAGTTAGGAATATCTTTTATATTTAACTTATTACTATATTAATAAAGCATAACTAGAGTTATAAGGGATAAATCTAAACTAATAACCGCATTTTTATAATACTTAAAAACTTTAAAAACCATATAATTACCTTATTTTTTATTTATACTCCGCTTATTAATCTTAATAATAAAGTAATATATAATGGTTTTAATACTATAATAAAACTCGAAACCTTTAAAAATCAAAGGCTAAAGCTTTAAACCGCTTTTAAAACTCCTTACCTAAATAATATAAAGGATACCTTTATTATCGATCTTAATACCTTATAAAATAAATTAAAAGGCATTACTAAGGAATCCCCCCCTGCTATCTTAATTAATTTTATTAATAAAACCCAGATTAAAGTCGATAATAATAAAGATAATTATAATATTAACTAAACCGGTACTAATATAATACGCTTTATTATTATACGCGGTAATAATAGGCTAAAAGGTAATAATAAGGCTAAGCCCACGTAAAAAAAAAAGGGGAAATAAAAAAAAAAAGCATAAAACACGTAAAAACCCTTAATACTAAAACCACCGCGTATATAATACACTATAAGGAAAAGGAAAACCGTAATATAATTAAAAACCTTTAAAAGTATAATATAATAAAAAAAGTTACGTTTTTAATAAATCTATTAGGAAAACACACTTAAAAAAACATAATTTTAGTTTTTTTACTAATATTATTTATTTTTATAATTATTTTTAATCTTATATTATTTTTTTATTTATACTTATATTTTAGCGTGCTTTTTTTTTTAATTAGGTTTTACCGCTCCTTTTATTTTAATTAAAAGGATTTATTTATTCCAACCTTAAAAATATTACTTCGGTTATAATTACTCTTTCCTATTATAATAATTATTAAAAAAAAGATTTATAAATATCCTTTCCCTTTATTATTTATACGTTATAATAATACTTTTTTATTATAATAAAGTAAGAATTAAATTAATTCCGGCCGTTTTCGTTATTTATAACCGGTAAATTACCGGTCGCAGTTAATAAATTTTAATCGGAAAAGTATATTTTTCTCGTTAATTAATCGTAAACTAATCTTATTAATAATTTTATTAACTATTTTACCCGTTTTACGCATTTAAAGCTAATATAATAAATTTCTTCGCCGTAATTTTACCGTAATTAATTTAAATAATGCGATTCCTATTAACTAGTTTTTAATTAATCCTTTTAATAATCTAATAACCTAATAATCTCCCTATAATAATAGCGCACTCCAGGTTTAATTCGATAACGGATAAAGGCGGTAAAAGCCTGCCTACTAAGGGCTATAAAAACCTGCCCGCTAAAAACCGTAAAAACTTACCCGTTAAAAGCGGTAAGGGCGGTAAAAGCGGTATTAAATTAATATTAAGCCTTTACGCGGGTAATAAAAATAAAAACCCTAAATAATTTAAACCGCCCGCTAAATAACGGTATTAATTAGGTAATAAATTATATTTAATTTATTATTTTAATTATATTAACCCTATATTATAACCAGGGTTTTTAAGGAAATTAAAAAATATTAAATAATAAATATAAAGTAAATAATCTTAAAACTATTATTTATACGCCTGGTTAAGGAAATCACTTATAAATATAAAAATTTCCGATATTAAACTAATATAATAAGTGCTTTATATAAAACCGCGGAAAATATAATTATCGAATTTTTTATTAATAAATATTACGTTTTAATTAATCTTTAATTAATTTAACTAATATATAATAATTAATTTTATAGTTATTTACGCTAATTAGGTTATTATCCAGGTAAAAAATATAAAGTTTATTTAAAACCTTTTCTCGCGATTTATAATACTTTAAGCATTATAAATCCATATAAATTTAAATACTTAAAACGCTTATAATTTATCCTATTATAACTAGCTAAAAGCTAAACGGGATATAATAAAATAAGAAAAAACTATTAAAGTAATTATTACTTAAAAAGCTAAAATAATTTAAGAAATTATTATAATAAAAGCTATTAAAGAACTCGATACTTATAATAATAAGCACGGTTCCGGTAATAAGCATAATTCCGGTAATAAGCATAATTCTAATTCCGAAAACTTTTTAAGCCTTATAGGATAACGCACTTAATTTTTAAGAGTAATAAAACCCGGATTATTTCTTTTTTATATAATTATTTATAACCTTACGATTACTTTAAATAAATACCCTAAATTAAACTATTTAATTAATTTTTAACTAATTTTTATATAATTATATTAAACTTTTTAATAAGACTTATAAATACCCGTGGGTTTTATTTAGTAATTTATAAATACCCACGGGTTATTAAAGATTTTTTAATAAAACCCGTGAATACCTATAAATCGTTAAATAAAACCCACGGGTACCTATAAGTCTTGCTTAAAAATCCTCGGGTACCCACGGGTACCCGAGGACTTGCTATGGGTCGCGCTTGGTACCCGTGGGGACCCATTGTACAGCCCTAGCTACGATATTGATCATTGGTAGGCGTGGTAGGTAACACATACAAGACACCGTCGCGGCTTCTCCCATCACATCATCATGCTTTCTCCTCTGTCCTTTATTAAGGCTCCTGCTCGCAACCATGCTCTCGCCCACTCTCCGTCACATCTCCCGCCATAGCAGACTGATCTCGAGCATCATCCCACGAGCAACGACCGCACTCACAAGCACCTCCACCTCCTCGGCCCAGCCCGCGATCTCATCACCAGTCTATTCACAGGTCCAGTCGCCAAAGGCTCGCTTCCAATCCATCAGAATGTCTTCCAACAGCGCCAACGCCTCCTTCAAGAGCGATAAGCTCTTTGACATGACCGGCCGCGTCGCACTCATCACAGGTATGCTGAGCCCTCACCTGTTCATATTGCTGCTTGATTGCAGGGCAGCTTTTACTTCAGAGTCTGGCCCTAGTCAACTCCATAGCACCGGCATCAGCAGTATAGCGGTGGTGGCAACAGCGGTTGTTGCACTAATCCCGGCAGAGGGATCGGGGTCCATTTTTTGGAGTAAAAGCTGCTCTGGGATCCAGGAGGGCCGTTTACTTGAAAGTGACGTCCTAACCGTGTTCACTATGTAGGCGGCGGCTCGGGTATTGGTCTGATGTGCACCCAGGCCCTCGTGGCCAACGGCGCCAAGGTCTACATCACCGGACGCACCAAGGAGAAGCTAGACCGGGTCGTGGAGAAGTACTCGGAGAGCAAGGGCAGCATCGTGCCCGTGCAGGCCGACATCACCAACAAGCAGCACATCGCGGACCTGGTGAAGAAGATCGAGTCGAGCGAGGAGTGCCTCTGCATCCTGATCAACAACGCCGGCATCAGCGGCAGCACGCTGCAGACCGAGGCCGGGTCGGCCGACGAGATGCGGCAGAACCTGTTCGACAGCGACAAGTCGACGTTCGAGGACTGGACCGACGTCTACCGCACCAACGTGGCGCAGCTCTTCTTCATGACGAGCGCCTTCCTGCCGCTGCTGCAGCGCTCGTCGCAGCGGCACGCGGGCTGGTCCGGCACGGTGATCAACATCACGTCCATCTCGGGCCTGGTCAAGACGGCGCAGCACCACTTCCAGTACAACGCGTCCAAGGGCGCGGCCAACCACCTGACGCGCATGCTCGCCAGCGAGGTGGCCGGCAACGGGCTCAAGATCCGCGTCAACGCGCTCGCGCCCGGCGTCTTCCCCAGCGAGATGACGACGCAGGAGAGCGGCGACGACCAGAAGAGCCACATCCCGCGCGAGAAGTACGCCGACAAGGTGCCCGCCGGCCGGCCCGGCAAGGACGAGGACATGGCCCAGGCCGTGCTCTTCTTCGCCGCCAACCAGTACCTCAACGGCCAGACCGTCGCCGTCGACGGCGGCTACACCATCGCCGCCGGCTTGTGAGCAGAGACAACGTCAATGGAGGGGATGGGGGCGTTATGGGAGTACGGAATATTTGCCTATGACTCCAGATGATCTCGGGCACTTGTGCTTTGTATGATTAGAGGTTTTCATGGAGAGCCTGGGTCGGTCCATATGAGTCGCGAATTACAGTACCCAAAAGTGGCAAAAATGATCAGGCGCCTAGTGCTGCTTCTCCAACTATTATTGGTGTTGTTGCTGTTGCTTCTGCTTCTGCTGTCGCTGGCGCCGGTGCCAGTGCCTGTGCCCGCCCGCCCCTCCTCCAATTGGCAAATCACAAACCATGCCAATCTGCCACCCGTGTGGGCCGGCCCCTCCCCGAGCCCCTCCCCCCCCGACGATCGATCCGCGCTGCCGATGGCGCCGCGGCGCACGGCGCTAAGGCAAGGGCCACACCGCCCGCCGCGGCGGCAATCCGTCCGGGGGGACGGGTTGGGGCGGAGGCGGGTGTGATATTGTACGTGTGTAGGTACTAATAATGGTACTGCAGTAATACCTGCATGACAGTACTGCGGTAAGATACCTAGTCAGTCATCAGTACTGCACTGGATAGTCACCGTCGTGGTGTGATCCGTAGGGCTGGGCTGGGCTGGGCTGGGCTGCCCCAAACCGGGTACCATGGATACAACGGGTAGAGTACCGTACCTCGTAGCCCGTGAGTAGTAGGCTTTTCTTTGGCTACCTAGTGGCTCGTTTTACTGTCACGGTAAGACGACGCCGGGGGGCTCACCTCATTGGCATGTAAGTCCGGGGAGCGAACGGCTGTGTAGATGGCTAGCGGGCCTCTTTGCACGCAGAGTCCCGGAATATGCGCGGAGTCAAAGTCCAGCAGAGATGAGGGCGGACAGGTCCGGGGCCACGAGCCCAGACGGCCCGTAGAGTTACATTCGGCAACGTTGGATCGTCACGCGGGTCAGCTGTTCAGTGATTGCACGAGACTGTGGTGTAGTGGCTATCCAAGGCGTTGAGCACCACACCCCACAAGTGTAGGAAGTGATGCCCGTCGAGAGCTAGATTATGGACAAGCTCATGCTCCGGTCCCCCTAACCCAACTTGCCAGTCTGTAACTGGCCCTTGCCATCCCGAAAAAACAAGTGTCTAGACTGTGACCACCGCGACGACGACCCTCACGTCGTGTAACTAGAACATTGAACCCGCAAGTCCGGGCAGAGCCCATCACGCACTCAGCTGGGCTTACAGAACGCCGTCCATGATGCAGAAACAGCCGAAAGCAGAAAACCAACCCAGAATCAAGTGACCAGGCTGCAATGGCATGGAATGGATGTATGTGTGAATGTGGAGTGGAGTGACCTTGGGGCAAGGATGTCTGCGCACTCCGGGTATCAATGTAGAATTCTCTGATGCTGTGCTGTGATGTACCGAGATCAACCCTCTCGCGCGCTGCCGGTGCTCGATGGAACTGCAAACGCAGCATAGACCCAACCTGTTGACAAAAGAAATATGTCTCGCTAGTTCCATCTGAGAAACAGCAAAACCCGGGAAAATCAGACGCGCCCAGATGTAATGTGTCGTAAACCATGCAATTTCGTGAGTGGGGAGGTTCATGTGAAAATAGTAATAGTGAGAAACCATGCCGGATGGCCGTAGTTGAGGATTACGGCCGTGTGGCCTTAGAAGTAATCAGCCATCCATGCCTTGCTGAGCCAGCCAACCTTCTCGAATGCCGCCCAGAGCTTGGATGCTTTGTTGACGTCGATCTTGCACGCCTGCTGCGCGTCTGTGCGACGGAACTCCTTGCCCATGCGGAGACACTCGAGGCGTCTGATAAATATCCTTCGCTTGCTGGTCAGATACGTAGCGCAGTTGAGACGTAGGTTAGAGGCAAGTGACAGCTCGTCAGGGTGCAGAAGATGCCGGTCCGGATCATTGCTAAGGTCGGTTGGGTTGCCTTTCCAGTCCACCTTGAGACAGTTGGCCTTGTTGGGCAGACTGGAGATGGGAGGACAGTAGTCTGGAAGCGCATTGTAGTCCGTATCCACCCGATTCGGGGCTGCGGCGCGCCGCGGGGTGGGGTCCGGCGTCTCGCTAGGTACGCGTCGGGAGAAGTGGTCAATGTTGTTCGACAACGCCGGAACTGGCCCAGACCGAATGGGACGCGGCGGGCGCTGAGGTGATTTGACAATCTTGGGATCCTTGGAGGTTCTCATGCGTTGCGCTTCTCTTCGGATTGGCTGCGGCTTGGCTGGGAGAATGTGCTGGAATCTGTAATGCTTATTCTTCTCTTTGGCTGCCTCCCGGTCTGCTAACAACAAGGCGCGCTCCCTCTGAAGCCAAGACCTTGGGCTCTCCTTGAACTTTTGCATGACCGCGGACCTGAAAAACAACACCAACTCGTAATCTGTGCGTTCTGGCGGAGCCGCCTCTTTGAAAAGCTCGGCAGGCCGGGCCAGCATGTGGTCGTCCACGATCCGCTGCGCGTGAGACGTGTCGTCCCGGGGAAACAGGGGTTGCTGTGGCGGGGAGTACGCGAGATCCTGCAGCGGATACAAGATGGGATCTCTCAGGGACATAGCTGCCCCGAGGCCGAGGTTTGGCGGTTGGTCATCCAACTTGAGAGCCGGCGAGATGGGTGGCGAAAGAGGCGGAAGTGGCCGCGAAATTCGTGGCACTTCATACCGCTCCGGACCTGTGTTCTTGGACATATTGTTGTGCGAGAACGAGTCGACTCTGGGAAGCTCGGGTGGAGACATCATATTGCTGATATCGCAGGGCTTCTTGGGGTGCGAGCCTGTCAAGTGACTGTGCGCCATGACGATGACGGAGTTGATAGTGGTGGGAGATGCTGAGTGGAACGAAGTTAAATGCGGAAGAGAACGGGTTGGCATTCAATGCCGAAGACGATGGAAGTATAGCAAGGCTGCTGAGGAGGGTGCTTTGTCAGCTATGGTCTGGAGAAGGCCAGAGATGGACGCGGTAGGCAGGCAACTATGAATCAGGTGGCGAAATCAGGCCCACGCGCCAATTGCACTCCAGTTGACTCAATTGCTGAAGTGAGGTGAAGCCCACGCAATTGGGAGCGGGCAGAAGAGGGCAGTCAGGTTGTGCCAAAGTTGGCGGCGTTGGGCGCGGAGTTGGGCTGTGTAGATGGGCGTGTCCTAGATATGGGTGTGGGAGGTACGGAGCTGGAAGGGGGGAGAAACGAGTAGAGTGGCTTCGGAGATAAAAGCGCAGTGTAAGTACTTACCTATGACTCCCACAGTCGTTTCCAGGCAGCCGCTATTGTGTATCACCCGAGGATGTGAGTGGCCCGACGATGGGCAGGAGAACAATGGCCAGTGGTCGTGTTGTCCTCGTTGCGGAGAATGCTGCAGTTTGTTGGTAGCCACCAGTAGTTGCCCGCAACATCCAACAAGTCGGCCTGAAAGCCCCGGAGACGAGGGGAATCACCACCGATGACGTGTGGCAAACAGTGGCATTGACGAGCAGGTAGCCGAGCAGAGTCGAGCAATTCGAGCAATAGGCAATACCAGGCCGAGGAGAAGCAAGAAGAGCAGGAAGAAAAGGAGCGGAGGGGATCAAACGACACTGAAGTAAAGAAGAGGAAGAAGAGCAAGACGAAGCAAACAAGTGAGGGAGACAAGGCAGCCCAGAAACCAACCTTAACCCCGTCCTGGTGACTCCGAAGTTGTTTAGGCCTTACCTCACCCACACACAGCAGACGTGGAGGTCTACTGGTGGTGGTGTCGTCGAGGAGTCACACACCCCCCTTCCAATGATCATTGATGGCCGTCATGGGCAGGGCAGACGCGGCGCGCGGGCGCAGGGATCGGGGGCTTATTTTTGGGGGCCCGACCTGCATGAGTACCAGAGTACCTGTTGTACCTTGTGCACACCCGGTACTTGTGCTGTCGGAGTAGTGACTCCGCCCGAGCCTTAGCCCCAGCAGAGCCATGCTCGGGGTCCATGTCAACGCCGGCTCGGCATTAGCAGTGCCATGTAATCGGTGAGGCGTCTGTGCTCGGCGGAATTCATGTCGCCGGGACTCTTTATGTCTGCGTTCCATGCCAATTGGTGTCAACTGGTCGAAGCAGTCCAGATCGGAGGTCCGGCAGTAACCGAAGGCTGGAATCTGGAATGCTAGCAATTCCTCCAGTGCCTCGCAATTGACAAGACACTTCATGAGGAGGCTGCCGCTCTGCCACTGTCCAGGCGCCGACGATGAAGCAAGTGATAGATGGTGGGGCATGGAACAGTCACACCAAGCTGAGGAGAAGTAAGGAGAGACAGGGCGTGGCAAACACTTGTCTCCAATCCGCTCTGTACGTCTTGTGTTGTGACTGGCCAATCCACTGCACAGTAGGTAGTCGGGTGTCCTTATCCAGCTCCGAGGCTCAGACGCCCAACAACTAGGTAGGGCGCATGGAGGAATCATGCAGAAAGGCTCTCATGTGGAGTGATCCTTCAGACTCCGGCAATGGAGACGAAACAGAATATGGGGCGGCCCTTCATGAGGTCGAGGCATTGAGTTGGACGCCAAATGCATTGGGTACCAATGGGGTAAGCAACTTCAATGCCCGGGGGTTTCGTCAATATGAGCACGTCTTGTCGTGCTGGCACGTCTTAAATGCAAAGAGTACAGCCTCCTGGACAGACACGTTGTGCTGTTTACTGAGGACCCGGATAGGTGTGGTTGGCCTTGGTTTGCCTGGTTGTGCTGCATGTTTGCGTTGGCTCCAGTGCCTAACGACAGCAGCTGTCGTATCTCCTAGAGATGTGCTATCCGTGCTCAGTAGCCGAAACAGTTTCGGCTGGGGGCACATTCGATATAGGGTACCAGTTGCACAGTGGCGGGCAAAGAGGCCTCTTGGGGTACGGGGACCATCCAAGCATTGCTGAATAGGCCACTTGGCTATTCGATTTACGCCGAGGTATTTCTTTGCATAAGAATAGCCCGTCGTTCAGCACAACCACGTAGCTTTGGTTGAGGATAGGTTTAGATAGGCATTAGGCTACATAGAGCCCACATCGGCAGATGTGGTGGGTTCACAACTGGACGGAGGAATATGGATCGAGGATACGGATATGGGAACAAGTGTCTACAGAAGGTGGGTCGCTAGGCAAGCAAGCAGACCTCACACGTACTCCGTAGTCCGTATGGAAAGTGTACTTCGACAGGCAGACAGGTGCCGGGATAGATGGTGAGTGAGGGGAAGAAGAAATGACTTATCGATGCATTTACATCCTGTCTGCTTACAGCAGGCTGCCTGGAAAGCTGACACAGTGATGGCGGCGAGACTCGTCACCAGATGGCTGCCTGCGAGGTTTAGCCGTGTCCAAAGACGGGCGTCTCGGCGGCGTTTGAGGGAGGACAGAGACGGTAAAAATGAGAATCAGCCAGGGCGGATAGCCAGAGGCCGTTCGGACACGGGACAGATGCAAGAACCGACGGCAAGACAAAACTATCGCCACGTCGCAAGAGGGACGGCAGCTGGGCGAATTGGCCAATAGAAGAGGCGAATTGGTGTGGTTGGACGCGGTGCTCCGGTTTTTGGCTGAGCTGGAAGGCTCCCAATCATGCATCACTGTGAGTCATTGCGAAGGCAAAGAACGAAAGCGAAGAGCAGAGAGCAGGCTGAGAAATCAACCCAATAATTGCACAACGCGGCGAGGACGATGAGAGAAAGAGAGGTAAGGGCAGATATCCGTAGAAAACCAGTGGAACTGACAAACAACTGGCGGGGCATGGCGGCATCTCCCCCAGGTTCCATTGGCCAGCTGCGATGCTGGTCGAAACACTTCAATTCCCATGGGGCTTAGCGGTGTGTGGTTTTATCGATAAGCCCTAATGGAAGCAGGTTTTCTGGGCAATGCGATGCCCAAGGTCACTCGCGGGCTTCCGCAGGTACCGCTACCTGCAGCCCCATGTCAAGTACCTGACGACTGAGCCACTCATCATCTGTGGTAATGTCACAAGCCGCGGGCTGCAGCCACCACGGCGGGGCACGGTGGCATCCAGGCCTAGGCACCTTGGCACCCTCCAGATTGCTGATCGCCTCGGTGCGATAAGCATAATCCCATTGCCCACCGCCCACTCGAGCCACTACTACGGACTACTAGTATCGATAATCACCATTCGCGCGCCCTTCCAGACCACATCGCACTGCGCAGCAGACGATGGTCGCCATCAGTGACTCTTCCAGCAGCGGTGGAGCGGCCACAAGCCCCTCCACGTCTGGTGGACAAGGAGGGGACTTGCGCAGATGTGATGATGAATCATGACGGTTTGTCGCCTCAAAGCCCTGAATAGGTAGAAACGCCCGACTCAGCAGGCGGGCAGACCGCAGAGCCCGAGAGCATACCTATGCCTCCAGAGCCCTCCCACCCACATGACCTACCTCGCGAGACAGCCTTATCAGATGGAGGAGGGGTGCTGGTATACAGCAGGTCACGCGCACGCATACGAGTCTGCACACCTGTTTGGGGGACACATCTCAGGACTCAGGAGGAGACATCTAATGTCGCCAGACAGCAGACTTGCGCTCAGGCGGGGCACGAGTACAGCAGCCGCGATTGAGTTTCAACGACGGACCAGCACGCAGTCGACCTAACCGTTATAGATGGCCAGACCGCAGTACTCGGTAGGATTCGGTCAATTGGCGTCGGTGGCTTGTCGGCGACCCGTTCGCGGCAGGATGCTCTCTCTCTCTCTCTCGACATGGCATGTCCCACGGCTGGATCAGGCAGCCTGTCACTCGGTAGGACAGACGGGTCGCCTCACTGGCTTCGAGACGTCGAGTGTATGCCCTCGCGGTACGTCACAACGGCAATTCGGCTTTGACTTTGGCATTCGAGCCCAATTGAGTGAGTGGCTCAACGTCTGTCTACCCACCTACGAGCTAAAGCCAACGGCCATCACATGTTTCCCCTGCAGCAGCGCGAACCTCTTGAGGGGCATTGGGGATTGAGTATTGATGATCGCGCGCTATGCGATAAGTTATGGATGGCCTAGTTGCTATTTCCTTTTCCACTATCGCACCAGGAACCTCACCCCCCTCCTACACACACAAACGCACGCCTCTCGACAGATATCTCCATCGGCTCGCTGATCACGTTTCCCGTATAGTGGCAGTCACTTGACCTCCCCTTCCCGTCGCCCCAGACACGGAGTGTGGTATCTGCGGTCAGGCGCCACATCTGCGGCTTGAAGGTGGTGTGCGAGTCCACTTTCACATGCCCCCCCAATCCCCCCATGCCGGCACTCCAACGCTTCTTCGGTTCTTCGGTTCATTGATCGATAGGTCCCAGCTCGGGCCTTGCCGCGATAACCCAGACCAGTCTCGTTATCGATAGACTATCGACTCCCTTCTCTCGTCTCTCCTTCTATTTGCGCCGAGACCCCTACGGCGGCGCATTTGCGCAAGCACAACCGCGGACCTATGCAAGAGTCGCGCTGCCGACGGAATACCTAGCAATATCATTGACCTTGATTCGCATACCAGCTGCGGCCAGCTGCTCTTGGTCACAGCCTCGGAAATTATTGCCTACTTCGTTTGTCTACCGATACAACAGGCGTGTAAAGGGTTAAAGATTGCACCCATGTGGGAGCATCTCTGCCTTGCCATGTCTTACTTGCTTTAAGCACATTTCTACTGATGTCATCAGTGCCTCAAGGCCGCGAAGGAGATCCGGGGAAAATATCCGATTAGTCTACCATGGCGATTTAGCCATTTGCCGTCCTGGTAAATCTGTGAGTCAGACTTGAGAACGTCTGGGGATGCCAAAGAGAGGCTTTGCCGGCGAATCGGGCTGCATTGGCGAATCTGGGGCTGTCATACTGCTTTGCGTGCGAGAGGCAAGCGCACGAATAACATCTTCATGTGGCTTACAGATCACCGTCACTATGGTCCATGGCTGGAGAGCTCACGGGAGCCAACGCGGGCATGCTATCCATATCCTGGGCTGCCACATGGCGCTGCAGCCTGACTGGAGCACAGTCTTTTGCTTCAATTTGTCTCTCGCCTAGTACCACGTTATGGCATTCGCTGCAGTTTTGTCGGGACCTGGGAACCTGCCCCTGGTCCCTGCCTGACCGAGTCGCTGACGACTCATGAAGCCTACCAAGTAACAGGGCTAACGGTCAACCCGCACGTGCCTCTCTCAGCCGAACTACTTTCTGTCGTACGACACAGTCAGCACGAATCGGTCGATATCTGACCTTGGTTGACGTCTCGTTACTACTTTACCTGCATGCTTCTTCACTTTCGTTCAGCTTCACCGGCCTCAACACAGATCTGAGTTGCCAAGACCAAGTCAGCTGAAATGGGGCCTGTTGTTTCCTTCCTTACGCTCGGCTATCAGGGGTATCTGTTTGGTACGATGTACTATCTTTCTCTATATAGCTGGCTGCTGCTGGTGAATCCTTCATCCCACCCGACTTCTGCTCCCCAGCACGATATTCTTCGTGCATCACTAGCCCGGGCGTGGGTGGGCTTTTCTCTAAGGAGGTCAGACACCAAAGCTCCTCTCCCTCTTTGCAACTGCTCTGCATCGGACAGGCGGCTGGAGATACTGCTTCATAAAATATCTCGCTCCAGGAAATGGCAGCCACTCAATGGAAGAGCACGCTATACCCGTCAGACCAGTTCGTCGAGTCCTGCGGCGCCATCATCTTCGACACCTCGACCAAGCTCGACCGGGTCTGCCTGCTGTACTCGAAGGGGGAGGACGAATGGGTGCTGCCCAAGGGTCGGCGCAACTGCAACGAGACCCGGCAGGCCGCGGCCGCGCGGGAGGCCAAGGAGGAGTCGGGCCATGGCGTGCACCTGCTGCCGGTGACGCTGGTGACGCGGGCCCCCTCGGGCCTCGAGGCCGCCAACGTGCGCGACGCGCCGCGGACCTACGACGGCCTCACCGAGGCCTTCATGCTCGACGTGCGCGACCTGGGCGAGGGCAAGGGCGTCAAGCTGGTCTGGTGGTTCGTCGCCGAGCCCGACGGCACCGTGGGCGAGGGCGAGGCCCAGTTCAAGGCCCAGTTCGTTCGCTGCGACCGCGCCGTCGAGCGGCTGACCTTCCAGAAGGACCGCGATGTGCTCAAGCGGGCCATCGAGCTCATGGAGCACCCGAGCAACCGGAACTTGCTGGGCGGGCCGGGTAGGCAGTTGGGTGGTGGTGGGCGCGCCGGGACGGCGAGATGCGGCCGCTTCGAACAGTCAGATTCAGGACCGCAGTGCTGGGCATAGGAGCTCGGTGACACTAAGGCGCTCCACATACGGCCTTCGTTACTTTTCGCAGTCTGAGGTTACAAGTCATCCGCGTGGTATTCTCCAGAGCCAATCTCACGCCTCTCCGTTACTATAATGGTTACACTCGCGGTATCACAACAGCAACACGCTTCAGAAAAGACCCTGGTTTTCGCAGAGAGAGATGGGCATGACTACGTCTTTTCATCACCGCCAGCAGCAACATCGTCTCCTTGCTGCCCTGACTTGCCTATCCCACTCGGACTATGTCACCAGTACATGTTTTCGGACCGGCTTGAAGATAACGCAGTGCAACCCGTAGTGGCAGGACCAGAGCTATTCGCTTTTCGAATTCGCGCTCAATCAATCTACTCATGGGCAGGAACTGGCGGAGCAACACTTTCGGAAATAAACCACACAATGAACCTTGGTCTCTGCTAACTATGCTTTGACGCGCCAGTTCATTACTACCAGTTCATTGCTTCTTACCAGTTGCCAATACCCTACCCCATAGTCGCGCGTTTGGTCGGGTCGCGCATGAGCCAAGACAAACCCGATGTTCCGGGCTGGCAGCGGCTAGAGCAGTGGGCCATGGGCCATGTGCCTCGGCATCCTCCACCAACACCGACGGCTATTTACCTAGAGAACAACATATATGCAGAGAGATGGTTTCGTGCCCTGAGGTCAGCCCTTAATGGGTTTCAACGGAATGTTCACAATTATAAGTGTCATCGGGATATTCTGACTATCAGACGTCACAGGAAGCACCACAGTCGCCCCGTATAGTAGGTCATCGAAGGCCAACCGGGCGAAACCCCGCGAGCAGTGAGTGACATGGTACAGGTGAGCTCAGGGCTCACAAGGTTCTGCTCCAACAGACTGATCCTAGTTGCGAACTGCCACGCCACAGCGCATCTGTATGGCGCTCGCCCCCAGCCAGAACAGAAGGAGGAAAACGACTACATGGTAGATATTTGGGCTGGGAAGAGAGTCAGTTACTGGCGCTCTCGTTCTTCAGTCCAGCGGGAATCCATCGTTCTTGCTTATAGTGACCCCGGGCGGATATCTCTACCTAAGGTAGGTACCGTATGCGTTCTTCCCTTAAGGAAATGACGAGGAATGTCGGGTATCTCTATTCTCTCTTTTCCCTTTTTCTTGCACCCCGTCTCCTCTCGGCCCTCTATCCCTCAAGCCAGCAGACTGCTGATTAAGGGTCCAAACTGGCGCCCGAGGGCTGAAAAGACGGGATTTTAAATATCGAATACTCCGTCTTCCCGGGCACATGGGTGGCCGGCGGCGGGCAGAGAGAGAGGCACCCGGGTTTGACGAGTCATATCCTTGCCGATATCTCCATGCTATCAGGCTGCAGCTGACCGCAGGACAGAAACACGACCGCCCAGCAAATGAGAAGTCGCCGGTTTCTCGGTATTTCCCCCTTGAGACGCACATAAGTTATCGATATGGTATGGCAGGCTTGGGTGACCCGTTCCAGGATCCCCAGACTGCCAGGCAAGTGACTCGGGGGCGTGGGGGGCCATATGCTGCTGCTGCTGCTGCTGCTGCTGCTGCTGCGGTTGCTGCTACCAGGGCAGGGGTACCACAGCTGTCATTGCTACATGCAGAACCACGGATCCGTCACCATCGCTGTGGGAGGGTCAGGCTGGCTGGGCTGGCTGGGCTGGGCTGATCCTCCTGGGACCGAGGTTGGTCCCCTCTGGGCGGCCCCCACGCTGCTTTCAGTACCTCGAGCCAGCAGAAGCAAGCACTAGGTATGGCACGCCCAGAATCCCAGCAGGCCTGCCTGGGGTCAGGGGTCGACTCCCTGGTCGTGGTAGTGGTGGTTTGGCACACTAGGTACTCTGCCCCAGCTGGTATGTGATCAACTCAACCAGTGTCTGGTCGCCAACGAGGCTCGCACATCCGCTTGGGAGTCGGACACGCCCACGGTCGGGCGGTAAGTTACAGCGAGTCCGGCAAAGAAGCCGCAGTCGGTCACAGCGCCTCGTAGGGCCTTCTTCATGTGTTATCGTGGCTCGGTGCTGAGCGACGTCTAGTGCCAACGAAACGTCGAGGTGGCAAAGAGAAGGAAGGCATTGAAGGTTAGAGACTGGTGGAAAAGGAAAAGACGACCCCCTTGTTGCTGCAACACAGAAAGCGGAGGGGGAACCACCAGCCCCTTAGCTGTAACATACTACGAGGCCTTGAAGCTGCGTTGCCGAGTACTAGGTTGTTGTTCAGCTGACACCTCGACCGCTGCTGCGGGCCATCCGGAGACATAGCCGGCGCGCGGATTTTACCCCAGACACATCATCATACCCGGTCTCTAAGGATATGGGCTGTGTGCCGGAGACGCATTTCTGGGAGCAGAGCCCTGCTAAGGCGGTTTATATGTAAAGCTCAACTTTCCAACCTGAAGATTATTGTTTTTCTTGCCTCCTCTTTTTGTTTCCATACCGATATACAGAGTACCGGTACAACAGGTAGACGCTAAGTTTACCGGCCATTATGCTATGAGAGAGACTCATGTAGTTGCTCACTGAAAACAGAGTATGTTACAGCCTTATTCTTACGATGAGTTTTCATGTCTGGCTTAGCTTCACGCAGGGTGAAGATGATCCCGGCTCGTGAGTTCTTTTTTATTGTATTGCCTAGATCAACAGTATAACTTATGGAGAGAATCACCTTAACCGGTTTAGCATCTATCTCTTTAACGAAATTCAAGGCAGTATCTCGTTAAGCACGCTATGAAGCTTGAGGAACTCTGGCTAGACACAACCACAAGTTATCTTAATAGGTATTCACGAATTACATTTACTCGAGGGAACTTGCAAGTAAACGCACTTGCTGTTCCAAAGGGAGAAATTTACATCATCGAGCATAGATTCGACCATGTACTATGAAGTGCAAATAGACCATTTCGGTAAGAAAGTAAAAAGGGAAGTTCGACGAAAGAAACGGGGCGTTTACAAACCCACAGTCTCGGCCTCCACCTCTCGGCGCTGCTCCCTCGCGAACGCCGCTCCGCGGTCGAACACCCCCTCCCCGTCGTCGTCGCCGATCCAGTCCGCCAGCCGGGCCAGCACGTAGGCCAGCGCGTGCCAGAACATGGTCCCGTGGCCGCCCCGCGCGTCGACCCACCGGCCGTGCCGCGCCGCCTCCGCGTCCGCGAACAGCCCCAGGAAGGCGTGCACCATCTCGTGCGCCAGCGCGCATACCAGCTCGTCCAGTGACCGCAGCGGCGGCTCCTGTCCCTCCTCGTCCTCATCCTCCTGTGCCGCCGCCATGTTCCCGTGCTGCTGCCGCCGTCGCCGCCATAGCTCGATGTTGCACGCGTGCGGGTCCCACCGCCCGGCCCGCGCCCCGCTCGCCGGCCACTCGGCGTGCACGCGCACCAGCACCAGCGGGCCCGGGCCCGGGCCCGGGCCACCCGGATGCTGCGCCCCCCGGCCTGTTCTGCTGCCTCTGCCTCTACCTCTGCCACTGCCAGCACCGACAGCACCATCATCACCATCGTCGTCGTCACGATACCGGCCAGCGTAGTGCCGGACGACGGCCCGACGCCGCAGCAGCCCGAAGAAGAACAGCTCGTCCAGATGGTCGGCCAGCTGGCCCAGCGCCGTCTGCGCCAAGCCCGGCACGCCCAGGTCGCGAGGAGCCCCCTCCGGTCCCGCCGCCAGCAGCGTGGCGCGCCGGTCCCGCAGCGCCGTCACGGCCACCAGCGCTTTTGCTGCTGCCGCCGCGTTGCCGTCATCGTCGTCGTCGTCGTCGTAGTCGTCGTCGTCGTATTGGGCCGCCAGTGACCGCTCTCGCACGAGCAGCGCCAGCTGCCGCGCGCTCAGGCGCAGGGCGTAAGGCGGGGTCGAGGTCCTGGGGACGCAGCGGTCGGGCGGTTGGGTGACCGGGTGGTTGTCCACGACGGCCCGGAGGGCTCGGAGGGCGGTCTCGGTGCTGAGTTGTCGAGGCATGATTGTACAATAGGTACGCGTGTGGTTTTCTTTGGGGAAAGATTCGTCGATCTGTTCATCTGGTGCTGTTGCTGTGGTAGGGCCGGGCCCCTGGAAGACCAGTCGGTACATATATACCTCCTTGGTGTATCGAGGTTGAATGGGATTGCTAGGGAGTACAAAGAGGATGTTTGCCAGTACAGACAAAGCCCTGTTCTAGGTAGCACGCACCCCTCCCAGCTTGAAGAGGAACTGGCCAACCAAAGCCCAGACCTGGGTTGTAGCGGGTAACCGTTAGTTATATCGGACGGAGTGCCTTTGGGTTAAGTTGACAGCTTAGTTCGAAGGGCGTGCATTTACGGGTATATGAGTTGTAGGTCAGTGCGCCATTGGCGAATGGTTTGTAAGTCTACCAACCAGTCTAAGCTACAACTGCTTCATTTACTTACGACATGAGTGGTAGACCCTGTTCTGTAAAGAAAAGGCCGAGTTCTGCCCTAACCTCCAGGTCTCTTTTATTTCCAATGGACGACTCGTAATCCGTGAAGAAAAAGTCCCCAGTGTGCCCTCTCTGTTCAAGAGGGAGAAGAGTAAAGGAGATGATGCTTTAAGGGTGAGTTATTAGTCGTACAAGAAGTGTGGTCCAAAGCTGCTAATCGCATCTCTGAAACCTATAAAGGCACTTAATCTTCTCGTTCTCCTGATCCTAATAGGAGGTTGAAAATCAATGTTCATCACGTTACATCTACCGGTAGTACTGAATCTCGAGTATTAACTTCCGCGGGACTATTGCTTCAGGAATGGAGAACAACAGACTGTAATAGCTATGCTATGTTATGAAGGTTGACAATCCCAATGTCGAGGCAACTATCTGCCCAGCAGTTAGTGACCTCTGTCGAGGTAGGTGACTATCTGCCCAGCAGTTAGTGACCTCGGTTCTCCCCTTCCATCTCATTCATTCTCTTTCTTGACCGGTCCCGATCATTCAGTGTTTCGACAAGAATCTTATCATTCTTGAGCCAATGGCTCAAGTTGCGCATAATGAAAACCAAGATGCTCCAAAACTTCTCTCCGTGGCCTCCATCTTGGGAGACCCACCTGTGGGAAGAATCCGATTCCTTATTGGCCAGGATATCCAAATATAAATGTACCATCTCATGTAGGAGTATGATCAGCATACGGTCGAAGCTGCGTTCTTGTCCTGAGTAGTGAGTGCTGTAAATGGTGATCTCCGCCCTGTCTCTGTTGGATCTGCCTGCTGTTCTCTCTTCCGTACTTCTCCCCTTTAATGAGAGCTGCACGAACGGTACCCGGCGATCAGTCCGGGTGTTGCCGTCATATCTGTAGACACGCCTTCGCAGCAGACCGAAGAAGAAGATATCGTCGAACATGTCCAGCAAGATCTCGAGAACATCTCCAAGGCGCTCCTTCCTACGCTGGACGGAATACACGTAGTGGGGGTAGCTTCGGACGAGGAGTGAAACTGAGCGCCGAGCCTCGGAGCTTGTGTTGGTACACTTAGAGTATTCGATACAGAGAGACTCGAGGTCCTTCGCGTTAAAGTTGAGGGCCCTGGGCTCTTGGTGTGCTTCTGATGGAGGCCTTGTGAGCGGGTGAGTATCAATGACGACAGCAAGGTCGGCGACAACACCGTCGACGACTTCCTGGTCAGTTATTGTGTCAGACATCTTCGGATGAGTTTGGAGGCTTTGGTGGAAGAGGACGAATGTAGTATGCACGTACCTTTGCTATCGAAATTGATCGAATTTTGAACCAGAATGGGCATTGCTTTTGTATGTGAGACCTGTATATCTATGTTGCAACAGAGTGTGATACAATATCATTGTCTTGGCTGTATAATAGAACATCCCTTTTGCTTGTGGCCTGTGACTGAAACTCGTGTTTATGCTCAATACAACTGAAATATTTACGGGTATCAAAGTGTAAACAATAGGACGAACAACCCAATTGATTTGGTCTTCGCGCCCGCTTTCACAATAGCATCCGGTGAATCAGCCCGGAAAGTTCACAGTGCAAGTTGCACCCTGAATCGACCATTTTGCTCCATGAACGAGCTGGCAGATCTACATGTCTCCTTGCTTTGTCCGCTTTAGGGCCCGACAATTCTCTGATTCTGGCCACTCATTAAGCGCAAGTTCTCGTCACTGAAGCCTTACGACCATCGACGAAGGCACTATATCCTAAATTGAGTAAATTGAGTCTGATGAATGACCAAGTATGGCATTCTTCTGACAGTCTCAAGTGAAGAAGATTTTGCGCTCGAACCTGATCTGTTTGCAAATCAAAATGTTTCAAAGTGCGCGCATGTTCTCTGTCACGATTGGTTCATTGTTTCGGCAGCACTGCACAAAAGGCCCTAAAGCTACACAAAGCACAGGTAGATTTCCCTTTGCCTTGTCGAAGTTTGTGTAAGCGAATTCCAGCCTGTGTGTCTATCGGATCTCACGAGTCCCAGTCGATCCAATTCCCCATCCTCGGTCCATCAAGAACCTGACTCGAGTCCAATTTCGCACCACCTGAATTCTCACCCTTCACGACGATTAGGGGTTCATTCGCAGAACGCGCTACGAGAGCAGATCAGCAATTCTGGTACTAAAGGGGGGACACCAGCCAGGAGTACCTGAGCCATGGGAGAACGTGTTTATAAATACGGGCACAGGACGATCAATTTTGAGACCGAATGGGTGGAGGACTACGAACCCGGCGGGTTGTATCCCGTAGATCTTGGAAGCATCATCGACGGCCGATTCGAAGTGGTCTACAAACTCGGCTATGGCGGCATTGCCACAGCCTGGCTCTGTTATGAGCGACCCGCCAACAAATGGAGGGCCCTCAAGATCAACGCCGCAAGTCACTCCGGGAAGGATTGTCCCGACGCCAAGGTCATCGAGATAATGCGAAAGCAGGGTGTTGAGAACAACCAGTTGGAACAGAACCACATCGCATTTCCCCTAGAGACACTCTGGCTCGATTCACCGAATGGGTCGCATCTCTGCTCAGTACTGCCAGTACTAGGCCCTAAGCTGTCAGACTGGCGACGCGCTGTACCAGGTTTGCCTATGCCTGCCATCAAAGGTCTGTGTTATCAAATTGTGAGAGCTATGGATTTTCTGCACTCGAAAGGAATATGCCACGGGGACTTTCGGCCGCAGAACATTCTGATGCAGTTGCATTCCGGAGTTCTGGAACGCATTGGCCCGGATGAAATGCGCCACATCCTAGGCGAACCTGAGATGGCCGAGATCACAGCTTTTTCGAGCGACGATAAGGTACACGCACCGAAGTACTTGGTGGAAAATCTCGAATGGGAACGCTTCACTGCCTTTATAAGCCATGACATCGCAGTGGTGGATTTCGGAGAGGCATACGAAGCTTGTGGATCGGAGCGAAAGCTGGGAATCCCTTGGGAATACGCAGCACCAGAGGTCGTGTTCGAGGGACAGCCGGGGCCCGGCACGGATATCTGGTCCTTGGCTGTCACCCTTCTGCAAACGGTAAAGGAATCCGGGCTGATCAACTCCGAACCAGAATTCTGGGAATACGCCAGAAGCATAGAACAGCTGTTTGGACCTATACCAGATCCCCACAGAAGCGTCTTGGAAAGGATTGACTATGAGGAAAAGTTGGAGTATTGGGAGGGCGAAGATGACGGACCCAAGCCGGGGCCACCAGTTGACAGGGACACTTCGAGCGAAGCGCCCTTGCCTCCGATGTTTGACGATTACGAAGTTGATGATGCCGACAAAGCCCCAGCAGACGAGATCGAGCAGAGGACGCAAGACGAGGTCGAGAAGTTCAAGAAGTGGAACAACGTAAAAGAAACCAGTCCTCTGGAACGTCTTCTCATAAAGCCTCGAGGCCGTATCGACTGGGAGGTATATGAAGAGACCGAGAGCCTTGTGAGGAAGAAGAAGCCTGTTTGGAAGTTCTTCACTATCCCATGTGAGGACGTTCTCCAGCTTGCGGATTTACTCATGAGTTGCTTCCAGTACAACTCAGAAGACCGAGTCTGTGCACGAGACTTATTGACACACCAATGGTTCGACAGCGTCCGGCCACCGCAGAAGGCAGCACAGCTGGAAGTACCGGAAGGCCCATCGGAGGAACCACATGAGGCATCATCACCAACGACGCCATCTCCCGAGTCCTCAAAACAGGCTCTGTCGCACCTAGAGAGCCCACCAGAAAAAACGCCATCGAAAATATCTACTAGGACATATATCATCGCTTTTATAACTGTCGCTGGCCTGTTATGGATATGGAATACGGGGCTACACGTTGTATGCGGATATATGGCTGGCAGCGGTAAAACTCAACAACATGGTGGAAAAGCGTCGATGGAGGCCTATAAGATAATCATAGTTTAGGTGACAAAGGGATAGGGTCTGGATGTTATAGTCCTGAACTACCAAGAACTGACACTTGGGAGCTAGTCTCGTAGAAGGACAGTGCGGTTGTCAAATGGACGGTTTGGTTACGAGGTGCTCGATCCCATGGCAATCATTGGAGCAGGAACTCTTGATAACCCCATTGTATGTTCATCATTCACCTTGTAGAGACACTTCGGACTGATCATTACTGCAATCAATGGTATAAAGCTTGATAAACAAGGGTTTGCTAACTTGAAGCTAAACGACCCTAAGAAGCTACGTAGGACAGAGGCATACGCGCAACTTGCCGCTTAAGAACTTAAGGTCACTCATGTAAGTTATGGATCAAGCAAGTTCTCGCACCTTATCTACTATGTGTTTTGACAGACCTAACTCTGCCTAGGAGTGGCCTTCATAATGTCGAGAAGACGGTACAAGGAGTACAAGGAAGACAGGGAAGAATGGGAAGACCGGCAGGTGTTAGAGGAGTTAGACCTGGCAGACCGGGAAGAACAGGAGGTGGCGGCGGAGGTAGATTGGCAACATCCCGCAGAACAAGCGACAACCAAATGGTGTGACCGGCCGCCCAGGCGGAAGTCCAGAGCTTTGGATCCACGATCGAAGGCAGGTGTTGAGAGATTTGTATGACAGTGTGGATCGGGCGCAGAAAATCAACCAGCTGGCAAGCTGGCGATAAGAGCAGAGACAGAGCAATTTGTAAATAAGAGTCTTTTACCATGGCTGGCACCATGTTGTTGTTTTGATAGAACCTACGACCATTTATACACTCATTATACTTAACGAGCTGCTTGTTTCCGAGTAAATAGTTGTCTGCTGAGCATGATCATTATGCTAGTCACCTAATATGTGTCTCTACTCCGCTCACGCTGAATAGCTCAACAACACCCCCCCGCCCCCTTTCCCACACGTCCCAGTACAGTCAGAAGATATCAAAGGGGATGCACTGCACCTGTAGATAAGTATTATCAGCGTATCTCAATTGATCGAAATGCGGGGATGATGGTAGACTTGACTTCCGCAGTGTCACCGGCAACAGAGCATAACTGGGAGGAAGGCAGAAGGTGAAGATGACAGCTGCCTACGCTCTCCGGAGAGGAGCTGTGTGCCGATGCTTCGTGATACTCTCTGCAAAGCGGACGGAAGCCTTCGTCTGGCTTCCCGCCTGGTAGTATATATCTGATTTCCGCCTGAAATTTCTAAGAGACTGATTTAGAGGATAGTCCATGTCAGATACAATAACAAGCAAGCCACCCACTGTTTCCGAGTGGCGTGGATGTAGGCGAGGCACTCTTTCCCTACCGAGACATTACAAACGAACAACCACGGAAGAGCCAGGTGGTTCTTGCCTCTCCATCCTACGAGCTCCAAAGCCCGACCGCTCGAGCCGACTACATCCGATTCCCGACAGATCAACTCATCAGGCATGTCTCTCTCTCTCTCTCTATCTCGCAATCACAGGCTCAAAAAGGGGCCCAAGTCGTGTGTTACTGCCTCACATATTCTTCCAGAACCAAACGACGCATAGATCATATAAATCATAGGCCCAGCCTGGCAACAGCTGACTTACTCACTCACTCGCCCATCCAACCAGCAGTCTATCAAGGTTCCATAGCCTTCACTCAGTCCGCCAACCTCCACCTCTCAGCAAAGCACAGCGCGAGCACAGCTGTGGTGCATACCTGCCGAACCTATCTGCCTACCTGCTACTACTGTCACTCACCACATTCTCCCCTTACACTAATACCACCAATACCACCCTCACCACCAACCCGCCCGCCATGTGCCGCATCCGCCAGAGCGAGTGCACCTTCACGCACCCGCGCACGGGCACCAAGTGCCGCGCCGCGCGCACCGAGGTCCTCGCGCCCTGCCGCAAGGTAACCAACGGCGACGCTGCTCCAGAAAAATGCGGCTTCGTCATCATCAAGGAGTGGACGTACGAGCTGTGCGCCATGCACGAGCGCATCAACAACCTCGGCAGCGGCAGCGGCCGCAGCAGCAGGGGCTGGGGCCGGAGAGGTGGAGGTGGCAGGGGCGACGTCGATTACAGCGGCCCCGTCCGCGGCAACCCCCGTAGCACTCCGCAAGGGAACCTGACCGGCAGAGGCAGGGGCGGCGGGAGTAGCAGCGGCGGGGGTGGTACGGCCGGGGGAAGTAGCAGTGGGGGCGCGGGCGGGAACAGCAGCGGCGGCGGCGGCGGCGGTGGTGGTACGTCCGGGGAGGTAGCAGCGGCGGAGGCGGAGGCGGAAGCGGAGGCAGCGGCGGAGGCGTGGGCGGTGGCAGCGGTAGGGGCGAGAGTAGCAGCGGAGGAGGCGGCGGCGGCGGCAGCAACCAGCAACAACAACAATAACTGATGATTACAATGGTGAGGAGGAGGAAAGAAGAGCAAGTTCGAAGTTTGCGGGACGAACCGCAGTGGACGGGCGAAGAAGGAGAAGGGAGGTAGGGGAGCATTGAGGAGAGTTGGTGGGATAGGTACATGAATAACGAATCATTGGCTGAAAAGGGGGGGAAAGGGGGAAAAGGGGAGTGGGGGGCGGATGGGGGAAGCGTTACTAACAGAGCGAGTTAGGTGGACGAATTGACGGAACAGACACACAGGCTGACTGCCCGACTGACGGCCGCAGCCCAGGCAGCAGAAGAGCACTCAATACAGCAGGACACGAGACTACTTCATGTTATACCTTACAGAAGTACCTTGAGTTTCTTCTCTCTGGCTCCCATAGTCCAAGCGCAGCTGAGTAAGTGTCTAAGAGGACTGATCCTCAGGCGGGGAGGTTTGGTAAATTTCAGCGCCGCCAATTTGACGAAAGCTGTGCGATGCCGCGACAAGTCAAAACGATCTGTATATTTACGCATTGACTGACACCTTCTCCCTCGGTGCTGGCCATCTTGGCATGAACAACGAGGAGAGAGCCCGCCAGGACACGAAAAGGCTGCGATACTCTCACATACGGAAGCACCATACATCTCACATCACGAACACTCACTCACTATTCCTGGTGCGTGCGAGTGCGGTGAGGGAGGCTTTGGATGATGTTCTTGATTCGGTTATAGACCGCAGGAGACGCCCGCCTGGGTGGTTGGTTACCTCTCCCCCTGGAATGCGTATGAGCCCGAGTGCTTGTGTGTGTGTGTACCCGCGCCGTGAATATTACAAATACATGCGTACACCGCACACACACATTCTATAGCCTGTCCGTCCTCCGCGATGTTACAACAGACAAACAACAGAGCGGCGCACCTCTCGTTCCTTCATTCCTTCGTTCTCCTTTCCCGGTCCTTCCTTCTCCCAGATGATGACTGAGTGACTAGGTAGGTACTCCCCTCCTCTATACGCGCAGGAGCTTGGCGGCGAAGTTCTCGATGAGCTGCTCGGTCGGGAAGCTCATCTGCTCGAGGCCCTGGGCGTAGGGGGTGGGGACCTCGGCGCCGGTGATGCGCTGGGCGGGCGCCTCGAGGTAGTCGAAGGCGTACTCCATCGTGGTGGCGAGGATCTCGGCGCCCATGCCGGCGAAGGGGAAGCCCGACTCGACCGAGATCAGCCGGCCCGTCTTCTTGACCGAGCGGACGATGCTCTCGACGTCGAGCGGCTTGACGGACCGCAGGTTGATCACCTCGGCCTCGACGCCGTACTTCTGCTTGAGCGCCTCGGCCGCGACCATGCACTGGCCCACGGTGCGCGAGAGCGAGACCAGCGTCACGTCCTTGCCGACGCGCTCGACCTTGGCCTTGCCGAAGGGCAGCACGAAGTCGTCCTGCTGCGCCGCCTCCGACATGGGGAACGAGACACCGTACATCAGCTCGTTCTCCAGCACGCAGACCGGGTTGGGGTCGCGGATGGCCGCTTTGAGCAGGCCCTTGGCGTCCTCGGCCGACCAGGGCGCCACCACCTTCAGGCCCGGGATCGAGCCGTACCACGCGCTGTAGTCCTGCGAGTGCTGCGCGGCCACGCCCGAGGCGAAGCCGTTGGGGCCCCGGAAGGTCACGTTGCAGGGCTGGATGCCGCCCGACATGTAGAGCGTCTTGGCCGCGCTGTTGACGATCTGGTCGATGGCCTGCATGGCGAAGTTGAAGGTCATGAACTCGCACTGCGTGGGCGCCGTAGCGCGTCAGCCCTCCTGCTGCCTCGACGTGCGTGTGTCGGCCCCCGGTGGCCCGGAACTTCCCCGCCGGCTCTCGTAGGGGTAAGAACTTACCACAGGGGCCAGTCCGGCCAGGGCAGAGCCGACGGCCAGACCGCAGAAGCCGCTCTCGGTGATGGGGGTGTCGATGACCCGCTTGTCGCCGAACCGGTCCAGGAGGCCCTTGGTGACCTTGTACGCGCCGTTGTACTGGGCGACCTCCTCGCCCAGGACGAAGACCTTGCTGTTCGCCTCCAGCTCCTCGACCATGGCCTCGTTCAGGGCATCGCGGACCGTGTACTCCTTGCCGCCCTTGACGTCGGCATATGTCCTCCGCTGGTGGGCCAGGGCCGAGCTGGCCGGGGCGGCGAAGCGCGGCAGGGCCCTCGGGGGGGCGGCGCTGACGGTGCGGGCGGAGGCGGCCAGGCGGGCGGCCGGACGGAGGAAGCGGGACATGGTTGCGAAGGGGCAGGTCGGAGGGGCGGAGGGCGGAGAGAAGACGAGGTCTCTCAGAGGACGGGAGAGGAGGGGGAGAGAATTCAATTGAGGCTCCTGGCCGTCGGGTAGAGGGCGCAGAGGCGGGAGACGAGATGGCAGGGGAGGATGAGGTTGGCTGAGGATGGGAGATGTCGGGCGGGTTTAGCTCGTGGGCTTTTTTTGGAGTTGTCGCGCGCGCCGATTGCTCTCAACTTTTTTACCCCTTCGGAGGAAACAGGGTCAGCTTGTTGGGCACGGCCGACGCGCTACAGCCACAAGCGGACTAGCGGCCCTCGTGGTCCGGCATCGCTAATATTCTTCACTTCAAGCAATTGCCTGTGCCCAACGACGTGGAAAGCTGTCTCTTGCAATTGACTTTTCTTAATCGGACGAAACTTTTGATGTGTATTTCCCTTCGAATCAACAAGAGGCACTTGCTCTACTCCATCTAGAAGCAGCACCCGATGAGACCGCCATAAGGTAGTGAGTGGTACTAGCTGACTTTCCGGTGGGGTTAGTCCGCTGACGGGCCACGTCGGTGCAATCCTCTCTCAGAAGCACTTCACGGATACGATGAGTGATAAAGTTGAGATAGGAGACATAGGTGATTACTCACTTTAAGTTGATCCTCAAGATATAACCGAGTCTCTGCAATACCCGAATACACTGTTAAGTGGTCCGTACTTGTGACCGATCCAAGGCCGCATGGACGACCAAAAGCTAATAATCATACGGTCAGCTCATCCGACTTGTCCAAGACTGGATCGCGATCTGTGGCAAAGATGATCGGTAAATCTATTACATATTACATGCAATGCTTTTGCAAAAGCGTGTATGCCTCAAGTATGATACAGCGAAGGCAGGATGAGCCAAGAATGCTCCATCCAAGTCGGGCCCGGTCCGTCCAGTGCCGTGGCTTGTCGTCCGACCCGTCATAATTATATACTTCTAGGTGTCCGTTCTGCTCCGGCATCCCCGCCGGCAGGCTCCTGCCGCATGATTCTCTTCTCTCTCTCTCTCTCTCTCTCTCTCTCTCTCTCTCTCTCTCTCTCACCGGACGCCGGGCCCTCATTTCTCAGGCTTCTTTCCCACCATCAGGTACATCGGCGTGAAGAGGTGCTTCTCGGCGCCGGCGACCAGGCAGTCGGCGGCCTTGCCCAGGCTGTCGGCCGTCTTCTTGGTGCCCGCGGGCGCGACCCGGGCCAGCTCGAGGGCGCCGGCGAGGTTGTGCGCGAGCAGGCGGCCCCACCAGGTCATGCGGGCGATGGTGGGCGTGTCCCAGACCGACTGCATGTACTTCCAGCGGCCGGCGAGCGGCCAGTACCAGGGGATGGGGTCGGGCCGGTCGGCCAGGTCCTCGTGGTGCAGCATCTCGAAGCCGGCGACGTGCATGGCCTCGACGCCCTCCGAGATCTTGACCATGTTGGAGATGCCGTCGCCCTGCTCGATGCCGAGCCGGATCTCGCGGTGCTCCAGGTTGTCGTTGTCGTAGTCGTCCGTCATGAGCCACTCGTACACGCCGAAGATGCCGCCCGGCTTTAGCACGCGCAGGATCTCGCTGTACACGCCCGAGAGCTTGGGCGCGTGCACCGTGGCCTCGATGGCGTAGACGGCGTCGAAGCTGTTGTCGGGGAAGTCCATTTGCTGGCAAGGTCGTCATGTCAGCGTCGAGTCGCGCCTCGCGGGGGCACGTATCCCATATCTCACCATGAAGTCGCCCTTCACAAAAGCCGTCTGGCCAGACAAGCCCTGCTTGGCCGCGTAGTGGGTTGCCCGCTGGATCTGGTAGTCGTTGTTGTTCAGGCCGGTGACATGGCAGCCCGTGAACTTGGCGATTTGGCGAGCGGGACCCCCAATACCACAGCCAACATCCAGCACCTTCATACCCTCCTTAATACCGATCTGGTGGGCGAGATAGTGCTCGTGGCGGGCCATGGCTGCGTAAAATGATTCGCCGATGGAGTAGCGGCAGAAGTGAAAGGATTGGCCCCAGCCGTATTCGTAGAGGTCGGTGGCTAGGTTGTAGTAGCTTGAGATTGTCAGCGAACGTAGCGGGACGGAGCGAGTGGTTGAGCGTGGACATACTGTCTTGTCAGGGTAGCATATTCAGCAGTTCTTTTCTACCAGCGCGATGCTCCGGTTAGCAAACAATCGACAATCGGGTCGCAAGACTTGTAATGTCAAGAGACTCACTGCGCGCGTCTCTTCGGTCTCGTCCTTGGCCGCCTGGTTGTCCCAATGCTTGAAGTACTCGTCGACGGCAGCCTTCTTCGCGTCGGCGCCCTTGCTAAACATGGCGCGAATGCCGCCGTTGGCCTGCGCCGAGTCGCCGTGCATGGCCTTGTTGAAGGCGGCATCGCGCTCCCGGTCCTGCTTCTCGAGACCCTCCTTGAAGGAAGCCATGTTGAATGTAGGTTGGCGCGGGTGATAGGCGGGGTCTGGAGAATCAAGGAGACAGATCGGCTGAATAGACAGGTCAACTATGAAATAATTGCTGCCGTCCCTACGAAGACGAAGAGGGAGACGAACATTTTATGCCGTCGAGCGCCAGAGCGTCAAGGGTTGCGAGGGCAATATCAGTCCGCGGGGGAGCTAGCTGCACCGAGCCTAGCCTCAGGGGCATTGGCCAATCACACGGCACTAGATCTGCGTTCAGGGCAGGCGGTGACAGGGGCCTGGATCGGATAAGGCCCCCTCTGCCCTTGCAGAGAATGGGTGAAATGAACCCCTGAATCCGAATACGAAATCGCAGGCAAGCCACAAGCGTGGCTCAAGAGTGGCTGCTAGTCGTAACCGCATCTATTGCACATCTCCAATCCGAATACGACCATTTCACTCCTCCATCATCGTACGAGCAATGAACAACGGCACCATCCCCTCGATTCTGAAAGTATAGTCCAAGTTGCTACGAGGGGACGACCAACCTGAGGTTGGATCTTCCGACTTGCCGTGAGGGGGGCCTCGGACAGCTCGGAGTGCTGTGACTCACAAACGAAAGCCAGAGTCGGCCTCTCCTCCTCTCAACGCCCTCGTCCTCGGGTATCTTTGAAAGGGTTCTACCCGATATTCTACCCACCTAACTAGCCCGGGCACGCCCAGAGCCGTGTTGGCGAAAGGGAGTATAAATTACCTTAAATGGCTTTACGTGCGGGTAACGAGTCATAACTCACTTGTACCTATACTCTGTAAACCTATGATGCAACTTGTCCGATGTGTCGCAAAGTTCAACCAGGCCGCGCAACTATGATATTAACCTGAAGGTGATTACGCGCTTTCGGGATTAAATCAGACGAGTCACTTCTGGGTGACCTCAGTTCCAAGTTAACTCGCGCCTATCCAACCCTCCTCGCCCTCGCCGTCCTCCGGCGAGGCATATACTAATAGTTCCGATGAACCCGTAGTCCACGCCAGTCTTGTATTTCATCTTACGTGTTCCTACCGCCATCCTCTCTGTCTCACTTTTCTTTGGCCAGAGAGATCATCCGTAATTCGTATTTTGTGGTCATACGTCCGGGCCCACTCCTCGTTACCACTGCTGCCACCTCGCCGGGTTCTCAAGAGCACCACTCCTCTTAGGACTTGTAGCACTCACAAGCAAAACCCCATCAGAGGATATCATATTGGCGCCGACCACTGTCACGTCTCCACAAGAACTACGCCGAGCCTTGCCGCAGTTTGAAGGCCGCCGCCCGCCCATATGTTCAACCCCTGAGGCCTCGCCTCGCCCCGTCCGACCCGACTCTTCACGATTGGGCCTCTGTTGGTAGCGAATTCATTCACCCCGAAGAACCTCAGTGGATGCATCGATGATACCAGAGTAATCTACCCCTTCAACGCGGCCGGCTCGTTATTGAGAACCTACCCCCCCATGGCGGTCCGTCGTTGGTGTTTGGTGATGTTGATACTTCACATTATCGTGAACTTGTTATGGAGGCTATCCCGGTAAAGAAAAGTCTTACGCCGTTGTTGGCATAAAGCATCTGGGGGGTTGGTCGAAAAAAATGCGAGAGGTTGAGTCTAGTCAGCAATGCGCACTCCAAAGGATGAAGTTCCTCTTTTGTCGGCTATAATCTATGTAGGAGTGGATGACCTGAGCGAACTCCTGAAGGTATGCCTAATTCGCTTTTAGACTTAGATCATAAACGCATAGAGATCAGCCCTTGCTATCAATGGAGGAAATCACATAACCTACGTAACCTATGCAGGAGTCGTAACATGACAGATATCTCAGTATTGTAACTACAGGAAAAGTGAACTGTAGTTCTTAAAGTTGCCCAATTGCTTACTGTTCCTCGTAAGCTCCGATCTTGTGGTGGGAGTGACTACTTCGTTGCAATGCTATAATAGGCTTATAATTCTCAGCATAGAGGCAACTTCCCCGGATATTCCACCAAAATGCCTTCAAGCATGAAGTCATGCCAGGCCGCTAAGCCCATAACTTATTATGACAAATGACTTATAACAGTGCTTAGGTACGGAGGATCATTGATAATTCACCTCTTCTCGTCTGTTCCTTTCTTGATCCGCTTCATGATCACGTATCTCCGAGTCACCTTTTCCTTTCAACCTTCACCGGGTGTCGAGTCGTACTTAGCTCCTGCGGAACGGTGCCCAGGGTCGCATTCTGCAGCTATCCGGGTGTATTATCCTGCAGGACATGCTATCTTCTCCAAACAGGCATCCCCACCTCTAGGTACTAACAACTTGCCTACCAGGAGCACAGAGACGGCGAAGTGGGTGTAGTGATGCTAGCTTTTTTCCTTAGACATGCAGCTGCCAGCGGTCACAGGACGAGATACTCATCAGGTGCATCCAGCACTGTTAGTGGGTGGGTCACGAGATTCGTGCTCTCAGGAGGGTTCAATACTCGCGTGAGACACTCGCAGCTAATTGCCGTACCGTGGTGGCTGCCAGCTGCAGCTGCAGCCTGTCTCCAACCCACCATCGATGGGGGTCGGACGATCACGTTACGAGCTCTGCCCTACACCACTACCGACACCACTACGACCACCACCATCGCCAACATTACCAACACCAACACCACTACCACCACCTCCACAACCACCACAGTATTCCCCCCGGGAGAAGTCACGCCGTGTACTGCGCATAAGCAGCCTATTCAATCTAAGCTCACACACATGCAAGTAGCACATTTAATACCGCAACCTCGATGGCCAGCAGGTCGTCCGTCTGCTTATCGTCTGTCGTCTCGGCTCCGACAGTTTTTGGCCCCCACCCAACCCGCAACACCGACGACATCGGGTAACACTACTCCTGCAACATGTAAGCAGGTAACTTATGCTGCGTCCCAACTAAGTAGTAACCAAAACTGTTCTCGACCCCGATCGTTCTGGCCCGCACGGGAGATAACCTGCGGGCAGAGCCGTGCCGACGAATGAGCGGCGCGCCCACGGGACAGCTTCTCCCACCTGCGCAATGCACGAACCCTCGTGCATTAGCGAGGGGGGTGAAGGGGGGTGTGTTCGTCTCCCCTTCCCCAAATCCCCCCCAAGGGCCAAGGCATGATGACCCTTCCCGGCGGGTGGGCCGAGCCAGTGAGTATCCGTGCTCTGTCAAGTCAGCCGGGCATGGTCGCGCCGGCCCCGGGGGGACCGGGGGAGGGTGTTAACATCTGCGAAGACGGCATATAGGTTGTCAGGATGGATGGATGGATGGATTTATGGACGGATTAGGATGGGTTAGATAGATGGGTAGTCGCTGCGAGGGGTTGCGTGCGTCGTGTGTGTAGGTACGTGCGTGCGCGCCTGTGTGCCTGTCTTCTTGCCATCCGGGGAAGGGAAGCGAGTGCGCGTCGGCTGTGGTAGGAAAGTGAGCACCTAGGACCCGCGAAGGGCACGGTAACACATGGCTGCTCTCGTCGATACAAGAGACCGCGAGGTTCCCCCCTCTCGCCTCCTCCTCTTCCTCCTTCTACCACCCAACGATCTCTCAGGAGAGCGAACGTACTCGCCCTTCTGACGTGCGGCGCTCCCCTCTAAGTTGCCCCCTGCCTCCATCTCTGGCCCCGCGATGCCAATAGTATAGATACCTGGCTTGTTGCGCGCAACTCTGCAAGAAGATGGCAGCCCCCATCGCAACGCCGGCACCGGCATTACCGGGCGAACTCGGATTTGGGCTCGGGGCTCGGCAGATCACGCTGACGCAGACCGTCACCTACGCCGGGGCTACGGCCACTACGCTGCTCACTCTTGCCCAGAGCGGTTCGCCGCCGACGAGCGCCCCGGCTCCGACGGCCAAGGGGTCTAACGGCTTGGTAACTCCCATCCTTCCTTTTTCTTATTACTGCATAAGGCCTAGGAAGGAGTTTTACATACGGCGTTATATCACAGCTCAAAGGATATAAGAGTGTCAAGGGTGTTTTGCTCACGACCCAGGGCCTTGCTCTCCCTTCCCCGCCCCTCATCCCGTAATGCCATAAAGAAAAGCAA
Organism: Xylariaceae sp. FL0804; assembly: GCA_022539325.1. Lineage (NCBI taxonomy): Eukaryota > Fungi > Ascomycota > Sordariomycetes > Xylariales > Xylariaceae > Xylariaceae sp. FL0804. Next base: position 2,235,462 of record JAJKLG010000006.1, on the reverse strand, counting down.
ATCGAAGCAACCCGCTGACTCCAAACCCGGGTGAGCAGACGTCCGCCCAGGTGGGCATCGTGCTGGGTGCGGTGCTCGGCACCGTGGCCGCCGCGCTGCTGCTGTGGTGCTGCTGCGTGGTCCAGCGCCGGAAGCGGCGGTACGTCGACGGCGGCTCGATCACGGAGGTGGAGGACGAGATGAGCGTGGAGTCGAGCGTGTTCTATCCGGCACTGCCGCGGCGCACCTACGTACGCAAAAACCCAACCCCCTGCCCTTCCAGACCATCACACTGCATTTTGGCGAAGGCTGCATTATGACCAAGGCAACTGATTTTGGGAGGGGGAGGGGTGGTATTCAAAAAAGCGACAAACGTCCTCGCGGCCCATGTCCTCGCGGTCCATATTCCCGCCTTTCGTGCCCAATTACCGCGCCCGCTCCCCGCCGCGGCAGTGGACGGCCAACAGAGCCGCCTGGGACGACGCCTCAACGGCCGCGGATACACGGGGATCGACGCGCTATGTCTATGCGGAGTACTGAGTTTAGCAACCCACAAGTATTGAAGAATGACTTGACTACTTACTGTTTGGAGTTTGTGGGTACACACACACAATGTACCGGTAAATTGTCTCTAGGGAGTAGGGGAGTACAGACGGGCATCTCGAATGGCGAACAGACTGAAGCTACGTTACAGGGCTTGTTTTTCGAGCGAGAGGCGCGTTGGCGACGGGCTGCACGCTCAAGGGTGTTGTTTTGGTACGATCTATGGACTTGTGGAAGCGGGCTGGTATTCTTGTAACCTCGGGACCATCTTCCCATATTCATGTCTTACTATTCTAGTGTGTTGCGGCAGTTGTTCCAACACCACGTACCACATTTATGGTGAAGAAAAGGGGCTTGGCTTGGCCTGTGATGTGTGTTGGGATGGTCGGCAGGGTTCAACTGTACATTTTTGTCAACTAACTTATAAGTCCGATTGCATTGCCTACTCCTCAAACTCTATCTTGCCGAAGAGTCAAACTGTAGAAAGCAAGGCATTCAATTCGAGCAGTTCAGTCAAGGCAAAATCCAGCACAGAGGGATACGCAAATGAAACCCGGCTCGCCTACCTGCATTCTGCCCAACTGGGTCCTCTATTATTCAAAGTGACGGTAGTTCGTACCAGGCTGTGCCGGAGAACGGGAAAGACTGCGAAGTACGGGCAACCTGACAAACTTGCAGATGAAAAAGGTGGGACTCGAGGCAGTTGGTCACAAACACTCTGGTAACTATAAGTGTAGTACCTAATAGCAGGTAACAGACCCACCCACGCCACTGTGACTTTTACGTCTTTTTTCTTTGTGGCCAACATGAGGCCCGCCAACCAGTTATCACCCCAACAATCCGGTTGATGTAAGCCTGGCGGCGCTTTCGTTCTGGGTTGCTAATTTTGCTGGGCCGCGCACCTGAAGTACCGCCCATGCGTACCGTACTTTGGTAAGCTAATATTACTGACCGGGGCACATTGCCAATGCCACAGGCACTCACGGTAGGGCCCCGAAGCCAGTCGGGCCTGGCAAGACTCGACGCTGGACAGACCGTCTCATAAGTTCGCCCTCGTCTGGCGCGCAGCCGAGACCTTCTCGAACTCGGCGCGCGCGCCCTCGACCATCTTGTCGATGTCGTTGTCCCAGATGGTGTGGAAAAGGCGGCTGATCTTGGGCTCGATCTTGCGGCCGTCGTTGCCGGTCTCGGGGTTCTGCCACTGGAACAGGGCCGAGGCCTCGCGCGTCGCGCCCGGGAGCCACTGGTCCCGGTCGTAGCGCACGCCGTTGAAGGCGGCCAGCGCGTCGCGGCACAGCGCCGGCTTGCTGTTTTTACTGTTTGCCCCGGCAGCAGCGGCGTCGTTGGCGGCGGCGAGCACGGTGGCCAGCACGAGCGCGTCCTCGATGCCGAAGCCGGCGCCGGAGCCGAGGTGGGGCCCCGCGGCGTGGGCGGCGTCGCCGGCGACGGCGACCTGGCCGACGTGGTAGTGCGGGGCCGGGTGCTCGAGCATGTCGAAGATGGCCCACTTGTTCAGCTCGTCGGGCAGGAGTTGGACGAGGGCGCGCACGTGCGGGTGCCAGCCGGCGAAGGCGCGCACCGCCTCGGGCTTGAAGTCGCCCTCGGCCGTGTGCCGGTCCGGCGTCGGCCAGGGCTCCGCGTCGCTGAGCACCAGCAGCACGTTGAGCAGCGCGCCCTCGGCCACCGGGTAGATGATGCAGTGCGCGTCCGGGCCCAGGTACATGTACCGGTCCAGCGTGCGCGCCTCGCCCAGCGCCGACTGCGCCTCCTCCATCGGCACCAGCGTCCGGAAGCAGTACTTGGACGTGTACCGCGGGTGCGCCGCCGGGTTCGCCTCCCCGAGGATCAGCTGCCGCACGCGCGACCGGATCCCGTCGCACCCGATCACTGCCGGCCCGCGCGGGGCGGGTGCCCCTTGTTGTCAGCTCGGAAAGTCTCACCTTAGCCCCCCCCTCCCCTGCCCCTCCTGGCCCGAGGGGTCTGGGGGAGAGGTGGAGGTGGTGTGGAGGTGGGGGTTGCATTACCGACGTCTGCTGTGTGCGTGCCCCCGTCCTTCATCTTCAGTGAGACGACCCCGTTGTCGTGCTGTGCCAGGGAGACCAGCTCCTGGCCGAACTTGACCTTCTCCGGCGGGATCAGTTCCGACCAGGCCTCCAGGAAGTCGGACCGCCGGCCGCCCTGAAAGGCATCGATGCCGATCGGCACCCTGGCTATGATCTCGTTCGTCTTGTGCCCGTCTATGAATGTGAAGGCGTCCTCCTCCGGATGTGTCGAGGCCACCTCCTTGTATATCTTGTAGACGTTCGGATCGACGAAGCCGAGCGCGCGCTCGGCGTTGGGGCTGAAGCCGATGCCAGCGCCGATCTCGGTGAACTCGGGGGCTCGCTCGTACAGCATGTACTCGACGCCGCGCTTCTCGAGGCCCAGCGCCAGGATGACGCCCGTGATGCCGCCTCCTACGATGGCGACGCGAATGGGGCCGCTGTTGTCGGGCATGGTGCTTGTACAGCTCGAATTGGGAAGACTTGGACGAAAATAAGGACCGAAAGAGAATGAGGAAAGTGCAGTGCGAAACGAAGTCAATATAATGTCACAGCAAACGCTGCCGCGAAGGCGCATGTCTGGACCGAATGCGATCCCGAGTGGGGTTCGGCAATAAGAGCTCCCCTGCGCGCAAGCAAGCTCGCAAAGTCGCAAGCCTGGGCCCCGGGATTGCGGCCAGGCCCAGGTACGAATTCCTCTGGCCTCGGCAATTCCCAGCCATGATCACTCTTCAGAGATCGTATTGCCGTCCTATGATTGGTCCCGGCACCCGTGATGGCACGGTAAAGCCATCTGTGGTGGCGCAACTTCGTCCAACTCTACGGCGTCGGTTGGGGGGAAGTACCTCTCCCGCGCGGAGGCCCGTGGGCGAAAGTCCGGACTTTCCGGCGCCATAACAACCCCCGATGTTCCGAGCATCTCTAACCCGTCCCTTGTCGCGTAACTTACGAATACTGCTGCCGGCATTCAGTGTAACTATACCGGGGTCACGAGGTGCAGTAAATTGACGATGGGAGAGCTGAACGGCAGCTCGAAGAAAAGGGTGTTTTTGACAGGTGATTCTCACTGCCACGCATTACCTGGTTGACCGCTCACTCACGCTGCTCTCGGGTACAAGGAGGCAGCGGATTCATCGCATCCCATGTCCTCGATGCACTGCTGGATGCAGGGTAGGGGATCCCCTTACGTCACCTGCTTTTCCTGGTGCTCTCTCTGCTCTCTCTGACCACATAGCTGCCGCTGCTCAGATTCCATGTCGTGACAACGGCCAGGTCGGACGAGAAAGGGCAGAGGATTGCCGAGTCTGTCAAGCCGAATGAGGTCTCCTACGTTGTCGTTGAGGATGTTGCGGCCGACGGCGCATTCGACGCCGTGAGTGCAGACAATCGTCAACCACAATAACCCCTGCCACCAACAGCAGACGCAAGTCACGCGACAACATCTGTCGAGTTGCCAGGGTCGTGACAAGACTCATAATAACTGACCGCCGAGGAGCTCCTCCTCCCCAGGCGCTGCGAACCGAGGGCCCGTTCGACTACGTCGTCCACACGGCCTCGCCCTACTACCTGAACGCCAAGGAGGCGCGGGAGTTCCTCGAGCCGGCCATCCGGGGCACGGCGGGGCTGCTCCGGTCCGTCCAGGCGCACGCGCCGACCGTCCGGCGCGTCGTCATCACCTCGTCCTCGGCCGCCATCCTGAACCCGCCCAACCACGCCCGGGTCTACGACGAGACCTGCTGGCGACAGACCACGTGGGAGGAGGCCCAGGACCCAAAGGTGGCGGTAAGTTAGGAGGTCAGGTCGCAGCCCATTGCTGCTGCTGCTGTGCCTCTTTGACGCATGAGTTACTGGTATGCCCGTTGGTTAGTTTCCATAGGGCTGGCTGGCTGGTTGTTGCGACGAATTGCCTCGTCCCATTTGAGCGCGGCTTCGGGGATAATGAACCCTTGCTAACGTCTTGTGCCTCGCCCAGTACGCAGCCAGCAAGGTAAGTTGAGCCAAGAGGAAAACATTTTTGCCCAGAAACTCGTGACAGCTCTCAACCCCGAACCCAATCCCCCTTCCCTCTCTTTCCCACCTCCGGCTCACGCGGCGCCCGCCCCAGCTCTTCGCCGAGAAGGCCGCGTGGGCGTTCATCGAAGACGAGAAGCCGCCCTTCGACCTGGCGACCATCAACTGCACGTACGTCTTCGGGCCCGTGCAGCGTGGCCTGCCCGGCCTCGACGCCATGAACGCGTCCAACCACCGGATCCGCGACATGGTTCTCGGGCGCATGCGCGACGGCCTGGCGCCCACCGCGCCCGTCTTCACCTGGGTCGACGTGCGCGACGTCGCTGCTGCGCACCGTGAGTAACTACCTACTTACCTAGACCCTTGCTTTTGGGGGGTTGATGATCTCTCCCATGCTCCCTTTCCTGCAACCCTTTCTTTCTCCTGCCAAGTAGAGCGAGGCAAAGTACCCCAGTCCATCCATTCCGCTGACACCCAGTCACAAACAACCCCACGCAGTCGCGGCCATGACGGTCCCGCGCGCCGGCGGCCAGCGCTTCTACGTGGTCGGCGGCCACTTCTCGAACAAGCGGATCGCGGACGCGATCCGGGCGAAGTTCCCGCGGCTGGCCGCGGAGCGGCTGCCGCCCGACACGGCCGACACGGCCGGCGACGACCTGCCGCCCGACGTCTACGGCTTCGACAACCGCCGCTCGCGCGAGGTCCTGGGCCTGCGCTACACGGGGCTCGAGCAGAGCGTGGTCGACACCGTCCAGTCGATCCTGGATATGGCTCCGCAGCAGGCGGTGTAGGCGCCTTTGGGGTTAGGGAGGGGTGCGGGGATGGTGTTGGGTATAGATATGGGTGATTTGAAGGAGGACTTAGTATTGGGTTGGCTTAGACAGATCGGGGGATGTTGATTAAGTACTTAGATCAGACTTTCTTTTAGATGCTTTCCATAGTTGGGTAGAGAAGAGAGTCAGGCTTAGAGTTGTGTGCGCTGTGAGTTATTTTGGTGACAAAACAGTTATCGAGGTGTGACCTTGAATACGGGACAAGTTTAAGTGGGAAGAAATCTCTCGAATTACTGTACCACGCGTCCGACCCTGTCCGCTGCTAATATAGACATTCTGCTAGTTTTATAACCTACCTATCTACTTACTTACTTTTTTTCCCTTTCTTTCATCGAGCCAACCTTTTCGTCGTATGTAGTGTAATCTCACCCACGCCGAGGGTAAGTATTCGTCGTATGTAGTGTAATCTCACCCATACCGAGGGTAAGTATCCAGGAAAATGCCAAGAAGTCTGCAACTTGACGTTTCTTGTTTCCTTGCCAACGCTTCTTCGACCGGAGCATTATTCCCGTACCCATCCTTGGTCACTTCGACCACGGTTAGTATACCTTGAATTTGCAAAGACGGGCCATTAGTCTTTCCATGGTTGGAGGCCTGGTTCGCTTGTTGCGAGACTGTTGTTAAATTTTACCTCCCACTTAACCCTTCCAGGATGAAAATTACAAGCACATGCTCGAGATTCTCATCGTAACAAATCAATAATCCTGAGATATTGGAACGGGTACCGTAGGGAGTGAGTACTTAGCGAGGCAAGAGCCTCGACCAATCCCAGAGCCTCCCCCCAAATGCCCAATTATAATATGCGTGCGGGGTGCTTTGCGTTGTTGCTGCCTAGTAGGAAGCTGTATCCTTTGCGTGAGTCCGGAGTGCCGAGAACACATCAACTGTGCCGCAGCTCTTTGCAGTTCTACTAACTGTGACTACCTATCCGTAGGTAGATAGGCGGTCAAGGCAAAGCGCGACGCCACAAGTGAGCTTGCTTACCGCACGGGCATATTGGACATGGCCACCGGAGACGCCCTCGTTATCGATTCCGAGAGCAGGGGAGGCTGGTCAAGTGAATCATACTATCAGGGACTGTTGGCTGCCTGCTGGCCTGGGTGCATCTTCACAGACGAGCGACACGTACAGACCGTACCTCCAGAGACGGAGCACACCGAGCCACCTCATTCAGGGCAGCCCGGGGAAAATGCCGTGTACAGCAGAGCTCTCGGGCCGGGGCAGATACGCGTGCTTTCTCTGCACCCAGGCGCGTTGGCGGATGAGCTCTCGGCCGACCTGCACGTCGTCGATATGCTTCATGGTCGCGGAGGAGCTTGTCCGGATTCCCAGACAGTGCTGGACTACAGCGCGCTGTCCTACTGCTGGGGGGACCCCACGCCCTGCCGGCTCCTGGTCTGCAACGGGCACCCGCTGGCGATCCCGCGAGAGGCGTACCGCGCCTTGCGACGTCTCCGCTCCGCCGACGACCTCACGTACCTCTGGATCGACGCCATATGCATCAACCAGGCGGACCTGGAGGAGAAGGCGGCCCAGGTGCCGCGCATCATGGACGTCTACAAGAACGCCGCGCGCGTCATCGTCTGGCTGGGAGAGAGCAACCTGCTCGTCCGGCTGGCGGCTTTGGTCCTTCACGAGACAGACAGGCAGCCGGCCGGACCCGGACAAATCACCGTAGAGGGCAACACGCACGACCCGCGAGGCCGCATTCTGGGGCCCGGGGAAACGGCGCGGGAGTGCTGCACTGGCCACGTGAACGCCGCCTGTTACGGACTCCATGAGCTGCTCGACCGCCCCTGGTTCAAGCGAGTCTGGGTCAAACAGGAGATCTGGGCCGCCCGCGAAGTCAGAGTCCAATGCAGCGAGTTGACCTTTCCATGGGAGACCTTCCAGGCCGTGCACGATGGCACCACGGTCTTCTCCCTAGAACCAAGGCTGGGCGAAAGTTGGTATTTCGAAAGTTTCCTAAAGAACATGTTGAGGAGTGTGGTCTCTCGGCTACCCATCGGAAATGACGAGTTGTATCGTCGGGCCCGGGCCCGAGACGGACCTAACCCGCGGCTGGATGACAGCGACGGCTTCTTCTGCGATATCGTGAACGTGCTGCGGCGCGCGGGCAGCAGCGAATGCTCGGTTAAGCAGGACCATATCTTCGGGCTGCTGGGTATGTCCTCTATGCGCGCGGTGGCAGGTGATGTGCTGCCGGGGCATTCTGAAAACGGCGTCACGGTCACGTACAAAACGAGTCCCAGCAGCGTATTCCAGAATACAGCCAGGTACATCATGCACCGGGATGGCTGCCTGAATGTCATGTACCTGGACGAAGTGATCCAGAACCTGGTTACAGGCACCATAGGCGGGTGGATTAACCTTCCGTCCTGGTGTCCCGACTGGGCGTACAGGACCGGCTCCATGGAATGGCTGTGGGAGCTCGTGCTATTCGACGAGGCCATAAGCTTCCATTGCGATATCCCGACAGCCATCGACGAGGAGGACATCCTGCGTCTCCGCGGTTTTCGAGTCGGCGTCATCCGCGATACCGATCCCCACAGGCCCAGCCAGCAGAGTAGGATGCAGGTGAACGCCATCAGCTGGTACGAGGCCACCGTGGCCCCCCTGCTGGGTGATTTCGCCGCCGGCGGAGACGGCCGGTCGGTTCTGGATGCCTTTCCCCTGAGCGTCGAGACGTTCTGCTCGGCCGAGAGTCGTTGCTGCGTACCTTGCCGCCGCGAACCCGGTGATATGGTTATCGTGGCCGAGGGCGCTTGGACGCCGTTAGTGCTGCGGCCAGCGAGTGACGGGAGGAAAGGCACATGGAGATACAATGGACCTGCGATTCTGTACGACATCGAGAGCGATACGGGTCTTGCTCAGGGGAATGCGGATATTTGGGCTATCTTTCGATTCCTGAGACAGCTCTTAGAGTCCGGGGGCCCTGGTGGAGAGTTGGAATCTTTCCTGGTCCGCTAAGTGGGATGGACAGTGTGCGAATATCGGGGGTGTTTCCCGCTGGCCAGTAAGTACAGTTTTGTCGTCGATTCATGGCGAACTTTTCAACAGTCACCTGTTGTAAAAAGGCAGGTATGTGACTATGACAAGTTTTCGAAAACAGCGCGAGCAGGTTTTGATTTAGGTCTTGAGGGCGCAATGGCGCTGAGCTCTTTAGAGAGACTCTTTGAATCTAATTCTGAGTATCCCCTCCAACACTTGAGTTTCGTGAGAAAGTGCAAAGTTAAACAGGACAACTGAACTATAGCTTTCTCCGGAACTCGCAACTGTACATATACATTAGGCATCTCACCTTGCCCGGATTTCAAGCAACAAGATCCCAAGTATCAAGCACTTGGAACATATTTCCGAGCCTTATTCTCGTAACGTTCCTTAATACGCTGTTCAATCGTGCCTCCTGAGACGACCACCAGACGACCAGAACAGCTAAGAACAATACAATGGCCCCCTCGTACCGAGACGCCCTGGCGCGCGGCCTTGTCGACTCTGACGATACTACGAGTTTAACTAAGAAACTTGAGGCGGTATCCATCACACAAACTCCCGATGCGGAACCCACTAAACGCAGCAGAGACGCTGAATCTGTCAAGAATGGCAACAATGCGACAGTCGTCAAGTCCGCCATCCAGCAACGCACATTCCACCCCTTTCCCCGACTCCCCCAGGAGCTGCGAGACATGATCTGGGAAATGGCAACGCGAGACACCCGCCCAGGCGTGCACTTCTTCTCCCTGCCGCCCGGCGGGCTGGAGCCGGAGCGAAGCCCCGTGGCCCTGCGGGACGGCGAGCACATCTACTACGAGACGTGCCGCGGGCCGACCCCAGAGGCCGAGTGCCGCGTGTACTATAACCAGGCCTTCTACCGACCCTACCTCCCGCACGAGATCGCCAGCGAGCTCCGCTTCCGGTGGTGCGGCCCCCCCTCCTCGCCCTCGCCCTCGCCCCTCCCGGGAGGGTACGGTTTCGACGGCGACTTCGCCTCGGACGCCCTGAGGTGGCACCGCGCCGCCAAGCTCGGCGGGCCCGGGGCCGCCGACCCCTCCACCTACATGGTCGACAGCTGCATGTGGACGGCGTGCCGGGACTCGCTGGCCGCCATGCGGCGCGCGTACGCCGAGGTGGACGTCTTCGCCGGCCGCCCCGGCGCCGCGGCCGAGGCGCGCGCCCTCGCCCGCCGCGTCTACGGCAGCCGCACGGGGCGCTCCGGGTACTGCGTCGGCCGAGGGGATCAAAAGGAGCGGCAGTACTTCACGCTGCTGCGCGAGGACCTGGTGGTGCTGCGCACGCCGAGGGCCGGGCTGCGCGCCCTGCTGAACCTGCTCACGATGACGCGGGACGACGGCCGATTTGGAGGCAGCAGAGCCGGCGCCGGCGGCGGCGCCGGCGCGGGAATGCGCCACTTCGGGATCGAGTACGACCCGGCCTGTCAGGGGGGCGAGGAGGCGCCCCACGGCCTGGACTGCTACAGCCCGCAGCCAGCCTTCATCGCGACGGCCATCGAGATGATGCTCGGTCGCCTCGATCGACTGTGCGTCCGGGACTACCACCTCTGGCTCATCGACTACCAGATCCGCCGGCGCCGGCCGTCGCCGTCATCACCGCCATCATCAGCAGCATCCGCATCAGCATCAGCATCGACAAGGCCGACCGGTGGCGACGACATCGACGAAGACGGGGTCCGCGCCGGCCGGCATGTCTTCCGCGGCCAGGGCTGCCGGTTTGTCGAGGTTCGGCGCAGCGACGCGCACCTGTGGGAGCTCCCGGACGGCCGGCCGCTCGACGGGTCCGGCGGCCCGACCGTGTTCACCGTGGGGTGCGCGACCATGGTCTCCGTGGGTGCCCGCCGCCCACACGTCCTTCAGGACATGTTGGGCGTGCTGGCGGTCGATAATGGTTCGTAGCTCGTGGGTTCCTCGAGTTAGTTGTCAGTGGCTACTGCGCCGCTGCACGAAGCCCCGGAGAGAAATATTTCCGGGCTGGGGCGTTAAGGCAAGAGACGTCTGATCAGGCATATTGCTTTTCTGGAGCCGGGGGACTTGTTCAGTTGAAGGGGTGTAGAGAACCGGTCCGGCAGGGATCATGATCACAGGCCGTTTGGGATCAAATTGCTGAAATGTACATATACCCCACTAGGCTCTTCTGAAAACAGTTGATTTTTTGCGATGTTTCATCACAAATGCGTCTGGGGGCCTTAAAGGAGTTGAAAGGGGTTAGGTGAGGTGGTCGGAGTTATCAACTCTCGCGTCCGGATGTTGATGACATGGTTTCTGTCGGGAGTATAGAAGCAGGGAAGGAATCAAGCCATCGTATAGTCGCCCATATTAGTTAGTCTAAAATCAGATAACTTCAAGTGTGTCGGATGGCTTGATGGCTCTGCCGACTCCATTCCAGCTGGTGCTTTAAGGCCAATCGAACGCTGCCCCCGTAGTTGCATCGGACAAGACTTTGCCATGACTGAGATCCGAGTTCTCATAGCTGTCATCGCCCGTCGTTTTGAGTTCACGAAAATGGGACTCGGGGAGCTGGTTATCGATGAGAAGAACCGACCAGTCTTAGACGACGGGGGTATCTCCAACGTCAGATCCCAGCTATATTATGTGAGAACGCCACGTGAACTCATTGACCCCGAGGCTACTGTTGGCTACCGTACTGACCTAGTACTATCGCAGTCCCGACAGGTTTATTCCAGACCTGTAGGCGGCATGAGGCTGAATGTAAGGGTGACGGACCCTAAGGCATGATGGCGACCTCTATTAGCGCCACTGCATCACGAGAGCTGGCTAGGCGTACTGGAAGGTCTGTCCAATTGTGTCTTACTTTACTCATGGGGGGCATGGCAACGGCGTTAGGGGTTGACATATGTGTGGTTCCCGCAAAATATTAAACGTTCCTCTCGGAAAGAACCCCTGAACGACTGTAGCAGAACACTCGTTCTCCATTTATCCCCAAAACCTGCCACCCAACACCTGACCCTTGAACCCAAATAACCACCCTGGCTGTTTTCCTTTTTTGCCCAAGAAAAAGAAAAGGGAAAGGAGGGCACCCGGCCTAGGCTAATCAATTTTGATATGCATCCCGGGCCCATCCATGTCGATGGCCCGCATCGGCATGAAGCCGGCCCCGACCCTCTCGAACAGCGAGGCATCTCCCAGCCCCGGCCTCGGCGCCACGATGAGCACGTACGCCCTCCTCCTGTCGTCCGCGTCCGCCCGGCCCTCTCCTCTTTCTCCACCTCCTCCTCCTCTTGCCCCTCTTCCCTGCGGACCGCCACCACCTCCACCGCCAATGTGCTTCGACACGCCCACAACGACGCAGTAAAACCTCCCGTCCCGCGGCCTAAACCCGTCGCTCTGCTGCCCCGCCACGTCGAACACCACGCGGCACTCTTCGTGCTGCTGCTGCTGCTGCTGTTGTTGCTGTTGTTCCCCCCTCCCCGACGAGCCGCTCCCCACCCCGTTGTTCCACGCGGCCGCCGCCAACGAGAACGGGCGCGCCGTTGCGCGCAGCACGGCGCCCACGGCGGCGCCCCCCGGCGTCCGGCGGGCCGGCAGCAGCAGCGCTGCGTCGGAGGCGGTGTCGACGCGGCGAGGCGGCATCGGCAGTGGTAGTGGTAGTGGCGCTTCCTTGTTCTCCGCCGCCGCCGCCGCCGCCTCCCCTCTGTTGCTGCCGGGGTCGGGGTCGGGGTCGAGGTCGAGGTCGGGGTAAGGACTCCACGGCGACCCGACGGGCTCCCACTCGACGCCGTTGAAGGGCGGGCGCAGGTAGTCGATGGCGCCGCGGTACGCCATCCACGACCACGACGGCACGACGACGCTGCTGCGGCCGCGGTGGTGGTGGTCGTGGTCGGGGTGATCCTGGCCTTGGCTCTGGTCCCCGCTCGAGGGGTCGAAGAAGGCGATGCGCGAGAGGCTGGCTTCGCGCGGGGAGCGGTGCCATAGCAGGCTGCGGTGCACTGGTGGGTGTTTGTTTGTGGAAGAGGATAGGGAGCGGGTGTCAGCATTTGTGCTTGCTTGCTCGCTCGTTTTTCTTGTGCCGTCTCTTGTTGGTACGTCGGATGAAGAGTAGGAAGGAGGCGGGGGGTGAAACTCCGTAGTTCACTAATAAATGCATCGCAGGTACTTACGTAGTCCGCCGCGCGCGCCGTCGTCGAAGACGCCGTAGCCGCCCCGGTTCCCGCAGGCGCCGACCAGCCGCTTCTCGAGGCCCGCGATGGCGACGGGCCGGTCCTCGACGCGCGAGAAGGCGAGCGTCGAGTACCGCCGATACAGGTCCTGGTACAGCTCGATCTTGCTGCCGCGCGACGAGTCCATGCCCAGCTGCGGAAAGTTGGGGTCGCCCAGAAATGCCGCCTTGGTGCTGGTGTTGACGGCTCGGGGGGGCACTGGCTCAGCTGACCGTGTCTCCTCACCTAAATTTCATCGTTGGGGTGGCCGGTATGCTCGCCGCTGGGTTGAAGCGGGCGGAGACCGAGAGAAAAGGGGGATAGGGAGGGGAGATGGATGGCAAGGCTTGACTTACTTGGTCATCTTGGCCAGGGTCTCGCAGCGGACGCCCTCTCCGCACTCCCAGTACGTCTGGCCTCGGCGAAGTAGATGGTGCGCCGGGCCAGCGCCCTCTCCTGCAGCACCCAGCCGCGGCGGTTGAGGCCGCCGTCGAGCACGTCGCGGCCGAAGTCGTCGCGGGCGCGGCAGACGTAGAAGTCCTCGCCGGCGCGGCGGCGGAAGGCGACGACGCCGATGCACTCCTTCTCCTCCTCCTTCTCCTCCTCGTCGACCCCGACGCCGCCATCGGGGTGCTTAGGGCGAGTGGTGCTGCTGCGCTCGCACTCGCGCTCGCGCAGGAAGCCGTCGTGCTGGCTCGTGGCCCGCGTGGCGGCGAGCACGCAGTAGGCCGAGCTGAACACGTCGCCCATCCGGCCGGCCTCGGCGTGGAAGTCGCCCGCCGGGCCCTGCACGATGCACAGCGAGTCGATCCACAGGTGGGCCAGGCCCAGGGCCCGCGTGACCGTCACGGCGTCGCGGAACGTCCGGGGCAGGTCGCCGAGCCGGATCCCCGGGCACCGGTGCCGCTCGAGGTTGTCGGGGAAGGTGCAGAAGGGCGGGTGCGCCCGGGCGTCGCCCCAGGGGTGGGAGAGCGCGACGTACCGGTAGTAGTCGCTTTGGGTGTCGTGGTCGGGGCCGGTCTCGACGATGCGGACGGTGCCCGAGCCGGCACGTCCGACGTCGATGAGCCGAGTCGGCAGAGTGGTCGTTCTGCGCGGGCGACAGCGCGGATGACGAGCATCGCAATCCTGACACCACTGTGCCAGGATGTGGAACCATGCTGGACTGCCGATCGCGGGGAGTTTGGGCAACCCTACCTGAATGGAAGGGCCAGTTTCCATATCTGATTCTCAAGTCAGGTCAGTTTGTCTACCGGTGAGTGCCAAAGACCAAAGGTACCTGGGTGCTTATATATAGACAATGCAGGTCCACGTCTGCCTTCCAAGAATATGTTGGATGCCTTCCGACGGAACCGCAGCGGAGTCGAGTTGGCCCCGTGGCCCCTTGACATGTAGCTACTGAGCAAGAGTTTGCAGAAATGGCAACTCTCTGAAGAGGCCTGAAGCCGTGGCGCATTGTCGTTAATACAGAATGTAGAGAGCCAGAAATTCAAGTTGCTGCATCGATCGCAGATTCTCTGAGACAGGACTTTTGCCAAAGAAGACTTGAGTTGCGTTGACGAGTGAAGAACATTGCTTGCAAAGGTATTGTCGACTGGGAAGGACTAGTCATCATTGATTTCGCTCATGTCTTTGGTTGAAGAGACGCTTTCGGAATGCCATGCATGTGTATATCAGGAGATTATCTTCCGAGCCATGGACGCCTGAGATTGCTTGATTGTATTCCCGTGTAGTATACCGAACATGCCCGAGGACGAGAAGTCGAGAGTGTTACATGCTGTCGCAAATCGCCCGAGCATTGTCCGCCTTGAACGATATCTATGCCTTCCGAGGCTCCTGAATCAACAGCCCTATTCCGGAGACTCCTGGCGTCGTACACCATACCGAGCCTGTGATACCAGGCGACTGCCCTAACCTTTACACAGCTTGGCTGGAAAACTTGATCTATTTGAATCGGCTAAATTATATTCTGGCCGAGTCTTGCAAATCGTTTGTGATAAGCCCCCAGATCTTCCTCATCCTTAACTTTGACTTATTACTCTGGAACATATTCGAGATGACCACCATGGGTCACCACCTGGCAGACTATACTACCTGGCGGTTCAAGCACTGTATTACCGGCGTCACAAGATCCTGAAAAGTTTATGAGTGCTTTTTCGATGGCTATAAGACACCTCTAAGTGCACCCGACGTGATATAACAGAACAAACATACGATAAGGAGGAGGGATAAGCTGCCTGGTTCACCAGGTAGTGTAGTCCGCCAGGTGGTAGCCTATGGCAGTTTTGTTCACTGCAATCAGCTCGGGGAGGCTGTTGACAGGACTTCAAAGCTAAGTATCAACCAGGAGCACACACTCTGGTCACGGATTCCACAGACCATTAGCGAGAAGATGGTCTTCACAAAGTAATTCCGAAATCATCGACTTCCTTCAGCAACCCGCGATCGTCACGTCTGTCTCTGTCCTTGTAGAACCCTCGCCCCAACCTCCAGATTTCCGGTGACCATCCCGGCCGGAGAGAGAGTGGGGGCCAGTGTGGTAGTGCGCTCACCGGCGCTTCTTGCCCAAACCGATAGACGCCCGGAAACAGCTATCATCGCCGAAAAGAGCAGCCCGCGTACCTAGCGTGGTGCAACACGGATCCTCCCTCCGACAAGGCCCACCACGGGAGCCAGACAGCACGGGGGAGACGGGGCATCGTGGGGAAAGCGGGCGGAGAAAATGGGCGAACGAGTCAGTACCGCAGGTTTCAGGGCGGCACGCCAGACGGGGAGAGACAGTATCGCGGGGAGGGCAGCTAGGCCGGGATAGCTAGAACAGGAATCAATAAGAATCCCGAAGCTCCCACTCTGTCGCGTTGTGAATGAATGACCGACCGAAGTACCCTGCCCCTTTCTTATCGAACCACGCCGCCGCTCCCCTCCCGACTGCCGCATCGCCAGAGCTCTTCCAGAGGAACAAGAGTAGCACTACCTACGACCTCCCGCACACCATGGGCAACAAGCCGATAGTGCTCCATCTCGGCGACGACATCCGGTGGAACCAGGCGCAGTACGCCGACTTTGCGGCGCGGTTCGACGTGCGGCGGTCGCACAGCATGGCGCGGCCCGAGTTCCGCGAGGCGCTGCGGAGCGGCCGCTTCGGCGACTTCGTGGCCCTCTACCGGCCCTTTTGGAACACGGGCGGCGAGATGGGCGACTGGGACGAGGAGCTCATCCGCCTGCTGCCGGACGTGAGTTGCTGCACTTCACTCCCAACCCATCATCCATGCTTCCTACTGCTCTGTTATTGACGCCTGGGATTCCTGAACAAAAGTCGTGCCGGATATTCGCCAGCGCCGGCGCCGGGTTCGACTGGGTCGACACGGCGGCCATGGCAAGGAAAGGTTCGTTTCCATTTCCCCTTTTGCCCCAAATTTCCGTTCCCATTTCCCCTTTAATCCCCAATTCTGCTCCCCCATTCCCCCGTCTGACCCGCACAAGCTGACCCTCCACGCACAGGAGTCGTGTACTGCAACGCGGCGGCGGCGTGCACCGAGTCGGTGGCAGACGCGGGCCTGTGGCTGATCCTGTCGACCTTCCGGCTGTTCTCGTGGTCCGGCCCCGCGGCGCGGTCGTGCGACCCGGCCCGCTTCGCCGACGCGAACCGCAACCTGGCCGCCGCGACGCGCAACCCGCAACGCCACGTGCTGGGCATTATCGGCTTTGGGCGCAGTGCGTGAGAACCCAGGGCACACATGAGTCTCGAGATGAACGAGTGTGTGTGTGATGCGGCTCGCTGACCAGAGGACGAGGAACAAACAAACAAAACAGTCGGCCGCCGCATCGCCGAGAAGGCGCACCGGGCGCTCGAGATGCGCATCGTGTACAACGACGTCGCGCGGCTTCCCGCGGCGCTGGAGCGCGACACGGCGGCCGCCTTCGAGCCCGACGTCGGCGCCCTGCTGGCCGCGGCCGACTGCGTCGTGGTCGCGACGCCCTTCGGCGGCGACCGCCTGCTGGGCGCGGACCTGCTGGGGCGCATGAAGCCGGGGGGACGGCTGGTTTGTTTTTTCCTTTTTTCCCCCTTCTCTTCTCTTCTCCTTTCATCCCGTCTCGTCTCCGAAGCCTCTTGTCCCAAAACCCCATCCTCTCTCTCTCTCTCTCTCTCTCTTTCTCTCTCTCCCCTCCCCTTTTCACTTCCCCCATACACGAGCAAGCAAGCAAGCAGTCCGACTGACCCCGGGGGGCGGCGACACACACGCGCGCACAACAACAACAGGTCAACATCGCTCGCGGCAAGCTGATCGACGAGGCGGCATTGGTGGCAGCGCTGCGAAGCGGGCAGGTCGGCGCGGCCGGGCTCGACGTTCACGAGAACGAGCCGCACGTGAACCCGGAGCTGGCGAGCATGGTCAGTTCTTGTTCCTCTCTTCTCTTCACGCTCTCTCTCTCTGTCTCGATCGTGCCCCCCACGCCTCACCTCCTGCGTCTTATCCAGTACTCCTCCCCTCCCCAGGGGGGCGCATCGTGCCTCCTTAGAACGGGTATCTCTCTCTCTGTCTCTACACTATTCAGAAAGACATGACTTTCACGTTTCGTTACTGACAGGCCCCGACTTCTCACCAACCCCATCTCCCCCTTCACGCAGCGCAACGTCGAGGTCCTATCGCACAACGCCGGCGCCTCGCTCGACTCGCACATCGGCTTCGAGCGCCTGGGCATGGAGAACATCACGAGCTTCCTGGCGAAGGGGCGGGCCGTGTCGCCCGTCAACCTGCACCTGATGCAGCAGGGCAAGGACGCGCCGTCGAGTCGGCTGTGATTGCTGTAACTACCGGTACTGTCACAGAATGAAGAAGAAGAAGAACAAGAAGAAATGAAAGATGTCGTCTTGTAGCGATGATACTGTGCTGTGCAGTTCGCGGTCGAGGCTCGAAGTTTTTTCTTCTTACCTTTATATGAGCCGCAGAGGCCGGACGCAAGCACGTACTCCGGGATGAGCAGACACAAGCCCATCCCGTGGCCTGGGGTAGGCTGAATAATAGGCCGAAACCGAGCTGGGACGTGGGCCTTTTGACCGTGTCCGAGGCCGGCAGATAGTTGGGGGGGTTGAGCGACCTCCGCAGCTGTTCTGACTAAGCGACCCTTCAAGTACCAAACTCTAGTGCAGTGGCGGTAGACGTGAGTCACTATTGCAACTGATTTGCGATTTCAAGAGGATATTGTTGGTGTTCTTGTTGTTGCTATCAGTCCTCAGGCCAACTGAAGAAGTCCTAGATCATCAAAACCTAACATACATGCGACGTGAACTACAGCCGGCGCGCCAATCCCCCTAAATACCCAAGACAGCACAGCACAGCATGGCCTCGAACCTAGACCCGGCGCTCCTCTCGGCCGTCTCGCAAGCGGCGCACGAAGCCGTCGACGCCATCGTGTCCTCGTACGCCTCGCTGCCCAGCGGGCCCGTGCTGAATATGACCCCGCCCTCGGCCGTGCCCTCGCTCCGCGCCTCGGCGCGGCCCGGCGCCGGGCCGCGCCCGCTGGGGGACGTGCTGCGGGAGGCGTACGAGATCTTCGCGTACCGGATGCCGATGGACCACACGCGGGCGGCGTCCTTCATCACGGCGCCGGCGAGCCCGCTCTCGTGGCTGGGGGCCCTGCTGACGGCCGGCTTCAACGCGCACGCCGGCTCGTGGCTGCAGAGCTCCGGGCCGAGCGCCGTCGAGGACGAGCTGGTCGCGTGGCTCGCGCGCCGCGCCGGCCTGCAGCCCGAGCCCGACGGCGACGGCGACGGCGGCAACGTCATTGCCGGCGGCATCTTCGCGTCCGGCGGCTCCATGGCCAACCTGACGGCCATGGCGGTCGCGCGGGACACCAAGCTGGGTCGGAGCGCGCCCGCCTACCAGACGGGCGTCGCGTACGCGTCGACGCAGACGCACGCGTCCGTGGCCAAGGGCCTCCGCGTCCTGGGGTTCGCCGAGGACCGCATCCGGCGGATAGACGTCGATGACCACTTCCGACTCGACCCCGCCGCGCTGCGCAGGCAAGTGGAGGCAGACGCCGCGGCCGGCCTGCGTCCGTTCTTGGTAGTCGCGAGCCTGGGTACTACCAACACAGGCAGCATCGACGACCTGCCGGCACTTGCTTCCGTGGCGCGCGAGCGCGATCTCTGGCTGCACGTGGATGGGGCGTACGGCGCGTCTGTGGTGCTGTCGAACTCGCACTGGCATCTCGCGCGGGGGCTCGAGCAGGTCGACTCGTTGTCGTGGGATGCACACAAGTGGTTGTTCCAGACTTACGACACGGGCATCTTGCTGGTGAGATCACGGGAGCTGCTGCTTCGCACGTTCGCCAACAGCAACAGCGCAGAGTACCTGCGGGATGCGCTGGCCGGCGGACCGCCAAACTTCTGGGATCTCGGGCCCGAGCTCACACGGCCGGCTCGCGCCATGAAGCTTTGGCTGACGCTGCGGGTGCTGGGAAGTGATGCAATTGGCGCCATGATCGATCGTGGATTCGCGCTTGCCGAGACCTTGGAGACCAGGTGAGAGCGAAAGAGCCTTGATTCCCTTTCGAGGTGGTATTTTTTTTTCTCTGGGGATGATTCCCTAGGAAACAATGGCCTAGGAGTCGTGGTTCACTCCTCAAATGCGCTGCGCGGGTCGTTGCTGATCTTCGACTGCGACTAGGCTGCGCTCGCTGCCCGGCTGGGAAATAATCAGTCCGGCACAACTGGCCATCGTGGTGTTTAGGTACGCGCCGACGGGGCTCAGTGACACGGCGGCAGATGAGGCGAATCGAGCCATCTCGCGGGAAGCGATCGCCCGCAACGTGGCGTGCATCCTGACCACGGGAATAGGAGGCAAGACAGTGCTGCGGACCGTGACAATACAGCCTGACTTGACGGAGATAGATGTGACGGGCATCGTAGATCGGCTCGATGAGATCGCGAGAGAGGTAGGACAGGCGTCCCGACGAGTAGTGGCCAAACTGTAGCGAAGATGATACAGCTGCATACGAAAAGGGATAACCCCCCAGTTTTTCCCCAAGAACAGCGTCTTCGCCTTGGGAATCGGTTCTCTGCCTGCTGCCTCTCATTTATCTGAACATTATATGATAGGCACTAAGAGCGGTAAGCCTGGACTGTTAGCTATGAGGCATATATCAAATCTCGTGACAGATGACGGGTCGCTCATTTTGACGGTTCTTCATCCTCTGGGACTTCCTCGCCGGCCTCGATGGCCTGTTGCCGCTTTCTTTCTTGGCGCTGTTTCTTCTTCTCCAGCAGCTTATTGAGCGTCTTGGCTGTGTTGAAGACGCCTCCCGTGCCGGCGCCGCAAGCTGCGCAGCTTGGATCCTTCCTGTACCGTTGCAAGGCACAGGGCAGGCAGAAGTAGTGTCCACACCTAGTCACGATAGGCTCCTTGTACGGTCCTTTGCATATGATGCAGGCGAAAGGGATCTTCTCGAGGAGCGCTTCGTCGGCAGCATCGGCGTCGTCGGCAGTAGTCGCTCCACGATTGGCCGAAGCGAAGACTTTGCCCCCAATGTTCTTCTTTCCCTTGGTGACATTCTCCCACTCCTTGTCCAGTTGCCAACCTTGCTTGTAGACCTCACGAGCGTGGAGGAATTTGCAGTTGTCGCCGAAGCCGCAGAAGCCCGTCTGCTTGTAGTCCTTGCAAACATCTGGCGCAAAGTCCATCGTAGTGACGGTGCGGATATTGGTGGCGGCCTTGATGGGGCCCACAGTCCGGCTGGGGGCGTTCGGGTTCTTCTCTATGAACTTGGCCTGGTTCGCCAGGCCTTTATATGTCCCATCCGGCTGCTCCAAGGCACCCTTGCCGCTGGCCGACTTGGGAAGGGGACGCGTCTTCCCCAGCAGATTTGCGTCTTCGTCGAACCAGTCGGTCCGCTTCGTCGCATCGTTGGTGCTTGTGATGGGGGCCGTCCGGTCGGCCTCGAAAACGGTGGTGGAGCGCTCATCGTGCGTGGAGGGGCCGTTGTTTCTGGACGAGGCTGTCACGACGGCCTTGTTGTTCTTCCGCCGCTTGACTCGGTGGCCACCCTCGTCTTCGGAGGTGTAGGCCGAGTCATCGCTGTCACTGTCGCCGACAGGCGGAGGCGTGGCCGGACGCTTCCGGATATTGGCCTTGCCCTTGGCGCCTCGCCTCTTGAAGACGGCGACAGGCGCTACGGGGGCATCGGCGGTTGCCACGGCATCGGCAGTATTGTCATCGGCCATGATGTCAGGCAAAGACGCAGGCGCGGTCGTGTTTATTTTGATACAAGGAATGGGGGAGCCTGGACGACGGGGCTAGGAAACAGGGTCAGCTTCGAGAAAAGTACTAGAGGACCCACCTGAGGTAGGGGGCCCTCTTCGCTTTGCTTAGAGGGCGCAAATAACCTGGGATACCAAATAATCTGGGATAACTCCAACCTTCTTAGCTCTTAATAATCACCATATAACTAAGACGTTAATTACTATATTATATTACTATATTACTAATCTTTATCGGAGAAGTTATTTAATGGATGCAAATAATATATTAAGCATTTTTAGGTTTATTATAATTATTTAAGTTATTCGAATCACCTGCGTACTGGCCCAGGGTTGCCGTAACCGCGGAGGGCTATTAGGCACGCCGGTAATTATACCGGGACTCCCAGGTGGTATAAAAACCATATTATTATTACCGGCTTCTTTTTCGCTTTCCTTTAAATCGCTTTCTGCGTTTTATAGTAACCGCTTTTAACGGTCGGCTTATAGGGCTTTTTTTAGCAGTACAGGGTTAAGTGGCAGGTTTAGGGGGTTAAACGGCGGTGTGTTCTGGCCCAGTGTGATCTCTAGAGAGTTATTAGAAGTAACCGACGGTGCCCTGGGCCTAGGCATGGTTTTTAAAGGCTTCGGCTACGTAGCCTGCTATTCGCGCTATATATTAAAAGCCGGATTTATTAATAGATCTCCTTATGTTTATGCCTTTATAGGTGATTATTATAGCTAAGGAGCTACGGGTATAGGTATTATATTAATAGTAAATAACTCGTTTTTTAATAGCTTTTTAGGAGCCTGGCCCTTTGGGGTTCTCCAGAGCGGATAATCCTTACCATAGGGCATATAACTATAAAGACCTTTGCTTTAGGTAACCTAGGCTATAAAGCTATAATACCCTTAACGGTTAGCGTTATATTCGTCCTTAAGTTTTTGCTCTTTTTCTTTAGCCTTCCTGCGGCGTTAACGTACTTTTACGTTAGCTTATTTACGTGATTCTTTTATAGCCTTGGCTGCGTTATATGCCGAAAGCTTTTTATAAGTAATCGAGTTATACCGCTAGCCTCCCTTTTTTGGCTTTATAAAGGACCTTTTCCCTTTATTAACGTGCTTTTTAAGGCGGTTATTCCGGTTTCTAACCGCTAAATTATTAGCCCGCTTAAAGATAACTAATTAATCGGGCGCGGTTACGAAAGTCTTAATAGTATACCGAAATAATAAAAAAAGGAGGGGATTCGAGATATTAATATGCTTGCTTTTTAGGTAGTATATAGCCTTTTTAGTTATTATAATCTGGTCGGGCTTAGGTAGAAAAGCAGGTATTACGGGAGTTACCTGCGGTTTTGCTTTTCCTTATATTTATAACAGGATTTTCTCTGGATTATATGGTCGAAATCCGGCCTTTTTAAAGGCAGAGATCAGGTTACCTTTATTAAAGGCGTTATTATATATATTTTATAAATAGGAAACGAAATCCTTTCTAGTATATTCGAGTTCGCCGGTACGCAGGTATACTTATAGCTTTATTTAATAAATGTGCTTTATAATTCTGTAAATAACCAGGTTTAGCGGTTAAAATAGATATATAATATACGCCGGGAGGAAGATTAATATAATATAAAATAATAAGCAGTATATACCGGTTTTTTATATAATATACCTAGTAAAGTTATTAAGGGTTAATATACGCTAGATCTCCTTTTTCTTTAACTTCCTTTATATACCTCCTTTGCGGTTATGGTAATTCTCGCGGTTATTACGGGTCCGGTAGTATTCGTTAATACTAAACCACTTTTATAGAGTTAAACGCTTGCCCTTAGCGTTAACGGCCTCGCGGGTAAAGGTAAAAAACCTCTCGAAGGAGTAACGGTTAAAATGCTTTAAATAATCGACTTAAATATTAATAGTATTAAAGCCATTTTTTACCCTAATATATTACGATTCCGGGTTAGCCTAGAGGTAAGCCTATAAGGCGTATAGCTATGTTTTAAAAACCGTGTATGCGGGAATTTACTGGCTAGTAATAAAGCCTCCGCTAATAACCGTGGTAAACTCTTAATTAAAGAAATTTATAATTATTATTAGTGGTTAATCGATTATTTTAATTACGATAACCTTTTTATTCCCGGCTACTACTCTTAAGCGAATACCGGTTTTATTAGAGTTTTAGTCGTTTATTATTTATATATTTTTCTCTTATATTATTTCCTAACGCAGCTAATAATATGCTTCGATTCCCTTAACTTATTACTCGGCGCTTAAGCGGTTAACGTTCTTTGGGGTGGTTTTCGTTTTATATATCTCCGGCCGGTCCTTAATTTAATTCCGGAACTATAACTTATTAACAGGAGGTACCGGCGTAAGGCGGCGTGCTTAAAAATCGTTAATCGCTGCTTATAGTAAACCCTTATTCGACGGGAAGCCTCCTCGTTTTAGTAAGCAGATAAAAGCGATTATAATATTATCTTTTTTATCCGTAAAGCCCGGTAACCGGCCCCTAGGATTTACGCCGCGGGCGTTTAGCTTACCGGCTTTTATCGCCGTGATCTAATAATATATAAAACTCTTTAATATACCACCTTTTTCTGCGGCCGCTCGAAAAGAGTGCGTTTAAGCCTTACCAGATTACTCGGGATTCTTTAGTTTCTTAATGCCTTTTTAACGGAGTCGGTTCTGGTAGGCCTGGCGTAACTAGCCGTGGAGGGCTTATTTGGCTTTTTTAACGCTAATAGGTGGTATTAAGCGATCTTTAGAAGTTATAATAACCTAATGCTTTAATAAAGAGAGTTTAGTAAAATAATATAACGGTGGAATACGGAATTATAGGATTACACGTTTTGATTATATGGTGGTTGCTAAGAGCTAAGAAATTTAGAATTATTCCAGAATATTTAGTGTCCCAGGTTATTTGCGCCCCCTAAGCGAAGCGCGGGGTTCCCGAAGGACCAACCCCTTAGTAATCGAAATCAGGATTTGTGATCGGGTTTGGTGTTAATGCGCGAGGCCGTCCAGAATACCATGGAAACGTCTGAAGCTTAAAAATATCTGGGAATTTCCCGGCAGGCTCGCATGAAGCCGCAGAGAGCCGAGAGCCAACGCGCCGGCTACCATGCTAGCGGTGGTGTGGCTGTGGACTCTTTGCACTGTGTCAAGGCTACCGGATTGACACGGGCCGTGACGGACGCCGGAGCGGGAGCTGGGCTCGTCCCCCGGGACTCTAGCCCGAGGCTCTAGCCTGGAAAATACAGTTCAGCGGGCGCTAGTATACACTGTACCTGCCTTAGCGCTTCTTCAGACTTCGCTCGCCCAACGAGGTTGGCCCAAGGGCGGGATGGTGGGGTAGGTGGGGTTTGCTTCTTCCACCCGGGCCTGTCTTCGCTAAAATTGGTGTCTTCAGATGAACTTCATGCGTCGCGTTCAGCATTCATCGTGATCCAATGGTGCGGTGCGATGCCAGCTGTTCTGATGCCATCACAACACAAAAACACGTGTGTGGCGCTCAGCATCGAGTCGTCTTGTTACACTTCTCAGGAAACGCCTTGAATCGTGCCAGCTTTTTCAACTCCTCGAAGACCTACCTCGCTCCAAGCGGTACTTGATAGTACTTCAGTACCTACCTTACTGAAGTACGAAGCAGAATCTGTGTATACACTCGTGTCGAAAGACGCACCGTGTGCTTGTAACAGGCGGTGATGGTTCTGATGACTCTTGAGGAGCATGCAGTCCATTTATATGAGTGATGCACTGACCAGGCGTTTAATTCACGATCCACAGCGCTTCCAGGTGGCATCCATTCCTCACCCCATGAGCCCATGTCATCTTTGAGCTGCTGCGGTTTTCGCCCTTGTGTACCTCGCAATAGCGCGATTATGTATGGAGTAACTTGTAGATCGTAGACATCGCATCCTCAACAGCTTGTCTCGTCTTTCCTCACCTACCTCCTAATCCCCCCACTCCTACACGCCGACATCTTCCTGTCTTCTACCTTCCCGTCTCTCCCTTTTTTCTTCCTATCCCTCTCCCTCCCCTCCTTTGCTGCGAGGGGCGTTCCTGTTCGCGAGACAAGATATAATCCAGGAATCCGGTCCATCGGCGGTCCCGTCTGGATCCAGCTCCCGTTCCCGTGCCATTGTTGTTTTGGCGGGACGCGTCTCACACGGCACCCGCCTACCACATCGTTCATTCTTTCGACAGCAGCACTGCATTTCCTTTTGCTCGCATCTTAACCTCGGTCCTTCGCTTGACGTAACCAGCTCTCTGGTCCTCTTGCATATTTCCTATCTACCTATTTTCTCTCGGTCCGTTCTTTCAGTATCGGGGCAGGTCCATACAGAAGAATTTTAGGAAGAATTTTAGAATTCCGACGACAACCACGACCCGTCCACTGGATCACCACACATCGCTTCCCGTGTCACGGCTTTCCTAATTGTTAATTCATCGCTCTCTACGGAGTACCAGCACCCAGCCTCGTCGCCTTTCGACTGTTAAGTGCCTGGGGCTGTCATACTGTACCTAGTAGCAGGTGGGTGAGTGTCTTACAGAATGTTCCATGCATCTTCTCCCTTCCTCACTCCCTCTCCTCGGTTGCCCGGCACAGAAGTTCTCCCATGCTGAATGAAGTCAGACCCCGGCTCGGTTACCCGCGTCGCGCGCATCTTGCCCGTGTCACCCACAACTCCAACCCTGTTGTTACCGCGCCTGCGCACCGAATTTCTGGCGCGCGCGCCTTGCATTGCGCTACCTTTTTAGCTGCAGTCTTCAGATCCAGCGCCGACACGCTACTCCCAATACTACCACCGCTCGCGTCAACGGCCGAGTTGCCTACTTCGTATCTCGCCGATAGGGGCTTCTTCGTCCAATACCGCCCTGTCAGTCACATACTTCTCCGTCTGGACATTCCAGCTGATCTGGCCTGAGCTGAGGCTGGAATCGGTCGTCTTCTTTATTTTCTTTTTTTCTTACCAGGGACGTGTTTGCTGACTGTCAGTCTCGACCGCACAGCGTCTTCTTACTTGTGTGGCAGCCGGCTCCTCTCCGCCTCCCTTGTCGCTGCAGCTGGGCCTGCCACCCTTCCGTTGTCGATCCTGAGAAACATCCTTGCGCTCTCCTCCGACGTCCATTGGCCTGAGGAACCTGCCCTCTATCAGGCGCATCGGCTTCTCGACACGCCGACGTCTCCTGCTTACCGCACTAGATCTCTACCCACACAACCTTCGCAGCTACTGCATGCCGCAACTTTAATCCAAGGGGATACCGCCTCCTTGGATCCGCCTCGGAATCGGCGACCATGGCCTCTTCGACTTCCGCCGACGAGGCTGGTCCTTCCCTCGCCCTCCAGAATGACCCTTTTGCGGAAGCAGCCCCGCCGGGCAGTCCAACCCACCACCGCTTCTCTAACTTCGACGCCCAGTTGTTTGCCCTGGGCCCCAATGCCTCTCACGCCCAAGCGAGAAAAGCCTTAGAGGCGCACCTGGCCGAGACGGATCGGAGGATGGAAGAGGCTGGGAAGCTGGGGACTGCGCTGGTCCATCAGCGCGAGGAGTTGACGGAACGCTTGAAGGACATGGAGAAGTTGCAGGCCGAGGAGGAGCTCTCTCCCGACCTGCGCCAGAAGCTCTCCGAGATCGAGAAGGACTACCACGACGTTGCCAGAGAGAGCGCCCGCGCGTTTCTGCCCAAGCAGAGAATCCCTAGCAATGAAGCTGCTGCTGGGTCGCCCTTTGTGCCCGAAGGCAAGGGTGGAAGGGTGAGCAATCGCCCCCAGGTAGATTGGGACTCCAGTACCTATACTGATCTTTTGTAGCGTTCCGTGAGCCCCTCCAAGTTCGAGGCCCGAGCTACTGGCTCGCCGACCAAACTCACCGTCCCCAATCGGAAGATACGGAATCAGCCTGCCAACCGCATCCACGACATCGAGTTCGCCGCCGAGATCAGCACATCCCTGATTACCCAAGTGCGCAACCTCCAGGGTCTGCTCCTCGAGAAAGATGAAGAGCTGCGAGTGGTCGTAGGGGAGAGGTCCAAGCTTGAGTACGAGGCAGAGGGCTTTCAACAGAGGCTCAAGGCTCTCGACGAGAGCGAACACCGCTACAAGGATGAGAACTGGAACCTCGAGACCCAGATACACGAGCTCATGGCTAAGGAGAGGGAAGCTGCCGACCGCGAGAAGAAGCTCAACCAGACCCTTCATCTCATCCAGGCAGAAAAGAGCGCGGCGCAGCGAGAGCTGGACGAGGTTAAGCTCAGTCACTCCAAGCTGACCGAGGAGCACGCTGCCACTGTCAAGCATCACGACATCGAGCTCGGCACGGCAAAGCGCACCATGGTGATGGGCGAAACTGAGAGAGCGGCCATGCAGAGGAAGATAGAAGACCTCACTGGCCAGAACCAGGAGCTTGCCAAGGCCATATCTGTCTCTCAACGCGGCAGGAAGTTGGAACGGCAGTCGGTGTTCGGCATGAGCGATGAGGATTTCCACACCGCGCACGACAATAGCACGCCTGACGAGTCGCCCCCGCCGTCTCCTGTCAAGGGGACACCTCGCCACTCGATGCTCGAGACCGAGACGTTAAAGACGTCTCTGGCCCATGCGCAGCGCACCATACAGGGTCTGCGGAGCAATGTTCACCGTGAGAAGACCGAGAGGATGGAGGCTAGAAGACTGCTCCAGGAGGCTCGTGACGAGATCGAAAGGCTCCGTAGCGATCCTGTGCCGGCTGGCAAACGTGCGCGAAAGACCGACTCGAAAGAGTTCAAGAAGCCCCTGCGGTTATTGGGCGGTGTGCGCTCTATTCGCAGTGAGATCTTCTCCGAGGATCCCAACTGGGAGGATCACCCCGACCATACGCAACCGTCCCAATCTTCGACGTTGTCTAGCGATACGAGCACACTTCAGCCCGTTGCCGATCATAGTGATCATTTCGACACCGCCAACGAGACAAGCGACGCAGCATTCGAGACTGCCAATGAACGGGGGACCGAGACGGATGACTTCCATACAGGTGCCGAAGAATTTTCCAGCGACGACGTCGATACTGAAACCGACAGCCCGTCCAAACGCCACACCCTCAGAGATAGAAGACCAGCCACTATGTCTTCTATCTCTTCGGGCCTGGCCAGGAGTAGCTCATTACACAGTACGGCTTCCACCGATGATGATGATGATTACCCCTTCGATACCGACTCGAGGTCAGGGTCCGCTCTGCCGTCTCTTCAACAGAAATTTCCCCTTCGTGTCAGTCGAGGGGCGTTCCGCCGATCGAGACAAGCCAGTGAAGAGCCCATCCTCCAAAGCAGCCCAATCAGCAGAATCAACAGCAGCCAGATGGGCACTCCCCAGCAACCCATCCAAAGCTTGGCCGCCGAATTGGGCGACTTTGACGGTAGTGACAACGAGTCCAGTCTGTCTGCAACTCCTAGCAGAAGGTCTCTCAGGGGTCGAACCGCGTCACCGCCGCCTGCCGTACCACCGCTGCCCAGGCCTGCCATGGTCGATAGTGGCATGGTGACGGAACCCATGTCCGAATTCGCCCCTCCTTCGCCTACAACAGTCGCTGACAGGCGGGCGTCTATGTATACCGAGGCCAACCGGCTCTCCATTGCCTCGTCTGTGGACATGGAGGAGAATTTGGCTAAGTTCCCCTCGCCTCCCATGACATCGCCCAGGCGCGACTCTGTCCTCCCACCGGAGCTGGTCGTATCGAATGTCCACGCCCATGTCGTGGAACCTCTGCCTGAGCCAGACACTCATTCTGCCGAATTGGCGGCTCTTCGTGCTGAACATGCCGACCAGTTGAAGCAGATGAGCATTGAACACACAGCCAGTCAAGCAGCTGCCGTGGAGGCTTTGAGGACCCAACATGCAGACCAACTCAGCCAGTCCCAGGCCGAGGCTAGGCTGGCTCACGCACAAGAGTTGGAGGCTCTCATGTCAAGGCATGCTGAAGCCGCCCAGAAGGCTGCATCTGAGGCAAATGAGGCTCGCGAGCGCGAGATCGAGGCTCTCAAATTAGCCCATGCTGAACATGCCACGAAGACCATGGCAGAAGCCCATGCTCTCCATGGCCAAGAATTGAACGCCCTGAGGGCTACTCATGGCGAGGAGCTAGCTAAGAAGGAATCAAATTCGAATACCGCCCATGCGAGAGAGCTCGATGATCTTCGGGCTTCTCACTCAGCGCAACTAGCGCAGAAAGAGTCCGATGCCAAGGTCACTTTTGCTGCTGAACTTGCTGCCCTAGAAGCCGCTCACGCCGAGAAGCTGCTGCAGAGGGAATCAGAAATCATGTCGGCCAACTCTGCTGATACTGACACGTTGAAGGCAGCACATGCCGAGCAAATGGCCCGGGCCGCATCTGAAAGCAAGGCCGCTTTTGCTGCTGATTTGGAATCGCTAAAGGCCATGCATGCCGACGAGATATCCAGATCGAAGCGAGAGAGTGATAACGTCCATGCCGCTGAGATTGCTGCTTTGATCGCTTCTCACGCAGATCAGATTGACCGCTCCAGCCACGAACTTACCGAGAGTCACACCAAGGCATTAGATGCTCTCAAGGCTAGCCATGCTGAGCAGATTGAACGGGCCCAGCAGGAATCCAGCACGATCCATGCTGACGAATTGGAAGTCTTGAAGACATCACATCTGCGACAAATCGAGGACGCCAAGGATGCCATCAGTGCTGCTCACTCCAAGGAGCTCGAGACCCTCAAGGTATCCCACAACAAACAACTTGAGGGCCTGGAGAAGGAGAATGCGGCTGCCCGTTCCGCAGAAATCGCTGCTCTTGCTGATACTCACGGCAAGCAGTTGGAGAAGCTGCAAAAGGAAAATGAAGCTGCTCGGGCTGCAGAAATAGCTGCCCTGGTTGCCTCGCACGGGACGCAACTGGAAGAGCTGCAAAAGAAGAATGAGAGTAGCCATGCTGCGGAGATTGCCGCTCTGGTGGCCTCTCATGTCAAGCAGCTCGAGTCTCACAAGACCGAGAACGAAGCTGCGAACTCTCGAGAATTAGCAGCCCTCAAAGACAAGCATGCCCAGGAGATCGACTCGCTGAACAGGCAGCACGCCGCAGTTCACGCCGAGGAGCTAGAAGGGTTCAAAGCAGCTCTGGCGAAGCAGGTGGAATCCTCCAAAACGGAGGGTGATGCTGCCCACGGCCAGCAGATCGAAGCGATAAATGCCGCCCACGCCGAGATCATCGACGCTCACAAACGTGATAGCGAGAAGTCCCATTCGCAAGCTCTGGAATCGCTGAAGTCGGCGCACGAAAGAGAAATGGGCGCGTTGAAGAGCGAACATACCGCGGCCATGGCCAAGGAATCCGACACCATCACAGCTGGTCACCTAGAGGAGCTGGAGGCCTTGCGAGCCGAAAACGAAGCCACCAGAATCAACTTACTCGAGGAAATTGCAAGCACACATGCGCATGAGCTGGAGGCCCTCCGGAAGGAGAGTGATGCCGCTAGGGAAAAGGACATGGCAGAATTAACCGCAAAGCACGACAGCGGCCTAGAAGCTCTCAAGAAGCAGCAGGAGACTGCTCTCGCATTGCAACTAGGGGAGGTGGACAAGGCTCACACGGCAGAGCTAGAGTCGCTACGCCAGCAAAGCGAGGCAACCAAGGCTGGCGAACTCCAGTCGCTGAGTGCAGAGCACGCCAAGAATCTGGATGCACTCAGGGCCGAGCATGAGGCAACTCTGACACGTAAGATGCAGGAACTCTCTAACGGCCATTTGGAGGAGCTTGACAGCGTCCGCCGTGAAAACGAGTCTGTCAAAACTAAGGAGCTTGCTGCAGTGTTGGCCAGTCACAGCAGTGAACTGGACACTCTCAGGGGTGACCACGAGACTAGCCTTGCTCGAAAGCTGCAGGAACTCTCGGACAACCACACGGAAGAGTTGAACAACCTCCGCCGTGAGAATGGCGCTACTAAAGCCGAGGAGATTGCTTCGGTCGGTGCCAGCCACGAGCTTGCACTGGAGAAGCTCAAATCTGAACACGTGGCTGAACGCCAGCGCGAGCTGAAGGAGCTACATTCTACGCATGCTGCTGCTCTTGTATCTCTCCGCACTGAACACGAGACATCGTTGGAGCGTGCTCTGCTGGATCTCAAGACTGAGCATGCTGGAACATTGGAGGCTCTGAGGAACGAGCGCGACCTCAGCCAATCCGAAGCTCTCGAGGCTTTGGGTCTCAACCACGCCAAGCAGTTAGATCAGCTGAAGGGCGAGAATGATGCGGCTCTTGCGAGAGAGCTTGATGAGCTCAAGGCTCAACACGCCAACCTGCTCCAGTCCCACGAGCACGAGCGTTCAGCAGAGAAGAACAGGCTGGTTGCCAGCCACGCATTGGAGCTCGAGGCTCTGCGGAAGGCATTGACGGTCCCCAGGCCCGAGTTGGGCTTCTCGCCAATGAGCGCAGTCCAAACGGAGCCTGTGGTGATGCCTGAACTGAGGAGCCCAAAGAGAGATGCCTTCATACTCCCATGGGATGGTCAGGGACCACGCACCCCCTTCGGCAAGAAAAGTAAGAGCACAGACGCCCCGATTATCGCTGAAGATGACACTCGCCAATCTCCAAATGCCGCCACAGGCCCTGGGACTCCAGAGTCCCAGCGGCCGTTCCAGGAGATGTCTACCAACACCGATGCCCGTCTGCGTAGAGTACCCGTCGACATGTCTCACCAGAGTGCTCAAACTACGTTGACCTCGGAGGGTCTCGATCGACTGATGAAGAGCCAGGAAGCGGCGGTTTCGTGGGAAGAGCCGCCTTCGCCGTCCTCAGTGATCCGCATCAGGCGAGCCTCGCAAGATAGTACCGGCAGTATCGCGCGGGCCAGACTCCGAATGGGCGACTCGCCAGTCTCTGCGCCGGGCCCCATACCCGCACGAAGACCTGGCAGCTCGGCTAGTGGTCGGACTTCTTTCCAGGATATGCCACCATTGCCTGCCAACCACCGTGAAGCCATTGAAGCTGCGCGCACAAGCTCTTCACATGGTGGTAAAGGGACTATGGGTCCTCCGTTGCTGCCAGCTTCTGCTTACAGGAACCCTGCCGGTCGTCCACTGACACCTAGCAGCAAGCCGCCACTGTCACCGACCAAGGGCTCCCTTACGCCTCGCGCTGGTCGGACTCCCGGGTATGCCGATGTCCACTCGCCAACCAAGATGCCAGCTCGCAGCAGGCAGTCGTCCATGTCGTCTTTCGCCTCTGAGATCGACACAAGATTCAATATCCGGCCGGACATGACCATGGAGGCCGCAGGCTTTGGGCCTGGGACCGACCCTCGCATGATCCAGGCTATCACGCAAACCATGATTGGAGAATACCTCTGGAAATACACGCGTAAGGCTGGACGGGGGGAGATGTCAGAGAACAGACACAGGCGGTACTTCTGGGTGCATCCCTACACCAGAACCCTCTACTGGAGCGACCGAGACCCATCCACAGCCGGCCGCTCTGAGCTGAAGGCCAAGAGCGTCCCCATTGAGGCCGTGCGTGTCGTCACCGATGACAACATCATGCCCCCAGGCCTTCACAGGAAGAGCCTGGTCATCATATCCCCCGGCCGAACCATCAAGTTCACCTGCACAACCGGCCAACGCCACGAGACGTGGTTCAATGCTCTGTCGTATCTTCTTCTCCGCACCGGCAACGAGACCCAGGCCGATACGGAAGAGATGGCCGGAAACATCACCCAAGACGACATCGACGAGTTCAACCCGTCGCTGAGTCGGAGACCGGCGAGCGGCACCCGGGCAAGGGCGCCCCCGTCGCTTTCCTCATACAACTCTAGGACCACTCGCAACGACTCTCCCAACGTCGATATCTCCATGAGCATACCCACTCTCACGCCCACACGCGAGAGAGACGCAGTTCGCCCTACCACTCTGGGGAGACTCAGTGGGTACTTCAAGTCCAGCGGAATCGGGGGCACCTTCAACAGCATGAGGACTCGGAGCCACACCCCCCACGACGGCGCCATCTACGAAGCCAGTGAGGTGGCGGTCCACGACAGCGCCGAAGACCTGAGACAGATTATTGAGCAGCAAGATAGGGAGTCTGACAGGCTGGAGAACGTCAGAGCCTGTTGTGATGGTAAGTCGTTGTGGCCCGTTCCACGTGTTTCGACCCAGCTGACTGACCCCGCTGTAGGCAAGCATGATGTCGGGACACTATCGCACACGGCAAAACGTGGCCGCCTCGCCAGCATGCACACGAATCACTCCCACACTCACCCAGGGCAGTCGACGACGCCGACGCCGATGAGTTCTGTGCGATCCCGCGGATAGATAAATTTGACCTCCTTTTCTTGCTCCCGCATGGTATAGCCAGCCAGCCAGCCGTATTTTGTTGCGCAGTTGTCTTTCGATTCCCGCTCGACCGCTTCCATATACCCCTCTGCAATTTTCTTTCTTCATCATTCCGCCATCACGCAAAGACTGGGAATGGTTATTTCTCTCTTTCCTCCTCACGACGTCAACGACTTCTCTTCCTTGTTTTGTCATCTCGTTATTTACTCTTTCCCACCTTCTCGTTCGACGTCCCGTTCGAAAGACGCCGCTGTTGCGAATACCCCCTCGAGGCGTGCACGCGTGCGATCGAAACGTCCCGGAACTACATAAATGGTGACCTGAGTGGCCTGGCGTGGCCTGCCCGTCCTGTCGAAATTGCATGGTCTTTGCCGTGAACAGGCACAGGGTATCTGTCAATGATGCTCTCTCGCGTTGGGCGCGGTTGGGGTCGGGATAAGTTGGCGGACTTTTTTTTTGGCTGGCGAGAGAGCCTGGGGGAGAGAGAAACAGAGAACAGAGACGGAAAGGGAGGGCGAGCCTGGGTTGCTTGCTGTGTGTCTCGTATTATCAGTCAGACTACCTAGAGTGCTTGAGAAAGTCTTGTAACTACATGGCATGGCGTGGCATGAATGTTTTATCCTGATGCTGTCTATTCTTCTCTCTAACTATCTATCTCTCGAGCTGCAACAATCGCGCTAGACATCCTGGCTCTTGCCCCTCCCTCTTCCCCTCTCTCCGTTTTTCCCTCCCTCTCTTCCTTGAGGCTTTAACGGAGGAGGGTTTTTTTTTTTTTTTTGGGAAGGAGAGGAGGGCGCCGCCGGACAGAAAGAGTGTATATGTGGTAATTAATTGGTCGAGGTGAACAGGCAGAACAGACAGAACAGACAGAACAGACAGAACAGACAGAACAGACAGACCAGACAGCCTTTGAAATGTGGATCCTTGTTATTCCGATTCTCTGCCTCGCTGTCTTGTCTGCCTGCATCTGTATGTTGGGCCCTCTAAGTGCCTGAGTTCTTGATTTGCTCTCCAGGTAAGTACGTACGGAGTACTTGACTAAGTGGAGTCCCTAGGCACTTCTCATCGAGCACCTCTCCTCGAGTATCCGTCCATCTCTCTATCTCCCCCTCCCCCTCTCCCTCTCGCAACTCGAGACAGCACGACGCCGGGAGCGAAATATGGTTCGTCAGCTAGCATCACGAGCTGCGCAATGACGAGAAGGAGACCGACCGTTGCTGCAGTGGATTAATAGGTAAGCGTCCTGTGTTATGCGTCCAACTCATCCAAGGGCGCTCTCCCGGAGCTCACTCTCCCGGAGCTCACTCTAATCTAACAATACACTTGTGGTGTGACCAGGTCAGTACATCTAAGGTACCTCACCTTGAAACCGTGTTTAGCATCGCCATTGATAATCAGAGCCTGCAGGGTCTCAGCAGACGGGAGCTCGCCCGTCCAGATGTTGCTGCCTCCGAACTTCCCTCGGTGCGCAGTGATGGTGCGCAGTGCCTGGATGACTGTGGCGTAAGGCTTGGATTCGGAGGGCACTTTGTTTGGGTGAATATCACACAGGACGGCGACGATTTCCTTCCAATCGCCGAATCTAGGCGGATATTCGTCGAAGATTGCATTCCAGTACTTAAGTAAATAAGTAGTTAGCAACTGCTGATCGTTACGGGAAAAGTCCAACGGAGTGAGCGGTTGAGTACTGAAACACCTAAGTAGATCCAGAATGTCTATGCCGTTGCAACCTGATTACACAGTTCATCTTTTGAAATAACAAGTTAAAACTGAGAAGTTGATTAATTACCTAGTGTTGACTCAATAGTACGGGCACTGCACTTGAATTTTTATGGGGCATGCGCTTAAGTCAACTCAGCCACTCGCTCAGTCTAAAGGCGACACTCGCTAGAAGCTGGTCGGGGTTACCCCACTTCTAGCTCGGGCGTATCTAGCAATTAACCATGTATTAAGCCAAAGCTTATAAGGGCTTATCAGGGCTTATCATGGTTATCAGGGCTAATTAGAGCTTATTAGATCTGATGATCCCTGAGGTCTAGTATGTTTTGTGTGGCTTCTTCTGTCACTTCTAGCCGCGCGAGCCCTTAGCCGTATCGGGTCGAAACAAGAGAAACTTAAGTCTGGGTGTGATCCCCATACAAATTTAAGTACCGCTAGTCTTTACTCGATACGTGGTTGATTGCTAGATACGTGGCCCGAGCTAGAAGTGGGGTAACCCCGATCAACTTCTCGCGAGTATCTAGATCCCATAGTTCCGGTTTAAAGAACTAGAAGGGTTTAAGCGCAAAAAGATCAATCAACCAGTACCACAAATGTAGTTTAGTGCCATTAGAAGTAAAATCGATTGTGCACCTAATAACTAGAGAAAAGCCAATCTGAAGTAAGGGGTTGTTGAAAGCGTGAATTTGGATTGTGTGCTTAGCTGGACCGCTGATACGTTACCCGCTCTGTGATGGATGATCTCACAGGAATGCCTCACACTCAGAGTGCTCTGAACTGAATAAAGGGACCGCTCTCCCAGCCAGCAATCGAATAGTGGCTTTGAAATCTCAATTCCGATTCCTCGCCTGTCTCATCTGATGTGTTTGACCAGAGTTTCGGTGAAGCCGCTGGTTGTTCTGGGCCGTGTCTGAAGTCGTAGTTCACCAGCACGTAAGCGTAAGCGATGCTGGCTACCCTAATGGCTACGTGCGAGCCGGCGCAGTTCCTCGGTCCTATTGAGAACGGCGTGAACATCTGCCTAGCCAGGGCATACTCCTCTTGGGGCAGAACGCCCTCGAGCCATCTTTCTGGCCAGAACTTGGTCGGGTCGCGGAATATCCGACCATCCCGGAACAAGGAGAAGAGGCTCATCCCTATGTTGCTTCCCACTGGTAGGAGTAGGCCTCCCGGCCCCACCGTCACCGGGTCTTCGCATTCTCTCCAGTGGACTCCACAGGCCGGAGGCAACATCCGCATGACTTCGTCCATGACGGCACGGAGATAGATGTGGGATTCCAGCCGGCAATCCCACACCACATCTTCACCAGGCTTAAAGATACTTCGCATCTCGCGTGCCAGTGTTTCATAAGCGGTCGGATTATGAGACAGATAATGAAGAAGCCCGGAGAGCATCATGCCATATGCGTCGGCCGAGGAGAATGTGCTGAAGGCACCTTCGCCGATCATCTGGGCGTGATTGTGGCCAGGCCGCTCCAGCAACCCCAGGCCACTCTGTATCACGGGGCCAAAGATGCCATTGCTCTTTTCGGTATTGTTGGCGATGGCTTGCTCCATGAATTTCTCATACCATCGAGCGAATGACTTCGCCCTCGGAGAAAAGAGGAGCAGGAGCTTGCTAATTGCGTTGCCTACCCCAATGCCACTAAGGGTAGGAAGCTGTTCCCACAGGCCCATCTTCTTCTCATGGACGTGTAGAGCCGGAAAGACAAAGTCTCTTGCTGGACTGCGAAGTAGATTTGTCTGGACGCCGAAGCCGAGATCCGACATAG
This sequence comes from Xylariaceae sp. FL0804, assembly GCA_022539325.1. Taxonomy (NCBI): domain Eukaryota; kingdom Fungi; phylum Ascomycota; class Sordariomycetes; order Xylariales; family Xylariaceae; species Xylariaceae sp. FL0804. Next base: position 2,198,829 of record JAJKLG010000006.1, on the reverse strand, counting down.
TGTCAAACCCGAGATAAAGATCTGGCAAACCAGTGTCAATAGCTGTACAGTTAGCGAGTGACCTTGGACTAACCCCATTTCCGCATGTCGGCGGGCTGGCTCCAGGCCTTTGGCTTTTCCGAACCCATGATCTGGGCAAAGTAGACTTCTAGATGGTGGACCACGGCCTTATCGTATAGAGCCAGAGACTGCGCGCCGACTCCGCTTCGAAACACCCGTCTCAAATTGTGGTGCAACTTCTTGTCAATCGAGGTCATAGTACTCCAGCCGTCTGGGATCGGGATCATTGTCTCGTAGCCTCTGGCCTTGCGGAAGGGCTTCCCATGCCCGTATATGCCTGGGAACTCGATGAGCAAGCTAATTCAACGGGTTGGCTGGAGGGGAGCAGGAACTCAACTTACCGACCATATCGGGTGGATGGAGCGAGAGGACTTGGTTCGGTGCATAACGGATCATATCTCCTACCATATCTGAGTGATCGGCGGATAAAACGAGAGGGTTCCGGCTCACTGACCATACTTCATATGACATCGCTGAATATCGAGATGCATGGTACCTCGCCAGGAATGGTATGCAGAGTATAGGCTTGTGGCCCTGGCCAGGAAAGGTCCCGGCACTTGACTGAAATGATGGAACCATAGACGACGGATTACGATCGCCACGAGCTGGGAATCTTAGAACACATCAGGGGCCAGCTCGACCATGGCGGTGGTACGTACGATGCAAACACAGAAGAGGCCTGCCCGGGCTGCGAAGCATGCCAAGCCCAAGGGTGTGACTCCCGATAACGTCGCCATGACTTCGGTAGTTATTGGTAACAACTTGAGGGGCGGCTGGGAAGACCGAGAACGAAGAGCGCCTCTGATAGATATAACCTTGCCACGGGAGGCGGCGGACTTGGTAGGCTTTCCGCCTCAGTCTGATTTCCGGGGAAGTTCTTATAACATGATAGAGGCTTTACATGCGACCCGAAAGGGGCGGCAGCGTAGCGGGGTGTGTGAGTGTGTGGCTTGTTCGTTGCCTCACGGCCTGTTGGCTGTACGGGATGACCCAAGAACCAGAAAAGGACGCAAGGTCCTTCGATTGAGGCTTGCGGCCCGATCTCCGGCAGAGGTCCTCCATCCCCTGCTGGCAACAAGCCTGTAGCTCAAGCCACATACCGGTTCGACCGGCACATTCACGTTGGATATCATGGATAACCGTTGAGTCAGCGAGCTCCCCTTCTTTTTTAAACATGGTGGTAGAGTGAGCGCCTATTCGATTTACGAGTGCTGCCTGAGCTTACCGGCTCAGTCGGTGAGACCTCCACGCACTCCATGGTTTCATTGACACGACATGATCACTTCACGTCCTCCTCTGGTTCTCTGAGGTCCCCCAATGTATCAATGGGGTGAGCAGCTGAATGCATTAGCCAAGTGCCAAAATGCAACGTCGCCGTGACAGATTGAAGTTGGTCCTTAGATGGACGGAAATAGCGCACGGTGGTAGGCGTAGTACGACGCTGGGCTATCAGCCTGACTGTGTTGGCGCCGATCATTGATGTTTGGCTGAAATTAATGAGACGCGGCACTGCTCAGACGTAGTCCTGAGACTTCGGTATTGGGCGAATGAATTTTGATGGACCGGCTAGGCGCCCATTTTTTGGCGTAATATGGGCAATCACATGGCCTGTTCGCTCAGTCTGTTCGCATGTCTTGGCTCATGCAAATTCATGGTAACATCGTGGGCTTCACACGGCCCGTTGTCATCAGCCTTGGGGCGTCCCGGTTCCAGCTTTGCAAAGTGGCTATTACCTGCCAGCCTGCAGCTGCATATATTTTTGGCCGGGTCACACGGAACCAGGAAGTGGCCGTGGTCGTCAGAGGGAGCCCTATACCTACCATACGGTTGGGGTGAGGATAGTATCTATATTTGCCACTGTCTCACAAGGGGTCTTGCGAAAGGGCTGATCAATCCTTCAAGAGGTCGTTGCCGGATATACATGCTCATTCGCCAATGCCTTGGACGTCTCGGGACGTTACATGCTCGCCTCCATAGATCCTACCCTGCGGTGGAGACTGGCAGAGTACAGGGGAGAGAGATCGACCCAAGGCCCAATCAGAGAGATGCAAGTTGGAAAGCCGGAGCATGGATAATTGTCCGGTCCGCTACGCCCGGTCTTCCTTCAGGCACTGCTACAGCCCAGCCTTGTAAGAATCTCCGTTACATCGTGGATCTCACGCACCTGATTTCTCAAGGTCTGCGCCACAGGTCGTTGTGTGTCGATGTACTTAGCCCGGAGGATGTTGGGGCGGCGTACGTGAGAAAGTGACTCTAGCCTTGAAGCAGCCTGTAGGCAACACCACATTCTGCTTCATCGGTCTTGTATTGTGCGTTTGGCGCGTCTGTTGCGCATAAAAGCGCTAATGCTTTGGGTCTTGCCCCGTGACAGTGTCTTGCTTTGTATGCGTGCTGGGTCAACGATTTGACCCGCCCTTAACTCATACGATGGTATCGGACCCAGTGATCCAGTCCTCGCCTCGTCGTGTTGCAATAGTTGGTGGAGGGATATCAGGTATTGCGTGTTCGTGGAGCATACGAGATCATGACTTCGTTGCCGATATTTTTGAGACTGGCAGCCGGCTTGGTGGGCATGCAAATTCTGTGCCGTTCGAAGGCAATGGGGAGAAGGTGAATGTGGATACTGGATTCATAGCCATGGACGAAACAACATACCGTGAGTATGACGGCTGTCACCGCGCCGTCAGAGATGCTGATCGTATAAACAGCTCAGTTCAACAGGTTTCTTGGAGACCTTGGCATCAAGACGATTCCGACTGACATGTCTTTCGGCGTGGCGACCGCCGATGGAAGCATAGAATGGGGCAGTCACTCAGTCATAAGCTTCATCGGGTGCATCTCCAACGTCTTTCGACCATCCCTCTGGAGGCTTCTGTTCGATATCCTGCGCTTCAGCCTGTTCGCCAAGGACATATTGTACCAAAATGGTGAAGCTCCGGAGCAGGAAGAGCTCGGCATACTCAAACACGATGGCAAATTTGAAACGAGTCCTTGGAAACCGAGCCAGAGGCCGCAACTCGAAGCCATCGGCGAGTACCTACGAGCCCAGGGGTACTCTGAGCACTTTATCGCCCTCTTCCTCATCCCCATGGTGGCTGCTCCCTGGTGCATCGACCCAGATGAGTTTGCGCGAACCTTCCCGGCCAAAGCGCTGATAAAGTTCATGTGAGTCCAGCATCTGTCGTCCTGCACTGCAAGTAAATGAGTATTGACGCAGCAGAAGGCTGGATCACCGCCTCCTAGACACTCCATTCAGGCGGCTCAGATGGCGTTCGTTCCGCAACGGATCAAGGACCTACGTAGACGCTTTCCAAAACAACCTGCCCTGCCATCACAGGTTGCACTTGAACACGACTATCCAGCGCGTTAGACGCGCGGGGAACGAAGTAGTGGTCCGACTCGAGAACGGCACGTGTCGGAAGTACGACCACGTAATACTGGCCATACATGCCAACCAAGCTCTCCGCCTATTGGGCGACGGTGCCACTCACGAGGAGCGCACGATTCTCGGCAGCTTCAAGACTACCAGTAACACGTGCTATCTGCATTCGGACACATCTGTGAGTAGCCCCATCTCGACTCCTATGATCAGTCAGGCTGCTAGAGACTGGCCCTGTCTGACCTACCATACCGGTATACAGCTTCTACCAAAGCGCCCGTCTGCTCGAGTGGCGTGGAACTGCTTTGTGGAAACCAGAGAGCCCCCGAAGTACCTCGGAGACTATAAAGTCCCAGCCCCGAGTGTCGGGGGGAGTAGGATATCCATCACCTTCGACATGAACAAGCTCCAGGCCATACCGATGCCCGGGGAGCCGGGAAGTCCCGGTCGTGTGCTCGTGAGCATGAATCCTTTGCGGGCACCGAGCACGAGCACTTTTCAAAGCAGCCAGGAATATCAGCACCCGCTTGTCAGCTCGGAGAGCATCTTGATGGCACCGCATCTGAACAGGATAAACGGCGTGGGAGGGATCTTTTTCGCGGGGGCCTGGATGGGGTTCGGCTTCCACGAGGACGGGTTCGCGGCAGGAGCACACGCCGCCCGTATGCTGATAGAGGGAGGGGACGCCGTTCCGCCTCTGGACCTGGTGTCCGGCGCACGCTTTGAGCGGGTAAGAAGGATTGGTATTCTAGAGTGGATTCTCCGGCTTTTCGTCCTTGCCATTCAGTGGCTGCTGACATTGGGATAAATCTGATAGGTAACATGAGAAATTGGCGTAGATACCACGACATGTATGTCTTCATGTTGCGTACTTGTCCATGGAGCCAATAGTCTCACTTTCCCTACTCTACATGGCTGGAGGTGCCCAGGGAAGACACATAAGGAGGTACCTCAGGTATGGTACGGAGGTGTATCTACTTCGGACAGAGATCCGTGTTTTCGAAATCTGGTCTCAAGATCTCCTGCATCACAACCGGTAGTCCGAAGAGCAGTCGGGGTCTTGACCCAAGCCCTCATATGGACAAGCCGCTCCCAACAATATGAGGGCGGCTCCATGTGCAGACTAGATCTTGGGCTCAGCGCCGGCCTTCTTTCCGCGACGCTCTTCTTCCCATGTTTCTTTGGAGACCTTTGCATCCTCCGATTTGCGCACGTATGCATCGTACAGCGAGGGCCAGCCGCCCCCGAGGGTGCGGATGTCGACGGGGCGGCCGGTCTTGACGTCGACATAGCTGGTAGAGCCCTTGACGTCGGCGACGACAGCCTGCTGCTTGAGTGAGTAGAGCGATACGGTGCCGTTGTTGCGCGTCGGCTCGATGAAGCCTTGGCGATAGGCGGCGATGATCTGGCCATTTGGGTCAGCGTCCTGTGTGCAGCCACAGCACAGGCATATGCGAGACACACGCACCGAGTCGGGATACCTGACCTGCCTCCGGAGGTCGAGCTCATACTTCTTCACAACGATGATGACGCTCTTGCCCTGGATCATGTCGTCACATTCCTTCTTGCTCAGCCACTCGTCGTAGCCCTCCATGATGCGGAAGAGGCACGAGCCGGCCCAGTGCATGTACTGGGAGTGCATGACGTGGCCGTAGGGGTCTTGGTCCTCGGCCCAGACGACGCCGTGCTCGACCATTGTCTTCGGGTCGTAGCCCGCAGCCTCGAGGTCCGCCAAGGCACTGCCTCGGAGGTGTGAATAGGGATCCGTGTTAGGGTGACGTGCAGGGGCGCCGGACCGCGAGTACGGCGAGTTGTAAGCCGACTGAGCCAGCCGCAAGGAGACCGGAGCGTCTTCCGGCATTGTGACTTGATTAGGGGGTTCGCCTGAGTCGGGGGGGCTCTCTGTGCTAGCAACAGGATGACGCCGGTTCGAGAGTGAAGTAGGGACGATGTTCGGAGCAGCCTCGTCCACACTTGGGGTAGGTACCAACTGCAGAACTGAATTATGACACTGAAGAGCCACGAACGGAAAGGGGTAGTCACACCAATACATATACCGCTCACGGCAAGTACCGGTACCTACCGTGGGTACGGTAAGTACCGTACATCCGGACAATCATTTCTCTTCATTAATGCAGGTTGGCCGACCGGCAGCTGGAATCGCCGCGATTGGTCGAAAATTGGTGGTATGACGGTCAGTGACCAGCGCCGGAGACACCGCGCCAGAAAGCTGCTTCTTCACTGTGACACCAACCATTACTCCGTCTTCGAGGCCCATAAGATGTCCTTAGCCAGCCTGCGGTGCCACCCGACAACACGAGTCACGAGCTGGAGCCTGCTGCCTGGAATAACTCACAGAGCGGCGTGGATCGAGGCAGACCTCGCGGATCGAGGCAGGCTGCGCCAACATCTGCCACAGTGCCACTGTCGCATTGCATCATGCACCACGCGCGACTTCGGTGATATGTCAGACGCGACGTTCCGCTATCAAGGCAGTCTGATCAGAGGCCTGGTCCAGGGTGCGCTTAGCTTTGGTACAATGATATTACGGCCTCGCAGCACATGCATATAGCCGAAGAGTTTCTGCCCCTTTGCAGTTTACACAAAAACAAGGGGTTCAGATGTACGGTTGTTGTCTTCTTTCTGCAAACTTGAGAAGTAATTCAAATCTTGTTCAGAGGGTGATAGGTCTTTGAAGCCCGATTACCAATAGTCCGAAAACTTGAACGAGATGGTTGCTACACCTGTTGACTGCGACGACGAAGGCAAGCTCGTCGTCGATGATGCCGGCCTCGACACTCACGGGGCTCCTTCGGCTCCTTCGCCAAAGCTGAGCACCAGGCAATGGTTACAGATACTGAGTACCTTCATTGTCTTCCTCAACACATGGTACGTGCCCTCTGTTGAAGCGTCTCTCTTTCCCTCTCTTTGCTACGAGCTAAATGCTAACGTATACGTCTCCAGGGGCTTCCTCCTCACTTCAGGCGTCTTTCAGACGTACTACGAACTGTACCTCATCCCTGACCGCTCGAGCTCCGACATATCTTGGATATCGACTACCTGTGCCTTCATACTACTCTCAGCCGGCGTCGTAACCGGTCCGCTGTACGATCGTGGCTGGTATCGAGCCATTCTCGTCTCGGGCAGCCTGCTGCAGGTGTTTGGCCTCATGATGCTGAGCCTCTCCACTCAGTACTATCAGCTGTTTCTGTGCCAGGCCATATGCGTTGGCCTGGGTGCTGGCATCTTGTTCACGCCGAGCGTGGCCGCCGCAGCCGCCTGCCTACCTCATCCTGCTACTCGCGCCAAAGCCATGGGTCTAATGGCATGCGGCAGCAGTATTGGTGAGCTGGGCCGCATCGTGAGCACGAGCTTCTTGGTCTGAATGCTGACTCAAACACCCAGGTGGGATCGTGTATCCTATAATGTTCCGTTTTCTGGTTCCCAAGACCGGCTTCCCCTGGGCCGTACGTGCCATAGGATTCGTGGTCTTCGGCCTTTACCTCATCTCATATGTCGTTTTATTCGGTCACCAACAGAAATCACGAGGGATCCGTCGGTTCTTCGACACGTCGGCGTTCTGCGACTGGCCCTTCATGACCCTTTGCGTCGCATCACTCTTCAGCGCTATCGCCTTCTACATTCCCCAATTGTACCTACCCATATTTACCGAGATTCGCGTCCCCGGCATCAGTACCGACCTGATTCTGGACCTCCTCCCCATTTTGAACGGGTCTTCTGTCGTTGGGCGTCTCTTGGCCGGCCTGGCTGCTGCAGTGGTCGGGCCCACGGAGATCATTGCGGTTTCCTTGGTTTTCGGCTCTATCCTGCTTTTCAGTTGGATTGCTGTTGACAGTATCGCGGGGACGATTGTCTGGTCCGTCTTCTGGGGTTTTATATCCGGCATTCTGGTAACACTGCCTGGAGCTATCATTCCCCTATTCTGTCCCAATACCGCCGTCCTAGGCACTCGATCAGGGATGTACTGGATATGGACGGGACTGGGCATTCTCATTGGCAGCCCTATCGCAGGCGCTATTTACGACTTCAGGTCTACCGAACCAGACTGGTGGCGCCTGCAGATTTTCGCTGGAATATTCATGTCTGGGGCTGCCGCGTTCACTTTGTATCCGATTTTCCATATACGCAAGCGGGCTTCGAACGCATAGACAACGCTGTCTCGCCACCGGTCATTAAGCAGGATAGGGGGATACTGAACAGGCCAGCTGTACAATACCTTCTCATCTCTTTTCGTCTCCAGATCAGGTGGACATACGTTTTTGACACTTACAACTCTGGTATCTCCCCCTGATGAGCGTAACATGTTGCCCTTTCCTTCCTACTATTCTGAACTACCTATAAGGTGCGTGTTACTCTAGGGCAAATTGTCATGACACATGCATCTGACTGATGAATTCTCCTGTCTCTGTTCGGCCTTGATCACTCGCCACCGACTATGCCTAGGAGTTTGGTTCTCCACCGAAGGTGCAACACGCTAAATACATAGAACAGTTGGTCTGACCAAGGACAGCTTTGGTACACGTAATTGTCGAGAAAACATCTTCCCTGTGTCGAATCACTGCCGCAACCCCCTTTAGGGTCCGGGAGACTGCACTTGCGTGCCCTTGGCGTGCCTCGGTCTGGATAGACCCCATTCAACCTCCGGACACTGCTGCGCCCATAAGCAGCCCATATATAGTATAACGGTCCAAAATAGCCACCATTTGGCCTAGAGCTTCTGTCAGTACTCCAAGAGAACTCTAGGTCGGTCACCACGGTGATCAGATGATTCGCATTATCACACCAAGCCGTGCGGTTCTCCTCCGACGGGTTCAGGAGAGTAGAGCAAAGGTACTCGCTGAGGCTTGGATAAGTGATCATCTGACGATAGAACTGCGGCGTATGGACACGCAGCTCTACGCTTGCGGGCAAACCGGGAGCAATCATGTCGAAGACAATCGACCGTTGTTGTGTTAACGGATGATGAGAAATTGACACACTCGCCTGTTCCGGTCCTCTCCGCACAATCGACTCCAGGTAGCAGTCCAGTATTGATGCTAACATTTTCTCAGATGAGGTTGCCTGTCTTGGTATGGCGGACTCCCGCGGTTCTGGCCGGTACCATATACCGAGTCTGTCAACCTGAGCTAGAAGAATAGCTTGAAACACTATCCTAGGAACTTCAGATGATCGTAAGTCTTTGAGCACCATACGAGGCTTGGAAGGGTTGGAGCTGTGGGCCTTACATGTTATCGGAACAGTCCACCCCCAACAGGCCAGGAACCACATCGATCGTAATATCGATTGTTGACATGGCTCTATGGCAGGTGCGACCTGCCACCACCTAGTAACCAGCTTAGGATGCCCTTTTGAGGAGTGTAGAGTAACATGAACGGATATTCTCTCGTCACGGCTTGGATTCGTAGTTCTGAGCTCGTAGGTCCCTTTACGGGAGTTGAAGGGGGACACGTGGAAGTCTTTCTGGCAGGTTTGCCTGAACACGCTGCCAGACTTTTGGGCTTGGAACAAGTACATACGCCGCTCGTCGAAGGTGTTGTTGACCTCGGCTATGACGTATTCGAGCTTCCGATCTTCCGTATAGAGGTACCAGAACGATGCTGGGCTGAACTTGTAGTTGAGGAATCGCGCAGAGGTAAGGAGGTAGACATAGGGGTATCTATCGGGGTTCAAGCCCTGGGAGACGTCAGCACTTCCTAATATATCACCTGAGGGCAGATTCGAGCTGAAGATTGTACCGTACCTCTTGTATAAGATAGTTATCCAACTTCTTGGAGAGGGTATTCCCACACCCGTCTGGGTGAAGGTGGTCTTCTGCTGTCACATGGAGGAAGCCCCGTTTCCACCGTGGTGCCACATCCACCGACAAAAGCCAACCAGAGTCAGGTGATCGTACCGCAATGCCCACTGACAGATATGAATAGAGAAATTGGCGTCGTTTCGGGAAGATTCGACGATGAGAGACGTTGCACGGGATGATCTGAGTCTTGTCGATTGAGATACCACGAGAACCATTCGCGTGTCGATTCGTTGGTGACATTAGGCTTCTGAGCTTCCGGGTGTAGAGACATGCGGCCCCAAAGAGAAACCAGGCCATCCATAGCCAGCGGCATGAGGGACCTGAGAGGACCAGCATTTGGCTAGTGGTAGTCATAAGCTGTTGCGTCTGAGTGTAATGCCAGCCTAAGAACAAACCCCCTAACACATGGAAGACCAGCCGTGCTAGGATAATCTAGGACCTGGTTGGCTACGGATGCTAATGCAGAGGGTTACGGACAGTTGAAGTTAATCGAAAGGGGGGATGCAGGGTAGGGGACAGACGGGAGCGGCGGCGGCCGGGGATGAGTCCGCGCCCGCAACTCCTCGTCTGTAGATGTCGTATCCATCAGGCTGCAAACAGTGCGGAGCGGTATGGACTTGACGGCTTTGTACGAGTACTTACCTGCAGGCTGACTGAATCACCGCCTTGCTTACATCACGACTACATGTACCCATAAGCGAGTCGTTTAGGAGAAGATAAGACGTTGGTAGGACTCAGTACCCCAAGGTCACTTTGCCTCACCATCCAACCAATATTGGGGTCGACCTTGTGTCACTTTCCCAACGGACCAAATATCGTACGAGATAGATCGCCTCACCGCTCAATTGACAACCAATAAGCGCATATAATGATACGGTAGCCCATTTGAGGATTTATCCGGTGAAGGGGCTACGCTCGGTCTGTTGGCGGCTTGGTGTTACCAGTGCTTGCAACCCACCCACTTCCTTATGAGAGTAGCAACAGAGAGGAGTGTCCATAGCAAGATGCTTCTGACGATCGTCGACAGCAAGCCTATCGCCCCCTGCTTCCGTCGGCGAGCCGAAGGAGCCGTGCATATCTGCCAGGCGTCAGATGCTGACAGTGATCTTCACTGGAGCGTCTCCCGAGTGGCAGGCTGTCTCAAGGCCCGTCTCTCGCCTTGGGCAAGGCTGCCTGAGCACCTTGCGGTCATAAAGGTGAGCAGCCAGGCCTCATCCTCGACCCACCTCGCGACACGCAGTCAAGTCAGCTCCGTCGGCTCTCTGCCTCATCGACACCCCCCACCGCAATGACGAGTTTCGCCGCGCTGTTCCACTCTCTCCCCCCTGAGGGGCAAAAACAGCTGCTGGACGGGCCAGCATCCCAGGCGCCTCCTGGCGTCGAGCAGAACCTGACTTCTCCTCATAACCGAAACGCGCTCTCCTTTGGAGTCACAACTACTGGCATTGTCATATCTTCTCTGGTGGTGATTATGTGGTCTCTCTCTAAGGCCCTCTGCCTTAAAAAGTTCCATCTGGGAGATGGTAAGACCCGTGTCGCCCTCTTCCCCCCTTCCCGTCCCTTCCCTTTGCAAGCACGCATACATTACGGTCGTCTTATGAAATTCTGCTAATATTAGTTAGCTTTCATCGTAGTCGGCTTTGTATGGCTTTTCTCCATGAACGTGTGACCGCACTTGCTAATCATAGCGGTACAGGGTACCTACGCTGGGTACAGCTATTGCGTTTACTACTGGATAGATTTCATCGGCATGTATGTCCACACTTGGGACGTAACCTTGAGGGACTCGATCCATTTTGCATACGTGCGTTCTATCCCTTGTTGAAGACGCCGGTGGCCGTGACTAACCTATTTACCTACTCCAGATCGTTTACGTCGGAGTAAATCTATACGGAAGCACAATTTGGTGCTTGAAAATAGGGCTACTCTTGGAGTGGGCACGCATTTTTGTGCCAAAAGGCACACGCGATAAATTCTGGTGGACATGCAATATAACATTGCTCGTCAACGTCCTCTTTTATGCGACAGCGAAACTGGTAGACAACTTGGCCTGCTCGCCACATCGCAAAATCTGGGACGTCACTGTTGAGGGTCACTGCCTTGATCAGCGGACTTCGACATTCGCCAGCGCCATTGTGAACCTAGCCTCGGATCTTGTGATACTCGCCCTACCGCATTCCGTTATATGGAAGCTTAATCTTCCCAGATCCAAGAAGCTCGGTATTGCGTGTGTGTTCGCGGTTGGAGTCTTGTACGAGATCCACACTCCAACAAATATCTACCGTCGGGTTCTAACTGGAAGGTATAGTTGCTGCGTTGCAGCGGTTTTCCGGGTCATCACTTGCTATCAATACTACAACAGCACCGATCCGATTTACGCCTTAGCCCCGGTGGCACTTTGGGACGTGGTCGAGATGACGCTGGTCATCATAATCGCGTGCTTACCTTCGATACCAGCGTTATTCAGAGGCCCTCTGTCCCGCGCGTTCTGGTCAAAAGCAAAGACGTGGCCTCGTACAACCCGGGAAACAAACACCACCCGGTCTTGGACTCATAAGACCCGGAAGACGGCCGTTGAATCTTCTGGCGTCAACGCGTATCAACAGATCGAGGAACATAGCTTATCGCCGCTCAGCAAAAACGCCACTAAACACGATGAGGGGGTCGGGGAACGGAAGGGCGACAGTTCGCATTAGAGTAACGGTATGACGCAGGACGGGATCACTCGAACAACCGATTTCTGTGCTCATATCGAGCCTGACGATGGCATGGCCTTTCCGAGCGACCATGACTTCCGCCTTCACCATCCGTGGGCCAATGATGTAGTTTAGGATTATTCGCTCTTGCTTTCTGAAACTATTAGCACGCCGGAGCCTAGCAGGGAGATGATAGGTATGGTTGGCTGAACTCAGGCTTCAACTGGCTACGAAGAGGTGATGGATACTTCTGAATGCTGCATAATTGATGCGGTTAGTCCACCTGACTCAACCAGTGATCAACTTCGTGTGTGTATTTTGTTGGTGAGTTGGGGTTGTGCTGTTGTCGGAGCAGCCGCTGCTTTTGCGGGTGACCCATGGGCATCCAAGACACAGCCCTACCTATGACCTCCCGTCCCCTCCAAATACCACTCCCTCCAAGCCCCATCGACTTCGTCACCGAGCTCCTTCCCGAGCCCTGAACACCAGATTCGGCCCATCGTGAGCCGAGATGAACACGTCGTAAAGCTGGTACTCGTCCACCCGACCTCGACCTCGACCTCGACCTCGACCCCCCGCGCCCGCCTTCCCCGCATCTCCTGGCGCGACCTCGAAGTCGAAGTACCACAGGGTGCGGGCCACGACCAGGCTCGCCTCCAGGTAGGCCATGGCCTTTCCCGCGCAGCCCCGCGTCCCCGCGGAGAAGGCGGCGAACGCAGCATCATCGTGGTGCGGGATGGCCCTCCGCTGCTGCCGGCTGGAGGAGGAGGGGGAGGCTTCTTCTGCTTCTGCTTCTGGTTCTTCTTCCTCTGACATGGGCGTCATCCACCTCTCCGGCCGGTAGGCGAAGGAGTCGGGGAAGTAGGCCTCGTTGTGGTGCAGGGCGTAGGTGTTGACGCCCACCTTCGTGCCGGGGGGGACAACGTGGCCGTCGACGACCCAGGGACCGTGACCCTCGGCGTCATCGGGCGCGAGCTCGCGCCAGAGCGTGCCGGGCAGCGGTGGCGACATGCGCAGCGCCTCGTCGATGCAGGCGCGGAGGTATCGACACCCGCTGAGCCGCGGCCCGCCGCGGATGTCGGCGCCCTGCTCGAAGGTCGTCCGCACCTCCCGCGCCAGCTTGGCGTAGCACGCTGGGTTTCGGGAGAGGTAGAAGAAGAGCGCCGACATGGCTGTCGATGTCGTGTCGCCACCTAGTAGTAAGGGGCGCGTCAGCATATACATCGTCCTGATCACGACGGTTGCCGCGACGGATCGGGGTGACCTGTGCAGCTACGAACCTGCCGGTATGAAGAACACGGCCTCGCTCCAGAGGTTCCCCAGCCGTATCTCCTCGGCGCTCATCTCGTCGGCGACGTGGTAGAAGAGGTCCCGCCTGGCGTCCTTCGGCTGGGCCAGCCGGGCCACGATCATCTTCTCGATGAGGCCGAGCAGCCTCCTGCGCAGCCCGGAGAAGCGCTCGATCTTGAGGCAGCGGAGTCGGGGCCACTGCATGTACACGTTCAGGCGCCAGTTCCCGAGGGTGTTGGCCGTGGCGACGACCCGGTTGTCCTCGGCCGTCTGCAGGTCGAGCGGGTAGCCGAAGGCGAGGTGGCCGACGACGTCGTAGCCGAGGTGCTTCAGCTGGCGCGCCATGTTGACGACGCGCTCCTCGGGGCGCTCGCTCTGCGAGGCCCGGCGGAGGTGCAGGAGGAAGACGTCGATCTGCTCGGCCATGGTGGGCTCGAAGCCTCGCATGGCCTGCTCCGTGATGGCCCGGCCGAGCAGCTTTCTCTTCACGCGGTGCTGGGCCCTGTCCCTCACGTTCAGGATGCTGAAGACATTCTTGGAGTATTGGGTGGCCACGTATACATCCGACTTGGTCACGTTCTCGTTCTTGTAGATGTCTGTAATGGCTCAGTACTGCTCGCCCTGATACCGTCGGACACTTGCTAGGCTCACCTCGATAGGCCTCCACCGTGTTGAAAACGAGACGGTCCGGGCCATGTCTCATGACCGGTCCTTTCCATAATGAGTACAGACATTTACAGAGAAGACTGCGGTACACGAACCGTACTTCTGATGGTCGCGGTATGTGACCAGATGCAGGCGCCGTGCTATCGCAAAGACTCCAGCGTACCCATCAGTCAGTCGGGCAAGGAAGGGGCCCGGGTAGCGGCTCAAGGGGTGCAACAGAAGCCGGTAGCTGAAGAGGCTTGCGTACTGTGTTCCATTAAATCAGCCAAAGGTGATGACGAAGCCATTCAAAGTCGGTCGTACATAGAGAAGAATCGCCAAGCCAGCATAAGCGGTCACTGCGTTCAACATCGTGATAGGGTCTAGCGTATCGTGTGTGCAAGACAGACGTAGTCATAGCAGCAGAACCGAAGAAGGGCAAGAGACAGATGCTAGAGATGACTAGATCCCCCGTGCTTAACCTAGAGAGCGGGTGGCAGTCAGCAGGCTTCTGGAGAAGCCCGTCTGAAGATGGTGTGATGAGGGCGGGGCAGAGGTGTGTGGTGTTGGTGGTACAGAGGGGAAGGCTAGATCTACATAGAACGGCCCCCAACTCCCGCATTTGGCAGCTGAATGCGCCGTGCGCCTGACGCCAGGTAGATACAGATTAGGTACCATAGGCTAAAAGAAATAACGACAATTTTTTACGGGGATTCTGGTGGCCAGATTGCTGTTCGCGGTACCCCTGAGAGGCCTAAGGGTGACCACAGGTGTTGGTTGTCAGTCAAAAGCCAGGCTGTATACTTAGGTATGTAGCTAATGAGGATAATTCTTGGTACCATTCAACCTCACGGTAGTCGAGGCGATCAAAGGTATTTGCAGATAAATATTCACAGATGCAGATTTGCCGCCCTGATGCATATGGTGATCCTGGATTCTTCGGCCACTGTTCAGGCGCTGTTTGGCTCAATTTGTTAGAGCACCAGAATCCCACCTGTTAGTTGGCGTCAGCAGTCTTGTTTACCCGTCAGGTGCCGAGCATACTACAGCAGAAAGATGAATGAATTGCCATGTATTGGACTGTGAAACGGAAGAATGATAAGAAGCTCAACTCAGGTGCCTCGATCATTCTGCCTAGATCATTCCTCTGAATACCTGACTGCCCAAGTAGTGTCTAGGACGCCTTCAGCCCTTAGGATGCTCCTACTATACCCCGGCTACGGAGACTTCACATGATCGAGACATACGTAGTGTAGACATGGGTAATCGATCTCGTAAGTCAGGTGTTCCTCAGGAGGGACTCCCGTAAGGTATCACTACTAATACACGACCATCTTTAGTGATATGCACATCACACTTCCCTCGCCCCTTACCACCTCCAAGCCGCAATTCCTTGCCCATTCACTAACCACCGACCACAACACCCCTATACGGTACTCATGCACCACCCTCGCGCTTCGCATATTCGTCCTCGATGCGCTCCTCGTACAACCTGTCCGGGTCCTCGTCCGTCACGTCCTCGACCAAGCGGCTGTTCTGCTGCTGCCGCTGGGAGTTGCTCGTGGTGATGGTGGGCCGGCCGCCGCCGGCCGGCCGCTCGATGCGCTCGAGCACGGGCGCCTGGCCGGGCTGCTGCGAGTAGCGCTCCGTCGTGGTGGCCCCGGCGCCGTCCGTGTAGCTGCGCTCGGCGTACGTCGTCTGCTGGGGGCGGCCGCCGTTGTGGCTACTGCTGCTGCTGCTGGAGGAGTAGGAGGTGTATGAGGACGAGAAGGACTGCGTTACCGACGGCATGGTTGCGGGGATGGCTTGGCTGATTGGGGGGCGTTGGCTGGGTGTGTGTGATAAGTAGGTAGGTAGATACTCCGTAGGTGGTAGAAGTAACACTTAGGTGCTTAGTTTAGAGGTGGGACTAGGTCCAGGAGCAAGTAGAGAGCGTTGTTTGTTTGGAGGTGAGATCTAGTCTGTGTCGATGTAGTTGGACGTTTATATATCACGTTGCCAGCTGACAGGACGCTGCCAATTGATATATCAATCTGTCACAGGACTGACGTCATCTTGAATGTTCTGGATGTTTGTGGCAAAGGGACCTTGGGGAGTTGCCATTTCCATCACCAAGCACCTCTCGCTGACCAATCAGACGGCAGCAACTCCACCCTTTTGGATCACTCAGAAACAACGACGCAGAGCCTGTACTCCGTACCGTACGGCAGGAGTAAGTACCACCCAGCAGGACTTCTCGGACTTCTCCAAAAAGTGATATATTCTCGCCACTCCCATCTGGTGCCCCGAACACTGGCAATTTATCTACTGCCGAGACAGCCAAATACCGCTAGGTCCAAGTCAGACAGGAGGAAACATCTTCCTAGCCTCTAGGTGCCTACTGAGTTTACCTAAATCGACAACATGGTGTGTAGGTTCGCTTTGACATCTGGCTTTACGACTGACATATGCCCAAGGTAGGTTCAACCGTTCGCTAGCCAGTTTCAGAGGAGCATCTTACAGTGAACCCGAGTCAGAAAACCAAAGTTGCCAAGTGAGGATGAGACGTAGTCTCGGCTTCGTCCTAGTTAGCTTTCATTTCCGCGGGAAGCACGACCGCACCTCCGGCAAGGGTTAAAAACAGTTTCAACTACACTAACATGCTATCCGTAGGTGATTCTCAAGACATCTTGCTTCTATATTGAAGTCTTCACAGAGACTCTTTGCCAGAGAATGAGCCATCATGTACGGTACATCCCAAACCAGCCAAATCTATTCCCACCCGGACCGGGCACGACGTCCCGTCCCGTCCCCCTCTTCGACCTCCTACTTGCCATCCTTCCCCTCCACCTCCCCCTCCTCCCCCGCCTCCACCGGCAAGATCCTGCCCTCCGCATCGTAGAATATCTCCCTCGCCTTGACGCACCTCAGGTGGTCGACCCCGCCGCTGAGCGCGCAGTCGTGGTGCACCAGCCACCAGCGATCCGCGCCCCGCGGGTGCTCGACGATGGAGTGGTGCGTCGTCCAGCCCAGCACGGGCTCCAGGATCCTACCCGCGTACGTGAAGGGCCCCAAGGGGCTCTCCCCTGTGGCGTAGCACAGGTAGTGCGTGTCGCCCGTGCTGTAGCTGAAGTAGTACGTCCCCCGCCGCTCGTGCATCCACGCCGCCTCGAAGAAGCGCCGCTCGTGGTCGTCGGCCTCAAGCGGCGCCCCCGTCTCGGGCGCCAGGATCACCAGGTCCCGGACCCCCCCGCCGCCGAGCTCCTCGTCCTCCTCCTCGATGGCGCGCATGTCGGGCCGCAGCCGCGCCACCTTGGGGCACAGCGCGGCTTTGTCCGGACCCGCCGGCTCCTTGGGCCCGAGCCACGCCTCGTCGAAGGCCGGCACGCCCGGGTACTCCTCGCCCCTCCCTCCTCCGTCCTTGTTCGTGCTCTTCGTGCCCTGGTAGCACTGCAGCTGGCCGCCCCACAGGCCGCCGAAGTACAGGTAGGCGGCACCCGCAGCACCCTTCTGGTCGGGGTTCGGGTCGACGAAGACGGCCGGGTCGATGCTCACGGCGCCCGGGATGGGGTCCGGGTCGGCGACGAAGGGCCCCGCGGGCGCGGGGCCCACGGCCACGCCGATGCGGAAGACGCCCGCGCGGTCGCGCGCCGGGAAGAAGAGGTGGTACGCGCCCGTCGACGCGTTGAACGCCGCGTCGGGCGCCCACAGCTGCCGCGACGCCCAGGGCACGTCGGCCGTGCAGAGGACCTGTGGGGGAGGGGTTAGTTGGGGGTTAGGAGAAAGAGAGGGGGGGAGGGGGTGGAGAAACGGGGAAGAAAGAAAGGGGGCATGGGATGGGATAGGATGAGATGTTATGTGTGTATGCTTTATGGCTATACGCATCGCAGGGTCTCTCTTACCACACCGTGATCCGTCACCTTGCCGTCGTAGGGCGGGTCCAGCGACGGCGTCGAGAAGACGTGGTAGTCGGCCATGTCGTACTGGTCGCCGTTGTCGTTGAACTCGATGTCGGTCTCGCGGTCGTGCGACGGGTAGATGTAGACGCGGCCCTCGAACACGTGCGCCGACGGGTCCGCCGTGTAGACGTGCGTGATGAGCGGCGGCGGCATGGTTGCAACTTGCTGCTGTTTGCTTGCTTGCTTAGTGGGTGGTGGTGGTGGTGATGAGGTCGCGGTTCTGCTGAAGCCGAAGAGCAGAAATCCACCTACCCAGCGATGGTGGTGAAATGGCAAGGGAGTCTGAATACGCAAGAACCACGCGGATGAATGAAGACCAAATACATACACACACTCTCACGTCTGACTCCTTCACAACATGAGCAGCAGTAGCAGCGGCAGCAGCATCTCCTCAGCACCGAAGCCGCGAATTTTCGTCCGCCCGCTCTTATATGGCCGATTCGGGAGTCCAGACGGGGGACAGACAAGCTCCTCCTCCCTCGCAGCGGGCGGCGGCGGCTCGTGGAAGCTCTCGCCCCGGCGGAAAATGGCAGGCGAAGCTCCCTCCCCTCCTCCCGAGCCCCTCCACCCCTCCGCCGAGCCGGGTTGCCGGTACATTATCCCTATTTATCCGGACCCCCACCACTGTCACATCGCGCGTGCTTCTGCGCCAGACCACACACACACACACACACACACACACACACACACACACACACAGGCTGCGCTGGGTTAGGAGGACCTGACGGCCGACCTGGTGCCCGTCCGAGAGCTTGGGTCTCGGTATTTTTGGCTCGCCGGCAGGCTGTAGTAGGTAGCCGCCGACGGGAACGTATGTTGGAGCTGCCTCGCCGCATGAGGGAATTTGCTGCGCATTATAGCCGGCCAGCGGCCGATTTGGAGGCATCATGGCTTCGAGACTTGGACACGACGCGCGGGCTCGCTCGCATGGGACGCGGCTATCGTATCGGAAGGGAGGGAGGTCGATGGTAAGTGATGGCCCTCGCGCGCGAAGACAACGTGTCGTCCTCACATCATCATGTCTCACATTCGCTCCGCTTCGTCGGAAATCTCTCAGCATGGAATTCTCTCTCTCAAGTAAGCACGCCATCGTGGCTTTTGCACGAAGCCGCAGGCATCCAAAAAAGATGCGACGACAGCGTATAGGCGTTAAGGGAGACACATCCGTGTTTATGACTTATATTGAATATAATATTAGTCGCGCAGAGTCCACCACCAACGCCGTATACGTACAACGCTTGGCTATATATACTTGCCACGAGCAACAAAGCAGCAAGTGAAAAGTGAATGTGGCAGTGTCTGCACACAGGGGGGGGAGGGTATAGTTTATATATACCACGACGCAGGGACCCCCCCACCCTCTCTGCTCCCTCCCAACCCGGCTCGGGTCCCGACCTGAACCTCAAAGCCATGCGTGAATCGGCGACAGCAGCTTGGCCGTTCCTCGCTACCTGTCTGTCTCGTCTCTCATGCGTCCACGACACCCAGTCTGAGCCGCCTGAGCGCATCCTCGTACCGGCCCGGGCTGTGGTCCATCAGCATGCTGGCGCCGAAGCGCATCTCGCGGAAGCCGGCCTCGGCGTCGCGGATGTACTTGAGGACGATCCGGGTCGCCGGCCTGCCGATCTGCTCGGCGGCGCCCGCGCCCGCTTTCAGGAACGCGTCTCTCCGCAGGACCGGGATGCTCTCGATCGAGAACACCTCCCCCGGCGGCAGGAGCTTGGCGCCCACCATGCTCGCCCGCAGCGTCTTCAGCGCCGCCCACGCCCACTCGTCGTCCTCCTCGTTGGTGTGTTTGGGCGCGTTGTTGTACCACCTGTCCGAGAGCCCCGACTGGAGGCCCTCCCATATGCGCCGGCGCACTTCTGCTTTGGCGTCGTTGTTGTCCGACTTGAAGGCGAGCGCAAGCGCCTGGAAATCGTGCAAGACACCGAGAGACAAGTACGGAACGATGTCTTTCCCGTGAACCATGCTTGTGATAAGGCCCCTCGTGGCCTTCTGGAGCGACGGCGACATGGTCGCTGGCGGCCCGTAAGCGTATACATGTATCGGCCTACCAGCCGGCAGACAGACATTTCCGGAACCCGAAGAGCGTCCGTCCATGATTTGTCTACGATGTTGGTCGGCCGAAGTAACCCACGCTGTGCTGTTGACGGCCGGCTCGGCCAGCATCGTCCCCAACAGAGCAGTAACAGCTCCGCCAAGAGAGTGGCCGCATAATACTAGACCATAGTCAGGAAACTCCTCGAGAGCCTCCCTGAGAGTGGCCAGTACTCGGCCATCGCCTCCATACAGAAGCCGTCTAGCTGAAGAGTGGATTCCCTTGTGGACTTTGTATGCTTTGCCTCGCCAGACCAGGTCGTCATAATCGCACGTCATGTCTGCCAAGACGTCTTCAAAACCCAGAGTACCACGACAAGTCAGCACGACAGCCCTAGACTCTTCATCGAGGACTATGGTATGAACAAGTGGTATTCCAGTCTCGGTCGAGCCCGTAGAGTCTGAGCCGCCCTGAGTGTCCACGAATGATGTCAACAACATACTGTCCGGAGGCAGCTCGGCATGATGAACAAATGAACGGATATCTCGATGGGTCTCGTCCATTGGGTGCATTGAAGGCAAGTCTTTGTTGATCCCCATCATCTTCAGGAAACTGGAGCCGTACACAGCCGAAGCGTATCGGCTGTATCGGGTAATGTTCCTCAAGAGGTGAAATTTGGGAAATATGCCGTGGACCATGCCGGTTCGCCTCAGGGTGTCCACCGCCTCTGAATCGTCGTAGGCACCTTTTGATGGGATTGAAGCCAAGGCCAGTGATGCTTGAGAGCCCCCTGGCTGGAGGGTGTAAATACTTGGGGTGTTCAAGCTCTGATTGTCAGATCGGAGGCGCATATGGCCTCTTTGGGGGGTTGACGGTTGTTTGCCAAAAGCCCTGGAGTCGCTTCTGTGGAGCGCTGGAGACGGGGGCCGGCTTTCGTACGAATGGACAGAGAAAGTATCGGTGAGAGATACGACCGAGTTCCGCCGCTGATGCAAAGGGCTTCTGTATGCGCCGAAGCTATTGCTGGCCTCGCCTAAGTCCTTTGACGAGAAGTAGTTAGGGTTGCCTCGGGGAGGTGGTCGCGGAGTTTCCCTGCCGGGTGCGAAAGCGGAAGAACGATCCGGAAGAGGGCCTTTGCTCTGCGCGACCGGTATCCTCGTCTGAGGCTTGTTGCTGCCCCAAGGTGGTCTAATGTTTGATTTTTGCTTGCCGGCTGCCGTGGGAGCAGAATCGGACGTCGGTTCCCGATTCAAGAAGTTCGCAAATGTGGAAACTGATCCTTTTCTACTTAGTACGCCCCTCAAACCACCCTTCTTCTCGTTGGCCTTGTTCGGAAGCTGCTCTGCCATCTGGACTGTTGAAGGACTTTTGGTCTGGGGGTCATTGATTGAAAGGTCTTTCTGGCTCCGTCGGGGTTCTTCCTGTGGCCTCCCAAGTGGCTTTCTGGTTTTTTTCTGGTTTGCAGCGTTTTCGGGCCTTGTTGAGGGATTCAATTGACTCGGAGAACCACTTCCGGAACCCGAACTATTCGACACTGATCTATTGTGACGAGAAGGCTGTAGGCCCGGGGTGGTGTCGCGACTCTTGGCAGTGGATGCAACAGTTGGGCGAGCGGCCTTGGGTGGTACAGGCGGAGGTCGCTCATTACTGTCTCGGGGACCCAAGCCAGATGGTGATTGTGGTTCGTCGTCATCGAGCTCTTCAACAACAGACTGCGCCTCATGCTCGTTGTCGCTATCATCGGGCATGCTGTTCACTTTGTTGCGGCTAACCTTGTACACGACCCTATAATTCGGACCCTGCTCGCTGGACGAAACACTGCCGGCATCGCCAGGTTGTCTTTCCACCAGGTCTAATCCCGGCAGTGACGGAAGAGACATGCCCGGAACTCCAGCGATATCGACGGTGATGGTCTTTGTGGTGGTCGTGGATGTAGAGATAGACACCTTGGCGTCCTTGGGCAGAGTCTCAAGAATCTCGCGTTTCAGCCGGGCCTCTGGCAAGTCGTCGTCATCGTCATCATCGTTGTCTTGCCTTGCGCCGTGTCGTTGGATTGCACCAATGAAGTCGCCCGCCTGCGTAGGAGGCTGACCGAGCTCTGTTCCTTGCTCAAGAATCTCTTCACGCACATCGACTCGCTCGCCATCGTTGAGCACGACAATGTCCCAGACAATCTCCTCCTGGCCGAGCAGGCGAGCTTCATCCTGGATGATCTTCCGACACCAATTCTGCAAGTACGCGAGGCCACACAAGCCGAGAACCAGGTCGACCACTCCGACCTTTTCCCCCTGGACGCCGGTGGCTGGATTCTGAAACTCTCGGCGAACGAGCGTGATGATACTGGCTATTGCCCTCGAGGAGTCGGTCGAGCCAAAGAACTGATCGAGCACGGACAGGAACACCTGGGAGATCTGGGACAGACTGGACGCGGTGGCGCCGGTGACATGAAAGCTGGCTGCCGTCCAGAAAACGACCTGGGACATGGTCTGGTGTAGGCTTTCCAGGCTCTTCTCCAGTATGGTCTCGGCATCTGCCCTGCCGAGCTCGGACCGCGAGCGGGCGGCGACATCCTTGCCCGCGCGACTCAAGATGACCTCGAGAATGCCGCGGCCGACCTCGAGACTCGACAGCGTGGTGGCCTTGGCGGCGACGAGAGAGTAGCCGCCCACGAAGGTGCCGACTCGGAAGGCAAAGGACGTGGACCGCGCGGCGAAGCTCACGGCGCTGGCTATGGGCCCCGGCAGAAGCGTCCTGCCAGGAGCTGGCGGCGCCGATGGGTTGGGGTAGGGGTCGATGTCGCGGGAGCGCACGAGGGCGTCGTCTCGCCATTCGGCGTCTTCGGCTGGGTTCGCTGCCATGGCTGGCGACGTGCGAGCGGCCACGTCTTGGATTGGATTTGTGCTGGATGCGTCATCCGGCGGGACTAAATCTCTGGAGGGCTACCAGCTCAAACGCATTCGAATTGGGAACATAGCGACGGCGAAGAAGCATCCATCAGACAGGAAGCAGAGAAAGGCGTCTTCGGCCACGGTTGCAGTAGCTGTCTATGGTGTCGTGTGGGTGTCGTTTAGGACTGGGCCACCCCGCGGAGGCGACAGTTCAACGTTGGAGCTAGCCACCCAAAGGTTGAATTGGACGGCCGTCTGTCTGTCTCGCTGTCTGTCTGTCTTGCCCGTCTGTCTTGTCTTGGACAAGCGTCTTGCACAAGAAGAGATGTGTTTCTCGATGGATGGCCAACGGGTCGGTCACCCGCCGGCTTAGTGTAAACTCACATGTGAACGGCACCCGCGGCTTCGCGCCTCTTCATTGGCTCCAGCCTTGGCCTCGTCCATGACGGGCATCCCAAAGCCGAAACCCCCCTTGTCAAGGTGGGGAATGGCCATGCCATGAAATGCAGGAACCACGAAGCTCGCCTTGCCGGCCTTGCTTTGAGGGAGAAATATGGTAGAGCTCGGGGTAGAGGTAGCAGTCGTGTCACCCCACGCCAGAGCACGCGGTCAATCAAGGTTGCCTCTCGTCCGGCACGAGGTGCACTACGGGAAGTCTGCCTGTGTTTCACTGCCGATATGCGGTGGAAGTCCTGGAAAGGTCTGGCACTCTGGCTATTTAATTGAGAGGGAAGAGACTGACAGGAGAGAGAGAGCAGAGAATACTACTCGATAGAATCCTGAGATCCAAGGTGAAAGGGTACATCTGGATTCAGGGGTCAGCCAAAGTGATGTCAGTTGGTCAGTCTCCAAGTCAGTGTCAATGCCGTAACATGGGCCCGTGCTCAGGCCCGTGGAATTTGGATGGTGGGGCTGTGGCTCGGCCGCATCGCTGGACTCATCAGACTGCTCCCGTCCAGGACTATTCTTAGCCTAGCGAGATCTTCCAGCGTGTTCTTAGCGACTCGACCCGCTACCAATGCCTACGATGCCACCGTCCACAGTGGTTCAGCTGCGCCCTGCGGCCCCCTGCAGCAGCCTGTAGACCCGGCACGCAGGCTAAGCTGCAGGGTCGAGCTGGCCCCGGCGGCGATCCTTTGATTTGCTTCGTATTCTTCCCGCTCCTAAGTCCCGAGTCCTCCTTGTTGTCATCCAGTGCTTATCACGTAGAGAAAGAAGGCCAGCAGCCATTGTGTCTTCTTCTTCTGCCCCTTTCGGTCTTTTCCTCCTTTCGCGATTCCGAATCATCGCTCGCTCAATTCGTCCCGATCAATCGCCCACCATTGACACGTACCTTGTGCCGCCAGTCACTCGCTCGCTCGCTCTCGTTCCCCCACGCTCGCTCTTCGCGGTCCGACGACTGCCTCCCACGTCGCACACGTCGCAAAAGCCGTCTCTGTGTTCAGTCGCAATGGCAGAGCAAGGGCTCTTCTCCTCCGAGCTCGTCTCGCCCGAGGTCGCCGCCGCGCTCCCCGAGGGCTACGTCGCGCGGTCCCTGCGCTTGTCCGACTACGACGCCGGCTTCCTCGACTGCCTCCGCGTCCTCACCACTGTCGGCGAGATCAGCAAGGATGCCTTCGCCGAGCGGTACCAGTGGATGACCTCGAACGACACATACTACGTCCTAGTCATCGAGGACTCCAAGACCGGCAAGATTGTCGGCACCGGCGCCCTGCTGGTCGAGCGAAAATTGTAAGGAGCCTTGGGGTCATGTCCGTCCATGCGCCAGAGACAGACGCCGAGCGTGAGGGGACTGCGATGGGAAGTCATGCTGACGGAGTTTCCACGCAGTATTCACAGTCTGGGCCTCGTAGGCCACATCGAAGATATTGCCGTCGCAAAGGACCAGCAGGGCAAGAGGCTCGGTCTCCGGCTGATCCAGGCGCTCGACTTCATCGCCGAGAAGGTCGGTTGCTACAAGACCATCCTTGACTGCAGCGAGGCGAACGAGGGCTTCTACGTCAAGTGCGGCTTCAAACGGGCCGGCCTGGAGATGGCCCACTACTACGGTGGCGGCCAGAGCAAGACGCAGTTATGAGTATGGAAATCACGCATCATAACCACGCGATGCGGTACACGGACGTAGTATATCGGGGATGCAGCGCGAGACAGTGCTTCAAGAAACTGAAAAATGGGCGCTTTAATGCAGGACTAGATAGAACAGCTGGTCGAGGACGAAAAGACGATTGGGTATGGAAAATGACACAACATGGACCTCGAGAAAAGAAAGGGGCAAGGCACATGGGCATAGATGGCGATGTTGGAAGATGTACGAATGACGAATCGCTGTAGGATTGTTCGACCAGAGGAATTACATGTTAGACTTATTAAACTCGCTATCTTCCATAGATAGACACTGACAAAGTCGGGTCTTGTGCGCCGCTGAGCACCTCAATATTCTTCTAGATCCCAGAGAGAAGTTCAAGTGTTGGATCTGTTGAGTTCAACTGGAGACTGAATATGGTTCCACAAAATTCGATGAGAATTAGCCCTTGTAATAACAGCGCCCTTTCATCGTGACCCCATTTTCGCAAGGCCAGCTGCGCGAGACCTCCACGAAAGGGCAAGTAGACTAGCAAGAATCTGATAGGAATCATAGGCTCGTGGCAGTTTCGTAGCTAACTTGATGTCTCTGCTTAGGAATACCCTAGACAGGAAAGAATAATAAGAGTTGATAACTTGATTAATTGGGTCAACGAGAAGGCAATGAACATTTGCTACATCCCTGGAAAGTCGGCGGATGTATCCTTTTGGATCCAAATATAGACGTTCTGACACTCATCGACAACTGCTAATGGATTGTCAAGTTTCAAAGGAGACCACAGCGCAGACTTAAGTTCATAAACCAGCCCAAGCACGGTTAGGCGTCACAGCCGCAGAGGGAACCTAAATTCCTACTCAAGAAAGTGACTTTTAAAACCCCCAAGATCGATGTTACCCAACATAATGACTCCAGGGTGAGCCCTTCTGCACGTATTCATCGTCTGGCTAGCGCGCCGCTGTTCGCCAGAAACTCTTCACTATGTCGGATTAAGGCGTGCCAGGTAGTTAGGTGGCGGTCGCTCAGGGTGTCAGGTTACCATGGGTTCCACCTTGAAGTTAGGGTTGGCAACCAGCCCGGTGTCGTGAGGTTAACGATATCGTCGTTTACCAAAAGAGCCAGTAAACACTGCTGTACTATTCTATTTATAGGTAACGATCAATGCGTACACATGGTTTCTTATTAAGTCAGTTGCCAACTATGATTGAATGGACTGCGAGCTATTACCCACCAATCTAATAGACTCAAGGGCAAGACTTTATTCCATTTTAATGCTATCTCAAGAAATGCTGCAGTATTAGTGGATTCAATGGTTCTTACATGACATGGCAGTCGCTAATTAACTCTCGTGATTATTACTGACCTCTTCTGGTGCGTAAGCCGTTAAGTTACAGCATCACAACATTGATAGGGGTTCCTGAGTAGCTCTTTCTGCTGGCATGCTGAAATAGAGCTAATCACTGCCTTAGACTATTATCGAGCTTCTTCATGCTGCTGGCAAATTGCCAAGTTGATTACGGTAACCCACACGCGTAGTGGGCGCCTCTAGGCAGGCCCTGATGTTTCCGCCCTCCCGGCTGCGCTTTGCGTTTAGTTGGGAAACTGACTTGACGCAAAGCCGAGTCACTGGCTGAGATCCCGGTCTTCGAATCAGACAGGGTAATGAGAGATGGGATTGCGGGAGAGCTCGAGCGGCAACGCGATTTTGGTGATATACTTAGTATTACAAGAGGTTCGTACCGAAGTCACGGCTTCTCTATGGCTGCAACTATCGATTAGGTATTGACTTATCTGGTGTCGCCAACCGTGTTTAAGGGCAGCGGCACAGCTGAGACATGAGGCTCCTCAATGTTCCAGACTCAAGGGCTGCTTTATTAAATTCTTCCTAAACTATTACCACGGACTTCTACTCTGACGTAAGTGGACAGTCTGCTCAGCTGAATATTCAATTACTTGGATCGATAACTACTCAAAAGAAAGCATCGAAGTCTTACAATATGTGATACTTGTTAGACATGAGGCCGGCAAGGTTAAATCCAGTCACCTGCCAGTGTAGTCGGTACCTGCAAAGTCGCACGGTCGTCCAGCTTCAATACGAGACCCATGTCTGTCGTGGCTAGATGTCACGGTCCGTTCTATAGCGTAGGATTTTAGGAAGGAGTCCTAAGCCAGTCTGCCTCTGGCTGGACTCTGTAACTCAGAAACGCTTCGGCTCATTTGTCTACTTTACGGCAGCCTGCAATGCCTCATCAGCTGAGAGATGCGCAACTCCCCGCCTTTTAGCACTGAGGACTAATGTCCTACAAGTTAACTACCATGTCACAGTAATCGTTTCCGGACTTCCGTGCTTTTGACGGTCTGACTACCGGCGTGCCGGCAAACGACGTACCCATGTTGGCCCACTCCATTGCAACCCCCGCACACATTGCAGGTAGTTGGTATAGGTAGAGAGTATCCGTACAAAACTGTCTCCAAAGGCAGTAGTAAATGGGCGAGAGAATGCAATAGGCGGCTGAAGGCATTAACTACGTTTGAGTTGACGGTTTCCCTTGTTGAGAAAAAAACGATTCGCTTTTCATCTCTGGAAACAGCAGATAGCTTTCCGGACGCTGGCAGTGGAATCGATCATGGTAATGTCGTAAGTTGGCATCTCTCATGCATGCTGATTTATTTGGTACCACATCAAACCCCCCCTGTCGGACCGGCGCAGGAGTCTAGATGGGCCGCAAAAATTGAGACATGTGAAAGGAGGTCAACGCTCGCCCTGCTTTGCGGCGAAGGGCTTGGGCCTCTTGACAACGTGCCCGCTCGACGGTTCGGAACTCAAAGACCCATGGCACCGCGTACCTGGGAACTCGGACAAACCGTGCCGCCGAGTGCAAGAAGAGCGCAGATGGACAGGCAAGCCGACTGATGTCGCCTGTCCGCCTGTCGTGTGCACGTCAGGCTTACCGGACGTGCCCCGCACCGAGCGCAGGAAGAAGCACTTCCCTCTCCTCTCCTGGGAGGGGGGCCCGGACGAGGTGGGAGCGCGTCATGCAGCCCCCGAGGACGAGAGCGGAATAATCAGTCAATGTCGCTGGAGGCACATGAAATGTCCGGGGTGACCGCGCCTCGGCCCACGGACCCTCTGCCTGCGGGCGTCCGGACTGGTATATATCCAGACGTGCTGACCGCCCCTGGTGTGACCGGTTGAACTATAGACCTCTACCACGAATTGTACCAAGATACGGTATCACAACTGAAACGATTTTTTCTCCCCTCGGCCTAGCTCTCGCGCAGCTCCTGTCCGACAAGTCCAGGCAGCTTACAGTAAAAGACATCCGGACTTCGACCTCGGATATCCCCACGCCACGCCCAAATCCAAAAGGCGCCTGCCCTCGCTCTGCCCGCCCACAGCGCGCGGCACTGACTTATAAGTATGGGTGTTGATCACGATCTGCGGATTGCGCTCATCAGAACGAACCTGGCCCTGCTTCAGCGCGAGTACGTGTCTTCCCATTCATGATTCGGCGCCCTCCGGCGGCCCCGGAAGGACGAGTCCGGCGTTCCTGAGACTCGAGTCGGGGCCGACGCATAATAATATGCCCGGGTATCATGCTAACACGGAACGCAGGATTCGTGAGAAGAACCACTGGTACGACTCTCCCCGCATCGTCGTACGCAAGCGCTCCGGTAAAATCCAGATCTCCCGGCTGGGATCTCGGACCTGTTATTCCTCCCGCAACATCTTGACCATCGACGTGGACGACACGGGCAGCTTCACCTGGGTTTCCGAGCCATCGACGCCCATCGTCTTCGTCTAACCCCCGTTCTCAGCGCAGTCGATTCCGGGGTATAATCCGGACCGGAAGGGGATCGCGCGCACACATACATCCACCATGGCGCCGCACAAGACGAGCACCGGACTCAACGGCGGTAGCGGCGGCGGCGGCGACGCGGGGGCGTCAGCGGCGGTCCTCCCGCTGCAGCAGCAAAAGACCCCCGGCGGCGGCGGTCCCCCCCGGCCCCGTCGTCCCGCGCCGTCGCAGTGGCTCATGGGCGCCGAGGCGTTCGCGCGGCGCATGCCGCACCACGACGGGCTGGCGGCGCTGTGGGCGACCAAGTGGCGCGCGCCGTGCGAGCGCGGCGTCTACCCCTTCCACGACGGGCGGCTCGAGGACTTCGCGCCCGTGTTCGCCGACCTGGCGTTGCGCGGCGTCGACGGCGGGACCGACCCCGCGTACACGCGCGCCCTGACCGCCAAGGCGGCCGAGCTGGAGACCAGGGGCGATGAGGTCGCGGCGAAGGAGAAGATGAAGAAGGAGGGAAAGAAGCACGAGGAGGGGATAGAGTGGGTTGAGAAAGAGGATCGTGGGGAGGCCTCGGCCCTGTATTTGCGCGCGGCGTGCGTGCTGCGCATCGCGCGCTTTCCCTACCTCGCCACGCTGCCGGAACCTACCGACGGGCCCAAGGCCGAGGCCTGGGCCGCTCAGAAGCGCGTGTACATGAAGGCTGCGGCGGGGTGGCGCGAGCCCGTCGTCGACGTCGCCATCCCGCACAGGTTCCGCGCCGCTGGCGACTACACCGACACCATCCCGGCTTACGTGCGCGTGCCCACCAGCAGCAGGAGCCGGGCCGATGACAACAGCAGCCCGTGCCCGGCCGTGCTGCTGCTCACCGGCCTCGACGGCTACCGCCCTGACAACACGACGCGGTGTGATGAGTTCCTGGCACGCGGCTGGGGCGTCGTGGTCTTCGAGGTGCCGGGCACGGCTGACTGCCCGGCTGATGCGGCGGATCCGACGGCGCCGGATCGGCTGGTGAGTTCTTCCCCCTTCGTAGAACCCCTTATCCATGTTTCTTCAGAGCGTTCACTATGGATGCGAGCAGGATCTAGAACGCGAGCAAAGACTGATTCTTCCCGAACCACAGATGGACAGCGTACTCGAATGGATGCGCGCCGACGGCCGCTTCGACATGCGCCGGCTCCTGTGCTGGGGCCTCAGCGCGGGCGGCTACTACGCGCTGCGCGCGGCGCACACGCACGCCGCCCGGCTCGCCGGCGTCGTCGCCCAGGGCGCCGGCTGCCACCACTTCTTCGACCCGGGCTGGCTGGTGGCCGCCGAGGGCCACGAGTACCCGTTCGACCTGCTGGCGCCGCTGGCGCGCAAGCACGGCTTCGGCGGCGACGTGCCGCGCTACCTGCGCGAGGCGCAGGGCCGCTTCAGCCTGCTCGAGAACGGGGTGCTGGACAGGCCGTCGTGTCGGCTGCTGCTGGTTAATGTGAGTTTTCTTCTCTTTTCTCTTTTATCGTGCTGCTTGAAGCAGAAATGTTCGAAAATTGAAGCTGATGATTACTTATCCAGGGCACTATGGATGGGCTTATGCCTATTGAGGATTCTATGCTATTGTTCGAGTACGGTTCGCCCAAAGAAGCTCGCTTCTTTACGGGCGCGTTGCACATGGGATATCCATTGGCGAATGACTCGGTGTACCCCTGGATGGAGCAGGTCATGGCCTCCATCAAGTGATTTAGCATAGCTGTTGGAGTTGGGAATGGTTTGCAAGTCATTGATGGGTAGTTTCCTTTGGCTTTGGTGTACGTGGCGGTCACGTTGCGCAGCTGGTTCATAGTATCTGATAATCATTTCAATCCAGTACATTCGTCATATATACATTCAGAAGTCTCGGTTCGCGTCCGCAAGAAGTCATATGCACTTCGTGCCGAAGTTTAAGCTGCTTGCCCTCTGCAGGAGTAAGAGATCACCCAGTCTGACCCCTGATGCGACTGGTTCCCGCTGAGGTGTGATTTCAGCGGTGTACGTCTTAGGTACTGCCTCTCCATCCAGACCTCGGGAGAGATAATCCCTCGTTCGTTTGTTCATTCGCTCGCTCGCTCCCGCCATCAAGTAGGTAGCAGCATACGGGCCGCCTTCTCCTTCACCGACCCATCCACCCACCGTCGACCACCAGCGTGTGCCCGCTCACGTAGGCGCTGGCCCGGCTGGCCAGGAAGACGACGGAGCCACGGAAGTCGTCCGGGGTGCCCCAGCGGCCGGCGGGAATGCGGGCCGAGATGCTCTCGAGCCGCTCCGGGTCGTTGAGCAGGGCCGTGTTCATCTCGGTCTCGATGTAGCCCGGCGCGACGGCGTTGACCGTGACCCCCCGCCCGCTCCACCCGTTGGCCAGGCTCTTGGTCAGCTGGCCCACGGCGCCCTTGCTGGCCGCGTAGGCCGGCACGTTGAGCCCGCCCTGGAAGGTCAGCAGGCTGGCGAAGTTGACGACGCTGCCGCGCCGGCCCGTCGCCGCCGACGGCGCCAGCCCCAGCATGTGCGCGCCCGCGTCGCGCGCCAGCGTGAACACGCTGTTCAGGTTCACCTGCATCACCGCCGCGAAGTCGGCGTCCGGGAAGGCCTCGCACGCGTGCCGGATCTGGATCCCCGCGCAGTTCACCAGCGTCCGGATCTCGTGCCCGTCGGCCACGATGCGCGGCACCAGGCCCGCCACGTCCGCCTGCGACGACAGGTCCGCCGTGTACACGGCGCACTTGCGGCCGAGCGCCTCGATCGCCTTCTTCGTCTCGGTGGCGGTCGTGTTCCGCTGGTGATGAAGAGATTAGTTTTATGGTGTTGAAGAGGCAGTCAGTCACGCACCTGGATCAATATGATGTCGGCGCCCGCTTCCGCCAGCGCCATAGCGACTGATTGGCCAATTCCCCTCGTGCCACCAGTGACAAGTGCTGTGTCGCCCTTGAGGGAGAATAGAGACTCCATACTGTTCGTTTGTGCCTGTGCTGTCTCAATTTTCTGTATATGTCGTGCCAGAGATCTGATCCGCTTGATTCCCCTGTCTGCTGGTACCGTATTCATTCAGGCCGGCTGGGTAGTCTTTGTCAAGATCACATGCGAGCCAGAAACTTGGCTTTTACGCACGTCTTGGTCTCTACCCCAAGATTTATTGGAGATATAACTCGCGCCCCGTACGGAGTACTCGCGATCTACTAGTCGCTAGTCAGGGCCCGTGACGATCCCGTTTCCCCACGGGTTGGATGGACGATGAGGGGGCGGGCTCTGCCGCGCCCCCCACATGCTCTTTTCCGGTATAAATCGCCGAAGTCAACAACAGCGAGAAGTGCTAATGCTTGCCCTCGATTGTATACTATCCAGGAAAATGTGACCTGAGAACATGAGCACCAAAACGGCTTGTAAAGCAGCCGAGGCCATGATGAGCATGATTCACCATTCCATGATATACCCGTACCACCGTTTCTAATTCAAATCGTGAGACCCTCATAGATTTTGAGAAATAAGGTTGTGCCATTGTATCTATCAAAAGGTATATATTCTCACAGCTTTGACCGAAGATACCTTCCTATCCCCGTAGTACTTTTATTTCTATTCATATATCCCGCTACTGACTGCGTCCCACTTCTATTACCAAGTACCTTGGTCTGTGAAAAGTCGCTTCTAAGTTCTAGACAGCCAGATCACTATAGAGCTCCGACTCCTATATTAGGCTAATCTCATATCAATATATTATACAGTTCCTTGGGTAGGTAGCAGTCCATAGCGTCTGCTATGTGATTGTCCTAGCCTGCAAGTGCTTGGCTCGTTTGATGTATGGTGCCCCTGGAAAGGCTTGGTTTTGTTGACGATCCCTCCATATTATCCTGCGATTCTACCTTTGGGGAATACCCACAAACTCAGCCTTATCAACCCTGACTCTCAACCCCGCATTCTGGGTTGGCCCAGTCTCCCAGGTTATGTAATGTACTAGCACCATGGGCGGTCATCTGGGTATATACCCAGGTCGTTAATGACGACAGTTGCCAACTCACCCTGGGATGTATCCTAAGTAACTGTTACAGGGCTACTGAAATCATCACCGCGTCCCCTTCGTCGCCTTATGGTTATCCGTACCTTATAATCAAACCCCTATTTTAGTAGTTGACTGCGAAATAAGATTGTTAAGGTTTGACTTATGGTTGACAACGCCTTTTTTTCGAAACTTCAGAATGGATGTTAAGAAGATAAGTACCGAGCCATAACTCTTCATGTTTCCCCGAGACAAATAGAAATTCTTATGAGAACTGGCAACTGCTGGCTTGCCGTTGAACTAGAGGAGGGGGCGGCTCCGCCACAGATTTAGTTGATAAGTTCAGTCACCGGTACATCCGAAGTACCGAAGTCAGCCAGTCCTCTACTTGGCAATAAATGTTTCGTTGAACGAAGTGGGCATCCTTCATTTCATAACGCCTGAGTATAATGTCTCCATGGAGCCTATCGCACCAGCAATAGAAGAGCCGGCAACATCATCATCAGACAGGCCGGGGCCGGAGAAGGGTGGGGCCGGCTTACCCGGCTGGGTTTCGGCGCCCGTCTCGCGGCCCGCTAACCGAATTGACCGAAGAGGGAAAGTTTCCCCGAGGGGCCCCGCGTGTATTGCCGCGAGCCGACGGCGAGTCACGAGCCGCTATGGGCTTGACAGTCGCGTGTGGGGGAGGGCAAAGCTCTCCGCATTGTTTCCCCCCCGCGCCGTCGCCGTTATAGCACCAAACGGGCCTGGAGAAGAGGTACTTGTCAGTCTGGCGTCGTCACTCGTGGGGGAAGTAGAGACTCGCGCCGGCGGGATTGACGAATTACGAGGTCGCGGGGTCGCGCCAGAGAGCAAGCAGCTTGCCTACGGTACGAGATCGGAGCATCGTGACGGAGCGTAGGTAAGTTAGTTGGGGACTTCCTCGCGGGTGCATGCTACATCACCTAGCGCACACACACTGGCCGTTAACTTCTCCATCGCCGCATCTGTCCTGCCCCTCGGTAACTTAGTTCCTCATCTGCATCTTCAACTTCACTTTTGGATAGCTGTTCGCCTACCGGTACAACGTGGTCAGATTGGGAGCAAGATAAAAGAAGTTCATGAGCGACGACAACACGGGGACATAACCGGCTGAAACTCCACCATCATGAGCAGTACACAGGTCCAGACATCAGTCCTTCACGGGCCGAAGGACCTCCGCGTCGTAAGAGAGCTCCCCTCATCTCCGTTCCCCAATCCATCTCCGTCTCCCCCTCGACTCCCCTTACCTACAGAGAAGACTGACATGACTCCTCCCCTTCACAGGAGCAGAGCGAGCTCCCGCCGCCCGGCCCCGACGAGGTGCAGGTGGCCGTCGCGGCGACGGGCCTCTGCGGCTCGGACCTGCACTACTTTTCGCACTTCCGCAACGGCAACATCCTGGTGCGTGAGCCGCTGACGCTGGGCCACGAGTCGGCGGGCGTCGTGACGGCCGTCGGGTCCAACGTGAATTCCTCCTCCTCCTCCTCCTCGCAAACCCCGAAGTTCCAGCTGGGCGACCGCGTGGCGCTCGAGGTCGGCCTGCCGTGCGAGGCGTGCGCCCTCTGCCGCGCCGGCCGCTACAACATCTGCCGCGGCATGCAGTTCGGCAGCTCGGCCAAGGCCTTCCCGCACGCCCAGGGCACCCTGCGCCAGCGCCTCAACCACCCGGCCCGCTGGTGCCACCCCCTGCCCGCCGGCGTCGGGCTCGAGCTCGGCGCGCTCGCCGAGCCGCTCAGCGTCGCCGTGCACGCGCGGCGCCGCGCCGGCCTCGTCTCCCCCTCGTCCTCCTCCTCCTCCTCCTCCTTCTCCGGCGGCCGAAAAGAAGAAGGGGAAGAAGAAGAAGCAAAGAAAGAACAAAGACGGGTGCTGGTGCTCGGCGCCGGCGCCGTCGGCCTGCTGTGCGCCGCCGTGTGCCGCGAGGCGGGCGCGCGCCCCGTCGTCGTCGCCGACATCAACGCCGACCGCGTGCGCTGGGCCGTCGACAACGGCTTCGCCGACGCCGGCTTCACGGTGCCCATGGGCGCGCGCCCGGAGTCCATAGACGACAAGCTGGCCTACGCCCAGGACTTCGCCGCCAAGATCGCCGACGTCAAGGTGGGCAGTGGCGACGGCGCCACGCTGGGCGAGGTGGACGTGACGTTCGAGTGCACGGGCGTCGAGTCGTGCATGCACACCGCGATATATGTGAGTCCACCCCATACCGGCTGAGTCGTCTTCGATCCCGTACCCCTGCCCCCCTCCCCCCCCCCCAAATGCTATAGAAGGCATCGGATAGTTTCTGACAGGCTCCACCAGGCGACGCAACCGGGCGGCAAGGTGATGATCATCGGCATGGGCACGCCGATCCAGACGCTGCCCATCTCGGCGGCGTCGCTGAAGGAGGTCGACCTGGTGGGCGTGTTCCGGTACGCGAACACGTACGCGGAGGTGCTCGAGCTGCTGGCCGGCTGCCGGGGCGGCGGGGCGCGGATGCCCGACGTCGGCAAGCTGGTGACGCAGCGCTTCCGCGGCTTCGACGGCATCCCGCGGGCCTTCGACATGGCCGGCCGCGTCAAGGACGACCAGGGCAACCTGGTGCTCAAGGTCGTCGTCGACATGAGCGAGGAGGCGGGCCTGAAGCCGAGTAAGTGATGAATCACTGTCAGCTCTGCGGCCGGGCCCGGCGAAAATGTGAGCGCGCGCGCTGACCGGACGTGGGAAGAGCTCTGACGAGGACGTGATTGCGAAGAAGAATCCATCGAGGATAGGCGGCTTGTGTAATTTCCATACACCAAAACGCCGTCTCGTCTAGAAAGACTTGTATATATGAAATGCCTGACTTATGGCTGAAGAGATATTTTCCAGCGCCCAATCAGCAGCTCGAGACGATATCATCCGTTTGCTCAGGTCCGGAATGTTGTAGGATGGATGCCCCTATCTGTCGGCCGGCTGCTGAGAGACGACCGTTTCCCTCGATGGTAATTCTAAGACGACCTAGAGACCACCCAGTCGTCGACACTAATGTCTACACCACTCAGTCCATCTTCGTAGGACGTGATAGAGCTGGTGCGTACACGTCGAGTGACCCTCCTTGAGTTCGCTTCTTCGAGCACCCTCCTGTGCCACGGCTGGTTTGGCAGGATTCTGGATCGAGTTGTTTTCTGAGATAGTCGCCAAGTCCGAAGGCGCCCGTAGTGAAGACTTGCTGAGGGCCTTTGCTTCGTCATCCGGCGTACGTGGTGGATAAGGGGCATCATCCCATGCCCACTGCCTTTCTTCTGCTCCCCTCTCTTGAAGGAGTTCGATCAAGCCGTCTATGTGCTTGATCCTTTCCACCTCGGCTGGCAGTTCACTGCAACCGTCATTGTCCAGTTCACGCGGTGCGTAAAAAGGCCGACTCTTGAGGATGTCACGCGAACGTTTCAACCCAAGCAAGATTGTGCAGACGTCCCCTTCTTCTTCACTAATCTCAGTCCCTTGATTTGATATCGTAGGCCAATACCATTCCATGCAGCCGTTTGGGCTCGCTCCGACTCGAATCATCTTTTCAAGAATGGTCACGGGATCCCAAAAGGGGGCGAGCCACACTGGCAAATCGTACACGTCAGACCGCGAAGGACAACCAATTGAAAATCTAGGGCACAACATCAGAAAATGTTGCCACACAGTCGATGATTGGTAAGTCTCGTTTGGATCGCAACCAAGCTCTATTAGTCGATCGATAATCTTAGGGCGATGCCAAGAACTCCTCGAGGTTGACATGTCCGGGAGAAGTGCGTATAACAAGAGCGGCGTTCCGTTCTTCTCAATCAGTCCTTTGCCGAGATGGTCTGCTTCCTTCAGGACGAAGGCGTCCAAGCCAAAATAGACTGCGAATGACACCAAGGACTCGTCGAACACGGGTCTAGGATATTCTACACCTGGTAAGTCTGGTGGAAAATAGCGACCGAAGATGTTGAACCAGTGGGGGGTAGTTTCACGGGTTTTCGACACGGCCAGTGTTGCATCCATATCGCTACAGTAACTCTGCATGGCCTCATCCAGCTCGCGTAGTAAAGGATGTATATCTTGCGAGGACGCGTTTGTGTCATACGCGTCGCTCGCCTTCTGGCCCATGTAACAGATAAGGTCGCGGATGGTGATGCACCTGTCGGCCACTGGAACAGGATTTCGAGCTTTGGCAAGGAGGACTGCGGCCCGGAAAAGGCTTAACGAGGCGCTGAATCGAGGCCCCGTTAGATTTTTAATGTACTCTTCCCGGTTAGGCCCATCGAGAAAGAACTCATAGACAGATCGATGAAGGAAGTCGACTGACGTTCTTCTGCATTCCGAGACATAGTCCTCAGTCAAGTGATCTCTCAAAGGTGTCCCCTCTTGAGACGTCTTGGGCCATTGAAGTTCCTCGAGCTCGGCCTCTGGAGGCGGTGGAACCAGTCGTGTCTCTACAAGCCCTAGACAACGGCTCCTGATGCGAGCGTCTATTTCCCGTACCCGTTGCTGGATTATCTCTTCTCCGAGGGACTTAATAGATGTTCTTTGCACCATACTATCATCTGCGTTCTTTGCAAACCATAGACCCAGGGCGCTAAGCTGGAATCCCCGAGTGCCATATAAAACGAGTTGGAGCAGTTCAGCAGTCTCGCGACGATGCGCAGGCTTCACTCGGTTCATCATCGTTTCATATAGATCTTCAAGGTCTGATGGTAGCTTTCTCAGTCGTTCTTCTAGATAGTCCATGTTGTCGTGTTCTGTAAGCCCTTCCAACAGTGAGTTTGTGACCACCTTGACCCATAGAAAGACCCCGTCAGAGTGGTCCACGATTGAGTTCACCAGTGCCGTAGCCCTGCCGTGGTCGTTTGCTTTGAGTGTCTTCATTGTTTCGTGGCAGTCGAGCTGTTCTGTTGCGAATTTGCGGATATCGTCTTTCGTCAAGTCTTGGACTCTCAAAAAAGGGCAGCCACGGTATGCCTCTGCGAAGGCAGGCAAGGGACGACTTGCGAGGACAACCTTGACATTGGCGAATTCCTGGAACGATCTCGTAAACTCGATCAGACCGTTGATGTTTGTCGACGAGAAACCTGGGTCGAATTCGTCGAGCCCATCGATAGTGATGAAGAAACATAGCTGGGCACTATGAGACAACACATTTTTGAGGGCCTTCTTCGCCTCGGGAAGGGTTAGGTCTGGATGAGATCTCCTCTCCAATGCAGCATTGTACCGGTCTGGGAAGGCAATCGGTATCAGTTCTTTTCTCTGATTCAGAAGAGAGTGCAGAAGTGTCTTTAGGAGGCCGATGTCGGACTTTTGCAGGTCAATGCCCTTATAGTAGAAGTATGAAGATGCCGACAGAACCTGACGGTGGCCAGCCCAATGCGAGAGGTGTTGCCAGGTCTTGGGGTTTTGGTTGATGAATTTCATTAGGGTGCTTTTCCCGGAGCCGGCTTTCCCACTGATCCAGTAAACCCTATCCTCTTTTTCAAGGAAGTCAACAAAGTTGGTCCATGGCGGTGCTTCAGATGTCGAATCCTGGCAGCTGTACAACCACTGCAGGGTCTTGGGGTACTCCTCTGCAATAGTTTCCTCTCGACCGCCCATTGAATGGAACCATAGGAGATTAAGAATGTGCATTCCAGCTGCATGGTGCGGATTGTCAGTTCGAGGAATGGTTCCTGACTGTGGTGAAGATTGTGGCTTCGACGATGTTTTGGTGTTCTCGTAGATGCAGTCAAGTCTTTCAAGCATGTTCTGTATATCTTCCCTGGAATGAGATTCCTGAGAAGCTTCCTGCAGATTATCAATTCGGTCCTTGAGCTTGTTGTCTTCGAACTGGAGGATTCTTTCCCGTAAGTCGAGGAGGATATTGGTCTTCATCTGTTCTCGCAACTCGCCGAAACCTCGTTGAAGCTCTTGCAGTCTCGGTTCCTTCCATAGGCCAAGTGCGGCCCCCTGTACGCTCTTGGACGTTGAGTTGGGCTCTGTGGTGAGCTTTCTCAGAACCTCTAGTATTTCTTGGCCCTTCTCGACTAAGAGAGCTGCAATTTTCCTTAGTTCCTTTTACACGATTAGCCTGATTCGTCTGTCAACCGGCCGGTGTAAGTGACTGGGAAAGTGAACCCCAAAAATACAGACCGGAAAAGAGTGCATCCGAACCATGAAGAAACCAATAGGGGGGAAGAGCAATAATCAAACCCAGTGGTATTGAAGAACGAAGATATACAATACAGCCAGATAATTAGTGGGGAAGAAGGCATAGAAGAAAAAGGAAGAAGAGAATCCACGAAAGGAAAGGAGAATTTAGTGATATCGCAATGTGTACCAATGACAGAACCCAACACACAATGCAAGTGCGTCTCTACAGATAGAGTGCCATCCTCAAGTACGAGTGTTCGCAGGAAAATGAAAGACTGCTCATGAAATCGGTCTTGGTATGGACATAAATTACCTTATCATTAGCAGTGAGTGCTGATTCGTCGACGGATCCAAAGCTCCCCAGATCACCCTCCAACTTAGTCAAAGCGCTGTGATTGCTCTCGATGATAAATTTCAGTTCGCGATTCTGATCCGTTGAGCCATGGCGGTAATATTGCTCTGTGTCGCTCTTCAGACGATCGCCGAGCTTGATCGCTTTCATGGCGGTGGCCGCCAGCCCAACCGCTGTTGATAGCGGATCAGCCATCGCACAGGTCGGCGAACAGACCCGGCCAAAGCCTGCAGAGGAGAATCTGCAAACGTGGCAGTAGCGGTGCACGACGGGAGTGCCACTTTACACCGTATTATGGCTGATGGCGAGTGACGAGAACACGAAGCAGAGGCAATGGGAATGTTGGGAGCTAGAGCGCTCTGCTCTCTCCAAAACCGGTGTCGCAACCAGAGAGTTTGTATGAGAGGGGAGATCGATTCGTGAATAATATAGGATCAAGAAAGCCTCGGGTCTTGCGGATTGGGGCCATGTCCTCAACCAAGAACTATTCCATGTATTCCATGTTTTCCGAACACGAAGCTCATGTCTATTCCCGTGGCACCCGCTTCCGTCGTTGGACTCGTACAGGTTGCCTTGCTGCGGTGCTCTATTGCGATACTTCCGGGGAGGGACAGACGCTGCAACCGGCCGTCCTCAACGACGACATAGATTCTCGAGGCAGGTCTCCTCATCGCATGACCTGACCGGGATCCAGACCGAGGCTACCCTATAGGTAATACTCATGGGTAAGGCAACCGGAGGAGGCTTGCTACCGCTACGTAACAAGGACCCGAGCCCACTATCGAGGTAGGCTTCTAGGCAACGTTTTGAGTAGGACAACGGAGAGGATTTCTCCGCTGCCATACCAGACTCCACGGAAGCCGACATCGTGGCAGATGTTTTGGCAAATTGTTCGGGTAGGACCATGGTAAACACCCCTTTACTGCCAAACCATAAGCTCCAGAAGCCCAACGACGAAATGGGCATTAGGCCTCCGGTTAATAGTATAACATCGGGTATGAACATGAGCGAAGGCCTGCGATCTTTCCACAAGCCCTCGAACTCGACATCGAGGCAGCGCTCCTGGGTAACATACGTGGGTAGGGCGGCCGGGACGTCGCACCAGCTCCAGGGCCCAGCACAGTAGAAGGGCGGCATCTGATGCGCAGTGCTAAGTAGTTGGTTGTGGTTCTCCTCAAACCGGAAGAGAACGCCCCCTTCTCCCCTCGAACTCCTCCCTCGACCTAGCCCTTGCCGTGTTGTGCCGCGGTTGCTCAGACTCGAGAAAAAGGGAGGGGAGAGGGCTAAGCAAGAGTGTCACTACCAACGACCGCCATCGCCACGGGTGGAACATGTCGGGTGGAACATCAAACCCCGTCCACCCGTGGGAGCGACACACTATTCACGGAAACCTCGAACGTCGATCGATTAACGCCCCACGGGACGCCGGAGCCTCGTGGCTGTTTGGCATTGATTCTTTAATGTGCTCAAAGCCCCTCTCTCGCCAACTTGGGCCACCATCAATATCGTTCGTCGGGAGAATGCCGTGCGACGGGGCCTTCCGGTTCGCTACAACGCAACCCGCAATTGTGTCCATCCAGCACCAATCCCTTCCCCCCTCTCCCACCCCCACCCCTAACCCCTACCCCCTTTTTTACTCATTGCTCGTACCCGTTGGGCAGGGAGCGGCCCTCGTTCTTGTCGGGGAAGCCGAAGTTGATGCCGAAGGGCGGGTAGACGAAGCGCTGGACGCCGCCCTCCGACTTGAGCAGGTCGGCGGCGATGCCGTTGAGCGCCGCCATGTCGTCGGGGTCGAGGTCGACGATCTGCAGGTTGGCGCGGATGCGGGACTCGGTCACCGACTTGGCCAGCACCGTGGTGCCACGGGCGACTGGAGGGGGTCCCGTCAGCGGGTGGAAAAATGGAGAGATATAAAAAGGGAGGAAAGGAATAAAGGGGGGGAAAGGCAAAAGAGTAAAAAATCTCACCATGGTAGCTGAGCAGCACCGTCCCCGCGCCGCAGCCCTTTTTCTCGGCGACGCGGGCGACGGCCTCGTTCCGCATGAGCGGGCCGCCGGTGCTGCCGAGGGGGCTGTAGGCGACGACGTGGATGCCCTTCTTGCCGCAGAACTCGACGACCTCCTGCTGCGGCAGGGCCGGGTGGTTCTCGATCTGGTTGATGGCGGGCGTCACGCGCGCCTGCTTGAGCAGCTGCTCGAGGTACGGCACGCTGTAGTTGCAGACGCCGATGCTCCTGACCTTCCCCTTCTTCCCATCTCCTTCCAGCAGGGCCTCCATCTGGCGCCACGTCTCGACGTGGTCGTGGTCCCACGTGATGTCGCGGCTCCCGTCCGGCAGCTTTGGGAAGCGGTCGTCGGACCCGTTGGGGTTCATGCCCACGGGCCAGTGCACGAGGTACAGGTCGACGTAATCCAACCCGAGCGCGTCGAGCGACTTCTGCAGGCCCAGGGCCGCGCGCCCGCTGTACGTGTTCCACAGCTTGGTCATGACGAAGACGTCCTCGCGGCGGCACACGCCGGCGTCGAACGCGGCGCGCAGCCCTTGCCCGACCTCGTCCTCGTTGCCGTAGCAGTACGCCGCGTCGATCAGCCGGTACCCGGCCTCGAGCGCCCGCGTCACCGCCGCCGCCACCTCGCCCGGCGCCGCCTGCCACGTGCCTGTAGTCGGGATCGGGACGTGTTAGTTGGTTGGTTCGGGAAGGGGAGGGGTCGGGTTTCGTCTGCCGGACAGCGTGGATCCCTCGTGTGTGTGTTGGGGGGTGAGTGAGTGAGTGAGTGAGTGAGTGAGTGAGTGAGTGAGTGAGGTGAGTGAACGGCTCAAAGACGGTGACGGGGCTGCAGCCGCTGGTCGTCGCGGGGGGAGATGAGGGGAAGCTGTCCGGCCGTCTACAGTACGTAGGAGGTAGCTATTCAACCGACCTCCAACAACTCGCTCTGACGAGCGGCTCGGCGCCCGGCCAGCCAGACCGACAGACCACACTACCAGCAGGGAGGGGGTGTTGGGGGGGGGGGGGGGGGGGGGGGGGGGGGGGGGGGGGGGGGGGGGGGGGGGGGGGGGACAGAGAGAGAAGGGGATGGGGGAAAAAACAGCACGTACCAAAGCCGACGGCGGGCATCTCCTGGCCCGTGTTGAGCTTGAACGACGAGGGCGCCATCGTGCAAAAGTTGTGTGTGTGTGTTCCTCTTTACCTATCTATCTAGAGCAGGCTGGGATATCTCGACCAAAGCAAAGGCTCCGTTAAGTGTGATGTCTTTTGCAACTTAAGGTCACAGGGCAGCCAGAAGAGGTGAAGGAAGCCGTTGAGTAAGCCAGCCGATGAGGGGGTCTATGATGGTGTAGAGTACTGGTTCTATGGCCAAATCGAGAGCGACGGCAAAACACACGAGACGATGAATGAATGCGAAATGCTGTAGGGGTAGATGATTGCCTTGGAGACAGAAAGAGGGACGACGAGCTAGCTGTCTGTCTTATATACCTGCTAGGGTTAGGCATGCAAGAAGCATGCAAGTCGGGCAGGATCAGATGTATAAGAGGTACTCTCTACCTACTGCGGTATTTGGCAGGATAGGGAGGTAGTAGACAGGTAGTATTCAAGCTCCGCTTCGGTGCCGTGACGTGATGATGCTTTCTTCCTGGCCGTCGTCTTCCTTTATGCAGGCGTACTGTAGGTTGTCTCCAGGCAGGGACAGACACCCGCACCTAGGCATTACTCGGCGTGCCGGTTCGCTATTAGGCACCTCTAGCTGCGGTATGTGAGGGGACGGACGACTCGCGAGACGAGGCGGTAGTAGGTTAGGTAGGACCAGCCGGCTAAAACATGCAAAATGCAGCCGGTTCAGTCCCGCCCGCCATGATCCCCTCCCTCCCTGCCTCCCCTCTCCTGGTATTGCTGCCGGTTGGAGGCGGCGGCAGGAGTCGGCGGGGGGACGTCAGTGGTGGGGGAATATGGGGGGATATGGGGGGATATGGGGGGCTCCTCCGTCCGCTAAAAGGCAGCTCTCCACACCTATCCGGGGAGATCTCTCACACGCGCGACTAAAATCGCCGAGAACTGCACTTAATACTTACTCACTGCACACATCACGTCGTAGAGGTAGGTAGGTAGTCTCGTTGACTCGTCGTCCCTGGCGCCGGCTTCCTGGAGGATAGGGGTGATGCTTGCCCATATGGCTTATTCCCCGCGAGGGTCGAGAGAGTGTGGAGAGACTGTTTGGAGAGAGAGAGAGAAAGAGAAACAGCCCCTTTGGAATAAACACGCAACACAAGCTGTCCAGGTCAACTTGTAATATACCAACAAGGACGAGGTGTCGGAGGAGCGCAGGTCTCGTACAGGTTGTTGCTGCCGGGCAGAGAGTAGACCTAGTAGTACTACCTAGTAGTTTCACTACCTCCTTACCTGAGTTATCTGCAAGAAGAATCGAACCGCGGTCGGTATCAAAACCCTTCGGAGGAGAGAGCTCAGCTCAAGTCACAGTGGCCACTGCCAGTCAGTCGCTCATTGACCCGTCCGAAGACATTTCATGTTGGCGGCGCTGGCCGCGCCCCAAAAGCACTCCGGCAGGACAGAACAGGGAAGGGTTGGTTGCAGGACCGAACAAGAAACAAAACCCCCATTGATGCCGTCGAGCCATGATGCACCGGACACGGGGGGCTGGTTTGGATAGGTATCTATATTTCAACATTGCCGCTGCGACACGCACGGGACCGCCCGAGCTATTATAAATCTATATTTATGCAGGCCAGGCCAAAAGTAATGTACAGAAAAAAGGGTGGTGGTGGTGGTATAGTAGTCGTCGCCGTGGTCGTAGTAGTAGTAGTACAGCCGCCTGTCGCAGGCGGCGTCGACTTCTCTTTTTCTAACCGGCAATGAGGACCCAGAGCCTGTTTGCAGACACGGCGTCAGTGATTTTCATCATCTATCAAGGCGCGACTGAAGACAAACGACGGGGGAAAGACGACGGAGAAGACGACGGGGGTTTTGACCGAGGGAGATGAGGCGCAGGGGGGACCAGAGACAGAGAGAGAGAAAGAGAGAGAGAGAGATTAAGAAACCAGAGAGACTCACAGGAAGAAGATCATGAGCACGCCGAACATCTTGGCCACGAGCCAGCGGTTGCTGCTGACGCGGGACCAGTATTTGAGCAGCTCGCGCTGGGCGCCCTGCACGTTGTCGACCACGTCCTCCGTGTTGGCGTCGATGCGCTGGATCATCTCGC
Organism: Xylariaceae sp. FL0804; assembly: GCA_022539325.1. NCBI lineage: Eukaryota > Fungi > Ascomycota > Sordariomycetes > Xylariales > Xylariaceae > Xylariaceae sp. FL0804. The sequence continues at coordinate 2,154,500 of JAJKLG010000006.1, read as the reverse complement.
TCTGCTCCGACACCATCTGCGCCAGCTGGCCGAAGATGCTGCCCAGCTCGCCGATGGTCTGCTCGATCGCCTCGATCGCCTGCCCGCGCTGCGCGATGTACGTGTTCTGCGGCTGCGCCCCCTCCTCCATCAGCAGCACCTGCTGGTCCCCGACCGGACCCGAGCCCGGCGGGCTCAGCGATAGTAAGTCCGCGCTGCCGTTCGCCGTGCCGCCGGCGCCGCCGCCGCCGCCGGGGGGCAGGGGCGAGCCCCGGTTGGTGGGCGTGCCGTACAGCGGCGAGGCCGACTGCTGCTGGAGTATCGACGGCGGCTGCTGCGCGTGCTGGGACACGGACGAGATGAAGTTCTCGGTGCGGGAGCGCGAGGCCTGGATGTTCTTGGTGCGCACCTCGAGCACGTCCTTGAAGTTGGCGCCCACGTCGCTTAGCTTGCCCTGCAGCATCAGCACCACGTTCTTGTTGTGCTCGCCCTCCTGGTCGCCGCTCGCCGCCCTGCTGTTGCTGTTGGGGTGCTGCTGCCGCGTGAGCGTCGACAGCCCCGAGATCTGCTGGTTCAGCGAGGACAGGTCCTGCTTGATGATGAAGGTGAGCTCGTTGATCTCGACGGGCCGGTCGTCGAAGAGCGTCTTCCGCCGCGCCAGCTGCGCCAGCTTCTCCAGCTTGGCCATGGTCCCCGCGATGCCCCGCCCGATCTCGGCCGCCCGCCGCGCGAACTCGGACCGGCGCGGCTGCGCATCGCCGTTCGCCGCCGCCTTCTGCGAGTCGGTGAGGAGCGATCGTCTCTGGGCGCCGAGCTTGGACTGGGCCTGCCGCTTCTGCACCTGCGTCAGGACCGACTTGAACTCGGCCGTGCGGTCTTGTATCGATGCGACGGCCATGGCGGGCTTCGTGGCTGGCTGGACGAGGGGAGCGCCGGGACGGAATGGAAAGGAGGCGGGGGTATCGGTAGTTTGCGACCAGCGCTGCGAGAAATGAAAAAGAAAAGGAACAAGAGGATATCGAGACGCCGAATCGCTGGTCGAGCGGCAAGGACCACACGATGCGGGTAGAAAGTGCGATGGACTTGGAGGCTGGTTGCGGGCGGCCTGTGGTGGTGATGGAACGCTCCGGAGGCGTTGCCGCAATATGGTAGGGAGGTATTGACGTCGGAAAGTACCTCTCAAGGTATTAGAGGGTAAGAGGCTGACGGAGCGCAGGGAGGAATGGAAGGCGGAAGGGCGCGGTCCGCAAACGGTCTAGGTACCGGTGCTGTGGTCTCCGTTATCGACAGCGGCCGCTGAGTCGGACCTGGAGAGGAGTCGACGAGGTGTTGATGCGGAAAGGCGACTCGGGCTGGCGGCTGGTGAGCAATGGGAAATTACAATGAGGCCAGGGTGTTTGTTCCAAGAGATAGCGAGCGAGGCTGCAGGAGGCAGGGTGCCAGGTTGCATCGACTCCTATTTGGAGATGATCCAGCACAGCACTGCACTGCACTTACGCCTGGGGCGGTGGCGCTGTGGCGGTGCAAGACGCGCGGTCTCTTTTAGTCCTGTGCCTTCATCACGCGTTGGGAGGCTAGACAAAGGTACCACCGTACCATAGCACCCTACGTAACTTACACCACTTTACCTACTAATAACGAGACCCTGTTAATAGGTCTATCTCATCTACTCTATTAACCATAGACTGAGTCCCCTCTCATCACTTGAGATTGTTCGAGATGGTAACCCGACCTACCCTCTTCGCCTATGTTGCTAAGTGTCTCAGAGCGCCCAACAGCTAATAATAGGTTCCGCGAGGCCATTTGCTCACGAGCTGGCTCTGTCCACATGCCTCGCGGTCAAGTATCTACTTACTGTCTTCCCTCATTCCAAGGACATGTTTTCTCTGTGATATCCAAAGACTCTGTCGATAATAACAGACACGTTCGGCCAGCCAAGCCGCGAAAGTAGAGCAAGTAAGTAGGAGGTGGGCAGTCAAGTTGCTACAGTCAGCATGCTAAAGTATTCGTCCGGGTCTGATTTCACACCAAAACACACCACCTTTACAGCTTTATAACAAATCAACGAAAATAGATAAAAGGAAAGTAGTTTAAAGGACTAGGACTTAAAAGTGCTCGATTTTATTAAAATATTAAAGATTTTAGTATAAATATACCGTAATACTCTTAAATCTCTAGGTTTTTAAACGTAAAAAAAGGGTAATATTTTAAAGAATTTTATATTAAAATTAAAAAAGTAACTTGTTTAAAGTGCTTATAGCTCTTTTTAAGTGTTAAAAAGCTTAAAAGTAAAAGTTATTTATTTTTAATATTTTTCGTTAATTAGTAATTAATGTTTTAAGTTTAATAGTTTTTATTTTTTACTTTTTATTTTAAAAAACACTACTTTTTCACACGTTTAAAAGCGAAATAATATAAAACTCGTTAAGATTTATAAAATCGAGCATTTTTAAGCTTATTTTACTAAGCTACTTTATTTATACCTGTTTTAGTTAATTTTATATAATATTAGTCTGATTTTATAAATACTTGCTCGTTATATAAACGAATAATTATATACCGTAGTATATATTTCGAATAAACTAATGGTTTTAGGCTTAAGTATTCGATAAATAAGCTTATCGTGTATTTATTAATATATTATATAAAACTAAGTCTATATATACGGCTTAAGGCTTAGCCTAGTTATATATATATATACGATTAAGCTTATATAAAAAGCCTTTTATATAGGCTATAAGCTATTTAGCGTAAGCTATAATATATAATTAATATTCGTATTAATATTAAAAGCTTTCTTTTTTATAATAATACTTTATATATATTAAGCATATAAGTATTAGCTAACGGATAAGGGGTAAATACTAGGTCGATTTCGTCGGCTTTATTTATTCTCTTACTTATTAAGTACTAGGTTTTATACGTTTATTTAATAATACTTCTTATTAATCCTTTAGCCTTACCGTATATTTCCTTTTTATACGGTTAAGGGTAACCCTATTAAACGGTATTATACTCGGGTATTATTCGGGGGTAATTAATACCTTATCCGTTTACGAGAGGTATTATTAAAGTAAATCGAATAAAAGAAAAAAATTAAGTATATAAAAACCGTATACTTCCCGTGCGGTTATTAGTTCCGAAATAATAGCGGCCGGAATTATACCGTATAATAACTTTATTATTAAAAGTTATTAAAATTACTCGTGTAAGTTCCCAGTTTTAAGCTTTATTTTATACGGAGTTTTTTTAAGCTTATTAAACTCGGTTTATACGGTTATAACTTTAATAATGCTTTTTCCGAATATTAATTCCCTTTTCCTTTTATAATTATTAACATCGCTAACCTCTCTGCGTGCCACCCCTCTGCGTGCTAAAAACCCACAATTTGCGAAAAACTTAATTAAAATCTAAAAAATAAACGGATTCAAAAATCGGATATAGTTTATTTTTTTCGTTATATAAAAGTAAAGAATTTTATTAGTAAGCTATATTTACGCTTATAATCTTACTTCTAAAAAGAAATTTTAAAAGCTTAAATTTGTTTTTATATAATAAAGTAAAATATATATTAAAAAACTTAAAATCCGCCATTTTTATTTACTTTATAAGGTAAATAAAAGTGAAGTAAAAAGCTTAATTTTACTAGTATATAAGCAGTTATTAAATTTATAAAGTAAAAATAATATTAGTTAATAAAAAAGCCGTGTTTTAAATTTATTATTACGTAAAAAGGTACTTTTAAAAGTAGAAAAGCTTATATAAGGTTGTTTTTATATTTTAAAGATTATAAGCCTTAATCTTAATAAAGGTTTAATGCTTATTAAAATAAATAAGTTTATACCTTTATTTTATTTTAAAAGTATTATATCGACTTATAAAAAGCGATTAAAAATAAACTAAAATATAAATATAAGTCTTTAATTAAAGGCAAAACGAATTTTAAAAATAAAAAAAATTAAAGCTTTTATATTAAAATAAGAGAAAATACTAAAAGTTTTTGTTTTTTTATACGTGAAAAAAAACCAAAGTTTACTTTTTCAATTAATGTTTTTATTATATAAGGAAATTTATATAATTTTTATTTCTTCGCTATAACCTTTAAAAATACCTTACCTTTAAAAGAATTCTTCCTTTTTAGTAATAAACTTCTTTATTATATTTGATTTTCTAGTTTTAATGTTAAAACTCGGTTATTCTCTTATATAAAAAAGTTTTAAAACTACTTAATAAATTAAAATAAAATACACTCAAAGTAAAATAAAATATATTTACTACTATTAGGGGATAAAGTATAATAATAATATTAATATCTCCTTTCAAGTATTTTTCTTTATTTTTTAATTAATGTTTTAAATACTTAAACTCCTATTATAATAGTAACGGAAAAATCTCCAGGTTTAAGGTACTTTTATAACCCTTATACTTAAGGTTTTATACTTTTAAAAAATTTTACTAGCTTTTAAAGCAGGTAACCTTTTATTATAACAAAAAACCTTCTTAAAATTATTTTTAATCGATTTATATTTAATCTTTTAAGGTTATTTTAATACTTAACTTTTTTATTTAAAATAAAAGGAATTAAATTATAAAAAAGCTTTTTTTAATTTTCATAATACGTTTTATATAATAAGAAATATAAACCAGCTTTAAACTTTAAGATTTTAGGTTAAATAGCCTTTAAATTACTTTTTTAAATAAAAACAAATAAATATACTTAATACTAATTATAATAAATTAACCTTATAACAGAATAAGGTTTAATACTAATAATTAGCTTTAAACTATTAGTATATAACTTTTTATATTTCTCTTTTATTCTTAGCAGTTTTATTCCATTTATTATAAAAGAAAAACACATTTTAAGTATAAATATTAATTATTATTATTCTATATTAAGCGTATTATAAATAAAGTTCTTAAACCGCTTAAGTAAATAAACTTTTATTAAAGCGTATTTTAAATAAGAAAGTGTGTTTTACTACTTAGCATTGATTTATTAATACATGTTTTAAAGTTTAGTGTTTTCTGGCACGTAAAGGGGTGGCACGCAGAGGGGTTAGGGATATTACCCTTTCCTTTTTTTCTTTATTCGGGCTTTTTATATACTAGGTATAAGGGTTTATAATAAGCCGTATTATATAAGGAATTTTTAATAAGGTTATAAGCAGTAGTTACCGTGCTTATTTATTCGTTCGGTAACAGTTATCAGGTTATATAAAAATTATATATAAAAATCGTTATTACTCGTATATACTTTTAATCTCTTTTCTTTTCTTTTTTACCACCGAACCTGTAATTTAAAGTACGATTACCCTTTTTCTTTTATAACTTTATTCTTTACGCACGTTATCTTTTTTTACGTATATAGCTTTTATATTATTATATACGGTTATATTAACTCTCGTGCGTAATAAAATACTTATTACCGTTCGAAAAATTACTTACTCGTATATTATCGCTCTTATATATATATATTCTTATTCTTTTATAATATCGGCCACTTTACTTATAAAAACTCTAGTTTATAATTTACCGAACGGTATATACTAGGTTAATACGGCCGTAACCGGTATCAGCCTTATTACGATTATAAAGGATAACGATAACGCTATTATAGAAATCCCGATAAGTAAGCACGGTTATTATTAAGCGTTTAAAGGTTTTTCGGTTAACGTGAGTATTCCCGTCCGTGGTTAATATATGTTTTAACCTAATTATATCGTATATAGGCTAAGGAGGATTAAATTATTATTATACCCTCGGTTAACGTTACGATTCGAATAAATAATACGCGTAATACGCCTTAGTATTTAGCGGCGAAAATCATTTATTATAAGGGATATTTCCGCGTAATTTATATTTAAAGTTATAATATACTTACTTTTTACGCCTACTATTATAAGTATAATAATATATAAGGTTTATTCGATAAGGAATATTTAATAATCCCGGGAGTATAATATAATACGTACGGGATATATATATAATTCTTGCCGGCGAGTATATATAACTATTATATATAATCGGACGAGATTTAATAACCGATTAATAAAGTACAGGATTTTTTTATATATAAGGGTTTAAATCCCTTTTATAATCTCCGTTTACTGCGCTAATAGGTAAATACTAGGTTAATATAAGTAATAACCGTATAGAAAAGCTTATATTATGATTTTTAGCGTTTTCTTTTTAGCTTTTATATAAAGGAAATCGATTTCTTCTCGCTTTTAATATACGTTTCTCGTGTTTTTTATATATAGTTCTCGCCCGGTAATTAAGCAGTATAATTTAGCTTTTATCGCGTTTAATAAAAGCTTTAATTCGCACGGTTAACTTATTATTCGATATAAAAGACTTTAATACGGAGTTAGGTTTCTTCTTCGTAAAAGCATTAGCGGGGTTATTTTATCCGTTAACTTAACGGATATTCGAAATATCTCGCCGCTCGTATACTTTACGAAGGGATATAATATTTATTATAAAACGCTTTTCCTGTATCGTGCCTAGCTTAACTATATAATCGTATAATAACTTCGAATTATTATAAACGATTATTAATACTGGCTTAATTTCCACCTACGCGCGAATTTTACGCAGTTGTTTTAAAGTCTTATAATATACGCCGGCTTTTTTCGTAATATCCGGAGATAATAGTGATTCGGCGTTAATTTTTAAGTACGCGCCGAATACTAGGAGTATTAATACTATACCGTGCAGGCCGGGGGTATTGTTTAAAGCCTTAAAGGTTATTTAAAAAATAGTTTTATTATTAACCGTATAATAAAGTTCTTTTTATAAAATATTATACGCTCTCCGTAGGGGTTAATAAGCTTATTCGATTTATTTTAATACTTAGTATACTTCGATCGGCATTATTTTATAAATAATCCCGCGCGCTTTCGCCTTACTTTAAAACTCGTCCGCGGTAAGGTTTATACCCAGGTTATACCGAATAAAATCGGGTTATTCCGTATATACGGCGATTTAATACCGTATAAGCGCTTATTATACGGTTTATACGGAGAGATTTTTTAAAAACGCTCCCGATTAAAAAAATATTACGGAATTAATAATATATAATATATTACGGTTTTATATTTTAACCACGTCGATAATAATTTTATAATTAAAATCGTATTTATTCTTAAATTAAAATTTAAATTTATATAAGGCCGGGTTATAAGATTAATAATAATAATAAATCCTCTGGATATTTTCTAAAATAAATTACCGGATATTCTTATATCCGGCTCCGCGTAAGAGCTTATTAAAGCGATTTACGCGGGGGTATTTAAATTATCGGTAAAAGTACCGGAGTTAAAATTCCGTAAAATATAAATAGGTTTCCTTTATTATTATATTAATAAACGGGTATTTTTATTTCCGAATAATAGGAATCGTTATTTTATTAAGGCGAATAACGATATTCCTTAATATATAATAATCCGAACCGTTATAAATAATATCCTTTAATATTAAAAAAACGGTATATTCGTATTAAAAATATAAAAGTTTATTTATTTAATAAATATTAATATTTCGATTATCCCGATTAAATATACGGTTTAACCTCCCCTAAAGTTAATAAATACTCCTTTTTTCGTTTATTATATTATTACGTATAGGTTTTTATATAAATACGCTTTTAATTAAGGTTATCCCACGGTTAAGAATATTACCGCACCGGTATCCTAAAAAATACCCTAATACTTATAATTATATTAATTCTTTAATATTAATATAATACCGGGCTAAATAAGCATTAAGATTCCTAATAATTTGCTTAATAATAAGTCCGTTTTATTTAATACGGCTTTTATATCCCGTCCGGGTATAATAACGTTATAATTAGCGTTTTCGGATAATACTCCGTTTTTACCGATATTATTATTAGTTTTTATTAGCGGATCCTCGGTATTTCCTGCGCTTTATCCGGAGTTTATTAATATAATATTAGTATTTTATCCGGTATTTTTTATTATATTTATACCGTATAATACGATTTTATCCGGAGAGTATTAGGATTATATAATATTATATTACGGTTAGCAGAGGTTTTTACTAAAAAAGAGTTCCGTGTTTAAATTCTCCGTCCGGTAAATATTTATTATTATCGCCCCGTGTAAAAATACGGCGTTTTATATAAAGGTAATAATATTCCGGGCGGTTTCCGGGTTAATATTTTTTTCGCGTAATCGTGTAATCGAGCGTATTAATAATAGCGCGCTATATTATATAAATAAAAATAAAGGATTAAATAATTTACCTTTATTTTCGGCGTCCGAGTTTATATCCCACGGGATAAAATCGCTATTAATATTATCTGGTAATATACCCTTTACGTTAAAAAGAAAAGTATAAAAAGCCTTTTTAAATATATTATTACCGATTGCTTTAGCGTTTTAAAGGTATTTTTTATATACTTAGTTATTTTTATAATCGCGCGAGTAATATCCCTTCTCGTTATAGGTATAATACCGCTTATTTTTATAACGGTTATTAGCTTTATACGGTTTAATATATCTACCGGTTATTTTACCCGGATAAAATAATCGGCTATATTATTAAAAGCCTCCGTATAGTTTTAAATTAAATCTTTTATTTAAATACTTTCGATTAAGGTAATTAATTTAGCTTATAGTAAATATACCCGCCGGATTAGGTATATTACTTATATATATTATAAGTAATAAACGGAGTTCGTTAAAGAATTATTCGGATATTTAATAAGCGTTTATAAAAGCGAGCTTAAATTTAAGTCTCCTTATTACCGTATAATAAACGTTCGTATTTAATTATTTTTCCCCTTTATATAAAGCATTAAGTATACGTTAAATTATATAAAGCGTATTAAATAGGTTTTCGAGTATTTATATTAATAATAGTTTAGGATTTTCCGATTAAACTTATTTATATATAAGATTCGTTTATTTCGTATAATATACTATATAATTAACGGTTATATTAAAATATTAGTTTAAAAGAATATATTAATTAAGGAACGTATATTTACCGCTAATATAATAAATTTAATAATCCCGTGCGCTTTTTTTTAAGATATAAAAGAAAATAATATAATATTATTCTTTTAAAATGCTTATATTATTATATATTTATATAAGAATCCGTACCTTATCGGTAAGAATATTATTAACTCCTTTAATATACGAGTTTTCGAATTTCTAAATACTAATAAACGTTTTAATCTTAACTAGGTTTAAAATAAGTTTGTTTAATTAAGGCTTATAAAGGGGTAATATAGCTTATATAAATACCGGGATATATAATAAATTTAATTATTCGGGCCCTTAATCTCCCGAATAAGGGTTTTATAAGTAAATATAAAGGGGTTTATATTATTTACCCCTTAAAAAAACGGTAAATATAAGTAAAAGGGGTTATATAATCCCTGGTTTTAATATAAAGGGTATATTCCGTAATATATTAAAATAATCCGATATTTAAGGTATTAAATATCCGCTTATATAATCCTAGGGCTAAGGTGTTTTTTAACCTGCTCCCTGCCTTAAGTAAGGAGATTAATCGTTATTAAAGCTAATATAACTCCTTATTTAAGAGCGGGTTTCCGTATTTTAGTATACGGGCTTTATATATTATTATACGGTCCCCTTAATACTTTAATAAAGGGTATCCGGTTAAAGGTCTCGAAAAGCCCTTTATACGGTTATTTTTTATCTTTCCTTTAAATATTATCGTTTTATCCGGATAAAATTTAATAAGTTAATTATAAACTTTACGAATCGATCCGGTTATTTATACTTTCTCTCGAGTATTAATATAAGGACGTTTTCGTTCTCGAGTATTTATACGAGATTTTTTAAAAAACTAATATATATAAATTCCTAGTCCTTATACGTTTATCCGCGAAAATCCGAAAAAACTTAATTAGCGAGTATAAATCCCGTTATTTTTAAGCTTTAATATATAATTAGCGTATATATTATATATATAATCCCCTAGATAATAATTTTTATACCTTTAAAAAAGTCCTTATTTTAAAGTATTAGGTTAATATACTTTTCTTAAAATATAATAAATATACCGTTTCCCGTATAAAGCTTTTTAATAGCTTTCTTTTAATCGGGTTATAAAGGTTCCCGTAAAATATATAAATCGGGTAACGGCGGTTAAAATTTATTACCGGTTAATATAATATATATTATATAATAGGTTAAAAGGGGTAATAATATTTCTTATTAATCTTTTTAATAATATATAAAGGTTTTCGTTCGGTTTTAAAATAATTCTTTTAGGGGTTATATAAAAGAATAAGTGAATAAGCCTCCGTATAGTTTTTAAAGTAAATAATATAAATCGTTTAAAAAAATAAAAATTCGTTCTTATTAATTTATAATTAAAATAACCATTAATTAGTATTAGTTTAATTTTATAAATACTTACTTATTATATAAACGAATAATTATATACCGTAATATATATTTTAAATAAACTAATAATCTTAGGCCTAAGTATTTAATAAATAAGCTCGTTATATATTTATAAATATATTATATAGAATTAAGTTTATATATATAGCTTAAAGCTTAGCCTAATCGTATATATATACGATTAAGCTTATATAAAAAGCCTTCTATACAGGCTATAAGCTATCTAGTATAGGCTATAATACATGGTTAATATTTGTACTAATATATAAGGCTTTAAAGATGGGGCGTTTCGGTGTAAAACCGGACCCAGACAAATACTTTAGCGTTGTAAGTTTACCTCTACCTCAGGTATCCCCCCAAGCCTCCCTCGATCTATGGATCACACAAAAGCAGCCAGCGCGGCCATCATAAGCGGTAAACCAGCACGCACATATATCAGCAGATAAGTTCAGTAAATAAATACAACAAGATAGGTATAGGTAGTATATCAAGGCTGGCTAATAGGGGTATGGGTATGTATGTGCAACACAAGCATTAACCATGAGTGGGGGGCGCAATGATAATAACATGCAACAACGACAGCGGCGTTGAGGACAGTGACGGTGATAATGATGAGGATGAGGATGGGTGGTGGCGGCGGAGTATCACAGACACGAAGCAAGGCTGTTCTGACAAAAGGAGGAATAATCCACAACCGCGAGGGGGGGAGGGCGGAGAAAAACAGAACAGAGAAGAAGAAGCATAAGAAGACGTCAAAACGACCGTGGCACATCCCACCCAGCCCCAGACCCAATCCAATCCAATCCAACCCAATCCAATCCAACTGCTCGCCCAAGGAGGGGGAATTCGACATATCTCTTTTTGGCAGCTCCGGGGAGTAAGGCGCCTGACGCCTCTCGCAACGTCTTTCCGTATCGTCCCCCTATCTCCATCTTGATGTCACATTATTATATGCTCTTTCTTTCTTTCTTTCTTCGTTCCTTTCCTTCTATATGCCGAAGCGCCATGCAGGTCTTGCTTGCTTGCCTGCTTGCTCTCACGCATGCTAAGCTGCTCTCCGTTTCAGATCGATCTCATAGATCCGGAGCCCCGGTCCCGGTTGTCAGTCCAGCAAGTCGCTGAACTCGCCCGCCCCGTACGGGTTCCACTCCTGCCCCGGGTACGACGTGGCCGACATGACGGGCAGCCCGTCGTCGTCGCCGCCGCTCGTCACGGCCGCCAGCTCGGCCGGCAGATCGACGAGTATCTTCTCCTCGGGCTCGTGCTGCTGCTGCTGCTGCTGCTCTTCCCCCTCTCTCTGGACGCGGCCCACGCTCCGGATGCCCGGGCCCGAACCCGGTGGCATGCTCTGCTGCTGCGGCGTGATCGCGTTGTCGTCCGACGACCCGTCCTCCGAGTCCTCCGGCCCCGCGAGGAAGCTGACGTCGTCGCGGGCGTCGGCCCCGTCCTCTTCGGGTGATTGGGCCGCAGCGGCGGTGGCAGCCACCGCGGCAGCACCACCGCCGACGCCGCCGTTGACCACCCCGTTGGTGATCGGGCGGCCCTTCTCCGAGCCCGCGTACTTGGTGTTGGTCTCGTGCCTATCCTGCTGGGGGTGCGAGCTGTTCATGCGCGGTATGCCGTAGTAGATGGCGTCGCGGGGCGCCTCTCCCCGCTGCTGCTGCTGCTGCTGCTGCTGTTGCTGCTGCTCGTTCGCGTGTACCCCCGCGTCCGCGTGGTGGAGACTCGGCTGCGACACCTGCGGCGTGGGGGTGGGACGCGTCCCCGAGGCGTCGGGGCTGACGCTGGCGCTCCGGCTCGTCGAGGGGTCCCCAGGGGCGAGCGACATCCTGCTCACGAGCCGGCTTATGTCGGATAGTCGGTTGGGGTTCTTCGACGGCACGACCACGGTGACGTGCGGGCTGTACCCATTCACCGGCGATTCCTGCTCCTGCGTCGGTGAGAGCCCGGGCTGCGGGGCAGGCCTTTCTGCGTCGGGCTGAGAATAGCCTCTCGGGAAGGGACCGGGCAACGGAGCAGCCGGATTACCGTTCTCGTCATTCATGGCCGAGGCGATGTGTTGCTGCAGCGGGCGTGGCGACTCCCGGGCATCGTCCGAATACGAGGCTGGAGGCCCCGGAGAAGGTGTCTGTGTTCCCAGGCTGTGGCCGGGCGAATTCCGTACGATAGTCTCGTTCATATTCTGTGCACTGTCTGGGGTGCGCCTCAAGTTGAGGCCTTGGGGCATCACGGGGCTGTAAATCTGGGTCCGGTGGGCGTTGTCGCTATGTTGAGCAGGATGCTCTTCAGCAGGCGAGCCCTGGACGCCTTGCGCCGTTAAAAGTTCCCGACTCGGCTGTGGAGACATATGCACATCGTGATTCTCCTCCTGGATAGGTGGCTGATGGTACGGTGAGCTCTGCTGTACGAACTGCTGGGCACCAGGAGCTGGTTGCTGCGGTGGACCCTGCTGGGGCGCCTGTTGAGGTTGAGGCGGTGTTTGACTCGCTTGGCTACCGGGGGTCGTGTTGCTGTATGGGGATCCAGGAGGCTGCGGCGACCTTATGCGAGGGTCCCATTGCTGCGGTGGCAGATGTGATGGCTGCGGCATCATAGGACTGAACTGATACTGTATCGTGGCTGGGCTGCCATATCCGATGTTATACGGCGAAGGGGCCATCATCCCGCCTTGGCCGTACCCATGGACAGCCTCATACCCACGCGGTATAGGAACTTGATCATATGTAGGCTCATGCTGACGCTGTCCGGGGGATCGCCGTTGTTGGTTTAATGGCTGTAGGTGAGGTTGCGGTGCGCCTTGGTTATGGGACTGGGGCATCTGACCACGCCCAGCTACCATTTGATTTGGCATCTGGCCTCTGCCAGCGAGTTGTGGTGGGAAGGCCACTTGTCCTCGACCGGCCTGCATTGTAGGCGGCACCATCTGTGCTGGTATTTGGCCTCGACCTTGTCCGGGTGGCACCGGGCCTTGCGGGAAGGCACCGGGAGCTCTTGATGGAGCGCCGGCATCTACAGACGGACGCGGTCCACCCGGTTGCTGGCCCGCAGGAGGACCCGACAGACTGGGACGAGGCACCTGGGGAATCGGGCCTGCGACTGTCAAACTTGGGCGGCCCATCTGCTGGAGCGTGTTTTCAGACAGCTGTTGGGCAGGCGGAGGAGGCCGTTGCGGCGGCCGGGACTGTTGTGCCTCATTCTGCTTTCCTCTTTTGAAAGCGCCGAGAAACTTGGACGCGGCACTGGCCTTCTCCTTATCTTTATCCATGGGCGCCTGGGGTTTTGTAGGTCTGCCGCCGTCATAGGCTCCGAAGAACTTAGACAGCTTGCTTTGGTCCATAGAAGGGGCGGGACTGCCAGTCGCCCGGGGCGGGTTGATGGGCGAGAATTGCCCGTTTCCGGCTGGCCTGTAAAAGTTGACCCCGTCGTACATGAGGCCATTCGGCGGGGGGCCGGCGCCATGCAAGACCGACGATGGAGGGGCAGGGCCGGTCGCGCCCTGGAAAACACCGAGCCCCTGATCTGAGTCGAGTCTTTCCGGGGACTGCCGAGTGTTCTGTGGCGATGGCTGGCCCGATTGAGCCGGATCGGGTGAGTGCACTGGGGACGGGAGTGAGGACTGGCGCAGATGGCCTTGCGGCTGAGTGGAATTTATCTTCGGGGCTGACTGGACGGATATTTGGCTTGACATTCTCCTTTCGTATAGCCTGGGGGGCGGCGACACCGCTGCCGTTGCCGGACCCATGGCAGAGGTCATGAATGGTCCTGGGCCATCCTGCTTCGTGACTCCCGAACCCACGGGTTTCCTGTTGGGAAGAGGGCGTGCTGGGTTTGGTGACGGTCCCCCAAGACTAATATTCTCGCGAGAGGGCTGTTTGTATAGACGAACAGGGCCTTGGTCCGAACCAGCGCTCCCCGGGTCCTGATCCCATTCTTTTTTATTGTGTGCCGTGCCCGGCGGGCCCGCTGCTGTCGAGGGCCGCGTCGTCGCCGAAGGCCCTGGCGCCGCTAATGTGATCTCCGAGGGCCGTCTCATTCTCACCATGGATGCCGTCTGCACCGTGCCGTTCCCAGGTTGTGGAAGAGGCAGTGGTTGCGGGGGTGCGAGTGGCTGCCCGGATCCCATGGGCCTGCCTGGCTGGCCCTGCTGGCCCAGAGGTTGACCGGCGAGGATGGGATGCGGGCCGAGAGGCTGGCCTGCCATCGGGCCAGGCCGGACTTGCGGAGCTAGTTGCGTCGATGGCATCTGCGCGGGCCGCTGGGAGGCCGGCGTCATCTGCTGGTTAGCCGGCAGCTTCGAGTCTTTCGACTTGTTAGCGTGCTTGTTGAACAGACCGCCCATAAACCCCGACAGGCCGCCGCCCGAACCGGACCCCTTCTTCTCGTTCTCCTCCCCACTGACTTGCTTCACTGGGCCTGGGGGAGCTGCGGCCATCCCACCCCGACCCATTCCCATGGTCTGAGGATGTATCAGACCGCCAGGCGGTCCGTTCTGGGCTGGCGGACTCAGATGTGCCGGATGGGTTATCTGTCCCGTTTGTACGGGCGGGGATTGAGTGTTCGGAGATGTCGTAGGTCCGGCTGGTTTCTCTTGTCCCTGGTCTTCGGGTATACCGGCCGGGCGAGCCGCGTTCTCCACCGAGGGTGTCGGGTCGTAGGGAGAACTGGCTTTCGCCGGCTGATCATCCAAAGCGCCGTCCTTCGCTGTTCCCACCCCCCGGATCATGCCCTTGAGCTCGGAGAAACGCTTCTTCACTGCGGCGGGGTCGTTCCTGCTATGTATCGAAGCTTGGTCGGTCTGGTCTGGTGTCGCACTCCTGTTGGGACCGGTACTCGACTTCTGCCTTGGATGAGAATCTTTGAACCCATCGAAGAACTTCCGCATCTTCTCTGGCGCGCCCATGCGCGGACCCTGCTCAGCGCTGGTGCCGCGTCGATGGCCCAGGCCAAACATCGATCCCGCGCCTGAGTCTTTTCGGGGTTTCTCGTTCGCGTCTTCGGCGCTCGTTACGGAGAGTTCATCGACGTGCACTGGAAGTATGTAGTGTCAGTAATGATTTCGGTATCCGACTTCCGAGTCTGGACAAGCTTACCTCCCGGTTCTTTCGGTTCGAATTTCTGGTCTCGCAGCAGAGGATGCTGGGCGTGGTTCTGAGCTTGCTGATGCGCCTGATACTGGCCAGGGCCGGGGGCAGCAAAGTGATTGGGGAATCGCTGCGTTGAGCTCGGGGGCACGCTGTTGTTCCGCAATCGGGTCTGGGGCTGATGTGAGGACGCGCCCGCGGCCGTAGACTGCTGGGGCATCGGCGCCACCTCGGTCTCCTTGTCGTACTCGTAATACCCCGGCTGCTGCTGTTGTTGCTGTTGCTGCTGTTGCTGCTGCGGTTGTTGGTACTGCTGCTGTTGATGCTGTTGCGGGGGGCTACTCGCGTTGCGGCTTCGATTCGAGGGATTGAGCGGCTCGGCGAGATAGGACTCCTCCAGCTTCCACTGGCGACCATCGGGTGGAAGCCTGTGCACGGGATTGCCGCTTATTTGGGGCATGAATGCATGGCCGTGGCCATTCACGGGCGCGCCGGCCGGCTGGCCGAGCACCTGGCCAGGCGCGAACTGCGGATGTTGGCCGTTGGGGCCGCCCCGTGCCATCATGGCCATGATCATCTGCTGCTGCTGCTGTTGCTGGTGCATCTGCTGCAGCAGCTGCTGCTGCACCTGGGGATGCAGCTGGGCGCCAGGCTGAGCAGGGCCGGCGGCGGGCGCGAACCCGTTGACAGGCGGCTGCTGCATGGGAGGAAGGTTTTGGGCGGCGGGATGATAATAGAGGTGCTGCTGCTGATGCTGACCATCGGGCGCAGAATTTTGAGGCAGCCTGGGCGAGGAGGCTGGCGGCTGAACTGGATATTGGTGCGGGGAAGAGTGAGATTGGGTCTGGGCTGGGGCTGCCGACAATTGGCCTTTCGGCTGCGCAATATCAGCTGGGATGGAGGGCACCGGCGGCACGTCCTTCTCAATGGGCGACGGCACCGTGTCGCTGTCGGCGCGCAGCAGGTCAAACGTCGACGTGCGGCGGATGGGCGGCAGCGGTGTGAATGACGACGACGACGCCGACGTGATAGTCGGCTGCTGTTGCTGCTGTGGCCCGGCCATGATGCTGCTACTCTCCACAGCGGCGGGCATGCTCGGATGCGGCTGCTCGCCAAGCGCGTTGTAGCCGGTGGTGTGCCTGGACACGGTGGAGTCGCGGACGCCGTACCTGAACCAGTCGTCAGATCTGCTGTCGTCGGTCAGTCGCGCCGCATCATGCGCGACGGCGTTGGACACAGCCGACGGCGAGGGCAGCGGGGGTTGGTCGCCCGTGAGGAAGCCCGGATCAAAGTCCTGGTCGTCGAAGAGCGATGTTGTGCCTGTAAAGGCGGTCCAGGTTGAGTGACGCCTGGTCGCGGGCTCCGAGCTGACGGGCGGTGGCGCGCGAGCTGCGGACGGCTCTTCGTCGCGAACGGCGTTAGCACGAAGCGCAGGCGTGGACGAGCGTGTCTCCGAGATGGGCGACACTAAATCGTCAGCCAGCAGAGGTAAGCGAGCGGCACCCAAAGGCTGGGGGGGCGACGGCGTCCACGGCGAGTGGAGCGGCGTTGCGTGTAGCTCGTCGTCGTGTTGAAAAGGATGGTCAAAGGCCTCAATGGGAATGGGCGACAACGAGGCCGACAAGGGAGGCAGCTGTGGCGGCGGTTGGGACTGGTGGTGATATGAGTGGTGGTGGGGATGGGAGGAAGGAGAATGCGAGTGAGATTGAGGGCGAAAGGAAGAGGGAGGGAGGAAGTGAGGGTCGGATTGACGATGAGGCTGACGAGAACCAACCGCCGTAGCAGCAGATGGGGTGATACCGTCAACAGGCCTAGACCGGGGGTTGAAAGAAGAATAAGATGGCGATGAAGATGATGATGATGCCGGTAAGGATTCAGATGCCTGGCGCAACAACTGCTGCTGGTTCCAGTTTTCGGTAATATTATTACTGAGACAGATACGGGTCTGGGTCTGTTTCCTGTTGCTGCTGCTGCTGCTGTTGCTGTTGCTGTTGCTGTTGCTATTGCTGTTGCTGATGCTATTGCCGCCAACAACGGGCGCACGGCCTGACGGCAGCGGAGACTGATGAGAGGTGCTGCCGTTGCGAAGCCTCCAGTTCCGACTGTCCTGGTCCATGGAATGAGGGCCCTTTTTTTTTTGAGCCTGGTCCGCAATTGTCAGCCCCGGTCGCGTCTATTACGAGAGAGGTTCAAAGAGGCGACGAGACCCAGGCACCTGGCAGAGAGAGGGGGGATGTGTGGCACGGTCTGCATGGCCGGGACGGCTGAAGATTATGAGTGAGTGGTGGGTGGGCTTGCCGGCTTGAGCCTTGGGACCGGGGTTGGGGATGAATTGTTAAGATTGGGGGCCTTGATTGAATGACCGAGCCTGCTCTTCCTCTTCCTCCTCCTCCTTCTCCTCTCGTCCCCCAAATTTGTTTGGAGTGTGGTGATAATTCCGTGAAAGACGGCGACAACAATAGTAACGCCGACGAAAACGACGTGCTCTCTCTCGTTCAGTCGGTCGCCGGTGGCACTGAATACAGATGAACAGCCCCGTCGCGGATGCGTACGGCGCCGAGATATTGATGACAAGTACGAATAGTACCAGCCCGTCGTACTTTGTATGGGTACTGACTGTACTGTGCTCTGGCACACAGGCGTGACGGGCACACTGGGAGACTGGTCTGACTGGCAGAACAAGCCTATGCTTGCTGCACGCAAGCTCGTGATCCCGGCCACTGGCCGCCAGGCCCGGACCTGGCCCTTGTTCTGTACTTCTGTACTCCGTACTCTGTAGGCTCTGGCTGCTGCTGCTGCGCCGCAGCGGAATTGGCACCGGCCCATCGACTGGGGGTGCGTCTCGTCTGTCTGGGCTGCATTGGCCCGTCTGACTGCAGAGTGCTGCCTCGCGAGATTCTTCGTATGTACTCCGGGCCTCAGGTAGGTAGGTAGTAGACAGATACGTAGTACCTGTCTGAGATCTCGTAGGTTGGTTGGTTGGTACGTTATCTCGGAGCCGATGCCACGGAACCGAAGCTCGACGACTGGTCCACCGGCCGAATGAACGGCGACCGGCCTGACCGGCCCCCAGCAAAAACCCGGAAAGGCTAGAGAGCGTGGCTGGAGCGTGTTCTGTGGAACCAGGATGACTTTCCCTGCCACCGAGCTTGCTGCACTTGCAGCACGTGCTGCCTGTGGCAGCTCCGGCACTCTGGCTCGTCTGGGTGGGATTGGTGGGCTGTGGTGGTGGTGGGCAGGAGGAATACCGTACAGGAAAAAATTCGTACAGTTGAGGAGATGAAGATATGTGCTTAACCCCTTGAGGCGGGATTAGCGGGGCCCGAGCCAGCTTCGCGACATCTGGACTGTGTGCCCTCGCATCATTGTTCGAGCCTTCTTTGCAACTCGCTATCAAGTTGCAAGTTGTTAAAGTCTAACCACAACGTTCTCTGTGGCGGAGAGCCATTTGGATACTACCAATACCCCGATCGTCGGCATCCACCTAGGACACCCCAAAGCCAGCGTATGCAGTGCAGCCGTCGACCAGACCGCGCTGTACCACGTCGACTTTGCAGCTGCTGTGATGCAAAGAGCCGGCAGTCAAGCTAGGTGAAGTTGCTCAGGGCAGGCAACCTCACAGGGGCAGACGGGAGGTTGGTTGGAGATGGTATCGGCACCTATCAGGGCTGAGCCAAACAGCTCGTCGCCAAGTTTGAAACCATGTGCCACTCTGAGGCGCATGGCGAGGCGCGGTAAGGCTGCCTCATCATGAGTTACCGTACTTTCCACATTTACTATTCATATACTCCGTACTCCTGCCTCATTGCCTGTGGCAGTGAATATGATGTTGTGTGGCGAGTGCAGAGTCGCCAGTCTGCCAGTCTGCCAGCCATACGGCACGAGGAGTCTCAGACTGCTGCTCTGCAGCCAACCCTCGTCCGTGGGGGGCTGTAGGAACGCGCCAACAGCTACATGTGATGAGCCGAAACATCAGTACTGAAAGTACGAATACAGCGTAATGAGTACTCACGAAAATTTGTCACGTCGGCCGAGGGTGTCAGGCCCCGAGAAATTTTTTGCCAACCCAGGGGTTGCAAAACGTTACACCAGACATCGCCAGCGATGCTGGATCCGATTGGCTCGCTCCCGACGAAGGATCTAAAGAGTACATGTCTTCGATGTCCAGGTCTAGGTTCGAATCAGTTCATCGTTTCTATCTAGACCCTTCCTCATGAAATTTTTCTATTCTTTCAACCAGTTCTCGCATACGTGAGTCAGTTGGTCAAGAATAGCGGCGGTGCGAGCGGCATTGCCCGTCCCCCAAGCCTCTGCTTCCAGCGCCTTACGAAGACAATGGGTAAGTCGGAATCTGTTGGTACGAGTGTCAGTCATGTATCATAGGACTACAGAGCCGTACCCACTAGATAGAGGTCCGTACGGGAGGCTCCCTTGGGTAAGCCACGCCGTACGTATGAGTACGGCGTGGCCGGACCTTGAGCCGTACGTACGGACTTAGTTTTGTACCTACTACCTAGTTACCATTCGAATACCAATACACTTGTTAACGCACATCCCAACCTGATACCGACAGACCATTCCGGTAGTATTACGTTCGTACGAACTAGGAAAGTCATTCCAGCAGAATCTAGAGCAGCAGGCGTCTTACCTTGATAGAAAAAAGGGATTTAACCTTGGGAATTAGTAGACCGTCCAACAGCCTTTGGGGCGCCTCCTGACCCCCCCTAATCATGCCATACCCTTTCAAGGTGGAAATGCTACGCTTCTTGGAAGAATCTTTCCGAAGTCCATTTCATGCTAGGATCCCCGATGGCATGGCGCAGTTTCAGCCAGTCGGGAGTTGATAATCTGGTTGCCCATGTCGAGAATGCAGTTGTCGAAACGGCGTCTAGACCAAGAGCATTGGCGCGACAACTCTCTAGTGGGTACTTACTTGGAAGAACAGAAAAGTAGTCGAGTTAGACAACTTTGACGAGGTCATAGAGCTGAGTAAAGGTATCAAGATTAAAGTATTAATTAAAGATACAAGGTGGGCAAGTCTCGAGCATAGTTGTGACTTATTCACTGCCTGACACTCTGGAATTCTGCAATTCCGGCCGCACATTTGCTTGCACTACCGAGTTCCTCTGGAAAACTACATGTAATATTCTGTCATTGGGTAGAGGCCGGACTCGGTCTCGTGTATATATCTGGAAAGTGTTGAACCAAAATATTAGTCACCTAGCAACTAAGTGGATAGAGTAGCTGTGCTGCCGCCCTCAACCTGCCTCCAGGTAAGATGCTCAAATCATCGACCAAGTACTTAAGGTAGACTGCCAGACCACCACCCCTTGAATACATCGTTGCAATCATCTTCTATTCAAAATTCTGTAGAGGAACAGACGTAAATACCTACCACCCTATCTCCCTGTCTGCCTGATGATCACTTAGATAGGTTGTAGACACAACAGAGAGGCAGAAGTCCGTTCACATGCCTCAGGACCCAATTTCATACCTACGCAACTCATCTCTCATTTATTACCCTACCACCCTACCCTACCACAGCCTGAGGGCGAAGACGGACGGTCTATGCCCCCCGTTAACCTCAACTATGCACCCACCCATCCACCTCCAGCAGGCCCATCCATCCATTTGTCCTCAGCGCCCTCCCATGCCCCAGCACCAGCACCAGCGAGATAAGCTCGCCCTTACCCGTGCATCTTCTGCGCTCGCAGAGAAACACCGCCGCAACTTATAGACACCCATCAGAAGACTCCGAACTCGAAAAGACATCAGAAGGCTGGCTCAACGAAATGAGAGAGAAAGTCGAGATATGGGACGACACACATGAAGATCTGATTTGATATAATAAGATGGGATCAAATGCACGCACAACTTACTCCGCCCGTCCGGTCCGGTCCGGCCCTGCTAGTAACTTCCCCGTCCGTGAGATTTACATCGATCGATCGTCCTGCCCATTATCGAAAGGAGGCCCGTACGCCAACATATGAATGAGAAGTTAGGTAGGTATGTATGCATGCTGCAACTGCATCCCCCTCTCCAATCCTGTGGCCAACTTCTCGCCACAGACTCTCGGATTCGTCCCGCCCGTCAAGCGACGGCACTTGAAGCAGAGTCCAGGGCAAGATAAAGGGGTATAGACAGACCGGCACAGACACCATGCCATACACAGGTATAAGTGAGGTAGCGAGTCGACATCCATCCATCCATCAGAAAAAGGTCTTCTCGCCGGTCCGCTCGCGCAGCTTGCTCTTGCCCTTGTTGAACAGCTTCATGCCCGACTTCATGCCCTTATTGCCGAAGGCCCCCGCGGCCTGGAGGAGCTCCTTGCTCTTGGCGCCGACCTGGGCACTGGAGGGGCCGCCAAAACTGCTCTGGCCCTGGCCCTGCTGCTGCTGCTGTGCATTGCCCCCGACCGACCCCCGGCGCGCCGCGTTTGTTCCGGAGGACACGTTCTGCCTGCTGGCACTAAGGTACTGCTGGTAGTATGGTTGCTGGCCTGTCGGATGCGACCCGGTGGGTGACAATGGCGTCATGCCGCCGCCCGGTTCGCCAGGCTGGTCGCCGGTCCCTGCACCGCCGTGGTCCGGCTGGGCTTGTAGATGTGCCAGCCAGTTGGAGAGACCAGACTCCATGGCGAAGAATTGGTCCCGTGTCTCATCCAGCTTCCGGATCCTCTGTTGCGTGGAGCCAATATTGAGGATCTCGCGGAAGCTGAGAACCTTGGTCTGTACGGTCGGCTGAGTGCTCGTCTCGGGGTCGGTGCGTGGCTCCGTCAAAGCAGGATGGACCTCCTCTGACTGGGCCGACTTCGTTTTCATTAGGCCCATTTCCTTCTCCTCTGCGAGCGACAGCGCCGATGTCCTGGGCCCGGCAGCCCCAGCCTTCGGGCTTCCACCTGCAACATACGAGACGGGCGAAGGCGGGTCAATCGCCGTTAGACCGCCCTCATCGGGCGCGCGACTGCTGACCTGGGAGACCTGGTGCGAGATGGAGCCTGATCCTTCGGCCTGTAATTGCGACCCTTCCGATGTAGGAGGAGCGACATCCACCTGCGGTGTAAGCGCGGCCCCAAAGCTATCGGGATCTGGTCCGTCGAGGGGGCTTAGTGTCACTTGCTCCGGGCCCTGCTCCCAGGAGAAGCGCTTGGACCTGTTCGCGAGCTCTGGTGAGTGGCTCTTCCTCGGACTCAGAGGAGCGACGCCGGGTATGCTCCCGTCCTTCTGCGCAGATACACTCCCTGCCGCGCCGGACGCATCCAACACAGGAGGCGACATTTGATATTGTTGCTTGGGGGTCTTGCCAGCCTCCAAAAGTGACTTCTGCTCGGGGGACGCAGTCCCCAGGTAATCATCATAGACACCGGATAGATAGCTGCTTTCTCTGGTTGGTTCACCAAGATCTGGAACGTTACCGGTCCCAGCCCTCTCCAAGAGCCCGCTGGCACTGGGCGTCGTCGGACTTGCGCTCAGCGATTTGATGATTTCCTCCCTCAGTTTGTCGCTCTCTTTCTGGGGAGACGCCGTCCCCACTGAACTCAGGGTTGCTTTCCTTTCCTCTGATATTGCAGGCACAATTCCTGCCTGGTCGGCGACAGAGCGACCAGGGTTGAGCGGCGCCGTGGGTTCGAAGCCGGACGCCGTCGAGGCGGTGGTCGGCTGGGTAGCAGGTGAATAATGGACTGGCGATGCGTTGTACACAGGTCCCGCTGGGCTCATGCCGGGTTCCTCTGTCTTTAGAGGTGGCAGATCCCGAGGCGTGTGGTGAAAGCCTGGCCCAGCCGCCACAGCTTCCGATGCCACCGCATCGTCGTGTTTCCCAGTTGGACTGCCAAAGGAATCACCACTGGCATCGTTCTTGGCCTTGATACCTGATTCTGTCCTTGGCATATCGGATCCAAAAGTCAATCGCTTAACTTCTGTAGTCGGCTCTGGGTCGACTGGGTCGACGACACTTTCGCTCATGGGCGAAACGCTGGCGTTTTCGACGCTGGATAAGGGAGTCTGTTTGTGACTGCCTGGTACTTCTAGCGGCGTTGCTTGCTCGGACGCAAAGGTTGTTGGTGTTTCCGATACCCAACCGCCAGGAATCGATGGCCTATGGCTCTTATTTATTGGAGGTTGTGCTGATCCGGCCTTCTCACTTTCATTGGACATTGCCTTCTGGGGAGATGGCAGAATGATATCAGGGTTGGGCTCAAGCCTCGGTCCTTCCAGGACGCTTGACGGCTGCTTCCGGTCTGGTGCACCGTCTTTGGCCGATGGTAGGTCTGTTTGTGCCGGGGCGCTCTGCCCTGAAGAAGTGGAGAAGAGGCCGTCACCGAAGCCAGACAGGCGTGCCAAACTAGGCAATTGCGGGCTGGTCGACTCAGGCGAGACCTCTAATCTTTCTGATTTCACGTCCAGCTCAGGCTCGGGGGGATTCGCAGCATACGATGGGAGGGCCGAACCAGTCGCTGAAGCAGCCGGGAAACCCTGGGCTGCTAACAGACCCTCCATGCCATACTCGCTCTTACGCTCAGCCACCGGAGTCAGGGTGGTCCTCAGCCCACGGGCGGGGTCGGAACCATCGTGACTATCAAGGCTCGTTCTCCGGCGTTGCTCGGCGGACGACCGAGACGTAGGGGACGAGACGCCCTCGTTCCGACCGACAATGCTGTCCATGCTCGGCCGCCCGGATTCCATAGACTGCCGTTCCCTATCCTTCTCCTCCTCCATGCGCCTGTATATGTCTGAGGGCCTGACAAACGGTAAAGGCTTCCCGGGCGGCGCCGCAGCTCGGCCGGGAGACGCTGATCGCTGGTCCATCCAAGGCTGATTAGCCGAGCTGGAGCCAGGGCGTGAGCTGGACCTCGGCATAGACGGGTCGGTCAGGTCGGGCGCATTCATACGGCTCATACTGCTTTTGCGGGGAGGAAAGCGTGTCTGCGCTGCGGCGGCTCCCTCAGCAGCATCAGGCATGCGATGCTGCGACGAAGGAGACTGTACGGGGAAGTAATCTGACCGTCCCGGATGCGAGCCTGGGCTCGGAGCGGCAACCCCCTGCTGGGTTTGTACATGGAGCGACGGCGGTCCGCTGGGACTTCGGAAGCCCGAAGGACCGGACGTGCGAGGTTCGGCGGGCATCGGCTGGGAGAAGGTCCGCGTGGCAGGGTGGGATGGCTGGCCTGGATATCGGGCCCCTATCGCTGCCGAAGACGGCTGGGGTTCGGGCTCGTCCTCTTCGTCGTCGTCGTACTCATTGCCCCAGTCGTCTCCATCGTAGCTCTGTATCTTGGCCTCAACCCATTTTTTCGTCTTGGTGCGGTTTACGTTGGTCTTGTAGGAATT
The DNA here is from genome assembly GCA_022539325.1 of Xylariaceae sp. FL0804. Classification (NCBI taxonomy): domain Eukaryota; kingdom Fungi; phylum Ascomycota; class Sordariomycetes; order Xylariales; family Xylariaceae; species Xylariaceae sp. FL0804. The sequence goes on along the minus strand of JAJKLG010000006.1, from coordinate 2,129,699 downwards.
TGCGCCGGTCGAAGAGGTGGACCTGGGTAGCAGATCCGTGAGAATCAGCGTCCGGACCTCGCAGAAAGGCAAAAGGGTAGAAGCTCACATGGGCGAGAGCGGGTTATTAGTGTCCCGGCGAACGTTGTTGTACGTTCCCGAGTCCATGGTGGTAGAAGGAGGTAAAGTGCTCGACTACCTACGACATGTCGGGGCCAGAATCCGGGCGGACAGCTGGTGCCAATGGGACGGCAACGAGAGGGCGCGCGTCGGGACGAAATCGAGGGGCACTCGCTGTGGCCACCAGTCGCCGTCGCAGATGATTTGTGGTCGCCGGTCGTGGTTGATGGCAGCGCAGTTCACAATTGCCTACTAAAGACCTACGGCAAGGAGGTGGGAGGTATTCGTACAATGGGGCAGAGGTGGCGGCTATGCGCCAAGGCTAGCCGACAGGAAGACCGAAGGCGAGAGCACACAAGGGTATCTTCAGAGCACCTAGCACACGACCCCGGGGCGATGCGCCAAAAGATAGAAGTCGAAGTGAGAGTCTGTAGCAAGTTGCGACTGTGGTATAAACGTGGGAAAACGAAGGGAGAGGCTGGAAATAGCTGGAAGCAGCAGAAATGGAGCGAGGTTGAGGAGGATGGAGACAGATGACGATAACCTGAGCCAGGCTGACCGGGGACTCGCAGGGAGTGCCAGCGCCAAACTCCAGTGACGGGCGGCTTCTGCTGCTGGCCCCTCTGCAAGCGCCATTTAGACCAAAGGGCCTATGCATTTTGGCCGACATTCTAACGGTATTCGCGGGGCCCTATCCCTAATCAGGCTACGCTACTGAGGGTTCCTAGACTTGGCTTTTTATTATCAATCAATGGCTCGGTGCAGTGGGACACCCCTCCACCCCTCGTGTCCGGTCCTGATTCCTGGTATTGCAGGGAAACACGGTGTCAGCCTCTGCGAGGGCAACTTGCGACGACATGGTTAGGGCACGCTTTCCTGGTTCCAACTAGTACTCGCAGGTTGACATGTTTATTTTTGCCCCAGGGGTATCATCTGAGGCAGGTTTTTCAGTAGCAAGAGATTCTTTATCAATCTACACTTGCAGGTACGGAGTACTACAAGCTGCCTCTTTCGGAGGCAGACACCTCGCAGTACAGTTTCTCCCACTTGGCTAATTCAACAGCAAAGGCATGTTGTGACCCCGGGTGGAGACATTCCATTCCTCGCTTTCTTTTACCTCAGGCCACGCACCAGGCAAACCCAAGGCTTCAGTCATCGGGTGTCAGGCAGCAGCAGTTGCTGTGGCTGCCATTCATTCATTGTCACAAGAGAGCAAGCAATAGCGATGGAGCCCAACTCTCCTGCCCCACTACCTATGCCATGCCAGCCAATCAGCGCCCCGCTGGCCCAGGCACACAGCTCAGTCACCCGTCTCCAGGTGGCCAGGCAGACGCGGCAGAATCCGCCGGCTGATTACACACCGCCTTGGGAAATCTATATAAACAGGCCCTGCCTCCCAACCTTTGACCGTTTTCTCCTTTTCTTCTCCATCCCAGTGCAAGGGCGTGGCACTTCAAAATGAGGAGAAATCCGATTGAGTGCGTTGCTAGTTGAAAACTAAATTATTTGACCACTCCGACTCGGCTCTGTCCGGGTAGGGAATTTTTGGAAATTTTTCAAGCGGCTCAATCGCGGCATCTTCTTTCATCTCCATCGATCCCTTGCGGAACGAGGCGACGAAGGAACAACACCCGAAGAAGTAGACCCGGTCGGAGGCTCGTCGAATCCCGCAGGGCTCTTCACTGTTCATCAATCGACTTCAGCTGGATCATAGGAGTGCATTGTGTTTTGATCGAGTACGGTGAACGCGCTATGGCTAGCTGGCAGTTGTTCGTTTTCCGCCATGACCTCCACGAGTACCTCGCCGCTGCTCTTCATCAACTGCCTGCGAACAAGTCTGCCTCTAGCTCTGTGTGCGGCTCGTCGCGATTATCGCGTGATGTTACCTGACAGATTATCACTACAAAGGCCCGTCTGCCTTGATTGAGCCTCCAACTCGGTAGGCGCGTGTCTGGACACACCTCTACGAAGCGCGTCTCGCAAGACATCTAGCTTGGTCTCGGACGGGGAGCCTGTCAACGCAGCATACTCCAAAGCGTCTCCCGCACCTCATGTGGCTCGCTGCGTGCGGCGCGTTCATATCACCATCTTGGCTGCTGCCAACCAAAGCAGCGCCGTTGTGATGGCGGCCCCAGGATTCTCTCAGGACATGTTCAGATCGTAGTCGGTAGGCTCGATAGGCAGGCAGGCAGTCGGGAGGGTCTCTCGTGATAGCGGCAGTGATCGTCATCTTCCTCGTTCGTCGCTCGCTTCAATCTGTCGGAAAGCGCGGATCGTAGACTTGGTAACCCTCGTCGTCGGTGTCGCTTTCGACGTCGTCGGCCAGTATGGTCCTCCTCTCCTCTCTTCCCGGTATTGTAGCAGCCGGCTTCTCCTTCTCCCTCTGCTCTCTGGCGTCGTCGTCCCCGCCGACGGGCGCGAACGCGCTCTTGAACCCGGACTTCTTGAAGCCGCCCTTCTTGAATCCACCTCCTGCTCCTCCACCCGCGGCAGCGGCAGCACCAGCACCACCACCGGGACCGCCGGCATCGCCCAGCTTGATGCTGATCATGCCGTCGGCCTTGGCCTCGGCCTTGCGGGCGCGCGCGCCGGCGGTCGGGTCCTTGACCATCTGCTTCATGTCCTTCATGCGCTGGCGGTGGCTGTGGTCGTAGCTCGACAGGTGCGCCTCGTAGTCGTTCATGCGCGCGTACCCCTTGGAGCACAGGTCGCAGTAGAACGACTGCAGCGCCGCGCGCGCCGACGACGTCTGCGCCGGCGGCAGCGTCTGGTGGCGCTGCTCGTCGGGGGAAGAGAACGAGTCAGCCGCGGCGGGGACGACGCCGACATCACGGGGTCACGGGGCGCGGGGCGAGGGAGGCTTACGGGAGGCATCTTGTAGAGATGGCGCGAATGGACTGGATGCGATTGACTATGGACGGAGGTAGATACTAGACACCGGGCTCCTGGCTCGCCTGCAAGGAGGCTGGTATGTCTAGATGCTATGGGACTGTCCGTATGTGACTCTGTGCTCGTAGCGACTTGCTGGTCAGCACAATAGGAAGACGGTGTCCGACAAGGTAGCAGAGAGAAGATCAGGTCAGGTATCCTATATCTAAGATCAAGGAAGAGTTGAAGGAGAGAAAGATGGCGGGGGCGGCGAGGCGGCTGGAGCTTTGACGTCGGCTGGAGCTCCAAGCTCGTCTCCAAGCTGGATCTAGTCACTTTTTTGTTTGCAGCTCCCCAACATCGGAGGTTCCTTGCACACATCCACCGACCCGACCAACAACAATACGGACCGTCACCACCTTCCGCTTCTTCTCTTCTACATACGGATACACGCTCGAAATCGACATCTACGCTTCTAAATAGCTCGCACTGGCTTCTCCGGGAAGCGCGTCGCCATAAGATGGCGTCCAATCCGAATACGCTGCACCCCAAGGCGTCCGAGGAGACGATGATCTCGTTACTGCAGCTTGAACCGCAGCCCATCGACAATGCCTCGCTCTACGAAAAGGACCTCCCTCCGCTGCCCGAGGACTCGGCCGACTCGTCGACGCCGACGACCAAGCCGGCCTCAACCGCCGGTAGCTCTGCCTCGTCGCTGGGCCTCAGCGGCGGCGGCGGTGGTGGTGGCCGCGGGCCCATATTCTACCGTGAGAACCCCCGGCCCCCCCTCCTCTTCCGTCGCCGTTCTGGTCGCGAGGTGCCTGCCCGTGCGTGGTGTTGTTGCCCGTGGTGCTGACAGCCGCTCGTCGTCGATCGCAGTCCAACGCATCCAGCGCTACTCGTCCTACACCTTCACCGTCTTCGCCGGCCTGCACCTTGTCAACACGTCGCTGATCCCGCTGCTCTACCGCTCCGTGCCCTACTCGGAGCCCTTCCTGCTCATGGCCCGCGAGGTCTACCAGACCCGACTCACCGAGCCGCTGCTCGTCGGCCTGCCCATCGTGGCCCACGTCGCCTCCGGCCTCGCCGTGCGCCTGCTGCGCCGCCGCCAGAACCTCCGCCGCTACGGCGGCGCCACCCCGGGCATGCTCCCGCTGCGACACGCGACTACTACCAGTTCTGCCGCCACCACCTCCTCCTCCTCCTCTTCTTCCTCGACTCTCTCCTCGGCTCTGCGCGCCTGGCCCCCGCTGTCCTACATCAGCCTGTCCGGGTACGCGCTCGCCGTGGCGACGGCCGCGCACGTGGCCATGAACCGCGTGCTGCCGCTGCTCGCCGACGGCGACAGCAGCAACGTCGGCCTGCAGTACGTCGCGCACGGCTTCGCGCGCCACCCGGCCGTCAGCTGGGCCGCGTACGCGGCGCTGCTCGCCGCCGGCGCGGGGCACGCCGTCTGGGGCTGGGCGCGCTGGCTCGACGCCGCGCCGCCCGCCGGCTGGAAGCGCGCCACCTACGACCGGCCGACGCGGCAGAGGCGCCGCCGCGCCTGGTGGTCCATCCAGGGCGCCGCCGTCGCGCTCGCAGGGCTGTGGGCCGCCGGCGGGCTCGGCGTCGTGGCGAGGGGCGGCGCCGCCGAGGGCTGGCTGGCTAAGGTGTATGACAACATCTACAGCTATGCTGGGCTCGCGTGATGTCCGGGAAGGCCCCCTGTACGATACGATACGATACGATACGATATAATATGGTGTATGGTTCTGACATCCAGATTCCTGCCCCGGCGCATCTTGGTGCTGGCTGATGTTTTTAGAATATAGAGCACGGCTGACGGCCCATGCCACTCAAGCCTCGCGATTCTTTCAACCCTGTATTATTGCGCCGTGATTTGTGTCGAGTCTGAGCGATATTGCCCGTTGTCGTGGCATTATCACGGTGGGCTTCTTTTTCCGTCATTCATACTCCCAATGAATAGTATGTTGGTAACACCAGGTTTGAAAAGAATCATACAAGTCACAGCTCAACCTCCTCGGGGTGTACTATGTGATACCTAACCTCTGTCTGAGGCCTACAGACTACCCAGGTACTCACCCCAAAACAATGCTCTCCTGTACTTAAGCTATCAAGGAATGCGGCGTTTGTGGTAAATAATGCCTTTCTTATTGTCAGTCCATGACTGAAAAATCTTATACTCACTCTGATCGATCCCTATATAGATCTTCTATGTATACTTAAGGTAACAAGGGGGGTAAAGAGCATGGCTACCGAGCACTACTAACTCGTCCTTCCTCACAAACTGCTCAAGCTTCAACTGCATGAATCACTACACCCTCCCTCCCTCCTACCTATGTGCACTTCTAGTAAGCTCCTCGTCAAGTGCCCCTAGCCGGTCCTTCACACTGCTACTGCCCAAGCAGAATGACTCCGTCGTATCACCGGCCCCCAGGCCAACTCACTGAGCACTAAACTGCTCATATATAAGAAAACGACGACAGCCCCGTGGCAACCGCTATATTTGTTTGCACCTTCCTCGCCTTCTCTGACCTCCACCTTAAGACCACACACATACAGAATGTTCGGGACTCACTTCGGCAGGTGGTCCCTTGCCCCTTCCCGGAACGGGGCCGCGCTTGGGGCGGAGGCGACTGCTGCTGCTGCTGCCGCCACTGGCATCGACGCCATGGAGCTCCCTTACTACCACTCCGACGTATCGCCGCTGTCGTCGTCATCGTCGTCCTCGTCCTTCTCCTCCAGCTCCTTCCAGCAGGAGATACCCCCGCACCGGGCCCGCGCGCGGCAGCGCGGCAGACGCGCCACCACCACTATCACTACCACCACCAGCGCCCGGGCAGATCCGACCGCCGCTGCCGCCGGAGAGGGATCAGAGAGCGGCGTCAGCAGCAGCAGCAACAGCAGCAGCAGCAACAATGACAAGGACGACGAAAACGATGATGATGACAACAGGTGCCGCCCCCACCACCACACGGACACCTCTTCCGCAACCACCACCACGCCGTCGCCCCAGTCGCAGCTGCAGCAGCAGCAGCAGCAACGGCGGCACCACCACTGCTCGGGCTGCGGCAAGGAGGTGTACCGGCGGCCGACGCCGTGGGGGCCCGACGCGCCCCCGCACCTGCTCGGCGCCCGGTACTGCGGCCTGCACGGCGGCTGCTGGGAGCGGCGGCTGCTGCTGCTGGGAGCGTCGTCGTCGACAACACAGGGACGCGGCGCGAGCTGGGGTGCTGCTCTTCTCCGCAGAAGTACTAGCTTCTTCGGCGGCTTCCTCTTCTCGGACCCGAGCAGGCTGCTCCTCGACGTCGTCGTCTCCGTGGCCGTGCTGCTGCTGCTCCAGCTGCTGGTGCCTGGCCTTTCGGTCAGGGGTGAGGTGAGGTGAGGCGAGGGGAGAGCGTCGGGGTGGGATGGATGGAATGGATGGGTAGGTAGGTGGGTACCTGCTGTGTACCGTACCGGACCGGACTGGACTGGACTGGACCGAACCGAACCTATGCTGGATATATCCTTTGGTCATTACTATCGTCGTCGTCCTCGCCATCCTCGCTATCGTCAGTATTTTTGTTACCTTTTGGGAGGGTTTACTGTCTGGTTTGTATGGTACGTAGGAGTCACTCTTCTTGAAATTTGTACCTCGAGGTCGACTTCTGGGAGGAAGGCAACTTCACAGAAAAATTCCTTGTGCTTTGCTTTGGGAGTCTCACTTGAGCGTTGACGACGCTGACTAGCCGATTCTGGCGGGAGAGTAGAAGAAAGAAGAAGAAAACCAGTACGACATGCCGCTGCTACGACGCACCCGCCTGGCCCTGCGCAGCCGGAACACGCCAATCTGGAGGCATTGTTGAATGAGTTGGTAAGAGGGGGGGAAGAGGGGAAGAGAGCAAACGAGATACGCGAGCAGGGACGGAGAGGGCAAAAATCTACAGTCGGGACCCCCGTGGAGCGACAGGTTGAATTCGCAGGCCGGCCGGACGCGGCAGAGATCCTCACGTGAGGGCATAGAGCCGGGGCAGGAAGCTTTGGATGACTGGAGTCCGGGTCTGGCGCTCGCTGCTGATACACGTCTTGTATTTCACGTACCACGCGTTCAGGTAACTACCTAAAGTTGGTCACTATTCGCTCCCTCGTCATTTGAGGAAGATCAGGACGAGTTCCTGAGACCCGCGGCGAAGCTTGAATCGTGGTTATGGACGTTGACGCTCTCTGCCCCGGGTGGCTTCTTCTTACATTGTGGCCATTTGCTTCTCCGGTAACTTGGGGTCTCAATATTCAACTTACTACTGGTGATCTGTGAGCCACTGACTAAGTAGAGAAGCTTCAGTGCTAAAATACGTGGGAGATTTTCATTCCACGGAGCTGCAGTGTGCTTCTGCTTCGAAATTAGCTGGCTAACTCTCGTCAGGTTGCTAAGAGATTGGGGCATGAGGAACAGCACGGCAGCTTGTTGCCCATGTGACTGGTGGCGGGACAAGCCGGTCTGGTGGTTCTTATTGTGGTTTTTTGACATCCTCCTCTTGCGGTATGTCGTCAAGGCCGTAAGAATTCTGGTGGACTATAAAATATCAGGCAACAAGTCTAATCAACGTTCGCGGGTTAGCTTTGGCGTGCTTCTGAAGCCGGTTTAGACGCGTAACCCAGCAACTCCGACGACGCTGATGGATGTTTCGTCCGTCCTATTGCCAGCCATGGAGTCATTCCTGGCTTGAATTCGGAGACGAGGATAGTCAGCATCAGAGAAGATAGCAGAAAAGTCATCTGGTAGAGGTAAACCTGCCAGGTAGATGGCTTGATTTAAGTGCTCACGGTAAGTTAAGTCCGACTAAACAGTGGCGCGGGCACATAGGCTCGACGCCATGATGCATCTACTTTTATCCCAGACGAGTCAGTCCATCAAGTCTGTAATTTCACGTGTACTTTTTCAGAACTTGAACTGCTTGACTTACTTGTTTACTTTTCATTGGGTATCGGTACTCTACTCGACTCGACTCACCTGTCTTTTCTCGACTCACCGAACACACCTTAGGTCCTCAACCTAAGTTACATCTCACGGATGGGCTCAAGCCGCCCACGGCCCGCGGCCTGGGCCCCGGCCCGCGACATGCACGTCTGCTTGCACCGATCGCACACGGCATCCCCTCCATCCACATCCACGTCGGCATCAGCATAATCGCCAGCCCCGCCCAGAGCCGCTCCTCCGCAGCGACCGGGCCCGTGCATCGCCGCCGCCGCCGTCCCCGCCCCCTTGGCACCGGACCCGGCGGTCCCAGGACAGCGGCAGGGCCGCCAGATGCGGCAGTACCGATCGCGCACGCGGCCGCAGTCGGCGCAGCGCCAGCCGACCTGCTTGCGGGCGCTGCCGCAACCACCACCGCACTGCCAGGGCCGCGTCAGACAGGCGCGGCCGCAGCCGTCCTCGAGGTCGGGCGGCTCGCACGTCACCAGCAGGCGGTCGCAAGTCGGCGTGGACCGACGACGAAGGGAGGGCAGGTTGGCGGCGAGGCGCGCGCGGCCGCAGGGCTCGAGGCGGGACTTGACGTGTCCGCAGGGGTAGGTGGCGTCTACGCGGCGGCACATCGCGGGTGGTTGGGGCTTGGTTAGTGGTGGGGATGGGATGAGATGGGATGGGATGGGATTGGATGTTGGGGGTCGAGGAGGTGAGTTGGGTAACTATGCGACGGACTTACCGGTACAGACGACAGTTCGACTGAGGGACTGGGCTGATAGGGGAGACTATCGCGCAGTTCCTGTTGATAATCCTGTCTTCTGTTCTTGTTGCTTCTGCTCTCTCGTATCTCTTTTCACCCCTAGCACGTGGCTCATCGTATACTTTTGTACTCGTTGAACTCCCCTGCCAGCACCTCGGAGCTCATGGTAAGACGGCACAGAGACAATGAACTTGCGAGAAGAAGACAAGGGCTTGTGAGAGGAACAACGCTATTGTCCACGCTGTGATAGGCAATGCCCATGGACAGGGCGAGCCTTCACTTCCCGGGCTGAGGCTCTGGGCAAGCTGGATGGCTACGATAACTTATGTAGCCACGTAAGTAAGTACAAAGGGAGTGATAGGTCGGTAGTCGGTCAACTTATCGGGAGAAAGGGGCACCAAGTCAACGTTCAGCTCATAGTTAATGGACATTCTTGCACTTTGTGGCCCATGATGGTCAAAGGAACAAGTCTCAGGCAACAATATGCCGCCCCTGGCAGTTGCTGGACCGATACGATATCCCGGCTTCATATCCCTCCCGCTCGGTAGTCTCACGCCAGTCAGAGACGTGGCTGGACCATGGCAGTCCTCACTTGATTCCGGGGACCTCCTCGACTCGTTGGCCGAGGAAGGATTGGTGGGGGAAAGGAAGCCCCTTAAAGCTCGAGAGGGCGGAGACGCGACGCTGGGCCGGAGTTAAAAACATGCCGAGTTATTGTGTGCCGAAGTGCGTCTTTCCTGTATGACTAAGCTGGTGAATGTCAACTGTATAGCTGGGGCACCTAATTGAAGCAGTCAAGTACGGATAGTAGTCGTCTTTTGGCTTAAGACCAATTCATTATACTGCGTCTATTGGCTGTACACTGCCAACAGAATAGATGGACTGCTGGGAGCGTCGCCAGCGACCAAAGCTATCAGAAGTCGCCAACCGGAGTATACTTAACGCCTAAGAAATTGGGAGATAATCAGCAAGTGTACCTAGCCGGGTTGCTCATGTCTTGGCTGAAACCCCCAGAAAGTGATGAATCACCTCACAACTTGCTCACCTCGCTTCCACGGTTTGCTATCCCGCGTCCGGCCTCACGGACTTAGGAGCTGGCGAGAGACGAGACTACTTCCTCCTTATTTACCTAAGATATCGGCCGGCTACTAGTTGAGGACGGCTTGTCAATACTGCACCATCCTATGGCGTCATGTAGCCTCTCCTGCGATTGCTGTAGGGCTGCCGGGAGTGGGTACGCGGCCGCGCGAACATAGTGTCGGCTTCAAGCCCTCGGGCGCGGGGTTAAGGGCCGATATAAAGGAGGCAGAGTGTCGGGCCTGCTGAAGAGGGACAAGGAGCTCACGACAGTAACAGTGTATAAGCCGCCTTACCGCATCTCAATCCTCACGCTCACTCGAGACTATAATTGCTATTGCAAACTGCTAACCGCAACCATGGCCACGGACGACAAGACAATCGTTCTGATTACCGGGGGTGAGTACCTACATGCCTGCAGGCCTGTCTACCTCCCTGGAGTACCTATCTTGGACAGCTAGCAACGGCATGGGAGACAAACGACCAGCTAGCTGACACACGAATACCCCTCCCAGGCAACACGGGCCTCGGCCTCGAGGTGGTGCGGTCGCTCTATCGTTCGGACACGGCCTACGAGATCGTGATCGGGTGCCGCAGCGTCGAGAAGGGCGAGGCGGCGATCGCATCCGTCCGAGAAGAGTCGTCGACAAAGACGACGCGCAGCTCGCTGAGCACGGTGCAGCTGGACCTGACCTCGGACGCGTCCATCGAGGCGGCGGTGGCCGACGTGGCGGCGCGCTTCGGGGGCCGCCTCGACGCGCTCGTCAACAACGGCGGCGCCTCGTTCGACACGGAGATGCGCCGGGGCGCCATGACCGTCCGCGAGGCCTACAACGCCAGCTGGGACGTCAACGTCGCCGGCACCCAGGTGCTCACCATCGCCGCCGTGCCGTTGCTGCTGCGCTCCGCGGACCCGCGGCTGCTGTTCCTCACCAGCGGCACGGCGCCGCTGGCCGAGACGGAGCGCGTGCGTCACTTTCTTTCTTCTGTCTTCTTCCCTCTCTCTCCTCCTGTACTTCTTTCTATTCCCCTTGCAACCGACCCCCTTTTTTTGGGGAGGAGGGTGTGGGCCGTGGGCTCTGTTGGAAGAGACCCCAGGGAGGGGCAAATCAGCCACGGAACACCAAGTCCACTGACTCCGGAGCCGCATATACATACAGGAGGACATCCCCGCGCTCCGCGCCATGAACCGGGCGCCGCCCGCCGGCTGGCCCAAGCCGGACCAGGGCGTCATGGCGTACAAGTCGTACCGCAGCGCCAAGACGGGCCTCAACATGGTCATGCGCGAGTGGCACGGCATGCTCAAGAACGACGGCGTCAAGGTCTGGAGCATCTCGCCGGGCTTCCTCGCCACGGGACTCGGCGGGCTCGGGGCCGAAAAGCTCAAGCAGGTGAGTGGAGAGTGCGTGGGTGGCGATGCGAGGCTGAGTTGAGTTGGGTTGAGTTGAGTTGAGAGGGTCGCTGGGCTCAGCTGAGCTGCAAAGAAAGGGATGAGGGTTGGGGGCCGGGGGGTGAAATGGACAGTCGACGAAGACGCCACCGCTCATCCTCCTGCTCCTCCTCTCTCTCTCACCTTCTCTCCCTCCTCTTTCTCTGGCTTGACTTGTGTCCCTCTCCTGGCCGGCTGACGGACGCATGCTGACCACATTCGTTACCACGGCAGATGGGCGCTCAGGACCCGTCCATCGGCGGCGACTTCATCAAGGACGTCTTGCAGGGCAAGCGGGATCACGATGCGGGCAAGGCCATCAGGGCGGACATGGTCCAGCCGTGGTAGACTCTCCATATATTGTCAGTGTTTCGTTCAAACCCCTGATCGATCGTAACGCCGTCCTCCTCGCTGCAGTATGCATCCACCCCCCCTCGAAGGATTCCCCGTGCAGCCCGTGTGTGCAAGTGAGATTTTGCACTTTTGTCTGGCCACTTCAGGACTCGGTGAGGGAGAGAGGCTCGGTGGCCGAACCCGATACCGAACCCCCCCTCCCCCTTTCTACGCTGAGCCTAAAATACTATCAATACGAAGTCCCATACCTTTCTCTACCTATAGAACAACCCGAAAAGCCCCCAAAATTGCACTTGATGAGCCTCTCATTACGAGCCTGGGTTTCGAGCCTCGGGTATGAGCGCTCACTTCAGCTTCGCTCAGCTCATGTAAGCCGACTCAAAGTCGTTTCGTCCTCGTCGCACGGTAGACGTCCGTTGGTGGCTGCCAGTCCTGGGAGCCTGCTGGAGACGTGGCGAGAGGTATGACCGAGTCGCCTTACAGGCGCAGAACTGACATGAGTTACCTGAAGCTTTTCCGCAGAGCACGACCATCCGGCCGCCCGTCCCGCCCCGGCCACCCGCCCTTGACCGTCAATACGGAGTACAGACGGGCCTCTTTCTCTTCTTTTTTTTTTCCTGGAACGCCCCAAGTGGTCAAGACCAAAGTTATGCAGAGGAACGATTTCTGAGGACGGGCCAGTCGAGCCGTGACTCGGTGGGTTGATGCTGCTGCTGCTGCCTGTCAGGCCTCGCGAAGACGGGCGACGTATGGGGCTCCGGCTCATGACAATAAGTCATCGGGCTAAACTGGGGCTGATACACGCAGCAACCAACAACCCACGATTCGAAACGCAACCACCAACTACCTACTCAACTACTTCAGTCCTCAAACCTAGCAGGTGAGTGAGTAAGCTTCTCGGCACCCCTCTCAGGCGAGGGCGCCAGCTGCGTGTGCTACCTCCCTACCCAGGCAGGCAGGTAACCTCCCTGCAACTGTCAAGGCTTCGTAGTCGTGTCGTAACACGCACGTACGCAGTACCTACTTCTCGGAACGAAACATAGCCAATCGCCGGCTCCGAGTGACCGGCGAGGCGCTTGACTGCCTAACCGTAGAAGAATCCGCCGCCGCAGCTGGCTACACCGCCTAAGTTACCTGCCTAGTAAGTAGATCAAGCAAGCCAGGTTCACTTCGAGGTAGGTAACTAAACTCACTGTGGGAAATGAGCGTACTGCACTACCGTATCCACGGCTTCAGCGCGCGCGCGCGGTGGCTTCCCCTGCATTGCGCCGATCGGAAGGAAGGCAGGCTCAGGTGAGCAGGCCTGACTTGTCAGGTCTACTAGTCACTGCGCCAGAACGCATCAGAACGCGCCGGAGGGTGGTTCGTTGTCGATTTTAGCTCGCCGCCGGTCCGTCTGACCTGTCAGTCACGGGGGCGGCGGGCTGCCTCGCCGGGACGACGGGGGCGTGGGTGTAAGAATAAGAACAACTGCCACAAAACGCGTGTGAGTGACACTGCGCAAATGTCTGGAGTATCTACGCGGTACGTAAGGGAGAGAGAGAGAGAGAAGCAAACTTTGGCCAACCAGGTTCATGCCCTGACTTCTTCCAGTGAGTTAGTTGAATGGCCGCCAATCGAAAAGCAGAAGTGACACTCCTGCGGTAAGAAGCACCGTCTCTGGACAGCAAGTCTATAAGCAAGTACATGTTATAGTACTCTCGCTGGTAGTGATTGGTGCAGCACCGTCGCTGAATACGGATATGATAAGTAACGACTCGACATAGTTCGTAACCCGTAATCTGCACTGTAATTACGACTCGTTCTGAACCATCACGAATCAGCGCCAGCGCCTGACATCCGGTGCGCGATTGGTGAAACGCGCGCACACCCCCCTGCCCTCTTCTCCAAAAGCACCCCCTCAACTTACAGCATTATTGGACTACCCGGCCTGAACGGCGTGTGTTTCGCATTCAGACGGCCAGCCAGAGCCAGCCCTCTCACGAATTGAAAAAGCAATGGGGGTGGGGTGACATCTGCGACAACAACGACGCAATGCAGAGATGACGAACGAACCTACGAACCCGGGACCGCGTCCTTGTTGCCTCTGGCTACCTACCTACTTAATCTAAATACTGAGAACTGCATATACGAACCAACTCTCTCTTGGTACGGAGTAGATACCTTGGCACTCAGGTAAGTTTCAAGTAAAGGTACTTGCTTGGCCACCTGCATGAACTCTGTGCGGCATCCTACCAATAACGGCATTCAGGAGACGGAGAGTAGGACACGCGCTGACGGATAAATCCTACGGTACGGATTTTGGAGTACAGGAACTCTTGGCAACTCCTGGGCTCATGTGCCTACCCAAGTAGAGAGTTTACTAACCTCTTGTTACCCCCTACTTACTGACTTCGCTACTACTTATTAACTAAGGTAAGTTGCAATCTGCGGGCTCCTTCGTTTAACATGTCTGTCATATGCTGCACACTTACTTAATCACGTATAAGAAAGCATGATTGGTAGCACTAAGGTAGGTAGGCAAGTACTCCGAAAGTGTAGGATGAAACACAGTCGGTCCGGCTGATGTCAGCTTCATATAAGTTAATATATGTGTGATGGGCGCGGTCAGTAATTTGTAGTTATAGTACAGCATTGATCAGGACACCATAGTTGCGAATATTAACCCTTTTTTTCCTCCGAGAGGAGATTGAAGGAAGAGAGCACACTGCAGTAGGTAATAATTCTCGCTATTGTCCTGGCGCGCAGGCCGAGCAGGGGCGCCGGCACTCAGGCCGGAAGGCAGACAATAGGAATACCCGGCCTCGGCACCCGCACCCCCGCCTGGCCAGCTGGTGAACCTACCTATCATCGTCGCCCGGATCAAGGGAGACAGAAAGAAGAGGGGATAGGGATTTCGTAGGACTCAATACCTAATAACCAGTAGTTCCCCTTTCCCCCCCCTGTCCTCGCCTACCTATTTCGCAGGCCGGCTCATCATACAAGAGAGCCAAATAAGTGCACGGCTCGGCTGACCGAGAGCTCTATCAGAAGGAGAGAGCATAGAAGCATGGATAGAAGCATGCATAGAAGTGTGGAGGACGCACGCAGCCTCGTCAGGAACACCCGGCTCGGCCACACAACACCCGCCCGCGCCCGCACACGCGGAGTGTTTCACGGCCCCGGGCTGAAAGCTGAAGCTGGTTCCGTCCGTCCGTCCGCGAACCGAACCGGTCAGACCACCAACCACCATTTTTAGTAAATTTCAATGCCTTCCCTTGCCTTGCCTTGCCTTGCCTTGCCTTGCCTTGCCTTGCCTTGCCTGCCTGTCTGCCTGTCTGTCTGTCTGTCTGTCTGCCGTGCTGCTCTATGGTGAAGTGATTTTTGCACATTTGCCTCGCCTCCCTAGCTGTACTTTAGGTATCCAGGTGCCAGTCCTATGCAGTAAATCTGCCTAGCCAGAGGATGGACCCCGGCGTCTGCAAGATTCTTTTGTGCCCGCAGCGAACCCTTCCGTTTTCGACGTCATTGATTGGCCGCGCAGCCGAGCGTTTGCAGCTTCGCCTCCTCTTGGCAACATGAACAGGGCTGAGATGCAGATGTATGTATCGGCGGCGCAGCAGCAGCGGCGGCAGCGGCAGCGGCACGCCGCACCGTTGGGGGCGGCGCCATTGGGGGCGGCGGGGACGTAGGGCGGCAGGGTGTAAGGATTGAAGGAAAGCCCTGTAGAGAAATATCAGACGAAGAGAAATGAGGCGTAACTCGCATATCGCTGCACACCCCGAAGTACATAGCAACGATAGCCAGACGACCAGACAGACTGCATTAAGTAAACAGCCACGGTGAACACGCAAATGTGGGAATCTTTTGTACCTCTAGCAGAATCTACACTGTATGCCAAGTATGTACAACGGTTCGACCGAGTCGTCATCGTCGTCGTCGTCGGGGACGAGAGAGACTGCGAGTCTGGGGTATTATGTATGTATGTAGGTTGTTTAGGTTCGGTCTATAGGTAGTAGGCCTTCGGCTTTCCGGCTTCCGGCTTCGGCATGGCCGCCTTCTGACTCTCATTTCGTGAGCTTCTCGTCCTCTTCTTCCCCCTCGAGGACGATCTCGTGTCCGCTGCCCTCGTAGATGAGGAAGGACGCGACGCAGCCCGCGACCGCGACGCCGGCGACGGCCCACCAGCTGGCGCCGACCGTCTCGTTCTCGAGGCTCGCGCCGTACCACCAGCCGCCCACGACGGGGCCCACCGTGCG
Source organism: Xylariaceae sp. FL0804 (assembly GCA_022539325.1). Taxonomy (NCBI): domain Eukaryota; kingdom Fungi; phylum Ascomycota; class Sordariomycetes; order Xylariales; family Xylariaceae; species Xylariaceae sp. FL0804. Next base: position 2,113,923 of record JAJKLG010000006.1, on the reverse strand, counting down.
GAAGCCGGCTGACACGCTCTGGCCCAGGCCGTGCACCAGGCCCAGTACGCTCGGATGCGGGCTGCAGTTGTTGAGCAGGATGATCGTCGCCGGCAGCGTCACCGTGCGCGCCATGACCTGGAAGATCTGCACGATGGTCATGTAGGCCCAGATGAAGGGCCCCGACGCCGGCGCCGGGCTCGCCGTCGACGACGGCAAGACGGCGAGGTAGGGCACCAGGAAGTAGGCCACGGGGAACAGCAGCATGAAGTACTGGAAGCCACGCAGCGTGCCGAGCCGGGCGTGGATGGGCGGGTAGCAGAAGATCTGCAGAATCATGCCCAAAATTCCGAGGAGCGAGGTCGCAATGCCGACTGTCGCCGCCGGCATACCCAGCCCACCCGTAAATTTCCACGGCAGCGCCCGCGACGCCGCCTCTTCCGGTGTGGCGCGCGGGCTTGAGAGAAACAGTGTCCATAGGTTCGTGAAGGCACCAAGCTGGAAGTCGTAAAAGGCCTCCATAACCAATGTGAAGATGACGTTGCGCGTCCACACCCGGCTGAACGGCAGTGTCCGTCGGGGCCGCTTCATCTGCGGCACATGAGTAGGCGCCAGGCGTTGCTTCTCTTGCATGATCGCATCGGGCGTCGGGCTGTCGGGCGTGTCGAAGGTCTGGAGCTGCAGGTAACCACCGTGGGTTTTGCGTCGCAGAATTGCCGACTTGAGACGGCCGGACAAGTGGAGTCCGATGTCGAACTTGGTGCGCCTCTTGATCGATGTCTACATTGCGAAAGGTCAGAAGGCTCATTCGTGGCACAGCAAGTCTATGTACGGATATGGAACGAACCTCTTCGAGCGCAAGGAACGCGGTGAAGCCCGTGATGCTTAGGGTGATGGCATTCAAGATGCTCGGGAGGGCATAGGGATATTTTATGATCCACTTCCACCCCCAGATGCCGCCCTCGGCGAATAGTCCCGGAAGAGTCGTGGCCGGATCTGCCAGCAGTCCGCCCATCACTGTATCCAAGTCAGCCACCGCACTATCGGTTGTCGGCAAGGCGGGTAGTGCTCACAAGGTCCCAAGGTGGCAGCCACACTGAAGCTGATAGGTAGAATCAGGAAGGCGCGGGATTGGTATTTCCTCTCGACGGTGATCTCGGCAATCATGGTCCGGCTGCACACGGACATGGTCAGCTTCCCTCTTCGCTCGTCTTCGCACAGCGAGGCCCGACTTACATGATACCCACGGTACCATTGATACCGCCACCGGCGGCTCGCCAGAAGGCGGCGGCCCAGAAGCTGCTGGAGAAGCCATAGCCCAGACACGAAATGGCGGTACCGAAGAGGCCGATGATGAGCACCAGCTTTCGGCCGCACCAGCTCGCGTCGGCAGCCTTGCCCCAGAGGAATGCCGTGAGCACCTGGGCACCCGTGAAAGCGCCCTGGAGCAGGCCAGCCTGGCTCGATATCTGGGCGTCGGAGAGGGTGTCGTCGAAGCTCTTCAGCTGGTAGAAGACGTAGGCCTGCAACGAAGCGACCTGGACGAAGTCTACTAGGCGGCACAAGAACAGGATGGCGAGCTGGTCTTTGCGCGGCAGCGACATCCACGTCACGGGGCCGGGCGGTCTCGCGGGCGACGACTCGGGATCCCGCAGGCGCTGCTGTTCCTGCTGGTGATGGGACTCGGCATTGAAGTCGTCATCTTCGTCCCTGATGAGGTCGAAGTCCTCCGGGGCGGGGAGCCTCTTCTCTGCCGGGTGCAGATTGAGCGACGTTGATCGAGCGTGACCCGTCATTGTGGTAGATGAGGATTTCCTGGGCCTCACCATTCTCCTCTCGTGCGACGGGCACAAAGAAAAAACGCGGGGACGGGCGGCAGCAAGATCAAATAGGGCGGCGCAGGGGCGGCACAGGGTCAAAGGGCGGCTGTAAGGGAGGGTCAAAGAGTGACACGAAGGGAAACGGAAGGGTGGGCGTGCGCCAAACGGTCGTGACAGAAAATGGAAAGCCAAGCGAGGGTGAGTGACGGAAGGGCGGCTGAATGCCGAGGGGGGAGGGGTGAGGGTTGAGGGTGTGAGGGTGGCAGCGGCGGCGGAAGATGCAGGGCGGATGAAAATAGGTCTGATCAGTGGTTGGAATGGGCAGTGAATGGGCAGAATTGGGGGAGGGAGGGAGGAGTCTGGCTGAGCTGCAGCAGCAAGAGTCAGAGGACCTTGGAGTGCTGGGTCAGAGGACCTTGTTTTGTTTCGACGAAAGAGGAGCAGGAGGAGCAGGCGGAGTAGCAGCGTCGGCGACTCGGCGGCAGGAGAAGCACAGCCTGTCGTCTTGTCCTTATTTGCCTTTTTTTTTTTCTCTTGGCAGCGAAGCGGTAGTAGTCGGATAGGACAGATCGGGTAGCATATACGCAGTGGTTCTCCGTACGCGCGGTGTAGTTTAACGTCCCTCGTTCCTTGCCAACCTGGCCAACGGCCACCTTAGACCTGACACCTGAGTAATAACAATTTTAAAGCAAAATTAGAGGATCCTGGACAACGAGTATGCGGCGAGTAGTTGTTCGTACTTTGGCGTGGCCGGTTTGGCCGGTCGTTTATTTTGGTTGTTAGTGCCGGCGATAGTACAGGGCGGCAGGCCTTGATGAACTGGTGTGCTTAGGCCTCGGCTTAGGCCACGCCAGGCCACGCTTGGCTGTCACAACTACCGTCGGGCAAATCTGTGGGCGGTGCAGTGGCGGCTGGGATCATGGCATGTCTTGATTACGCGGAAATCAGTCGGTACCGTACCGAATCCTGCCTATCCTGCCGTATCTAAATGTCGCCTAGGTATTGCGGAACAGCACTTGAAACCGCGTTGTCCCGGCAGGCCTGGTACGTCATTCGAGAAACGTCCAACCAAAGTGCTCGTGCTTGAGGACACGGTAGCGAGCTGTAGCGAGCAGCTTCTGGCTGTTCTGTTGGATGCCGGAGTCATCGGTCAGTTCAGTCCGTCATTGGAGCGCCAGCAAGTCATTTCCTCCCATCATCAGTCATCCGATGAGCCGTCGTACGTGTGGGGTTGCTGGTGAACACTGTCTGTGGTGAAGAAGAAGCAGAAGAAGCAGCAGAGAAGGGGGGGCGGGCGTGGCAGGGGTGTGATTATTACTACTGCATGCGGTAAAGATCGAGTAAGGCCGCGTGTACGCGTGGACTCAGTGGTGGACAATGCGCCAGGGGCATTCAGGGGGGAGGGGGGTGTGACTGCCGCTAGCTGGGACCAGAGCTGGGACCTCTGGCGTGGGGTCCGAAGGAGTAGACGTATCAGCGATTGAGCCGCCTGCAATCCCGCCTGCAATCCCACAATTCCACACGTTGTGATCTGTGGCGTCGCCCGTTAGGGCGTCCAACCGACGAACCGCCCTGAACCCCGCCCAACGAGCCTCCCCTCCTACGGTAGCCTCTAAGAACGAGGAACGGTACAGGAACGGTACTCCTCTGGGCACTCTCCCCCGTCTGCTCCTACTCGGCGCCCACTTCAGTTCATCCCCGATACCCGATACCCGGCGCCAGACTGAATGTCGCCACTGTGCCTCCGTCGCCTTCCGTGTTGGGAGCAGCCGCCCAACACTGCCCATTAACCGTATCGTCAGCACTGCTCAGCCTGCCCGCTTGTGCCCTCCCGGCACGGCGCCAGCGGCCGCGTGCTGCCGCGTCTACCTACTGCGGTAAACCTGGGAGGGTACGGTGCCGAGCCTCCGCTGTACGGGGCCTGTATTCGTCAGTTCTCTGTCCGACGCGCACGACGCTCCACGACACCGTGACGAAGTGTCCGCGTTTGGGGTGAGCAATCCTGGCGTCGGTCAGGTCGGGTGGTCGGTCTGCAGCGAAACATGAATCCGCGTGCTCCCGTGCTGCCCTTGCCTCGGCCAAGACTTTCGAGGTGCCAATCGTGGCATCAGTTTTAATGGGGATTAATCAAGAATCGGCTGCCAATGCTGTCAATGCTGCCAATGCCCAGATTCACAACAAGATAATCCCCACCAAAAATATGACAACGGATGGATGGCCTTGATGGGAAACTATAATGGCCGATGTGCTCCAAAAGTCCGTCTGCCGGCGGCCGCCGCTTCTCCGCTGCGTGTCTCGCAGTTGTGGTCCCCGGGGCTTGGTATATTAAGTATCGCGGCCCTGCGCGCGCCGTGGCTTCGCATGCGCTGCGCGACCCTCTCCGCCAGTGTACGGGAACATGAGGCTGCCATGCGTCTTGCTCACTGCCGCTGCTGGCTTTAGTGCCCGGGCCTTCGCCGGGCCCGTCTCCGGCTCGCCCGCTTATGTAAGAGACGACGGCTACGACCGCGCTGCCTACGGCCGGCACCCGTCGCAGCAGTTCCAGTCGGCCGCCGAGCTCGAGGCACCGCAGGTCAATATCCTCCAGTGGGACAAGTCATGTGAGACGTCGCTGTTGACGCTCATGACGCCTCGCGGCGCCGCCACCGGCTCGCCCCAGGCCACCATGCTGGACCATAGAGGGGGTCTCGTGTGGACGTCGGGATGGAAAGGCCAGCAGATCTATAACTTGATGGTGCAGCCGTACAAGGGCAAGGACTATCTGACCTTCTGGTCCGGCGACGACGGCGTTGGGGGCCACGGCGCCGGCACCGTCCAGATGGTAAGATCCGCCGCCGATTTGCCCCCGTCCTGTGCCGTCGATATTCTCTGACCGAATATCAGCTGGACCACGAATACCAGCACTTCAAGCAGATCCGGGCCGCCGGTGGCCTCGACGCAGACCTGCACGATTTTCAGATCACCAAGGACGACACGGCCCTGATAACTGTCTATGAGATTGTCCAGATGGATCTCAGTTCAGTTGGCAAACGCAAACACGGTCCCGTATGGGACTGCCTGGTCCAGGAGATCGATATCGAGACGGGGGATCTCCTCTTCGAGTGGCGCGCCAGCGACTTCTGGTCGCTGACCGACAGCTACAGGAACATCGGCAACGCTGGCGAGAATGGCGAGGCCTACGACTTCTACCACATCAACAGCATCGACAAGGACGCCCAAGGCAATTACCTCGTCTCCAGCCGCTACACCCGCAGCATGACCTACATCAATGGCACCGATGGCGAGGTCTTGTGGATCATGGGCGGCCGGCGCAACATGTTCCGCGACCTCTCGGGCGGCATTGCGACCAACTTCGCCTACCAACACGACGCGCGCTGGTCCGACGGCGGCCGCACCATTACGCTCTTCGACAACGCCGTTTGGGACGGGGACCGCGACCGGGCCGATACGCGCGGGCTCAAGATCACCGTGGACCAGGAGGCCATGACGGCCGCGTTGGTGGCGCAGTACCTGAACCCGCTCAAGGTGCACGGCGTGTCGCAGGGCTCCTTCCAGTCGCTGGCCAACGGCAACGTGCTCCTGGGCTACGGCAACACGGCGGCCTACACCGAGTACGCCGGCGACGGCCGGCCGCTGTGCGACATCCACTTCGCGCCGCAGAGCCGCTTCGGCACGGGCGACCTGCAGTCGTACCGCGTGTACAAGTACGAGTGGCACGGCTGGCCGACGACGCCGCCCGCCGCCGTGCTCGCCCACGACGCCTTCTGGCGGTACTCGGTCTACGTCAGCTGGAACGGCGCGACCGAGGTGGCGCGCTGGACGCTGCAGGGCGCGGCCTCGGGCTCCGCGCCGGAGGAGGACTGGGCCGTCGTCGCCGCGGCCGACCGCACCGACTTCGAGACCCGGTTCGAGCATAACTCGACGTACCCGCCGTACCTGCGCGTCGTGGCCACCAACGCCGCCGGCAACACGCTCGGCGTCTCGGACGTCCTGGACGGCAGCAGTCTGGAATACCACGTGAGTGATTTCCCTCTTTCCTGGTTCGTGGGAAGAAGCCGAGAGCGGCGCAGCCGCCTCCCTTTCCCCGCGATCGCGGCTATCCGGCACCAGCGCCTGTGCCGCCATGCCATGCCATGTGCCCCGTCCGCTGCGCCGCTGGCAGTCCGAGCTTGCGAAGCCTTTTCTTCAATTCTTTCCCCCTTGCCTACTACTACTGGTGTCGCTGCTAACGCGATCCGCCGCCGCAGGAATGGCCCGACGCGAGCGCGCAGTGGTCGCTCCACGTGCACGCCCAAGGCGAGGACGGAGATTGGGGCCTGCACGCCCTGGTCGCCTTCTGCGGCGTGCTAATCGCCGGCGTGGTGGCGCGGACCGTGGTCGTGGCCTGGAACGGCTCGCCCAGGCTGCGCCGGAAGTGGTTTGGTGAGGCATAGCTGGGAATGCACATTTGGATAGAAGGGGGAGATGGACAGACGTTTGATACCCACTCATTTACTACATCTTATTCTTTTAATTCATCTTCGCCGATACTCTCTAGATCTCTTTACTTGATACCCCCGCCGACAGACTACAGAAGCTCAAATTATCGCAAGATACTTAGGCAGTCATCGATCAAAACAGAAGAGATGTTGATATTCCTGCTCCCGCCCAGGTCTCTGCGAAACCTGACCTATTGACTGATAGACTGGCCTGCCTCCTCCTGCCTCCTGCCTAACAGGACAATAGGAGACCTGAGAACACGCCGTGCGCGAATAGGAGACGAAATCTGTCCTTGTTATTATACTAGAAGGGATGGGGGCCGGGAATCCCACCGACGAATGCATACTTTAGTCCCTGCTCAGCGCCAGGGGCGGCCGGCCAGTCACTTGCTAGTTGGAAGCCAATTGTCCATTGGGTTGGGGGTGGGAAAGGTCCAGGAAGAACGGTCCGAAACAGGACTCTCCAACTTGCACCAAGGGATCGTCAGCCCAGTCACAATTATTTGTTCAGCTGGAATGGCAGTCCTTGAATTGGAGGGAAGATCCAGAAGCGCACCAACGGTCCCGAAACAGGACTCCAAAGGGATCGCCGTCTCTCGCGCCCGCATCGCTCCCCAAAGTAGGAAGTAGGTCAAGAGCCTACAGTACGAACACGCTTCGGGGTCGTCTTGATTAATTCCCACTTCCACGAGCGGGCCACCCTCTTCCATTTGTTCTTATATTAGCCCCAGGATTTTAATCAAAGAGGTATCAGTCCGTCACGGAGGACCTCTCGCACGTTCCTTTGTTCGTCCATTCGTTCCTTGCGCGTGCTGCGAAGAATTACCTAATAAGAGCAAGAGCAGAGAGCTACGGCAGCAGGCAGGGTACGCACGCGAAACACGCGTCCCCGCTCCGAAGCGTCGCATGCTTGCCGCGCGACGATCGTCCCGCCGGGGGGATTTGCATCTTCAATCATTCTGAAACGGGCCCGACGCAGCAGCCAGCAAGCCCTTCTCGTCTCGTAGCTCCCTCCGAGTTCAGACGAAAACAGTTTTCTGGGCTCAAGAGGGGCCCGGGGGTATAAAAAAAGAACAGATACGGAGTAATAAACCAGTAATAAGGATTATGATATGAGATCGATCCATGGGCCCCACGATGGTGAGGACAGGAGGGAATGGATAGTGATAAAATAAAAGTTAGGTAGCAAGACTGAATGATGGAATGCATGGAATCCAGGACGACCGACGTCTCGTGAAGATAGATGCACACCTACGTCACTCGGGACGCAGGGCTGACGAATAAACCCACCGGCCGATTCATTGTCGACAAAGAGGCACGGACAGGGACGCGCCCGGAAGGGCCCCAGACGAAACAGACAGGTGGCCGGTTTAGATGGCTTGATGAATGGCATGCTTGGATGGACGGAGTCCTGACTCGGAGAGGGAGTGTAGATAGCAATACAAGTACTCTCAAAGTCGAGTAAGGTACTGTAGTAGAGTCTGTAGGGGGATACGCACGGTAGGGTAGATGAAATCAATTGACCGCCTGCATACATTGCCCTGCAGCGCCCTGCCGGGCTCTATCTGGTGCCGAAGCTGGCTAATCTGGATCTGCTGCAGAAGGCGTGCGCCCCCCGCAACGTTCTATGTTTGATGCGAGCCAACCAGCCGCAGCCGCACCGCCGTCCGACGACAATGATGACGACGACCGTGGCAATTGACATCGCGAGAGAAGAAAAAAGAGAAAGAAGAGAGAACAGAAGCAGTGGGACGACAGTGGGCACAGACGCAAGACACAGAAAGCCATGCACGAGTCGTCCCTCTCCCCTCCCCAATTTCCGGAACGCCGTTCCTCCCACCCTCGCCAGCCGGAGGATTGGCCCCCACGGCCAGGCCACGCCACGCCCAGCTTCCATCTCCCTTTTCTGTCCCTGGGATGATGGTTGCTGAGGGTGGTCAATTGGGTGTAATGATGTGTGGTTGATAACAATGCTCTCATAGTGATGAAGACAGCTGGTAGGCAGGCAGCGACTACCTAGTGACGACTAGTGACCTGTTTCGACACCGCCAATCTCCAATTAGGGCCCGAGCAGGCCGCTCACAGTCAAGAGAGCCACGAGAGCCCTCCTTAGTTCTGGAACATCTTGCTCTGCACGTTGAAGACGAGGTAGAGGCCGACGCCGATGAGGCCGACGACCTCGAGCCAGCCGGCGGCCAGGTTGAGCATCTGGCGGCGGTTGCGCCGCCGCGAGCGCTGGATGAAGTCCGAGTTGTCGTTGACGTTGGGGAAGCCCGTCTCGGGCACCTTCTCGCCGAGGAAGTCGCAGAGCGGCTGCCAGCCGTCCTGGACGCGGAACTCGAGCAGCTTCTCGGCCGGCACGAGCGTCTTGACCTCCTCGTAGTGGCGCGTGTAGACCTGCTTGCCGCGGTTGGGGAAGTCGCCCTCGAAGAAGGTGTCGAAGAACTTCTTGAGCATGGGGTAGTACATGCTGGCGGCCCAGCTGCCGCAGCGGGCGAGCGCGCGCAGCTCCGGGTCCGTCGCGCGCCAGTAGACCGTCTTCATCGTGCTGGCGTGCCAGCTGTCGACGTCGCGGCCCGTGAGCACCACCTTGGCCTCGGGGTAGGCCTCGATCAGCTCCTTGGCGAAGGCGCACGCCGGCCAGTCGCACACGGCCTGCGCGTCCCCCAGCAGCCGGTCCCAGTCCTTGCGCGTGAAGGGCTGGCCCACGCCGTCGTACTTGGCCCGCAGCGCGTCCATCCACAGCAGCGCGTCCGGCGGGTTCTCAATCGAGCAGTTCATCATGTGGTACGTGTCCACGTAGCCGAGCTGCTTCATGGCCGCGCGCATGGCTGTGTGTGTGTAGTCGGTTAGCTTGCAGGTCTCTCTCACTCTCCGCTTCGCGAACTCTTCCTCTCTTCTTTCTGGCTAGGCATGTATGTATGTATCTATGTGCGACGATATGCAGGCATGTGTATGTAGGTAGGTATAGGTTCGTCTCGAGGGTGGGGTGGTTGGAGGTGTTACTGACAGGCTGTCCCCGTGCGTCCTGTTCCCAGGAGCAGCACCTTCATGGGCACCTTGCGCGTGCATTGCCGGCGGTCAATGTCCGTATCGCTGGTGAAGACGTCGGTGTGAGGCCGCGGCGTGTATTTATCGGCGTAGGACATGGCGGCGGCGGTGGTGGTAGTGGTGGTGGATGATTAACGGCCTAGTAATAGGAGGAGGTGCCTCGAGGTCGAAAAAAGGGGACCAGCAAGGGACTCGGGGCCAGGTGAATGAGTGAGAAACCTGGTGCGACAACGAGTCAAAGAAGTAAGGTACCTAGTCGTCGTGGGAAAGATGAAAGAATCAAGGGTCGGCCACAAGCGAGGGGCGAGAAGGAGCGTACAAATATGTAGGAAGTGAGGAAGTAGTAGTAGAAGTAGTAGGTATACAAGAACGTCCCCTTTCTGGCAAGAGGAGGAAAAAAAGATGCAAAGGCCGACGTGCTGGGAAGAAGCTGGCAGGAGGGCCTGGGTCGTCATTTTGAAAGCTACCGCAGCAAGCGGCCCTCCTCAACCTTGTTACATGGGGGGTGCTATCGATAATGGCCCATCCCTTACCCATTCATTCCAGGTCACTTTTTATTATTACAACCCATTTCGCTGCTGGGCGCGCCATTGGCGGCTGTTTCTCTGTCGCGCCCACGCCCAATGGGAAATAGAGAAGAAGCTAATGTACGAGAGAGCGCGAAGTGCCTCCTACTAGTCCGACGGAAGTGTGCCTGTAATCAGACATACGGAAATTTCCCACCTTGGGGAGGAGGGAGGGAGATGGGAGGGAAAGCTGGGAATAAAAGGAGAGTACAAGTGCCAGTGGCTAAGCCGGGTTTGGTTACCATCCTTTCTACGAAAACCTAAAGGAGTACTATATCTGATTGACTTTGGCAGTTGACAGAGTTGTGGTGTGCAGGCGCTTGAATTAGCATGATGCGATCCGAACTACGAATTATAACACGGAGTGAACGAGAACAGCCTTGCAGAAAGTATCGAGTCGGCAGTGCCAAGGTAGAAGTAGCGTTATTAGTCTGCACTCCGTAACTATAACGACATCTACAACAACTCTGACAAGTGCCAGCCTGTATTTGCGACATGCTAGTCTTTGATCTCTCTCCCGTCCGGCTTCTCCTTCCATGACATCCTGCTGTTCCCCCTCGGTTCAGTCTATCCGGATAATCATACTTGGGCTCTGCAAGGCTCTGCGAAGTACGGATACGGTCGTATCTTTCATTAGATCGTGAGTGCAGGTTTGTCGCAGTCTTGCTCCTGACTGGTTTAGTCACAAGCTTGCCCGTTTAGGATTGGCTGTGACCGGTAGCCAGTCAGTGGCTCCAACGGCCGCGTCTACCAGGGGGGCGGTGCGACTCGTGCTCGGGCCCCACCTGAAATTTAGAATTACGCGGCAGCAATTCTGCTCTGGTTTCAGCAATGTCCACTACTACTACTACCACCACCATCTGACCTACCACTTCGACTTTTTACTGCGTACACTCCCTTGCGCCACGGACGACACAGCCTGGACAACCACGACGCTGGACGCACTCGTCGTCGCCGTTCGTGCCGATGCGATCTTCGCCCGTGATGTTCAGGAGGCTGCTGGGCCTCTCTGCCTCCCTCCAGTAAGCTTGCGCCCAGCCCGAGTACCTACCGAACAGTACCCTGTCGCCCGGATTGTACAGTACTCTGCATACTCCGTATTTCGGAAGAAGACGCAGCGAGCAGCTACCTGTCCGCCCCGGACCACCACAGCTTTTCGTGGAGTTGTGGCCCTCTCTCTGCACGTCCGAGTGTTCAGATGATGGATGCGTCGTCTGCCCAGTCGGAGTCTCCACCGGGAGGCTCAGATAGGGGCTCATTACCCACGGCGATGGACGGCCGGCCGATCGACGAGACGGCCCAGACGGCCCAGGCGGTCCCGTCGTTTACGCGGAGGCAGCGGCTGTCAGCAGCCAGCTCGGCGCTTGAAACAGTACTGCATAGTCCGTCGTCTGGTTGAGGACTCAGCAGCTACAGTAACCTGCAGTAACCAAGCCACCGTCTCGTCGTGTCCGTCTCGCTTGTCCAATGTCTGCTTCGGCGCCCCCTCCGCAGGCTGATTTCTGCTGATTTCAACCAAGGCACGGGCCCCAGCTGAACCGAAAGTCCCCTGTCGGCTGTGACTGGTAATCTTGCTGTGCTTGCAATAAAAGCCCCTAATGGCCACCCGTCGAATCTTTCCCAGTCGATCGTTCTCTTGGCATTTTCGTCTCCTCTCGTCTCTGGCCTCGGCTCTCGCCTCTCTCCACACCCACCCACGTCTCTCGAGCCTTGGCACAGACAAGCCAGGCAATCAGCCCAGCCAGCACAGGGGTTGCGCCCAAAGGACCACAGGGGGCCACGGTGGGACCCAGGGAACGCATTGCAACATCCCCGTCGACTATCGCAACATCGTCTTCATTGGTAAGGCCTGACTGCCCAGCAAGAATACCGACGACCGTCTCGGCACGGTTGGGCCTGAGGCGTGCTGTATGCGATGCACACGGCCGGCGCGGCACTCGTCCTACCGCCTGCCGACGGCGACAGCCCTTCCCGCCTTCCCATCCGGGCCGTCAAGTGACCACCGCACGCAGTCGGTCCGGTCTCAATGATATGCCAGTACGGACTACCTACAGCTACAGCGTGTTCGGCCGCCTCCCCTGTGCATTGCGTCCAGACAGCTGCTCGAGCCGGTCGCCCATTTGGATTACCACTGGACACGGCTCCGACGCCTCTGTCCGTACGGGATCAGCGCCGGCCACCTTGCCTCTGCAGTCTCTCCCGCATGCGCATGTTCACAAGTCTTTTTCCGCCGCGTTACGTTCCACTGCAGGGCCACATGCCGCATGTTGCGATCAGTCACAACTCCTGCCAGCCCGCAACTACCCCTACAGGCCATGACCCCGCAGAAGAGGAGCGACAACGAGATGTTCGAGTCGATCAACTCAGGAGGCAGTCCTGCCTGTGCAAGCATGACGTTGACGCGAACACGTAAGCCGGTGACCGGACGGTCTGAGTGTTTCTCTGAACTCCGTTCTAAGACGCTGGCCATGGCGTCTTGATTCACCGTGCCCTAGAGGGCCCACGGTATTCACATAAGGGCATCTGCCAATCCTCTATCCAGATCTAACACGCTAGATAGTCGCGGCTGCAACCTTGGCGGCAAAGCTTAGCACAAGTACTTCGCGCCTAAATGAGTCTATAGTATGGTCCCATCCCATCACCCGGATAGGCCACGTTGATCCGCCCGGGCTGGGCAGCCCGAAGAGCCTCACAAGCCTCAGTGAACGTCGGCTCGTCCAGCATTAGCAGCAGAGGGAGAGATGCAGGTCCCCGATATTCACTAATGGCTGGGCAGGTTCCGAGCACACGACGTGCCGCGCGTACAATCCACGCCGTGTTACCACACTCCAGAGCGCGCCGTCCGTGAACGAGGAGGGCAGGCTCCGAGCCTCAATGGCCGGGGCCGTCTCCGGATGAGGCCTTTGTCCCTACTGCGGACCGGACCGCGACGTGAAACCCAAGCCTCGTGAGCTTTATGCCGCTGCAGTCAAGTTCGGTCTAGCTTGATGTCTACCGTCCGCGTTCAGCCTGCCGTACGATGACGATGGGAGGACCCAATTGCCTGCAGGAAATACTGTGTAGTAATAAGTGATATTAGCCGCCCGAGACGAGGGCTCCCGACCTTCTTCCAAATCGGTACCGCGCGCAGCACAGGTGTATGTGCATATGTGTACGTGCCCTATGAGAGGCGGCGAGTCCACGTTCCAAGGTAGATCTACCCCCAACGGCGTGGCTGTATTACTTACGACTGCCGCAACCGTATCAGGAGCCCAAAGCCGCGCATGCAGAGCGTGGAGTTGCGCGCGTGATGGGCGATACCACTACTACCTTACTTACCCTCTTTGCCTGATCAAGTGTCAACTCACTCGCTCAACTCCCCATCACTGGCTGACTGACACCTTCCGCGCTTGAACCCTGGTTGCAAGACGAATTGCAACATAACATGTGCCGATGTTGTGATACACTTGACCCACGAGAGTGGAAACGCACGACGGCAGTTCAACTCGGGTATCTTGGCGACATCGGTCCATGTCTGTCTATCCTTAGACTCTGGGGGAGCACATCAAGTTGCAGTTTGCGTCGAGGAGGTCGTGTGACTCCGTGTCTGAGGGCTACCTAATTACCGTTTCGGCTTTTTTTCTTCGTCAGTCACCGCTGCGCTCATGAGGACGCCATTGATGGACATTCTCAAAGCACCGCGTCCGGTTTCCACTTTCATCAACCTTCCCTGCTGTCTTGAATCAACAACGCAGACTCGCAGTCACTGTGCAGCAAGTACCTAGGCAAGGATCTCACTCTCTCTTTTCTCTATTTTCCGCTCTTGGCGCCTTGACGACAGATCACACGACACACAACATGGGGACAGACAGATAGGCAAGGCAGCAGCAGTTGTCACCTTCAAGAGACCTCCGGCCGCGCGCCCCGGGAATTCTGAACCGCTGATGAGTGATCGTGATGATGGTTCCGCCCGGGACTCTCAGAGAACCGGTTGACTAGAACCCCACCCGACCAACCCTCGTCCGGGCCATATAGGTCGTCCGATCCTATAGATAGTACCGTTGCCTTCCAGCGGCGGGGCTCAAAGCAGGACCTTGTGTCGAGCAGGACCCTGTGTCGAGCAGGACCTCATTCGCCAGGTTGTCGTCCCTTGAGTAGCATTTGCCTGAGCGGGGATGAACCTGAATTCCTCACATGGTGTCGCGCTCGCCGGGCTACAAGCCCTAATGCCGCTGCCGCTGCCGCTGCCGCTGTCGCTGCCGCTGCCGCTGCCGCTGCCGTTGCCGTTGCCGTTGCCGTTGCCGTTGTCGCTGCCGCCACCGCCGCCGTCATACTACCTGCGAGGTGCGTTGTAGTTACGGAACACCCATTCCCGACAGAACAATAGCCCGCTGGCCGCTGCAGTCGATCGGCCGCTTAGCCCGTCATGGGCCCCTTTCGTAGGTGCCTATACTTGACGTACCTATCTATACTCGACGTCGCAGGTGAGGGGCGGTGGTAAGGTAAGTGGGCAAACTCCCGCCTACGTCAGCCTATATCTCTCTTCCCTTAGGACGTAATTATGCGGCAGCGTCCGCGGGAAGCCATTGGGTATACCACCAGATGGCTTACTTATTACAGTGGGTAACTACCGAGGTATACGAGATGCGAGGCAAGGTTGGTAGATATCGGTAGGTAGGTAAGTAGATACATCATGAGAAGTAGGTAGGGAGTTGGGTAGATAGGAAGTAGGTAGAGAACAGGATCCGGCGATTCACATCTTTCCACAATCAAACACGAACTACCACAAGTGCGGTTCACGGATAATGGGTCTTCCTCAGTACTACCGACAACACTGTTGCTGTGTTGACGTGGCCGGGTGGGCGGCTGGCGCGGTCGTGAAAAAGACGGGGGAGGGAGGGAGGCAGTCAGGTTTTCACTTGCGGTAGCCAGTGAGTGACACACTGGCCAGACAGACGGACACCAAAAGTCCAGGACGCGTCTGAGGTGCCCGGCGCTCATCTTATGTACCTAGGTGGGTAGACAGACTAGATAAACGTTGATCTCGTTATCGTCGTCGTCGTCGTCGTTACACAGCGCCCCGTCCGTCCGGTCCCTCCGTCCGTCCGTCCGTCTGTCTGTCTGTCTGTCTGTTGGTGACTGGCTGACTGGCTGGCTGCTGGGATCTTCCGCCGCGCCCTGTCTGTTTCTGACCGTGGAAGTAGAGAGAAAGAAAAAACACCAGGATGGGTTCACACGCCCGGTGATGAATGGTAAGTAAGTGAACCTGGAGGGGTATGTTTTGTGTACTCGAGTCATTATTACTTGTTGTTGTTGCGGCGCCGGCTGCCGCCGCCGCGTGACTGATCAACTGGCTGGCTGGCTGATGGTCACGAAGCGGACAGCTCGAGGAGTGGGAGACCGCAGAATGGAGAGAAAGAGAAAGGGAGAGAGAAAGAGAGAAAGGGGCGGAGCGGTAAAACGAATGGGGACGGGGGGAGAGGTCAAACAAGCATTCAATATGCGTGCATGCGTGCGTGTAAGTCATCTTGTCGTTGCAGAACGGCCGCTGAGTAGATCATGCCTTGTGGCCTTTGATTTCCTCCACCCAACCCCAACCCCCGGGGCAGAGAGCTAGCCCCTTTCCACCAAGACACGTCGTGGGCATCTGAGCAACCTGCCTAACTCACAGCCCAGCTCGCGAGTCCCAGTAGGCTATGTGGATTAGATATTTGCCTCGGCTGGGCTCGCGACTCTCCTGCTGTCAATGGCTGCAGAGATTCGGCCCCTTTTCTGGCTGAGGGCCAGAATGTTCGGCCCAGTAAGTTAGCTAGGTAGGGTATACAGGGTAGGTAGGTAGCTTGGTCCTTGAAGCCCTCGTTCTGCTCGGCTTGCCCTTTTCTCGTTGTTCAGGATTCGAGTCCCTGATGGCTTGCTGGTAACTAAAGTACCTACCTAGTTACTCAGCTTACACCTGGCTTCACCGTTCTGCGGCGGCGCGATGAAGCGCGGCTCTGTGAGGTTTATGGGATACTCTCTCCTGTTCCGAATCAGCACAGATGCGTGAGTGCTCATTTGCGCCCCTGCCCGTCCTTCCTCCCCCCTTTTTTCGAACGAGCTCGATCCCCAGCCTGGTGGGAATTGCTCTTCACGATCTGGCGGAAAAGGGGGGCACATCATAACTACGGCCCCGTCGGTTTTTAGGGGCTTTCGGCCCTCGTGCAGTGGCTAGGCACGCAGGTACGTACAACGGGCCACTCGATGTCACAAGTTGGTTGTCCCGTTGCCCGTGTCTGCGCCGCGGCGAAGGCGGATCCGTGTTGGAGTCGCCTGACGTCGACCCAGGCGAAGCACTCGCCGTACAGTGTTGGTGCTCGTTCGCTTTCGCAGGTGAAGGGGCGTGTTGAGTCGACGGCGTAGATGGGGAGTTTAGTTCCCGTACCGTGCTCGCATGTCGTACCGGACCGCATTGTAGTAGTCGAATAAAATGAAGCAATGTGCCAAACCGATGACTACCAGCATCCCCCCTCAGCGCAGCCTTGACGAGAGTCGTGAACTGGTTCGTGTGCTCAGACAAGGTAGCGGTCTGGTTCACCGCAAGAGCCAGTGTTGTTCATGGTTTCTTTTTATTTTTTACACTGTGGGTTGGCCGTGGCCCATTTGTGGTATGCAGGTTTCCGGCGTGACAGCCTTAATAACTGAACTTCCAAAAAGGGGGTTGAACTACTAGTAGTATTTTCCTGCAATATACCTACTTTACACTGAGCTTCGTAATGCCCAGGGCTTAATAAAAATGTGTTTCTTATTAAAACGATTAAGCAAGCAGCAGTAGTGGCAGCGGGCGGCTTTGACTGCAATGCTCAAGACCCATTCAAAGTGATAATGAGGTAGTAGCAGTACCTTAGGTCCAGAGGTAAGTAAACAGCAATGGCAGCTCAAGCCTAAACCGGTCTGGCTAGAGGTTCTCATGTACCTTGTGCCAGCCGGGAGACAGTTGTCGGACAAGTGGTACCTTCCAGCTCTTAAGCATAAGATCAGGCTATACGGCGATTGCCTAACTCGCCCCCAACCTTCTCGATTTCCAACGCAAGGAGGCAGTTCTTTCCTCTGAATATATCCCTACCTGCTAACAAGTGGATACCATAAGTACTACCTTCATTCGACTTCTCAGCTGGGCGTGGCGGTGCCTGCTCTCGCTTGTTTACCTACCTACCTTACGCCCACCCTCACATTTCCAGGAGCTTCCTTTCAGGACGCCTCTCTTGGACCCTGTTCTTCAGACCCATGCCGGAGTCCCCGACCACATCACATATTCTCCTGTTGCCGGTGTTTACAACCCTTCTCGATAAGGTGATCATCGTTAACCACCCGTTCAACCAACGTGACTTCTCTGTGAGATTCACAACTCGGCCGCAACAACAGCAACCTTGTCTCCCTGCAGATTTTCCCTTATTGTGTGGCATTTGCAAGCCCAGGAGAGACACTGCCCCTCACTTGAACTGGCCAACTCATCTTCACTGTTGCCGTGCTCGCCAAACCTCTCGGGACCCCACGCGAAGAACACAGGTGCGTGCGAGTCTTCTGGTGGGCTTTCAGTAACTCACAGGTGAACAGGATACCGATCACATCAAAACTTCGATTATCTAACAGGACATGGCCGGGGATGATGCAATGTCTTCCTCCGCCGGGGGTTTCCACCGATTTCCCTCGTTGCCCAAGGAGGTACGGTGTATGATCTGGGAGTTCTATGCCCTGCCTAAAGAACCAATAATTTATCATTTGGGTGAGCGATGGCATGTTTATCTCCCAGACTTACCCGGCAACCGGCGGGTCTGTCCTGAGGTGTCTGTTTCGACAAGAAGCTCGGAGACTTGCGAAGAGATGGTGTTGCGGATGCAGATGGTCAGAAGTCTCATGCAGACCAATCGTGAGGCCAGACATTCGGCATTGGGCAAGCGTGAGATGATCGTTGTGTCTCAGCGCGGAGAGGATCGCAGAACCAACCTTGAAGCCCCAAACGGCCATTGCAGACTTATTTTTGTCGATTGGGCACGCGACATCTTCCAAGTTGGCTATAAATTTGCTCTACACGACCTAGAACACGACCGATCGTATTGCCATTGTTTCGGCCAAACCCCCAAGAGCGGCGGCCCACCGTGGATACGCATACTGAAGGACAACCTGCAAAATATGGCATTCAGGGTGTATCGCAGAGGTTTCGGCTATTACCTTCAGGGAAAACTTCCACGTCATTTTCAAGAGATATCAACAGATAACACAGACATCTCCTCGACCCAAGTTCGTCAAAACCTTCCCCTCGCCGTCGTTCTCAGCCCTCTCGGTGATGATATTCTCATGCCTCTTCGTGAGCCAGGCCACAAGGGATTATTTACCCACTCTTTACTTCGGCTGCGCTATCCCAATCTCCGCCGCGTTGTAGCGGATCTGGGTTACATGTTCACTCTTGAGATCGGCGTGACCCGAGACACTTCCTCGTGGACAAACATTCCCCCAGGGAGCACCCTTCCCCTGGATTATTCATTGATTCCCAACCCGGATCTTGGTCCCAGGCGAAAGCATAGGGAGGCCATAGTCGCAATGGCAAGGGATGATTTCGGCTTCCTCCGAGTCGATCCGAACCTGGAAAATCTCGGTGACATCACTGAGGTCTGGACGCATGGCCCCGAAAGCGAGCTGCTGGAGCCCAGGATGAGGCTCCCGGACTGGGTCCGCCAGATGGCGGACCGCGTGCGCGCTCATCTAGATCGGGAGATCGGCCCGCAGCTACGTCCGGAGTTGGACGTCTACTGCGCCCTCGATCCCGAGGTCGGTCGAAGAACCCAGGAGTCCCTCGACGCTGAAGATGCGCAGCGGCACCCCAACGCGGACGCATAACCGCAGGACTCGAGAGCTCCGAGCCCCACATCCGAGGCAAAGAGAGCGCGCTCAACAAAGGAGCGAGCCCAAGTCAAAGTCGGCTACTGGAGAAACATCGAGATGAATGGCTGGCTCCCCGGGGATATTGGCCTGGAGCGAGACCTGCGCAGAGCCCGGAGGAAGACATTGGGAGCGGCCAGCGAGGCACCGGACGCATGGCATACACGATGACGACTACTGGGAGAGACACCAGCTCGAGAGGGCGCTTATGGAAAGCGCTATTGCGGAGGAGATTGTCTTCCGTCATGTTGAGACGTTGTGTATAATATCTGGATCATGCTCTCGAGAGGGCCAGTTGCTCTATGAGGGCCACAGAGAGGGCTTCAGAGAGGGCCACAGAGAGGGCCACGAAGAGGGCTACGGAAAGTGCTTTCGGAGAAAGAGAGCAAAGGGCGACAGAGAGTCTTCCAAGGGAAACGCCCACCGGAATCCCCGGAGATGGATGCTCCAGCAAGGGCCTTTCAGACCGGGGGTGGTAGCCTGGTCTCGGTAGTAGATAGCTGCCGAACGACGACGCACTGGTCGTGGACGAACGGCTCCAGAACGGGTATCGAGTCGAGAGCATTCGACTTTGCGTCCCTGTGGCCGGTCTTTCAGTCAGGTCAGATCAGGTAGTCAGCTGCAGATACTGCACCGCGAGCAAATGCGTTTCCTTTTCCATTAGTTTTCGGTCTGTGATGGCTTCCTTGTCTACCTTTTGTGAACTCCACGAGAGGAACGGGGATTTGCTTATACGGCGGCTCCTCTACGACCCAAAGCCAGTGAGCTTGCAGTGCCGACGCGATCAACTCTGCCTTCCTTCTGCCCCAGACGTTGCATAGCAGCAAAAGCGGACCAACTACCTACCTGGAGCTTGTCCATCGTCTACCGGTACTACCTGTCTCACAGCTCGCACCCATGCTATGTTTGGCAACTCACGTGCGACTGCAAAAAAGTAATGGGAACAGCAGCAGTGGTAGAAACCGCAGGAATAGCAGCAGCAATGACTCGTCCGCCGTGGTGACCCAGTACT
Source organism: Xylariaceae sp. FL0804 (assembly GCA_022539325.1). Taxonomy (NCBI): domain Eukaryota; kingdom Fungi; phylum Ascomycota; class Sordariomycetes; order Xylariales; family Xylariaceae; species Xylariaceae sp. FL0804. The sequence continues at coordinate 2,094,122 of JAJKLG010000006.1, read as the reverse complement.
TCCATGTATATGTCTATATATGTATTCCAAAGCCATATAAGGCCGACCCCATATAACGTATTCCACAACTTTTCCCACTGGGACATCTTGGCCACTACCCCCTGTCAGGTGTATTATATCTCTATCATATTCTATCCACCTCTCGACGCGAGTAGTATGTCGCGCCGTTCACAGAAACCCCCAATCCACAGTCTAGGAAAGTGAATAGGTACTCCAAGCCGCACAACCAAAAAAGACCACGTAGGCGCGGTGAGACAGAGAGCGAGAGTGCGAGAGAGAGACCCAGGCCAGGCCAGCTCACAGCGCCTTGGTCTTGGTCTTGGGCTTGGCGGCGGCACCGAATTTCTCCCTAATCTCGTCCTCGGAGAACCTGCGTGTGCAGCGGCGCAGCAGGTCGGCGCGCTGCGCGAGGGTCATGCCCCGCTGGCGCGGGCCGAGGGGCACGAGGCGGCGGGCGAGGTGGTCGTAGTCGTGCATCAGCAGGCGCACGGTGATCTCGACGTAGTCGACGTCGTGGAAGACGAGGGCGCCCTCGCGCGCGTAGGCTTGCTTGTGCGCGAGCAGGTGGGCCGGGTGGTCGCGCCAGTGGCGCAGCGGGTTCAGGTGGTGCGACGTGTGGTACCCGTCGTTGTAGCAGTACCGGTTGCTCTGCAGGGTGAGGGGGGGAGGAGAGAAAGGGGGGGGAAAGGGTCAGCAAGAGCTTGATGGGGTAGATGGATGGATGGATAGATGGAAGGGAGGCCATGGAAGAATAGCAGGAAAGGAAGACAGAAAAGAGAAATCAGAAGAAATGGGGAGCCGCGTAAAAGAAAGAAAGAAGCTCCTCCTCACCGGCACGTCGATCAGCGTGATGCTGGACCGGTAGTCCGAGTCGGGCTCGTCGGCGTCGACGAAGGCGTGCTGGCCCCAGTTGCCGACCATGAGGCCGACGCGCATGAGCAGCAGCGGCAGCAGCAGGGTGACGAAGGTGGCGCGGCCGCGGACGCGCGCCAGGGCGAGCAGGCAGGCGTAGTCGGCGAGCTCCCAGGCGGCGGTGCGCAGGGCGAGGGCGGGCCGGCCCTTGCGCAGGAAGTAGAGCGGCAGGTCGAGCCAGACGAGGAGGTAGAAGCGCGCGACGTAGAGGAAGAAGTGCCAGGCGCTGTCGCGCTGGTAGCGCACGGTGGAGGACAGGTCGTCGGGCCCGTTGCCCTCGACGTGGTGGTGCTTGACGTGGTGGTAGTAGTAGCTGTTCCACGTGTGGCCCATGAGCGGGTCGAGCAGGTAGGGGAAGGCCTGGTCGACGGCGCGCGTCGTCCACGACGACATCTTGCCGTCGCCGTCGCCGCGCGCCAGCACGCCGCGCTGGTGGATGTGCTGGTGCCGCATCAGCGTGTACGCGCCGATGCACCAGCCCGTCAGCAGCACGTGCAGGGCGGCGCGCCACCAAGCGAAGCGCCAGAAGAGCAGCACCGCCGACGGCACCGACGTGCACGCGTACAGCAGCAGGTGCGTCACCATGATGGCGTCGGTCGGGTGGCGCGCCACGCGCCGCGCCCACGCCTCGTACGGCAGAAGCACGCCCCGGTACAGGAAGGCCGGCAGCCGCGCCTCCAGGTCCCGCAGGTCCCAGGTCGAGAAGACGGACGGCTCGAACGTCGCGCTCGCCGGGTCGTTCAGCCCCGCCAGCACCGCCAGGTCCGCGGCATCCCGCGAGGTCGACTCGGCGGCGACGGCTGGGTGACGTACGTGGGTACGAGGTCAGCGGTTGGATGCTCCTCGGGGACTTGTTGGGATGCACCGGAGCCACGCGGGGGTTACGCGGGGGTTGTCTTACAGCCGTCTTCGGACTTTCTATCCGACACTCCCGGTCCGGGCTGGGGGGCGGCGTCTCCGACCAATTTACCCGCAATGCCGTTCGCGGATGCCGAGCCCGAGGCGGCGGGCCGGGCCTCCCGGATGTCGGTGGCCAGATTCCCGAGCACCAGACGGTCCGCCGGCGTCAGCGCCGGGCTGAATACGATGGACGTGGAAGACATGGCAAAATGAGGAACTGCTGTCCTTCGGCGGGTATAGAGGTCCAACAATGGCTAAGAAAAGCGCGCGAGGCCCGAGGGATGCAGTGCAGACTGCAAGTCGGCACACCGCCTGAGGGAGGAGGAGGACCTGGCTACCGGCAATGAGCGGGCATGGAAGCAAGGGCAAGAAAACCGCACAGGGATAGGAGAGAGCCAGATGGTTTGGGAGATGCTAGCCGGTAGCACTACAGCATGGACTTTGGGCGTGGAGTATTTCGTCCTCGTCGGACGATCTGAAAGATGTTGTTCTCACAGAAAGGCGGTCCGGTCGACATACGTTGATAGACGCGAGTGGATGGACTCGAGAAGTTCTGGGCCCCTGAAGTTCTGGACCCCTGAACTCCACCGCCCCCCTGGAAAAGTTCGCCGCTCCTGCACTTTAGGTAATCTGAGTGGATCAGCCCTCGCGGGCCAGAGCGCCTCAGCGCGCATCTTTTGGCTGCGCTGTGGCCGCGCGGCTCAAACAAGCTACTCTTAGTGCATATCATTGCCTAATGAACCAGTTGTCGTGTTTCTCACGTTACGACTTATCGCCACTTCGATTTGTCGGTGGCTTTCAGAAATTGCGAGACAGAACCGGGGCTGCATTGGCCCTCGACTCCCGCGCCCGCGGATGGCTAAGCGGAGCTTCATGTGGCGACATCGATCCCGACGCTGCCGAGCAGCAGGCCGCATTGTCGTCTGCTTCGGGCCGCCGGGCTCTCCCGGCAGCGGGCCGAACGGCGAGCCGACGGCGGCTGCTCTCGTCGCTCGCCTAGGTAGTCCGAGCCGTTGTCCGAGTCGTAGAACGTTCACCCGCCGCCGCCGCCGCCGTCACATGTGTGCTCGCCCGCCATTACGACGTGGATATCGGAATTCATGGGGGAGGGAGGGGGGGGGGGGGGGGGGGGGGGCAGGTAGGTCGGTTAGCAACAACCGTAGCAGGCATGCCGAAAACGAAACGGTTCGAGGGAGCGAGGTGTGGACGCGAGGTGCCAGTGATCGCGCGAGAGGAGGCCCTTGCGCAATTCTGCCTGCGCCGCAACCCTCGCTTCCTGCGTCACAATAACGGGACGGTAGAACGGGAAGTACCTAAGAGCGGTTGAAACAACAAGTACACGGATCGACTCCCGTGTTGCGGCATCCTACCTAGGGAGGCCCGGTCTCGTCCCCGGTGTCGGCACCCCGCATTTTGTCGCCGCTGCCGTCCCGGCTGACGGGCGTCAGGGCCCAGTGGGGTTCATCGCGGCCGGCGTGCAGCGTGCTCTCGGGCCCCGGCCTTCCTCCCCCCAAACCGGCCGGGCTAGTGGGGCTCGGGACGGAGGATCCCGTAGCCGTGCGCCGTCCAGCGGGAGTGACCGATCCCCATCCGTCGCCGCCGGGCCCCCGGAGTCACGCTGGCGTCGGAGCAGACAGAGCCTTTACGAGGCTTCTCCCGAGGGCTAAGATACCTACCGTAGGTACCTCTAGGCTAAATAGGTACCTAGGTAGGTATTTATACTCTGTCGCGACAGTCTCCTTAGTGGCCGGTCGGTCAGAAAGCGCCAGACGGACGAGACGAGACGAGACGAGGCGAGGCGGGTGCTGCAGGTGCTCTACAAGTTCGTCTCGGACGCCGACAGCGGCTTACCGGTACCTAACGTCCAGGTACGTAGCAAGCTCGCGATTGCGGCATCTATCCCCCATTTCGCCCTCCTCGTACCATCGCTATCATCATCGCGCCGCGGCGCTTTCACTCCCTCTGCCTCACCTAAGCCGACAAGTGTTCAACGCAGGTAGTTGAAGTACCTAGGTAGTCTGTAAGTCCGCGAGCTTGCTTACGATTCATGTATCGACTACTTGATCATCCCTCAAAAACCCGGCCGCCTTCTGCCCGCTCTGCCTGGCATCTGACTACCGGTACCTCGGACGTCAAGAATACGGCAACCTAGGTAGGTATCTACATATACAGGGACGCCACAGCCGTGATATCGCGCTTGATCATCTCCTGCGCCTGCTGCATCTTCTGGTACAGGTCCGGGTCGCCGACGATGCGGGCCGCGTTCTTGACCTCGCGGCACGTCTCGTCGAGGCGCGTGATGGTGCGCACGACCGTGCCCTCGAGCACGTCGGTCAGGTCCGTGATGCTCCGGAAGCTCATGCCGCGCGCCCACTCGTACACGACCTCGACCAGCCCGAAGCGCGGCCGCGACACGAAGTCGTTGCTGTCCTCGGCGCTCTGGATCACCTGCCGCTCCGTCTGCACCGCGTTGACCTTCTCGCTGATCGCCACGATGGCCTGCATGCCGCGCTCCAGCGGCCCCGTCAGCCGCGGCACCGACTCGGTCTTCTCCTGGAACACAAAGGCCGAGAGCAGCGCCGCGATCTCGGCCGGCTCGTACTCGGCCAGCACGTTGTCGAGGATCAGCTCGGTGAGCACGAGCTCGTCGGCCGAGTGGATCTCGCACGCCACCTTGCCCTTGAGCTGGATGCGCGCGTCGGCGTCGATGAAGCTGAGGTCCTTGAGCACCTCGATGCGCTGCTCGTAGTCCGGCAGCAGCTGCAGGTTCTGGTCCGAGAGAGCCTGGCGGAGCGACGAGATGTGCTCCTGGATCAGCCACTGGTCGTGGCACATGGCGAACTGCAGAATGGTCAGCACTGGCTCTTCTGTACTGGTGTTCGAGTGGCAGGGACACTTGCGTGTTTCAAGAACTTTGGACACTGCAAGGGCGCGGACTCCTTGATCAGAGCAGCTTCCTTCTCGCGCTTCTGAAGAAGCTCTTGTATGTTCATGTTCCTGATCTTGTTGAAACTGATCTCCTCCCATATGCTCGCTTCCCAGCCGGCCTTGCAGATCTTCAGCATTTTGTCCTTTGCGGCCTGCTTAGGCTCCGTCCCGTGAAAATAATCGGGGACGATGCCCGTGGCAACGTGACCCGTGAGGCACTCGATATCATCTAGCGGCACGTGCAGTGTCTTGCCATATATCAGCTTCTTTTGCTGAGGCAGCGGCTTCAAGAGTCCGGCGAATGACGGGACAAACGGCAGGAGATCGGTTGAATCCCGCGTCTCCCGGCCAGATTTTATCTCGAAAACGTGGACAGTAGGCTGCCCGCCCGAGGACAGCTTTGTACTGGCCCCCTCGGACAGCAAAATTCCAGGCGTGCGCACGCCATCCTTATTCCACACGATCAGCCGAGACTGAGAAAACATCTTTTTGCCAATGGGGATAGTCAGCAAAGCCTTGTAGAGCTCTTGAGTCGACTGCTTGTAGTCCATTGCCGCCTGATGACATGTGTCCATGGTCTCGTCGCAAATCTGGCAGGGCTCTCGCTTGACCTTGGCCAGATCGGCCTCCGACAGCTTGACGGCCTTCTCGTGTTCGGGAAGCAGCTGCTGTGTGGCATGTTCCGAGAAGCTGCGCTTAATCATCTCCTCGATCTTCAGTGCCTCCACGCGCAGCAGGTTCAATATCATATTGTACGTCAACCGGAACTGGGACCGCAGCTTACTAGGCGGGTCCAGAATCATCTTTTGCAGGTCGGCCACCGGAGGCGCCTCATCGCCGCTGGCTGGTGGCACGATGATGACAGACCCGACCGTATCGAGTCCACGACGTCCGGCTCTGCCAGCCATCTGTGTGTATTCACCTGGCAGGAGATTTCGGAACGAATGACCGTCATGCTTCCGATATCCCGAGAACACGACCGTCCTCGTCGGCAAGTTCAGACCCATGGCAAACGTTTCAGTCGCGAAAAGCACCTTGACCAGGGTGTGTGCAAACAAGATTTCGACGATCTCCTTGACGATCGGCAGGAGACCGCCATGGTGCACGGCAATTCCTCGACTCAGGAGTTCCTTCAGGCGAATAATCTGTGGCAATACTCGATCCTCGGGGCGTAGCCGTGCAATAGACCTCTGGAAGATCATATGAATGTGACTCTTCTCCTTGGCGGTGCAGAAGTCTTGATTGCTGAGAGCATCTGCGTTCTCTTCACACCGCTTTTTGGAGAAGACGAAAATGCAAGCCGGCAGCAGGGTAGACTTCTTGAGAAACTGCACGAGATGCACCCAGAGGTTCTTGTCTTGGTTGGCCGATGTGAAGCCTCCTGGCCGGCCAGCGCGACCCATGTGACCTGGGGTGTGACTCGCTCTCGGAGGACCGCCTCGACCGCGCTGTTGGCTACCGCCTCGTTGGCCACCCCGTTGCTGTCCGCCACGCTGAGCGCCTCCTCTCTGGTTGCCTCGCTGATTGCCCCCTCCACGGGCGGCAGGAGCTGGCAGTGCTTTGTCTCTTCCGCGCAGAGCTTGGTCAGCCTCCTTCCATCCCTTCTCCAGGAACTTTTTGTTGGGGTCGACGATCTTGTAGATGTTCTTGCTCGCCCAGAGGTAGTGCTCGAGAGGCACAGGCCGTTTGGGCGTGGAGATGACGTATATGTCCTTTTGCTTGGTCCGGCCAACCCACGATGCAAATTCTTTCGTGTTGGGCACAGTCGCCGAGAGCAGGATTAGTGACACATGCTCGGGAAGCATGATGATGACTTCCTCCCAAACGACACCTCGTTCGAAATCATTGACGTAGTGAACCTCGTCGAAAATGACAAACTCAACGTCGCGGATCAGGTCCGCACCCCTGTAGAGCATGCTTCGCAGAATCTCGGTCGTCATGATCAAGCAGCTGGCTTCGGGATTGATCTGGACGTCACCAGTGAGAATGCCCACTTCATCGAAGGTTTGGCGGAAATCCCGGAACTTCTGGTTGCTCAGTGCCTTGATGGGCGAGGTATAGATAGCCTTGGTCATATGCCTCGCTGCGAGAGCAATGGCATACTCTGCGACGACCGTCTTCCCAGCAGAGGTATGCGCCGCGACGAAGACCGAGTCACCGTTCTCGAGGTGGTAGATAGCCTCTTTCTGGAAGGTGTCGAGTTCGAAGGGCCACTCTCTGGCCATATCCGGGACGAGCTCATGGAAGTTGGGGATACCTCTGGTGATGTCCACCATATGGGCCCATTCTCGACCTGCCTTGCGGGCGCTCGAGGCGGCGAGCTTGCCACGGGGCTCCAGAGCCGGGAATTCAACCGGCAGCAGGGCATCGATGTCCTCGTCTTCCTCCCCATTCAGCTCCTCTTCAACGCCGTCCACCTCCGCCTGGTCATCGCCATTCTCCTTCTCGGGGCCATCTTCAGGCTCCTGGTCGAGCTCGGCTTCGATAGCCTTTGCTGCCTTCTCGTTGACGGTGGTCTTCTTCTGGCTGAAGTCGATGCCCCGGTCGAGACCAGGGGCCACCTCGAGCAGTCCGTGGCCCTCGGCGCTGAGCTGGATGACACGGTCCAGCTTGTTCCGCGAGCCCTCTGCTCCGACGGCAGTGGATCGTGCCATTTGGTCCTCCATGGCCGCGGTGGCCTCGACACCCTCCAAGCCGCCGGGGGCAAAGGGGAAGAAGCCGGCGGCGCCGCGGACAAAGTCGGCTCTGCCGCCCGGCTTGCGCATGAGGGAGGTCGAGTTCTTGGCCGTGGCGCTGTTGGCGGGGAGGGTGACGTTCTTGTAGCCGGTCACCCTGCCCTCGAGGCCCTGGCGCTGGAAGCGGGTGACGGTCCGGGTCTGGGTGGGCGCGATGCGGAACATCTCGGTGAGGTCGGGGGTGCTCTCCCATCGTTGCTGCAGGCGGTTGAGCCAGTCTGTCGAGAATTCGTGGGAGGGGGAGAGGAAGCTCTGCTCGAGGTCGGCCTTGAGGGCGGCAGGGTTCTGCTTCAGTCGCTTCCGGGGCCCTTGCTGGAACAGGATGTCGTCGATGTTGACGTCGCTCTGCTGGCCGAGGTGCAGCTTCTGCATGGCCTGCACCAGATCGGGCAACGCCATCTTCACCACTTGACTGGGGCAGCTCTGCCGTCGGCTTGGTGGAGATTCAGGTACCGTAGAGTCCGTCTTCAGCTTCGCTTCACGACAGCAACATGTTTGTCGGCAGTGGCAAGCGCTGGTCGTGGGGGTTTCCATCAACAGCTGAGACAAACCGTCGTAGCGAGACGATTAGGCGGCATAGTTGCATAATATGCGTGTATATGCAGGCAATGAGTGCCCCGCCAACAACGTCACCATCCGTTAAGGCCAACATTTCACAACCTTGAAGTCTCAACTACAACTACCTTAGGTACTACCTCCTCGAAACGCGCGATTTGCTCAAAGCTCGAGCATGACCGTGTCATGGCCGGTTCATGAGTATCTAGGTACCTGATATGATCCACACGAATGCTCAGGTACCTGTACTTATAGCCCAAAGTGTACCTTACTCCTTAGGTATCGACTGCGACGTGTGCTACGACGACCCGACTTATTCCCACACCGATGAAGCCCGTCGTCAAAGAGTCTGGGTCGAGCGTGATTGTCATGCACTTTCTGGCTAACTCCCGGAAAGCTATGGTTGAGACATGTAACTCGGACACGTTCACCATAATCCATCCATCTCTGCCATGGCGGCCTCTTCATCGTCGTCTGCCACTTTATCGCGCGCCGTATTTGCTTCGCTCATCTTTGCGCCTGGCCGCGGCCCGGACGCGTCTCCGAAGGCCTGACCATCTGCCTCGGCCTCGGCCATCAGAGCATCCAAGTCATCCTCATCGCCGTCCACTGTGGCGGCGGGAGGCTTTGCAGCAGCACTGCTTGGCCCATTTGGTGCCTTGGGTCCGGACTCAGCTTCGGCTTCGGCCATCAGCGCGTCGAGATCGTCGTCTTCGTCGGGCTCGGCCGCTGGTCTACGGGGCATGTTTCCATGGCCAAAGAGCGAGGCCGGCGCCGTCCGTTGGTTCTCCTCCTCCGCCATAAGCGCGTCCAGCTCATCCTCGTCTGGCTCGAGGTCCTTGCCTGCGTTCCCGAAGATCGATTTCTCAGTCGCAGTAGCAGCCGTGGTGGTAGGCCGTATGGGCGTCGCGCCGTAGATATCATCGTCGTCATCCAATGGATCGTTTCTAGTTGGTGTCTTGGGTCGCTCGCTTGACTGGCCCTGGGCCTGGAAGATAGGTGCCACCCGCGCGGGGAAAATGGCCGGATCACGTTCCTCGGCCTGGTTCGTGTCGCCGAATATGTCGTCGTCATCGGCCGTCACTGAGGGCTTTGGCCTGCCTTCTTCGATCCACCCCTCGCGCTGTAATTTCATGTAGTTTGTGTGGCCCGTCTTCTCGACCATGGCCAGGGCGTCGAGGAACTTGGCTTTGGGGAACAGGTCGTCCAGCCAGAGCTGGTAGAGCGATAGGAGGCGCGCGGCATCGGAGAACTGCACAGCGTGAGTGGATGCCGAGCTACGGCAGCACAGCACAGTCGAGAGATGCGTACCTCGTGTCCCTTGCCTTTGAACTTCAGCTGGCCGGCTTTCCTCCGCAACCTGGGTATGCCCTTCTCCGACAGCAGTCTGGCTTCGTCGAGCTTGACCCTGGGCACCCTCGGCTTCTTCGCGATCTTGACTTCTTCGCTGATTCCCAGGTCGGCGGCTTCCGTCCCCTTGTTCAGCTCGCCACTGGCCTTCTGTGGCTCATCATCATTCAACCAAGCAAACGGGTCGTCATCGATGTCGTAGTTATCGATTCTGTTGTTGAGCGGCTTTCTCGGCGGCGAGGCTTTTCTTTTCGATGCTTGCGATGCCATCGTGACAGCTTGTGAATCTTGGAACTTCTGAAAGAAGTGGTTGTGATCAAAGTCGGCGCATAAGTTGCAGTTAGGTACTCCGTACTCTTAGCACCCAGTACACACAAGACGCGTCTGGAGCTGAAGACGCGTCGGAGCTTAATGTAAGTGGGGTCTGATGGTACCTGCGTAAACGAAAGTCGTGGAGGTGGTCAAGGCTTTTCTTATCGGTCACCCGGAGATTTGCCGCTTACCTCAGCCGCGGACGTCGACGGACGGGACGAGCGCCCGCGATTTCGAAGCTCGAGACCTCAATCCAATGCTTGTTGAGCTACGAAACGAAGCTGTTGGCTAGCCCAATTGACTCGGCACACCATGGCGACCCCCAACCCGCCGACGTACATCCCCAGCAAGACCGTCCCGACCGAGTATCCGGTGAGTGTGACCGCCAATTGATGTTCTGCCCGCGCCCATCGCCAGCTTTCGTGCTAATCACTTTCTCTCCCCAGCTCATCGACAATGATCCGTACGTGCCCAGCCTCGAGCGCCCCCTTCCGAGACCTCGAGACCTTGAGGACCCCGAAGCCTCCCTTCCCGTCCGTCTGACGGCGACTAACGACCTGTCTCCAGACATTTCAAGCGGGTCATCGGTTACGCACGACCATCAGACTATGTAGCCGGCGTTGTTGCTGCCCTCGGGGGCCCGGGCTTGCTCTTCCTGGCCGAGAGAATCCACTCGTCGCGCGCCGGCAAGGGCGGCTTTGCACAGGCGATGCGGTTGTGCAGCGTCATCGGCGCCGCGGGCGGCTTCCTCTACTTCTACGAGCGATCGTGCCGTACGTTCACCCGGCCTTTCCCATCTTTCCCACGTTTCCCCCCTTCTCCCCTTGTCCCCCTCCCCCGTCCCTAATACCTGCCGGGAGACTCGTATGTGTAGATCGTCCCGCTAACCTGCGATCCATCCCACGGCGGGCGCGTTGCGGCAACAGTGCGGTTCTACGGCATGCGGGAGAACGCGCGCGAGGTCGAGATGGACATGCAGGAGATGGTGGCCAAGGTCAAGGCGGGCGAGCCGCTGTACGGCGTGTCGCGGCTCAGCCCGCACATGCAGGGCGTCGCGGCCCGCCAGTCGCGCTACTCGGCCCTCTTCTTCTCCACCCTGCCGTGGTTCAACTTCACCAACCACAGCCAGCACGGCGTCGACACGGCCAAGTACTACCGCCGCGCCGAGCAGGAGCTCGAGGCCGAGAGGCTGGCCCGGGAAAGCTCGTGAGAGGCCGGTTCGTCGGTCTGTCGGTTCGTCCGTCGGTCCGTACGTCTGGCTGTCTGCATGGCGAGGAGTTGAGGGGGTGTGAAGCATACCGTGTACATAAGTTGACAACCAAGGGTAGGGACTCTGCGAATCACAAGAATTCTCACAGCAGACTTCCAGCCTCTAAGCAGGCCCCTTCGTTGTTATTGGTCGCTATCCTGCTCGTGGACGATGCTGGGGTTTGATCAAGCTCACACAGAACGCACGCAAATCCTCATTTGGCATGGGAGTCTTACAAATAGAAGCACTTTTACTGATACTAAGATTCGGTGTATTCCCTGGTACCGCCCCGCGGACCACATACAAAGCTGTCTGAGAATCATCCTCTCCATCTCCCGACGACCTGCGACCACCAGGGATGACTATGCTCCACGATACCCCGTGTACCGCAGTCGAGCCAACGCCCGGGGCCGCAATGGGGGGGGGCGCTCCTGGTTCCGTAGAGAATTCAGGGGCCCCTGGCGACGCACCCTTCGCCGACGGGTGCGCCCCCTCTAATCCGGAGGACGGTTATATGCTCCGGCATCGAAGACGAGGTTTGGGCACCTTCATTCAGAACGACTACCCGGCTAGGGCGTAGTCGATCCCCCGACAGGTCTCCTCCTCCAGCAGCCCGCCCCATCATGTAGTCGTTGCCCGAGAACCAGTACGGCGAAGAAGCGGGGGAGACCCAGGAAAGAGTCCCGGCGAGACTAGGCACACTGATATGAAGAAGCAGAGAACTCTTTGTTTCAGCTTCGCGGATCCCGCACAGATGTATCGGCCTAAGGCCCAAAGATCGCCGCCGAAGCGCGACCGAAAACCCGGACCCAACCAGCACGCAACACACGAAACCAAGCGAAGACACCACGCACGCTCACGCAAGTCGACTCAGAGGGGATTCGAACCCCTAATCTCGGCAAGATGCCGCACGATACCAACTCGTGTCACCGAGTGCCTATACAGCGGGAAACGTGGCCATCTCGTTTCTGATGGCGTTGAGATCGTCCCCCATGCGCCGCGTGCAGCACCTCCCCCACGGCGACCCGGAACGCCTGCTTCGTGGCGATCGCGGCTCTTAATGCTTGGGTTTTCTCTAACCCTAGGAACTCCTCGATCGAATTTCCTTGTTGCTCGACGAATCCGACCTGTGCCGCTTCCAACTCCTTCCCCTTTGCCTGGGAAGATAGGTCGTGCACCGCGCTTACCTGGCGGTAGTACTCCGCTGAGTCGGTGACGCCTGCAGCTTAGCACCGGCCCCCTCCGCAAAACTCGGGGTCGAACCGGCGTTTCTGGCATTCGGTAGTCAGACGTGCCATAGCGCTGGGAGGCCTGTTTTGCATCGTCCATGCTGTCCGCACGCATGGCCGCTATATTACCGCCCAGCTAATACTGGTAGTGCTGGTGATGCTGGTGATGCTGGTGATGCTCGTGATGCTGGTAATGCTGGTGATGCTGGTGATGCTGGTGATGCTGGTGATGCTGGTGATGCTGGTGATGCTGGTGGTTCAGCTGGTGCTAGGCCGACGATTCCCCCGATGATATTTTAATATAGTATAATGCCGCGGGCATATACCGCCGCGCAAACGATATCAAGGCTGCCCACATCGCACCCTTCTTCCTTCGACTGAACGAGCTTGGCGAGCAGCTGTTTGGTGCTGGTGGTGCTGGTGGTGCCGCGACCTATGTACGGCATTGCGGTTTAGGGTGATTGGGTACGATCCGGGTGCTGCCGCGTGCTGACAACGCCAACTCTGACAGGTAGGTCGTACCCCCATCCACCATCTCCGGGGGCTTGGGTAACGGTAGCAGTAGTGCCTTGAGGATCGGATTCATGCCCTAAACCAGACCAGCCTTCCTGTTCTTGAGATTCATGGAATATCTTCTCCATTCGTTCCTGTTCTTCATAGTCTGCGCCTAGTTGGTCGGTGCCGCCCGGGTTATTGGATATTTGAGCTGTAGTCATTGAGGTAGGGGTTATATCAGACTTCGCAGGGTAATTCTTCTTCATGTGGCCGATGGCTCCACAAGCGTGGCACTGGGCATTGCTGTCCCTCACGGGGCAATCGGCTCGAAGATGGCCAAGCTGCTTGCAAAATTTGCATTGGGTGAACTCCACGAGCGTTCAGAGTAATTTTCGGGCGAACTTCATCAAAGTTCTCAGTTCCACATCGGCGTCTATTTCGAGGATTCCAAACGGCGGCCATCTCGTCCATCATGGTGGGCGCGGCCGCCGTGCTGCCCCCAATTCCACGCTCACTCCACCGCCTTGCGCTCGATGTAGGCCAGCACGGCGGCCCGCGCAGCTGTCTCGACAGCCGCTTCGGCGTCGGCGTCGGCGTCGGCGGTGGGAACGGGAAGAAGGGCGGGAGCCGAGGCGGGAGTAAGCGGTTGGGTTGGGCTTGCTGGGAGTCCTTGCGGGATTGAGAAGCTCTCGAAGCACTCATGGGTAGAGCGGGTGACAGTGAAATTGTTGTTGTGGTTCTTGTTGTTGCTGGGCTTAAGCGTGGAGGAGCTGGAGCCGCGTTGGGCCGGTCGAAGTCGTTGCCGCTGTTCGGCACAACCTTGGCCAGCTTCTCGAGGCACCTCGCGACTGGACGGATTTCTTCCCTTTCGGAGTCGTCTTGTTGACCTTTTCCAGGTAAGACTCTTTCAGTACCTTCTCCAGGTCTGCTCTTCCCGGTATGTATTGCTTCAAATATGGGGTCAGATATCAGAACTCTTCGAGCTGTTCGAGATTCTGAGGGTGGTTTTCCCTTTCGGCCCATCGTCCAAACCTTTCCCGGTGCTTGGCTAACGGCTGTATCTGTCCACGACTCAATTCAAATCCCAAAGTGGTCGTCGATCTCGCGAATAGGGTTGTCTTTCGCGGCGTATCAATGATCACCTCGCTTTTTGGGGTATTCATGGCAGATGGCCCGTCAAACCCTTAAGCGTCCTAGGTAGCTGGGCGTTCTTTCGTCGATGGTCCTCGATGACCTCCCCATTGAAAACACGTTCACAGAGCTGCAATGTTTCATCGAGCCCGAGACCAACCCACTCTATGTAGTTGCTTCCAAACACGGCTCGCTTCATTGCCTCGCGAAGTTACGCCGAAGTGATAGCGCCGCCCAGCTCCTGCTGGTGGTGGCGGTGGTGGTGCTAGTGGTGGTGCTGGTGGTGCTGGTGCTACTGGTGCTGATGCTGCTGCTGGTACTGGTGCTGGTACTGGTACTGGTGCTGGTGCTGCTGGTGAGGGATTCGAACCCTCATAAACAGAATATACCTGCACCCTAATCATAAGGTAGGTCATCCAGCGTGCGGGAAGTTGAATATCGCCCCGGTATCTTCCTGAAGGGCCAGACATCAAGTGTGGACAAAACGGGCAAGGCCAAGTTCCACGAACAGCAAACCGATGCTGCAAGCCGGAAGGTTTCGGCAGGAGATATTTCGTGGGACAAACCGACAAAAAAGGCGCGAAGGGATCAGCTCGTCTATACGTCGTCCGAGAGCCAGAAAGATGTCTCATCCTTATCTATGGCTGCAGCAGTTACTGCTACGGTGGCTTTACTCCATGAAGTGGTGCAAGCACCGTCGAAATCGTAATCGGCAATTCGTCCGAGTCGAGTATTCCTCGCGACACGGATGGGCTTATCCGAATCGTTAACATAGGGGACTATCTTTGGAGAGTTATGAGATAGCAAAGACGACACTGCGCCTCTTGTGTCCGGTTGGAAACAGAAGTCGCGGCGTGAACCGTTGGCGTCGAAAGTTCCTCAGCTGGTGATTGGTGGTTCAGGTGCGCCTCGGGGCAGGAGAGCACGGCGAATGGGATGAAGGGGCACTGAGGGCAGTCACGGTAAACTCGAGGAAAGACAGATGAAGCCCAATCCGGTTGCTTAAGAGGTGGCTTAGAGAGTCTAGTCGTACCTGGTATATAGGCTATCACTCCCATAGCTATATCAAAATACTTGACTGCACTGTCATGACTTATCCCAGAAAAAGCTCACTGCACTTTCGATCTATTAGAAAGCAGCGGTAATGCGAGGAACAGGATATAGAAACCGGAACGCCAAACAGATAAATAGCCCCTGAGCCCCCTCGTGTCGTGCGTAATTTCATGTCTGTTCGGTATGCCACAAAGCCGGCAGCATTTATCTCCCACCCCTTACTCGGCATCGAGCAGCATCTTCTTTCCGCCGCCGGTGCTCCGTACGGCGTCGCCCTGATCCCCGTCACCGCCGTCGCCGTCACCACCGCCATCACCGTCACTGTCCCCGGGGGCCCTCTAGGCGCGGAGTGCGCGCAGACGCTGCTGCAGCGCGTCCTCCTCCTCGGGCGTCGGCTCCGCGGCCTGGTTCTGGGGCTGGGCGGGCACGGGCTCGGCGCGGCTGGGCTGGGCGGCGTTGAGCTCCGAGTTGAGCTGGACGCCGGCGTCGTCGGCGAGCTTGCCGAGCAGCTCGTGGACGGCGTCCTCGCTGACCCCTTGCTGGCTGGTGGTCTGGCCGATGGCGTCCTGGTAGATGCCGTTGTTGACCGCGTACTCCTCGTTCTGCTGGCGGAACTGCTCGAGCGTGAGCAGGGTGCGCTCCGGGTTGGCGCTGCGCTGCGCCGCCGTCATGGTGCGCGACGACTGGCTCATCATGTGCGTCATGCGGTTCATGCTGTTGTTGGCCTGGATCTGCGCCGCGCTGAGCTCGGCCATGTCCGCCATCTGGTCCATCTGCTGCGCCAGCGCCTGCTTCGACAGCAGCATCTTGGCCTTCTGGTACGCCTTGGCCGTCTCCCCCTTCTTCAGCAGCTCCTGGATCTGCTTCTTCAGCAGCGGGTCCTGCTTCGCCGCCTTCTGCGCCTCGCGGCGCGCCTGCTTCGCTTGGAACTGCGGACGCGGGACGGAGGTGGTGGGAAACTGGTGTCAGCGGGAGACTTGCGCGGTAGAGGGGCCCAGAGGGAGGGTCTGAGCAGCGAGAGCAGACGTACGCGAGCCTGGAACTCGACTTGCATGTCGCGTGCTAATGCGCGGTTCGACATCTTGCTATATTACGAGGGTATCGGCGGCGGGGAGAGTTGGAAGTCGAAGCAGTTGGGAGGGTTCGGAATAAGCGGGAGGGGCGAGCAACACGAGGCACTCGATGTCGACGGCCGGGATGCGATAGTCTGATGGCGACGGCCAGCTGAGTCGGTGCAGGTTACAAGATCGAAGACGTCGTAATCGGTATCGTTATCCAGGAGGACTAGGCGTCGGCAGTATGAGTCGTGATGTGGGCTTCTATGGAGTGGAAGTGGAAGCGCCGACTTCCACGGGACCGGCAGCGCCTACTACGTGACGTAGCACCGCCATAGTGGGCTTGTAACTCAGCCCCTCAGCCCCTCCACATTCAAGCCTCAAACCACCGCAACGCGCAAGCCACCCTCAACACTCACTAAAGATTACCTACCTATCCAGCCACCATCTATCAAGTCTACCTATGATGTACGTTGCTTACAAGTCTTACAAGTCACAGCTTATAGGGAGGGACACGGGGATGACCTGCGATCATGTCGCTGCATCACCGCAGTCACACACTTCAAAACTGTCCATACACGAAGACGTGGCCCTACTACAATGGCAGGCAGAGCCAAGCTGAACGTGCAGTCCTTCCCCCGGCCGCCGCTGCTGGAGCGCACGACGAGACACCTGCAGATCAAGTGGCGCGGCCAGCTCATCGCCGACACGGACGAGGCCTACTGGGTGCTGGAGACGCACCACCCCCCGAGTAACTACGCCCGCTCCCTTGCGCCGCCGTGAGAACGCCGTGTATTGATCGGTTCATTATTGATCGATTGAGTGATTGACCTGTGACATTGACATCTCTCACCGCGCGCCGCGCAGCCTACTACCTGCCCCCGAGCGCGGTCCGTGTGCCGCTGACGCCGACGCCGCGGCGCTCGTACTGCGAGTGGAAGGGGCGCGCGACGTACCACACCATCCGGCTACCGCGTGGCAGCGACACCAGCTCCGGCGACGATAACAACGACGGCGACCTCGTGGTCGCGGACCGCATCTGGTCGTACGACGCGCCGACGGCGCCCTTCGCCGCGATCCGCGGCTACCTGTCCTTCTACGCCGGGCCGTGGGACTGCCACGTCGACGGCGAGCGCGTCGAGCCGCAGCCGGGCGACTTCTACGGCGGCTGGGTGACGCGGGACGTGGGCGGCATCGTCAAGGGGGACATGGGCAACCCGGACCCAGTCGTCTAGTCTAGAGGTGTCTGTCTACCTATCGTACCGGTAAGGTGGTGAGTCTTGCGCCGCCGCAACCGCGTGTTGGACGGACGGAAAGCTGCGCGAGGGCGTCGTGTCGTGGCTCTGGAGGGATGGGGTTCGGCCGGCACGCACGCACATAGGTCGTGGAGAATTTAGCTCGATGGCTCTATTGTAAGCAAGCGCCGGTCGTGGTTGCGAGTTGTTGGCCTGTCCTATCCAGGTATTACGAAGAAAACGGCGTGCCAGAGCTGTAGCTGATGCATCGCTCGTTGCTCAGTCAGCTCTGGGTCGATTCATTACGAAAGTCGCACCACCTGCGCCGGTGCTCGTACAGTAATCGGATGCGTGAACTGCATCATCAACACCGTGGATGACATGATCAAGCTCTCAAGATAACCGAGCGCTGCGCTGCATGTACAAACCTGTCGTGACATTCTGACTGGTACGGAGTACAACATAGGGCCTTCTGCTGCCCTGACCCAGCAGAGCAGTAGCAGGGCAAGACAGCAGCAAAGCACAAACACGAAATGGGCCTTCGCCCCAGGAAGCTCTCACGGACGCGCAATGCGATGACTAGCGACGAACACGACATCTCTTTTGAAACAAAGGGGTCAGATCGAGAGGGGTCCGATGTCAGACCCATCTTGGTGGTGTGCTGTTGGAGCAAGTCTGAGACGTCGAAGACGATCCTGATCCATCCATCAAATCCAGGGGGAGAGGGGCCCCGCCCCGATGGCCCGGCCACTGCCGCCGCCAGGAGAGAGTCCGCCGCCATTTGCGGAGATCTTCCCGAAGGGCTTGGCGCAGATTGGCGGAAGATCACCAGCGCGAACATGCGCCGGGGGTTGATAAAAGAAAGACACAGCGTCACCACCATGTGACGAAGAAGAATTCTCGCCTTCTCCTTGAGGTGCGGATCGGCCCAGCTCCAAGAGTTGCGCGAGGACTCCTTGGCCTCGGGCCTTGGTCAGCAGGAAGGGCGGGGTTGTTAAGTCTTTCTGCTTCATTGCCGGCGGTCCTGTACCGGTATCGTACCTACTACTCGCTGTGCTCCGGCCGCGTTTCTGGTCCTGTCACCCGTGGGGATGGACCCTGGTGATCAATCAGGGGACGCGGTCCAGACTCCAGTGCCACTACCGGCTCTGCGGGGAAGCATTGCGACGACAAGGGGTGCGACGCTCCCGTCCACGCGGTCCCGTATGGCATATGCTTCGAGAAGCCGTCAAGCCTTTGGGCCTGATTCAGGATTGGAGTCGCTCGGATGGATGCCAAATGTAGACAGGAGAAGCGCGAACTCGGAAGTATTGTGCCCATATACAATCGCCAGAGAGAACCAGATGGCAGCCCGTCACTGGAACAAGTGACAAGCCGCGGCTGGGGAGATGAGTTCAACGAGCACACAGACGACGGCGCAGAGTGTGACGCGGTCATGGTGTGACCAAATGTTTCCATCTGTTTCAAGTGCTCCTCGACAGCAGCCAAGACATAAGAGCGCGCCGCTGCACAATATCCCTAACCTCGGTTATATCTTTGGACCGTGATTCTATGGCACCATCGTGTGGCGTAGAATATGATTAGTTCCAGGTAGGTATTTATCCCCAGGTAACACGCCAGCGCGCTACTTTCAGCCACCTGTTGGAGAGGAGTTCTCGGGGCGTCGAATGAAAAACGGCAGACTCTTGCCATACCGGCGACAGCACTCGTTCATTCACATGACGAGTCTGGGAGCTGACCCAAAGCCATGTAGATGAGCTTCCCATATGGGTAGCTGCATGGCCTCACATGGCAGCGAGATTTGGGGCTCTCAGGCAGGTAGTCCTGGCCGCTGTAACCCCAAAAAAGCATTTCCCTCGTGGGTGTTGCATAAGAGCGGCCGACAATGTCGCAACAACCGGAGGATACGGCCGACGCTCGTCTTACAAATTCCGTGCTAGCCTTTGCAGCGAGACGGGAATAATCCATCAAGAACCCGATTTCATCGACCGGGTCGGGAGGAGCTTTCCTGCCGCATCCCCAACATCTCCAGCCGGTATTATTGGAGCATGATACGTGTGGCAACGGTCAAGCCTAGTCCGTTTTCCGCTTAGATTGCGTGCTCCTTCAAAGCAGCTCTGTCGCCGTGGCCGTCTGGACACAATTGGCAGCCGTCTCATGGCATGAGCCAAACTCTGCCCTGGGCAGCCCGTACAGGCTAATACTGCCGTCTGGGGTTCCTGCGGGCTTGATTGCGCATAGATTATCCCCCAACTCCAGATTCTAGGTTGCGAATGATCTGCACGGCAGTAGAGCCGTGCTGGCCGCGAGGAATCTGAAAATCGCCTACCTGGCGAGCTTGGTTTGCCATTACGGGCAATGAGACCCGAGTTGCCCTTGGTAAGGGATGGGGCAAGGTGCCTTGCATGGACGACTAGAAGTCGTCGACATCATGGTTCATATCCACAAGACATCCGAGCCGGTGTCTCTGGAGTGTCGAACGTCCATCGAGAGGCCACCAACAGGTCTTGCTCCACAGAGCGGTTGGCCTTGGCCACTAGGAAACGGAGGATGCCGCAGATGCAGGTCAAGACTCTGGGCAGAAGTTGGAATGCTCAAAAGGTTATCCAACAACGCTGCCCAGCTTCCCAGCTGCTAATAATACCACGACGGCACTAAAAGGTGAATAAGCCCCCACACGGCGGCCGCTTCGCCGCTCGCTGAATGGTGAGTAAAATAGGACACATGCTTCAAAGAGGCTCGGACGAGATAGAATAGAAGACAGATCAACCGTGGCTGCCTTGGCTGCCTCTCGTCTGCGTCGTTGGTCATCAGCCTAGCCCCAACATAGAATGGCCAGCCAACGTCAGACCTTGGTGATATGCATATCCCGACCTCCCTTGTGGCGAGAGGGCAGTCCTTCCGGTCTGGGCCTATCTTAGGTAACGAGAAGATGGAAGTCGGAGTCGGGCTGACTGATCTCGGGCCTGATTCCAGGCGAGGGCGGCATCATAAGAGAGCGGACCGACGGCTTCTATTACGTGAAGCTGGGTGGTAGCCACCGACAGCCCAAAGGGGGAAGACGATCAATAGTGCCAGCGTCGTGGTGGTTGCGGCCGCTGAAGGGAGGACGAGGGAGTCCAGACCGGACAGTCAGTAACAGTCAGAATACAGTAACACCGAATTTGGAAGGCCAAGGGCAGCGGTGCGCAGGGAGAGTCTGTGTCGCCATCGCAGGCCATCGCAGGCCATCGTCGGTGGCTTGGGTCTATTGGGGCAGCTCTGGGAGAGACTGGCCTGTTGGAGTTGGCTGTTGGAGTGTTGGCGGCGTCTCTCTACGGGGCGATCAGGGAGCACTGCTCCACATGCTCATTGGGGGATGTGCGTCCGCTGGAGAGGGAGGCTCGGAGGAAGAAGAGGGGAGCCGGGGCTTTGGGGTGGCTCGGTGGCTGCTGGAAAAGCTAGCGGAAGGAGAGTTCAGCACTTCAGACAACGAGTCAGTCCCGTCGGGCCAATCAGCGCTGCCCAGAGCACCCAGTGCCTGTCCAGCGGTGGCTTGACGGAGGGCCATATCGGGCCCTCGCCTTCCCTAAGCTCCGTCACGGCTCCGTCTCGGCTCCATCCTGCGAGCCTGCGTAATGCGCCCCACTCTTTCAGCGGGCTGGAAGGGGGGCTGACACAAGCAGCTCGTAACCTGAATGCTGCGTAACCTGGACAGACCTGGACCAACTTGGCGCCCCTGATTAGTAGCGGCCTTAGGCAGCCAATTCTGGCCCCTGTCTCCCTGCCTGGCCTTCAGGACACGTTGAACATAAAGGCTGCCCTGCCCGCCTGCCACCAGCACACCCCCGTAGCCCATAACCCGTAGCACCATACGGAGGAGCCCACAACCCACGCAGTCAGGACACCCTGTCCTCAACACCAAAGCCCATCCAACGCACCCGGGCCTTGACTCACCTCGCCACCCCTGCCTAACGTCGGAACAATGCGCTCGCCGAGCTGCGCATTACTTGTGGTGAGGGACTACTAGGACGGCACCTCCCTACTCGGCAGCCACCACTTTCCCCTCCTGCAACCCGCATACCACTGTGTCAGCAGTTAGAGGACGACCATCCAAAACCGCCTATTCTCACCAAGATGGCCTCGTGGGAGAACGAAGCGTCACAGTCGATCTCGACCCCCCAGGTCAAGTTCGAGGCCTCGCCGGCCGAGTCTCTCCTGTCTGTGCCCGGCGATGCCTACCCCTCGCTCTTCGCCACCTCTTCCACCATGAACCCGCTGGAGAGCGTCATGTCCCCGGACTCGTCGTTCGCCGGTGATGACGGCGCGGCGGATACTCCCGCGCCTGAGGGTGAGAAGAAATCTTCCAAGAAGCGAAAGTCTTGGGGCCAAGTGCTCCCGGAGCCAAAGACCAACCTGCCTCCAAGGTAAGATGATCCCCGCCCCTACTGCTCGACATGCAACCCTGTATCGTGTGTACTGACTTGAGTAGGAAACGGGCCAAGACCGAAGACGAGAAAGAACAGCGTCGCGTCGAACGCGTTCTGCGCAACCGTCGAGCCGCCCAGTCCTCCCGGGAGCGCAAGCGCCAAGAAGTCGAGGCGCTCGAGAAGCGGAATGCAAGCCTCGAGGCTGCGCTCCGCAACCAGCAGGAGCAGAACATGATGTTGATGGAGGAGCTGACGAAGCTCCGGCGAGGCTCGGGTGTCAGTCGGAGCTCGTCGCCGTTCGACACCCTCCAGCCATCTCCCCTGTCCTTGACCCAACCCCTGTTCGGGTCCACCGAGGAATCGGCGGGAGGCCGTCCGGGCATGATGAACGACTTCATTCTCATGCCCGAGCAGGATGGCACTGTGGACCCCGCCTCTCTCTCCCCCGAGCTCAACCCCGTCTCCGACCACGATGCCGACAAGGCCCAGACCATTGAGACGGCACCCGCCTTTGAGGCAACCACCCCCGACGTGACACAACATCCAGCAGCGATGTTGTGCGACCTGCCGTGTCCGTCGGTGGAGGTTCCTCAATCGTGGGTTGCCCGACAACAACGGCCAACTCCGGCACTGTCACTCTTCATGCAGCTTCAGGCGCTGCTGACAGCATCTTCGGTCATGCTTTCAGCCTTGAGTCGTCCCTTGACGTTGATAACTGGTGCGCTCAAGGCCAATTTAGCCCTGGCACCGACCCCCTCAATTTTGAGTACAATCATCTGGATGGTGACGCGGCCCCCGAATTTCCGGGCTTCGACTTCGACCAGTTCCTCAGCGACGATGGCGGCGCGGCTCCGGGCGCCATGGCGGGACACGACTCGATCACCCAAGAACTCGACTCCACTGTCGGCTTTCTCGACTCTGAGAATCAAGACTCTTCAGAAACTCTTAACCAGCAGCCCCATCTTGGCGCGTCCACTCATGGATGCGACGATGGAGTTATTGCGGTTGGTGTCTGAGGGGCGCGATGATCAGGTCGAGGAGCTGGCAAGTGGATCCCCGGGTATCAAGGGAGATCAGAGCCGTGGCCCGCCGTTGTGGCCGGCCGGCACCAGCTTACCGTCTAAAGAGGTACTGCTCACACTACTGTGGGCCATTAGAGTCGAAGAACGACAACTACTACGTAAGGAGAACGAGACCGTCTCCTCGCCGAGTTCCCGGCCTGGATCAAGCGCCCTTCGAGGGAAGACACCAGAACAGAATTTTGTATTATCGACGCGGACAAAACGGAAGCAGGACATGACGGATACGGGTGACAGGAAGCGTTTCAGGCTTCCCTTCTAGGAAACGGGGCGAACAAAAGTTTGGGGGAGCATGATAAATAGGCGTCCCCGGGTTATGTTGCATTCTCGGGATTGGGGCGCCACGGGGTTGCACGGGGGTCGATATGTACAACTACGTGTGATGAATATCAACGCTGTCCGTTCCGTTGATAATACTCTGCTTCCAATATGTGATATGTCCCCGGGTTTATAGGGCAGTATGGGTCGCTGCTGGGAGTTGGATAGAGGCCATTGTAGCGTAGGGAAAAGCTGGGCAAGCCACACTTCGATCCCAGCCACACGATAAATGGCAGTCGGCGCGTACACTTACACCAGTCCCCCTCGCCCGTGGGCATTTGTATCTTTACTCTCACTGTTAGTAAAAGCGACGACCGAGGCAGTAGACAACGACGGGACAATACCGTGCCAGCCAGCAGCAAGAGCAGCACGAAGTGGTGACGACCATGACGTTACAGACTTCTACAAAAAAAAATCGAATCTTCATGACCTGAACGGTTCTTCAAGCACCGATCTGAGTACTCTCACACATGCACAATTCTTAGCTACCTACCGGTTGTTCCTCCACATCACTTTATTCCGGGGTCCAGGACTTAGTACGCTTTGTGCGCGCATCCGGTGCTGCCCGCGGGTTCAGCGCAAGTCTTGCGTGCCGTGCCTGATGCCGCCGCGCGCATCGCGCACACGGTAACAGACACGAACCTCGCCGCCACCACCGAGGGAAGACGGAGAGAAGAGAAGAAAAAATTATGAGAAGCAGAAGAAGAACCAAGAGTTAAGAACCAATCAACAAAAAAGAATGAACGACAAGGCGAACGCCGCCGCCGCCGGCGACGACGCGGCCGCCATCGCCCGCGCCCTGACGGTGATCCTGACCACGTCGCCGACGCCGTCGGCGCCCGCGCCCGAGCTGGTCGCCGCCGTGCTGGCCAGCTTCCGCGCCCACTGCCCCGCGCTGCTGGCCTGCCGGATCGTCGTCGTGCTCGACGGGCACGACCGCGTCGTTGGGGGGGGCGTTGGTGATGATGACGGCGAGGACGGCGGAGGCGGTGTGACAGGAGGCGGGAAAGGAGGAGGTGGGAAGGGAGGAGGAGGTCGGAGAAGAGCACGCCCAAAGCGCGGCCTGGTCGACCCCGCCGTCGCCGAGGCCGCGGACCTCTACCGTGAGAATGTCCGCCGGCTCGTGCTGAGAGAGTGGCGGTACTACGGCGGCGGCGACGGCGGCGATGGGGGGGACAGGCAGCAGCGGCGGCGGGCGGAAGGAGAAGATGGGGAGCTGCTGGAGGCGGTGTTGGTCCGCGGCACCGGTCGCGCCGAGTACGGATCCCCCGGCGGGCCCCCTGGCGGCCGGCTCGGCGGCTGCCCCGGCAATGGCGGCGGCGGTGGTGGTGGTGCTGCCCGGGCCGATGCGGGGGACAACAGTCACGGGGACGGGGACGGGGACGGGGACGGGGACGACGCCAACTCGGTCCCCTTCACGACGGCGCGCACGCCCGACGACGACGGTGGCGGCGGGGGTGGCCGCATCACGTTCGTCGAGCCGGCGCGGCGGCTGGGCTTCGGGCTGGCGGTGCGCGAGGCGCTGCGGCTGACGCGCACGCGCTACGTCTGGGTGCAGCAGCACGACTGGCCGCTCGTGGCCGACGTGCCGCTGCGCGCGCTGCTGAGGGTCATGGACGGGTCGCGGTTTTCGTCGTCCCCGTCGTTATCCTCGTCGTCATCCTCGTCGTCCCCATGTTGCTGCAGCTGCTGCAGCAGCGGGTCATTCTCCTCGGCCTCGAGGGACTCGTCCTCGGCGTCGGCGGCGGCGGACCACCAGCACCAGAAGCAGCCGCAGCAGCAGCAGGAGCAGCAGCGGGGCAAAGACGGAGACGGAGACGAGCGCGTGCCCGTCAGGTACATCTGCCTGCCGTCGGTGCGCATGCTGTCGTACGCCGTCTCGGCGCACGTGGTCCAGTTCCCCGCGCTGCGGGCGCTGACGGCGCGGCTGAAGCGCACTTTCATCGTGCCCGCCTCTTCGCCGCCGACGACATCGTCGTCGTCGTCGTCGTCATCTGATGCCGCTCCCGCCTCCTTGTCCGCG
Organism: Xylariaceae sp. FL0804; assembly: GCA_022539325.1. Lineage (NCBI taxonomy): Eukaryota > Fungi > Ascomycota > Sordariomycetes > Xylariales > Xylariaceae > Xylariaceae sp. FL0804. The sequence continues at coordinate 2,069,154 of JAJKLG010000006.1, read as the reverse complement.
CTGCGCTCGACGTCGGGACCGGATTCAAAGCAGCAGCAGCCGCGGCAGGAGGAGGAAGAGGGGGCGGAAGGACAAGTCCAGGGGGGACAGGACAGGGAACGGGACGGGCGGCAGCAGCAGCAGCAGCGGCGGGATGTCGTGGAGGTGCCGCTGACGCCCCTGTTCTTCTGGCACGATAAGCCGCACGTGGCTTCGACGGCGCATTACCTGGAACGCGTGTTTCCGACGCGCTGTGAGTTCATCTCTTGAGCAGACATCATCCCCTAGCCCTGTTTCTCTTTCTCTTTCTTCTTCTCCTTCTTCTTCCTCCTCCTCTTGAGCCTCCCCCTTTTCACAGCCATACCCCCCTCCCCGCCTCGAGCCCAACTACATCATCAACCCGCGTATACTGACCTGGACCCCCTCCCCCCCGGCCCCGGCCGGGACTTCTCACCACCGATTCGCTAGTGGCCATGCCGCGCGGCGCCTTCATCGAGGACACGGTCGGCCACCGCGCGCGCCGGCAGATGAAGGAGGAGCAGCAGCGGGAGGGCGCCGGCTGGGCCCGCTGGGCCTGCTGGCTCTACTATCCGGACGACGGCCGCCGGCTGTGCCTGCGCCACCTGCACGGCCGCACCTGGCGCGGCGCCGAGGCCGAGGCCCGCAAGAAGGCCCTGTGGCTGCGGGCGGCGGGCCTGGCGAGGGCCACGGGAGAGGAGGAGGAGGAGAAAAGGGAGGAAGAGGAGGAAGAGGAGGAGAAGGGGGGAAGGGGAGAGAAGGTGGAAGAAGGCGAGGGGGAGGAGAAGGGGGATGAAGGCGTGGGCGAGGGCGTGGGCGAGGTCGTCAGTCGCCCGCCGGGTTGACATCTGTCACTCCCCCCCTCTTCCACGCGTCCCCTACATCAACTCTCTCCCGAACCTAGCGTCAGCGCCTTCGACAACGGCGTCGGCGTGGGATCGTTGTTCTGCATCCATATCGGCCTTGCCTGCCGCGTGGCTCTGTCCGGGGCAGGGCTGGCCGGAGAGTTGCAAGTGGCAGACGATACGATCGCTGCATGCCGTCAATGCAGCCCCCAGCTTTTGCATGAGTGGGATTAAGCGGCCGCTTGCCATCAGTCATGATGCCCAAGAGCATGCGAGTGAACGCATCCGTGAGGGCGTGGAAGACGGACAGTCGTGCTTCCAGTGGCCCAGACGAGGGGGGGGGGGGGGGGGGGGGGGGGGGGGGGGGGTATCTGTCTGTCTGTCTGCGTCTGCCGCTTGACATTATGCCGTTGAAGGGGTTGTCACTGGGGTGCGGGCAATACTATCTTGAATGTGCTGCTATATTGTCCTCGCTGTGCCGGCCTGGGGTGGAACCAGATCTCCAGCTCGCGAGTCCAACGACGAAGCACCTTTGGACAGACTGCTGAACTTATGATTGGACTCGTGGTGGCGGACCCCTCTTTAGAAGAAATGGCCAAAGCCTCGACCGAGCGAGAGCGCAAGATGGATGGAATTTGAAAAGGCCGCAATATTCTTGTGCTGGCTTTTTTTGGAGCCTCGTAGACCTGCCCCCCTGACTTAAGTCTCCGCTCAGCGGTCCAGAAAATTGCCATTGCTATTTTCCGTCGGGAGACGCACATGAGCCGGAGGTGGCCAGATGAGACGAGGGCGCTCGACTAAACAGACTCGCCGCCTCACATGTCACACGTGGGAGTTGGTTGGCTTTCCTGAGCCCGAGAGCCCCCAGCCTGATCCGAGTTGTCGACCTCTTGTTTGTCATTTCCATTTGTCTGCGCGCGCGTGTGTACCTATATAAATCAGATCCTGGTCCACTTCCTCCCGCCGCCCTTCTTGCCTATGTTCCCCCCAGCCCGCGTCGCGCTCGTCACTATGCCCTCGGTCTGCGCGCGCAGCGGGTCCAGCTGCGCCAGCACGTACGAGTCCTTGTAGTGGCCGTCCTTGCCATACCTGGCCGGGTCGCCGCCACTCTCCATCTGGGCCTCCTCGCCACGGCTCTGGCCGGAGGAAGGGTTGGACGAGGAGCCGCGCGTGAGGCCGTTCTCGTCGTCCTCGTAGACGTCTTCGTACATGTCGTCATCATGGCGGGATGAGGAGGAGGGGTGGTGGCTGTAGCGCGTCTCGCGCGTCATGACGATCTCCTGCGTGACGAAGATCTTGCCCCACTGCAGGGTCAGGACGGGCCAGAAGACGGGCACGCTGGCGCAGATGGCGGCCGCATCGACCTCGAGCACGGCCAGCAGGATCGTCAGCGGGCCGTACCACGTCGGGTCGCGCGTCGGGTACGTCGCCGCCTGGTGCCGGATGATGGTCACGAGACGCCAGGTCGCGAAGACGATGACGCTGGGAGGAGGAGGTCTGGTCAGCTGTGTTTTGCCTTTCGGGAAAGGGGGTTGAAAAAAGAAGAGAAGAAGAAAAAAACTCACAGGGTACCGGCGGCCATGAGCCCGGTCAGGCGCAGGCGGGCGGCGGGGGTGGTGTTGGCGCGCCAGTAGAGGGGCAGCGGGAGGAAGAGGACGAGCAGGTCGAGCACCATGTTGATGGCCGTGTGGCTCTCGAAGGTGGCGACGAAGGCGCGGGCGTCGGCCGAGCCGAAGCCGTAGCAGCGCGCGCCCGCGTCGGCGATCCAGAACTCCCAGACGGGGAAGCACGGCACCCAGCCGAGGAAGGAGTAGGCGAAGCCCCAGAGCGCGACGAAGATGATGAGCGCCTTGATGAGCCGGTGCGTGACCGTGCCCGGGTCGAAGATGCGCAGGTACTGCAGCAGCAGCGCCGCCTTGATGAAGGCCGTCGACTGTGGGGACTCCCCGCGTCAGTATGTGCTGCTCATCTGACAGACATCTTGGCTTCGTCTCGGGGGGCATGGAATCATCTTTGGGCCTCTTGGAGTCTCCGGACGTAGGAGTGAAGAGGCAAAAGCGAGAAGATGAATCAAGGAGCATACCGTAATGTAAGTTGCGTTAGCCACATAGAAGGTCTTCAAGTACGCTTCCCGTGTCGGCTGATCGAGGAGGAGAAAGTGCTTTCCAAGCCCCCCGTAGCGTACAGCGAGACATATCGCGATCGTGCCAACCGTCACCGTAAGCAGATACAGCACCACGTAGAGGTCGTCCCAGCCCGCGGCGTGAACGACACGGAATCGGACATGCAGTCGCAACAAGACGCAGATCCACGTCATTAACTGAACAGAACGAGCATGTAAGCACGGGTGCCTCTTGGTGAGCACAGCAGCTCCCGGGTCGGGGGGTTCAGACAACGGGGAGATACGTCTTCAGAGTGTGCACCGGCCTACCATGAACGTGATAACCACCCCGTAGATGGTCGCGGGCCGGTTGGCGACCGGCTCCGGGTCATCGAAGTTGATATCGGAATATCGAAAGGAAGACATCGTGTCGTCACCGGTGAGTAGGTCGTGACCAACGGAGAAGGTCGAAAACACCTAGGCGTGTGAGGCATCCAGGAAAAAAAAACCCGAGTCAGAGACCGAGGTCCCAAGACAAGGGGTGGCGACCAGCAAAGCCGGGCTCGGAAGCCAAGCAGCTGGACAAAAGACGTCGGACACACAACAAAGGTGACAATGGCCTCCTCTTACCACCAACCGGCTTGGTGTTGAGCAACAAAGGATGAACCGGGCTGCAATCGCCGGGTCCCCACAAGCCGCGGCCCGGGACGAGGCGTTGTTATTATAACTACCAGGTAGGGAACCGCCGGCGGTACGAAGTACGTTCGTAGAGTCAGTCGTTGGGCCTTCTCTTCCAGCGAGCATCCTTCGCTGCCCGCACGGGGGGGAACATCAATATATCAAAGCTCGGGCCCCGGGGGGGCTTTATGAGCCTGCCTACCTTGCCTACCTTGCCTACCTTGCCAACCTATCTATATGAATGTCACGCTGGGAGTGGTGGAGGGGGGGAACAACTTGACACAGCCGCTTATGTGCGCGTACGTCAAGGTCCAAGGAGACAGACGCAGGCAGTTAGTTGCCACTGGGGGGAGGGGTGTCATGGCCCTGTAGACAGACGTCAAGGGGCTTGCTCCCGTAGGATTTTTGGGCAATGAGCCCTCCCTCCTCCGCCCATCCCCCCCAACGGCGTCGTAGCGCAGGAACGCACAAACACACACCCACTCACACACGTAGGGCGACTCCTGCTACCTGGCTCGGACCTGACTAACCACCTGGGTGCGGATTCCCTACCCACGTATGCAACTGGTATGCAGTCACGGCAGTAGACCAAGAAGCTGGGGGAGGATAAGGAAACAAGAAAAAGGAAAGAAAAACCAGGGGTTGAGCTACAGTTCACACAACACAGACCACCTCCTATCTACTCCTGGTACGGATCATTCCTGCCGGCAGATAAACTGTTGGTCAGAAAAGCCCCGCGGACAAGGGTGGCCAGGAAAGAGAGGAGAGGGAGAAAGCGTGGGAGAGGTCGGGGCGCGGACAGAGCTGCGCAGCTGCAGCTTTTGAAACTCCAGACAGCTGGAAAAGGGCTGTCGATCCGTTCGTTCGGCGCGGTGCGCTGTGTTGGGAATGGAACGTGCGAGCGTAAAAGCTGGAATGGGCTGGAATGGGTTGCAATGGGGAGACGGCGTGGGGAGGGGGCCCCCCTTTTTTCCTTTTTCCCCCACAGGCTCCCTTGCTTCTGTGGAACTACCAAGCCTGTCACAGCCAACAAGCGAAGGAGAAAAAGGAACATCGTTCATCTTTGGCCAACCCGCCTTATCAAGTTTACCAGGAAATATGCACCTCCGTATCGATCTCGCAACTTGGGGGTCGTGTACCCGAGCGGCCAGTCGAAACCGCTCGGGATATTACATCTGGAGATAAAGATGGTTGATCGACGGACCGCTCTCGTCTCGCTCCGAGCCGCGGTCTTCCTCGTTGATCATTCGCACGCGGGGACAGATAGAGTACTCCGTAGAGAGACTGATATCCGACTTATCTACGGTACGAACCACACTCGTGCGCACCGGTATCTACCGATGCGATACAGACAGACCCCGGAACCCCCGGCTCACCAGCCAGCCAGGGCATGATAATTATCGTTCCACGGAGTAGGGGGGGAGTGATGCCGAGCAGAGACGTTCGACGGCGTCGTGTGCGGCGTCGTCAGGATTTCTTTCGCTTTCGAGTCTCGTCTTACTATGCTGCGCAGCAAGTCTGCAGGAGATGCGACTTTGGTTATATGAAGACCCCTAGTAATAATGACGATGGTGATTGCTCAAGATAAAGTGACAATGACAAGTACCACGCAGCACGGCCAAGAGCTTTTTTCTTCCCCTCTTACTACAACTCTACCAGTCTCGGTACCAGTCTCCCAGTCTGTCTACCTGGGTGCCGGTGCCGATGCCGCGTCAGTGCCCATGTTTTCGGCACCCGCCAGTGCCGCGGTGCCGTGCCGCGCCCTGACGTGGATCTGGCAGGGGTCCGTTATTGCGTACAGCGACGCCTGCTGTCAGTCAGTTGAGTCAGTCAGTCGGTCAATTATTACTTTGCTGCACCGCACGGCCCATGATGATGAAGAGGCAGAGGCGACCGTGCTCGGCGGCTCGACCGCGCTGTAGGCGCGAGTGGCCCAGGAGCAGCCGCAGCAGCAGTAGCCGCCCTATTCCGGTTCGCTGGCTCTGGTACGGGGCACGAGAAGAATTCCGACCGGGTCGAGGCGGGAGTGAGTGAGCCTTGTAGCTACGGTAGCTGGGTGGACAGGACCGGAGGACAGGAGGCAATACGTACCTAGGTGCGAATACGCACGATATGGTACGGAATAAGTTTGGTCATGAAGCCGAACGTAAGCCACCAGGGGCAGCAGGGGGGGAGATCATCGCATACCAAGCGAAGATCGTGGCCATCATGACGGTCAGACCCCGAGGACTGCAGCAAAACCCCGGGCGGCGGCAGTGTCAGTGTGTCGTTCTCTGCCCCGGGCGGCGGGACTGACGAACAGCGACGCTCTCGAGAAGGCTCGCAAGAGCCGAGAGAGGGGGGACGTTGGTCCGAGGGTTATACCCCCCCCTGGTCCCACCACAACCTCCCGCTTTCCTCGCCAGCGGCTTTTAATATGAGCGTCTTACTCAGAAGGAACGAGGAGGTTGCCGAAAGAAACCAGCGACTCGTCACCTATTTGCGAATTTTGAGTGTAACGCGCAGATAGGTAGATTGCGGGGGGGAACCTCTTCCGGTCTGTTCGGCCTGGAGAGGGCAAAAAAGAAAAGAAAAGATTGGCGATCAAAAATAAGAGAGCAGCTTTTACGGAGTATAGACAGGGTATCTACAGATATCGCAAGTACGGGGCGCCTCTTCTTTTTCCGACTCTCCTGGCAATTCGCTCATCATTGGCCCTTGGCTGCCCTTGCCCGGCTTCAGGTCCCAACGCGACCAGCCCCTCCGCTCCGGCGCGCCCCTCTGTCCCCACGCCTCAGGCACGCGACGTGAAACCCACTTCGTGATAGGAAACAGTAGGCATTGGCCCTCGGCCACGGAGACCACGTGGGTGGGAGCAGCCCCCCCAGGTGCCAACGGACCAACGGCGCCGGCGCTGGCACAGAAGCGGAATCCGGGCGGAGAGCTCTGTCCATCTCCAGACTCCGGCGGCATCAAGTCATGGTAAGTAGCTGTCATAGCTTGTTCAGTGGACATCTCCTCTCTTGTTGGCTGTCTTTCTTCTGTCTCTCGAACGCGTGTCCTTCCTTGCTGCTGATTACGTGCTACCTAGTTACCGTAACAGTTTCGGCGGAACGTCATGGCTGCGGCGTGGTTGTGGCATGTGCAACCTTCTCGACGAAGAGGAGTGGCGACAGGAGATATCTCCTACATCTGTGCCGCACAGCCCTTGCGCTCTTACCGGTATTTACATACGAGCCGTTCTGGATTCGGCACCATTATTCAACAATATCTGACTGACCATGAACATTTGACAACGTAAATATGCTCCGAAACCGCCCTCGCCCCCAAGGAGCCGTACCGTAGGAGCCGTAGGAGCCGTAGGAGCCTCCTCCCCCCAATCGCCCTCCCGGAAACGGTAAAATGGCGTTCTCGAATGAGACTGGAACGTGCCTCTTTCGACCAGCAGCAACGGCAGCCTGTGCGGTCATAACCGGTATCAGTTGGCTGACAGGCAGGGAAAGAGGGGGAGAGGAGAACGGCCTGGCGGTCTGAGTCTTGGGAGAGGCCCGAGGGAGAGAGGCGGTCGCATGGCTGGCTGGCTGGCTGGCTGTCTGTCTGGCTTGCTCCACCGCCGGCGTCACCTCCGCACCCTGGCACCTGGAAATGGAATTCGCGGGCGGTGACTGGCTGGCCGAAAATAGATTGCTCTTCTGTCGGCTCGGGACCTCGCGTGTGCTGCTGCGCCCTGGAAGATGCTTGTTGCCTCGGGCTGTTTGGAGAGACTGGTCTCTACTCCATAGTCCTACCTTTAATTATCATACGCTCTCATGATACTCCCTGTTCAGGTCATGATATGTATGTACCGGTCACTGCCGCTGGGCGGGAGATACTCCCTGTGCTACATCCGGTCATGTGAGCAGGCACCGCGCGTCAGACTCGGCAGATGGTGCCCAGGTAATCTGGTCACTTATCGAGATGTATTCTCTCAACGCGAGACAGCTTTGTCAAGAAGACGACGGCTGCTTGTTGCTGATAAACCAACTAAAACATCAAGCTCCGAAGGCTCACGCCTAAATGATACGGTAAATTAGGGCCCGACATAAATGATGAGGTTTAACACATTGAGATTTCATCCTTGCCGGTGATCTACGTGGCCAGCTCGACATCCAAAAACCAGAGGGCTTTTATACCAAGCTCAGTAGACTCGGGTGCGGCAACAGCAACAGTTCAATACAAGAAGCTTCCAAGCGTCTCTTCATTTTCCTGCCCTCGATAACTCCTACAAGCCCCTGATTTCATGAATTTATTCTGGATCACCTTGGTATACACGCCTGGGCATGTTTGCTTTTCCAGAAAACAAACCATGGGATGACGGAGTAGAATTCAAGCCCTTAGGTCGTTGTCTACGAGCATTTTAGACGACGGCAGGACTGTTTTACGGTTGAAAGCGCGACTACTGGCTTTGTAAGCAACCAATAATCACCTCCTCGCACCAACCACCTGCATACCGGATTCCAGCAGCATCTGGGTGCTGAAATGAGGGTCAATGGACTGTCACTAGTACTAGCTACTCTACACATTCATGTATATAAGGAGCGCCCTCTACCTCTGCAGATAGACTCGACAGGTCAATAAACCTGATATTCACCTTCTACATTCAATACTGGGGAGGCAGCTCGCTCATCGATATATCATGAATATATCTGGTCTACCGGTGACCTGTATAGCAAAAATGTGCCCGGTCTAGCGACATGGACGACCCATTGTGCAGCCGTCTCGTCGAGTTCGCGGCACTGGCGACGCTTTCCTCCTCTGCCTCGTCTTCCTCCTCCTTGGCCCCCTCCTCCTCAGCGCTGCCCCGCTTGCGATAGGACGAGACCACGGTGCGGGTGGTCTTCTTGATGCCCGTCGGCGGCGGCACCACGGCGGCCAGGGCGCTTGGCGTCGGCTCGAGCGCGGCCAGGTCCACGGCGACGGCCCCCGCGCCGCCCTCGACGTGCGCCACGTGGCTCCCGATGTCGTCGCCGTCGTCGTCGTCGTCAGTGTGGTTGGCGCCGCGCGACAGCGTGGCGATGAAGCGCTTCGAGCTCGGGTGGTGGTGGTGGTGGCTGCCGTGGTGCCCACCGGAGGACGTTCCGTGCATCCCGTCGGTGTCGTCGTCGTCGGGGCCGTTCATGCGGTTCGAGGCCTTGACCACCTTGCGGATCAGGTCCGCCATGTTGATCTCGATCTGCAGCTTGGCCATGTAGGCGGCGCACTGGAACTGCAGGTAGACGATGTGGTTCGGCATGGACATCAGCCCGACGAGCATGACCTGTGTTGGGCAGCGCACACGGTTGAGCTTGTCATTCTCCCGACTTGGGAATCCCAACGGGGTGGAAAGGGGGGACAGGTTGCTCACGTCGAGGCTGACCGAGAAGAAGATCATGGCCAGGTTCACTCGGAACAGAGTGGTGTATTTGGTGAGACCGTTTGCTATCAGACGTGTCCGCACCTGGTAGATGAAGCAACAGTTGAGTGACGCACTGCGCAGTTTTCGAGGAGTCAGCAACTAACTCATGGCTGAGGGCTTATCACGGCGAGGTCTTGAAAGAGTGGCACTCGAAGAGAGGGTAGGTGCACATCGAGCTGCAACGGAGGCGCGGGGCAGTAGACTACAAGGCCCCGAGACCAGACAACTTACTCGATGACAAGGAAGATGACCTTCTCAATCCTGTCCCAGATGTGGTTGATGTGCATCCACCTCTCGGACGCCTGCAGCTGAGCAGGTATCCAGATGATGAAGACGGAGACGTTTATGAGGCCGATGACGAGCAGCGTCACCCACTTCAGGCGCAACTTGACCGACGGGACAGCGATGAGCAGCGAGACGCGGTTGACGATGATCTGCATCAGGAGCTGGACCTGCGACCAACGTCGTCAGCGAAGATGTGTGTGTGGGGATATGTTGTACAACCACCAAGAACGTAAAAAGGGGGGGGAGGGAAGGGGGCTGAAAGGTGCGGCTCTGCTCCTACCTACCTGGAAGCACCAGAAGACGACTTGAACCAATATACAGTCAGCTACCATACCTATCCCACACCACAGTGCCACGCGGACGTCGTGCGCGAGCGCGCGGGTAGCCGAGACGGACAGACGTACCGATGAAGAAGTACAGCCAGAAGCCGGCCGGGATGACGCGCTTGAGGTGCAGCCAGGTGAGGGGCGCGATGGCCATGTTGGAAGCCCAGTGGCCCCAGATCATGGCGATGTAGCCCGAGAGGAGGCGGCGGCGGCGCTCGCCGTGCCGCCGCCTCCGCCGCCAGCAGCGGAAGGTCAGCGCGGCCGCGTTGGCCGCCGTGTAGAGGGCCATGCCGACGCAGAGGCCGAAGAACAGCGTCGCCACGTCCATCTCGAACGGCCGCACCGGGTCCCAGCGGTAGTGCGGCCCGACGAACAGGCCGGGCGCCGGGGGAGGGGCCATGTCGTCGTGTGTGTGGTCCGGACAGGGAAGAGGACGAGGACGGGGACGCAGAGGGAGACGGAGACGGAGACGGAGACAGCCAGAGAATAGGCCGCTGGCTGGACCACGACGTTGAGTGTCTGTTGACGAGGTTAAATTTGCTACCGTACCTACCGGTATTATCTATCTATCTGAGCTTGATGTGATGGGGGGGTCGTTGACCCGACAATATTCCCTCCCGCTTCCGCGCCCTAGGCTTTCGCCCACCCACATAGGTATGACAAGAACTTCTCGAACCTCTGCAGCGTGATTATGTCCACAGGAGACCCTTCCCCACGCAACCCGCACGAGGGCATCGAGTCAGGCACCGGCAATAACCAAGGTTTCCCCGTTGGTGTCTAGCGTGGCCGCGGCTCAGCTCCCGGGGCCGCCGTATCCGGTAGAATCCTGGGGTCTGGGTATATTAGGTCGGGTATTTATCAGGCTGCTCGGGTACGTGACGACAGACGGTAGGATGGTCAAACTCCCCTGATCCGGCGATCACACGCTGGGAGGCAAGAATAGAAGGGAGCGTGTGCGGAATGAAAGAAGTGCCAGAAAGTTCAAGTTACTACAGAAGAGTTCTCAGGAGTCTCTGACTGTTATGTTTAGCCTCGGAATAGTAGAGCCACGCAGAGTTACCAGGACAGCAGGACGATTGACCCCGAATGTCTTTTACGGTATGCTGCTCAGCCTCAGGTAGCCCTCCGGGAACAACTCGTTATCAACATGGAAAGAGAGCAAGGTTCCTTGGCGACAATACTTTCAGCACCTTTAGTACCGCATAATGTGCCGCCGGTATGGCGATTAACACCCATTGGACTCGCTGGGCTGGCACGCTGAACCTAATCACTACTCGTTTAATCCGGACGTGCCAAAGAGAGAATTATACTACTCTATGTCAGGGGCAAGTGATACCATTCATCAGGTAGAACACCAGTGTTAGCAACTAAGTGTATTTTAACTGCAGTAAATCCGTCCAAAAGGTTGGTCCGTCGTAATATTAGAGATATGGAAGATAATACCAAGTAGCACACTGCTCAAGATTTCCTAAGCGAGCACTTCGACTGTGAGTGTTGTGGGGGGAAGATCACCTACCAGTACTCGGTAGGATAGGTCCTGTATACCTAGCTTTGGCCGTCAATAGGTACTGTACTCAGTATCGTATTGAATAGCCTGTCTTCTACCTATGGAGTATTCTCTTACTTACTATTCCCGGCCCACACTTGGCCCATTCCAGCGATGTTTTATAAACAAGGTTTCAAAGCGTCGATGCGCCCAGCCCGACGGAGCTTGACTACTGCCATAGAGAGTCAGGCGTCCTGTTCGAGAAGGCTTCTGGCTCCGACGCCGGGCATCTCGAGTGGCAAAGATGCCCGGCAGATGTTGCGGGCGGCTCGACAAGGCTGGCGAGCAGAGAAATGAATCCGCTGTTCTTTTACCTTTTATTTCTTGCCATAGCGATATCGAACAGATCGATGCAAGATTTCACTACCTTATCAAACCTCATGCCGTTTCAACCCCATCTACAGCGAGACGAGGGGATGAGCGCAGTGGAACTCAACACAGCCAGAGGAACGCCTGACCTCACTTTCGACCCTGGCCTCCTGTATATATCACGTGCGGTGGCCATGTTGCCAAGCTTGCTTGTAAAGTATCTAAGTACCTAAGGTACCAAGGTCTAAGATGCATTGCTTTTCCTCGAGGAAAGTTACTCGAGACGGTAATTTCAGGATATCAACAGCCTTCTATAATTCTTACAGAGCAGCGCCAAAGGCTCACCCAGGAAACAAAAGGAACCAAGAAATCCCAGACAAATGTATGTGTGCCCCAGCCGAGTCCCTCCATCACTGATAGTCTTTCCCTCCCACCCCTTTTTCTATTTCTATTTGTTTTTTTTTTCCGTATCTTGGCAATCCCCCCGCCCTTCTCTCTCTCACCGCGCCAGCCCGACGCTCCCGCGCCTGCCCATCAGGGTCTCGAGCTCGAGCAGGTCGAGCGCGTACTCGGGCTCGCCCTCGAGCGTCTCGCGGATCAGGTCGACGGCGACGACGGTGGCGACGCTCTGCTGGCCGTCGTCGTCTCCGTCGCCGCCGCTGCCACCACCCATGCCGCTGCCGTCCGTGCTGACGACGTGCTGCAGCTCGGCCTGCGGGTCCGCCCCGTGCAGCAGCAGCGCCTTGACCGCCGCCACCCACCGCTCGCGGTTGTTCATCAGCCGCCGCCCCGCCCCCGTCTGCCGCAGGTGGATCATGGTCGCGCTGCGCCGGCTGAAGTAGTGGCGGCCCGCGCGCAGCGCCTTCGTCCACACCCCCGCCTTGTTGCCGCTGCTGTTGCCGTTGCCGTTGCTCTTGCTGTGGTTGCCGGAGAACGCCGCCAATTTGTCCAATGACGACGACGACGGAAACCCCCCCGGGGCAGCGGGGACGTCGGCGCGCGGGTCCGCGCCCGCCTCCAGCAGCAGGTCCACGAGCCGCGACGCCGGCAGGTCGTGGTGGAAGTCGCGGTAGTCGCCGCCGCCGTCGAGGCCGGCGCAGGCGCTGAAGCCGGCCTCGGCGCGGGGGCTGACGGCGTAGACGAGCAGCTCCTGGGCCTTACGGGCGCGGGCGCCGCGGTCGTCGTCGTCGTAGCAGCCCTTGTCGTCGTAGCCCTCGTCGTCGTCGTCGTCGGCGGGTGCGGCGGGACCGTTCGTCGTCGCGGCGGCGGCGGCGGGCAGGGCGTTGAGGCGGGCCTCGACGTAGCGCGCGAGGCTGGCCTGGACGGCGAGCCCGAGGAAGTCGCGGCGCTTGGGCGGCTTGCCCGTCTCCATCGGCTCGAAGCTGGACCAGTGCTTGCGGCGCAGGCTGGGCAGCTTGCGGTCCCACCAGTCCGGGTCCTCGACGAGCGGGCGGTGGCTGTCGAGCGCGGCGCGCCAGGCGCGCGCGTTGGTGCGGTCGAGCTCGTCGAGCAGGGCGGCGTAGCGCGCCACGTCGCCCACGGCGCCGTCGACGCGCTCCGCGTACCGCAGCGCGTTGGCCACGAGCAGCCAGGCGTCCGGGCGGAAGCGCACGTTGGGCCACGTCAGCACGGGGGGGCGGATCACCTCGAAGGCCTGCAGGTGGCGCACGCAGCCGCTGAGCAGCGAGAGGTCCAGCTCGACGCCGTCCGTCGGCCGGATCCCGGGCAGCCGGTGCCAGATGTCCGGCCGGTCCACCCACTCCTTGGCCGTGCGGTGCGCGAACACGACGCGCTGCCCCGTCTCGAGGCTGTCCGGACCCGACCCGGCCTCGGCCACGAGCAGGCCCGCGCAGCACACTTCGAGCCGCCGCTGCATCTGGTCCGCCAGCCGCTGGATCGTGGGCATGGTGAAGGGCCGCTGGCTGTCTTGCGCTACCCTGAGCTCGCCCGTGAACGGGTCCGTGACCCCCTGCTCGGCAAAGGCGAGCGTGGCCAGCTTGGGCGCCTGCTGCGCCCGCAGCACGAGGTGGAAGATGCGGCACGCGTCGTTCTGGTCCACCGGCCGGAGGTTCTCGATCATGCGCATGTACAGGCCCTCGGGCCCGCCGAGCTGCGGGGGCAGCGAGTCCAGCGTGGTGCGCAGCGTGCGGAGGCTGCCGTCGATGATCATGTCCACGGCCAGGCGCGACCACAGGATGTCGCCCCGGCTCTTGTGTGCCACCTCCTTGCACAGATTCCTCGTGTCTGGCAGCCCGGGCGCCTCGGCTTCGAGCCGGCCCGCGACGTACATCGCGATGGCCTTCTCTGTGTGGTCTTGCAGCTTGATTCTCGGTAGGCCCTTGAATGCCTCCTCGAAGACCGGCAGCTCGCGAGAGGAGGCGAGCCACTTGATCGTCTCACCGTTGCCTAGGGCCTTTACATTCCCCGCGATCTCCCTGTTCGAGTCTGCACGCCACTTGCTGTGGCCCCAGGATTTGTCTCCCGCCTCCTTGTCGTAGTGGACCTTGAGGTCGTAGGGCTCGTAATGATCTCGCCGCGCCCGGTCTCGATACTCGTCAATGCCGTCTATCATAATGAAAAGCTTCAATTTGAGGGCTGGATTGGAGAACAAGGTGTTGAACCCCTCGCTGAGATTCTCAACAGCGTTGAACTGAACCGGCGGGGGCCACGGGCCATCGAAAAAACTCGGGAAAGCAACCCGGATGAGGTCGCGGCGAGTGGATAAGATCTGGTATAGCATGCTGCGTATGAAGCCGGGAAAGGTATTCAGAATTCTGTTACCGCCTTCGCTGACGAAATAGTTGGTGATAAACAGGTCGTAGCCCTGCGCCCAGCTTGCCTGAAGTTCCTGTCTCAGTCTCTTCGAATTCCAAATGTACTTCATGAGCGTCGATTTGCCATATCCTGCCCTACCGCTAATCCACTACATTGCTCCGTGTCAGCAGTGACTCCCACAAAGATTTGAAGACCGCGAGCGGCGGCTTGAGACTCTCCCTTCTAGTCACCTCGATGTGCCCAGAATATTGAGGATCGAGTTGAGCAGGCCGTCACGGAGCGAGCGGAAACTTACCAAAGTTGGATCCTTGGATCTGAGGAAGGCGGGGAGGGGGGAGGCTTTGGGGTCAAAGACCCAATCGCAAGTCTGACCGTAAGCCCAGTCTATGCGTGCCTCACGCTCCATCATGGCATCGTAATAGAGGGTATTGAGGATGTCTACAGCGCGAGTATTAGTCACGAGGCTTGGCACGCATGGATATACACTCAACAGGAAAATACCTTGGTTGCGAGGTTCCCGCCACTCCAGCTCGGCCTGCATATTTCCCGCTGTAATCTTAGTGATGTGGGATATCAGCTGCATGTACGCGGGCTCCTCCTTGCTCTTGAATTTGATCAGATCCGAGTGGGTCACGGGTATCTCGTCTCGAGTCACGTTGAAGTCCTCGTACCACGCGGCATCCTTGGGCACTATGACCTGCATCGTCCCCTTGCCGAGCTCGACGCCGTTGGCGGCCTTGGCCAGCTCTGGCGGGGCGTGTATTGTCGAGGGGATGGACTCCCTCACGCAGAAGACCTTGATCTCCCTCGAGATGAGCAGGAAGTTGTTGTGCTGGTTCTCCAGGAGCGGCGAGTGGTCCTTGAGCGAGCGCAGGAGGGGGAGGCTCGGCTGTTGCGGCGAGATGACGGCCGCTGTGGTGGCGCACTCGCCCAGCGTCCGCTCGCCGGTCCGTATGTGCGGGGTGCCCAGGAAGACGCAGCCGACGGTGCGCGGGTAGACGTTGCCCAGCTCGACCTGGGAGCCGTAGCTGCGCGACAGGGCGGCGGTGACCAGGGCCTCCTTGACGAGCAGGCCGCCGAGGCCGTGGGCGATGAAGATGATGGGCCGCTTGGTGCCGGCGCGGACGCGGGCGACGTCGGTGAGCAGCTTCGCGGCGGCCTCGGCGAAGTTGTCGTCGACGGCCTGGAGGAAGCCGGCCCAGCCCCAGGCGATGACGCGCGCGTTGGGCACGTCCTGGCCGAGGAAGTCGCGCGGCCAGCAGATGCCGGCCTTGGACCAGCTGCCGAGGCGCGAGCCGAACAGGCCGTGGACGAGGACGATGTCGGTGCCCTCCTCGCCGGGCTCTACGCCGTCGTGGAGGATGAGGGCGCCGCGGCCCTCGGCGAAGACGGCCTGGGCGGCCAGCTCCCTCGACGAGCTGCCGGCTATGCTGTTGGTCCGGCCCAGGCGGTCCACGCGAGGGCCGTACTTCTCGTCCCGCGGCTCACGCTTGGTGCGCGTGAGCCGGGCGAAGGTGTCTCTGACCTTTGCATGGTTCATCTGCAAGACTGGCGCTTGCGCTGGCAGTGGCTGGTGGCTGGTGGCTCTCGCTGCCTGCCGTCGCTGCTTTTGGTCGGCTTCAGGAAGGCCGGATCCCGTGACGAGGGGGAGAGGTCGATGAGTTCGAGACGCGCGCGGAGCATGTTGGTGGTGTTGTTCTCGCGGCTGCTGCTGCTGCTGCTGCGCCGTCGTGAAAACCGGGCACTGGGTGCCAAGGCCGACGAATCCACGGCCGCGCAAAGGTGACAGGTCCCTCGGACAGGTCCCTGCGCGGAGACAGCCCCCGGCCCTCGAGGATCATCTATGGGGCTCTGGCGTGTTCCCGTGGGGTTCCCTGGACGAGGAGCAGGAGGAGTGGACATGATCACCGGCGCTCAGACCGGCACATGGCGCGCGCTCTGCCGTAGCGTACGCTCTGATGAATGATCCTATGCCTATCCCATAGCCAACACCCGAGCTGCCAAGTTGAAATGGTCGGCTCAGGTCCGTCTGCGCAGTTCGTAACCGGACGCCATCAAATTCCGGCGCAAGATGGGGAGGAAGCGTACGAGTGATGAAGGCTACAAACAACTTCATGCCATCGCTACTTGCAGAAAACAAGCCGTAAAAGCCCGCAACGCTTGGCCGGATTCGGGAAGCCACATGAACGTGCGTCTGCTCAGCACAGGGGCCTTTCTTGGCCCGCGCGCGCGGGGCCAATGGCGGCGCTGAAGACCCCGGACAGAGACCCAACGCTGCGGCAGTTGATCCACACCGTTGGAAATGCGGGAAGAGACCCGCCCGGGATCCGTCCAGCCCCATCGGCCCACTCTGCCGGCAGCCCGGAGCCCGCTTCCGCGCTCAGCCACGTACCGTACTGAGTACACTTGTCCTTCCGATAGGGGACTAGGCAGGCCCAGGAGCCCAGTTCCTGCCGCGGAAAAACACCGCGGCGCACGGAAATCGCAGCAATGGAGGAGCCGGGCGACGTGATGGCTGCTGCATGACAGGTCCCACGTTGCGTCAACGAGCTGTCACATGCGTGACATGTAGATAAGTAATCTGAAGCATGGCAGGTCGGAGACTAAAAACTGGTTGGCAATAAAGACAGCCCTTGGTGATAACTTGGCGATCCCCGTGCCAGTGGAACAGGCTTGTATCATTTTTCAAGGCAAGTCTCTGGGCAAGTGATCAGGTGGCTGGACCTCTCCTTATCCCTGAGTTACAGTCATTCAATTACAGTCAATCGATATTTCATCAGTCTGTTCAGTGCCGTCCCGAACCAGCATGAATTAACCTGGTTTGACAACACATTAGTATTTTTCTTATTTCAATGGGCAGACTGCCTGCACCGGTCCAGCTGTTTTGGACTCCGCGGCGGTGAATCTGGTTACACACGTTCAATCCGTACAAATCGCTTGTAGACACATTGCCAGCCTTAACGCCAGCAGCCAGCACGCGGGCCATCCGCCTCACGGCAGCCCAGTCATCCGCACCCGCGATCACCAACCCTGTCCCCGGCGCTGGCGAGTGACGTCCCGCGCGGTCGGCCCCGTGTTCTGCCCGTACGTGATATCCACGGCGGTCGACTTGTGGATGGCCGGCTTGTTGTCCGCGCGGAAGATGTTCTGCTGGCTGTTGGTGGGTGAGCAGTCTGCCGTCGTGTCGTCGAGCTTGTAGGCCGGGCCTAGGTCGCCGCGGGACCTCGAGCCCCGCCCGAACGTCCGCAGCGGCACGCCGCCGCCCTTGGACCCCGAGTTGTTGTTGATGTTGTTGTAGCTGCCGACGCTGGAGAAGAACGGGAGCTTCTTCAGGATGGGGCGCAGCGCCGTCAGGGCCGCGGCCAAGGTGCCCACCTAGGGTGAGTCACCCTAACAAGTTACACGAAGGCCGCGAAGAGAAGAAAAGAGAACTCGGCTGGGGCACCCTCAAACCGCCTGAGGGGCATGTAGGCTGGTAGGGTTCCTGTAGGCGCGCCGCCCGTCCGCACTCGCTACCAACATGTAGACTAGACCGGATGGTCTGACGGTCTGCGGTGCCGCCGACGAGGAGGACATCCGGGTCGAGTATCGCAAGTGCATGCTGAGCGGCGTCGGCTGGGTCCTGACACTGTACTTACGCGATGCAGCGCAGGGAGCGCGGCAACGCCATGGTCGAGCGCTACGTGGCCGCGATCGTGGACCACAAGGTCATGGAGCTCGTCGAGTCTCTGCCGGACCCGGAGCAGTAGGAGGAGAGCCACGGCTCGCAGGAGGAGTCTGCCTGGCAGCACAGGGTATCGGGGCTGATGCCGTCTTAGTCTGATACGTCAGAGACGGAACCCCAGACCATTGCCGGGCAAGCTGAATGAAAGAAGTCAGTTTGACTCACGGAATACTCAAGTTCTTGACGTCGCATGAGTTATTAAGCAAGAAGTGATAAGGTCAGCTGCCCCCGTAAGCCGCACACATCTGTGTCACCCCCAAGCCCGAGAGTTGAGACATGTGGCGTATTTTCTGAGTACCTACTTAAGGTATTCATACGCACATTTAAAGACCCTTAAGCATGCCTAGTTACCTACTTACCGCAGCTTCTTCCCAGCGCGGACCACACCGCTATCTGTGATGACAGGGCCTCAAAGTAGTGAGCCAATCAGGCCAGATCGCAAAGGGCCGCATGTGGTCTCTGAAACAGACCACGACATGCGTTGGCCCGCCCCAGCGACGGCCTGCCATCTGATCTATCTTTATCACCCAGCGCCAGCTTGTTCTGCGGAGGCGGAGGGGTAAAATGGCCCAGTGCCACCATCATGCAACGACGGCATCACGACGAGCTGCGGCGGATGACTTTGCCAGCAAAGTGACTATCCCCAGTACTCATCAACCCCTTTTCCCCCCGCTTAACGCCGTCAACATCCAGAATTTTCCCCTACAGGCCGTAGATCAGGTAAAATCACGGAGCGTGCTCGCCCAAGATGTGCCGCTGGTTCGCGTACATCTCGCCGCTCGAGCCGGTGCTGCTGGCCGACGTGCTCCTGACGCCGGCCAACGCCATCACGAAGCAGGTGTCGGAGCACTACCTGCCGCGGCTGCTGCCGCACGGGGCCGAGACGGACCTCGACGACGCGCCCGACGCGCTGCTGCGGCTGCGCAACAGCCTGCTCAACGTCGACGGGCTCGGCGTGGCGTGGTACACGCCGGCGGCCTCGGCGTACGGACGGGGCCGGGGCCCGCGCCCGGCCGTGTACAAGTCGGCCCAGCCGCCGACCAACGACGCCAACTTCGGCAGCCTGTGCGCCAACACCGAGTCGCTGTGCCTGCTGGCGCACATCCGGGCCGCCTCGGGCGGCACCGCCGTCACGCCCGTCAACTGCCACCCGTTCGCCTTCGGGCGCCACCTGCTGATGCACAACGGCGTCGTGGCCGGGTTCGCGCGCGTGCGCCGCGCCATGATGGCCGCCATGGCGTACGACGCCTACGCCGCCGTCCAGGGCGGCACCGACTCGGAGCACCTCGCCGCGCTCTACATGACCTTCCTGGCCGGCAGGGACGGCACGCGGGAGGCGTGGGAGAGGCAGTACGCGCTGGATGAGAGTATGTCACTTTTCGAGTCCGTCTTCATTTCCCCCTTTGATTCAAGCATTGTTATTTTTTTCTCCGTTGGCGGTAGGGACCACGCTGCCTGGATTTTTATCCGGAACCCCGAGATAGAGCAAGGCCCCAAAGCCCCTTTCTTTCGTCCCTGGGATAACCGCTGATCCCTCCCCCCCCGACGTCGCAGTGCGCGTCGCGCTGCAGCGCACCGTCGTGATGGTCATGGAACTGCAGCGCGCGGCGTCCGGCAGCGGCAGTGGCAGTGGCAGCAGCGAGGACAGCGCGTTTTCGGCCAACAGTCTGAACCTGTGCGCGACGGACGGGCAGCGGCTGGTGGCGTGCCGGTTCCGCAACCACGGCGCCCAGCAGCCGCCCAGCCTGTACTGGAGCGAGTTCGCCGGCACCACGCTCAACCGCAAGTACCCGGGGGACCCGGACGGCATCAACCCGCGCGCGCAGGGCGGACCTGACGACGCCGATGCCCACGGTAGCAGTGGAAAGGAGAAGGAGGAGGAGGAGAAGGAGAAGAAGAAGGTGGGCCGCCACACCATCGTGGCGAGCGAGCCGACCACCTTCGACGAGAACGAGTGGCACCTCATCGGCAAGAATAACATGCTGCTCGTGGACGAGAACGGCATAGAGACCGAAGTGCCGCTCGAGTACAACGAGGCGCTCAACGCGCCGCAGTGAGGTGAGGATGATGGGCCAGGTAGAGCTAGTTGGTGGTGGGTGCTGTGCCGAGGACTGGGACAGGCCAGCTTGCTTGCCTTTCGGGCTCGTCGGATATTCTGGCAGGGGTTCCGTTTTGAGCAACTTCCCGGAGGTTGATTCCGTGCTCCTCTTACACCTTCATCAGGCACAGGGTGACATATGAGCGGCTGAGTCAAATAAGTCGGCTCTGTTGATCGCGAGCCCACTCCCCCTCTCCCCAGCGACAGATCAACGTGTCTTAAAGACCAAAAGAGGAGAGAAGAGGTTACTAGATAAGCGAGTCCGACATAGATAAGTGTCATTATAGTTGCTCTTGCAGTCTATGGACAGGTTTTGGCGGTCTTGGTGCAGAATGAAGCGGCTATGGATAGGTACGAACGCCGGGGGGCACGGATGTGTATAGCTACAGTGCTATCATGTGAGCTCGGCGTACTTTGCCCGCAGCTTCAGCATACAATAGGATTTGTGTGTCCTCTGATCAGGCAAGAATGGCAGGTGCAGTAGGCAGTGGTCCAGTCAGGGCTGAACTTGAAGTACTTCGCCCGATCCACGAGCTGGAGGCACGATCCTTGTCGGACTTATTCCGACATACCTAACCTGAGAGCTTCCTGTTTGTAAGGAAATACATACCTAGCTTATTAGAGCCTCTACTCTTTCAGTGTCTAAACACTACGATAACTCAACGACAACCACGAAGCCAACTACAACTCTGATACTCAATTGTGGGCAGCGTGAGGTGGTGACTAAGCCTGAGAAATATATACGACATGGAACTCCACTGCTCTAAGGTTAACAAGCATGCGGTAACAACCAGATGTAGTTAAGAGCAGCGACTAATGGGCCTTATTCATGTGTCTAAACTGGCCGGTGGGGATAATAAGTATGCCCTTGCCTCGGGTTGAGCAATAGCTCTGTCATGTTGAGACCATGGGATTCTAACACATGTGAAAGACAACTGACAATGTTGCTGTGTGATATACTCGACCTCGACTTCATTTCATAACATCCGAGATCTCTCATACAGTGTCTATTTCTATAGGACCTGATCACATAGCTCAGAGGCTTATTAAAACGTTAAAAGGAAGGGAGCGTATAATGAGCTGTGGTACAGGGTAAACCCCCTCTTCCACCCCTCTCTTCTAGAAATTTCCCCAAGCCTTTTAACCGTTGCAATCTGACACAGCCGTTTTATCCGCCAATGCCGTTATGTGAAGCCCAGCAAAGTCCACCGTGGGCGCTACGCTACGATATCATCGACCCCAACGACCCCTCACTCCCCTCACTCCCCAAGACGTCGTTGGTACGTCGCTACCGGGCCACGTGCGGGTTTAAGGGAGACTGTTCTGGCACTCCATCGTCCAGCGACGAATGTACTTCAAAGCCAAGACCTACGCGTGGCGCGTGGAACGAGGCCAAATCCGACCTGATCTTGGACGTACGCGAAGGAGACAATGCCAAAGGGCTCGACGTGCTGCCTCGCGTCAACGTCAAGGTTTCGCATTTCGAGATACTTACACACGTACCGAGCGGCGAGCCGCGTGCCGTAGTCCCCGCATGGTCTAGGGTCCGGATGAGCGGGCCAGGACTCCCCGCCTTGTTGCCGGCCGCATGGAATACCAGCGACGCCGACATGTCCCGGTACAGTAGGCCCTCGAGAGGGGGGACCTCGATGGTCCCCGAAGAGTATTCCAAATAGCCGTCGCGTCCGCTCGATAGTTCACTCGTGTCAAGCCTATCTCTCCACTTCCTCACCGTAGTCCTTCGGCCACACACAGACTTGGGTAGCTTAGGTGGCAGGCAAGTCACATACGACAAAGTAGTGGTCTCTGCTCGGGATGTCGGTCTTGACGTACTTGTTCGCGACCCTCCTGGCCGGCCGCGAGGCCCACGGCCTCGGGCCGATCAAGAACCTGATCACCTTCGGCGACAGCTACACGGACGAGGGCCGACTGGCGTACTTCCAGAGCCACAACGGCTCCGCGCCGCCCCCGGGCACCGTGATCCCGACGTCGAACGTCACCGCCAGCGGGGGCTACACCTGGCCGCACTTTGTGTCCCAGAAGCTGGGCAGCACGACGTACAACTATGCCGGTACGTGTGTGACAATCGCCACCGCCTATTGTCCATGTTCAGTACCTAGTCAGTAGTTCTGACGCGTTGCACACTAATACAGTGAGCGGCGCGGTGTGCTCCAACGAGCTGGTGTCGCGGTACCTGGCCTCCATCTACGAGTCGTTCCCCTCGGTCATCGACTACGAGGTGCCGGCGTTCCGAGCGGACGTGGCGTTCGCCGCATCGGAGCAGCCGCAGAGCACGTTCCTGCGCGACCGGGCGCCCGACAACACGCTCTACACGCTCTGGATCGGGACCAACGACCTGGGCGTGGACGCGTTCCTGACGGACTCGCAGCGGCCCGGCGCGACGCTCACCGACTTCGTCGAGTGCGTGTGGTCCGTCTTCGACGGGCTCTACGGCCTGGGCGGGCGGCAGTTCGTGCTGTTCGCCGAGGCGCCGCTGCAGCTCGCGCCGCTGTACAAGTCGCTGGCGGACGGCGGCGTCGGGGACAACGAGTACTGGACCAACAAGACGGCGTACAACACGACCGAGTATGCGCAGAAGATGCTCGAGTACAGCTCGACGGTCAACACCGTGTTCGCGTACGGCGCGCCCTTCGAGCTGCTCGTGCGGCGGCGCTGGCCCGGCGCCACGCTCGGCCTCTTCGACGTCCACCGCCTGCTGCTCGACATCCACGACCACGGCGCGGCGTACCTGACCCCGCCGGCCAACGTCACGGGCCCCTACCAGTTCTGCCCGGCCGACGAGGCCACGGGCGAGGTCGAGGCCTGCGAGGACTCGGCCGAGCCGGAGTCGAGCTTTCAATGGTGAGGACGGCGCGTTCTGGACTCTCGTCTCATGGCTTATTATACGTGGGCTGACTAGTTGCGTTAAGGTTCGATGAGCTGCATCCCTCACAGCAGACAGGCAGGTGTCCACTTCTTACACTTGGGTACGGACAACCGCTGACGTTTCATGTAGATGAGCACATTGCGGCTGCATTGGTCGATATGTTGCATGGGGATTCAAAGTACGGGACATGGTACTAGGTTCTCGTCATGTACGCATTACCTAGGTACTTACCTCCTAACTTATGATTACGACTTGGGAATGTCGCTCTGTTGTTATAGGAGCAGGTTTAAGACAACTGTAATACATCTTCAAAACCAAAGTATAACTCAAAATGATTGTTCACCGCTGAAAATCAGCGGGCGGCAATGGAATAACAAGTCCCGAGCTTGCCGCCACGCACTCCGCTCCAAGACCATACAAACCGCACAGACTCAAGAGCGACCCGACCAGGCATAATCGTCTGCGTCGGCCGATCAGCCAGCCGTACAGCGCCCTACGCCACGGCACGCGGGTGGTACTTGACCCAGAGGTCCGGCTTCTTCCACAGGATGCGCACCTTTGCCTCGCGCAGCCAGTCCTCGGGCCCCGCCACCAGCTCCCAGTCGTACTCCCAGGCGAGCCGGGCGAGCGCCACGCGCAGCTCCAGGTAGGCGAGGTTGACGCCGAGGCAGCCGCGCGGGCCGAGCGAGAAGGGCTGGCTGGCGCGGCGCTCGTCTTTTTTGCCTCTTTCTCTGCCCTCGGCGTCGTCGTGGTCTTCGTCCAGCCAGCGCTCGGGGCGGAAGGCGTCGGGCTCGCGCCAGCAGCGCGGGTCGCGCGTCATGGTCAGCGGCTCGACCGAGACGGTGACCCCGCCCGGCACGGCGCGGCCGTCGACGACGGCGCCCTCGGGGGCAACGTGGCGCGGCAGCGGGAAGATGACGGGCGGGAAGAGGCGCAGGGACTCCTCGAGCACGGCGTGCAGGTAGGGCAGGCGGGCGGGGGCGCACGCGTCGCCGGTGATGATGCCGCCGCCGCGCCCGGGGAAGGCGGCGCGGACCTCGGCCTGCAGGCGGGCGAGGCAGGCCGGGCGCCGCAGCAGGTGCCAGGTCGCGGCGGCGAGGGTGGTGGCCGTCGTCTCGGAGCCGGCGAGGATCAGGCTGAAGGCCTGGTTGACCATCTCGGTCTCGCTCATCATCGTGGCCCCCCCCGGGCCGCCGCCGCGCCGCAGCATGTGCGAGAAGAAGTCGTCGCGGCCCGTGTCGCCGAGGGCGAGCCGCCGGCGCGCCTTGGCCACCGTCAGGGCCTGGTGCCGCGCCAGGCTCGCCGCCCCGCCGCGCGGCAGGAAGGGCGAGAACAGCAGCCGCCTGAGCGCGGACGTGCGGAGCAGGTTGGCCATCTGCCGCGCGAGTATCGAGTCGAAGACGAGCGCGATCCAGAAGTGCGTCGCCCCCGTCTCGATGGCGCCGAAGGGCTCGGCGAAGGCCAGGTCGCCTGCGGAAAGGGGAAGGAAGATAGGGGTCAGCGGACGACGGAGCCGGTGAGGGGCCAAGGTGGACAAACCGATGATGTCGAACGTCAGCCAGTTGAACGTGTCAGACATGTTCAGGGCTTTCTTCCCGCCCTCGCCCAGTCTGGCGATCTGATCAACGAACATGGTCGTGTACTTCTGAATCACATCCTCTTGGTCGCGCAGCGATTTTGCGCTGAAGGCATGAGACACTAAAAAGTGACTGGAGTAAGCTTATGGTTACAAAACCGCCCCTTCCTCACAACATATGGCCATAACCCGGGGATTCTGCACCCCATTCCGGGATCAGAGATCTCCCCCCCCCTCCCCCCGAAAAGCAAGGCGGTGTAAGAGAGAAAGGAACGATCCAGACTTTACTCACGCGTCCTCCGCTGCCGGGCGTGGATTTCGGGGTCCCGCACGGTGGTGATGCGCGGATTGGGGTCACCATTGTCGTAGAACTCGGTCTTGAGAAATCTGCCCTTCCCCTTCACGACGTGGCCGTGGATGTCCTGGTATGCCTGCCAGGTGCCGAAGGACAGCTCGTTGGGGCCGACGCGGACCACGTCCCCTTTTGCACGTCTGTCAGACAAAACGTCCAGGAGCTGAAGCTATCCCCTCGTGCCACGACTGACCATGCTTGCGATGGAGATCGTTCAGGGTGAAGCATTGGCGGTCATTGACAAACGTCCACACGTGCCACAGCTAGACAACAGCCAATGAGCTAGGGAACATGCACGTTATCTGGGTGGGTAGCCACGAGGCCGGACGTACGTCTGTGACTGCCGCAAGCTTGGGGCCTGGATATTTGGCCAAGGGGTGGAAGAAGAGGAGATAGACCACTCGGGCGCCCACGTAGAGCACCGCCTGTGTTCATGTGATCAGTAAGGTAATACGGGTATGACGTTCACATGGATCTGCCCTTCGCTGGGACCTGCTTACGGCTGCGAGGCCAGCGAGTACCGCGGCGTGAGGCGTCAAGAGCTGGAGATCGGTGGCTAGAGCCATACTGATGACGAATAGAAGAGTCGTTCACCGTCGAGGGAACCGAGGGAACTGTGCAGGTTAAAATCTGAACGCGGGGATC
Organism: Xylariaceae sp. FL0804; assembly: GCA_022539325.1. Lineage (NCBI taxonomy): Eukaryota > Fungi > Ascomycota > Sordariomycetes > Xylariales > Xylariaceae > Xylariaceae sp. FL0804. Next base: position 2,043,597 of record JAJKLG010000006.1, on the reverse strand, counting down.
TCCCCATATATACCATACCGGTAGGTACAGGAGGTGGTACTCTCGGTGGTACCGTCTCGAAAAAAAAAACGGGGACATGCATAGCAGCGGCGTGACATCGCCGCCCTGAGGCGGCATCTCATTAGCTTAGGAGGCGCGGAGGAGCGTGGGGATTCGGTGATGGATCAGGAGATGGTACGGCATCACGAATCTCACCAGCAGACAGCCTGCCGCAGCATCAACACCGATAGGGCAAGAAGAAGATGAGGTAGTACTGATACATGGGCGATTGCCCCAACCTTCTCGGAGGAAGCCCAGGGGACTCATACTCGTGCGCAGCTTGCTGTCTCGACCTGAACCTCCTCTCTAGCGGGCTCGGCGATGTCATCATTGCCAGGTCCCTCGGCTCGGTGCGGATAATCTCATGTTTTCGTGATCTGGGCCTAGATGCTCGGCGACTCCGGGCTGGATCCGAAAGGAGACCTAATGGGTTCAGCCCCGAGTCAGATGCCAACTTGCATCGTACGAACAGGCGACAGTTCAGCACGAACTTGATCCCACTCCAGGGCCACGGAGACTCTGCGATCAAAAAGCAAGCTTTCTATTGGGGTATGTACCGCACATCCTTGCTCACTCGCTCGCTCACCACTCCAACCGATCATCACACGTCAGGTCGACGTCGCGCCGCTCGTCCCCCCTCCAGACCGCGGCGCCGTCGTTGCACGCCGCGACGGCGCGCCGGAGGTCGCTGAGCATGGCGCCGGGCCCGCTCGCGAACACCCGCGTCGGTCCCCGCACCGTGCCCTGCACGAAGTCGCGCACCAGCTGCCCCAGGTCCGGGTGCCGGCTGCTGGAGTCGGAATCGGAGCCCGGGCCCTTGCCCTCGCCCTCTCCGCCACCGCCGCCTAGCTTCTGGACGTCCAGCGAGGGGGGCGACGTGGATGAGGAGGAGGAGGAAGAAGAAGGGGAGGGGGTTGCGCAGCAGCAGCTGGTCGTGTCTGCCGTCATCTTCGTCTTGTGGTTGCTACTCTTGGCCTCGCCCGACTTCTCGCCGTCGCGAATATTCGAGGGGCTCCTGCTCCTGCTGCCCGCCTCTCTCGTCACGAAGATGCGCACCTCGACGCGGTGCGTCTTGGCCGTCGCGCGGACCGCGCCGAGCTCCGGCTCGACCCAGCGCAGGTCCTCCTCCCGGCGCACCGCCCAGACCAGCTGGATCCTGCGCTCCTCGCTGCCGACGGCGGACAGCGGCTGCTCCGCGAGCTCGAGCAGCACCGGCAGGACGTAGCTGATGCCGGTCCCGCCCGCCACGCACAGCACGTTGGCGTCGGGGGCCAGGCCCTCCGTGACGTGCTCGCCGTACGGGCCCGTCAGGATCAGCGGCGTCGTGGTCGCGGTGGTGGCAGCCGGGTCCGCGGCCGTACCTTTATCCGTGGCCGACGCCGACGACGACGCGGACGACGACGACGACGACGACGACGACGTGGACGCGGACGCCGCCAGCTTCTCCGCCGCCAGGTCGGCGACCTTCCGGGTCTCCCCGCGCTTGGCCCGGAAGACGTACGCGTGCCGGACGCAGCCGCCGGCGTCGACGCGCGGCAGGTTCAGCGGCGTGAAGGGGTGCGACTGCCAGACGCTGCGCTCGGCGAAGCAGACGTAGAAGTGCTGGCCGACGCGCCACGGGTCCTGGTTGTGCGCGAGGTCCATGCGCACCACATCGCCGTGCTCCGGGTCGGGGAAGCGCGTCAGGGACGCGCGCGCGGCGCGGAGGCCCATCGTCGCGGACCCCGAGCCGCCACCCCCCGGGATGTACTGGTAGTGCAGCAGCAGGGTGCGCGCGAGCCGGACGGCGCGGTCGAGGGCCCAGACGGCCAGGGCGGGCGCGAGGAAGCAGCGCAGCTGCTTCCAGTGGCCCCAGCAGGCGCCGACGTACACCATCGCGAGCACGTAGTGCGCCTTGCGGAAGAACTCGTAGCCCGTGCGGCGGACGGCCCAGGGGGTGCTGAGCGCGCCGAGCAGCAGCAGCAGCACCATGGCGACGACGCCCCAGACCATGTACCGCTCGGCGATCCACTCGCGCGCCGTCGCCGGCTGCGGCTGGTACAGGCGCACCTCGACGACGGTCCAGGCGGCCGTGTGCAGCGCGCCCTGCGCGAGGATGACGTAGCCCAGCCAGCGGTGCAGGAAGTTGAAGCTCTGGTAGGGCACGCCGGTCAGCAGCGACAGGACGCTCTCGCGGCTGCCCAGCAGCACCGACAGCGGCGTGAGCGCGTACGCCAGCACGCCGACGCGGTCGGACCAGGGCCCCAGGCTCGTGCGGATGTTGTGCAGGCCGGGCGAGCCCTCGACCGGCGTGATCCAGGTCTGGTACGCGATCCCCACGAAGCTCCACATCAGCAGGTAGCCGGCCAGCACCGCGAGGATGAGGACCTGGAGCCGCGTCGTCCGCCCGAAGATCGGCCGCGCGGCGACGTCAGGGAGCAGGAGCCGCCGCGCGCAGGCCGCGAGGGCCGTCCGGGCCCGCGTGAGGGCCGGTGCCGGTGCCGATGCAGAAGGCCGGCCGGCGACGCCGGGACGACTGCTGCCGGAATATAATAATGTCGAGCGAGAAGACGGACGGGCGGCGGCTGTCCGCCGCCACATCGCCCACAGGAAGAGGATACCGCCCAGGGTCGACCACAGGATGCCGGCGTACAGCATGGAGCGGTCGTGTGAGGCGTAGACCTGGTCGAGGTAGGCGCAGGAGCCCGCGTCGTTGGTGCACGGCAGAGACCGCTCGTAGTAGCCCCAGTGCGGCTCCAGGTACTCGGCCTCGCTGAAGTTCTGGATGTGGCGAGCGGCCAGCTGCTGCGGCTGCTGTCCGGCCATCGTGTCTAGCTGATCGACGCTGCTCGGGAGAGATGGCATGCTCGACTCGTCCGTGGCTGAAGAGTCTATTACAGCAGAGGCGTCTCGCCGTCAGATGACAGCAAGTGGTTCAGTTGTTACCCCTCCGATCCCTTCTCCATCGCATCCCGGCAGCATGGTCGGTATATGAAGAAAACCGCAGGTCTGGGTGGAAGCGTGCCACGCCAGTACACTGGGATGGCGGCGGGCGCTCGCCACAAAACTCCACACAATAGAGTATGTCTTGCTTGTCCCGGGCATCGTCGGCGGGCTCGGCGGGCTCGGCGGCGGGCTTTCGAGACCCGATAAATCTGAAAACTTGCTCATCAAGGAGGCCGTGGCGGGTCTGGACCGATTCACGGCCGCACGGCCACGATGCTCATCGTGGACGGAGCGCCACGGCGGACCTGGCGGGCCACGGGGCCAAGGGGAGCTTGAGAACGATTGAGCACGTTTTTGAGCACATTTTTCCAGGGTCCGGTGGGCTCGTCGGTCCACCACACCTTGGCGTGGCTGGGCAGACTTTAGGTTTGCCGCCGTTGTGCACGACGCCGTCGTGCTCCCGCGCCGGCGGGACGCGCGGTGATGACTGCCACCGGGCCCAGCCTACCGGGTGTCGCTCCACTTGGACCACTCCCGCTTGACGTTTCTGCGCCTTGGATTTATTAACTAGCAGACATGGCGTTTCGTCGTCTGATGGGGTCCGCGAAGACATCCATCTCCCCTCAGCTTGGCGGAGAGAGAAACACACGCTACACACGCACGGTCATCGTAGGTTGCTGGACCGGCTGGCAGCTCCTATAAACGTGCTCAACATAAACGTGCTCAGAAAGTGCTCGTTATCGGCCCATCTTCTACACCTCTACTGCAGTGCATCATCGGCATCTGGCAGTTGACAGTAGATTACCTGCCAAAAAGAGAGTTTCGGTAATCAATCTGCGCAGCACGTCGTCTTCAGTGCGAGACCCTCACTGGACAAGCAAAGGAGATAAAAGTAGCCACTTCGCCCGTCTGCCGTCGAACCAAGGACGGACCAAAAGACGCAAAGCCCGCGAACCATCTTCGCAGACAGTCGCGCGCAGTTCCAGCCCAGTTGAGCCCGGGTTATCATATCAAAAAGCCAAAATGGACGGGATGGATATGGACATGGGCAGCTCGGGCTGCACCACAGCTGTGAGTGGAACCAGGGGCAGCTGCTTATCGAGACTTCCTCAAGACTGACATAGACCAGATGCTGTGGAACTGGAACACAGTCGACACATGTACGTTGGTACCAAGCCAGATCCGAGATCCAGGAGGAGCACCCGGAATATGACTGACAGGACAACCACCACACAGGCTTCCTAGCCGAGTCGTGGCAGATCTCCAGCGACGGCGCCATGGCCGCGACGTGCATCGGCGTGCTGCTGCTCGTCGTGTGCCTCGAGTTCCTGCGGCGCCTCGGCCGCGAGTACGACGCCCTGATCCTGCGCCGCTTCCAGCAGCACGTGGCGGCCGAGTCGGCGGCGGCGGCGACGCAGCTCAGCAAGCCGGGCGGCGACACGTGCTGCACCGAGACGACGCCCCTCGGGGGCGAGGCGCCGCTCCCGCGGCGGCAGACGACGGCGACCTTCCGGGCGACGCCGCTGCAGCAGCTCGTGCGCGCCGTGCTCCACGCCGCGGCGTTCGGGCTGGCGTACGTGATCATGCTGATCGCCATGTCGTTCAACGGCTACGTCATCGTGTGCATCATCGTCGGCGCCGGCATCGGCAAATTCGCCTGCGACTGGATGGCCCGCAGGGTCGTCGTCGGCGGCAGCGGCGGCAGGGGGGCGGGCGGAAGGCTTTTCGACGGGGACGTGGAAGAGACGACTATGTGCTGTGGTTGACGAGATGGGGGAGAGGGGCCGAGGGCTATTTCGATATCCGAGTTCGGTATCAGGTATAACACAATGCGATGCTGTATGGACATGGACGTTGCTCTGAGCGCATGACAACTTTCGAGCCGCAGGCTGAGATTTGACACGGCGTGCTGCCCCGTTGAGACTTTTTTGTTGCTTGGTCGCTCGAATTTCACCCCCTTCCAGCTATTCTCCTCCTTCGAACTGATGTCCATGCTGATGGATGGTGACTTGAGCTTGACAGGCCTACCTGTGGCTTACGTATCTCCAATATGGTACCGTAGACGACAGCCATGCCCTTGGGAACACTGCTCTAGAACGGCGCCAGTGAGGTACAACATGTTGTCACTATCCTCCTAGACTCAAAACAAACAGGAGGTAATCAATGTCAGTATATGGGCAGCTACTTACTCCGTATACCTGTTAAAATAAAACATTACGAGATATTGAATTCCAAACGCGATCTTGATCTGTTCCTACGGATTAGTAAGGATAATTGAGGGTCGGCTAAAAGTCGGCAATACGGTATCCTGCTAACGCCGCTATCCGTATCGCCGAGCACTTTACGCGCTATTACCCAGTGCGGTATGATAACGTGCGTCAGTCCAGCTACTGAAGAACGACGACCACCAATGACCATATCCCTACCTACCTACTTTGTACTTCCACATTTCCTACCTCATCTCAGTCTTCATGACCGCCTCCTCCGCGGTCGTGATCCCCCGTCTCGCCTCCGGTTAGAGGTCTCCACCATCAGCCCCTCAGCCTCGTCGACTATGACCTACTCCTCCTCTCCCGAGGCCGCGAACCCCGCCAAGCGGAAACATGCAGCAGGCCCAGCAGACGCCGAGTCCCGCCCGGCCCCCGCCGTGAAGCGGGCGCGCCACACAACCGCCGCCGCCGCCGAGCAGCTGGACCTGCTGTCGCCGCTGTCGGACGAGCTGCTCGTGCGCGTCCTGTGCCTGCTGCCGCTGCGCGACCTGCTCAGCGTCGCGCCCTTGTCGCGCCGCTTCCACGCCCTTGCCGCCGACTCGCAGGTCTGGCGCCGCCTGTACTACGCGCGCTTCGTGCTGCCGCGCGCCCTGCGCATCCCAGGCTTCCGTCACCGCTACTCCGCCGACGGGAACGGGAACGGGAACGGGAGGGTGCCGACGACGGCGGCGGCGGCGTGGACGAGGAGCGTCGCCCGGGCCGGCGGCACGCGCACGAAGAGGAGGAGAGACGGCGCGAACGATGGGAATGGGAGTGGGAAAGGGGACGAGAACGGGGCGCAGCAGTCGCACGACTGGAAGAGACAGTATAAGCTCCGCCACAACTGGGCGCGCGGCAAGTGCGCCGTCGAGGAACTCAGAGTCGGCCGCGAAGATGGCGTGGCGGGGGGGAATGGCACACTCGTCAAGGTGTCGGAGGGCATCGCCGTCACGGCCGACCGGGCGACGGGTCTGCGGGCCTGGGACCTCAAGACGAAACTGCTGATAGCGCAAATCGGCCTGGCCCAGGGGCCGCTCGCAGAGTCGCCGGCGCCCAGCTGCATAACGATTGACGAGGAGCACGGCGGCGAGGCGGGTCTGGACATCGCGATCGGTTTCACGGACGGGAGCTTCGGGATATGGTTCCTAGACAGTCACGGAGGCAGACTAGTGCGCAGGTACCGCCACGAGAAGTCGAGCAACGGCGAGCTGCTCGGTCTGGCCTTCTCGTATCCCTATCTGCTCACCGCGACGAAGTCCGTCCTCGTCTCGCTCTACACCTTCGAGGGGACCACCGAGCCCCCGGTCTCGGTCGCGAGCCGGCAATTCGATGACGACAGCGACACCGAGCAGGGCTCCGAGGGTGAGACCGCGCGTGAGCCGAAACCAGCCACCGAGTACCACAGCTCTGGCGCGGGAAGCTCAAGGCTACCGAGCACCAAGTACGACGAGCCCGGGCCGGGCGCGCCCCTGGCGGCGCCGTACCTCCTCACGTCGCTCAAGTCGCACTCGTCGCGAGCGCCGCTGGCGCTCTCGCTGAGGAGGACGGCCGGCGGCACCATAGCCTCCATCGCCTACACCTTCTCCACGCTGCGCGGCTGGTCGCTGGGCATCCAGGACCTGCACCTGCGTCCGCCGCCGCCGAAGGCGTCGGCGCGCAACAACAAGACGACGCCCGAGATCACGACCTCGCGCCTGGCGTTCACCGTGCCCATCAGCGAGGGGCCCTCGCGGCGGACTTACTCACCCTCTTCTTCGTCTTCATCGTCTTCGTCTTCGTCTTCGTCATCACCAACCCTTCGTCGAACAAATGACCGTACAGCCCCACCACCGCGACCACCACCATCGCCTCCATCATCATCATTTCCCCCTCTTCCTCCAGATACTGACCCCCTCCTCGACTCCGCCGCCGCCGCCGCGGCCCCCGCTCTCGTGCCGGGCGGCCCGACCCGCCTGAGCTACACGCACCCGTACCTGCTCGCGACGCTGCCGGACAACACGCTGGTGCTGCACCTGTGCACGTCGACGGCGGCGTCGCTCGACATCTCGCCGGGCCTGCGCCTGTGGGGCCACACCTCGGGCGTCGGCGACGCCGACATCACCGCCCGCGGCAAGGCCGTCAGCGTCAGCGAGCGCGGCGGCGAGGTCCGCGTCTGGGAGCTCGAGGGCGGCCGGGCCGGGGGATACGGCGGACACGGCGGCGGACACGGCGGGGGACATGGGCACGGTGTGGTGGCGCGAGGGGGTGGAATATACGGAGGCGGAGGCGGAGGGCGCAGCGTCGAGGTCCAACCTACTACTGTGGCCACCGCTGATGCGAGGAGGGGGACAGGGGAAGGCGGAGGGGGAGGTGGTGGTGGTGATGGTGGTGGTGTCGACGGGGAGGGAGAAGGAGAGGCCGCCGCGGGAGGAGGTGGGGACATGGACGACGCGGCTCTGCGGTGGGAGGACCGCAGGAACTGGGTCGGCTTCGACGACGAGATGGTCATCGTCCTCAAGGAGTCGCCGGGCAGGGAGAGCCTGGTGGTCTACGATTTCACGTGATACCCGCTGGCCGTCGCGTCCCGTCGACACACATTAGGTACCTTACATAAAGTACATACATACTAACGTTACGTGCCGCTCATGACTTTCATTTTTATGGAACTCCTTTGGGTATCTGGAATGTGCCGGATGTCAAGTTCAATGTACGGACAGCGATCACTGCACGTCAAGGCCTTGTGGATTGGGGTGTATGGTAAGCACGTCTCTGCAAACGAGCCGAGCGAGTAGAGTATTGAGGTTGGTGGGTGGGTGTGGTTGGATCTGAGGATCGAATGAGATGTAAGCAGGTAAACGCTGAGATGTCGTGTTCAGTATAACTCACCGACAGCGATCACTACACGTCAAGTCCGACACCGTACCCCAGAATAAGCTGTCTGCAGAATGAGCTGTCTGCAGAATGAGATGTCTGCAGAATGAGCTGTCTGCAGAATGAGATGTCTGCTGAACCGAATCTTGAGGGACATCAATGCCTCGTCCTTCTGGTCCCATCCAACCTCGATCTTCCAATCCGATTCTCCACCCCCGGCCATCACTCCGAAGGTCTGACCGGCGACGACGACCCTGCGGGCGATGAGGCAGGGCCTGCAGCAGGCGCGGGCGCGGTCCGCAAGGTGGGCGACGGGGTTCGCGACGTTGACGGGCAGAGCCCGGAGGCTGCCGGTCCGACGGAGACCGGAGCAGGGGTCCGCGGGGACGACCGGACGTCCGGATGCCCGCGATCCCAACGACATACCGGTAGGCGACGAAGGGAAGAGGGGCGAGCTAGGCGCCGAACCGAACAGAGGCGAGGGGCGGCGCGTTGAGTCCGTCCCTGATTTCGCTTTTTACCGGTATGCCATCGACGGCGTGACATTGGCCCTGGATGGTTGTTTGCAGCTCGTCCAGTCGAGTCACCTAAGGTTGATGGTGAATAGGTCTCGCTGGGAGGGGTATTCATATCGACTTGACCGGTTGTCGACGGCGAGGTGGCAGTGCGACTCCACCGAGGCCTAGGACTTCGCTACTGTTAGAAAAGGATAGGGATGTGAGGAAAGGAACAGGCTGGAGAAGGGGACGGAGGGCAAGTTAAGGGCGTACCGGGGTGCAGGCAGAGACAGTAAAGCTGTTTACTAGAGTGCTGGGGGGTCTGCGTCTGCTATTCCAGTGATTCGATAAGATTCTGAGTTGTTTAGGTATATAAGACGTCTAGCGGGAATATTATAAGGATTATAGAAACAAGATAAGGCTTAGCTATAGGCTGATTGATGACTTGTAGGACCTGGTATGCCTAGAAAAGTCCCTCTGTAGGTGATTGGAAACTGACTGACTCTCTAGTCCGCTGGCTTGAGCAAAACTCCCAGCACGTCGGGGGTAACCTGCAAGTGCAGAATATAGCTTACTATCAGGCCTATAGTCGTACACTCTCAACACCGGAGTTCTAGAGTTTTATAGAGGTCCCCAGCTTATGGACCACTCTTCGGTACATGTCAGATTGCATGCCCTCTATTCCTTAGAGTAGTGTTGGGCGCAACAAATCAACTCAAACCTTGCACCCGAAGGGCAAGCATCAAACCAGCTCAAGCAAACTCACGTTTCTGACTTCCGTATGAGCCAGTATGTCCAGCGACTAACCTACACAATCAAACTGTTCACTGTGGCTTCGGAAAACAGGAAAACTTTACGGCCAAAACGGTCTAGACTACGTAGGTTGGCAGTTGCTTGGGAACAGTGGCGTCTCCAGGGCGCTGTCGCGGCAACAAGGTTAAGAACCTGAGCACATTCCCAACACACGCGCTCGTTTTGTCCTGCAATGGGCTTGAAGTATAACCTTCAACTTGAGCAGGTAACGGAGAAGGCGTCAAGTACGGGCTTTTTCACCACGGCCTATTCATTATAAGAAGAGCACCCGTCCCCCATTGCTTGCCTGATTGTCCACTCTCCGACAGTCGCCTCAAACTTCTCGTTGCCAGGAACAACTCAAACTTCTCGTTGCCAGGAACAACTCAAACTTCTCGTTGCCAGGAACAACTCAAACTTCTCGTTGCCAGGAATCACTCAAACTTTCCGTTACCAGGAATAACCACTTCCAAACAGCAACGTCTTCCACCTCTAAGCAAGCCTTTGCTTCTTCGCTTCGCTTGCTCACGACACAACACAAACCAACCAACAAACAAACAACAAATCAATCAACCACACAACCCATAACCACCACCATGCCTTTCTTCCGCTCATCCTCCTCCTCGCCCGAGGCCCAGCAGCAGCACCACCGCCAGCCGGCCTGGGTCAAGAACCCCAGCATCCTCACGCGAACCGTGCAGCCCGTCCTGATCCGGCGCATCGCGCACCTGAACGCCACCCTGCCAGCTACGCACGCCTGGCACAACCGCGGCGGCGCGACGCCCCCGCTCAACCTCGAGCAGCGCGTCGACCTTATCTTGGGCGGCCTTCCCGTCGAGGCGCAGCCGTGGGCCACCGCGACCGGCATGGACGCCTTCATCGACCGCTTACTGGCGCTGCTTCGCCCGGCGTTCGTGCTGACGGAAGATCACTACGCGGCCATCCGCGCGGCCGACCGCGCCTCCCAGGGGCGCCACCGCCGCGCCGCCGCGGCCCGCCTCGCCGCCCGCGAGGGCCACGGGAACCTCGCCGTCGCCCGCCGCCGCCTCGGCTGGAGCGACTGCCTCGCCTGCCGCCGCGCCGCCTACGAGCGCCTCGCCCGCGACATCCTGGCCGCGGCGCTCGCGCGCCACGACACCGCCGGCCTCTTTTCTTCTTTGAGCCGACTGTTACAGATACACACCACCACCACCGACAGCAACAACAACAGCAAGAAGTCGACCCTGTTCTTCCAGCAGAACTGGGTCCGCGACCCGCGCCTCCTGATGGCCGACTTCCGGCCCCTGCTGGTCGAGACGGTGCGCCGCCCCGCGCAGTACCTCGACGCGTCCGAGCTTTCGCGCTGGACGCTTTCCGCCTTCGCGCCGCCCCTCCGCGCCACCGCCTCGTTCGCCGCCGACTCCGCGGCCGGCTGCTACGTCACCACGGCGGAGCGGGCTTCGGTGCTGGTCTCCCGCCTGCGCCGCCACCGGCGGCTGGCGCCGGCCGTTATGGAGCGCGCCGTGGCGCGGCACTGGGGCCGGCGCGGCGGCGTTCCCGGCGGCGGCGTGCTCGACCGCGCGGCGCGGCGCGTCTTCGGCCCGGCCGTCTGCGTCGCCGCCGTGCAGCCGCGGCTGCGGCGGTTCGTGCGCGCCCGCCCGCCCCCGCCCCCCGACGTCCAGGTCGCCCTCTTCTGGGACGTCGTGCACACCGTGCTCGAGGAGGTGCTCGAGTGCCTCGAGGCCGCCGGGGCCCACCGGAGAGTCAGAATCAGATCGTCCGGCGACGACCACGACGACGATAACGACGACGATGAAGAATATGAAGACGACGACGAGGAGGAAAGCAGCAGAGAAAACCTCGCCCTGATGCACATGTTCCCTGACTTCTCCCACGACCCGAGAAGCGTTGCACACAGGGTGGACAACACGCGTCCGGGAGAACTGTCGTGCTGGTGGTAGTGGCTCGATCCGGAACGCATGCCCTCGGAGTTTGGATTGGATTCTGGAGTCTCTGCCGACGTAGCGGCTGGCGTTTGGGAACCGTGCTTTACGACACCCATCAAGGGGCCTCGGCGGATAATTCTGGTTGTGGGAGTTCAGGCGCAAGTACATATGTCTATCGGTTTGGCTGATCATGGGAGGAAAGTCTGGTATAATGCGTTGGTTATGGTACGTTGGGAAATGGAAAGGAAACCAATTCTCGGGTGTGAAAAGGACTTGAGAAGTCCAGGCTTCGAGTAATGCACCAAATCCGTCCGCTGCCAGTGTATTGTTTCTATGCCGTCTAGTGAGTATATGGTCTCGCTGCTCGCTAAAATCGAAAAAACACATCGGACGAAATTTGTATGTATAGTGCGCCGTACAATTCCAACCCTCTTTCTCGCGGTGTAGATTCCCTCGTGTTGTCTCATTGAGTCTCGTTGCCGCCCGTTGAATGCGGTCTGAGAAGGGGCGTTTCCTCCGTCTGCCCGTCCTTGCCGTCTTCGGCGTCCCTCTGCTTCCGCGGCATGCGTAGGAAGGCGCCGTCGTCGACCTTGCGCACCGCCCAGCTGTGGCCGTCCCGGGCCGAGACGAAGAACTCCTGGTTCTCCTCGAAGCTGCGGCCGCCCGTCTCGGGCGAGTAGCACCAGGTCCACCAGCCGGCGAAGGCGTTGGTGGCCGCGAAGACCAGGAACAGCCAGTACTTGAGGTTGTTGAACATGATGGGCGTCAGCAGCGTGATGGTGAAGTTGGCCAGGCCCCACACGATGACCGAGCAGCTGCTCCCCTGGGCGCGGGCGCCGGACGGGTAGATCTCGGTCGGGATCAGCCACACGGTCGCCAGCCAGCAGATGCCGAATATCGCCGTCGCCACGAAGAGGGTGACGGATCCAAGGATCTCCACGGCGAGGCTCGATACGTGTGAAACGTCCAGTGAGAGACCGCCGAACACGGTGAGCAGGGCGAAGCAGGAGGCCAGCCCGGCGGAGCCCCAGACCATCAGCTTCCTCCGCCCGAGCACGTCGATCGTCATCCACGCGACCGTCATCATCAGGAAGTAGCTGATGTAGTTCCCCAGCGTCACGAACTCTGCATTCCTGACGCTGAAGCCCAGCAGCTCAAAGATCTGGGGTCCGTAGACCGAGACGGCGCCATAGCCGGTCAGGGCCTGGTTGACCTGGCCCATGACGGTAAGCATGGTCGGGTGGAACTGGCTGCCCCCGGGCAGCAGCATGTCGAGGTAGCCGATCTTCTCGTCGCTCTCCTCGGCCTGGGCGCGGTGGAGCTCGTCCAGCATGTCCTCGGCCGTGACGTCGCCGTGCAGGGCGGCCAGCGCGGCGCGCGCGTCGTCGGGGCGCGCCACGCTGATGTACCAGCGCGGCGACTCGGGCAGCCGGCTGATGCTCGACACCAGCAGCAGCGGGAAGGCCTGCATGACGACGATGGGGATGCGCCAGGCCCACTGGCTGTCCTTGCCGAGCGCCAGCGTGACGCCCAGGTTGATGGCGAAGGCCATCAGCAGGCCGAAGATGTTCATCTGGAACTCCTGCGCGAGCGCGCGCCCCCGCGCCCCGTCCTTGGACAGCTCCGCGCTGTACACGGGGATGGCCGCGTCGATGCCGCCGACGCCCAGGCCCAGCACCACGCGGCCGGCCAGCATGAGCGCCAGCGCCGCGCCGCCCCACGTGTGGTCGGAGCCGCCGCCGCCGGGGCTCAGGCCGGCGACGAACATGAGCAAGTTTCCGACCATGGTGGTGACCAAGCAGGCGAGGATGGAGGGCTTGCGGCCGCCGCGGTCGGCCCACCACGAGGCGAAGACGGCGCCGACGGCGCAGCCGAGGTAGTAGACCGACACGATGATGCCGACGAGGGCCGAGTCCTCGGCGATGGCCATGGTGCGCAAGTACGAGCGGTTCGTGTTGATCAGGCTCATCATGCCCTGGTCGTACCCGTAGAGCGCGATGGCCGTGCTGCTGAATATGACGATCTCGGCCTTCTTCGAGATGGTCGGCTTCCTGCCGGCGGCGGGGTCGTCCGCCCGCGACGGTGGAAAAGGCATCTTGGACGTTGGAGCGCGCGAGCTTCCGAGGATACTACGAAGCGAGGAAGAAGGGCGTTCTGCGTGGGCGTACGAAGTAGACCGCTCATCAACTTTCACACGGCGGTGGCTGGGCGGGTATGTGTGTCGCGCCTACGGCCCTTACGAGTCTAGACGGGCCACGTGATGAATGATGGCTGGGAGAGAAGGTTGTCAAAGTGGCCGTGGATCGCAGGTCCAAGAGAAAAAAGCCTTGTCTCGGGTCATTGACGGGAAGAAACCCGAGAAAGAGGCTGGACGATTTTCCCTCGCGAACTGGGCGAAACCCGCACAGGGAGCAGGGATCATGACAAGCCGATAAGCTCCCGTTGCCTTGGAACTTCTGCTCGTTGGCGTGCTTCTCACGATGCAGCGTGGGACCCCTCGAGCGGGGAGTTCCAACGTACTGCATACCAGAGGAGCCCATAACTGGTCAGACTGGTCTGCCTCAGCCGGCGGTTAAAGCCGAGGATCCCAGCATCGGTCCCCCCAGCGCAAAGAGAAAATTGCCTGCCGACCGGTGGCCAACAAGTCAGATCGCCCACGATCGGCCGCAATTGAGTCGTGTGGTTGTTCTGAGTGGAAAGACGGCTTGTCAGCAGCGCCGTGGGGGCGCCATCGTACTGCAGATGCAGTAGGCCAGGGCGGGCCAGGGGTTGGCGGCCAATGAATGGCCTGGACGTGACATCATTCAGGCCCAGCTTCTCGCGCAGGTCAGAGCTCGGGTTCCCTTCAGTCCCTTCAGGGCAATCCGAGGCTAGGTGGCTGGCTAATTTAGACGGTCTGTGTTAGCTTACCCAATGGCAGGGGTTAGAGGTAAGGTGAACCCCGTACGGAGCACGTATCGTGGTCTTGCAGCTTAAACCAATCATAACTCGTACCTATCGGCTACACCACTGACAACGGAGTAGAGACTCTACCGTGGACCACGAGAACAACAATGCTATGACAGAAATCGTATGCCGCAATGTGCTTAATATCGACGATGAGAAGACCAGGAGTACGGAGTTATCTGATGGGTATTGGGGTCTAACAGCCTTTTGCCTGTAAACGCAGATCTGGTGTTGAAATTGTAGGTTGTGGTCAACTCTTCCCGACTCCCAAGCTTCTGTTGTGATTATAAGTCGTCGCAACTCGCAATTAATCGGATCCGTTGGTATTCCCTGAAACTGCCCCTTTGCCTCACGTCTTTCAGACGACCGGCGGAGTACGTGAACTATGCTTTAGACCGTGATATCATTCAGAAACTGACTCTCTGCCTGAACGCCTTCAACTTAGATATGAACGCATCTGCTCTCGGTGTGCCGTCCGCAGCGTCGTCTACCACTTGCACGTTTACCGGAGATCTATCCACATGCAGGGAACGTAGCATACAAGAGAGTCCCGTAGAAAGGCAATGTCGGCGGGGGCCGGGCCGTGGAGGATGCGTTCGCGGCTGCGCTGCTCGTAGAGAGAGACAGAGACAGAGTCATAGACGGGAACCAGAGACGATCAACAGATGACATTGGAACGGCGGCGGCCCCGTCACTTGACGGCTGTGAGCCCCTTTCCGTCTGCTCCTCCCGCGTGTCGTCCCGTCCCTGGGTGCCGAGTCATCTACGGCACGCCTCAAGGTGGTCACTGGCGGATTGATCCCATCGCGCCTGGCTGTCAGTCGTTCTCTTGTCCCGCTCTCAGAGTCACGGCTGTGGCAGCAGTGTTCTAGCCCTTCTCGATTTCCGAAGCTTCACGGGTATAAATATCGCTTCCTGTCCCCGTGAGGTGTAGGTTCGGGGCGTGGATATCGTGCAGCCGATTCAGTTTCTGCAGCCCAGACCTTCTCCCCCGCGCAGACCAAACCTCTCTGTCGACAGCCCAGACTCTCGCTGAAGCCTAAAATTTCTCTTGACTCCATTCCTGTCGATCCTCACGATGCCTTCGGCAGCTGAAATCCCCGAACTACGACGGGGCACGTACGTCTTCCGCTCAGGCAGCTGGGGCATGCATGTCCATGACGAGAATGGCATGTGTGCCACGGCAATTAACTGCATCCCTACTTGCGTTATGTTTCAGCGGGGCTTTGGCAAGATGTACTGCCTTACAATTGCTCCATATACGTCGCCAATTGAGCCGCTACCCGGGCGTCTCTGCCGTCCCGAGGGCAGGATTCTCTGGGCTGATGACAACTCGCACAGTTTCTGGGTGGTTGGTCAGGATTATTGGGATGCCAGTCAGGGAGTGTCCACGGAGTCTCTGAAGAAATTCTCAGCAGCGGCCATCAAGGCCGTGGAGATAGCTGCAGTGAGTCCTAAGGAGGACGATCGATCAAAGGACGACTATCTCGTCTTTCCGGATAGCTCGGTTTTCCCCTACGACTGCGGCCCATCGCGCGCCTACAACAGCGCTCGTATCACATCCGGTCATCTGAGGGGAGGAAGTTCATTCCCAGAGGATGTGAGACGTATGGTTGGCGTGTGGATCCGGCGGACTACAGCTGCCGAGCTTCACGTGGACGAGCGGGATTTTTCGCAGTATCAGTACTCCTTTCAGGGATTGGTTATCGTGACAGCAGAGGGGGAACCGCAAGGGGTTAGAACGGAGAAGTTGCTACGCTGGTACGACCCTGCTTCAACTCAGGAAATGTCAACACTCTGTGAACGGATCACGAATGACGAATCCGATCTCACCTTTGGCGAGTGGGAGTATGGGACCCCCGATTAAGCTCAGCTCGATGATCGACAACACACAAGCGAAGCTGCAACAGAGGCGCGGGCGGTGCGCAACAAGCCGTCCAGTCTGCTAGGGAACGGTGGCTTTTCTCGCGCGAATTGCGAGGCAGTTCTTGGTGATAAGCGTCGGGGAGTCATCAGAGGCAGGGGCTTTTGGACCGGTACGTCGTTGAGGTCGCACGGAGACAAGACTGGGACATTTTGTTTTTTGGCCGGCGTGTCATTGAAGCCACGGGGAAAAGATTGTGTCAATACCCATGGTTCGCCAAATGACAACCGCCGTATTTCCTATTTCCATTGCCCCTATTCCAGTTGCCGTGACAGTGAGACCCTGAATCCTCCACGCATATTTGCTCCTGTGTGGCCGTCAATGGTTGTTACGACACCTATCAGGGCGTTCAAATCCAG
Organism: Xylariaceae sp. FL0804; assembly: GCA_022539325.1. Classification (NCBI taxonomy): domain Eukaryota; kingdom Fungi; phylum Ascomycota; class Sordariomycetes; order Xylariales; family Xylariaceae; species Xylariaceae sp. FL0804. The sequence continues at coordinate 2,027,091 of JAJKLG010000006.1, read as the reverse complement.
CGAGCGGCCAGCAAGGCTGTCGAAATAGCTTCCGGCCATGCGAAGCGCTCTCGTCGAAGTACTCATCAACCGCCTTGTCCGGGAGATAAGAATTCAATCCACAGGGCTGATGAATGACCATCATGATAGGATAAGCCTTCGCTCTGGCCATTGTTGCTCGTGCGAGGTTTGACTTGTGTTTAGTGGTTGACCTGGGTTGAGCTAGTCCATACATCAACCGGCACGAATCTGTTATGGAAATAAGGGGTTGAACTTTAGGTCTCCAATGCACCTTAACAGGTCTCTAGGCATAACGTAGTTTTACCTCGGGAGATTGTAGTCCCTCACGTTTGAAGCAAAATACAATTCAGCGTATTATACAACTGCACAGTTAGTAATTCGAATTACCTACTGACTTAAAAGTCATATACTCAACATGTCGAGGTTAGTTGGGTGTTGATAATGGGCTCTGAGAGATGAATTGGTCCAGACATAGCCGTTAGGATCCAGGTGAGCTAAGTGATATTCACCGCATAGAATCCCCGAAGGCGTCACTAGGTCGTCGCAGGTGGTCTCTGTCGTGGTACCGTACAAGTACTAAACTGCCTTACGACTTCCAGAGTCATTGTTAGATTTGCTTAAACAAATATACCAATAATATCAATAACATCCTGTAAACCTAGAGAGGATACAACATTTGATGAATTGGCAAGTTAACTTGATAGGGCGGTAGCGACGTGTTGTATTTATATTTGAGGCCGAGGGGCTTCAATCATCAATTGGCCCTCCACTCTACCTATTCTCACCATGGAAAATGCATATTCCGATGCTGTTGTGGAGCTCTAGAAGGCGGAGAAAAGTAGGTCTAGACACCGGTACTACTTAGTACTGTACCTACCTTATCCTTGCAGCTCCTACATCCCGATATCCCGAGCACTGACATAAATGCGGACATGCTTCCCCGCTGTCAGTGAGGAGTGAGGCTCAGAGGTTGATCGAAGTTCGCATCTCGCGGTTGAAGAATTTCCAACGTACGATTGAGGGAGCGGAGTCTGCAAGCATGGCGGTCTTTCTATACACGGCGTTAGCGGTGCTCGCTCTACTTGCCGCAGTCTCCTACGGACCTGCCAAGCACATGGTCGGCGTCCTGGGCCTCGCTCGGTCCCTCGAAACATGGCAGAACATCCACGGCTTGGAGACCCGAGTCATCCCGGATACCGTTGCGTGCGAGGACCTGCACTACCATGCCGAATCTGGCATGCTGTATACTGCATGCAATGGAAATATCACCACAGCCGCCGGCTGGATGCCCGGGTGAGATTTGACCAACCGTCGCCCCTTGAGACCATGGCAGTCCCGGAACTGATGTGTCCACAGGGCCCAATCCTTTGCGCATCCAGAGACCGTGAGCCACGGGACGCTCGTGGTGATCGACCCGAAGGTAGGCGAGACCAGACATGGATAGCGGCCACGCCACTGGCTGACAAGTAGCCCTTACCGGGCGGCGGGACTGCAGACCATGAAGTCGCAGAAGCTCACGCTCGAGAACTTCGACGGGCCCTTCTCGACGCACGGCATATCGCTGTACACGCCGCCGTCGGATCCGCAGACGGTGTACGTGTACGCGGTGAACCACGTGCCCAACCCGCGGTGGACTCCGGCCTCCTCCGGGACCGAGACGCGGTCGTCGCCGCGCGTCGAGCTGTTCGCGCACCGGGTCGGCGGCGCGACGGCGCGGCACGTGCGGACGGTAGGGCCGCACCCGCGGATCCGCACGCCCAACGACCTGCTGGCCCTGTCGGAGCGCCGCTTCCTCGTCACCAACGACCACCACTACATGGAGGGCCCCATGGTCGCGGTCGAGGACCTCTTCGCGCGCAAGCTCGCCTGCTGGACCAACACGCTCGACGTGCGGTTCGACCCCGAGGGAGAGGGAGAAGAAGGAGTCGACGCGACCGTCGTCCTCGACTCCGTGCCCAACAACAACGGCCTGGCCTGGGGCCCCGGGGGCCAGGTCGTCTTGGGCGACGCCCTGGGCGGCAACGTGCACTTTGCCCGGCTGATTGATACTGACACCGGCACCGACACCGGCACCGACACCGACACCCGTGCTGCCGGGGACGAGAACGAAAACGAGAAGAACGAGAAGCGACAGATCCTGTCCGTGTCGCACAAGATCCCCATCGACGGCGTCGTCGACAACCCCAGCTACTTCGCGGACCCGTACGCCGGGTCCGACGGCCGCGACTACAGCGGCTACGTGCTGGCGGGCCTGGGGCAGGCGTACAGCTTCCATGGCGCGTACGTGGACCCGGAGGGCCGGGCGCCGATGCCGAGCCTCGTGCACTTCGTGCCGGCGGCCAACGGCCGGTGGCCGCCGGCCGACGAGAAGAAGAAGAATACGACGACGACGACGGGGCAGGAGACGAGGCTGATCTTCTCGGACGACGGCAGCGTGCTCCGCGGCGCCACGACGGCCGTGCTGGTCGCGATCGACCCCGCGACGACGGAGGGCGGCCGCCGCGAGGGCTGGCTGTTCGTGACGGGCCTGGTCGCGCCGCACATGGTCGCCACTCGGATCGACTTCGAGACGAGCCTCGGGGCGGGGGCGGGAGGAGCGAGCTGAGGTGTGTCTGGCGTGACTCCTAGGTTAGGTACCTTAGTTGTCTGCCCGCTTCGGCTGCCTGGGGTTAGTTGTAAGAGAGACTGTGCTGAGGGCGACGAGCTGGTGGTTTGCGAATAGATTACTCGCAGGGGCTGATCTGTTGCTCGTGGTGTACGAATCGTCGGTGGTTGGTGTGTAGGTGGTGTTGGCGACGGAACGGCGCTGGCACGGTTGGCGGGAGGTAGCCATTGGGAATTGGGTTCGGAGAAACTATGGCACCATGTCCTGGTGAAGTAGCACTTTGGTATATGTCAACCCGTCCAAAGCATCAAAGAGCGTCGGAAAGCCGCCAGATGGCTTGCTCCAGCCGACCATCTTGTGGTCTGAAACATCCCTAAGATGAGTTGTGTCACGTCACGAGGGCGAACGGGCACAACAACACATTATCTGGCCCAGTGCCGAACAATCTGCGAAGTCAGCCTATCTAGTAGTAGCTAAGTTACTGTACAGGGGCTCATCTCTATCGGCCGGCAAATGCCGCGGTCCAAAGACATAACAAAGTCCGTCTCCAACTACCTGCATACTGCTGGTCGTCTTCTTCATTTACCACTCTAGTATTTTCCGTAGGCCATCATCTCGGCCACGTCCTGCTCCTCTCTCTCGCACGCCCGGCAGGACGGCTCGTACGTCGTGTCCCTGACGGGATGACAGTCGCCCTTCTTACACGGCACGAAGCGCTCGTAGGGGGCCTTGCAGCCGCACTTGTACCTGATGACGATGACCTTGCACATGGTGGCGGCGATGGATCGGTTTCCTGGGAGACGGGTCTGGTCTCTCGTGCGTGTCGAGGCGCCGAGACGTCTGAAAATGTTCAGATGACAGGACAGGATTACTCTTTTCCGCAGAGCGTTGCGGCTGTAGGTCCTGGAGGGGTCTTCGCTCGAACTGCGCAGCGCGGCTGGAGGTTTTCGGCGTATTGCGTTGTAGCGTGTGGGCAGGCGCAACTACTGTGGGAGTAGACAGTCGAGGTAGTAGCTGTAGTAGTGGCAGTGATAGTCCGGACTGGTGAATTGGTTAAGTAGGTTGTAGGTATGGTGAAGGTCCAGAAAAGCCGTGTGATCGCTGGATGGAATTGGTCTGTTGGTCACTGGGACGAAAATGAGCTGTATCTCGTCGAAGGCAGTCCGGCGTCGTAGGACAATGTGACAATGTGTCATGCGCACAGGCTGAAATGTTATTTTGCCAAGCGCCAGATTCGATCCAGAATGTGCGCAGGATACTGGCAGGTTGGATCGCGCCTGATAGAGTTGACATTACGGACCTCGTAGTAACAGAGGTCGCAGAGGATCAGTTCGGGGTCCATCTTTCCAGGCACGCCCCCTTTACAGATCGGTCCTGCCGCCCTCTTCGTGCACTGGCACTGGCACGTGAAGCCCCGCGGCATAGCTCCTTCTTTTAATCCTGTAGTCCTCGGTCCTTCGAGGAAACAGCAAGTGCAGAGGAATAGTCATGCGGACGGAACTTGACCATCCTGACTGGTAGTGGCAGGGACGGGAAGTGAGGAACCAGTGACTCGACGCAAATAGGAGGAGTCCACTGTCCAGTCCGAGAACAAAGGGGCTTCCACCACCCCCGTCATTGTGCTTCGTCGACAAAGGGGCGACGACGCATTCCGGCCGACGGAGCCTCGAGTCGACAACAAAGAAGTGCCAGCCGCAACAACGCAACAGACAAGGAGCCTGCCTCGCTCCCTCTCAACTCTCTCTACACATCCAATGCCGGCCCGCTCCCGCCATAGATCGGATCCCTCGTGAACCAAGGCAGGCCGAGGATGCTCCGCACCTTCTCCTCCTCGCCCGTGCGGCCGTAGCACATGTCCCAGCGGCAGCCCTCGACGTAGCTGCCGACCATCTCGAATCCCTCGCCTTCGCCGCCGCCGTCCCCAGCGGTGCTGCTGCGGTCCCCCTCCTCCGACAGCAGCCTGTGGGCCACGCCGGCAGGCACCACCATGACGTCGCCGGCCTCGACGACGGCCTCGACGCCGCCCGGATTGCCGTCGCCGCCGAAGCGCAGGCGCGCCCGGCCCCGGCTCACGCACAGCACCTCGTGCCCCGCCGTGTGGAAGTGGTCGACGCCGTACATGGTGTAGCGCCACTGCGGCCGGACCGCGCCGACGGACGCCACGTGCGCCTCGATGGCGGCGGCGGGGTCGTCGTCTCCGAGGAGGAGGAAGGCGCCGTGGTAGAGCAGCAGCGGCTTGTGCTGCAGGCTGGTGTTGGGGATGAGGCCGTGACGGTGTGCGGGGATCTGGTGGCGAGAGACGCGCAGCGAGGATAGGGGCCGGAGTTCCATTTTGGCCGTCTTCGTCGCTCTCGCCCAGAACCAGGTGAGGGGGTTTGACATGTACTCACCTACCGGTAAATGGGTACTCTACATAGGGACATTTCCATCTCGGGTGTCGTCGGCGTTAAAAGACTCGTCCCTGCGATGCTCATAACTACGTCATTCACGTGACTTTGGAAGCTCATGCTCTGATACCTTTTAGCCTAGCACATCCTAATTCGCAGGCACGAACACCTTCTGACTTCTACACCTCTTGTGCGCAAGACTTCCTGTAATGTCACCTTACTTCGTCGCCAACGATGTAGGGCGAGGGTTTGGTCGCTTTTTCTTCGCCTACATTCTTCCAGTCACCCATTGCGCTTCGTCATAGTTCATCCCCTTGAAGACTCACAGCGCCAGCTCAAAACCAGCCAGCTACTGGCTGCTGCTTATCTCACTCGACCCGAAGCGTGAACATTCAGTCTCAAGCACGTCCGAATCACTGTCTGATCCATGGGAGAGATCTAACATGTGCCTGGTCTGGGATGTCCCCCCTTGATGCCCGATTGTGGACTTCTAGTCGTCTGATTCCACACATTTCTGCAGAGTAACGATGCGCAGCGATGCCGCAGGCTGTTACTACATCTGCACTGCCCAATTCTATGCTCAATGTACCGTTAATCATGATCACCAGAGTAAGCTCCACCAGCCCATCTGATCCAGACAGCCGCTTTGAGAAGCCATCGTGAGTCGATCGACTGAAAGTTCCTTGCGCAAGTCAGGAGGCCTCGCGTATTGCTCGGCAGAGTCGTCTAAGCGGGAAGCATGCCATCCTGCTTTGCTTTCCGCAAGACCGCAACGTGTGGAGACGAGCCTCGCTTAATCCCTTGCCGCAACATCACAGTCAAAGCGGCAGAAGCCGGCCGTCCCGGCCGGCCGAGACGGCGACCTGACTCTGGTGACGGCTGAGGGCGGCGGCAGCAGCCAGGGGGGAAAATGAAGGTCCTGCTGCCGCCGAAATTGGTCCAACACGACCCTTGCCCCCCGAACCAGGACACCGATACCGGCCAGTCGTTCTGTCCGAGGTGATGATGGCTTCATCATCAACTACCACGACTCGAATCACAAGAGTAGCAATGGGTCGATCTGCAACGTTTCAATTTCCCCTTCCTTTCGGTCGGACTCCTGATTTTACACGGGCGCCAGGTCTAAGTTGTCGATCGCTCTATGACTCTAGTCTCTACCAACCGTCACGGATGCGACCGCGCCAAAACCAACGCCTGATGCTCCTGTATCTCTTTCTCCCATCAAGTGCCCGTCGACCCGCGGCTGTGGGGTGCGGGGGATGGGTGACGCGAATGTAGAATACGCGCCAAAGGAGCTGGACGTGGGCCGGGGGGGACTGGCTCGGACAGAACAACATGCTCAATGTCTCTCTCCCCCCGGGGGGACTGGCTCGGACAGAACAACATGCTCAATGTCTCTCTCCCCCCGGGACGCCATCACCACCTCCACCGCCATCACCCACCAGCCATGAGAGCTATGGGATCTGCGCTCGCTGGTGGGCACGCGAGCCTCAGTCGTTCGACCGATGCAGCGATCCCGTGACGTAATTCTCGTCCAGACCGTCGAGCACGGCCATATCGGCTTGAGAGAGCTGGAAGTCCAGCGACTCGAGGTTGGAACGGATTCGGTGCGCCGTCAGCGACTTGGGTAGCACCACATTCCCGCGACGCACACTCCAGTTGATGAGGACCTGGGCCGGGCTGCGGTCGTGGGCCGCCGCAACGGCGGCCACACGCGGGTCGCGCAGCTTGTTGCCGCGCGCCAACGGCGAGTAGGCCTGGACCACGATGCCGTGGCGGCGGCACTTGTCGACGAGCGCACGCCGTCGGCAGAACGGATGCACCTCGACCTGGTTGACGGCTGGCACGACTGTCGCGGCCGCCAGTAGCTCGTCCAGGTGCGCTGCGCCGAAGTTGGACACGCCAATGGAGTGCACCTTGCCCAGCCGTCGCGCCGTCTCGAGCGCGCGCCACGATGCGAGCCGCTTGTGCCGACACTCGGCCGGCGAGTGCAGCAAGTACAGGTCGAAATAGTCGAGCTGGAAGCGCTCCAGCGACGCGCACAGCGCGTTGAGCGTCGCCTCGTAGCCGTGGTCCGCGTCCCACAGCTTGGTCGTGATGAAGACCTCGCTCCGCGGCACGCCCGTCCGCTGCAGCCACTTTTGCAGCGCCCGCCCACATGCTTCTTCGTTGGCGTACCGTGCCGCCGAGTCGATGTGGCGGTAGCCCGCGTCCAGCGCCGCCGTGACCGCGTCCTCTGTCTCCTGGCTGTTAGGCGCCTTGTAGACGCCTAGCGCGATTTGTGGTATCTCGTTACCGTCGTTGAGCTGCACCGTCGGGAGCGGCGGCGCGTCCTCGGGTGTCTGGTAGCCGCTGTCCTGTCCGCTTGGCGTCTTCTTCTTCAACCCGAACTCGACGTGGCGAGCCACGGATGCAGCGGTTATGATAGCCATGGTGTGGTTGGTGATGGTGGTGATGGTGACGATCTCTTCGAAGGGATGTATGGCATAGACCTGACAGCTCGGGACAACCGGAAAGTACAACTCACAGCACACTGGGCTGGAAAAGGGGCACGGAGGTGACTTATCTAATGGCTTGCCAAAGGGATGTGAGCTTCAGGAGAAATGCCCAGGTCTGAAGAGATAATGCCTACTCCTTTATACGCACGACCGGCTTTCCCATAGCGGCTGACAGTGGATCGACTTCCAGTTTACACGCCGCCCACGACGACTCATTACTATACTTCTTACTCAGTGACCGCGGGTCAGATGCAGTGCCTGCTGGATACAAGCCGCACGAGGCGCGGATTCGATCGGGATGGGCCCACACAGAAAGCCCCTATATCGAATCTCCCAATACGGACGACATCCCAGCGTCTTCGTGCTGTCGCTTTTCCTGCGTCTCTCTGCCCATGCTGGATGACGCGACCTGGACGCAGCAGCTGCTGTGACAGTACACAGAGTCCCCACACACTCGCCACACGTCCGACTGAATTTTGGCGAGGTCACGAGGCCCGCGAATTCCCGATTCCAGACCGAACCGTGGCAGATGGTAAGTTACATCGCGGCGGCTGACAAGCACTTGTGCAGATGAAGGACTTTGCCTGCCGGGCGCAGACCTAGGACCCTAAGCAGACGGACATTTGATACCCCGAGATCGTGAGTATCGCCCGGTTGGTGTATGCGCGGCGGGTAGAGGTGGGAATAAACTCTTCTTGCTGCGATGCCTGACGTAAGTCTGTGACCCACCGCCTTTCAGGCAAGGAGAGAACCTCCTGGACTACCATGAGGATGATGAGACTCTAGGATCCCACGACACCGCGGCATGGGAAGGTTGCATCGCCCGATCCAACGATAGACGACGTGGAAGAGGAAAGCCGCAGCTTTTGCAAGGCTCATAGTAGTAACCTGCAAGCCCTTTTCGGATCTACCGTTGATAGGTACCTGCTCGCCCGCCTGTGTCCGCGTGTTCTCGTCCGACGCGGCTCATTCGCGGCTGCGTCATACTGCGGCGCAAGCCCAGGCCCATTCGCCAGCTAGCCTGCCGCATGGAACTTCACCAAGCCAAGAGGTCGATCTGCGGAGGTCAGCCCGGCCTGTATCACCCACAGGGCTGACTGTGTATATCATGAGACCTCCCACCGCGCGCTTGCGATGGGTGCGCAGCCGTGCCACGCGCTCTCCGCCCCAGGCGTAAGCAGCCACGGAGGCTGGTCGTGGCAGTCTTCTAAATTTTCTAGGGGGGGATATTAGACAATGTTGGTCTGCCCATGTGTGACACTGTCCGGCCCCCAAGACTCCTTGTCTCGTGGCACGGGACAAAAAGACACCGCCAGTCCTCAGACTGTCACTAAGGTATGTTAACTAAGCCTTGGCATGCCAAGGCGGAGCCCATCGACATAGCACAGCCGTGAGGGCCGCCGTGCTGAATGCTTACTATAACAGGCCATATGGAACCGTCCCTCTGGGAACGGGGAGAAGGGGAGGAGGAAAGAGAAAATATGGGGGGCGGCCTGAATGATGAGGCGATATATCAAAACGGTTGACTCATCTATCGAAACGGCAGAGACTTCGCTTAGCGACATTCATTTCCAAAAAGACACATGGCAGTGCATGGACCTTGTCGTTGGTCCATGACTAATCTACTTATTGAGGACGGCACATCGGCCGTTATTGCGCCGGCTCGAAATCTTTCTACATACTTGGGTAGGTAGTATGGAACGGTTTTGAGAACTAACCATTGGCTCAGCCAAGTGAGCAATTTAGATAGGGGGAAGAGAGAAGGTGCTGATCAAGGACTCCCCTAGACCGATTGGCCTGACAGCGGACGCAAGTCGCCCCGTGGCGGACTTTGCAATACGCGAAACGAGCTGGCATGGAACGATGCTATTTCTGGTCTTCGTCCACGAGCACGACGCTTACGCTGAAAGTCGGCTTCATGATTTGCAACTGGACAGGTGCCATACGGATCGCGGCATGCCACGGTAGTATCTGCACCTGCCGGCCCACCACACACGGCTGCGGCAGCGCGACGACCAAGGGAGGACCGACGAGGCCATTTGGATCAGCTGATGCTCCCAAGCAACGTCACCCTAACTTAGGTACACATGCGAACCTGTATAGGTTACACGAAAACAGGGGCCTGGTGTCCTCTGTGCCTCTTACGCCCGCCCACGTTTCCTGGGGTAAAGCATGGCCGCGACGGCCCCGTCACCACCCACCCGCCCACCTGAACCCCCCCTTGCTAACATCGTGACACAATGCCCTCAGACGCTTCACTGTAGCAGGCCGTGCCGTCAGTCGGGAGCGGTCAGTCGAGCGGCCGGTAATCTCGGCACGGGGAAACGGCGGCAACGATCATGGCCTTCGGCGTGGGTCCCGAGAGCGAAGAGACTTAACCCAGATGCTTCTGTCTGTGGACATTATTTGCGACGGACCAAATTTCACTGTGTGACAAGACTCTTGATCACCTGGTCCCTACTTTGTTCCACATCTCACCGCCGAAGCTGCTAGATCTCGAGAACATGCCGCTATCCGGGCAGGTGCGCGATCAAGATAGGGGTAAATTTACCTCCTGACCGGAAAACAAGGACGTAAGCTGATCTTGCAGTGGTTGCGATAAACGAATGAGCTATGCCTCCCGAGCACCCAGTTCTCGACGGCAGGGATCTCGAGCGTCACCGAGATGGCGAGGAGAACGGATTGGAACCAGCCGCGACGCGCAGACTTCGGTTAACTTATCTACCAAGAACGAAGGACCTCGCTGGCCTGCCTTCTTGATGTCACTCCTTCTGGCCAGGCCGTTTATTGTAATTCAATTCTGCGAAGGGGGGATTCCGTGCGGCCGAAAATTTTACCATGTCCCATGGCTTCGCGTAGAGAGCTTGCGAACCGGGATTTGTCGGCCGGCTGACTGTAAAACGCTATCCGGACGGGCCGATGCGACGATCTCTGGCAGTCGTATAAGCCCAACGCGCGAGCCGCGTCCCGCGAAGCGGTCTAGATAGACGGGCGAGAGGTCAGGTCAGGTCAGGTCAGGTCAGGTCCCCATCATGACTGGACGAAACTGAATCGTTAGGTACACCAGGCCCCGGCGAGAAAGAAAGTCTCAATGGAAAGACCTACCTACCTACCCAGGGCAGCAGACGAAAGAAGACAAGACTCGACTCGACCACTTGAGTTGCCTGATGCACGCGGCCATATGCGGTGGTTTATAGGTAGGTGTCATGAGGCTCAAATTGAGCCGGCCACAGGCTTTCGCCATAATCGAACCATTGTTTAAGTATGCATGATCTTCTCTTCGACGCCCCCCTCGCCCCGACCTTCCAAATGAGATGGCATTGACACGGGAATTGCCTCGAGAGTCGAACGATCGTTATACAAACCGGGAGAGGCGCATGATTAGAGACGGCCCCCGCCAGGCGACGCCTGTCTGTTTGTCTGTCTGTCTGTCTGTCTTGCCGCCCTGGGCAGACTTCGGCTGACTCCTCGCGCTGTCATTACTAATAAGATGGGAATGAGAGAGGGGTACAGAGGGAGCCAGAGAGACAGAGAGCGCGAGCAAGCGAAGATTGATGCAGCATACCAACAAAGGGGGGCTTCCCACCGATTTTTCCAACTATACATGACGCCACGCACGCGCGCAGCACCTAAGTTAGCCGAGAGGGGGGGGAGGGGGTGTTCGAGAACCAGTGAGGTCGCGGGCGGCCGCCTGGCTGGCCGGCCGCCTGGCCAACGTATCGGAGAGGCTACCGAGGAGATGGCGCGCTGCATTATCTAGATTGAATTGTTACCCTACCCTGCCACTGCACTCAGTGCCACTGCCTGTCAACCAGCCTGCCAGCCTGCCAGCCTGCCAGCCAGAGTGCCAGCGAGAGCCTGCCTGCCAGCATAGCATGCCAGCATGCCGCAGAGCTAGTTACATCACGTTTGCCTGCGCGCGCGCGGGCGCGCGGCGGCGGACCAAACATTCTGCGCGGTCGGTTGCAGCTCTTATAGATGCCGAAGATCATATCCGAGCGCCTCGACCAACTAATTTCTGTACTTTGGTTGGCTGCGCCGGTCGGCCGGCCGAGCAGGAGCAGGAGCAGACCAAGGCCCACGTGGTGGCCTGGTTTGGCCCTCCGCGTATGTGTGTGGGAAGAAATATTCCGATAGATAGATAAACTTGTTAGGTAGAAAGAGATAGGTACCTAGGCAGGTAGGAGGTAGGTGCTTAACATGGAGGGAGACGTTGGGGATGCTCTGCGGGCTTTGCTGCTGCCTTGGATGATGAGTCGACAGCGCTGGTGAAGAGAGGAAGCAAGGAGGCTTTCTGTGAATTATGTCGACCTTTGTTCTGGAGAGTATCCAGGATTAGTACTAACCCTAGATATACTGTATATCCAGCAGTCAACTGAGTAGGTCGGGATCTGGTCTTTCCAGGTAGTGTTTCTGGTGGCTCAAATTCGTCGTTGAACTTAGGTACGCTACCTACCCCATCCGGACTCTAAGCCATGGAGGGTTTCGGACAAGAAGATGGGAAAAACCAAAGCGAAAAAGAGAAGAAAAAATCGTCTTTTCAAAATTGCTTACTTTCCCCACAGATCCATCTAGAACTGCGTAGCTCAAAGACGACTACCTGTTGAATGTCACTTGGAGCACACTCTTGCATCCTCTCAGGCTTTGCGGGCAAGCTCCGATACATGTTACGCAGCTCGATTTGTGGCGAGGCTGTTGAGTATTGCGCCGAAGTAAGTTAAGAACTTGAGTTAAAAAGATAAGGAGCACCTCCATATGGAGTTATCTAGTACCTTGTACAGCCAGCCCTCTGGACTCTTGGGCAAAAGATTGTCCTCCATAACTACTAGTCAGTCGTATTTTACATCATAACGATACAGTTGTTCGACCTGTCTTCACCCTTTTGATTTGGTCTATTAATCTGTTCTCCACCTTACACCTACTGAGGGGAGAAACACTGTATGTACAATAAAGCCTTCAGCCGGCACGGTCATTCTTGCCAAGAAAGGCCCTTTTCAAGCGCCGCTATGAACTGCTATAAGATCAGGCTACGGCTCAGATGTGCGCCGGTCTTCCTTGTCCGGTTGAAACTCTCGTAGTCTGACTTACCTATAACGCGTTCTACGGCGATGGCGCCAGCGTGGGCCGTTAGTTGGCATGAATATGAGTCGGACCCCCATTGCAGGACTCGAATAATTCTCTACCATGACTTCGCCATCCACAGGTCCTCACCAAATGGCCCCCAAACGCACTCCTCAATCGAGCAAATCCGTCACCCAGAAGCCACGCGAAGACCAGAATACCAACAGGTTCCTTACGGATTACTGACAACGAGAATAATATTGAGGGAATGGGTAAATAGGAAGCCATCAGTCCATGACATGTTCCCCATATCCCGAGACGTCTGCGTTCAAAAGCATTGGCAGCCTTCGCTCATTGGTGGTGTCATGATGGTTGCGAGGATGAGCCGGCCGGACGGTGCGTCGATTTCCTTCTCCGTGTCCGTATCCGTAGGGTGAACGACATTCCGAGTGCCACTCACCTGCCGTATCGTATCAACAGCCTACCAGAACTCGCAACTCATTCATTCGCATTACTTCGGATAGCGAACGATCCCATAGCCACGGACGCGCCACGCTGTGCCGTATGGGAGCCTGGACACGTCGGAAGGCCTAGCCCATTTATGCCCATGTCGCGGCCAGATCTCAACGAGGCACTGCTGACTTTTGGTGGCAGTTGGACCCAAACCAACACGGACTCTTTTTGCTAGAGAGGACGGGTTAGGATCGAAGAGTACCTTTTACAGCACAACCTGCCGCGTGTTGCTTGCAGGGGTGCAATCCCGTTGAATGTTCGTATGGTTCCTTCACTCCTATCCGGCGGGGTTCTGGTTACCGTACAGGAGAAACTCGCTTTCGTCCCGAAAGAGACTCGGAGTCGCTCTCGGAAACCAACGCCCGGTGCCGAGAACGGGCCAGCGACCTCGTCCTTCAAAAGCAGCGCGGAATCTTTCCAATGCAGCCAAAAGTGGCATCTAAGCCCTGTACTTCAACTTCATCTGTGGAACGGCAAGCTCAGACTCGATAGGACTGACACTTATCCCGTACCGTGCTGAGCTCTCGCCGAGTTGTGAGCATACCACATATCAGATTCAAAAGATGCCCGTTGCTGCAGCCCAAGAAGGCGGCCCCTCCGCCGGGGGCCTCGTGCCCCTGTGCCGCATCGTGACGCCGGTGGGCATGCTGGGCTACGGCCTCGACGAGGCCGAGACGCGCGCGGCGCTCGACTCCTCGCCGGCGACGACGGCGCGAGGCGAGCAGCGGCGCGTGCCCACGGCGCTCATCATGGACTCGGGCTCGACCGACAGCGGGCCCGAGAAGCTCGCGCTGGGCGGCATGAGCTGCCCCCGGGCGGCGTACGCGCGCGACCTCGCCAAGCTGCTGCGGCTCGTCCACGCGTACAGGACGCCACTGGTCTTCAGCTCGGCCGGCGGCGACGGCGCCGACGAGCACGTCGAGGAGATGCTGCGGACCATCGAGGAAATCGTCGCGGAGGAGGGAAACGAGTAAGTGGATGGGTGGGTGCCTGCGTCCCCGAGGCGAGGGGGGAGGTTGAGAGGAGGAGGAGGAAGGGAGGGGGATGAATGCCCGAGATCGCTGACGTCGGCGCCATCTGCAGACACTACTCGTTCAAAGTAGTTGCCATCTTCGCCGGGGTGTCGAAACGACTTATCATTGATCGGCTGAGAGCCGGCGCCATAACCGGCTGCGGGAGCTGCGTTCCCGAGCTGACGGAGGAGGACGTGCTGCAGTCCCCGCGGGTCGTGGCCCAGATGGGACCCGAGCCCTTCACCGCCGCGATGCGGGCCAACCCGGACTTCGACATCATCATCGGCGGGCGGGCATACGATCCCGCGCCCTACGTCGGCTACGCCGCCTTTCTTCTGTCGTCCAACAACCAAGCTGACATTGACATCGACATCAGCATCAGCAGCGGTAGTGGTGGTCAAGGCGGCGCCGCCGCGAAGGATGATGATGATGATGATGATGATGATGTCAACAGGGGGCTCCTCCTCGGCGGCTTCACCCACATGGGCAAGATTATGGAGTGCGGCGGCGCCTGCGCCGAGCCCAAGTCGCACGGCGCGACGGCCACGGTGTACGCGAGCGGCGTCTTCGACGTCGCGCCGATGACCGCCGGCGCGCGCTGCACGCCTGTGTCCGTGGCGGCGCACACGATGTACGAGAAGACCCGGCCGGATATCCTGCATGGCCCGGGAGGCTACCTCGATCTGAATCACGCGACGTACGAGCAGCTGGATGATGGCAGAGCCGTGAGGGTCCGCGGAAGTCTGTTCCGGTCTTCCCGGCAGGACGGGAAGCCGTACCAGGTGAAACTGGAGGCGGGCAGCGTCGTGGGCTATCGGTCCATGTACATGGGAAGCATGAGAGATCGTAAGAGCGAGCCTTCGGCCCCCGACAGACATTTCGGAAGTGCAGCCAACTGACTCATGATAGCTATCCTGATCAGCCAGATTGACGGTCTCACGCAGCGCATAAAGGCTTACGTTGCTGATCAGCATCGCACCTCCCAGGGCACCTGGGAGCTTGACTTTCACTATTACGGGAAGCCAGATAAGCCATCACAACCACAGACAGCTTCGGATGTGCCGCCTCCCGAGCTCTTCATCATTGGAGAGGTACTAGCTTCCTCGCAAGATCTGGCAGACAGCGTCGCGGCGACGGCGAAAGTAGCCAATACTGTAAGCGACTATAAGAAGTAGTCTGTCTGCTTCTGGTGGATCAAAGGCTGATGTATGTCAAAGCATGCAAGCTACCCAGGCCAGAAGGCCACCTCGGGCAACCTTGCTTTCGGTCTCGGCGGGAAGATGACGATCCCACTGGGCCCTTGCGCCCGATTCTCCGTGTACCATCTCATGGACCTCCAGGAGGGCGAAGAAGGTCTGGCCTGCTGCGACCATGAGAGCAGTCCCGATGATCCGAGGCCGCTCTTCACGCAGAAGGTCACGTCCCTGGGCAAGGGTCAGGGGAGGAGCAGCGACGGAACCTCGGGCATCGAACGTGTCACGCCGGGCTTTCTCCCTCTTCCCACGCTGCCGAAAGCCAACGGGGTCACAGCCGCCGGCGGAAGATCATCATCGGGCTCCGACGACGGAAACAAATCCACCGCCACCACCACGGCTACTACTACTACTACTACTACCACTGCTGCTGCTGCTGCTGCTGCTGCGACCGACAACAGCGACCCAGCAGCGGCAGCGGCGAAGGCGAAGGCCTTCCCCCTCCTCCCCGCCAACACGCTGGGCTCGGTGGCGCGCGTGCTGCGGTCCAAGAACGCGGGGCCCTACGAGATCACGTTCGACGTCCTGTTCGGCAGCGCGGCGGCGTACGCGGCGGTGCGGCAGTCGGGCGCGCTGTCGGCGGCGGCCGTGGCGTCCGCACTCGGCCTGCCAGCGGCGGCGCCGGACGACGACGGCGAAATCGTCTGGTGCGGCTTCTTCGACCCGGCGCGCGCGTTCAAGGTCACGATCCCGCGCACGCGCGGGGGCGGGGGCCGGGGCCGGGGCCGGCGGTGCGCGGGCGGCGGGTTCATGGAGAGCGACATACACGGCTCGCAGCGGTACCTCCCGCTCATGTATATGCGGCTGCCGGATGATCTGGTCGCGGAGATTGAGAAGTGTCGGTCAGAGGAGCTGTAGAGACTTGTCACGGAGCCTGCAAAAGCTAAGGCCAAGGCTTAGTACAGCCGTGGCATCATTAACGCTTATATTTTCTGCGACAAGACTAGAGGACGAGTTTATGGACGCGATATTCTTCGAAGACTTGACTTGCTTCAAGAACTATTCAGACCAAGTGATGTGACGGTAGACCAGTTCCTGACTTGACTTAAGTTAACAACTTGTTAGGTTAGTAATCAGGGGTCTTGAGTTGTGCTCAAGCCTCAACTACAACCATACCGGCCCATTATTTTCACGAAAACTGCCCACAGAGGGGAGAAATTAATAGCGCAACTCCGGCCACCAACTTGCCCGCGAAAAAGTCGCGTTATTTCTTTCAACTCACTGTAAAACGAAAGTCGTCGGGAGGTAGATTTTGCTCGTGTTCCTCAGTTGTGTACCGAAATTATGCGTAAACCGTATATATCGCCCAGCTGCTAATATTCACTAGTCGGGTGATTACCCCTGAGCTTTGACAATGTCGCCCCGGACTGCCGGTCAAGTCCATCAACCCGAATCCGACGGGTTATGCATGAAAGTTGATGACACTGCTGCTCCTTCTCCTTCTTCTTCTCTTACATCCCCGCCTCCGCCTCCGCCTCCGCCTCCACCCCGGCACTGGCGCTGGTGCTGGCGCCGACTTCGACCAAGGTCCCGTCCACGTCGCCGCCGGGGATGAAGGGGTAGACGACGTGCCCGAGCACGGCGTCGGCCACCGCCTGCTTGTACCCGTCGATGGGGTTGATGGCCACGGCGCTGTTCCTGACGACCAGTTCGCCCGGCCCGGGGACCGGGTAGGGGGCCAGCCGACTCGGAGAGGTCGGTCCTTTGCGGAGGTCAGCCAGGCTGCTTGGTTGCTAGGGGACATGTTGGCGGCGGTGGCTGTGGGTGAGACGACGACGTAGACGAAAGTTCAGAAGGTAGGCTTCTAGTCTTGGGGATTCACTGGTGTAGAATCTTGTCCTATTGTTGTTGGGGAAAAAAAGCCAGTCTTGAGTCGGGGACATCTCCTGGAAAAGATACTTCAAACTGGCTTATGACTACTGCGAGATGGATGACCCAAACGCGTACTTCAATCCGGTCCCTTTCCAGTAATCTATTCGTCTCACGCCTTCGCGTGACGTCTCCGTCCCACTTCTTCGGGTTACTTCTCCGTAGTCTCTGTATCACTTCTCTGTGTTGCTTCTTCGTGTCACTGAGTCATACAGTGCTACATTTTAGACTTGTGATAAGTATGTAAGTACCTATGTTAGTTTCCTGCCTGAATTGTACACTAATATACCGAAGTATAAATGGTATTAAAGGTAGGGGACCTGATAGCTCTATTCAAGCCCGTTCCGGGATTGTGAACTTTCCGATTGAGTTTCGTAACACTGATGCACTTGCTACCCTGAGCAATACATGATCCGCAACATCAGGACAAGAATATCCATTGAATAAGTTGATATCCATAGTAGCGGTGCTTGTGCCGTTAGAGCGCGCCGGAACGAAGACTACCCGAGGCGAGCCAATGGAAGAGCTGCAGAGTTCGTGCTTGGCATGCACGACCGGTATTAAATCCGTCCCCCTATGAGCTCCCAGGTCGGTCCAGACGGCGTTAATACTTATTTCCCCTTACACGGATGAGACATCCTCCGACTTGAATGTCTCTATGTTATACAGGAGGCACCTCTTACTATCTACCTAATATATAAAGCTCTACCGGTAATTCTCCTATTCTGAGTATGAACTCGGAAACATTGAAACAGAACAGTCCAGAGCACCTCAGCCAGTTTCCCTCGACCGCAAGTATAAACAAACATGTCTTTCGGACTCCCCGCCCAGCTGCCCGGCTCCCTCACGGACCGCGAAGCCATCGCCGACGCCCTGTACCGCGCCGTCCTGTCCTTCGACCTCCAGGACGAGTCCCTGCTCCGCTCGGCCGTCACCGAGGACATCTCGGCCGAGACGCCGGCGGGGCCGGCCGAGGGCATCGACCAGGTCAGGGCCATGGTCTTCGACCACGTGTCAAAACTACGGACGACGCACTTTGTCACCAACGTGCGCGTCGCCGTCGAGGGGCCCGCCGCCGCGCGGGCCACGGCCACCGTCCAGGCGCAGCACTGCCCCGCGGGAGACGGCCCGGCGGGCCCCGAGAGCCCCAAGTTCACCTCGGGGGCTTTCTATCTGACTGAATGTGAGGACCGACTGCAGTTTTCGGGGATAGGGCAGTGGGAGCAATGGTCACGCTGACATTCGTTGTGCTTTAGTGGTTAAGGTTGGGGAGTTGTGGAAGATCAAGGACTGGAAGAGCAACTTCATCTGGTTCGATGGCGACCAGAGTGTCATGATGCCGCAGTAAAGTAGAGCCGTCTTTACGGAAAACGAAATGTGTTCTCCGATCTGGCCAAGTTGGTACATTGTCCTATGAATTGCGCTTTCTTCGCTTCTTCGCTTCTTCGGATGTAGGTACGGAGTACAGGAAGCTGAAGTCACCCTCTGACTGCTCCGCCGCATGCACGTTGCTTACCCCATCACCCTTCGTCAACATCACTCGCCTCAGTCGTGCCAGTTGCTTGTACGACGCATGAGCATTTCCACTAGCCCATTCCCATCATCCACCACCATCTCACGACAGGTTCGCAGGGAGACTGCCCCCGAGAGGTTGACCGGAGGTGACAGACTCGATGCGCGTCGGCCTGCGGTAGACGTGCGGAGTGCACGTCAACATGGGCACCATCCTCTTGACGGGCGCCAACGGCTCCATTAGATTTGCAACTGCTGATCATCTTCCCAAAGAATATCCACAGCTTAACCTGGTGTTAGCGGTCAGGAACTCAAGCGACACCGATGACAATACCATAGAAGTATCGCATGCAAGGTGGGTCCACTTCCTAGCTGACAAGTCACAAATTCAGGAGTAGGTCAACCAGGCTCCTATACAGTCGTTATGAACCTAGACTCGAAAGGCTTTAAGCTGCTTTCGTAACGTCTGATTGAAGCTTGTCTGGCTTTTGAGCGCTGATTAGAGGTCGCATGTCTTCCGCGGAATTCTAGTTTGAGTAAGGTACCATCATTGCGGGTCTACGATAGAAAGGGAGAGGCTTGCGGTAGTTACTAAAGTGGGTGTAAATGGGGGGAAGAAGAAAAATTGACTTTAGCAAGTGCCTTTGAAAGCTGGCATACGGTTTCAACCACTTGACAGAGACTCAAAGAAAGGAGAAAACAGTACAAAGGGGTGTCCGAATGTCAACAGAGGGTCTCGGAAGTTTTGTCTCTGCAGATCCTACTCCATCAAAGTTCGCCAGATTTCCAATCACTCAACATGGCTAGCGAGGAGGACCAATCTGCTGGGCGGGAACTTCTTTTTGATATATTGAAACGCGGACACATAGTTCAATCTCACATTGACCGATTACTTGCGCAATGCACGAGGTGCCACAACAAGGCTCTTCTCCAAGCCTCAACGATTCCTCGGGAGCTTCAGTTGTATCGGACCCAGATAAATTCCTGGATCAAGAATGCGACAAGTCGCATAGAGGAAGGGGACTTTGATGCAGGGCTCAAGCTAGCAAGCGCGGAGAAATATACGGCGATGATAGAATTGGACGATTTTCTTTCTGGGGCTGAACAGTTCCTAGACATAAGTAAGTCTAGAACGATGGGCCAAAGTACTAGCTACAAATGATGAACTAACTTTGATACAGCGGAAAAGCGAAGAAACCTGGTCAGAATTTTCGTTTTTCGCAGCGCCTGTCTATCTCTGACTGGGTTCGGCATTTACATGGCGTACAACAATTTGAAATAGATCACCACTGTAACCGAAGCAGTCATCGCCGAATAACGACTTCATCTTTGAAATTACCAACTACTTGACCAATAAATCATCTACCGGAAATCGGTAAGAGAGTCTTCTTAATCGAGGAAGGACCAATGGCCCGGAGGGGACGAATTGGCAGTATTTGACAGCTAGTGTTATTAGAACAGGCAGGCGAATGTATCTTAATCGAAGTCTATTTGATTCTCTGGTAAATGCCTAATCCTCCTCCAAAGGTTTTGACACACATTGGTTAGTCGCAGATTCGAACAGTCGGCGCTCTGGCTGTACTGAGGACACGACATCTTATTGGCCTTTAAGTTACATAGACCGATGATCCCTCTCTGTTACTTGAGCTTGTACTCTTCCTTGATCATATCCGCGGCCCGCTCAGCCACCGCATACACAGTCGCCTGGGGGTTGGTATTCGGGATCAGGGGGAAGACGCTGGCATCCACCACGCGCAGCCCCTCGACCCCGTGGACCTTCAACTGCGATCCGACCACGCCGCCCATCTCCGTCGGGAGCATGGCGCAAGTCCCGCACGGGTGCCACAGCGAGGTCGCAACCGCGCGCACGTACTCGGCAGCACCGTCCAGGTCTCCTGCTAGGAGGTCGGCGGCGGCCGCGTCCCTGAACTGCAGAGGCTGCTTCAGCAGCATGTCCGCGAGGGGAGGCGAGGTGGCGACCGTCCGGAGGTAGAGCACGTGCCGCGCGAAGAGGTCGAGGTCGACGGCGTTGGAGAGGTACCGCGGGTCGATCGCCGCGTGCGACGTCGCGCTGTCGGACTGGATGTGCACCGTGCCGCGCGCGAGGGGCTGGGTCAGGAAGGCGGCCAGGGTGAAGAACTTGCCGGGGGCTGGCCGAGCCGCCAAGACGGAATCTTTTTCTTGCGACGGTGCGCTTTGTGCGAGCAGGGAGAGGTACGCCGCAGATGGCTGCTTCGGGTCACGTAGAAGTGTTTTGATGACCTCGTGGACGGCCCGGTCTCGTTTCTGCTGCTGCGGACCTGCGCCCAGTGAGTAGAGGTCTCGAGCCAAGATTCCCTCCAATGCAGTCGGACCTGCCTCCGTAAAGGAGCTTATCGCAGGCATGTAGGCGTATGTCGTGATCCCTACCGATGTGAGCAGGCCGCTCTGCGAAGTGGCGTAATCCTGCATAGCCTTCGACACCTCCTCGGGCTCCTGACGCAGTAGGCCGTCCAAGGTCTCGATGTCGTCCTTGGCCTCGAAAGTTATGCCGCAGACAATGTGGTCCTGAAGGTTCTCTCCAACACCAGGTAGGTCGGCGACGACGTCGATGCCGTACTTCTTGAGACGCCTTGCATCGCCCACCCCGGAGAGCTCGAGCAGCTTGGGTGACTGTAAGGTTCCGGCTGCAACGATCACCTCCTTCCCAGCATAGGCAGTGTAAATTTCGTCATCACGTCGGTACAGGACCGAGTGGGCCAGGGGAGTAAGGCTGCCATTGGTGAACGTGATCTTCTCAACCATTGCGTTGCTGATGAGTTGGATGTTGTCCTGATGCTTGACTGGACCATAGTAAGCATTGGCTGCATAGCTTCTTCCCTTGCTGATAGGGTCGATGCTGGCTAGGTTGCTGAAGGCCCCAACGGATGGGTTAGAAAAAGGGTCATCAGGCATGTTATACCCCATGGCCTTGAACGTGTCTTCCCATAGCTCGCGGAGAGGATGGCTGTCATTGCCTGGGAAGGACGTTTGAATAGGCCCCTTGGTGGCAATGCGGGGGCCGGTCAAGCTGGCAATACCCAAGGACTTCGCTCTTGACTCATCAATCGTTGGAGAGGTAAAGGTCTTGTAGTAGTAGTCTCGCAGGCTGTCCCAGTTCCATCCAGCGTTGCCCAAGGACTCCCAAGCATTGATAGACGCCTTCGTTGGGGGGGCATACACCATAGCGTTGGTGGCGCTAGAGCCACCAAGGACCCTGCCTTGTTCGAGGTTGATGGATCTCCCATTCAGACCACTCTGGAGTAGGCGGTCAGCCCGTTTCAGCCTTTCAGAGAAAAGCAAGACAGACTTACCTGGGGCTGAGTCTTGAAGTCCCACGCCGTGTCTGGCGTCAAGAGTCCCTGGTAAAGCGCGGGGATATTGACCATTGGGCTATCAGTAGCATCTGGTCCCGCTTCAAGGACCAGGACGCGCTGACTGAGGTCCTCCGCAAGGCGAGAGGCCACGACAAGCCCGGCGGTGCCGCCACCCACCACGATGAAATCATAATTTGAGGAGCTCATGATCGCCACAGGAATTTGTAAAGCGATGAGCAACCGGATGTGCGAAAGTTCATCATGCCCCTCCTGGGTAACAATGATTTTATAACAGGACGGAAGTACGCAACTACAACGGAAAGGATCCGCCGACCATGTGTAAAGGTGATCCAAAGACGAAGCGGGTTTCCCCGGCTGGGGGTCAACGTCTTGGTTAGCCAATGACGTACGGAGTATGCCCGCATTTTCGGCCTCGTCGTTGGAACGAGTGCGCAGGGCTGCTACGGACAAGCTGGCTGCATAACGGCGGTGGGTGTTCCTGGCCTGCCAGGCCCAAAGGCGCAGGGATGGCGTGTCAGCGTTGGGGCATCTACAACTTGGAAGTGCCCGAGCGTCACCACAGGCGGCAGCATCTTCCCTCGCTTGATTATTCTCTGTGCCGGCAGCCAACGGACCAAGCTCTATATGCAGGTATGTTGCATCTGTGACAATCAGGACCAACCAACAAAGCAGGCTAGGGCCTCGCGCGCCAACGTGTAGGGTCCTCGATCATGTTCTCGACTTTGGAGTCCAGAAGCACCGTCTCCTCCCGGCGGGCTGCCTTGACCAGCATGCGATGGAAATGGTGCCTCTCTCTCGATCGACAGCAAAGCTACAGTCCTGAGATTGACATGAAGACGAATGACAACACTGGGGGTTTTCGGGTAGAACTGCTCCGAACACGGAGAATGATATCTGGCGGCATACTCTTTATTGAAAGTGATGTAAAATACTTCTGTAAATATGGTGGAAATCATGTGGCAAGGCGAAATACTAGCGCAACCTCAATCATGCCACGAAGTAGTAATTGTATTGAGCACTGGGCCATCAAAGGGGTGAGGCCCTTGGATCGGACCCTGACTCGGTTCAGTAGCTCGGCGCATCGCTGCACATGCACGGCTGCTCCATCGTGGTCGTGCTAAGGATCTGATCACAACGCAAGGAGAGCCAGCATGAGAAACCCCCATCCTAGGCGTGATTTTCGACGCAGTGGTGCCGGGCCTGAAACCGAGAGGGTCCTCGCATCCAGTAAGGCGAACCCCTTCGCCCCCCTTTTAGGGTTCTGCTGCACCGCAGCAGTAACATTGTCCATACCTCCCCAGCCCATGCACCCACGACCGACAAATCCACGCCCGGCCCTCCGCGAACCACCAACTTAGATGGCGTGGAGCACAATTCCGCTGTTCGCGGCGTTGTTCAGGGACACGGCGAAGGGGGACTTCTTGCGCATCTGCGGGCCCTTGCAGTAGATGAAGAAGGTGGCGACGACGAGGATCATGCTGACGCCGGCGAGCACCGTGTTGGCGGCCTGGAGGCCGTAGTCCACCTTGCTGAAGGCGCGGTAGTACGGGGCCGCGGCCCAGGTCAGCACGCCGGCCAGGAAGTCGCGGGCGAAGCCGTTGCCGCCCGTGGCCGAGGCCGAGTAGGGCCCGTAGGCGGCGACCATGTAGTCGATGGTGGCCATATAGATGGCGTAGTTGGCAACGCCGATGAACAGGCAGCCGATCATGGGCGCGATCCAGTGCACCGCGTGCGTGCTCGTCCACGCGAAGATGAGCAGCCCGACGGGCAGGCCGGGGGCGAAGAAGAGCAGGTTCCACAGCCGCGATTCGTACTGCGCGTGCTCGCTGTCCGGGTTCTGGATGCGCAGCCGTCGGTTGCGGCGGATGACGGGGATGAACAGCACGTAGCCCAGGACGTAGGCCAGGCCAACCGGAATGAACGCCTGCGGCTCTGTTAGCTCGTAGGTCTAGGCAGGATATAGGAGGGGGGTCTAAATTAGTCGGTTGCTTACCAGACCAATCTGGATCTGGTTGAAGTCCCAGATGCCGAAGACCAGGCCCAGGGACTGGATCTGCATGAAGATCAACGCATCACTGAAGCCGGAGAGCAGCGACAGAACGGACACGATGGGCTCTTGCACGAACATTCTGAAGGGACGGAACCACAGGTCGAAAAGCTCGGACGGCAGCAGGTACTCGCGCCACGTCTTCTTCTCGTTGGGGCCCCAGACGTTCGGCTTCACACCAGACTCTCGAAGCTTCTTGGCTTGGCGGTCGAGGAGGACGGTGGAGCGAGTCTCGGGCACGAAGAGGAGGTGAAGCGTCTGGACGAAGACACCCACCATCAGCTGGATCCAGATGGTCCATTGCCAGTGGCAGTATGTCTCGACGAAGCCTCCGATGATCGGACCGATGATCGATCCTCCAACGGAAGAGAGCACGATAAAAGCCAACGCGTATTCCTGGTTCACTACGCCGAACACTGATTTTTTTCATCACCGTCAGCAGGAAAAACATGCTAAGGGGTCTAGCCAGCATAGCTGCAGGGGCCTTGATGAATCATGGGGGTAGTGCTTATGCCGCCGCTTCCAAAGAATCGCGGGCTGCCCGGTGTCCTATCACCGGCGAGAACTTACTATCTGCCACCATGCCGAGAGTTACGCTACCACCGGCAGAGAAGAGGCCGCCGAAAGCACGGCCGACGAGGATGGACTTGAAGCCCTGGGGGTGCAATGCCACGGGTAGGCAGCAGAGGTTGACGAGTGTGAGCGAGCCCTGGAGAACTATCCAGCGTCCGAATTCCTCGGACCAAGGCGCCCAGCTGCGTCATGCATTAGATGAATTCCCATCGACATGTATGTGTGCATATGGACGACTTACAGCTCACAGCCGAAAGCGTACGTGATGAGGAAGACGGCAGCACCACTGACGGCGTCGTCCTTCGACACGCCGAACTCCTCGGAGATCCCGGCTTGGCCGTTCGCATAGAGAGATGCGTTCAGGTTCATAGAGCACTGGACCAGGAAGATGACGCTCAGGATGGTCCATCGCTTGGTGGCGGAGAAGGACTTGCCGAGGATCTCGGGACAGTCGGCCTCCTGGAGGATGCTCTCCTCGCCTGGAAACTCGATATGGCGCTCTTTAATACCATCCTCCTTCTGCAGCGTGGTCACTGTCGTCGACTGGCGGATCACGTCGTTTCTGGTGTCAGACATCGCGAGGGTAGGGCTGTTGCCGCCGGCCGGCTGGATTGAGTTGGACATGATTGCGATGGGGATGGAGAAGAATGTCTTTGAGGTGGGAGGGAAGGAGAGGAAAGACTTGACCGAGCCGGTGTGGTTCGTATAGTCGGAGAAGAAGAATACTGCCGAGATAAAGTGGGCGATAGATAATTATATAGACACCAAAAGGATCGTGGGGATGAGGACGCCACGCGGAGGGCAGAGAGGGGGAGAAGACTGACCATATCAGTTTACGGCCAAGGGGCGGCGGATACGAGTAGCTTTCCGCGCCATGTGAGGCGTCGTGGACGAGCGTGACGGAACCATCTGAAGCCACCGAAACGCAATTCCTCATAGCCAGGCGGCTTTGCTTAGTTGACACCCTCCCAGCGAGAGAAGAGCGCTACAGTAGGCCGGACAGACGGTCTAGCTGCAATAAGACCATCTTGCTCTCTGGCCGAGTCCACAACCTCCATCTGGGGAACCTGGAATGGGTCGAGATAGTTATCCTTTCAACTGGCATTTACCGTAGAATCTGGATACGAGCCTCGTGAACGCCCCAGTCAACGCCTGATTTTTAGAGCCGAAGTCTTCCCAGATAGTCCACTGATTGGCGGTGTCTTCAGGCCGGAGTAGAATTTAAAGATGTAGGGGCTGAGTGACGTACGAAGTACAAGACCAGATGTCATGCAGGTAGTTCTGTTCGTGGCGTACCGCTCGCAAGTTCTGAAAAAATGGCTTACACAGGACACAGTTCCGAGCTGGTCTGGACGGTTGGTTCTTGTACTTACTCACCGGGGCTGTGCTCCCCCCGGCATGCTACCATTGGACAACAAAAATCATGGCCATTTGTCGGGGCGTAAAAGATGCACTGGATACCGTACGACGATGCGGTACGGAAGAACTCAAGCCAAGGTAACTTGAAGAAAGCTTACCGGCTTTGCCAATGGCATGGGCCTGACAGTTTTGCGCAATATCAGCTCATCAAAATGGATGAAGAACTGATGTGAGGTGGTAGATGTTGATATTTTACCGGTACCAATACCTACGGCAGGAGGGCCGAGAAAGTCGAAAAATCCACAATAGTGAAGCCGTGCCGGCCTCGCACGCACGACACGATGGGCTGTCTGGAAGGATGAAAGGAAATATGCCGTAGACTCAAAAAAGCCATCGCTTGCCGCATCACCTGCTGACAGCCACGGCGCTCTAGGCATAATGTGGTGAGAGAGTCGGTACGATTAAGGTAATTTTAGGTAAGCACTCTGGGTGGGGACTTCTGTCTAACCTATCCCGGTCAAGCCTCAAGATCACTTCATGCATAAACGCACTGTAATGCATATGAAGATATGCAGCTGCTAAGCCACACAGCCACAGTCGGAAGACGAGAAGACGACATTAGGCACTTCCAGCGCGTTCGCCACAGGAAACCAGAAGATCATCAACACCACTTCCTCGGGACGGCTCGACGACCGACGACCGCACCGCACCGCCATGCCGCCGCAGATCAAGCAAGACCTGAACCGGTCGGGGTGGGAGTCGACCGACTTCCCCTCGGTGTGCGAGCACTGCCTGCCGCCGAACCCGTACGTCAAGATGCTCAAGGAGGACTACGGGGCCGAGTGCAAGATCTGCACGCGGCCCTTCACCGTCTTCTCGTGGCCGGCCGACCGCGCGCACGGCCGCAAGAAGCGCACCAACATCTGCCTCACGTGCACGCGCCTCAAGAACTGCTGCCAGTGCTGCATGCTCGACCTGCAGTTCGGCCTGCCCATCCAGCTGCGCGACGCCGCCCTCAAGATGGTCGCGCCCGGCCCCACGAGCGAGATCAACCGCGAGTACTTTGCCCAGAACAACGAGAAGGCCCTCGAGGAGGGCCGCGGCCTCGAGGAGTACGACAAGACCGACGACAAGGCCCGCGAGCTGCTGCGCAAGCTCGCCAACAGCAAGCCCTACTTCCGCAAGGGCCGCGCCATCGAGGACGGCAGCAGCGCCGCCGTTACCGCCGCCGGTCCGTCGGCCGGAATTGCCGCCGCGGGAGCTGGTGTGGGCGGGCCGGGACCGGTACGGACGCGCGACTCCAGGGCCGCCGGCGCCGCGGGTGCTGGTCGACCGGGCGCAAGGGGTGGCGGTGCAAGGGGCGGCAGGAGGCCGTTTCCGAGCGCGTCGCAGCTGCCCCCGGGCCCCAAGGACTACATACCCCCCCAAGACACGTCGATCATGAGCCTGTTCGTGACGGGGGTCGAGGACGACCTGCCCGAGTACAAGATCCGCGACTTCTTCAAGGCGCACGGCAAGATCAAGTCGCTCATCTGCAGCCACATGTCGCACTGCGCCTTCGTCAACTACGAGACGCGCGAGGGCGCCGAGCGCGCGGCCGAGGCGTGCCAGGGCCGCGCCGTCATCGCCGGCTGCCCGCTGCGCGTGCGCTGGTCCCAGCCCAAGCCCGTCGGCACGATGAACCGGGAGGAGCGGGGCGAGATGGCCCGGGACGGCCGCTCGGCGTTCCCGTACCAGCAGCAGCGTCGGCAGCAGGGCGGACGCAGGGCCATTGAGGGTGGTCCAGGCGCGGACGGAGACGGAGGAGAAGCAGGACAAGCCGGAGATCCGCAGGGAGCCGTGGATAACATGCCGGCTGTTGCGGCTCCGCCCGGCGCGGCAGATGTCAACTATGCCAGTCTGGCTGGAGATTAGAGCGCGGCTCGCGGGGCATCGGTTTTCTAGGGACTGCACGGCGGGCATGACATGGCCGGAGTTGAGGCGTTATTAGCCCGAGATATGGGCTGTCGGCAAGAAAAAGTCGATTGTTGTCTTTTCTCAACACGACGCAGGTCATGATTGTACAGGTTGTAGGCATACAGGGAGGGGTATCATCGTATATAATACAACGGGGTCTGGCTCACGCCGGTCTCATCAAGAGCTACAGCATTTGGGCCCGCCCAATGTACTTCCACCCGCAATCTTTACCGTGTCGTTGTCGCCTCGTTCCGTTTCGTCATGTATCCGGAGTTCTGGGAAAGCAAAGCGGTCAGCACGCCAGCAGAGAAGGACGTGAGGCGCAGGCTACAGCGAACTTACTGTACGCCTCTCCCTCCAGCTTCCCCTGTACCAGGTTCTGCCGCAGGATCATGGCAATCTGTTTGCTGTGCTGGATCGCGTCGGCAGCGGCGGGACTCGACGGCTCGAGGGAGGCGTTGGCGTGGAAGGCCTTGCGGATCTCCGCCCGTGCGGCGCTCAACACGCGCTCATCCCCTGATGTAGTGTCCGAGTTAGCAAGTCGCTCGCAAAGTTGCAGCTTCGGGAGGGCGCGCGGGTGCAGAGGTGTAGTACCTTGGAAGGCTACCCGAGCTGCGCGGAGCAGGCTTCTGTAGGCAGGTAGAGCCATTGTTTGATGGTATCTTGAAAGCCAAGACGGGAGTTTCAGCCTGAAGAAGATCCCGAGTCGGATCTAGGTAGGTAGTAGGGAGCGACGAGGTCGCGGGATGAAGCCTTAGCAGGAATAGAAAAGTCACTTGGTGGTTTGAAGGTACTTTGTACTTGGTGGTGAAATGTGAGAACTGTGGCACAGCACTTCTCCAGGTCGCCGTGGCTAAAAAGCGATCTACCGGTAGGCAAAGCTCTGCGCCACATCGGCATGTGGTTGCAGTAAGACCCGATCCCAGAAATCCAGAAGAAAAAAATTGGCAGACAATAGTTGCCCCACGTACTTCACCTCCAAGTCCTTCCCTTGAGAAGCACAGGTTGAACAACAGAACAGGGACACCATGGCTGCAGCTACCATGGTAACAAAGCCGCTTCCCGTCCTTCCTGAGGGCTGGGCGGGAGAGAAGGACTTCAAGCCTCTCGGCCACATCACCGCCTCGACCGAGCGCACCATCGAGCCCGTCGGCCCTCACTTCCTCGCCCACGCCCGTCGTGCCCGTCACAAGCGCACCTTCTCCGAGGATGATCGCATCCAGGCGCAGGAGAAGGCCCAGAAAGTCGAGAAGGACGACGAGAGCGACGAGAGCGAGCCCGAGGACCCCATGATGTTCCAGCGCGAGGCCAAGGACTGGAAGGTAGGGATGGACAGACGAATGTCTCTTCTGCTCTCCCGCAACCCGCTGACGTGTGCCGTCCGATATAGCAACAAGATCACTACCAGGTCCTCGGCCTGTCTAAGTACCGCTGGAAGGCCAGCGAAGACCAGATTAAGCGGGCCTACCGCAAGAAGATCCTCAAGCACCATCCCGACAAGAAGGCTGCTATGGGTAGCACCGAGGACGACAACTTCTTCAAGTGCCTCCAGAAGGCCAACGAGGTTCTGGTCGACCCCGTCAAGCGCCGCCAGTTTGACTCCGTCGACGAGAAGGCCGATGTCGAGCCGCCCAGCAAGAAGGAGGCCGCCAAGGGGAACTACTACAAGCTCTGGAACCGCGTCTTCAAGGCCGAAGGCCGCTTCTCGAAGACGCAGCCCGTGCCCCTGTTCGGCGATGAGAATTCGTCGAAGGAGGATGTCGAGAACTTCTACAACTTCTGGTACAACTTCGACTCGTGGCGGTCCTTCGAGTACCTGGACGAGGACGTGCCGGACGATAACGAGAACCGCGACCAGAAGCGCCACATGGAGCGCAAGAACATCAACGGGCGCAAGAAGAAGAAGGCTGAGGACAACGCGCGCCTGCGCAAGATGCTCGACGACGCTTCGGCCAGCGACGAGCGCATCCGCCGCTTCCGGCAGCAGGCCAACGCGGCCAAGAACAAGAAGAAGTTCGAGAAGGAGGCGGCCGAGAAGAAGGCCAAGGAGGACGCGCGCCTGAAGAAGGAGGCCGACGAGGCCGCCGCGCGCGAGGCCGAGGAGAAGGCCAAGACGGACCGCGAGGCCAACAAGAAGGCCAAGGAGGCCGCCAAGACGGCCGTCAAGAAGAACAAGCGCGTGCTCAAGGGCTCCGTCAAGGACGCCAACTACTTTGCCGACGGCGGCGACGCCTCGGCCGGCCAGATCGACGCCGTCCTCAACGACGTCGACCTCGTCCAGGCCAAG
This sequence comes from Xylariaceae sp. FL0804, assembly GCA_022539325.1. Lineage (NCBI taxonomy): Eukaryota > Fungi > Ascomycota > Sordariomycetes > Xylariales > Xylariaceae > Xylariaceae sp. FL0804. Next base: position 1,996,802 of record JAJKLG010000006.1, on the reverse strand, counting down.
ATCGACCCCGACGAGATCGCCGCCCTCGCCGCCAAGCTCGGCGGGCTCAAGGTCGCGGCCGAGATCAGGGGCGTGTGGAGCGCCGAGGTCCAGCGGCTCGTCGGCGCGGGCAAGCTCAAGGAGGGCGAGGCCAAGAGCCTGGCTTGAGTGGGACTCCATTTCCTCCGCTCGGGGACTGAGTAGAGACTACCTGCCTACTCTCCGTGCAGGTCATACATACACTTAGACTAAAATACCACAGGCGTTCTCAGGCAGCGATTTCTGTCTGAAAACTTTCTACATTGTAATCTACGTGACGGGATGATGTCCCCATTGCGGTTTTGTTGGCTAGCCTTTTCAAAACACAATTCTGGGCGGCTTCGTGTTTGCCCTTTTTACCACCGCCATCTCCACAAAGCTTGTAGACGTCGGCACTTGACTTGTCTGCTTTGACTGCTAAGTCACTTTGGGAATCTCGCTTCCATCTGCGCGCGTCCAGAGTCGTTGATTCGCGGGTCGTGCAGCTCGTGAGTGAGTGAGGAAATGCCCATATGCTCCTTCATGGCAATTGCTCGAGTCCCCGCTGCGTCGAACTGTGCGAGACGAGACGCAACTTCAGATATCGAGGTGGTTTACCTATGTCCATTTAACCACTCTAACACACGAGCTCGTCTCCAGAACACGGCAATGGCACCAGATGCAATGGGCACTGCTCAGTTCGGAAACGCTTAACCTTGGTCTCTGGAAGTCCGAGAGACATGAGCGTTGAATCCTGATTAGGGCAGATAGATACTGATGCTTGATCTGACAATGGGCTTCGGGCTATATGTATCCTTGCAAGACCTGGCAGCTCACTGATTGCCTTGATCTATGAGTCAGAGTAGGGAGGCAAGACCGTGTGTACACCAAGACCACCGCTTGGAGCTCGCAATATTCGACGGTTGTAGTCTCTCGAGCTAGATTACAAGCGGTGGCCCATACGGACACTGACGGCATGGACGTCGACAATACTTCTTCTCTACAGCAGTCGTTTTGAGTGGACAACTTGGCATCAAAAAAAGCGTGATTAGTCGCGGAGGGGTGGAAAAGGGGTAAGCCAACTGGCTACCGACATAAGAGCGAGCTGGTCCTGTCAATGGGAAATATATGCCCGATAGGGTTCCAGATCGAACTTGAGATGCGGCACGGACCGAACCTGGCAGATGTTACTGGAAGGTGAAGGGTCCCCCGCTCGTGTTCAGGCAAACCTGTTGTATGTATAACATGTCTCCCGTCATTGGAATTACGAGCAACACCTTTTCCGAGAAAGTTGGCGAAACCCATCCAACCCCTGCCCATGAAGCATGCTATTGCTCTACGACTCTTGTGTTCTCATAGCCTAGGGTTTGCGAGTTGGATAATGGACTATAGTCAGATCATGGTTTACAATAGAACAGTGCCACAGAGCTCTTGCCCACATACTTCATGCGAAAGCTACCTTTACTAAGTTAATACGACGATTTTACGAGTGAGTGGGGTTATGTAATCGTATAATATCTTTGCAATATTGCCACATCAAGAATGACCAAGTCCTTCCACGTCGAGGGGTCCTTCACTCCTCCGTCCCGCCTCCCCCTCCGGGCCCGCCCGCTCTCTCAGTCTCACCCCGCGCGCGCCAAGGCCCGCTGCAGCGCCTCCGTAACGGCACCCGGCGCGCGGGGAAAGACGACCGGCACGTCCGGCGCCACGCGCCGACATGCGTCCACAACCGCCTCGAACAGCGGCGTCAGCTCGGGTATCAGTCGGACGCCGGCGCCGACCACTACCACGTCGAATCCGCCCTTTCCCTCTCCCTTATCCTCCGCCTCTCCCTTTCCCTCTCCCTTTCCCTTTCCCGCCCCCGCCCCCGCCCCTGGCCCCGCCCCCGCTCCCTCCCCCGCACCCCCACTTCCACCATCACTGTCACCGGTACCGGTACCGACACCGGGCGTCCCCCGCCGAAGAAGCGCCTCGAGCCGCGCGAGCCCCTCCTCGGCCCGGCCCGGCGCCGGGTCCAGCATCAGCGTCGTCACGTGCACGTTGAGCAGCGGCGACGCCCGGGCCGACGCCAGGTCGGCGCGCACGGCCGCCTCGATCGCGGCCGGGGCGCCGAAGAGGGCGCGCGCGGACGCGGGGATGGCGGCGTCGAAGACGAGGCCGAGGAGGAGCGCGGTGCGCGCTGGTGGGGCCCGGGGTGGTGATGGTGATGCGATGGTGGTGGCGGGTGCGGGGGGTGGGGATGTCATTTTTATTTTTTTCGGTTGGAGTTGCGGTAGGTAGGTACCTTGGGTACTCCGTAGGTAGGTGTTGTTGGGGGAGCTCGGTGGTGAGGTTTTTGAGGATGGGTTGGGGAGGGTTTTCGTCAGGCGGGGAAGAGGGGGGTTTTGAATGTAAGGGTTTCAGGCACTTCACTCATGTCAGGACTCAGGACGATTGATTGGGGCTTTCAAGGACCTGAGTGCCAGCCGGGAGGTTCATTTATAATCCCCAAGCGTCAAGCGCCTGTGATCCTAAGCCATGGTCCATCATGGTCGGCAGGCCGCGACCTCGTCGGCGACCTGGGAATACTCTAGAGTTCCATCGTAACTCGTAGGGGAGAGGGAGTAGTTTGTTTGCTTACCTCTACTCACAATGGTAACAAGTGATAATTCTTGTGCTGAGCAGGAACATCCAGGTCTAAACGCTCTATTCCGAGGCCGGTGTGGCCCTACAGGAGCGGAAAGGACGTCTCGACTTGTACGCGGCTTAAGCTAGGGCTCAATACGGAAAGGCGCCTAGCCGGCTCACGTGCTCTTGAGTCTCGGGAACGTCTACTCCGTAAAGTACTTGGTACTGATACACCTCGCAGCCCCTGATTTCCTCGCTACCTACACATCATAATGGCGGATTCCCTTTCTCTGACAACCCAGCCTATTCATAACACACCCACGCGATGCGCGATTTGCCAGTTTGCCATTCATAAAGGCGATGCAGCTGTAATAAGTAAGAGTCTCGTATTCTGCCGCTCATGCCTTACCGGTACTAACTACGGGTTCGACGAAAAGTCCGCGACAACGGTAACAGTAGTCCACCATTCCGGTATGGGATTACAATATGCGACCTTGCCAGCGCGGATGTTCTATGTTATTGCCGCAACACCTCTTACCCGGAAGATAACGCCCCGGCATGCCATGCTCAGTGTCTCCGTTACAAGCCCGCTAAGCCGTCCCAAGAGTTCAGTCTGGTAACAACCCACGCCTACAATTCGCCAGCCAGCTCCTTCGAGCGGCGGGAAGAATGGCTTCTCAGAAGCGCGGCTAGCAGTATCTGTCTACCGCCGCAGGTTCCTCTTGAACTACGCACCGAGGTTTCTCGGCATCTACTGCCCGAGTACGCTGCGTGTTACCTTGCTGCTATCTGCCGGCGTCGGGAAGTCGATGCTGTCGTGGACCTCTCCGCGCCAGTATGCGTTCGCTATATGGCATTCGAAGGTATCCGCTACGTGGCTTCATTAGTCAACAGATCTGGCGACGACAGGAAGGCGGCAGCAAGAACGGACTCAAGTCAGCCCATTACAGTATTCATCTGCGAAGACCATTTAGGCATCAGGGAGGTTGTGCTGTCCCGTTCGCCTCAAGCCCCGCAGGTGCATGCTCGTCCTGGTGTCTGGTGGAGGACCCTGGCCAGCCGCTCTACCACCAGATTACGTGGCTATACCGATGTGAGTGGACCCCGACCCCATAACTTTACAGCCTGCTCAGTCTGCTTTTCAGGGCGTCAAGCTTCGCAGCTTGGCCTGGGAGAACGACTTTGAAGGCCGCGAATTCGGACGTGTGTGGGACGTCCCCGTGTCTGCCGATGCGCGAATACGATTCCATCGCCGTCCAAAGACATTCATTCGCTGTCACCAGTTGGACACCTCGCGCATGGTTTCTGTCCTCTGCAATGACCCCAGTATCCGTGGATATTCATTTTGCTACGACCACGACAGGACCAACCCGATGCGTATGTACGCGCACACTGCGGATAACGAGGACTGGGAATTATACAAGCGTCATGGTCAAGACACTACCTGGATTTACATACCAATAACGAATGGGGAGGTGATTACAGAAATCTGGAAGCTTGATGGGTCGGTCAAGGAAGAAACTGCCTACCTTGTGAGTGATCACATCCTCTTTACAATGTATTACTTACATTCCCGCAGATAAAGACCAGCTCCGACGTTTCGATTGTGGCTGGGCCGCAGGTGCAAAAAGTCTGGGATCGTTACTCATGGGACCTGGTGGATAGGCCTGCTGCTAGCTCTGGCAGAATATTTTTCAATGATTTCTCCTGTTGTCATGTTCGGATGGGAATCATGGCATTCATGACGCCGGAACCCCGCTGGCTGAGCGAACCGCCCTTGCCAACCCCAAACTCCCCCTTTCCGGAAGATCCACTAACTGAGGTACCACCAAGCTACTTCTACTCAGTCGCCCCCCTCGACGACGTGGTCCAAGTCACCGTCTGTCGGAAGAGAGACCGCGGGGTCGAGGCTGTCGTCGGACTGCTTTTCGAATATCGGGATGGGCGCCAGGCCTGCGTCGGGGAGGTCAGGCTCGACTGCTTAGATCGGCCCTTTAGGGTTGACGGGTCGAGAACCCTGCGCATCGCCTTTCGGGTGCTCGACAACTGCCCGTACGCGAGTGAGGTCACTCTGGAGCATCCCCTGGGGGAGGCCTGCGCGGTTCTCGCGACCTCGTGGACGGGAAAGCTGGAGTGGTGGTACTCTGACAAGCGGTGCCAGGTACATTATGGCGAGCAGTCGAGCCCGTCCACGAGGCTATGACGAGCTTACATCTCGGATGAGCATCACCCTGCTCTTCCTGCCCTCTAGGCGAATCAACATTGCAGCGCACCATTGCTATTTCCCAGCTTCACCATCGCCTGCTTGAAAACATCACCAATGTGATTCTCATATATCCAGCCCATATCACCTCCGTCATCCGTGATGATCTTACTCCGAACCCTAGCATCGTACGCCTCCTCGTCTCCCAATTCTCCCTCCTCGACCGCCCTCTCGATCTCCCTCAGCCTCGCCAGCCGCTTCTCCCCCTGCCCGCCCAGGTACGCGTACATGCGCGAGTAGTACGGCAGCCGGATCCGGTCGAACAGCTCCAGCGCCGGGACGGGGTCGTTGGCGAACCGGCGCAGACACTGCGCCAGCACCCAGCCGTCCTCCATCGCGAACCCGGCCCCGGACCCAAACGCGCCCGAGAGCGCGTGCGACGAGTCGCCGACGAGCGCGACGCGCGACGACCACGCCGCGAGGGTCGGCACCTCGGGGCCCGCGAAGGCGGCGAACTCGCGCCACGCGCCGTCGGGCACGCGCGAGAGAGCGGCGCGGATCTCCGGGAGGCAATCCTTCGCAGAGCGTGAGTTGCGTCTTGGTTGGGTACCTAACTTGTACCTGGGGCGGAGAAGGGTGTATGTGAGAGGAGGGGAAAGGACTTACGGTAAAGTGGCTTTCGACGCGACTGTTGGAAACCGGCACCCCCCAGCTGACCTTGCTCGCGCTATGGACGGCCGGGTCTTCGTATGCTCTTGCCTGCGACCACACGTCATTTGCCACCCGGAATCTCACTTCAGGTGCTGGGACGTAACGTACGGCAATCTCCCACAGCCCCTCTCCCACCTTGGAGAAGTAGACATGTGTGGTGGGTGTATGCCACCATCCCGTCTCCCCGAATTCGAGGCCCAAGTCTTTGACAGCGTCCCAGGGGAGCAGAGTACGCCAGATCGTGGTGCCAGTGAACTTTATCTCATAGTCTGGCCAAACCGTATCCCGAACGACCTGTTTCTGTTCAGCACCGTCGAGTTTCGATCACCTTTACGGGTAAACTCACGGATCTTATCCCATCTGCGCCGACCACCAGGTCTGCCACAACGGTTGTGCCATCCTGAAAACGGAGCTCCACGCCTCTATCGCGCAAATCGACCATGTGGCTCAGCTTCTTACACAGCTGTATGGTGCCGGGCTTCAGGTGAGACACCAGAGCAGACTGCAGTTTGGTTCGCTGGGTTCGTATCGGCGGATGCTTCACTCGATCATCACCGCGCATCTTGTCCCGACGATGAAGCGCCTCGCCAGAACGGGCATTCCTTTGGATCGTTTGTCTCAGTTACATCCATTTCATCATCATCAGACCTCAGAGGGGGAAACCTGCGGGACCCACTGACATGTTGATTACGGTCCAGGTGGGATGCCAACTGGTCAGCGAATCCGCCACGCCAAGCAGCTCGAGTACATTCCACGAATTGGCGCCGATGCTGATCCCGGCGCCCACTTCGCGCAGCTCACTTGCTTGTTCATAGATCGTGGCTTCGATGTTGGGGACTTGGTTGAGGGCGATGGCGGTGGCGAGGCCACCGGGACCCCCGCCGACTATGGCGACCCGAAGGGTGTGTCCTGGAAGGTCTACGGTCATATTGGACTTTATTTCAATGTATCCGGAGAACTCCATAAGGTCCTTTTCTGTGCCGAAGTCGTTCTTTTGTAAGAACGTTGCTTATGTAATATCTCTATAACGTTACATGCTACATGAATTGCGTGCGCGAAGTCTCGTGATGCCATCTTTCTTATCAGTGCAAAATACTCCGGAACTCGCCGATTCTGGGATCACTGGGTGTATGTTTAAATTATTGTGAGAGAGACCGGCCCTTTCGGTTGCCGGATCGGCTACGGGATCAGCTGCGGCAGATGACATGCGACAATCTTCCTATCGGCTCCAGTGAAGGGGCCAACACACCGCAGCTTGATGTTGCTAGCCACTCACTTCTGGGGAGCGTATGGCCGATGAATGCAGATGTAGGCGTGGTAAGGAGGTAGGAAGTCACCTGACGCTGCTGACATTTGCTTCGTGAAGGAAGATGACCTGGAAGACCAACAGTCATGCGGGAAGCTCGCGTTCTGTCAGATGTTCCCTTACATAGTTAGAATCGGTCTTCCAGGCGCCATTTTCAACACAAACCTCCGCCTAGCGAAGCACTCCCTAAAGACCCCGGCCCAGCCGAGTTTCAGCACACCACGGGCAAACCTCAAAGACAAATACGATGGGTAATCCAGTGGTGTGGCTGCCTCGCTGGGTCAGGGTAGTATTAATGACAAAGAAGGGGGAGAACAGGCCAACGAAGCTGCAGTTGTGAGCCCGATTACCCCTATTTATACTTTAATTTCCCTGGTAACAGGTAGTTATCTGGGCGTTTTACCGGACCCTCACAATCAAAAGTCCCTCCCGGTTTCTGTTATTTGAGACGTCTCGAACCATGAGCCTTGCCGCTCGCGACGCCATCATTGTCGACCAACAGGCATATAACTTATGGGCTCAGACCCTCGCCCCAGCGACTCCCCGCAAAAGCCAACTCAAAGCTTGTCCGTTCAGAGGTCGGGGCGGGTACGGGAGCATGCAGGGTTCGATCCTGAACCAGATGGCAGCACTTCGGCCGCCGCACGCTTCAGTTACTGTCCTCCGATATAGCGATGACCTTCGACATCCTCTCACAGAAAGCGGCATGAGTAATCTAATATAAAATCATACAGAACTATCCCACGTCATATAACATTGAGTATTGATGTCAAAGTAAACTACCTAGGGTATATTCACGATAGTATCTGAGGTTGACTTGGCTGGCGTTGCTATAGGAGTGGTGCAACCGACATTAGTTGCTGATCCACCAAGACGCCTCCTCCACAGCCACGTTCAAAGCAGACTACTGGGCGGACTTGCTGGATCACTACACTCTAGGTACAACACATACGACTAGTAGGGAATGACTGGATTCCCAACCACCTGAGTTATGGTTACAAAGATGCATTCTCGTAACGTATCGAGACGGGTTCTCGAAGAATTTAGGAGTTTCCAACAAAGGGAGACATTAGCGGTGTTCCATTTATTATATCGAACTTGAGCTTGAAGATCTGTATCCAGGTTTCTTCCTGAGTAACAGGAAGAGAGCGTCGGCAGAGTCCAGCACACCTCAAGTACTTACTGGTCCGGAACCATGGGGCCACACAGGGCACAGAGCTCCTCGTCGATAATCTCCACCATTCTGCGGAGGTACGTCACGTCAGACTCGTCCCCGTCGTCGGCAACACAATCCTCCTCGTCCTCGGCGACCTGGGCGTGTATCTGCGCCCACAGTCCTCCGGCGGCGGCGTCGCGCACGGCCGCCACCTGCCACAGCCGCAGCCCCTCCAGCAGGTCCTCCTCGGGGGCCTCCCAGTCCAGGGCGCCCCTCTCCTCCTCCTCCCGCTCGGCGGCCGCGAGCCCGCCCTCGAGGAAGACGCGCACGCAGGCGGCGTGCAGGCCGAAGAGCGCGCGCGCCGCCACGGTCACGTCGGCGGTGAACTCCGCCGCAAGCGCCGGGGGGCCCGCGAACCCCGTCCACGCGAAGGCGCGCAGCATGAAGTGCGCGATGTGGTCCTCGACGGCCCAGCCGGCCTTGTGCTCCAGGGGGGTCGCGCGGCCCCACGCCGGCAGGGGCCGCGTGAGCCCCGCGAGGAAGAGGCGCACCAGACGCGAGGGGTCGATCTCGTGAGCAGAGGGGCTGTGGGCCGCGAACTCCCGCACCATGTGGTGCACCGCCGGCGAGTCCATGAGCTGCATGATGGGCAGGGGGCACGAGGCGTCGAGGGCGAGGGCGAGGCAGCTGCCCATGCTGACGAAGGGCTTCGTGTGCAGCGCGATGCTGTCCGGCAGGGTGTAGTTGTTGCTCCGTCGCGTCGGGTCGCTCTCGAGCTGGAGGCTCTCGAGGAGGGCCTCGGTCGACAGGTTCTTAGAGACGCTCATCTTTCTCCGGAAGTCCGATAGTTAGATACAGAAAAAACTCGTCTCGAAAGCGAGTCTCAAAATTTTGCGGTTGAGATGAGCAGTATGTTACTGGAGTTTCCGTGCCAAGTTGAAGTTGAGATTGTTGAACTATTCTCTGCCTGGGGATTCAGCAAATATAAATACAACTTGCGGGTGTTTTCGTGATGCCGACAGGCCATGCCTTTGTATGAAAGATGACGGAGTTGCTATCTGAATAACAAAGGCATTCTTCGCAGGTCAGGTTGTCTGATTGACTTTGTTACAGATGTAAAATTGATTCAAACTCTGAGCAACAATGCAGCATTGCGCAGCACTCGGCAGGTATTTCAGAACGACCTCTTTATGTCAAATATACACCAAGAAATTTCTTCGACCTCATGATCGAACTAGCGTAGATTCCTACTTGGTCCAAGTGGCTCAGCAAACCGAAGAACACGGTTGCGAAGTCCTGGTGAGTGATGAACGCGGTAGTTAGAAGCTGGGACTAAGAAATTCAGCGCTAGAATGGTATTATTCCCCACGACAATAGGTAGCTACCTTCCTACAGTACCTACGAGACACGCTCGACATGCTTGAAGACGCGATTGCCGAGCCACCAGTCCACCGCGCCATCTCGTCAGCGAATTCGGCCATGTCCTCGACGAGCACGACGCTGCTGCGCCCGCCGCCGCCGCCGCCGCCACGCCGCCGAGAGGGAGAGGACGCGGACTCCGAGGTGGGGTAGGTACGGACGGACGGTATCGATGCGCGGCTCCGTGAAGGTGGGGTACGCGGCTCGGAGAAAGTGGGGCTGTAGAGCGGGAGCTGGCCCGGGGCATACAAAGATTCTGTGCTGACCATCGTCATTCGCCGTAGCGCATTATGGTGCCGATACTACTTTCCCTCTCAGAGGAGCGTTCGCCGTATGGTGAGTTTATCTGAGAGCAGAATATATAACTCACAAGCCTATGAGCACGAAATATGTTAAGTCTGCATCAAGTCTACTTCCCCGGCTGATTCGTGATCCTCATACCTGTCCATTCATGTCAATGCGCATTGATAATCCAGTCGAGTGAGCGTACAGCAGTAAGCTCATAAACTTATAGCCACATATGATGATTAAAGACTAGCACAGCCTTTTCCAAGAGATAAGGTGCCAAGTTGAGCCGCCCATGGAGATCTCTGCGGAGGTACGTTAATAGACGTGAGGCTGAAACCAGCAATCTGTGCGACGCCAGAGGTCGGAGGTGAGAAAAATAACCCAAGATCCATGGCCATTGGCGGGTAGACCTGCAGTGGGATCTCCGTCAGCTGTGATTAACCCCGATGCGACTGACAGCACGTTTTTCGGCACCGAAGCGTTTCGTTTCTGCCTTGCAGCGCAGATCTGCACCCGGCACTTTGATTGACACGCGCTTCTCGTCTATTCCATGTGCCGCCGTCGTACCACACCCTTTAAGAGACCTATCTTACTCGCTTGCATCAGCCATGCGCGCGCGGGAGAGCCCGTCTGAACCAGGATGGCAGATCATAGCATGATCACCGAGGCGGCTCTGTGGAATGTGGCTGGCACTCGCATCACCAAGGCGCCTTGATGCTGACGAGATTGGCGATGTTAGGATAGCGGCTTTGGGTACATGACTACCGGCACATATCTACTGGGTACAAACTCGTACAATTTAGCCCAAAGTATTATACGCCAACGATACAACAAGCTTAATCGAGTGAAAGACAGAACAGCACGGTATAGTTCGATTCAAGATAGGGGCTAGATAGTGTCGGAGTGCCGATAGCAAAACCGAAACAGTCTTATCGGAATATTCTACGGGATGGATGAACAGCTCATCAGGTGAGCTTAGGGTTTGAAGTCCCATGCGTGATATGTCGCCCAGGGTAACGTCCCGCACGCGGCACGACAGACCAGAGCCTCCAGGCGAGACCTTGTCGTTCGGCAGTTCAGAGTCTGTGCGGCCGCACTGCGGCAAACAAACGTGGGTCGATATTAGGTATGGTAGGTGGAATAATTTGGCTCGCCGGGGAGGACGATTCCCTGAATGTATGATAACGTCCCGAAGCAGACATGAGGCTATTCCGGAATCCCGGTAATTCGGCTGCCTAACAGCAACCCTTGGCGGGACTTAGGTATGATGTCGTGAGGTCCCGTTTAATCCTCGAATTCGAAGCTGCCAATGGCCGGCTCGGACTTTCACCCGGGGCTGCCCCACGTCAGAAATAGAAATAAGGTTGTGACGGCGTCAACGGCCCCTCGGAACGGCCCCCACACACTAGTACTACCTAAGTTAGTAGCACTACCCCCTTGTCACCCTCCGCATCTCCTAAAAATCGAGACGGGCAACGAGTCTGGCAAGACGCACTCGACAACTCCGTGAACGCTACGCATATAGTACCAACGGTACTCCGTCAACCTGACCAACACACTGCTTCAAGGGATGGCAGTCGGCGGGCGCACTCGCAGTCCAGTTCTGTGAGTCAAACCCCCAATAGCCGTCCAATAACGTCAACCTACGGTGCGGCCGCTCTATCCACCGACAGTCAAGCGGCGCGGTTCTCTCAGCTCGCACTCGGCCCACTGGCCTGGGACGCAGGGAGTTTTCGGCAGAGCCATCGGCTCGGGCCCGTGGAAATATCGCTGGTCTAGCTCTCCATCTGGGGCAAACTGGGATTTTATCTTGGTGCCTAGGTGGGATTGAAGCCCCCTCCCGGCCGGATAGGGCTGCAGGCCAGAAGGAGTACAGCGACGAGACAGTCTCGCCATTCCTGGATTACACGAGTTCAGAATGGGACCATGCGGACCACGGCAAGACGGTGCGGCCTTGCCTCACTGTGTCATGAGATGGGTAGGAGGGCTTCCCTGACGTTATATCGAGCGGGCCGAGAGCGAAGGCCCAAGGGTAGCACCCGTCTGTCTGGGATTGATCAAGCTCAGTCCGCTGGGTGGCGCCGTTGCCATTGCCATCTGCCGAGTGCGGCTAATCCAGAGCCCCAGTACGGATAAGCCACCTGAACAGGGAGACAGGCCCCTGGGCCTGTCTATACCAGAGTCTCCTGTCGATTGGGACCAATCACCATGGGTCACAGCCATGACCGTTCAGCCTTATGCCAGCCGTTGCATCTTGTGAGATGAAGTCACGTCTTCTCCATGGCACGACACATCCCCAGACCTGATAAACCCTGGCCAGGAATACTCAAACGCGGTCTAGAGCCCCCCACAAGCAATGCCATTTTCGGCGGTGGCCATGTGCAGCTCGGACAGATCGACACTGCCCCTGTCATCGAGTCCAGCGCCGGAGGGTATATGATCTGGTGAGAATGCAGGATGAACTGAGCCTCAGGCCCTATACGTCCTGGATCACCAAGTTGGCACAGCATATATATGTCTGATCAAGCCAACGCGCTCAAAAAGTGTCAGACCAACTACATACCACCTCACGATACGCTGAACACTTAAAGCAGCATGGACGGCCTACTACTTGATCCACGGCTGCTTCAGCATGACCAGCAGCAAGAACGAAGCTCGTCCTATAGTCTGAGTTCACCGTCCTCCTTCACCAGTGGCCCCCCCGACGACATGGCCGAGCCACCCTTGACCATCCGCGTCGCCATACTCGGCGGCGGCCTGGCCGGCGCCGCCCTGCTGCGCGGGCTCCTGAAGTACCCCCACATCGCCGCCGACATGTACGAGGCCCGGCCCGCCTTCCGGGAGGAGGGCCAGGCCATCGCCGTCACCCCGGTGGCCGAGCAGATGTTGGAGGCCCTGTCCCCCTCTCTCAGGGGTTGCCTCGACCGGGCCGGCGCCGTCCGCACCACCATCGAGACGCGCAGGGCGACGGGCCCCGAGGCCGGCCGTCGGCTGCTCCCCGACGTCGAGGACCACCTCCTCGACGCACGCTCCCAGCTGCGAACCGTCAGCCCGCAGGCCCTCATGCACGAGCTGCTGAGAGGCGTCCCGCCGCGCCAGGTGCACACCAACGCGCGGATAGCGTCCATCGCCGAGCCGCCGACACCCAACAACAGCAGTGGCGGCCCCAATGGCGGCGGCGGCGGCGGAGGCGTGCTGCTCACGTTCGCGGACGGGACGAGGAAGCGATACGATGCCATGGTGGGCGCGGACGGCATCCACGGCGTGTCCCGGCGGCACGTGCTGGGCCATGACAACGGCGACGACGACGACGACGCGGCTGCGCTCGCGGCGCCCGAGCCCACGGGCGTCTGGTCGCTGCCGGTGGTGGTGCCGCTCGCGCGGGCGCGCGAGGCCATGGGGGGCGGTCCCGGTGGGAGCGAGTTCCTCGACCCGCGTCGCGGCCCGCGCCAGGTCTCGTGGGTCGGCGACGGCTTCGTCCTGCAGCAGGCGCTCGTCGACGGCGGCGACGAGGTCGAGGTCTCGGTGTCGGTGAGGCACGATCGCAGTGACGGCGGCGGTGGAGTTGATGGTGGTGGTGATAGAGGTGGTGGTGGAGGAGGAGAGGGGGCCGCGGAGGAGAGCCCCTGGGCGCGCCTGTTCACGCCCGGCGAGTTCAGGGGGATCTTTGCAACGGCACAGCTGCCGCCGTGTCGGGGAATTGTCAATGTGAGTATTTTCCCACGGCGACTTGGCATCGACTTCACTCACTCCTTGCTCCATCTCTATCCATCTATGCCTATACACCGAATCATGCATGCCAGACCCAAACCCACTCACTCTCCCCGCAGCTCATCCAATCCGTCTACACCGTCCAGCTCGCCGGCCTCACGCAGATGCAGCACCGACCCGGCGCCGCGCGCCGCCACGCCACCGCCCGCGCCGCCCTCGTCGGCGACGCCGCCCACGCCTCCCCCGCCCTGCAGGCCGACCGGTTCCGCGCCGCCGCCCACCTCGAGCAGGCCCTCGTCCTCGCCGCGCTGCTGGGCAGCGGCACCGCCGCCGCCGCCGACCTCAACACCAATACCAATATTACCAACACCAACACCAACACCAATACCAATTCCCATTCCCATTCCCACACCGACACCGCTGCCGCTGCTGCCGCCGCTGCTGCTGCTGCTGTCCCCGCCGCCATGGCCGCCTACGACGCCGTCTACCGGCCGCGGGCAGAGCGCGCCGCGGGGCGGGGTCGCGAACGCGCTCGTGTTCTGCTGGGCGGCGGCGGCGGCGGCGCTAGGGGGGACGGGGATGGGGACCTGGTGGTGGAGAGCGAGAGAGAGGGAGAGGGAGATGGAGATGCCTGGGAGGATGTCGAGCGGCGCGTCCTAGCGGCTGTTGACCTCATGGCGCGGATGCTGAGTGAGGGGAGGAGCGTCGGGCTGTAGTGCTGGATGGATGGATGGACGGGTGGTCAGATGCATAGGTGGGTGCAATGGTGGCGGTGCCGCGCGGGCGTTTGCCGGCCGGTAGTGTTGCGGCGTCAGGTCTGTATTTGGGTGCATTCGGCGGCCGGCATGATATCTATCTTTCCATCATGGCTTTTCTGCATCGTGAGATTCGGCGATGTACGGAAAGGGAGCTCGAAACTCGTATCGTTCCGTAGTATGTATATGTCCAGTAGGATGGCAGCCAAGAGCATATATATCACACAGCCCATCGTTGAGACCATGGTGATCTAAATAGGTGGAAATACCTAATAGTGACGAGCACGGTGGCACGGTTCGCGCGCCAGAACGTCGGGCAGTGTTGAGGCTTCACAAGGCCCAGATACCGGAGGTGGTTTCCCCGGTGAAGTACGGAAGTAGGTACCTCCTGCCTCTTAGGAAGTGCTTCCAGCAGCCATAAGCACTCGGACACGAGTATCCTTCGCGTATACACTCGCGTCTCTCACTGTAAAGTTAACACCTACTTGAACCTAGGCACTCTGGCAACCGACGCGCCTTCCGGAAATTATGACCTTGACCGAATCGAATATCCGCAGTTGTGATACGAGGGTATCAACGGCCCTGCTGTCGCGACTATCAGTTCTACCGGTACCAGTAAATGGAGCTGCCGTCGTTCCCCACGAAGATAACCCCGTGTTGAATGTCTACTCCGTAGCAGATAGGCGTGCCAGGATATTATGTGCCGTACTGTAGGGGGCGTGATGCCATCTACGTTTCTGAATGGGTGGTTGACGGTTTGGGGTCGGGGATGCGTGGTAGGGTGGTAGCCTGGTAGGCTCCACTTCCTGCAGGTTGATATCAAACCACGGCCAGGGTCTCGACGGAGTACATCCGAAGAGTGCTTCCTTCCCTCAGATCACTTGGTCAATTCCTGATGCCTTAGATATACCTTTACCCAAGCCTAGCACACAGTTTGGGACCTTCGGCAGCCAGGAACTGCACCGCTTGCCCACCTACCGGTACCTATTTCTTACTTTTATACTTGCCCCTCTTAGCCGAACGGGAAACCTATCACCCCACGGAAAATGCGGGGTTCGGAGCTCATCACCGGCCTCCTCGGCGGCGCCGCGGCCGTGCTGGCGGCGACGGTACCGATAGCGGCGACGGAGGAGACGGCGGCACCGATGACGAAGACGCCGCCGCCGCCGCCGCGGATCTGGGAGCTGCCGCCGCTGCGGGAGCAGGCCGACCTCGTCGACGGGTGGACGGAGGCGCGCAAGGCGCTGATCCCGGGCCTGCTGCGCAAGTACGGCGTCGACGCCTGGCTGGTGACGCAGCGCGAGTACGCCGAGGACACGGTCTTCTGGGCGCTCAAGGA
This sequence comes from Xylariaceae sp. FL0804, assembly GCA_022539325.1. Lineage (NCBI taxonomy): Eukaryota > Fungi > Ascomycota > Sordariomycetes > Xylariales > Xylariaceae > Xylariaceae sp. FL0804. Next base: position 1,981,310 of record JAJKLG010000006.1, on the reverse strand, counting down.
GGCGACGCAGTTCTCGGCGCGCCGGCGCACCACGCACCTCTACCTCCTGACCAATGCTTCTTCTTCTTCTTCTTCTTCTTCGGGGCAGCACGGCAACGACGACGACGAGGACGATGATGATGCGTCGTCGTCGTCGTCGTCGCCCGGGTCGTCGGGGGGGTACGAGCACCACGCGTGGGTGGACAACACGGCGCGCGTCTGGGCCGAGCTGCGGGACGTGCTGGCGGCCGCGCAGCCCGCGACCGTCGCGCTGAACACGCACGCCGAGATCGCGTTCGCGGCGGGCCTGCACGCGGGCGAGCTGGAGACGGTGCGCGCCGAGCTGCTGCACCATCAGCAGGGCCACCACAGCATCAGTAGCGGCGACGACGACGACGACGACGACGATGATGGGACGGCTTGGCGAGGAGAATTCGTGCTCGAGCCCATGCTGGCCGTCGAGGTCGTGGCGACCATGGTGCCGGCGCGGCTGGCCTGGTACCGCCGCATGATGGAGACGGCGTGGGCGATCATCGGGGAGGCCTTCAGCGAGGCGGTCGTGCGGCCGGGCGAGTCCACGAGCTGGGTGAGTACCTAGGTCCTAGGTTTGTCTGTTGTCCCGGGTGACTTTGTCGCCGATCCCTCGCGCGCGGTGCTGGTGAGGCGGAGCTGTTCAGACGTTGCTGCGCGAGTGGCTACTACTTACCTAAAGTCAGGGACAGTGAGTGCGTTGATGGCTTGGCTGGCTGACTCCTGGCAGGATGTCGAGTGGTGGATGCGCGACAAGATCCAGTCGCTCAACTACTCTACCTGGTTCCAGCCCGGCGTCTACATCTTGAACAAGGGCGAGCCCTTCACCGCCTTCGAGTACGTCCCCTTTCTCTGACAAGACCAGCTGAATACTATATCTAGGGGTGGTTGTGCTCTTTCCTGGCGAGTGCTCTTGTCTCAGGCCATAGAACCCAGAGGCCAGAGTCAGATGCATCTTGTGCTGATCTATCCACTTCTACAGCGACAACAACGGAAGTGACCCGCGCGCGCCGGACCTTCGCATCGACTATGGTGACAGTAAGTAAAGCCAATTCTCTACCCCACCCCACGACCCCCTTACTTCCCTTTCCTCTCTCCCCGAGCCCTCTCCCCGAGACGACCTGAAGTCCGGGTTGAACAAAGAAGGGGCTTGATCAGACCTGTGTGTGTGCGTGCGGCTGAAAAGCTGGCGCGCCCGCGCGGTAAAAACAGTCATCCACTGCGACTTTGGCGTCACGGCGCTGGGCCTGAACACGGACACGCAGCACATCGGGTACGTGCTGGGGCCGGGCGAGACGGCGGCGGACGTGCCGCGCGGCGTGCTCGACGGCCTGGCCAAGGTCAACCGCCTGCAGGACATCGTGGTCGGGAGCATGGTGGTCGGGCGCACGGGCAACGCGATCCTGGCCGCGGCGCGCGCGCAGATGGCCGCCGAGGGCATCGAGGGCAAGATCTACTGCCACCCGACGGGCGAGTGGGGGCACTCGGCCGGCACGGTCATCGGTGAGTGACGATGCCCCTGCCTGCCTTACCTTACCTACCTACCTACCTACCTACCTGCAACCTCCTCGAGTTCTCCTTTTCCCCATCCCGGTCCGCTGAAGGTGGAGGTTCTAGAGGGGAAGAGGAAGAACGAGAGGCGAGGATTTTGATGGGACATGACAGGAGAAAGAGAGAAACTGACTGCTTCCACCACGTGTGAAAAACAACAGGCATGACCAACCTCCAGGACGGCGTGCCGGTGATCGGGGACCTGCCGCTGCTGAAGAACACGTACTACAGCATCGAGCTGTACGCGGAGCACTTCGTGCCCGAGATGAACAAGACCATCTTCTTCCCGCAGGAGGAGGACGTCTACTGGGACGACGAGGCCGGCACGTGGGAGTGGGTGTACGGGAGGCAGGAGGAGCTGCTGCTGGTCCGCAGTCCGGCCACCGCGGGTCCGGGGTTCGGCGCCGGCGAGCTGTGAGGCTCGGCTCGGTTCTCGTGCCGCTCTGACGGGGGCTATGCTGTCAAGTTCTGAACACCTTGCTCAGGTGCCGAGGCGTTCTTAGCAGAATTCTTTCGACAGGATGCTCTCCCTCCCAGCCAGGCCCTGTGAGTTGGGCTACACAACCAAATGCCTTCAAATCGGTGTCCGACCCTGTAGGCTTCCTACGTATACCCGTCGACTTGTCGGATGGTGAACTGGCATGCCTATGTATCACGGGACAGTCCGTACCTTGTAGTACTTTGGTGAGTAAAAAGACTTGAACAGGTCGAGCTCTCTGTACCATGAAGTGGCACGTTTCTTTCCGCCACGGGCGAAGGTTCTCTTTCTCGCGGCCACATCACAGTCATCGCCCGAATCTGGCTTGGCTACTGACGGTTGAGGGACCATTGTCACGAGGCGACTTTGCATTCGCCAGGCCCTCGTCGACAATGTCGCGAGCGATCAAGGCGCTTTGAGACGCACCGCCTCCTGACAGCATGCCGCTACCGCGCAGGGTCATCTCGTGTCACTGAGCCCCAGCCACGTGTGTCCCAGTCTTGTCCCCGGAGGTGTCGTTGAGGGTCCACAGCCGGCAGAGGCATCATGTAAGTCTCGGACTAGCGCAGGATCACAGCAGTAAGATGACGTTCCGTCAGCCCACCGCGGCATTATTGGATCGCTGTAGATAATCACCATGATCCCACGTAAGATACCTAAGTAATGAGCAGGAGCGCACAAACCTCCTGGCGTTTGTACGTCCATAACGAGGGGAATTCTATACGCAGGTAGGTAGGTTGGTTGGTTGGTAGGTATATATACTGTACCTAGGTAGGTGGCGTACTTAGCGATTGGACCCGGGATGTTGATGTTTAGTATCTGTATGCCGCCATCTGGGCATGTTGAGGTCATAGAGTTGCCGTTTGCAGTTCCGCTCTGCCTCAAGCGGTAGGTGGAAGCTGCGCGATGGTATCATCTTGTTTAGTCATGTCATCGATGGCGGCAGAGGGTGCGTCGTCAAGACTATTCCTGGAGTTGCATGGGCTGGTCGAGGGGTACTTATAGCCCTATGAAGAAGCTGTCGAGACGCGGGCTTACCTGTCACTTTTAGGTAATCATAATTCAGCGAGCGGCGAGCTGACAAGACAGGAAATGCCCATAGAGCTATCTGTCAGTGCAGCGTCTCGCTCAAGAGCTGTTGGCCGTGGATGGGTGGTCCGATGGGAGTCAAGACTTGACCCAATGCTGTCACCAGTACCTACCGGCCACAGATTTCCTGGAGTCCTCCGTGACATACCTTTGCTGCCGAGTCAGATGCCGCATCTCGAGCTGGATATGAGTCGAAACGAACCAGAACTTCTCACGGCGGCTCCTTAGAGAGAAGAGGCTTTTGAATATGCGCTTTTCTTTCTCTGCTACTAGCTCTGGTTGTCCGTTCCTGTCTGGCTGTTGCCGAGTATTGTCAAGTCTCAAACGGTACGGCTGCTTCCTGGCCCAGCTCACAGTAGGTAGGTAGTTCTTATCCGCATCCTATCTCGCCTCTCGTCTGCGCTGGCTGAGCGAAGAAGATATTCGCGGGGACGACATGCATGATGGGGGTGGGATGCGAGGGGCGCAACCAGCCTCGCCAGAAAGAGCCCAGGTTGTGGGTACGGTTGTACCTCCTGAGGTAGGTACTTCCTACCCTGCCGATGACGTCTCGTAGTCTGCAATCCCAAATACCTGCGTTTCGCCATCTTGTACTGCAGCAGTAGTTTTTCTACATTTCCATCTTTTTCCAATCCTCCAGGGCCTGTTTGGCATACGTCCAGGAAACAATTGGCTTTAACACATCGGTATCTCATCTCCTATCTCGCCCTACCGCACAGATAAGTGTTGCTGTTGTTGTCGCAGTTGGGCTGGGCTGGACAAGAATGGAGACAGAAGCTTACCTAAGTACCATGAGCTTACTTAGGAGATAGGTACCTCCTATCCAGCCCAGGTAGATATTGGAGGAATAGTTGGTGGTGAGATACGCGCCGATAAGTAAAGCTACTTTGGCAGCCCCCCTCCACGCGCCGAGCAGTGCCACCGGCCACTAGCCAGCCACTGCCGCCGCCACTATTGTTCCATCTCCAGTCCTATCGGGTCCCGTCTCCGTCTGTCTCCCGCGCATAGGTCTGTACCAACTCGGGCGCATCTCTCTATCACCGTCGCTGCCGCCAATTCTACCAAGAAATAGCTATCTGACTCGGCCATCATCCACAGCGACTGAATCGGGACGGCGGCTCAGCTCCATCGTCAACATCATCGTCTGCCTCTTTCACATCCGCAACCTGATACATCCCGTCCGTCCAAGCGTTGCGGCCCGACCGAGCTCGCATTCCAAACCTTCGACCCCCGAACCTTCGCTTTCGAACTCTGCTGCGCTGAGAGCGTGATGAACGGCGCAAAGGACGCGACCGGCCCAGCAGCTGGCGCCTCAAGCACACTGCCGCTGATGGCCGGCGCGAACGGCAATGGCAGTGCCCCCAACACCTCCAAAACCACCACCACCTCAACCTCCACCTCCAATTCCACCACAGGCGCCGCCGCCGCCGCGAACTCGACGCTGAATAAGAAGAGGAAGAAGGAGGGTCTGAAGCCCATCATCACCACCGATCCCCCGCCCACCGGGTAAGTCTAATTTTCTGTCGCTCGTTCTCCTGTCTCTTGCTCTCTCTCTGTGTGTCTCTCTTTCTATGTCTTCATAAATACCCATCTCCTCTCTCTGGCGATTGCGCGCCTTGCCTGTGCCATTCTTGCGATTCATCGTCATCCACCACAAATACCGCGCCCCCCTTCCTGGGCCAGTCAACCCCTGCCAGCCAGCGCATGCAGAAGAGGGACCGCCCGACAGACACCACAGCCAAGCAAGCGGGCGCAGAGAGGAGGCGAGCAATTGCAATCACTGCGGGCGAACAACCGAGAATACTAGGGCAAAGAAACAATCCCATCCCCATCCCTCGGTCCGCCTGCCTTTTCCCATGGTCAACGACAGATTGGCGGGACAATGCGATGCTATGCGCCTCTTGTCTCTGTCTCTGCGTCTGCCCCATTCTGGTTGTCGCGGTCTGATGCCATGCCATGCCATGCCATGCCATGCCACCGTGATTGGCGGGGCTGGGGCGGGCTACCTACCCCTGACCAAGTCGTCTCCCGAGGCGCGACCCGGGGCGGAGCCAGCCAGTGACTGGGATGCGCGCGCATATTGTCGATTGCAGAGAAGCACGGAGGCTCAGAAGCTCAAAGCTCAGGCGGCGCTCGGAGCCTCTCTCCCTCTAGCGTCCACAGCTGTTTTTTGCCTGATATTCAGCGGGGACGGGGCGACGGCGCTCACGATAACTGGCCAGGACCTGCCTATCAGTAAGGGCATGGTAGCCAGCCTGCCAGCAGCCACTGCCAGACTGGCCTGCCTGCTTGTTATTATTGATACGGATTACGAAGTACAATGCCGGCCAACGGACCACGGGAAATTGGAGAAGACCTGAACAGAGAACAAGCCCCGTTGTCATGAGGGGTGAGATGGTGATCAAATCATCATCACCACTATCTTCAATACCGCCTCTGTCTCTCCGCCTCGACTGTCGTCCCGAGACTTTTCTCTCTCTCTCTCGCTACTTTTCGTTGTCTATCTGGTTCGCACGTGGTCGGCTTCGCGTACTCTGATTCAGCAGTTGTCTCGGAGACGTGTGCACACTGCTGGTCTCATGCCATCGCCATCGCCGCCCGCCCCCACCGTCGTGCTTGTTGTCGATATTTACCTACCTGCCTACCTTTCCAGCTCCAGCTAGTCTGCTGCTGCTGCTGCTGCTGCTTCTGCTGCTTGGTCTTCTGCGCCTTCGTCGCCGTTTGCCCGCCTGCTGTCTAGTCTGCGCTCTACGTCTTTCTGTGTCGCCACGCGCCGGTGTCGCTAGCTGCCATGGCGGCCAACATGAAGAATATGAAGAAAAGGTCATTGCCCATTCGGCCGGTGGTGGTGCACAGCCAATCTACCGCTATTGTCGGCCCCCACTACTGCGACGGCGCACAAAGAGGCCCAGGCCGCTTCTGGTGGTGGCATCCGAAGCGCTGTCTCGGGCCGCCGTAGTATCGGCCTAGACCCAGCAAGCTCGCGGCCCGCCACCTGCTGCTCATTTCTCCTGCCCTCTCTGCACGTCCTCGTTCGTCCATTGCCGCGCCCCGGCTTCAAGTGTAGCCGCCGTCCTCTCCGTCGTTGCATGATCGCGCTTCTCTTGCTGCTGTGCCGGCCCGTTCTGCCATTGATTCCCGATTCCGATACTGATAATCCCTTCTCAGGCCGCCGCACTTGTCCAACGCCATGAACCAGCAGTCGCCGACCTCGTCATCCGGCCCTGAAGATGCCGCCGACAACACGGCCGACGAGGAAGATTCCGAAGACTACTGCAAGGGCGGCTACCACCCCGTCCAGATCGGCGAGAAGTTTAGGGATGGCAAATACACGGTGGTGAGGAAGCTGGGCTGGGGCCACTTCTCCACCGTCTGGCTGTCGCGGGATAATACGAACGGCAAGCACGTCGCCTTGAAGGTTGTGCGCTCCGCGAGTCACTACACCGAAACCGCCATCGACGAGATCAAGCTGCTGCAGAAGATTGTCCAGGCGAACCCGAACCACCCCGGCCGGAAATACGTCGTCAGCCTCCTCGACAGCTTTGAGCACAAGGGTCCGAACGGGGTGCACGTCTGCATGGTGTTCGAGGTCTTGGGTGAGAACCTGCTGGGACTGATCAAGAAGTGGCAGCACCGGGGTATACCGCGCGATCTGGTGATGCAGATAACGAAGCAGGTGTTGATGGGATTGGACTATCTGCACCGCGAGTGCGGCATCATCCACACCGACCTCAAGCCGGAGAACGTCCTGATCGAGATCGGCGACGTCGAGCAGGTTGTGCAGAAGGTGGTAAAGAACGAAGGCGCGGACAAGGAGAACCACAGGAATGGCCGCAGAAGACGACGGACACTCATTACGGGGAGCCAGCCGCTACCGTCACCTCTTAATGCATCCTTTAATCGCGACAACCTCTTCCCATCGCCCAAGTCGCACACGAGCCTCAACGCCATGTTACACGACGGTATGCACGATACCTTGTCCCTAACCCATATTCGTGCCCTGCTTCCCATTGCCCCCACCACCATTCGGGATTTATCCCTGGACCCTCGGCACCCTGTCCCTCGGCGCTCTTTCACCCATCTAGGACACCGCTACCCGTGCCAAGTGCTGACTATGTAACAGCACCGCCTTCCACTGCCGCCGGCGAAAAGCTAGGACAGAGGGAAAAGTCAGCGTGAGTATTGATCCGACCCAAATCTCCCTATCTGTTGTTCCCACAGCAACACTGACCGGGGTCCCAGCGACGTCCTTAGTAAGGAGGTGTCTGATATCTCTCTCGACAAGTCCCCGGCTTCGGCCAACCCTTCGAGCGAAAGGAGGAGGAAACGGAAGGGCTTGATCATCAATGTCAAGATCGCCGACTTGGGCAATGCATGCTGGGTGTCGCACCATTTCACGAATGATATCCAGACACGACAGTACAGGTCACCCGAGGTGATCTTGGGTGGTAAATGGGGTGCCAGCACGGATGTATGGAGCATGGCCTGCATGGTAAGTCCCTTTTGCGACTACTGCGGCGTATTGTGATTTGCTTTTCCGCGTGCCACTTTCACCAGTTGAAGCAGTGACTGACTGGAGCTCCTAACGCAGGTCTTTGAACTCATTACTGGTGATTACCTCTTCGATCCGCAATCTGGCACCAAATACGGTAAAGACGACGATCATATAGCACAAATCATCGAGCTTCTCGGTCCGTTCCCCAAGGAACTATGGAAGCCCGGACGCTGGTCCCAGGAGATCTTCAACAAGAGAGGAGAACTCCGCAACATCCACCGCCTGCGGCATTGGGCGCTGGCCGACGTGCTCCGCGAGAAATATCACTTCAAGGAGTACAAGGAGCCGTCGGCCAAGGAGAAGGAGGAGAAGGAGAAGCGCGCGCGGGAGCGGGCCGAGAACATCGCCAAGGCCAAGATGGAGGCGCGCAAGGCGGACGAGGACGAGGACGCGGTCGAGGACCGGTTCCCCGAGGAGGAGGAGACGCCGCAGGAGTACCACCCGACCGACGTGGCCGACTTCCTCATGCCGATGCTCGAGCTGCTGCCGGAGAAGCGCGCCAACGCGGGCGGCATGGCCAACCACCCCTGGCTCAACCACACGTCGGGCATGGAGGAGGTCAGGCTCGAGAGCCTGGTGCCCGGCAGCAAGGGCGACGGCATAGACGGGTGGGCCACCGAGATCAAGAAGCGATAATTTGCAACTTGCGGACATGACTGGACCCTCTCGTCGTTTCTCTTGAGAGAAGGAAACAAAATGTTCAGGCAGGCGGTCCACTGAACGGCAGGCGAAGGGGCCTCTCTGGTCACGGGGAAGAAAGAGAGAGAGAAGAAGAAGGGGAGGAAGCGGCGTGGGAATGAAATGAAATGAATGAATGGGGGAAAATACCGGGGTCGCTCACGTCCGCGGGGAGGGGAACGAGGAGAGAAAGAGGCGGCCGTCTTCCCATCTTGCCGCCGATTTTCCCAGCCGCCTACGCTACGTTAATGGATAGATCGAGGATTACCTACCTACTTCCTACAGCACAGCACAAACTGGAGTTCTTTGTAGTATGGGGCGGGCGGGCGAGGCGAAGGCGCGTGTATGTGTGTGTGTTCGTGTGTGTGTGTGCGTGCGCGCGCACGCGTGCGCCACTCGTCTTTTGGGGGGGCGAGTGGGCGGAAAGGGTGATGGTGGTGAGGGTTCGGCACCGCTTCTTCTTCTTCTTCCTCTGTTGTGCGGGTTATCAGGTAGTAGATGACTGGATCCTAGAGAGAGTTCCTGGCAGTGCGGCGCATCGCAGCGATGGACGAGCGATCGAACGACCCCCCCTTTTCCCTCCGGCGGGCAGACATACATACAACTCACGAGGAGCGAACGTCGTATTAATCTCTTTTCTCTCTCGCTCTCTCTACTCTCTCTCTGTCTCTCTCTCTCTCTCTCGCTCACGCTTGTCTCATTTTTTGTTTACCTGGTGTCTCTTTTCCCCGCCCGCATTATGGACGAAGAAGAAGAGAAACGTCGCCGGAGTCATCATGCTAGATATAGGAAAGGAGAGGTATGAATGCATTGTTCAGCGCCTGCCTGGGCGGCTGGTGATGACTACCTACCTAGGTACTTACCTATCGGGAACATCTCTGGTACCATTACCACATCCGAGCGTATCATAAGCACCATCACTAAGTACTGACCGGCTGGCTGGCTGGCTGGCTTGCCTTCTGCGGGCGAGTTTGAGCGAACCAAGCGAGTGAGCGAGCCTTGCGCGAGAGGAGAGAGAACCTTCTACCTGTTACATGTGCGTATCTGTCTAACTACCTCCTACCTAAGTAGGTACCTACTTTTCTCGTTCGTTCGTTACCCGTGCGGTTTGCGGATGATATTCCGCACGAAACGACAACCAGTGCATGCATGCGTGCCTGTGTTCGTGTCGTGTGCGTGTATGTCCCGAACTCTCTCTCATAATCTTGGCGGCTTGTTTTCGAGCATCGACCGGTGCAGACGGTAGTACCTAGCTTTGGCATTTCATTCTCACGATGTCGATGAAGAATGAAGTGGAGGTAGGTAGGTCCAGGTCCAGCCAGCCAGCCAGCCAGCCAGGGCCCTGAGGTGTCGACCACGTCCTGCGATATGTAAGTAGGTACCTTACGTATGTATATAGATAGTACTGACTAACCTCTGGTTCCCCTCAGCAGTGCACATTATTCGCCGATCTGGTCGGTATCTACCAACCACACAGTACCTTGGGAATGTTCACTACTCTCTTCGCACGTTCAAGACCACGTAGTCAACTGCAGGAGAGGCGGCCTTCTCGCTGACCTCTGCTACTCGTTCAGTGTAGCTACCGCGGCGGCATTCTCCTTGCTACGCATGCACAAGCCACGAGGGGCGAGGGGCGAGGAGGAGGAGGAGGAGGGGCATACAGTCCAGCTGGCGGGAATTCATCAACATTGGGCTGGATTTGGGAATGCCCGGTACATGAGGGTATAGCCTAGGGCTCTTGTCCTCTGTCATTCCCGTTCCCAATCCTCCTCTCTTCATGTAGCTTCTCCCACAACGCCGCCCCCAAGACGCCTGTATGCGCATAATCCACCTATCCGCCTCCAAGAAGCTCGATATCATAAAAACCAGCGTAAGGGTGCTAATGCCTTGCTCTGAGCGAGGCCGGGTTTTCAGAAGGTCGCCCTTCACCGACTGGCCCGGGGCCATCACCCATCGATGCCGCCGGCCTCCACACACACCACATGCCCGCTCCCCCAGCGCGCGAGCGCGCTGCGGCTCCGAGTGCTGAACCCCAGCCCCCGGCCCCCGGCCCCAGGGCCCCCCATCGCTCAGATCTTCTTCTTCTTCTGCGTCATGCGGCGGAAGGCCTCCATGCCGCTGGCGCCGATGGGGCGGTGCTCGGGGCCGCGCGACGGGTCGAAGGTGCTGCGGGGCGCGACGGTGAAGGCCGGGGCCAGGCCGCCGGCGACGCGCGCGCGGTTGTTGCTGCCCGTGGGCGCGAGCACGCGCTCGCGCTCCACGTCCCGGGGCCGCTGGCTCAGCGTCGTGAGCTGGCTGCTGCCGTGCTTGGCCTGGGCCTTTTTCGCCGCTCTGGTCGTGGGGGGTCAGCAGACTGGCAGGGGCCAGGGACGTGAGGAAGGGGTTGGGGGGGTCGGTGGGAAGGGGACGAGGAGTGGAAGGCGGGTGCGGGCGCGGGTGAGGAAAGGGTATGGCATACTGGTAGTCAAAGTCGCGCGTCTCGACGAAGCGCTTCTTGTAGTCGTCGGTGCGGTTGAGGATCGGCCGGCTCCACTCGCCGAGGAGGCGCTCGGCCATGCGCTTGATGCCGAACTCGGGCCGCTTGCTCTTGGTGTAGAAGAGCACGATCTTGCCGATGCCGCTCGATCGCAGCGTCTCCTTCTCTATGGGCAGGCGGATCAGGGCCTGGAAGATGTCGCGCTGGATGTTGTAGGCCGGCAACGAGCCGTCGTTCAGCGGCTCGAGGAAGAACTTGACGTGCTGCAGGAAGTTCGTGTCCGGGTCGACGACGACGGACTGGTTGTTGTTGCGGTTGAGCAGCGACATGACCTCGGGGAGCAGCTTGAGCTTGTGGAGCGCAGGCTGGCCGGCCTCGCGGGCCGCGTTGTCGGCTTGGCAAGCATTCTCCATGCGCACTTTGAGATCGGCGATCCGGTCGTCGAGCTCGTCCTCCAGGTCCTGTAGTCCGAGGGTTTAGTATAGAGCAGAGCCTCGACAGCGGACCCCAAAGGTGTGATACACATACCTCTTCGTCCTTCTTTTTGCGTCGCGTGGTCTTGGGCTTGATCTCTTTCTTGGAAGCACGTTCGATGGCCCTCCGACGTCGCTCCTCTGGCGTCAGGTTCTCCTCGACCTCGGGCTCAGGCGACGGCTTGCGACTGGAAGGGGCGGCTGCCGCCTTGCGGGAGCGTTTGGTGGTGAGTATCTCCCCGTCGGCGCCGTCATTGTCGTCCCGGTCTCGCGCCCGTTTCTTCTCGCGCCGGCCCTCCTTAGGCTTCTTGGTGGCTGTTCCCTTCCGCTTCGAAGCCTTCAGAGTGCGCGCAACATCCTCGTCGATATCGACAGGCCTCTCCTCGATGCGAACGGCAGAGGGGTCGTAATCATCGAACTGGTCCTCGTCGATTTCCGACAGGGCGTCCGAGTCCCGGTCTGAATCTCCGGCTTCGACCACATTGTAATCGCCAAGTTCCTCAGGCGGCGGAACATCGTTCGTATCCTCCTCGTGGAGGCTCGCACCGGCCGGAGCTGGCGAATCAGCCGGAGAGCCGGCGTCGGACATGCTGTTGTCGAGATGGGTCGAGCAGGACGGGAATGGCAGGGCCGGCGATAATGGTGAAAGAACAGCCGAAGATACAAATACGAAAGAGCCAGGTAGAAGAGACTACGGTGAGCTCGAGAAGGGAGGAATCTAGGCAGAGACCTTGAATTCCTTGGGCTTTGCAGAAGGCGACGTTTGATATATGAAGCCAAAGACGAAGGCAAGAGAGTTGTCAGGTTTGTAGCCTCTCTTGACCCACACGTCCTGCAAGGCTAGGGAACCAAGACGCGCTAAGCAAATGCCCGTGGCTGCCGTCGCTGGGGCTCTCGGGTCTTATCCGTTATCCGTTGCCCGTTATCGCTAATCTGCGCCATGGGCCAAGTCTTATTGAATGTTTACATCCATGTTGACCCGTTGATCTTCCTGAAGCTCCGAGCAACTACAAAGCTGCACCCTGCATCCCAGCCAATCCCTCTTTTCGCGGATTCCCCGCCACTTACAGTCTCTTCGCTTCCAAAGGCGCGACTGCTGCACAGACTTTAAGTACTACTTGCTCTGATCTGCGATCCCTCGAGCTTTAGGAGTGGAGAGAACCAGATACCCAGAGACACGACACCATGGAGAGGCGCACGTTTGAGTCGCCCATGGACTGGGAGTACCAGAACGGCGGCCCCTTAGACCCCTCTAGTCCATTCGTGCAGTCTACGAGGCCGAATCAGCCGAGGAGTCAGTACCACCATTCTTTCACCATGTTGCCCTCAGACTTTTGGTCTACTGTGAAGTCTGACCTGTTGCGCCAGATCCCTTTAGCTCTTCAAGTTTTAGTACCTTTGGCCAGAGCCCATTTGCGCGTCCCCAGGGCTCCCCTCCAAAAGCGACAAACCCGACAAACCCGACAAATCTCCAAACACCTTCGTTCTTGTCCCGCAACACGCCACAGAGGACGACCACGGCACCTCCCTTTCGCAACGCTGCCTTCACAACACCACGCAAGCCCTTCGACGTGGACATGCTCTCCGAGGTCTCGGCTGCCGAATCCAGTCCAGCTGCTACCGACGGCTCGGACTTCCAGGACACGCCTGAGAAGGACCAATCGTATGACCTCGGACAGATGACCATCACGCCCTCGACCCTGAGTAGGAGGCAAGGGGCTCTCTCGGCGAAGAAGGCGAGCGGGAAGGGCGAGATACCGAGGACGCTCTTTTCGGCGAGGGACAAGGTGCGCAAGCGGAAACGCTTCGATGCAGACAAGGACATCAGCGGCTATCGACTGCCATACCTGCAGAAAGATGAATGGGAGGACTCGGATTACGAGTCAGACGAAAGCACGTTCCAGCCCAGCAAGGCGCCAGGAAATCAGAAGAAGCGCAACCAGGAGGGCTGGTTCGGCAACCTCTTGGCGGCCATCCAGCGACATCCTTACGCACCGAAAATCCTGGGGTACTGGCTGAATTTTGCCTTCAGTTTGGTATGTGTTGTCGGTACCTTCTGGATTGGATGGGCTATCATTGCCGGCCTGCGTGAGGACTTTGCCAAGGCAAGGCAGGCATTCCGGGCCGATATCATGGCCGACATAGACAAGTGCGCCACGAACTATCGTGAAAACAAGTGCTATCCTATAGAGCAGCGCCTGCCAGCCATATACGATATGTGCGAGGAGTGGTACACGTGCATGGCTCAGAGCCCGGACAACATCCGGAACGTCCAGCTCGGGGCCAAGGGCATTGTCGAAATCGTCAACGAGATTGTCGAGACCATGTCCTACAAGACCATCGTGAGTCGTCAATCGACACCTCCGGCCGACACATTGGACTCGGCTAACACTGCATTCAGGCTCTTTTTGTTCTCTTGGTCATGATCTTCCTCTTTAGCGGCCGCTCTCTGTACAGAAACACAAACGAGTTCCCGGACTTCTCCGGCAACGTGCCTCCACCGGCGTTCAGTCAACCGGCCGCACCACAACACCACGTCTACTGGCAGGCCATACAGCCGCAGACGCCGCGCCACTTCAACTCGCGTCACCTGCTCAACCACAACGACGAGACGCCAGAGACGGACGGCTCACCCCCCCGCTTCAAGGCGATTGCCGGCCCACAGACGCCAGCGACACGGCGCAGTCCTTCCAAGGGCGAAAGGGGACGCAGCCCCACGAAGAGCCGGAGTCCCACTAAGAGGTACTGAACGGCGACGGGCTGCGCGCGTGTGACAGTAGACAGGCTCGTGTCGACTCGATGCCTTACGGTGGTATTCCGGGACGAGACCAATGCGGTGCCATTGTGTGGATTAAGTTCGGCGACGTTGGTTCTTGGCATCAGTCTTGAGGAGGATGTGGGGAAAGCCGGAGGTACAGTAGCTCGGAGTCGAGCCACATGCAACCACCTCAACAACCAGCCTCCAACCTGTACTACTCTCACGAAGAAGAATCTCATGTACGAAGCAGATACTTACTCACTGAAGTTGGCTACAATGTGAGGCACCCACTCGGTACTGTGGAGTACCCTAGGTATGACATCTGCTCTGGATGCGCTGTTCGCGTGCTGAAAGACGAGGCATGCTGGGTGACATGTCTGTACCTATGGGTAGTACCGTGGGGTAGGGTTTGTAAATGTCCTTCCCCTCATGTAGTCTTGGGGTTGAGCCCAATCAGGCTCACCACTGCGCAAAGAGTAAAAACTTTATCGTGAACTGCCAGAACGACGAGGCTATACCAGAAACCGTATACCGTACTATAAGGTGGTGGGGAAAAGAGTGCTCCTTATGCGGACCTTACTTTGGCCTGTAACCATATAGTAGTAGGTATTCATAGATCAGGACCGTGTAAAATTCCCACCTATGGGCCGACCCGAGTGCACCTGTCGCCAGTCGCGGAGTCACAATGACGCGATAGTTGCAAAATGGACGGTAAATTTCAGCACTCTTCAGCACGTCGTATTGAGTGAGTCACAGTAGAGGTACCGAAGCATCTAACCTGATGTTACTCGAGGCACGTGCTGACGGGTACCCCTTGGAACCTACCAGCAGCACTATTCGCTACTATCGAACCTTAGCACTCAAGCACCCAATGATACAAGCCTGGCGGGCAACAGAAGAGATTAGGTAAGCAACCGAGCACCTCACTGGGAGCTTCCCCCCACAACCGAACTTGAACTATCGCGGGCAAATCCCCACCACCAAGACTGAGGCAAGAAAAGAATTAAACCACCAAAAGGCAGAGGAGACGACGAGAAATAGGCTTCCGGGTCCCCTGCTAGCTGTTTTCAGTACAGAGTACACTTCGCTGGTCTTGTTCGACTAGCAACGCGCCTCGGCCGTCTTGCTCTGTTTTCTGTTTGGGCGCATTCTGCCCCCTCCTCCGGGTCCTACGTGGAGGGAAGACGAATTATCACGCGCGGCTGCGATTTACCGGATGGGCGCTGCCGCTAATATCTGTTCTCCTCCTCCGCATCGAGCGCCTCCGAACACCCGTTATCGTCTTCGTCGCCCTCGTTTTTCTCCTTCTACTGCTCTCCGCTTCCGTCCGCCCTCTGCCGTGCCGCCTCCGGTGTTAGCCGCGAAGCCTCTCCGTCTCTGCCACGACCGCCTCCGCGTATTAGAGCGCAGTCGAGCGTATCTCTCTGCCGCGATCCCCTCTGTGCCGTATCCCTCCGAGCGCCGGCGCTCCGCCGAACTGCCACAGGACCGTTTCTGGCTTTGTTCGACTCGGTGCGCGCCGCTGGTCCCAAGCTGGCTAGCTAGTCATTGGTCCGGTCGCTAGCACACTCCCGCTCGACTGCCTGGTCGGACCTCAAGTACATAGTTGGCGGCGGCGATAGCAGCGTCTCTTCTCGCCCGCTACCCGAACGAGCATGACCAGTTGACCCTGAAGCGAGCGAGCGCCCGCCATGGAGGAGGATCGCAGCAGCGGCACGTCTGCCGGCCCGCCGTCAACCTCGTCCCGGTCCGCGCAGAAGCACGAGGCACCCTCGGCCCCGGAATCGCTCGCCACCGGCGGCAGCGCTTCCAATCTGCAGGCCTCCAAGCGTCGGCGAGGTCTCGGCGTCGTCACGCCCAATGCCTGCACCGAGTGCAGGAAGAAACGCGCCAAGGTATGCGCCCCTTTTTCCCATTTGCCTCGTCTCCTGTTTCCCGTCTCCTGTCTCTGCCGTGCCTTACCTTGGCTTTCGAGGCTGACTGTGCGGTGTGCCTTGCAGTGCGACGGCCGGACGCCATGTGGCCGATGCAGCTCACAAAAAGACGTCGAATGTGTCTACGAGGTCCCCGTGCGACAGTCAAAGGAGAACCTGCGGACCGAGATAGATACCCTGCGCCGCCAACAGCAGCAGAACGAGTCCGTCTTCACTGCCCTGGTCAGGCCCGATCTATGGGAGGATGTCATGACAAGGCTGCGTAATGGACATTCGGTCGAGGGGATTTCTGAGTGGCTCGGAGGCCACGGCCGCTCCGGTGGTTCTTCGAATCACGCCTCGAATAATGAATTGCCAAATTTTGCGCCGCCCGACGAGCCCCGGTCAGGAGTGCCTCTGCCGCCAATTTCGACGTATGGCGGCACACATGCCGGGGCGGGAGGCTACGCGCCTTTCGGAATGCCCTCGGGCAATGCCCAGGGCCCTGCCGGGAAGCAAGACGTCGATTCCAACAGCCCCTGGGGCTTTTCATCGCAGAGCCAGCCCATCTCGCAGCGGAGCAATTCGCACCCTGATGCCATGCAGTGGACCAGTGAGGGACGCGAAGGGCCACCTCGCACGCGCGTGGGCATGTGGCTCCAAGATCAGTCGTCGCCAACGGATTCTGGCAACGGTAACCGATATCGAGGCGTCGATCAGGTCTTGGCGCCGCTGGAGTCCCCAGAGGTCAAAGTGCCTGCGAGCTCCTGGACCAGCGTCACCAACGACTCTGCTCTCGTGCAGCATCTGCTTGCCTTGTATTTCTGCTGGGAGTACCCGACCTTCGCCTCTCTAAGCAAGGAGCACTTCATGAAGGACTACCTCCACGGTCGAAACCGATACTGTTCGTCAATATTAGTCAACGCCCTGCTGGCTCTGGGATGCCGCTTCTCGGCCCAGCCGAACACGCGCGAGGATCCCAACGACCCTCGCTCTTCGGGCGACCATTTCTTCAAGGAAGCTCTGAGGCTGATCAACAGGGAAAAGAACCACCATACACTGACGACCATCCAAGCCCTGGGGATCATGTCCATTCGAGAGGCAAGCTGCGGCCGAGACTCCGAGTCGTGGTACTACGCAGGCCAGAGCGTTCGCCTGGCCATCGAGCTGGGTCTGCACCGTATCCAGAATGACGGGGATCAAGACGAGCTTGCCGTACAGGCTGCTACCTTCTGGGGGGCCTTCGCTTTGGATCAGTGAGTGCGCGCTGGGATAAGACACCAGAATTATCATGAATTATCATGACAGCTAACAAGTCCCAAGTGCGTGGTCTTTGGCGACGGGCTGCTTGCCACAGTGCTCGTGTTTCCCTCACCTACCACCTAAGCCTGCGATCATTGACGATATTGAGGCCTCGTTGTGGGTGCCTTATACGGACGACGGTAAGTCAAAGCCCAGGACAGTGTCTCTACCGTCGAGTTATGGAGCTTCTGACGCCAGAATCTCCAGGGGCACCAATGCACCGTTCGTGCGAGCAGCCATCGAATGTACGATCAGTCTACAAGTACTTTTGCGAGCTCAGTGAGCTCGTGCACCAGTCATCCTACGTCCTGCACTCCCCGGGGAAGCCTGTGACAAGTCGTGACTTGTTACATATATACACTCAATACCTCGACTGGTACGATCGAATTCCCGAGGTTCTGCGGTTAGGTCACAACTTTACCCCTGCCGTCCTCTTCGCACAGTAAGTAGCTAGCCGTCAGGATTGGTCTGCCGCCGACAGACGGGATGCTCACGATCAAACAGCATGTACTACCATTTCGCGATCCTGTTACTGTTTCGGCCGCTCCTCAAGCTCCGAATCATCGGGTCTTCCATCCTGCCCCGCGACATATGTGCGCAAGCGGCAGACGCCATACAAGGGCTTCTGCACTCATACTCCCAACTCTACACTCTCCGCCGCACGCCGTCATTTGTGCCGTACTTTGTCCTCACATCGTCCATCATGCATCTTGCTATCGGGGTCGGCATCCCCAACGGTCAGACATCCCCCGCTGCCACCTCGAATTCCACGGTCAAGTTGGAGGATATGCAGGGCAATTCTAGCAATGCAGCGCCTTCATCGGACAACGGAGCCGAGCCAGAGCCGCCCACTCCTTCCAGCACTGCTACCGCCAAACTCGATCCCCGCGTCACCGAAACGCTAAACCAGGGCATCGCGCACCTGGTGGAAATGGCGCCGTGTCACCACTTTGCGGAGCAGGCGCTCAATATCCTGCGCTACCTGGCCAAGAAGTGGGATATCGACGTCGAGATCCCTCAGAACTCGACCGCCACGGAGGAAGAAGTGGACAAGATGCTTCGGCCCAGCACCACGAGCCTGAACTTCTTCGCGCCGAGTTTACAGGAGGAGGACTACATGTGCAGCTTGACGGGGTCCAACAAACCGTCCAACAACGGGAAGAGAGGGAAAAAGCCTTCCTCCAAGAAGGCACAACAGGCAGATCCGAGCAGCGGCGGCGGCAGCGGCGGCGGCGGTGAGAAGATGGAGGGGGTCGTCGGCAACGGCGGCGAAGAAGGCCAAGGGCAAGGAGGACGCGAGCAGGGGAATCACGATAAGGGGGAACAGCATCAACAAGAGACCCAGACATACAGCTGGGGCCACGGGGGAAGCAGCGGCGGGCCCATGGCCCACACGGTCAAGAGCATGGAGAATCCGCTCTTCTGGCCCTTTCCCATGCAGGGGCGGCCGATGCTGCCCGAGGGTGACCAGCTCGAGGAGGCGGGGTTCTGCAGGCTGTGATGACAGCCAGCAAGGAGCAGATGTGTGCTCGCTTCTCCCCGAGTTAGGGGGGTTCTGCGGATTGACTGACCGCGATGAGACGCTGTCGTTCACGAAGAACGAACGAACTTCGGAACTGAACGCGCCGGCGATGTTGGTGTGTCTGGTGGTGGTGAAGCATTGCTGTTGCGCGATGCGCCAACATTGAAGGCACTGCGGGACGAACGAAGCTTGAGAGTTGTTGAGTTGCCCCCTTCTCCCCCTTTTTGAGGGGTCAGGGGGTGGTCCCGGAGTTTGTGTAAAAAGAAGATACCCACGGTCCATATAAACGGCGGCTCTACGGAGTACTATACTATACAACAGGTACTATTACTGCCTACGAATCGTGTACATACCTGTACATTTTTCTCCTCCTTCCCCGGGCAGACAGCTAGACCTCTACTCGACTCTGCTTGGCTTGGCGAGAAAGAGAGACACTCACCTATCAATATATCTATATAAAAAAGAAAAGAAGAAGAAGAAGAAAGCACCAGCACCTACGTAACACAGCCGTGAGAAGACTAGTGTATTTGCTGCGATATGGCCAGCACGCAAAGATCGATCGTAGTCAATCGGCGCTCCGTTACCGATGTTGCGATACTCAACGGGGATGTTGCAATACCTTGGTTTCCGCCGTGGCGTCCGTCGGGAACCCCTTCCCCTGTGCTGCAGGTGCTGGCTGGGCCTGGGCCCTGCTTGGGTTCCAGTCGTCAATTTCCGCGAAAAAAGTGGTGATGAGCAAAGCAAGGTAGGTTGTGGCGCAGGGCGGAGTCGCGCTCGCGCGTGGGTGGGTGGATAGTGGATATGGTAATAAAAGAAAAACATGGCCCTCGCTTAACGCGGCCGGGATTGTGGAAGCAAGCAATCACCTGGTGGAAGAAAGGCTGGATACGGTGGACTCCAGAACGCCCAGGCGCCGACGCAGGCACGGGGTGCACGGGGGGAGAAGAAGAAGAAGAAGGAGTGGGAATAGGAGAAGAAGAAGAAGGCGAACGAAGAAAAAAAGGAGAGATGGGGCGATGGAGAATGTCATGCCTTCTTTTTTCTGTTCGTTTTCATTTGTCTACTCCTTATGAGCCAGGCCAAGACTCGAAGTTGATTCCTTTCATCTACTACCTAAACGCCGCCGACGGCCAAGGCTCGAACTTGATTCTATTCCACTGACCTATGAGCCCAGCCAAGGCTCGAACTTGATGACCTTGTGTAAGAGAAGAGGGGGGATTTCAGTCTACGATCTGTATCACCTACCAATCCTACCGGCACTTATCCTCTGACTCCCATTGTCGAGCTCCTGGGTATGATGATCAGGGATGCTGCCAGTAGAAATCGAGGGCTGCGGTGAGAGAGCAGATCGAGTAAGACGTCATGAAGATATATGGGAGAAAACCCTAAGGTCAGGCAAGGTCCAGGTATGATTTGAATAAGGAGGGAATTGGAAGCGAAAGGGGGGCCTTAAAAGCTCGAAATGAACGAGCGCTAGGGCTCGGTGAACGGCCTTGCCGGGCTGGGAATACCAGAGGGAATACTCCGTACGGAGTACAACTGGGCACTATCTTGTTGCTTTGACTAACGACACGAAACCTGTCGTAACATGATCTCTGGTCGGTTATTCGTTTGTTGTGACGTTGTGTACCGTATTTCGAGAACAACCGGGTTTTCTTCTTGTTTTCGTCGTCGTTTTCTTCTTCTACTTCTTGTCCTTCTTCTCATTGATATCTGCATGACAATTGTCTGACATCCTTGTCTTTCCGGAACGGGGCCCGGGACCGAAGTTGGCGGTTGTGGAGTTGGGAGGCTTGACCTGAGTGGCTTGGGCCTTGGCTGGGAAAACCAACCTCACCAACATCTTTGCATTCTATTTTGCGATGCGCTGTGGGATCTGTGTAGGATGACAGATCGTAGTGCTACTCCAACGACCACTGCTAGTACCAACAAGTACCACTAACACTGCCACTATTACTACCACGCTCTACTAGTATCTAGTATGTAGAAACAAGTACACCACAGAGGCAACACCTCTTCCTCCAGTTCTGCAACTCTGCAACTCATCAGGAGGATGCCCCAGACGACTTATCACATGGACCAGATGGACCAACATTGCCACGTGACACAAGTGGCTGGTTTCACGTCCCCTGAAGGAGGCGCCCAAGACACCGAGCAAGACACACGGCAGACCGGCAGGAGGCAGGTTGCGGCAGTTTCATGACTTCATATGACCAACTAGTACTAATGCGTGACCAACAACCCGGGAGCGACAGGGGCTGTGCCCGGCTTTGGCGAAAATGGCGGCGCGCGTGCTGGGCCTAGCATGACCCGCACATGCAAGTTGCAGCAACACGCGGTCACGGAGCACGGCCAGGCCCTCTGGCCCGACTCTGGCCCTGAGCCAGCGCGCCGCAGACAGAGCAGGCCGCACGGGGCGGAAGAGACGGATGCGCGGCATTGACCAACGCCCAGCGCGCCGGCGCCGGTCCATTTATTTCTGGTGGGCCGGACTGGCGGAACTGGCGGAACTGGCTGGGATGTCAGGATGACTGAGCCAGTGACTGGGCCTGACTGGGCCTCTGTTTGCGGGAAAAGGAGGAGTTCCAACAAAACTAGCGGAGCCGCTCGTCGTCTTACTAATTTCCCAGTCCTGCCTTCTCGTCACCATCTCCGAGTTCCATCTGTTTGGCTTCTGGACTCATCCCAGCAACCGCCGGCCCACGCTACACGTCAGCATCCTCAATCCTGCTCCCGAGCCCAGACTGGAGGGCCGTGGTACTGCGGTAGATGTGGGCTTTTTCTTGCAGCGAATTTTGGCCCCAGATCGTGATGGATCTGACTTGTTGAACCCCACACCCCCGTCCGTCCTCCTTATTTAGTACTATGAAGCCGCCGCTTCTCCCCCGTCGCTCACGATCCTCCGCCTCCGCTCACCCGCGCCCCCGAGTCGACGACAACAACGACCAGCAGCAGTAGCAGCAGCAGTCGCAGCCCCGTCGGACCGAGTCACTCGTTTAACATCTCTCCAGCATGGCCGCGACGTCGCTCCCCCGGGCCCTCGCCGCCGCCGCCGGCCTGGTGGCTTCGGCGCGGGCGGCCGACGTGCTCAGCTTCTCGGTCGACGACTCGCCCAGCAACGCGTCGGCCGTGGTCGATCCGTCCTTCGCCGGCTTCGGCATCGAGCCGTCGCAGCTGTTCAACTTTATGGGCTTTGACGAGGCCAACAAGCTGTCGGTCAACATGCTCACCAACCTGGCCGGCTACACGGGCCAGCCGCCGTCGATCCGCATCGGCGGCAACACGCAGGACCTGATGATCTACAACGCGTCCATGGACGACTGGAAGATCGCCTCCAACCAAAACTCGGTCGGCAAGGGCAAGGAGGCCTCGGACTCCATGATCATCGGCCCGCGCTACCTCGAGGCCGCGAATCGCATGCCACAGGGCACGCCCGTCACCTGGGGCCTCAACCTGGCCTTCACCGGCGATGGCGCCGTCGACTACGTCGTGTCCCTGGCCCAGGCCGTCGTCGACCAGTGCGACAACCTCAACCTGGTGAGCTTCGAGATCGGCAACGAGGTCGACATCTACACCTCCCACAACTTCCGCACCGAGGACGACTGGAATGGCCAAGCCTACGTGACCCAGTGGCGGGAGCGCGCCGCCGCCATCTACGCGCAGGTGCTGGAGCCGCAGAACATCTCGACCAACTTCTTCGACGGGCCCTGCAGCACGGCCTGGGTCGCCGGCACCACCTTCGAGATCGACGAGCTGGTCGAGTACGGCATGCTCGAGAACGCCGAGGGCTCGGACAAGCCCTACCTGGCCGCCTGGGACCAGCACGACTACTACTACTTCCTCGGCAACTTCGACTACCCCATCACGCTCGAGTACATGATGCAGTTTAACAACACCGCGACCGAGTACCAGGAGGCCCTGGGCGCGCAGATGACCCAGGCCGCCGCCACCAACATCTCGGGCTACCAGCTGCGCGAGATGGGCGTGGTCGGGCCCGTGGGCCTCAACGGCGTGAGCGACACGTTCGCCGCCGCGCTGTGGACGCTCAACTTCCTCTTCTACGCGGCCACGCTGAACGTGACGAGCGTGCAGTTCGACATGACGGCCAACAGCAACGCGAGCGCGTGGCAGCCGGGCACGGCCTACGGCAACGAGCCGCACGTGCGCCCGCTCTACTACGGCATGGCCGCCTTCGACCAGGTCATCGGCGCCAGCTGCGCCGCCCGCGTCGCCGAGGCCCAGATCGACGGCTACCCGTCGGGTTACGACGCGGTGACGAAGGCCTACGCCGTCTACCAAGGGTCGCGCCTCGGCTCCATCACCGTGCTCAACGGCATGCTGGCCAACGCGAGCCAGACGGACAAGGCCAGCATGACGGTCAGCGTGACGCTGCCGACGGCGCTCGCCAGCGAGACCGTCTACCTCAGCTACCTCAGCGCCGAGGGCGCCGACTCGACCTCGGGCGCGACGTGGAACGGGCTGAGCTACGAGGAGAGCGCGCACGGGACGTCGACCGACGTGGATGACGTCGGCGTCGAGCTCGACACCAACAAGAACGGCGACCGCACCGCCGTCGTCGGCGACGACGGCACCCTGACCCTCACCGTGCGCGACACCCAGGCCGTCGTCGCCAGCTTCGGCCAGCGCGTCGGCAGCACCGACGCCACCAGCACCGACACGGACGCCTGCTCGGCCGTCGTGACCCAGGGCGTCGGCGCCACGCGCACCAACGCCGCCTCCTCCTCGTCCACGAGCAGCGGCTCCTCCAAGAGCAGCGGCGACGGCAAGTCGGCCGCGCCCGCCGGCATGCAGCACGGCGGCGGTGCCGCGCTGTCCCTGCTCACGGTCGGCACGGCCATGGTGGCCGGCGCGGCGCTGCTGCTGGTGTAGGAGAGAGAGAAGGGGAGCGTGTATGTATGCGTGTCTGTGTGCGTCAAAGAGAGAAGAGGGGAGGGCAGGTGTGTAATGAGGAAAGCGAACGAGGGCGCACGCACGCACGCAAGCAAGCAGACCAGCACTGACTGGACTGACGACCTACAACATACCTACCTCGTCACCTGACATACTTCCCTTGGGTACATACTCTTGTTTACACTAATGGGGCATGGGGGAAAACGGAAAGCATCGATCATCATCATCTTGGGCATGGTTGTTATCAGCATCATCATCATCATCAGCATCATCAGGCCGGAGTTCTGGGTGGGTGTTAGAAGCACGCATTATACCTCTGGGGTGAAACGGTACTACCTACGTACCTGCCCCAACCCCTGAGTTGGATACCCCATCTACCTATCTATATCGGGTACATGACCTACGACTAGACTTAGACGTTAATACCTTACCTACATTGGTAGCAAATTGAATTTTTATATGTTGACTACTTGTTCCTCACTCTTCGCTCTTAGCTCTTCACTTTTATCAGAGGTCGTGACAGGAGGCACCCAAGGGGTTTTGCGGTGTGTGCGACTGGAGTTATGGAGTTAGGTGTTTTGGGGTCATTGCGGACCGCGGGGTTGTCTGGGAGGTCCAGTTGTTAGAGGCTTGTGTTTATTGCGTATGCCCTAGCTGTAGGAAGAGCGGGTGGCGGGTGCCTGCCTATATACACACCTACTTTCTTATTATTACCTCAAGTACTTGCCCTTGGTTGTTGGACCAGTTGAGGACGAAGGGGGTCTGGCCGTGAAAGGTGTTTGGCACCGGGCGTGTGGTGTGCGAGACTGGGATCGAGAGTAAGACTCGGGACTCAGACTGACTGACTCTCCGCCACGTACCAAGGTCGCTCAATGCTGCGCCTTCCCCCTTGCCCCCATTTGAGCTCGCAGGCAAGGACAGAGGGAGATTGTGTTGAAATTCTTCCTGGAATTTTGCCGCTCCTCCCTTCGAGTCGAAGGTTGAGGTTGACTAAGAAGTATAAAGTTGAGTTGCCTGACTCTATGGATGCAAACCACTCGGTCTAAAAACCAATAATGCAGAATTAGGCAGGCAACGATTCGGAATGTCAAAGAATGAGAAATTGAAAGTCATATGAAACAAGCTGGAAAGACATGTTCAGTTTTCAAGAGGCCAAGGTTTTCAAGATAAAGTGCCCTGGTACTAAACGGAACTGCACAAGCAAAGGAAAGCAGTCCATATCTAATAAACAAAGGCCATACCCAAATCCCTCTAATGTGATCTCCTCTCAGAGCCAAGTACCTTACTGTTGCACTGGGACCAGTCTCCAAGCCTCTGCAACCAGGAGCTACATGCCTCAAGGAGGTAGAGGGCGACTAGTCAGCTGCCATCACATTAGTTTTCTACACTCTTTAGACATATAGTCAGCCTAGAAATGCACTATTTCCTTACGATGATGTAGAGGTATGCTGAAAACACATAGGCCCGCATTGTGTAAGGTTATCAATGAAGACAGTAACAACAGTAAGCTCTCTCCTCTATAACTCCAGTGAAGTAGTACTTAACTCTCGTCAGCTATACATAGGTAGACTATTGGCATTAAATGGGAAAATAGTGCATGCGAATACATCGTCGATTCTGAATAAAACTCATGGAATGTATCCTACAAAGCGCCTTTCACTCTCAATCCTCTTCGTATCTCAACCTCTTCTCGGGCGGCTCCTCCTCATCTACTTGGCCGTCATCCGACCGCGGTCGCTTCCCGGATCCGAACAGGGACCCGTCATCGCTGTCATCCCCATAATCGAGCTCGTCTTCATCCTCCCTCTCCATCCCGCCCGACTGGGCACCGGACGGTCGCGGGACATATATTCCCCGTTGCGACTCCGAGAGGGCGTCGACGGCGGGAGCGGGGGCGCCGACCAGTGACTTTCGTGGAGACTGCCCGCTCTCCCCTCCCGCCTCCCCTCCGTCCGCTTGGGGCTGCAGGGCAGCAGCCGGCGCCGCGGGACTCCAGTCGCCCAGACCGGGAATGGCGCTGCTCTGCCTGGACACCTGCGCCGCCGGCCCAGCCGGCGGGCTGGCGTCTCGGACAGCACCGGCGTCAGGGACCGCCTGTGGCTCTTCGACTGTTTGCGCCTGTGAGCTGTAGCTCTCTTCGTCCGCTGGCATCTCGGGCATCTGCGGCGTGGGGGCTCTTTGGACGTCTTCGATTCCGAGGGGCGTCTCAGCGCCGGCGGCACCGGGTTCCTCGCCGGCCGGCGCGGCGATGGCGTCGGGCAGATGAATATCCTCGTCCTCTTCGACCTCCTCTTCCACGTCCTCCTCAACCTCTTCCTCCTCCTCTTCAACGACCCGTCCCGCATCCGTCGGGTCGTGGCCGCCGCCCGCCCCCGCCGGCAGCGGGATGGAGTGCGTGTGCGACGGCTCCGGCTGGAGCAGCGGGTCCCAGCGCTCGTCCGGCACGTCCTCGGGCGGCGGGCACGTCACGCTGGGCCCCCTCACGCGGCTGAGCAGCGTCGGGTCGTACTTGGACTGCTCGCTGGGCACCTCGAGCCCGAGGCGGACGCGGTGGCCCGCCTTCCAGATGCACTGGTGCGCGCACGCCGCCATCATGCCCTCGCGGTACGCGTCGACGTTCAGGTGCTCCGCGAAGTCGGCCCACAGATGTCGGTTGTCGGTCTCGGTGTTCGTGTTCTTGTTCTGCTGGGTGACGAAGAGGAGGTTCTTGAGCCGCCGGATGAACTCGCGCGACACGGCGTACGCCACGTGGCCCGTCTGCCACTCGGCCTCGGCGTCGGGCGCCGCCGTCGCGTGCAGCGCGCACGCGTCGCCGAGGTCGATGCAGCCCTCGCGCAGGATGGCGCGGAGGCGCCTGGCCACCAGCGCCCGCCGGTCCGCCCGCCCCGCCGGCCACGGGTCCACGATCGCGATGTCGGTCACCCGCCGGTCGCAGAACTCGGTGACGTCGTCGCCGCGTTCCTCGCTGCTGAGATCGTCCATGCGGAGGAAGATGGTGAGCCACACGCCGTCGATCTGCACGGGCCAGAGGAGGAACTCCCTCGCCCGCAGGGTCTCGAACAGGTAGTGCATCTCCAGCCGGCCGTCATTCGTGGAGCGTCGCCGGACTCCCTTGAGCGTCTCCTCGAGGGCGTCGTCGTCCGACCAGAAGTCCAGAAAGTCGGCGGCCGGTGTCGAGAGGATGCGCTGGTCGTGGAGCTGGCGATGTTCCCAGAACAGGGCGTTTCGGATCGACCAGTCGTCGATGGAGCGGTCCCTCTCGAGCTGGAGGCAGTACATCGAGTTCGCCTCCGGCTTCACGTACTTGGCTACCTTCTCGATGTCGCTGGAGAGGCTCTTGTGCCATCCGAACTCGGCGTAGGGGCTGGTGATGAGGCGGCCAGCCGAGACTGGCTTGCCATGGTTGCGCTTCACGATCCTCTCTCTTTTAGGCTTCGCTTGCGCGCCTGCAACTTTCTTGGGCGGCATCTTGTGGTCTCTTGCAGAAGTGTTGTCGAGGTGTTGGTGGGCTAATTGACTGTTGGACTTGGACTTGAAAGGCAATAAGTGGTTGATGCTACCCTTCTCAATGTAGGAAAGGATACACAAGGCAATGATTGGGTAAGTATGTCTGATTCGGTAAGTATGTCAAGCTCGCAATAAGTAGGCGGACAATATGCAGCGTGTGCTCATATAGTCCGCGCTCAGAGTGTACATGGTGGTTGTGTGGCTCCGAGCTCATAGAATCGTTCAGAACTCTTCTTTGTCTCTTCGAGTCCTCATATGAGCCAGCCTGTTTGAGATCGAATCGTTTCTGAATGCGGAAGAGAAAGAGAACTCTGAGATAAGTGAAGTGAGGTAACAAAGGCACGTATGTCGAGATGAGACACTACATGGAACACAGGATTCGCGTCTCTATCTGGACGCTAGCGAAACTCACGGTATGTCGTTCGACATCGTGTTCTCAATGGGATGGAAATTGAAGTGCTTGATACGAGTTGTGTACAGAGTAAAGAGAAGAAGGCAAAGCTCTGCAATGATCTGTGGCCTCATAATGTCCAAGAGCTTTGCTCATAGACGCCTCGGTACGGTCCCATCTAGTAGTTAGAGGTTTTGAATGCAAGGTAACTTTCATGCACTCGCCTGCCTCGATCGTGCTCTGAATGTTGCAGCGACCGTAGATGCATGCAGTCGGCAGCCTGCTGTCGCCCTCCGACGTGAAGCCCTCTTTCTCGTCAACGGCGTGCTTCCCACTGTTCCCTGTCCGGTGCAGCACGACTTCGATGCCCTCAAGGCTATGTGTCAAGTCGTTCTCGCGCATGAAGTCAATCAAGGCGTCTGTGAACCACTCCACGATATGGCTATCCCGAGATGACAGGATCACCTGCATGGTCGGTCAAGAGCCAGTACCCTGGGCCCAGGAGTCACTTACCATGATGTCAGCGTGAAATCGCAGTGTATGAGGAATGCCTCGATCGTTTGAGCCGTGGTTCATGCACAACACTTCCATACGCACCAAGCCTTGCTCGCTGAATTGTATCCGTGGACCCGTCGGTTTGTAATTGCTTTCGCTCACTTGGCTGTAGTCTACTCGGATTTCTACGTGCATACGCATCTAGAGTTTTGACACACCAAGAGCTGTCCGGTCGACTCGCCTAACTCGCCAGCTGAACCAAGCTTCGAGGTAGTATTGGTGAGCCCCCAACCTGAACAATCTCATCTCTTGGACGGCCGATGTCTTAAATATTCATCATGGAGTTCAATCCTGGCAAGGTTTTATCACTTCATCACGCCCTGGCCAGTACCTACACACACTTGGGAAACGGGGGAACTACATGGGCAAGTTGAAAGAACGTAACAAGAAGGTGGTGGCAAAGTCAGAATCCACTCAGCTTCGTTGCAATTGTACGGTGCTTCCAACAATTCCGGGCGGCACTTAGAATCGTAGTGGGCCTGGAGGTGAGGCTATGGTAGCATCTGATTACACAACCAACATGGGACAAACATTCTACGAGGGCTTAGCGTTGCACTTGCAAGGTTGCTGGAGGTAACAGGTAAGTTTTAAAGTCTACCTCACAACCCGGTTTAGTCGGATGCTGCTGGTACACGAAATTGCTGCCTAATTCTGGGCTGCTCAAGTAGAGTAGAACAACACATCAAGTAATCTTGTCAATTTGGCTTACATGGCCAGTATGCTATCATATGCGAAGCGTGCATTGGCATAGCCCTCCTAGTGGTCACGCGAGCTGTGGCGCAGTGCATCACTGCCACACTATAGATCTATAAAGCGGCCGACTCCCTCTAGTTCACCTCAATTGCGGGTAGTTACAACCATCGCCGTAAACAGCAATTGATAAAAAAATGGCCCAAAGCATTGACGAAATAAAAGCGATCCGCAACCTGAAACCCTTGATTCTCGGTACGTCTACGCTCCATGTCGATCCACCCATTCCATTTCATACTCATTGGGGGTATTTCAGACGACGTCCACGCCGCCTATGGCCCCAGAAACTCCAGCTACAACAGAGACAAATTTTCGGTGACGACATCTGCGCGCACTGACTTCTCCGGCGGCAAGGCGCACCGGTACATCACCGCGCAAGCACTTGTTTACAGCTTAAGAACCTGGGATCTGCTAGAAGTTGGAGAAGAGAGGAGCACGGTGCTGGAGGCGTACTTGAGCCTATGGGACGTGGTGCAGGCGGAGATGGGGAGAATAGTCGGTCAGTATCCCTGGAATCTGTGAGTTTGGTGGAGCGTAACTTATAAGCTAACAGAAGCATAGTTAATCTAAGACCAGGCGATACATATAAGAGGAAGTAGTTGCAGAGAAGCTATGTAGCTGCATCGGTCAGTTACCTATTACTCGGGATCGGACTTCGTAAGATGTATAACTTCGTCAACATGAAAGATCCGCACGTCAGCATCAAAGTCTTGTCGATTAACATCAGCAATTCTTAGTCTGGTAGACCGCGAGATGAGTGGCGAAGATAGGGGAGAAACAATCAACTTTAGTCTATGCTGGTACGAAAATGCAGCAGAAGAGGGTTGATGTGTGTTCCAGCATATTAAGTCAAGAGGCTGTCGTCAATCTAGGTACTGTCAGGGTTCGGATACATAAGGCCTCGGGTCTCCCCAGGTAGTTTAGGGCTCCTCGTACAGCAACAGAGGTCTACATACCCCCCTAAACTTGAGTCCCTACAGTGACCCATGCCCTGTAGCCATAGGCTTCTGGTCTGCCCGTTGACAGGTACATCCAAGTACACTGGCTCGAACATCACGCCCCCTACCTGCAAGGCCGGCCTTATCACCGAGGAGGGCTTCAGCACCAACTTCACCCTGCCGAACCCTCCCCCCGGCGCTGACGGGCACTAAGACTCGACCTGGAACCTGTCATCCGACAACTGAACGAGTGAGCATTCAATGCCATCCATTGAGCCGACAGTGTCCTAGTTGTGGATGACTTGTTTTAAGGTGGCGGGTTCGAGTATGGTTCTTGGGGTGCACCCATCGTTTGATACTCACGAACCTACCTCCAGCTGGATGCCACATCCTGCCCGTATCGCAATACCGTGTTGTCGGCTGGAGCCCTGCATCAGTCAGCGATCTCTCCCCGAACTGTTCTCTAAGATAGAACTATTCTAAATTGCGGAGACTCCAGTCCAAGATAACTTATGACGCTCCCCGTCTGTATTGCCCACCCGGAGATCGGTTGCCGTGCTTGCTAGCCACGTCTGCTTTACTCTTCGAGGTTGAAAGAACCCCTGCTGCTAGACTACAGGTTCACTATTGCGGTTTCTCCCAATTGCGTGTTTGGTATTGCCCTGTACCCGGGTTCTTGCCAGCTGCTTCATTGAACCTCTGCTCGAGTTATCTCGAGGATTTACAAGTACGATATTGCTTGTAGAGGGAATGATGAAAGACAAGCTCCATGGGCCCCATCCGCTTTGTTCACCTTGCACCTGTTGACCTCTAGTATAATGGCCGGATAATTTTCGAGGGGCCAGCTAAAATGAGATACTGCAGAAACCTCTGGCAAGCCCCAACTTCTCATATCACATTATAGGAACGTGATTCCTTCATTTTAAGGTTGCATAGGTTTTTGTAAAGACCTTAATGAGTTCACTTTGCACCGTATTCCACGGTAGACAGCAGCCCAACAGCCATCCTGTCGTCGCATACGGTGCTTGCCGGCCTTTTCTGTGTCTAGCCGGTATATCGATCAGTATTCGTCACCATTAGTCATGACATTTATCGGTAAATTTTCTCATAGGACCATCGTTGCAGTGCCGGCTGACTTCTACATAGGCCAGCTTGAAACGTAGGAACCCCAGCCGTCATACTCAAGACCGGGCCCAAGAGTAGAAACGTCTCTGCTGGCGAGAACGCCACTATGGCTGAGCACTCGCTCATGGGCTCACTGGTCCGAAAGGAGCAGTGCGTGCTAATAAGAGATGCTTAAGCCGCAATGCGCTGGTTTCGAGACATGCAGACGAGACCGCCGCGCTATTGATTGCCAAACCTCCGAGTCCACAACTGAATACGCCGATGCAAAGTCAGTATACGGTGATATATTGCCAATGAAACCGTTCTCTCAGTGGCCAGACTACTCTGTCTCAATGCTGGACCCGGCTCGGGGACTCTGTGGCCATCATGCTCTGGGGCCTGGCATGGCACAATGAGCTGTCGGGACAGAGACAAGAAGGGGGATATAGAACCAAGTATCGATGCACTGTCCAAGTGTCCCATGTAAGGGGAAAAGAATAAGAATTGAATTATACACAACAAAATCTAACCCAAAAGGAGTCGGTGCACGACAAAAAATCAAAAGCAAGTGGTATCCCCTAGGAGTGCCGCCAGCACCGTGCCAGCACCGTGGCTTGTCATCCCAAATCCCTTTTCCCTTTCCATGCGCCAGCCGTCTTTTATCCGGTCTTGATTTTCCCCGCGCCTCCCTGCCGTCTATTTAGACATGTTGAAAGCCGCTGGCCGAAGATAGAAGGAAAGATCTAGAGAGAGCGAATGTTGGTGTGTGTGTGCGCGTGTCTGGCGTGCTGGACGTCCTTGTGGTTTTCTTCCTCTCTCTTATGCGCCCGAGAGAGACTTGCCGAGCGCGTTGATGGACCCGTCCGCGTTCAGCTGCTGGGCCTGCGGGCTGGAGAAGCTGTCGGCGACCTGCATGCTGACGCCCGTGAAGCCGTAGCCGGCGACCCAGTCGAGGCCGTCCATCCAGCGCGCCATGGCCTGCGTGAACTCGTTCACCTGGCCCTGGTCGCGGCTCGTCGACGAGATCTCGTTGACCATGAGCGGCAGGCCGTACTTCTCGTGCAGCTGGCGGAAGTAGCCCTGGGCGTAGCTCACCTCGCCCTCCCACGGCTGGCTAGCCGTCGTGTAGAAGTGCACGCCCAGGTAGTCGGGCATCTCGTCGGGCGCGAGCGCGCCGTAGAAGGCCGCGAGCCAGGGCGTGCCGACGCTCGGGTCCGACGTCACCGACGGCCCGACCAGCTTGACGCCGTGGCCGGCGCGCAGCGGCAGCATGCTGGCCCGCCAGTCCGCCGCCGCCTGGCTCGCGTCCACGCCGTTGACGTCCGGCTCGTTGTAGTACTGCACCGTCCGGGCGCCGCCG
The DNA here is from genome assembly GCA_022539325.1 of Xylariaceae sp. FL0804. Taxonomy (NCBI): domain Eukaryota; kingdom Fungi; phylum Ascomycota; class Sordariomycetes; order Xylariales; family Xylariaceae; species Xylariaceae sp. FL0804. The sequence continues at coordinate 1,948,990 of JAJKLG010000006.1, read as the reverse complement.
GCGATGCTCGCCTGCAGGTTGTCCCACGAGGCGCCCGACAGGAACGAGGGCAGCTTGACGGTCGGCGCGAAGGCCAGGCTGCCGGGGATCTCGGCCGGGCGGATCGTGTCCCAGTTGGCCACCTCGAAGTAGGTGCCGCTGGCGGCGAGCTGCTGGGCCGTGGACGTCAGCTGCCCGCCGTTGTTGTTCTGGATGTCGGCCGTGTTCTGCATCGGCCAGAGCAGGATCTGCTTCCCGCCCGGGCCGCGTCTCTCGACGGGCATGGCGCCGGCCGGGTTCAGGAGAAGTAGGCAGGCGGCGAGGCTTGCAGCGGACTTGATGAGCTTAGAGAGAGCCATGTCGAGCGGTCTAGTGAGAGAAGCGAGAGAGACCAGAGTTGGTAGAAGGAGTGATATTACCGGTAGTCGGTAGAAGGAGCGGTATTGGTCCACGGCGGCGAGGTTCACACGAGTGAGATCGGATGAGATCAGATGAGATCTGGTGAAGATGCTTGGCCATGATTCACCGAGGGCAGAGAGGCTGAGCTTTATGCGTTGAGCGCGTTCCATACGATCTCAAGCCTCCCGAGGGAGATACGTCACTTAGTTCGGCCCCATCTGGCCAGGTGAGCGGCCGTGAGAAGGATGAGAGTTGAAACCGTTCAATATCCGTAAGCCTCATCCAACGCCATGACCGGCCCTGACAGGGTAGTCAGTGCCGGCCGCCCTAAGTGGCTCGGTGAGTAAACATCGACGTAGCCGTACCGGGACACTCGGAGGATGGAGCCTCGGGATGGAGTGCCAGGGGTCCCCATCAGAGGTATTGGTGATGGGATTCGGCTCTGATGATGGGATCGGGCGTGGCTCTTGGTTGGTTGGCGCTGCGTGACAGCTAAAATTGGGCTGAGGCCCTGCCAGCCCTGGAGAGTTTGGCTGGACCTGGGGGGAAATGATCGACGCCACGTAAGTGACTTGAAGTCAGATCTGGCGCCGGCTGCCTCGGGTACCTTACAGATTCACCCACGCCCTACCGGCGCGATGGGGAGGACTGGCGAATCATGCAAGCGCAAGGTCAGGAACCGCTTGCTGACTGCGAGAAGCGACATAGCGGTACCTGCCGTGCTGCAGCCTGCCGTCTGCTGCGTGGTTGCGTGGCATGGTGAGAAGAGCGGAAGCCGATCACAATGCGGGCCGCGATACTTCGGACCGCAGGTGGCTACTCTCTCCGCCTGTCTTATTACACGCCTCTCTCTAGCTCCTGTGGGCGCGGCCTTGAGTTTCGACGCGATCCTCGAGGCTTGGCTCGGCCAACTCTCCTTTGTGAGGAGCGAGGCGCTCGTGGCGCTGTCCTCGCCGCTGCGCAATTTCGCGTCGTCTGAGGCGGACATCTTCTATTGTCCAGGCAACTCTAAGTGCAGTCCCATCGTGTTGGAGGAGAAGGTTGTGCTCTCAGTGCTCGTCCACTCTGGCAACGATTGTCGCAGTGGATTACTGTACAGAGCTGAGTATGGTATCCGTACGGATTACTGACTTACAACATGAAGGATCGAGGAAGTGAATTCTGGTAAGGATCAGTGGAGAATGACCTCTTGGAAGCACACGTGGACGAGCAGGGGTCCTGCTCGGCAAGCTCCTCCGATTTTGGCGAAAGTCTGTGACGTGACCTCGAACTGCTTGAGCTATCACGACTTATCCATCGTGTTGAGTGTTCTTACGCGAAGGTTTGCGAGAAGGTATCGAAAATGGCTCTCAACGCCTCTCAACGCCATGCTACATCAAATAGGGATCCACCTGTAACTTTCCCATCGAATTAGCTCGAGCCGCGTTGTGCCGTCTGAGGCCGCACGAGCTGACAGAGCTGAGCGTGACCTGCAGATTACCTCCTGCCCAAGTACTGATTGGTCGTGACGGGACCTAAATACTCCGTACACTTGTTTGAATGACGGGACGAGCATTACGGAGTACAGCGACCGGGTCAGCCTGCCATCGAGACCAGGGGCCGAAAAAAAAAGAGCAAATTTGCAAATCGAGCACGCCAGCACCCTCTCATCGGCTCTGTTGAGATGACGCAACGAAGGCCATCAGAGGCGATGATCTGTTGAGAGCAAAACGTTTTCACTTCGCGTATGCTGTCCGAGCGGTCAGTAACATGATCTCAGCGTACCTTCATGCTGACAGAGGGACAACAGCTAAGGAGTATGGGCCGCGACCTGAGAGCCCTACCATAATGAAATCACTCATCTTGACCCAAACGCACAACAAAACTTTGCTAGGAGACACATAACAACAAAAGAGTAGGAACCAATTGAAGTGAGAAAGTATAAAGGGGCATCTGACATGAATTTAGGCAAAAGGATAATCACATGCGTTGTCGGGGAATCGAACCCCGGGCTCAACCTTGGGAAGGTTGAATGTTACCACTACACCAACAATGCGATTTGACTTGATTGGAAAGACGAAGCTCTTATCTTACCTCATATTCAGACGCGTGCTGTGGCGCACTCTGCGAGTGAGTGGAAGGCCGGAGGGGAGCGGAGCGGGGACGGCGGCTTACACTTTAGGGCTCCGAAAGGGCGCTAGATGATTTGGGGGATCTGCCAAGATAAGAAATCGGACTCAACTGTGATTGGTTCCCATGCTTTCTAATGCCCTAGGGCGTGGATGGGTAACTCCATCTTTGAGACAGCCCGACATGCGTGTGATCTGAAAGCAGAGAGTCAACTTGAGGGCTGAGAACTCGAAGAGACGGTCAGAATCAGTTGCAACATAGGTCCAATGACGATTATAAGCGACTGGCTTCGCCGGGTTTCCACTGAGCTTTCTTGGAAAACAACAGGCTAGAGCCCAGCACACAGTGATCAAGCTGGGCAGAGGCAAACCCCGAAATGATAATCAGGTGGGCCAAAAAACAAAAAAGAAAAAGGAAACAACTAGCATCTATCCGTTTCGATCGGACGACCTCCGGGTTATGAGCCCGGCGCGCTTCCACTGCGCCAAGATGCTTTTTTCGTTGTTGAAGAAAAATGCCACTATGGCTATTCATATACACAAAATTGACATGGTGCAGCGCCGTTTGCACTGTCACCATGTGGAACACCGTCACCATGTGGAACAGTGACTCACATCACCGCAGTCGGAGCAAATCTGCATCGTGGGCTATTTTCGGACCGGACGGATACGACCGGGCCATTGGAGCGACCTAGCACAAAAAGCAAGGATATGGGCTAGTTAATCGTCAGTCGGCGCCGACCCGGCTATAGAATCTGGGGCCTCTCGACGAGCACTAACACGGTACACCGACTGTCTGACAGCTTCGAAAAGTGGGAGTTGCCAACTCACATCAATGTTCCGGTAGTTACTTGGCTTACTGGGCTCGACCATTGTAAGAGATCCATCTCATCAGAGGTCCCCAGATGGACTCGCACTTTAGACCCTAGTTACTCAGTCTCGCGGATGTGACTCTGTTCCCGTTTCGAGGCTGCCGGTATGGATGTCAAGTGCATGGTGTAGTAAAGTAGAAGCCACATGCCTTTCAATTCACATATAGAATAGGCTAATCCAGGGCGACGTTCAGTCACTGATTACCTAGCTAATATCAAGTACGCACTCTTTCTGCTCCAGACATGCATATTATAAAGTTCCCCTCCATAATCGAGCTTGGGTTCCAAGATCTTATGTCTCGGGACTATACTCTCCCAGTCTATTCCCATCGAGATACAGACCTCTAGACTTCTCGCAAAAAGGCGGCGGCTGGCAGTCAAATGCGACCCTTTTCACGTCGCTAGCTGACCTGTCCAGCGTAGGAAATATACTATCTGGGAACAAGCGCGAAGCCAGGACTGCCCAGACCGGGAGCAAAAGCCGGAATAAGAAGATTCGCAGAAACCAGAGATAGGTTCGTCGAACAATGTTCGTTGATATAGTAACGGGCTCCACTGCAGGGACTGGTAGTTCTTTGAGCTTTGGGTCTTGTTCGAGTCGTCGTTGGAGTTCCAGACTTTGTGACATAAATTTAGCAACCTGTGCTGCCAGGAGATACTGGAAGTATAAGCTCAAATTGGCCAAAGACGATAGGCACTGGGGAATCATAGACCATCGCTGTCATACACAGCTTGATTGCCGCATATCGACAGCACCCGACAGCCCAAGTAGACTTGTCGTCATCATTCCTATTCCATGCTCCATTGGCAACCGGAACGAGGGTCTTAGAGAGAATTGGCTGATAGACCGTCTTGCGGGGACATCTCCAACGACAAGAGATATAGTCCGGCAGCCTCGCAGTGCGTCCCCATTTTGCATTGGAAATCAGTCAAGCCATCAACGTATTTCTGATCTACATCGGCGACACTTCTTCTAGATATTGACTGCAAAGAACACAGAGCTACGTTTTGAAAAATTCACCCGGCTGCAGTGACAAGTTGATAACGTCGATAACCATGTGCTCGGAAGTTAGCAACCCCCTATTCAAACTCTATCTGTAGAAGAAGAGTAGGTAGATGGGTGGAATGTATGTTGTACGGGGTATTAGTTACTCTTACCCCTGGGAACGCTGGGTGAGAGATGTGGTAGGCAGGTATATATGTACGGTTCTGATGTGGGGCGTGTACCAGTTTCTCCAATTTCCTCCTTGGCACTGATCCACACCAACAATATCCATCTTGTATCCGTATTGAAAGAGAAATCTATCTCACAGAGTCACAGTCACACATCATTCACACGAACAAGCTTCGCAGCCCAGAATACACCATCCGGTCCCAAACCCGTCTACTCCACGCCCTGCGTCGCGCAGACTTGGGCCGCAAACTTGGCGATGGTGAGCGCCGGGCCCAGCAGCTGCTGGAAGGGCACGTCCATGCGGTACTCCTTGAAGATCCAGTTGCGCAGCTCGGCGCCGATCATGCTGTCGATGCCGTAGTCCGAGATGCTCTTGACGTCGACCTCGAACTCCTCGGGCCCGATGAGCAGCATGCGCGCCATCTTGTCGACGAAGTGGTCCGCGACGGCGGCGCGGGCCTCGGCGGGCGACCCCGCCGCGCGCACCGTTGCTAGGATGCTTTGGGCGCCCGCTGACGCGGCGCCGTCGGCGGCCGCCGACTGCATGTCGTGGACGACGTGCGCGAAGCGCGCGTCTTCCAGCCAGAAGCAGTCGTCGGCAGCCTCGTCGTTGACAGCCTTCTGCAGGCGCGCCGGGTCGAGGCCCACGGCCACGTGGTCGCCCCCCGCGTGCACCATGGCCGCCTCGAAGCCCTCGAGGAGCTGCGCCTCGTCGATGCCGTACATGCCCTTGCGCGTCAGCGCGTCCTCCAGCCCGGCCGTCTCGGCCACCACGCCCACCCCGAGGACCATGGGCAGCACCACCGACGTGGCGGCGCGCCCGGCGCGCACGCGGTGCCGCGCCAGCGAGTCCAGGTAGCTGTTCGCCGCCGCGTAGTTGCTCTGGCCCGGCGTGCCGAGGATGCCCGACACGGAGCTCGTGGTCAGGAAAAAGTCCAGCGGGGCGTCGGAGAGCACCGAGTCCAGGTTCCGGGCGCCCAGGATCTTGGGCTCGACGGACGCCTTCCAGTTGGCGAGGGACATGGCGTGAAAGAGGCCGTCCTGGGAAGACCGGTCAGCACGTGGGGTTCTTACGCTGCGAGTTGACGTGTAACATGTCATCACCTACCCTAAGTACCATGGCGGCGTGGACAACACCCCTTATGGGGTGCTTCGAAGAGACCCCCGCAACAGCGCGCACAACGTCGTCGCGCGACGTGGCGTCGCCCCGTATTACCTGCACGATGGCGCCAGCTGCCTCGATATCCCTGACAAGCTTTGCGGCGGACTTGTTATCCGTGCCGGAGCGGGAGAGGAAGGTGAAGCGCCGGGCGCCGGACCCCATCATCCACGAGGTCAGGCTGCGTCCGAGACCGCCGAGGCAGCCGACCAGAAGGTAAGTCGCGTCGGGGCTGAACCGCAACGGCTGGCGCGCCGGCAGGACCTCAAGAGGCGACTCGGACGGCTCGTACCGCAGCACCGTCTTGGCGGCGCCGAAGTGGTCCGAGAAGCTCGCCACGGCCTGGCCGAGGGCCGCCAGGTTGACCGACTGCGCCGCTCCGGGTGCGACCAACGACCCCTGGTGCGCGAGCTGCACGATCTGGCCCAGGAGCTCGGACAGCAGCTCCGGGCGGGCCTCGTATAGCTCGAGAACATCGAATGACAGGTAGCTCGAGCCACGGTTGACGGGTACCGTGTCGAGCGCGCTGCGCCCGCCGTGCTTGCGTCCGCCGTCGACGAAGCGCCCGAAGCGGGCGATGTGACGCCACGCCTCGCGGGCGGCGCTGGTGTCGACACTGCCCGTGCTGAAGACCACATCGGCACCGTGGCCGTCGGTCAACACGTGTAGGCGCTGGGCTGTGTTGCCGTCCGCGGTGCGCACGATGTTGCTGTCGGCGAGGTGCAGCTGTGTCTTGAGGAAAGTGGCCTCCTCCTCCGTCTCGACCACCACGTACGGGACCGCGCCCAGGAGCTGGGCGACCCGGACAGCGGCGGTGCCGGCGCTTCCGGTGCCGTGCATTATCAGTACCCTGTCCTGGGCTTTCACTGCGGCGAGCGTGTCGAGGCCGTGCAACGCCGTGGCGTACGACATCAGCATGCCGACGGCGACCTCCATGTCGTCCGTGGGCTCGAGCTTGTGCAGTGTCAACGCCGGCACCTGCTGGACGCTGGCGAACTTGTCGGCGTGGAAGCCGACCACACGATCGCCGATCTTGAGGCCCTTGACGTTGGGCCCGACACGCTGCACGACACCGCCGATCTCATGGCTGAACGTCGCGGGGAAGTCGGTTCCCGTGATCACCAGCACGCCCTCCTTCGTGAGCCCGCTGCACTGCACCTGTACCTCGACGTGGCCCGGTCTGACTTCGTCGCGGGCGAGCTCCTCCTGGAAGACGACCTTGCCCTTGAGGATCTTGCCCGAGATGCGGTCGCCCAGTGTGAAGCTCTTCTCCTCGGTATTCTCGGAAGCCGTGAAGACGCTGTTGAGCCCGGGCGTGCGCACCAGCCGGCTGATGTACGTCTTACCGTGCGCGACGCAATACTCCTTCTCGGACATCTCGCCAGCAAAAGTGAGCTGCTGATGCGCGATCTTGGCGATGGTTTGAGGCATCTGGCTCGCGTCCATAGTGTCCAAGTCGATGTCCAGCGTACGGAAGTCCAGACTGGCCTGCTCTGAGCGCACACTGCGCGCGAGACCGGACGTCATGGCGTGCTCCGGATTCTTGCCCTCCAAGAGGCCACCAGCAGTGACCCACAGGAGGGAAGAGGCCGCGTTGGTGATGTTCTGAATCGAGACGAGCTCACTCTCCGTCAGCGTTGAGAGGAGTGGCTGTTCCGGTTCGAAGTCCGTGAGCATAATCACATGCTGCTTCACCTCGGACTCTTGGCAGTCCACCAGCTTGGACAACGTCACAGTGCATCCCAGTTTTTGAAGAGCACCCTTGACCTGCTCAACTATGGTAGCGGGCTTCCGGCGATAGACCATCTGAACTTCATAGCCTTTCGACACGGATGTTTGGGCTAGAGCGTTTCCAGCGGTGGAAACGGCAACGGTGCTGCCGGTCTTGGTATTGAAAGAAAAGTCGATGCCCTTGAATCCCGCAGCAATCAGGGTCTCGGTCGATCCAGCCTCGTTGAACTCCCAGATGGCGCGACCGCCAGCCTTGAGGAAGCTTCGCAGAATCGACAGCATCGCCGGCGACGGTGCTTCGCCAATGGCAATGAGGAGATCATACGACTCGGGCTTGATGCCCTGGGGCTCAAGGTCCTCCGCAGGGTCGAGCTTTACGACTTTGGCATTGCGGTACTCCTTGGTAGTGTTTTCGGCCAGCTCTACCTCGTCCTCGGAAAACACTGCGACAGTGTATGACGCCTGAGGGTTCTTGCCCAGAATCTCCGCCGCATCACGAGAGCCGATCTCGAGAACCTTCATGCCGGGGTTCTTGAATAGGGCCAGGTTGGCCAGCTCAGCGACGGTCGTGCTATCCATAGCCGTGGCCATATCGATGCTGTCGAAATCGAGGTCCCAGGCCATCTCGCCATACGGCGCATTCTTGAGGGCCGTCTCGGCTCTCTGAGGAACGGCGGCTTCGTAAGCCGTGGTTTTGACCTTGGTGATCTCCATGACCATCTCACCATCATCAGCGAGCATCTGCACACTCGTCTCACACACACGCATACCGCGGCGGTCGACCCAGGCGTACGCGCTGGCCTTCTGGGCGTCCAGCTGCTCCTTCGACGGCGTCCAGATCGTGCACTCCTGCATGCCTGTTGGTACCACGCCGCAGCTGAGCGCGCTGGTGCGCCCGGCATAGATGGCTGCGATACACAACTGCAGCGTCGAGTCCACCGACGCCGGGTGCAGCGCGTATCGCGACTCGCCTAATGTTGAATCGACCTCCTGCTTGATGTTCGTCCGGCAGCTGGCCTCGTAGTTCTGACCATCAAAGCGGATATCATCCATGTCCTGGAACGTCGGCCCGTAGTCGAAGCCCACCTCGCGCAGCGCCTGATTCCACGCCTTGCCCGTCGCCCGCTGCGGGAACTCGGGCACGGTCCGGGCCTGGCGCTCCCCGCGCGACCGCACATTGACGCCGATGCTGCCGGTCATGTGTTCCTTGACGACCTCGCCGTCGATGGACGACACGCTGAAGTCCCACCAGGTCTGGGCGGCGGCGGCCTCGTCGAACACGGACGGACGGATGTTGAACAGGACCTCGACGCCGTCGTCGTTGTCGGGCGTCACCAGCGCCTTCTTGATCACCACGTCGCGCAGCGTGTAGCTGGCGATGACCTCGACGGGGCGGTCGCTCAGCTCGTTGAGCTGCGTCACGGCCTCGATGGCCATGGCGAAGTATCCGGCCGCGGGGAAGACGGACTCGCCGCCCAGGAAGTGGTGCTTGAGCCAGGGCAGATCACGCACTCGCAGCACGTTGCGCCACGTCGGCTCCGTCAACGAGCTGCCGATGACGGCCTGACCCAGCACGTCGTGGCGCGGGAACCTGGGCAGGCGTTGCTCGCGGCTCGCCCGGCTCTCGGCCCAGAAGGGCTTCGCGTAGTTCCACTGGTACGACGGGAGGTCGACGATGGTGGCGCCCTGCACGCTGGTGATCTTGCCGCTGGGGGAGGTCTCTTCCACCGCCGTGACACGCTTCATGTTCAGGGGATAGTTGCGTAGGAACAGCTCGCCGGCAACCTTGAGCATCTGTATGGCGCTGTCCTTCTCGCGCAGGAGTGTAGGGAGGTACTCGAGCTTCTCGGCCTGCACCTCCAACTTGATCTGTTTGATTGGACCAGCCATGGCCGAGTGCGGACCAATCTCAATCAGGAGGTCCACGTTGGCGAACTCGGCGCTCCCAAGGATGGTCTGGACGGCCTGGTTGAACAGCACTGGGCTGCGTAGGTTGGCACTCCAGTACCCTTCGTGTAAGACGGTGTTCTTGGGCAGGATCTCATTGGTGACCGACGAGACCATCCTGGCCTCGGTCTCGATGGGCAGATCGGATTCGAAAGTCGTCCTGGCGGCTTGGACAAGCCTTTCGTATTTCTCGGCCACCGGTGCCATATGGTGCGAATGGTACGCTTTACCGTTTGTCTTGACGGTACGGGCGAAGATATTCTCGGCTTGCAGCTTGGTCTTGGTCGTCTCTAACGCATCCGCGTCACCACTGAGCGTAACACCGGCAGGCGAGTTGTGGCAGGCGATGATAACTTTGCCGTCGGTTAGGTACGGCGCCACAGCATCAGCTCCCAGACCAACAGCTACCATAGCGCCCCCTGAGTTGACATCCTTGACGACTTTCCCACGATAATAGGCAATAATGATAGCTTCCTTGGCTCCGATCAAGCCGGCCGCATAGGCTGCTGCAATTTCGCCCGAAGAGTGGCCAACGGTGACAGCAGGCTTGACCCCCCACGCTGTCAAGAGCTGGACGACGGCGACCTGAACCGCGGTGCAGAGAGGCTGCGAGAACTCGGCCTCACTAACCCGCGAGGTTTCGGCCTTCTCTAGAAGCACATCTTCGATCGACCAGTCCGGGCCATCGGGCAAGTCGCCCAAGGCTTGGTCCAAAATGCGGATAGTCCGGAAGAAGCTGGGGTACTGCTCCATGAGCTCGGCACCCATACGTGCCCACTGTGCGCCCTGGCCGGTGAAGACAAAGCCGACGGTGGGTGCTTTCTTCTTCTCGGCGAATACGAAAGAGCTCGCCACGTTGCTGAACATCTCACCGAGGGTGGTGTGGCTGGCGACAGTGAAGCCCTTACTCTGCAGCGAGCTCCGGTGGTTGGCCAACGTATAGGACACGTCGACCAGCTCGTACTTCTCGACGATGGCGGCGTACGCGTCGATGTTGCGCCGCAGAGTAGACTTGTCATGGGCACTGAAAGGCAGAAGGAACGGGCGCTTGCGCTCGAGAGCGCGTCGGGGAGAGCGGAGCTTCTTGGGCGCGTTGGTGTCGAGATACTTGTAATTCTGCTTGAACCTCAACAGGGAATCGGCCCCTTCAATCAAGAGATGGGCATTGGTACCACCGTACCCAAAGCTGTTGACCGAGACGCGGCGGACTGGCAGGTCTGGGAACGGCACCGGGTCGGTCGCCACTTTGACCTGCCACTCATCCCACTTGATCTTGGGGTTGGGGGTGAGGACTCCACGGGTTGGAGGGATTATACCGCGCTCCACGGTGAGAATCGCTTTGATGAGGGCCGATAGGCCCGAGGCGGCCTCGCTGTGGCCGATGTTCGTCTTCACTGCGCCGATCCAGAGAGGGTCCTGCTCTCCCTGTACGCGCTCCTGGTTCATGACCATAGACACGGCCTCCACTTCGAGGGGGTCACCAATGGCTGTTCCGGTGCCGTGGCACTCGAAATAGCCCGTGAGACGGGGGTCGAGATCACCGCCGCGCTTGTAAGCCTGGCGGATGACGGATGCTTGGCCATCCCGGCTGGGATAGGTAATGCCGACGGCAGGCACTCGTCCATTGTTGTTCACCGCCGATGACCTGATCACGCCGCGAATGGGGTCGCCGTCACGGACAGCATCCGAGAGCCGCTTGATATAGACGGCGCCCACGGCGTCGGCACGACCGTATCCATTGGCTGCCTCGTCGAACGTGTGACATGTGGATGAAGGGCTGAGGACTCCAAGCTTCGCTGTGTTCATATGCTATGAATCGTCGAAGATCAGCATTCCATTTCTAGCTCAAGGGGCCTTAGAATGGGGGAAATAAGTCTGCTTCTTACCTGGTCAACAGTTATGATCTATTCTCAAGTCAGTAAATTTTCTTTCTTGGAAAGGGTAGAAGATTGATGTGTAGTGTGCTTTGGTATGGAGTTCAAAGGGGCCTATGAGCCAAGGAAGCCTGGGAAGCTCAGTCCATCTTTACTTCGGGGCCAGCCAAACGATGATGAACTCCATACTGAGTACAACATAGGAATTGCAATGATATGCTGCTGTTGCTATACAAGCGGCACCATGAAATAGTCCGTTGAAACATGATGGGAAAGAAAAACATGACGAAAGAAGGATGTGCGATGGAAAGAAGAAAGGATATCCAGGGGCGTACCAGATTGACACCAGCAACCACAGCTCCTTCGGCCTCGTTGTTGCGGAGAGCATTGCACGCATTATGCAACGCGTAGACAGAGGACGAACAGGCGGTATTGACGACAATGGACGGACCATTGAGGTTAAAGACGTGGCTGATGCGGTTGCTGATGATGCCGGGATCGACGCCTGTAGCGGCTAGCGAGTGTCTGAAGGAGCCCTCTTTGAAGCTCATCTGTTGCCAGTCGGCAGTAAAGCTGGCTGCGAAAACGGCGGTCCGCGAGCCCGCAACGGCCTCAAGAGGCGTGCCGGAGCTCTCGAAGGCCTCATAAACGACCTCCAGAACCTTCCGTTGTTGGGGGTCCATCCACATAGCCTCAATAGGGGTGAGGCCAAACAGACCGGGGTCAAAATCACCCAGGCTTCCCTTGAGAAAGTACCCCCCTAAAACGCCAAAGCTCCCGGGGCGGTCGTTATTCTTGTGGATATGAGCATCTATGTTGAATCGATCGCTGGGGACCTTCGGTGTCTGGCCAGTTCTCTTGTTGATCATCATATCCCAGAACGCGGAAGGTGAGTCGACATCCCCGGGCAAGCGGCACCCTGAAAGGAAACAATGGTTTGTAAGAATCCAGCCAAGCGGGTTGATTATCAGTCTATCAAACGGAGGTCACGAACCCATGCCAACTACCGCGATCGGCTCTAGCTGCTCATCCAGAGGCTTCTCCGCATAGCCTGGGAAGTCGATTGCCGGATAGTCTCCATAGAGACTGGATGCGCGGCTTGAGCGGTGGCTCTCCTCGGAGGGCTGGGAAGGAGACCTGGAGGTCCTGACAAGTAGGCCGGGCATATTGAAGCCTACGTTGAGCGTGAAATTATAAGCGAAAATTTTAATCTAAAGAGAGTCTTATCTATTTTCATCTGTTACAAGTTGAGTTCCATCCTCATATATACATTGTTCTGTCAAAGTCACTTAGACCACGAAATAGCGGAGAGATGCGGGCCGATATACCTGGAAAAGAATATGTGGAAATTTACCAACGAAGTTCCAAAACATCGACGGGTGTCACATAGCGTGACCAGGTGGGGGGCAACGTCGGCCATCACCTACGCCGGCCTGAACGGTCCGCACGAGACCAATGCCTCCGGCCCGCCGCAGGGACATTCAATCGGACCGCCGCAGGGATATTCAATCGGACCGCAGCAGAATCGAAGAGCCGGCCCGCTACAGTTAGGTAATGATAGACCTAGGACCTAGGTTCTGCAGTACTTCGGACGCGGAAGCCGAGGTTAGTACACAGGCGGGGAGACGAGACTTGGCCGGGAGGGGGGCAAATCCATCGTCAGCGAGCGGACCGAACATCCGTGTGTGGCGAGTTTCCGATTCCAAGGCTCTGGGAAGTGGCCAAAGGGAATGCCCATGTAAACAGGAAAAGCCTAGAAGGCTCCATTGTTGATGATCCAGACCGGCATGCGACCCAAGCACTTGTGTGATGGGAGGGCAGCATATTGTCCTCATGGTCGGCGTCGGATGCGCCTAAGGCAAGTTATGTGTATATTGTCGCTGGGAACTGATACCGCCGGTAATGGCAAAGTTCGAAGTGACATCCAGGGGACTTGGTATTCTAAATCAGACTTTCTCTGGATGCTTTCAACAAGTTTCCAAACAAGTCTTACTTTTCGCTCTTCAGCCCGACCTTGCGGTTCTGGCTCATAGCCTACAAGCCCCGATTTGACTAAAGGGTTGGATTTATCTCAGGTAGTGCTGATATGTTGCAGTGTAACTCTGTTGTAAGATTGAACGCAGTCAAGTTGCAGCTGCCCTGATTGCCGTTTAGCCTCAGAAAGTATCTACCTCCGGATCCGACAAAAGATGAAGTGCAAATATGCACGCTCAGTCCTCCTCGCTCCATACTCCGGAATCGGTGGTGTGCCCAACCGTAATGTAGTGACCTAGATTCCAAGGCTTCCATACCAGTTAGCCACACGTCCGTAACTGTAGTCGAGGATCCTGTCACTCTCGGATTGCCGCAGTTGCCCAGCGTCGTGTTCTACATCTTCGCATGCTGTCGGAGGCGCTGCGAGGTTCTTGTCAGGAAAAAGCTCGACTTCCACAGCATCTGGTGGCTAATGACGCTTACTCCAGGCGACTGCGGACTCTACACGACGTTCCTTGATGTAAGAAGCGTATGCCATTCCGGCCCCAGGACCAAAGAAGCCAGTCACGACCACGAGGCCCCATGCAGATTCGCCAGCCCGAACCCGGGCGCGGGCACCAGGGACCGGCTCGCGAATGGTATATGTGCCCAAGATCAGAACGAGGAGAATAGTCATCCAGAAGTCGAGTTGAATGAAGAGGTGGGCGCCCTCGATGAGTGTGTCGGGACGGCCCCTTTGAACCGCCACAAAACGTGGTATGTACAGTCTGCCGAAGCTGAGACCTGGAGACTCAGAAAAGACAACGCTGAAGACGACGACGAGGTGCAGAAGGCCACTGACTGCTCCGGTGATGATGTAGGCCACAGAAACGGGCTTGGTGATCCTCCTGGTAGGCATGCTGGAGAAGGCCTTGCTCGCAAGCAATTGGAAGCAGGGGAGCAGAGCTGGGCTCAGAAACCAGAGTGCCACAATTTTCTGAGCTTCTACCACCGGCAGAGACGTCCAGGCCGGAAGAAACATGAGAATAGGGATAAGCCAGTTCCAGACAGCCGTGAATGGCAGAGCCTGGGCTTCAGCTCTCGACAAGCTCTTGGCATTCTTTTCTGTCCCTTGCTCCACGTAGGCACGCGCAAAGAAAGGAAAGCCGACTGCGACCCCGATGCAGTTGTAGATGACTTGCCAGAGAGCAGGGCTGTGCAAACCCAATTAGTTGCGCACTCGTGTGTGGAGGGTCAAATTAGTTGTACTCACAAACGCAGCCAGCTAGACCGTTCCGCGCGGCAGCCCTCCACAAGAGCCAATATATTAAACACGTGGATGCTGATGATCAACTCAAATAGGATCAAGTACGGCGCAATATCAACGAGGCTCGTCAGGGGGTCAAAGAAGGCCATAAGGATGGATATCAGGAAGTCGATGGGAAAGATTCCAGTATATACCGTCTGGAGAGGACGACCATCGGCAAAGACACCGGTTGTCGCCGCTGCCCAGACGGCACCGAAAGTTCCGTTGAGTATCATGACGACCCAAAGCAAGAAAAATCCCAAGCCACCCAATCCGGTGAGGATAGGCGACAGCTGTGACTGCACCATTGGAGGCATGGCTTCGTGGAAGAAGCTAAGCTTGTAGATAGATTAGGGCAATAAGACGACGAGAAAGAGAGGAGTCAATATTGTAAGACAATAATTCTGCGAATGGATGAATAAGGTACCTATGAAGTTAGTAATACACTCTCGAGAAGGATCAGGGACGCTTATATGGGACAATAAGCCGGACCCTGCGAGCCGTGGGACGGAGCGCAGCGGTCCGCACCGGGCCAGCTATCACCGACGCGGAACGCCCACGGCCATTATACCACCGGATGTGTCCCCGAGGATGCCGAACACATTAGGAAACTCATTATTTCGCACCACAGATGGTATCATTGGCTGTTGGGCTCGGAAACGTTATAATCTAGACCCAATCTAATCCCAGGTCGAGACTGATACAAGACAAGGCAGAGTAGCGACCTCGCGGGCTTAAAAAAGAAATAGAATGCCCCGCTCTGTGTTTGTACATCAGTAGTTGATTTCACCCTCGTATACCACTACCCCCATTGCTTCGATCAACAGGATGGACGAGGCAACAAAGAATATGGCCATGGAAAGAGTAGACATCGTTGTCGTGGGTGCAGGTATGACCACTTGCCCAACTGATATATAGTTCCTTTGGGGATGATTGCTGATAATGACACACAGGATGGAGTGGGCTCATCTCTGCCAAGACGTATCTTGACTTTGAGCCCAACGCGAAGCTCATCATACTAGATAACCACGAGACAATTGGAGGCACCTGGGCGAAGGAGAGGCTATACCCTTCGCTGTACGCCCAGAGCAAGATCGGCCTGTTCGAGTATTCCTTCTACCCAATGCGAAATGAGGGGATTACAAAGGATGGGTATATATCTTGCGCTACTATACACAAGTATCTGAACGACTTCGCTGAGGACTACAACCTCGTGGAGCGGACCCGACTGCTCCACACGGTCACCACGATCGAGCGTCTGTCCGAGGGGGGCTGGCGGTTGAACATAGCCAACAAACCCGCGATCGAGACGGCAAAGCTGATCTGGGCTTCAGGCCAGAGCTCTGACCCCGTGGTGCCCAAGTATCCACAGACCAACTTCCACGCGCCCATCATCCACTCGGCCGACACAGGCCGCCACCTGGACGCGATCGAGAAGTGCCAGAGCGCCACGGTGGTAGGCGCGGCCAAGTCGGCCTTCGACACCGTCTTCCTGCTGCTCAACGCCGGCAAGAAGGTCGACTGGATCATCCGCGACGACGGCTCGGGGCCCCTGGCCGTCATGCCGCCGACCATCTTCGGGCTCTTCAACAGCGTCGACGTGATCAGCACGCGCTTCTCGGCCCTGTTCGGCGCCAGCATCATGAAGACGTCGGGCCCCGGCTACCAGTTCTTCCACAGGACGCGCCTCGGGCGCGCCGTCGCCCAGGGCTGGTGGAAGGCGGTGCACTACATCTCGGCGTACTCGTGCGGCTACGCCAAGAACGCCAACACGGAGAAGCTCCGGCCGCTGCCTCGGTCGAACGGGTAAGTACTCCAGCGCCCGCCACCCACCCCTTCCCTCTGCCCTCTGTTTAGTCGTAGGAAGGGCGCGTTGCTGACGATGACGCCACCGACGACGACGACGGCGGCTGCCAGCATCTTCTGGGCCAACAGCGGCCTCGGGACGCCCAGCGTGCCCAACTACTGGAAGGTGTTCCACAGCGGCGACTGCACGGTGCACCGGACCAATATCGCCTCGATGGAGGACGACACGATCGTGCTGCGCAACGGCCAGCGCATCGAGACCGACTACGTGATCATGGCCACGGGCTTCGTCAAGTCGTGCCGGGCCTTCCCCGACGACCTCAAGGCCCTCGTAAGTCTTTCCTTTGTGCTCGGGATACTTTTATACATGGTCTCGGGAACAATATCTTTACCGAAAGAGAACAATGACTGACACCTTTGAAAACTGGACAGTGCGGGCTGGCGCCGGATCCGACGACGGCGGACCGGTGGGACGGGCTCATGGCGGCGGCGCGCGCGCGCGTCGACGAGCTGCTCCCGGTGCTGGCGGACCCGCCGGCCGACGTGGTGGGGCCCTTCGGCCGCGCCGCGGCCCAGCAGGATTCGGAGGTGGCGGCGCCGGCGCGCGACGACCCGGACCCCCAGGCGCTGGCGTACGGGCCGTGCCGGCACTACCGGCGCATGGTGTCGCCGTACCTGGCGGCGCGCGGCGACCGCAGCCTTTACTTCGCCGGGCTCGTGCACAACATCTACACGCCCATGGTCGGCGAGGTCCAGGCCCTGTGGGGCGTCGCCTTCCTGCTCGGCCTGCACCTCGACCCGGCCTCGGCCCCCACCCTCGGCGCCATGGAGGAGGAGGCCGCGCTGTGGAACGCGTGGACGGCCAAGCGGTACCGCGGCATCGGCAACAAGCACTCGTACGCCATATTCGACTTTCAGTCGGTGAGTGGCTAAGTGCCTGTCTATATTTCGCCTTCGTTTTTTTTTCCTCTTCTTTCTTTCCCTTCGCCTCGCGGTTTACACCGAGAGACGGGGTGCATATGAGTCCCGATATTTCCGTTCATGACATGAAGTTTTTCTCCCCTCACGCCTTTCCTACTGGGCATATGCGCGCCTTATGATATCGACCTGGCGTGTTTTGCAAGCCATGGCCGGCTGACGAGCCTCCAGTACATCGACACGTTGCTGGGCGACCTCGGAGTGCGGACCACGCGCCGCAGCAACCCGGTGGCCGAGATGTTCCTCCCCATGCGCCCGCGAGACTATCGCGGAATCGTCGATGAGTTCCGGCAGGCGCTGAATGAGCGGCACTTCAGGGAGGCCGGCATGCTCTACAAGTCGAACGGGGCGACCAGTAGCACGACGCTGTTGAATGGCGACGCCCACTGAGGGCCGAGTCAGAGAAGAGTTGTGGAGTGGAGGATTAGGAATAGCTTGTGATGGACCGGCTACCCTCTATCGCAACAAGGGGGTAGTGGCGTACTGAGTGTTTATGTTCGGGGGGTAGAGCATGCGCAGGGTTGACTGCGTCAGAGCAGTATGATACTATAACGTATGGTAAGTTATTATATGGTACCGGTATAGCTCAAATGACGCCGAAAGCGGGAGGAATTAGCACTCCCGCAGACTTCCCTAGGGGTAAAGTCTTATGAAATAAATCCTTTTTCTTCTTTAGTATAGTGTAGAATCGAGTCGGGTTAATCTAATCGGTTTGGAATCGGTAGAATCCGTGACACAGGAATCAAAGTTCCAAATTAAAGGTCGGAATCAAAGGTCGGTAGCATCAGAAGGTAGAGAAAGAGAGAGTCGGGTTGTTCGCAGCGGTACGGCAAGGAGAAATCGGATGTGATCGAACGCGCTCCATGCAGAGGGATTCGGCGGCTTCATGTATGAAGGAGACGTCTGATCTGATCGAACGCGCTTCATGCAGAGGAATCTGGCGGCTTCATGTGTGAAGGAGAGGTCTGATCTGATCGAACGCGCTCCATGCAGAGGAATCCGGCGGCTTCCTGACAAATAAAGAGAGCGAAATTTGATCCGTAACGGCACGGCATAGAGAGAGGTCGAATCTGATCGAATGCGCCCCCTGCGGTGGAATCCGGAACTTTATGAGTGAGTAATCACAGAGATCCTATTCTCAACGTGTTCTTCATTGCTCCACTGAAGAGGTGACCGTGATCCTCGTGATCGTGCGCTCACCCGGATCACTCTGATTGCGGTGATCCCTCCTGGTCACGTGGCTTCCCGGCTTCTGTGGTTCTTCCGGTCCTGGGATTCCTTGTCCATCGTGTACCTAACCAATCATTTTCCTCTTCCTAGGTCGTATTTTCAGCCACGTGTGTTGTTCGTAACATAGCTGCGCAGAGAAGTACCATCTGCAGGGCTCGTCTATTCATTCGCTGATGAAACCCAGTCACTGCGCCAGCTTAATAATACCCGACGACATATGATTACACGAAATGCAAGGGACTATGTGATGTCCTACCAATTCTTGGGATAAGCTGACTGCAGCGTCGACGGAGTTCCTCGGCGGAGTTCAGCGCGCCGCAGGGATCTGTATCCATGGCCGTATGCGCGCTCCCTCCATAGCCGTGCGCGCACTCCAGGGCCGTACGTGCGCTTCATGGTACCAGGCCCTGCGGCGACACTTCTGGGGGGGAGGGAGGGAGGAGGTTGAGGCCTAGGATTAAGGAAATCTATATTTTATTTTTAGACTTCTAGTTGTAGAGATAAAAATCTAGTTGTAAAGATAAGGTTGAAAGTTAAAACCACTTACGCTTTAGTTTAAGCATAAGCCGGAAAAATATAGCTTAATATCACATCAGTACTTACCTAATTAGGCTACCAAATACCTAATAAACCACGTTATCGCGACAACTGCCCCTGTATTGAAAGGGGTAGAGATCTGGGCGCGGATCTGGTCGTAGTGTGGGGGTGGCTGGCGCTCGGAGCCTTGGAGGGGACAACATCGAACTCCCCCCACTTTAAGCAAGAGCAGACCATTGGTAAGCGAGAAGAAATAAATGAACATCACTCAGAGATACAAAATCAAGATAATGATAGATTATGGTCTTCCTCTCGGCCTACCCGCGTCTGCCTCGGACCATCGCCTGTCCAGAATATCATGTCCTTCTGGAATAATACCACCATCGGGCCCGTCGCCGAAGACGTGCATGAATACCGACAACAGCAGCCGCCCCCGCCCCAGCACGCAGGTCAAGGCGCTGACGTCTTTGACGCCAGCTCTTTCGGCATGCCCAGTGGCAGCGTCTCCCAGCAAACGGCGCGGCCCCCCGAGGGAAACGGAGACGGAGGCGGCAAGGGCGCCGCCGGCGTCGGGGGAGGAAGCGCGGGGCCAAACCGCCGCCTGGCCTGTGATCCGTGTCGTGATCGCAAGATACGCTGCGACAGGCAACATCCCGTCTGTGCGAGGTGCACGCGTCTGGGGCTTGATTGTAGCTACTCGAGCCCCTCAAAGCAGACGGCCGCCAAGGTTGACCTCTCACGCCTGCTCTTCACCCTTCATGACCGGCTCGGTGAGTCGTCTCCCATGTCGTTCACCGTCCAAGGACGAAGCTACAGGCTGGCCAGGAGCTGACCATACGGCGCCCATCCCAGCCCAGGCAGAGGCGCAGCTTGCCCAGCGCTCCTCGCAAGTGCTGGACAGACCCTTTGATCTGCCGTGGCCGGACCTGAGCCTCTCTCCCGCCACCGCGCTGTCGGGACCCGACACGGCCAGCTCCTCGACCGAGTCCATGGCGTCCATGGCATCCATCCCCGCACCCGCGCCCTACTCGCAGGACTTGTTGTCCATGCTGATGGATTTCTCTGCCACCGACGTCGACATGGGCGACGGTCTCATGCTCGACAATCCTGCCTGCTGGTGTGTACTCCTGCTTGAACTTCCGCACCTTGTATATCTGCAGCGAGGGCTGACGTGGCCGCAGGTCTTCCCACAGCTCGCACAGCGCCCCGGCACCCGGCGTAATAGCCCCCGCTCCCGGCGATGTATCGGCAGCGAATTCGGCAACCAGTACTATACCCGCCTTCAATTTCGCCATGACGCAGCCCTCTCAGGTACCTTCACGTGCCTTCTCGACGGCCGAGTCTAGCATCACCCAGAGCAGCAACGGCACGTCGCCCACCTCGTCTATCTCAGCCGGTGTCCTCAATCAGCTGTTCGTCTCGGCCGTCCCAGTCCGCGCCGCTCGGGCATGAGACTAACGTGAGCAGGCACAACAGGTTCTTCGACGTCTACGACCCGGTATTGCCCATGATCGACCGGACCCGCTTCCAGGCCGAAGTCTCGCAATATTCCTCGTCGATTGAGGTGTGCGGTCTGTCCCAGGCCGTCGCCGCGCTGGGGGCGCTCGCGACGCCCGAATTCGCGTTCGCCCAGGAGCAATGCTACAGCCAAGCGCGGGAACTGCTCGACATGTGCGAGCGCCAGGAGAACGGCGGCACGCTGGCAAATATCAACACCCTACAGACCTGCGTTCTGCTCATGCTCTACGAGTTCAAGAGACCGAACTTTGCCCGCTCCTGGATGACACTCGGCCGGGCGATCAGGCTGTGCAAGATGATGGGTCTGGACCGCATCGACGCCGAGCTGGGAAACCGACCCGTCTTGCGGCCACTGGGTCTGCAAGTCGACTTGCCTCCTGCGTCCACACCGACCACCCTCGAGGAGCGGCGCCGCACTTTCTGGCTACTATATATCTTCGACGCGTCGGCCGCCATAAGATCCCGGGCGTCCACTTCGTTTGATGCTACGCAAGTAAGTTTCTCTCCAGCCGCGCTGCTTCAACAACTGGCCGCTGACCGGCCGAAGATACCGGTGCGCTTGCCCTGTCCCGGCGATGTGACGCATGTACAACATGACAGCAATATGCCCACGCTCCAGCAGATGGATGGACTCTCGACCAGCCCGCCCATATCTACCTTCTCTGCCATCATTCTTACCGTATCGCTGTATCGTCGCGTATTCGAGCACGTGCAGCTCTCCCATCAAGAGCCATTATCCTCCTACCCATTCTGGGTGACGCACTACCGCCTGGACCGAGCCCTCCTGGACTGCTACGCTCGTCGCCCCGCCGACCTCAGCGGCGCGCTGGCGCTGACGCTGCGGACGAACATGGCAGCCGTCGAGCTGTGGCTGCACAGCACGGCCCTGGCCAAAGCCGAGTTGGAACCCCACCTGCCCCTGGCCCTCTGCACCGAGGCTGTGACACGGTGCGCATCGGCGGCGGCGGCGATCCTTGCCGCAGTGGAACAAGGACAAAAGCTAGTGGGTACGGAGAGGGAGAGCCACCTGCAGAGCAGCGATTTCCTGATATGGCCGATCACCATGGCCATGGAGGCATTCCGGAACCTGGCGCGGCGGGCGGAGAAGGAGGGAGCCCCCGAAGACAAGCGAGAGGCACACCTGGACGCGGCTGGTATACTGGCCATGGCCATAAAAGAACTAGTCCCGCCCGAGCTCATCCCCGCGGGGCTTCTGGAGGAGAACGAGGCAGATGACAGGCTGTCCGAGGCATCAGGAGTGGGTCGAGCCAAGAGGCGCCGCACGCAAAGCTTCTAGGTACCTACTAGGGCTGAGCACCCATTGCTATTCATACATGCATGGCACGATATACGATCCCCTGTGCCGACCTGCTTACCTGGTATCCGGTCGCGTCGCCAGCGGTCACCGAACTCAGTGTATGTGGGCTGTGGTTGCGCCTTTGTGACGCACTGATTGGGTATCATGTCAGCACCACGTCCTTGGATACTCCAAGGGCGCGGCGTACAAGACGTGACACAGGGGCGGCTCTACCGCGGCGGGTCTCGTCCGAACCACCGCATGGCTAAGGCTGTACATTTGTGACCCAACCCATAAGACCCATGCATTGCCCATGGGTGCCCATGGGTTGCCAAGGATCTCGTTGAGGTACCCATGGGGCCCCAAACCAAAGTCTTAGCAACCCACGGGAAGACCCCAAAAAGAAATATCGTTTCAAAACGCAACATAAAAAGAATTAACAAGGACAAAAGAAACTACTTAGAGATTAGTTACAGTTTGGGTACCCATGGGTAACCCATGGGTTACCAAGCTTTTGCCGTGGGCGCCCATGGGTTACCTAAGGCTTGGCTTGGGTATCCATGGGTTACCCAAGGCTTGCTACGGGCTACCCAAGGCTTGGTATGGGTCGCGTTTGGGTACCCATCGTACAGCCCTACGCATGGGGGTTACCTTGGCGCTTCACGGCCGAGGAGAAGGAGAGGTTAAGAACGTCCGAAACGGTCGAGATCGCAGGCTGATCAGTTGCATAGCTACTGTAAGAAGCCTCTTTGGAACTCGTTCCACTTCCCTAGATAGCTCGTCAAGACTTCAGCCCCAGTACACGGGGAAGGCGGTGTATGCAGTACGGCGTTGACATGTTCTGGCCCGTGGAGAGACCAGGGGGCCTGCACGAGTCCTATAGCTCAGAGCCTGTGGGATGAAGCCCTGCTACAACTAGCACGAGCTCGGCGGCCACACCTCGTATCGGTAAGCATTAGCAAGCCGCCCAGACCTGATGATCCGGCCTCATCAAGTAGGTCTCTCGTACCGTACCGAGAATAATCAGTAGCCGTTTCGCTTCGCTCGTCATAGTCGTATATTGCGTTGTGGTCCAGTCATATAAAGACCCAAATGAGAAGACCGATAGTATACAACATGTTAAAAGAACTAAGCTAGTGTATAACCTCGATATCTCGAAGCTGTGGTCGTTCAGGCAGTTTCGTACCATGAAAGTCACTGGACAGTTGATGGAGTCGAACGCCGTCCGTCGTGGCGTATTCCTCTCCACTTTCGGGCCGCTCGAGGTTCGAAGGATCTGATAGACATGGGCCTCGATCACATAATCGGAGAGTGCCGGACCGCCCCTTGGTCTCGAAACCCGGTACAGACAGGGCTGAGGATGGGCTCGGGTACCGGCCCGTGGGTGATACGGCCTTCCGAACCCCGGCCACGCCGCCTTGCACCGCTCTAGATCTTTGCCCACCGACTACTGTGATGCGGGCGGTTTCAGCTACGTCTTCGCGTTTCCCATCACATATACTCCACTGTCTCGGCCCGCTGTGTCCGCGTGTCCCCTTACAAAAGTGCCATGGCTGTGGAAATTTTGTTGGCATTTGGAGGGAGCCTGTCCAGTTGTCCAGCTAACCATTGGTGTTCTATATTCCGAGAGCTAGTCTTCCCCAACCCCACAGATGGCGCCTTACAACTACAACCTCGTCAAGGACGAGCTCAGCCTCACCTCTTGGCTGGCCATCGGGGCCGCAGCCCAGGTCCTCGTCAGCCTCGTGGCACCGACCAGTTACGCATTAGTGCCAGTTGTCGTGACATTTTCTATACTTTTTCTCAACTTCTTAACGCAATACCTTGGCCTACAGTCCAACCCCTACCTCAAGGATGCCGTGATGAATCGGCACTCGGTTGTGTTCCCCGATAGCGACGGCAAGCGACCCGAAGAGATGGGCAACAAGCCGGTAGCCATGTTCTTGGTAGGGATTCGATCCAACCAGTAAGTAACAACTCAATTGTGATATAGTACCCTCGTCCATGCCCCCCTGGCTTCCCTTGCATGTACGGGTATCAAGACCCTCGCTGAACCCCGACCCCTGAAGTCCTATGGGCCGACTCCACTGGGCTTACCGCAAGCTGAACGACTACCTTGACGACATCTACGCTGATGCGGAGGCGAACCGCGCGACCAACGGATGTAAGCGCCCTTCTGCCCCCTGCCCGGCCCCCACCCAAGATTCGTCCTCGTAAGGCTGACGTCTGATCCACAGACCTGGGCCGCACGCCGGACTGGGTCAACGCCGAGTTCTCGCATAACAACACCCACTGCTCCATCAGCTACTGGAGCTCCATCGAGGAGCTCGAGGAGTTTGCCCGCCGCCCCGTCCATCTCAAGGGGCTGAAGTACCTGGCGTCGGCGCTGCTGGGGCCAAAGGGCCACGAGCTCGGCGTCATCGTAAGCTTAACTGACCCCTGTGGATCTCTCTCTCGCTCCAGCCTTCGTTAGTCATGTATGATTCTGCAATCTGACCTATACTTGGTAGCACGAGGTCCTAGTCTGCCCGCCCGGCCACTGGGAGGCCATCTACGCCAACAACAACCCCTGGGGTTTTGGTAGGTCACTTCAAGCTTCCCCACGTTGTCACCTCAATAGTTACGTGTGGTGCCGCTTGCTTTGATGCGGGGTCAAAACTAGTTGCTGACGATAAACTCGTACGATGAATGAAGGCGCCACCAAGTTCCCCATGCCCAAGAACCGCGGCCTGGCGCCCCCGATCTACGAGAGGAACCCCAAGGTCCTGAACGGCATGTGGGGCCGCATGGGCAACAAGCTCAAGCAGGCCGAGGTCGACGAGAAGCTCGCCAAGCTCATGGGCGGTCAGGTCGACCACTAGGGTTTGACGTACTGCCGCATGGCGACCGGCTGATCATCGCCTCCAGGCTGAGGAGTAAGGTGTGGGAGGTTTCATGGTGCTGTTGGGAGGAGTATGGAAAGTGGAAATGAGGGGACGATGTGAGGTTGTGCGTCTTAACATTGGGTTTGTGATGGGAAACGCCCTATCTAGATTGTTTTCACAGAGTCATGTAAGGCGCATTAAGTTGTTAGATTTCTGCTAGTGATATATTAACAACTGAGAAAACGTTTCGCGCCGTGAGAAGCTGCAGTCCTGCTTTTTTTTAAGCCTTAATAGGTTTACATGTAAATACTACAAGCACTAGTAGTCTAACCATGATAGATGTGGTTAATACAGGCGTATCGGTTTTATCTCGAGTGGGTTATAATTAAGACCAGGGTAGAAAGTGGCGACTAGGACATTGGCTATGAAATCAGATGGCTTATGTCTTAAGGTTGACACTTATTCTGCTAAGTACTTGTCGCACATATAAGCGCTAATGCTAGCACGGTAGCAGAAGCCTTGGCCTTGGCTTTTGCTCCGTGACAGTACTTATCTACCCTGTGAACGTCACGAGAGTGTGATAGGGGCATGATACGTG
Organism: Xylariaceae sp. FL0804; assembly: GCA_022539325.1. NCBI lineage: Eukaryota > Fungi > Ascomycota > Sordariomycetes > Xylariales > Xylariaceae > Xylariaceae sp. FL0804. The sequence goes on along the minus strand of JAJKLG010000006.1, from coordinate 1,923,660 downwards.
GGGAAACAATGGAGTTTCATAAGCAGTAAGGTAGGTAACCAAACTATTCTATTATTGGTTTATACCAACCCATGCCTTAACTCTTACTCTCGAATTCAACTTTGAAATCATACCCTAACATCCCTGCCCATGGCCTAATAGATACTCAAGTTCGTGGTAACTGTGGAACAGACAATTTGATGCTTCCACGGCACTAGAACTCGCTTACAGTTCACCCAGGCGGACGCCTTTGCGTGCCAGAATCCACTGCGCGTTCTCGCGGCTGAAAGCGGGCTCGTCGTCCCCAGGCCTGTACAGCGCGCCCGACTTGTGGCCCATGACGATATCCGAAAAGGGCTCCGTGGTGACGCCCTTGAGCAGGCCCATCTGCGTCAGGGTTTCGTGCACGTGGTCGTGGCAGTAGCGCTGGAAGACGGGGAAAGCTGGGGGGCCGTCTTGTCAGCGAGGAGAAGAAAGGGGGGAGCGGGGGCGTAGCAATGAGTTTGGAAGGGGGGCAAAATGGGAAGGAAAGGGGGGCCGGAGGGGGGTTCGACCTACTGTGTGTGCCGCCGTTGTGGCACCCATACAGCGTCCAGTAGACGTCGGTCTGGTGCTCGCCGGCGTTGCGCGCCTCGAAGCGCTCCCACTCGCCGTCGAAACGGCCGGGCGAGCCGTCGGGGAAGACGAGCGGTACTGGGAAGCTGAATGTCAGTGTTTCTCGTCTCCACTGCGCTCTCTCCTCTCAGAGCCCCGTCTACGCTGACGCGGTACCTAGGACTCCCGGGCACTCACCGTTCTTCAGCTCGAACGCCCACGCGAAGGACCCGTCGTCCTCAACGTTATACTCGGTGATCTGGGCGCGACGTAGAAAGTCAGTTCCAAGTGGCCTGATAGGTAAGGCAGTGCACATGGCGCGCGACGCACCTCCTCAAACCAGTCAAACGTCCCAACATCGCCGGCGATGGTGGTCAGACGGTACGAGCCGACTGTGTTGTCTGGACCAATGGTGATTTTGATGGGCTGTGGCACCCAGCTCAAGTCCGAGACTGGCGAGAGCTAGTCAGCATCGCGGAGTATGCAGCGGGCTGCTTGGGGGCGAGGATGTGGGGGTGGGCGCTCATGGTGTCTCGTCCGTGGTCTTGCTTACAGTTGCCGGTCAGATCATAGACATCCTTCGCGTTTGCGCCCCATGAAAACCACGTCTGGATATAGACGTAATTGGTGCCGTCGGGGCAGCTGCACGGATGCGGAGCGCCGACGCCGCAGGGGGGCGGCGTCTCCGGCTGGGATGCTGCCGCCGAGATGGTTGCGTCCTGGGGCGGCGGCACCAGCCAGGCATGGGCCGTGGACAGGAGCAGCGGGCTGACGGCGGCGAGGGATCGCATGGTGGCTTGGAGCGGTGACGTAGCGTGGGAAGGAAAGTGTCCGGTAAATCAAGCGGGAGACAGGTCTGTGTGAACTTCCTTAGCTATGGTATCACGCTACCGACACCGACTCCTTGTGTCGTTTATAAAACATTTCCTCTGCTTGTAGTGGAGCTGCGGCTCCGTCCCGCGCGCCCGGTCCGCCTCCGCTGACAACGGGCCGGTCTCCGTCCGCACACTGCCCGCGGGCCCGTATATCGCCGAGGTCGCTTGTCCCTAGTCCTAGTCTGGACTGTACCAGAATCCTTTCAGAGACGTGAGAGTTTACTCGTTTCAGCCGCGCATGACCAGGGTCCCTTGACAGTCGGGTTTGCTGTGGTTAGCCGAGGAAACTACCAGAGAACAACTACTCCCTGACAAGGGTAAGAAAGGGTCTTCCCCTCATGTAGCCTTGGGGCTCAGACCAATCGGTTTCACCACTGCGCAGAGAGTAAAAACTTCATCGTGGGCTGTCAGTATAACGAAGCTATACCAGAAACCATATGCCGCACTACAAGGTGGTGGGAAACGAGTAATCACGGCCCTTGCTGAGGGGATCTGGTATCGCGAAGACTCACCGCTCTCCGAGCTCCTACCCCTGTAGCCACGTATAACAGCCCGGGGAAGAGATAGTTTTCATTGCACACGCGGATGGCGATCCTTCACGGTGCTATGGTCTCTTGGCAAGTACGACGAGGTGCTTTTCTTCTGCACCACACGCCCTTCGTATATCCCTTCACTGGGATCAGTCACTAGGTGTGCTAAGTGCTTATCCTTGATACCGACTACGGGAAGGTACTTGCAAAAGGGTTACGTGCCGCCATGTGCACAAGTGGTCGAGACCCATAGTAGGAGCACTGGTAGAGAAGCCAACATCGTCTGGGACCGAAGCATGATAAGTCTCTGTGCAATTTCTACTGCTGCCAAAAGCTTAGAAAGATCTATCAATGGATACAACCGATGCATGGCTCGGGATTTTAGACTTGAAACTTCAAGTTTCTGTGACTTCCGTCCTTTTTCTTTCCGAAATACCGTGTTTTCCAACGCCAATCAGATTTTATATTGTTTCAATAATTGGATAACTAGCACTTAGCTTTGACCGAACACGTTCCATGCGGGCAAAGATTCTCATAGAGTATCTGGTCGGGAGGCACCTCTACAGGAAGACCCTTTGGGCTTCTAATTCGACTATAGTGGTATTCAAGGCAGTCCTTCTCTCCGCCGATACAAAGAAAAGTGTCACGCCCCGAGCGCAGGCTCACTCGGTGCCAGTGCCCGAGATGATTTGCGATGCGCGGATCTCGACCTGGAGCGAGCCGTCGGGACCCGTGGTGAAGCGCTGGCTACCCACGAACAGCTTGTGCTCCAGCGACTTGTAATACTCGTGCCCAGCCTCGAACCGAACCTGCTCCACTGTGCAGCATCATGTCAGCTCGTAATTGTATACGTCCGCCCAGCTAGGCTGCACCCCGCCTCCTCACTTACTGGAGTAGCCCCAGGGCGCGTCGCCGGCGCCCGGCTGGCCCATCAGGATCGGCATGACGGTGTCGTTGAGCTCGGTGATGGCGAAGGCCTCCATGACGACGGAGCGGCCCTCGTCGTCGGTGAAGATGACCTTCACGATCAGGCGGCCGTGCGTGGCGCCCGCGTCGATCTTGAAGTAGTCGCATCCGCTGCTGACCTTGAACTTGAACTTGGGGTCGAAGTCGCCGATGCTCTCGACGGTTCCCTTGTAGAAGGGCTGTGCGATACACGTGTCAGCGATACCCGCCGACTTCGCCAGCCGCGTGTGGAGCATGAGGCCGAGGACGTACCACGGCGATGAGGTTGCCGCCCGTGTAGACATCTCCGACGGGAAACTTCTCAGTGATGCCCGTGGCCTTGACCACGAAGGCGGGTTTGAGAGTAGGGAAGCTCTCCACGGGGTATCCGAGCTTGCCGTTGGTGGACATGATGTAGGATGGCTTGCGGGTAAAGCTGAAGATTACTGGGCGCAGAAAGTTGAACGTGAAGGTAATGGGGGTTCGTGGAGACCAAGTCCCCAGGATACCGACATTGCTCCTCAAATATCACGAGAATAGACCACACGGGCGGAGGGCGGTCATTTCACTCGGTGGATGTCGGCCATGTTCCGGGCCCCGGAGCGGAGAACGGGATCCGGGCACCCGCCAGGCGGACGTGGTAGTGGGGCACTGCCCAGCAACTTTCGGTCCGCACAGCTCCGCATCGGCCCGCTGGAGCGTGCGGCAGCGCCACACCAGACCCGATCAAGTGCTTACAACATCCCGATCCCCAGCCGTTTGCCGGGTTGTAAATCCCATGTTGATAGGTACTTTCATAGGGAGCAGATGTCTAGGGTTAAACTTATCCACCAAGGGTCTCTGGACGGCTTCTACTCACTTCCAGCGGCGGCCCATCCGGAGTGTTATGATCTCTGAGCGTACTCAGTGTGGAATATTGGATTGCACAGGAGACACAGATGAGTGATCATATCGATACGACAACATCTTTCCCGATGTCCAAAACCACCAGCTGCCACATATTGAAGTATTGCATGCAGGTGGAGGTGCAAATTGTGAATCGAATCCTCAGTCCAATGTTCGTAGAAATAGTATTTGGGCCGCCATTTTCGTTACTATTTAACCATGAGATGTTGTTATACTAATTGGCAGGTAACTTAGTATTTAAATTTCGAAGATAACCCTATGGAAAAGTCGCCTTGGTTAAACACTATTTCGCGCCGCCCAGTTGGGTGACCCGAAAACCGAACCAGCCGCTGAAGTCTCAGGAGAACGACGGAAACTGGGCACCCTTTTCACCCATTGCGCCAGCGTCTCCCGCGTTACCACGGCCCAAGACACGCCGTGCCTAGTCACGCAGATGTAATCAGCATCCGACTCAAGGAAGTACGACCTGATCGACGAGAGCGTGCTGCAGCACTCAAACACAGCCGGATGCTGCAGCTTCAGCCGCGCGACCTCTGCCCCCCGCCCATCGTCCACCTGCATGAGGCCCAGCACCGGGGCCTCGCCCGCGCACTCCTCGCCGTCGTCGCCGACGATGGCGCGCATTTGCAGCACGTCGCCCGACTCCTGCTCCAGCGCAATCTGCAGGGAGTCGTGGAGGGGCCGCAGCGCCTCGCTGAAGCTCCGGCTGGAGACGCACCCCACGAATGCGCGCTGACGCAGGACGGGCAGCCGGTGGGAGCCCACTATGGCGGCTGCGTCCAGTAGCCTCTTGAGGCTGTAGACGCGCACGACGAGGCTCGACGCCAGGTTCAGCGATGGTGGACTAGCGTCTTGCGGCTCCCACACGTCCTCGACCCGCGAGTCCAATGCGCCTAGTATTGCGTCAAGCGAGGGTTGCCCGTGAAGGTCTGCAGCAAGATCCTGGGTCTAGTTATCAGCTCCTTGTTCCAGGAGGGGAACAGTCATCAGCCAGTGCTTACATAGATGCCTTGCGGCTCGAGGCACGCGGCCACAAATTTCGCTGTTAGAATTGAGATGGTGAACGGGATGATATACTCCCAGCTCTGTGTTGTCTCGAAGACGAGGACGATGATACAGAGCTGCAGCCGAACTATTCCGGCCATGACAGCACCGGCACCGGCCATCGCGTAGACCCCGAGGTTAGGGTTGAATGCGGATCCGAATAACGTACCGTCTCTGAGCACGACGAGGGCAGTCTGGCCTATACACCGCCCAAGCATCGCGCCCATGGCCATGGAGGGCATGTAGATACCCTGGGGTATCTGCAGCCCGAATGTGATCATAGTGAGGAAGAACTTGGCCAGCAGGCTCAAAACCAAGGTCGTGGGGTCTTCGGCCGAGTCGACCGCTGTGGAATCGCCCGCCGATAGCCCCGAGACCAGCTCGGAGGTGCCGTAGCGCAAGTACCTGACCCAGAAGCTGCCGCAGGCTGTCATGAGCGCCACGAGCAGCACATCCAGGGACGGGTAGCGCTTCACCAGAGGGATCTGTCGGTAGGTATTGGACCAAAGCCGGACTCCGCCCGTGAACAAAGCGCCGAGGATGCCGGCAGCCACGCCGACAAGCAAGAATATTACTGCCTCATTGTATTCCCAAGACGTCTTGTATCTGACTTCCCATGGCACGACCTTGTTACTCCCATAGGGATTCAGGCCTGTGAGCGCGATGACAGCAACCTGCTGGAGTCAGCAGGGATGACCAGAGCTGTTCGACGCGGCCGACCTACCACCCCGCCACCAAGGAGAAGAGTGAAGAGCGTGGTTGACAAGCTCTGCCTGAATATCCCGTCAGCACAGCCATCTGCACAATATACGCAGCCACGCAACTTGCCCGAAATCCTCCATGACGAACGCCGCGCCGGCAAGGGGCGCACCGAACGCCACCGCCATGCCCGCCGCGGACCCGATGAACAGCGTCTTGCGCCCCGATATCGCCAGGCAGGCCGGCACGGCGCGGTTGATGAGGTTGGCAACGCCCGCCCCGAGGTGCACGTATGGGCCTTCCTTCCCGACGGACAAGCCGGAGCTCGTGCTGGCGATGAGCCCGAGCGTCTTCAGGACCAGCGTGGACTTGGTCCACGCCGCCCGCTCGCCGGCGCCCGCGACGGCCTGCCGCACGTCCGCGACGCCGCTCCCGGCCGCGGCAAAGTACGCGCGCGGCGGGGGTTGCTTCTGAAGGTCATCATCTCCAGCCGGCGGCGCGCGGCGCGCCGGCGTGCAGCGCGTCCAGGCGTGCGAGACGCCGGCGAGCGAGAGGACAAGGGCCAGGTAGACGAAGAAATTGAAGGCCGAAGACCGCGATTTCGATACCCCTGCAAACTCGGACCAGGTCTGCCATTGCGGACACTCATCAGTATCTGTCGACAACATCAGCACTCTGTCGCTGGGTGGCCGCCGGTGCGACGGAGTGAAGGCGTACACTCGGAGCAACACATCGACTTGCTGGCCGTCCAGTCCACTTGTGTAGGTATTCTGTCAGCCTTATGAGGCGCCAGCGAAGCAGAGAACAGCTACCGGCTGAGCGCACCATTACATATCCCGTATTTCCAGTCAAAGATGCGCGACTCCCCGATGTCTACGATGCAGGCCACCACGGCTGTGGCGACGCCCGTGGCGACGACAGCCAGGGAGTCTCGGAGATATGGCGCCTCCATACGCTGCATATGTCGTCGCATCTTTTGCCGGCAAACGACAGCGGCGAGCCTGGTTCGACATTGACGTAACCTAGTAGCGATGCAGGCCGTGGCCCTGGCGCCGTTGGCCGAGATGTACGATAGGGCGTCGGCGAATGAAGCCTCATCGCTGCTCCGGCCGCTGTCGCCAGCATCAGAGCTTCGAGAGCCCGCGCGCGGCTGTGGGAAGCTCTGGTAGGAGGATTCGGAGTCGCGCGGCGAAAGCAGAGCGTCCCCCTCGGGGTTACCATCCACCTCGTGATTCATGGTCTTTTGGTTGTACTGCTGCGACTATGATGTTGTCTTCTGTGCTTTGGGAGTGCCCGGAGAGCCAGCTTGCGTCTCTGAGGCATCGAGCCTGAGGCCGTGGATTTTTCATCGCGATATCTTTCCTCTCAGCAGTCTGCGTCGGTGCGGTAAGCCAACCGCCGCAGCGCCCGGGGCGGGCCGCGCTCCGGAAACGGAATGCTCGATGCGCCGCCCAGGATCTCGCTATGGCGACTGAGCCTTCGGGACTCGGGATACAGGCGTTGGAGATTCGACTCTTGAGGCGCATTCCTACCGGAGCCTTGGTTGGGGCAGGGGGGTGCGGTTACATCCGTTATCGAAGGGCGGACCGCGAGACGGGGTTGCTTACGGATACCGGAATACTGACCCGGCTAGAGATACATCTCAAGTTCTCAACTTCCTGGGACTACTTTCTACTCTGCTTACCAAGTTAGATAGTCCACCAAGTGTTTATTAACAAAGAAAGTATTTAGGGTGGGAAGCCTCACCAGGAGTTTGGAATGCATCTCTGGGCCGTCGGTTGTATGTGTCCTGTTTGGGAAGCAGGCCGTTTCCCATTGGACGCCGTAGACCGTTTGCCAAGACCCGACACGGAGAAGTGCGGCCCGCCATCTCCGCGCCTTGACTAAGCCAGACCTCTCTCCTGTCCCTGGCGTTCTTTAGACGAACTCATGGAACCGCGAGATGAGATTTTCTGCTCTCTTCTCTAAGAAAAAGTCAGTAATTTCGTTCTGAAGAGTAGCAGATACGGTAATATCCTTCCCGCCCTTTGACATAGCAACCAAAGTGAACCACTCTGCCATGATGGCCCCCAATGGATCACTTGACCGCGAGAAGGGACGCATGTCCGGGGACGCTCATGCCTCTGAGACCGGCGGCACGCAGTCGCCTTCGGCCGATGCTCCTAAGAATGCGGCACCAGTGAGGACCATTACCGGAATCAAGGCAAGTGAACCTATCAGACAAGGAAGGGAAATGGTGGTGGTAGTGAAACCCTTGCGAGCTAACACCGAATGTTAGTGGATTCTTGCCTATGGTTCCCTCATTGCTTCGGTGCTCCTCTTCTCGATGGACAACACAATTGTGGGTAGTTCCTTGGTAACTGTGTTTCTTGGATATACTCACTCTCGACAGGTTGCCGACATCCAGCCGTCGATCATCCAGACCTTCGACAACATCGAGAATCTACCATGGATCGGTGTCGGTTTCGCCCTGGGTTCCATCACGATCCTGCCAGTGTAAGCACATCTGCGGCGAGCACGACGCCATCTCCGGCAGGCTGACATGTGTGGGTGGGGCAGGGGCAAGGCCTACGGCGTCTTCAACATGAAGTGGATGTTCTTCCTGTGCGTGATCCTCTTCGAGGTCGGCAGCGCGCTCTGCGGCGCTGCGCCCAACATCGAAGCCCTCATTGTCGGGCGCGTGATCGCCGGCGTCGGCGGTGCCGGGACCTACTTCGGCGGGCTGGCGTACATCTCGGTCATGACGGGCATCGACGAGCGGCCGCTGTTCGTCGCCGGCATCGCCGTCATGTACAATATCGGCAGCGTCATCGGGCCCGTGATAGGTGGTGCCTTCGCCGACAGCAGTGCCACGTGGCGTTGGGCCTTCTACATCAACCTGGTCGTGGCCGCGGTCCTGGCGCCAGCCTTTGTGTTCTGTCTCCCCAGTATAAACCCGGCCGACCTGCCCCTGTCTCGCAAGCTGCGCGCCCAGGACTGGGTCGGCATTGTCGTCTTCTGCGGCGGCGCCGTCGCCTTCACCATGGCGGTGACTTTCGGTGGCGCCGTGTACGCCTTCGACAGTGGGTCGGAGATTGCGCTGTGGGTGGTGTCCGGGGTGCTGTTGATCGTGTTCGCGCTCGTCACGCTCTTCCACCCATTCGTGCCGGCGGAGAACAAGCTGTACCCGTCGCACTTCATGAAGCAACTTGAGCTCAACAACCTGCAGTACCAGCTCTTCTCTGCCTCGGGCTCTATGATGATCGCCGTCTACTACACCCCTCTGTTGTTCCAATTCACCCGTGGCGACACACCGCTCAGCGCCGGCGTCCGCCTGCTGCCCATCGTCACCATGATCGGTCTCTGGAGCATCCTCAACGGCGGCCTCATGCCAAAGCTCGGCTACCACATGCCGTGGTACATCTTTGGTAATGCCGCGCTCCTTGCGGGTTCTGCTGGCATGTGTGCGTGGTCCCCTGTCCTTCATCTCTTATGCATTAAGACAGCTGTGCTAACTTCTACAGTCACCATTGATTTCGACACGTCGAGCTCAAAGATCTACGGATTCACAACTTTGATCGGTATTGGGGTTGGTTGCTTCCTGGCGGCCGGATTCTCCGTCGTCCAAGCAATGTTGCCACCCCAAGAGATCAATAATGCAGTCGGATTCATGAGCATCGGTAGGCAATTCGGATTATCTGGATAACTTACACTACCTCACTGGACTGACATGTGCTTCCACACTAGGCCAAGCGCTCGGCGGTATTGCGCTCCTGGGGTCGGCGGGCTCCATCTTCCAAAACATTGGCCCACAGAACATCGCACCCATCCTTCCAAATCTATCGTTCGAGGAGTTGCAGAGTATCCTGGCTGGGGCTAGCAGCCCCTTATTCCAGAGTCTTAGTGACGGGGACAAGCGATCAGTGGCTATTGAGATCACCAAGGCTATCCGTACCGTCTTCGCTATCAACATTGCAGCGTCGGGCCTGGGGCTGATTTTGTCATTCTTTATGAGCGTAAGTTCCGATTCTACTCTGCTCTAGTATGCTTTGTACTGATTTCTGTAGCGAAAACGACTCTGGAGTTAGGCTGCGTGTTATGTTACGATTCTCTGATGGCTTTTTTGCCCTTTGTTGAAGCAATGGCTAGGACCACCAAGAGTCCAAGTGAAGAGGCCCAAAGCCTCCACTGGCGGATGAAGTGTTTCAGAGCAGTACCTGTAGCCTGTCAGGTTGTTATCGGCTACACAAATCGAATCCCTAAATAAAGCGGTTTTCCCTGAGCGTAAGGGGATTGGGAGGGGTGCTCAGTACCGTTAAGTCTGCTGCATGGCCTCATAGCCACCAGAAATGCGGCATTACTATTCAAATTTACACCTGGACTCCCAGGATGCCGTATATGCGTGTTCTCCCCAGATGTGCAGCAGACGGCAAAGAGCTAAGTTGGTATATATTTGGTAAGAGCCTTAGGGAAACTCTCCAGGCAAGGAATAGGCAAAAGCAAAGCTTATTTATCGTATATGAAAGCACTAATACTCCATTAGTGTATGAAGGCGGTTAACTAATAGTTGAAATTTGTAATGCATAAGTTTACGACTCCTTTGGGATCGCCAGGTAACTTACGGACATTTCCAATCCTCCTGCCCATCCCGGAGGTAGGTTCTAGAATTCTACCAGGATCCGAGCTCGCGAGACCGGCTTCCAGTAGGACAAGCTTTCGAACAATGTGTAACTCCGACAGTTGTCGAAAAGAAACCTCCTTGGGTCCAATGGCACCCAAACAGATAGAGTGCTGACCTTAAACTAACTTATCACAACGACAACCAACACAGCAACTCGGCGCATAAGGTGGAAGGCCAACCAAATTGATTACATTTTTGTAGACAATAGATACCGTCACTATTCAATGACCCAAATGTCTATAGACAGGTTGTCGCGGTTCTCATTTTGCCAGCTGCTCCCAACCCATTTTTGATTAGATACCGGTAATCCGGAGCCCAGACACACACACACACCCGACACACACCCAGCCCACCATGCACGCTCGAGGCATTTTGCATGGCATCGCTGTTTGTCTGTTCGTTCTACTCGAGCTGCTCGACCATGAAGCTGACGGCCTGGGGCACGAGGTCGCTGTAGTCGAGATGGTTCTCGGTGACGGTGAGGGTGCCGTTGCAGACGAGGTCGCCCTCGTGGCACAGGATGAGCGTCTTGGCGGGCGGGAAGTTGGCGATCTCGTCGTCGTTCTGCTCGGCCTGCGTGTCGCCGAAGGTGACGGCGGCGGCGATCTGCGCCATGACGGCCTTGCTGGCGGCGCTCACGCTCGCGTGCACGAGCGCGGCGCCCTGGCTGTAGCCCGAGACGACGAGCTGCGCGTCCGGGCACTCGGAGGCCGCCTCGTCGATCAGGTCCAGCATGTTGGCCGCGTCGGACGCGCTGCACCCGCCCGACAGCAGGTTCGTCGCCAGCAGCGCGGCGTAGTCGAAGCCCTGCGCCGCCACGGCGTCGTCGCCGCCCAGCGCCGTCTTGAGCTGCGACACGAGCTGCGGGCCCGGGTCGTCGCCCACGTTGCCGTCCTGCGTGCTGCCGCGCGCGTAGATCAGGATCACGTCGCGGCACCCGCCGTCGAGGAACTCGTTCTCCGTCTCGTCGGCCGGCGTCGACGCGCGCGACCGCAGCAGCTGCGAGCTGGTGGTGCCGTCGAGGTGCGCGGCCCGGATCTGCTCGACGCGGCTCTCGGGCAGGTCCAGCGTCAGCGGGTCCGCGGCGGCGAGCGCCAGCAGACCGGGCAGGAGAGCGAGTGTGGTCTTCATCTTGAGCTTCGATTTGCCGGGAAGGAGGGGCAGGCTTGATGACTTGGACAGGGGAAGAAAACCGTCGACTACACTGTCTGACACTGGCCTTGGTCCGGCTTATGTAGTCCTGGACGGCCGAGGTGGTTGTCTGCGACGGACACGTCGGGCAGCTGCAGCGTGGCAGTGAGGTTGCCCGACCTTCCCCTTACGACCAAGGCCCGCTAGGTCTGGGCATCTGGCGATTCTGCTGGACACCCTTTTCGTAAGGGAACCGGAGATTGGAGATGCATTGGAGTTTGGCGAGCCGACTTCTGGAAAGGGCGCACGCCGGTGGTCTCGATGGCGACATGCCGAGGACCGTAAGGTAAAGTTCATGTCGATGTAGAAGGCAGCCGGAAGTCCTGAGACGACGAGAGGGCGAGTGACCTGCGGGAGTCTGCCTCAGTGGACGGCCTACATTTGCTCTCATCTTGGCGAAGCGCGTAACTATTCATGGAACCAGACGCGTGCATGGGAACCCGTGTCCGCCAAGATAAAACTCCGGGGTAGATCGGCATCGCGCCGTCGCTCACCACGTGACGGCCGCCGTTGGCCTTGGGATTTCGGTGGTAGAACTCCGGTTGGGTCGAGAAGAGCAAGTCGTCCGGCCTGCAGCCTTCCCCCTCCCCCAACAAACCCGGGGACGCTACTGCATGCATGCCGGGCCAAGCACAAGCGAGCCGGCCATGGGGCTTCGCCGGGTGTCCGGCAGAGTCTTCTCGGATCAGCGCTGCGTTTTGGGAAGGCGACGAAATTCCCATTCCTACCGTAGAGGCTTTCTAGAAGATCGGTGTACGACAGCCGTGGCCGGCGGGATGGCTGCGGTCTGACGGAGGGAGAGCATGACCACTAAGACGGAGCAGCATACCGGTACCGGCGATAACCGCGAGTGGGTGTCCAAGGCCGTGGTAAACCCGAGCAGTGGTTCCTGTCTTGTCTCTCCGTCCGGCGAGCGGTCACATACGGTAAGTCAACAGGGGTTATAGGTATTGCGGCAGACTGCAAGATACCTGGACTACCTAGGTGGGTTCGAAGCCCGTTTTCGGCTTGTGACGGTAACGTTGTTGAGGAACAAGCTGCGGGGAAGCAGTCAGCAAGCAGATAGGCGGGGCTACCTATAAGTCGGTTGCTTCTCCGTCTGCCATCGGGAGCTTCCCCGGCCCTGGCTTCTTGGCCTGTGCCGGTCGCTTCCGGGTTGACGATGATCGGTCTGGAGCGGAGACCTATACTACCGCCTCGGTGCCGGCGTCCCGCCGGGCGACATGACTCCGCTGAGCCCGTCTTCCCAGAGCCCTGGGTCCTCCTTGATCCACGCTTTTCCGACTCAGACAGTATCCCTTTGTTCGCGATGGACAATAATTCATATCACTGCTTCGTCAAGCCCTTCGTGGTTGACGATTGAATGCTGGTATGGCATAAATTAGCTGGCAGGCTGGGAATGAGACCGGGATGTCGTTCTTTTGCCCAAACTTTAGCCGACACCGGCAACGGTTCGACTTGTACAACCTGACCTCTGACGGACAGATAAGAGCCCACGCGGTATGTTGATAGGCCGTCATCTCCCCACTGCCCTGGGAGAGGCTGGGACCAATGTCATCATGGGCGGACCTGAGCTGAGCCTGTGCTACCGCGCGGAGGAACTCCGAAGAATTTCAGCTTGACAGAAGAGGACTAGAGATCGGCAAGACCTCCCACCCCGCACTACCCAATAGCTAGCTACCTTAGGGTGGCTGGGTGTCGCGACAGCTAAAGCTGGTCTGTAGACTGTACTTAGAGGTTCGAACTTCGCCTTCTTTGTTCTTCGAGGACCACAAAGTCCAATGTCCAGAAGCATCATGTCTCGGCACCTGAAGCGCGTTGTCGACGTCGTCGCCGTCCTGGGCCTGCTCGCCCGAACGGGCACCGCGGCCGCCATCACGGCGTCTCCCGACGTCGGGTCACCCGTCTCCGACGTCTACCCGCCCACCGGCAGTAAGTCCCGGCTCCCCCCTCATCCGGTTCCTCCCCCCCTATCTACGCTACGCCCGCACCGGCTCACGCTCTCCCTTCCAGCCTCGGTCGACACGGCGCAGTTCCCGCCCGCGTCGGTCGTGGGCTTCGGGCTGACGACCGCGACGGGCGCCGAGCCCGCGGCCGCCCAGACGGCGCCGGTGGCCCCGGACAACAGCGGGCCGGCGGGCCAGTTCCCTCTGGTCTATCCGGCCCCGCTCGGCTCCGACGCCGACGCCGATACCGGCACCGCCGCCGACATCACCCGCCTCTGGGGCAACCTCTCGCCGTGGTACTCGCTGTCGTCGGCCGACTACGGCCTGCCGGCCGGGAACGCGTCGGCGGCCGCGCCCGACGGCTGCGCCCTCACCCAGGTGCACCTGCTGTACCGGCACGGGGCGCGGTACCCGACCAGCGGGTCGGGCGGGCCGCCGGCCTTTGCCGAGAAGCTGGCCAACGCGTCCACGGGGGCGGGCGGGCCCGGGTTCGCCGTCGACGGCGGGCTGAGCTTCCTGGCCGACTGGACGTACAAGCTGGGCGCGGAGCTGCTGACGCCGTTCGGGCGCGGGCAGAACTTCCTGCTGGGGCTCGAGGCGCGCCAGCTGTACGGCTCGCTGCTGTCCAACTTCACGCGCGCCGGCGCGCTGCCCGTGTTCCGCACCGAGTCGCAGGACCGCATGGTCAAGACGGCCACCAACTTCGTCGCCGGCTTCTTCGGCGTGCCCGAGTACCTCGACCAGGTCAGCCTCGAGATCCTGGTCGAGTCGCCGGGCGTCAACAACTCGGGCGCGCCGTACGAGGTCTGCGACAACGCCAACGTGGACAGCCGCGGGAGTATCGGCACCGCCGCCTCTGAGGTGTTCCTCAACACGGCCTTCAACGCGACGCTCGATCGCCTCAACTCGCAGGTGAGTGTTCTGCCCCCCCCGGGTTTGCGGAGACCAAAGGGTTCTTCGGGACACTGATGAGGCATGCCTGCTAGATAACCGGCCTCCAATTCGACACCACGGACGTGTACAACATGCTCCAGCTCTGCTCGTACGAGACCATCGCGCTCGGATACTCGGAGTTCTGCGCGCTCTTCACACTCGAAGACTTCATCAACTACGAGTACATGTTTGACATTGTGCGTCTCTTGCGGATAACTTACTCCCTCTCCTCTCAACTCTTGCCCACGCCGCTGACCCTTGTTCCCCCCCCCTTCGTCCCCTCCCAGGCCTTCTACTACAACAACGGGCCCGGCTCGCCCGTGTCGGCGGCCCAGGGCAAGGGCTACCTGCAGGAGTTCGTGGCGCGCTTCACGGGCGAGTACCCGGCGCCGGCGTCGTCGCTGAACGAGACGTACGACAACTCGACGACCTACTTCCCGCTCAACCAGTCCATCTACGCCGACGCGACCCACGAGGTCGTCATCATGGACACGCTCATGGCCTTCAACCTAACGGCGCTCTTCGACGGTCCGCCGCTCAGCCTCACGGGCAACGAGCACCGCAACACGTTCAAGTCGAGCCACGTCGTGCCGTTCGCGACCCACTTCACCGTCCAGGTGCTCGAGTGCCAGGCGTACCAGCCCACGAAGCAGATGCGCTTCCTGCTGTAAGTTTCTTCGGCGCGACTTCTCTGGCAGCCAGCCGACTGGTGATTCCCTCGATGTTTCGGGGTAGTGAGTGGTGAGTAAGGTAGCGCCGGGACGGCTTGCTGACCACGTCTGCTAGGAATGACGCCGTCATACCCGTATCGAAATCGCACCCGGGTTGCCCCGATGATCCGCATGGTCTCTGCTCGTTCGACCAGGTGGTATCCGTCTTGCAGCAGCGAATGGACGAGATCGACTACGACTACGCTTGTTTCGCAAATTACACGGCATCGGCCGGCAACGACTACAATGGCCTGCCACCGCGATCCTCTGCCACCACAGTCCTGATGTGAGGTCTGCGGCATTCTAGGCCGTGGGCTGGTGAATTGCTAACAATATATGGCCTTTGGCGAATGGCAACGAATTAGTTAATAGATGATGGACCACACAGTCCCCTGCGAGCCCTTGAACTGTCGTATCACACACAACCTGGTTTTGAAAGCTATATGTCCGTGATACAGATCGTCTGTGGGGTCATATAGCTCATTGCTCGATGGGTGTATCCATCTCACATACCAACCATCCCGCTTGGGAGAAGAGGAAGTATAGCAACAGGGTGTTGTGCTGTAAGGGCCCGTTGTGAGGAATCGCTACAGATCGGCGGCTTTCACGACATCACGAGGCAGGTGGGATACCGACAAGCTGGAACGGCCCCTCTCCCATCTACCAGTAGCTCGGATAATCTTGGCGGGGAAAACCCAGATGCTCCGATGATAGCTCGTGACGAGGCCGGGTGAAGATGGACCGGACCCGGACGGCCTCCCGGGCGATACGGATTTAGGAAAGCCTAGAGGACCCGGACTGCAGACGACCCCAAGACTCCTTGACGACGACCAAGCCACGAAGGGTGGGACGGCACGGAGATATAACGAGCGCCGGTCCTTGGCGGATTGCAGCGAGTGCACCAGAGAGGCTGGTGCTCCGGTAGTGCTGCACCGACAGACAGCCGGCGTGGTGGTCCCCGCCGCTGTTCCTTGCAGAAGCCGAGGTGCCGGAAGCCAGTCGATGAGCCGAAGAGCTGGAGGAGGTGAGTGACGATTGCCCATGTAGCGTGCGAAGAAAAAATGGAAAAGGAAAAGGCCCTGACTCCAATAAAAGAAGTGCCGACCGGAAGAGAGGCACTGATGGGCATATGCCGGGGCCGGAACATTTCATAGTGGCATCGTGTCTGGAGACTGCTCACTTGTCGTCGATGTCGAGGACTCGAGCTTGTAAGTTAATAATGAGTCGACCGGCAGATGCCGACAAGACTCCCGTTGATCATGGCCCGTCCTGGCCGGTCGGGTGAATACGATGTGCAGCAAGCAATATCTGCAGCTGTCAGGGGTGACAGCGAAGACATCAAGAGAAGATCATGAAGATGAAACAGATTGGCGACAGGATCACTGCCCGAAAGAGCGAACCAGGACAGACCAGGACTAGAAGAGGGCGATCTGGGTCGGCCATGGCGGGCGCTGATTGGCGGCTGCGTCCCACCTGGCGCGTGTTTCGAAACGCTAAGCTAGGACAACAGTCGGGGGCAACGACGGCGCGCGAGCTGCTAACTGTTTCAGGTTGGGTCCAGCCCTTACCAGCCCTGTCGAGTCGGGCGGAAAACATAGCAGCGCCAACAGACGACAGAGCCTCGGGACAGAGGCACAGAGGGAGGGAAGGAAGCGTGGGAAGGAAGGAGTCGACGACCCTGGACAACGCCGCGTCTTGGCCTGGGCAGGCAGGGCAGGCAGCGTGGCAGGGCAGGCAGGTACGGCGCACGGATCCCCGACTCCCCCGACTTGCCTCTTGTTTCTTGCTGGCGACAGGCCAGGTTCGGCCAGTCAATTATTCTACCCCAATTAACCAATTGATCTCGTCCGTGCCCGTGTTTCCCATCCCATCACCACTATCTCCATACTCATTCCCATACTCCTACCTACTATACTCGTACCTACGAGGACCTCTTATTTTTCATTATCGTACTCGACTCCAGTCACTACCAGTCTCGACTCACCTGATTAACAGGTGGACGACAGACCTGCCTGTCGTCTCTCCACGGCTGAGACCACTATTTCGCTCTCGCCCCTTTAATTGCGCCCCGAATCTCGTATCTACGATTGCCTCACGACGCGTCCGCCGCTGCGAGCCCCAGCCCCGATGGAGGACCCTTGGGCCCAGGCGCGGGAGTATATCGATGCCCTGAAGAAGTCGGGTGTCAGCAGAGGCGACCTGTGGGCACTGTGGGAGGAGGAGGAGCCCGTCGCCCGCCAGCAACCGCAACCGCAACCACAGCCACAACCACAACCACAATCACACCAACAACCACCACAGCCAGATAGTCTCTCAGTGACGGCGACGGACAGCACGGGTGGAAGCCCAGCTACGGTGGTCATGTCGCCCCTGCAGCATGGTATAGATAATTCGCAGGCGTCCATATCGCCGATCCCCAACTACAGCCACAGAGACATCAACTCGCCCTCGGACGCGCCTTCGTCTCCCTCGTCCTTTACCCCTGGCCACCAGTATCGCTCGTCGGTCTCTACGATAGCCAGCACCCTGAGTCGCGACAGCTGCTTCTCCAACACGTCGGTGCGGAGCTCCGTCTCGTCGGGGAGCGGTGTGCCGTCGGGCGAGGCCAAGTTCTGGTGCACCTCGTGCGACAAGACCTTCAAGCGCAAATTCGACTGGAAGCGTCACGAGGAGGAATTTCACGACCGCTCGCGCAAATACCCTTGCAACAACTGCAACCAGAGCTTCTGGGGGCCCAACACCTTCAACCAACACCACAAGACGGCGCATGGCTGCAAGACGTGTCCTCACGCCGACACGGTCGTGCGGTACATGAGGAAGCGCAAGGCCTACGGCTGCGGCTTCTGCGCCGCCCTGCACCGCCAGTTCGAGCGACACATCGACCACGTCGCCGGTCACTTCGAGGCCGGCGGCAGCAAGGCCGACTGGCTGCACTCTAATGTTATATACGCCCTGCTACACCAGCACGGCATCCACGAGGCTTGGAAGGCCCTCATTGCCAGCAAGGAGAGCCAGTTCAACGGCCACCAGCCCATGTTCAGCTGGTCGCCCGAGTCAACCGGACGCGCCCAGGGCTTTGTGGAGAACGAGAATCCGGGGCAGCTCCAGGATCTGCTAGAGTTCTTCGATGGGTCCAAGGAGTCTGCCGGCGAGATCGTCGCGCTGGCCAACACGTGCGTGCACGTCGTCCTCAGGCCCAAGACGACGTCGTTCTTTCCGAGCCTCAACCCACCTCAGAGATCACCGAGCAACGC
Source organism: Xylariaceae sp. FL0804 (assembly GCA_022539325.1). NCBI lineage: Eukaryota > Fungi > Ascomycota > Sordariomycetes > Xylariales > Xylariaceae > Xylariaceae sp. FL0804. The sequence goes on along the minus strand of JAJKLG010000006.1, from coordinate 1,905,394 downwards.
GCACAAGCATATCTCCATCCAGCCCTCGAGCCGGGAACTGAGGCGGTCCGCCTCGACGTCTGCCATGTCTCGGCCAGGTAGGCTCACCCGCCGAACCGCCTCGACCGCCTTCAACCCACACAAACCGGCCATGGTGCCCATGCCGGAAGTCACGGTGTCGCCGCCGATGTTGCCGCCACCGCCGCCACCACAGCCATTAATCGACGCAGACATTTTCCAGGGCTTCAACCTCAGCTCGGCACCGACGCAGCCGCTTGCACCAGCTCCGCTCGCACCCGCTCCGTATGCCGACAAGGCTCTGCCGCCTCCGCCGCTGGACCCCGTCTCTCCCATGGAGCACGTCTCCCCAATGGACGTGGGCTTTCAGCTGCCAATGTTCGAGCCCGGATCCCAGGGCGGCTTCATGGCGGGGCTGGACCTGATGGGCGATTGGCAGAGCCACACGAGCACGCTGGTCGAGGACCACCAGCCCCTCGCGAATCGCGGCTATCCCAATGCCATGGACTGGGACGGTATGAGCCAGTTCACGACGCGGGCAGCAGCAGGCGGCGGCGGCGGGATGTACCTGCCGAGCGGAGTTAGATGGGGAGGGAAAACTGAAGAATCGCAATGAGGCGACATGTGTGGTGGGGTTATAGTACCATATCATGCCCGCGGGCGAGAGGGGGAAGAAGAAGACGACCTCAGCTGGGTTCGCATAATTGTAATTGTACAACAAGACCAGACTTGATTTTCTTCCAAAGCGCGGCAGAGCGGCGCCCATAATGATGAGGAACGACGGGTCGACTGGGGAAAACAAAAAGAGTACCTATAATGGCCGCTTGCGCATAGATATATGTATATCACAGGATACCTATACGAGGTATACTACCTCCTACTACTACTACTACTACTATTTACTACCTACCTTAGCTACTGCCTGCCCGATGTTTCCGTCTGCAGAACGGCTCTGCGCTGGGCCGGTATTCGATCTGGTTTCGCAACTTGTGTCAAGATCAACCACACATGTCTCAGCAGCAGCAGCAGCAGCGGCAGCCAGCCTCACACCAGCGCCTTTGTGCATTTCCCCCGCGCCGGCCAGGCTCTACTGCAAGAGCATATGTTATTACTACTTTCCTGCCGTTTCTGGAGGTTGCATAGGTAGGTAGACCAATATCAGGTGAGCACGGAGTCGGCGATATTTGTAATGCTGTACCTAGACAACTTCCTTGCGACATTGAGAGGCATGCTTCTGGCAGCGAGGTCCTATCAAGTCACTTATATAAGGTAAGTACTTGCTTGATTGAGTCCACATCGAGCATCAAGGCTCTTCTTCTGTGGCGAGGTGCCCAATTGGTTCTGACAAGACGCAAGCAGGGTCGTCAGCAGCCTCTCTCTCTGTGCCACTGTGTGCCTCTCTCTCCTCTCCCCGCTAAAATCTGGTCAGCCACCAACCCAACACCATCTGGTTGAGACATCCAATGTGTGTCCCAATGCGTGTCCGTCTCACTTTTTCCCGCCGTATCTAAGAATAGGTAGGTACTTAGGTACGTAGGAAGAAGGGAGGCTCCTCGCGCCAGCCAACGACGACCGTGTGTGACCTCTTCCTCCTCCTCCTCTTATTATAGTTGCGTGGCCGCTGAGCCGCCATTTCGACGGCACAGCTTCCTCCAGTGGGTTGTTGGTTTCAGCGGGTTGGTTGGGGTTCACACAGTTGGGTTGACACGGTTGGGTTGCGCAAGTGTCACTCTCACTCGCTGTGCCACTGCGTGTTGGAGTGCCCCCAACCAACTGCAAAAGCGTCAGTCGGTCAGTCCCGTCAGGTACAGCCTCCGAAATCCGATGTAAATTTGATACGCGACTCCGAGCAGCCGGGCTCGGCTCCGGGCTAGTCTTGGGACTCGGGACGGTCACAGGATGGAGTGTGATTGGTGAAAGCAGGACGGTCAGGACGGTCAGGATGGTCAGAGACGGTCACAATGATGGCGACCGTCTCCTATGCAGTGCAACATCTGTTCGTTCCCGGAATGGTACCTGCTCCAATAGCTGAATCACGGCTGCAGCAAACCGCACGTGGTTGGCGCCCCCCCCCCGCCCCCTCCTACCCCCCCTTTCCCCCCCTCGTGCCCCTATTCTCCAACTGTGCGTCCGACGTACATGTGTACTTCGTCGCCCTCTTGAACGCAAGAAAGAAAGAAAAAAGGTCGAGTAGGAAACGAGTCGCGGCATGAGAAACAACAGCAGATGACTCAAGGATAGTCAAATATCAGTCTTTTATCTGAGGACGTGCTTACGGGATACCTACCGAGCCTCTCTCGCTCCCGCTCTCGCGGCTCCGGTCAGACTTCTAATTTCGCCACCTCCCGACACCAGCCAACTTCCGGATCCAGTCAACCAATTACATCCCGTTCCCGCACGGAAGAAAGTTCAGGGCGCTGGTACATCGAGTTGCATGTCGCATGCATATCATGTACACCGAAATCCGTAGTGTTGGGGATATTTCTGAGATGAAGAAAAGGCAGCGCAGTCTTGGAGAGTAGCGGCAGTCTTCATTGTCTCCTTCATCGTCGACCGGATGGTTGATAAGGTAAGTACGAACTTGAGAGTCTGGAGTCATCTACGGAGTACCTACCAGGTACCTACCTGTCTGCACGTATTCCGTAGCGCGATATTGAGTTCTGCAGGTGCTTCTGGGGATAGATAGAGGTATCTTTACGGTTCTCTGGAGTGATTTAGTAACTCCCCCTCTTGACCAGCCCCCACCTCATTTGAAGTGCGGTACCTGCCCCCATCTGTTGGTTTTGAACCAGGTAGCACTGCACTCTTGTTCATTCACATGTTCTGGCCGTCGCAGTCTATTGGCAGCTGGCAACTCCCCAGCGAAAGTAGCAGCTGACGGTGTGTAGTGCCTTACATCTGCGCCGAAGCGAGGCTGCGTGACGGGCTGCCAGCACCGAGGTATCGTAGAAAACACATCATTGCGTTTGCCAAGCCTGCCAAGGCAAATTGCAGAATCACGCCAGTTCGCTCTCCCAGCACAGCCCCCCTTTTCGTTGCCCCCAACCCAATGCCCAGCCCAGCACCAGCAGCATCAGCCGGCAGGGGTTTTCTTGTTGCGACGAACGCGCCGATGCCATCACCCCCCCAGCCGCCAAGGCTGCTCGGAGATGGAGCAGCACTGGGGCAAGCGATCTGTAGCCAGTGACGACTCGTGGCCCCGGCTTTCTCTGGGCCCGCCCCGAGCCTTTCCTGCCTGTCCTCCGCCGAATTGATCGTTTTGGCTCATTTCTGGGTGGAGAGGGATTGATGAGAAAAGAGAGCTCAGAGCAGATTCGAAGCCACAGCAAGACTGACCGCGCTCCAGTGCCACAAGTCGACAGGAGAAAAAAAAAAAGAACGGGGTGCAGAATGGTTCCATCCCCCAATACCACCTATCGTCGCTCGCCGCTGTCTATCTGATGAGAGGGGTCCTTCCTGGTATCGACCTAGGTACACTGGAACCTCTAGGTAGTCGAAACCGCCATCCCTTCCCCCTATCCGCTGTCGCTGCCGTCGCCGACATTGCCAAAGTCGACGTCGACGTCGACCCCGACGGAGCGACGCCGCGGCGGCTGTCTCTCTGCCTCCCTACCTCCCTGCCGCCTCTCTCCCTACCCCGCGCCCTCCCTCTCCTCGTCCTCCTTATCATCCTCGCCAAGCAATGAGCCCCCTCGCTCGCGCGGGCACATGGCCGATATGTGCTCTGCTACTCCTACTACTCGGCGCGTGTGAGGTGCGCGCGCACGACGTCTTCCAGTCGCGCTACCTCTACGACCTGGGCTACTACGGCTTCTGGCCCCAGACCCAGTACAAGTCCTTCCCGCTCAAGTCGCCGCTGCTCAACTTCCCGCAGTGGGACGAGGCCCAGTGCGGCGATGACGGCCTCTACACCATCGGCCTCAAGGGCAAGCTCGTCAACAGCCCCGGGCCCATGATCATCGACTCGCGCGGCGACCTCGTCTGGGCCGACGACCGCTACGGCACCGTCACCGACCTCAAGGTGCAAGAATACCGCGGCAAGCTGTACCTGACCTTCTGGGCCAGCCCGGACGGCTCCCACGACGGCTTTGGCCGTGGCTCCTACTACATGCTCGACTCCTCCTACGAGATCTTCTCCGTCATCGAGCCCGTCGGCGAGGGCCTCAAGGGCGACCTGCACGACTTCCATATCATGCCCGACGGCACCGCGCTCATGACCGCCTACGCCCCCGTCCCCGCCGACCTGACCTCCGTCGGGGGGCCCGCTAAGGGGTGGGCTCTCGACGGCCGATTTCAGGAGGTCGACATCGAGACGGGCGAGCTGGTGTTCGAGTGGAGCGCCATCGACCATGTGCCCGTAGCCGACACTCTGCGCTACTTCATGGGCCCCGACGACGGTTCCGGCCCCGAGTCCGCCTTCGACTACTACCACATTAACAGCCTCGAAAAGGACGCCGACGGAAATTACCTTGTGTCGGGCCGTCATACCCATACCATCCACTGCATCGATCGCAACGACGGCCACATTTTGTGGACTCTCGGAGGAAGGCAAAACGAGTTTCGAGACCTGAGCGGCGGCCAGGCCACCGACTTCACCTGGCAGCACCACGTCCGCCTCCACGACAACAACACGCTCAGCATCTTCGACAACGCGAAGATCGAGCGCTGGGGCCCCGCCGAGCCGCACGACTACACGCGCGGCATGATGGTGCGCCTCGACACGGAGCAGAAGACTGCGGAGCTGGAGCAGGCCTACTACAACCCGGACAACCACCTGCGCCCCGACAGCCAGGGCTCCATGCAGGTGCTCGACGACCGCGTCATCATGGGCTACGGCTGGTACCCCGCCATCACCGAGTTCTCACGCGAGAGCGGCGAGATCCTGTGCGACGTGCGCATCGCCCCGGGCCTGGTGTCGCGCTGGGGGCTCGTGACGACCTACCGCGCCTTCAAGACGCGGGACTGGGTGGCGACGCCGCTCGAGCCGCCCGCCGTCTTCCTCAAGCCGAGCGAGGGCAGGATGTACGTGAGCTGGAACGGTGCGACGCAGGTGCGCTCGTGGCGCGTGCAGGGCGCCGAGTGGGACGATCTCAAGAAGAAGACCAAAAGGCGATCCGACGACGCCCACGTCGTTGACGACGACGACGAGGCGCGCTTCGAGGTCGTGCTGAACGTGCCCAAGGACGGCTTCGAGACGATCATCGAGATGGACGGCGCCATGCCCCAGTACCTGCGCATCGCGGCCGTGGACGCCGACGGCGAGGTCCTGGGCCACACTGCCGTGGTGGACCGCTTCGTGGGCAACGCGCCCAGTCATTTCGTTCGGACTATCATCATCGTCGTCGTGGCCGTCGTCGTGACGGTCGTTGGCGCTGCGGTCCTGTTCCTGCTGGTGCGCAAGCGCGGCATCCGCGGCGTCAAGCGCGGCTCGATCCACGCCGTCGAGAGCCTGGCGCGCCTGGTGGTGCCGCGCAGGCTCCGGCCCGTCCGGCTGGGTGACAGCAGTACGCATCCGGAGGAGGACGCGGAGGACCGGAGCAGCAGAAGGCCGCAGTACAGCAAGCCGAGCCGCTGGTGGGACGAGTGGCGGAGCGCGGGCACGCACGAGCTGCAGCCGCTGTATGAGGACTGATGGATGATGAGACGACGACGAGAATGACCGAGAACAAAGAGGACGAAATGCACATACAGCCAGACCGTCAAAACGCAATACCTAATATTCTGATCATCAGATCATGCCGTCATCAAGCGAGCAAGCGAGTGAGTGAGTGAGGATAATAGGCGTGTGCATGCTGCCGGCTTCCATCGCACGGCACGGCGCGCGGAGCATGAGCTGCGGCAACGACGCAAGCAGCTCGGGTCTCTCACACCTCGACCTAGAAGTAAAAGTAAAAAGCCAAAGATAGACGTCCCAAGTGCGTGCGTGCGGCGTCCTGAGATAGATATGGTCGTCTCAGAGTCTTAACCCCCTTCCCCCCTCCCGTCAGGCAGCAGGATAAAGGTAAGCTGAGGTAAGTAAGGTATTCCGTACCAAGGTAGCCATCACTGCATCACATCAGCCCGGCTAGCCCGGCAGCTGACGGTAATTGGGGAATGGATGAACGAAGAGGCCAATGACAAGGCGCGGCAGCCAATGGCGGCAGAACATCGGACCTGCGTCCGTACGGCACGTACGGCACGTAGCTGCATATCTTCCTCTTTTTGTTGTCTGGTAGGTAGTCCATGCGGCAGAACCAGGGCAACTTCGGGCCTGCGTCCGTAAGGCGAGTATCTGCAGATATAGGTAGGTTCCTCCTCTTATTATCTGGTGGTAGGCAGGTAGGCAGGTAGGCACTTTGTAAGAAGTAGGCGGGTAGGTCAAGTCTAGGTAGGTACCCAGGTACGAGTGTAAGTTCGAGTGTAGGTGCGAGTGTAGGTACGGTACGGGAGGTAAGCAGAGGTAGGTAAGGTAAGGTAAGGTAGGTAAAAGTATCCGTGGGGATATCAGCTTTTTCTATAGATGAGAGAGACCGAGACAGAGCATGCCTGGCGATGGATGATAAGTGAGCATGTGTGTTCTCTCTCCCCTCCCTGTCCACTCATGTCTCTGCCTAAACACCCAACCCCACCCCGCCACCCCTTTACTGTTGTTGATCGGTCGGGTCTCTGTCTCTGGTCTCTGTCCCTTACGTGAGATTCCTATGGTACGCCGAGACAACTAAGTAAAGTACCTAGGTAAGCTGCAGACCTGGCATAGGATAGGACAGCCAGTCCTGATATACGATCCTATCGTACGGAGGAGACGTAGCCCTCCCTATGCGCCAACCAATCAAGCGTCGCCTCGTCGCGGAGGCGGCAGCAGCAGCAGCTACCGGGCATGTAAACACATGTCATACGGTACCGGCTTGGTACTCGGTGACGATATAGTACCTTGATGATATGGAAATGATACGAGCCTTTTGCTGTCTCTGTCTGAAGCCTCCTGACTCCCCGTCTCATACGTGACAAAGGCGACGACGCAGGTGCAGCATCCGTGGCAGTCGTTCGAGGCCCCGTTCAGTGGAGGAGGCGGACCGGGTCGGACCGGCAGGTCGAGGAAGCTTTAGTCCTTTAACGCTAGTAGCTAGGTACTTATATAGACATTGGAAGTCGGTCGTTGCCCGGTCGCGGTCGCGGCCGAGACGGACCGACTCCGGGGCCGGACCCCGGTGGCCGGACAGCGGTTCCATGTTCCCCCACATCCGCGAAGGGTCCGGCTGGTCTCCGGCAGCAAGCATCAGGGATCTATCTTAGCTGCGGTTCGGATCGGCATGAAAGTAGACGGCGTATCGGGCTGTGCTCATTGGGCAAATGTACAATTCTTCCTCATCTATGGCCGACGAGCGGCCCAAGGGGATCTTGGAGTTTTATCAACTGCCATGGTTGATATTACAGATGGGTGTCTCTCGCGGTGCATCTCCACTGCACCCCCCGCGTCTATGCTTCTACTAGAATATGTACACGAAGAAATGGAATACGGATTCGCCGTCCCGGCAGCATATTATTTCAGATGGTGCCGAAGCCGGCGACGTTGGGCACGTCCGACTCGACCGCCCCCGTCGAAGTGGCCGACGCGACCTCGTAGCCGCTGAACGCCGACAGCACATCCGAGGCGGAGCCTGAGAAGTCGCCCGAGTCGACCAGCTCGTTGGCGACGCAGTCGCGCCCCAGATACGAGGCGCAAGCGCTGGCATCATCGGCGGTGAAGATCTCGCCCTCGTCGCCGGCCTCGAGCGGGGTCGCGACGCCGTCGAAGACGTTGCCCTCGGCGAGGACGCGGGCGCCGGCGCCGAGCTCGAACGCGTGGCCCGACGACGACGAGGGCCCGAAGTAGTTGTTGACGGCGTGCAGGACCGTGTCGCCGGCGCCGCCGACCTTGGGGCTGCGCCCGGAGGTGTGGTGCACGTAGTTGCCGCTGAGCGTGACCTGGTCGGCCGCGCCGGTGAAGTACATGGCCCAGTAGTGGTAGCCGTCGCACGTGGCCGACCAGCTCGTCTGCCCGTCCACCTCGCTGTTGGAGATGGTCACGCGCCCGGAGGCGGACTCGCCGAGCACGATGTGCTGGCGCCCGATGAGGGAGGTCTGTGGATGGGGGGGTTAGTGTGTGCCGATCACGAGGGGGGTCGTGGTGGCCAGGGGGCTTGTGGGGACTGGGAGGTTCGCATACCTTGACGTGGTCGATCCAGATGAGGTCCGCGCCGTCGACGGTGATGGCGTCGCCGCCCCAGACGTACTGCGGGTTGAGCTCGGTGACGTGGATGTTCTGGATGATAATGTTGGACACGCCGTTGGCCATACGTAGACTGCGATCAGGCGTTAGCACGTGAAGGGTCGTGGACATGGTTCACACAAGTCCCCTTACCCCTTGCCCTTGAGCACGCCGCTCGTGCCGTCACCGATCAGAGTCTTGTCGGAAGCGACCTCGATGCCCTCGGTGGCGGCGGCGTCGTACGTGATGCTGCTGACGGTGGGCGCGTCGGACTGGTAGTTGGTGCACCAGTCGTTGGCGTTGATGGCGACCTGGCAGGCCGAGTCGGTGCCCCAGGGCGCGCAGCCCGACGAGGTCACGGTGCCCTCGGTGCCGGTGAAGTCGAACTCCTTGTTGAGCACGATGACGCGCGGCTGCGAGTCGCCCAGGTACGACACCAGCTCGTCCGTGGTCGTCGGGTAGACGGGCGTGGCGTTGAGCCCGCCGCCCGTCACGCTGGAGGCGAAGCCCGGCGCCGACCCGGACACGGCCACGTCGCGCCGCCCGAAGTGGCGGTAGGGCCGGGCCGAGACGGCGCCCAGGAGGAGGAAGAAGACAGACCGCATGTTGTTGACTTGTCAAAAGCCTGGGAGCGAGCGAATGGAGAAGAGAAGGATAGGAGAAGCGAACGAAATAAAGTGAGTGAACTTGAACCGGATGCCTGATGCCCGAGTATGCCTCACGAGAGCCGTACGCTTTTTAATATTTATATCAAGGACCATGGCGAGCACGGCAAGAGTGCACCCTTCTAAAGGAGCTCCGGGAGGCTGCATCGGCGAAATATATTCCAGACAAGGCAGAGCGGAGCAGAGCATCTGTTTTTTTACGGGCACTCTGCGGCCCTGCCCGGGTCTCTACCACGGGAATGGGTGAGCATGAAACAGAAGAAAGGGGGAATTCCACTTATTGAGTAAGCGCTGTGGTGTTGTGTGGTGTTGAATCCTCGATTGAATCCCCTGTGTAGCCTGGTCGACAAGTCTTGGCTCTGCTCTTTCTCTGGTTTCCTAAATATGAAGCCAGGTTCCTGGCCCCATCACGGAGGACTGGGCCCGACCAGGGGCCCAGCTTGGTGACGACGGGCCTGCTGCCGAGACTCGGTGCCGGCAGCCATTTCTCCGCAAGCTAGCTGCTAGGAAGATGCGGTGCTGGGTCACGATGGTGAGCTGTTGGCTCTGTTATGAACTCGTTCGTTGCCAGGGTGAAGTTCACAGTGACAATGCCAGGCAGCGAGGCAGATCGTAGATGATGATGTGGATGGAAGCTGAGGCCTTCACCAGCTGGCAGCCGGCATGCCTGCATGCTTAGGTAAGTAAGTACCCAACCCCTGTGGCTGTGCTACAAGTCGGCTGTGGCTGTGCTGTAGGGCTGCCGTGGCTGAGCCACCCTCTATTAGAGGCTCACAGGCCGCGCGACGCGGTCGCCAACCCAGTCTCCCGCTCTGAGCTCGCAAACGCACGCTCGCACGCCTGTCCTCCGTCTGTTGGCACTGGGAATACATCGTCGTCCATCTCCGCTGCCTTTTGACGCAGACCTATTCTCAGGTCCTTCCACTTGGGCCTTGGTCCTTGTACCTGGGCCTTGGTCAACTACTTACCTACTTCCCGACTCTACACAGCGTGACAGCCCAGCAACCTAGGTGTTGGGTCGGCCGAGGACCACCGTACCTACGGTACCTGATTCAAGAGATAGTTATCCTCAGCATCCGTTGCGCCGCCATGGCTCACGCTCACATCAACACTGTTCCCTTGGAGGTTCTCCTCCTTATCACCTCTCACCTCCCGGTCGCCGACTACGGTGCGCTGCGGCTGGCCTGCAGGCATCTGGAGGCTTCGCTGTTCGCCCCCTTCGCCCAGCAGTACTTCGGGCGCATGCAGTTTGCATTCACCGACTTTAGCCTCCAAGGCCTCGTCGACATCTCACAATCCCGCCTCTCGCCCTTTCTGAAGCACCTTATTATCAGTGCTGAGCTCTTTATGGATACCGCTGGTCTCCCCGAAATAAACACTAGGGAAAATCCTCACGGGTGAGCATCGAGGGGCCTTTTCTTGTTTAATTTTCTTTCTTTTTTCTCGTCTTTTCTTTACGGTATCTTGGCCCTATTCATTCTTTTCCGTGCTTGTTCTTTTCCGTACCTGTTCTTTTCCGTACCTGGAGCTCAGTCCTCTTGTAATATAAGCAGCGATGTCGACAACCTTTTCAGATCAATATAAAAGAGGTGTTCACTAACAAAACCTGGGCTACAAACCAGGCGTTCTCTACGAGTTACCAAGCCCGAAATTACATTCAATGCCATAGCCTCCATGTGTGAAGACCAGCGCGTGCTCCTTGACAACGACTACGACAAGCAGATGTTTCTCGAGGCCTTCCGTAATCTCAGTCTGGAGAGCGTCGCCATCATGTGGTGTGACATTAAATATCCCCTTTTCGAGGACTGCCATTTTGGCGATCGCCAGGGCGAGGTTTATAAGAGTTTCGGCTATCGCCAGGTCGAGAGGAAAACCGGCATCGACCTGAATAGACTCAGCCCCGGAGACGATGCCGCGGAGGCTACCTGCGTGCGACGCCTCCTTATCATGCTAGCGAAATCAGGCCTGCGGCCGAAAAAGCTCGAATGCGACGGCTGGACCGACGATGCTTTCATAATCCACAGATCCACGGACCAGACAGTCCAGCTTCTTGTATCGGAATTCAAGGAGTTAGCCCTCCGCAGATGTATTAGCGATCCACCAACATCCCAGCCCGCACTCCAGCGTATCATAGCACCCAATGATCAGCCACCCTATGCCATCCGGACATATTCGCTGCGCAAGTTCCTCGCTTGTGCAACTGGCCTGGAGAATTTGGAACTCGGAGCGTTCTTCACCCCGGAAGAAAGAGAGGAAGACTTCTTCACATGGCTAGGGTCTACGACCAAGCCGTTCCGAGGCAACCCTGCATTAGAACCCCCCGCATCACCGGTGTTTGGCAACCTTAAAGAACTTAAGATTGTAGAATGCGAGATTTCGGTTGATCAGATGGTTGCCATACTTCGCAAGTTTTCCACAATGCGGAAGCTGAATCTCGTCCGCGTTGTTTTAACTCGCCACCAACAGCATAAAGCAGCCGCATGGGCAGCTTTATATTCGAGCCTGATCCAGATCTGTGACGGTATGGACGGGATTTATGTCAGCAGAGGGCCGGTTCAGTTAAACAATTGTTCGGAGCACTCCTGCAGTTGTTCTTCCCCAGATTGCCCAAATTACGAATTCGAGGAGACGCGAGATTTCTACTGTGCCGGCCCGCACATGAAGCAGGAACTACAGTGTGAGTTTGAGAGGAACCGGTCCGCCGCGTCCAGGATCGCCGCAACGAGTAGGTCAACCACGTCTAACTCTCATCCCCCAACCCGGCAAAGGCTGACAACGACAGGGGATCGTAATGCGATGCCCACAGCCACAGAAGTACACTGGGGATACCTGCCGGACGCAGGCGAGGACGAGGATGAGGGCAGCGATGAGGACGAGGATGCGAACACCCTTGACGACGAGTCCGAGGACCTCGAAGTCCTCGACGACTAAGATGGCCATTTCGACCCCGCCGAGGAGTTCGATGCCCTGATTCCAGCCCTACGGAAAGAGTCCATCACCATGGTACATGGCCATTGGTGATTTATCGGAACTCGGATGAGGTCTGTGCCTGAACCGTGGTCCTTCTGCCCCGTGGATCCGTCCATGCCCCTCATCCCGTGTTGACTGGAAAGGGAAAGGGGGGAGAAGATGCGTGGCTATAGGCCGGAGAGTTCGTTGGATCGAGAAGGTATTGGGAGTTGAGAGGCAGCAGGACAGGCATAAAAGCTCCCATTCGCTGAGGTGGAAGATCATCCGCGCCACGGGCGCCTGGAGGAGGTCGAGGCGTGATCGTTGGGCTGTCTAAGCCATGTAACCCTCACCGCGAGCGGTTGGAATTTGTCATTTTCATGCTACGATGGTAACTTATCTCGTAAGTAGATACCTGCTGAGGCACGTTTCGAGCCGAGCGGCCGAGGAAGCTTTGCGTGTCGGGTGTAAACATGGGTAAATTGCTGGCAATTAGCGGATCAGATAAAATCCCAAGGCCCCAGCCAACTTGAAGGAATTTAGAAGTTCGCTATCTGACGCCCATCGCCTGAGCAAGCTCACCTTGGAGCGGAAGTGTCGGACCGAAGCAAAGAGCATGTGGTTTTGTTCGTGGGCTGAAGATGAGGACGTGGTCCTTTGATTATAATCAGAGGGAGCGGCAAGTCAGCTGAGGTAGTCGCCATCGAGAAAAAGCGCGAGGACAACCAGCTTAAGGGGTTACGGTGATTAGCCGCCTACCGCCGCCATGGAACGCCATTATTACTGGCGCCCGGGCACATAAGTTAGTTACGTGTGTACGCGGCGGCGCCGGCGCCGGAGCAGCTGGCGGGGAAGACTGCGGCTCTACCATACATAGGCTAGGCCAGAGGGGAAACCCGTCGTCGGTCATGGGCGTCGACGTTGTGGGAGGAGAGCGGGGGATGGCCAATGGTGTTACGACCCTGATCTGTAGACGGCTTCGGCGAAATCCAACGAGTGGCTTCGCGAGATCAAGTACCGAGCGACGATCGTGCCGCACACCCATGTCTAAGGTTTCCGGAAACAAGTTGCTGCTTCTGAACGACGAGGCCCAAGATCCTAATGGAGAGACGCACCCTGAAACAGGTTCTACAGAGGTAGCCATGCTATAAAATACTTCCCAGATTGGCGACAGTAAAGTTGCGTACTATTCCATTTACTTCAACTTCTCAAGTCCTCATCCTGTGTCAGATCTGCATGAGGTGTGGCCCTCTCGTGCCGAATTCTCTGTTCTCTGTTCTCCTTGGTGCGACCCGGAACATCTGGACCATGCCGCATGCCTCCACCCCGCCCCCTCGCGCTCCCCTCTACGTCAACGACGGCCCCCTAGCTCCTGATCAAGTGGGCAAGCTCCGCCACTCCTTCCCGGACGAGCCCCTTGAAGACTTACGGGAGCGGTTCAGGCAGGATGGATATCTGTACCTGAAAGGCCTGCTTCCCCGCAGCCATGTCCTGAAGGCCCGGAAGGCCTATTTCACCATGCTAGAGCCTAGCGGTGTCCTCGCTCCTGGCACAAATCCGGTCGAAGGTATCTTCGACAAGTCCAGGGATAAACTGGATTATCCGGGAATGGTACGTCCAGCTCCCATTGTCCCAGCGCCAGCGTGCTGGCGATGCCGTCCAGCGAGTGAAGTATAGATGACCGACGCTGATTTTGCTCATAGTACGTTTCCTCTCGAGCAGGCTCGAGCACACGCTTATCAGCCTATTTGATATATCCAACCCAGAATGTTAGCCCTGACGAGTAGTAGTGGAGCGGGCTCGACAGATGCGAACGGCAGACCGCGGGGCGGCTTATTCGTGGACCTTGCCCTGCAGGCACACACCGAGCCCTGGTACAAGGACGACTTCTGCCAGCATCCGGCCCTGATCTCCATCATCTCCAGACTCACTGGCTGGGGCGATGACACCCTAAGCCTCCGGAGGACCCTGCTGCGGAACAACACGCCGGGAAACAATGCCATCGGCGTGCACTACGACCAGATCTTCCTGCGCCACGGCGAAGACACCAGCGTGACGGCCTGGGTGCCCATCGGCGACGTCGCCCTGGACGGCGGAGGCCTGATCTATCTCGAAGGCGGGCACGCGCTCGGCCGGGAGATCGAGAAGTCTTTCTACGACCGCGCTGTGGAGACCGGTCTGACGGAGGAGGAGGCGAAGGACGCCTTCAACCAGAACATGATGAGCGGGGGCTTGCTGGCGGATGGACCTAGAGGGTTTAGCGAGCAGCACGGAAGAAGGTGGCTCGTGACGGACTACGAAGCCGGGGATGTGGTGCTGCACTCCCCGTACGCGGTAGGGCGCGCCACTGGAGTGACTCGCTCATCTGCTCTGGACTTACTGATCGTGATGGCAGATTCACGCCTCGACAATCAACAACGACCCGCGCGGCGTCATACGTCTCGGGACAGACTTGCGCTTTGTTAACTCTGCTCGACCTTTCGATACGGTGGGTAGTCCCGACGGTAATAACTTGGGCGCGGCTGCATCACTGACTGGCGGCAGAGATGGACGAGTGATTTCAGATTTGGAGACGGTGTCTAGATTCTTCTGCGACTCATTCCGTACAGGCGCTAGGAAATCAAGTTGCACACACCCCCTACAACGATGACGGTGCGGTCAAGCTTGAAAAGCAAGAGAAAACGGGAGTCATATGTATCAAACTGTTGGCTGGAAAATTGCACAGCCTTGACGTAATCAGATTTCCAGTGACCATCAGATAGGTAATCTCTCTGTATCATGCAAGGCCCCCGTCGCCTGAATATCTTGTTTCTACCGGCTTTCGGATGACATATCACGGTGGTAGGCCCTTTATGGCTCCCATGTAGTCTCAGATCTATGGAAGTCACAGGTACGCATTGGGGGTAGCTAAAGTTGTAAAAGTCAAAGACAATGGATTTCGTACTATGACCATGACAGTAACGATTCGGCCAAAGCTTTGCTAAGTGTTAGAATATGAATGGCATCTCTATCATCCGAGAAACTCACCTTTGACGAGACACAATGCCCCAGACTACAAAGGCCGGTGACTATCCGGCATCTCGTCTCTTGTGATGTTATACAAAGACTCAGATACAATAATCCGCGAGTCACCAAATATAGATCATAAAAGCTATTGTCCTCAACTCAGGCTTTTGGGTAGCCACCTCAATATATAAGCGTCGACAAACCGAGTCGGGGAAACCACTTCCCAGAAAGTCTTCATACATCATCCACAACAATACTGAGAAACCCTACCCTCACAGCATACCACTAAAGAACCCACGATCTACTACCCATCATGTCTTACGAACGCGTTCCTTATTACCGCCCACGTGTGTACGTGGACTCCCCCAACGTGGAAGTTACTACTTCTACCCGCCCGCGAGTGTACGTAGACTCCTATGACTACTCTCCGGGGCAAAGCAATTCGCACCACCACCGAGCCGACTCCCGGCACGCGCCGTCACCCAACCCCCGACACGCGCCGCCAAGGACTCAAGAGCCGGCACGCGTTCAGCGACGCGAGTCACATCGGCGGGAGAAGACCCCTCCCCCCAAGAAGATCACCCCGATCCAGTATACCGAGTTCAAAGACAAAAGAACCGGACAGTTTATCATATGCCCCCGCGATCCGAGTCGTGATGCCGTCCATCTGCGCCTGGTCCGAGAGTACGGGGTACCGGACCCGGGCTTCAGGTACGGGTACGACGAGGACGATGATGTCGTCGAATTTGCTGCTCCACCGGAATGCGATGACTTCGTCCGCGGCGCCGAGGAGAAGAGAGCGGCACAAGAGAAGAGAAAGGCACAGCTACGGGCAGAGCATGAGGCACAACTACGGGCAGAGCGTGAGTACTCGCGGCAGTCGCACCGGGAGTCGCGCGCTAATAACAGACACGAGAGACGTACCGGTGATGACCCCCATCGTCCGTCGCGGCACAACGATGACGAGGGGTATCATCGCCGCGCCCGGCGGGAGAGTGTGCACCACGGGCAGTCGCACCGGGAGCCGCACGGTGACAGGTATGAGAGACGTGGTGGTGGTGGTGACCCTCGTCGCCCGTCGCGGCACGATGGCGAGGGAGATCGTCGCGCGCCGCGCAAGCCGAAGGGCACCAGGGAGGATCCTATCCAGCCTTATGAGATCGAGGAGGCTTGATGGCGCATTTTGATTTCAGTTATTTCTTACGTTGTCCTCTTTCATTTGTTCCCATATATATATATACCTAATCCTCTTTTTGGTCCATCATGTTTCCACGTTGCTTGTTCTTGTCTGTACCAAAGAAATGATGGCGACGTGAGATGTCCGTGCATTCGATATCTGGGAGGTCATTTATGTAGTATCCAGAACCATAGCGTATCATTCCGAGGACATGGCCTATATCAGGAACGGTTGAAGGAATGAGAGGCGGCTTTCTGGGATCATGAAAACTCTAAAGGAGATGGCTGAGGATGTAATGGATGGCAAAGATTTAACCACAACGCTTCGATGATGCTTCAATTCCACGATCCAGAGCGATTTGTCGCTCTGCGTACACCACTTTGCACTGTGGCCTTCCTGCAGCTGTGCGGAATATTGTTGCCACTTTAAGCAGATTACCGTAACTCGAACAAAATACCGGTAGGCATTCATCTGGCCTGCCTTAAGTTACATTCCATATCAATGATTTTCCTGTAGGACTTTGACTGAACGCTTCGCAGTGAAGCACCTGTCCATGCCATCCCAGTATCAGCTGCTCTTGACACTCCAAAACTGCCTCTTCTCGCTCCCACCATTGCTGATTACTGTAGATTCCAGGCCGTCCGGAGTCTTCGGAACTTCGCTGCCGAGTATTTCGTGGGCGTCGGCGTGGGGTACAATACCTAGCCTACTCGCCTCTTGCTCGGTGAAAGTCCCGTAGTGATCGACCTCGTCGAACTCCCCGGGGCAGGCAACGGGGAAGAGCCGGTTGATGGCGTAGAACAGGGTGAAGGAGATGAAGAAGCCGATGAAGAAGGCGACGTAATAGAGCTCGCTCAGTGCACGGGGCGCCGTGTCCTCCTCCCCCCTCGCATTGACGACCAGCCCTCCGATGGTAGGCGCCCATCCGGCCACCCATGGAAAAAGCACCCGGGGGTTGATACCATGCCAGTACCAATAATCCGAACCACGTGGGTGGAATAGATGAGTGAGTTTGATCTTTTGATGGCGCAGTATGAAATAGTCGCACGTCATGACGCCCATGATAGGCGCCAGGAAGACGGCGAAGGAGCTGAGCACAGTGACAAAGGTCGCCGCTCTGTTGATCAGTTGCCAGGGCTGGATGATCCATACGGCGAAGAACGTGATCAGGGAACCGCGACGAATATCGATATAGCGTGGGAAGAGCCCGGCCAAGTCACTGCAGAGTCCCTGGTAAGCGCCCGTCTACTTGGAAATGTTTCGTGATGGCGAGGCTTCAAAAGTGGCCCGCTTGACAGCGGGAATGCATCAGGAATGGAGGTGAAGGAACGGGAGTGGTGAAGGAAAGTGAAGGCCTTGGTACTTACATCCCTCCAGCGACTGAATTGGAGCACACATTCTCGAACATTGATGTGAAGGCGAAAGCGAGGGCCAGGAAGAAGACACCCGCACGAGCGGCAGACGAGGCTTGACCATCTATCGGAACTCGTCAGCAGGATCGTGGTCGGGGAAGGGCAGAGTGTGCGTACCGTTCAGCATGACCATCAGAAGGTCAGGAGGATTCCAATAAATCTCTCCATAAATTTTCTGGCAAGCAGCTGTGGTGACCAAGCCACCGAGACAGACCAATATACCAGTGAGGAAATAGACGGTGACTGTTCCGACGACATAGTCTCGCCTGGACTTTCCATACCTCGAAAAGTCGCTGCTGTTGGTCATTCCAGCAGCCTTCTGCCCTATGGCCTGGTTTATGCCGGCCATCATCAACCAGGAGGCGCTCCATGCCGATGATTTGGGGACATTCTGGCCTGAGTAAAAGACCGGACCGACACCTTTCGCCACGACGAGCGACCAGATCATCAGGGCAATCATGCCGATGCCGCAAGCGACCGAGGACACGAAGAAGGGCTTCTTGAACCTCTCCGGGCGGATGAAGAGGAATGGTACCGACACGCACCAAAAGACGATGAAGCCCACGAGCTCGTAGGTCGTAGTCGGCGTGCCGGCGCTCAACGTGTTAGGTATCCTGGCAAATTGTGGCCAGATGGCAGCTATACAAACTCTGAAGAAGACGTGTCAGCAAGATCTGCTCGCGCTCGGACATAACTCACGGCACGACTCACGTTGCCAACTTTCCGCCATTCCAGCCTTTATCAGGTGAGCATCAGTATCAGTATCAGGATCGTTGGTTGGTGTGTGTCATTCCTCACATTGAATGGCCGTCCAGATGAAGTTCAGCAGGATGCGCTGCAGCAGCGGGATGGAACTGGCCCGGAATCCCCAGGTAAAGCGGTTCTGCACGGTGAAGCCGATGTGCCAGGTCAACCCGCACCACGCCACGAGCACGGCGAACAAGCAGATGACCGCGCGGGAGATGACGATGACGGCCATGGCCTGGCCCACGGAGAGACCCTCGGTCAAAAAGGTATTCGGGGTCTGCCAGGTCGCCACGTTCAACGAAGACCTGCGCAGTGTATCAGTGGATGGACGAGTAAGTACTTAAGGTAGCCAGCGATTGTGTGAAGCATGCTTGTAGTTACTCACAGCGACCACGAGCCGAAGAAGTTGAACCATCCCCACGTCCGTCGCGACGGGGGCAGAGGGATCAGGTCCCGGTTGGACCAGGCGCTGACCTCCTCATTTCGAGACTCGTCGCTCTTCAGGAGAGCAAGCTCTCTCGTCTTGCGCCAAGCTTGATTCGCCATTGGTGCAGGTTTGCCTCGACTTGGAGCAAATCAGGTGAAAAGCTTTCCTACGTAGCCCATGTTCCGTATTGCTAATTGAGGGTTTGTATTTGTATAATAATAAGACATGCCCATCACCCCTTATCGACATTAGCATGACTTGCCAGACCTTGGCGCCAATTATAGCAGTACAGGCTTATCATTGTTGTCGTCAGCGACACCCGCGGTTTGTCGCCTTGCCTCCTTGCTAAGAAGGGCTCAGGCAGAGCAAGCGGGGCTGATAGCGATGTCGTTTTGCTGTTACGGCACCACAAGAGGGGCCCGAGGGAGGGACGTCGGGCATCTTCCCGATCGGCGCCCCGTTATCTGGGTCCACGAAGCCGACCACGGCCGGTCCCCCTCCGCTGCCCCTCGGTCACTTGCCACCTTGCCGATAGAGAACTTGGCCTCGCGAACGGAGTGAGTAGTATATTCACCATAGAGAGTGTACTCTCCTTGTCTTGGCAAAGTCTTGGCCGTCTTCAAACTGCTCCCAGATCGGCCAGCCCAGATCGGCCAGCAATGGCTGCACTGATTGATCACTCACCCAGATAAGAGGTCAGTTAGCTTCGGGCATTGTAAGTGCGAATATCTTCATTGAGGGTGGCCCCTGACCTGCCTAAGTATCTATATGCTTTGGAAGTCAACCATAAATCATAAGGTGCCAACGTCAAACCAACTCATACTGTCCAAAAAACGTGCAAGGTCGCTGAAACCGGGTGAGCAAAGGTGCTCAACACGGATCGCGCATCATCAAGATGGGGAACCCAAGACTGCGGATCGGCGTCGACGTCGGCGGCACGAACACGGACGGCGTGATCCTGGACCCGACCGACGCGGCGGGCGCCAGCCGGGGGATCGTCGCGTGGAAGAAGTCGAGCACGACGCCCGACCCGAGCGACGGCATCGACGCCGTGATCCGGGCCATGTTCGCCGAGTCCGGCGTCGCCGCGGCCGACGTCGCCAGCGTCACCATCGGCACGACGCACTTCATCAACGCCGTGGTGGAGATGGACCGGACGCGGCTGGCGCGCGTCGCCGTCATCCGCCTGTGCGGGCCCTTCTCGCAGGCCATCCCGCTCGGCGCCGACTGGCCGCCGGCCCTGCGCCGCATCATCTGCGCCCACCGCGGGCTCGTCGCCGGCGGCCTCGAGATCGACGGCAGCCCCATCGCCGCGCTCGACGAGGCCGCCGTGCGCCGCGAGTGCGCCGCCATCCGCGCCAAGGGCATCCGCAGCGTCGCCGTCGTCGGCGTCTTCAGCCCCATCGACGTCGTCGCCGCCGGCCCCGACGCCTCGCAGTCGCAGTCGCAGGAGGAGCGCGCCGCGGCCGTCGTGCGCGACGAGTTGGGACCCGGCGCCGACGTCGTCCTGTCGCGCGACGTCGCCAACATCGGCTTCCTGGAGCGCGAGAACGCGGCCGCGCTGAACGCGGCCATCCTGCCGTTCGCGCGGCGCACCGTGCGCGCCTTCGAGGCCGCCGTCGCCCGCCTCGGCCTCGCCTGCCCCGTCTTCGTCACCCAGAACGACGGCACCGTGCTGAGCGCCGCCGCCGCCGCCCGCGTGCCCATCCGCACCTTCTCCAGCGGGCCGACCAACAGCATGCGCGGCGCCGCCTACCTCACGCGCGAGCTGGACAACGGCGGCGACGGCGGGGGCGGAGGCGGGGGGAAAGGCGAGGAGGCGGAGGCCATGATGGTCGTCGACATCGGCGGCACCACCACCGACGTCGGCCTGCTGCTGCCCAACGGGTTCCCGCGCCAGGCCGCCGCCTTCAGCGAGGTCGCCGGCGTCCGCACCAACTTCTCCTACCCGGACGTCCGCAGCATCGGGCTGGGCGGCGGGTCGGTGGTCCGCAAGGCCGCCGACGGCCGCCTGACCATCGGCCCCGACAGCGTCGGGTACCGCATCCGGGAGGAGGCGCTCGTGTTCGGCGGCGACGTCGCCACCGCCACCGACTACACCGTGCTGGGCGACGCGTCGGTGCGGATCGGCGAGCGGTCGCGGGTTACCGAGCGGGCCGGCGGGATCGCGCCGGCCGACCTCGCGGCCTTCCAGGCCCAGCTGCGGGCCATGCTCGAGCGCATCATCGACACCATGAAGACGTCGCCGCGCGACCTGCCCGTCGTCCTGGTGGGCGGCGGCGCCGTCATCGCGCCCGACGCCCTCGCGGGCGCGAGCCGCGTCGTCAAGCCGCCGTGGTCCGGCGTGGCCAACGCCGTCGGCGCCGCCACGGCGCGCGTCAGCGGCGCCGTCGACGCCATCGAGAGCACCGAGTCCCGCACGGTCGCGCAGGCCATCGAGGCGCTGTCGCGGCGCGCGGTGGACGACGCCGTGCGGAACGGCGCCCGGCGTGAGACCGTGTCCATCGCCGAGGTCGAGAGCTTCCCGCTGCAGGTCAGCTGACCCCTTCACCTACCTAGCCCGCTCATCGGCAACCCCCCTCTCGACCGCGAGCCGGTCGCACAGGTCGCTTTCGCTGACGCTTTTTTGCAAAGTACGTGGCGAACCAATCCCGCATCATCATCAAGGCCGTTGGCGATTTCGACTTCGCGCGGGCGCCGAATCTCAGCGCCCCGCCGCCGCCCGCGCCCGACGGCCCCCCCGACGACGACTTCCCGGAGCACCCGACAGCCGCCGCCGCCTCCGCCGACAACGACGAAGAAGAAGGAGAAGAAGAGGCGACGCAGGCGCAGGGGCAGCTCCCGCCCTCGACCCCCGCGGCCATCGACGCCTACCGGCCGCGGGTGGCGGGCCGGACGTGGCACCTCTCCGAGACGGACGCGGCCTGGATCGCGGCGGGGTGCTACGTGCTGGGCACGGGCGGCGGCGGCAGCCCGTACCAGCACCTGCTGCGGCTGCGGGGGCTCCTGCGCGGCGGCGCGGCGGTGCGCGTCGTGGCGCCCCAAGACCTGCCCGACGACGCGCTCGTCGCGTGCGGCGGCGCCAAGGGCTCGCCGCAGGTCTCCGTCGAGAAGCCGTACGGCGACGAGTGAGGGCTCCCCCTCCCCTCCCCCCCCCGGCTGCTTACCTACACGGACCTACCTTACCTACCTACCTACCTGCTCCTCAGCTACCAGATCTGTCCTATCCTCTATCCTTTCCTGCTCTACCCTATCCTAGTTTCTTTTGTTAGGAGTCTCCGGGCAGATAGCACCAATGTACGGTGCGTGCTGGCTAACGCGCGTCTCTCTCTCTCTCTTCCCCCCGCCCCCCCTGGGCCAGGATCCTCGAGTCCCAGCGCGAGCTGTACGCGTACCTGGGCACTTCGCCGGACGCCGTGATCCCGCTCGAGATCGGCGGCGGCAACGGGCTGCAGGGCCTGCTGCTGGGCGCCACGCCGAACCTCGACGTGCCCGCCATCGACGGCGACTGGATGGGCCGCGCGTACCCCATCTCCCACATGACTACGCCCGTCGTGTTCGGGGAGGAGCGGGAGGAGCGGGCCGTCATGGTCCCGTCGTGCATATCCGACGGCAATGGGAGGATCATGGTGCGTACCTACTTTACCTACTTACTTACTCGCTGGCTTGCTTGCGTGTCTTGTTACTGTGCTGTTACCGTGTCGTGTCTATCTACCTACCTACCTACATACCTGCCTCCTACGCTGCCAACACTCCACTTGCTGGTTTGCGGTGGCAGCGGGAACGTGCCCGGCTCCAAGCGGCGCCGACGCTGTTGGTACATAGGCACACCGTACGGTACTCATGTCCGCCGCGGCTGACCGGCCCCCCTTTTTTTTCTCTGCCCGCCGCCCTCCTTTCCCGCCCTGATGACTGACTTTCCACCCGCAGCTCATGACCAAGGCGCGCACGGAGCTCGACGCGGAGCGCGCCTTCCGGGCCGCGCTGTCGACCATGGGGTCGCACGTGGGCTGCGCCAAGGCGCCCGTGCGCGGCGCCGACCTCAAGCGCTGGGTGGTGGCCAACACGGTGTCGCTGGCGTGGCGGATCGGGCGCGCGGCGGCGCGCTGCCGCGCCGCCGGCGACGTCGACCAGGTCGCCGAGGCCATCGTCGCCGAGGCCTCCGGCGGGGGCGGCGACAACGACGCCGCCCGCGTGCTGTTCCGCGGCAAGATCGTCGCCGTCGACCGCGTCACCCGCGCCGGCCACGCGTACGGCGAGGTGGTCATCGAGGCTGCTGGCGAGGCTGCCGCCGCCGCCGCCCCCGCCGACGAGGCGGCGGGCGGCCCAAGGGGTCGGGAGCGGCTCGTCATCCCTTTCAAGAACGAGAACATCTTGGCCAAGAAGCTCGGTGCCGGTCAGGCTTCTGACGAGAGGGGAGAGGTACGTATCTCTCAAGGTGCCGGTGACTACCGGTACTTCGACGGGCGCTCGTGCACCGTGACTTTATCTGCCGGGGCCCTTCTTTACCCAACTCGAGTATCTAGGCTGACCGCGTCCCTACCGCTGCTTTCTCCAGATACTAGCCATGGTGCCCGATCTGGTGTCGGTGCTGGACGCGCAGGACGGCGAAGCACTAGGCACCCAAGACTACCGGTACGGGCTTCTCGTGGTCGTCATCGGCATCACGGCGTCCGACAAGTGGACATCGACGGCGCGGGGCCTCCAGATCGGGGGGCCGGAAGGGTTCGGCATCAAAGACCTGGAGTACAAGCCGCTCGGCACGTTCAGGAAGCCGAGGAGCGTGATAGACGAGTTCGATCAGCCCACGTGAACAATAGCTTGGCCTTCGGTAAGCCCTGCGCAGACCATCACTCCGTGCTTTTTCAAGCCGGCATAGACCACTCATGGATACCTCTCTGAGATCGCCCCGATGGTAGTATTAACTCGCTCACGAGCGTCGGCTTATGGGCCTGGTCCAAGCGGACATCGGCAATATCACGAGAACGAAGTACGTCAAGAGGTAGATGGGCTGAGCTTCCCGGCGGATGAGCAGGTCGGGAAAAAGCTAACCCAGAGTGTCAGTATGCAACATCGCAAGGAGTTCACGGCCCCGGTTCCAAGGCGGCTGGGTTGTTAAACATCACCTTTGTTAAATGCCCTGCGAAACTCACCTGAAATCGACTTTTTTAACCCCTTATAGAAGCAGCTAAGTAAGAGTAAATAAATTCGCAAAAATAAGATTTATATAAAGCTTAGTACGCGGTTTTATAATATACTTTATATTTTTATTGCGGAAGATAACTCTTAAATTAAAGTTTCCTATCTCTAATATTTCTCCTACTATTTGCCTTTCCCCATTATCGCACGTAACTATTCGACCTTATCGTAGTTCTATAATATCACTTATTTAAAACGAAGCCATGTTTATTCTATTATATCGAGCGAAAATCTGTTGCAAATTCGAGTGACTCCTGTAACTTATACCATCCATTCCATAAGTCTTCCCATTTAACTCCCTAAGTCCTCCCTCCCAGAGCAAACCCAATCAATCAATCCCTGGCGTCGAAGCGACACGGCCGCCGCGTCGCGAGGCCACCCATGTGCATTAGGTAAGTAGCAATGCTGCCGGGCTACCTAGGCGCGGTAACTACAGTCTTATTGGTGCATCTCCTCGTGCGAGCCCTTCTTGCTCTTCTTGACCAGCTTCTGGATGCCCGTGACGATGAACTTGAAGGGATACCAGCCCTCGTATGCCATTTTCGCTTACGGTGGTGGTGGTAGTGGTGGTGGTGGTGAGGGGCGGTTCTGATGTTTGTGTTGGTGTTGGTTATGTTTTTATTGTTGTTGTTGTTGTTGTTAGGGGTGGTGGTGGTGGTGGTGGTGGCAGTAGTGCTGCAACAGCCATGTCAGTCAGCAAGCAAACACGACTGCGCTGCAGGGCGACTGAGGGCGACGGGCTCGCACTGGTCTCACTCACATCAAGCACGACAGCTATTGAGAGGCTCCGGTGCTGCTGGACGAAGAAGAAGAAGTGACTCGACAGAATGCTCTGGACTCGCGGTGTCTGTGGGAGTTTGCGATGCGATGCGATGCGATGGGACAGTATGATTTGGGCCAGGACGGGAGAGGCAGAGAGAGAGAGTGTGTGCGCCAAGACCTGGCTATTTATCCCCAGAAACCCGGCCGTTTGTTGGTCGTTGGGAGTTGTGGTTTCGTGTTGCACCTGGAGCTGCGCCTTGCGCCTTTCGTCGCGAGGTCAGCCAGTGACGTCGTCTCCTTTGGCTGTGAACATGCCCGTGTCTTTCCCGGCTCCTCCAAGGGGCTGCGTAGCCATCGATATTTACCAAAGCACCAACGACCGATCCTACGTGGCTTCAGTTGAGGCTGGCCAGATGTGCGTGCAACCTGGTTGCCGTCAGCCACCTCGGACAGCGTGTATGGCAGCAAATTGGTCTTGGCTTGAAATAGATGCTCACGTCATATGATAGACACGAAGTTTAGCGGAATGTTATTAACTATATACCTCCTCCTCCTCCTCCTCCTCCTCCTCCGCCTCTTTCTCTGCATTCTCAATATAGCTAGCTCTTTGGGCAAGCTGGGGAACAATCGGACACCTACGGAAAGATATCCGCAACGAATGTGACCCCCTGTCCCTCCAGGCTATGCAATGACAAAAGAAATGAAATGATCCATCTCTTCGGGTCGTTCTTCCGAGATGGTTGGCAATCTGGTTTGAAAGAATGTATAGTGATAGGTCGGCTCATTAGGCTGCAACGTCCGAGGTGAAAGAAGTGTAAGGGGGTATGGGTATCAATCTAGACCGCGACGTAAAAGGCAATAGGTATCAAAAGAGACCCGGTATATGGCTTCGACTCCCCAGATGCCGCGTCCCCTGCATAAGAAATGAATGGGCACCCGCCTTGAGACTCAAGCCAAGATCTCTAGCCGGCTACAACCCAGATAAGACGCCACAGGCCGTATATTTTCATGACACTCAATCGTCGTAGAAGGAAGCGTCGTCGAACTCTTCCACTTGAGCATCGGCGTCGTACGAATTAGTACGCATCATAGGCGGTGTTTGGGGGTTTCCTGCTCCGTGGCGCGGAGGTGGTGTCGTGGCCAGGGGCATCTTCTCCGCTTGCCGCGCAGTCGGAGCAGGACCTCGAGACCGGTTGGCAAACTGCTCGGCCGTGAACCGACGACCAGTGTTGCCAAATGCCGTGGGTTGCGACTGGCTGTGCCCAGGCTGAGGCGTGTTGCGGATGTTGGAGGCCGGCGGCGTCATCAGACCGGAGAGAAAGCTGTTCTGCGACCCTGCCGGGCTGGGTCTGGACGGCGTTGCATGTCTTGCGGGCACGGGAGACGAAGTAGCAGCTGCACCAAGGTTCGACTTGCGCCAGTTGCCCCAGGCAGCAGCTAGGGGGCCCACGGCTTGCGCAACCCGAGGTGTAGCAGCTTTCTGGATGGTGGCTGCAATGTTTGGCAGGTTGATAGCTGAACCGCCGTTCATGGCACGCTCGCGCTCTTGCTCCTCCATCTGGAGATTGGTCTTGAGACGTATGACCGCATCTTTGACTGCTTCGCGGTCGTACTGCTCTGCCGACAGGGCGACGATGATGTCTTGCAGATCGCCATGCCTTACAGCAAGTAGCTCACGCAACCACGAGATCTCGTCGTCGCGCTTGGTAATTTTGGTGGCAGCGTCAGGGTCAAGCTTCGAAACGGTCTGCTCGAGCTCCTCAATTCGCTGCTCACGGGCCTGCAGCTGCTCTTGCAATACCATGATCGACTCGCGGAGAGCCTGGGGCGAGATCTTCTCGGGTAGCTGCATCGCCTGGGCAAGCTGCTTTGTCTGCGCAACGGGAGCAGGGTAGGTGGTAGGTTCCGCCACTCCAACCGTCTTGGAGGCCTGTGTCGCAGCCTGAGCTGCTGCCTTGGCTGCCTGTTGAGCAACTTGCACCTTATCTTCCAGATGAGCCACACGGTCTTGGAGATGCTCGCTCTTCGAAGTGGACAGGCTAAGTCGTTCCAGCAGATTCTGCTCGGCGCGCTGCGCGTCCTCAGCCGTATTGTTGATCTGCCGCTCATAGCGAGCTTGAAGGTCTTCGATCTCGTTTTGGTGTTTGGCAGATAGGTCTTCGAGCGCGTCTTGCTTCGCGCTCCGGGCTGCATCAATCTCGGTCAGTTTGGTGGTCTGAGCCTCTTCTAGCATCATGTCGTGGTGAGCCTTGGCAGTATCGGCATCCATGCGGACTTGGTCAAGTTCGGCCCTGACCTTGACCATCTCTTCCTCGAGTTCAGCGCGTGCAAAGCTGACCTGTTGGTTGGCAATTTGCAATTCACTCTCCACCGATAAGCGGGCTTGCTGTATCTCAGCTGCTGCCAGGTCTCGTGCTGCTTGCATTTCCTGCTGAGCACGCTGAGTATCGGTGGTTGCAATATCCTGGGCTTGCTTGAGTTCTCGCTGGGCATGCATCGCTTGCTGATGGAGGTTATGGTTGTCGTTGCGAAGCTCGGCGAGCAGGCCATCAAGACGCTTGCACTCGCTGACAGCCCTCATTGCAGCACGCTCGCCGTTTTCCAGCCTCTCGCACTCTACCTCTAAGCGTTCACGTGTACGTGCCTCCGCTTGGATCCTAGCTTCAAGCACTTCGTGGCGCGCGACGAGAGCTTGCTCCTTCTTGGTTCTTCGGGAGTTCTCCTCAGTGATTTCACGAGCGGCCTGGGCCATGGACTCTTGCAGAGAGACAAATTTGACTCGCCACGTGTCCCTGATCCGCTCGTTCTCTTCAAGCTGGACCCCGAGCGTGTCAATCAGCCTGTGGAGATGCTTGTTTTCGTTGACGGAAGAGACAAAGTCATCTGCTTGCCGGGCGGCGGATTCCCTCGCCTGGTCAGCTTCGGCTCGCCAGTGTCGTGTTTCTTGTCTGCTGTCACGAAGATCGATTTCTGTCATATTGATGCGGTTCTTGAGTTCAGCTTGAGTTTGTTCGGCAGAGGTCTGTGCCGCTTCCAGCATAGCAAGACGCATCGAGTTCTGCCCGGATACCTGCTCGACGCTCTTGATCTTCTGCTCACGCTCATCAAGAACCGACCTCAGGCGATCCTCCTCCTCGGACGATATCCGGAGTAGACGCTGGATTTCTGAAAGCCTGTCTTCGGCTTCTCGGCGACCAGAAAGCTCGAACTCTGTCCTGCCTTCTTGAACTCTTAGTCGATCCTCCAAGTCGTGGATCCTTTGATCGAACACGCTGCGGTTCATGATTTCCACTTCCACTTTCGTCTCGGCCTGGTCCAGTTGTCGTTTCAATTCGGCAGATCGGTCTTCGGCACCACGTCTGATCATGGTCTCATTCTCGCTTCTTTCTTCCTCAGCGCGAATTTTCTGCTCGAGGTCCAGGACCCTTGAGCGTTCGCTTTCGGTCCGGCTCTCCTCTGTGCTGAGCCGGTTTTCCAGATCAAGGATCTTAGCCTGCATCTCAGCAAGCTTGTTGTTTGCTTCCTCGTCGTCCTTGATGACGGGCTGAGGCGTGGGAGGCATGCGGCTCTCGACAGCCGCTTCCACTATGTTTCGAAGATCCTCGCCTCGGAAATCGAGATGCAGATTTTGGCTGAACTGTTCTCTCATCTCGTCCAATGCCTTCAGGATGGTGGAGTCTTCCTTGGGAGGAGCTTCAATCACCGGCTCCACCTGCGCAGCTTGCAAAGCACGCGAAGTCTGCTGCTGGTTCAAGGCCTCCACAACTGCCATGCGAATCTGTTCCAGTCTCTTGTCCCTCCTTGGGCTCATGGAACGGCGAGCAGGCATCTCTTCGTCCTCGTCATCCGCATCGCTCTCCTGGATCTCGGCGGAGAGGCTACGACCGTCGCGACGACTGGATGCTGGTCTTCTGGACATATGTCCCAAAGCCTGTTGGATGCCGTCCAATACCTTCTCGAGAGGATCAAGTCGAGAATCCAGGAGATTGCCGACCAGGTCATTGACATGGCCGTCAAAGTAGTTGACACGCTGCTCCAGCTTACCCTGCTCACTGGCGCTGAAAGCATCATCCCAGTCGCTTTCGGGAAGACTTTCTCCGACGTTCAGGCGGTGCACTGGAGATTCAGCATCGAACGGTTGTGAGAGGGCCCTGAGGGCACTCCGTGGGGGGTCGAGGAAGGGATCTTCTAGCTCTGTGGATGGTCTCGGTATTGCGACTTCTTGAGGCAAAGTCCGGTACTGACGAGGGCTTGGGCTTGGCTCATCGCTTCGGAACGGGACCTGAGGTGGCAATTGCAGAGCTGGCGAATTCTCTACAGCCAAAGCAGGAATATTCCGCACAGGACTTGGCTGCTGCCATTGAGGCGAGTCGACGGTCCTCCTCACTCCCATGTAGGGATCGTTTTCGTTGATCTGCTGCATAACCGCATCGATCTCTTCGAAGGTAGGTTCGTGGGGAGAACCAACTTCGGCCTTAGTGCCAGCATCAGACGGCGGGCTGATAGGCAAAGGTTCGTAGCTGATTTGCTCAACCGCCTCATCGACTTCAGGGGCCACTGGAGGGCGCATGATATCGTCTGATACTGGGGACGGAGATACAGCGGGCTGGGACGCTGGTAGAGCCACGGGCTCGGGCGGTGGAGAAGGACTGACAGCAAACCTTGAAGCTCTCAAGCCCTTTGGAGCCGGAGGTGGAGAGGCGAATCGGGAGGAACCTAAGCCTCTCGCTGGCAACCGCAGAGTGGGCTCTGGAGAGGACGATTTCCGTTTCGAACCCTGTTCAACCTCCGGCTGATGTGCAGGGAACGAGTCGGGACCAGGGGTGGGCGACCCAGCACGGTCGTCTCCTGACTCCTCAGATTGCTGGGCCATCTCTGCAGGTTGCAAGTTGAAAACAGGGTCGAAGGTAGACTCCACGGGAGTCTCGCCGCCAAACATGAAGTTTCCAGGTACAAAAGGTTTAGCTGCAGCGGAAAGGTTCTTCTCGTGTGCTGTGAACGAGGGTGCATCGTCTCCAAATGGCCGGGCATTATTGAAGTCCTGTATCTCTGCCTCATTCCCAAATTCGAACGGTCTCCAAGTAGCCTGGTCGGGGTCAGGAGATGTTGCAGATGGGCTGGTGGTGGCCTTGGTGTCGTTGGATTCGGACTGCAGCTTGCCGTCGGTAGACTCTGACAGAATGGTAGACGCAAAGGTAGTATCTCCTGCATTTGCCATGTCGTCTTCTTCCGGCCTGACCTCTGTGGTAGCTTCTGTCACCGCGGGTTTCTCCGCCTTCTCTGCATCGATAATTGGCGCCGGCTCGGGCTCGGGCGTAGGCTCCGCGAACATTGGAACATCGTCACCATCTCCATGGTTTTCTCTGAACTTCTTCTTAGAACGTCCAGGATCAACAACACGGCCATCCTGATCCTCGACAGCGACAGCAGTAGAGGCGGCGGCCGCGGAAGGAGTAGATGGCTCTTCGCTCGTCGGTCTCACGATTGGTATAGCCTTAGACTTCTTAACTGGCTTCACGTATTCTGATGAGACATTCAAGTCGATGTTGCCGAAAATAGAGCGAGGGCGGTTATCGCCACTCTCGTTGCCAGATGCTCCCACGCTTGCAAGTGATGGCGCAAACGAGCCCGTGGGTTGGAAGGCTGAGGCAGCTGGGTTGAACCTTGGCCCGGAGGAGGAGAAACTGAATTCGCTCATGCCAGGAGAGAATGTAGATGCGGGGGCATTGGTCTTGGCCCGGACAGATGAGGAATTAGATGGCATACTGAAGTGACTCGACGTGGTAGACTGGGGAGCGCCTGGGGGCAAAGAAGGGGGCTGAAATGTCGGTTGCTGAGATGGCTGGGCGCTCTTGTTACCGAAGACGAACTGGCCGGGAGTGAAGCTGCTGGCCCCGGGATTGCCAAACTGACTGGGGGTGAAGCTACTCGTTCCTGGGTTGAAGCTGCTCGTCCCAGGATTGAATTTGAACTCCATCGCACCAGCGTTTAACTTCGAAAAGGAAGGTTTGCTGGCGTGGCTGGTACGGCGTGAAGGCATCTTGCTGGAGGAAAGTGACTCCACCTCAGCCCACGGATTGCTAGCTGTCGAGAAGGAACGCTGGTGCAGTTGGTTGACCAGATCAAATGCTGGATTGGGCGTGCCAAGATTGCTAGGGTTTGTATCGATCTCGAACGAATTATCCCCCTTTTCTTGGCCATCAGGCTGTGGCCTCCTGAAGCTTCCTTCGTCAGTGCTGTCGCGGATCTCGTCGTTATCGAAGAACGGCTGCTGTGACAGGGAGTGACCACGACTATGGGGTTGTGGGTGGTGTAGCTTAGGACCTTCATCGGAATCGTTATTAAGCCCACTGAAGTGCACAGAGGGCCCTCTAACATGTGACGGGTTAGGTATCTCCGGCTGGATCGAAGGTTTACTGGCTTCGACTTTTTCGTTCTCGTTGTGGGGACTGTAGTCCTCATGCTCCAGCTGCGATCGGAACTGTTCCTCCAGATGATAATCAGCATTATCAATCTCCCTCTCAGCATCATCGATCTCCCTCTGAAGACTATCACTGGCATTGTGACGGATGAGTGGTTTTGCTTCGGGGGTATCCGATTGACTCTTCCCAAAGGGATTAGTCTGCGTTTCTTCCTCGTCTTCACGCAATTCTTGTAGACGGGGAGAAGCTCGAGCCGAGTCCTGCCGTTGCAGATGCTGACGGGGCATCATCGGGAATTGCAGCGACTGATGCCTTTGGTGCAGACCAAGCGGAGGGGACATGCCTTCCCGCTGGAACGGCGAAGTCGGAGACGCTAGCGAGTTCAGATTGAGAAGTGAAGGCGAGCCACTGCGACCAAGCTGCTGCTGTAACAACTGCATCTGAGGGGACCAAGCATGAGGCGACGGCTGGCCTGAGAGGTGGAATGGAAGCTCATGAGGCGAGATGGATATTGAAGCTCGCGGGTTGAACTTTCCGTGGCCGGGGGGAGGATTGAACGAAATGGGCGAGGGGCCTGAGGGTATTCCGGGACTGGGTGCGGCAGAAGAAGTATTGCCCGAGAGGAATGGAGCCGGGAAGGGGAAACCCTGGGGCGCGTTGCTCGTGGCCGAGGGGGTTGGCAATGGTGGTGAGAACGGCAAGGACCCCGTGAATTGGTTCGAGGGCTGCCTGCTCAGGTTAGGTGCAGGGGATGCTGAGGCAGGAGGAGGCGCCGGCTCATCCTCAGCCTGAGTGACTCCAAGAGCCCTAAGCTTGGCTTCCATCAATTCGTCCTGATACCTCTGCCACGCGTTTAGGTCCGGAAGCAAGACGTGGTACTTCCGCTGAGATCTCTCCCCAGCAATATCGTCGGCGTTGGGCCATTCTTCCCGACTCTGCGAGTCGTATCCGGGCTCCGAGAAAGCAAGATCACCTTCCAAATCGAAGCCTCGAATGTTGTAGCCCAATTCCGCCCATGAACGCAGCATAGCTCCTACGTTGGCTGCATTGATAGGTATGGGCGCTTTACCAGGCCGACCTCGATCCTCGTCCCGAGGAATGGAGACTACAATAGTCTTGTTGCCTCTCCATGGTACCTTTTTCTTGAGTCGAGGCGTCTGGGAAAGTGGCAGCTTCGCAGGCTTGACGGGAGTCGCAGGGGGCTCGAGTTCGGCGGCAGGCCCCTTAACCGACCCGTTTACGCTTGCGCTCGCTTGATCCGACTTGTTGGGAGTCTCCATCTTCGGCACAGCCTCCGAGACCGACTCGATAGTGTGGATGCTGGCGGCATCCTGGTTGCCTCTTTCTACCTCTAGAGAGTCCATGCTTCCAGATTGACCAGCAGCACGCCGATTAAAAGCTGCCTGTCTCAGGGTCTCGATACTGGAGCGATTCCTAGGATGGGATCGCGTCGCCGAGACAGGTGGCTGGGCAGGACGCAGAGCACTGCGGCGGGCACGCGGCGTTCGTGGGTCAGCCTCAGCGAACCAGCCGTCGTCAGGGGCAGAGCCGCTCAGTGAAGAGTGCTCGCTCTCGTCGGACCCGTCACTAAACCAGAGGCGGGGCTCGGAGGTGTCGTCGCCGGTGGTGTGCTGGCGAATCCAATCCTCTGTGATTCCACCAAGCGGACGCCGCGCGCGATTAGCGAGCACGGCAGCACTACCTGACAGCGAAGAGGGCGGCTCTAACGACTCGGTCGTCGAATCTGATGGCGCGGGCCGCAAGAACGGCGTGTTGATCTCGAGCAGATGCAGCGGGGAATCATCAGAAGGTTCGCTGCTGAAACTCAATCTCCGATGGTGATTACTGTCGGCATGAGGATAGGGAGATCCCCAGCTCGTCGTCGCGTAGTGGCCCTCTTCAGCAGTATGATCGGGCCTCGGTGGGGTCCTCAATAATTCTAAGGCCCTCTCGGGCAGCGTCGGGGCCGGCAGAGGCGGAATAACCGGAGAGGAGGCTTCGCCGTCAGCAGCGGTCGAGGTGGTCGAGAGAGGCGAGGAGAGCGAGGCTTCGATGCCTTCGTGTGCCAGTGCACGAGGCGGGGAGTCGGATAACCTTGGTGAAGACGTGTTTGTGGTAGGACTGAGTGTCAAGCTGGCGCGTCAGTGCCGGCAGCGGAGACAGAACATGTGATCGGTAGGCGGTACTTCATACAGGTGCGAGATCACAGCAGACCAGGAGCAAATCCCCTGCCACTGTGGTGATCTCGGGCGGCTCGATCACGCCCTGGTTGTGTTGTCGGGCGACGAAAAAGGGGGCGGGTCGCGGAAGTGGCCGAACGCGTCCCAGAAAACGTCGCTGGACAACAGGCCTCAGAGAAAGATGGAGAAAGAGGAAAGAGAGGCGAGGAAAAGGAGAGGACTCGATGCAGGCATCGGATTCGCTGTCGTCCTCCGGAGCTCGAGAAATGCGGGTAGACACAGGCTGGACTCGAGGTCGTCTGGGATGAACAGCGGACGACTGGGCGGGCGCGTCGTTGGGGGAAGCCGTGGAGGAAAGGAAATATCATCAAGCTGCGGCGAAATGAAGAAAAAGGGTCAATCTGGCCAGGCGAGCCAGGATGTGGAGGATGGCCCGCGCGAAATGGGGTGGTGGTGCAGCTGCTTAATAGCTCTCTCCGGGCGGGAATGAGAGCTTGGTAAGAAATACATGTGGCTAGGGCTCTGGTCCGGCTCGCGCTGGTGCGTGCTGCACCGTCGCTGAGGTACCGCTTATCTGGCTTCCCGACGCCAGTAGCCACGGGCAGTACTGCAGTAGCCCCCCACCCCCCCTGCCCCTCCCGAATCCCAATCACTCAAGTGGGGACGCCAGTTCAAGGCGCGTTGCCAGCAGCCATTCACAGGCACGTCACCTCCAGCCATGCCTTTTCCGCGGCATCCTCCCATTGGAGGCCAAGTGGCCCGGCAAAACAAGAAGCATCTTCGTTGACTGGAGTGTGCATTGGCAAAACCTGGCTGCGGAATTGCTGGTGTATTGGTTCTTCACGGACGGATCTGATTTCCAGCGGGATAAAGTACCAACAGTGGGCCAGGAGTGAAAGTGGAAGTGAAGAGGTTCTGAGAGAGTGGATGGCGCGATACTATTTTGGTACACGTTTACTTGGTGATGTACGGTACCTGATTTGTCGGCAGCCACAAGCTGAGGTTGGAGGTACTAACCTCGTACTACCAACACCTACATACCATACCTAAGACCGCACTCCGCAGTGTCAGTCAGAATCTGACGCAGGAACATCTGCAGATCAACAGCCACAAATCCCAAGACAAGTCTGGCGCATTGTACACTCGTAGTTGCGCCGTGCTACAGATATCATTAACAAGCACAAGACGAACGTACGCAGTGCGACGATTCTGCATTCAGGTAGCTGTCCATGTTCTTCAAACTCTGTGTCTGCAGGGACAGAGAGCGAGCAATTCCAGCAGTCTGCATTTCTGAAACCCAAAATCCAGCCGCGCTGGGATCAGGCAGGTACATATTACCTCGGCTCGCTCGCCTACTTCGAACTCCCTGGCTCTTCATACAGTAAGAGCTAAGGACAACACCATGCAACTCCATAAACTCCAAGAAGACCGAGGTCCACTATATTCCAGACCGGCATCGCCATGGCGTAGAAACCACATCAAAAAGGACGGCCATGCAACCTCGTCCATGTCCAACTCCGTATCCAGACGACTGAACCCCCTCCTCCGCTCTCCCGCCCCTAGAGCTCGCAGAAGAAGTCAAACTCCGCGTTGGAGGAGACCTGGGTCAGGAACGCCGTCTGCGTCGCCGCCTGCAGGGTGCTCTGGCACGCGTCTGCACGCAGGGCGGCGGGTGAGAGAGTTCACCACCACTAGTCAGCCCTCTTCGTTCTCTAGAAACAGCCAGCGGCTCCGTCTGGTCTGACGGCCCGCGACGACAGCAGCAGGAGGACGAGAACAAGGAAGAAAGGCACGTGCAGAAAGTTGGAACGAGGGATGTCTTTTCTCAGACGGGGGCCGGTCCACGCAGAGCAAAGAAGAAGAGATGCCGGTACGGCGACCGCTTTGTTTTCAGTACTTACTCATCTGGTCATCGCACTGGTTCACGCTGATCTGGCCCTGCTGCGGGCCGTTGGCCGCGTCGGCGCACGCGTTGTGCTGGTCGCTGCACGCCGAGTTGATGGCGTCCTGGAAGGCAGACTGTGGGTTCTCCGTCAGCCATTTCGAGATCTCGTGCGAGGATATTGCCCAACCCAGCACCACCGGACAGGCCGGGGCGAGCCGACCCGGAGAGTGCGGGCGGGGAATGGAGGACGGAATATTCTGCTGGGGCGGCGCGTGTGACGCCCGAGAGCGCAACCGGCTCAAGGCTCACGGCTGTCCGACCTCGTGAGGCCCGAGCACACCCCCCTCTCTCTCCGTGTTCTTACGGAGACGGAGGGTAAGGCGGAAAGGCAGGAAGACAAGCGGGCGGCAGGCGATGTAAAGCGAGAGAGTGGTTCGAGGGACGGAGGGACGGAGGTAAAAGGGGTTGGCGGTATGTCCCGGCTTGCCTGCCACCGCCGCGAAGGTAGGTGCCCCAGGCCGGTCAAGCAGGTAGTAGGCACTTCCCAGGTAGGTCACGTCGGGTGTATATACTACTGTATGTACTAGGTACGCACCTCAGCCTGGCCGGAGACCTCGAACGGGTGCGTGTCGTCGGTCCCCTGGGTGATGGGCACGGGCGGCGCGCCGAGGCTGCCCGTGAACGAGTTGAGGTTGGTCGCGCCGAAGCCGCCGTCGTCCTGGCGCGCGAACAGTCCGCCTCCGCTCTCCGCCATGTGCAGGTCGCGGCGCAACTCGTCGGCCAGGTCGCCGCCGCTGGCACTGGCCAGTGCGCCCGTCGCTAATAACAGGAGGCTCGTCGCGGCGGCGAGCGTGGTGGTGGTGGTGGTGAGCATCGTTGTTGTCGTCGTCGGCGCCCAGGTGGTGTGGCGCAGCTCGGTTCCTCCTCCTTTTCTCGGTGGTCGTCGTATCGAAAGGGTGTCCAGGTCCTGCGTCTCTTCGCGGGGACGCTTGTGCGCGGTGTGGTGGTGGGACGTATGCCCTCCTCTCCGTGTCCGCGGCGGCGATCTTTCGTAGGCACGGAGTGGCGCCGACGATTCGTAGAAGTTGGCAACAATAAAAGAGTATTACCTCGATTATGAAATTCGAAAAGACTACTAGATTCTTTGCTTTCGAGGTTGCTGGACTTAGATTCCATCACCAGCAGTTCTGGGTCGGGTTGAAACGCGGAGGTCGAGAGCGGTCACGCTGAAACGGTACTGACACGAAGCCCCCATGCACCTTTTCCACCAACAGACGCGCTGGACCAGTTTGCACCCATTGCGCACCTGTGCTCGCTCGTCACGCTTTTGACCAGGAGATAAAAATTCCGAAAATTGGTCCTGGAGAAGAATAAGCTCTGTCGTCCCGGTTTTTCTTGCCAACCCTGATGAGTGCCATGCGGGTGATCTGCTTCCCCCGGACACCCCGGATGAAGCCGCGTGGAGAGCAGACGGGATGTTTGTTTCAAGGCACTGGCACTTCCAACCAGGGCAATGAGCTTATGGGGACTTCGATGACTTCACTCCTCGAGTAGCTACGTAGAGTAGATACGTGTTATGTACAGTCGTCGCGGCGTCACGAAAGAATGAAGCAAGGCAGAAGTGGTATCTACAGAATCGAAGTAGGTATTATAAAACTCAGTACAAAGATTTTCCGAATGCCCCTGAGCGTAACACCTAGACCTGGCCTGCAGCGAAGTGTCATCGCTCGTCAATGTCTGTGATATGCTCAGTCGAGAACGGCCTGCTCGGCCATCTCGAGCACACAACTTGCCAAATAGCCAGAGGCTATATGGGCGGGGAAATTTTTCTATCAAAAAGCCAATCGGCGTGCTGAATTGACCGCGTGCCATGCTAGTTTCCTTCAAACGCCAACGCCAATTGGCAAAAACAACGCCGTGAGATGATGATATGGCCGTTTTCGACCTTGCGTGTTTCACACTCCTTAGAAGTTCGAGGCAGCATTGGTCTGCGTGGGCGCGTGGTAACTCTCGAGAGTGCTCTGGAAGGGGCTACGGCCGGGGCCGGCGCCGACGGGTCCGGCCGGCTCGGTCTTCTCAGCTGTGCCTGGACCGCCGAATCCGTGTCCGTAGCTGACCAGCTCCTCGTTCTCCTCCTGGCTCCGTCGCTTGCTGCGAAGGCGCCAGAACAGTACACCGGCAACGGCGAGGATGATAGCGCCGCCGACACCGACAGTCACACCGATGATGGTGTGCTTCGTACCAGTACTGATGCCCGAGTTGTCGGATGAACCACTGCTGCCAGATAGAGAAGGCGTCGTGGTGACGACGGCGGCAGAGCTCGACACGGTGGTGTGCCCGGACGAGTCGGTAGTGGTGACATAAGCGGTGCTGGTAAAGGTACTCGGCTTGGCTGTGGTCGTCGGGCTGCTCGTGGTTGAACTGGAAGAATCGGTGCTGGTAGAAGCGGCTCCGCCACCGTCAGTCGAGCTGGACGTCGTGCTGATAGGAACAATGGGAGTCGTCGTAGTGTCGGTGTCGGCGGGCGTGGTGGTCGTCGCGGGCGGCGTGGTCGTGGTGGCAGGCGTGGTATCGGTAGTCGTGTCCTCACTGGAAGTAGATGTGGTCGCCTCCTGGGTAGTCGTGGAGGGCGTGCTGTCGGTGGTAGATGTCGTAACAGGGGTTACGGAGTTGTCTTGTCTGGCAGCTACCGGGACGTTGTACCGAGTTGCCTGGGCGGCCATCATCATGGACAGGGCCACGAGGAGCACATGGACGAAGCGCGTGGAATACATCATTGTCGCTGTCGTTGCCAGTACTGGCTCGGATCGGACGAGGTTGTCTGCTGTGTCTACTGATGGACGAGGGATATCTCTCGAAGATCAAACGACGATGGCCACGTGTGGCACAGAAATCAGGCCGTCAGCACCGCAGCACTTAAGGGGAACCCGGCGGTCGCAGCTTCAGGCGGTGTCGCGAAAAGCGGGTAGACTTGAGCGAGTGTGTCGAACAGAGTAGATGGTGAGAGAAGGAGACAATAGGGCCAGAAGAACGGATCGATCTCGGGCGGTGAGGAAGATAGGAACAGAGAAGAGAATGATGGGTAAATTGCGACCAGAGAACGCAGAGAACGGCTGTGCTAGAGAAACGAGCGGAAGAAGACTGCAGTCTTGTGACGGTGCGGATAATGAACGGAGTGTGGTCGCATTGCAGGACAGAAGAGGACTGGGGGTGCCCCCGCTGGCGGCCCCGGTTGACCTCGTATTTCTCTTAAATCAACACAGCAACAGAAGAGGCCGGACCGCGCCGCAGCCACTCAGGCGCCGTTGCCGATGCTATTATGTGGGTCAAATGTCCAGATGCGGTGGCCTGTCCGGGTTTAGCGCGCTGGGCCTTTTTACCTGACCTCGCTGGCGCTTTCAGCAGCTGCCCGGTGGCCTCCTTGGCCTGCCGTGTGGAGTCACATCATTGGCCAGGCGACTTGCTTGTCCCCGTTGTCTGGCTAGTACTAGTAGTCCCAACACACGTGAGGTTGTCCCTGACAGAAGCATGCTCACCACTAACTGAGCTGGCACCCTGGAGACCGACTGAATGGGGTGCTATCGTCTATTGTGACCTACAACTTGCTATTCAGATGACTGGATTCAAGCTCTGGCAGGACCCTCGACAGCGCCGTGCCGTACTGACTCCGCGCCAGTCTTCCCGAGCGGGTGGCACCTTAAGTGGTCGGTTGCCTTAGCACAAAGCATAAAAATAAGCGCGCATTACTATAGTACGTGTATGGGGTGACTTGGGAGTCAGATGGCCCCAACGCTCCGCCGTGATGGTGGCCTTGATACAGCATACACCGCTGCAACCGTTCCAAGCGCCGCCGTAGACTATCTCTACTATCTACCACCACCATACGGCATCCTAATCAATGTTTGTTCACGCCGGCTGTCGTCTACGATAGCGGATTGTACGTATTGTGTGTTGCCCATTCTCCGATTCGTGGCGAAGATGGTGTGAGGGTGTCAGCCGTCAGTCAGAACTGTCAGATATATTTTGGAGATGATCTTTGGAAGAGGAGGGCATGACACATAGCCCCCTCACTTATGCCCTCTTTGGGCATCATCTTGGCATTGGAGGCGATGCGGTTTTTATTCTTTTCGTTTTTTTTCTTTATTTTCTCTATCATTGTATCCCTTTCCATGTGTGCTGAGTGGTAAGTAACGTTTGCTGTCACCTGGATGCTACGTGTGCGTGGTTGCATTCTTCCCGCCAACCCGGCATCGACCAACCCAGAACTTCGGACGGGCTGCTCTTCTGCGATTTTGAAGCATCACGCATTCCAGGACCTGTGCCAACCACTCCCGTCCACAACATTTCAAATTTCCGCCGCGCGGCGTCCAAACTGGCTTCCGGCCGGTTTCGCCGAGCATATGTGCATCGGAGGTGTCGTGTGTTCGGGAGTGCAGGCGCGGAATTTAATCGCTTACTGCGGTATTCCAGGGATAACGCTTCTTGTCGAATCTAGGCCCGGCCTTGGCTACTTAGGCAATGTGGCAGGAGGCAGGGTATCGACAGCCGAGGCTCACCAAGCCTTTTTTAGACCTCTTCTAGATCAACTTCATGCGACCCCTAGCAGGACGCATAGCTTGCCTAGGACCCAGCCTGCCAGCACTGTATTATATAATACCGCCATGCACGCACATCGTCATCGCCTCAGTTCCAAGCTCAGGCCCTCCTCCTCAGGGTCGTCGGCAGATCCACAGCCTCAAAAACCGGGTACACGGGTGGGCGTGTCCTGACCTCGACCCTGATTTCTGTTAAGAATGACTAAACGGGTAATAATGAAGCAGTTAAATTCTATGCTTCTCCTAATAGCAACGTAGGCGTGTGAGAGAGTATGATGACGTCGGACATGTGTCCAATACTCGTTGCTCTGCTCGTTGAATTCGGGTGTATCAAAATATGCTATCAGTCGTTGCGTAGGACGGCATGCCCGTTTCAACTGCAGCCCGCGGGGAGTGCTCAATGGAGTGTTATTGGTGCAGACAAGTACTAGTAGCCATAGCTTTGGGTTCACAAGAGAGACGCTTGTGGTCCGTTATCACAGATGAACCGCCGACTTGCTTCGAATCTGCGAATTGATTCGAAGAGAGCAATATTCAGAACACACATCGCTAACTTACGTCAGACATACACCACGTTGCATGAGGGGCACACGGCGAGGCACAGGTTTCAGTAAACAGGTACTTGATTTCCGGGTGAATGTACAAGGCGCTCGCCCAAAATCAGGGGCCGAGGCAAGCAGAAGCCAAAACAACGCCAAATTCCCACAACAGTGTAGTACGGAGTATCCCAAACAAATGAACGCCGGTTTAATGCTATGTCCATCCAGCCGTCCGTCTCCGCAGAGCTTGCTCCAACAGGATGAGAGAGAGTTTGTCGTTGATCGACGATGCTTGTGCGCGGACAACCGCCCGAACCTCGCGCGTGGTACGCGGGAACGGGGTCAAGCAAACAAATCAAGATGCGGTAAGCAGTCTGTCAGGCCGTTCAGTCATTACACCCTCTCGCCCACACTCGCCCGCCGGCGACACTGGTCGTCTTCTCCCCGCTCAGACGAGCCGCGGCCAGTCACGACATGTATGCATGCATGCATGCATGCAGCAGCAATAAACGCCAGCAAAAATGCCAACGATGCGAGACAATGTCTGTCTTTCTCTTCGTCCACCTCGCTCGCCTGCCTCAACCTCCACGATGGGCGCACGAAGTAGGCCCAGCATGTACCTAGACAGGGCTAGTAGCAGGGCCGACGCGCGCGCCCATGCCTAAGCCCGCACCACGAGCTTCTTACGCGCGAGGAACGGGCTGGGCATCTCGTCGCGCTCCGGGTCCCAGACGGCCGCGGGCTCGAGGGCGCCGCCGACGCGGTCCGTCGCCGCCGCCGCGGCAGCAGCCGCACGTTCCTTAAACGTGCGCTTGGGGCTGCCGTTGACGTTCTCGACCGGCGTGCGGCCCCCGGCGCGCGCCTGCTGCAGCTCGACGAGTGTGCGGCCGCGGACGGCGTTGTTGCTGACCGCCACCTTGGTCAGCGAGGGCTCGGCCGCCGCTGCGCCGACGTCCTTCCTGGTCAGCGACGTCTTGCGCTGCAGGCCACCACTACCACCGACGCCGCCGTTCTCCCCGTTGCTGTTGTTGGGCGGCGCGGTGGCGTTCAGCACGGCCGCCGCCGAGGGGATCTTGCTCAGCCGGCGGTTGGGCGAGCCGGCGCGCTCGCGCAGGGCGCCGCTGCTGGCCTGCGGCCGCGCCTGCAGGTGCAGGTCCGGCACCGAGGCGACCGTGGGCAGCAGCAGCGGCGACGGGGCGGCGGCGGCCTTGATGGTGGCCGACGACGCCTGCGTCCGGAGCCGGTTCGCCGGGGCCGTCTTGTGCGACACCAGGACGGGCCGCTGGGGGCCGAAGGGGTTCTTGCCGGACCGCGGCTGCCGCGTGGGCGACGGTATGGTGGGCGTGTCGTCGTCGTCGTCGTCGTCCGAGTCGGGCAGCACCGGATCCGACGACCCCCGGGCCTTGATCCATCGGGGTTCGTCGTCGTCGGCCTCGTCGAAGATGGACGGCCGGTGGGCCGAGGGGGCTTTCGTGGCGTTGTTGCGCCGGGGCGAGAGAGACAGCGAGGCGATGGCGATGGGGGACGGCGACGCCACGTCGACGTCCATGGGTGTGCCCAGGTTGGTGCCGAGGTTTGCGCGCTCAAACATGGTCTGGGCGCGGCCGAATGGTGCGCGGGATCCCTTCTTGACGGGTGCTTCCTCCGGCGAGTCTACCGAGAACTCGGTGATATCAGTAGTCGAAGGGAACTCGCCATCCGTGCTTGCGCCGGCAATGGATTGC
Source organism: Xylariaceae sp. FL0804 (assembly GCA_022539325.1). Classification (NCBI taxonomy): domain Eukaryota; kingdom Fungi; phylum Ascomycota; class Sordariomycetes; order Xylariales; family Xylariaceae; species Xylariaceae sp. FL0804. Next base: position 1,863,481 of record JAJKLG010000006.1, on the reverse strand, counting down.
GGGTACTCCGACTTGTTCAAAGACGAGGCGAATTCCAGAGTCTCAACTCCTCCAAAGCTGACTCGCTTCTTCTGCAGCTCCTCCTGCACTCGCGCCTGTACTTCGCCCTCGAAGCGTCTCTGGAGCTGTTCTATCTCGTCGTTGACGAGTCGGTCGATCTCGAGTCGGGCCTTGACCTCCCATTCTCTTCGCAAGGAAGACTCGATCTCTTGCCGCACGTATGTTTTGTCTGCCTCGACGTTGGCCATCTTCTTCTCGACCTCCCTAATCTTCGAGCTAAGTGCTGCCTCTTTGAGGTCCAGCTCGGCTTTCAAGTCAACTGCCTCCCGTTCTTTTCGCATCAGCCGCACGATAGGGAGGTTGAGCAAAGTCGCGGTGTCGGGTCTGGTGTCAGGGTTGACCTTGAGGCAGTCTCGAATGACGGCCATCAGCTCGGCCGAGTACACTCGAGGTAATGTGGTGACCTTGCCCTCCTTGATCTTTTGGACTAGCTGAAAATGCGATTTCGCATTGAACGGTGGTTCCCTCGCACACAGTTCGTAGATAACACACCCCAGTGACCAGATGTCGGACTTGAGCGTGTATCGCTCTGCCGCACATATCTCTGGTGACATATAGAAGGGCGTGCCGACGTATGTAGAGGCAAAATCATGGGATTGGATCATCTTGGACAAGCCAAAGTCGCCGAGCTTGACGGAGTTGTTCGATCCAAGAAAGACTGTCTATAGTCAGCACAGCAGCCGCAAGACATTGTAATGGCAAGAGACTGACCATTCTCGGGCTTCAGGTCCCGGTGCAGAATCGTCATGGCCCCGGGCGGCGTCTTGGGTTTTGCCTTGGCTCCCAATACCAGGACGTTCCTGCCGACCTCGGGGGGGTCGACGCCGTAGTGACACCGGTACAGCGCAGTGACGAGCTGCGAGAAGACTGTCCATACGAACTCCTCCTCTGCGTATTGGTTGGTCCGAGTCAAGTTCCGGATGACCCGACCCAGGTCTCCGTTGCCGCAGTATTCCATGTACAGATGCAGATCTTGGGATTGCTTGAGGTGTTCTCGGTGGAAGTAGCCGACGATGTTGGGGTGTCGCAGCGATGACAGGATGTGAAACTCGGCATGAAGCTGTTCGCGCTCCTTCTGGGACATCTTCAGGTAGCTGATCTCCTTCCGGCAAAGGACCATGCCATCGACCTTCCGCCTGACTTTGCGGATGACTCCAAACGAGCCGTGGCCTAGGTTCAAAGGTATTGGTCAGCAGTCTATAGCATAGCACCGCGTTAGGCTGGAGGGGAGTAGAGGCATACCGATCTTCTCCAGCACATCATACTTTTCAGCTTCCGCCATGGTTAGTGAGTTGAATACAGGACGACTTGAGAGCGAAGAATGATTGCTATGCCATGGATTGCAGTGTGCAGAGTAGAGAGCAAGACTTGGAGCAAGTGTTGTTGTTGTTGTTGTTGTTGTTGGTGGTGTGGTACTGTCCGATAGTAAGTAATGCAGTCATGAGGAAGTTCACAGGAAAAGTGCTGCTCAAGTAGGGCAGTTTGTTAATGGCTGCACGGGCGTGTTCGAGCGTGGTGGGCTGGTTCCAGAGCAAGCGTCAACAAACCCTCCGGTGACCACAGCAACCCGGTCCCAGCTGGGACAACCCCCGGTCGCAGTGTGGATCCCTGCAACGGTAGCGGGTCTTTTAGCCTCAAGCCTCACCCACTACCCTCGGCCGCTACGTTCGCTCGGTTCGCCTTACGGATCTAGTCTCCAGCCACAATGTTATCGATAGTGTGAGTCTTCCTATATTTTCGCTCTGTCCTCCCAGATATTGGCGGCTTGACCTCTACCAGCACTCTGTAGATGCTCCAGAGCCTCTAAGATTACCTTATCAGAATCCTAAGAAGTTTGCGTTACTGGTTTGTATCCATCGATATCGGCCGATTACCCCACCAAGCTTGTCTTATCAACGACGTTGGTCGTCGCCACTCCCCTCCGAGTCGTGGCAGGGCGGGATGCTGTTGATGACATATCCACTCCCTACATCTGTAAACCATCCAGGTAGAATTACTAGTCGAATACCTACCTAGTAGTTTTACTTTCTTGACCATAGCACTACCCTGTTACCTAGGATCCTGCGTTGGCATCACCCTATCCCACCCGCCGAGCCATGGTTCTTAGGAAAGACGAGCTGGAAGCCAAGCTGAAAGATGACCTCGAACTAGTCGAGAGCGGAGTGCTGCGGGAAGAGAACCCGCTCGACCTGAGTGATGAATTCGACGAGCTCCTACAAGCTTGCCGCCGGGGTGACCTGAAGCGAACACAGGAGCTCATCTCGGCTGGAGTGAACATTAATGGCAAAGACAAGTTCGACTACACCCCTCTCATCATTGTGAGTGAACACTTGCTCAGGCCCGGTATCGATACCTTTTGACTGTTTTTCGGTGCTGTTGTCGTTCGTAGTGCTTCTGCTATAGCTCCAGGCGCTGCTCCTCTGTCCAGACTTCTGACTGTCGGCATATCAGGCCAGTTTATGCGGTCACTATCAGCTCGTGGAACTGCTCTTGGACTCGGGGGCCTTCGCGGAGAGAGACACGTTCCAAGGCGAACGATGCATTTACAATGCCCTCAACGACAAGATCAGGAACCTACTTCTTCAATTTGACTATTCAAAGTCAACAGACCCCTTGCAGCCGTGGGCTGCCCATATTAACTCCCTACTTTCCAGGAAAGTGCCCAAGACCTCCGACATCACGCTTATGGAGGCGTCAGACATCTTCAATCTACACAAGTTTATCCTCTCGGCTCGATCGCCCTATTTTCAGAGGAAGCTCGCGGAGGCCCCGGAAACTGAGTCATGGAGGCTACCCCAGTCAAAGCCCATCGAGGCCTTCCGCATCGTGCTGCGGTATCTCTACCTGGGCGACATTCCAAGGGAGCTCGTGGATGCTTGGAGTACGAATACCGAGGAAGAAATACTGACTGGCATCGATAAAATCAGCAAGCAGCTGGAGATCCCCAAGCTGTGGGAGGCCATCCTTTCAGGAAGCGATAGGCGACTAGCCCGGCAGAGATACCAGGACGAGGTTAACCGAGCCCAGGAACAGATTGAAGGGTTCTTCAGGGAGAAGGTGCTTGGGCACAAGATGGTGGTGGATAAAGGCAAAGTGTCGGAGGTGAAATGGCCACACGATAACTCCATCTTCGCCGACTGCCTACTTCGAGCTGACGAAGAGGACGGCGAGGAAGAAGACCAGGTGCACGAGCCAGAGTCCGGCGGTATCCCTATTGGTCCAGGTGCTGGGTCTCAGCTGTCGAATGGCGCGACGAAGTCCAAAAAAGCCATTCTGTACCCAGCACATAAGGCCATGTTGATCCGCAGCCCGTATTTCGAGACCATGTTCTCGAGTCAGTTTATCGAGGCGCAGGAGTCTGAGCATCTGCACATTATCAAGGTCGACTGCCTGCCGGAGGTCCTGGAAATTATCCTGACCTTCCTCTACACCGAGAGGGTCGACTGCCCGCTGGAGCTGGGCCTGGACCTGCTGTACGCGTCGGACATGCTCTTCCTCGACAAGGTCAAGAACAAGGCGACCTTGGCGATCGCCTCCCTCGGCAGCGGCAACAGCAACGTCCTGATAGACCGGACGCGAGTGCTGCCGCCGTCAGACCCCGACGGCAATGGTAACGGTAACGGTAACGGTCACGGGGAGGAGGACCATGACCATGAGATCGCCGAGGCCGAGCCGATCAACGTCTACGACGTGATCCACGCGGCCTGGGACCTGCGCGTGCAGCGGCTCGAGGAGTTCGCGGCGCGCTACCTGGCCTACCGGCTCGAGGACTACGTCGACGAGCCCGACTTCGCCGAGCTGATCCGCGCCAGCGCCGCCCGCATCCGCCACCGCGAGGAGACCGACACCATCGAGCTGCTCGACGACATCCGCTACTACCTCGGCGAGCGCTTCCGCCTGCGCTTCGAGGACGCCGGCCTCGACGAGATGATGGACGAGAGCGCCGCCGCCGCCGCCGCCGATCCCACTGCTGCTGCTGCTGCTGCCGACCCTGCTGCTGCTGCTGCTCCTGTTGCTGCCGCCGTCATCGAGGGAGACGGCCCGGACAAGCCGGGTGTGGTCCGGGATGTCTCGCCCCAACAGCGCCCCGACGGACCGGAGCCCGGCGCGTCCCCCGAGACAGGAGCGGGGACGGGTGCGAACAATGGAACGGCGACCGAAGGGGCTGGGGCGGTCAGGACGCTCAACGGCGAGCTGGCCGAGGACGAGTTCGCGTCCGACGCCATCAACTACCAGCTTCTACTGCAGAAGATCGACGTGGTGCTGGACCGGCTCCAGCTAGACGCGTAGACGAGAGACCGGGCGGGCGGTTGCTTACCGTAAAAAAAAGAAAAGAGGAAGAAGAGGAAGAGGAAGACCAGAAGAAGTACAGGTACCTATACACTACCTCCTTACCTACTTACATTACCTAGACGAGCATTGATAAATAGAGATGTGACCTTTGTAGAAAAGGGGCCAGCGGTGTAGAGACTACGCATACAACACGATGTGATTGCAGGGCGTCATTCAATTATTTTCATTTGGCTATTTTCATTTGGCTTTCTAGATCTATTTGTTTTGTATGTTACGGAGTATCGTACACCGAGATTATCTATCACTGGCTCGAAGCGTTCCTCTACCCTTCCGAACCCCGCCGGCTCATCAGCCCAACCGTCTCGGCGCTCGTGCTGTCCCTGAGCTCGTAGCGGTCCGCATCCACGGCGGTGCGCCGCGTGCCCGATCCCGATCCCGACCCCGCGCCCGTGCGCCGCCACCGCCGCCCCACGCACCAGAAGACGGCGCCGGAGGCCAGCACGGCGAGGGCGGTGGCCGGGTAGGCGTAGTAGGGGAACGCTGCGGAGCCATCCCCTTCTTCCCCCTTGTCGCCGGCACCGGAGGGGGCAGCAGGCGGGATCCAGGGCAGGGCCAGCAGGGCGGCGTTGGCGGCGAGGAAGGCGACGACGGCGGCGCGGCGTGCGGGGAAGGGGGAGCGCCAGCGCTGGCGGGGGCTGAGCTGCAGGTGCAGCAGGCCGGCGCTGATGGCGACCGAGACGACGCTGACGGGGTAGCCGCCGATGTCGACGAGGAAGTTGTAGATCCGGTCCGTGGGCGGGAGCACGACCACGGCCACCGAGACGAGCCAGTGCAGCAGCAGGCCGCGGCTCGGCGGCGGCGGCGTCGGCTTCGGCTTGGACGCGAGGGCGGCGCGGCCGCCCTTGACGCAGCTGCAGTTGCACACCTTGGGGGCGGGGGTCGCCCAGAAGGCGGCGAAGGGCAGCAGGCCGTCGCGGGCGAGCTCCTCGTTGACGCGGGCCTGCGCGAACGACGTGGCGGCGATGTTGCCGGCGGCCGAGATGATGACGAAGAAGGGCAGCACGTGGGCGCCCAGGGCCTCGCCAAACAGGTTGCGGAAGAAGATGCCGGCCACGGTGACGCCCGAGGCCTTGAAGTCCGCCTTGTCGACGACCAGGAAGAAGGCGACGTTGACGGCGAGGTAGGCCACCGACACGATGCCGAGCGCGACGGGCGCCGCGACCCGCAGCGTCCGCACCGGGTTCCTCACCTCGGACAGGACCTGGTTCGCGGTGCTGTACCCGCGGAAGCAGTAGATGACCTTCAGGAGCGCCGTGGCGTAGTTGTAGGGCTCCATCGAGGAGCCCTCCCAGAGGTCGCCGAAGTTCCGCTGGGCGGTGCTCAGGTACCGGGGGTCTCGGAAGAACGGATCGGGCCGGCGAACGTCCAGGGCGAGCTCGGGAGACTCGGCGCCGAGCCCCATGATCCCGCCAGCAACGCCGGACACGACTACAAAGGCCAGGATGGCAAGCTTCCCCATGCCCAGCACGTTGATAAGCTTCAGCCCCGTGCGAGGGCATCGTGAGTGCACATAGCAAAGCCCCGAAACTGCCAGTACTGCGATTGCTCGGACATTCCAGTGTTTCTTCTCAATGCCCACGGCGTACAGGGCATACTCGCCCAGGACGATCGCGTTCGGTGCCGAGAATCCCAGCAGGACAACGTATGACATAAACATGCATGTCGCAAGCATGTATGGCCTGCGAAATATGCGTTCAAGATATACCCGCTCGCCGCCACTCTTGGGTATTGCTGTACCGAGGTCAAGGTACACTGCCAGACCGCAGAACGACACAAGGCTCCCTATTATCCATAGGGACAGGGACATGCCGACGGATCCCACCCCGGAGAAGACGGCTGAAGGGATGGTGTAAGCCCCGACGCCCAGGGTCTTGCCGACAATGATGTTGATAGCCGACCAAACACCGAGTTTGCCCTCCTCTTCATCCGGCTTTTCCAGAAGAGCGGGTGTAGTGGGTAACAGATTCCACGTCTGCTCGGACGGCGAGAATGCCGTAGAGCTTGGCGACCCGCTCGTCCGGAGAGATGATCTCCTCTCGGTGTATGCGGTGTCATGGTCTGAGAGATCTCCAGGTGAGGAAAAGGCCTCCGGCACGGTCAAGAACGCAGCTGTTTCTGCATGCTGCACGTCGATAGGGCGCCTCGGCGTCAAGGGTGACCGACAGCTAAGCTGGAAGTGATCCCGCAAGGGAGATGCGGCTGAGGAGATGGCGTCGCTGGCATATATCCAGGAGGCCCTTCGAGGTGAAACGAGGCTCTCGGGTTCGAGGGGCGCTGGCACCATGTTGGTGGGTGGTGTGGTGTGGTGTGAGCAAGATTGAGCAAGTTTCTCACCAAGCCGTTTTTCCACTCCTTGTGAACAGATGCGATCTTTTCAAAATATCCCGAGCAAGAAAAAGTATCCCTGACCATGCAGGATAGAATCGTTTACTCGTACACAAAAACGAATAGAAGCGAAGTCTTCGAGTTCCTATGCCAGAGGAGTCCTGGCCAAGCAGGAGAGAGGTTATATAAGGCTTATTTCGAGAAACGACATATCAAATGCCCCACGGGAAGCACGGCAGAAGTTGAAGATTGAACAAGCCGTTGTTGTTTTGATGGGGACATTGATGGAGACATAGAAGAGGAAGAGGATGAAGGACAAAGAGGACCTCAGGACCGACGGCTTGGAACGAACTGCTGAGCGCGCCATGAACTGGAGTATCCTGACTCCTGAGCACGGGAGGGCATCATCAGCCGGGTTTTCCCTGGCGGCCATCCATGTGTGACTCGTAGGCGAGCCATCTTTTTTTATGGAATGATCGACGTCGGAGCCGGGTGTCGAAACAGGGTCAGACGGGGTCGCGGCGCAGGCCGAAACGGACATAACAGCACTGGTTGGACAGAGAGCAATGTCACAATATGCCGCTACTGATCAGCCGTGAAAGCGGCACCAGCTCAGCAATTAGAGCAGGTCAATTCTTGGTAGCCGTAGCCGCGTAGCCGACTGAGTCGAGTCAGCATCGCGCTCGACAAGCAACTCATATCATGGGGAAGCACAGAAATCAGAGGGAGTTGTTACGGGGAAAGGGGCTCAAGTGAGAAGAACTGGTCGAACTGACTCCTGTACGACGTGGAACGGACAGGGGACCCGCGATTCAGGCCTTACTGCATGCGGCACGGCTGCAAGGGCGGCTGGGCGGGAAGGACGCGAGCTCTGGCAGTTTCTGGGGTCTGGGGCAGGGGGAAGCGGGTCTGAAACCGCTAATAAGCGATCAGAGAAATCCCCCGCCAATCAAGGCCGGCCTTACTTCAGGCTGCTTCTTTTACAACAACGCGTCGTCGTTGACGACGAGAGATTCATCTGTTACTCGTGGCGAGTAAAAGGAGGCATCAGCAGGCGATATGCAACTTGCAATACCATCTCCATCTCCCACAAGTCACTAATGGATAGAATAATGTGCTCGTCAGATTAACACAGCTTCTCCCCATTCCAGACGGATCCGCCACTTGGCTCAGAAACAAGCTTTTGGTCTTGTCAATCTTGACCCACGGGCTTCAGTCAAGTACCATGGAGAGACTGAAATGATGTGATATAACAGTTTCGATTTTCTCATACCACAGAGAAGATTCTGATGCTCAGACGCGCTGATCAATGGCAGCCCCCCCTGGCCGTTCCTGTTGACCGCTGCAAGTGTCGGCTCCAGTTTCCACCACTGACATGAGTCGCCATGAACAGAGAGGCGAGAGGAGAGCCAGCGCAGCATATTCTCCATCAGGCGGTACGAAGGCGAGACTGGGACAGCAGGTGTGAGAAGGAAACCATCTCGAATTATTCTACCTAGGCAAGTCGATACTAACATACGGCTTGACTTCCATGGGCCAAACGACACCTCCCAGGCCATCCATCCCCCGTCCAGTCCCCGATCCCCGTGCTCCCCTCTCGCAGTCAAGGTGCCTCGTCATCCTCCCAGAATACTCGTTTTTTCCGTCAACATCGTGGTTCGTTCAGTCATGAAGAAAGCGACCGTCAAGGCACAGCAGACCTGCTCCCCATAGCCAACCCTCCCCCATTACTACCATTAGACATTACACATTAGGTAACCCCCCCTATTTGATGAGAACCCCGCTGCCGGCGTCGTACGCGGCACACGCGCTCTCGCAGTTCTGCGCGCCCTGGCTGAGCTTGAAGCCCATGTCGAGCGACTCGCCCTTGCTCCCGCAGTCCTGCATGCAGGCGTCGTAGGACGCGTAGCCCCCGGCGGCGCCGGCGATCGGCACAGCAGCAGCAGCATAGGGGGCGGCGACGGCGGCGGGAGCCCTGTTGTCGTAGGTCGGCCCGCGGTTCTGCATCCACTCGGGGAAGTGCTCGGCCTCGAACTCGTCGACGAGGTTCCGGGGAGCCGGGGCCGAGGCCTTCTTCTTCAGCACCCCGACGCCGGCGAGGCCGGCGTCGGCGCCGGTGCCCTCGACGCCGCTCGCGCACTTGGCGGAGCAGTCCGACTTGCACCGGCTGATCTTCATGGCGATGTCGACCGTCTGGCAGTCCTTCGAGCAGCTCTCCTCGCACTCCTGCGCGGCCGTCAGCTGGCCCGCACCCGCGCCCGCGCCCGCCGTCGTGGGGAGGTCATCGTCGTCATCGCCGTCATCATCGTTGTTGTTGTCGTTGTTGTTGTCGTCGCCGTCCAGTCCAGCAGGGAGGTCGTCACCGCCGTCGATCTGAGGTTCGCGGCGCGTGATCCCCACGCCGCCGGCGGTCGCGGCGTCCTGGCACTGCGCCGAGCAGTCCGACTTGCACTGGCTGACGGAGAAGCCGATGTCGATCGACTGGCAGTCCTTGGAGCAGCGCTCCTCGCACTCGTGGTAGGCTGAGGAAACGCCGGCGCCGATGGTGTCGTCGTCACCGTTGTCGCCGTTGTTGTCGCCGTTGTCGTCGCCGTTGTCGTCAGGCCCAACAGGGAGGTCATCGTCAGTTTGAGGTCCACGGCGCGTGATCCCGACGCCGCTGGTGGTGGCGGCGTCCTGGCACTGCGCAGCGCAGTCGTACTTGCAGTTGCTGACGGAGAAGCCGATGTCGATCGACTGGCAGTCCTTGGAGCACTTCTCCTCGCAGTCGTGGTAGGCAGAGGAGCTGCCGGCGCCGATAGTAGGAAGGTCGTCATCATCACCGCCGTCATCGTTGCCGTCGTTACCCTCGTCGTCAGGCCCAATGGGGAGATCGTCATCGACTTGCGGTCCGCGGCGCGTGATCCCGACGCCGGCGGCGGTGGCGGCGTCCTGGCACTGCGCAGAGCAGTCGGACTTGCAGTTGCCGACAGAGAAGCCGATGTCAATTGACTGGCAGTCCTTCGAGCACTTCTCCTCGCAGTCGTGATAGGCAGCGAGGTCGCCGGCGCCCGCCGTGGGCAGGTCATCGTCGACCTGAGCGGCACGGCGGCCGACGGCGGGCTGCTCCGTTGCGTTCATGAGGTCGCGACGTCCCATGGAGTCGGTCTTTTTGGGGCCTGAGCCGCTGTCCGACGTCTTGGAGCTGCTCCCGTAGGGGCAGTCTTCCTCGATGCACTCCTCGACACAAAGCAGGATGGAGGCGACGCCCGTCTTCTTCTCGCACTTCTTGCCGCAACCGCAGTCGTCAGGCTGCTTCTTGCCGGCCGCCTCCTCATCCCGGCGGACGGAGGCCGACTTCGACATGTTGGCGGCCTTCGCCAGGCTGGCGGCCTTCGACATGTCAGCCGCCTTCGACATGTTGGCCGCCTTCGACATGCTGGCTGCCTTCGTCGTGCTGCCACAGTCCTTGAGGCAGTTCTCGTAGCAGCTCAGGCTGTCGACGCCCTTGGTGCCCTTGCACTGGGTAGGGCAGTCGCAGTCGCTCCCGGTGTCATCGGTGCTGTCGGTGGCGTCGAGCGCGTTGACGAGCATGTCGACCATGTTGTCGGTCTTGCTGGTGTTGGTCTTCGCGTCGTCGCTGCTCTGTCCGGCAAGTCCGGTAGCTGCCTCGTTCACGGGCGTGGCATTGCGGAACAGGACAGTCCCGTGCACGTTCGAGATGTTGCGAGGGCTGCGCAGGCTGTGGCATACTTGTCAGTGTCTATCTTCCCATCCATAGGTACCGACCGGGACACTTACGCAATGGGCTTGGCCAAGATGACCGGCAGGAGGCCCACGAGAACAACCTTGCTCAACATCTTTGCGGTGAACGAGGGGGTGGGGAGATGACGGTGAGGTGACCTGAACGACTGTTTTTCGACTGGGGAACTGGACGGCCTCTGCACTCCTGGTACTGCTGCGCCTGTCTGCTCTGCCCTGTCTATTGGTATAACTCCCGCGGATCGGCCGTCCGCTTTATACTGCTTCTGTTTACCCATCGCCAGCAGCCAAGAATCCGCCGATGTTGTCCGGGAGGCTGGCGCATGCCTCCGGGAAGGGAGCCGGCGAATCTGCCAGACAACCAATGCGGATTGGAATCGTGAGCCGAAGTGTCGATCGGAATCCGTCCTGTCTCATACCTCCGGTTGGCCGCCGCCGAGCCGCTCCCTCGAGTAACATCTCCCGTGCAGATCCATTCCATCGCAAGGAGGCTTGGCTTGACTATAATTTCTGCACTACATGGCGGTTGATAAGCTCATCTCCCACGCTTTGAGGCAGCGCGCAATTAAGGTTGATGTTTATTTCTATACATCTTCGACCTACAGGTAAGCCTGGTGTGCCTATTGGCACATTGGGTGTATGTTTTGGGCATCAAACTCAAGAGGGGGCTAAAAGGGTCACGGGCAGGACGAGGGCAGTCCTGTTCCTCGAACGAGTCCACACCTCGAAAGACCTTGATGAATTACACGTACTTCTTGAAATGTCTCTTTCTCCCTTTAGCTTGCCTATGCAGACCTTCGCGGTTTGGCGGGATCGGACGAGGAAATGATCGAGTTCAAGCTCTTCTTGATTCACTTCTCAACCCAGTTGCCCCGATTATTCAAGGACATGGGAATAGCATCGTCGATGGGAGTCATCCAGCATGGTATAGTCAGACTCTTGTTTTAGACCTCCAGCGTCTCTCCTCACTACCTGCCACCCAAAAGCACTCGACAGCCACACTTGGCTGCTCTAAGAAGCCTCGAATCACATGCCTAGGGGATCAGCATCGTCATCGAGTGGAAAGAATACATCGTGATGGCTGACGGCGGGGGCTGGGACAGCACGAGCTCTCATGTGCGAGATGGGAAACCTGCGAGGTGGGTTCTACGTTCAAATATTCCGGTCGAGGTACGACGAGCTATAAGAAGCGGAAGCCGACGTGGTCGGCACTTCAAAGTTACCTGTCACGCCATGTTCTTTTGATATCTAGCTCCATCCCATCTGCCGCAGGTCATCAAATGAGCAGTAAAATCGACGAAAGGTCCTGCAGCCTGCTGGCCGTCATTGTTTCTTACTGCATAACTCAGACCTCTGCCATTTTCTCACTCGCTTGCTGCTCAACATACGACCCGGGAGATCTGGACACTTCTAGGGACCTGATCGATCACTTCGGCGTCATGCTCTTCTTTGAGCTTCTGCAGCCCAAGTTTGTGACGGGCCCAGGGTGATAACTGATCGGAGCCTCTTGCAACTCTTGGCAATCAGGAACTGCCAAGTCTGCCAGGTCCAGGCAAGTATAGGTGGGGGCCCGTCTGGGGTCCTGTAGCGTGGCTAGAGTGGCCCAAGCTCCTAGGTGTCTCCCCGTCATGGCTGCCCCTCGCTGCGGGGACAGCCAACTCTGTCGCGGATTGGACAGAAAGGTGAGATCGCCAGCTGGCACACATCACCTCTTCCTACCTCACCATACAGAGTCGACCATGTCAAGTTGCCAACGTTTGAAAGATAAGGGGCCTTGCTGGTTACCTGATTGTACATCAATCACCATGTACGAGCTACATAAGGCACCCGTGCCCTTGCGCTCCTCTTGCCGGGGCCAAAGCGGCCGTTTGGTTTCGTGGGCTGGTCGAGGTGGCTGGCACACGCAGCCCAACCACCCAACCACCCACCAACCATCACCATCACCCTCGTCCATAGCACTCCCGCCTCGCGCATTATGCCGCCAGCCTTAAAGCTCTTACCCTCCCATCATGCATGTCTTGCTGCAGGTCTTTCATCTAGTGCAACCCATTGGCCGAGTATACTGAGTGGAGGTAGCAAGCGAACATGAGTCGAGAGGGTCGCTACACCGCAAACACCTGTACGTCGACGATACCTTTTGGCGCACCACGGCAGCTCACCTCTTCCGTCTACAGATCCCAATCCGTACCACGCATTTGAACCGCCGGTCGAGTCACCTCCTCCGGACGCTTCTCAGGTCACTGTCATCCACGACCCGATCCCGCTGCCACGTCCCGGCCACGAGCCCCAATTCCCGACTCCTTCGTCGCAGCAAACCGTCATACATTACGCCCCCTCTCCTCCACAGGGCTGCTCACCTCCTCCTGGCCCGTCCGGCCCCGGATTCCTCCGACTCGATCGGTCTTCCGACCGCCCATTACGGCCCCGGCATGATGCGCGCCGGCCGCTGAACCAGGCCCCTGCTCCGTCTGCGCACTTCGACCACACGCCGCTCCTCATGGGCGCCCAGCGAGATCCCCTGGCGCACAGGGACTTCAAAGATGACCTTGCCAGATCGGCTGGCATGGTCACGCCGGGCATCGACGATACCCCCTACATACGTTATGCTCTGGATGCCCTGACAAGACCCAGCGACGATGGTCACAGTGTCTCCGAGATCACCTCATTGGGCGGCGAACAGGTGCACACGTCCCATCATCCGTTCATGCCACAGCCCGGTCTTGATGTCTCGCAACCTGCCCCAGCCCATCAACCCCCGCAATCTGCCAGGGATATGGGTGCCGTCCCTAGTGATACAAATGTCAGTCCCAGAACTCCGACAGGCTCCGAGATATTTCGAGATGCGCGCCGGCGTCGGGCAGAGCTGAGGGCCAAGTTTCCCGAGGATGCTTTCATCCAGCGACACAGCCTCGACTTTAGTGTGGACGACCTCCCGCCCTTGGAGGAGTACTGGACTCCAGCTCCCCAGGCCGAGAGCAGCGCCCCTCGCACTCTGGACGTCTGGCAGGCTCAGCCAGACCAATGCCGAGGCCACGACCTGGAGAAGGCTCAGCACTTTGCGCCCCCCCTCACTTACAAACCCTGGATCCTGCGGCCCCAATCCCTCCTGCTTTTGACGACCTTATGTTTATTGATCATTGCGGCTCTGATCTTCAGCGCTGTTTTTTCCGTGGGCCGCGACGCCCTGACGACTTTCGACGGCTCCATATACGGCGGCCAGTACTTCCTATTTCGAATGCTGCCGCAGCTCATAGGTGTCGTCATACTCGTGTACGCCCAGTGTGTCATTTCTGCGGCCTTTCGGATTCTAGCTTTCTCAAAAATGGCTGCCGAGGATCGCCGCGAACGGCGCAATGCTGTCTTTCTGCCGATGTATGTCAAATCGTTCCTCTGGCCGCAGCTTATCGGCCCTTGGAACATCTGGGTACCCACGCTTGTCGTGTGGCTCATGAACATTACGATACCCCTGTTCAGCGCCCTATTTACTGTTGTGCTCGTGGATGATGTCTGGATGTGGTCGACCGTCCAGGGCGTGGCGTGGACGTTGGTGGCGCTGTATCTGGCCTTGCTTCTATCAGTGCTGGTGACGTTTGCCTATTGGCGGCAAAGGCGAACGGGCATGATGGCTGGCTGGGACATTCGGACCATCGCCGACATCATCTTCCTCGTGTCTCAAAGCAACTCATTGTCGCAATACCGTGGGCTTGAATCGGCTGTATCACGGAAACAAATGAGACAAGTTCTCGATGGTACTGCCGAGAGGCTTGGCTATTGGTTCACGCCTGAAGCGCCGAACAACTACACCTTTTATAGCATTGGTACGCCCACCACCGAGAACGATCTCGCTGTTGAAAGGCTGGATCACCAAAATTGGGCACAGAAACGCCGGGAAGGCCACTTTGCCATATCCTCCGATTCGGAAGAAGTCGGAGACAAAGCAAGATCCAGAGTCCGATATCTGCCCTGGTGCTTCCGCGACAGCCAGATAGCCTTCGCCATCGTGGCTGGGGCAATCCTCTTGGTCGCGCTTTTAGTGGTTTCGTTCATGCACTCTACCGCATTGCGGGATGGGTTCCTCCCTCTCCTTCCCGCCGGACCGGTCGGTGGCGCATTCTCGGCCGCCGACTTCCTCTATTCATTCCTTCCCTCCCTCCTCGGGCTGGTCCTCTTCCTGCTGTTCCAATCATTTGACCAAACGCTACGGATACTGGCCCCGTGGGGAGAGCTGGAGCGCCCCGAAGGTTCGCGGGCTACGACCTCGCTGCTTCTCGATTACGCCGCTTGCATGCCGTGGCAGTCGACGTACACAGCGGTCAAGCTCAAACATTGGCGCGTGGCCTTCGTCACAGCCCTTTCACCGCTCTTCGCCTTGCTCCCGGTGCTGGGTGGAGGCCTGTTCATGGCGCTCACCCCGCCCTCGGGCGTCGTCCGCGTCTTCCCCAACATGCCGGCCTTCGCCATCATCCTGACGCTGCTGTTCCTGTACCTGCTAGCCCTGGTATCTCTGGTGCCCGGTCGCAGGCGGTTCCGCCTGCCGCATGCCGCCACCTGCCTCGCCGAGGTCATCAGCTTCTGCTGCAACGAGCAGCTGCGGACCGACTTGGCGTTCGACTTTGACAAGGTCGGCGGGCACCGTGACCTGCGCGGCCAGCTCGACGCCGGGGTCGACTGGCACCGGCAGGGCCGCTGGGACTTCAGCTCGGGCCGCCACGGGGACGAGCGCATGGGCATAAAGCGGTCCTCCAGGTACACGGTCAACTCGCGCAAGCTGAAGCAGTTCGACCGGAGGGCGAGGGGTCAGCGCGTCAGCCGGCCGCTCCCAAAGGGGAGCGGAAGCTTGTTCGGACGGCGCGTGGTCTGATCTAATCTGCCCTGCCCTGACTGAACGTCTCTCCGAGGCAATCTGGTCGGTTTGTTTACTCTCGAGCGTGTATATTTGTCTGCGAATTACACTCCGTGCTACATGACGTCCATTCACGTTGATACGACAAAAAGCGGGAGTTCATTGCTGGTATGATTTGATTTATTTGCCTTTCATGGGTTCTATGGATACGCCGAGTTACGATGTATGGGTCACGGATTATGGGTCATGCTTTCGAGTTACAAGAAGAAGTATGCTGCATATCTACGGAGTTACTAGAACGGGAATGTTTTCGACATCCTCAGGGACCTCTTCGCCTACAGGCGATGAGATGGGCATCTGTTTTGATCGATGCGGCCGAGTGTTTATAGTCAGGGATTACGCCGAAAAAGGCTCATAATTGACTACTCACCTCTTGGACTGTGGTGATGCATCCCCCCCACGCCCCCTCCCCTTCCCCCCGGGTCGCCGGATCTCTTGCATTGGATGACGCTACGCCACTCGCAGACGGACTGCCCCCAGCTGGCCAGATAGCGACATCGTTGGAGCGTAAAAAGTCCGACTCGTTTTTGCTCCGCGACGGACGACGGACCTTGCATTGACAAAAGCGCATGCACCAAGCGCCGGCTCTCCCCGGGGTCGCGGGCCCGAGTACCTCCGGGTCCGGTGTCGGTCGGTGCAGGTGAAGGGGCGGTGACAAGTGGGGGCCCGCGGAAGACTCCGCCCATGGCTCCAGAAATGCCCTCATGTTGCTGCGGCAATCCCGAGCATATCTGGGCTCTGCCGCTGGTGAGACTGCTTCATGCCGGCCGGTACCTTTCCATACTTGCGACCCGATTGTTCTACGAATGTCTAGGCCATGCCTTGTCTACGGGTTAGTTGGCGCCTACCGGTATCTCGTGGACATCTGCGCCGCGGGGGTTTCTGGTTCGGTCCTGTTGTACGGGGACTTGACCCGTTAAGTATCTCACTGGGTAGGAGGGAGTGCAACGTGGGCGAGCTCGGCGAATACTAAGTATACTTATGTTTCCCAGTACCTCGTCGCGCTTTATCTCTCCCCAAAGCTGACCTCGGCGACGATGTCTGCTATTGCTTGCTTACCTATACGGAAGAGCACCGGATGGTTGTTCAGCAAGGATTCGAGACTTACAAGCAGAAAGCCTGAGTGTGAGGGACAAGAGGCTCCGGGAGGTACTACGTAGATTGGGATACGGAAGGCGCACTACTCTTCAGACACTGGGCAGTAAGAGGTTACAAGAAGGAATTCTCCAGGGGCACCTAAACTTAGCTCTCCATGATCCTCACATCTCTCATTCCACTCGTTCAAAAACCCATCTTTCTGCACCTGAGCGTGCTTTGGCACCCTCACCTTACCCCACGGGCGTTTGTGCCGTGCGCCGACATCTGGTGATATCTAATCAGCATCCCCGGGCCAGAAGAAAGGGAGAGGCATGTCTCAGCTATGTAGAATAGAGCCGAGAATAGGCACCTCCCTCCTCCTGTCCGAGACCAGACAGCTACAATTGACGCCGAAACTAGGTACAGTAGGTACTTTAGCTACCACCAATCATCCGGGGAGATCCCGCGAGTCCTATTCTGTCCATATTAGCACCTGTGCATATGCAAAGGGCCGCTCCCGCACGGGATAATTGATGCCCACGGCCTGTCACCCCCGCCACGGGACAGGTCCGTCTCGCCCGCGAAACGCAGCAATGGGTTCAGGAAGCTTGACGGCACCCGAGGACGGCCGGTACGAAGCAGAAGAAACAGAGAAACAGCCCCGAGCGAGAGAGTGATCCTCCGTAAGCACTACCACCCGTCCCGGACTGCCTCAAGTCCGGACATGCACGGGTAGGGCAACGAGAGGCTTGTTATGGATGCGAGGTTGGAACTGTGGGCTGCAGCCTCTAATGCAATACAACCTTGCGTCGATCACCCGCCGCGTGGAGGGCAAGAAAGCGGAGCTCGATAAAGTGGCCGAAACGAAAAGCCCAAGGGCCAAGGGCCAATGTCCATGGCTCCATGGCAACCCTGCCGGGCCGTTAGTGACGTCGGTGTTGATGGGGAGCGGGCTGTCTTGTCTCGGGCCATTTCTTTTCTTTGATTCAACCACCAACGCCAGTCGCCAGCCACGATGTCGGCGCGCCTCGCTCGCCAGCCTCCGCCTCCAGAGGCGCGGTGGCAAGAGGAGCGCCATCCAGCCTACCTGAAGCCACGGCGGGCGGCTCGGCACAGTGCCATGCGAAGCAACACAGTAGCGGGTGGTGATGGTCGGCCCGCAGAGGAGCCTTCGGAGAGCTCTCCTCCCCGTGTCCGACGCGCCAGGGACGGTACGGTACGCGTCGGCGTCGGCGTCTGCGCCTGCGCCTGCCTCTGCGTCTCTTGGTCTCCCTGATCTCGATTCCCGACTTGTCATTTTCGATAGGGTTTCTACTTATGTGCACTTTGAGTAGGCAGGGCGTGGAGAGGCCCGAGCCCCTGGAATGGCATGTCGGTAGTCATGGGGAAGATGGGCTCCTGTGCATTCTTCCTGCGCTGCGGAGCCCTTTCGACAGTCTTCACTCGCGCTCCTCGTTTGCGGGCTTCGGCCAAGGTGAATTTGTTTCTGCCAGCGGCGGCAGAAAGTCGTCCGCTCACGGGCTGGCCTTTTCTTCTGCTCCACGAGGGGGCGTAGGTTACGGCTCGACCATCGGCGAGATCTCGTCACATCTGACGGAAGCTGCCGTCGGGCTTCGTTTGCTGCGCGACCAGCTGCGTTTTGGGCGCCATTCCCGTTACTGTACGCCGTAGGCTACGCCTGGCGCAGTGCCATCCGGGCGGGAGCGCAAATCAGAGTAGAACATGGGACGGCATGACGACTGTGCATTGGATTCCTCGCTCGCCGTTTATGCAGCCTGCACAAACATGGGAAACATGGGAACGCCTCTTGACCCACGCGCGACTCAGGGAAGAAGCGCGGGCAAGCCTCGCTCGTCCCTTATATCCCTCCACTGCGCCGTCCTTCTGCGAAGGGGCGAGACTCGACCGTATCACACTCCCCGCACCACCTCTTCTCCTCCCCCTTGGGATATAGCCCTTCGACCTGCCCCTGGCCGGTCTGATCGACCGCGGTTCAGTCTCCCTTCTGAGCCCCCTCCGTCTGGGAGAGGCCACCAGCTCGTTCACTCTGGGAGGTCTGCTATAAACCGTCCGGGCAGCCGTCATCGAGACTCACATCGCATTTCGATCCTGATCGATCTCTCAACGCATCGCGATCATACAGCACATCACGATCACACAACGCAGGCCCATCGTGATCATCACATCATGGAGTTTACCAACCCTTTCGAGCCCGGCCACCGGGTCAGGGTGGACGCAGACGTCATCGTCCCCTCGTCCGAGAATGCGGTACCGGCGGCTGCGGCGGGCCCCAGGACATCAAGGAAGTCGAGCATGGGCCGGACCAACTTCTCCTATCCCCGGCTCAGCCGCCACGAGTCGAGCGAGAGCCGGTCGTCGGTGACGTCGAGCGGCGCCGCTTCGGCCTCGTCGGTGCCGGGCATGACGGACGCGTCCGACTCGGACCTCTCCTTTGACGACGACTGCAGCTACAACACGTCGGCCAGCGAGCTGTTCGACAGCTTCTGGCCCGAAGATGACAACGGCGGCAAGTCTACCCAGTCCGGTGACTACTTCACCGCCCACCACCACCATCACCACCCGAGAGAGGAGCAGCAACCCCCGCTCGAGGACGACACCATCCGCCTGCCCGGGGCCGCGGTACCAGTACCCGCAGAGCCCATATTCGGTTCCCAGCCTGCCGTGCGGCAGCAGCAGCACATCACACCGCCACGGCCCCTGCTGCCACGCAAGACCCCCGCCACGTACTCGGTCTACCCCAAGACAACGGCGACACCGGCTGTCCAGGCCTCCCGGCTGCCGCACCCACCACGCACATCGTCGCTAAGCTTCGATCCGCCGTCCACGGCGGCCACGCGGACGTCACGCCCCCGCCGCGCCCTCGCGGTTGCGCCATGTCTGCGCACGGCCAAGTCGAGCACGGCGCTCACCTCGGCCACCCGGTCGTCGTCTCCGACGCGGGCGCCGCCGCGGAGGCCGGCTCTTCCCCCACTCCACATCCCGCCGCCGTCGTCGACGCTTCCTCCGCTGCCGCGGGTCCAGCAGCAGCAGCAGCAGCAGTCAAAGTGCCAATCTGCCGCTAAGAAGAGCACGGTGGCGACGGCCTCGCTGCCCGTGTCGCCCGCCTACCCGCCGCCGCCGGTGCCGGAGTCGGTCCTGCAGCTGCTGCGGCCCAGCCGGTCGGCTTTCTACCTCCGCGAAGGGACCGGCGGTGACAACAACGTTTGCCCTACATCTTCTGCTACATCCTCATCCTCCACCGCCCCCCTGGCTCCCCTACTTCTGCCGTCGGCCATCCCGGCACCACCGGCGCCGCCACCGCCGCCACCGCCCCAGCAGCAAGCGGAGGGTGACGAGCCGCAGCATTTGGTGTCCGTATTCGAGTGGGACTCGGACTCGGAGGACGAGCAGCCGGGCCACGAGGCCGCCGGCGGAGGGGGCTTCGCGCGCCGCATCATCGCCCGCGGCCTCCGGCGCGGAAGTCCCGAGCGCAAGGCTAGCGCCAGCGCCAGTGCCAGCGGCAGCGGCAGCAGAAGCAGCAGCAGCGGAAACAGTAGCGGGAGCGCCGCGGTCACGAGCCCGGACGTAGCTCCCGCCGTCGTCGGTGACGAGGCGGGCGACAACGACAACGCGGCACGGAATGAGGATGACAATGCCGCCGTTGTTTCTGGTGGTGGTGGTACTGCTTCGGGTGCTGCTGCTGCTGCTGCTGCTGCCAGATCCGAGAAGGACAGCCGCGGGTCCAGCCTCGCCCGGAAGCGCGGCGGCAGCCTTGGCAAGATCTTCGGCCTGGTACATCGGTGAGGCGCGGAACGACCTACCTACGCGCGGTAGCGAGGAAGAGAGAGAGCGAGAGAGAGAGAGAGAGAAGGAGAGCCAGCGGTGCTTCACGTCTGCTCCTGAGGGCTGGCATTGCTGTTGCTGTGCTTGGCCGTCTACGAAACCTATATGTCTAGGTGACTACAATGCGTCGGTCAGACTGGGGAGCTGGCCTGTCTCTTCGCCACAGAGCCCGATTTTCATCTTTCTATGTCCGCATTGTCCGAGTGGCGAGCCGGGCACTGCCCTGCTCGTGAGGGCACCCGGTTCTGCCTGTATCTACTACTTCCGGTCTTCGTTCCCATTTGTCTATCTACCTGCTCAGCATTGGTGCTGCACTATACTTCGGCGCAAGGATTGGATGGTCCGGGGAGTCTCGTGTATTTGATTTTCGGGTGTGCGTGGGTGTGTACAAAGAAATTCGACCACACGGTCACCCAGGGGAAAGGGGAAAAACAAGGCGGCATGGTTCGGGGGGAATGGGATCAAGACACTGGACAGGAAAACATGAAGCGGACGGGGAATGACAATGGCGCATGTATGATGATAGCGATGCTTCTTCAACGCCCCGGACGAGGCTTTTCCTTTGCAATGTATCATTTCGAGCCACATTCCAGGCCCCAACCACTACAACAACGCGGATGGCCCCCACTGAGCCGGCTGTGCGTCTGGGCCGGAGGGAGTCTGGCAAAAGGGAAAACGGAGGACGCAGTCAGTGTGTTGCTGGGGTTACGATAGCTTATGTACGAGCATGGGAAAACTTCAAGTCAGCAATAACGAAATCTGGTCGATTACATGTTTCGCGCAATACCTACCTTCCTACCTCAGCTACTCGCTCGTTCTAAAGGCGACACACGCTAGAAGTTGGTCGGGGTTGCACTTATCGTGGTGCCCACACCTGATCTACTACCGGTGCCGTACAGTTGAAGAATCCCACCGGCAAGGAACTTAATCGGCCTTGTTCGGCTTCGTCGACAATGGGGACTGGGCTTGTTCATGAACTTCAAAACTCCATTGCTTGCTTGAGCCATATCAGCCCTGAGGTCCTGTACCGGCTAGACCAAGTTGAAGATGGGACTAAGTAGGTCGCGCCAGGAAACCCACGGTCTTGGAGAAACCACCCATTTCCAGTGGTAATATCGAATCGATAGTTACGTGTGAGCTCCTAAGCCTAGAGAACTCTTGTTGATTCCCCTTGGGCAAACGTTCTACCTAGTCACTCAAGATAACGTTCTTCGTCCAGGCTGGCGGGCAAGTGAAGGAGACTACAGCAATTCGACTACCTTTTAGCAGAAGCACGACTGGGCCCCATTTATATCCATACGGTATATGCTCGTAATGATCGTGTGGTTGCCTTGAGAAGGCCATCCCTTACCTAATACATAGGAAGCAGCCACTGCCGCTGTCAGCAGCACTTGCGTGGTGGCATACATGAATACTGAAGTACGGATACTTACGAGGTAGGTATTGTATGGTAGGTACAGTCTACCTACCTTCTTACCCAGACAGCAGCAACGTCAGAGGCGTGATGCATGGCTGCGGTTGGGGAGAAAGCCGTGGTTATACTTCGTACAGAATACGCTGCTCTGAGTGGTTCCCGCAGTGGTGGTAATGCCCAGTTGCCTTTCTAAGCGATGAAGCATGATCATTGGAGCTTCTAATTGGACCATGTGTTTGGTGAGATTCTCTCCGTCTTGGAGTGTTCCCAAGGGAAATATCGCATCTCTGATAGGCTCAGAATCTCCCAGGCCTTCCCAGCATGCTGGCTTCCCACAGCGGGGCAAGGATGCAGCTTGTACATGACTCTAACCCAAGACAGACAAACGGCATTTTGTCACTGGCTATCAGCTTGCCAACGCACTCAAGTGTTTTAATTTTGGCACTCGTCCCTAGTCTCCAAGAACAACACATGTGCACTGTGAGGTCAATGCATCCTGTTCTGTGCTGTAGAACAAGTTTTCAAGAAATAGGCCACAAAATGCAGGAGCTCCCTGGGTCATCAGAGTTGATTGCGTGGGCCGACCTGGACACCAAAGGTAGGAAACATGTACCCAAGAGGAGGAGCCATCACTTACATAATAGCTTCATGATACTATGGGATTCCCCAGGTTGGGACTCAACGGGCCATCTCAACTCTGGACGCTTGAATGGTAACTATAACAGTAGCACAAGCAGAATTGCTAGGTGCCCAAAGGCAATACTAAGGTACTACTAGTATCATGTTTTTCCAGTTAGACAGCAGCAATAGAATCCCTGGTGGTACAGGCAGGCCGAGGAAGGTCCAAAGCCTGGCCCGTGCGCGTGCGGCGCTAAGCCTGCAGTACCTAGCGTCTCGTTGCCAGCACAGCTGCTCGACACCGCCGTTCTCTTTTCATCTCAACTCTTCTGCGCCGAACTCTGGAGCTTCAAAACACCAAGTTGGTGAGCCATTGAGTTGCAACCATGCTGTCGCCGCATCAGGCTTGACAGCCTGAGGGGTTCCGCCCTTGGACCCGCCTACCACTGCTGCCAATCGCCAACGACTGGCAGCCGGGCCTGGGCTGCAGTCAGTGCTGCAGTGCCAGTGATGCGGCTTAGGGCTACCTCTCCCACCAGGGCAACGGGCAGAAACGAAAACAAATACGCAAGAGAAGACCGGAAAGCCATGAAAACATCTAGGCCATCCGCTTCGCCCCTCAGTCTGCTGCTACAAACGCCCTAGAAGCTCAAAACTTGGTTCCGCGAGCCGCGTCTACTGGCACCACGGGACACCAGCCACTTCAATATTGCGTCGCATCCCAACCTCGCGTTTTCGCACGCCTTTTCCGACGCCGCGCGGTCTTCCCCTGCATCTGCGTGATACCTCCACTGCTCACCAGCAAGTTTCCCTACACTTTCACTCGCAATTCCACCGATACCCCTACGCTCTCAGCTCACCACGCGAGTGGTGCCTGTTCACATTGTCTTCGCCGTCTTTTGACCGATCTGGAACGAGGGCGACCGCCGCCGCCAAGTTGACGCGATCTAATCCCACCACTCCAATTTACGACCGTTACGACGTGAACGCCATTTCCCTTTCCACCCCAGACCAGCGCCAGCAGCACAGCAAACCCACCCCTCCCTCTCCTTCACTACCTGCGACCGATCCGCGATCGACCCCAGTATCTCAGCGTCGGTTGCGCCGTACCCCCAATTTCTCGGCTTCTCCAAGCCCGCACTCAGAGCAACGTCAGACTCGCCCGTCCTTCGGCCGTGTCACTGTTGCTCCAGCTCTTGGTGGCCGCTACGTCCTCGCTGATGCTGAGCCCAAGCAGCAGCCAGATCGCCCCAGACCTAGACGCCAGCTTTCCCAAGGGAATCTGAGTGGCAGTTCCTTGGCCACTTCGTCACGCCCATCCTCTCTACACCGCCAAGCTACCCACGCCTCCCTTGATCCGAACAGGACCGAGTCGCAACCAGTCGCGAGAATTTCCAAGCACACCCACAGCGCGATCCTATACGCGCTCGAAGAAGGACTGCGCGGGCCCAAAAAACTTTCCGACGACCCAGTCGAGTTGTATGCCCAAATGGCTGATCTGATGGGAGGCAGAGGCCCGCCCACCTCCAATGGCAATGGCGCTTCAGCGAGGCCCACGACCGCACGTGCTGCCGTCGGGTCTCCTTCGGGCATTAGAGGCCCTCGCGCGATCATGCAGCAACGCCAAGCGCGGGAGCAGAAGCGACAAGAGGACCGTGAACGGCTAGAGAGAGAGCACGCAGCACAGGAGATTCGTCTGCAGGAAGAAGCCCTAGAGCAAGAGGCAGAGAGAAGAAGTTTGGAGAGAAGACAGGCAGGGCATCAAGCAGCCATAGCCTCTGCTGTTGGCGCTGTTGGCGCTGGTCAGGCTGACACCATGCTGCCCCCTGGCGTGGAGAATTTCACACGAAGATACCCTCCTCCTCGCCAACCAGTCGATGACGGTGGCCGGACCGCGGAGCCTCCTAGAGAAACAGGTGGTCGGACGCAAGCCTCACACATCCCAGGTCACGGGCGATCGGCTTCGGGTCCAGCGCAAGACGTCCCAGGTCGCGGCGCTGCCGCCGCTGCTTCCTCTGGCAAACAGGCTCAATCCGGCGATCTGAGTGCGTCGATGAACCGGGGTAGAAACTCGTTCCCACACGCATTTGAGCGGTGGGAGACCTTGTCTGCCCATTGGGAGGGACTCACCAGCTTCTGGATCCATCAACTGGAGCAGCGGGCGGCCGAGATCGACAAGGACCCTCTTGCCCAGCAATTGTCTCGACACGTCAACGATCTCTCAACAGCGGGCTCTAACTTATTCCATGCTATAGTAGAGCTGCAGCGAGTGCGAGCCTCTTCGGAGCGCAAGTTCCAGCGCTGGTTCTTCGAGGTTCGAGCCGTTGAAGAACGCAGCAAGGAGATCAATGGCGAGCTCAACAAGATGCTTGATGCTGAACGAGCGAGCCGAGACACTGCAGTGCGCGAAGCCTATGAGCAGGGACAGGGAACGTCTAAACTCCAGAAGCAGATAGCGGAGCTGCGCAAGGAGCTGTCTATCTCTAAGGAGGAGGCGCGCCGTGCCTGGGAAGAGCTGGGCCGAAGGGAGACTGAGGAACGGGCTCGAACCCTTTCTCTTCAGCAGGGCTTGCCCACCATTGTCGGCGGCGTTCAGGTTGTGCCCATGACGCAGAGTGTCAGCCGAGACAACAGCCAACGAGATCCTCGTTATTCTCAGGCTGAGTCGCCCGATCTCACGCAATCACCGACGCCTGGTGCCCGTTCCGAGTATGCGCAGGCTCCTCCGGCTCAGACATCCTCGACTTCTGCTGGTGGAAACCCCACTTTCCAAACTCCGTCTCACGTCCAACACCAGCAGAGCTATGGTTCCGAGGGTGACTACAGTGAGGGTGAGTTTATTCCTGACGCACAGTTGATGACCCCACTTGGCGTACCTCTTTGGAATGATGCTGACAGACTCGCAGAAGAGTTCGAGACCCCGGCAACACAACCTGGTGTGTATCAACCGGTTGGAGGTCGCCTCGAACAACCTCATTCGGCTCCTGACTACAGCGGCTCTGGGTACTCGGTTCCCGGCTGGGATGAGATGCAGAACCCACGACACCACCATCCCACGCGCCTTAGCGACGTGCTCGAGGAGGAGGAGGAGCGGAGTCGCACGAGTGCGAGCCAGGTCAGTCGGCCCTAGGCTCCATGGACAGCTGCGATGTTGTATCGTCCACCTAGCGGAATTCCGCCGACTCCCGCAAACCTATGGAACGAGACCAACAAATCGCTCGCTTCGGATGACTTCGGCCATTCTCGCAACAGCGAACTACTGGCGGTTCTTCGGGCTGCTACTAATAACCCGGCTGGGATATCTCAGCCTGTCGGATTTTGTATGGGAGACTTTTTCTCTTGGCCCTTTCACCTCAAGAGTGAGGGCATTCGGATCAGAGGCGTACTGCGGGCATGGCGAAAAATAGACCGACCGGCATTATACCTTCTGTCGCGGTGAGGCGTTGCAAGCATTGGCCGAAGGTCGGCCGGCGAGAAACGGATAGGCGAGCATGCAAGTGACAGCATTTCGGCAGCATTTGCGAGGCATGGCTGGCATCGCGCATTGTGTTTTCATCCCCTCTCTTCACTTCGCCTCGTTCACCTTTCCCAGTCGTCGACACATGCGGGAACCGACGAACGAGCTCGCGCCTCTTTCTGGAGGATGCAGAAGGGAGAGGATCCGGCATTTGAGGGCTCACGTGCACCGCATGAGACCAGCATCGGGGTCTTTTTTGAGGAAAGAAAGGAAACTGTGGGAATAGATCAGACAGACAGAGTGGCTCGGACGCCATATTTGTAGATACCAGAATAGTAATACAAGTCACCGAAAACCATTCTTTCCGGCCGCGTGTTGATGTACATACATTCCAGAGCATGACAGGCGCACACCAGTGATGTGCCTGATTGGCAGCGCGTCACATTCCACGTCCGGCTTCCTCATTCCATCCATGGAGGGGAGGCGGGCCGAGGGATGGACTGGACGGATAATGTACCAGTGAGCCCGCTCTGATGTGGCTGAAGCTGCCACTTGAGGCGCATGTCCATTCAGTCAGTAAAGTCTACCTTATGTAATCAACCCCGGATTGGACGGGACGCAGGCCTGGCCTGATTGGAAGCTGGAGCTCCGAGGTGACAACTTCGTCCGGCTCGGCAAATTCTACACACGACCAGCGACGTGCCCGAACCACCACCGCAGAAGCCATGTCACGAACTTTTGCAACGTCGCAGCAGACGCTGCTACTACGCATCCTGCTGCGGACGCAGCCACGACCGCAGCAGCAGCAATGTCGGCGCCTTGCCGCGGCCCCGCGCACACTCACGACGGCCAGCCCGTTGTCGTCGACCCGGCGGCCCTCGGCCGGCACGACGACCGCCGACAAGACCTCCGCGACCACCAATAGCGGCAGCACGCGGCCGTGGCGCGGCGCGGACGGCGGGCAGCGGCGCACCAAGACGGCGCGGACGGTGGAGGAGGCGCGGCACCGCACGCGCGTGTCGGGCCCCTTCTCGTGGCGCGCGGGCGTGCTGTTCGTGGCGGCGGCGGCGGGGCTGACGTGGTACTTCGAGCACGAGAAGGAGCGCATGCAGCGCCAGCGCACGGCCGAGGCGGGCAAGAGCATCGGCAAGCCGCTCGTGGGCGGGGCCTTCGAACTGACCGACACGGAGGGGAGGCCGTTCAGCAGCGATGACCTGAAGGGCCGGTATAGCTTGGTGAGTAGTGGAATGGTGGCCTCTTACCCCCAACCCCCACTATCTATTCTACCAGAATGGGCTACAAGGGAGACGATGTTGCGGGCGCGCGCGATGAGCGGATGATGTGTGGACAGAGAGAGGAAGCTGACTGGGGCCGTGGACAGATCTACTTTGGCTTCACGCACTGCCCGGACATCTGCCCGGACGAGCTGGACAAGATGGCGCGCATGTACGACCTGGTGGAGGGGTCGAAGCAGGCGGGCAAGCTGCTGCCCGTGTTCGTGACGTGCGACCCGGCGCGCGACGACCCGGCGACGCTGAAGAAGTACCTGGCCGAGTTCCACCCGGGCTTCCTCGGGCTCACGGGCACGTACGAGGCCATCAAGGACATGTGCAAGGCGTACCGCGTCTACTTCAGCACGCCGCAGCACGTCAAGCCGGGCCAGGACTACCTCGTCGACCACAGCATCTACTTCTACCTCATGGACCCCGAGGGCCACTTCGTCGAGGCCCTCGGCCGCCAGCACAGCCCCCAGGAGGGCGCCAAGATCATCACCGACCACATGTCCGACTGGCGCGGCGGCTTCCGCCGATAGATAAAGGGAGGCGGCGGCGGCGGCGGCGACTGTGGGCCGGAGAGTGGCCATCGAAGGGTTTTGAACTCTGGGTACTGCTTATCGATGAAAAGGGGGCAGTGATGGGGGACAGCTGATAGCTGTGATTGTACTTGGTATTGTGACACTACTTGTAAATTCAACAGAATGGCGGAGTTACAGAGTTGAACGGATCCCCTCTCCTAACCTATCGCTCAGCAATGTTCCCGAGCTACCTTATGAATGAACACGTGTCTTATTGCCCCCACGAGTAGAATGGTATTTGAATCAACATCTATGCGAATTCAGGAAAGGAGCCGGGGAGGTGAAGGAAAGTTACGAGCTCGATATTTCCAAGTGATGCTGCCGATAAGACTCGGCGATAAGGTCTCCTTATCGGTTATCGTAAGGAGCTCAAGTCAAGCTCTCCACTTCGCGGCCGGACCTCACTCCATCCTGTCGGGCCTCTTCCCGCTCTCACCTGAGGCCAGACAACCACTAAGTTAGCCCTCAGCCGGCACGAGCAATGATATAACCATAGTTCCGAGGCCTTGCTCCCCCTTAAGTTCCCTCCCATCCCCTCGCCTGTGCTCCTCTCGCCTCTCTCTACACAGCATGGAGGCGTTCCGCCCCGGGGCGGCGCTGCTCCGCCGAGGCGCCCCCTCCTCCTCCTCCTCCTCCGCCGTCGCCGCGCGCCTCCTGGCCGGCAGCAGCGGCTGCTCGCTCTCACCCGCGCGTCCGCGCTGCTGCTCCCGCTCCACCGCTCACGCCGCGGCCGGCCTGTGGTGGCGGCGCGGTGGTGGTGCACCGCGTCGATCGCTGATGCAAAAGACTGCTGAGAACCCCGGCGGCACCCTGTGGGGGAGGAAGGGGATGCCGCAGTTCGCCTTTGCGTTTGAGTAAGTCTTCGGTTGTGCGACGCCCGAACCGCCCGCCCGCCCGCCCGCCCGCCTTGCTGTCTGTCTGTCTGTCTGTCTGTCTGTCTGTCTGTCTGTCTATCTGTCTCAGAGAGAGAGAGAGGGAGAGAGGGAGAGAGAGAGCGAGCGCTAACGTAAATGACAGCATTGATGGCGTTCTGCTGCACCAGGCGAAGCCGATCCCCGGCGCCACGGAGACGCTGCTGGACCTGCAGAAGCGCGGCATCCCTTTCATCCTGCTGACCAATGGCGGCGGCAAGCACGAGTCGGAGCGCGTGGCCGAGCTGAGCGCGAACTTGGGCGTGCCGCTGACGACGGACAACTTCGTGCAGAGCCAGTATGTCCTTCTGGGCCTTCTTGCTTCCTTGTTCGCGGGTTGAGCAAATCTGCATTTCGATTTTCCAACGCTCCTTCAATACAGGGGGGCCTTCGTTGGAAACCAACCCAGGACAAGTGTATGCCAAGACAAGTATATGCTAACTCGGGGGATGCAACAGCACCCCGTTCCAGGAGCTTCTCGAAGACCATAAAAAAAAAACATCATTCCATGGTCGACCCCAGAAGGTCAGGGGCCTGCGGAACCAGACCGTGCTGGTCACGGGCTCGGACCCGGCGAAGGCGCGTGAAATCGCCTACGCCTACGGCTTCGAGAGCGTCGTCATCCCCGCTGATGTGCTGGCCGCCTATCCGACCATCTACCCCTTCGACCCCGTCATGGCCTGGACGTACGCCCACACAGCGCGTCCGCTGCCCGTCGACGCCGCAGGCAAGCCTCGGCCTATCGCCGCCGTCCTTGTTTTCAACGACCCACGCGATTGGGCGCTCGACATACAGCTAATCATAGATGGTGAGTACTCAAGTCTTTAGATTTTGCCTCCACTACCATGTATTTTCTTGCTTTGCCTTCCCTGCTCCTGGCTGTGAAACTCCTACTTCTCACACATGAGCCGGAGCTTCTGAATTGTGACCAACCCTTCCAAGATATGGGCCTTTTTTGATTGACATGTCGCAGTGATGCTATCTAAGGACGGCGTGCTCGGCACCCGCCAAACTCCTCTTCAGCTGAAGCAACAACCTGGCCTGTACTTCTCCAACCCTGACGTTATTGTATGTTGCTCCTAGAACCATTTGCTTCCCTTGTCTTGTCTCCCCGTCGTCCTAGAGATCTTGATCCTTTGTATAAGGCCCCTATTTTGGGTTATTATAGAGTCCCTCCCGTATTGAGTACCTGATTACTAACTCCGAAGGTGTGTTAGTGGAGCGCGGCATATCCGTTCCCGCGTCTTGGCCAGGGCGCCTTTAAGGCTGCCGTCAAGGGCGTCTGGCGCTCGCTGCTGAGACCCACCCCTTCGGACTCGGACCCTGATCTGCACCACATCCAGTTTGGCAAGCCTCACACCGTAACGTACCGCTACGCTGAGCGTGGTATGCAGCTATTTTTTCCGGTTTCCCCACGTTCCAAGGACTCACGCCCCCCACCCCCCTCCCTCCCTCCACCCCTAATGATTGATGACGAGTCCCAACCCCAGACTGGAAAGCGATTCACTGACTCGAGTCTCCTTGAAAAGTGCTCGAGGCGTATCGCACCAAGATGTTCAAAAAAGAGCAAGCGGTAGGCGACGAATCTGCGCCGCCGCCGCTGCGTCGCATCTGGATGGTCGGCGACAACCCCGCCAGCGACATCCGGGGCGCCAGGCGAGCGTCGAAGCGCAACGTTTCCGAGGGCACCGGCCTCAACTGGTTGTCGGCGCTCGTGAAGACGGGGGTCTACAGTGACGAGATCGAAGAGCCGAGACCGGGAGACACGTTCAGACGCGCGCCCCACACGGAGGCCGACTTCGTCGCCGCCGATGTGCGCGAGGCCGTCGAGTATGCGCTCCACCGGGAGGGGCGGTTGTAGGTTGGCCCAGACTGTCTTGTTCTTTTTCTACAAGACTCAAAGCAAGAAAAGAGAAGGAAAGAGAATAGGAAAGGCTTGAAAAGGGACGGGCCGCTTTCGTCTATCTCATCTATCCTGCGCGGGGTCGGGGGGTGCGAAGAGAGGGAGGCTCGCTCGATGCGAATGCGTGCGTCCCTTGTTGCGCGGAAGGGTGCGGAACCGACGGGGGCCTGGCGCAGCTAGCTTTGCGTATGAGAGGCAGGAGGCGCGAGATAGAAAGGTAAGTACTAAGGTAGGTAAGTAGAGATAGAAGGAGGAAGAAGCAAGAGGATCGCTGCCCTCAAGGCTTTGGTCAGCAAGACGGGCTCGGGACTGTATTGGGTATACATACATAGTACATACGCATACTTAGTCTACTTGTGTATATCTACAACAAGTTACTCCAGAACCCTAAAAAAACTATACAGGACCTCTTCAGAGATCAGTACCGCACTGCCGCTTGGGGACGGGTCGGGGTAGATACGAAAAAGGGGACCGGCAAGGGGGGAGAGGGGAGTGCTGGGGTGAGCCGGGGGAGGAACGGGAAAGGGGGGGTTGCATGGAAAGTGACCCTTCCACGAGCCTCTTTTTTGGGGGGGGGGGGGGGAGGGGGGGGGGGGAGATAAGAAGTCAAGATAGTCTCGTAGATGTCGTTGCGAAAGTGCAGTCAGTTCCCCGTCCACTCGCTCGGGTTAGCGGGCCGTTGGCTTGAGTGACCGGATCGTGAGGATTGCTTGCAGACCTCGCGGCCGCGGCCGGGGGCCTCATGGGCCGCTTCGGCGAAGCCACCAACCAATGCTCAGTCGGTCAGGTAGATACTAGGTAGATAGATGGCGCGTCAGTATAATTTGGCGAGTTTTTTTTGCATTCGACGTGCGCTTCCTGTCCTGCGACGGCAGATAGCCTACTACTTTCTTAATCTGTACAGCGTTCCATCCCGTTCCGCTCTGCTTGCGCGCGCCGTCAAAACCCGAGAGACAGGAGTCCGATATCGATTCTAGAGGCATGGTCCAACATTGATTTACCCCCCCCCCGCACAGGCCACCCTTCCGTCCATCCAGCCGAATTGTTTTCCAGCCAGGCGATTTTCCAGCCAAATGGTTCAATTATCCAGCCAAATGGTTATCCAGCCAAATGATTTTCCGTGCCAAGTTGCTAAGAAATGTTTAGTAGTCCAAGATCTTCAGCTTGCTTCTCAGATCTTCCGGGAGGTCTTCCAGCTTGACGAGCCCGCAGGACACGCAGTCGCCCCAGAAGAACATGGCCCGCTCCTGCGCGTAGCGCAGATAGTCGAAGGCCTCCGGGTCTCCCGCCTCGTCGTCCGCCCTCGCGGCGTCGGAGCCGCGCTCGATGATGTCCTCCATCGTGGTGGCTTCGGGGTCGAAGCCCGGGATGGTGGCCTGCATGATGCCCCAGGCGACCCACTGGGCGCTGTTGAGGGGACGCCACAGCCGCGTCTCCTCCATCAACTGCCTGATCTCCGCGTCTGCCTGCTCCTGCTGCCGGGCCTCCTCTGCCTTCCAGCCCCCTGGCGGTACCCGGGCGTCAAGCATAAAGTCAAAATCAGAGCTGGCGGAGGCAGTAGACATTGGGTCCAACGAGGGCGTGCCGGGTGCCACGTCCGGCGTGGCCAGAGGGGTGAGGACGGGTGTCGCTGCACCTCGATGGGGGTGCTCAGGTCGATGGGTTACATACGCCGTGATGAACCGGCGCTGCTCTTGGGGACTCGGGTATTTCGAGATATCGCACGCAAATGAGGCCTCCTCATCGTGGTAATTGTAGCACCACTCCGTAAACTGGTTGGCAAATTCAAGGCCTCGAACATTGGCAGCAGCATATTCGAAATCAATGACGACGAGCTGCTTGTGCTGATAGTTCGGCATAAGCAGTGGCGATTTCTTGTCATCGGGTCGAACACGGAGAATGTTGCCATACTGAGTCTACGAAATGGCGTTAGCTTCGTTCATCGAGGATGCAAGTTGCTACTCACATCGTTGTGGGCGAACACCAGATGGTTCCGAATGATCTTGGAGTCTCCATGGTATCGGCTAATCAAGAATCGCCGATACTTGTCCACCATGGCCTTGAAGTCAGGCCACGCGGTGCCGCATATGAGACCGGACTCTTTCCATGTATCAGCCGAATTTCTAATTGGGCCCGAGTTACCAGAGAGCATCTTGTGATCTAAGAACGTGATTGCCCGCGACACTCTGTCCAGCCAATTATCCCAGTTGTTCCACACTGCAGGCCCGCCGATTCTTTCCTCGTCGAGCACCTCTATACCGTCGTGTAGCTCTCTCATCCGCTTCGCGATCTGAACAGAGGTGTCCGGATCCCTGAGCTCTTCTGCTGTTAGAGGACTTGCGTTCAAGTACTGCTCGAAGCGGCCATTTTGGAAAGTTCCAAGCAGGCGAGGTCCGATCTTCTTCCGTGAGAGCCGCCGTAGTACGCTCAGCTCGTTCTCCCGATCGATGATGTGTTCGACTTGGGGACCGTAAATCCTCAAGAGCAACTTCGCCGGGTGCCTTCTGCTGCCCTCGGTCTTGCCCGTCATGTCCTCGGGCGGAAACACAACGTAGACGGCATTTGTCAGAGCTCCGCTGAGGCGCTCGACAGCGATGGTTTCACCGCTATCCAAGGGGACGCGTCGCCATCCCTTCAGTCTGAGCGTATGTGCCAGTCGGATGATCTCATTCTTGAAAAAAATCCAAGCCTGACGCTCGTTGTCGTCTTTGCGGGACGGAGTTGAGGCGCTGTCGTCAGCAACGGAAGCTTGCCCCCCCAAGTAGCTAAGCGTCTTGGTGTTGTCCAGCACTGCGTCACAACTGGGAACCAGTACATCCCCGTCTTGATATTCGGTATCGGAAGAAGCAGTGCGTTGAAGGTGGGACAGCCTTCTCGATGGCTTCTTAGCGGCCCTTGGAATATGATGAGGAATGCCGCTGAGGCCCATGTGGCTCATAGTATCATCTATGATGCGCTGGAGGCGATCCAGAGACACGTCGCTAGACTGAGAATCAGGAGAGTAGGGTCTCGACAAAGAGGCAACTTGGGCCTCTTCTCCTTCGGTGACATGCTTCTGCGAGTGCCGTCTACTCGGATGCCTTATGCGTGACTTCCTAGTGTGCTGCTTAGTGCGCTCATGTTCGACCCATTCGGCAACTTGGGCAATGAACCTCTCGGCTCTGGGATGCCGATGGTGATGAGTTCCGTCCTGCGACTGCAGATGGGGAGACTGGTTACTGGTGCTACCACTAAGGGCCTCCAGGCTGGCCTGGCTACGGAGTGAGGCCCTGGAAGAGCCAAAGGTCTGAGGAGCCGGCCGTCCACTCAGTCGCCTGGCCAGGCCGGCGGAGTACTGTCTTCTAGGCAGTGTCTCCTCAGGGCCGGGCGGCTCTGGTACGGGCTCAGTGATCTGTACAGCTGGGTTTATGTAAGCGGTGTCGTCTGAAAGCTGAGTGGTAGGGACAAATGACGTGCTCGGGCCTTGGGTCGGACTGCTTCCCAACTTGGTTCGCCTTAGCTGCAGGAACTTGCCTACGATTTCCCTAGTCCAAGATCTGAGATTTGAGTGAAAGTGAAAGTGAGAGTGAGTGAGAGAAATCAGATATAAGAGAGATGAAGGCCCGGAGGAGCGACCTGTGCAAGAATGCGTGCAAGTATATGACAGAGGGTCTCCAGATTATCACGAACCTTTGGAGCTCGCGCCCCCGTTCATGTCGGGCGTTCTCTCGCCATCGTCTTCCTGCTTCATGGCGGATCGAAGGGGCAGCGTCTCGCCAGAGACGCTGGGGGCGGGTGACATGATGGGCAAATTTTCACGGTGGGAAAGGATGAGATGAAGAAGGTGTAGATGAAGGCAGTGCTACACTTGGGGGCCACGTTATCGGAGTCGGTGTGAAGCACACAGCACAAGTGGCACAGTCACAGGCTGGATGGAATGCGGATGATAGAGAAAAAGGTCGGAGGTGCAAGGAACGGATTCGCCCCCTGAGCTGCCTGCGACTAGCGCGTGGGTGTGCGATAAGCCTGCAGCTACTAAGCCGATACCGCAGTAGTCTGCCTGGAGGTAGACAGTACTTGCCCAACGCGAGCTCGATACTACTGGGCAGGGCAGGTGCTAGTAGGTCATCATCTCATATCAGCCATACAACCAGTATTGAGTAAGTTGTTCGTAAGTAGCACGAAATGCGCAAAACTAGGCAGCTTCGACCACTGCACCCCCCGCATGCACAATGAGTGAAACGACCTTTCACGGGTGCATGCAGTGGCACGTGGCCCCCTGCTCATGACGTGGGTGCAATGGCCCGTACCCTGCCGCAGCCTGCCGCAGCCCAGAGCCCAGGCTAAGTAAAGGACCGCTAGTCTTGTACTGGGCTAGGCTTATTCTTATTCTCACCAATCAGCAGGCTCTTTTCTTGCTGTACCTCGAGATCGACCTGGCTAAAGAGATATAATGCGGCTGTTTGATACGCGACAGGTGGTCGATTATTTCCGCCTGTACTCCGTACGAAGCACATGACCGCGTTGTCCGAGCCCTTGGGCCCCCCAGTAAAGCTGTCAGCTAAAACGGGACATCCTAGCCTTTACACCTCCCTTCGGCTTGCGACGTGCAACGACACCTCAACTCTCCATGAGCGATGAAGCTCTTCCGCCTGTGAGATGCGACTATCGAGTTGACACCTTGGCTTTCCCAGACTTGTCCCAGCTAGGACACCAATACTTCATCCAAGTACTACCAGCTATCACCTACCCATACAGGCAACGGTGTCAATTTTACCTGAGCCATGAAGTAAATGAGCCAACTGATATGGACACTTATCTCCTTTTCACTGTACAGAAACATATGGCCCAGACGGGTTCTTCAAAACCGAAGCCCCGAATAGGAGATGGAACTCATTCATCTTACAGGGCCAAGCAGTCAAGCCCTCACTGCTGGAAGAAGAAGGTATTCAGGGTTTCAGCCATAATGATTGCTTTGCGGCTCGTGTTCTGGGATCCTCCGGTCGGTCTGCTATTTGGGCAGGAGAGTCAGCATAATCTCATTCTACCAAACCTTGTTGTTTGCATCGCCAGAAACGCCCACGGCACAGATGCATGAAAACCTACCTGGTTCGTACCCCTTGAAAGATTGCGCAGGGCTCACACAGGATATGCAGGTTGCCATTGGCCAGTGATCAGTGATAAGGAGATCCCTTCGCGGGTACGGAGTATTTCTTCGCTTGTCAATCATGTCGGGTCGCTTGTGCTTCAGGGACGCCGCTCAGATAAACTGCGTGTGTTCACTTCCACATCGCAGAAACCAGTGTTGTGAGCCAGGTGGCAGACAAAAATGAAGCGGTACGAACCATCACACATGGACACGTGTCTTTGGTGAGACGTTCGAGATACTCTCCCACGCCATCTCAAGCGCTCTCGACCATCTCCTCCATACCGTACACGTAAGAATCGACCCCTGACATCTTGGTTGTTAAAAATCTAGTACCGAAAGGCAGACAGTCTCAACGAGCACCGACCCGCCCACCTCAAAAGGTACTTGGCTGAATCCCCGTTCTGTCTACGGTCCTAAGGATATGAGTCGTTCTCTTCGTGAAGGGCCTGCATCCTCTTGTCGTCATAATTGAAGACACATCAGCATGGCATCTAGTGTCAAAGCCCGCACACAGTTACGCTGAAACTGATATGAGACGGAAAATACATGTTTGAATCTGCGGGAAGCTCTATAGGGCGCATCCAATCTGAGACAGCTTGATGTCCTACCCGGCCTTCCCGACTTCATTTGAGCCGTATCAAAGACCACGTCGCTCAAACAAACTTCATCAAACAAATCTAGCAACCTTGGCCGATACTCGCCTATATTCGTTCATCTCGTCATCCACAACCGCCCTGAGCCGCCCCTCCTTCCCGGTACACACTTCCACCCCATCCGGCCTTCTTCCTTTTCGGCCCCGCCGCGCCCTCACTCACTCGCATCACTCGTAGAAGACCAGGCAGCGGACCTCGATGCTCTGCCGGCCCGGCGCGCCCGCGGGCGTCGCCGGGTCCTCGAAGGCCGAGTGCGGCGTGTTCAGCGCGATGCCGGGGCGGCCCGCCGGCTCGCCCTCGCCCCACGAGTCGTAGCACTTGAGCAGCAGCACCTCGTCGGGCGTCATGTCCTTCTGGTAGTAGAACCGGTGGCAATCGCTGGGCATCAATCCCACTGAGTCGAGCGGCACACGCGTCAGCAGGCTCGTTTTCTACTCATCTCATCCCATCTCACCAGGTGGTGTGAATGATACGGGTAGTGTTGATGAAACTTACTCGTCGTCCCCTTCACCTCGTACCCCTCCGGGACCTCCCTGGTGCCCCCCTCCTTCCTGGCCAGTTTCTTCCATTCCGCGTCCGCCTCTCCGGCCTCGGCGGCCTCCTTGGGGTACAGCAGGTCGACGGGCATGAAGTCCTCGGGCAACGTGGAGCGCCAGTCGAGGACGGCGAGCGGGAAGTCGGCGGCGGGCGCGGCGAGGGGCCGCCAGACGTTGACGATCTGGTAGCGGGCGCCCGGCGCCAGCAGCGACTCGGCCTCGGCGGCGTCGGGCACGTGGCGGCGCACCCGCGTCGCCGCCGCACCCGGCGTCTGGTCCACGTGCACCTGCTGCACGGGCCCCCGCGGCGCCCCCTCCACCAGACGCCGCCGCACCGTGTGGTCGAAGATGACCACCTTCTTCACGCCGCGCAGCTGCTTGCGGAGCTGTATGTTTGCGAAATGGAAAAACATTAGCATATGAGTCGGTAATTACTTACCTACCTGGGGGTAGGTCAAGTAGACAGCTATTTCGTGGTGGGAAAAGAGGGAAAAGGGGGGGAGGCGAGCCAAATAAAGGAGAATGGCACGGGGCCGAGGGGGCATTACTGACAATCGCCTCGACGTCGGGGTAGTAGACCTCGCGCACGGCCTCGTCGTCGTCGAGGAAGCGCTCCGTCGCGGCCAGGGGCGCCCGGTGCACGGAGAAGCCGCCCGTGTCGGTGGTGAACTCGCCGTCGGCGGCGCGGAGGTCGTACACGGGCCGCGCCCGCTCCGTGATGGCGAAGGAGCGGTCGCCGTTGTCGACCTTGGTCCACAGGCCGGCCCGGGCCCCGACCTCGGGCGGGTCCATGTACACGAACTTGCCGGACGTCTCCGTCGTCGTCGTTGTTGTTGTCGTTGTCGTGGACATGGTCGCGGTGTCTGCTGCTGGCTGATATAGAGCACTGGCGATCAAGAATCGGCTATATCAAGTGATTTCGTGCACCGGATATATGTCGTTCTCTGCTGTCTTGGAGCCGAGAAGGGGTGCTGACAAGAGTTGTCAAGGTAGTGGCAAGTAGTGGTGGCGAGGTGCCTGTAGGTGGTGG
The DNA here is from genome assembly GCA_022539325.1 of Xylariaceae sp. FL0804. NCBI lineage: Eukaryota > Fungi > Ascomycota > Sordariomycetes > Xylariales > Xylariaceae > Xylariaceae sp. FL0804. Next base: position 1,825,674 of record JAJKLG010000006.1, on the reverse strand, counting down.
TGGTGGTGGTGGTAGTGTTGATGATCAATAGCCGGGTGAGGGGTAGGAATCCGTATGCCGGTACTCGAGGGGAGCTGATAGATCCGTGTTATCCTATATAGGTGCTGTTGCCGATCGAACTGCAGATGTAAAATAATAGCTACCGGTAGTCAAGTGCCAGTCGTCAGCTTTTTATATATTATTCTGGCGGCCATGCGATTTCGAAGCAATTGCGCCATCGCGTCGACGCCCATTTGTAATCCTCGACAACCGCCGGCCCAATTATTCAACTACAACTTATTACTAATCGGCAAACGACGACAGCAATTGGAGTATAGTAGTACGACTTTTCTCCGGCGTTTCCTTTCGAAAAGTCTTCGAAAAGTCACCGAGCGGGTTGATGTCTGCTTCAATGTCGGCGACTTTTAGGTATACCCTGCTTCCACAAGTACTTCTTGGCAGGGGAGTTACCGCACCCGGACCCACGGTGGACCGGTGTCACTATGACCCGGCGTTGACGATGCGGGCCGGCCCCGGCTGCGTGGCCGGGTTGGGGTAGGTAACTTTTCCCCCCGCGTCCAAGATCAAGCAACAGACAGCTCTGGCATTGTGTAATCCGTATCCGTATCCGTATGAGGGCTTCCCGCGCTCCGCGGCACACGGAGCCGATGACAGAGCAATCACGTCCCTCACACCCGATGAGAGCACCCTTGACGTGGCGGCTTCCTCCCAGCGGCTCACCTCGCTATATTCCGCGATGGCTCGGCCCGGCCGCGGTTCAAGTCAGTCGTTCTGGTCTGGACATGTCATATAGAGTCGGCCACTGTCACATAGTTCGGAGTGGTGGTGGTGGTGGTGGTGCTTGAGGAGCAAGAGTTCCAAGTTGCATCATCTGCGTACTTGAGTTATCAAAGTAGTATCTAAAGTATACTTACTTACCAAAAGTCTCCGGTAGGTCCCACCCGAGTAATTGGTGGGACCCCTAACGGAGACTTTTGGTGAGTGAGTGTATCAAGAGAAATGCCGTCTTCGCGAATAGCCCTTTCTCGCCTGCTGGTGGTTCTCTAGCCCAGAGAAAAGAGAAAACGACAGCAAGCACAGGCAGGGGCATCGGCAGAATCGGTACCGGTATGCCCTGATCAACAGAATAAGAACAACACTGCTGCTTTCTCGAACGGATGAAAATAAATCGTCCCTCCTCGAGATCGTGAGACCTCCCAGCCTTCGCGTATGTTTCGTCATGACCAGTGGGTAAGTACCCTTCTCCCTTTCTTTTTTTCCCCATATACGAAGTAGAGACAATAACGTAAGCCGTCAAACGTGAGGGTGACGTGACACAAAAGTCATGTCATCCTGCGCACGACCACCCCAGCCGCCGCAAAAGTTGCGAATGGAACCGACGAAAAATCGAGGTAGAAGGAGGAGGAAAACGAAAGCAGAAGAGAATTGAGAAAAAAACCAAAAAGAGAGAGAACCCAACGCCGTTCGGAATTTTTTCAAAAGCATGAGCCGTGAGGCTAACCCCTCTTACCCAGCCAGCCAGCCGTGAGGCTCTTCACCAATCTTTTTCCTGGTATTATGAATAAGGGTGAGGACATGGTGCGCATCTGGTCGGATCTGTGCAGGTCTACCCTGCAGATCCGAAGAGGAAAAAGATGCGTGGAAAGGGCCGTGGGTAGTCGAGAGCCATGGCGTATGCGTGTGCCTCTGTGGTATAGGCCGGTCCCGCACAAGGCGGGTGTGCTGTAATCTTCCGCCATCCCGTCCGTCTGTACGCAAGCTAGGCAAACAGATACCTCGATGCGTCTTCTCGTCGCGTGTGTGTTTTTCTTCCTCCGCCCTGGCTGTCCGTCTCCGCGGTCGTGTGACCTCGCTTCTCTAAACGCCTGCGCTGAGCTTTCTTCTTCTTCTTCTTTCTTCTGTATCTTCTCTTTCCTCTCCTTCTTGTTCTACTTCTCTTCCTATATTTCCGCCAGCACTTGTCTTCATATTGCTGTCCTGTCCGCCGGTCACTAGGTATGTTGTTCTTCTGTTTCCATGGCACAGCCCGTCGAGGCGACCCGACGTCGCTGAGCGTCCATGATCGAGGAGGAGGAAGAGGAAGACGGGCTCCTCATGCATCGCGCTGCCGTTCGGTTCTGTCGCTTCCAGTCAACCCGGGCACCAATCACCCCTCCGTGTCTCCAGCTCGGCGGTCCCATCAATGGCGGTGTCGATGACCCGAGGAGCTGCCGGCATGGCGGTGCGAGTGGCCATGGCGGTGGGACGACGACGAGGAGTGGTGGTGGTGGCCACTGCTGCGATGGTGGCGCGACGACGACGACGGCTGCGGAGCGGCATACTCGAGGTCGCGCTCGAGGGCCTCGACGCGGTGGCGGTAGTCGCGGACGATGTCGCGGATGTGGCGGATGCGGTCGAAGTCGACCTCGAGCTCGTCGATCTGGGCCATGAGGTCGTGGAAGCGCTGGATCTCGGCGTCGGCGGCGTCGACGAGCATCCCCGCGCGGTCGTACTGCTGCAGCGTCACCGTCGCCGTCTGCGCCGACAGGTGCTCGACGCGCGCCTGGATCTGGTGCAGCAGCCGGTCGAGGTGGCGCGACAGCGCCGCCAGGCTCGAGCTGTCGAGCAGCAGCCGGCCCTGCGACGACGCGCGGCTGGCGGCCCGCGACGACGAAGATCCTCCTCCACCCTGTTGTTGTTGCGCCGCAGCCGCCTGGTGCTGGTGGTAGCGCAGGAGCGCGATCTCCTCCTCGTTCAGACCCAGCTGCGTGTCGTCGACGGCGGTGGTGATGACGGCCTCGGCGGTCGACGGCATGGCTCTGCCCTGCGAGGCGGCGGCGGCGGCGGCGGCGGCGGCGGCGGCAGCGGCAGCAGCAGCGGCCGGCTGGCTGGTTGGCTGCGGGTCGTCAGCGCCCACAGGCGGCGCGGCTGGGGAGCGGGGGAGAGGCGAGCAGCAGGCGGTGGGTGCTGTGTAGCGTCGGCGGCGGCCGGACAGGGGGGGTCGGGTGGTGGTGATCTCACGGCTGAGCGATGCGGGGCAGCAGCAGGTTGGCTGATCAGATGCAACGTCGTCTTGTGCCGCGCTGGGTGGTGGTTCGAAGGTCAAGCGACAAGTCGGCCGGCGCGCGCGGCCTCATTCTGCGAGACGATGATGGTGACGATACCGGCGGGGGGCCCCACGGGCATAGGTGGTTAATTAGGTGACAATGCTGATGAGGGCCTCCAACGTCCATCGACAGGGGAGCCAGGGGCCGGGCAGGGCCGGTCGACGAGACCACAGCCAGCTTTACTGCTTCTTGGAGAGGCGGAATGTGTGGTGGTGATACAAAGTCCTCGGACCGCACACTCTCACACACACACTCTCTCTCTCTCTCCCCACCTCACTATCTCAGACACACAATCCCGAGTACTTTCACACCACACGCTCGTGCGGTGGTCTGATCGACTACTGTATCTCGCTCTACACCATGTAGCCAGCACGCGCACACACACCTACGCATATGTGCACGCACCGAGGCGCGCGCTCGCTGCCACCCACCACAGAGCCAGATCCGGGAGCTGGAGTCGCCAGACAGGGACAGGGCGCGATGATGCGGCTGATGGGGTGAACACTCTATCCGTGTTTTGATAGGCTCTTTTCTTCTTTTTCTTTAGCTTCTTCTTTCCTCCCTTGTCCGAAGAGTGGATGGAGGGGTCGGAGGAGGGGCGGAGCCAGGTAGAAAGCCCTCCCACGCTCTCTGTCTCTCTCGTCGGTCGTCTCCCAGGCCAAGGGAAATCTCGAGATGACGGCGTTGCCACAGGCGGGTTGAGCGGACCGCGACGGTCGCCGAGAGCAGACGAAAAGTATTTTCCCTGGTTACGGTGGACGGCGGGCGGGGCGGAGGCAGGGGGTATCATAGGCTGCTGGGCCGGGATATCAGAGGTCAGACACTCGTGTGATAGGGCGCCATAACAGTAGCAGCCGGCTCTGCGAAGGGGGGATCCGTGAAGAGACACCGGCAACACCGGTCGACGCCCGTCCTCCTTATAAAGGTGGAGGAGGCCAGAGAGAGAGACACACACAGAGAACAAGAGAGAGAGAGAGAGAGGGCCTGGCCGGCGGTCTCGGAAAAGGTGCGCCCCCTTCACAGCCGCCCAGCCGGATGGTGATACTCAAATACGTCGGCCGAGGTTGCTGGTCCGCGACAGGCGCTTATTACCATGTCTTGCCGTGTGTGCGCGCCGGTGTGCGTGTGCGTTTGATGAGTGAGGCCGGCAATTTGACAAGGTGCAACGTGCTCAGAGTCAGACCTTCCCCTCGCGCCTTGCCGTGCGACAAGCTGCCCACTTCCAGCAGGTCGCTCAGACAGGGGCACGACACCGCGGGCCGTGGCTTTCGGGGGCTCTCGTTCTCTTCCCTTTTGCGTATGAATACTCCTCGGTAGTGGCATGTGTCTGTCGTGGTCAGGCGATAGGAGCCATGGCGAGCGACGTGGGCGTGAGGATGGGAGGTTGAAGAGGTCAGCCTTGGACGTATTTCTATTGTGCGACAATCCAAAACCCCCGCCACGCCAGACCCCGGCTCTCGCCCTCTCTGGGTGGCGGTGTAACTCGATCTGAGCAGCCGTCATGGCGACCAGCATGAGTAATAAGAGAGTCCTGATCAATGGGGAGCCTTGACAAAAAATGATGGCCTTCCCCTGGATCCCTGCTACCATATGTTCGAGCGACTGACCTGCAGTATCTATCCTCCGTCCGACGAGGCTCATCCCGGCGGCTTCTTCCTGCTCGACTAACACGGCCTCTGACGTCTCCGAAGCGATCCGCAGGGTTGCGGTACCAACAGTGCCTAAGGCAGACCTGCCATGCCGCTTTTCTACCCAGCTGCTTCGTCCCGGGGCTGAGGACGAGGCAGCATGATCTGCTGTATATGCACGGCACCCTGCAGCATACCGGCACGGCACATACATGCGCGCGAGCACATCTTGTGTGACGAAGCTCGTCCCGCATGCCGATTGCTCCATTGAGCGGGCGGAGGAGCAAGCACCGCCCAGGCCCGCCCCTCATAAGGGTGAAGAGATAGAGAGAGAGAGGCCTTCACGCCGTGCTCGCTCTCTCTGCCGGCGCCCCGCGATACATACACCTGCACGGAAGCGAATCGGGCTAGGCCAGCCTGGGACTTGCATGCGAGTCTCTCTCTCTCTCTCTCTATCTGTCCCTTTCGCTGTCCGCACCAGGTTCCCGGAATGGGGAGCGCCGGGCAGACGACGCTTCGGGACAGATGGATGGTCTGCTGTGCGTCTTGAAGCCCCCCCTCTCAAGAGGCCTTGCCGCGCCCATCGGGGACCAATTGGCTATTGTCATGTGCCTGGACGATATTGCCGTTCCCGGAGTCGTCGAAGCGACGGCAGCTCCACCTCGAGAGTGATGGACAGAGGCCGCGTATAAAGGGGAGAGAGGCGCCTGCCCGCGCGGAGGAAATGGCAGAGAATACCGGCACTCCGAAGACGGCAGGCTGCTTCATCATATGAGAGAATACTGTTCGAGGCCCTCCCTCCGCAATTCTCAAGCGATGATGATGATGAAAATGTGGTCCCGCATCGTCGCCCCGGCCCTCGCGCTGGCGGCGGCGGCCGGCCTCGTCGACGGCACGATCCTGCAGAACGGCCAGGTGCGCATCACCGACTACCCGGACACGCGCATCGCCGACTGGAACAACGCGTCGGCGGCCGGCTTCCGGACGTACGACGCCGGCGCCGCCGAGCTGTCCTACAAGGGGCGGTGGGACTCTAAGCACGTGTCCTGGTGGTCGGCGCCGGGCCTCATCTTTGGCTTCACGGGGAGCAGTGTGGCCGTCACGTTCGGCGACCTGACGAGCGAGGGCGTGCTGGTCGCCTGGCGCGTCGGCGGCGAGGACTGGCAGCTCACCAACGCCAGCGCCGGCGCCACCCACCTGCTCGTCACGCCCGCCGACGCCGGCGTCAACTACACCTACCCGCTCGACCCGCTGACCTTCGAGGTGAGTGAGGGAGGGAGAGAGAGAGGATATGATGTGATATTATATATGCATGTCCTCAGACGAGAGCGCGAAAGCGTGCTCCTGCTGCTCTTGCTGCTGCCACTCCTGCTCCCCCAGCAAGTCGGATAGGGGTTTGACTGACTCCTGCCCGCGACCCTCCAGCTGCGCGTCACCAACTGGGCCTACGGCGTCCAGATCGACAGCGTGCACGTCGCCGCCGGCGAGTCGCTCGTCGCCGTGCCCAACTACAACCGCACCATCGAGTTCATCGGCGACAGCCTCTCCGCCGGCGACTACGCCACCTACGAGGGCCTTTCCAGCTTCGCGTGGTACGTACTTCTACTTGTTTTCCATCCCTCCCCCCTCCCCTCTCCCCGGTCGTCCAGCCTTCTCCCCTTTCTGCGCTCGAGCAAAAAAAGGCTCCTTCAGCTAAGACGTCTCCTTTTTATTTAGTAAGTGACGCGGGCTCCGCTCTGGGACGATGCCTCCTCCCCTTTTACTGATCGTTGGTTTGGGGGCCGTTGCGGGGTGCGATAAGAGAAAAGAGTGCAAAAGGAGGAAGGAAGATAAGAAAGAAAGAAAAATGAGGAAAAGCTGGAGAGGTTGCCCTGGACGGTCTGCTTACTCGCGTGCGTTTCCTCACCTACAGACGGCACCGGCGCCGGCTTCGGCGACACCGAGTACTTCGTCACCGCGTACCCGGGCATCTGCGTGTCGGACCAGGACTGCTGGGGCAACCTGCGCGGCCAGTCGCACCAGTGGTTCTACACCTCCGACACGAGCTACCGGGCGACCGAGATCTGGGGCGGTGAGTCTTTGCGTGGCCGTACCCTATCTGCTTTACCTTACCTTACCTGACCCATCTCGCCTTACCCATCTCATACTGGAGATCCCAAAGATGAGCCGAGCTGGGGGGGGAGGGGCTGGGGGTTATCACGAGGGTGCGTGAGGCGAAGAACATACATAGCTGCTGACAAGTCGCGTGCTGCCTGGCCATGAGTCAAGACAACCCTGAGCCGTGGGACTTTAGCAAGCAACCGACGCCGTCCATCGTGGTCATCAACCTCGGCACCAACGACAACAACGTGGCCAACAACGTGTCCACGTCGACGTTTGTCGAGTCCTACAAGAGGCTCATCGAGGGCGTGCACGGCAAATATCCCGACGCCCAGATCATCGTGATGGTGCGTCCGCGTCCGCATTTCTCCCGCTATTCTGCCCGGCCGTAGCTCGGATTGGCCCGCCTGTGGCGCCCAGCAGGCTCGTACATATATATATGTGCCACAGGCTCTCCTCGCGGTATCTCGTTGAGGTGTTGAGTCAGAGTTGAAGACAGACTGACGGCGATCCCCCTGAGACAGGAACTCTGGATGGGCTTCTACGCCTACGGCAACAGCTATGCGCAGGACCAGGGATATTACCAGGAGATCAAGGACATCGGTGAGCAAGCCCCAGAGCGCGACCCAAGCACCTTCCCTCTTCCAGAGTAGTGTCCCTATAGAAACTTCTCATCAGCGAGAGAGAGAGCCCCTATTCGGGTCCTTCCGACTCTCTCCCGACTCTGCCAAAGTGCGAGCCAGCCAGCCGACTGGCTACTTAGCCCTGGAGGAAGTCTCAAAATGCTGATGCCCCGAGGCTTCGCTCCATGCCGCACGCAGTGGCGTACTTCAACTCGCCCGCCTACCTGTCCCGCCCGGTGGTGTGGGACGCTGTGACGAACAGCACGCGCGCGCTGAACGCCACCTCCGCGCCCTTCGTCCACTACTTCAGCACGCAGGGCATCCTGCAGCACAACGACATCGGCCCCGAGTACCACCCGACCGACGTCGGCGCCGTCAAGGTCGCCAGCCACCTGATGCAGTTCATCAAGCTGACCTTTGGCTGGGACATGCTCGCCACCGGTCCCGAGTACGTTTCGTTCCCTCTTGCTCCTTTTGGTCCCCTCCTCTCCGTCCCCATGGTGCAGACAAGGGAGGGAGGGACGTTGGATCTCGCACTTGCTCTCGACTGACTGACACCGCCTCGTCTTAGGATACAACACGACACGCTGTATTGGAACGACGAGGGCAGCTATTGATTGGTGGTAGCCGCGGGATCGAGGGACGGGTTCTCGCGTGCATGTCGTCTCTGACAGCCGGTTCTCAGTTGCCAGCCTACGCTGAGCCGGCAGCTTTCGGTATCAGATAGGCTGGGAGCAATGGTGATGCATCGGTGAGCTCCGGTGGACGAAGGAAGGGACTAAGGTCATGGTCAACCTAAACGACAGCTCATACTAGAAAACCAACTCCCTGGTCACGCCAGCAGCAGACTTCAGCCCGGGCAAGCGTGCCTTTGCATGATGTTGTGCCTTCCCAATCATTCCTGGCGTCAGGTACGCCCATACAAAGAGCAACTCATGGCATCGCGCGGGGGAGGAGTCCCGTCGATGGCGCTGAGCTCGACGCCTCATTAGGTACAGCTTGCTGCTTCGCAAGTGTGTCGGCGCGCAGGCACGTCCCGCGGCGAGCATTACCTCCGAGAGAGTCCTTGGCGCTTACTACTTGTGTTGAGTCCGCAAAGGCGGGCGGCTCGCAGCTGCGCTTGTCTACAGAGACGGCTGAGAGAGTTCGTGCTGGGCCACAGGCTTAGCACGACACCCAGTCATGATGTCAGAGACCAGATTGCCATCGTACGAGAGTACGTGAGCAGGTAGGTGAGCCGATAGAAAAGTCACCGCGACTGCTGCCTCGGGGATCTTTTCGGTTGGGTGTAGCTTGGCTCATGCAAGGGCATCCATCCGGGCCACTCGACGAATTTCCTCGTGGAGGAGGAGCCCTTGTACATCACGCCATTTCCCGTCTTCAGGTGGTGAGATTCTTCCAGCCGTGCGGTCTCTGCAGTAGGTAGTAGAGGCCCAGAGGGTGCACCTGGGCACGTGACGCCGCACACATGCCCTTCTCAGCCCTCGGCGAAACTGCAAGCCGCAGTGTCGGCCTAGAAAGGCGTACCTAGAGGAAAAGGCGGTCTGGCGGTCAGCATCTAAAAAGCCAAGTCAGAACAGCCAGGCCGAGACGCTTGGCCCATCAGCAGGTCTCAAGAGAAGGCCGAAACTGTACTCCGTAGAATGTAGGCCAGGCTCGCTCCAGGCCGATGACCTTCTCTCATCAGACTTTGACATCACGCCGTCTGACCCTCGTCGCAGGTCGAATTCGGACGCGAGATCGTCAGAAGAGGTGACACGAACGCAGAAACGTCAGGCCTGGCTTGGTCTCTCTGCCGTAGGTAGGCCTTGAGGCCCTGCCGTGAAACTCGAGACATCGGACGGCAGACTTCTGTCTTCCCGGGCCGCCTTACAAGAAATCGGCGGCCGGCAAGCCCGAGGGACAGGCCCATCTATTCCGGTTGCGTCTAAATCACCACCAACCAAGCCTATTCGAGGACCCCTGCATATCCACTCTTCCCCACTATTTTACATGTTCCAACTAACACTAACCCTAACTCTAACCCTAACCACTAACCCTAACCCGTCCGGCATTGAAAAAGAGTAAGGAAACAGGGATTAAATAGCCTTTATAAGTGCCCTCCAGCCTGATAAGTATGGTGGTTAGTGAGGAATGTAGGAATTGGAGGTCGAGATGTGGTTTCTTGGGACCCACTTGGCGTGGTGGTGATTTAGACATAGCTTCTATTCCCACCGGGCCCCCCTCCCCCACGCGAGCTCCTGCCGGGGAATTTCGGTTCGACCGCCACCCCTGGCAGGTAAACTAGGGTTTCGCTCTTCCAACCCCTGGCCCGGGGAGATCTCCAGCCGTGAATGACGAAACGCATGGCCGCTTCTGGGCCCTCTCTCATCCGAGTCAGAGCTGTGAAGGGTAGGGGGTGTTTCGTCCTTGGCATTTTTGAAGCTTCCAGATCGACAGGCTGATCTCGCTGCGGCGTCAGAGCGCAGGTACAAACAACTCCCACTCCGCAAGCGAAATGGCCATCCACCGCGGTGTGGTATCTGGGTCTGGCAGGTCTGACTGCCTGTACTCGGCTCGGTGGCTGTTGCACCCTCTCGGCGTCTATGCGCGCGAGTGGCATGGCTGCGGCGTGGGTAGCAGTGGCACTGTAGGTAGCTCCGGGGCAGCAGCACGCCAGAGTCTTGTGACCAGAGCTGATCGCTCGGGCTGGCCGTCCCGAAGTCGAGTCGAGGCCGGGGTGGGCGAAGGATGATCTCATGCGCCCCGGCGCAGATCAGAGCCGTGCCCGCCATGTTGAAACAGACCTGTGGCAGATCGCGCCCACCTGTCCTCCCTCGAACGGCTCGGGCTATCTGCATGCTTAATACCGTACCGGCCGACTGGCGATGCCCTCGGGCGCTAGCTCTGCGCAGAGCTAGGCGAGCCACTCCAAGGCCAACCATGGTACGCGCTCTTGGATAAAATCCTAATTCGATGGCAACCTGATTCTACCGTCCCAAGACGCGGCTAATAACGCGTCGACTGCGACTGCGGGAATTTTCAGGGCAATGGTCCCGAAGATGAGGCCCACTCGATATGTATATTGCCTAGTCAGCAATTCTCCTCTCTCACCGACTCTCTGATACAAGTTGAAGGCTCGGCGATTTCGTCGGCGCCGGTCATTCTGACATGTCCAAGTTGTGCCGAGCGGGAAGCCAATATAGGCAGTACACCGTGTTGATGTTGTACCGCAAGTTCGCGAGGCTTCCAAATGACCTCAGGACGAGTTCTGGTGAGGTCTGTCCTTGGTAGAGAATGATATGAGATGCTTCGAACTCTGGGCTGACCTCATAATGCTGCTCACACGAGGACAAGAGCCAATGTTGTCTGATGGGCTGTTTCTGGCAAAGAACATCATACCGGTACCTTCATGATATCCAGGTGAAGACCTTCGGTCCAGTGACGATGTTTCGGTCCTGAACGTCTCTCGGGACACGCTATGCAGGGACTGACGGCCTACCTGACTTTTTCCACTCGATGATGTAGCAGCACCTAGAGCCAATTTGATGCTCACCTTTTTGTCGTGACGATGGCAGTTCAACAGTCAGCCAACTTTAGCCTCATCGCAGACGCGAATCCGAACTCCCTTGCATCGTTTCGAAGCTGCCGTTACCCGGAAGGCGAGGAATAGCAAGAGGTCCGTTCCAAAGAATAGGCCGGCAAGGTAGCCCGATGACCGACGTCGTATTGGATCAGCACGCTCCGTGCCGGCAGGCAGGACGGCGCAGGTAAGGCAAGTCGGTGAACCTGTGACGAAGCCAGCCGCAAAGTGCTTGGAGATCAGTCCGATGCCCCAGAAACGCCCCAGAGCCTCGTGCGGACCACGGCAGCAGTTTGGTGCGGTCCGAGGGCGCGGAATCAGTGTCCCCTATTTGCGGTACATAGACAATATGCGCTCCCGGCCAGCTGCTGCAGGGCCGAAGACCATATGCTGACCGATGCGGCACGGATTGGGAGGCGGGGGTCCAATCGGGGACGACTGGCAAGCCGGAATAGGAGCCATGCCCGTGGCAGGGCGCACTCATGATTTCCAGGCCGCCGAGCTGACAAGTCACAGCGCATTGCTCCGGCCGCTGTCTGGGCGAAGCGAAGTGCAGGCAGGCACCGGTAGGCTCCCGAGCGCGGCGCACCACTCCCAGTGGAAGGAACCCCGGGCAGAGAGAGGATGGGCGCATCGATTCCTCCGGGGAAGGACGGGCGCGCCCCATCCAGAGCGCATCCGTGGGGGGATGGGCACCGCCGCGGGCAGATCTGGTGACAAGCGGCACCAGCGTTTCCGCCTGACTGGACGCGGGCGGGTTGCAGCTTACTGCGCACTCGGGGGGGATCGTGAGATCGATGGCCGCCAGGATGGCCAGCAGAAAGCTAGTCGCCAGTGGCGCGACCCATGGCAATCCCAGTGCTCTCTGAACCGAGCCAGTCACCACCCCCCCATAGCTGTCTTCCCCGGGCCCGGGCTGCCTGTTCCACGCGCATTGGCGGAATGGGATAGCAGTATTCCGAGGAATCGTTCGGTGTAGAGTTACTGGAGGCTCGCAACGTTGCCGGCGCCCACTTAAGCCGGCCCAATCACTCTCGTGGTGCGACCAATTAATGAGTCTGCCCGACGACGGATGACGAATTACAGCCGTCCAGAAGGATCCCGTGCGGCGCCAGGCCCCGGCATCCCACCTGATTCTACCAGCAATATTGCAAGCTGGCAATGCAACCAGGTGCTATGTTTCCGCTGCCCGTAGCCGTCGCTGGGCTGAAACCTGCCTGTGCAGGTTATCCGTACCTATGGATGACTTCTCACTGCATACCAAATCAGTCTTAACAGCAGCAGGATGAGCCCACGCGCGTCTCGCCATGCCAGGACCTAAGGCAGGTTAGGTCTCGACAGCCCCAGGCGCGATCCCGTGGCATGAGGATGGGAAATGTGAAGAAAGTGTGACGCAGGCAAGCAATAGACCCTTGCATGAAATGAATAGGTAGGTAGGCACATGTCTCCCACTCCGGCTCCAGCACGTAGGACTCGGCGATGGAACGCCGTTCGCGGACACGGCGATAGGAAAGGAAAAAGACGTGATCCAACGGCCCGGCGGACACTAGTTGCAATTAGCAAGTCCACTCACTCACCGCAACCGGAGGTCAAGGTCGTTCCCTGATGACGGGCGTGACTGAGCGAGAGAGAGGTGTTGTGCAAAGAATGGACCAGACTGGCGCCATTTCCCGCCAGCGTTCCTTGAGGAGCGTGGGGAGGAATCCTTCGCCTGGAACTACTTCGCACTCCGTATCGTCCATTCGCAACTCGTATGTACTGGCATTACGAGATGCCTCGGAGTGCCTGCTCCCCCCCACGGGGACTGCTTGCTTATTGCCCCGACTCCCACGCGGATGGTCATAGGTAGTAACCGTGAGTGGCGGCGCTCGCATCGAGTGGACGTGGGACAACATGGCAATATTGTATAAACCACCCGTTGGTACTAATTTGCAGTGCTGCCAGGATTCTAGCACGTACGACACTGACACTGCCTTGTCCCTGCCTCCTCCATAGCCTCCGTCCGCCGTACACGTATTCCGTAGGGGTGGTGACTTTAGAGATTGGCGCTAGGCTCTATCGGTGCGGAACAGCATGCCGTTTCTGGCAAGGCCGTTTTCTTCTTTCGACTGCCGGACAAGTGCCGGCCTGCAAGCATGTACCCTCAGCCCTGACGGGCTGTGTGCCTGGTGATAAGACCACTTTTCTTTCATCTCATCCTCGTGTCTTTTTCTTCTTTTCTTTTTACTTCGGGCGAGCCGGCCCACACCGAGCGACGGCGGCGCCCGCACCGAAGCGACGGCCTGATCCCTACAAGCAACAAGTCGTGACCGCCCCGGCCCCTCGAGTACGTAGTCGTGATGACGCCGCGTGAAAGGAGAAAGGGTGGAGGAGTATTGGTATTGGTAAGGGAGCGAGTGTATTGAGAGACCTACCTAGGTAGAGTAAAATCTCAACTTTTGCTTACACACGTGCGTGCGCACCTTCATCTCCGAAAAAGAATGATCAGCGCTCGCTTGCTGCAATGTACCGTAGCAGCCCGGCCTCGCGGGAGACGTGGGCCCCCGCCCTGCCGGCCGCTCTCCCCCCCACCCCCCTTCCCCCGAGCCGATGACATCGGACATAGGCAGAAAGAAGGTAGGATTACTGGCGTGACTGGTCACTTGGTGCTTCTCTCTCCCTCTGGCGACCCTGCCGCGGACCAAGTGCCAAACCATCAACGTGATGGCATGGCATTCGCCAGAATGTCCCCTGTGTCCTTCTTTTGCTGTTTGGTTTTCGATTTGCTTCGTAGCAGCGACCACAGCAGCATACGGGAAGGAAACAATGGCGCCGGTCGGACCAATGGCAAATCATGTTATAGGACCGGGGTCGTGTTACCATGAACCACACACGCCCCCCTCCCGAGTCCCCTCTCTCGCTCTCCTCCCCCCTCGAGCGAGCCCCCTTACCGAGTCCTTACGCAATAGTATTTCGTAGGCTCGGTAGGGTGAGATCTCTTGTTTTTTTTCTTTCTTTCAACCCTTGTCGCTGCAGATCATCTCAGCCAGAGGAACCCCCCCGGAGCTGTGCCCGGAGGAAGCCTCCTCCTCAACCACCCCCCCTGGCCGTGGTGAGCTGCAGCAGGGGGGAAGGGAGGACGACGGGCAAGGCCCGTTCCCCCATGTGCTTACGGTAATCCCTCCCAGTCCTCGCCTACCTGCTGCAGTACGCGCGAGATGGGGGGTGGGTGGTGGTGGTGACTCCAATGTCATGATCGATGCCAGGCCTCTTCTGACGTGAGCTCCAGGAGCCCTGGTCGATCCAGATTAGCTCGCATCGTCGGATGGATGGAAATGTGATCGAAGCGAAACGTCACTAGCAATGTCTAAGACGGAGATCATGATTTTTTGAACTCTTTTTTGGTCCTATCTAGATACCATCTGCCCGATGGTCATCCTCTCCACCTCTCTCGTACTGGTACACGTAGCCGGCCTTTCTCTTCCCCTTTCCAGCCAGTCGTTAGGCATCCTCCGCAGTGTTGATACAGTGGTATTCCCACCCCCTTCTTATATACATTATATGATAATAAAAAGACTAATAAGACCGCTTTGAGCGGCAGCTTCGCCGGGTGTATTTTGACAACCGAACACTTCATGCCGTGGTGTAACGCCCGTGTAAATGCCATAGTTCAAAGCTCAGTGCGCCGCGGGAGGGCATCGAAGCCATGTCCCGTTTCATGCAAAATCAATGGTCCGTCCATTGACATCCTCGCGTCGAGTCAACCCTGTTCCGAGGGTCTTTTGGGTCTCGCCAGCCTGAGCCTGTTTGTCTGGCGGTGATATTACGTGCAAAAGAGATCGTGCGTTTGGCGGCCGTAGAAATTCATATCCCCCCCAAGATGGTATCGTCAAGTTCCTTTGTCGGCCGTATCTCCCACTCCAGTGGAGAATCCTCACAAGTTGCGGAAACGGGGTATCATCTAATAATGACATTCCAGAAGCCCAGAGGCTGGGTGTAATTTTCTGATCGACTCTTTATCGTAGGGAAGAGGCGCTGCTGTTGTCGTCGAAGTTGTGGCATCCACGCTCGTGTCGCTTCATGTTGCTTCGCACGCTGAAAGCCTTGCCACATCCCGCATGAGGACACTTGAAGGGCTTCTCGCCGGTGTGAGAGTGGCTGTGAATCCGTAGCGAACTGGGTCGCGAGAAGGCCTTGTTGCATGTCTGGCAGATGTATCGATCTTGTGACTGAGGGAACGCAGCAGCGGACGAAGGCGAGATGTAGTGGTGGTGCTGCCAGGGGTTGGCCCCTGACGACGGCGTCAAAGACACGGTCACTGGAAGAGGGGGGAACGTCTGCGGTGAGGTCAGTAGCTGGCACTTGAGAAGCACCGTGGGCCGCCTGTCCAAACTTACCTGAGGAAGCGGTCTCTGGTAGTAGAGTCCAGAGATCTGAGGTTGGGCCTGAGCTGAGGCAGGTAGCGTGGAATAATATTGAGGCATGGCGGGCTGGCTGATGTACTGAGGAGCGAAAGAATGCTGAGGAAACGGCTGGGCCTGCATAGGCACTCGGGGAGCCGCAGCCATGTGTTGCCGATGTACGTCTTCCAAAGGAGGGGTGGATTCATAGTAATAGCTGTTGGGCGCAGATGCTACAGACACCTGGCTCACGGATTTCGTCGAAGGCGAGCCATACCCCTCGAACGATGCATCCGTGCTCATGGGGGGTGTAGGAGGCAAGGCAGCCCGGGAAGGTCCGTTACTCGCGGCATAATGCGACGAGTTAGGGCGAGTGTCTGACTTGACTGATGGTGCTGTTTGGCTGTTTAGTCTCCGGAAAATTGTCCGAGGCACTCTCGGTTCTCTTACCTTGCTGAGATTGAGGCGAGGACTCGGATGTCGGGGATCCAGCGTCTGCCATCACCAACAAATTCGATATCGATGGGAGTGAGCATTTCCACGACTTCCACGAGCTCGCTGATATCTCGTCCATTGGCGGCGAAGGAGGAGGCTGAGGATATCCGTAATGAGCACCAGGCTGATTCGGGTTTATGGCAGTTGTCATATTGTGTATATGCGTCTTCGTTGTAGAAAGGGTCCGTGTGTGTTTGCCAGTCGACTGGCGGGATTAGGTACTAGTTGTTGTCGACTACTCTAGCTGCCGAGGTTATTAAGATTGCGTATGGTGTCGTCCGAGTTGAGACGTGTTGGTGTATATATGAAATGGAAGAGTGTTGTATTACTTGATTCGTATAGCAAGCCGAAGAGGTGTTGAACAGTTGGGCGGGATGGGGGAGTGTGGATACTTAAATACGGTAGGATAGTCAGTCGGGTGGCAGATGAGAGACGAGGGTTCGAGCTCTATCTCGGAGATCTCCCAAAGGTACAACAATATGCTAGCATCAACACACACGAGCATCCCTGACGAACAACTGTCACAAATTTGGTGTGGGCCACGGCAGACCTGAAAGAGTATCGACAGTCGTGATCCGGTATCGAAGGTACTCCTGCATAGCGGGCAAGTACGTATAGCGCCTCCTTTTAATGGGGTGAGGGGGGCTCTGACTCCATGTGCGTCGACGGGGGTCATCCTCAGAGTGCTCGTGCGGGCCTCGTGGTCCCAGAAGCAGGACCCTGGCATATGTGTGGGCTGTTGGCTTGGGAGGAGAGCGGGCCCCCCAAGGCGGTGGATGAGATCGAAGGACGTGAGCCGAGCCGAGGACGTGAGCTGTGAGGTGGTCAGTGGTGGTGTGTGAGAGGGCGTGCTACTGGCCTCCTTCCGGGATGCCTTTCTCATAGGACGGCCCAGGATTCCAACGGCTCCCCGGGCGTGGGCCAGGAGAACCCACGCACGGGTGGACCGTTGAGCTCATCCACCCTCTTCCCCTTTGCAGGGCTTGGGTGGCCAAAACAGAAAGATGTGGGAGCCCCTGTCGACCGGCCGGGGGCGTGGCATGGTGCTCTCGGGCCACCGTTTCCTATTCGGGGGAGGCGGCCGTCCGGAAAGCTGGTCTGTGAGCCCTTGGCTCCAGGTGCTTTGGACCGGGGTCCCGGCTCGCTCCCAGCTCTCTACTCTATGGGGTAGCGGATTTGAGACGACAGCCGACTCGAGTTTCTCGTGCCCGATGACGGTTTGAGACGCCGCAGCAACCTCAGCAGTGCCGGGCCATGAGCCATCCCCGGCTGAGCTGCGACCGGATTGACGAGCTGATCTTATGCCGCTCATCATCCCATACAGGTCACACACACGTCGTTGTCCACAGATCAGACTTCGGATGGCGGAATGTTTGGATCTGTTCTGTGTCGCCAGAGCTGGAACCACTCGGCAGCAACGGGACCTGCGACAGGGAGATATCCGGTAAGGGAAGATGCCGCTCACGGGAAGCCAAGCGCCCAATGCGCTGGTGTTTTGTTTCTGTTGTTGCGGTGACTCTCTTGTTGTCCTCGTTGTTGTTTATGTGCTGCCTAGGCATCCTAGCCACGCCGCAGGCCAGCGCTTGCTTGGGCAGCAGCGGTGAGTTCTCAGTTGCGCAAGCCGCGACAATCGTCGGCGGGCATGCCGTGCGAACTACCGTACCCGCCGTCCACCTCGTGGCCGCCATGGAATGGTCGTTGCAAATTGAGACGGGCCCGTGGTTTAAGCTCTGTCGATGGGCGGCACAGGGTTGCTCCCAGGGCCTACACCAGCAGTCTTGGCGGCTCGCGGAAATAGCCTCATTTCGAGAAGCTCATGCTCCCAGCGGCGGCGGATTACCCACCGAGGTTACCGGCGTCTCCTAGCGGCCGCCTAGTCGCGTCACCATGCTGGCGCGCAGGTGGACATGCTGCCAGTGCTGCCCCGGACGCGGCCGGTGACGCGACCGACACAGTCCGTTTCCTCATTGACAGACGGGCCGGGAGTTCTTCTTCACGGAAACGGAGACGACTTCACCCCAGACAGCCAGTTCATAGTAATCTCATATGATCGTCGTTTGGCGCCAGGAATCGGCTCGCTTAGGCAGGGCGGTCTGTGACGCAGGCAGGGGATCTCGCCGCGCTGGGACATCCCCAGACCAGCCGGACCTCGCTCCTGGGGCCACCGTTCGCAAAGGTTCAGGGGCACCCTGTCGAGGCCCGTGATCGACTGCCACAGGGGGACGAGGGGATTGTCAAGCAGGGATTTACGGGTGGTACTGTACCGTGGGAACTGTCTGCCATGTGCATGGCAATTCGGCCAGCCGCTGATCCATGTCAAGCTCTGACACTGTTGCGTCTTTGACTCCCAAGCGAAACAGCCCCGTGTGGGAAGGCATGAAGTGCAAACGACGTTCCGAGAGGACTCCGGCACGGCGTCCGGCTCCTTGTTGGACCCTGCCGAGTATGTAGGCAGCGGCTCTTGACAGCCTCGTCTACCTCGTCGTGTTGTGTCGTGTCACGCTCAGCCTTCTCTGCCTGGCCGGCGGCGCCGGGCACGTATCTCCACGGGCCTTTTATGATCTTTTTGCTGCATGTTGGCAGAGGAAAACTAGTGGAATGAACGAGTGGAAGCGAGGCAGAAGCTAAAGGGCCCGGCGAGGAAGGTCTAAGGACTAGCGCGGCCTGCTGAATATATGTCCGGCACTAGAAGGAAGCCAGAAGACAACTAGAATTCTCTCTCTTACCTTAGGCCGCGCGTTCCTGCCAATCATTCCATTTTCTCTTCTCAAGAATGTAGAAGAACGTTTGCTTCTGATGCCGCGATCTCTTGTCTACAATCAGATTTAAACATAGGGCAAAGTTAAGATCTGATGTCCTACGGAGTACGTATCATGAAGTTAAGTTAAGTCAGGGGTAGACTTGGCTCCAGGTACTTGAAATGGTAGGTACCGATCCTCTACGGCCATTCAATCTGCTGGGTACTGTTGTCTCTAGAAGTACTTTGATACTTCGGTACTTTACTTGTAAACCCAGGAACTTATTCAAACCCCGGACCGTGGTAGTTTTGACGGAGTAGGTCCCAAAGCATTCGCCGCGATACCCGGGAGACCGATGGACAGACATCTCCTGGACTAAGTCGAGTTGCTCCTCGGCCCTGTTTACAGACGAATCCTATCTTCCATCCACCCGCAGCATTATCAAGTTTCCCTGGTCCCCTCAAGAAGTCGGGGGCTGATTTCCGAGTCGGTTCACGATACTGCAGGTGACGGTGATACGGATCACGGATAACTCATCCTGATATTGATACTGATATTGTTGTACTGTGGTGCTACTGGATGCGGGAGATGCAGCCTTGCCGTCCAGCTGCCTAACCGCATCTGGAAAGTATTTCGTGAGGCTTGAAGAAGCGTCGACCGTTGAAGCGGGATCGGCAGGGCACCCCCCGCTAGACCGTAATCTTTCCAACCCATCCTCCGGCCACCGGCATTGCTTGCAGCCTCTCTCACCCTCACACCTCGGCTCACACCCTCTGGAGTCTGCAGCCTCTTCCAGCCTCTTCCCCGAGCTGGCAAGTGCTGACCTGCGCTTGCGAGGTAAGCGATGGGCGCTAATGCACTGCTCTGCTGATCTGATGCCTTGCTGCCGCCAACGTCGATCTCCAATTTCAGCCGCTGGTCTGATAGGTCCTGACCACCTGCCTACTTCAGGGCCCAGGCACATCGAGTTCGTGCTTTGGCACCCTGTAGCTGTCGAGCTGAGACCGAACCCGTCCGGCTGGATAACAAACTGTCTACTCTGTAGACTCTGGCCAATCTTGTCGCACCAGCTGGAGCTCGCCATAAGCCACCGGCCGCAACAATGAACATTGACAAGCTTGGGGGGCATGAAATGAGCACTTTCACTTCGACTGTGACTGCAAGGCACTTGTGGCCGGCCTATGGTCAGGTGCCATAGAGGCCCTCACCGCCGGCTCATCCATTGCTCGCCCTACGCGAACGGCGAAGCATCGTCAAAAGATTTGATTGCGGGCCCGCCGCGATCCTCGGTCTAGGACTCCAGGTCCCAGGGCAGAGGCCAGCGCAGGGCAGGGACAGAGCCAAGGATGGGCCGATGGGAGCCAGCGACGGGCGCAAGAGGCCAAGGCCAGGGCGATTGTCGATCCTGGCCAGGGTTGCACTTCCGAGCCAAGCAGAAAAACGGACGAATCTGCGGGGGCTGAGGGGACCAATTTGATGTGCGCCGGGGTCTCACGAGATCGATCTCGTTGATGCCCTCAGGCAGGTGACCTGACTGTTCCAGGTAGGCAGCAAAGTCAGGCCACGCCCTATTCTAGCGCAGCGCTCGACTGTTTCCGGATGCGTCTAGAGACGTGCTGGTCTCCACGGACTAATGCCCTCTCGTCGCGATGCGCGAACGCGGCGCTCCCGTTAGCCCAGAGGGTCCGCCGGCGCACTAGAAGCTGGCGAAGCACGAGGCCTGACGACTGGCCTTGGGGGAGAGCTTTTTTTGGCCCTCTAAATCTCCCTTCCAAGGCCGCTACCCCGCCGGCATTGATACCCAACCGCACTACACGACGGCAATTATTACCTGACGACGACGAGGCTCACCTTGAAGTCTTGCTCGTCCTCCGCGTAGCGAGCCTAGTCCGCCCAGCAGAGCGGCGACTCTGCATCCCGCAAGGGTAGACTGTATGGTTAGACAACGGGCGCGATCCATCTACTGCATACCGGTACCGGTAATCGATATGGCCGCCACAGGACTGATAACCAACCATTCCTGCGCAGTCCGCATCAGAAACGTCCCCAGCGATGGCGCACCGATATCTTGGTCGATGCGAAGATGCGTCCAGCTAAGACAAGCTATTGTTGCCCTAACAGAAAAAAAAACCTAGGCCACCAGCAGGGTCATGGGCTACGCCGGAGCCGTGCTATCACAAACATGGCCTTCATAGCGAACGGGTCGTTGACAAACATGTCGGCTCCACCCGCTTGCGCTCAGGTCTTCTCGTCATTGTGGTCTGATGTGGCGGCCTCCACCAGATAACGTGGGAATGCCTACCACGGGAAACGTCGAGTGCTTCCGTACCTGTAGTAGGTCACGATATTGAACGCAATATTGACACGACAACAGCAAGGGTGGACTTGGTCCTTGGTCTCGTGGCACCCAACTAGAGCAACCTCGCCTTGCTGGAGGCTGGCTAATGGCTAAGTCTCCTCGGCACCACATATCGACCTCGGGCCAGTTTAGTTCGTACCGCACTGCGGACAGCCTACGACGGCAGGGGAGATGACCACGTGCTTGCGGCCAGCATAGAACACTTCAACCGAGTCTCACTGATACTCAGCGGCAAGCTGCCGTTGCGGCGGTCTTCGTAGCGGAGGGACACAGCAGGCCAGAGAGCAGTCTTCTCGTTCCAAACTTACGGTATGGTCCTGTGGGTTCGGGTATCTATCTGGCCAGGCGCGCAGGCTGGCAGGGTAGGCCACTTCGTAATAACAAGGCCAGATCCGGATCGCCGAGCAACGCAAGCTTCTCTCGTGAGGATTCCGATGAGGCTTAGACCGCTGTCGAAAAAGTGGAAGCCCGAGATGAGCGATCGTCGACTTGTTCTTGGTGCGCCGAGGTACAACGTTCAGAACGTTCTTCGAACGACATGATCCCCTGAACACAACCCTAGCCCTATATCAATATCAATAAGTACATATTCACGCTCATCATGACAGATTTTAAGGCCTGCCATATCAGCCGGAGCTCACGATGACTGGGTCTTACCAGATGCTGATACAGTAGTCCTCGGTACCAAATCATCAAGAGACCGTGTGCGGGTGCTCATCTGGACACCTGGAGCAGCGTATGGCAGATTGGCAGTACTTACTCCGTACAATGAGAATGCCAACAGGCCCTGGCAGTAACCGGCAACACCGGCAGGATAACCCCCAGCAACTTATTGGACGTTCCAGGATAGAGTCGCGTGCATACATATCCTTGGCATCTCTGTTCTGCCATTCTTCCTCTGCTGTGCCACACGCCGACGTACAACCCAAAAGCCGTCGAGAAAAGGAGAACAGCTAGGCACCAGAGCCACTCTCCAGCAGGCGTGATCTCGGCCAATAACTCGCATCGAGTCGCACAGTATAAGCTCGGCTGTGTGCAAGGAGTAACGTCCGCTGCCCACCATCGGAGCCTCCTCAGAAGCGCCCTCAGGAGCCTCCTCAGATAGCCCTTTGGCGCTTACGGCGATACTGGCGACAATATGAGCCTTATTGGGGCAAGTCGCCCCAAGCACGAACTACCGCTCAGGGATCCCCTCCACGATTGACCTGGAATATCCACACCGGATGGTACCTGGACAGATCCTTCCCCCCGACAATAATCCAACCCAAGCCGTCGGGCTGGGACTCGAAGCAATCATCTGGTAGGCAGGGATCGCGGATAAATGGGAGTTTTAATCAAGTTGATGACGGTAGGCCCTCCCCCTATCCCGATGACCAATGGGCTCCTCCATTAATCAGCCCCGTCTAAGCACACGCGGCACACGTCCATGGGATGTCCAGATCCCTGACGTGCTTGCTCATCCATGGTTGTGGTCCATGGCAGATCATCCGAGAGAATCCCTGACTGCACGTTTGGACCCTCCTCTTATTAACGATGGCTGTAGCCCGTAGCCCTGTCGCCTCTTGGCTTCTGCGACCTGGCATTCCGGCGGTCGGCGTTCGAGTCCGTCTGATCCCCTCGTCCACGCAGCCAGTGGGCTGCAGATACTATCAAGCCCGGGACAACAAGAAAGCCCTGAAGTTGCAAGCGCCTCCGTCCTAGGTCGGCAATGATACGTGGTCGCGATTCAACGTCACCACCCACCAGCCGGGCTCCCATGCAGGCATCCTCCGGGCAATGAAGATCAGCGATGTGAGCACCCCCTCCCCCCCGGCCAGCACCGGCCCCATCCGGGTGCAGAGCTTGGTCCGCGCGGTCAGCCTCGGCCCTCCCTCTGCGAGTGGGTGTGTGACATTTGCAAGGAGTTCACGGGGTGGAGGACCCGACGAAGAGGTCACTCGTCGACCTGCTGCCCCTGTGCACCTACCAGCACCAACCTCTGCACCAACCGCGCACACTTGCCCATACGGACATCCCAGGGGCGGCTGCAAGATCCGGAAGTGGAGGGTTTGTGCCAGCGGTCGGTGCATATCTTGGTACGGAGTACTTAGGCTGATGATCACCGGATGACTCTGCACTGACCGACGTCGTCTCGCGAACCGTTGCTTCTTCGCCGTCGTTCGGCAGCCATCGCCCGTTTCCTTTCTCTGCTCCTTACTAGATCAGCCATTAGATTTTGGAGCCAACGGCCGGCTTGCGTGGCTGACCGGTACGCGTTTGAAGGAGGAGGAAAGCAGAGCACAGCGCCTCCTATCTTCACGGCAATGGCTGCGAACGTTCAACCGGAATAGGCATCGTCCCAAGGCGTGTGCCGCCGATGCAGCTCTGTGTCGGCGCACAATACGGAGCAGCTACAGGCATATGCCCGGTAACATCTAATTTGATTCACGTGGCTGACAGCATAGCCGGCCACCAAATTCCCTGCCTCGGATCGAATGCCCTTGTTTTTTCCCCTCCCTGCTCTATCTGGCTCAGGGTTTCTCGGCTTTTGCTTCTGGGTTCCCCGGCAGAGCAATGTGCTCACTCACGCACACGATGGCTTGCAGAGCCAGAAGCATCCTCTGCTCGCTCCGGGTGACCAGTCGGTATGGTGCTGGCTGCGTGCCTTCTTGCGTGCTGCACCCACAGCGTATGAGCTTCTCCTGTGCCGCGGTCTCACGCTCCGACTACAGTAGTGGTCTTCCGCTATGGGAACCCGTCACCTGCATTAGACCCGCAGGTAGCAGAAGAAGATTGTTTGCCCCGGTATTGCGTTTTGTGCTCGCCGATCGACGACGTGAGCGACGCGACGCACTCCACCCGGCCCCGTCCTCCCACGATCTACTGCGTGAACCGCCCACGGGGGCCGCCGCACCGTTGGGCGAGGGAGAGAGAACACTCTTCGGCTTCTCGTGAAAAAAAGAAGAGGAAAAAGAAAAGTTGCTACGCAGAAAATAGTCTGCACTAAGTCTGCAGACATACCTGCCTACCATTGCACACACCGTGTCCGGCGCATTGCAAGACCTTGCGAGGAGGTCAACGCGAGCAGCGTCTGTATCTCCGGGTCGCACCTCGCCGGCCACTCGGGGATCTCCAGGGATCGCGGGAAGCAGGTAGGGATAGTAATCGAAGCCCCCGGTCGGCAGACGAGGAGGGCAGGGCTCGACGGCGAGCCAAGGAGGAGGGGGGGTAAGGGGGGGCCACATCTAGACCAAAGCGGCGGGATGATGGCAGCGAGAGCGTTACACGCGCAGGGCACAAAGGACATGAAAAAAGAAAGAAAGATTCCTGTGGCGCTCCCTCCGCCCACCCGTCCCCCCTCCCCCCCACCTCTTCCGGTCGCGGTGGTGGTGGTAACGCTGCAGGTAGTATCGCACGCACCACCGCCGCGGGTCACGACGTGTCAGGCCCCGTAGGGCCGACTGCAACCCCGACAGGACAGACCGGCAAGGCGTCGCTTAACAACCTACCTACTTGCCTGCCCGTACATACGAATTACATGTGAGTACCGTACATCTATCGCTCACTCCTCGAGGCACGACGGACGGGGGAAGAGCATGAGAGCACCGAAAGCGCCCTTTGAGCCGACCAATGATCCGGTATGACCGTCCGAGAGGCGGGGGGGGGTAAGGCTGCCGTAGTCTTCGGGGGGGTTACCAGCATTCCTGGCGGCTAACCTATCTGTCTCGTATGCAGATTACATACGGATATCACAGCATCTGATCTGTCGTTATTTATCGATCTTAGCTAGCTCCCTGCTCCTCGCGGCTGCAGCAGGGCCTCGCCTCTCTTGCCAATAGCCCGCTCGCTCGCTCACTCCCGTCTGCATGGTATGTTCATATCAAGCAAGTCCCGGAGGAGGGGGGAGGGGAGGTGGGAAGGGATGTGCGCGACGCGTCGAGCCGAGGGGGACCCGCGCCACTGGCTGCTGCTGCTGTGACATTTTTTTCGTACATACATTTCCATCCGGGAATCCTCCAACCCCGTTCGCGATCCTGAGGAGGAGCCCACTCCAACTCCATGGCGCCTGCGGTGACATCGATCGCATCCGTACCTATTGACGAACCCTGGTTCGGCTGGCCCTTGGGGCGATCAGCAGCAGCAAGCAGCAGCAGCAGCAGCAGCGAGCCGAGGGATGCTTGCCGGCTGAGCCCCCCTATCGGGACAGTGGGCCTGTAGCTAAATATGCAGTAGGAATGGTCACGCTTCTACTCCGGCTCCCGTGAACGGACGGATGATGACTTGGCTTTTTTTTCCCTATTCATTTTCTCTCCTATTTCCGGTCAGAGGGGGAACGGGATCAAGGAGGCTCCAAGCGGACCCGGCGGCCCTCTCTCTCGTCGATCCCCCTTCATCATCTGCGTTCATCTCCCCGATACAGCCCGATAGATTGGGCCGTGGTGGAGAAGAGACGGGAACCTCTTCCCCCTGGGCGGATCGGTGATATGAAACTCCCCACCGCAAAGTGTGGATGCCGACCGCATCGCATCGGCGTCGGCTCCGATACTGCGTGTCCCGAGGGGGGAGGGGAGGGGCGCGCGCGCGGGGCTTGCTTGTACTGTCACCTCTCTCGTGGAAATTCTCGGAGTACAGTCCGCACGACCGTTGATGGATGGGAAGAAGACGAAGAAGAAGAAGGACGAGGAGGAGAAGGAGAATCTGTCGGCGGGCCTAAACACCGGTGCGGTGGGCGGAGGTTGCCTTTGGACGACGATCGTGGACGTCACTTCTCGGGATAAAAGACAAATAGGTAAAGTGAAATGGCTTGACCGACGAGTCGAATTCCCTTCGCCCGCGTGGAGGGGTGTGGTGGTCAGCAAACAGACGTAGTACCGCGAGGGGAAAAGGGGGGGAGGAGGGGGAGGGGCACTGCCAGTCTCTCCGTGAGCTGGCAGTCTGGGGACACAGCGCCCAAGCGAGGTAAGCTACGTGATCATCTAGTTACGCCCGGCAAGAAGCACGGGTTCAGTATCTGACTTATTGCCTCGCCGTTCATTACCTAGGTATTGTCTCGTGCTTTCTGTCTATCCATGAAAAGGGGGTTCAGGCCGCTATGTGCCGATAAATTACTTAGCCGGCCTACTTATCGAGACGTCTTTGAACACAAAAGTGCCGTCCGGACCAAGCTCTCTCGGAATCTGCGTCGACCGTGTATATAGTAGGTACCTCAGGCATGTGGCATTGTGTCTTCAACCTACGACGACATAGTCGGCTCGAAAAATTGCGACTGCTTTATAAGCCGGCGACGGCGGTGGCGGCAGAGCGCAGACTATGAGCGTGACTCCGCCCATGGCAGACCGTACGCGAGAACCAGACAGTGTGACTAGGTAGAAACCGAGGTCGTTGATTAGGACTTTCACGGCTTCCGCGTGTTTTCTTTCTTCTTGGCTTGCTTCGGCAGTTCTAGTCGGGCTTTCTCTCCATTTTACAAGCGGTGAGGTCAGGGGCTCTGGATCGGCTGATGTGCCGTCTGACCACCCACAGCTCGCACCCGCCTCTGAACTACGGATACAACTAGAGCCAGAGAACAGTTCCCATACTCAACAGTTTATATCCCCTACAATCTTTGTGAGATCTTCTACAGGGTACGCAATAGCAGGAGAAGCCTTGTGTCTGTGTACCGGTTGGTTTTCAGACTAAGGCAACCCTTACCCCCTTTTCCCAGAACCCAAGCCCATCCATCGCAAAAAGACAGCAAAAGTAAAAGAGCAGTGGCTGGAATTGAGCAGCCCGTACCTGCTGTGACCGGGCAGACCACAGGCGAAGCATCCCCTCTCAGGTCTCTCTCAAGAAGATGCGGTAAGTGCCTAAGTACATACCGATGGGGTCTACACGCCTTCCGTACTGCGGAATATCGGCCTGTGAACCTACTTACTTACCTGCCTAAGCGAGCAGCCACTCTCCGCCCAAGTCAGTGGCCCCTTATAACCAAGTGGACAGCTTCGTTATAGATGGCGTCCCAGAACGGTGCTTGGTGAAGCCCTACACAAGGAATTTCATACGTGCTGGTTGTACCCTTCGTGCTGGGGTTATCTCTCAGGTCTTGTGGAAGAAGGTCATCTCTCTCTGCCTTAGTGAACACGAAAGTAGCTGTTCACTCACCACACAAGGGCCGGCGATTCATAAGGCTTTCCCCCCCTTTTATTCATATGACTGTTTGAGCCAAGGCAGGGGTGGAAACCACCTTGGCTGTTGTCCCCCAAGGGCGGGTTGATCTCTATTCATAGTTCAAGATGAGCCTTTCACAGACCTGTGCTGGTTCTCTCGACTGTGCTCTCTTTCTACTTGCCCTACTGCTCCTTGCTCTGCGAGTACTCTCTCGAGGAGAGAGAGAGAGAAGTCTACGCGTTGACAGATCTCCCCTTGCACATCGCTCACTACAGTCGGTATATACCGGGAGAGAACCCAAGAGAAGAAGAAGAAGAACAAGTAGAAAGGAGCCAGAGCCGCGCAACTCTCCAGAACGCAATTATGCCACACAGAAGCCCGCGTTAGACTGGCAGACGCAACGGGTCTCGGGCCTACGTTTAGCTAGCTGATACGTTACGGAGAATATTCCCCAGACACACTGACAGTATAGGCGAAACACCTGGCCACAAGCACTCAGCAGAGAACAGACTGTGGCGCTCTGAAATACCAGCAAGATTGGGACTTCACGCATGAATGCTCTCGCGGAGAGTTAGATAATTTTATATGGATACTTTGCGGCTAGACAGGCGGTTTCGTGCGCAGGACTGACAGGACATCGTTCCGCCCCCGGGTAGGACACCAACAGTAACATAGCCCTCTCCCTTCCTTCTTCAGCCAGGCTCTCCTCGAGGCACTGCTTGACATGGTCGGTGACGAGAAATAGTAGCTGGGCTTGCTTTCTCTCTTGAAATTTCAGTGCTGCGCATCGGCGAACCCATCATCTGGGGTACAGTCACCCTTTCCTCCCTCCCCTCCACAGCTTAGGCTAGGCTGGGCCGAGCTGGGCCGGGCCGGGCTAGGCGCCGGGCACACTGGGCGGCCGGGGAGATCGTCCTCTCTCACTCACTCACTCCAGCACCTCGACCCAGTTGTTCTCGAGCTGGCGGCGCTCGTAGCGCGCCTCGGCCTGGCGGCGCATGACCTCCTCGGCGTCGAGCTTGTTCTTGGCCGCCGTGGCCGTCTCCTTAACCAGGACGCGGACGGCGCTCATCAGCAGCTTGTACCAGCCGGCGTGCGGCTTGCAGCGCTTGCGGTCGCACGCACCGCGCATCGTCGTCGTCGTCGTCGCCGCCGCCGTGTCGTCCACCGCCACCGCCGCACCGTCCATATCCTGCGGCGGTGGGGGTGGGGGTGGAGCATCATCGAGGAGCCGGCCGGCCTTGAAGGTGGCCTGGCCCTCGGGGGTGTCGAGCCAGGCGGCGAACTGGACGCGCGTCGAGACGGTGTCGAGGCGGCGGTCGTAGCCGCAGCTGTCCTTGGTGAAGCGGCCGGCCTCGACGGCGGCCTGGCGCCGCTGGTTGGCCCAGTCGACGAGCTGCATCATCTTCTTGTACTGCACCACCTCGTTGCCGAGCGCGAGCCGCTCCGCCGCCGACGTCTGCAGGAAGACCTGCTCCTCGTCGCTCAGCACGCCGGCGCGCGCGGGCAGGCCATTGGAACCCCACAGGCCCTCGACGCTGCCTGTTGTAGCGGCGTGGGGTGGGCGGCCGGTCCCCGTCAGTCAGTCAGTCAGTCGGAACTGGGCGGTAGGTAGGGGAGCGAGCGAGCGAGTGAGCGGGAGAGGAAGAGTTTGGCATGATGGATAGATACCCGTAGCAAGTCATACAAACACACACACACGCCAGAGAAATGGGAATAAACGCACCAAAAGGCTTATCGCCCAGCTTCCAGCCGCCCTTTTCCGCAGTCGAGGCGAGCAGGCCCATAAAGTCCTGCTGGGTGAGGACCTCGACGGCGTTCCTTGACGCGGCTACGGCCGGGAGGGTGGCGAGCAGGGCAGCCCACCAGGCGTCGCAGTGGTCGTTGCAACAGAAGACGCTGCGGTCCCCGTCCCCGTCCCCGCCACCGCCACCGCCACTACTCCCCTTCTTGTTTTTGGAGGTTTTGTTGCTGTCGTAGAGGCGGGCCGGGGCGCGGCAGCCGGCCAGCGAGCACGTCTTGCGGTACTTTGTGTAGTTGCGGCGGCCGTCGCTGCAGTTGGGGCAGACGAAGCGCTCGACCAGGCGCTCGCCCGTCTCCTTGTCCAGGTCGACGCACTCGCCGTGGAACCAGTCCTCGCACACGTCGCACCCGATCATCCACCGGTGGTCGTCCGGCCCCCGGCACAGGCAGTACGGCCCGTTGTCCGTCTCGGCGTCGGACGAGCTCTGCTGCTCCGGCTGTTCGTCCGCGCCCGCGCCCGCCTCCGCGTTCCTCTTCTTGTTGGACGCCGGGCCGGCACCACCGCCCTTCGCCTTCTTCGTCGCCCCGCGGGGCTTCTTGGGTCCCTTCTTGGCAGCCGCCGTGCCTTTCTTCTTGGGCGCCGACCTGGCCATCTTAGGCGAGCCGGCAGGAGGTGATGAGGCGGGCTGTTGTGCCTGCGGTTGCGGTTGTGGTTGTGACTGTGGTGGTTGCTGCTCGTGTTCTTGCTGCTGTTGTTGTTGAGGTTGTAGTGGTGGTGGTAGTGGAGGTGTCCCTTCGGGATCAGGTTTGACCTCAAAGGTGAGGCTTGTATGCGCGGTGCCTGATTGCTCCGTGCCTGATTGCTCCGTGCCTGATTGCTCGGTTGCACCTCCGTCCGTCAGTGCGGCAGGCGGTGCATTGCCGCTGCCGGGACCCGCGTCGGTCCCGGGACCCGGGCCGGTCCCTCCCATTTGGACATCGCCGTCCTCCTTGGGGATCTGATCTGCCATTTTGCGGGAAGCTGGTGTGGGGTTGTATTCATCCGACAAAATCAGGGTGCTCTTGATCAAAGACACTTGAGTACTAAAGAATTATGGTCACTTCTTCACTTTCATCTACCGGAATGCAATCTGATGAGAGGACCCTGTGGTGAATGAGTAGTGCATAATTGGGTCCTGTGATATATATAAGGAGACTTGGCCTGACAATGATGCAATGTAGTCCCTGCGTTGGCGGCCCTGAAAATAGGTAGATATGAAGGAAACGTCACAGACTCTCGGAAGAAGCCAGGAGTGCTCAGATGATGGCTTTGGCATGCAGTTGAGTCTGCAGCTTCAGATCAGCCCAGCTGAGTTATGGTAAGCACCGTGCTATCGATAGACAAAGACTGTACTATACACCGTGCTGCCTCCTTTCTTGCCTTGGCCAGATTTAAACAAAAGCCACAACCTACAACTCTGGTACTTATGTACATTCTATAATCCTGTGTCTATCCGATGAGACTATCTGTTGTACATACCTACGATATGACCAGTATAAAGGAGCGCCAAGTCCCCAATGAGAGATGTGGTTTCTGCTCCGGGATACCAGTATGAGGTCCCATACCGGTACGGTACCAGTAGTCATACAATCACCGCCATCATCATCATCATCGGCCAAGCCCCGACTGTTCCCGCGTCTATTCTCCCTCTGCGCCGTGTACTTATACAGGGCTGCGACTAGAGACGCCCTCTCCCTAGTCCCTGATCTCGGCCCTCTCGGCCCTCCGCCGGCGCAGCGCGCTGCCGTAGACGCCGCCCGCGAGCCCGGCGACGGCGGCGGCCATGACGGCGGCGCCGTGGTAGGAGGGCTTGAACTCGCCTCGCTCGAGTGTCTTCATGGTGCTGAAGTAGCGAGCGGTGCCGTAGAGGACTGATAGATAGATGGACAGTCAGACAGACAGCCAGTCAGTCAGCGACCTGACCCGGGGGGTGAGGGAAGGGAAAGGAAAGGTGGGCCGGGCAGGGAAGAAGAAAAAGTAAGAAAAAACAACAGAAGAAGAAGAAAAAGAAAAAACTCACTGGAGCCGCTCCCCAGGCCCATCAGCACGCCGACGAGCACCTGGCTCTGCTCCTTGTCCTGCTCGCGCTCCAGCCGCTGGGCGGCCGTCTGCGGCGGCCGGTGCGGCGCCGGCAGCAGGTCGCTGAGGTCCAGCTGCGAGAAGCGCTCGATGGCGATGCCGAGCGCCACGAACCCGAGGCCCGTCCGGACTAGATATGGATGGAATGGGATGGGATCGGGGCGAACCCGGCCCGGCCCCGGCAGTCAGCGCATGTCTTTGGTTTTCTCCCCCCCTCCCCCACAATCTCTCTCATATATACTAAAAAAAAAAAAATCAGTTCGGGTTCGGGTCAGATAGTATACATACTCCACGCCAGGAACGTGCGCTCCGAGGCCAGGTGGTCGCGCGCGACGGAGCCCGTGTTCTTGTAGACCGGCGTGGCCACCCGGAACCAGGACGGCATCGTGGCGACGGGCGCGGTCTCGGTCGGTCGGTCGGGTTGTCACGCGTCGCGTCGCGTATTGGGGGTACAGTGGAAAGCTCGATGAGTTGCAGGCAGGTGATTGCGAGTGACGTCAAACTGTCGATGAAGTGCTCAAGGGAGTTCCGTTTCCCATGTGATTTTTATTGACCCGTTGAGTGCCGACCTATGAGCTCCAGATTTTATCGATAAGACGACGACGCGATGGATCCATCGCGGCTGGGCTCGAGATGTTCTTTGCCCTCCCTCAAGTTTTGTATGGACCATGAGATCGCCGAGAGCAGTGTCAAGCTTTGACGTTGCATTGACACCAGATATCAGCTAAGTCGGGCTGTTTATCGCAGTTGCACCAGTAGACAGCCGAGTTTGGTGATAACGCAAGCAAGTTGCGCGTCTACCACCGACCGGTACCTACGGACGACTTCAGACTTTAAAACCAAAGGCGAATGGGATGTCCGCGATCACGAGATATGATCAACTGAACACGCTCATCATTGGATTCGTTCGATTAAGTAAGGTAAGTAGAGCACACAGGCAAATGTGAGTAGTTGGAGATAATCTCGTCTCCTTCCCTCGCGAGATACCTAAAAAGCCATCGTCACCGTCCTCCCGTCTCTCGTATAAGTACAAGCCCCGTTCAGGCTCGAGCAGCGTTGGGGAGTTGGTACCGCCACCCTAACGCCAGGCTCATCCGCCATCGTGACCAAGGTCCGTCCGTCGTTCGTTGAGCCTCCAACTCCCCCGGCTTCCCTCCATTATGTACATATAAGACGGTGCAAGCATGTGCAAAGGCGCGTCGTGGGTATAGTGTCGTATATACATCATCTCATGATATCGAGTCGGCCAGACTCGACCTCTGCCCCCCTCCCATTCCTCAGAGAGCATAGTTCTCCGTGTGCAGGAAGATCTCCTCCAGCATCGGGTCTCCCCAGATCTCCGCCTGCAGGCGCGCGACCGTGTTGGCCACGCCGACCCGCATGCTCGCCGGGCCGCAGACGAAGACGGCCGTGCGCCGGCCCAGGATGCCGCGCCCGTCGGCGCCGCCCGTCGTCCACTCGCGCAGCATGTAGCCCAGGTCTGGCCGGCCGTACTCCACGCTCCACCCGCCGTCGATCTGGTGCGGCACGGGGAAGGCGAAGCGCATCAGGTTCTTCTGGAACTCGGTCGGCGTCTCGGGGAACCCAAAGTCGAAGCCCGACGGCGGGCCGAACGTCGACGTCGGCCGCTGCCCCGGCAGGTTCGTCGTGCGGAGGTGCGCGAGCTCCGGCGGGCTCGGCACGCTGGGCGCTGCTGCTGCGCTCGCCGGCGCCACGTCCTCAGCCGAGGGCGCCGGCGGCGGCTTTCGAGGGGACGGCGGCGCGAAGTTGAAGTGCGGCTGCAGATCGGCCCGTGGCTGCAGTGGGGGGAAATGGAAGTCCCGTTTCGGCTTGTCTTCCGGGAAGCCGTTTGCATTCAACGAGGGCGCCTCTTCGGGGCCTTCGTTGTCACTCTGCTCACGGCCTTCAAGCCTGCGGAGTGAGTCCTCTTGCGCCGACATGCGATTTGCGGGCAGCTGCCGTTGTGGCGGCATATAATTTGGTTGCAAGTATTTCTGCTGCGGCAGAGAGGTGAACTGGTCCTCATCCTCAGCGCGCAATTGGCGCTCGTACTCTGGGTCGTCCTGCGCTTCGTCTCGAATCATCTGCGAATGGCGCTTCGAAGCAATCCCCGCCACGAACCCGTCCAGCCTGTCATGGAAGACGTTGCTGAGAGGTCGAGGTGCTCGGTGATGCTGTGGGGGAATCCGGGACTGCCTCACCGCGGCCGTGACGAAGAATTTGCACGTCACACTCTCGGGCGGCGCAGAGTCCCGGCAGATGCGCATCTCCTCACGAAACCAGTCCAATGCCTCCAGACGCTTCAATGCCCATACGACGACCACTTTCTTGGTAATCGCCTTGCCATCCCGCATGCGCTTGATCAGGTTCAAGAGCTGCGACATCAGGCCGGTTATGCCAGTACCGCCTGCGATCAGGATGCAAGTGTCAAAAGCAGCGAGCTCCCGGCGCATCCCACCATATGGTCCGTCGAGGTACGCTCTATATGTGTGAAAAGGGCCTTTGTCGATAGCCGTCTCCAACACTCTGCGCGTGAACCCCCCGTATGGCTTGAAGACCAGGATACAATCCCGATATTGTTCCCCGTACTCCGACGGAAAGTCCTCGCTGCAGAGGGAGGACACCGTGAACGGATGGTTGTCGAAAAAAGAGATGCCGGGCATCCGCAGGTAAACGTACTGGCCGGGACTCCATTTCATCTGCGTGGGTATTGTGATCTTGATTGCGTTCTCCGTCATCAGGGTAATTGCAGCTTCGTCTCCCACCATGAAGGACATGCGCCACGGCTTGACCCAGTTGAGCTTGAAGAAGCGGCCTACGTAGCAGGCCACCCATATGGCTATGGTGGCGTACAGGTAATCCCAGCTCGCGAGAAAATTCTTCGTGTGCCAAAACAGAACGCCGACGTATATAGCCCCGACGGGTACGTGTAGCATGACAAAGGCTTCGAAGGCGATTCGGCGCACGAAAGGAAGCGAGCCAACGCAAAGCCAAACCAGGGGAACGAGGCATGCTATGCCTGTGCCGTAGATGACACCGCTCCCTTGGGGAAAGAGCTTCTGGAAAACCTGCCAGCCCCCATCTTCCCAAACGGGGGTGACATAGAACGGGACCATGTGGACGAGGGCCAGGAAGAGACAAAGGTATCCCGCCCAACGGTGAAGCACGTTGAGCCGTTCCGGCCCGATGCCGGTGATAAGTGTCAGCAGGTTGGCCTTCATGCTGGTAGCGATGATCCAGGGAGTCATCGCAACGGCAATCATGCCTGCGCGGATGGCGAGGGGCGGCGAGCCGTACTGGATGCTCTGCCAGTAAAGCGGTTGTTTGAGGAAGACGGTCAATGCCGCAAACGCCAGGGCGATGAAACCGATACCTAGAACAGACAGCGACGAAAACGTGAACCGATATCTGCGCCAGATGATGTCGGGAATCGGTCGGTAGAAGACCCATCGGAACAGGGCCAGAGTATCAAGTATTGGACCAACGGCGGAGAAGTCAGATTTTGGTTTGAAATCCCTCTTCTCGCCGCTCTCTTCGGGGAAAAAGTGCCTGTTCGTCGCGCTCGTGTGTGCTGCCGTCACTGCAAATTCGGGATCAAGGCTGTATAGGTCGCGGTAATGCTGTTCAACTTCTTGCTTGTAGATGGCTTGCCGTATCTTGTCTTGCCACCAATGCCATATCCGCACCAAGACTACAGTTCCCATCAAAGCCAGACTGAAGTAGGACCAATTCCTGCCGTACTTTCCGGATTGTATCCATGGGTCGACTGTATCGGCTTCCACCAAGCCAGGTGGGCTTGTGGCTGTTAAGGGGATGTAAATGCGCCTCGCGAGGTCCGCGAGGGTCTTCGTAGCAGTCGCCATAGCCGTCTTGGCCTCCGCGCAATGACTTTCTTTGGCAGCGTCTGACTATGCACACAATATTGAATTGGTAGGCCGAGCAGTTATGGTAGACATCCAGATTGCGCGTAGGTGAACGGCTTCGATTGGAAATAAGCTCGGAGACGGGAATAATGCGGCCTGAGCGGTGCCGGCGTTATTCGCTGACGGGACGCGCTCCGCCCGGGAAGTACGGTGCACAACTGTACGGGGTATAGGGTATCAAAAACGAAAAGGTAGGCATATGCAACACAATAGGAAGACCGGGCTCCTCGAATTATCGTGCTGGAGGATACCAGACGACAACGACGGTGGCCATTGAATTAGACCAGGACTTGAAAAGGGACAAGCGAGAAGCAGAGGAGGACCCCGAAGCGAAGTTGGGGTGAGGCCGAAGGAATATTATACGTTGATCTGAACCAGGATTGCCGTGGATTGAGGGGGGGGAGGGGCACTTCCGCCAGGTACCGCATGCATGAAGCTGTCAATCTCGTCACACCACGGCCACGAGCGCGGCAACAGTACTTTGTAGAGGTAGCTTGCAGAATACGGAGTACTCTGTGCGCAGGATCGGTATGATGGATGCCGGACGAGAGAGACTCGATGCTGCGGCGAGTCCATGCAATCACAGTCGAGCAGCGTAGGGGACGGGGCCTGGGTGGGACAAGGAAACGTGAGCAGAAGGTGGCCCAGCGGCTGGCCGCACATGGATATTGGCTGGTCGATTCCCCCGCAGACTGCAGGCGAGTTTGCGAGTGGCACATCTGTACCGGTCTCGCCGGTCCAGGTGTGCGAGGCGGGCGCTTGACCCTTGCGCACGCCGCACGCCCCCGGCCCCTCCCCCCCTTGGCTGTCCTTGCGGGCCGCGATCACCAACACCCTCAAGAACGGGAGGAACGGTGGTGTCAGCGGCCTGATCAGAGGCCCGCCGCAGTAGGGTCTTCCGTCATCCGCGAGCGCACGTCTTCTGCACGAAGCAGTGTACGGTGCGCACCGCAGGAGTAGATCCCGCCCCCGCGCCAAGGACGGGCAGGATCGAGGGGGCGAGCGGGTGGCTGGGCGCGCTGGAGAGCCATTCAAGGAGCATCTGTGTGCGACGGCAAGGCGAATCTCGCAGTGCGATCTCTCAAGGACAGCAGGACGACTTCTGCCCTACCATTGAGCTTGATTGTACTCCGTACTCTGTACCGTATCATGTGGCCTTCCTCGGTCCCCCAGGACGACACTTGTCGGACCTTTTGCGCACCATCAGTGAGCGAGCTCGGAGCTCCCCTCTGAGCTCACCAGGGTCTGTCTGCCCATCCGTGTCTTGCGACGAGCACCCACCTGGCTGCAAAGTATTTCATCTCGATATGGACCACGGCGTCGAATGGCAATCCAGAAGGCCGAATGCCAGCAATGTTCAGCATAGAGAAGATGGAGAGGAGAGGTCAACGACGACGTGCCATTGGCTGAGAGCGGCCCGACAGTTGGCGCGTAGTAGACCGCTCTCATTGGTTCGAGCTGTCAAAGCTGTCCCACACTCATCCCCACCCCCTCCGTGCTATCGTCCGACCGTCATTCGTTATTACTGTGATTGCGCCTCTGATTGCGTCGACGAGCGCCGGCATCGTGTTGAGTGCATGAGTGCCATGCTACCGGGAATCCGGTGCTGCAGTATCTGCTGCGGTGCTGTTGCGAGCGCCAAACCGACGCGACCCTCTTAACCGCTCGATGAAACCATCCCAAGCGCAATTATCCCGAGGCCGAGAACAATGTTTGAATGCGACTACGATACGTGATGAACATGCCCCAAGGCGGACGAGGAGACGAGGGCAGAGAGAGAGGTCGAGGTGAAGGTCAAATACTCACGCCTCATCTGTGCCGCGACCAAGCGTCAACGTGCCGTCTCTATATGGACCACGCATGTCACTTAGTTGGTACGGATACGGCAGGTGAGTATCCCGTCTGCCCGTTGAATTCCAATATCGATTCCTCTTACATCGACCCCTTGAGCCCGGCTGTATGGTAGTGTAATAATAAGAGAGCGGGTGCTCCATGGTATTCGGAGACTCAGTACCTACTCAGTACTAGCATTATCCCTAGAGTCCGGCGCATCGAAAAATACCTAGAGACCTACCTCTTACTTGCCTGATCCCGATCGAATCCGAAGTCATGGCCACAAATATCAACCACAGAGTTCCCTTCTGTGTATTAGCTTAAAAACATTATTAAAAGCACGATTGTTGCGCCGGCCACTGGTAATCCACTTATGTGAGAACGTATGACAATGTTAAGGGCAACAGGAAGCATCTAGGTAGCCCACGACTTATCACTATCACCCTACGGAGTACAGAATACTATTGATACCGGTTTTATGAAGCTGGTCCCGCCTTCCAAAATGGGACATCGAGTGCAATTATCAACTCGTCAGCTTGTCATTACTGAGTTATAAGTCAGGTTAACACTTATCCCTTATGAACTACTTACAGCCGGACGAGTTGAAATGATAACTTAAGCTTTATATCAACGGAGGCACTGATGAAGCCGTACGGAGTACTACTACGTGCTGCAAGGGGGCGGCCTGACTGCTGGCTGCAGGGTCCACCACGCTTAAGCTCTTAGTGCCCCGCGTCAGACTGCGAGGCTGAGAGCTGCCGGCATGAAAATTCCCAACCCACCAGAAGCTAAAGTACCTACTCTAAAAATGTCATGATCTCGACCTCGCCGCGACAATGGCGACAACCAGCTCCAGCTCGACGACGGCGCCGGGCTCCCTGACCTTGCCGAGCGCCGTCTTCGCCAAGCTCTCGCCGCACCCGTTCCTGCTCGCGAACCTCGAGCCGCCCGCGGGCTCGCCCGCGCCGGCCGCGCGCCCCAACGGCCGCCGGCCGCGCGAGGCGCGCCCGCCCCAGGTCAACACGTCGAGCCTGGCCCACGCCCACGGCAGCGCCGTCGTGCGCGTCGGTGACACCACCGTCATCTGCGGCGTGCGCGGCGAGACCCTGCTCGCCGCCGACATCCCCAACTACCGCCACCCCGACAACCCGACCGTCGTCTCCAGCAGCGACGCCGACGACGACGACGCCGCCAACGGAGGAGGAGAAGGAGGAGGAGATGGTGCAGGAGCCGCCGAGTTGCGCGACTACGACCTGCTCGTCCCCAACATCGAGCTCGCGACCGGCTGCGCGCCCACCTTCCTCCCCGGCGTGCCGCC
The DNA here is from genome assembly GCA_022539325.1 of Xylariaceae sp. FL0804. Lineage (NCBI taxonomy): Eukaryota > Fungi > Ascomycota > Sordariomycetes > Xylariales > Xylariaceae > Xylariaceae sp. FL0804. The sequence goes on along the minus strand of JAJKLG010000006.1, from coordinate 1,787,642 downwards.
CACCGCGCTCGCCCAGACGCTCAGCACGCGCGTCTACAGCCTGCTGCACGGCGCGCGCCTGCTCGACGGCCGGGACCTGCGCATATACTCCGACGCCGCCGCCGACGCCGCCGCCGACGCCAGCCCAGCCGCTGCGGAGGACGACGACGACGACGAGGGGTACCAACACCAACACCACCAGCCGCAGCAGCAGCAGCGTGAGATCAAGGCGTACTGGGTCCTCTTCATCGACGTGCTCTTCATCAGCTTCGACGGCAACGCGTTCGACGCCGCCTGGGCGGCCGTCGTGGCCGCGCTGCGCGACACGCGGCTGCCGCGCGCGCGCTGGGACGCCGACCGCGAGGCCGTGCTCTGCGCGCGGCGCGAGCCCGCCCGGCCGCTGCCGACGCGCGGGCTGCCCGTCGCCTGCACGGCCGCCGTCTTCACCGCCCGGGAGAAGAAGCAGCAGTTGCAGCTGGGGCGGCGCCCCGGCGGCGGAGAACGAGGAGAAGGAGGGGAATTAGGAGAGGAAAACCAAGGTCGCTTCTGGGTCCTGGTCGACCCCGACCGCTTCGAGGAGGGCCTCTGCGACGAGACCCTGACCATGGTGGTCGACTGCTCCGAGGGCGAGACGCGCGTCCTGGGCCTCTCCAAGAGCGGCGGCACCGTCGCTGGCCCGGCCATCATGCAGAAGTTTGGTGAAGTGGCCGAGGCGCGGTGGAAGGAGTTCAGGGCTGCTCTGGAGTGAAATAGGGGGATTAAGGGCACGGTCAAACGATACCCGCTACGGCTCTGGGTTGGCATGCTCTTCGTGGCGATCCCGGGCCTGTCATCGCAAAGGCTCGGCGGAGAGTTGTTGACCCGTTGGTTTGGCATCCACCGACGCGTCGGCTGGATATCTTGTGGATTCGGATCGGGTAGAGATCTGCCTACGTCAAACGACCACCGGCTCAGAGCAACATGTATGCGGCATGTTTTCTATGCTCCAGAGCCTTGCCATGAGTATTGACGGACTACCCGCCTACGTGACTATATCGGTACCCTGGGGAGCACGACTCGGCCGTCAATGCCTTGTCATGGCGTGAGATAGGGCCAAGATAGTCGTCATGCAAAACAGAGAGTACAAAAGATTGGTGGCTCTTCCGTCCGCTGATTTTCTTGCCATTGTGCTCCAATACCTCCTTTGTCGGTGGTGTATGGGCTGAAACTCTGCCCATCGGCTCGCTGCCTGATCGAAGCGGTGGCTATGGCATATAATGGCGCTGCCGGCGGTTGTGTAGGCGTATGTAAATGCACCCCCTTCTAAGGAACCTCACCAACCCCCCATGAAGAGAAGGGAGAGAAAGAACAAGAAAAAGAAAAGGAGAGAAGAGAAGACGAAGCCGAGAACGAAAAACATGGGAAAAAACTATCCCGTTCCGCCTCCGGTCTACTATGTACCTCCTGTGGTACCTCCCGAAGCCTCGAGTACCATCAACACGCATGTGACCACCCTCTCGGCCACCTCCGTCGGGGCCCGCCTCCAACACCATACCCTCCGACCAGGTGACTCTGCCTCCTCCCAGTCTTCGCGAGGCTTCTTTCTGGCCGACCCGCCGGCCGCGTCCTCAATGCTACGTATCCCAGGGACAGCTGGGTTGAACCCACTGGGCAACTAGATACAGTTATGAAGGGTCTAGGCAATAACAGTGTGGTCCGGAAGGACCTCGCGAACTTTTTGGTAGCTTCTATGACGACTGTACAGCAATAGTGCTGACAGAAAGGCGGCGTTCGAGGCCAACGTGTCACATCTATTTTCTACCTACCAAAGTAGTCCACTATCCAACACGTCCTAAGAGAGGAACTGCTCTAAGTCAGAAAGGTGAGTATCGGCTCAGCAATATACTAAGACATTATAGTATATCATGCTTTACATGCGAGGGGGGTTTATCCAAATATGATCTTGCCTCTTCTACCACACCATTGGGGCCGTCAGCCAGGCGCACCCTCTGCTACCTGGCAACTCCAACGACGCCTTCGTAATGCACGCCCTGGCCGGCTACCTTCTCCTCGCGGATCTGGACCTCTTCGTGCGGGAGCGTGACGCCGCTGCCCATGACGTGGCGCCGGTGCCAGGGCCCGACGAACATGCCGTCGGGGTCGACCTCCTCGCGGACCCTGCGCCACCTCTGCAGCCGGTCGCCGTACATGCGCTCGAGCTCCACGCCGGGGGTCTCGAAGTTCTTGGCCCAGTGGGGGCGGCCACCGAGGTCGCGCATGAGCCACTCGAAGGCCTCGTAGTAGCGGGCGCGGCACGGCGGGTCGCGGTGGTAGGGGCGGTAGAGCGTCGCGTTGAGGTACAGCGTCGGGCCGTCGTCGACGGTCGGGTCGAGGAAGGGCCGGCAGTCGGTCCGGCGCGAGGCGAGGCCCGGCGCCGACGTGTCCGAGACGCGCACCTCGACGGGCGCGTGCACGTACAGGCCCTCGGCCGAGAAGGGGATGCCGTGCGGCACGTAGTCCGGGTCCGTGGGCGGCAGGCGGTTGAGCCAGCTGCTCAGGCGGCGCAGGGCCTCGGGCCCCCGGTGCAGCGGCAGGGCCCACTCGTTGACGAACTGCGAGTACAGGCAGTTGAGCAGCAGGGCGTCGCGGCTGGGCTGGACGGCGGCGGCGGACGCGGTCCCGTCGCGGAAGCCGTACTGCATGCCGAAGACGAACCACTCGACCCAGGGCAGCGCGCGCGGCACCCACCCGGCCAGGTACAGCAGGTTGTGGTAGAGGTAGTAGCCCACGGCGCCGTCGTAGTAGGAGCGGGCGGGCGGCGCGAGCGGCTCGTCGGTGGGCTGCGCGGCCCAGGTGACGGCGCGGCGCGTGTGCGGGAACCACCAGACGCGCACGAAGCGGCTCTGCGTCCAGAGGTCGCCGGACCAGCGGCTCAGCATGCGGGCGTCGGCGTCGACGACCTGGCGCCAGCGCAGGCGGAACTCGGGCACGGCCTGGAAGGTGATCTCGGTGACGATGCCGAGGGCGCCGAGGGACAGCAGCGCGGCGCGGAACAGGTCGCGGTCCCGGTCGGGCGAGCAGGCGCGCGTGGTGCCGTCGGCCAGGGTGATGCGCAGGGCGCGCACGTGCTCCGACATGAGCCCGTACTCGAGGCTGGACCCGTGGGTGCCGGTGGCGATGGCGCCGGCCAGCGACTGGGCGTTGATGCTGCCGAGGTTCGGCATGGCCAGCCCGCGGGCGGCCAGCTCGTCGCAGAGCCGGTGCAGGCGGATGCCGGCCTGGACCACGACGACGCCGGCCGCGGCGTCGAGTGACAGCACGCGGCCGAGCCGGTCGAGGTTCACCAGCCACGACGACGTGCAGGTCAGCGAGCTGGGCGAGTGGCCGCAGCCGACGGTGGTGAGGCGGCGGCGGCAGCGGCGCGCGAGCCGCACCACCTTCTCGACCTCGGCCACGCTCTCGGGCTGCACGTACAGCTCCGGCCGGGACAGGAAGGTCTTGGCCCAGGTGCTGTGGACGTGCCCCGGCACGGCCCGGAAGGGCACGTCGTCGTCGGCGCACTTCGCCAGCTCGGAGGCGATGACGGGATCCATGGCCGACGGAGGCGTGACGGCGGATGGAAGTGCTGGCCTACCAGTACTAAGTTTGCGATCCTGACGGTGTCGGTGAGAGGACAACGAGGGAAAGTTCACTTGACGGGCTCGGAGATATCGGACGAGGTCCCTTAGTCCCTAGTTAGGGCGCATTCAGGGTCCTTTTATGGAGTATATGGAGTACGGAATACCGGACCGGTACCTAGCAAGTTCGTGTATGGACTGAGGTTGTTCCTGGTCACTGCTTGGTCCTCTTATCTTTCGCGCCATTCGCCCTGCATGTGAGGCGATGGAGCCAAGCCCTCTAACCAATGTCTCGACTAACAACGTCGCTGAAGTTGCTGAGTGGACAGACGAAGACTACTACTGAAAACCAGGAAAGGGAGAACCAATATACAGTCGAGGGATAGCTTTAAAAATACACACGAGAATTATATTACATTGATTTTATTACGGCAGGTATCGACAGATCATCCAATGTCTTCGTCACCACTCGCCCACTCGCCCACTGGCCAATCATGCAGTCTAGATATCATAAAGGGGGCCATGGGCCATGGGCTATGTTCCCCGAGTTGGTTGCGGGCCCTGCTGATTAAACAAAACAACTACAAGAGCATTTTGTTACCCTACTTAGGTATAGGTGAGGCAAAGCAAAGTACTTACTCGGCACTTAGTATAAGCTTGCAGCCTATGAGCCAGAGCTACAGTGCTCGAACTTCCCGCCCCCTTTGATACTGGCTTTGGATTTGCTAATGAGCACCTACACGAGTGGTAGAATCCTCACCTGGAGTCCGCGTGAAGAGGCCACTTGCAGTAGGTGTCTTAGAGGAATACAGTAGATAGGCCAGCTCGAGATGACATAGGTAAGCGACGATGGTTAACCTTCCTACCGGTATATTTCAGGGGTCGGCTCTACTTTTCCTGAGGTACCTACCTAGATACTGGTGGTAGGCAGACCATGTGTGCAGCGTCTAGATACCCAAGTACTTGAAGTACACAACTTAAGGACCTGGGCTTGCCTGGACAAGGCGGCAATGTAAGTCGAACAGGGGATTGCACAGCATACTGACTTTGGAAAGTCTTGGATAGAGGACTCACTCGAGATGCGCTTGGATAGATGCTACTTATATTCTAGAGGGTCTCTTCTGTATCAACCCAGTAAAGAGCAATTCGTTGAGGTGGCACTGGTCTGGCGATTAAGGTAGACGTACGCACCAGAAATATTCGCCCCGTTTACAGCATCGGCCGCGCCTTCCTCCATGCTTCCTTCAACTTTTCTCCCCATGACGCGACGCGTTCCTTCTCTTACCACCAGGTACCAGCCGCGACGCGCCATTAGGTATACTCCCCCCTATCTCGGTCCGCCCGAGCACCCTCTCTCCATCCTCGTCGTCCCCCACCAGCAGCAACATCACCAATCACGACGCCCCCAGCGCTCCCGGTCGTCTCCTCTTCCCAAGTATTCATATCGTAGGGTGACGGTAGGCGTGCCTGCTGTGCCTGACATCGACTCTTGTTCGGCCCCAGGGCGGCGCGCTTTAGACATTGGGACTTGGACTCTCTGCACAGGTTGTCTCGCGCCATGTTTTACAGCCACGAAAGTAGGCCGGTTCTGCCCTTGTAGCTCTCCGCCAACCGGCTCTCTATTTTTACTGACCAGTGGTGTAGTCTTGACGAGCCGCCAGTTTGGCGTTGCCACCATCTGGTGAGGCACACCGTCACCTGCCGCAGAGGGCGCTGCTATCCAACCTGAATCAAGCTGACGTGGGTGCTTAGGCTGGTCGCCACCAGTGGAACAGGCAAGTCCACTACCACCAGGAAGGTCACGCGCAAGGCCATACAGGAGGTGAATGTAGAGAAAGCATGCGGCAAGATCCTCGAGCCCGGTGCGCCTATCGCGCTGCGGCTGCAGGGGAATCTTCTGTATGGAGTCTCGCGCGTCTATCACCAGCAGTGCTCCTACATGCTCAACGACGCCAAGAAGACCCAGATGGACATGGAATTCTTCATCACCAACTTTGGCAACAACCAGCTTGACCCGGAAGCTGGTCAGGCAAGGTAGGCAGGCACTCCTCCCCGGGGTGGATTCCTCACAAGAGTAGAATCGCAACGAGTCTCACCCAACCTGAGACCGGACTCTTTGCTGACCTTTCACAAAGACCCGAGAACCTTCTGGTGGAAGACGACCCGGCCTTCATCCCTGAGATGCAACTGCCCGTCTTCGATCTCGACGCTTTAATTGTCAACCCGGGAAGCACACAAAAGACCTCGTCCCAGATGTCGCCATTCCAGGACTCCCTTCTTTCCCGCTCTCAATCGTCTGGCCGCGGTTTCCCTGTCAATATAGACCTGGCGCAGTCGGAGTCATCCGGTCCTCGGGGTGCCACCCCTTTGGGCCTCCAGGGCATCTCGCCGGCGCAGAAACTTGACGAGGAGCCTTTGATTTTCCCGCAGGAACACAACGAGGACATCTTTGGAGGCGCAGGCGACTGGGGCCTGGAAGTTGACGAACACGGGAACGTCGTGGAGAGAATGGACGTGGACGGAGGACAAGGACCCGAGCCCGAGCTGCCTCCTCTGCCGATCATGGATGACAGCAATACGGCACAGGCTCATCCACCCGAGCATCAACAAGGCCAGCGCAGAGCTGACGGCGAGGGCGATGTCGACATGGTGAACATCATGGAAGAGGAGCCCCTTCCCGAAGCAGAACCATTCCCGGAGCGGCAAGCGCCGGATGAGCCAGTCCAGGACGGAGGGCAGCCTGCGCGACAAGCTGCAGCACGACGCAAGAGAAAAGGTCGCAGACTTCAGAGGGACGAAGAGCTCGTTGTCGGACGAAACGTCGTACGCATGTGGCAGGACAACTACCTCGAGGAGTGCTGCACCAAGCCTGTCCGCCCTGTCTCCCAAGCGCAAGCGCGGCGAAACGCAATGCTGTACACCTTCGGTCTCGGGATCAGCAACATTGGCCAGGACCTCGGCGTTCCCGGCTTGATGCATCCCCTCGCCCTCGACTTCTCGGGTGACAGGCTGTTCACCGCCATCACGGGCCTCGACGTCCTCGCCGCCGAGCAGTCCCGCGGGCAGCGGCGTTCGGCGTCCGCGGCCACCGAGGCCGACAGGGAGCAGGAGCAGCGCCGCGTCAGGCCCCGGCTCGAGGGAGAGGGCGGGGAGGTCTCTCCCGACCAGCAGGCTCGCGGCCTTGCCGGAGATGGGAGCTACGACTTGAACCTGGACGACCCCTTCGCCGCGGACCAGAGCCTCGTCGAGGTGGGCCGAGAGGCCGAGCACCTCCTGTCCGACCAGCACTCGTCGGCGATGCCCCTGCCCTGGAACCGCGGCTCCTCGGCCATCCCGTCCTCGGTGCGCGCCGCCGGCTCGGCCCAGAAGCCCGGCCGCGACCTGTCCAGCCCCCTGCGCGGCAGGGGCGACGTGGCGGACATTGTGCGCTACAGCGACGACGCGCACGGCGGCGGCGGCGGAGGAGGCGGCTCCGAGGGCTTTGGCCCTGCTGTGCCCGGCGGCCTCGGATCGGCCGACTCGTCCTTTGGCGGCATGGGGCTCGACCCCGCGGCGGGAGGAGCCGGAGAGGAGGGGAAGGAGGGGGAGGAGGGGGGCAACAACGACAATGCCGGCCCGCTGGGCCGCGAAAGCCAGAACTTCCTCGGCTTCGTGGCGGACGCGGTGCGCGAGGACGGCGTGGTGCGCGACGACGCCGACTACGCGCGGGGCCGGCGCTGGGTCGCGCTCGACGACCTGCTGCCGCCGGCGCGCACGCCGCGCGCCACCGCCGCCCAGGCCTTCCTCCACGCCCTGGGCCTCGCCACCGCGTCCCGCCTGGCCGTCAAGCAGGAGAACGAGAACGACCGCGAGGCCCAGGCTCGCGGCGAGGCCTTCGGCCCCGTCTACCTCAGCACCGACGTCGGCGAGAAGAAGAACGCGGGCGCGTCGGCGGTCGCCGTCTAACTGATTGAGCCGGACGGAAGCTGCGTCGGGTTGAAGGGGCCAAGCAAAGATGCGAACAAAGAAATAAAACAAATAAACTGCTGGGCGTCGCTGCCCCGCCCGCGCTGAGTCGTCACGTCGCTTCTCGAGAGAATCAAGGTCGCATTTCATCGAGTATGGAACGCATGAGTCCTAAGGTAGTGTATTGTATAAGTTCCGAGGCGATACGAGGTCAGGTACGTGAACAGCCACACCCCAGTTTTGACAACAAGTCAGTTAGTTGCCTGATCGACTGACACCAATGAAGGTCAGGTCCTTACCTATCTCAAGTTGGCAGAGACCCGATTCTGCCAGACCTTTCGATGAAGGGAACAAATTTCCACGGAACCGCGGAAAAGCGCTGAAAAATTCACAACCGATGCTGCGCGTTTTCTCAGGAGAAAAACCGGAGAGAGAGAGAGAGAGAGTATACAGACGAGAGGCGAACAGGGTGGCTCCAGGATTAGCTTCTTGCCTTTCAACCCGCTCATCTCACCCAGGGGGTGGGAAGGATACGAAAATGGCTGATGATACCTGCGCGCGATCATGGTGGGTGGCAGTATGACGAAGATGAATGCTTCAAACGATACACGGCTGCCACTGGAAATTGCAGTGATGGAAGATCGAAAGATTTCGCGATGTGCTGCAGATGACCAGAGCTAGACTGAATTCAACGCACCAGATAAATGGATTGAATGCCGACACATGATGCCGTGATCGATTGACCTATTTACCATACTCTCTCGTCATTCGTACATGGCAAGAAGACGCTTCTACTCAGTCTTAGTCATCGTCCTCATCACCGACGCCCTCGCGATCCGGGAAGACCATGTACTCGGACTCCGCGGCGTCGTCTCCCATCACCATTCTCCAAGCTGCCTCGACGGGGCTCAAGCAATCGTCCTCGAATGAGAGGCTCAGCGACGGCGGCGGGAATGCAAAAACGGACGCGTTGCCCCGCCTCTCAGCGACACCCGAGGTGGGATGGTCGCTGACCGACTGCTCGTAGCACAGCTTATACAGACACAGCGGCTTCTCCGCCGTCGATGGCACTGCGGCACTAAGCAAGCGGTCCAGCGCCGTCTCCAGGCGCAAGGTTGAATCATGCGCAGCCAGGGTTGTGAGGTAGATGACACCTGTTAGGAGCGAACGTGCGCTCGTCAGCGAAGGGCTCAAGACACAGCAGAAATGAGGCAGACGGATTAGGAGATGAAGGTGCAATCAGGTTGTCAGAGGTTGTTTATCGTCAAAGCGAAGCTCAGACAATGTAGATAAGTATTCATATGGAGAATCATCATAACACCAAGCTGAGGTATAGGCAAAATCGCGGGAGTGGAACTTACTTTGCCCAGAGGGACATTCTCCCGTCTCGCTCGAATGCACCATGGCGTACACTGGCTCGTCAGCCACGCCAGCGGTATCACCTGCCGTGGATGGAAAGGCTACCACAGCTACTGCTGGGGTTGGGGCGCCCTCTACCACGACCTCGAACAATGATTGTAGCGGCGAGTTGATAACCGCGACGAGACGCTTTATGGTGTGCATTTCGACTGCAGCGTCGAGTCGTGCAGAAACAAGATTCTGAGCACGTATTGACAGACCTTTTGAAAGATTCAAGGCTATCCCATCGCCATCGCTGTCATTGTCGACTTCCATGCGGGTATCGAGCATATATATGCCACCCCCGACGGCTTGGGCACGGCAGCCCTCCTGCACGATCTCCGAAATACCTCCCCATTTGGGGTAGACAGCACAGAAGCCGGGCCCGAGGAGGCCGGTCGATGTGAGATGCCGATGCAAGATGGCCAGACCATGCCGAACCGTTACTTTCGTATCCAAGGTCAGGGTCAAGGCAAGGATGTACTTTTGGAGGTGGTCGTCGAGCTTGAACTCAGTTTGCAGAAAACGACTGAGTGGCTCTTCTGCGTGCTCTTGCCAGGTGGGTCTCTGCTCTTCGGAGTCGTAATCGAGCACAAATTTCAGGAACTTCATCAGTGACCGTTTGGAACGGGCTGGGATGGCCCGAGTCGAGAACACATCCTCGCGGCTACTTGGGATGCGAGCCAGTTTCGCGTCAGAAGTGTCGTCATAGACATAGAACGAGCCCACCGCGAGGAATTCCAGTTGGCCTGTTGCTTTCGCCGAGACAAGTTGCGATAGCAGCTTCGATCGAGTATGGATTATCTGGGGTGCCAAGGCAAGAGTATATGCCCTGGGAAAGGACAGCCCATGAGACTCAGCTTCCGCGTGCTTCGAGGTGGTGGCATGGCTGAAGATACTCGACCGCCTGACAGGCGACAAGTCGCTGAGACGCTGCTGCTCTTCCGAGCTGCCGCCTTGCTGCGTTTGTAGATTCACCGCCGAAGCTGCCTGTTGGGGGGAGTCGTCTCCAGCATGGGCCTCGGCCCAAGACTCGGCCTCTTGGAGGCTGAGAGCGGCCTCGTGCTCGCCGTAGAAGTCATTGGGATCAAGGTGAAGAATGCGCTTCTTCGAGCGCGACAGCGCTCTTCATCGCGGGAGCATTGCTGGGTCAGTCAGATCAAGCTCTGACACGGGGAGCCCGGAGAATGAGGAAGACAGCTTACAGGGCAAGCAGCGACTGCTGTAAGCCTGTGCCACAAATGACCGCGTCCCAGACCTCATCTCCAAGAGAGTCCATCATGGAAAAGTTTTTACTCTTTTCTAGAGCGAACAGAGATTAAGGTACGGAGTACCCATCGAAGAAATCGGGGCTGGAGGTGGATACTGCGATGTGAAGCCGAAGAACTCCCGGCTTCCAACCTCCTCGGAAAATTGATTTAGGTGGAGCTGTGCATCAAAATCCTCGAATTTGATTTGTGTGGAATAATAAAGTTCCAGACCCTTTTCCCGGTAGCGACGCACGGGCCAACTCGACACAGGTCACAGTGAATTCCATTTGTGCCATTGGCGAGGCCCTTCTCTGAGCTTTCTCCTTCAACATATCAACCGCTCGCCCCAAGTCCAGCTTTCTGCTGATACAACTCCCACAGCAATGCCGGCTCAATGAGGCAGCCTTTCAGTAGGCTGCTTCCAGTGCGAGCGGCAGAAAGAATCGTCGTCCCGTATCTACTATCCTGGAATCTAATGCCTGATAGGATGGTTCGAAGGGTTGATATATTTTCCATCGTTGTACAGTACCTACCTAGCTTCGGAGACGTTTCCCCCTTTGGTGATTCCAACTCATCGTGGGGTTACGGAGGCCGACTAAACAAGTTGTACCCCCCCTCCGTGAGATAACGCATACGTGGTACACTGACGTGGCTTTCACATGGGCAGCTCCCTCTCGAGAGGGACTAAACTGATCAAGGTGCAACACGTCGAGGCGAGGGCCCGATGGATATGGCTAGCCAAAGGCGTCCCGTACCTTCGGGTAGCTACTGAACCTGGGGAGCGTTGGTGTTGGTGTTTGTGTTCAACTGTCCTACTCGTACATAGCCGCAACGCGAGAAATCGCTTCGAATCGGCGTTGTGTGTTGTCGGCGAGGCACGAGATAGCAGTCTATCTAGCTCACCTGGAGGGCTGCCTGGAGCAGATACCTAGGTATCCAGCAGATCCCATATCGTGGAGCATCAAGTAACGCCTTCTCGGAGCTTTCGGGCCAATCTTGCGCAGCGGCAGGGACAATAGCGGCAGCGACAACAGCGGCAGCGACAACAGCGACAGCGGAGACTTACACTGGACTTACCAAAGTCGGAATGCCTCGAAATATGGCTGATAGGGTGCCATGGTGCCAGTGCTCCATTGCGACTGCTTAAAATAAGACGTAGCCTGCTACCCTGCACCTGAAAAAGGGGGGTTGTAAGCTCATTGTACGAGCGAATGCGATGTTGAGCCTACAGCAAGCCCCCGAATGCGGTTGGACATATTCTCACACTTCGTACCACCTTGGTGTTGGACAAGCTGTACTCCGTACAAAGTAGACGTTGGGCTGATTGCATAGACAAGACCAGCAATGAGAAGCATGGGTGTAACCGGCGGCTTGAGAACGTGGAGGTGGAAGTACAACTCTGACGTGAGACTACAGCCAGACTCATCTTCGCTTCAGCACTTTTTGCCAATGGGAAGGCTCGTGCGACATTCCGGTGATGCTCGATGACAGTTTCGCTGTCTAGAAATATCTCTGAAACGCATCGTGCAGCTGGCAGCCGAAATATCATGGCGTCCCCTCCGCCGCATGTAGGTGGTAGTGGCGAGCTCGGATAATATTCACCCTATCCTGAGCCGACGCAGGCTCGCAGGCTGTGCTGAGCGTTGTGCCACGGCAGGCTGCCTCGTGCCGACTGGACCAACCACGATGGTGCCTGGATGGAAGGATTGATTGCCTGCAGCGGCGCACTGCTCAGGGTCGAGCTCAGGTCACCTCAGCCGGCGAGAACCCCGGCTCCGGTGTCTTTTTCCATCCGAGCTCAGCCGTGCCAACAGAGGATTTGGCGAGGCCCAACTGCATTGGCGAGGCCCAACTGCAGTCACTCATTGTGCTCGTCCAGCTCATTCCTTGCAACACGACCGTCCTCACAGCTATTGTTCTACTACTTGATACTGGTCGCTTGGATAAAGACGATCTGGTGTTGAGGTCATTTGTGCCAGCTGAACTGAAGTTTGGATGGGGCGAAGATCAGGCGGGAGACGAGCACATCCGTGGGCCTAGAATTATGCGGTGCATCTGGTGCCGACAGGTAGCGCGGGCCGAGGTGGGGTCAACAAAAAACGACACTCTACCGCCTGGGTATTCTGGTGCAAACAGCGAAATTTTCGCGGGAATATTAAAGCCTTATACTTTGCAACTAAATAAAAAGCCGCATATAAATCGTAAAAATAATCGGATTTCAGATTATATAACCGCGGATTAAGTTTTATATGAGACATATTTTTTTCAATTTTAAATATCTCTTTTACGCTGCTTTTAATAGCGTTAGAAAAAACGATTTTGGGTGAGTTTCGCGGGGCTCAGAATAGAGTGTCGTTTTTTGTTGACCCCACCTCGGGCGCGGGCGCTTGTCGAAGTACCTCTACCTCCAACTCCAAGGGCTCGAGGTGGCCATTGGTCGCTGGTTGGCATCTTCCCGCATCCGGAATGGATGAGCAATCCTCCTGGGCCAATACGAAGGGGTTCCCGGGCAAATGTAGAGGCTGCTCCTCATTGATAGCGTCATTGCCCTCGACATGCTGAACGTGTAGGACATAGCCGAGGGACATACCTCCGTAGTAGATACCTCCTAAGGTAGCTGGCGATGCTCAGAAACGGGGGCCGCAAACATGGCGCCGAGATCTCCGTGGAGTCTCACCAGACCAAAATCTCACCAGAATGAAACGAGAAGAAGAAATAGTCACGATCTAACTCTGTACTCACTCACTAAATTACCTCTAAAGGACTGTACTCAGACGCGGCACAACGCGGCCTGCGTGGCCACTGCAAGTGCGCTTATCCCGCGCTCCAATCAGGTGGATGGGGCAGGACGAGGCGGTTCTCAGCCTCGCATCTCAGACAGTAATCCACACTGTATCGCCATGGCGCGATGCCGTACACCATTCTGCCAGTCACCCAGTACATACGAGCCAAAAGCTTATACAGTGCGCATCTCAATTGAAGAGAACTGTACTAGTATCTCGTGCACGGACACGCGCGGTAAGTTTCGTACAGGTTTCCTTGCCCGATCCAGACATAGAATGATCACCGTACGGAAAACTTGGAATCTCTAGGCTAGTAAACAGCAATTCGAAGGAATCCTAGCGATGACGACTAATGTCCGGCCCCAGGGCTGTACCGAAATGAAGACTCCGGCTCTCTGACTACGGAGGTGCACCTCGAATGCATTGGAGCACAATGACGACACGGAACTCGGAATCGGTCGGTCGATGATTGCTCTGATTGAGTCACGCCTCGTTTGTCAGCTGCGTTACTGTGCAGTCACGACCGCCTCATTGTGGCCTACCGGTATTACAGGCTTACAGCCAGTAGCTACCTAGTAATAGTAGACAGTACCAGGTAGGTAAAACGCACCACGGGGCGCGGGCAACACACAAAACACCGTCTCTACTAAGTACTGAACCCGCTCGTACAAAGTGTTCTCCGGCTGAATGTCCTTTGGCTGAATCTACTCCTACAGCTTCAACACTCAATACTACTGCAGGATTGCATGCCACACACCTCGGCCCCAGCTTACCTCGTGCTCTGCAGTGTGCATGTGGGCTGCGACGGCTGGCAGTGACTCGTATTACTCGGTATCGACCCTGTGGGCCGTGTCACGATCTTGGGCGCTCGCTCCCTCTCCATCTCTATCCGAGCTAAGCACTTGCCCAAGGGGACCTGTGTCGCTGGGGTTGCACTGCTTGGGGGCCCGCCCCGGCGTGGTACCCGCTACCTACAGGGCAGGCCAGTGGTACCGGCGTCACCTTGGGGCGAACCAACCCATGTCATGTTCCTTCGCCGGCGCCTAGGCCTATCAATCAGTCAATCCACCAACCCCCAACCCGACCAGCCGACTTCTCCGCAGCGAGACCGACAGGGAAGCTAGGCCGCTCCTCCGTCCGCGCCGTCTTGCGTCCGTCCTCACTTGCAACTCCATTCCTCCTGTTCCCTTGCCCTCTTCCACCGGCATCGCGAGAGGCTCTGCTTCTTCTGCCTTCTCTGTCTTCGACCGAGGAATGAGCCGCCGCGGTCAGCTGTCTTCTTCTTTCCACCAACACGACGCCACATCCGTCGTTCTTTCAGGTCCCCCGTGTTGATCGGCTTGTCTTGGTTCTACCACGGACGGGAGGTCTCACTCCGCAAGCCACCAAACAACACACGGCAAGCTGCCGAACCGCCATTGCTTCTCAAGGTTCCACTCCGCCACGCTTCCCTCTGGCTTGGACACAAGAGCAGATTATTGCCTTTTTGTCGGACCCTACAGGTCCACCGGCCTTCAAGCTGGATTCGTAAGTCCCAACGCTTCTTCCCCGGCTGTTCGAACCTGGCACAATCAGAAAGGCCTCATAGTAGTCTACTTCTATCCCGTCTGCCTACAGCCCTGCCGATGCCTGCGCGAACACGTCGGTTTGCGATCCTCTGATGAAGTCTAATCGCGATGCCTCTCAGCCTCGTCCACATTTCCGCCTGGTCGCAGCACCGGAGCCCAAATCCCTCGCCGCGGCCGACCATAAGCCATCTCCGATCACTGTCGAGCATGTCCCACTCTGCTATATCTAGCCGCTCCATGTCGCCGGCAAAGTCGCCGTCGCCCGCCAATGTAGCCGAAATCATGTTTTCGCCCGATGCGACTACCTTTCCGACACCGTCGCCCAAACGTATGCCTTCGTCGCAAGCCCTGATGGATGACGCGGATCATAGCACGCTGCCCGATCCACGGATCCGCGCCCTGAGTCCGGTGAACGGCCCTTCCACGCCCATACACCACCCCGATCTGGATCAAGAGGTGGCCACCTTGAGCACAAAGCTCATCAACGCCATCAACCACCAAACCAGTCTCGACGATACGCTTTCGGCGACGCGGCAAGAGCTCGACGCTTCCAAGGAAAAGATCAAAGAGCTGGAGGCCTTGGTTGCGCGGCAACAGGAGACTTTGTCTGGAGATGTCTGGATAAAACGGAAGAGTGCCGAGAGCGAGAAGAGCAAGCTCCTGGCACGTGTTGTTGAGGAGAAAAGACTTCGCGCCGAAGTCGAGAAGGACAAGAAGAAGATCGAACAGGAACTAGAGACGCTGACTGTGTCCTTGTTTGAAGAGGCAAACAAGATGGTATATACGGCCAAAGAGGATGCCAAGAAAGATCACGACATTCTTCAGCGGAAGAACGATCAGCTCAAGACGCAACTGTCCGACACTGAGGGGCTCCTCAAGTTCCAGCAAGATCAACTGACAGAGCTCAAGATTGTCATGGAGCAGATGACGGCCGATCGTGATGATCATAGCGGCACTGCACCTTCGTCTCCCGGATTTAGCAAGTTCGACTCCAGGGACGACGAGACACAGATATCAGAGGGAGGCTCGCAAGCGGCAGTCCTGGCAAGCTTCACTCCAACCTATCCGACGAACATACCCCATCTGGTCCAGCCTGTCCTACGTACTGATGTAGCCTCCTATGACGACTTCGTATTGCTGGTCAAGACTGCCAAAGCAGCGAGTCGCGTATCATCGGGCTCTTACAGTGGTCACAACCCACTCCTCAGTCTGGCTAGCCATGGCGCCTCCTCCGCCCCGTCCAACGCATCAACTACGTCTCTATCCACCGCGGGAACGCTTGCATCTGCGAACGCGTCGCCTCAGACACCCAACACACCGGCCTCTCTCATCACCAATGGGTCTACTCCAGCTTCTAGTCCGCTCCCTGCTTTGAAGGAAACGAAGTTTTACAAGCGGGTTCTGGTCGAAGACATCGAGCCCACTCTTCGTCTAGATATTGCGCCGGGTCTTTCTTGGCTGGCCCGCCGATCCGTGCTCAGTGCCATATCTGAAGGGGGTCTGGTAGTTGAACCAGTCCCCACCAACAGTCCTTTCGCGTCTATCAGCAAACCGCAGTTCTACCCTTGCTCGCTTTGTGGTAATACACGGAAAGAACCAGAACAACTACGCAATCATCGGTTCCGGACCAGCGAATCAGCCACAGCTCAACGGTACCCCCTTTGCAAGTTTTGTTTGCACAGAGTCCGGTCGACCTGCGATTTCCTCGGATTTCTGCGGATGGTCAAAGATGGGCATTGGAGGACCGATGACGCCAACGCGGAACGCGCTGCATGGGAAGAAAGTGTGAGACTGCGAGACCAGATGTTCTGGAGCCGAATTGGCGGTGGCGTTATTCCAGCTCATTCGGCCAGCGCGGGTGAGAAGAGTGCGCGACCCAGTCATGAAGAGAAGCGGCTTTCGCAAGATGGTACCAAGATGGATGCTACGAAGGCACCCAGCACGTCAGATGAGGTCACCAGCCTACACCAAGGAGAGACCACCCAAGATGATGGGCACAACACGAAGAACTCTGAAGCACCGAGCGCTTTGGGAGAACATAAGGAAGGCTTGGACGAATCCAACACGATCGAGGAAGACCCAAAACATCTTGAAGACTCGACCACTACAGACGCACATGAGCCAACCTCTCTCGAGGTCAAGAGCATATGTGTACCTACTGAAAACGAGAACACGGAGCAGCGGAAAGACCATGGTCAGAGACTCTCGCTCACGATCCCCGGCGCTTTCGACGACGAATCGCCCTGAAGGGGCATAATCGCCCGATACTATTTCTTTAATCGACGCGCATGGAATGCGCATAACATTCCTCCATTCCTTATCTTCCTTCATTCCCACGCGCACCCGGTCGCGCCAGGCACCAAAAAGTTTCATGTATAATATTTACTCATCACTAGAACATTTCGGCGACTCTCGAGGAAGGAGACTTCGTGCGGAGGGGCGCTGCTACATAATGGTGGAGGAACCAGGAGTTCTCGGAGGCAGGCATTGTCAAGGAAACAATAGACGACTGCGGATTTGCGAGAGAATCTGGCCGGAGCTTTGGATTGGCTTTGGCACAGCCTTTGGGACTGCGGGCGCCTTTTTGGAATGGGCATTGGAGCTGGGACTTGGGACTTGTACCGGGATCGGAACCGGGATCGGAACCGGGGCACGGTGGAACGGGACGGCGCGTCTCGGCGGGTATCGCCGGGGGTAACTACTCGCTCTGGCTTCCAAAAAGCAGAGTATAGCAAAGCACATGCATGGTTTGGAGTTGGGAAAGGGGGCTTCCTATGGGATTTCAAGCCCGAACATCAAGCGCCATGGGCCCCACGATAGGGGGCCGAATGCCTCGGCGGGGGAAAGAGATACGCTGTATAATATCAATACCACCATCATGATCTTTGCCGACTCGGTACCAAAGAGAAAGCATTTGAACTGAACTGCGTGGCTGTCACTACTAGATGCGAGTGGCGAGACGAGCAAAAAGATGCGTTGTCATCCATCTGCTGTGCTCCAGGACTGGGTGCTGAGCAGGCTGGTATGTGCTTTTCCCCCTTATTCGACATTACGCTCAGGAATGGAGTTGATAGTCCTCCGCACGTATGTGAATTCCATTGAACTCAGCCGCAGATTGCTCAAATTACCTCGTAGGCAAATAGGTAGGACTCTTTTCTCATTATCGGCTCCTTGATTGAAGTGAGGCCTGTGTCGTGCAAATTGCCAGCAAGTAGGTAGGTATACTGGCAGGAGGGATAAAGGGGCTGAGGCCGACTGACCCCTTACGGCTCTCCTCCCTCTCCCGGTTCGACATCCATCCAGACCAGCCGGCCGGCAGACAGACACGACTGGTGCCATCAGTCGGTCGTGTTAGCCTTGCGGGCTCGTGGAGACTTTCGTTTCCGCCCCATCGTTCGGTCGGTGCTGCGCGTTCTCTCCGCCCTCAGCACACGGCCTGCACAGTTGTGAGGTCTACTACCTACCGCTCGCTATCTTGTCGCGCGCCGCAGGCGGGTGCCGGTAATGTTCGGCCGGTTCCGTTGTTCAGGCCCACCTTCCCGGCCCATCCGGGCAGACTTGGTGGGCCTTCGGCCGACTTTCACCGACTGCCCGGCCCGGGGAATCCACGACCCTGTTATTGCCCCTTTTGCTGTTCGTGCGGAGTGTGCGGTGTGGCTCCTACCTCCTCAGGTATCCCCCTGGTACGGTACGCCTTCTTCTCCTTTCTTTTTCTCATCCCCCCTGTACCGGTAGTAGTTTCTCCCTGCTTTCCTAACGGGGGGACCTGGATCGCCCAGCAGTCCGCCGTCACCGTCGGGCTCGCTCGGGCTCGGAGCTCGGGAAAGGACCTCGCTGCGGGATCGATCTCCCAGAGGGTTGGTTTTGGTTCAACGCGGGCAGGATACCGCATCGTCTTCGGCGCGAATGAGATTGCTTCAGCCACCGCAGCCGCGGCCGGTCTTTCGGCAGACTTCGTCGGTAGCCAGTAGGTACCCAGTGCTGGTGGCAAGCCCCCTCCCGGCCTCCTCCGCGGCTGCCACCGCCGCTGCTACCGTTGCATCTTCCTAGTCGGCCGGTGCGCGCGCTCTGCCGCAGCATCTGCGGCCCCGGTCTTCCCGCTGCTACTGCTGTGTTTTGTGCTCGTGGTTGTGCCTTGTCTTGCCCCCTATGCCCCTCTCTCCTGGATGTCTTCGAGCGTCAGTCGTCTCGGCGCCGTTAGCTCTTCCTCCTGCTCCTTTCTCATTTTATCACCCAGTCCCGCTGCTGTGACATCATCGTCACGGTCGTCGGCAGCGGGACTTCGTTCGCGCGGTACGGCATCGGCTCGCGGTGGACGTTGGTGATGGCGGGGAAGAAGTCGACGAGCGTGGTGTCTATCCTCTGGCGGTTCAGCGGTCAAGCTTCACGATGAGATGAGCCGTTCCAAAGGGTGGGGGCACGATGATGCCAATTTGGTCCTCTCGGCATAGTCTGAAGAGCTCTGGGTGAGCTTTCAGGTATTGTTTGATTTTTCCCCGGATGAGTTCGCAGTCAATAGGTAGTTATTCGTGAAGGACAGAAGGAAAGTGGTAAAGTGCTTGGTATGCGGGAAAGTGGCCATCAATTGCAAATAGACTTGCTCCCGTGGCTTCGAACGTATGTAGACCCCATCGATCCTCTTCATACAGAGCGTGGGCATGTTCGTGGTGGAGTGACTGCCCCTTTCTCTCAGAACTGTGACAAATCTAAAGCCTCTCCGCGGGCACATTCTGACGCCTCTTTTCAATTCCTTCATGCGCCTATCTCATGCTTGTTCCACGATGCTCATCCGACGCTGATTGAAATAACTGAAATCGTGTCTTGTGTGTGCCTATTGCACTTCTATGTCAGGCAAGCGAAGGTGGCCGGTCAACCTGACATGCAGTGTTCACTTTCATCTGGCAGTAGTCCCCCAGAGCGGCACCCGCGCCGCTGGTGGCTAATATAAACGCGGAAGAAACGGTTCTCACCGGGCAGGACGAGCCCCAATGCCAGAAAAGAAATTTAATGTCAGATTCATGCACTCGAGTAGGTCACACCTCCTCAGCCAGCCGGGAGTTATTTGTCAGACACTGGGTGGTTGTTGGCCGAACAGTCCCTGACGTGCCATGAGCGTCCAGCCATGGCTTCAACTGATCTTCTTGTCGACGTGAGCATCAAGTACGAAATCTATCCCTAGCAGAGCTATAACATAGGTAGTAGTCGACGGCGCTTATTAGGTCAAAAAAGCACTTCGTGATAAAGACGGCGAAAACACCCGGCGCCCGGGGAAGGTAAACTTACTTATGTAATATATGCAGTAACAAAAGTCTCCTCACGACCCCACTCGAGTAATCTCCGATCAAAACATCAACGCGACACCCCCCACGCGACACTTACTCACTAAAACACCAAACCATCATGGATTTACGCAAACTTGCTACCATCGTGAGCGGAGACCGCCGCCCCAACGCTGAGTTCACTTCCGAGCAGCGTGCGGCCATATGTGCGGCCAGGGCAGCCGGCGCCAGTCGCAGGGAGGTCGCGGACGCGTTTGGGACCACCCGGCTCGAGACCATCACCGATATCACCTCACGTTTCAAAACACACCACAACTTGAAATCTGCTCAGAGAACAGGACGGCCCCGTGCATTGTCCAAGCGAGAAGAAGCCCGGATCGTTGAAGCTTGCCGGAAGTACCCCACGGAGACGTGGGCGCAGATCAAAGAGAGGACCCGGGTCCTCTGCAGTTACGCCACCATGCGCCGCGTTTGTCACCGCCACGGGCTTCATAAGAGATAGTCTGGCAACCCTGCGGGGGAAGAAGAAAGGTGCCGAGGGTGGAAGCTATCGCATCTCATCATGATGCAGAGTGCCCTTCGTTCACAAGGAGACAGTCTTGGCCACTGAGTACGACGAAGGCCTTGCTGACCCAAATTGCTGGGTTGGCATGCTTTGGGGGAAACCCTTGCTGCAGGCAACACGTCGATTTTACTGGCAGATTAACGACGAGGATCTTGAGAAGCAGACCAACAAGGGCCAGGATACTGGTGGCTGGCGGAAGTCCTCGGATCGTCCAGTAGATCTGAAAATCTGAAATTCCAGACTGCATGTAGATAGCGGTGCCCTCCCGGGTAGTGACCGGGCCTTCTAGTCAGCAAATGAAGTTAATCCAGTAATGCGAGTAATGCGAGAGCCTGGCGGATCCAGCCTGGAGGGCTCAACGACTTATTCTCTGTCCCTATGGACGTTTCCGCCAAAACGTAAGCCAGTGGTGACGGTGCTGCCCAGATAAGAGCAAGCCCAGCTGATCTTGAAAGCAGAGCCAGCCGGCTCCAGGAGATGCTCAAGGCGGCCTTCGTCAGCGGACGACTTGGGCCACCGAGGCCGGTGTACTGTCGAACGATCCTCATACGGCCATCAAGACAGTCTTGGGAAGCTGTGAAAAGGCAGATCATACCTCGTAAGCTCATATACAGTGAGGCAGTGGATATACAAAAGCTGGGCAGAAAGTTGATAGAGGTCCGGAGGTAGGAGATTTTAGTAAGACGTGTAGATTGACCTAGGATCTCGGGTAAGAGAGCGAGGCCCAGCCACAACCAACCACGGTACTGTGCAACCCCTCCTCGTGTGTAATTCGTACTCATACTACTCCGTACATAGATCGTACTTGGATCTTTTCTGCCATCGCGTTTTGTCTTACACCATATTACCGGTAGATATTTATGTTACTTAGTAGGGGGTATCTGCTTTATAGAACTCTGTGGAAACCGAAGTGACTTGACCACCTTGCTCACCTGGGTTAGGTATCTTACCGCACTTAAGGCGGTGTACCGTAAGTAGGACCAACGTTGATATGGTAGGTGTAGGAAAGTACCTGGCCAGGGTTATTACTAAAGGTGGCGATAAAACCGATGAACTGCCAACCAACCTACCGTAGCCGTCCTTGTCGGTCGGTCACAGGGTCACAATCCCCTCGCCCTCCGCTACCAATCACCCCCCGCAAGCCGATCACCGCAGCCTCCAACTCTTCTGCCGTCCCGCCCATGATGGGCTTGCAGGGCTTACAAGCAATTGTGGCTTGCGTCACATATCAATTACTTCCTTGGGTTCCTCCCGGGCCATCCCTGCCGTGCCCGCCTTTGGGTACCATGGATCCCACGCCTTTTACGCCATGCCGCCGCTGCACTCTGCCGTGCGACATCGAGGCGACCTCGCCCTTGTATGGCCCTTGCTTCTCGCTTGCCTTTCTGTCGCGTCCTGCCATCTTCATCCTTCTTGTCGTCCCCTTCCTTACCTCCCCCTACGGTACCCCTCCAGGCGAAGCGAGGCTGAGACCGCGCCAAGGTCGACTTGAGATAAACTCGAGAGAGCAAATTTCCCACCGGGCATCAAGATGGCCTCGCCCCCCGTGGTCCACCGATCCGGTGCTCCACCCGCCTTCTCCGCTCTCGCCGCCGGCCCGGCGCTTGCCCCGCCGGCGCCCCTCAAAAAACGGGCCTCCATCGCCTGCCGGAGGTACGAGATGCGGAACCCACCACCCGGCCGTGTCTGTTGTGTGTGTGTGTCTGTGTGCGTTGCCCGCTGACCTGCCCACGTCCGGAACTCCAGGTGCCGTCGGATGCGCAGCAAGTGCGTGCACGAGACGGCGGATCCCCCCTGCAAGGGCTGTAGAGAGGCGAACGTGCCAGAGGAGTGGTAAGACAATCTTCAATACTTTACCTGGCAGTAGGGAGCTGCTGGGAGTGCAAGGTCGGGGCACTGACCTGGCCGCAGCCTCTTCCCCAGCCGCGGGGACAACGACCAGGACCGGCAGTTCCGCCACCCCCGCCTGCGGGCCGACAGGAAGCCCAAGTCCGACGTGGTCCGGGTCAAGAGGGAGTCGCTGTCGCTGAGCTCGCCGAGCCCGGCTCACAATGGGGGGCTCGCCGATTGGCGGCCGCCCCGGGTGGCGGACGAGTGGGAGCTGCTCCCGAGCCTCGACGTCCTCGTCGACAGCGTCCACACCTTCACCCGGCACTTCTACCAGCTGGGCTTCATCCAGCGGGAGACTTTTGTCAACACGCTCAACGAGCGGCCCGGGTCCCTGAGCGTCTTCCTGCTCCTGAGCATGCTCTGCATCTCCGCCCGCTTCAACCAGTACCTCGCCAAGACCTACGGTGACGGCCTCAGCGCCGCGAGCTACTTCATGCAGCGCGCCCAGAGGCTGGCCATCAATGAGCTCTACATGGAGCCCAGCCTGGAGCGCTGCCAGGCTTTCTATCTCCTGAGCATCGCCGAGCAGGGGTCCGGGAAGTCGAACACCAGCTACGTGAGCCTGACCTCGCCTATGAGACCTGCTATCGCTGCTTACTTCTGTACAGATCAGCGTTGGTATCGCCTTCAGGATGGCAGCTCTGATGCGCCTTCACCGCGAGGAGTCTTACAGCCCCATCACAGCCAAGTCGGACATCACTCTGAGAATACGTGCTGAATCAGCCAGACGGACATTTGTGAGTGAACCGACATGCTGAGGCACCGTGCAACAATTCTGTGTTTAGGCATACACGTGAGCTCCTCCGCCCGCTAACCTTGTACTCTTGATCTTTATAGTGGATGCTACACAGTAAGCCGGCAGCCCCGTAACTTACAGGATCGTGAAATGGACTGACTGGAGCTGCCTAGGTCAAGATAATCTGCACTCCGGTCCCTATAAGCCATTGTCCTTAGCTCCCAGTGATATCACTGCTCTCCTTCCGTCAGAAGAAACTGAATTTGAAGCTGGCAAGATTCCCGAGCAGCGAGCAGCGCTGGAGGGAACTCCGCCTGCCATCCAGGACCCAAGTCTCACGACGCTCCGACCCAGGTCGCTCTTCGCAAGTCTGATGCAAGTTCATAACCTGTGGGGGATCATCGCACGGCGTGTCCTTAATAACAAGAAGGACTGGAGGCCCAATGGGGAGAATAGCGAGTACGCGAAGCTCAACCAGCGGCTGCAAGAATTCGAGGGTCACTTGCCATCGGCGCACAACTTTGATAAGATCACACTGAGTGGCTACCGGCACCACGAGAAAGACTTGGTACGTCCACTAGCCAGACTCTGCCTCGTCAACCACTATTGACACAACAGCACAACAGGCATACCTGGGTCTTACCGGATGTCTTCGCCTTTGTCATATCGTCCTGCGCAAGGGATACCTGGATGAGTAGGCTTGCCAACCCCTTTCCAATCATGCATGAGATGCTTACACCTGAGCACAGAATGATATGGCATGCCCAACGCGACCCCTCCAATCCTGAGACGCACTTCTATCAGGATATGGCTGCTGAGTTGTTCTGCAATGTCAGACTGCTGCATGAGCAGCTCGTTGCCCATTTTGAGAATGGAACTACGGTGGAAAGCTTGGGCTCTCAAATGGCTGTAAGTGATTCCCAAACCCCTGTTCGTCATCGCCCTGCCCTAGCTCGGGACTCACGCCTCTCAACCTAGGCATTCATCATATACAGTTGCGGACTGCTGGCGTCGTACCTGTGTAAATTTCCGCAACGTACGTCCAGCCCCCTCCTCCCCTCTTGGGGCACTCGGCTCTCAAGTCCCATCGTCGACACTGACCGCTCTGATGTAGTGGATGCCGGCCATGTGGGACAGGACCTACAGGCGGCCGAAGCCGAGGGACGCATAATCTACAACCACAGCCAGGGCGTGCTGCGGGCCTACCGGGACACCTGGCCGCTGGCCGTCACGTGGTGCAACGACCTGGAGAAGTGGCACAAGGACACAAATCCCAAGAGGGCGCTCCGAGCCGGCACCATGACCGACGGAGTAAGTTTATCCATCCACATTTCCCGGCCATATCAGACAAGGCCTTTCTTTGCCCACTCGCCCATACGCCCGTCAAGCGAACTTGTGGAAGATTTCTGACAAGAGAGAAATACAGGAGCCACAGCCGTTTGCCCTGGACACGATGCACCCCCGCCTGCGCTCGTCCGAGTACCACGGGCACAGCGTCGTCAAGAAGTTCGACCGGAGGCATCGCGCCGCCACGACGGGCTCCCCCGAGGCCCAGCAGAGCTCGCCCGCCGACGCGGCGGCCGAGCTGCCGCGGCTGGCGCCCCTGCAGACCCAGGGGACGTACCACATGGAGCCCGTCTGCCTGCCCCCGCTCTCCCAGGCGCAGCAGGTGCCGCAGCAGCAGCCGCAGCAGCAGCAGCAGCCAGCGACGCCGCCGCTGCCGCCCCTGCTCTCTCCCCAGCACTCGATGCAGATGCCACAGGTACAGCCGCCCCCGACGCCGCAGCACCAGCACCAGCACCAGCACCAGCATCAACACCAGCACCAGCATCATCAGCACCAGCAGCACCAGCAGCACCAGCAGCACCAGCACCAGCAACAGCACCAAGAACAGCAACACCACTACTACCACCACCAGCAGCAAGCGACGGCCTACCCCTCCTCGGGCCTCGAGATGCTCATCGAGGCGTCCAACCAGCAGCAGATGCCGACGGCGGAGGCGGAGGCGGCGGCGGCGGCGGCGTACTACCACCACCACCACCCCGGCGCGGCGGCGGCGGCGGCAGAGGCGGCCGCAGCAGTGGCAGTAGCAGCGGCGGCGGCGGGGCTGGACGACGACGGCTTCGACACGAACCTGCAGGCGCTCGTCAACGGCGGCGTGCACTGGACCGCGACGGACGCGTCCACGGCCATCTACAACCCGTACGGCTTCATCCCTACGCAGCAGTGAGCTGAGACGGTGGGACGACGACGACGACGAGATGAAGCGTTGAAGAGGAAGAGAAGGAAACATGAAGCCCACCACGATTTACGAAGTCGAAATGTCTGTCTGTTGAAGGAGAAATTTATTACCTATATCCAGTGTGTTTCTTCCAGCGAGAGTCTGTTTTTCGTCTCCTTTTATATACCTACTCTCGGCCGAGCGTCTACGGGTGGGTCTCTCTCTCTACGAAAGAGATGATCAGTTTGGGAACCGTGGGATGCTGGAAAGGGTTTCAAAAGGAAGGAAAGAGTACCCCGTTATCCCAGGACCAACTGGGCGTGCGCGGAAGGATGGGCGCGGGGACGGACTATCGGTTCAACCAGTCAGTCTTTGAGTCAGTTTTTTGAGATACCTAGCTGGTCGCTGCAACTTATTCCCTCAACGAGTCACCCAAAGGGCGCGGAGAAGAAGAGCTGCTCTTTTTCATCCCAGTCCCTCGAAAGAAGTAGCTAGCTGAGTTGATCGTGTGTTCTACAATGCAGCGAACAGAATGAAACGGCTCAGGTGCGCAGGCGATTTTCAACAACGACTAGTACCCTCAGCCTGGCCGCCAGGCTGTCGGGTATAGACCAAGAAATACCTACCTGCCTTATATATAGCAGCGTCCCCTCCATGAATCCCATAAAGGACTTCATCGTAACAGCCACAAGTGTGCCAGCGTGATGCCGCTCGCTACTCGTATGCTTGTCACTGTGGGATCCTCCTTCTTTCTCGAAGACTAGGTAACTAAAATCCCTTACCTATCACCTCGTCTCCCGAAGGCGCGGAATTCTTGAACCCAAGCGCGGGGGCATAGCGGAGAGGCCACCACCGTAGCAGTCCTGCAGCCTCGAGCATTTTATACCTGGGGTAAGTACAAGAACTCTGCGGCGAGTCCTCTGAGGCTGGTTGCGCACCTCATAAGGTAGGTAGGTAGATACGTGCATATCAAGAATACATTGTCGGCGAACAGACGAGAGGCATGAAAGCGGGACCAACCACACCCCCTTTTACCACCAGCACTCTTCTATCCTTTTTTCTCTCTTTCATCCACCCGAGGTCGGTAAGGGCCTGGGATGCTCCCCATAACTTACTTGCCCTTTGGAGAACCCCTGAGTACGTGTTTTCCTTTCAGAATGCCATGGTGAAGAAGGGGAAAAAGGGAAACCAAAGTAGAGCGGCAAGCACCCTGGGACTCTCTCCCTCCCCACCCCCCTCCCCACGCCTTCTCTCCGTCGGAAGACACAGCAGCATGGAAGTCCCAAAGCACGAGCGCACCCGCCGAGCGACGGGAGCCGACTGGTGGGCTGGCCGGTGAGTCAGCCGCGCTTTCTGTCACGGCGAGAAGTGGGAGGGCCAGTCCGGCACTTCAGCGCGTACCCCTGAGACCTTGTCGATACTACCACTGCTGCTGCTGCTGCTACCACCACGGCTACTTTGTTGTCGCCGTGTTAAGCTATCATTCGCGCAATGTGACGAGAGCGCAGTGCGTCATCAGTATAGCACGCGCG
Source organism: Xylariaceae sp. FL0804 (assembly GCA_022539325.1). Taxonomy (NCBI): domain Eukaryota; kingdom Fungi; phylum Ascomycota; class Sordariomycetes; order Xylariales; family Xylariaceae; species Xylariaceae sp. FL0804. The sequence goes on along the minus strand of JAJKLG010000006.1, from coordinate 1,760,900 downwards.
AGAGTTAGACAGACAGGGCTTTTATTCTTGCCTAAGGTAGGTACTTAGACAGGAGCACTATACTATGACCCGGCCCTCTGAGCTGAGCCCTCGCCCCGGGGCGCTCGCTCTGCTAGCTTGCTGGAGACAAGATAAAAGCTCGCCAGCGATCTGATCGTCGGTTCTCTTCTCGACAGACAACGTAGCAAGCCATATGCCAGCGAGGCAGCGATGCTGCCGTGGTAGCCAGGCGACCCTGCAGCCCTCCATCAGGGGCGAGCCGCAAGGCGGCGGGTGGTCCGCGTGATCTCGGCCGTTCCGTCGCTTCGCATCAGCATTGTCCACTTGGATGAACGAGGAGCCGGGCGGGTCGCGCAACCTCTCCTCCTCTGCGGCAGGTCGCCTCCATCTCTTCTCGTATACTCTTCTTACATGAGTTCGTGGCCCCCGGCCGAAGCCAGCAGGGCGTACATGACGTAATCTTCTCTAATGGCATATCTCCGTGATGGCTTGCAGCCAAAATCAAGTGAAACACAGCAGGAGGGGATACATGGGGGAATACGATGGGCCGCGTGCAGTGCAGTGAATTGTGAACTGGAGTCTTCAGGGGAATAGAATGTTCGGGGGTATTGGATTACTAAGGTAGTGGAAGGGGATCTATATACACATGTGTCATGTCGTGGGTGGTAAGTAGTGGGTAGCTGTGGATGGGGGTGTTGGGGGCGGGGTGTGGCCAGATTCTCTACCAACTTGGCAGGCGGATCCCAGATTACGAATCTGGTCTGCTTGTCGGGAGAATCATGTGCTGTGGCGCGCGGCGGTGTTGGGGTCATGTCGCGATGCAGCGGTCTAGGCACCACTTCAAGTCTGCTGCATGACCGACGTGGTGCCTCCAGTCTGACGCTTGACTTGCTCCTTGGCCCATCGGGCCGTATCGACCGTACGGGGCTGGAAGTCACGGTTTGTTCTCGTCTCTTTGATCATCGCCGTTACCCAGTCTGATCGGAAGGCTTCAGCTAGCTCCCCGTTGGGATACGCATCGGCCAAGTCACTGCATACGAGTTAGCCCATGAACGCTGCAGTCAAGAAACTTACAGGAATCCTACCCGATAACTCCCATGGAAGACCGCATCAATGACTCGCTTCTGTTCATGTCTTGCGAGATGATGTTGAGGAGCTGGAAGATAGTCTGAACGTAGGGCTGCAGGGCTTGGGCTTCTCATTGTTAGCAATTGGGACAATAAAAACGATGCAAACATGAGACTTACTCTTTCCGCTGATCTTCATGGCACCAATAATGCCTCCCCAAGCGTCCATGATACCCTCTCTTAACGAGCTGACGTAGTCGAACATCTCATAGGGGCCCTCCGGAGAAGCCGTGATCGTCGCAGCTTGCTGCAGAACTGTGGCAACGACTGAGAGATACGCCTCGAAATGGCCACCGATGGCGCTCGCAATATCTCCGAAGCATTGGAGAATGGCCGGCTTGAACTGGTTCGAGAGGGCGGTGCTCTGTCAGAATGTCAGATAAGTAACCCTACGTTGAACGGCTCAGAATGCCGGCTAATAATTAGACAAAAGGAAAGGGGCAGACAAACTCTGAGGTTGTTAAGCAGGTGGTTCATGAAGTTATCACAGTACGGTTGGCTGCGCTCGCCCATGGACCGTGTAATGTCGCTGACTAGGCCGATTGCCATGGAGCACAAGCTGGGCTCTTCCTGGTTGGCAAGGGCGTTGTTGAGGAAGGGCGAGAAGGCGTCCATGTACTTGACAAAGTCTTCCTCCATAGCATTTGCCAGCCCGCTGATGGTGGCAAATATCGCCTCAGGAACACTCGACTTGCCGCCGGTAGTGGTCAAGATACGAAGCGACACCTGCATGATCCGGTCGCCCTGGGGCGAAATCTCTTTCTCCAGTCGCTGAATAATGGATTGAAGTACGGTGCTCAGACTAGTTTGCATCTCTTCCAGGGCAATCTTGTCCTCGATACTGACGACCTGACCCTGCAGATCGATCGTCTCTTCAAGGCGCGTAATTATCACGTCTGACAGCTGAGCGATGGCGGGGAAACTCTCTGTTGCCGCATGCTGAACGAATGCGCTCAGCACTTCGTAAGAGGTAGTGCGCACTGTCGACTGCGAACCCGCCTGCGACGCGACGGTGAGCAAGGTCTGTACACTGTTGTTGAAATGGGGCGTGAGGGGGTTTTGGGCCGCATCGAAATCGCCCGAGAAGCGCTCGGCCAAGTTCATGAGTGCCCAGCAGCAAGAAGCCGCCATCTTCGCGTCGTGAATACCGGCGAACAACGATCGAATCAACGGGTCGAGGTGCTGGGTCGGGTCAATAGCCTCTGAGCAGGCCTCGGTGATTCGGCCAAGGGCATAGGCTGTCGAGTCCTTGACAAAGGTCGAGCTGTCCTCCATCATGTTGATCAGGATAGGCAGCGCCTGCTTGACGATAGGTTCCAGGGTCTTCTCTTCGGGACCCTCCATAATGGCACCGAAGGCCGCCACGGCAGCCTCTCGATAATGCCAATCGTCGGACCGCAGGTGGGCTTCGACGAATTGGATGACGGGCTGGATGATGTTTTGTCCAACTGCCTGGGAATACAGCTGGAGACATTGGTAGGCAGCGCGAGACAGATTGTACTCATCATCCGTGGCATCCTCATCCTGCTTCGTGAGCAGGCTAAGCAGAGTCGGCACGACCTCGCCCGTAGCGACGCGTGCAAAGTTGAAGAACGGGCGCATCTGGTCCGAGCTGTCAACCTGTGAAGACGCCAAAGTCAGTCTTTGCCCGCGCAAATCACCATCCGATCAACAGGGAGAGGTACACATACCTGAGCATTGTCCTCTTCAATATTGGCCTCCTCCTCGCATACTGTACTCCAGAACTCGACAGCAAGCTTGGCGACGTCCTCGTCGTCGTTCTTCATGCCCAGAATTGTCAAGCCGAACAGAGCCTTCTCCATGTAAAAGCGCATGTTCTCGTAGTACAGACCCATGATGCGGTTGAGGCACCCAAAGGCACCCTGCTGTATCCGGGAATCCTCGGCCTGGGTAGCCTCGCAGACAACCTGCATAATGTAGTTGCGCTCGCCTTCGTGCTTGAAGTTGTTGCCCACAAACTCCAGCGAGTCGCCGAGGGCAGAGATGGCAGATAGGCGCACCTCGCCGTTGGTCTCCTCCTTTCGGGCGCCCTGGACAACGGCGGTCAAGATGGCATTGGAATGGCCAATCAGGGCCGTTCGCAGCTCGCTGTCTTGGCTCTCGCAGATGTAGCCGATGCAGGTCAATGAAGCCATCTTCTGGTGGGGCTCCCCTCCGCTAACATTTTGCACCAAAACACTCATGAGGTCGGGCCACTGATCGCGGGGTAACTCTATTGTGGCAATGGCAGCGATGACCTGGGCAGCAGCATTGCCGGCCTGTGCCATTTGCGAGGACAGGGTCTGCAGCGTGAGCTGCTTGACGCGCGTTTTGGTCTCCTGGTCTGTCTGCTGAAGCCATTTTGCCTGAAGCTCCTGCTGTCTGGCGTATTCGCGAGCGCTGAAGGCATTCTTGAGGGCAAGACCAGCGGCGACTCTGATCTGTGCTTCGGTGTTGTCGTCGGCTAGGGCCTGGACTAAGGTGGCGAGGTAGAGGGGCTGTGAGGCGGTAAAAGTCGGGGTTAGTTATCAGTGCTGCGAGAGCAAACAAGAGTCGGTAGGCTTCGGGGAAAGGAATAAGAGAAGACCCACGAAGTTGTTCTCGGCGGCCTGCGAGAGCTGATGTTCGGCGCCATTTCGCGTAGCCGCGTCTAGAAGGGGAGGATAGTGTCAGCAGGCAAGTCGGGACAAGGTGACAGCGCAAGGCTGCAAGGCCCGGGGCGCCGTATGCGAACCAACGTACCACTCGACAGCGAGTTGCGGAGGACAGTGTTGATATCACCGGTCTCGGCCATTTTGTCGTCTCTGCAGGCTCGTCCCTGCTGGGGATCCGAGGTGGCGGTTGTTGCTGGTGATTGATGCCAGCGGCGGAGAGAGTTGTGGAAAGGGTCGAAAAGGCGAGCTGGTGCTGCAGAGCAGTCGGTGGGAAAGGAGGGTAATGAAGATTGACCTTCTCGTGGATTTATTGAGGGCGGAAGCAAGACACCAGGGAGTGCGTTGCTTTTGTGTGGAAAAGAAGGTTTCAGAAAGGAGGTACTTCGTGGAAGGGTGCAGAAGCGCAGAAGTCGTTTGGTGGACAGGTCCGAGGCAGGTACCTCGTAGTTTGGAGTCTGCGCAAGAGGTATGCAGCGCTATTAGGCGGCCGTGGTACCGTAGGTACTTAGACAGCCAGACCGTATCTGTAGGGTCTGCTCGCGCTGTACGGAGGCGGGTCCCGTCTTATTATTTATTTTTTATTGTTGTTGACAATCACAAGCCGATAAACGCGAAGCCGTGTCTCCAAGTCGGGCCATCAACAACGCACGGCAGTGATATCTGTCTTCTCAACGTAAAAAGAAGCCGGGCAGCTTTGGTGGAAGTGAAGTACGGTGCCTTTCAATGAACGTGTCAGAAAGAAACGGTCGTCCTCTCTCAGAGTTGTTGGCGGGCTGGTTCCTCTGGAAGGAAACATCCCAGTTACCGTTCCTGTCGTCCAGTGCGGCGGTTTTAGTGGAGCTTCAGTGCAAATCTATACACTACACCCCGCTTCTGTCATTCATATTACGTAGGGCCGGGGCCTGGCACTCGTTTTATTCTATTGCAGGGAAATAAACACCCCGCCATCCAGCACCCCGCATTCTTCTATCGAGTTCTTGACTCTTGGCCCAATCAGTTGCGCCCCTTTTTGCTACTGGCTTAGGTACCTCTATGTACCTATCTAATCTGACTCATGCAGGAGAGGCCCTCCTGGCTTTGGGTATTTCTGCGTTGCCAATTACCTCCCAAGGCCCTGCTCTAAGCTTAATACGTGCCAGGGCGCTCTACCAGCTGCCCCAAGAGTGCTCTTGGAGAGAGGTTTAGACGGCATCCTGGATATTCATGCTTTAGTGCCGTTGACAAAAGACGCCTTGATGTCTCGGTCACAGGACTGCTCGCCTCCAATATGTCTGGGCAAATACCCACGCCGTTCGCAGCGCCCAACAGAGCCAAGATGCGGTTCTCTGTGAAAGTGCAGGCCTGAAAGATGTCGAGATACTTAGGTAAGCTTCGCAGGCAGGAGAGAAGACCCCTTACAATTATATACTCATGAATCTCATTGCGAAACCAATAGCCAGTATGAGCAGCTTGCCACTTGAGAGACCATCATGTTCAAGTCGAGCGAATTTGGGTTACCAGATACCCCCATACCTACGTTGAGATGAGGGTGCCAGGCAGACTACGTAACAGCAATCGGCATAACTCACTTACACAGGAAAACATATTGTTATCACAAGAATATCATACCTTTCTTCTCTGTGTTCAGATTACCACTGGCCCCCGTGGAGCGCAGCAATCTATGGCCGTTTATGGACAACAAGAAATAAGAAATAAAAATATGTACCAAGAAGACAGAGGACGGAAATCTCTCTTGATCCCCCCGGAACGCCCTGAACGCCGAATGCAAATGCAGAGACCCGGCCATATCATGACCTCAACCCTTTTTATCAGATTACTAGGCCGCGCAGCCTCCCCCTAAAAACGCCGAAGCTTTCAAATCTTTCGTCAAAATGCTCTCCCTGTTTCCTATGGACGCCATCAGCGCCGTGCCACGAGATGTGATCCGAGCGGGATCACCAGGTGAACGACTCCTCCACGAAGTCGATGACCGAGTTCTCATCCTGGAGCATGCGCACGGCCTGCCTCACGTCGTCGGCAAGGGCGCCGGGGCCGCAGACGGTGACGCACATGGCGCCGACCTGGTCCTCCTGCTCCTTGGCCAGCAGGGTCTGCACGTTGGGCCGCCCGGGGAACATCTGCACCGTGCTCGAGGCCGAGTGGATCTCCTTGGTGTTCTTGGGCCGCGTGACGAAGAGGCGGATGTTGAGCACGTCGCGCCGCCGCGGCAGCCGCAGCACCTCGTCCATCCAGGGCCGCACCCACTCGAGCGACTCCGTGTCGCGCATGATCCACACGAGCGTGATCCGCCGCGTCGCCACCGACCCGTCGTTGAAGCCCTGGATGAGCGGCTTCAGGTACGAGAGCTGGTGCGTGATGCCCGTCGCGCCGGCGAAGAGCACGGCGGTGCCGTACGAGTCGAGCGAGTGGTGGCCAGCATACGGACCCTCCATCGCCGCCTTCAGGTGCATCGACTTGAAACCGCCCTTGCATGCGGTGTTGTAGAGCTTCCGCGTGAACCCCGTGTGCGCACCGATGACGAAAGACACGGAGGTGGTTCCCTTGTGGAAGTCGGCAGCGCTTCGTCTTTTCTTCTCGCTGGCAACCGTCTTGTCGGGCTCCTCCGGATGGTGCTCTACCCAGGCGATCGAGAATGGGTGGCTTTCCCACGGGTTGACACTCTTGAAGCGAACGTAGGCGTGCGTTCCCGGCTTGACATCGATGTAGCGAGGTAGGTGCATCGTGACTCGAGTGGTGTCGCCAGGCATGGGCTCAATGAGGGCATCAGTGAAGCCGTTTGATGTCCAATTGTTGTATGCTAGTCGGAGCATCCTCGCAAGCCGATCCATGAACCATATCATGAGGACGGAGACCACCCAGGGGAGCTGCGGCAGACCACCGACTATGTTCGCCGAAGCACAGTGTACCCAAGTCATAACAAAGACGATGAAGGCGAGCAGTATATGTGTATTGAGGAATGTCTCGTAGAAAGCGTGTCGGATGGGCCCGAGGGAGAGGAAGAAGATGAGATTGAGCGCCAGAAGGCCGGCAAAGCCCGAGGCGCAAAACGTCTCGTGAAGCAGCTTCTCGTTGAGGCTCCCCCATCCCTCTGCGCTGACTTGTACGTAGGTCCACGCAAACCCATGGATGAGGGCCTCAAGCACGATCATTCGGCCCATCCATCGATGGAGGAGGTTGTACGTGTCGAAGCTGATTTTCAGGATGTGGATGAGAGGGTTGTTTCGGCCAGCCAGGATAATGAGCGGGACCATGTTGACGGCAGCCAAGGTGCCGGAGCGCCCTCGGATCTCGGCTACGAGGGAATAGCGGTTGGCGCGGGACCAGTCGAGGTACAACATGTAGACGAAGTTGCTGAAGAGGTAGATGGCCAATATGATGAAGTGAAGGCGAGACGGCAGAGTTCCGATCGAGACAGCAGTCGATAGCTTGGCCTCTCGGTTGTGCCGTTTCTTCCACAGTGGGGAGTAGATGAGGTGCTTCTTGAGTGCGGGCATCCAGCGCCATTGAGCCATCTTCCAGTAGCCTTGTGTCGAGGACGAAGACGACGAAGACATGGCCGAGACATGACGAAGATGACTCTGCGTAATCTGGAGCATTCGAACAAGTAGCACCATCAGGGCAAATATGCCCAAGGTCCACCATAAGGCGTCCTTAAACAGCATGTTGTCTGTCTGGTTGACGCCGTTGAGGCCCGTGTCGAAGGGGGCGATTGTCGCAGTCGCATTGGCGGCGTCCACGGTGGCAACCACCCCAGGGGCTTTCGTGATCGTCGACATTTCTGAATCCCGGAGCGCCAGTACCGGCGTGGGCGATAGAGGTCCAAAAGCAGCGAGCCGGCGCCGCATTAATGACATTACTAGAAGATGGCGTACTGGCGAAGTGGTTTTCGCAGTGAGCGCAAAGCAAAGAGGTTTTGTTGCCGGGGGCAGCCTTGGCGGGCGGGCGAGCACCGGCTGGTTCTATAGAGGGGGGGTGAAGGAAACAACCAAAGATCGAGAACCCGGCACTGCAAAGAAGTCATGTAGTGAGAGAGTCTCGTCCACAAGCGCATTGTCCGCGGACAAAGAAAATCGAAGAGACCAGACACAGCCCGTCTTGTGGGCCGTCGCGGTGGCCTTTGTCCTGGCGGCGGCGAGTAGTAATGATTCACTGTCGTAGCCACAAAGGAGCGGCGTGCGTCGGCACACACAAAGAGAATAGAGCACGCTGGACCCCGAGGCCGCAGCTAAGGTAGTGAGGTCGAGTCTTTAGGTAGAGGGCGATAGCAAGGAGAGTCGCCACCCAATATTAGATGAGCCGTGGACGAAGTAGATGTGGGGAGTCGAAAGCTGTAGTGGGTTGACGACACGTGGTGGGTGATATTCTAGCTGGCAAGTTGCGGCGACAGTGATGCCTCGATAATCAACAAAGCTGCGAGATGCGGACGCAGGCCAACTGAATCCAGCACCAGCAACGAGCTGTGGACGCTACCGAGGTCTTGCCAGAGCAGCAAGTTCAGGAGCCCCAAGGGAAAGGGGATGGTGGTAGCCAGGCACCTGGGTGATGGGAACGAAGGTGGTCTTGCAGCCCGACTCTAGGTGCGCTGATGTTGCTATGACCAAATGTCTATGGCCCAGCTACTGGTAAGAAGTGAGTGAGTAGTTGCCCACGGATGGCGGTGACTGGTGACAGTTTGCCTGTAACACAATTCAGAACGGCAGGATCGAAGCTCATCAAGAGCTATAGAAGGGAGAACTAAAAAAAAAAGGACAGGGAGCCCAATGATGATCATCTAGTACCTTCCAAAGGGAAGCAGAGCACTAGGGCAGCGGGAGTAGTTGCAGTTTATACAAGACATTGGATACTTGAGTACCTAAGTACCTACTTAGGCATTACGCTGCTGGCTGCCCTGTCGTCTAGGGCGCATGTTCTTCAGGTACTTTCCGTCCTCGAAAACAGAGAGAGTACGTTCTCCCTCATCATGATTTGTTACGCGGGGATACGGTGAGGCAAGGTAGTTCACCCAGGATGGGCCTGGCGGCGTGTGAAGCCAGCAACACGTAGTGCAATCAAGCTCTGACGAAGGCTCGCGCCCCAGGCTAAGCCCCGTGTGCCGCCCCGGCTGGGCACCGTTTCTCGCTCGACCTCATTCACAGGCCGCAGCTCGTACGGGGCTAAGGGCGGCGTCGGGTCAAGCGATTTGTCGCCGGGCTTGGAAGCTTGAGGCGAATGAGTCGGTTGGCGTCCACTCGACAGGTAGAGATTTTCAGGAGATGCATCCCGGCCAGAGCTGATAGGACGTGGTGCGCTGTCGTGCTAGTGCGCCCACGGGGACGTGGGGGCCAGGTACCGTTGGGGTGGCTCGCGGGGCGCATCTCAGTAGACCCCTGCAGCCGGCAGACCGTCGCATCTGACTGGCCAGTCAGTGGCACGGCTACGCCTGATGCGGTCTGACAGGATGCTCTGATTGGCCATCCTTCGTTTTCCACATCTGACTTTTGACCTCACTCCGTTTCGAAACACACTCCTTTGTTGTCGTTGAGGGCGGTCAGCGTAGAGTGGTTCGACTCACTACGATGTACGGAACATATATATTTGCCTTATTTGTGGTAGCCGCTTCGGCATATGTGACATATACTAGTACCTACTTACCTGCCTCGCCTACTTAGGTACTTATCTTCTTCACTTCCCCGACAGGTCACTTGGACACTTGCCTTGCCTACGATGCCCACCAGGAGCGGCCACTTTACACGTCCCTTGGGGCCTTTGAATTGTCACCTTTCGTAAGAGCACTTTAGGTACCTATAAGCATGGTGATACAGAAGCTCTTGTCTTATAGTCGTCCGTTGCGACCCCGTCGGGTGTCGAGATGGAAGGTTTTCGATATATAATCTGGAAGCCCTGGCTACCAGTTATGAGGTACTATAGCAATCATGAAGTGATGCGTATGGTTGTTGGAACTTAGAATAGTGGATGTCCCTTAAAACCGCTGTCAAAATAGCTCGGCATGGATGCTGAGGGTGTGCCTGATGAGACCTGTCATTCCAATCGCAGGTTGGAACACTTTCAAGAAAACTAAATTGGATACGGCACGTAAGGCCTGTATGTGCACCTCGCCACTGACGTAGGGGTCTTCAAATGACACTTCCTACCTACCTCCTTACCGACTTATACCAGAGCGCTGCTCTGCGATTTACGACTACTCCGTGTCTCCCGGAGACTGCTCGTAACATGGTGTTGTGCTCTGCTCACACGCCACGAAGACCGGGAGCCAAAAGAATAAGAACCGAGTAGGACCTTTACCTGTACAGATGATGCCCGGCATATGCAATCATGACGTCAGCTTAGACGGGCTTTCTACTCATCGCCACAGTATATCATCATTGACATTTCTATAGGACGAGAAACATCTCGAAGTTGCCCATAGGAATGCGATCTCATCCCTGGCAATCTCAGGCTCTTGTTCGATTTTGAAAGTGCCACGGGCTTGTTGGTTCCACTGTAACTTCGGTCGAAAGTCTGCTCCATAGTCTCCTTCAGGACAACTATCGTCCGCAGTAATGCAGTTTCATAAGCGTTTTTACGCAACAGAAATATCATATCCCGAGCATGATATGATTCGCAAGCTTGAATCCAATCGACGTCTCAATAGATAGGTTGGGAGCTCAACTTGGTCCTCTGCATTGCCCCAGGCATACCGGCTTACACGAGCAGGGGGGCCACTGACATGGCAGTGGCCACCGGTTATTCGAGCTGTCCAACAGATTTTGGCGGGAAGAATTTATCGGGCTGGCATTTTCTCATAAGAATTGTGATCAATGTCTAAGTTAAACAAGCAGTCACCGACCATGCTCAGAGAACGGATACTGGTAGTCGTCCCTTCCCGAGCGCGGGTGTGAACAGGCACCCAAGGCACGGAATACCTTTCGATGCTATCCAATTTCACGCCAGAGCTTTATAGTCGCTCAGGTACCAAAAGACAAGCAGGGCGCGCGATGGCATCATCGCTTCCGAGTGCGCCTGTTTGCGCCTGAACTTCCTGGCGGATCCAAGACTGGTGTAACCAACAGCTTCAAATCCCCATTCATGGGCGAATATGCGAGATTTGCATGCCTGATGGACGTCGATTAGGCCAAACAGAACAATGCGAAGCTCCATATTGATTGAGAAGCCATTCTAATGGGACCGACTTTAATGCCCGGAAGCCACCATCCGGCTTGAAACAGGAATTCAGAAGGTATCGTGGAGAGTAAATTGACTTGAGGGGTTTTATACGGTATGTAGTTGAATATACCCTTTTAGTTCCATATTTCACTCACATACTTGCAGCTAAAGGGGATGGTGGGGCGGCATCAGCAGCCTTGACGCGACCTCTTCATCCAACAACACATTGGAACCTGCCAGCTGCCAGGTGATAACTCTTACAGGGCTTGCTTTCCTGCCTTGCGAACCACACTTACGTGCTCTGCTGCCTGGGCATGCTAGGTACGGGGCCGCAAGCAGCTGGATTGGCCTGAAGAGTCATCCTACAACGATGGAAGAAGAATGATCACCCAGGCCATCGTTTCTTCGGCCTTGAAATTACACCAGCATGTCACGATTTCTCAATCCCGCCAAGATAGGCCTCCTGGCGCTGATCGAGCTGTACACAAGCAAGACTGTACCGACGTCCGCAATCGTGGATGTGCTTTCCTTCATCACCTCGCATCTGATCGACGGCGAATCCTTCAGCTCTTCGGCCAGCCCCGATGGCCAATGGAAGAGGGCCGAGAGTACTGTCAGTCTCGTGGTCTCTATCGCCGAGTTTGAAAAGGTCTTGACGCCACATGCTACCGCGTCTGGTATCCCTGGTCGTGGCTTGTGGTATGCCTTTCTGGACAAGCTGTGGAAGGTCGATTCGCTACACGCACTGCACGAATTCTTTGAGAATCATACAGCCTTATTAGCAAAGACCAAGGAAGAGCTTCGCCGCGAAGCCGAGGCGGGCGTGCCGCCTCCGCCCCCGGAAAATATACTGTTGTCTCGTAACTCGCCGTTTGGCGCGTTTGTTCGCAGATCACAGCTCGAGTTTACTCGATTGCGTTTCCACGACACCATCGATCTATGGAAAGACTTTGTCAAGTATCGTCAAGCTACCGCAGCCTTCTATCGGAAGAAGACACCGTCTTTCCAGAGACTCAGCTTTGACAATGTTCTTCTCTCTGGGGAGAGCGAGTGGGGCGAGGGAGTGGACGGCATCACCTCTGTGGCATACGGAGACATGCTGGGACATGATATCAACTCGACGTTGCCCGTCAGCACTGACGACGTTGAGAGGCTTCTGGAGTTTCAGATCGAGCAGATGCAGAAACACGGAAACAGGATACCACTAGAGATTCGACACCAGTTCCACGATCTGGTCAATGACAGCCAGATGGTACCCAGCCTGTCACATTACCTAGGCTACCTCGACGCTTGGAGAGCCGGGGACTATTCCACATCCTTCGACTACCTGCACCGGTATTTCGATTATACGATGCAGAACAGAGACAGGTCATTCTACCAATATGCGCTGATGAACCTCGCTGTCCTCCAAGCTGATTTCGGCTGCTACAAGGAGGCAATCGCCGCGATGCTGGAAACCGTTTCGACTGCCAGAGAAAATCGCGATATGACTTGTTTGAACTTTGCTCTTAATTGGCTTTTCCATTTCGGCCGTGCTCATCCCGAGGTTACCAGAGAACTTGAATCAAACAGCATGTTGGGCACGGGAAAGGAATCCCTGGCCTTTCTGCGGACCAAAGCCAAAGAGACAGGGATGTGGACGTTGTGGAGTTCTGCCCTCATGAGCGAGGCGAAGATGTGCCTCTCTAATGGCGAGAGTGTGGCCACGGCGCTGGAGCATCTGGTCAGAAGCTCCCAGATTCTAGTTGAGCGAAACATGAAGAATATGGTCGGCTCCCAGCTGTCGATCAACAGCGCCTTGTGGGACAGACTGGGCATTGCGTACCTCTCGTCGACCACATCTGAGGTGTTCCTCCGATGTCACGCCCGCCATGCCGTTTTCGACGACGAACTGAAAGTAACTGCTCGTCAAGCTTCCATGCTCACACTCAAAGGGAAGTACGACGAGGCTCTCGAGCTGCTGGAGAGCATGGACGCCAACTCGCTCCGAGCCTGGAAGCCTAGCCAATATTGGCACAAGTTTCGGGGGATCATCAAGCTGAGGAGGGACTTGCATCGAAACAACCTAGATGGCGCAGAGATCCTACTTTCCCAGCTACTGCAGTCGAAAAACGAGGATCTCGAGCCGGACCTTGCCTTCGTCGTCGACAACCTGCACGTGGAGTGCCTCGTCCGCCGCGGCAAGCTCCAGCAGGCCTTCGCCAAGGTGGAGCGGATGGTGCAGGAGCTGCGCGACGAGAACAAGGACATCGCGCTGCGGGTGCGGCTCCTGCTGCTCAAGGCCGAGCTGCTGGACCGGTGCGGGCGCCCGCAGCGCGGCTTCACGATAGCGGTGCGCGCGGCCCACGTGGCGCTGCGCGCGCGCCTCATCCCGTACCTCTGGCCCGCCGTCGGCGCCGTGGCCAACGTGCTCACGTCGCTGGGCGAGTTCGCGGCGGCGCGGCGGCTGCTGCGCGCCGTGCTGCCGCGCAGCCTCGAGTGCGAGAACGCGGCCATGACGGCCAAGCTGTACGCCCATCTCGGCGACGCCAACGTCGGCCTCGCCGGCCAGGCGCCGCCGCGCTCGCGCCGCCGCCGCGAGCTGCTGACGCGCGCGGCCGAGGCCGTCGACCGCGCCTTCGGCCACTACGCGAGCGTCGAGGACGTCAACAAGCAGTGCGAGATGATGGCCAAGAAGGCCACCATCATGAAGGTCGCCGGGGACCACGTGCTCGCCAACGACTACGCGGCCGCCTACCTCGCCATACGCGAGGACGCTGCTCGCATGAAGATATGAAGTTGTCGGACTGTTTTTTTTCGAGACTTGGAGGTGCGAAAGTCGCATTACTGTAGCTATTACAACAAGGTACTTTTCTTCAGCAACCGGCAGAGCTAGGTAGCTCAAAGGAGCTCTTGCGCCGTTGGAGATCCTGGGAAAAGCCAAACTACTACAACCCCGTGCCTTCTTGGCCCGGCTCGGTTGTTCGAGGTACTATAATGACCAGTGCCCCCTGAACATGTCTTCCATGTCTTCCGTGATAGATACATTGAGCCGTGACTCTGGCCGGACCTCGCGGCCGTCCTTGATATACATGGCAGCCGAGCTGCTGCGTGGATGTGATGGTGATGGGAAACCGTACAAGCCCCGAACGCCGTATTCTCGAGCTATCGAATTCATTTCCAATGTATGTTCTGGCCCTGCCTGTTCCTCAGCTGGCCCTCGCCGAGGGCGGGCAGGTCGTCGAGGGGGCGGTCGGCATCGGCCTCGCTCGCGTCGTTGGTGGCCCAGACGCGCTCGACGTGCAGCTCGAAGGGCCCCGGGACGCGGTCGGTGAGGCCGAGGCCGACGGAGCGGACCTTGCGGCGGAGCATCTCGCCCTGGGGCTCGACGACGAAGCCGGCGCTGGTGCGGACGAAGTCGTTCCAGCGGATCAGCACCGTCTCCCACTCCCCCGGGGGCCGGACGGTGAAGAGGCGGTGCTGGTGCAGGTCCGTCGGCACGACCGACTCGGTCTGCACGTTGACCAGGTACCGCCGCCCGTCCGACCGTACCCGCAGCGCCAGGTAGGTGTACATGTCCACGTCCCAGAGCGCCTTGCCGAAGAGCGTCGGCGGCCGGTCCGACGTCCGCCACGCCGCGTACCCCGTCCGCACCACGTCCGGCTTGTGCGCCGGCAGCGCCGTCGATATGTTGCCGTGGAATCGTGCGTACCCGAATGACGGCGGCGGCGCCGGCGTCTTCACACTCGTGGTCGTGGTCGTGGTGATGGGGTGATGGTTGGGGTTGGTGGTGCTGCCGCTGGTGCTGCTGGTGGTGGCAGTGGCGGAGGTCGCGTTATCGGGCGGCACCCAGTCCAGCGACGCCTGTGAGGAGCCGCCAATGTCGACGTCGCTCATGACCTTGCAGTCGCCGATGGAGTCGCTGGTGTGGAAGCTGTGCAGCGGCATCGGGCCGGACGGGCCCTTGATGCCCTCGAGCTTGATGGCTGCGGACCGGGTCAGACAGCAAACTCTTGTGTTTCTTTGCGCCCCGCGCCGAGGCCGATTTCTATTCGTCCTCTTCTGCTCTCCTTTCCTGCGCGGTAGTAGGATAGAGGCCTGCTTGCTTACCGATGTTGGAAAGGCGCTTGAACTCGTCGATGCTGCGGCCCCAGAAGCCCTTGGCGAGACATGCCGTAGTGGCGCGCATCCTGCCGTCGAGTCGAGTGTATAAGCGCGGGCGTGGAGGTAGGTGGTTTCTAGCGAGAGCCGAGCGGCTCGCACTCCAGCTTTGACATCAGCAGCAGCCCCAAGTAGGCTCGTGTCGCAGTGATGTAAGGAGCATCGAAGATAGCGGGCGCATGCGAATGTCGAGCTCGCATAATTGGAGATGTGATGCCGCCGAATTTTAGGTTGCCCGACGGGTCCAACTCGCGTAAGTGCAAGCCCTCACTGCAGCACTGGCGCGGCACCCTTCATCCAGGTGAGACATGTAGTCTTGCGGGCCGAAGAAAAGCCGGCGCGACGATAGCTCTAGCGGGCTGTCCGGGGCGTCAGGGGTTATCATAGGCTGACACCTCAATGCTGCCCAAAAGCTGCGTCAACGTCGCCTCCAAGCCGAGTCTCCTTGCGCCGACTCCACACTTATTGGGAGCTCCAGGCACCTGCAAACGACTTTCTTGCGATCATTGCATTTGTGCTACTCACCCATCCGCTGACGACTGCTCGACCTTGGCGTCGAGACTGGCGACGTAATTATTTGTCTCTCTCCAGGCACCAACATTCTGGCCAGCTATTCATAGCTTTGCCTGAGACGTTGGCCAATCGTCCCTGAGGTTCCCCTTGCCCGACCCGCGTGCGATGCGGTTTCTGTGAACAGCTGCAGCTTCCCAAGACTGAAACTCTTTCCCGCCAACTGTGCCGGTGCTGCCCTCGATACTCTGTGATACCCCAAGACCGCTGTGGGCACTGCTACACGTGCTGTAGTTACCATGGCGGCCATCCGCAGTCTAGATCACACCAAGTGCGCCTCTCCCAACCCCAAGCTCTTCCTCTCTTGTTCCGCACTGCCAGTCCATTATGGACAGCTTAGGCTTCTATCACGATGCATTATTTCCCCGAACTAACATGCCTGCCTCTAGGTCCGAGGCGGAGCTCTCCATAAACATCAAAAAGGCCACCAGCAACGAGGAATCGGCCCCCAAACGGAAGCATGTCCGCAGCTGCATTATCTACACATGGGACCACAAGTCCTCCCAGTCCTTTTGGGCTGGCATGAAAGTGTACGTCCAAGAGCTGCCTCCATACACAGGCCGGGTTGCCGCAGGGCCTGGATTTAGCGGGAGAAGAGAAGCTGACCGGGTGCTTTTGCTAGGCAACCTATCTTGGCTGATGAAGTGCAGACTTTCAAGGCCCTGATAACCATGCACCGAGTCTTGCAAGAGGGCCACCCCCAAACATTGAGGGAAGCCATGGCGCAGCGAGGTTGGATCGACAGCCTGAACAGAGGGCTCGCTGGCGAAGGTGTGCGCGGCTACGGCCCCCTTATCCGGGAATACGTCTACTTTCTGCTTGCGAAGCTGGCCTTCCACCAGCAGCACCCCGAATTCAACGGCACCTTCGAATATGAAGAATATATCAGCCTGAAAACCATCAACGACCCCAACGAAGGTTACGAGACGATAACCGACCTGATGGCCCTTCAGGACAAGATAGAGCAATTTCAGAAGCTGATATTCTCCCACTTCCGGAATGTTGGCAATAACGAATGCCGCATCTCGGCCATCGTTCCCCTTGTACAGGAGAGCTACGGCATTTATAAATTTATCACAAGCATGCTGCGTGCCATGCATTCCAGTATGCTCAGGTGCTCTGTCTCGAGGTGTATTAGCTGACAAGGTGTAAAGCAACGGGCGACAACGATGCGTTGGCGCCTCTGAGAGAGCGATATGGTGCCCAGCATCACCGCCTCGTCAATTTCTACTACGAGTGCTCAAATCTTCGATACCTGACAAGCTTGATCACGATACCAAAATTACCCCTCGAGCCTCCCAACCTGCTTGCGGATGACGAAAACGCGCCGGCTCTCCCGGCTCGGCCAAAGCAGGAAATTGAGCGCCAACCGACGCCAGTCCGGCACCCGAAGACAGAGGAACCCGATGAAATTGCCGAGTTCTGGCAGAGTGAGCTCGACCGACAGAACAAGGAGTATGAGGAGCAACAGAGAGTTTTGCAAGAGCGTCAGGCCGCGGCTCTGAGAGCACAGCAAAACGCGCAGCTGCAAGCGCAGCGAGATTTTGAAGACCAACAACGACGTCTCGCGGAGCAGCAACAACGGGAGCAGGAGGCGCTCATGCAACAACAGTACCAGATGCATACGCAGGGAAGACTAGCCGAGCTGGAACAGGAGAATTTCAACGCTCGCGCGCAGTACGACCGTGACCAGCTGATGCTGCAGCAATATGACCAGCGGGTCAAGGCTCTCGAGGGCGAGTTGTCGCAGATCCAGAACAACTATGGCCAGCAGATGAGCAGCAGAGACGATCAGATTCGGGCTCTCCAGGAGCAGGTCAACACGTGGCGGACGAAGTACGAGGCCCTGGCGAAACTCTACTCCCAACTGCGTCATGAGCATCTCGACCTCCTTCAGAAGTTTAAGTCAGTTCAATTGAAGGCGGCATCGGCTCAAGAGGCTATTGAGAGACGGGAGAAACTGGAGCGCGAGATCAAGACGAAGAACCTTGAGCTAGCTGACATGATCCGGGAACGGGATCGCGCCCTGCACGATCGGGACCGTCTTACTGGCAGCAACAAAGACGACCTGGAGAAGCTGAGACGGGAACTCCGTATGGCAAATGATCGTGCCGACAATCTTGAGCGCAGCAAAGGCAACGAGTTGTCATCGATGCTCGCCAAGTACAATCGCGAGATGTCCGACCTTGAGGAGGCCCTTCGAACAAAACAGCGTGCGCTGGATGACGCTCAGGCCAAGCTACGAGACGGTAGCTCGGATCTCGAGGCACTGCTCCGGGAAAAGGAAGAAGAGCTCGAGGTCTACAAGGCCGGCATGGACCAGACCTTGATTGAGCTGGATGAGCTCAAGAACAACCAGGGCGACACCGATCACGCTCTGGACGGCCAAATCGACGCATTGATTATGGCTAATTTGGACAAGATCAATGAAATCATTGACTCGGTATTACAAGCGGGTGTTTCTCGGGTAGACGACGCTCTGTACGAGCTCGACTCGACAATGCAGGCCGGTAACCAGAGTGCATCACCGACTTATGTGCTGTCCCAGATCGAGAAGGCTTCTGCCAGTGCTATGGAGTTTGCCACGGCTTTCAACAACTTCATCGCCGACGGTCCCAGCGCGAATCACTCGGAGCTCATCAAAGCCATCAACGTCTTCTCGGGCGCTGCGGCAGACGTGTGCAGCAACACGAAGGGTCTGACTCGGCTCGCAACAGACGAGAAGAAGAGCGATCAGCTCATGAGCGGTGCGCGTACAGCGGCACAGTCGACTGTCAAATTCTTCCGCGGTCTGCTCAGCTTTCGTCTGGATGGCATGGACCCGATTCAGAAGACCGATGTTGTCATCAACAGCAATAACGATGTGCAGATGAACCTGCAAAAACTCAACAAACAAGTTGAAGGTTTTGCGCCGGGCTTCGGTCGACTGGCAAACAACAAGGGCGACCTGGGTGAGATTGTCGACAACGAGCTCAACAAAGCGGCGGACGCCATTGCCGCCGCCGCGGCTCGCCTTGCAAAGCTCAGGAACAAGCCTCGTGACGGCTACTCGACCTACGAGCTCAAGGTCAGCGACACCATCCTAGATGCTGCCATGGCAATTACAAATGCTATTGCGCAACTCATCAAAGCTGCCACGGCCACACAACAAGAAATCGTCTCGGCTGGCCGCGGATCTTCCTCCAAGACAGCTTTCTACAAGAAGAACAACCGCTGGACAGAAGGTCTCATCTCTGCGGCGAAGGCCGTCGCCTCGTCGACTAACACGCTCATCGAGACTGCCGACGGCGTGATTTCTAACCGCAACAGCCCTGAGCAGCTCATTGTTGCGTCGAACGACGTGGCGGCCTCGACGGCTCAGCTGGTGGCCGCTAGCCGTGTCAAGGCCGGGTTCATGAGCAAGAACCAGGAGAGTCTCGAACAGGCGAGCAAGGCGGTCGGGGCTGCCTGCCGCTCTTTGGTGCGACAGGTGCAGAGCATGATCAAGGATAGAGACCAGGAAGATGACGCGGTCGACTACTCAAAGCTGGGCGCGCACGAGTTTAAAGTCCGAGAGATGGAGCAACAGGTAAGCCCGTGTGGTGATTGTCGGGCGAGTCTGCAATCGATGCTAATCATTTCCCCCACAGGTCGAGATTCTGCAGCTGGAGAACTCTCTGTCTGCTGCCAGGCACAGGCTGGGTGAGATGCGTAAGATATCTTACCAAGAGGATTAGAGCAGAGCAGAGAGCTGTTGTACATTTCCCGCTGGGACGGAGATGCCCATGTACCTTGAGAATCTCAGAAGTTTCCTCGATTCGGACGACGTAAAGAGGAGTGCGGCGGATGGTCAAATGACCTTGGACCCGTTGCTCCATCACCGTGTCTGGCGGCCATGCCACCGTTGTGTATACTGCTTGGAGAATGTCAATAGTCAGGCGGCCCTCACGGACGGACGTCTGCGATAAGTGGCAGCGTCTCGCCCCTGCCTTGATAATAATATCCATCGATGATAACACCCTGCAGAAGACGGCGAGTAACTAGTGCCCTTCCGTGCAGGCACCATGCTCAGTGAGGGTTGACTAGTGTGTACGGCAAGTGAAGTTAGGCCATATATCACTGGCAACATGTAATGTTTGCCCCAAGATATTTCAGGAAGAGGAAACCAGAACGATGTTCAACGTAATACTAGTGCTGTGTCTCTACCGAAGGATTTTCTCCCGGGCTGCCGACGATGGCGGAGGGGGACGATGGCGGAGCGGAGGAGGACGGAGGGCGGATGGCGGAGGGAGGGAGCGGTTGGCTGGCTGGCCGGCGGCTGCCCAATTGCACCACAGGGTAGGAATTCCGGGGCGCAATAGATCGGTATGGGTTATATGTCAAGATTAGAGCAAAGTCTTTGATAGATCCACCAACCGTTACTATGGGAGGGCGGATTCAGGTTGGAGCCTGTCTAAGGGTTACCTACCGTTAACCTCCCTACGATGACAGCTTGTTGACAAGAGTCCCCAGGGTCGCTTCCCTGGTTTCTGACGATGGTTACCACGATGCTGGACCCGCCTTCCTTTTGCCGACCTCGTGCGTGGTCGTGTCGTTAAGTGGTCAGGAGGCGGAACGGTTAGTTAGTTACTGAGGAAGTCGTCCATCTTCTCGGCAGCCGTGGGTTCGAGTCCCGCGGAGGGAGTTCTTGCTGGGGTCTCCTGCTCTTGCTAACCTCGTGCCGTAATCAGTCAAGTGGTCAGAGCGGTGGAACGGCTAACGAGGCTGTCCACACTATCGGTAGCCGCGGGTTCGAGTCCCGCAGAAGGGGTCTGCTGCTTTGCTACTTCGTGGGGAACATGTTGTCGACATCATTAGTTTATCAGACAGTATCTTCCTGTTGCTGCTGGGTATAGTACTATCGACGCTGCTAGTATCTGAGGGTAGACATCTTGATGAAGTCTTTGTCCGCATGGTCTATCATCCTATTACCGGTGGTTGGCTTGGTTCGCTCCTGTTTGTATTGATCTCGCCTATTTGTTCTAGTCAAACAGACCTCAGAGTGAGCACTGACGACAAGTATCGAGATATCTTTTCCCGTCCTCCCGCAGGTACTGGATGCCGCCGGATAGGAGGCCGGGTGGGTAAGATGGCTGGCACTATCTACGCATCAGCAGACTGCCAGCCTCCTGCCTGATAGTTGATTCAAGCCATCCGCCTCCTTCGGTCCGAGAGCCTCACAAGACTCCGTCCAGAGGCGTGTGGTCGAGTCACATACGCTCCCACCAGTCCGCCGATGCGTCCTTCCTCTTCGGAGCTTAGTGCTCTCTTGGGTCTATGCGTCTGGTTTGTTGCCCGCGCTACACAGACTCACGGCCGATTTATCGCGGCTGAGATTTCGACGCTCTCGCAGCGCTGATGCGCATCTTTATATGTCTTGGTGTTTTTTCCCCCGCCGTCGTCGATGCACGTGAGGAAGGACTTCTAGAGAGATTGGTTCAACTCGCATTGGTTCTCCCCAAGCAGAGCCTGATCATTAACGTCACCAACACCCCAGCTGGCGTAGGAGAGAGGAGACTAGATTCCGCCGGCGCGGAGCTGGTCCCTAAAGACAGCCCCCGGGAGAAACACGGAGCCGCATGCAAGGTAATGTGAGATCGTCGGTCCGGAGAGGAGGCGACGCCATGATCAATGAATATACACTCTAGGGCGCCAAACTCTGGAAGGGGCAGACCGACCAATAAGTTGGGACAAGCCAGGAACCACATGTTACAGAAAAGCCCACGCCCCTGACCCTCCCCCCAAACCTCCTCCTCATCTTCTTCGTCGAGTTGGACGGGGTCTCCGACATTTTCCCTAGCGGCTATCACCCGACTCGTCTTCCCAAACTTCGTGATCGTCGCCGGAGTGTCCGGTACTGCACCCGCTCGGCGATGGCCCCTCTGGGGGGTTCAGGATCGAAAATATGGATCTCTTTCTTTTTCTTTCACAAAGTCAGACATCAAGTCTCGTTACACAAGAGACTAGAGCTGTTCTTTAGTTGCCGTATAAGTAGAACTCTTATAGGGCATCATTGGGTTGCCCGTCGTGCCATCGGAGATCAGATCAGACGAAATTCTGAAGCCAGCATATTGGGGACATCTATAGTAGTCCACATTGGGATAGCTACCTATATAAGCATTCTTCATTCCGAGTTTTCTACTGTGAGAAGACTCGGAAGACTGGGACGAATACATCTTCACGATAGCCCACGCTAGCCTCACATTGCTGGATGCGAGTTGGCATGCAAGGCGTCGCAACCTCAAACCCCTCGGGGAGATTGGGGCATCAAGTAATGATAGATCTCGAGTGTTTCCAAGAGTAGAGACCTCAATAATTTCATCTGTCAGAATACATGCCGGCCATTGTCATAGTTGCCTCTCTCCACTGTGGTGTGAACCCACATGCGACGACACCGGCCTGGTGCTGGCGGCTAGCACCAACACGAGATCAGGGTAGATAATCACAGACGAAAATTTGAAGAGTGGCTACTCTATTTGGTTCAAGTATATATTCCTGTCTGTGTCCTCCTCTTCGTTCTTACCCATCAACGGCATTGCCTTGCAAATGTCCCCTATGCGACTGCACACCCCCCCTGCAGTGACTCTCCACGAACTTGGGCGCCTCGTCTCGTTAAAGTCTCGATCGCATCGGGGAACTTCGAACTTCATCGGCACCGCCGCGTCGCACACCTAGCCGGTCCGTAGTACACCACACTGCGTTGGCAGTAGAGCAGCACCCACGAGGCGTCTCCGGGCTTTCTCCTTGCTGGGTTGCCTGACGAGCCGGTGCGGCACCAGCGGCTGCTGCTTCTCGTGCCTTCTTCTGGTTGTGGGATTCTAGGGCAGCATTTGCGAGGCGTCTCGGGGGCTCTGTAGAAGGTGCAGAGGGTGCAGGAGCCGTACCAGAAGGCACTGCGTGTGCTATATCTGCGCTGCGGCAACGACCAGACGGATTCAAGAGGCGGAGGTAAAACTCGGGGACACATCGGACGGGGGCGGCTGGGCTTGCTGGGAGTTGTTGTGGGATCGAGAAGCTCTTGAAAGTTCTTGTCGAAGGCTCTTTAGAAAGTGCCGGTGCTCAGATGCGTTCGGAGTTGAAGCATTCGGGGTCTCCTTCTGGGTCTCCTGAGAACCGCTCGGAAGAGGAGAGCGGGAGTCTAGTTGAGGATGCTACGGCTGCGAATGCAGCGTTCAGTGCTGACAGCTTGGTCTTGGGGTTGTTGTCACTGTTGCTCAAGAAGCAAGCAATAGTATCTTCGCCGTTTTCCTTTCGTTGTCACTACTATCTTCTGACGATATCGCAAACCCGAGCCCAGCATTTTTGATGCCTCCGCGAGTAAACAACTGTTCTCAGATAATTATTAGAAGTTATCAGCTGTGAGAAGACTAGATGTGAACATGTGTACCCTGGAATCATCAAGCTTTTGGACCAAACCACGAGTTGTATTCCCGTATGTGCTTATTTCGATGGAAACCTCAGCTTGGCATGACAGCATAGTAAAACAGATGCTTGTCGGCAATAGGATGCGGTGCTGCTGTGGGAGGGAGATAACAACTGAGGCCGGCAACACAGAATTAGTCAGATATGACATGGAGAGCACAGAAGGTGCAGATGGAATCCAAGGTTTTCCATATATAGACGGCGCAGTGAGATAGCTAGGTAGGCTACATTCCATGGTCCCCCCAGAGACACAACATCATGTACCATTGTACCCATCTCCGCATGCCATAGCAAGTGAGTCGCGTAGGTCGACACCTTCCCAACACTTTGTGACTTGGTAGCTGAGTCATATTTCCCATTCATCTGGTCCCCAGACAATCGAGTCACGCTCTCGACGGTTTGCTGGCTTGGAAATTGGTTCGAAGTCCTCTCGGGATGTTTGCCCCTTTCCTACCCCTGACACCATTCCACTCGCACTGTGGACAGGACAGGGCCCCAGATAGCTGGTACCCAGGCGCGATATGGGCGGCTCAAGCGCCTGCTGGAGTCGTGGACAGGAAAGAGCCATGGATGTCTGACCACAGACACGTGTATCGAAATCAATTGGCATAGTCCTGCGGAAGATTGGCTGGCAGTGGTTAACTTCATGCCCCTGAAGATCATGTCGGTTCCAAATACGCGCGTGGATGAGGGCACAAGCTGTGATATGAAGCCTACTGTATGAAGCAACGTCTTTAGGGATGATCATTCCTCACTTGACGCGTCTTGATTGCCGAGGATGGACCATACATTGGCAGTCCCTGGAGGATGAGTCAGCGCCTTGACCACGGCCGCGCAGCCGTCCTCTCCTGTCTCCATCCCAATTCGTGAGAATTGGCATTCTCGATGTTTGCTGCCATTTAAGCTTGGTCTGAATAGTTATGATTGGCCAATGGGATGCTTCTAGAGAGATGCGAAACGTGTGAAGGTATTCAGGAAGTTTGCTTGCCTCCCCACCAGCCCCTTTTCGCCCCTACCCCCTGCCTCGTGACCGTTATCTGCACAGCTTCAATTGGCATCATTGAGGTTTCCAGTGAGCTTGTAGAGCAAACATGGATATCTGGTCACGGAAATGGACTGAGAATACCAACTTGTATCTCTCTATAAATTCATGGCTGCCCCTGGTCCTCGGCGCCTCTCCTACTTCTTCTGCAGGAACCTATAGTACATCGGCTCGGCAACCTACTGGCTAGGTCACCCCCACCCTGACAGCTTCGGCAACCCTTGGCAACAGCTTTTATAAATATTTTGCTCTTGCTTGCTGGCCAAGCATTCAACCCACGCCTACACACTTCACGTTTCCTTCCCATCCTCCACCCACTACGAACAGACCCATCTATACCCAACGACCGCCATGGAGCAGTCAGGAGACATGGACATGGCCCCAGTTGATATGGACCTGGCCTATGTGAACCTTCTCTGGCGTGGCCTCGCGGTCCAACTCGATAATTTCGACTCGATGCTGCGACTCCCCCTAGCCGATTATTTGCAGCTCGGCAACGTTGGTCGAGCATTCCTCCTGACATCAGCTCGGTGAGTCCCCTTGAACCTTATACCGAGCATCCTGTCTAATTGCCCCCCTACTTATAGGAACGCATTCTCGGCCGAAGACGTTGCATTCTTTGCCGATGTCAACAACGTGGAGCGGGTAACACTGGTTTCCCGTAGTCGCGTGTTGGCACGCGGTTACCAGGTCCAGAACCTATTTACGTCGAACTTGCCCACTCTCATACCTCCTCAATCTGATCATTCGACACGAATACCTCATATGCCGTCGCAAAGCCATGACTCGTCCGCCTTGATGCCCGAGGAATAGGCATCCCCGGGCCCTGGCCACGACGAGGAGGCAGTGACGGCAGTACCGGCGGCCGACTCGACTCTCTCACGCCGAGAAGAATCACGAGGCAGGTCTGGACACCGAGAGGAATCACGAGGCAGATCTGGGCGAGCTCCCAACTACGGCACCAAGTACGTCAAAAGACCACGCAATGCGTGGATCATTTGGCGTCAAGAGAATCTGGATCGAGTCAAGGACACTCTGAAGGCCGAGGGCATCAAGCCCAACTGGCACATCGTCTGTAAGTACTTACCTACCTACCTAACATGCACACACTGCGCACACACAGGATCACACGCACCCACACACAGCACTCCCGATGTGACAACTGGTTACACTGAAGATATCTGCCGTCCAGAATAACTGCTGACCGTTTATTCAAACAGCCAAGCGAGCTTCAGAGATGTACTGGGCCCAGACACCAGAGAGCATGAGGTCCTATATCGAGCGTGCTGCTGCCGAAAGCGCCGCACACAAGGCCAAATACCCGGGGTACAAATATCAACCCTCCAAGAAGGCCTCCAGCGACGACTCGGCTCCTGCCCCGGCCGAGCCTCCTTGCCAGCAGCCTCAGCCTGGGGTCCCCGACTCTGCTGACCAGTCCGCTCCTCAGTCGTCACTGAGCGATGAGCCACTATACCAACCTCAGCAGTCCTCGCTGCAGCTTGGCGAGCTCGACGACATGTCCCCCGACATGGATTGGCTGGGGCTAACCCTTGACGGTGATGTCGGCGATGACTGGCTCGATGGGTTCGACTTCAACATTTAGTAGCACTGGCGAACACGGACTTGGCTTCTAGTATAGTGACAGGATACTATTGCACATGAGGACCTGGTTGGCTTTACACCAATAAGTCTGTAAGCATTGTCGATTAGTGACCTCTCTCTGTGTCTGTGTGTGTGTGTCTCTCCCCCTTTTCTGCCCCCAACCCAGCCCCCAGCCCCCAGCCCCCCGCCCCTCGCTTGACGCATTTGTCGTTCATCCCACACCGTTGCTGACTATTGATTGCCTACCAGCGAGACACTCAGGCCCAGAATGGAACAGCATGACCGCAGCTGAAAAGCAGCCGTATGTTGATATGTCTGGCATCTGAGGAATGGGCCGCCATGCCCAAGGATGAGAAGAAGACGTGGGCCGACCAGGCCGCAGCCAGTAACGCCGAGCATAAGGCCACAAATCCCGGCTATATTTATCAGCCAGAGAAGGCTGCGAACCGCGCTGGCAAGAAGCCTACTGAACTTGAGTACCCCGCCATCAACTACGATGGCTGAAGAGGCATTGCGACAGACACGAGAGCAGCCATGAGCCGCGATGGCAAATGGGATCGGTGCTCGAAGGCGTCAGGACGAGAGAGCAAAGTGCAGCATCCAGTATATGTGATGGAACCCATTGGTTGAGAACAAGGGCCTTCCTCGACTTCAGACGAAAACCAACTCGCAAATACTTCTATTGATAGCCCCTCGTGACTAGGCGTGTAAATCGCCATATATCATTTGCAACAGTTACCCGCCTATAGGTACTCAAGTACCAGTGATTCCAACTCTGCCTTGCAACGTTACAGAGGAGCATGACTGGAAACTGCCACCCGTATATCTCAGCTCGGCAAACTACTAGGTACCTAGGTTGCCACCTGCCCGGACAACCTTGGCAACCCCTGGCAACACATATATATATACTTCTTGACACTGTACCCCCACCTACACACCTGACTTCTTACTTTCCATCATCCATCCGAGCCATCGTACATTCCTCCATCCCTCACTCGTCCATCCTGCAGTCATCCATCCTGCACTTGTCCGTCCTATACTCGTCCATCTTGAATTTGTCCATACTTCTACACCGAACATTTCATCATGGAGTACCTAGCAGCCGTACAGTACTCCCCCATGGAATTGGACGTCACATACGCCGGCATGCTCTGGCGCAGCCTCTCCATTCAAATTGACACCCCAGAGTCCATGCCGCGTTTCCTTTTGACCGAGTACCAGCAACTAGGCCGCGACGGACGGGAGTTCCTCCTCCAGTCCGCTCGGTGAGTCCCCTTGAACCTCAAAAGTTATCAGATCTCTCTTTCAATTTTTTGTTTACCTGCTAACAGTTGGCCCGTTCTTACAGCGACGCGTTATTGGCCATGGACATTGAGTTCTTCACGGATACTGTGAACGCGGAGCGAGTCACTCTAGTGTCCCGTAGCCGAGTATTAGCACGCGGCTACCAAGTGCTGAACTTGCTCACGTCACCTCTGCCCACACTGATGCCCCCCAGACCTGGTCCTCTTCCGATGCAAGCGCCTCATTTCTCATCGCAAAGCCACGGCCCCATGGTCTCATCCGGAATGCAGGCGCCTCTTCCCTCACCGCAGAGCTACGGCCCGATGGTCTCTTCCGGGGAATAGGCACCCCTGGGACATGGCTATTCCGGGCCGGCGGCGACGGTGGAAACTGCAGCAGAGACAACTATCACCCGTCAAGGAGACGCAGAGACCAACCCCCTTGAGGCTCCCGGTCATGAGGAGCAGCATTTCAAGCGTCCGATGAACAATTTTATGCACTTTCGACGTGAGAAGCTGCAGGCCATGAAGGATGAGCTCGCGGCCGAGGGCTTGGTTGCAAATCGGGCGAACATATGTGAGTACTGCTGCAAGCTCTATTCCTTGCCAATACTGACTCTGAATGCTTTTAGCGAAGAAATCTTCCCAGCTGTGGAAGGTTGTGCCTGAGGAGGAAATGAAGCGGTATGCCGCCATGGCTGCTGCTGAGATGGCGGCCCTCAGGGCCAGGCATCCCGATTACACGTACCGGCCAAAGAAGAAGGCATCTGGAGCGGGCCAGTCGCGAAAGGCCCGCAAGAAGAGTACGAGGGCCAAGGGGAAGGCCACGCAGGACCAAACACGGGTTCTGGCCGGCGCGACCGAGGGGCAGGAGGCTCTGGGGGAGGCCTTCGTCCAGCGGCCTCTTCCTGGCCTGCCTCCTCAGTAGCAGCAGCCTGCGGCAGACGTTCGCGGAGGCAAGTGGGATGGCCGCCCGTAGTGCATGCAGGATAGCTGCCTGTAGTTCAATGCAACAAGCCATACACCCACGAGAGTCTTCAGTAACAAGGCTTATGATACATCACTATGGGATAAGTGTGAGGACTCTGACTTTGGACCGGAAAGCCGGCGAGCATTATGATGGTATCTAGGCAAGCAGTGATATCGGCCCTGCTCTTGAAGGGTGGTAAACAACTACCATCCGCCCGGCAACCTACTGAGCAGGTCGCTCCCCACCTTGACAAGTTTGGCAACCCTTGGCAACTATCTATATAAATATTCCACCCAAGATCCCACACCCATCCTTTCCCACGTTCATCTCATCCTCTCCATCCAGACAAAACCATCATCTGCAACAAGTTAATCCACACACAGACCACGATGGAGAACCAAAACGACACCGATTTTAACGTCGTTTTCGCAAAGACCCTCTGGGAGCCGATGGCGGTCCAGCAGGATACAACGAACGGGATGCTACGGCTCCCGCTGAGTAGCTTTGAGCTGCTTGGCCCGACTGGACGCGAGTATCTCGTCCGTACTGCCCAGTGAGCCGCGCGCTTCCCCGTCCCCCTGCCCCCTCCACCCTCGCCAAATGATCGCTTGCTGACTACGACCCCCCTTACTTACAGAGAGGCACTGTGGGCGCCTGACGTCCAATTCTTCGCCGATGACGAGAACCCGAACCGAGTCACATTGGCATCTCGTGCCCACGTGCGGGCACGCGGTTATGACATTCTCGCGTTGATTACCTCGCCTCTGCCCACGCTCACCTTGTCTCTGGGACCCCCGTTGATCCCTATGCCCGCCGGTATGCAGCCGTCGATGGCCGGCCCGTCGGCCTTAGTGTCCGGAGGATAGGCACCTCCGGATCAAGGTCCCCACGGGCTGGCGCCTCCGGCACCGGCGGCAAATGAGATCGCCTCTGCTCATGAAGGGCAGAGTGGAAGCCCCAACGAGGCACCCTCGGCACTCAACCGTAGCGGCGACCACGCTAAAAAACCGCCCAACTCGTGGATATTGTGGCGGAAGGCAATGATTCCCACCTTCAAGGCCAGGTTGGAGGCACAGAAACAAGTCTCCAACTGGACCAACATCTGTGAGTACCTCTGCATATACACACACAGAGGTTCTCCCGACTCGTTTCTCCCAAGCGCCCCTTATACCCCACGGGAGGTTTGGTTTTGATCGCTTCGCGATGGTCCCCCCGGCGCTTAAAGACTACAACAACAATCTCCCCAACGCCCCCCTCTCCCCCACCCCCCCCTTTTTTGATCACACTGATCTCGACCTTCTTTCACCACTGCTGACTCTTGGTGCCAACAGCAAAAATGGCGTCGGAGGAATGGAAAGCCATGCCACAGGGGGAAATACAGAAGTGGGCTGATAAAGCAGCGGCCCTCAGCAGCGAGCATAAGGCGAAGAACCCCAACTACGTCTACCGGCCGAAGAAGAACAGACTCGCGGGCAAGAAGCCTGCTGCACGGGCCCGGGCCCAGGCGGCCCCAGCGAACGACCAGAGCCCTGACACTGGCTTCAGACTCGAGCAGCGGCCTCTGCCACAGGGTCCTCCCCCACAGGGCCCTCTCCCACAGAATCCTCTACCACAGGGTCCTCTACCACAGGGTACCCTAGATCCTGCTCTTTTTCTGCAGTAACTTAGGGGTCGGTCGCTTCGTGATGAAATATTGCAAAAGATCAATTAGGATTCAAAAGAGCCTAGTGGGGTATATGTACTTTCAGCACTCCCCGTACACCTCTAGGCCCATAATACCAGTGGATATACGTTTATTGCTCCGGCTTTATACTTCTGGTTACTTGGAACGAAAAATCCTAAGTTATTAGGTAACAGCAACACTCAACTCGACAATTCGACTATCGTCAGTTAGGATGTCTGACTCAGGAATCGGAGTCGCAACAACTGTTACGCCTAGCGACTCGGTTTCTCAGGTCAAACCGAACACCGACAAACCCAAAGGGGGCTTACGCCGCAAGCGTGATGCAAAGCCTCCCGCGGACAAAGACGCACCTCAGGGTGCCGTCCAGGTGCCTCCCGGTGGCCAGAGAAAGACCGGAAAGTCGTCGGCGGTGCAATCCGCGACCATCCCCTTGACCGGCTGGGGTGAAATCGATCTTCACTCTCATCGCAACGAGATCAAGCCTAAATTCCGAATCGACGCCAATCCCTACGACGACCTTATCACTACAGTGTACAACCAACTCCAGTCACGCTACTCTACTGGAGCTCGTCACCTACCCTTCTCCCTCTTCCGCTACTACTGCTTCACTATGTGGTGGTATCGTGTTCTCTGGCTTCACAAAGCCAACGGCAATCTTCTCGACTCAGAAGAGAAGGACTTTCTCTCCATATTCAATGCAGGCGAGGAATTTCAAATTCCATCAGCAATCGCCCAGTACCTATCTAACATGGGTAACTTCATGCAAGGAGGTGAAACCTTCTACTTCGAGAAACCGTCCGCCCACTTCGGCGACATTGCCAATGTAGACTCGATAGGAGTTGAACGGGGCTGGCTCAACACGGGCCTCGCCAATCGACGAACCAACGGTACCAGCTGGTGGTTATATACACACGTTCCCGTCCCCGGTGTCTACCTTACTCTGATCCTCAATGATGTCCTCAGAGCCAACGATGCCAACGCAGAGCTATTCTCTTTGACTGATCTGGCTCCAACTCATCCGAATGGAGACCTCCCCGTCGATACTCCAAACATCGTCGGATGGACTAACAACCTTCCACTTGCCCAACATGGCTCGTGGCGCTCCACGTTCTCCTCACTCGGTTGGACTGAAACGGATCTCGCTCCCGATTGTCAAACTCAATTTGGCCTTTCGACGTCTACCCTCACGTGGATGTCTGAACGCCTTGCGACAATCAAGGATTACAAGCTGCTCCCTTCGCGTCAAATCACGCTCTCTTCGTTCGGCAATCCGCTCCAGGCCTACTACCTGGACGTTGATGACCTTCGAGCCACACGTCAATTCGATACCCCTCGGGATATCGACCTCAATCACTTCAACGGCTCACTGTTTACCGATTGCAAAAGATCAATTAGGATTCAAAAGAACCTAGTGGGGTATATGTACTTTCAGCACTTCGGACCGGTCACGCATCCCAACAGCAGATATTAAAGTGGTTGGATTCTACACAATCTGGGTCGCCTAGCTCACGCGGGCCCCTATTTGCAAACCAGGCTCAGAGCGAGTTCAACTTCCAGGCATCTCAGGGACAGACCGGCAAGTTTTTGGATCCTTGCTCACTCTGGAGTCGTTGCTGACGCGGTGTCTATATCAGGCTATGAGAATGCCCTCAACAAGCTGCACAGACGTCTCGAACACGTCAACGCAGTCGCCAACCTTTTGGAGCTCCAAATGCCATCTGTCACGCAGGATATCAAGGAGATGAAGGCAATCCTGCTCGCTCACACGGAGAATTCTTGGGAGAGAACCTAGGAGGACTTCAAGATACAAGTGGCCGAGTGGTGCACGGCAGATGGTAAGACGAGGTACTGCTATTACTCTAGAGCAGCTATAAGGCCTGCGAAAGGCAGATAGCATTGATGCTTGAGAGCTGCGCTGCAGCTCTCATAGAGCATCACAATACGGGATAATTTTGTTTTGTTACCCGAAGTTCTGCAATTATCCTTGACCAGAGACCTTTTGTGACTATGTGAGGTTAGCTATAGCCACCTACCGATCTGACAAGTAGCAGTAATGGCGACTCTACCCCGTACAGAGGGGGATATGACTGAGAACTGCCTCTTGCCTACCTCAACTCAATAACCCAAGGTACCTAGGTACTGATTAGGTTGCTACCCACCCTGATAACTTTGGCAACCCTTAGCAACTATCCTGATAAATATACAACCCCCGCTTGACACTCATTCCTTTCCCAAGCTCATCCTTTCCATCCAAACTACATTACCACCCGCAACACGTCTATCGACACACAGATCAACACGTCTATCGACACACAGATCAACACGATGCAGGACCAAAACCACGCTAACATGGACGTCATGTTCGCAAGTACCATTTGGCCGTCACTGGCAGTCCAGCAGGACAGCAGGAACCACATGTTGCGACTCCCCGTCGCGACTTATGCGCTGCTTGGACAGGACGGACGCAATTATCTCGTCCAAACTGCCAGGTAAGCTTTCCCCCCCGCCCCCCTTCGCAAATAATATTACGACTCTTCCAGTGCAACCCAGAGAATCTCTCATCTGCACTTCGAGAGCTGTTGTCGTAATCGCCTGCTGACCACGGTCTCACTATTTGCAGAGAGGCACTGGGGGCTATCGACGTGGAATTTTTCGCCGATGACGAAAACGGAGATCGAGTTACGTTGGCATCGCGTTCTCACATAAGGGCACTTGGATACGAGACTCTTTGGCTTAACACCTCGAATCTACCGACCCTGACACTCTCCTTTGGGCCTCCATCAGTCCCCATACCCGGTTTGCAGCCATCGATAGCCGGCCCGTCGGCCTCACAGTCCGGAGAATAGGCATTTCCGGGCTATGGCCACCACGGGCTGGCGCCGATGGCAGCGCCGGCAGCGGACATACCCCCTGCCCAGAAAGAGCCGAATGGTTCCGAGGAGGCATCACACGACAGCGGCGACCACGTCAAGAGGCCCTCGAGGCCGCCGAACAGTTGGATACTTTGGCGAAAGACCATGATCCCTGGTTTTGAGGACAGGTTAGAGGCTGAGAAAACGGTTCCCAACTGGGCCAACATATGTGAGTACATACACACACACACAGAAACTCCCCCCTCCCCCCTCCCCCACCCCGGCACTGATTTCTATCCTCTCTCGCCACTGCTGACTCTTGGTTCCAATAGCCACGGTGGCATCTGAGGAATGGCATGCCATGCCCGAGGCTGAGAAGAAGACGTGGGACGACAAGGCCGCGGCTATTAGCGCCGAGCACAAGGCCAAAGATCCCGGCTATGTCTATCAGCCCAAGAAGGCTGCGAACCGCGCTGGAAAGAAGCCCACTGCCAGAGCCCGGGCGAATATGGCCTCGAAGAACAACGACAAGCCCAACTTCGCCACCGAGCAGCGGCCCTTGCCACAGGGTACGATAGATCCTGCTCTGCTCTTGCCGCAGCCGGACTTCGACGGCGAGGAGGGTGGTGAATGAAATGGCGAAGAGGATGGCGAAGAGGAGTAGCCTCAGGTTCGTCCTGACATCGCCTTAATTTCGCCCCCTCACTTGTCATCGTGCCCATAGGTAGCCTCCGGCCCTTAGTCCCTCGGCAGACCTCACCGTCGAATGCCGAGGGCAAGACGAGGCACTGCCGTGTACATGAGCAGCGGCTGTGGGGCCTGCGAAAGGCAGGTAGCATCAGTGCTTGAGAGCTGCTTTGCAGCTCTTATAGAGCATTATAATAGCACGCGATAGTTTTGATTCCTACCAAAGATTCTGCAAATATTATTGATCAGAGACCTTATGTGATTATGTGACGTTAGCCATAGCTACCTGCCGACCTGATAAGTAGCAGTAATGGCGACTCTGCCCCGTACAGAGGGCGATATAACTGAGAACTGGTCGTCACCCACCCTAGTGACTTTGGCAACCCCTAGCAACTATCTTTATAAATATACAACCCCCGCTTTGACACAAACTGCCACCAGCACCAAGTCCTTCCATCAACAGCGTCCTTCCATCAACAGCGTCCTTCCATCAACAGCGTCCATCCATCAACAGCGTCCATCCATCAACAGCGTCCATCCATCAACAGCGTCCATCCATCGACAGCAATAGAATGGAGAACCGAGAGCACGCCGAAATAGATATCATGTTCGCTAAGGGCCTCTGGGAGAACCTAGAAGTCCAGCTGGACTCCAAGAACAAACTATTACGACTTCCGACCAGCAGTTACGCGCTGCTGGATTCACAAGGACGGGATTACCTTGTCCAAACCGCCCGGTAAGCCACGCCCTTCCCACTGCCCCCCCTCTCCTCCTCCCTTTCACAATGATATCACCCCTCTCCTCCTAGGCAAACCGGAGCATCTCTCACCTGCATTACGCGAGCTGTTGTTTCACTCGCCTGCCGACCACGATCTACCGGTATCGCTTTGCAGAGAGGCACTAGGGGCTGTCGATGTTGAGTACTTCGCGGACGACGAGAAACCTAATCGAGTCACGCTGGCATCTCGTGCCCACGTGACGGCACTTGGTTACGAAATCCTTTGGCTGAACACCTTCAGCCTACCGACCCTATCCCTGTTCCCGGGACCTCCTCTGATGCCCGAGTCCCAATTGCAGCCGTCTATGGCCAGCTCGTCGGCCTTGCTGTCCGGAGCATAGGCATCTCCGGGGCAAGGCCCCCACGGACTGGCGCCGGCGGCAATGCCGGCAGAGGCGGCTTCCAACCACGACGGCGATCACGTCAAAAAACCGTCAAACTCGTGGATATTATGGCGCAAGGCTATGCTCCCAACGCTCAGAGCCGAGCTAGAGGAGCAGAGGATAGTCCCCACCTGGACTCACCTCTGTAAGTACACACACAGAGACAGAAACTCCTGATGTTATCTTCCCCTACCTGTACCC
Source organism: Xylariaceae sp. FL0804 (assembly GCA_022539325.1). Taxonomy (NCBI): domain Eukaryota; kingdom Fungi; phylum Ascomycota; class Sordariomycetes; order Xylariales; family Xylariaceae; species Xylariaceae sp. FL0804. Next base: position 1,726,344 of record JAJKLG010000006.1, on the reverse strand, counting down.
CTCCCCGCCTCGACTCACACTGATTTCTACCTTCTCACGCCACTGCTGACTCTTGGTGCCAACAGCCAAGATAGCTTCTAAGCAGTGGAAGGCCTTGCCCCAGAACGAGAAGCAGAAGTGGGAGGACAAGGCCGCAGCAGTCAGCGCTGAGCATAAAGCCAAGAATCCAGGCTATGTTTACAAGCCCAAAAAGACTGCTGTACGAGCCGGCAAGAAGCCTGCCGCCCGGGCCCGGGCCAAGCTGGCCGCCGAGAACGACCAGAGGACCAAGCCTGGCTTGAGAGTCGAGCAGCGTCCTCTACCGCAGGGAACAGTAGATCCCGCTCTTCTCTCGTTGCAGCCAGTCGAGTCCTAGGAAGCCCAGCAGTCTTCGCTGCAGCTGGCACCTCCGCACCCGGCGAAACTTGACCTGTCCGACCCTCAAGCGGTGGCTCCAGCAAGATATCCGGGACACGATTACGACGCGGGTCAGCCCTATCCTTGGGGCAACCCAGACGAGAACCCCTCAGACTACCAGCGGTAGGAGTTGGTGGCAGATAGCATTGCTTCTTCCCATCCTTCTGGCAACCAGGGCCATCAAACCAGGTGCAGACGCAGGTGGGACCATGAGATAGCGATCGCTGGGGTTTGAGCTCTGGATAGGCCGCATCCCCGGATCTGTCGAGTGAGTCCAGGGCATCAGGTGGAGCCCGAGTCCGGTGCCGTCCCCGATCTACCGACAAAATGCTGGCGAAAGGGTGGACGTTGGAAAAGTACAGGGGAGTACTGGGGTGTGATGGCTAACGATTGATACTTGAGAGCGGTCAGGATCATGTGTTTGCCCGCCACTAATGGTGCAGCTCTCAGAAAGCATCACTATAGCACTTGATAATTGTGTTTTCTACCAAAAATCCTGCAAATATTGTTGACCAGAGACTCTTTATGACCATGTGAGGTTATCCATAGCTACTTAGTTACCGACCTCAAGAGTGGCAGTAACGGCGACTCTACCCCGTACAGAGGGACATGACTGGGAACTGCTACTTGCCGACCTCAACTCCACAACCTAAGGTACCTAGGTACTGATTAGGTCGTCACCCACCCTGACAACCTCGGATACCCCTGGCAACACATACTATATATTGAGACCGTGCTTGCCGGCCAAGCATCCTACCCACACCTACACACCCAACTTTTCCTTCACCATTACCCACACCCGCAACTACTTCTTTCCTCATCATCGACCGAACGCTACAGTTGACTTGCGACAGCATCTAGCATCATGGAGTCTCAAAACAACAGTGAGGTGGACATTCAACGCGCCACCACAGTCTGGGAGAGACTGCTGATCCAGCTCGATGGACCTCAGTCTATGCTCCGCATGCACGTCGCCGAGTATGACCAACTCGGAGAGATAGGACGCGTATTTCTTGCGCGTTCTGCCCAGTGAGTCACCCCTTACCCCACCGCTCCCCATATGAATCTGTTATTGCCTCTCTCCTCCAGCACAGACTGGAGTACCCGTATAGCTTACGGCACGACTTGAATTGTTGTTGTCTTTGACTGCTAATCTTTGAACCCCTCTTACAGGGAAGCGCTTTCAATCACGGACGCGGTCTTTTTCAGAGACACAGGAAACCCTAACCGCGTGACACTGGCGTCACGTTCCCGTGTGGAGGGGCAGGGCTACATAGTCCTTAACCTATTGAACTATGCTCTCCCAACTCTCTCTCGCATAGTAAGAGCCGCATCGACTACAGTACCCCCGCTCCAGCCACAAAGCGACAACCCGTTGGCCCCGTTGTCTGGGGGCTAGGCTCTCCCAGGCCGTGGCCTTCAGGGGCTGTCCGTGGCGGCGGCACCAGCCGCACTGGCAACTACCACCAATGCGGACCAGACTGGAAGTCCTTCCTCGACTTCTGGCAGTGACTCTGAGCAACCCCCACGACCGATGAACAGCTGGATACTTTGGCGAACTGAGACGTTGCAAAGTATCAAGCAAGAGCTGATCTCAGATAATATAACCCCCAACTGGGCAAACGTCTGTGAGTACTTTACTTACACATATATACTATTAGTATCCCCTCATAATGCTGATTATATGTGCCCACAGCGAAAAGAACATCGCAGAAGTGGCATGCGATGAGCGAAGAAGAGAAAGCCCCCTGGGTGGAGCGAGCAGCTGCTCTGAGTGCTGCACACAAAGCGAGGCACCCAGGGTACAGATACCTGCCCAAGAAGAAGGGGCCAGCAAAGAACGCTGCTCAGAAGCGGCGCGGCCGGAAGAGCGCCGTAAGGGGCCAGAGTCAGAAGGATACAGCTGAAGCACAGGCACAGCCGCCTGATCCGGCTCTGCTGCCCACTTCCGACGAACTTTATGAAGACTTGCTCAGGAGCACTGGGCTGGATGACGACTCTTCTGGCGAACGCAACGCTGCTGACGAGAATGGTGCCGACACTGGTGTTGAGGGGTTACTGGGCCCTGCAGACCCCGACTATTCTGGCGAACGCAATGCCGCTGACGACTATTCTGGCGAACGCAACGCTGCTGACGAGAATGGTGCCGACACTGGTGTTGAGGGAATACTGGACCCTGCAGATCCCGAGCCCTTGGGATTAGGCAGCGGCGTCGATACCTGGATGGGATACAACCCGGCCAGCCCCTATCAGTACCCAGAGCCTAACCAGGACTCCTCCGCCTACTATAAGTAGGCCTGTGGACACGAGTTCTTAAATATATCACTATTGCACATTGGGACCTTCTTGACCTTGCCCTAATAAGTCTTAAACTTTGTAAGCATTATCGATTAGTGACCCTGCCGACGCCGTACCGGTATTGGAATCAGCCATCTCAGGGTATGAGTCCGATGGAGATGCAGCTCACAAGCCACCTACCACCAGCAGCTCACCACAACCTGATGCCGTCCACTGGTGATTCGAGCTTATATCCAACGCCGACGGCTCACCGGGATAGGTTGTCCACTATGAACGTGGACGCTGGTCACGGGTCTCACGCAGGCTTCAGCCCTCCAGCTGAAGCAGAGGCCCAGCCTTCTGATCCGGCTCAGATGCCCAGCTTTGATGACCTCTGTGGAGACATCCTCAGGAGTACTGGCCTTGATGACGGCTATGCTGGAGCAGTTCATGCTGGCGACTTTGGAATTGGGGAGATGCTCGGCCCTGCTGATCCCGACCCCTTAGGATTGAGCACCGGGGTGGATAACTGGATGGGATACGACCCGGCCCGTCCCTATTAATACTCTGAGCCCAACCAGGTCTCTTCCGCCTGCCATGAGTAGGCCTTTGGACAGGGATATTGAAATACATTACTATTACATATGAGAACTTTCTTGGCCTCTCACTAACAGGTGTAAGAGCTTTGTAAGCATGATCGATCAGTGATGCTTTATACCCGCTCATGCCAGGACCGTGTGGCACATGATAGTGATCCAACCAGGTGGCCCCGACTTAATGATACGCATCCCTCTCACCAAACAGATCGACTAGGCCAACACGGGCGTAATTATCTGATTGGATGGACTCGGTAAGTCCTCTTCATACCCAATCTCTCCTCCAGAAAATTACGAGGTGCCAATAAGCTGCACTACCTGGGATATTTTGGCCACGGTATTTGTCTGCTGACCAACAACCCCCCTTTGACAAAGCAGCATTGTCGCTGGCAGATGTTGAGTACTTCACGGATACCGAGAGACTGGACAGAGTGACACTGGCTTCCCGTAGCCGTATGCTTGCCCTTGGCTACCAGGTCGTAGCCTTCTCGCCCACGGCCATCTCTACCCTCATGCCCTCCTGGGTTCATTCTACCGCTACGACTGGTCCTCAGTCACATAGTCTTGGCCCGTCGGGCACGATGTCCGGGGTCAGGGGCCCCCGGGCTCTAGCCGTGATGGGCTGACTGCGATGGCGGCGGGACCGACAGTGGACACAGCCGTCCCTCTCACCCACCAAGAAGACTCCGAGAGCGGGCTTGACGCCAATGAGCATATCAAGCGCCCTCCGAACATGTGGATCATGTGGCGATCTGCGCACAGAAACATCGTCAAACAGGCGATGTGAGCAAGCACTCTCCCCAGAACTGGTGTGGCCGATCTAACCGTTCTCAAGGCTACCAGCACCATGTTGGTCATGATAATCGTCATTTTGATCGCTATCGGCACCTTCACTGTCGCCCTCGTCAAGAAATAGGCTGGGAAGAGAACGGTATTGGTACACGTCACCAAGTTCGGAGGAGATCATGGATGGATGAGTGATAGTGGCATAACCACACAGGATGGGCAGAGTAGGGTCTGCCCACTGAGTGGTCTGATATCTGTGAGTACCGACACGCATTTACGCCCACTTACATACTCACGTTACCACTTCGAATACTGCCCCCCGATCATGCTTACATGTCTACCGTTCCGTGCTATTGCTGATTCCGTGTGCCACTAGCGGGACGAGCCTCCGAAAAGTGACGTGCGTGGTCTAAGGCGGAGTTGAGCTACTGGGCTGGGAAGGCTGCTGCCGTGAATGCTGCGCACAAGGCCAAACATCCCGGCTACAGGTATCACCCGCAGAAAAAGGGATCCGGGAGCGAGCCAACCCGGTCTGCCAGGAAGAAGAAAAGCCGAAAGCACACGAACACTGCCACGAGAGCCAGACTCAGCAGGCCACCGGTGGCCTGGCCAGTGGCCAGCAGTCCTTGTCGTCTCCTGAGTTTGCCCTTGCATCTCAACCTCAACAGGGCCGGCAGGGGATCAACTACCACCTTCATTCCCAGCCTGAGTAGGGCCAGCCGGGATTTAACTAAGCTTACCCTCCACCATCTCAGTAGAGTCAACGAATCTCACAGCCTGCTCCAGGCTACCACGGACCTGCTGGTAGAGGTCGGTTTCACCAATATGCTGATCGGGCTGAATTTCGGCGAGAAACTAGACAACACCGTTAAGTGTACCGACGCAAGGAGGATAGTTCAGGAGGACGGTACGCCAGTATGTCCACTCCTTGATAATGATAGCGGCAATACCAGTACTGGCAGTGGCAACGCTGGCAGACACCAGCCTTCTGATGCCAGTAACTCCCACCTTTTGACCTCGTTTTCTCAAGGATATTAGATCGCAGTATAGCGCAATGTATATCTTTTGCTTGTGATAACCCATCTTTGCTTTTATCAACAAGTCTGCAAGCAAATTCGATCAGTGACTCCTTTCCTACAACCGCGTACAAGGTCCCTTGTACTTTACCTGCTTGCCTATATACCTGTATCAAGTACCTCTTCCTCAATTTCTGACAGTGCCTATGAGCACATCGAACGCCTGATATTTAAACAGCTGGATCCTCTGGCGAACTGAGATATCGAAAAGTAGACAGCAACAGCTTATCGCAGAAGAAACACCCCCTACCCAGGCAAACGTCTGTAAGTACTTTACTTCCACATACATATAATCACCATTGCCCAGCAGTGCTGACTACTTAATGTGTGCCCACAGCAGACAGAGCTTCGCAGAAGTGGGCTGCGATGAGCAAAGAGGAGAAAGGCCCATGGGTAGAGCGAGCAGCTGCTCACGGTGTAAAGAAGCGAGCGGCCGCCGCGGTTCAGGGCTCAGTTGGACCGGCTTTCCCGTCCAACTATTTGCCGACGCCGAATGTGAATGAGCCATCTCAGGGAACCATGAGTCCCATGGAGATGCAGGTTTTCCGGCCAAATGCTACCAACGGTTCAGTACAACATGATGCCGCCCCATGGGCACTCGAGCCAGTACCCGATGTCTACGGGTCCCCAGGATAGGTCTTCCATCTCTGACCAATTATGTGCGGACTCCAGTCAGCAGACCACGATCGTGCACTGGGCAACCTACTAGTCGGGTACTTGTAGGTTGTCACCCACTCGGATACCCTTGGCAACCCCTGGCAGCAAACTTATAAATACCCACACCTACACACCTGACTCTTTCCATCATCCATCCTCCTACCATCCATCCTTCTCTATCCGTCCTTTCGCATCCACCCTGCACTCATACTCCCTGAAGGCATACCCTTTTCTACACGAGATCATCATCATGGAGTTCCCAGCAGTGTCCCCCGCTGAAATGGACCTGGCATATGCCACCCTTCTCTGGCGCGGCCTCGCCGTCCAGATCGATGACCTGGACTCGATGCCGCGGCTTTCCATGGCTGACTACATGCAGCTCGGTGGTGATGGGCGAGCATCCCTGATCCGGTCAGCTTGGTGAGTCCCCTTGAACCTCACGTCAGCTCTCTCCTCCAACATCATCCCGAGCATCCTTTTCCGAAAGCCTTAGCGTTTCTGTGTTTACCTGCTGACATTTTGCGCCTTATTCTTTAGCGATGCGCTATTCGCTGTAGACGTCGAGTTCTTTGCCGACGTTAATAGAGCAGAGAGAGTCACCCTCGCGTCCCGTAGTCGCGCTATAGCACGCGGCTACCACGTACTCAACCTCTTCAACTCTCCTCTACCCATTCTTGTGCTACCCCAAGCTGGCCCTCCGATGCCTCTCATGCCACTCCAAGCCGGTCCTCAATTGCCTCTCATGCCGTCGCAAAGCCTTGGCCCGGCGGCTTCATTGTCCGGGGAATAGGCATTCCCGGGCCATGACCGTCACGGGCTGGCGCCGACGGTGGGACCTGCGGCGGCCACACCTGTCGCCCACCAAGGAGAGGCAGAGACGAGCTCCCGCGAGGCACCAAGTCATGAAGAGCACATCCCGAGGCCGATGAATCCGTTTTTCCAGTTTCGACGCGAAAAGTTACAGGTCATCAAGGATCAACTTAAGGCCGAGGGCGCTATCGCGGATCGGAGCAATATCTGTGAGTATTCCTACACGCACTCACGCAAGCATGCATACCAGGACTGCCTCATGACCACATCAGTATATCTCTTCCTTGCCAATACTGACTCTGAGTGCCGACAGCGAAGAAATCATCTGAAATCTGGCACAGCCTACCCGAGGAAGAGCATAAACGGTATAAGGACATGGCTGCTGCAGAGATGGCGGCCCTGAAGGCAAAGCACCCCGACTACTCTTACCAGCCAAAGAGGAAGAATGGGTCTAAGGTCGGCCAGTCGCGGTCGGCCCAGAAGCAGAGCGCCAGGAGACAGGCGAACGCTGCCCAGGGCCAGGGGCAGGCCGGCGCGCAGGAGACTCTGCCGCCCACCTTGGAACAGCAGCCTCTTCCGGGCATGCTCCCTCGCCCTGAACATCCTCCGTCCTAAATGTCAACAACTGTCGGCGACCACGCTCGACAACGCGTTCATGGAGGCAGAATGGTTCGCTGCGAGTCACACCGGCGAGAAGAGACGGAACTACTACGTCGATGCAATCACGTCGAAGAGGACATGCCTGGTACGAAAATCACAGCTATGTCCGATGTCCACGAGGGGCTCAAAGCTTAGAGGGAGTTGGAGGAGACTGGGGGAGACTGGAGGAGACTGGCGTACACAGTCCATGGACGGATCCATCCTATTTCGCCCAAGTCATGGGCCATCAGGATGGCCAGAGGAGATACTGTCGGTGGCGGTCACTGGAGCAGTTATAGGTCACTGGAAGGGCAATTTGGATAGCCATCTGCAATGCAAGCAGGATAGCTGCCAAGAATCAATGCAATAAGTCATGAACCCAGCTGGAGTCCTCAGTACCAGCTGACTATACACCAGGATCGGATGGCTGCGAGGACCCTGACTCTGGACCAGAAAGCTGGCGAGCATTGTGATGGTAAAGCAATCTCTGCCGCCCCTTGAACTCACCCTTGAGATTCAACCTCAGCAGGGTCAGCGGTGAATCAACTACCACCTTCGTTTTCAACCAGAGTAGAGTCTGCCGGCTTTTGACTACACCCAACCTCTGATATATATTACCTCAACCTTTACAAGTTAACTCATAAGTTACGATTCTCTTACCTACCCCTATATTCTGTTTAATATATACCCTCCCGATAGAACCAAAACGACACCGATCATGACGTCCTATTCGGAAAGGCCCCCTGGGAGCCTGTGGCAGACCACTCCACTCGACCTCCCTTACCCTCGACGAGCCAGAACCAAGATCACGCCGAAATGGACAGCATGAACCAGATGCTGCGACTCTCCGTCGCAACTTACGTGCTTCTTGGCTCTACCGGACACCATTATCTCGTCCGAACTTCTCGTTAAGCTGTGCCAGGCGAGGATGTGTTCCCCTCGGCCGCAGGAGGCTCCGGAAAGCTTTACATCAAGCAGTGGCTGAGCGACGTCCCCATCTACCGCGACGTCCTCGCGATCGTGGCTGAGAGTGCCCGTCGCTTCTGGTGGGGTCAGGAGGTCAGCTCCGCGACCATGGCTTTCGCCATGTTCTTGGCCATCGAGGGACGACGTCGGAAGATCCCGATCTCGCGTTACCTTGCGTCAGGTGTCCAAGCGGTCGACGGCAGATACCACTTCAAAGGTTGGCTGTCCACCTCGTCTTAGGTACTCTCTGAACAGGTATTCCCTGAACCCCAAAAAAACTCAAAAAAGAAGGCCAACTCCTGTCCGGGACTCCCCCTGCCCCCCCCCCTCTCCCCCCACCCTGACGGCCTGTCTACCATAGGCAGCGACAGTGGGCACGACAGTACCCTGACGATATGTTAGAAGGACTCGACCGCGGCTAGAGCAGCAACTCTACCGAAAATACTGGCGACACTGGCGTTAGCAACTTCGCTAGCAGAGTCGTCGGCGAGATTATGGGTGAAAACACGAACTAGATGAAGAATCAACCAGGTCTGGGGCCCTAACCCCCTTGACCCAGCGGTCGACGAGTGGATGGAGTGGTTCACCAACCAGCCGGAGGATTTATATAACGATCCCACTACGGACTTCTATCAACCTGCCAGCGAACAGACCCAACCGGGTCACCTTCAGTCTGGGCCCACTCACCGTGGTGTCCTCCATTGTCTCTTCTCAAGAGATTGCCGAGCTATGCTCGGTTCTCAAGCCACGGTACCACTTCTCAGCCTCACCTGCATAATTCTTCTATAAGCGAGGGCCCTTCTACCGTGAGGCGACCCTGGGTCCGGGCAGCAGCAACGCTATAACTCGCTTTATCTAGCTAGCACCCTTTGGAAATACAGCCAAAGCAAAGGCCTTATATGCTTTCAATTTGGCTGGAGCGGACTCGACGGCTCCGGCACCTATGGGGAGTACTGCTTCTCCTTTTTTGTCTCTGGCGAATTCGGGAAAGCGTGAGCACTGCAGACTGCGAGTATGTAGGTACATACAGTACGCGTCTGGTTGCGCGGAAGTGGGCCAAAGAAAATAAACAGCTGCATTTCCCCCAGGCGCATGCCACCGTGATCTCCGCCGTCCGGCCGTTTCGCCAGTTTTCGGTTCGCAGCGCCTCACCCGCCATCACGCCTCCACCACCTCGTCCCAGACCTCCAACCAACCAACAGTCTAATCGACCAGCTCCCCCTGACCAAGAGATCCCAACATGGACAAGAATAAGAAGCGTCCGGACTCCCACATGTCGAAGTGGTCGGACGACGATTCGATGCACCTATTGCTGCTGATAATACAGCTCAACCCGGCTAACGGCCCGAATCACGCCCTGGCGGTCTCGGACTGGGACCCCATCACCGAGGCCGCCCAGGGCGTCTTCGAGGGCCGGCTCACGAGACCTGCCCTGAAGTAAGTACTTACTAAACCAGCCGGCCAACTAACCCGCGCATGCATCAACAGCCTTGTCTTCGCCAGTTCCGGTTCAGAGTATTGGGGCGAGGGTCAATGGACTGTCACCAGGACTAGCTTAGGGTTACACTTCGATGTTCCTCGCCCTGCAAACTATGACCCGTCGGATCCTCACGTGGTGGCTCTGAAGCAGTATACCAGCAGTGCGGAGCAGGCTGGTAGTAAGTAGTTCTACCTCGATTCCCGACAGTGCCGCTAAGCACATATCAAACGCCCGACAAACAGTTGGATCCTCTGGCGGACTGAAATGTCGGAAATCATCAAGCAAGAGCTCATAGCGGAAGAAAAGCCCCCTACCCGCGGAAACGTTGGGATTCGATCCTTGGAAAACCCGGTCAAGCGTCCCCAGCAATAGGGGTCAATCGCTTCGGATCAGCCACATATCCCATCAGCAGACATCCAAGTGATTGGACCCCTACGCGTCCCAGCTCGCCTAGCTCACGCGAGCTTTTCTCTGCAGACCTCACCGTCGAATGCCGATGGCAAGACGAGGTACTGCCGTGTACTATAGAGCAGCTATGGGGCGGCGGGACGCGGTGCGCGCATAAGGGGGCGCTGCTACCGTGATTCGCACACGGCAGAGCGAGCTTCTATTTACCGGTAACGGCAACGAGAGATAGACGGGGCCGGTTAGGATGGCTGCAAGTGGGAAACGGGACTCCCGAGATGCGCGAGGAGCGCGCGAAACCGACCACTTGGGAGCTCAATACCTAGATTTGGGAAGTTTGAGAGACACGTGGTGCAGATTCCGTCCTGGACGGCCCAGGGGGGCTAACGTGGGCGGAGACACCGGTAGTGGAATACTGGGCTGTGAGGAGCATGTAACTTTGGGCTTCTCAGAGCTTACGCATCTAAATCTGATGGACCGCCGTCAACTATAATGGTATTAGCAGGCTGGCTAGTGAAGAATAATACGAGAGCAGCCGTCGGTTGCTGGTATGAGGGGGAGGACGGGATCAACGCCTGTGAGGTAACAGGATCAAAGTTGTAAAGGCAAATTGTAGCATAGCGCAAAACACAACCTTTGCTCGCGATAGCTCAGTCTTGTTTATACTAACAAGTCTGCAAGTGTTGTTGATCGTCTTATGATATCGGATGAGATTCCGTGACTTGTACAGTAGGTGATGATCGAGGACTGCCAGTTACCATCCGCCTGGTCATCTAGCTAGCCTGCGAGCCGCCCCAGTCACTGCTCCAGATGAAGGTCCCGCACCTCCATTCCGTCCCTTTCTCCTTCTCGCCCGAGGGGCCTATGGGCCGCGAGCAGATGTAGAAAGACCGTCCTGGATGTGTGAGCCAGATTCAGGTCAGCTGTGTGCTCTCTGCGAGGGACAATGTTTAAACAGACGAGGGCAGGAAGAAGCAAGGAAAAGTGAAAAAGAAAAGCATGTACCGCAGTTGACACCGGCCTTTTTGGTCGTCAGGCTGATGCAGTCCTCGCCGTGCTCGCACCTGGGCGCCCTGCGCTTGCCCAGCAGCTTCGACCAGGATTCCTTGGACTCTATGGGGTCAAATACCCGCTTGGGACTGACCGGCGCCGGAGCCGGAGCCTCTTCCACACCCCCACCACCTTGTTTCTGAGAGGCGTTGCTGTCATTCGCCCACGGGACCGCCTCGATATCCGTGGAACCATCGAGCCCATTGGCTGCTCGTGGCGGTGTCTCCTCAGATTCGCCCCCCTTAACTGCGTTCCCTGTGGTTTTGGGCTTGAAGAAGCCCATGAGGCTGCTTTGCCCCTTTGCCAGTGACGGCTCTTTACCTTGTGGTGTCCCTGTCCCTTTCGGCTTCTTCGAGGGCTTGCCCATGGGAGCCGAGGGCGTGCGTTTGAGACTCCGGGGAGCTGGCTTGACGGGCGAAGCCGATGGTTTGAAGGATCCGGATGGTGAATCTGCTGAGATGGCTGTAGTGGGATTCTTCGACAGAGGGCTTGGTTGTGGTGCCTCTATGCGAGGGCTTGATGATGGGTCTGAGGCTGGTATCGTCGTCGTCGGCTTGGTAGCCGATGACTTCTTGAAGAACATGTCCTTGATGTTTTGGCGGCGGTCGAACTCGGGGATGAGCTTGGCCGACATGGGCAAAAGGTCTTTTGCAGTCCAGTCTCGCAACCGCTCGCCATGCTGAAAAACGCCAGCAGGGTTGATGATATCTCGCACGTTCACTTCCTTGCCTTCCATCTGCACAGTGTCCTTGAGGGTTGCGAAGACCGGGCAATGGTCGGAGCCCATCAGACCCTCTTGGATGTTGGAGTCCGCGAACCAATCCTTCATGTTGTCGCTGCACAGCACGTAGTCTATCCGACTGCCAAAGTTCCCGGGCCGCGTGTTCTTCTTGGTGTCCCAGCAAGTGAACATGCCCTCGCGGTCGGGGTTGAACAGGCGCCCGAGGTCCCAGAGCACGGGCTCCTCCCTGCCCTCGTCCCTCGGGCCCCGCACCTGCCCGTCGAAGAGCAGGTGGTTGAAGAGCCTCCGGGACGGCTGCGCGAAGAAGGACGCCATCGTCTCGCCCTCCCGGCGCAGGCGCTCGGGCAGGTGGGCCGTGTCGGCGGCGCTGCGGATGACGTTGAGGTCGCCGGTAAGGACGACGCGCTTGCCCAGGGCGACGAGGTTGCGCACGCGCGCGTCCAGCGCCTCGAGGTAGCCGAGGCGGAAGTCGTCGCGCGTCTCGTCGCGGTTGGCCGGGCTGTACGTCCCGACGAGCACGAAGGCCGGGAACTCGAGGATCACGCACCGCCCCTCCGAGTCCAGCGTGGCCTCGTCCACGCGGCCGGCGAGCTGGTCTGGGCGCGGATAGCCCCCGATCTGCTGGTCCGCGGGCAGGTCGCGGAACTTCGTCTGCGAGTTGGGCGGGCACAGCACGCCGAGGATGCCCTCCTCGGCCCGGATGGGCATGCAGACGGAATTCCGGGTGTATATCGCCACGCCGGAATAGCCTGGAGATGGTTTCAGCGGGGGGACACGGGAAGGGAGGATGGCGGCGGCAGTACCTTTCTTGTGCCTCGGCAGGCTGAAGTACACGTCCCATCCCGGGACGAGGACCATGTCATCTTGCAAGTCTTTGCGCTGAATCTTGGTCTCTTGCATGACAACAATGTCGGCCTCTAGGATATCAAACATGGCCTGCAGGCAATGTCAGACATAAGCCGACCTTGTGAAGAAAAGGCGACAAGGCTCACATTGAAAGTTCTCTTTTCGCTCCATGGATGGTAGCTGAACGGATTCCTGGATAACTGTCAGACTGGGCGCATTAAGCAGAAGCTTCGATGCTTATGGACAGTACCTGATGCCATTGACTGAAGGCAGAATGTCAGCCCACTGATGCAGATGAACGGAGGACTAGACGAGCATCGCGCGAACCATTCCATGAAGTAATCCGTATACCCATCTTGATGGGTGTCTGACGCAATGTCAACTCGGATTAAAACCGTCACTGATGCTGGCAATTATTGCTGCTCCGCCAGCTGGTTCGGTCATCCTTGTATTCAAGAGGGACAGAACACAGCGACCGTAAGGCGGTGGGAAAGGTACTAGTAGAGGAACATGAAATTTCCAGCTCTATCTTCACTTCCACTAGCGAAAAATGCGAATCGCCAAGCTCAGTATTTCAGATACGGAAGCAGACATACTACGACGTTCTGCATGCGCACGCGTGTGAGGCAGGCGCGACGTCGTCCAATACGCACTTGACCTAACCCAGAAATAACTAGTGTAACCGGACGTCACCAGAATGACCCGAAATCCCGTGACTCTGGCAACCCCATCCCACGCACGCTTATCGATTCCGTCATCATTCTACCGGTAGGTAGCTTGTCTGCGGCCCCCACTGGGCCTCACCCGATGAACAGCCGAGCAAAAGGAGGTCCAAGCTTCTTCACCTCATTCGAGCTCCGTCTGTTCCCCATTTCCCTCTCATCAAAGCCTCAACTAAACCGCAAACCCGCCCTGCCCACCAGTCTCTCCCCTCTCAACCTCCAAATCTTCCCGCACCGCGACTCCGAACCGACAGACACGAACGAATTGACCGATCAATTGACCACCGACCATGTTCGCGGCGCGCCTGCTCCAGCGAGCGGCCCCCGCGCGCGCCTCGCCGGGCTTCCGCGGCGCCCTGCAGCGCCGCGGCATCGCCAACGCCGACAAGTACGACAAGTTGGACAACGCCTTCATCCGGGAGCGCAGGGCCGTCAAGGAGCACGCCGCCAAGACTGCTGGTGAGTTGCTGTCGCACGACCTTCTTTGGCCGCCGATGCCGCCTCCGCTGCCGCCCCTGCATCTGTGGCAGCAGCAACGGCAAGCAGAGAGAGAGAGAAACTCGAGTAGTTTGTGCCCGCTGACGAAGTCGGTTTCCCTTTGCAGACCTCTGGCGCCGGATCTGCGTCTAGTAAGCCTCCCCTCTGTTGCACTCGCATAAACATATACAGAGGAAGGGACAGAGTAGTACATCGAAACACAACTCGGCTTCTCGGCGCGGGGATGAGGTCTACGAATGACTTAGTAGTCTAGCCGGTGACGAGAGGGAGGAAAGGGGATAAGTGGCAGAGCCAAGAGCGTGCATCCCCGGCAGCAGCCATCGTGGCTCGTGTCCATGTTCATACCGGGAGGGGGAGAGAGAAACACGTCTCCAGGCACTTCTCATGGGGATCGCAAGGCTGACCTCTCTTTCCGGAACAGTGTCATCCCCCCTGCTCTGATCCTCCAGAGCTTCAACGCCTACAACCTGTGGGTGGAGCACTGGCAGCACTGGGAGACCCTGCCGCCCCTCGAGGAGCGCATCGAGTACCCCTACCAGAACATCCGCACCAAGCCCTTCCCCTGGGGCGACGGCGACAAGACCCTGTTGTAAGTCCTTTTGCTTTTCTCTTTCTCCGCCATCTCTGCCTCTTTTCCGGGTGGAGTCACAGAGCACAGAGAGAATAAGGCGATTCACCCGTATCGGCACAATCTTGCTGACAAGCCGGACCATCTGTGTAGCTGGAATGACAAGGTCAACTACCACAAGAAGGACAAGCAGATGTAGGCTGGCTCCGTCCTCGCACAGCGTCGGACCGACGAAACGATATCGGAAGTGGTTGGCGAGTCGAGTTCAAGTCGAGCCATCGTCGCCGTGTACCAGAACTAGAGAGGCGGCCGAGAAATCCCATAGAGAATTGTTCCCCGAGTTAGAGGTCGCCCTCGTGTGTCCTGCCTGTAGAAACGCCTTCATACCTTTTGTCAATCACAACCTCAGCATTCAGACCCGAGACCCTTTGCGTCCGTGCCAGAACCATCGAACCAATAAGTCGTGAAAGTCTCTCCTTACCCTAGTGCCCCAGATCAAAAACGACGTTCTGTAGGCCGCCGTATGTATGTGCACTACAAGACTGGGCAAAATCTGCGATATGGCCACCCAAAACATACTTCTTCCTCGGAAAGCAGTCAATTTAGGGTTCCAATCACGACAACACTGCGCAGACGGCATCCCGTCGCCAAAACACAGATACGCAGCGATTAAATCCAGAGAACGAACAGCCGACGCCCGGGGGGACCCGGGAGCCCGGAAGGCAATATGCTACATGCCTACTTAGATGTATTCCGGAGGACAGAGCGCTCCTCCCACGCTATGTACAGACAGAGCCGAGTCTTGCACAAGTAGATACCTACTTACTTACTCATGCACGTATACAAGCAAGACAGCCGACTACTTACTTAGTAGTAGCAGCTGCTCTGGATCCCTGTGCCCAGACAAACCCAACGCCTCATACTCCATTCCTGCCCTCATGCTCTATTCCTGCTACGCCCGACCGTGACGAGACGCGCGCTAGCTAATATGCCCCCATGCTGAGCTGAAGAGGATCTGCTGCCAGATCTGAACAGCGCTAATGCTGGACGTGAGCCATCATCTCATATACCTGTAGGCATGTCGATGAACTCCTGTAGGTCCATTGGCTCATGTACGTGACTCAGGACCTTGCTGCTCAGAAGGCGCATCGTTGTCGTCTCTGAACTCTGGGTTGTCTAGCCAGCTGGAGTAGTCCTCCTCGCCTTCGGGGTCGGCATCCGGCTGCGTCTGCTCCGTTCCCGGAGAACTGTCGCCCGTGGCTGGTGGAGGCAGATCCAACCTCTGCGCTGGACCACCATGGTCCGAATTAGGTTCGATCCCAGCGCCTTCTCTTATACCTTCGATCCCGGGTTGAGCATCCTTAGCTTGGTGGCCGGGCGGGAGCGGCGAGTTTGGTTCAGATTCGGCCGGGGCCTCGACAACCAGATCATTTTCTTCGCCAGCTGCACCGATGTGAATCTGAGATACCCGCCTCCGCCTTGGAAGAGGCGGCGGAGGCACGGCTCGGCGTTCGGCGCGCGCTTCGCTGTCATTGCCGGTGCTCTGGCGCGGGAGTGGTGGGGGAGCCAGCGGCTTCCGTTTCGGAACCGGTATAGGGGTTGCCTTTTCGCCAGGCCTGGGGAGTGGAGTGCCGGGAGGCGGAAGTGGCTGACCCCGCCCCATAGGCTGGTTCAAGTCGACGTCTGAAGGCTTACGCCCGTGGCCATTTTTCTCCGCCTGACGTGAGATGGCATGTATGCCCCATCGCTTTGCGGTAGCTGCAGCAGTCGTCACGGCAGCCAAGGTGTTGGCACGCTTCGTTTCGGGTGTCCCATTAGTCGAGGCTGGCGACGGTGTTTCCCTGCGTCCGAAAAAGCTGCGACCTATCGACCCTGTACTACTCTTGACTGATTGCCTGTTAGACGGGGCAGGCGAGCTGGATGACTGAGGATCACTGCCATCACTGTCTATGGAAGAGGCAGTGTGTTGTCGTTCTGGTCCTTTGGGTGTCTGTTCGTTCTCTTCCGACACGGTATTTGCTTCCGATGATGAGTTTGAGGACAGCTCGCTCTTCTGTGCAATAGACGATCTCGCCGAGGGCGATCTCACGGGGGTTTGTGCTGGTGAATTGTTCTGGGACCTAGCAGAAATGCTCGCCATTGTGGTGGCCGCGTTGTCGCGGTCCGGAGGACTCGAAGAGGGCCGGAACGTTTCCGCGTGGGCAGGGTCTGTGCCAACGACTGGACTTGAGGCCGAGAATGAACCAGACCGGATGGGACGCGGCTTTTCGGATGTAGAACTTCTTCCTTCCAGGGCGGTGGTGGAGGATGACGTGGACGAATTACCCACGAGCGCGCTCTTTTTTGAGGCCAGTTTCCGGTTCCAGAAACCGGTGGGCTGACCGGTTGACTCGATATTGGGCACGCTGTGACTCTTTTCTGCAGTTGGGAACTCGGGAGTTGTCGGAGAGTCCCCCTGCTCCATGTCACCAACTTCGTCAACATCCCCGAGCTGAGCGGCGAGAGCCTCATGGTCCGGGGAATGCTCAACAGCATCATCACCTTCAAATATACCTCCGCGCCATTTCTTGTGCCCTGTGTTGAAAAATGGTAGGTCGTCCCAGAAAGGCGCTACGAGGGTTTCTGCCACTACTTCCTTGATCCTATTCTCGATCTGTCGGAGGATCACCGTGTAGGTAATCTGCCTTGAGCTGACAATAGGTTCGATTGTCATCTCCATCTTAGGCATGGATTGAAAAGAGAACCAGATTCGGTTGCTCGGAGGCGGTTTGATCTTGAAGAAGACGTGTCCTTCCAGTTTCCTCAGGACTACAGCTAATACGAGGTTGACCTCCCGAGGCTTGAACCGAGTCCCCAGGTCAATACGCGCAGTAGCAGCAACTTCCAGTCGGAAATTGCCGGTGTACTTGACATCGGCCTCCATGGCGCACTCGCCGTCGACAGTAAAGTCTTTAAGGCGTGGATTAGTGAAGAAGGGCGCCGAATCTCCCGTATCTATCTTCTGGATAGTGATCCTGGTGAGGAATGAGGGCCGGTTCACACGCGAGATTTTCTTGGTAATCTTCTCTTTAACGAAGTTCTCGATATCTTTTGTCTTGTAGAGACCTAGGAAGATCCTGCCGACGAATGCGTTGAACCAGCGAGCCTGCTGGTGGTCTTCGGCAGAATGCAACCTCTCAACCAGTGTGATTATATTCTTGACCTCGAATCGGCGAGGAGCCGGGGCGAGCTTCTGAGCGGCAAAGGATTGCTCTTGATTCCTGATCAGAGCAAAGTAGAAGTCCTCTTTGGCCGAGCAGTTTTCGGAGAACAGATAGAACGGCTTCGAAATCTGCGTGTCCGGGGTCACATCTTTCCCCTCCGTCCGTCTCGTCAAACATATGGCGTTTCGCTTGATGTAGAGTTCGCCCTCCGGGGTGGCATCGCCACCAGAGTATATGCTGACTGTATGGTAAGCCAAGGAGATAACATGGCGCACTTCGAGTTGCTCGTCGTCGTCGAATAGCATCAGATGGCCGTGCCTGCGCGTCTCCTTGTCAGTGTCTTGTACTCCATCTCATAACACACGGGACTGGAAAACACACCTCAACACAACGTAGAAGACGTTTCCAGCCTTCTTTGGCCGCTGGCTGACATTTCTACTGTCGTCGAGCGGTCCAGACGTCTGCTTCCGGTCGAAGATGCTCCGGTACATCGATTGGTACACGCTCTGGCTGGGGGCGGCTACGGTGGTCGATCCTACGGGCGTGGTGCGCTCGATGGGTTTGGCATTGATGCCCATGGGTGTGTATTCACGACATACGGCGAAGTAGCCGGCGGCGACGTCGGATTCAGCAATGAGCTTCTGTCGCGACTCTTCCTTGCGCGCCTCGGTGAGAGAAGACGTGTCGTCGCCCGGCTGGACTATGCTGTTGGCGTCGCCGTCGCGTGTGGGGTCGGCGTCATTGCGTACGGGGAATGTGAGATGCGCGTGTAGCAGTATTACGGCTACAACAAGGGGAATGAAAGTGACACCACCAAGCAGGTAGGTCAGCAGAAAGGTTGTCAAGCTGCCCATGGCTATAACGAGAGGAGGCCGGCAGCGAATGGATCCGCGAAGCTGGCAGCAGGCGGCGAAGCCTGAGAGGCGGTCATGGATGTGAACTAATAGTCGTCGCAATAATAAGAGGAGAATCTATGTGAGCGGGATTGAGGTCCCATCCCCAGCCACAATGCGTAGCTAGACCATGGAGAAACGATATCAAGAAGCTAACTGGCAAGGCAAGGTACCGTGTGTTTGGCAAAAGGTTCAACGTGCCAAATGCTAATGCTGTCATTTGGCTGGAAAGCTGGCTCGAGCTGTTGGTCACCTTATCTTATCCCGTCACTACCACCGCCACCTTGGGGCGCAGTTGCTGCGCGGGGTACATGGATACATCAATGATCTGCGCCGGCAATAGTACTCCGTACTCCGCAACGAACCGGGGTTTCCGCAAGTGGGGCCACCATATCTCGTCCTCCGTATCCGTAGGTACTTGTCTAATAAGGGGCGAGCAGCCACGCGAGGTAAGCTGATCTTGCAGAAATACTCAGTTGGAAGATGCGCATTTGGTATGTCATAAGCTATCCCGAACCTGAACATCAAGCCACTGTCAATACAACCGTGACGCATTTCCAAACACGCCTAAACTTCACCAATCCAGCTCCTCCGGCTCGACCGTGCCGTCCAGTATCTGCTTGATGGCCGGCTCGACCACCCCCTTCTCTGCCCTGTACCGCGCCGCCTGCTTCATCCGCGTGTAGAATACCGGGCAGTCCTTGCTATCGCAGGGCACCTCGTCCAGCGGCGCCAGGCCGGCGCAGCTCTGACAGATCTTGCGCGCGTCCAGGAGCTTGGTCGCCTCGGCGTTGAGCTGCGACTGCAGCTTCAGCAGCGAGACCGGCGCGTTCGCCCTGCAGCGGTCGCAGATCGAGCCCTCGTTCTTCGTCTTGGAGTGGCAGACGAGGCACGCCGCCGCCTTCATGTACGACTCGAGCGTCTTCTTGGCGAACAGGTTCCCTCCGTACGCCGGGTCCACGCGCCGGATCCGCTGCACCTTGGGCATCTCGTCGTACCACTGGCGGACGTTGGCCCCGACCAGGTTGAAGATCCGCTCGAGAGGCGGGATCATGTTCTTTGTGATGTAGTACTCTGAATCCAGCTGGAGGTGCGAGTTGCTCAAGAGCTCTTCTGGCGCCACGCAGCGGTCAATCAGACGAGCCCCCGGGCCGCCACTGACGACTACGTACGGAACTCGTTCTCCATACTGGGGCTCGGCCCTTGCGTCCTCGAGCATCCTCTTCGTACTGATGAGAGCGCCAGGCGGTGGTGGTCCCCTGTCGCTGTAAGTGCCCAGTTTCACTTCCCTGGCAAAGCAGAAGTCTTGAATAGACACTGCTCCGCGCATGATCTTGGTACACTGCCTCTGAAAGTAGGACTTCACCTGGCTTAGATCGGCCGTTTCAAATAAGATCTTGAGCGCCTTCTCCTCGATCATCTGCTCCGCCGGGGTCCCATCTCTCCTGACTGTCTCAATACCCTTGGCATCAAAGTCAGGCTTGACTTGGTCCTTGCTCTCAAATTTGTAACCAACGTAGCGCTTCTTCGCGAGCAGCACGCACGGGTGGTAGACTTTCTCGAACTTGAGCTTCACTGGTCGTGGATTCATGTCTGTGATCGCTTTAGCCATTTCGTTGCCGATGTCAAAAGCCTGGTCTTTCGTTCTGCCGGGCAGATAAATGAACAAGCTGTCTGTATCGCCGTAGACGACCTCTGCGTTCCATTTATCCACCGAATGAATAAAGGCTATGGCCCTCTCGAGTGTCTCGCGGCCCGTCTGGACGATGCTATCAGCAATCTCTGAGCAAGGCATACGACCAGAGAACGAGGCCGACGTGTAACCGTATGTGACATTGGCGAGAAGCTTCAGAGCCAGTTGGCGGTTGTTGAGAAGCTGCTGCAAGGTCTTGTCGCTCTTATCTTGCTTCATGCCGCTTTTCACCATGACTCGAGTCTCGAGGATCTCAGTCAGCATTTTCGCCAACAGTGACTTCCTGATCTCGGTCTTGCAGTACATGATGCCATTAGGCGCGATGTTGATATAGTCCTTGAGCAGCTCTAAAATCCTCTTCTGCCGCCGATAGTCCGAGAAGCCCATCTTGTTTGTGCCCCGCCAGTTCACAATGCGTCCAAGGAAAGTAGAATAACAGTAGTTATACGCAATCATGACGCTGGGGTACAGACTTTGGAAATCAAGGACCACTAGAGGGCTGTTGTAGAATGCGCTCTGCGGCTCCATAACCAGCGGAAGACACTCGAGTGCGTTTTGACCCCCGACTTGCTTTCTATCAGGCGAAACCAGAACGAAATTTTCCGGCTTCGCAATCCTGAACATGATAGACTCGACCTTAAATTGAGAGCCGCGAGAGAAGACGGAGAAGAAGTCGACACCTAATAGTCTTGCTTGTTCGCTGGTTCGCGCGACCAATTCGTTGGCCTCGAGGATGTCGATATCAAGCTTTGTCCTACGCAGATAGTAGCGCAACAGCTTGTTCAAGTCCCGAAATCGGCCTCCTGTATACCAATCTGTCAAGGTACGCCATGAATAATGAGGCAATCGCTGGTGTAACAAATGCCAGACGACGTTCTCCATGGTGTACTGGAGAAGGTTCAGCTCGCTTCTCATCGCTCTCCATATGTTGATCATATGCCTGCCTGTGACTCGGATCGTCGAAGTCGTGTTGAAGCCCCATCGATCCGCCTCTTTTCCAAAGCGGCCATACGACTGGCTTTTCATACGCGAAAACTCATCGCATAGGTTGTAGTCATACTTGAACCTGGCGCGCTCGATCAGGTACCCCCATGAACTTCCATGAACTTCGTAGCCCGTGAGGATGTCGGGGTCGAACGTGCGAACTATTTCAACCATCCTGACCATCAGGTCGAGCTCCGATGATTCGTCAATAACCTGGGTAGAGCCCATCCGTCGCAGAGTCTCGGCAAAAGACCCATCTTCAGATAGAACGATTATCCCTGACTGTACCGATCGTGACGCATCGTCCTCTGGAGCGACCTGCTCATCCGACTTGGAGCACCAGAAAATACATTGCACCTCGTCCTCTTCTGGATTGGGCACGAGCTTCCCTCTGGAGTTGACATGAACCTCTAAGCTCAAGGTACTCATATATTGTGCTTCGTGCTGGACACTCGTAGACTTTTTCTTTTGCGAGTATTTGAAGCCATGCTTGTTCCTTGGGGTCGCACCGTCAATCTGAGACATATATCGGTTAAGCTCCGGATTTTTGATCTTGAGATTGGGCTCATGTAGGATATTCGTCACTTCCTGTTGGTGCCACCAACTCTGGACATCATCGAAGGTTGGGGGTGGCTCTGCGATCTCCCAACTTCTCAAAGAACACTGGCGGCGTTGTTCCTTGTATAGCTCATCGTCCTTTCGACCCTCAAGCGGCATGCCTGGCTTCTTCCCATAGTTGAAATCCGACTCTCCAGTTGGATCGAAGGTTGGGAGGAATGGTATAGTGTTGCCTCCAAGCCGAAATTCCTGGCCAGCATACTCTCTGACACGTTGAGGGACATCTCTGTCTTTGCTATAAAATGCGTCCTGATATATGACATCAGGAAGACCAAGGTCCTGCAGGGTGGATAATACCTCATCCGTAGAGGGTGGGCTCTGATGGAATATCAACAACCTCGATTCTGGCTGGTGGAAAGATCGAAAGTCAATTGCTGCTGGAGGATGGTCATCCTTCTGGTTCCCCTGCACAGTACCCGTTGAAGAGCTCAATGAAGCTCTCTTGGTACTCTGCGGACATTTTGCTGTCGAAGACCAGAGTTTCGCGGGAGGCTTCGAGGAGTCGAAAGAGACATGCTTTCTAGGCACGTCCTCATTGCTATGTTGAGAGCTTGTTTGACTCAACCGCAACTTTGTGCTTGGGTCATTCGGATCTTTCACCACAGCAAAGTTCAGCTTTTGGTTTCCTGTTTGTTTGCCAGTGCCTGTCTTTGTGATCGAGTCAGAAGCTTGCGAAGACCTAGGTGGTTTGACGTTTGCCGAAGCCTCAGCAAATGGCTGGCTGTCTGGTCCTTCCAATCTTTCGAGGTTGAGATCATCGACAAACTCTACACGACGGCGCTTTGGCTCCTCGAGTCTGGAAGTAAACGAGGCTAGGCGTTTTGGTGCTAAGGCAGAGGTCTGAGAAGCTTGCGGATCGCGAGGGGCCTTGCTCATAAGTCCTTGATCCTTGGCAACTTCCAGCAGCGCGTCCGAGAATGGCATTTTCGCTTGCCCGCCGGTGCGTAGACAGCTGGTACTTATTCCATAAGGGAGGTCGGAAGAGCTATTGCTACCAAGGCGCTCCCTGAAGCCATCATTTTTGAGTGACTTGGTCCTCGCTACGTTTCCATCAGCGGTCTCAGGTTCATTTGTCAAAGATTCTTTTGTCCCCTGCTGACTAGAGGTTGTCCGGGGTTTGGTACCGAAGGTCGATTGCTTCTCCAACAGTGCAGCATTCCGTACACTATCCTCGTCCGAGTCGTCAGGAAACTGATCACCAGCGTTTTCTGTGTTGAGAATCCGACCCTCGTCGACTACAATACTGCTAGAAGGGTCGTCCCGGATTTCTGCCGGTTCATCCATGCCCAGTGCAGACACCAGATTACTGGGATAGAGGTCCTCAACTGACTGCAACAAAGTGTTCACGGTGGATTCGAGCGGCACACTTTGTACGAAGGTGTCGAATGAGACCGCGGTGCCGTCACTCTGCTCAATCTCCTGTCGCACGAGATCGTGGATTTCCTCCCGGTACTCGTCCTCATGAATCCAGCCCGGCACCTGCGAATTTCGAGGGTTGGCAGACATTGGGATCAAGACTTCTGCAGGAAAAGGACTGCTCCCAGGAACGGGATTCGACATACGTCTATTCCGCCGCTTTGTCTCATCCTTCCACAGCCCAGCCATACTGTGGACTAGCTTCATGTCGTCCGGCAATGGATGATTCCTCTCGATGAAATCATGGTGAAGCCGCCTCTCCTGAATCTCATGTCGATTGAGTATGTCTTGGACACATATGTCGACTTCTATAGAGCAATGGCTCATGCGGGGAAGCTCGAAATCGTCCGTGATAAAAGCACTCGACACAGATTGGCTATGCCATAAATGAGTGGATTCCGAATTATCTTCATGGTGAGGCACCGGGGCCCTAAAGCGCACCTTCTGGACATCGATGTACCCACAGCCGTAGAGATTATAGTCGATCATGAACTGCAGCAGATACTGCAGGTGAGCCTCATAAGGCTGGAATTTCCTCTTCATGATGACGCCTTGTTGCAGGAGATCTGACAGTCGAGTCATGACCAGAGGGTTGAGCATATAGATCTTTAGATAGAACCTATAGCCGACGTAGAAGCCATAGAATGGAATGCCCTTGGCAAGGGTGATCCTCGCCACGTACTTATTGTTACCGTCGTAGACATTACGACGATAGCTCACAGCCAATGCATGATCAATGGACAGATGGAGCCGGTAAATGAAAGCATTTACTAGAGAGAGCGAAATTAGAGTCGATTATGAACATGGCACGGGGCTCCTACCGTCGTCGGGACGCAGACTGCCAGCATATTCGACATAGAGATATGGGAATGCGCCATGGATGTGGGCGCATACTTTCTGACCAGTCTCGGTCGCTCCGAAAACCCTGACGACAGGGACTTTGGGCTCTTTGCGCAGCTGAGATGGCCGGATGTCATTCCGAAGCTGGGGGTCGTATCTGGTAGGGGTTGCCTGATAATGGTCTATGCAGTTCAACCGCACGCGGAAGACGTCCATAACCACGAGCCACGAGCATGACAGTTTCGAGATGCGTAATCACACATGAGCGAGTGAAGGGGAAGGAAAGAACATAGCATCCATGCATCAGAAAACACAAAGCAAACAAACGATATGTGACATGAATGCTCCCGACGCGTATTAGTAACTCGGTGTCAGACGCGTTAAGTTGGAGATCGCCGGCCTCGCAGCTGTCAAAACGCGTTTGCGGTACGCGGTCAGGTGGCAGCATGCCAGGCATTAGCTCAGCCACAACTCAGGCTGCTATCAAGAGTCAGCCACAGCTCGACTTTAGCTACTAGTCTCCACCAACAACCTCAAGGTGAAGTACCTCATCTCTATCAAGTTCTGAGCTGTCGACTGTAGCAACCCAGTAGGGTCTTCCCTCCTTGAGATAATATACACTCCGAAGTTCGAGCCGACACTCTTTCCACAAGCGCCTGGCATACATAGTCCCATCATGCCACCTCCGCCGCCGCCGCCTTCGCGGCGGAACAACATGATGGCCTCCGCCGCCTCCAAAGAAGAGAACATCTACATCCCGCAGTTCATAAGCAAGCGGCCGTTCTACGCCGGCGAGGAGGGCGAACAGACCGACTACCTCGAGCATCAGCGTCTACAGAAGACCAAGGACGACCAGTCGAAATGGTACGACCGGGGCAAGAAGCTCGGCCCCGCGGCGACCAAGTTCCGCAAGGGCGCGTGCGAGAACTGCGGCGCCATGTCGCACAAGACGAAGGAGTGCCTGTCGCGGCCGCGCGCCCGGGGCGCGCGCTGGACCGGCAAGGACATCCAGGCGGACGAGGCGATCCAGGACGTGCAGCTGGGCTGGGACGCGAAGCGCGACCGCTGGAACGGCTACGACCCCAAGGAGTACCGGCACGTGGTGGACCGCTACAACCAGATGGAGGACCTGCGGACCCAGCTCGCGGGCAAGGGCACAGGCATGGGCACGGGCACGGGCGACGGCGACAGGGACGTGGCGGACGAGGGCGACGAGGGCGACGACGCGGACGCGGGCGAGAAGTACGCCGAGGAGATGGACATGGGCAAGCACCAGAGCACGGCGACGCGGCAGCTGCGGATCCGCGAGGACACGGCCAAGTACCTGCTCAACCTGGACCTCGAGTCGGCCAAGTACGACCCCAAGACGCGCACCATCGTCGACGCGGGCGCCACGGCGGCGACCGACCGGGCCGCGCAGCTGTTCGCCGAGGAGGGCTTCCTGCGCGCCTCGGGCGACGCGGCCGAGTTCGAGCGCGCGCAGCGCTACGCCTGGGAGGCCCAGGAGGCCGCGGGCGACACGGGCCAGCACCTGCAGGCCAACCCCACGGCCGGCGAGTTCTCGCGCCGCCGCGAGCGCGAGGACGCCGAGGGCCAGCGCGAAGCCCGCCGCCGCGCCCTGCTGGACCGGTACGGCGCCGACGAGCGCGCCATGACCATGCCGCAGGCCCTGCGCGACCTCGCCGCCGCCGAGAACTCGGAGCAGTTCGTCGAGTACGACGAGGCCGGCCTGGTCAAGGGCGCGCCCGCCGCCGTGGCCAAGTCTAAGTACGCCGAGGACGTCCACGTCAACAACCACACGTCCGTCTGGGGCAGCTGGTGGTTCGACTTCCGGTGGGGCTACGCCTGCTGCCACTCCTTCATCAAGAACAGCTACTGCACGGGCGAGGAGGGCCGGACGGCTTGGGAAGACGCCGAGCGCCAGCGGACCGGCACCCTTCTCATTGAGGATGCCCCGGCCGAGGAGGGAGTGCCGAACGGCGAATCAGACGAGGTACCAGCGCAGCCAGCAGCGCCAGCCAAGAAACGGACAATCGAGGAGATGATGGGCGGTATCTCGGAGGCTGAGATGGATGCATATCGAAGGAAACGGACAGCAGCGGATGATCCCATGGCAAAGTTCTTAGGGAAGGACGAATTAGCCTCATAGCCATACAGGTACAATTGTCTATAATGAACATGAATGACATCAATCACTCTTCGTATTGTCACTAACGTGTCGGCCTTTTGGTGGAAGGTTTCATGCAATTCCGGGTTCGCCTGGCCTAACGCCTTGGGCTACGAATTCCTAGTTCATGTGCCCATAGAATGATCACTATCTGAGCCGTCCCCTTCGAGTACTGCATTGGCTATTGAGGATTTTGCATTTACTCCTCTTCCTCCTCCTCGCCATCGTCATCCTTCTTCTCGGCAGCCTTGGCCTTCTTTCTCCGGACACGGCCGGGGCGGCCACCACCAAACGGCGAGGTCAGGGAGAAGTCGATGTGCTTCTGGGAGTCGAGGCGGACGATGAACGACGGGACGTTGACGATCTGCTTGCCGACGCGTATGTGACGCTGGCGGATCAGGACACGGGCGTGGTGGATCGACTTGGCCAGACCGAGCTTGTGGACACAAGTCTGCAGGCGACGCTCCATGAAGTCTTCGACCTTCAGGGCAAGCACGTAATCGAGCTTCATGCGGGACTCGTCAAGCACACCGATTCGTACGAGACGGCGAATGAGGGCATTGCCTTCGAAGAGTCGCTTGGGGTCCTTCTCGTCGAGGGTAAGAAGCTGACTGAAGCACGACCAATATTAGCAACCCACGAATCTAGTGAGCTTCGCATTAGATCAAACAAGTTGGAGACTTACCGGGCAGCACGACGAATCTTGGACAGGGTGAGCTGGACACGCCACACCTCACGCTTGTTGCGCAGACCGTACTCTCCAACGAGCTTCAGCTCGGAGTCACTACGCCGTCCCAGTCAGTATTCGAGGTCACGTACGACTTAAGCAGAGACAAGCTCATGCTCAGTGGCCGGTGATTACTGACAGACGGGCGGCCTCGAAGGGGCGACGGGGGACCTTGGCGGTCTTGGAGTACGACAACGGCGCCATGGTTGCGACAAGTCGATTGTCCCGGGCGGTGCGTTGACGGTGAGGTTGTCGTGTGTTTGGCGATGGACGAGAAAAAGTTTGGCCTGGAGGATGGATGCCCGCGAGGAAAGAGGGCACCAGAATTATGTGTGGACTAGGGCAAGATGAGAAGCTAGGCTGAGATGGGGCTAGCGGGGCTTCGCTTAGCCGGAAGAGAGACTTGTGGCAGCTATTGGTGGGTAGGTCTGTCAGGCTCCACAGCACACAATAACGTGACTCCCAGCATACAAGCCCAAAAATCCACCTTCGCGAATTTCACTGAAGCCGCAATTCAGCGAAAATCAACCTCACCTCAACCTAAAGCCCCGACAACACCACAATACCGTCGCCATGGGTCACTCCGCCGGTCTGCGCAAGGGCACCCGCGTATGTCCCCAACAAATGCCCTGGCGCGCAATTCGACGAAAGTAGCGACTGACCTCGAGCTTCGATTATAGTATGCCTTCTCTCGGCCCTTCCGCCAGAAGGGCATGATCCATATGTCCACCTACCTGCAACAATACAAGTACGATGCCCCGCGGCAGATCGAAGCGATTGAATATGGAACTGATAGTCTGGCAGGGTTGGCGACATTGTCGACATCAAGGTGAACGGTGCTGTTCAGAAGGGGTAAGGCATCTCCACGTCCCAGCAGCGCGACCCGAACGAGCCTGAGACGACCACCGCAATTGATGCGCGAACGGCAGAACATAGCAGATACTGATTGGGAAAAACAGTATGCCGCACAAGGTCTACCACGGCAAGACCGGTGTCATCTACAACGTCACGAAGTCGGCCGTCGGTGTCATCATCTACAAGCGGGTCGGCAACCGATACATCGAGAAGCGGATCAACGTGCGCCTTGAGCACATCAACCTCTCGCGCTCGCGTGAGGACTTCATCAAGCGCGTCAAGCAGAACGCCGAGTACAAGAAGAAGGCCAAGGCCGAGGGCACGGCCGTCCAGGTCAAGAGACAAGCCACCCTGCCCCGCGAGGCGAGAACAGTTTCCGTGAAGGACAACCACCCGGAGACGGTGGTCCCGCTTGCGTACGAAACGACTATCTAAGATGGGTGTTCTGGGTGTGTCGGTTACTTTGGGCATTGCATTCGGGGGTTTTCGCGTGGCCAGGCAGGAATGAACTCTGAGCGTGGGAAGGCATTGACACCGCTTAGAGAAAATACAAATTTACCGATGCCGAACACTTGCGCCCACTGTATCTGCTAGTGAAGTCTGCCGGAGGTAAAT
This sequence comes from Xylariaceae sp. FL0804, assembly GCA_022539325.1. Taxonomy (NCBI): domain Eukaryota; kingdom Fungi; phylum Ascomycota; class Sordariomycetes; order Xylariales; family Xylariaceae; species Xylariaceae sp. FL0804. The sequence goes on along the minus strand of JAJKLG010000006.1, from coordinate 1,697,819 downwards.
TGTCTCGAGCCTCAGGAAGGAACCGTGGCTGAGGGTCATGGTTCTTCACGGCGTCTACGGTCATGTGGCAAGCAATTTCGAAGCATGATGTACTGGAACTCCATCTATAACGAGTTATCGTACACCAAGGTCAACCTTGCACCTATCCATACTCTCTGGTGACGTATCCGCGACACTTTCACCTATTCCTTCTGATTGCAAAGAGAGATTCCTTAACTCGACTGGCCTGACCATACTTCCGTCTCTCTTTTTCCCATCGCTTTGCTTGCTCTCGACTAATTGGCGTCACTGAAGGAACGTTCTCGTGGTGCTCCTGGGATGGCTCCATCTCCAGCTGTACTGCGTTTCAAAAGTCGTCCTCGCGTTGTTTTCTGAGTTCCTTCATCTCCTCGTGCGCATCGAATATCAGATCGGCAAGGTGGGTTCGGGGGCTAAATTCGACCAAGTGATGGAGTTGATCACTCGCAGAAGGCAAAGCAAGCCAAAAGCCACCACCCACACGACGAGGCGGGAGGCCCCATGGCCGAGCCCATATATGGCGAAGCAGCAGATGATCCAGGTCGCGAGAAAGACGTAGACCATCACCATGTTATACATCACCTCCGCAGCGTACAGCAAGATGGCGAGAATGGTGCTGCTGGGGGCGCGGCAGGCGGCACTGAGGGCGGCATCAACGGCGGACCAGTCTTTGTGCCACGAGATGAACGAGATGGTGAGGCAGATGATAGAACCCACTACGCCGAAGACCAACGGCCCCAGGTGAGTTGAGAATGTGGACCGGAGAGCTGCATCAGCAGCCGCACGCGCCCGGACAGAGGCGGCGGCCTCGCGGGCATCAGTCCACGTCGGGGTGTTGTCCGCGGCCCAGGAGATGGTGAAGCCGACGGCCAAGCAAACCAAGAGCCCACCGATAATGCAGACGAAGAGTAATGGGATTGATAAGACGACGGCTCCCAGGGCCGTGCCCATGAACTCTGCGTCGAATAATTCGTTGAAGGGCGCGCGCAGCCCCGTCCAGAAAGAGGGCGAGAAATTTATTTCCGGAGACGACGAGGGCTGAACCAGGGCAGTTACTGTAATGGTCTCCATGGCCACGCCGAGATTTGATTTCATAAACGCTGGGACAGAAGGGGAAGAAGAAGCAAATAGCAAGTGGTGTTGATGGTGCTGAAGGTGTGGATGATGTGGCCGAGGTGGGCTTACTGGCTAAAGGTAGATTCAGAGTCCCGAAGAAGAGTAAGGTATCGACTACCTACTACTAGTAGCAGCTGTGCCTGCTGTACGGCATCTAAGCTACGCCTTCTACCTATCTCGTACCTGCCTGGTACCTATCTTATCCAGGTGACTGCTTCCGGTCATATCAGGAAGTAGCTACATTACCTACCGAGGTAGTACCTAACCTTGAACACCCGAAACCTATGAATCCTGCGAGTTCTTTACTTGTATTCCAAGTAACCGTGATGTCATCTACCAGAGCCTGTGATACCTGGCTATACAGGCCTCGGGAAAGAGGCAGGTGACTATGGCACATCCGACACTGAAGAGCAAATGGTTGCAATCGGGGCTGAATTGAGTACGCATCTGGTCTGACATATGAGTAGAGAGACAAAGAGACCAGGTATAACTCATAGAGGTTTTAGTAGGTACTGGTATATATGAAACCTGGTAGGCCTTGCTTTGTATAGATATTGTTGAAAGCAGTGTACCCATCAGCGAATTTGATTTTAGCCGGCTGGTCATACGAATGGTAACATTGACTTAGGGAGTTACCGCCGTTGAAGGTCTCAACGGTATGATGGCTGGTACCAACACAGTCGGCCAAGGTCCGCATGTACTAGACACCTCAGTACCTACCTACCTTATGCCAGGAGGAAGTTGAAGCGAATGAGATATGGTATCAAGGAGGTTTTGGGACCAGCGAATACCTAAGGTTAAGTAGTACTTTCCAGAGCTCGGAAGAAAAGCAATGGAGCCGCACTTGCAGTATGCTCTACGATACAAGTCACTAGAGGTGGGCAAGAGTCATCGCTTCCGGTGCTGGCGTCGGTAACAAGAGCGGCAAACTTTACAATATGCGAGAGAAGCCCCGAGGGGAGATGAAGCCAGAGGTTGGCTGAAATAGCTGAAGTGTAGACGTAGCCACTATCACTATATCAAAAACCTGCAACGGCATTGAAGGTGTTGTCGAAAGAGGATCGTAAACTTGGATACTCTCTCCACTAATGGCGGACAAGGTTTTTACCGGTAGTACTCCGAAGCACTATTGGCTGGTGATGTGCGAAAAATGGTAGGACTCACAATTGTTTGATAGACTTGCAGACATATTATGAGAGACTGGGCATATAGGGTAGTAAGGACATCATGCTCACACATGACAGATTAAGAGATGAAGTGGGAAAGGAGGCTTTTGCAGCTCTGTGCCGTGCAACCAGTCTGCAGGTGGTAGCACATAGATGCCCCACAAACCAAAACAACCCGGCCCGGTTCGGCCAACCGCGACGCACCTGAGTCCACAGCAGCCAACTCACCCGACGACCTCACTCACTGAGAAAGTCGACGCGCTTAACACAGAGCCGCCGGCCTCTCCTCGTCAGCCCAGTTCCAGATCACACCGAGAATAGTCACCGGTAGTACTCTTCACCTCCGACACCGCAGTAAATAAGTACATTGAGTAAAGTACTTAGACATGGCCACCACCACCACGACGTCGGCCGGCACCGCCTCGTACGGCGACTGCGTGGCCGCGCTGCGCACCTCGCTGTCCTTCCTCGAGTCGTCGGTCAACACGTTAGGCGGCGGCGTGTCCGACTTTCCGCGCCTCGTCGGCGTGCTGAAGACGGTGCGGGTATGGTCTAGTCTTCTTCTTCTTCACCTACCTACCTACCAGCCTCCAGCTCATCAGCCAAACTGCTGCCTTACCACCTATCTGATACACCATCTCTGCTTTACTCTTCTCCCCCCTTTCCCCAACCTGCTCTTTTTTTTGCTCACCTCCGCTAACACACACACCCAGCACTACGAGCTGATCCCGCAGCCGACGCTCGCGGCGGCCGAGGCGTCGCTGCGGCACGACATTGGCCCGGCCATCGCGCAGCTGCTGGACCGCGCCGACGCGCACGTGGCGCGGGTCGGCCGGCGCGCCGACGCCCTCCGGGCGCGCGCCGAGCTGCAGCAGGGACGGCTCATCGAAGATACCGCCGCCGACCACGACGACGACCACGACAGGAAGAAGAAGCAAAAGAAGAATGAGGGCAGCAGCAGCAAGCAGCTGGATTCGAGCGCCCGCCTGCGCGCCCGCGTCCTGCGCCAGCGCCGCGAGGCCCTCAAGTACAGCGTCGAGCGGCTCGAGCTCGAGGTCGCACAGAAGGAGCGCGAGCTGCGCAAGCGCCTCGGCGACGCCGCGTGAGTGAGGTGAGGGCGTGATGCCCGGTTGGCGCGCCCGCGTCGGTGATTTTGGATACCCTCCACTTCGCCATTGGGGCACATTCTTCAAATTGCCCGGGGGCGAAAACCCACTCACCTATCCGGCAACATATGATGACTTGGCTGCGTCGTCGAGGGCACCTGGTGTTGGGGACAGGTAGCTTACTCAGAGCGCGCTCTCCCCCATGGTGCGCGGCAGCCGAGAGACCCACGCCGAGAGACGCGTCTCTCCCTCGAGTGAAGAGACGCGAGGGGTCGTCTCTGCTCTGTTGTCCCGGGATACCTCGCAGAGAAAGGGAGGGAAGGGGGAGGGGCGAGAGGGGGACGACGACTTGGGAGACCAGCAAGCTCAGTACCTAGAGAAAGACGCGGCGGATCGCCAGGGATTTCAGTGCCGCCGCCTTCGAAAGTCGCGTTGGGCAAAGGCCAGCGTCAAACCTCGAGACAAACAAACACCATCTATTCCTCCCGCTACCGCTATGCATCACCTCTCTCGGGACCCGCCACCTTTGGTAGGCGGCACTCCCGGCACGGAACGGAAGCGCGCTTCTGACGCGGTGGTGGTGCCCGCGGTTTAGACTCGGGAGGCGGAGGAAGGTCGGGGAGAGAGAGGGTCTGGGGATCCACGAGGCATGCGAGTGAGAGGGCCGCGGCGGGAGCCGATATTGTCGTGATAACTTGCCGGTAACTACCTAGTAAGCAAGCCTACTTCTTCTCCGAGACAGGGGGCGGGGGGGAGCCTGTGTATGTGCTGTGAGAAAGCATTACTTGCCCATGGTCTAGGTACTACTAGTCTCTGCCGGCAACATCTTGGAACGGGGGAAATTCGGTAGGCAGGCGATGGACAGCCAGCGTCCGTCCTCTCCTACATGGAACTCTGGAGAGGCATGGAAGCAGACGGTGGTCAAGAATCCAGCTCTCGGACCTGCCGCGCCTAGTAGGTAGGGCGTCACGGGCGTGCACGACGGACATCAAACCTGACACGCACCGAACCACCACCACGCCAGCGCCGTCCATCCGCGGCTCTCCGTCTAGCCGGACCTAGAGATTGGATCCAATTTGATAGAATAATCATTTCATTCCCCCGGTCCACTCTGCGCGCTCAGCTCGCTCAGGGCACTATCGTATAGTGTCCCGCGCGGCGCGTCATATTGTGAATTGACACAATCGGGACTATCATCAGCATCGTCATCGTCAGACACACATTCACACATACATGCGAGACCGGTTGCAGTTGAATCTTTCTTTCTTCCTCGAGATTGCGTTTCTCTTGCCGTTCATTCCACTCCACCCTCCACCCACACTGATCAGAAAAACGCCAGAGTACACAGTCTCTCCCGGGGAGGAGACCCAGAGGGGCCTATTTGACGTGACGGTCGTAAAAAGGGGGAGGCTTTTCCTTCTTCCTTTCCCACTCATGCCCATCAATCCACCAACACCGCATCCCACCGCATGGCATGGCATTTCCACTCCATCCCATCCCTCTCGCGCTCGCCTCCATCACTCACTCCCTCGCATTGCGCCGTCTCGGTCGCCCTGATCCTGCGCCAAGTATAGGGAGAGAGAAAGGGTCAGCCGATCTTCGGCGCGTCCAAAGTTCAACATCAGCTGCCCTCTCTCTTGTAACCCCTCGAGCGAGGTTGGATAGGCCGTCGTGATATAAAAGCACCGGTATCGCCGGAAAGAGGTCGCGTGTGTGTGTGTGTGCGGGGAGAAGAAAAGGCGCAGCACAGAGGCAAATAAAATGAATAAAGGGGGGGTTCCAGAAGAGAAGAGAAAGAAAAAAGAGAAATCGACGTAGAAAAAGGGAGGGCTGAAATACACAGTTCGGCGCCGCATTCCGAAGCTTACTCCAACAGTTGTCCATCCTTAACCTGTGTTTTCGTGTGTACGTTCTAAAACCCATTCAGATACAAAGCGAACACCGTTCCCCGTCGCGTCGTGGCGACGATAGTCCAGGAACAGCGCCAGGGGTATGTCCCAAAGTCAAGCATCCACAGTAAAAAGTCACCCAACTAGAAATCATCGTCGGCTCATAATAAGATGAGGTAGTTGCTCGGGGCGATGCCGGTGTCGCCGTTTTCTTTCCGCGCTTGCCACCATCTTCCGCTGACGTCGCTTACGTCCAGGATTTCGTGCTTCGAAAAGGAGATCTCATTGGCATCCTCGGGGTTGGCCTCGTAGCTGTAGATGGCCTTTGCGCGATATGGGTATTCGGTGGGAGCGGCAATCTCGGGCTCGTTCGGCTGTTGTGGGCCCGTTTTGGGGGCAGGCTGTTGGAAGGCTGGCGAGGAGCTCGGCGGTGCATTACCATTCATTCCGGGGACGGGAGAGGGGTTCTCGAAACCGTTCAACTGGGCGGATGTGTACATCTGCGGGGGTTGGACCGAGGTAGAAGTCTCAGGGCGGCCACCGTAGCCACCATTCATGGTTTGGCGGTTCATGTCCGACTCCTTCTGGAGAGCGAACGAATCGATATAGGCACGGGGCACAGCGGACGGAGCGGATCCGAAATAGAAGATCCACACGAGCTGATCGAGGATATAGTCAGTATCCGGCGCAGTTGATAGTTGTACAAGAGCGGCTCAAGGGCAAGGGCAGATCGATGTAAAAGACAAGAACTCACATTAACCATGGACAGCAGGATGAAGCCAGCCGCTGCTGCCTCGCGGGCGCCTTCTGAGGAATAGATCAGGGAGTTGACCGAGGAACTTGTGAGAACCTCAGCAGCAGCCAGATATCCGACAATGGCAATATGGTAGGTCTGGATAGAATCGGCGGCAACAACAACAAAAACGCCGATGATCAGAAATAGCTGATACACCACCGCCCACCATGCGAAAGATGGAAATTCAGTGTCGGTTCCCGGAGTTGAGTTGACCTGACCAACAATCGAGCCAATGAAGGAAATGACCCAAGCCAGCTGTGAGGACTCAGTCAGCACATTGAGTTTCGGTCATTAGGTCCCAGATAGACTGGATCCCGAGACGGATCCATGATGCTCTCACATACCGCAGAAATTGATATTGTGGCAAGGGCGAAGGGGTCGCCGACTATGTTGCCCATGCTGATGCCTCTTCGGCCGTAGCTTGTTCTGTGGTCCATTTTCCGCAAGGATGGGGAATGAAGAGACCCGTACGAGGGCATAAGGAACGAAGACGACGGACGGAAGTGCGCGAGGTGGGTTAGTGTGCTATTTTAGGACAAAGTCCAGGAGGCAGCGGCAACGCCAGAGAGCAGCTGATCAGTAGCCCGACTGAAGACAAAGTCTGGTATTTCCCTTTTGACAAATGGTTGTATTGAAAAAGAGAAGGTTGCGAGCTCTTGAATGGCAACTGGACGTGGTACAGTCCACTTAGCGCCAGGCACTTGCAGTTTGGACCACAGTGCAGTGGATTGAATCGTTTGCGAAGAAAGAGAGGCTTCGAATGAAGTCCTTTTCTAGAATGGTATGTCTAGAAATCAGAGAATGGGCCAGGAGGGCAGCGTGGAGCAGTAGACAATGCGACGATAAGTGTCCCGGCGGCTACTACTTTGGCGCTCGGTAAAATGCCTAGCCTTTGTACAACGAAGTCTGGGCGCCTGCCGTCCGAGAAACGAATCGGAGAAGTGAATCGAGGGCCTATCGAAGGGCGAAAGGTAGAAGAAGCGCGCAAATCGGCGGATGAAGTCCGGCAGAGGTAGAAGAAGATCGGGTTAGAATGGTGAAAGGCTATCTTGGTGACGTGTGGGTTGTCGGCTCGAGTCAACAGAGGTGACTGGCTTGGGCGACGTCGGGGATATTGGGCGATGACAATCCGGCACCAATGTGACCAATGTGTTCGTTCCCTTCGTCTCTTGGGATGCGATGCCCAGGGCCTTGTCCTTCAACAGTCCTGCGATGCCTGACGAATTCGTTCCAGAGGTAGGCACATGGGTTGTCGGGCGGTGCGTCGAGGGCGGCCGAGGTTGTCGGATGCAGCACGCAAGGAACGAGAGTCGAGGACTGGCAAGCTGGCTCGCCTCTTCGCGCTGGAGGGAGTTGGGTTGGGAATGGGGGGAGGGATTGGAATAGGATAGGATAGGCAGGCTAGCAGAGGAGGAGACGAGGAATTGAGGGCCCGTAATTGAGATGTGGGTGGGTGGATGCCCCCTGTGCGCTGCAGCTGAGCCATGGCAGCGTGGCCCGGGCGTGGCTGGCCAGTGTCTGCGTGGTCCGAGGGCTGGACTCATTGGCTGCGCCGGCCCACAGATGCAGGGACGGGACTGGTCTGGATTGGCTGCTACTAGGCGTGCTAGGCTTGCTGTGGCCTGCCGCGGCACCGCGGCTGACCTGTTTGACAGTTCCATTGCATGCTGTAGTGTGGGTGTGTGGTACGGAAATATTCATCACTTAATCAACTTCACTTCTCTGCTTCTTTTGTTTGACTGGTAGTACCGGTACTCCGTACTGCAGCCTCTCGCCATCACACCGCAGGTTCCTATCCAGCATCTGAGGCTCTGCCACTGGCCTTTCTCATCAGATCAGTAGTACCAGAGCGGCAACTCATACGGTATTATATACGAAATATGCACAGAGCACAGATTCATGTACAGAACATGAAGTACGGAGTACGGATGTACGGAATTTTATTACGGCATTGCTCTAGTAATTTTCTATTCCCTTGCCAGGGCCTCTTATTTTATCTCGATCTTAGTCAATGCTCACCCCAGTTCCGACCCAGTCTCCCTAATTCCAAGAGGCTGAGCATTTAAATCCGATGAGCTGAGGACCACGCTCTGGACCTCGGGAGCTCCCAGTTCCCGGCATCCCTTATTACTCTTTTAGCTAAGGACCGAGAACCCATCCAGAGAGCCATCCACTGACTACTTCGTACCGACGCTATTATGTCGACAACGTCCGTTCGTATGACACGAGAGACCGCTTTTGCCAATTGCACGGACGGGACCCGGGAGCCAGCTTACGTGTACAGCGATAACCTCTCTACGGCCACACGGCCTGGACGCGGTCGGAGCCTCGGAATCGGAGGGTGAGCACTGCGCCGGTCGCGTCTGCTGACAGCACAGCATGCAGAAGAGATGGAGTCGAGGCGACGTTAAATCACGTTATTACCGGTCGCCGGTGCAGTCCAAGTGGGCTGTGCCCGTTTGAGATTCGACAGGGGTTCCCGCGACTGGGTCCGCGGCGCGCGAGGGAGTGCCGTGAGTGCCTCTCGATTCATCCATCCCTCCTTCTGGAACATTTGGATAATGAAATTGCCGAGTCAAGACTCGCCTGGAGTCTGCAGCCTGCACTGCAAATGGGTCAAGGGTTTCAAAATTGACAATATGCACTGGTATGCCGCTGTCGTCGACTGTCTAGGCGTACGAAACGTACGAACGTACGTAACGTCTTTATCGAACTGCATCGATTGGACGCTCGGCGCCGGCGTCTGCCACTTCCAGTGAGGGTCGCCGGGACGCAGGGGACACACCACCACCAGAACGAATCAAGTTTCACCCTTCCCCAGATTCTCCGGCCAGAAGATCAGGCGTGGCCGGCAGTGATGTAGAATGTCTTGGGCGCGTTTCGCAAGCCGCGGGCCCGCCAGCATCTTATCGTCCGAAGGAGGCGTGTTTCGCAGCTCGACTTGGCGAGATCGTCGGCCATGTGTGATGTCTGTCAAACACTCTCACCGCACCGCGATGGTGGGTGTAGCCAGGTGTAATCCGAGCGCTGGGCGTCAACGCGAGGCCATGACTTCTGCCGTTGCCCGACATTGTCATTCACCGTCTCTAGCCGCTTCAGCCCCCAGTTTAGAATTCGGTGAGAGCTAGCGCCAACTCCCCATGACAAAGTTGATTACTGTAATTCTTCTCGGCGGATTTCATCGTAAGCAGATGCTCACTAACACATACATCGCCGGAGATTAATCTTCAAAGGGCTGCGTTAGGGTCCCGGTAGCTGAACTTGGCTGGTACCGGCTCGACCGGGAGCGCCTTTCTCTGGCCGGTTGCTACGGATTGACGCATTGCTTCGCGGCCCGTTTAGCTTGCTTGCGTACGAGTTCCTCCCCTTCTACGAGAGCGAGGGGCAGCCGCGTAAATAACACAGCTCTCGCCCGCTTCGTTCCATGACCACCCGGAACAGGTCGTCTTCTAACGACCAAGGTCGCGCTTCTCTCATACTCGTCGAAGTACGCTGAGTCGTGATTCCGAGGCCAGCGTCTCCTTCCCCGTCTCGCAAGCGGATGATATTGTATCGCGGTTGGGGAAGACCTGTTGAGTGATACCCAGCCGGTACCTAGCCAGTACCAGGGCACATGCGAAGACATGTTATGAACCATGATAATGGGCTGCCCTACACAGCTCATATCTCATCTCTTGATCTCTCCACCTGCCTGATTCTCCGCTCTACCCGCTCGATGCGGCCCTCCGTGGCAGCCATCAAGTCGGAGCGTCTCATAACATCCCATTCCAGCCAGTGGTGGATAACGGCCTCGGTGCGGGAGCGCAGCTCCGCAACTTCGGCCGCCTGCGCAAGCTGTGTCGCCTCTATGCCCCTCATCCTGGGCAGGAGACCGACTAGACTGGCGCTCTGTGCCGGGTCTGGTATCGGAGTGTCGGATATCGCGGTCAGGGCCGAGGCGGTCGCCGGGTAGGACGGCGCCGAGGCGAGGACGAGCGTGCGAAGCGCGTCCAGGGACAGCTCGGACGGAGGCTCGGACGATGGCGGAGGCTGGAATAGTGAAGGGAGGGATTTGTCTGGAAAGTGTGAGCTGAACGTCTCCCGAGCAAGCATCCCTTCATGGGGGTTTGGGGTGGGAGACAGCCACCGCCCGCGAGTCGACGTACAGAGTCTGAGAAGCTCGCCGTAGACGCGTATATGCTGGAGCAGCTTGGAGAAACGGTGCTCGAGCTCATGCAGGCTACGGGTGGCCGAGGCGTCGGGCTGGGGAGCGGTGTGTCCGTAGAGGACGTGCTCGATGCGGTAGATGCGTTCTTCGAGCATTGATACTGTGGATGACGTCGTCGCGTCGAGCGTGGAATCCATCGTCTCCATCCTGACTTCGGAACCTCGCCAATGTCCTCTCAAGCCCAGAGGACTGGTGTCGGTTGCGGTGCGGTCTCGTCTCGGGTCTTGTCGCAAACAAGCAGGCTGTTCGTCGACAATGGCGTGGGTTGCAAGATCTGGGCTGGTACGCCGTTTCTGCCACTCTAGCTCCTCAAGACGGAGGGGCCACGTCGGATTCTCGTGGCAATTTAGCACAACGGTAAGAAGACTGCAGCGAGCATGTACGCAGTTGATCGAAAGAAGTGTGTATAGAGTACGGTGCTAGTATCATACTCCGTACCTGGTATGTAAGGCTGAGCTCCCGAGCTGTGACAGCTCCGATGCCGCTCATCTGATTGGTCTTGGTATTATACGCCAAGCCATGCGGGTACGCTAGCGGCTCATCTCCCAACGAGCCATGGCCCACGGCGTTGCAAACTGTCATCCGCCGCCGCTTGACCTGGCTTGACCCGTCTCATCCACTGCCATTACACGGCGCTTTCTTGGCTGTATGGCGTGCGCTGGTGACAAGCTGCTTGCTTAACCCTTCTCCTCCGCTCTCCGAGGTTCCATCGCCAAGTGAGGTAAGGTACCTGGCACGCCTGGCTATTCATCCGCCTCATTTGGAAGAAATATTGTGCGACAGCGCCCGCTTGCCGAGTACCACCTTGCCTTGGTTGGGCCAGGCGGCCATTGTTTGACGGCAAAGGGTCGTCTCGCGACAAGCGACTGCAACGCGCTTAGCCCCGTCTCACCAATACCCGCACAATAGCGACTGGAGCCACCCCTTCTCCTAGCCCTGGCCGACCTTTGTTTGCCCGGCCGGTGCTGTGTGCCTCCCTACTTGGGCTATGCCGAACTACTCCAGCATCGAGACTGAGGGCAGCGCCTCGACCGCAGGCACCGAGCCGGCCGACAACATGGCGAGGTGCGTATCTCTTCTGCCGCTCGCTCCTGCTTGTGGCGCCCTGTCGTAGCGGAGGATGGAAGCTCACTTGTCTGCGCCGGTACACAGACAACGGTGGGCGCGAGGCCATCACAAGGATGTAGGACAGGGCGGCTCGGCCTCGATGATCAGTAGCGTGATCAACCTGCTCAACACCAGTACGTGACCTCGGGGAGTAGATGGAATGGGACGTCTTTGGTTTGCGCAGTCCTGACAACGATGTGTATGCAGTCGTCGGCGCCGGAACCCTCGCGATGCCATCGGCCATGTCGCATTTTGGAATGACCCTGGGCACGATCGTCATCCTCTGGTCGGGATTCACGTCCGCGTTCGGCCTCTACCTCCAAGGCCGATGCGCCCGATATCTCGACCGCGGCTCCTCGTCCTTCTTCGCGCTTTCGCAGATGACGTATCCGAACGCCGCCGTCATATTCGACGCTGCCATCGCGATCAAATGCTTTGGCGTCGGCGTCTCCTACATGATCATCATTGGGGACCTGATGCCGGGCGTGATAGAGGGCTTCGATGACAGGGCCACAGGGGTGTCGTACCTGATGGACCGAAACTTCTGGATCACGGCTTTCATGCTGGTCATCATCCCTCTCAGCTTCTTGCGCCGGCTGGATTCCCTGAAGTACACCAGCGTCGTGGCTCTCGTCGCCATCGGCTACTTGATCGTGATAGTTGTCTACCACTTCGCCTCCGATCCCATGGCACCGAGAGAAAAAATTCGCTACATCTCCTGGGGCGGCCCGGTCGAGGCACTCGCTAGCTTGCCAGTGGTGGTCTTTGCATATACTTGCCACCAGAACATGTTCTCGATCCTGAATGAGATCAAAGACCAGTCCCCAAAGAGGTAAGAAGTCTCGATGTCCTTTTTTCCCGACGGGTGCGGCTGCTAAGCGGATATACAGCATCGTGGGAGTCGTCTCATCCAGTATCGGTTCAGCTGCTGGCATTTACGTGTTGGTGGCCATCACCGGCTACCTCACATTTGGCAACGACGTTACGGGCAACATCGTATCCATGTGTATGTCTCTTGCGAAACTAGCTCGCTCGTCTGACACGAAGCTGACCCGCTTGCTTTACTAGATTCACCTTCCGTGGCATCGACTATCGCGAAAGCCGCTATCGTTATCCTCGTCATGTTTTCCGTTCCTCTTCAAGTACATCCGTGTCGGGCATCTATCGATGCCGTCCTAAAGTGGCGTCCTAATGCCATTTCTCGGTCCACCAGCTCACCCGGTGGCCGGCCTCTCCTGTCGGCAGCACATTCGCGGGGCGATCATGGCCCCTCGGCGCCAATGTCAGATTTGCGCTTTGCGATCCTGACCACAGTCATCCTTGTTCTTGCTTATGCCGTTGCGCTCACGGTGACCTCTCTGGAAAGGGTGCTCGCCTACGTCGGGTCTACGGGAAGCACTAGTATCAGCTTTATTCTTCCGGGTTTGTTCTATTACAAGATATCAGACCCTGACTCGATCCACCAGCAGCGGCTGAATAAGGAGAACGATGACGCCCAAACGCCGGCTGGATCGGACGATGAAGACGACGTCGAAGAAGGCCTTCTGGGGGCGAGCGTGTCGAGCGTGCGTAGTGCCGGGAGCGGCATAAGCAACCGGAGCAGGAGCGGCAACCACCCCTGGCGCTGGCGCACAAAATTCAGATGGGACATGGAGCACATCAACCCGGTGCATCTGAGGAGGGCGGCATTGGCTCTGGCCATATATGGTCTCTGCGTCATGGCGGTATGCCTGGCGATGAACATGGTGGGAACATATGCTCACTGATCCCACCGTCATTGTCCGCTTCGTCTGGGGAGGGAGGTGTTTTTTGAGTACCCATCTCGACACCGCATAGCGGGAAGTGTTGCATATTCGGAGCCAGGGCATGATTCGGTCCACTCGTTCTTTCCTGCTGCATTTTCTGGAGTCTCTTGCGACCTTTTTCTTTACTTTTCTTTGTTTTCGCCGTATATACCTAGACTATCCAGCGCTGGGGGGATGGATACTGGGCCGCGTAGCTGGGGACGGGAGCACGCTCACACTAGCTTTCTTACACAAATATAGTATATAGGTAGCCAGCCAGTCATGATCGCCATCGCCTGTCCGTCTGACCGCCTTGGTCGTTATAGCTGCTGGTATACGCCTCACTGAAGGAGTGTAGCAAAAGAGCAGGCTGCCCCCTACTGAAAAGATACAAAGTACTTCCTACCTAGTGACGTTCTCAAAATGGTGGCGGGGTAAGATCATAGGTCCCTTTTTTGTCAAGCTGTTGTTGCCCCACCATGGGCAGAAAAAAACCGCCCACTGCAGATGATGATTATCAAGCAACGTCCATCTTCGACAACTATCGATCCAACGGGCGGCAACTTCTTGACATATTAATAAGAGTCTAGAGTGTATCTAGACGCCAGTAACCTCACTCGATCCACATCCTTTCAGCCGCTTTCCCTTACACAGCATATACGAACGCCTTTCCGCCATGTCTGCCCCTCATGGAGACGAGATGGACGACGCGCCTGAGATGTTGGATGCCGAGGATGCGCTCGAGGAGGTTCAAGATGCAGAGGACGACGTCGCCATGGACTCGGATGACGAGCAGGAAGAAATAACAATCCAGAACGACAGCGTAGCCTACTTCGATGCCCACAAGGACTCGGTCTTCGCCATCGCGCAACATCCCACGCTGCCCTCGCTGATCGCCACGGGCGGCAGCGAGGGCGAGGGCGACGACGCCCCGGGCAAGGGCTACGTCTTCGACACGAGCCCCGTCGTCGGCCGGCCGGTGCTGCCGGCGAGCTACAACGCCGACCCGTCGCAGCAGCAGCCGAAGAGCGTCGAGCTGCAGCCGCTGTTCGCGCTCGAGGGCCACACCGACTCGATCAACGCACTCGCCTTCACGCTGCCGCACGGCGAGTTCCTGGTGTCGGGCGGGCTGGACGGGCGCATGCGCACGTACCAGCTTTCGATCGACGGACGCAACAAGCCGTCGCTGCGCTTCCTGGCCGAGGCGCAGGAGGTGCCCGAGATCAACTGGCTGGCGGCCTGTCCGTCGGCGGCGTACCGCAACACCGTCGCGCTGGGCGCCTCCGACGGCTCCGTCTGGGTCTACACCATCGACGCCGAGGTGCCCGAGAACCCGCTGGCCCTGGTGCAGAGCTACTTCCTGCACGGCGGCGCCTGCACGGCCGGCTGCTGGTCGCCCGACGGCGCCCTCCTGGCCACCGTGTCGGACGACGGGTCGCTGCACGTCTGGGACGTCTGGGGCGAGGCCGGCGCCCGCGGCCTGACCAACGAGAACGGCCAGACGGTCGTGTCGCTCACCGCCGCGGATCAGCGCTTCGAGGTCGAGGGCGGCCTGTACTCGGTCGCCGTCGACCCCAAGTCGACCTTCGTGGCCGTCGGCGGCGGCGGCGGCGCCATCAAGGTCGTCGGGCTGCCGCGTCTGGGCGGCGGCGGCGGCGCCGCCGCCGCCGCCTCCTCGTCCAAGGCGTCCGCGCCCGCGTCCAGCCGGCAGAGCAAGGCCAAGGCCAAGGGCGCCGAGGCGGGCGGCAGCGGGGGCGGCGCGATCCTGGCGGACCTGCACGCGCAGGCCGACGGGATCGAGACGCTGGCCTTCTCGCCGGCGCAGCCGCAGCTGCTGGCGGCGGGCGGCGTCGACGGCAGCCTGGCCGTGTACGACACGTCGCGGCGGTTCGCGGCCCGGCGCCACGTGCGCGACGCCCACGGCGGCTTCAGCGTCGTGCGCGCCGAGTTCGTGGGCGGCGCGAGCGGCGACGGCTGGCTGCTCACCACCTGCGGCATGGACGGCGTCGTGCGCCGCTGGGACGTGCGCGGCGAGGCGGCGGGCAGCAGCGGCAGCAGCGGCGGCGCGACGCGCGAGTGGCGCGGCCACCGCGGCGACGGCGAGGGCGGCGGCGTGCTGGGCTTCGTGCAGGGCAGCACCGGCGAGCGCATCGTCACGGCGGGCGACGACGGCGTCGTGCTGGTCTTTGAGGCCTAGGCCGGGGCCGGGGCCGGGCTCTCGGCTGCTGCTGCTGCTTCTCCACCCACCGTCATCACCACCACCACCGCCGCCACACCGGCTTGGCCATCTGAACAGCTCGCTCGCCCGCGGCAGGAGAGAGAGTAGAGTAAAGGGGGGGGAGAGGGGGGGAGATAAGGGAGGAGGAGGACTTCTATGATACGACTTTGCGCCTGCCAGTTCCTCCGATGGTGCTTCGATATGAACTTGCTACATCGCACCAGGCAGGCCCCGTCGATGGCACGCGCTGCCCAAATACAGTACCGTACACGCGTGGTCAGCGGATCTACCTCCGTGCTGGCTCGCTCCCGTGGAGTCCAGTTTCCGACGTCGCGGACCGCCTCAGAGAAGCGCACAATGCTACAAGCACGGATTTCTGTCGCGTGCGCTCAGTGGTCGTCCGTGCCAGTTACGCTATCAGATGCGAGGGCAGTATTTGCCATCGCCCACTGCCACCGACATCGCCGGCTTCTTGACTTTGGCCGTCCACCCAATTGTCCGTCCATCCACCCTGGATAGGGGAGAATTGCCGCCCCGTCGGAATTCTCAGCTACCGATCAAAGCCGTCTGCCGGGGGAGGAGGAGGAGGAGGGTAACATAGGGCGCGTGCATTGAGTCCTCCGGTGTTCGCAAAACCCGAATAAGCGGATAGGACATGCGCAGACCTGGGCACTGTTAGACGTGGACCCAGGGGCTTGAGGTACTTTACTCAGAGAAGTACCCGTCGAGACCGCTTCATTTTACACAAGAGAGAAAAACATAGAGCACGGACGCCCTGCTTATAGCTGGTCAGAATCGCCGCCTGACCCTGTCTATCTATCGAGGTGGTACCAGGTAGTTAGATACCCACGTCTGTCTACATGTTGATAGCCAGCGGTTATCAAAGTAGCTTTGGATGTCGCACATACTTAATCGTCTTCTGTGAAACCCAGGGGTGGATTCGCGCAAGAGTACCATCAAAGTACATGGACAATGTCTTTGCCTGATGGCTGCAAGTACCTATCCTCAACAAACAGGGGCCGTGATATGCAACGCAGAGACTGACTCTGCTACATACGAAGCACTACATCTGAGGGGGATGGGATACCAATCCTGGATGGACGTCACGGGTTTTGGAAAGGGGCGAAGGACTGCGCAAAACGCCAGGTGGAAAGCGCAGTGCTTGGTTGGCTGATTGGCATTCGAGCACGGTATGGGTCTCTCGTCAAGATGATCCCTCGTTCTCGCCGACCTCGCTGGCAAAGGCGAATGCCAACACTGTCGTTCACGAGAAGGGCGCCAACGGCCGGTTGTTAGTATTCGGAATAGGTCTTACACGATATTCTCGTGCCGGGAACTCATGCTATCCATGCAACTTCTAACGTATTGCTTGGTATTGGTGGATGCTGTGCGTGCTCTACAGGGTTTCTATACAGACACGGAGGAGTAGGTGCCCTCAAGGAGAAAAGGGAAAGAACGGGAGAGTCAAAAATCAGACGAATATACACCGTCTCCCCGACCCAGGGGAGAACATTCTATATACGATGAACAACTCTTGAACGCCAGGGCTTCGAGACAAGAAATCACTTGTGTAGGTAGTCGACACAAGCCTGCCCGAAATGCAACGACAAGCAACCGCCACTCCGTTATCCACTCTCCGCCGGCTTCAAGAGACGATGCAGTCCATGTTCTATGTACCTTGCTCAGGTATTCATACAATTACCGCTCCCAGGGAGACAACAGCAGAAACAAAACCGAAAAGGATTCAAACGCCACGAGACCCAGCCGAGCCGACCTCCTCACTCGCCGACGGTGACGAAGTAGCTGCCGCCGAGCAGGCCGCCGAGGGCGAGGAGGGTCAGGATGCCGGCGCCGGCGCGGTCACCGGCGGTGATGGGCGCGAGGGTCTCGAGCTTGTCCGAGTCCGAGTTGCCGGCGTCGGGGTCGCCGGTGGAGGAGCCGCCGCTGTCCTTGGTGAGCGGGTCGGGCTGGGCCAGGGTGGCGACGATGGCGTTGAGCGCGTTCATCTGCTCGCCGACGCCCGAGTTGCCGTCCCACGCGGCGGCCTTGAGCCAGCTGAAGCCGCAGGCGGTGCCGCTCGTGCCCTTGTACCCGGACGCGGCGGTGCCGTCGCACTGCTCGGCCACGGCCGTCGCCGTCGACTGCAGCAGCGGCGTGATGGTGTCGGCCGTGAAGCCGGCCAGCACCGCCGTCTGCGCCAGCCAGCGCGCCAGGTGGCCCTTGAAGGACTGCTGGTCCGTGTTGCAGCCCGCCGACGAGGTCTCGCAGCTCGGCTCCCACATGACGCCGTTCTTGAAGAAGGTCGACTTGACCGACGTCAGCAGGCCCTGCACGCGCGTCTTCCACGTCTGCTGCGCGCTGCCCGTGGTGGTGTTGTACATGACGGCGGCGCCGTGCAGGAACAGGCCGGCGTTGTACGTGAACTGGGCCGCGTTGATCTCGGTGCAGTTCTCGTCGTCGGCGTTCCCCGCGCCGTCGAGCACGGCCCAGTCGCGGGCGCGGATGAAGCCGACGCCCATCTGCCACTCGAAGACGCGGTCGGCCCAGTCGGCGTAGCTGTCGTTGCCCGTGTAGCGCGCGAGGCGGGCGGCGATGTTGAAGAAGCACCCGTTGGAGACCGAGTTCTTGTAGTTGTACCCGTTGTTGAAGGTGAAGATCTGCCAGCGCAGGCCGCCGCCGCAGGTGCCGTTGGCCTCGGCCCACCGGTCCACGTACTCGTTGTAGACGGCCTGCACGAGCGCCAGCCAGCCGGCCTCGCTCGACGGCGGGTTCTGGAAGTTGGTCTCGGCCGCCTCCATGGCCGCCATGGCCCAGAAGCCCTGGTCGTCGTTGCCCTCGGCCTTGGACTGGTTGGCCGGCATGAAGTCGTCGTCGTCGCCGCGCTGGTGGTTCAGCGCCTGGTACGTGATGCTGTTGTACGTCGAGTCGCCCGTCACGGCCCAGTACTCGATCAGGCTCAGGAACATGGCCCCCGCCTCCCACCCTGTTGGTCACACACCTGGTCAGTCGAGCCTGCTACTGCTGCTGCTACGGCGGTGGCGGCGACGGTAGCGGCGGCGTCATCGGGAAGGGAGGTTCAACGCACAGTAGTATGGGTCGGGCAAGTTGCCGGCAACATCGCCCGAGTTGTTGCCTGGCAGACGGTGGTCAGCACGGCTGCTCGCTTCACGGCGTGGCTTGCCCGGGTTTCCTCTTCAATGAATACCTGTGTAGTAGCCGACCAGGCCGTAGGCGGCCGTGCTGGCGGCGGATTTTATGCTATCTGTTGGACGTGCCCGGGACGCGTCAGTCAGCAAGGTTTCCCGGGTCCCCGAGCGGACACAGACAACGGCAGCAGCACACATACCATCGCTGTCGAAGTTGACGGTGAGGGCGCCGGCGACCCCGGACGCCAGCCAGCTCGAGAGGCCCAGGAGCGAGGTCGCGAGCCGGACGTGCATCTTCTCTCTCTGCTTGGGGATTGAGGAGGGGGGGTCGGGTCGTCGGGCAGGATATGCGGGAAGTTGGAATCATAGCAACGGCAGACTGAGACAGGGCGACGACGAAGAGGCTCCCCATCCCGTGTCCACCCGTGTCCATCTCTTGCACCATCTCCTGTCCCGGTGGACCCCGGGCGGAGCCAGCGTGAGTCGATAAAATTACATCGGGCCAAGATGTGGCAGGTCGTAAAAGGTCGTGTAAAAAGGGGGGAGTGGAGTAGGCTCTTGTCTGATTCTCACCCGTCCCACTCTGCCCAGCCCGCCAAGCTCCATTTGTAGATATTTTGCATGAGTCCGCGTGCCGCCATTGCAATTTGCCAAGAAGTATTTTGTCCATACATAGCACAGCAGCGGCCTCCCACCACCAATGCATCCTTCTCTGAGCATCATCGGGAGCCCTCGTGGGAACGACTATAACAATTCGTTTTGTTAGCTGTTCTATCATTACCTACCTAGCCATCACCATCCACAGTCTCGGCAGCGCTTCCGAACCGCGCCTCCGTCTGGCGCCTCGGTACATTGTCGTTGCCGCTGTCCCTGGATGTCCAATCCGTACCTGATTCATTGTATCCAGCGCTAGTATCTATGGCTATCTCCGCGCGACACGGGATCTAATAGCTTATTATGCTCGTGTGTGAGTGTGCTTGTCCAGCGAAATAGAGCCTGGCCAGGAACAAGCCCGGAACAAGCTTCCACCAGCTGCGCCGAAGGCCGCGGGCCCGGGCTACTGGGAATCGTGAGACGCCTACCGTCTTCTCGCCCATTGACGTGTCTGCCGTTCAGAACAGCCGCCAAGCGCAGGTGTGACAGTCTGCGAGTTTCGCCCAGGCCAACGTCTCACCGCGCGACCGTCCGAACTGTTTCCTAATGGGAGCAACTGACGGCCTGTGATTGGCTGCTGCGGGCGCTGAGATGCGACAACGTCCCTTACGCATGCCGCAAGTTTACGTCACCCAGCCTACCTTACCCTTCAGGCCATGATGAGCTGTCATAGGCCAGTCTGAACACCACCTGGACATGCCTAAAAAGCTTTCCGCGGCCGGCTCTGATCTCTCTGAAAGCCAAAACTAACCATATTGGACCTTAAAGGTCGGTCCCGTATGTATTGTTCTAGTTGCATAGGTAGCCTTACTCGTTGTCAATTCGTGTCGTTCCTGATTTGTATGGCTAGCCGAGAGCACAAGTCCGACTTGTAAAAGCACGATTCAAAGCCCATATTGATGCCGCATGCTTGTGTGATGACGGTGCCCCCGTGTACCTTGCCCTGGGCGGTAGACTTTTTTGGCCCCAGTACCTGTTTGGAAGCGTCTTTGGTTTTGAAATAGCATTTTCTTCAGTTGTTGCCTGTTTCTGCTCGGGGTAATGGCCGGCCGCCGGCCAAGCTTACTCGCGTGCTTTGCCGGAGAAGATGGCGTTGTTAGTCGTCCGCACAGCAGTCCCGCCCGATGATTTCTATGCTGAACAGCAAGTATGTCTCACGGGTTGATTCACCGTTGACACAGTCAGTGCCACGCCGCCTAATCGACAGGACCCTTACTCCATCTCCTGTGCCCCGGTCCGAAGCTGCTTGGGCGTGGTAAAGTCGACAGGCGCAGCAGCATCATTGTCGGCCGGACATGGACGTGTGTCGCGGTGCCCTTACGGCTTATAAGCGGGTTTGACTCGGCCGGTGTGGGAACCCCCGCCGTGTCCCTCCCGGCTCGCCGGATCGCTGCGGGCAAGGCTGGGGTCGGTCAGGAGAGCCCTAGGACTAGTTGAAATCCGCAAAACTCATGTCAGTAGACGTTCGATACCGGAGGCGTACGTACGTATTTACATCCTTGGGCCGCTGCCCCTTGAGCAGTTGAAGAAGAGTCAGATGGCCAAGGATGAATAGCAGTACCGTAATAAGTTTCCCGGTGGTTGCAATACACTGAGGGAGGTGTGTACTAGTGGTATCCAGTCAACGGCTATATAGGCAACGAATCTTTTGCACTTCTAAGTAATAAATAAGATAAAACCAAGGTACTGTTGGGTCGCAGCTGCCTTATTCGTATAAGTGTAGTGCCGATGGTTGACCTTTTCAAGCCCTGCATAGCAAGCAACCCTCATGGTGGTGGCTTTTTGTATTTATACGGTAAAACCAGAAATTCTCAGCCTGAATAAGGATTTGCCTTAGGTAGGCACCGACATCCCATTGTATCTTATTCACTGTTTCCATATAGAAGTATAGGCACTGAGTCCTCGGTGTGTTCTGAGCTTCGGACCTCCCTCAGGGATCTCCTTTGTGACACTTCTTAAGGCCTGACTATGATGTTGCAGCAAGATCAATCATATTAGCGCAATTATCTGAATGACGAAACCTCCACAAGTCAAGAGGTCTTTCCTGTCATTACGTGGTCTTGGCCTAGCACAGTCAGCTCCTATGAGATTCTGAGAGTGCAGAAGGGTGCGCATCCATTATCAACCAGCCTGACTGTCAACTATGGGACGCGGAAAGTGTGTACAACTAATTTCAACCCTCTCCAGAGATACCGCAAGTGCATTATCAGAGTTAAATCAGCTTTTCTGTCAGACTACGACTTCTGGCTTTATATCTGGGCAAGTGGAAGTCGCGATCCGGGCCAACCAAAAATGTCCCTTAATACCTCGACGCTCTTGTGCCTGCCCTGTCCATGCTTGTTTACCTTCAACTACTAGACACCTGCTTACACGCTTCTTCACGCGAGATTCAGTACTCCTGTCCCACACCCAGGTACTATTAGACCACGTTGTGTTTCTTTCATACATTTGCGCAGTGTTCTACAGCTCCCACAATCGCCGCGATTCAGTATACGCCGCCCGACTTGTTGTTACATCCTTTTTCATCGCAAATACAGGCACAGGTAACTGCAAAACCATTCTCTGTTCATTTATACACAAGACTCATACTCCAGGACCCCCACCAATAGGTACCCATGGAATCAGAAGGCAGTGATGTTCCCGACCCTCCACGTGGGCCACAGCGCGCCAGCGCGTTCAACAAGTACGGTCGGGACTTCTTCCTACCGGCTGAGAACACGCGGAACCGAGCTGAGCAGAATGAAATAACCCTGGGCACCACTAGCCGGTCGCTTGGTATAGCCAGTCTTGCACTGGTGAGCTCCAGACTCGAGGTATGTGGGCAAAGCAGGCGAGCCGCCGCCCTCTTGTACCTATCTCCGTGCACCCCCTTTTCTTTCCCATCTCTTCGTGAAGATTATTGCGCCACTCCCGCCTCAACCGGCAAGGTGCATCTAAATTAAACGATGCAGCTGTCGCCGACAAGCCACTAACTTTATCCGTGCAGCAGTTCATCACAAGCATGAAAACCCCAATCGTGGACTTCGCCACCGCCAGGAACAATTATGCGGCCAACGAAAGGCAGTGCCTGGGTCTTCTGTCCCTCATGTACCATGCCGCCGCCACTGTCGCCGCGAAGGGCATCGGGGACTTCAGCCACTTCAGGCTCGCCGAGCTGCGGTCAGAGCTGAACTTCCTGGGCACGGCTTTGAGGATCGGCCACGACCGAGCTAATGTGAGTGAATATCGCGAGGCTTCTTTTTTTCTCCATCTCTCTGCCCTATCTCCGTCATGTCACCTGGAGCTTAATGTATAGAAGGTGTGCCCCGTCTTTGACGGCAAGGGCCTCCTGAAACGAACTGAGGGATGTGCGTGCTGATTTTCGGTCTCGGACAGCAACATCTCGACATGGAATTCATGCGGGAAAACATGGAGGAGTTGAAGAATTGGCTGGACGCCGTCCAGAAAGGCAACTGGGACGCCGCCCAGAAGGAGTGGTTGTCGCAAAAAAAGCGGTTCCTGCAATCCCACGAGCGACAAGAGCCAGGGAGCGGGCAGCCACAGCACGAGCCGCACGCAAACATGCTCCAAGGAAACGATGAGCCCCAAGAAAACGAGCCCCAGCAGGACATGACGCAACAGGACTGGCAGCCCGAGTACGAGCAGAAAGACGAGCAGCAGCACCACGAAGAGTTCGTGCAGGGCCTGTACCGACAGCAGGGCTGGTCGCCACCTCCACCGCCGCCGCCGTCGCCAACGACGACACCGGCGTGGGCGGGGGCGGACCAGAGCCGGGTCGAGGACGGGCTGGACATGGACGCGCCGCAGCGGGCGGCGCAGCTGCGCGACGACCGCGAGATCCTGCGCCTCGTGGGGAAGGGCGCCGAGCACACGTCGCTGGACGAGCTCGAGGCCGAGTTCGACGCCATGCTCGAGGAGGACCAGGATAAGGACGAGGACGGTGCCGCCGGCGACGAGGCCGAGGAAGAGGCAGAGGCAGAATGATCGGGAATAAGCTACCGGTACCGGCAGTGATCATGATACCCCATCACCGGAACCACACGATATGTTAGGGTTGGAAGTGCGATTCGGCGGCTTGGTGTCCGCCCTGTGGGAGATACCCGGGACTTGTTTACGGCGCTTCAGGAAATCCCAAGTTGTGTACACATAGGATGGCGTTGGTTTTCGAGCGAGGCGCTCAGGGCATTGTGGGAGCATACTGGATTCGGCGCGAATGTTGGTTTTACTCGGTGCGAGGGTAGGCGAGTTCAATGTCTAACCTGGAATTTTATGCTGCGTTCCTCTGACCGGGAAGTTACCCAAGTAGTACAAAAGGCGGTGACTTACATGTACCGAAAGGTCCATTCCTCCCCATTGCTGTCTTTGAAGACAGCCCGGGAACGAGCTCCCATCTGGGTCGTTGCTCCCGGATATCCTTCCTGTCCCTACTCCCCATGGAGACTGCCCTTTGCCGCTACCCCCTGCTGCTTCTTTTCCTGCTCTCCTCGCCGTTTGGGAGGTCAAACATGCTATTCCTTCTGTCCTCTTGTGGTTGACTCTGATCCATCTAGTCGCCCCAGTCAACTCACATCCCTTGAAATCGCGTTATGCTGAGCAGTCTTCTGCCACCTCTTCTTTGAAATCCCAAGAGTAGGCTAAGCTGCCAGCCTACCACGACAGCGAGACGTGCATGCTCACGGGCCTTGGACGCAATCACACCTGGCCCAGCATAAGGACGCAGATACACATCTTGACTGAAGCCAACCCCCTTTGCGGGGGGATCTCTTATTACTATCATTATAACAATCAATGCAGCATTAATCATCAGACTCGTCACATTTACATAGTTCTTTTCCCCCCCTATCATAAACCCCCTCTCCCTCCCTCACTCTCTCACCCACCCGCCCCCCGCGTCCAACCTCACGCGGCGGCAATAGGCGTGACCGCGCCGACGGCGCGCAGGTCCCGGCTGCTGAAGCCGACTGCGAGGGTGAACTCCCCCGCCGGCAGGTGCCACCCTTGCGCCGCCACGTCCCAGTAGCTGAGGTCGCGGCGCGCGAGCGCGAATGAGACGTCGTTGCTCGCGCCCGCCGCCAGCTCCACCTTGGCGAAGCCGCGCAGCTGGCGCGGCGGCGTGCCGGCCGGGGTGGTGTCCTCGGGGAACGAGACGTACAGCTGCGGCACGGCCGCGCCGGCGACGGCGCCCGTGTTGTTCACCGTCACGGTCACGTTGTACAGGGCCTCCCACAGCGCGGGCAGGCCGCCCGGCGCGACGTCCTCGTCGTCGGCCGGCGCGGCGGTGATGGTGGTCTCGCTATCGTCGACCAGGCACTCGGCGTTCACGTCGCCCTCGATGGCGAAGGTGGTGTACGACAGGCCAAAGCCGAACTCGTAGCGCACGTCGAGGTCGTGGGCGTCGAAGTAGCGGTAGTCGATCTCGAGCCTCTCGTCGAACCAGCTCTGCCAGTCGTACAGGCCCGTCGTCTGCACGGCCGTCGTCGGGGGCGCGTTGTAGTCGTCGCCGTCGAGCGCGATGGTGTAGGGCAGGTGGCCCGACGGGTTGACGTCGCCGTAGAGCACGTCGACGATGGCGTTGCCCGTCTCCTGCCCGGGGTAGTGCGCGGCCAGGATGGCCGTCACGTTGGGGTGGTCGGCCCACGGCAGCTCGTTGATGCCCGAGCTGTGCGTCACCACCACCGTGTTGTTGCACTTGGCGGCGACCGACTCGACGACCGCGTTGCCCTCCCAGTCCACGTTGAGGTGCGTCCGGTCCGAGCCCTCCTCGGCCCAGGTCTTGAGGAAGACGAGGCAGACGTCGGGCAGCTTGGGGATCCACAGGTCCGTCATGTTGGAGGTGGCGATCAGCGTGTTGTTGAGCCACTGCTGCACGAGCGCGCCGTCCTTGCTCGCGCGCGTCTTGATGGCGTTGAGCGGCGAGACCAGATAGGTCAGGCGACCAGTGCCGGAGCCGCCGCCCACGGACAGGGTGCCAAACTCAAAGTCTTCCATGTTGTAGTAGCCCTGGGTGTCGTCGCCGGCGTCGTTGCCAAAGACGGCGATGGATTTGGGAGCCTTCAGGGGCAGCGCGTCGTTCTTGTTCTTGAGCAGGATGGTGGCGGCGGCGCCGTGCTTGCGGATCAGGTCGCCGTGGTCACCGCGCACGTCGCGGCTGCGCTCGCCGGTGAGGTTGAACTCGCGGAACCAGGTGTCGCGGGGCGTGAAGGTGTTCAGGTCACCGCCCGACGGATCGATGAGCGGGAAGTCAGCCGTGTCCTGGCCCAGGTAGTAGTAGGGCGTCATGATGCGCATGATCATGTCGTCGAGGCGGGAGACAGACAGGGTGCCGTTGTTGACTGCCTTGGTGATGTTGCCGCCAAAGAAGGAGCCATCGAAGCTTATGCCATACTCGCTAATGCCGCCGGGCATAGTCATGTCCAAGCCGCTCTCGATCGAGGCGACACCAGCGTGTGTGCCGCCCCAGTCCGACATGACGTAGCCCTGGAAACCCAGCTCGCTCTTGAGTAGGCCGTTCAGCACCTTGGAGTTCTGGCAGGCGTGCGAGCCGTTGATACGGTTGTAGGAGCACATGAAGCTCGCGACCTTGGCGCGGGCGGCGTTGGCGAACGGCCACATGTAGAGCTCGTGGAGGGTCCGGTCGTCGATGTTGGACGAGACGGAGTCCTGGACCCAGCCCGTCAGCGAGACGTTGGCATCCTGGTAGGTCGGGTTGCGCTGCGTCTCCTGCTCGTTGCCGATGAAGTGCTTGGCACAGGCCTGAACACCGGCGTCTTGCATTCCGCCAATGGTGTTCTCCATGGCAACACCGGTGAGGTAGGGGTCGGCGGCGAAACCCTCCCAGTTGCGGCCGCCGTAGGCAGCCCGGCCGAGCGGGCCGGCGACGGGGCCCAGGTAGATATGGGCGCCCTTCCCCTTGAACTCTTGGCCCATGGCGTGGCCTCGCTGGTACATCATGTCCCGGTCCCAGGTACTGGCAATGGTGACTCCGGCGGTGAAGACGCTCGCGTAGTCGGCCACCCGGATGGCCAGCGGCCCGTCCTGGAGGCACAGCCCCTTGAACCCGAGTCTCGGGATTTCCACGATGTTACCAACGCAGGGCCCCGGGGTGCCAGTGACCATGTCGGCCTTCTCACTCAAGGTGAGTTCGGCGAGGAAGGCCTTCGCCTTTTCCATGGCCTCGTCCCATCCGCCAGCGCCAGTCATGTTCGCTGAAACCAGCATGTCAGCAGCTGTAGATCGAGTATGCATATCACAGTACACAGGGCTACTCACGTGAAGGCAAAACGGCGGGGGAGTGGCCATAGGGCCCCAGAATGGTGGTGTTGAGGGGCTGGACATGGCTGAAGTCACCCGAGCTCGCGAGGGCAAGGGGTGCGAGCAGGAAGCTCGAGACGAGCCGGGACAGGACAGGAGCCATGATGAGTAGGGACTGGGGGGACTGGCGTGCAAACCCTTCACATGATGCCCGAGGAAGAGGCGACGCAAAGCAGCTTTATATACGTCGGCGGTGAGGGCCAGCCGCGAAGCTAATAGCAGAGCCATAGTGCTGGGCCCCCATGACGCCGACAGGTCACAGCTGTCCTCACTCCTCGTCCAGCCATGGTTCATGGGCACGGTGACCGTAGCATTTCCAAGCGGTCAGTGCCAAGAAGACGTTGTACGGGGGGTTCAGAGGGGAGCTCCAGGCATCGTGGGCTACTGCCCGGCTCCGCTCCCAATCTCACATACCCCACAGCAACGACACCGCACGGCGGAGTTAGCGGATGGCTGGTCCAAGTAGCCGAGGGTATCCCGTGTTCTCGTTCAGCCTGTCGGCGGCTATGAAACAGCGCTGGCCGAGCGAGCTACGGGGAAGCACCAGCGCGGGCGTTTCCTCACACGTCGAAGTAATTAGCCCACGGGGAAAGTCGAGTTGGGAGGTCTGGGTTTTTTTTCAACGCAGTACAGCATAGAGGCAGGTCAAGGTGGAAAGAATATCCGACCCTAGTCGGCTTTCCTCGCCAAGGCAAGACACCAAGACAAGACAGAGAGAGAAGGCTCATCAGATGGAGCAAGTCGTCCGCTTCCTGCGTTTCTTGCGGCTCTCTCCGGCTTGTGTTTCCCCCACTCCGATGGTCAAAAGCGCTCACCTTGGCGGCGGCGGCGGCGGCGATGCCTCCTCACTCCTCGTTCCTCACCTGACCTGATAACCGCCAGTCTGGGCAGCGGGCACCCGCCGGCGCGGCACCAGACGCCGAGGCTAGGAGAAAACATGGGCGGCATGGGCCAGAATGCGGAGGATGGTGACGTTGGGTCAGGGCCAGTGTGGAGAAACGCGTGACTTATCCCGGGGATGGCTGGGGCTGGGCTGCAAAAAATCGAAAAAGTCCCAGGGGGGTGGATCCCCCATACCCCGGTCCGGCCGGAGACCCCACACGCCTAATCGGCCCGTCCTCTCTGCTCGTCTTTTCTGGAAGAGCACTTCGGCATTCCCTGACTCGAGACCAAGGGCCCGGGCATCGTGGGAGAAACAACAGACACCCGGAGTCATGCCAGCCCGCCATGTGATTGTTACTGACTAGGAGCTATACGCAGGTCAGGCACACCTTGCACAAGTGATGCAATCGGCAGATGGGCGGCCACCAACTTCGCCGGGGCCGACCCGAGCCGACTCGGCAACAGTTCACCGCTGTGCCGCGTCTCGGGGACGCTCCGATATCAGATCTGTTCATCGTCGACTGACGCCCGATGAGCATCGGGACTACCTAATAACAATCTTGTTTTCCTGTCTCTTGTTTCCTGGTCTCGGATCCCCCCCTAATGCATCATAGACGCCAAGGGCCGTGTCCAATCCGGATGATGTCCAAGCTTACCCAAGTTCTCAGTAAGTATGTTTCCCTTTGACATGAGTACCTATCAATGCGAACCAGCCAGCGAAATGAAAGTCCGACTCATAACCCCCATGCCCATGCTTCCGAATTTCCTCCTCATGTACCTGGTGGGTCGTGGTCACTTGACGTCCGAGTGACATCGGGGCCTCTTCCCAATCCCATATTATCACTCCGACTCTTCCTGCTGCTCGTCCTCATCCATGTCCTCGTCCTCGTCCTCATCCTCCTCTCGCACGGCCATGTACGCCTCGACGGCCGCCGCCAGCCGCTGCAGCTTGAGCTCGCGCATCGACAGCCTCGGCCTGGCCGCCTTGCCCTTGGCGGTAGCGGCGGAGACGGGCTTGGTCTTCTTTCTCTCGGGCTTCTCATGCTCCTCCTCCTCCTCCTCATCATCATCATCCTCCACCACCACCACCTCCGTCGGCCTCGCCATCATCGTCTGGGTCTGGGTCTGGGTCTGGTTCTGAGTCCGGGACTGTCGAGTTCTCTCCTTCTTCACCTTCTTCTTCTCCTTTTCCTTGTCCTTCTCCTCCGGCGCCCGCATCAGGCTGCAGTCGAGCCAGGCCTTCTTGGCGCACCGCTCGCACGGCTCGCCGTACCGCTCCGCCACGCAGCGGATGTGCGCGCTGCGGCACGCCGCGCAGCTGCGCACCTTCTTCTTGCCCGGCTGCCGCCGGCGCGTCCGCTTGATCGGCGGCGCCGTCGTGGTGGCGCTGTTGGCGGTGGTCCAGGCAATGGCGACATTGTTGTTGTTGTTGTTGGTGTTGTTGTTGTGGTCGTTGTCCGCCTGCCGCTCGGGGTGCTCCTCGGCGGGCCTCTTCGGCCTCCAGGCCGGGAGGGCGGTTCGGCCGGTGCTGGTCTTCATTGGCCGTTCAGGCATGGTAAGTCGACCCAGGAGGCGTAGGTTTGTCTGCGGGCCTTCTGGCGTGGAGAGAGAGAGAGTGTGTGTGTGTGTGTGAGCAGGATGATTTTGAGGTTGTTTTGCTAGGGATTCTTGCTGCACTTAGTGCGTGTGGCTCGTGGCTCTGACATTTCCTCCCCGGAGCTCATCGACGACTTATACGCGGATATCTAAAAGGTAGGTTGAGTGAGGCCATCACGTTGCACCCCAAGCACAAAGAGTACTCAAGAGTATTAAAAGCCGAGCGCGGCTGGGGCATTCATCATGCATACAGCTGCAGGTGGACATAGAATGCAGCTCAATGAGAACATACAAACAAACCTATCTCCTTATTCCGCTTTGATTTACTACACCAAGCGATGAGAGCAGCAAACCCATTCCAAGCTCTGCCAGCCGCAGCCCTTATCCAAACCCTCATGAGGGCTTGCTTCGCGTATATGCGCTGTCTTTGTCGCGATGTTTGCTATCACACAGCTCTTGTTTTCTGCCGATGAAGTGCTCAAAGGGCATGGATACTCAGTGAATTCTCTTGCCTAATATTAGTTGAGAAAGTTGATATAGGGGAACTCACAGAGCTTGAGGTTTATTGTTCGGCCAAAGCAGGCCCACGGGACCGAAAGGGCAGCGTGTTGCTTTAGACGCGCCCCTTTCTCCCATACGTTCATCAATCCGGGGAAATTTGTAAAGGCGAATGTATTGATACTCTGCTAGATATCCTTTGAATTATGTCAAACTATACGACTTTGCTTCCTGAAGTGCCTTTCGGCAATCTCTCCACTCTCATGCGTGCCGCCTTTCCATCCGTCCTCCTTGGCTGTGCAACCTCGCAAGCCAAGGGGTAGACAGACCTACCGTACAGCGCCGGATCGACTCGCCCCACAGCATGGACACGAGCACCCACTGTCTGCTGGCCAGGAAGACGCCGCCGAAGCCACCGGCGATGATCGCGGCGTAGCCACTCGCCGCGACCCAGTCAAAGACCTCGAAGCCGAGGACAGAGCCGAGATCCTGGATACCCAAGATTGGCTGGCACCGGAACAGAAGAGAAGAGGAAGAGATTTAACCGTCAACGACATAATTCTCACACATCTACCGTATTTACCTCGGCTAGATCGTATACCCGGGCCAATTGTGCGGATGCGCGACGATCTTGCGGAAATAGTATCTTGAAAGCCAGAGAGAGACTCCAGGCCGATGATGTTGGTGATGATGCCGAACGTCGTGATCACTCAGAGCCCGAGCCCGCATGTGTTCCCTCCTGACGTGGCAGAGCACTTCTCGATGAACAGGATCGCCGGAACGAAAGATGGTGCACGAGTGCCCGTCGGGCGGCATGTACCGTCCGTGGTTGCGGTGAATTTCCAACTGATATCGGATCCATCACCCATTTCCCCCTTTCCCCCTTTTCCCCTTCTCCACGCGCACATAGACACGCATAAGGACTGGGATAGGCTAGGTAGAGTTGCATGATAGTCACCTACCCCGCGACTTGACAGGAGAACCTGGGTTAAGCCGGAGGTAAAGAAGGGTACGGCTTGCTACACGTCGTTGCAGTCACGTGACACACCCCCTTTTTTGTTGGCGCCCTCCGCCCGCATCATGACCTGTGGCGGCGGCCGCGGGACTAGTCACGGCCAGGCTACCACCAAGCCCACACGAGCCGAGTCTTCAGGGCAAGAGTACCGGACACGAAAAGCTGTACATGCCGAAGAGAGCCCTCACAATAAAGCGATCTGGCATTGACGACACGGAGGTAAATAACAGACGCAAGCAAGGTGCTTTCGCAGGGAATGTATCCGCTGAGTACGCCATCTACCTACGTCCTGTCCGCCAAACGCCCGCCCTGGTCGCCTCTGCTGGCAGGCAACGAGAAGACAGTACATGAACCACACAACCGCCCTTGTGTCTTGGGCCCGGAATTGAATCCGTCTCTTCACCGTCCCCCGTTCATTAAGATAACCATCCTTTCCACCGGGGCAACCCTCCCCTCCTCGTAATGCTCGACTTGCAACGTAGAACACCAAATGTAAAAGCAAGCCCATGCGCCATAGGATGCCGACCGTGATGCGGTTTACTCATGGGCCGGAGGGCCTCAACTGGGTTTCGAAGCCCCAGGCAATATGTTCAACGCCACCGATTCTCGCAGACGCCGGTGATGTATTGTGTCCGCCGTCCATGCACTCCGCCAAAGACTAGACAGTGTGCGTGTGTACCGACCGGACCCCGACGCAAAGGACACTCTAAGTAGGCGCCGCGACGATTAGGAGAGAAACATTAGGGCAATGGTTGTATCTGGGTCGCTTCGATCCTACTTCTAGAGGCTGTCATCCAATGGCAGCCGCTTCAAGGTCGAGGACGAATGCGAAATTTCGTATGGTAAGCAGGGATGTTGGGGTATCAGAGCGAGTTAAGAAAAGCCTCAGGTCTCTCGCTTGCACAGGTGAAGAGGTTCAGGTGGTGGTCACCGCGCGCCGCACAGCCGAGGATCATACGGTGAGGGTGGAAAGCCGTGGCTGAGATGGGCGCGCCTCGATTCTGTTGCAAGAAACTGGAGTATGGCTCCAAGCGAGACAGCTCGTTGCCGTCAAAGTTGAAGACTTTGACAGTGTGGGCCGAAGTTCCCCTGTGGACACATTAGCATATGACTACAACGGGCGCCCTAGAGGTGTTCTTACACAGAAAACACTGGGAGGTGTTCATGGGTGCTCGCCGTCCGGAG
Organism: Xylariaceae sp. FL0804; assembly: GCA_022539325.1. Taxonomy (NCBI): domain Eukaryota; kingdom Fungi; phylum Ascomycota; class Sordariomycetes; order Xylariales; family Xylariaceae; species Xylariaceae sp. FL0804. The sequence goes on along the minus strand of JAJKLG010000006.1, from coordinate 1,666,125 downwards.
ACCATCTCGTGTCGCTTGGATAAGCCGGAGCGGCTTATCCATCCTGATATCCCAGAGCTTGACCTTGCCATTGCGGCTGGCCGAGAGCAGCTCGCGCTGGCCGCCGCGTTGCATATGCACGCTCTTGATCCATTGCTTGTCGTTATCATCCTTCCACTTTTTTATCATCGAATCCTGTGGCCGGAGACGAGTATCGAACACCCGGACAGCACCATCGCCAAAACCCGCTACGAAGATGTTTCCAGTCATCTGGTCGGAAGTCAATGACGTGACGCAGGATCCCGATCGAGCAGATATGTCCATGACACAAGTCTCAGTCGCTGCAGCCCACACACGGATGACACGAACGTCTCCAGCGACGAGCACTTTGCCCGTTACTTGCTGCCAGTCGAATACCATGCCAGAGTTCACATTGCTCGGGACCATGTGAGTCAGAGCCCGCCATGCAGATGCGAGCTCCGTGGTCTTGGCCGACTCATAGTTTCGATACACACGGAGTACCCCGTCTGATGATCCCGTCATCAGGAATGCCGTGTCGTCCTCGTTGATGAACTTCATGTCGCTGATCTTGGATCCCTCTGGGTTGCCGTTGGAGAACCGATTGAGCCTCGTTTGCTTCTTCCAGTCCCATACGTGAACCGTGTTGCCATCGTCGGCAACAGCGAGATGATCCTCAAACTGGTGAAATGTCATTTTGGCTGGCTGAGCACCATTGTTCATGATGCATAACTGATTGTTCCACTTATGGGTCCCTGCATATGGTTTCTGGGGCTGAGTCTCTCGCAGTATACTCTCGTTACGAGATCGCCGCCAGAGCCTCTCGTTGTAATCGGTGCTACCGGGTTCCTCCGCTTCGCTGGGCTTCATTTGTGGTTCGCGGAAATATTCGATGGACCAATTCAAGAATGTACTGGTCAGTGGAAGGGTCGGCACCTCGTGGAGATTTCGGGCCTTGAAGCCGCCAGACACGGGCTCGTCGGCTACGTGGTATTGGGCCTGGATTCCTGTCTCCTCAGTCTGTTCAGGTGGCTGGTTCCACTCAGAAGGGTGTCGGAACTTCTGGGAGGAGCTGCGCGTAAGGCCAGGTGAAGGTAGAGGAGACGACGAGGCGGACCTATCCTCGCTGCCCCACATGGTGGGAAACTGGAATAACAGACTGGCTGTTCGTTTCAAGAGACCCGGAGAGGGCTGTGGCTGTGACAGATCTGATGGTGGGACGCCGACCATACTATTCCGCGAAGTAGAGGGCTGCTTCCTGTGCCCTCGAGAGCGTCGTGCAAGCTTGATAATGTCCTCCACTAAGTGCTGAGCCTGTGCGCCAGCAGAAGAGGACAAGAGCGCGTTGTGAACGTAGTCCACGATAATAGTAGCATTCCGCTGAACTTCAGGATGAGGGTCGACGTTGAGGATCACAATGTGCTTCCAACAGGCTGCGAAGACGGTATTGAACGATAGCCCATGAGCTGTCGCTTTGATAGTGCCATCTGGGTTGCGACTCTCGGGGCGGGCATAGTGTAACCCCATCCAGTGATCCTTGCCATCGTCTTGGGGAGGGAAGAGTGCATACTCCTTTTCTTCCACCAACTGCTCATATGCAGCCACAATGAACTTGTTTTCGTAGCGGAGGACAAAATGAGATAAGAAAACCAGCAGCTCTTTGCGAACCATAGCACTTCCGTCGTTGGCCATGTCAAGTAGCGTCCAGGCGATGGACTCTTCCATGCGGGCCACCTCATCCGTCACATCGGGAATTCCGAGGAACGTGGTCATGGCGTGGACGACCGAAGCTCGCACTTCGCAACAGGGGTCCTTTGTCAGACTCGAGAGCTTCATAGGCGCATTTTCCCTGATTCCTCTCCATTTCGCATCCTGCAGATCAGACCACAGCTGGCTGATGCAAAGGCATGCCCATTGGCGGAGCAAGACATTATCCTCGTTCCTCAAATGCACCAGGCAATACGTCATGATGTCGGTTGAGTTGCAAACATTCTGTCCCCCCTTGTAACCCTTGCAGAGCATGGCGAGCACGAAAGCACACATGGCCTTGTGTTCATCGCTGTTAGCGACGGGCAGCCCTTCCGAGGGCTTCAGAATGGAAGCAAAATAGCTATAGCCACTGTCCTTGACCAGGTCAGGCTGGCACGAGACGTCGACAGCGAGTACCCTGGTCCAGATAAACACCATGACTGGTTTCAACTCGGCAGCTGCGGATTGGAGAAGTTTGAGCACGTAGGGAAAGATGCCAATGCTAAGGGCAAGCTGAACGGCCCAGGGACCCAGATCTAGGAATCTGCCTAGTAGGATAAGGGCTCGCACGCGATGTTGCTGGCTCAATAACACCTGCAGTACCACTGGAAGTTGCTCCGGAGGCTTTTGTCGCATAGCCTCACCTCGTGCGAGGTAGACCTCAAAGGCAGTCAGCTGCTCGGTGAAGAAAGTTGAGCTCTGATACTCGTACTCGATGCCTTCGGCCTCCTTCTTCTCGAGCATGGGCAGTTGAGCCAAGGCCAGGTCGACAGCAAGGTCCCAGCTTTCCCAAAGAGGATGTTGGTGGGTGTCAGGGAGTGCGGGATATGACTGAGGGTGGCAGCCGTACACCATCATGATCCTCTGGGCTAGGATAAAGTTCCGAAACAGCGCGGCAACCATCAGGTCTTGCCTGAAAAACTTGCGGAAAAGCTGTCGAGGCAGTGACGTCCACGCGATTGTGTCCGTGATGGCGGTAAATATCCAATTGAGCTCCCCCAGTGGTGTCCGCCGTTCCTGTAACCGACCAGGCAGCTTTTTGGCCCTCTCCGGGCTCAAAGTGGTCTTCAGAGGATTCTGGAGGACAAAGAACCAGAGAGCCATCTCTATGGGAGTGGTCAGACACGCCGTGAACAAATCGGCCGGCAAGAGGGGGTTCGTAGGGAGGTTCTCCTTGACCGCGCACGCAGCCAGGTGGAGGTAAGAGCCGAACTTGATCTTGTCATAGCTGGGATCAGCCGCCGCCGTGGCTTCCTCTTCTTCTTCGTGTTTCTCAACAAAGCGGTGATAGTTGTTCAGGATGTTCCCAGCTTCCGAGCAATCCCAGACGAAAATGGTGGGCGCTTGCAGCCACTGTTGTAGATCGTATAGCGATATAGGGATGTATTGCGTGTAGTTTTTGTTAAAAACCCAGATCTCGCCGGATGCCGTCGGCTTGGGTACTCCGTGACCGTTGTAGTGGAGGAGGACTCGCTCTTCTTTAGCGTTCCTCCGGAGCGACGTGCAGAACTTCTTGGTCTCTTCTACCGACGGGTCTAGATACTGCTTATACCTCGTTCGGAGCGAGATGTTCTCGTACTGCGCCTGCAGAGACTTTCCTATAGTCTCCAGGGCTTTTGTGGCGGGAGGGACGAACGGGTCCTGCCAGGCCTCAAGTTTCGCTCCGGGGTTCGTCTTCAACTGATCGGGGGGTTCAACTCCTATGTTGAGGCACACTGCCAGCGCAGCGGAGACAGTCTTTAACCGATCTCGCATGCGCCAATCCTCGATCTCGTAAGTGGACGCCTTGGGCTGGCCGGTTGTCTCGTGGCGTTTGTCTGTGAAGTACATGTACCAGTTCTGCATGGCCAGTCAGCTCAAACCAGAGAGGAAGCGGACAACTCCAGCAATACGCACATTTGCCAGGTGGGAGATGATGTCCTCGGACTGATAATGGTCCTCGAAACCGTGACGTGCGCCCCACTCGTATATGTCGTCCTCGGCCGGGTCGGGCTCTTCGCGGCGCGCCGCATGCTCGCTCTTAGAACGCAGCAAGAGCGGTTTAGAAGGCCGGTGGGCGCGGCTCTGCTGATTATCGTCACAAGCCGTGACAACAGACAGCTTTTGCCTCTCGGCGGGCACAGCGGCTGGGTAGGGGTCGGCGTCGCTCGCGTCGGTTGCGCTGCTCGGGCGGCCGTTGGGGATGCCGGAGGCTCGAGATCTCGGCGCAGACGCAGGGTGGGCCGCGCCAGGCATATCGATGCGCGACGGCATGGCGGTCTCAGAGTGCCGCCCGCCCTGATGCTGCGCTGCCGCAGCTAAGCTCGAGATGTGGTGATTCGAAGACGACCGCTGCGCGCTCTGATGCGCTACAACAGCAGTCATGACGGAATCAGCCCTGGGCTCGGGGGCGGCAAAACATGCTGTTGAGCAGTTGCAGCGGCGGTCGGCGGTGGTTGGAATGGCAGAAACACACAGCCGATGCTCAGCAGCCCTCCAGAAATAGAGGATAAAGAGCAATCGAGTACCTTGGGAGGTAGTAGTTATGAGAGTGGCCGATTTGCGCCGGATGTCTGACAGCGAGAAGGTGCGGTGGGGGGACGAAAGGTGGGAAGCTGAGCAGGCGGCAGGGCCGTTCGGAACTTCAGACTCGGTACGTACCTGCCGTGCGCCGAGCAACCAACAAGGCCAATGTGCTCACTCACACTCACTCCACCTGCACAATTTTAAGTGCGATGCCTGACAAAGTCGCGAAAAGGTACTTATACTATAGAACAGCAACATCAAAATCCAGGCTTACCAGAGCCTGTATTATGCTTGGCACGGAGACAAGTCAGTAAGTACTAGTAGTAGGTATATACTGACTGCTTCTTCTCAGTCCGCGGCATTGGGCAGCCACGGGAAAGAAGCCATCGGAGATGGTCCCGGGGCTCGGTCTCGAGCGGAGTCGCCTGGAAGTAACCAACTAAAGTATGGACTGCAGAAGTACCTACACATATCAAATATCTAGTACGGTACTTCCTCAGCTGGCTGCGCGAGCTGCCATTAGAACTCTGTTCCTCCCTCAGCCTCTTGCCTTGTGACTCAGTGACGGGCAAGTCATCGAATACTGGTAGTAAACTTCAATTAAGCTGTCACCAGCAATAACAGACTGGCTAGTTTTGTCGTAAATTGAGTCGCGTCCCATACCTACTACTTACTTCTCAAGTGTACAGGTATAAACCACACCGCCGGCTTTCGGGCACTGCTCCGACACTCCTCAGCGAGGCCCAGTATTAACAGACGTGCATGGGCCGGCAAGATGATTGCTGCTTCGATTGATGACTTGCATGGATTGACATTACGCAAATCCAGACGTGTGGCCCTTCCATGCGAGCAGACACGCCAGCACACATTCATCAGGTCAATCTGATTGACCAGTTGCCGTTCATCAGATCCCTGGGAATAGCAGCCAGTTTCCATATGTTAGCTACAAAGTACTCTGTACGAAGCACGACTTTCGAGGACAAGAGGGAAGAGTGTGATACGTCGGGCGGAGGTTGGGAGGCTCGCGAGCCCCTGAATGATTCGAGCCGCCGCTAGACAAAGAATCAGTCACGTTTACACCAAGGATGGCAGCCATGTCGGCTGACGAAATTTCAAAAGGGCTCTTTTACGGGCTTGAGAACATTGAATTCTGATTTTGTCGCCGCGAGAAGTTCTGAGATATTCATACCTTCGAGCCCGTTCATTATCTATCAGCATCGCATTGATCCCGCTGGATGGATGTGTGGTGCCGATGTCACTGCTTCTCTTCGTCACGTTGCATCTTCTCGCCATTTCATAAGTTATGGTACCTTAGGTAGTTGACCTTATTCCTGGCCGAGTCTTGTCCTTGCTGCTGTCATCTGTGGCACACCCCCACCCAAAATAACGGCGGGAGGGACTCCTGCAATCTGCACGCCATCGTCGGTACCAGTATGATGGTTTTAGGTACAGATTCCTCAAAGGTGAGGTAATTCGTACTGGTAAATGGACTCGGTACCTTGATCAACTGCACCCATGGATTGCGTAGGAGAGTGCTCCGTAGCTACTTAGAAGTAATTACTTCAATTCTCAGGTAGGTAGGTATTCAACATGGCGGTGTCTAAATGTTTGATATGATGGCAGAGATGATGTTGAGAATACTGTACTAAAAACAAGTCAGCTGCCGAGCTCCGTAGGTACTTCACTTTTACGGGGTGACAAGGACCATAAGTTACCCACCACCCCTTTTCCCACCTCCAAGTCCATACCATCAGAGAAGAGGAGAAAGGAGGTTGGGACACATTGAGATTTGCCATGACAATACGGATTCACAATGTAATACGACGTATAGAATCTGATAGTAACTGAGATCCTAGTTATCCAGGTACATATCTGCAAAGTTATGCTGCTGTAGCTTGTCTCCTGGAGTTTTGGGTTCTGCAATGAGGCGTCAAGACAGCATAGAGATAGGTAGATGCGCATAGGGTCTCGAGGGTCCTCCTATCTTGGGCCCAGGAGCCCGTGGAGCGAGGACCCAGGCTAGTAGGGCGTCACTAAGCCGGCTTGGGGTAGCCGTTCGCAATGCGTGGCCAATGGGCTGCCAGCTGTGGCGTTGTCACAGGGGGATGGAGAGTGCCGGTCCTTGCTGTAGCGGTACGCTGCACCACAGCCCAGCCTCCAGGACCCAGATGTACCTACTGCAGTATCAGGCATAAGTAAAAGCCCTGGTCACAGGTAGAGAATTGGGGCGCTTTACCAGATCAGTCTCAGTGGGCCTCGATCTCGGTATACAGTGCAGAAATCTCATTTGCTCGGGAAAAAAGAACGCTAATGCAATACCGGTCTAGGGGCCTGTGACTTACCCCTACACCACAGTACCTCCGTGTAATATGCTGCAGCACATGAGGGGTGGGGGATGCATAGTACATCTGCCTCCTGTTGCGGGTGCCATTGACATTTTTTTGGAAATTTGTCTCTCTACCCCCCGACCAGCCGACCAACGGTTCACCTCGTCGCCGCCAGCCTTTTCTCCTGTCAATCCAATTCACTTCCTCGATCTGCCTGCCATCCTGGTGTGCTTCACCACTGTCGCAGTGCTAGAGGTAACAGGTAGGCTACGACATTGCGACCCAAGTCCACCGTAACGTCTGTTGCGTACATCGGTCGTACTCTATTGCGTCGAGCCTGCCAGATTCCGGGCTTCTTTCAATCACTGCCCGCGCCACGACAAACGACCTGCTCGCGACAGTCGACAGTCGATCCTCTCAGCCACTCTTTTTTCCATTTCAACCTCTAAGCCCACGGATACGACGCTACACCACGATCTCGCCTGATCATCATCGACCTTGCCTGTGATCCCGCCCCTTTTTCGAACGAGAACTCAATTAGGAGAGGGCGGCACGGGACGAACGACGAAGTGCCGAAACACACTGCCTATTCTGGACCCGAGGCCATCATCAGGAATTCAACCTCAAATGTTGCCCGCCCCAGCCATCTCCAGTCTCTAATCCCACCACCGCCACCAGGACGCCAGCCTTTCGCCTTTGCTGGTTTTCCAAACGGCCGTCGCTATCCAGCCCTGCCGCCACTCATTTCCATCATAATCCCGTCTCGTCGCTTGCTGTCAGAAGGCACCGTGGTCGCCAGTAAGCAATCGGGGGCCGTGGCTCTGATTCGCCATGGCTTTCCTCTTCAAATCCAAAAAGAACCAGGACAGGAACGCGCCCAGTCGAGATGGCACCCCTGGTTCGGGAAACTCAATACCGCATTCAGCTGGGCGCATAGCTCGAGATGAAAAGCACGGAGCACGATCGACGCCCACCGGTAGCCTAAACTCGTTCGAAGAAGCCAGCCCGGGCCCTGATGCCGAGAAATACACCCAGCGCCGCGCCGCGCAGCAAGATCAGTCGCAGCTCTCCCAGCAACAGTCGCAGCAACAGGTCAGCGACTTACCTGTAAGCGACACCCATTCCCAGCTCGGTTCTTGGGCGCTGTCTAAGTCCTCCATGCCCACGTCTGAGCCGTAACTGATCTTGCTCTTTAAGCTCCGCAACCCGCCACAGAATATGAACGCATCTCTATACCCGTGGTCGCAGCGACGGATGACCTTCACAACCAATGTCCCGAGCCCCTTTCCACGATATGGAGCCGCTGTCAACTCGATCTCATCCAAGGATGGTGACATATATGTTATGGGTGGTTTGATAAACAGCTCGACCGTCAGAGGCGACCTGTGGATGATCGAAGCTGGGCAGAACATGACATGTTATCCTCTCGCGACTACGTCTGAGGGTCCTGGGCCCAGAGTTGGTCACTCCTCTCTGCTGGTGGGAAATGCCTTCATCGTGTATGGTGGAGACACGAAAATTGATGAGACCGACGTTCTTGACGAGACTCTGTATCTTCTCAACACCTGTAAGTCCCGACCGTACTTGCACGATTGATGGAGGTGCGCAGAGGCTGATGAAACCTGCAGCCACGAGACAATGGTCTCGAGCCCTTCCCGCTGGGCCACGGCCTTCGGGCCGCTATGGCCATTCATTGAATATTGTCGGTTCCAAAATCTACATATTCGGTGGTCAGGTGGAAGGCTATTTCATGAACGACCTTGCAACCTTCGACCTCAACCAGTTGCAGATGCCAAACAACCGCTGGGAGATCTTGGTCGAGAACAGCGAGGGTAATAGTGCCCTGCAGGGCAAGGTTCCGCCTGCCAGGACGAATCATTCCATGATAACCTACAACGACAAGCTATTCCTGTCAGTAGATCAGGGTTTCGTGTGTTGATAATTGCAAAGGCTGATATTGGGCAGATTCGGCGGCACCAACGGGTTCCAGTGGTTCAATGACGTGTGGTGCTATGACCCAGGTACTAACAGCTGGACTCAGTGCGACTGCATTGGCTATATTCCCGTGCCTCGAGAGGGCCATGCCGCCTCGTTGGTCGACGATGTCATGTATGTTTTTGGTGGGCGCACAGAAGAGGGAGCGGATCTTGGTGATCTGGCTGCCTTTAGGATTTCGTCCCGCCGCTGGTATACCTTCCAGAATATGGGACCATCACCATCTCCTCGCTCAGGCCACAGCATGACCACGGTTGGAAAATCGGTCGTTGTCGTGGGCGGGGAACCGAGCTCGGCCACTAACCAAGTCAATGACCTTTCTCTCGCCTACGTCCTCGACACGACGAAAATTCGATATCCAAACGATCAACAAATCCAGTCCAACACGCAAAAGATGCAGCAGGGTCGACGACCTAGCGGCGAGCAGCTTGTAGGCCGCCCTCCACCTTCACGCGATGGTTCAAATGGACCCGACCCTGTGCGGCGACCCGGCGGCCCCGGTAGTCCCACCGGGAAAGGAGTGAGCGGAGTGGATATGAGTGGCCCTCCTCCCGTCAGCAACGGCATCTCCAAGCTCCCTCGAGCAGCAGGCACGTCGACACCTTCGGGCCCGCCGCCGCAAGGGCAGCCCCCGAAACCGACTATTGACACAAGCGCCTCGAACCGCCGTGTCAGGAATCAATCGGTCGAGAGAATCGAGAGGGAAGCAGCGGGTGTCGGATCCGCTCACTCAGGAAGTCGGACTCAGTCGCCGAGTTTGCGGGAGGTGCCCAAAGAGGAGAGTCCGATCACCAACGGCCGCCGAACCCCAAATCACCATGTGTCGCGCAGCACATCACGAAGCGAGAATCCCGCCGTAGATGCATCTGCGTCAAGGATCAAAGCTTCGCGGCAGCCGCGCGCTCAAGGCTCCGTCGACAGCAGCACCGAGCCTTCGCTGAAGAACGTAGCAAACCGCCCGTCTTCGCCGCCCCCGCCTACCCGGCAACCGAGCAATCCATTGTCCCGAAGAGGTTCCAACAGGAACTCACAGACGGTAGCCTTGCTGAAGGAGCTAGATTCTGCCCGCAATCGGAATGCGTGGTATGCATCCGAACTGGATCTCGCCCGCAAGTCTGGCTACGTACCAAATGCCTCGCTCAGTCCGGGTCTTGAAGGGCGGGGTGCGGAGGCTTTTGATGAAGAGGACAGGCCCTTGGTTGAAGCACTCATCGCCATGAAGCAGGAATTAGCCAATGTCCAGAGCTCGCTGGACAAGCAGTCGATTGTTGCATCCAAGAAGATTGCCGAGTCTGACAGTCAACGAGATGCTGCCATCCGAGAAGCAATATACGCCAAAGCGAAGCTGGCAGCCCTCGGCAGTGGCGCTGCGGCTACTACGCTCGACAAGGAGAGAGAGCCGGATGGTGGCGATCGTTCTGCTGAGATGGGCCGGAAGCTCGCAGCTGCGTTAAGTCTCCAGAAAGAGTTGCAAAACAACCTCTCGCGCGTCATGTCGGATCTTGAAGCGGAAAGGCGCTCCCGGCAGCTTTCTGATGAGACCGCAGGCGCTTCGCAAAGACGGATGGCTGATCTGGAAGCCTACCGGCAGGAAAGCTCCTTGGAGATCGAACGCCTGCGGGCTGAATTGCACCAGTCTCAGCGGGAAGCACGAGAACAATCGGTCATCGCCGCAGAGGCTGCTGCATCTATGCAACTTCTTCGTGTTGAAAAGGAGGAATTCGAAGCTAAATACACTGACGCCACCGGAAGCACAAAGGACCATGGCAACGCACTGGAGTCCTTGCGGAAAGCGGTAGCTATATCGAATGATATGAGGAACCATCTCGAACGTAGATTCGATGAGGAGCGGGCCCTGCGCGAGCAGGCGGAGTCCAAGTTGAGCAAGATCAAGGCTGAACTTGAGTCGAGCACGAGGGAGCTGGTCGCCGTAGGCCAACGCCTGCGGGACGCTGAAGAGCTGGCAGAACGCAATGGGGCTGAGGCAGAGGCTCACCGTTTGGCCGTACTGTCCAGGCTCGGGAATGTGGCCAGTGATCCGGCTAAAGCGAATCCTGCTGATGTGGAACGCGTTGCTGCCCTACAGAGCCAAGTGAATGCAGCCAACGGCCTCGCGAGGAAGTATCAGCAAGAGGCGGATGCTGCTGCTGACAAATTGCGCAGTGCAGAGGAGCGGATTGCAGGACTGGAAGTCTATCAAGAGCAAGCGAGCAAAGACAACGTATCGATCAGACAGCAACTGCAGTCCGTCCAGAGAGACACACAATCACTCCAGGGACTGAACTCGGAGCTCAAGCACCAGCTTGCCAGCCAACAACTCGAGACCAATGCCATCACTGTGCAGCACAACACCCTGAAGGATATCTTAGGAGAGCGAGGCATTAGCCCCACCGGGTACGCGCGCATGCGTAATATAGACACCACGACTGGATCTCCGGATGACGCCCGAGTGGGCGATCTTGAGCGCCAACTTGCTGAAGCAAATGCCGCACATGAAGAGACCAAGCAAGACTTCACCGCCCAAGTTCAAGAGACCGAATCCGCGTACCGAGACAGGATCGTACAGCTTGAGAACGACTACCAGTCGGCAGTTCACTACGTCAAGGGGACTGAAAAGATGCTGAAGAAGATGAAGGAGGAACTTGCTAAGTACAAGTCTGACAATGCTCGCTTGAGGAGCGAGAACCTCGAGCTGGAAGAACGTGGTCCTGCCCACGGCGAGTCTTCCTCGGCCGACTGGCAGGCTGAGCGCTCGTCGTTTGAGGAGAAGATCGGAATTCTTGAGCAGGAAGTCAAGACAACAGCATCACGCCTCGACCAGCAAATGGCTTCAGTACGTAAAGAGCTCGACGGTGCCCGGCAGGAACGGGACGTGGCGGCCAAGTCAAATGAGGACACAACGAAGCGTTTGCATTCTCGCGAGAGCGAGCTTGACCAAATCCAGCAGGAAAACTCTGTTCTGGCGAAGCGTGCTCAAGACGCAGAGCAGAGAGTCGGCCTCCTGCTGGATCAGCTCAGTGGCTCAGTAGACGAGTACAGACGACGGAGCCGCGCGATGAGCGGTGGACAAGACACCCAACCCCCCAACCTGAACGGTATAGGGCACAGCCGGCAGGAAAGCTCAGAGGCAGAAAGCCTCTACGGCGGGGTAGGCAACGCAAGGAACAGCGAGGCCCTGGATCATCTGGCCAGTGAACTTGACATGCTGCGTTCCCACTGGGAGAGGACGAACAAGAACTACCGATTGTCCAACACCTTTGACTTTGAGGATTCGAGTAGGAAGGAAGACGGCGACGGTGGGGGCCTAGGCCTCAGTAACAGCCTGGCCGATTGGAGACAGCGGCTGGACGCCGACGAGGACGTCTCGGGGCATTCCCGGCCCGCTCAGGGCAGTCGTGAACAATGAACTCGGAGCTGCTCGCCTCCCGGGGGGCCATGATTGGACGATGCTTTCACGTACTAACTCACACGTCACCAATGCTTCCAAGGATACCACTTGTATATTTTGACTGCCATTTGGCAAGGATCACCTACTACTACTTACACACCCATGGGCACAATTTTGTTACTCACGACTTGTGGCGGTTTTCGTTCTCCTACGTCGCTCAAGCTCTGCCTCAGGTGGCATTCTTCGAGCGCACATGTACTCATGTTAGAGCCAACTTGATTCACATATTTGTGTCACGATATTATTCCCTCTTTCCTATTTTCGAGCACGACGATGCACACTGTGCAGGTCCAAGTTGACTTGCCATCGCCGCCGCCGCCGCCGCCACCACCAGCAACACTACCATCTGTCGCCAAGTCCAGGGAAATCAAGACGGCGGAAAGCTTCTAATGATACGGTTGCTTCTATACCATGTGGAATACATAATTCCGAAAGAAATGGAAGGAAAACTCACCTAGACGTCGCTCTCTCAAAACTGGGACGCCGGGGCTCCATGTATTCGCGGTCGCGACGTCTGCACGCGGCGCATCTCGGTAATCTTGGTCGGCAGGGTACTGGGTGTTCTCTTGGGGCGGCCTTCGCGGTATCGGGCTCGCGCATGTACCGGACGAGTTCGACGATAAATAGCTAGTGTGTGTGCTGTGTGGCGAATGGAACAGATGACTTTAAACTTACGTACCTACCTACTTGCTCACCCCGCCGGTGTCGTCTTGGATGATATTGCTCGTGAGTCGAACCACCCATAGCAAGGACGAGGCCGGAGTCGCGCAAGATACTGGCTCGCCCGTAAATAATAGGGCACAAGCGGCCGACAGGACCACCACCTGTTGTTGGCGACAGGCCCCGTCGGCTCGTGCTGATATGATGGCTCGCCCATCCGGGCCCTAAATACCACCCAGATAGCTGCTCGGGCCTGCCTCTATCCCGGCCCCCTTTCGTCCACTCGTCCACACCCCCCCAGCTGTGGTGTGCTCTGCGTGTGAGGGTTGAAGAACTGACCGAGGGACGGACTGCGCCAGGACGCGCGGGTCGGTGAATAAGTGTGTAGTGAGGTACGTAGGTAGATCTACTCAATTACCATGTCTACCTAGCCTTGAGGCTTCACTGCAGTGCTGCTTTGCTTAGCAACAAGGAACGAACACCCAACCACCCCGCCCTCTCTTCATACTCCCCGAGCCCTCCACAGAGAAGGACCGAAGAAACCTAGAACCGCCAGACGGCATACCTTAAAAAAAAATATATCTTACATCTATTTGCCTGGTTAGCATAAAAGTAATGCAATTGTTTTGTAATCAATTGAAGCAAGTGCGATACTTGCACTGGGTTGGCGTTTCGTGTTCGAGTTCGCCTAGTTCAATTTAGATTAACCTCACTCACTGCCTTCTTCCGGCACGTAAGTAGGGAAGGTAGTCAGGGTAGGTGTCCATCTATCTGACGGCCCAGCCGCAGCAAGTCCGTTGCGTAGGTAGGGAGGTAGGGCGCCGCATGAGAAAGAAAGTAAGAAAAAATGGTGAGACAACAGCACGGCGTGGAGGGCGCAGCAGCTGTCAATTTGTGAGGGATAAAAGAGTAAATAAGTGGAGGAGGATGGATGTGAGATTTGTCAGGACGTCGTCGGAGGGTAAAAGAGAGAGAGAGAGAGAGAGTTGGGTTGGCACGTGGTTGGGTCGCGGCTTTGGCTCGGGAGTCGGTCGGGTCCGCGGCCGGGCCTGGGCACCTTTTAGGTGGTCAGGGGTGTGAGACGGGCGCGATCTCAGGTCCGCGGCAACTCGCGTGCCAGATGACGCGCCGAGAGAAAAATCCATTACACGAAAAGGAGAAAGAGAAGGAAGGAAAGAAAAGCCCGAGGAGAGAGAAATGGGCGCGCGGGGTGGCTGTGGCAAAGCGAAGCCAAGGGCATACCTAGAAACCATAGCCACTGTCAGAACAGTAACTCAAGGCGCTCGCTGGGGGTCCTGTGTTCGCCCGTGTCGTTATGTGCGACGGCTCACAGCTACCTAGAGAGGCTGATGATGGGCACGTGAGAACGCCCTAAGAGACAGGTAGATGATGATGGTTGCAAGCAACGGTCTTCTCTCCCGAGGCTCGTCGTCTTTTAGATGCTGTCACTCAAGGGCCGGGCAATGCGAGTTTTTTGTTTGTTTGCTGAAATGTACCTTTCTCTCAATTGACGCCCTTCCTCTGCTGTAACCCGCTCCATTGGGGAAATATATGAAGTAAAAAATTGGAAAATACACTGCGCCTCGTATGACATGTACAGGGACGGACAAGGCTTTTCGTTACCCGAACGGTCATTAGAATATTCGCCCCCTTTCGTCCTGTCCCCGAGGAGACACTTGGTCGATGATGCTGGCCTGATGGGAGCCAGATACGACCGGCGCCAACGCAGATCTCTAACCTCCACACGAACGCATCTCGCCGCCACAATGAAACCACTGGTGGGAAAAACCCACCCGCCAAGCCTAGAAGCCCCCCCTCCTCATCACCAACTACGACGATGAATTACATGCGTCGAGTTGCGTTTGGCAATCCGACAACGAGGCGCTGGTCTGGCCGCTGTTGACCAGGTCGGCGCACGAGTTGTTCTGGATGCTGCACGCCCTCTCGTTGGCATCGGCCTCACTGGTGAACGTGTTGCTGCAGAAAGATCTGGTCAGTACACGGACAGGCACAAGGGGTAAGATGGTAGAGTAGTAGAAGACATACCCTTCAACCTCGAACGGACGGTCGCCTATTGTATCTAGTGTCAGCAAGTTCCCAATCTTCGGCGACGCTGATGTTCAAGGGTTGCACGTACCGTTGCCCGAGTCCGTTACTGCGGGCTTGGTGCCGAGATCCGAACTAGTTTTTGAAGTCTGAGACGAGTCAGCATTAGAAGAAGACGAGTTTTGGGTGCTGCTAGAGCTACTGGAACTAGAGGCGTCATCGCTGCTGCTGGTGCTGCTTCCCGAGTCGGAAACTACAAGAGTAAATATGTTAGTGATGGAACTTCTTGGATAGCTTGAGGGTCTGGCGACTACTCACCAGAGAATCGGACACAGTCGTCTTGGGCACCACGCTGGGCAACAGGCATGACTACAGGCTGGTGGTTGGCAGCCGAGGCCATGCTGCATACACGGTAGTTTCCTGCCGGCAGGCCTCCGAGGACCTCAGCGCTGAGAACGCCCTGGTCGTTGGCGGCAGTGTCGATACCCTTGAAGAAGGCGAACTGTGTGGCGTCAAGAGGAGTCGTCGGGTTCTGGGAGCCACCGGTCTCCTGGGCGACAACGTGGGCGTGGCCGATGATCTGGCCCTGGTCGTTCAGGTCCTGGGGAGCCGAGTAGTACGAGTCCTTGGCGTTGGTGAAGACACCAGCCTGGAGGTTGGACACGGCGAGTTCGATGTTGAAAGTCTGGTCGGATTGAAGAGTGGCGCCGTTCTGAGGGTTGGTGATGACGGTAGACACCATGGTGTTTTGCGACGGGATGTTGCCCATGGTAATACCGTTGCAGGAGCCGTCCGTGTTCTGGAGACCGTTGGTCAAGGTCTTGCCCGAACAGAAGTTGATGAAGTTGGCGGGGTCAGCAGCAGACGCGGACTCGCCAGCATCGGTGTCTGGGTCGCCATCGGAAGCAGACGCGGTCTGGACGGCATCCGAGTTCAGCGTGAGCGTCGAGTCACTGCCGTCATCGTTGTTGTCGCCGAAGTTGTCTGAGACGTAGGTTAGCGGGAACGCCGGATGAACTCGGAAGGGCTCGGGCGAGGGAGAATTCCGTACTGTTACCAAAGCCGCCGAAGTCACCAAAGCCACGGAGGTTGACAGTCTTGGTGCCGCTACCGAGGCGGCGGGACATGAGGCGGTCGTAGGGCCGGTGGATGGAAGAGGCTTCGACAGCAGCCACGAGGCCGAGGAGGCCGGCGAGAACGTTCTTGGTCTGCATTATGACTGTGATTATGTGCAATGGAGGTGAATGTCGTTGGGACAAGAATCGAAGGCGAAGGCGCTCCAAAAATGGTTCCAGACCGTTTTCGAAAAGAGTGAAGTGAATTGGAGCGGGCTAAAGCTCTGAAAGGAACGAATGTAGAAAGATACACTACCAGCGCATAGAAGAGAAGAAAAAGACTGTTGGGAGAAGAGAGCTTGATGAGTGAAGAAAAGGAAAAAGCCCACAGGAGCCAAGACTTTTGACTTATATAACTGTTCCAAGCAAAGACGGCACACAGCTCGGACATGTTGTGCCTGAGACTTGGGAGGAAGCTGGAGTTCCGACCCCATGGTGATCCCAGTCGGCTCCTTGGACAGGGAGGTGTTACCCACCATCCCAAAACGCAGACGGGGGACGCGAGAGAAGAGACGATGTTGCGATGCCACGGACTGACCCCTGGGTGGGTGTGGGTGTAGAGGGGGGTGTCATCGCCCAGCCTCGCCTCCCCCCCCTGTTGCATCTGAAGAAAAGCTTGGTATTCAGACCCTGGTCGAGTGGACAACAGTGACGGGACCGCCAGATGACGATGAGCTCGCCATGAAGATAACCACAGCCGTGGTACTGCTGCTGACGAAGAGCTGAGCTTCCTATTTCGCGGAAACCCAGATACCTCCCACAGGCACTTGGCAGGCGAGGGCAGCGAGGACACCAAGCAGACAGAGACACACGATATTTGCTCAGCAGCTGTGGCAAGTGTGAAGGCAATCTTCGATTTGCGTCCGCAATCAACGCCCAGCAAAGGAGATGTCTGATAGCCACCAGGGGCATGTAGGACCCGGGGATACTACGGGGCCTACCGCCGTGGCGCAAGGCTCCCTCCTGACGACGGATCAGGAGCATCTGGAAGGATAGGAAGGCTGAAGCAGTAAAGCCACAGCGAAATGGAGTGTGCCATAACTCGTCAAGCCCCCTCAAGCCCGCGCCTACGGAGTAGAGAGTTGGTGCGTAGCTGGTAGGTATGCGGTATGGTAGGATTTGGGGCAGGGGTTGTTCGGATATCTGACCGGGCGAGCTGGTTCTGCGGCTCGAGACGTCGCGACTCGCAAAGTCCTAGGGCCCACCCCGGGCAACTGGACCCACCTATAACTCCACATTTTGGGCGCGGCAGCCACAGCAGCCACTCAGATACCCCCGCGCGGCTACGGGGCAGATGGGGCAGATGGGGCAGCCGCTGCCGATCAGGCACGCCGCGTCTCAACCCTGGTCAGCTCTGAGGCGAAACACCGCGCCTACTGCAGTACACTTGCACACGAGCCTCCCTCCAGCCTGCCCTGACCTGACCTATCTTACCTATCTCACCAACCAGCGCGGCTCAACCGCCTCGCAGTGTCTCTCTAACGACACACCTCGCCTGACAACCGCTCTGCTCTACACCTTCCAGCCGTGTCCGGTACAATCACCCGCCCGACGAGCTCGGCCATTCTCTGCAGCCGGTCACAAACACCTCCGCGATCTACGCGCAGCCCGTTGTACCCGGCTGATGGTAACCAACGCCGAGACCTACGGACAACGGTGGTTACCTACCGCGTAAAGCACCAAGCCGTCAGTGCGTGCCATCGCTGTGCGGCATGCTCTACCGGTAATGAGAGCCGCGTTGCTACGGTACCGTACACACGGCCCCCTCTGCACAGAAGCAACGCAGCCGCATGGAACCACATCTCCCTGACATTTTGTCTGTATCACACTTCCATCAGATGACAGACCAGACAGAATAATTGGAATCATCCCGTCACCTAACCTGGACCGACGTTCAGCCGTCCTTGTCCCAGTCCATGATTCCCGACGCCGCCGGTAGAGCCCATTACCTATCTTTCTCTTGGCCTTGGTCTTGGCTAAACACCCTGAGATCTGCGCTCCGCTCCGACAAGCTTAAAGTCAGTAATCCACGATCCATCCTGGTTGCTGATGAGCATGTGGAATCTTATGTGACCCGCCTTCGCTGGGCCATGAGACGTGGCTTAGGAAACATTTCCGTGCCGGGGCTCCTCTCAGCAATGCTTGCCGCGCTCCGTGCCAAGGTGGCCGAGCCCCGTCGGCCGGCCACCCGGTCAAACGAGATGTGAATGAGAGCATGGTATATTACCTACCATGTACAGCACGGTCCATACACACGGGCATGGCTACTGTAGCCGATGTTTTCTGCATCTGATACTTCACAGGGAATAAGACGGCTTCCCAGCATCATCATCATGATCACTACCATCATCAAGTTCGAATCCCTACATAACTCAGTCCGAGACCCCTGGGCCCCATGTCGCTACACCCTTCGGCAGCCTCAACCGAGCGGCCCCCAGTTTCTTGAACATCACTGTTGGTGTGTCGAACGCGAAAAAGCGGCCTCGCTTGAAAGAAATTCCAAGGGACCATGGTACGTTTCAGCGACGCTGCACCAGATCTGGTCCTCCTTAGACGCCCCCATGCCCTCAAGTCTTGGCTTTGAGGCGTGGTAGGTTTAGTTCCCCTCGTGATCAGCCGCCATGATCGTCCCTGCGCAAAAGCCGGAGTCTATCATGACGGGTGCCCAGACACCAAGAGAAACAATTTTAACAAGAGATGGGATGAAGTTGATGCTTGGAACAGTTTGTTCCCTTCAACTGGGGTCCCATCTCGGGGGACTGTGCGTGCGGGAGAAAATGGGATCTTCATAGCCGTTGACCGGGCCGGTCTGGGCATTGATGGCGCTTCTTGTCCGCACGCTGTGGGAGAACTTATTCCCGTACGCGTAGAACGGCTTTGAATCATGGAAAAGAGACACTCGTCAGAGGGCGTGCAGGCGCAATGGTTAGCACGGGGGCAGCCTCAGAATCCATGATCCTATCGACAGGTTTCTCTGCGGCAGGCTGTGTTCACCAGTCAGCCGCGAAGGAATTATCGTGTCAAACGCTCCAACCACTTGAAAGTACACTGCTCAAAGCGCTGTACGAACGTACGGGGTACGAGGTACACTTTCTGTCCTCCGTTCGGTGTGGAGCCGACAGTCCGACTTTGAAGCAGATGCGAGACGACGATAACAGGGGACTCGCACCTCCTGGTTCATCGTCTGTATAATCACGTGTTCGTGTTATCTGCGCCAAACTCGCCACCTGGAAATAACATCTTCTCGATCTATCAAGCTTATCACCGAAGAGTATGAAACTCCATAGCCGCGTCCGTAGGCACTCCGGATGTCATCTACAGCGTCGGATGGCAGGGCCGGCTGGGCAGGGACCAGGGAATCAGCACTTCCCTTCCGCCAAGAGTAGGATACGTCCCTTGAACATCGGCAGCTTCGCCATGCCTCGAGCCGCGGGACATTTCGTCCCTACAGGGCGTCTTGCCATTGGTGGGAGAGATGCTCGGGAGAGATCTCCAAAACCATTGACCACATGCCTCTCTGCATCCGTGTTCGTCTACGGAGTAATAAACCCACACACCCGCAGAGCACCTGTCTGACTTGGCACTCGACAGACCTCACGAGTCACGACCACTTTCATGATATAGGGGCTCACGGGCCCCTTTTCGTATCTCGTCCAGTTTCGTGTGAATCCTCTTCAATCTCCTTCGAAGGATATCGAAAGTCCGAAGGAGTCTGTCATGGGAAAGAACTGTCATGTTCCGATCCAAAACCAACGTCAATGAGCGCATTCCTATGGAAACATTGGACATGAAACCCTCGACCATCAACCCGAGTAGGGAATATGAGGCGGTTTTTACAAATCATTCATGACAACCTAGTTCACAACTCGCCCGCAGCATGATCCGCGTCCGATACTTTCTCGACGATGAGATCTAGCCACGAGGCTAAACGGTATCCCGCTTTGGCGACCTGAGCCTCGATCACGGGCGCCGCCCTCTCGAAATACTCGCCGGAAAGCTCTTGCCCAACAATAGCATCTGGGCCTTCTGGGAGAACTGCAGGTCGAACGCATATCAGCTACCAACGGCAAGACGAGGCGGAGGAATCACGACTATGAAATCAATGCTTACCATGCGAGCAGACATAGGAATTCGATTCTCGTGCCCAGATCATCGACGTTTCGATGGGGTTCTCGAGGATCATCCCGTCGGTCCACGACTTGCTAGGCACTTGGTACTTGCCGGACTTGATCTCTTCGGTCAGGTTGGCGGCCCATTTATGCGCGGCCTCGTACGGCTTTCTATGGATGCCGCCCAACATCTTCTCGGCCATGCTCGTATCCCACACATGATGTACTGGGAGTTGCCCGTTAGCGACCACACAACACCGTTCAACAAGCCTGGGCTGGGCCATGAACAGGTACACGGGTAGTGAGGGTCGCTCCCATTCCGATCGACACCTGTGCATGGGAGGAGGGGACGGCATGGGAGAGAGAGAGAGGGAGGGAGGACGATAGGACATGACGGCTTACGGTTGAGCTCGCTGTCCTCCCAGCGGACGCGGATGCCGTTGCCGCCGCGGGCGACGTCCTCGGCGTGCAGCGGCTGGTGGACGTCGCCGACGAAGTGGACGACGAACTTGGCGGCCTGCGCGCGTCGCCACCAGGGCCACAGGCCGCCGGCGTCGAGCAGCTGGGCCGTGTAGTTGGCCGTGGCGCTGACGACGCAGCCGTCGGCCTTGCAGTCGCGCGCGAGGTCGACGCCGCACGCGGCCGGCGGCGCGTCGTGGGCGTCGATGAAGTGGAAGTTGCGCGAGAAGCGCCCCCACTTGGTGTACCGGATCGTGTCGGCCCACGTCGCCACGCCGGCCACTGTTGTTGTCGTTGGGAGTCAGCAGGGTACTGCTCATGTTCGATGATAGGGGCAGACAGGCAGGCAGGCAAGGCAGCCGGGGGTTTTACTGCCGGAGGGTCAAGAGCAAGCGCTCGCGCCGTGAAAAGGGAGAAGAAGAACGCCCTGCCTGCCTGCCTGCCTGGCGGCATGGCACGAAACCAGCAGCTCGCTGTGCGAAGAGTTTGTGTGTGTGTGTATATGTGTGTTTCACGTACGGTAGTGCTCCGTGTCGTTGCGCAGCAGATCCTGGAAGTAGGCGGCCGTGTCGTCGCGCACGAAGTTGCTCGCGATATACGCGACCGTGATGTGGCCCAGACTGCCCCAGGCCGCGGCGCCCGGCAGCGCTCCGACTCCGGCGAGGGCGAGGACGCCCGCGTGGTCGAATCGCATGTTCTTCGGGCTGCAGCTGTTATGCGTGTGAACGTAGGTGGTGCCCAGCTCGATCTGACTAGCGGCAGTTTTCTCTCAACGGACAGACAGACAGACGATGATAAATACGGTTACGGTACTCCGGAGCCGGCACACTAGCTAGCGCTCGCGGACGGCGTCAGGTGCGGACGGTCGATTTATATATATACGGCGCCGAGAAGGGTGGGGGGTCATCTGACGGGGCGCGAAGGCCTCGTGGCGGGCGGGCGGGCGGGCGGAGCGGTTGGCGTGGAAACGTGACGCCCGTCGCCAGACCGGGCCGGCCCTGATTGGCTCCGGCCGCGTCGTGGGTGATCGGCGGCTTCCATCGCCAGCCAGCCCAAAGACGCGACCAGGCAGGCGTCGAGACGGTTGGCGGCGCATGAATAACAAAGTACACGCGCGCTCCAGCAGATCGGTCTCCCGCGGCCAGTCGATTCCCTATTGAGGTGCACACGTTGCTGTCGCCCTACCTGTGACTTACCAGCCAGCAGCCAGCCAGCCAGCCAGCAGCCAATGCACCGATGGCTGCCAAGCGGGTGCCATGTGATTGGCTGGCGAGTTGCCCGAAACGCCGGCCTCCATAGCTGTGTTAGGACAGGTAGAGAGAGACCCTGCACTCAATCGTGTTTGTTTAGCTACGGGAGGTACTCCGCACCACGATAGCTTCAGCGAAGAGTTGTATTGTCAGTTGTCAAGTACCAGTTGGAACTGGTGACTGGTGAGCTTTGATCTGATTGGTCCTTCACTGCCCAAACAGGTAAGTTAGGTACACTTATAGCCAACCTGCCAAGTAGGTACCCATCAACCAACACTCTCGGTCAGAGGTCCATGCCAGAAGTATTACTGAGGCTTCCGTAAAGCGTCGTGTAAGTCATGACTTCTAGAACTCATCTAATCGATCCGTAAAGAGTCTAAACCCTCAAGCCTACAAGGCGCTTCAAGCACAAGGTACCGACCAACGTTGCCGATAGTCAATTCAGCGTTAGGGCCGTGTTCCTTGCTTTAGCCGGAATAGAGCAGACAAAAACTCAATCTCGAAAAGCTTCAAACCAAAAGCCAGAGCCGCATCTTGCAGTGAACTATTAATCGTGGCACGACGTCAGCAGCAGGATAACGGCAGACAGTCATTGGCTGGCTGTCAGGCTGGTTTTGAAGGTCGCGGAAGCCAAGACCCTGGACGCATGTCCCGCCCTGCCGCCCGATCCGCCAGGCTAAACTCCATCCGGGGCGGCATGCAGCGGGCCTTATCTGGCGTGACAGGAACTCGAGCTTATCTTTTGCATGCGACAGGCGACAGGCGACAGATGACTGTATGCAGCGCCAGAGAGATAAGAGAAAAAGACCCGAGGCCAAAGACCCAAGACGCCTCTCTCTCGTTTCCAGCTGACCGACTCAAGTGTCTCGAGTCCCTCCTCTCCACATCCCACAGAGCCAGCCCACTGACCGGCCGACCGACCGACCGACCGACCGGCCACCTGACTGGCACAGGCCGGACGAGTTTTCTTCAAAACCCGGCCTCGCCAGAGAGTCATCCCTTTGTCTATCAACTAGGTTACGAACAACTTTCCTCCCCTCTACCGCCATGGAGTCGCCCGCTATCGTCGAGGCCTCTTCGCTACAGCTGCTGCGCAGCGTCACGGTCAACGAGGCCCTGTCGGGCATCTTTGGCAGTGTCAGCCTGACCGCCTGGATCTGCCTGCTGGTGCGTCCTCCCGCTCGACACGCGAACATGGGCGCCTCCCTCTCCCGCTGACTCTCTCTCTCGCTGGCAGCTGCCCCAACTCATCACAAACTACAAGGCCAAGAGCGCCGATGGCTTGTCCATGGGCTTCCTGGCCATCTGGCTATTCGGCGATGTGACGAATCTGTGTGGTATGTGCTACATGATCCCCTCCTTGTTCGGTTGGACATGGGTCACGCGAGCAGAGCGCCAGGGGAAAGGGGGGAAAGGGAGAACAGGAGGGGTTGCCGCTAGAAGGCGTCCCTAGATCTGGACCTCCGCGTCTTCACCAAGACCTCGCTGCCATCATCCCTTGCCTGTACGAGCTAACAAGCGTGTTTCTTCTCCTCGCAGGCGCCATCGTGACGGGGCTCGCCCCCACCGCGACGACGTTGGCCGGCTACTTCTGCGTCTCCGACCTGATCCTCATCACGCAGTGCACCTACTACAACCTCCGCAACGCGCGCCGGGCGCGGAAGCAGCAGCAGCAGCGGGCCGCCTCGGCGGGCTCCGCGCGGTCCGAGGCGGCGGAGGAGGAGCCCCTACTGCGGCAGCAGCAGCGGCGGCGGCGGGCCTCGTCGTCCGCGGGGCAGCCGACCAAGCGCGTCGCGCCGGCCGAGGACGAGAACGATACCCCGGACAGCCGGGCGTGGTTCCACAACTCGCTGAGCATCCTGGCCGTGTACCTCGTCGGCGCGGCCGGCTGGTTCGTCTCGTACAAGGCCGGCGCCTGGGACCGGCCCGACGACTTCGAGCAGCCCAGCACGGACGACCCCGTGGCCATCGGCGGCATGGTCCTCGGCTACCTGAGCGCGCTCTGCTACCTTTGGTACGCTGTTTCTCTCTCCCTCCCTCCTTCCAGCGGGGGGTGCGCGCGCACGCACACACACACATTTCTCGGGCGCGAGGCAAGCTGGCTGACAACCCCCCCTCCCTCATATAGTGCGCGCATTCCCCAGATCGTCAAGAACCACCGCGAGAAGTCGTGCGAGGGCCTGGCCCTGCTCTTCTTCCTGCTCTCCCTGACGGGCAACCTGACGTACGGACTGAGCGTCTTCAGCTACTCGCAGGAGGCCGACTACGTCGTCCGCGCCGCGCCCTGGCTCCTCGGCTCGCTCGGCACCATCGTCGAGGACTGCGTCATCTTCTACCAGTTCAGCATCTACACGCCCAAGCGGCCGGCCGCCGCCGCTGTCGCCGCCGACGACGGCAGCGCCGTGGTATGAAGAGATGGAGGGCACGCACCGAAGACGGGACGAGTGGGCTTAACATGACATGAGGGGGCCAGGGGGGATTGATCGACTTATATATGATGGGACGGGTCCGCCCGGGGGACTTTGGCCCGAATGTTGGCCATTCGGGATGCCCATCGGGGTTCTTTTCATTTTGGACACGGCAAATATTATACATCTAGCATCGGTTGGGGCGTCCTGCATTGCAACGGGGTTGGGGTTGCTTTCGAACCCTCGAGGCCCGGGGGGGAGTAGTTTCGAGCTGCGTTTTCAGATACTCCCGAAGCGTGTTCTGGTGTGACTTGAGTATATACCTATACACTAGATATTCGACAGCTCACCTAGGTACTTACGTAGGTAGATAAGTAAGTGCCTATAGATCATTAACGGGCGCCTGTTTAGGCCCAATTGCTCACACATCAATCTGCCAGCTGGGCTAGTCGTGTCTAGTAAAGTATATGGGTGGTGCTTATCAGTGCTCTTCCAAAGGGGGCCGCCTCTGTACCTTCCTTCCACGCTACTAGGCTCTACACATGGGTATATGATATAGAAGACTCTACCACAGTTGACGGACAGAGAGCAGTAGTAGATCCACGGTGTTCTTCTCTGCTTCGCGCAGAGCAGTGTAGGGGAAAACGCAGACGTGGCTGAGGGCGCCTCTTCGGTCAAGCACGTCACGTACTAACAGACGGACGGTAGAGGAGACACGTACTACGGCTAGACCGCCCACAGGGGTTTTGATCTTCTTCAAGATACTGAATTCCTCTACTGAATAGGTAATCTATTATGTCCGTTGGCAAGGTATATAAGCATAAAGCGGTCTTGGTTGAGCACCATACTCCGCAAGACTTGGGCCACCTCTTGCTTTTCGAGTTCGAGGGTCCTGTGCTTTGAGACGCAACCCCATTTGCGATTGCGCGTCCATCCACCCTGTCCAGCCGTTCGAAAAGTCGCATTGGTTTTCCTTTTTTTCAGGTTCGTCGAAGAGAGCAGATCAAGGGTCGGGGAGCGTTGGAAGCTAAGTAATTAACCCGTTCCTCTATCTCTCTATCTCTTCCCGGGTGGGCGAATGCAAAGATAGAGGGTAATCGGGTATTCTATTTTCTCCCTCAACTCGGAGACGCGGCGAAAATACTTCAGAACCAAGGCGAATCAACGCTTCCATGGCCCCGCGGCTCCGAGGGGAAATCACGACACGCGGCGCATGCCGGTCGTGCCAAACCCCCTTTTTCCCCCTCCACCAAGGGGTGTTCGAACAACACCATCATCGGGTCTCGTCTCGTCTCGTCTCTTCTGGTCTCATCCGGTCTGAAAGAATCGGGATCTGATGCAGCTCGCTCATCGTGATCGCTTCGGCCTGGACGGAGATAGATAGCCACACGTCAGCAAGGGGAGATGTCTCCGAGTAAAACTTCCCCGCGCTCAAAGCCAGCGAGAATAGAATGGAGCATTGCTATCTCTCTCTTTTTTTTTTCTTTTTTTTTTCCCTTTTCTTTGCGGAGCCAACCAGCGGTGCCCAAGATCCGGGCGGGAAATGTGGAAAAGGCGCCCACACCATCCATTGGGGAGCGGGGAGAGAGGGTGTGAAGAAGAAAGGAAAGGAAAAGGCAAGACTCACCCGCAGCCGCTGGGCGTGGACACGCCGAAGAAGCAGTCGCCGCTACTGCGCGGCACGATCTGGTCCGCGAAGATGGGCGTGGTGACGACGCCGGCGGAGGCGAGCGACGCGGCGGCGAGGGCCAGCAGGGCGGCGGCGAAGGTCTTCATCGTGATCCGTGGTGGTGAGGCAGGGCGTGTGCGCGTGTGTGTGTGTGTGTATGTGTGTGAGAGTGAGTGTGTGGGTATATGGTGCAGACCGGCTGCCTGGGCGAAAAGAGAAGGACTGCAGGTTTTGGAATGGGCTCGGGTCTTGTTGGAGTAGCACGGGCAAGCGAGAGGCCGGCGGCTAGATTATTTCGAACCGGGTATGAGATAAATTGGTAGAGCGGCAATAGGGACGAAGAGAGAAGGGAAGACGCAACGGACAGACGCAAAACGTAGATCACTGATCTTCGCACTACCGCATCAAGATGTTGACGATGATTAAGAAGTGTAAATGGGGGAGAAAAGGGCAAAGAGGGAAAAAGAGACAGAGGCGACGACAAGGAGAGAACACCGTTACCCCTCGGACCAGGTCACTTCATGCATGCCATCTGGGGTTGCCGGCAGCGAGACCGAGATGGCACGATGTCGGTCGCATCCAGCCAAGCGAGCACAGGAGTGCCAGGGGCGCAGCAGCGCCATGGACATGGGGGAGCAGATACGGGGTTTCAGGGCAGTACGCCCACGGGCCACGACGAATGGGTAGTAGTCTCGCCGCCCCCTCTCAGCAGCAGTCACGAGCTGTAGGTAGCCAGCAGCAGAGAGGATCAGTTGAGCACTGAGCCGCTGGTGCTGGGTCCTCAGGTCCTGTAGTAAGCTATTGATGGCTGGTGAGGCTATCCACAAACCCACTGAATAGATCGGAACGAAGTCCAGACAAGCTTTTTACTCTGTTGTCGGTTCCGCTTTCGAGATGCGAACGGCCTCAAGTCTTTCCAGACCTGGAAACGTGCGCGGTTCGAAGCCGAGTTTCATTTCTGTCAGGGCTTTCTCGGAATTCCTGAGTTCCGGGAGGGCCTGTGCGGGCATTGGATCCCCCCGTTGGCAGCCGTTCTCACCGCCACGGTGGCTGAGCCGCTGAGCCACAAGAGAGATGTCCCCTTTCTCATGACTACAAGCGAATTGCAGGCTTCTTCTTCTCCTTCATAACACTTTCATGGTTCTCCTTTTGCCGTGTCTCAGCAAATCTTTATGGCGAGATAAGCGGCAACTTACTTCTGCTTCAATTTGGTGACATGCGGCTTCTCATACGGTCAAGAAGGGTTTCAACAAGTCGGGGTGCCTGTGAGCTCAGTTCTGCCCAAGCTGAGTTGGTAAGCACGACATGTGTGTCGAATCAGCTCAGTGTGGATGATCCTCGTGAGTTGTGGTCTTGCAGAACGCAGTGCAATCTTGGCCGACTTGTATCAAGGCGCCTACGAGCCTCCCGGGAGGATCCCATGATACATTGATACATTCCATCGAAATACGTGATGCGGTCCTGGCTCGCTTGGCCGCATTTATAATAACTTCATGAGCTCCTTCCCGCTTCGTCAGCTCAATGTAGGACAACTCTACTCGGGAACTTGCGAACTCACCAGGAGCCGCTCTCGCTCAATTGTCTTCGATGAAGAGCCCGGAGCCGCGAGCAGAGCCGTGACGAGGTCTGTCTTCCCGTCCTGGATGCTCAAGACGTACTGCTCAACAAGGAATGTGAGTTAGCGGAAGAGCGCAGTGTCGAGCCCGCAGGGGCATAAAGGGGACAACAACGTTTTCAATGGATTTATCTGTGATGTAGCGAACCGTCGTGACGTCTCGCGTCTGCCCGATCCGATAGACGCGAGCCAGCGCCTGCTCCTCCGTGGACGGGTTCCATTGCGGCTCCATCAGGTATACGCGCGAAGCAGCCGTCAACGTCAATCTGAACGCGCTGTGTCAGTGACGGGGGTGGACGCCTCATATCAGGGGGGCGGAGGTGCTGTACCCTGACGCGCCGCAAGAGAGGGACAGCAGCAATACCCGAATATCCTCGTGTTCCGTGAAGTCCTGGAAGAGCTGACCCCGCCTTTTTGGTCGGACCCGGCCATCAACTTGGACATAGCGCTGCAGAGTCGTCAGTCAATTGCGCTGCGTTGTTGAGGGAGGTAGGGGCGTCCGGCTCTTCCGGGCTACTTACAATCCCAGTATCCTGCAATGCTGCGCCTGCGAGATCTAGAGTCGCCGTCCAAGACGAGAACACGACACTATACATGTTATTCCAATATCTTTAGCTGACGATGAGAAGCAGTACTAACCTCTTCTCGTTCACTGCATGTTGGTTCAAGTCCTGAACCAGCTTACGGACCTTGGTAGGGTAAGTCCTGTTCTTGGAACGACGGAAATCTGGAGTAGACAGGACGGTCTGTGTTTCAAGCGTCACTGTCACCGAGGGGCAAAGTGGTTTGCAGGGGCAGCATTGGACCTCTAGGTGGGCTGGTTTGTTCTCATCGCAGGCCGAACACAAGATTTGGAGGCACTTGCTGATGCGGACAGAAGTGATTTCCTCGGATGGGCCCAGCGACAGATCAACAGGGGTAGCGCAATTGACACAGGCTATGGGGACACCCGTCATCGGAAGTGCTAGGAGAGCTTCGCGCGCTGTATCTACGTCCCAGGTACTGCCAACTTCCACATGAGATGAGGACCAGGATGGAACGGAGCGGTGTTCAGGAGCTTCAGAGGTTCCCAGAGTAGAAATGCGCCGTAAAACATTGATCTTTTGAAAGGCATTGAGGTAGTCGTTACCCCGCCGGTCAGAGTTCGCAAGGTCATCAATGCTTTGTACCGCCTTCATCTTAGCGTCGTCGTAGAAGAGTCTCTCATGGTCGTCAAAATCCACGAAGATCTTGAGGTCTGTCCGTCGTGGTAAATTCAGGTCCTTTTGGGGCCTTCTTAGCATGATGAAGTTCAGTATCCGCTTGAGTCGGTCGATAGCTTTCTGACCTTCTCCCGATATCCAAAGTTGTGTTATGTGATCGTCAAATGTCTTTCTGTCCGAGTAGGGAAATGCCCCGATGAACCGAAGCAGGCTGCCCAGCTCAGACAAACGATTCTGGATGGGTGTTCCGCTAACCGCCCATCGTTTACTGGCTTTCAGCGACATGGCGGCTTTCGATGTCGTTGTCGCCGGGTCTTTGATGTGATGGGCTAGGGCTCGTGAGACTCAATTATTGTAACGGGCACATTAGGTGATAATCACGCACCTTCGTCCAAGATTACTCGCTGCCACTCACACTGGAATAAGAAGCCAGCTGGGTTGTTCCGCCACTCGCTGGCTAATGTCGCGTACGTCACTAAAACGATATCCGTGGACGCGAGATCAGCCATGCCGGTGACCTTTGCGGCACCGTGATGGCATTGCCAAGAGAACCCTTGGCGTGAGAGATGCCTGCCATGTCAATGTTAACGTGTCTCTCCTAGAAGTGGGAGAAAGGGGGAGTGCGTGAGAATACCTTGCCAATTCCTCTTGCCATGTTCGCAGCACTAAAGAGGCATTAGCAACGTGCGTATGGGTAGGATTGACCAGACCGTACCATGAGGCGGCATCACTATGAGGGTACAAGCTTTGGCAAGAGAGGTGCAGTTATCGGAGTTCTGACGCAGCCCATTGCACATGTTTGACTTGTCATGAGCAATCAGAGCAATCATGCTCAAGGTCTTCCCGGAGCCCATGCCATCCGCCAGCACGCCGCCCTCGAAGGGAGGTGGTGGGTCCCGGTGGGTTGTAGAGTCTATATTGTTGACGTATCTAACACGAAGCCGGTCAGTCCCAGGCCAAATATTCAGTGCTGGGCCCAAACTCACGTGTGGCCCCCCAACTGGCCAGTACTGAGCGACCAGATATCCCTTCCCGCGGTTAGGAGATCCCAACCATGCTCACGGTTGACCATGAATGTTAAAGCGCGTCTTTGATGACTGTAATCATGTTAGACGAGAACTTGATGTCTCAAACCCCGTGGACTTGCCTCTGTAAGTTGGTCTGAAGGTACTTCGAGCCCTGGGTCTCGGGTAGGTCGATGTCCGAGGTGAAGCCCGAGAGGAAGTCCACCGGCGAGACGTGTACACTCCTGCTGCCATGACTATGGTCTGCTGCTGCCCAAAAATGCGATGTCTTCCAGCGAGCTTCATTCCGGAAGAGCTGCGGGTTCCGGTAAAAAGCGTCTCGCCGAGCGTAGACCGGGTCCTGCAAATAAAGATCACAGTCAAGCAGAAACTGTTGCAACGAGCTAAGCAGGTCCGCGGATCCGTACAAAGTCAACATGGCCTGTAGGGCGCAAGGCTCACAGCGATTAGTTTGAGATGTCAGTTGTGTAAGCACAGCTTCGAGCTCGACACCTTCTCGCATGAGTACGTCAGTTATCTCGCAATCCCTGGGTTCCAGGGCTGCTATCTGGGCCCCAGAATGCTGGGAGAGAAGGCGGCCGGTACCCATCAAGCCCACGGCAAGGGGCAATTCATCCTGACAGATCTCTGCGCCCTTCAAGTCAAAGCATAGCTGTGGCATTATCAGTGAATGCTGACTTAAAGAGCCTCATACCTGCTCACCATGCCGAAACAGATGCTCTCGGTCTGTTGTGCCAGCTGTGGGGTGGGAGGTGATGGTATGCCGGGTGTCTCGATACGTCCCGATGTAGAGTGTCCGTGGTTTGACGGGGATACTTGGCCAGGGAATGGGCAAGTCTCGCTCATCGATGACGGGGAAAGGGAAGGGTATGGCTGATATTGGGCTTGTATCAAGTGCATGCTACTTAGCCCCGTTTTCTGCCTTTTCGAAGCCGACTCCATTGCTGCAGAACGGGTCAGTCGGCCCCCTCATAAGGTCGATCGTTGAACGCCTCCTAAGGATTGAGCCGAGCTAGGATAACATAGTGCAGACATACCAAGAAGAGCTGTTCAGGACAGCGAAGAAAATGAATTTGACTCAAGAGGCTAAGGTTAGGTAGTGACAAGTGTTATGGATGGCACTGAGAAGGAGTGGAAGAGAGAGGGAGGGGCGGCCTCGGTATGGCTGGAGGTAGGCAGTGCCTTCAGGTAAGTTCTGCCTTAGGCAAACTAAATCCAGTTGAGTACCTAAAGCAGGCCTGGAAGCCTTCCAGAGAGCCTCACAGAAAGCCTCACAGAAAGCCTTGCAAGTAGTAGTATACTTAAGGTACCTAAGAGGTAGGTAGGTACCTAAGGTAACCAATAGGTGCTTTGCATTTACGAAGCGAGCTGCAGCCATGCATGTCAGCCTCAATAAACGCCACTGTGCCGTACACCGCCTCACTCTCCAGGCTGAGTCTCGCGAACAGCCCGACTGTTAAAAACGGTCCACCTCCACTCCTTTGCGTGCATTTCTGTAGTAACTTACCCATCTGCCTTCTCGACTAGCATCATGGCTGATCGTGTTATCCAAAGGGCCTGCGAGCGATTTCGTAACGAGATTCCTCTTCGCGATCAGAAGCGGATTGAGTCGACAACCAGTTTAGACGAGGTCAGAGTGGCCATTCAGCAGGTCGAGAGACAATTGGCTGCCCGCCAAAGCCTTAGGAACCTCCAGCGCTTGACCCCATTTGTGGATGCGGTACATAGATACTCGGCCGCTGTGGAGGTTGCCTGTAATGGCACTCCATACCTACCATGGCTCTGGGTATGTCTGATTACGTCTGATTAGCCCTATACAACCCCTTATACTACGTCTTGGATGGCTCAGAAGTGCCATTTCTTCCCTTTACCTTTGTGGTAACTAAGCTGACAGCTGGTCAAGGCCCCCCTGAAATTTGTACTGGAAGTGAGTGCCCAGGCGCAGTGTATCCGAGAGAAGCTCTTTTCTAATGCGAACCCAGGCGGTATATGACTGCACGCATGCTCTTGACAAGATCCTGATGGCCTACGCAAGTATCGGTAGCTACATGCCTCGCTTCGCTAGATACGCGGGTGTGTTCCCACAGAACCACGACTTCCAGCAGCTATTGGCCTTCTTGTTCGAGGATATCATCGAATTTCACAGGAGAGCGTACTCCATGATCAGAAAACCAGGTATGAAAATTGACACTTCGCTTAATGCTGACCTTGTATACTGGTGCAATGTCTAACTATCGGCGCTTTTGTAGGATGGCAAATGTGCTTTGCCTCACTATGGGGGCGGTTCGACCACCGCTTTGGCAGCCTGCTCACCAACATCTCCCAGAGCAGTGAGCTGATAGACAGAGAAGCTACATCACTAAGCATTATGCAGACTGCCGAACTGCGTCAAAAGACACTGGAAGACTGCGCGCGCTGGGAGAGTCAATGGCAGACTGAGCAACTCCAGTCGGTCTTGAACTGGCTCGGAACCGGAGACAACGACCCAGACGCTAAATTCGATTGGTTGATGGATCGATGCCACGAAGGCACGTCTCAATGGATTATCAAGTCATCGAAACTCAGAACATGGCTACAGAGAGACCGGTAAGTGTACAATGGCATGATCATAGCCCCCTTTGTGTTGGACCGTTGTTGTGGCCAGAGGCTGGGGCCAGCCTTCAAACATGGTGTGTGTGTGAGTTAGCTAACGAGTCATATAGAGGAGGAAACCTTCTATGGCTGTATGGAAAACCAGGATCTGGTACGTAGATAGACTTTTGGTCCTTCTGGGTTACCGAGGCTGGCAAAATGAACTAACAACGTCCAGGTAAATCCGTGCTCAGCGCTCAAATCATATCGTTTCTTCGAGCAGACCCAAGTCGCAGTGTCATCTTCTTCTTCTGCGACTTTCACACACCCTCCGCGAGCGTCAGCACTCACGTGCTGGCGCAATTATGTTCCCAACTCATCAGGTTGTCACCGGACGCTGCCCCTTTCATCTATGATGAGTACTTGACCAAAGGACGGAAAGCCTCGTCCCGTATATTACGAGAGGCCTTGCCAAAGTTACTGGCATCATTCGAGGACATCCGCCTCGTGGTGGATGGTATTGATGAGATACCACGCGTGGAACACAACGGGCTGATTAAAGATTTGATTTACCTGACAAACTCGAGCCCGAGCTGCAAGACATTGCTTGTTAGCCAAGATATCCCGACTATAGCATTGTCTCTGTCA
The DNA here is from genome assembly GCA_022539325.1 of Xylariaceae sp. FL0804. NCBI lineage: Eukaryota > Fungi > Ascomycota > Sordariomycetes > Xylariales > Xylariaceae > Xylariaceae sp. FL0804. Next base: position 1,633,327 of record JAJKLG010000006.1, on the reverse strand, counting down.
AGACGACCCAAGCTATGCATCTCACAGGAGAAAGAGAGCATCCAAAAGGACTTGATGATGATTGTCGACAGCTCACTGCAAGAAATCAATCTCATGCACAACGGAGTCATTGAGGAAGCTGTGCTTGAGGGCTTGAAAGCAAAAATTGTCAGAGGAAGGATGCACAAGTGATGCAGTGGTGATCAGTGCCGTATCTTGTCATACGCATTTGTGACTAGACTAAAGAACTAGAAGAACTCTAGGAGAACTTGGAGGAGTTCCTCCCTATATGTACAGCAGAAAGGGGGTCCCTTCGGGACCCCCACGCCGGCCCCCACGCCGGCGGTGAGCCCTTGCAGGGCATACGTATCATACCCTGGCCGGAGGCCTCTCGGATGGTCTTCACCTGAGCCCATCCGAGTCCCAGCCGCGTCACCGCGGCCTTGGCAACGGTCAGTGCACAGAGGCCGGTGCCGGGATTCCGTGACAAGATACTTTGGAAGCAGACCCATACCGATACATCTTTTAGGCCTTGTCATTCGAAGCAGACATCCAACCCGTACATACGCCTTCCCGGCTTTTACTGCTTGAACAGAACCGCCGTTCACACATACACACATACATACCTACATAGATACAAACATACAGCCCTCCCACCCTCGCGACGACAATGCCACACGCCCAGGACCAGCCACCGGCCCCCGCCCCACCACCACCACCACGGCGGCCCCGTCCTCAGCCGCCCGGGCCGCCGCTCGCGCGTGCCGAGCCCGACGAGGCGGCGACGTGGGGCGTCGGCAGCCACGTGCGGGTGCGGCACAACCTGGCGTGGGACAACAGCGCCAACCACATGGCGGACGCGAGCTTCCGCGTCGTCTTCGAGGAGGTGGGCGCCGCGGCCGGCGACGCGCCCTACGACCGCCGCGCCGTTGCGCCCCCCTCGGGCGAGGCGGGGTCCGGCGACGGCAACCCGGCGCTGCGCATCCGGACCGGCGACGAGGGCGTGGACGAGTGGCGCGAGGTGATCAAGGAGGTCGCCCACAGGGCGAAGAACTTCAGTACGTTCGTTGACTACGAGGCTACCGGTACCCGTTGGATATCCTTTATCGTTAACCTCCGTTCGCTCCTTTCCGTAAAGGAAATGGCTTTTCTTTCTTCCACCATGTCTCCCCTTTCGTTGATCATGTGCCATTTTTACACCATTGGACTTGACCCGAGACCCCGAGCCAGCCAGTACCAGAATCCTCACCCCACCTTTTCTCCCCCTTTTCTCCCCCTTTTCTCCCCCTTTTCTCCCGCCTTTTCTCCCCCCAACCAGTCTGAGCAGAGATCACTAACAGCTCCGAACTGCTCCGCCTCTGCAGTCGAGCAGTCCAAGGACGACCCGCTGCACGCGGCCGGGCACACGTTCAGCCACTGCCTGGGCATCATCGAGCTGCCGCCGGGCTCGACCCACTACACGGGCGGGCGGTGGCCGTGCTGGCTGGTGAAGCTGCGCGGTAGCGCGCCGCTGGACGACGAAGACGATGACGATAACGACGACGACGACGACACGGCGAGGCCGGCGCTGCCACTGCGACGACACGGCGGACACGCTTTCCTGACCTCGACCAACCCGCGCCCGGAGCCGCGGTCGGCCTTTGGCGGCCACCCCGTCAACGGCGGCGCGCCGGTGTCCATCGACCCGTCGACGCCGTGGATCCGCGACGCCGACAACCCGGCCATGACGGACAGCCACGGGTCCGGCTCCAGCGGGGGGGTCCGGCCCAACACGGTCTTCTCGTACTTTGGCGAGCTGCTCGAGAACCTGCTGCTCAACGAGCTGGAAACCAGCAAGATGGGCCGCGACGCCGTGCCCGGCTACTTCGGCATCGCCGTCGCCCGGCGGCCCGTCCTCGTCGGCCGCCCCGACGCGCCCTTCGACATCCGCTACTTCAAGATCGGCTCCGTCGTCCTGGGCGGCTGCCTGGACATGGTGGAGGAGTACGTGGAGGGGCAGTGAGAAGTACCTAGGTAACGGTGGGTGGGGAGGGAGAGGAGGCTTCTGGGGCTTTCGGGGGGGTGAGACCGGGTAGCCCGCAGCATACTCGGGGCTGGACGGCGAGGGTATGGACGTTGGAAACAGACGCGGGTCTGAGCTCGTTACTCACACATTGATACCGATAGGTGGACTTCGGCTTTGTTCACCCCCTTTTTGGGTTGGCTTTCATAGGGTTTTCGCAATCAGTGTATAGCCTCGGCAGGACCATAGTCGAGAAGAACAATACTTTCCTCTGTGTAACTCCCGCAACCATGTCCGCCGTCGTCCTCTCAGATCAAGAAGACCTGGAGTTATGTAGGTCACGTGATCACCGCGACCCTCGCCGTACCCCTGGACCTTAAATGTCATGTTCCAATACACCCAGGACGTATCACCGAATAAGACGTTCCCCATACCCGCATCAGTTTTCTTTTCATCATGAAAACAGAGACAGAACGGAAAACACCATCATTGGGGCAGCGATGCCCATCATACCATCTTCCTTGCACATGTTCCCATACAGACTCCTGATCTTAAGCCCCGGCGCCCCGGCGCCATCCATAGTACATCTGACCGGCAAATCACAACCAAAACGAGTGAACGCTTCCCACGTATGCTGTCGATGCACATGCACTCGCAGGCGGGAAAAGACGGTATTACATACAAGTCCCACCCTGCGCCCCTAGTGCGATCGAAACCACAGCAACATGCGCAGCCCCCTCCCTTCCCCCCGCCATCATCTCGCGTCCAACCTAGGCGGCGGCGACGAGGGCGCGCTGGATGCCGACGAGGCGTCCGAAGTCGAGGCGGCGGCCCTCGGCGGGCATGTGCTCGCCGCTGGCGACGCAGAGGATGCGCATGCGGGGGTCGTAGCGCAGGCCCGTGAGCAGCTTGGGGGTGATGAGGAAGTACTGGCTCGTGTGCTCGCGGCAGGCGATCTCGACCATGCGCTCGTAGGCCTTGCGCTCGTTGCGCGGGTCCATGCCCTGGTTGATCTCGTCGACGACGCGGAAGGGCGCCTGCGCCATCGACTGCAGCGCCATGAGGTAGAACACGGTCGACACGGCCCGCTCGCCGCCCGACTGCCGGTGCTGGTCCAGCTGCTGCAGCGTCTCGTTCGGCCTGTTGCCGTGTCATTGGTCAGTCTTGGATCGGTCGTTGCTTGCTCCCCGCCGGGGGCCGCTAGGCGTACCCACGAGCGTGGCGCGGTGAAGAGACGGGGGAAGCAGTGGAGTGGACGTACCGAAACTTGACCTTAATCTCAATGGCCCACGCCTCGAAGTCGTCTTCCTTTTTGAGAGTAACCTCACCAGCACAGTTGATTTGCTGGAAATTGTAGGCGAACGCTTCATTGATCTTGGACACGAGCTCCTCTACCAGCGGCACCCATTTTCGCATCAGCTCGTCGGTCTCGCGCGTAAGGGCCTCAAGTTTCTCGGTCTGTTTATCCTTCTTGCGGCTGAGTTCTTGGATATCCTTGGCGCGCTTCTCAAATTGACGGAGCACGCCGGGGTCGACAGCGTGGATGTAGTCGAGCTTGCTCTCCTCTGCACTGATATCTGCTTCGAGGTCCTCGAGCGTCTTGCCCTCTGCAAGGGCATTCCATCGTGGAAGATTGTCTTCGCCTCGCTGTATCAAGGCATCGTTAAGCTTGCCCTGAGCTTCTTTAGCCCTTTGTTTGCACCTTTGCAAGTCGGCATTCGCCTTGTCGAGCCCGGCCTTTCCCTGGTCCAGTCGTTGCTTGATGTCCAGGTTGCGTGCCTCGAGCCCCCTGACATCTGACTGAGCCTCGAGCAGGCATATCTGGGCGTCGAGAAGTAATTGGTGGGCATTTCGTATGTCCGAGAGCAAGCCTCTGTGTTGGAGTACACTTCGGGCTTGCTCCAGAGTAAGCTCGTCTACCTTGGCACCGAGCTCCAAGATTCGCATCCTGCTGTCAGCAATTTCTGTGGTCGTTTTCTCCAATGACCCTCTTTCCTTGTCAATTTTGTCCGCGAGACCCGCCCACTGCGTGGCGGCTTTTTGTAGCTCGTTCTTCTGCCTCCTCAAATCGTCCTGGGTGGATGTTAGCATCCTCCAACACCTAAGGACCAGGGCACATACTATTTCCTCTCTCAGGGCTGGCTCGCCGTCGCTGATGTCTAACGCCTTTTCTCTGAGTTCTTTGGCTTCTCGTTTCACCTCATCTATTTCGGCCTCAAGCTCAGTCTTTTCTCGCTGGAGCCTCGTCTTCTCGGAGTCATCTACGGGTCGGTCGGTCCAGAAGCTTCCTGGGTTTATCTTCTTTGAGGTTGTCGAGACCGCATCGGGACCGTACTCCTTTCGCTTCGTGACACGGTACATATTGTTGCCAGCTGCCCATTGACTGATCTTGTCTGCGTCTTTAATCCGATTGTACTGATCATTGCTGATTTCCCGTAGAGCCACGCCAGACATATGCAGCCTCTTCTCCATGCACAACATGGCCTTCACTGGTTCGGGACCTTCGATGAATTCAATCGCATAGCCATCGAGTCCCAACTCGCGAACCTGTTCGGTAGGAATCTGCGGTCTGAAGGCGGAAAAGGGGCTTCCGCAGGTCCTGATTGCGACGCGGAGGCCCATGACTCTATAGAGCTGGTCGCTGAGCTTCTTGTGGTCTTCGCGTGTCTGCGTGATGAAGCAGAGGAAGTCGTCACGACCGAGGAGTGCTTGAATGCCATCCGAGTGGCGTTTGTCTTTCACAGAGCAGGTAAGCATGGGAGGCCCAAAAACTTCCGTTTCGAACTCATCCTGATGTTCCTGAAGCCATTCCCAACCTTTGGCAGCGTCTTCCGAGACGTGTCTCAGCTTGGCCAGTTTTTGACCCTGCTGGGAGTCGAGACTCTGGATCTTGTGTTGGATGAGCTGCACGCGTCGCCTCTTCTCATCAAACGGGCCCTTCAGCTCCTGTACCTGGTTCTCAATCTCGCGCTTTTGTGCTTCGTGGTCCTGCTGAACACCTTCCAGCCGGCGCTATAAGGATGTGGTGAGATTCTGCGGACTAGGATCACAGCCAGACAGACGACTTACTATCTTGACATTCCAGTCTTTGCTCACAAACTCGGGCGGTTTGGTTTTGCGTCTGGCCTCCAAGTCGGTGATATCTTTTTTGATCCTCGCAAGGCCGGTCCTTTTCGTTTTAAGCGAGTTCTCCTCGGCAGCGATTCTGTCCTGTACATGTTTGATCTTTTCGTCCTGTTGCTCGACCTGAGCTAACAACTGCTCGCCGGCCGATTCAGCATCCCTCAAGACCTTCTTTCGCTCGTTGACTGCCACCTCACACTGGGCCCTGTATTCCTGCTTCTGATTGACAGCCTCCAGCGCAGGACCACAAGCTTCTTCGAGCTCCCTGAGCTTGGTTTTTGCACTCCTCACGGTGTCTTTTCCTTCGCTGTACTCTCGGCGTATTCCGTTATATTCAGCAATGATGCATGAAGCCTTGAGATCTTCGATGTGGTTCTGTACGGCCTCTCGCTCATGCAGCCGATCGACATCGCCTTGAAGACCTTGCTGACGGTTCTCAAGCCCTTTCAAGATTTCGTCACAAGACTCGACTCTGGCCTTGACCTCCTTATAGTCTTTGTGCAGGACCCGAAGTTGGTCTTGCCAGACGACAACCTTCTGAGGAGCAGTTGCCCGCAAGGTTTCCGGGAGGAGCGCGACGGGGCTAAGAGCGGAAAACTCTGCAACTTTTTCCTGGGGCAGAAACTGACACAGATTATCAATCTGGATTTGCAGGTTCCGTGTCAGCTCCTGCACAGCCTTGTGTGTGCTCTCCTTGCCATTCAGCCACCACTTCTTGGCGTTATCCTCCTTGTTGATATGTAGACGGACGACGTGGTTGGCCCTCTCATTGGGTCGCTTTTGCAGCTCGATCTCGACGCTTGCGGAGTCCTTCCCATGCTGCACATACTCGCCGACGTGTTGTGCTCTGCCAAGAAGCTTGTGGGAGTAGCCGAGTCCCAGGCAGATGCCGCAGACCAAAGAGCTCTTGCCGGTGCCGTTTGGCCCAATAACCATATTCATACTGGGTCCGGGCTTGAACTCGGCATGCTCGTAGGTCACAAAGTCGCGCAGAGTGACGCGGACGATGGCACCCGGTTGGAAGTCGGCTGGCGCTCCATCGTGTCTGTTCATGGACGTGTGACCGTTCAGCGGGGATGCCAGGGTTCCGGACCCCTCTTCATCGGATGTAGCGCTCGTGTCGTACCGCGGACGTTTAGGAGAGTTGGAGTTGGAGGATGCCGCATCGTCGTCCTCTTCGAAGCCCGCTCTGGACCGCCGGCCGGGCACGAAGGATGGCATGGCCGCTCGAGGTACTTGTCTGCCCGCTGTCAAATCAAGATGGACAGCAGGGACCAAGGCACGAAGCAGCTGATCGTGTGGAATGAACAATCTCGGCAGTCTCTGGTATCGGCGAGAGGGGAGGATAGGTAAGTGTGCGACAAACGGTCGGCGTGGGCGATGTGCAATTAGCTGGAGCTGCGCGCAAACGCGCCTGGCGCGTATGTTCTGGAAGAAGACCCGAAGTGGGGTCAGGGCCGCGTCGTCCGGGGGGCCCCATCAGTGGCCGCGTTTATTATTGAGACGCTAGCCTGAACAGGTCGACCCCTGTATATGACTTAGATATGTGCTTACCTAATTATGGGAACTTTTGCATCCACTTCCCAACGTCTGGCCTCTTCTTTGACTGGTACTACATTTCGTACATGCCGCGCGAACATTCCTAGCAGCTCTGCCACAAACATCTCCTAACAGATCGCGCTGCCCCTCTGGCACATTCTGTCTCCCTCCGCCAATCTAGTATTTACTCAGGTGATGATGCGAAAGCTTATCCGGATGAGGTGTTTACCCTACCAGTACCGGTACCGGTAATCCTCGTTGACTGGCACCCTGGCTCCCGGTGTTTTCACTGCATCCAAGAACACAGCCAGGTATCGATTGTCATCGAGGATATCCCCACTAGACCTCAGAGGAAATCATGATTGGTATTCGCAACTTGGTGTTGGGACCCTGTGCTATGCCCTCTTAGTCCAGAGTATGGCAGGTATGTACGGTAGGTCGTTCCAACCCGCGGCGCATCTACCGGTGATCACGCGACACATAGACACATTCAAGTCACCGTATCAGGCTGCAAAGGGGGGACTTGAAATAGGCAGACCCCATACTCGCATGTAAGGTGCGCATGTGACGGCAGGTGCCAACGGGGAGCTCTGAAGTAAGGTATTGAGGTATATGAATTCACTTACATAAGATGCAGGCGGTTACCAGGTACCTCAGTTTGGTACCTCAGGTATCCGTCTACCTCGCGGCACCACTTGCGCCGGACACCTGCGGCTGAGGATGAAGATTCCCTTGACGGATTTTGATTTACGGCCGCTAACTTGTCTCGACGCTCGCTCCGCTACGTAAAACACCAAATTCCGTCTACATCTTCTATCCCCGTTCGCCCACTGCCCGCCCTACCTGACCTTTCCCACACCTACCCTTCCCGCCCACTCTCCTTCGTGTTGCCAATCCTTGTTGACTGCCCCGGCTCCTGGCGCGTGTATCTGGCACCCTCCCGGCTTCTCCTCTTCCTCCACCTCCTCCAACTTGTTTTCTTCCCTGCCGTGGCTCCCATCCCTTCTCTTCCGCGCATCCACACCAACTCTCTAGCATTGTTCCATCTTTGGTCGCCCCGGCATCCTAGCTACTCTTGCCGCCAATCCAGCCAACTACCCTCTGGCTAGTCGATCGACACGGACATGCTGTAGAACCACCGTGCTGGCCTTGGAAATGGCTGATCGTGCCTATATGGCGTCTCGAACTCGCCGTCCTCCACTTGGAGACGCGACTGACCGTGTCGTCAATGCTGCACCTACGAACCCGGCAAGACGAAGTGGACGCAAAGGAACCGAACCGAACCCGTTGCGCGCGCATCCTCTGGACTCAGCCGCCGGGGGCGCAGACATCCCGACTTACAGCAACCTCGTCACTCAGCCCACGGCAGAGAATGGGGCCCCCCCTTCGAACCACCGCATGTCGGCTATTTCTCAGGAAGACCGAAACGGAAGTAAACGAAACTCTCAATTCTCAACGTCCAGCGGCGTCACCACATCCAGCGGCAAGCGGAAGACGCACATAGGACCGTGGGAGCTGGGCAAGACTTTGGGAAAAGGCTCGGCCGGCCGCGTACGTCTCGCGAGACATGAACATACGAAGGAAACCGTTGCCGTCAAGATCATTCCCAGGAACGCCACCCAGATGTCCCAATCTGGCAGTCTCGCTGAGTTGGACAAATGGGACCGCAAGCGAGATGAATTCAGCACCGAGAGGCAGATGCCCCTCTCCATTGAGCGCGAAGTGGCCATGCTGAAGCTGATCGACCATCCTCACATCAATAAGCTCTACGACATCTGGGAAAACCGGTCCGAGATGTGTGTCATGGCCCGATCCCCTGTCGCAGTATTGCTGGCTAACGCTACCATAGCTACCTCGTTCTCGAGTACATGGATGTCGGAGACTTGTTCACCTACATCAATCAGCGCGGTCCGCTCGAAGAATGGGAGATGATGGGCTATTTTCGCCAGATCCTGAGTGCATTGGAATATGTCCACTCCTTCAACATCTGCCATCGCGATCTCAAGCCGGAGAATATCCTCATGGCTGGGGCTGGCATTGTCAAGATCGCCGACTTTGGTATGGCCGCCATACAGCAAAGTCCCAATCATACTTTTAGGACCTCGTGCGGAAGCCCGCATTACGCTGCGCCCGAGTTGGCTTCGCGAAACCACTACCGCGGCGATCGAGTAGACGTTTGGAGTCTCGGTATCCTGCTCTATGCTGCGCTATGCGCCAGGCTTCCCTTTGACGACCCCGACGGCGATATTCGCCGACTCATGGGCTTGGCTGTAAGGGGCGAGTACGAAGTACCAGATTGGCTCAGTGACGACGCTCAAGACCTGATCAGGCGCATGCTCACTGTCGATCCGGCGAGACGCATCACCATAAGCAACATATGGCGCCACCCCTTGGTCCGCAAGTATGGTGACTTGGACGACCTGCACGACGAGAATGAGGACAACCGTCTCCGGCAATGGAGAACGGGGCAGTGCGAGCCAGTGCCGCCAGAAGAACTCGATATGCAGACTCTTCGACAGCTGAAGTCTATGTACCATACATTTTCCGAGAAGCACATAGCTATGCAGCTCATGAGTCCGGAGTAAGTACCCTACTTCGTGCCTTAATGTGCTCGAGCAGACCAGATACAGATGCTGACGAGGCTGAGCAGACCCAACGACCAGAAACTGTTTTATTGGCTTCTCCAGAACTACAGGGAGAAGCGATTGGAGGATTACGATACGAAGCTGGCGTACTCCTCGAGCGACTATCATCACCTTCAACCCGTAACCTGGAAGAGGAAGTTCACGACAGCCCAGTTCCCGTCCCGATATGGAAGGGCCCCTTCACGGTTCACGGTGATTTCCAATGTTGCGACCGAAGTGAGCGACAGCATGGAAACCGCTACAGACGGCGGAGGAACCATCCAGAGCTATGACCCCTACAAGTCCTCCTTGGTGATGGATGATGGTGTCGCCAGCCACGCCAAGATTGTCATCCATCGGAATACAAGCTCGGCCAAAGACTCGATGCAATCGTCCACTGCCCGGCGTATGCGGAGCGGCTCTTTCAAGAGTAGCTCCACGTACTCGAGACCTCCAAACGGCAGCCGTCGTATCACAACCCCTGCTGCGATGCGCGCATCCAGGCGGTCCCTCAACTCGGTCAGGAGTGGTGAATCAGCAGCCTACACGCGGCCTGCCTCTCGACACAAACGCAGGGTGGACTTCTCCCAGATTCGCAAACGCGCAGCCAGCCCCGATGCACCTGCGAGCATAGCAGGGGATGATACCACATATGATCGAGGTTCTACGGCGTCCAGAGACGACCCCAGAACTAGGCTGGTGAAGGACTCTAACGGAAGAGCTCGCAATGGCACCAAGTCCATGGCGAATGTCCGTCAGTCTAAAGATCACGGCTTGCCTTGGAAGGATGAGATGCGTCTCTTCAGCCACAGCATTGCGAAAGATTGCGATGAGGCGTTCAATAGCTCCCTACTAAGCGCGGACTCGTACCTGGCCGAGAACTCATATGAACCAGCGATTTCAGAGGACGCAAGGTCGATGTCATTTGCATTGAACACACCAACTCCCGGGGGTTCTAACGCACGACCGGACGATAAACGGGATTCACGACCTTGGGATGTGCGACCTCTGCCACCTGCGCCCCCGCCTACGGATTCCGTCTTGCACGAGATCACCATGGCGAAGAGAAGAGCTGAGCGGCGCAAAGATGGAGCCGATGAGACCTCGAAGAGGCACAATGAGCGTATAGCTTCGGAGCTCAATGTGCATGCACAGCCTGGTGAAGCTGGAGAGCAAGCCCCGGCAGACCGTAGACATGTCTCGGCACCGATCTACTCGCAATACAGCACGCAGTGGGGCAAGGATAAGATACCACTACCGTCTATATATGAAGGGTCCAGGAATGGCAGCCGCGAGAGGGCTGATGACAAGCCTCGCATTGCGTCAGCTCCTGTCAACCCTGCTAAAGCGCAGCAGCCAGCCACTCTAGATGAGAATGTGGGCTTGGAGTATCTCGCGCGCCATGCAGACACGATACGAGTCGTTACTTCTCCCTCGGCACAACCGAGTGGCGTCAGTATCCCGGCACCCTTGAACATACGCAAGAAGTTACATAGAGGTGCGACAGCGTATCCACAGTCCAAGCAGGAGCTCAGCCTCCGCCAACAATATGTCAACGAAGAGCCGAGACGCTCGACCTCGGAAGACCCGTCGCTCGCGCGAGAGGCGTCCTCTGCCACGGTCAAGAAGAAGTCGTCCTGGTTCAAGCGTGGCTCCAAGGATAAAGATGATGTCTTCAACTCGAAGGTTGGCTCTGTCTCAAGTCACACAGAACAGTTTGGGACCACCATTGACACCGATTCTTCGACTGGCCGCGTCGGTCCGCCGGCAAAGAAGAAGGGTTTCAACCTGGCCTTTTGGCGTAATAACAAGGAGCAGCCGGAAATGAGGCTTTCACTTGCCGGTAAGAGGGATTTCGGTATCAGGCTAAGGAGTTGGGAACTGACGGTGGTTACAGATGCCGAGTTCGACGACTCGCCGAGTCCGGAGGCAGCCCGTATGTTCAGTTATCCGGGACGGCCACATCAGGGCAAGAAATGGGGCGAGGAATCAACGACGCGGAACATAGAGCCGCAGCAGAACTGGCTCGCGCGTCTGTTCCGCGTCAAGCCCGCCACAAAGCATCTTTGCTTTTCGATATCGCGCCGTCGCGTGCGGCAGGAGATAGCCATCTTGCTTCGCGAATGGCGCAAGTACGGCATCAGGGACGTGCAAGTCGACAAAGAGCGCAACCTTGTGTTTGCGCGTGTGGGTAAGAAGAACTGTAAGTAGCTACCGACCCTCCCGTGGATTATTTGGCGCATGAGTGCTCACGGTGGCCTCGACAGACCTCAACCTGAAGGAAGTGTCCTTCGCAGCAGAGATCATGACGGTCATCGAGCACGGAAAGCGTAGTCAGCTGTGCATTGCTCGGTTCACGCAAGAACGAGGAGCCGCCAGTAGCTTCCACAAAGTCGTCGACACGATGAACTCGGTCTTCAGCGTGCGAAACCTCATGGTTGTGGACAAGCGGAAGTCCAAGATGATGATCAAGACATTGAATGCATCGTAAGATGTGCGCGACAGCTGTACGCGGGCTCAAGATTCATGAATGCTCAGGCCAGAACCTGCCTACCTACTTTAGACGGGTCTGCCAGGAGACAGGACAAGCCTCTTGGAGCCACTTGGCTCGCTCGCCTCTCTCCAAGACTTGAGCGGCTCGCTGTCTCTCGACTCCCCTCCGATGTTGTATGTGCTTACTTAGGTACTGCGGCTGTCTCATTTCTCATCTGTTCGTAGATGGCTGACGAAGTTGGAAGGAGGACGACCTGGAAATCACACTTGGCAGAGAAAGCGAGGCCGGTTGGTGCCGTCGCATGTTGGACTAGAAGAGCTTCTCTTGAAGAGACATTGGCATGGCATTTTTGCGTGTCCTTCGAGAAAGGGGGGATGGATGGCAGATGGAACGGGCGGATTCTTGTTCCTGTTCGAGGCGGTCGGCATACTGACTGGCCTTCCTTCTGCCTAAATGGGTAAAAAATGGCGGACGCGGTGTCATTCGGGATTGTTGCACGGCGACTGGGGTCTCTGTTAATGAATAGACTTTATAGTAATAAAGAGACAGCATTGTCCATGAAGAGTCGGTCGAGTCCGGCTGTGCGATTCGTGTCACTGATGAAAGTTTGGAAGTCCTCAGCCCCTGACCGGAACAGAAGTTGAACCAGTCGGCAGACTAGGTGCCTTGTCAGGAACGGACAGAATCTGTTGTGCCAGGCTTCTCTATAAACACTACGGGATCACAACGTATCTGTATCACTGTTATCCGAAATAAAGCGATATAGGCAAGTGGTGATAAATCTGGTAATCGAACTCCTGGCTCCATTCCAAGACGAATACCTTGGTCAGCGCCACGATCGCGTCCTTGTCCAGCTTCACCTCCATCTTCGCGGACCGTGGCCTGCCCCTCCAGAATCTGACATTGTCCAGCCGGGCCAGCTCCTCCCTGTTCCCCCCATCCCCCTTTCCCCCTATCATGACCGCCACGATATCCGTCACGACCCGCACTGAGTCCCCCGAGTTGCCCGCGCCCGCCAGCACCGCGCTCGCCGCCATGTCCGCCATGTTGTGCCGCACGAACGCCGGGTCCCAGCCGCGCGCGCGCAGCGCGGAGGCCGTCGCCGGCGCCGCCACGGCGGAGCGGAGGAGCGCGGCGAGCGACGCCCGGTGCGCGTCCATCGTCGGCCGCGCGTAGGCGACGAGGATGTCGCGCAGTCCGCGGTGGATGCTCCAGGACAGAGACGTCCAGGGCAGTACGTCGAGCGCGTGCTGCAGGATGTGCTCCGTGGCGGGGGGGATGTGCATGGACACGGGGCCGGCATTGTCTTTGCTGGGGAGGGTGAGGATAAGCACCTCCTGCTGCTGCTGTTCCGAGGAGGCGTCTCTGTCGCTGTCGCTGCTGAGGTCGAGGGGGCTAGTCAGCGCCCGGGCGAACAGGTAGTCGATCTCGTACGCCCGGCCGCCCAGCATGTTGTACAAGTGGCGGCTGCCGTGCGCGCCCTGGAAGCCCCGCGCGCTGTGCTCGAGGCGGTAGGTGCCCGCCGGCTTGCGGCCGCAGAAGGCGACCCGGAGGCCTTCTTCATCTTTCTCTTCCTTATTATCCTGCCTCTCCTCTTCGGCTTCTGATGACACCGGCGATGGCTTGTTGGACGCCACAGAAGGAGAAGGAGAAGGAGCCGACACGATGACGCCCGTGGCCATCTGCGCGGTGCGGTCGACGCGGTGCACGAAGGCGCGCGGCAGCACCTCGGTCGCCCCGATCGAGTCGTGGGCTCTGAACTTGACGATGGCTTCTTGGCCGATGGGCCAGGTGATATCTGTGATCATGTCAGCAACATTACCTCTATCTACCGTATCTTCTTTCCACCTCCTGCTTCTTCTCCCCTTCTCTCTTTTTTCGGCTCTTGGTCCGTTGTGGGGGGTATGGTTGACCCGAGATGGAAGTGAGTACCTAAGGTGAGTTAGGTAGCCGGACGACTTACACCATTGCCCGCAATACGACGGATACGCGCCCCGAAAACCTGTCGCATCGCTGTACTGGAAGACGGGCCGCGCGTTGGTGAAGACCAGCATCTGGATCAGCGTGGCGCGCGAGATGACGATGCAGGCGCTCGTCTGGTGGCGAGTCAGGGCTCTTCTGTCCAGGTGGTCCCAGTGCGCGTTTGCTGCTGCCGCCTGCTGCACCCCTTCTCCCTCTTCCCCTGATGACGACCCCCATCCCGACCCCGGACCCTGTTCCGAGTCCGATTCGGCCTTCTCCGCATCCGCGCCGGTCGTCGGCCGCGAGGCGAGCAGCGACGACGGCGCCTCCGGGTGCAGCATAGTGAGGATCAATGACCAGCCAGCCTGGCCGGGGAATAGCAACGGGATGCGCGTGACGTGGAGCGTGTTCGCGCCGCAGAACCCACCGGCCAGGCCCCGGCCCTCAACCACGGGACCCTGCGGGGGAGGCTTTGCGAGGCGCCACCACTGCGAGCGAGGTTGAAGTCAGTGACGGTAGAGTAACATCACATATGAGAATGGAAAGGAAGTTTAGCCACTAAGCAAGCATCTTGGGAGTCTCAAAAGAGTAGCGGTGTAAATACGGTACTCCTCTCACCGGACACTGGCCCGGGAACATGTGACTCCCAAGATAAGCCGAAGAGTAGGTAGGTACTTTGTGCAAAGCAAGAAACAACGTGCTCCATGAACTATTATACTCTATACTCACCGGAAAAGCGTCCTGTCGCTGGAACCAGATGCCTAGGTACTCGCGCGTGCGCATGGCGTGGAAGGGATCCATCTTGTTATTGATCTCGCTCGCCTGCGAGATCAGGCCGCCGAGTCCCACCACCGTCGCCCCGAACGAGAGCCAGCTTACCGCCAGTCCCGAGGCATCCATGGTAAATTCGTCCCGTCTTGCCGTCTAGTGTGGCGGAGTGAGTCATAGGTTGTTATGGAAGTGATGTGATGTGTCTCCCAACTGGATAACCTCGCGTTTTCGGTGCTGCTCGTGTGTGCTTCTCTAGGTAATGAAGCATACGAAGTCGATAAGTTAAATCCTGGTATGCAGACGTGTTGATGGACCACCTAGATGATCACACACATTATTTTAGACGAGGAGGGGAGGTAGAGCCCAGTCGGTACAGCCCCCTGTCTCATGCTGCAGAACCATGCAGTAGTCCAAACGTCAGGAGCGAGGGAGCCAGACACACCAGGTACCTCGTAGCCGCCGACCTTCAGCTCCCATAGCACCTGCCCGGGGTCGTTCGCGCTGACCGAGTTACTGAAGCGCCGAGATCGCATCAGAAACACAGATGATCGAATCCTGCACGAATGACATTCGGTATACCATTTTTATGAGAACTCACCAGTACAAGTCCCGCGACCAAACACCTAGGATCAGAATGAAACATGAGTACCTTACCCAGACCTGACGGCATTCAAAGCTCTGAGTTGAGTTTTGCTCGAACTCACGATTCGGTGCCGTGGTACCGTAGCCAACGGACCCCGGCCGGTTGAGAGCGCCCGGCCCGCCGCATTCAAACGGACGGCGTCGGTCGCCAGGACCCTTCTTCGGCTGACTCAAATCACAAAACCCGTCCTCCAGCTTTTGACTGCCAAGTTATGGCACACTTATAGACTGGGAGACGGGCTTCCTGCAGGTTGGGTTGCTGCCCGGGCGCTGCTACTATAAACTTCCAACGACCATGGAGTCGGGCCTCTGGATCCGGCCAACCAATCCGGGGCCTCAAGCACGGAGTCGCATATAATCAATCCATGGAGGTTGTCGTTCGAAATCATCTCGCTCCTTCCGGGCCAAATTACCTCGAGTCTTGCAAGTCCATACGATAGACGAGACGAGACGGACAAGACGGCGCGCTTCTTGCAAGGTCCAGGCCGTTCGGACCCCCGAGCTACGGCAATAAACTCGCGCCTGACTCCCTCTGTAGAGCGCCGGAGGTCGGGACGGAGGACAAGTGAGCCCCGCCGGCTTGAGCTCCGGCGCCAGATGAATCGCAGCAGGCTGTGGTCGGATGGATTCTTGGCGTTTATTCTTCCTTTCTTTTCTTGTTGCAGGTGGCGCGTCAGCTTTCTGAATGTCGTGTCATCGACAATAATTCGGCAGCCGAGGCAGTATTGGTTCGGTACGTTAGAGGCTAGACGGTGGTGCTCATAGAGCCAGGAGTAATTTGTAAGGGGTTCCATTCGTATATGAAGTCCACAGGAGCACGATGGGATCCCGGCCGGGATAGAAATTTCTTCCGTATATCCACAACGCATTCACTTACTCCCGTCCCGTCACTCATCAGACCCGCCGTCCCCCGAACCCAGCCGCGAGCCTCACCGGGCCCATCTCCGGCCCCGAGCGCCGCGGCGCCTGCGCCTCGAACGCGTCCACGAGCAGCGCACCATCCGGGCGTACGTCCACGACGCCCCACCTCTGCTCTCTGTTTCTCCTCCTCCTCGTCCCGCTGGTCAGCGGCAGCCCTCCCCGGGATCCGTGTTGTTGTTGTTGTTGCAGTTGTTGTGGCGCCGGCGCCCCGAGCTCGTCCAACAGGACCTCGACGACCCACGCGTACCGGATTGTCGTCGGTGTAGTGACGACCTCCTCGTCGCCCTCGCCCTCGCCAATGCCACCCCCCAGCGCGGCGGCGGCATCGGCCCGGCCCCGCGGCACCCGCGTGCACAGCAGGTGCAGGTCGGGGAACTGCGCAAACGTCGCCCCGTAGGCCGGCTTGTTGCGGCGGCTGAGCGCCGCGGCCGCGGGCCCGTAGCCGTAGGGTCCCTCGTAGCCGGCCGGACCGGCGGGAGGGTTGAAGATGGAGCGCAGCGTCGGGTCCAGCGGCGGCGGCGGCGGCTGGGCACTGGTGGTTGTGGTGGTGTGGGCAGTATTATTGTCAGCTGAAGACGGTGACGACGACGACGTGGAGTTCAGTAGCATGATCAGCGGCCCGCCCTTGCCGCTGCCGCCGGTGCCGCGACGGGCCAGGCCGCGCAGGGCCGAGGAGAGCAGCTGCAAGGTGGTGTGGGCAGCGGGCTTGGTGCTGCGGGCGAACAGTGCCGTCAGCAGGGCTGAGAAGTGCGTCACGAGGACCACCTCGGGGAGGAGGCTCTCGGGCTCCTCCGCGTTAGGGGCGCGATTGGAGCGCGAGGGAGGAGGAAGATGAGGATCCGTTGCGGGAGCGCGGGAGGCTGAGGAAGCTGGTGGTGCTGCTGGTGGTAGTGGTGACAGGGGTGGCGGTGATTGGGGTACCACGGCTGCTGCTGGCTGGGGTATGGACGACATGGGAGACGAGAGCGCTGCTTCTGCTGCCGGCTCAGCCGGAGGCTTCGACTCGGGCTCGGAGGGCGGAGGCGAGGACAGCGGCGAGGAGGAGGACAGCGGCTCGCCCTCGTCTTCGCTGTCGAGGACCACCCCGGCTCGCCCCTGTTTCGAGGGCCGCAGCGGCGGCAGCTCCGTCACCGGCGCCCGTGTCGACGGCATAGATCTCTGGGAGGACGCCGGCGGCGAGTCCGGCTTCAGAGCTGGCACACTCGGGTCTGCGTTCATCTCGTCCCGGCCATCCTCAGCTGAAGAACGAGATGGAGGAGGAGGAGGATGATGATGATGACGAAGAGGGGAGGCTTGCATCCCCTCTCTGCCGCCCTCGGCGCCTGGCTCATCAGGGGGTTCGTCCGCCTGGGGATCCGCCTGAGCCTGCACCTCGAGTTCGCTGAGCACTTCCCACAGGCCCTCGATTTCGAAGACGCGGGACACGGCGATCTGCTCGAGGCAGCGCCTGACCTCGGCGCCGGCGTCGGGGTGGTCCCTTCGCCCCAGCTTGGCACGCACCTGCTCGCGGACGACGTCGCGCAGCGCCGGCAGGACGGCCGTCGGCGCCAGCGTGGTGATGATGGCGGCCCTCGGACGCACCGGGACCCTCGTCGTGGCCGGAGGAGTCGTCGTGCCGTCTCCTCCGGTGCCGTCAAAGACGAGCGCGTGGGCAATGGTCTGGAAACCCAGCTGGTAGACTCTGTCAGCATATCGCTCCAAGGGGATATTCTGCCTTGGATGTACGAAATGCGCCCTGCTTCTCCGACATGCGCGGCTGATTAATGGTAATATCCCGAGGGGGCTCTCACAAAGCATACCTACAGAGCAGAGCGGTTCTAACACACGAATGGCATCTTACCCAACCACGACCCGGCCCATCCGGCACATAAGGTCTCTCCTCGAGAGAACAACCGGTACTCCGTAGCGCCGCGAAAGGAGACTGACCACCGCCGCCGCCCTCAAGGCAGAAAAGAGAAAGAAAGAAAAAACCCAAATCGAAACTCACCAGCAGGCCAAAGTCGGCCTCCTCGGCACTGACCCCGACGACGGCGCCCCTCTCGAAGCCGCCCAGCAGCAGCGTCTGGCGGTCGATCTCCGCGCACCCCGTGGCCAGGACTCGGAGGGGCGACCCATTAGCAGCAGCAGCAGCACCGCGCGGCGTGGTCGTCGTAGTCGTCGTCGTCGCCCTCCGGCGGCGCTCCGTCTCCAGCCGGAACAGCGTGTCGCCGGCCACGGGCTCGACCATCGGCATCGGCGGCGGCCGAGGGGGGATATGTTGTTGTTGCCGCTGCGAGCCGGAGCCGCCGCCGCCGCCGCCGCCGCCGCCGCCGCCGCCGCCACCGGCCGCCTGTGTTGTCGATGATGACGGTGAGAGGAGCGGCGGCAGCAGCTGGTCTCGTGCGGCGGCGGCTGTGGTAGGAGGGGCGGCGGTTGCAGCAGCATCGACGGGGTTCATCATATCGACATGGCCTGCCTGCGGCCTGCCTGACCGATCCAAACAGGCCAGTGGCGCCTTGCAAGGTACCTAACTACCCCCGAGTCACACCATGGATGCCGCGGCTGCTTCGTTCTTGGGAGAGATCAACCCGAGGCGAGGTAGCGGTAGGCGTATGTAAGAGATAGTATGTATCCGAGGCTGGTGAAGGGGCCGGCGACATCTGAGCTGTCACTGTACCGGTAGGTAAGGTAAGTTGTGTCTACCTCAGGTTGCGCGCCAGTGAGAAAATGGGTCAGTCCAAGCCCAGGAACCAGCACTCTCCCTTCTCGCCGCAAGATCTCATCTGCTCAGTGGCTTCAGATGAATTCCTCAAAGGACGCAATCGCCCCGTCCCAGCCCAGCCGTCAGTGATGTCTTGGCAAATGAAGAGTGAGGGAGGAACTAGTAGAGCTTGAGAATAACAGACTAGGAGCCTCCTAGGTCGGTTTATTAAAGTGGAGACTCACAAGTATCGCGAACATCAGCACTGGCGCATCGGAATTCCACATGTCACTTAGCCCACAGAAGCGCCCAAGAGATGGGTGTACTCTGGAAACTATTTCCATAATTGATGGCGCAGTCATTAAGTCTGCCTAGGTGTGTATCTAACCTAGCCCGAGCTCCGAAGCGGCGCATAACAACAAACACTGCCAGCCAGCCAGCCAGCCCAGCCAGCTCACACATACTCTGAAGTGAGCCAGCCTTATCTGGGTGATCCTCCGCCGCCGCCCATGATTGCTACATACTCATACAGTACGGAAGAAGGCCTATCCAGGCAAAACAATGGGAGAAACACTAGTGAATGAGCGTCGCGGGAAAAGTGACTTCACCTTCCCTCGCGTGGCCGTCCCTCAGGACCGTGTTCTCCTCCGAGCACGTCACCCCTGTGCTCCCTGAAATGCTTTCAGGATATATCATCTCGCAGACGGCTCCAACCTGTCAGTCGCGGGTGGTATTGTAGCGTTGCAAACAAAATCAGCTGCTGTAAACCCTCTGCGTAGGAGTAGAACTCCAGTCTATACACTCAAGCGTGTTTCAGTGGGCCCTCGACGACCGCAAAATAAGCGATACAGACATGGCACTGTTCACACCACCTCAAACGGCAGCTCCCGGTGCTGGCGCGGGCGCATATTCCTTCGCCGGCGGTGCTGGAGGCTGGCGTCGTCCCCCCTTCAGGCTCTTGACACGAGACATGAAGCCGCCGCCCTGCTTTGGCGTAGCCTCCGACTCTAGAGTGGCGTCCGCCGTCGATCGGCGCTCGAGGCTGGGTCCAGGGGGGCTCATGGGTGACATGACGTTGCTGTCCTTCCGCTTGACCGTGATCTGCTCGCCGCCCTTGTCAAACTCGTTGAAGAAGGGGTTCCTCTCACTAGCGCTGGCCCCGGTCTGCATGGCGCTGGTGGGGCTGTAATACGCGTCGGGGCTAGTCACGCGATCACCATACTGGCGTGGCTCGCGAGGAGCTCTCTTGATGCTTCGGAATCTCTGCACCACCGACTTCTTTCGGCCGATCCCCTCGACGGCTTCCTGGGCCGTCTCGGCTTGATGACGGGCGATATCGGTGGCGGCGGCTGGGGCACCCTCCAGGAATGTCGAAGTACCCAGTCCCTGCGACTCCTCGCCGTGCTCAAACACCTCGCGCTGCTTCGGGTCCCACAGGGCAATTTCGGCCCTGTTGGATCGGTCCTTCTTAAGTCCCTCCCCGCCGTACATGGTAGTTGCTTCGTGAGTCTCCGTTCCCATGAACTGCATGTGGTCGGGTCGCTTATTGATGGGGCCAGAGCCGCCGAGCGAGTTGTTGGCCGAGTCCTTAGCAAAGGCCTGCATGGGTGCACGGCGACTGCCCTTACGGTTCCGATGCGGGTTGCAGGCATCAAATGGACCGTCATGGTGGAACACTGGACAGGCCAGGGTCAGCAGGGCGTCAAGCCGTGGGCAGCAGAGCAGGCGACTCACATCCAGTTCCGTAAATGCTAGTGGCATCCAGTTGGTCGATGATGTCGATCTTGCGAGGGCGAGGTTTGCCATCGCGGTGGCGTCTGTCCCGGTCTCGCTGTCTCCTCTTCTCCTCCTCGGTCTGGGGCTTGTCCATGACAGAAGACTCGCTGTTGCGGCGCGGGCGTCGCTCGGTCCGTCTCTGGGGAGAGCCGGGAAGCGGCTTGTCCCCGTTCATTCCAGCCTGCATTCTGCGAGCTTTCTGGGCCTCTTCCTGCGAGCGGCTCAGTCTGTGAGATCCGAGAGGTGGTGCACAGCCTCCTCGCGGGGGTTGGTTCTCGCCTCGACCCGGACCACCGCCAGTGGTAGTTCGACTCATGAAAGGTCGGCCTTGGTCGGGGCGTGCTTTAAGTTCGGTCGGGGGTTGAGGCTTCCTCGGGCCTGTGTCATCAATGATGAGGTTGTCCTGCAAGGGAGGAAGTATCAGCGGCGACTGCTTTTTGTGGCAACAGCAACATCTCCCTGTGGTAACAATAATTGCTCCCTGAGGTAACGGCGACAGCAGTTGCTTGCAGTGCATCCTAGCCGTCAAAGGCAAAAGATGATAGAGTTCAAACTGAGGTGTGACTTACAAAAAGCTCTTCGGCCGTAGGCGACCGCCGGTTCTTGGTGGTCGACGACATGTTCTGGGGCGATGTGAGAGGTTGCTGGGCAGGCGCGTGGGAAGATGGTTCGAGGAAAGGGTTTCTCGAGCTGGGTCGCTGGGGAAGAGGGTCGTCAAAAGGAGAACGTGGCGGCGGAGGCGAGAAACCGAGACCTGTGCTATTGGGCGACACGGCGCGGTTGCGAAAGGGGTTGTTGGAGGAGAGACTCAGTGATAAGGCACTGGCAGCGGGTCGGGCACCATTAGATTGGCCTATGCAAGAGGACGGGGGCGCGTGGCAGTGAGGGCCGACACAGTTAGCATGGAAATGGCTGATTGCAGGCAGAGGGAAATGATGGCGACGATAGGCATGATGAAACCCCCAAAATGAACAAGTGAAACACGCAGATGGTCCAGGTTAAGTGGACCAGTGACGGTAGCGGGCAATGCTCGTCACCCACCCACCCGCGAAAAGCCCCAGCCAGTCCCAAGCATGGCGGCTGGGCGGGACTGGCACTGACAGGGACACAGGATGCGCGCCTGTCACCGTTTGTCACCGCCTGTCACCGCCATGTCGGGCCTGGCCGTTCTGACCTGTCATGGCCGAGCATTGGCCTGTATCCACTGCAGCAGCAGCCCCCCTTCCCCAACCAAGAAGAGAGGGAAAAAGCCTAAAAAACAAGACATAAAAAGGTGATAACCTGGACAATACAAGGTATAACATACCCAATAAGAAGGAGAGGGGAAGCGGGAGGCGAACAAGACAAGAAACAAGAAACAAGCATACAGACAACAAGAAGCAGCAGCAAGGGCGAAAATGCGCAACAAAAACCGGGAAGTCGGGGACTGTGAAGGAGGTGGAAGGGCTACGGCGGCATGCTTACCGGGAATAGTGGTCCCCAGACCCAGGAGATCCCCCGACTGTTCGGACGACATTGTCCTCTCTTTTCCTGTTTTTGCGTTTGCTTGCGTTGCGTGTGTACGCGGCTGTCTGTTTCTCTTTTGGGCCTGTCCTGCCCAACCTAAGATAAAACCACTCGACCGAGTCTGCCTCCCACGGCTGGCTGTCTGTTTTCTTGTCTGTCCGTCTGACTGCTTGCCTGCCTGTCTGTCCGCCTGTCCGCCTATGCGTCTGTCCGTCTGTCGAGGAGATAGGTAGGTACCGACCGAGTCCGTAAAAGAAAGAAAAAAAAACCTGGTTGCGGCTGTGACGGTAATCGGGTGTGTAGCGGTTTAACTGCTGTTACTCTCGGGTCGCATCGCAAAAGAGGCTGGCGATCGGCGGGGGGTGGATTGGTGGAGGTGATCGGGCCTGGAAATTTATTGAGCTCTGGGACCGATGGGGTGGCGAAGCCGATGACGTCCGAGGTACGATGCAGTGTGCGCTGCAGTGCCAGTGACCAAGTTTAATGTCTTTGCAAGGACAGATGATTTGCGATGCAGAGCGCACGGCGGTGCAGAGATGCGTTTCGGAGAATAGTATCCGGAGACTGGTCGGGTAGAGGTGTTGGGGACGCGTCGGTTGGTGGCAGCCGCAGTCGAGAGCTGACTAAATAGAATAGGAACGAGTATCGCGTGTGAATGGCGTGTGAATGATTTGGCTGCAGCGGTGTGCGCGGATCGGACGCATGAGTAGACTGGGACCAGAGGGTGCGGTTGAACTAGCTGGATCGAACAGAGGGTCGAAGGTGTGAGGTCGAAGGTGTGTAGATCGAAGACGAGGGTACGAGAATGGCTGAGTAGTAGGTAGGCAAAAAAAAAAAAAAAAGAGTGAATTTGTGAGCGGGAGAGTGACTGTCCGGAACGAGTGGATGGGCCGAGGCGAAGACGGACCACGGACACCTTTTTTCCCTGTGTTATTTAATATCGTTGTAGGTTGCTGGCGAGGTCTGGAAGGGATAGGAAGACTAGAGCAGCACAGGCCTTGCTACCAGAAAAAGGCAGGCAATGAATTGTCTTTGTTGTGTCCAGGTACCAGGTAGGAAGCTGGCGTATTAGGTGGAATTAGGTTACCTCTCAGTCGGTTGGTTCATAACAGAGGCGTAAAGAGGCACCATTTAGTTTCTGCCACTTCTTATTCTTCTTTCTTGTCTTCTTCCCGCTTTCCTATCCCAGCAGCGGAAGATTTCCTCTTGCTTGGTAAGACGGATTCTGCTTTCGTTACTCCGTATGCCTCTCTCTCTCTCTCTCTCTCTCTCTCTCTCTCTCTCTCTCTCCTCTCTCTCTCTCTCTCTCTCTCTCTCTCTCTTTGGACCCCTTCTTCTCTGTTTCCATCGCCTGCCCACTCGGAACCCTCGGACTGCAGCGTCGCTGATGGATGACGCTCGCCGGACACACCGTGGAGCGACCCCTATTTCCTACCTTACTTCAATGCCCGTGCTAGAGCCTAGTGGAAGTTACAGGCTACCGGCGTCAGCTCCCTTCGGAAGCACAGTAGCACTATCAACCGTAAGGGGACGCAGAGAGCGTTGTTTATCATTGTAATGTTTGTACTTTGGACGAACTAGATTCAGTCTAGATCGCTCCGCTCCGGGAGGGTCTGTGATGGAGATGGGGGGTTTGGGTCACTTGACAGTGCCGAGGCCAAGGCAAAGGCATCCGGCATCGCCTACCGCTCTCGTACCTACGAAATATACATCATGACCGCAAGGCCTGACAGTCTCTGCTACGAAGCCACATCTCATGGCACATTGGACATTGGATCATTGAAATACAGTGGGTGATTACACCAACCCGAGCCCGCGGATGTGGCATCGTACAGCAGAAGAGGTCCAAGTACTCCGTACAAAGGGGTGAACTCTTACGGCAAGCAACTTATTCTCCACGCTGTTCTGGACCGCCGACGGACGATCGCCGACGGAGAAGACCCCGCAGGGGCAGGCCGTCGGATTGGCTGCCCAGCTGCCCAGTGTCCGCCTCCCGCCGGGCTCGCTGCCGTCTTCGGCTTCTCAGCTGGCCTGGGGAACCCCATGCCTAGGGGAGGAAACGGAGGCGAGCTGGATCCGGGGTATCATCTCAGCTGCTACTCTAATTCGTATCTATCTTTCGAAAGCGCATTCCGCCATTCCACATTCCAGCCTTTCCCGAATGCACCACCACCGCTTCCCGTTTCCGTTGGGTGCGATGGACTGCTAGTGCGGTAGTTTCCGTGGTAGGCTGCCTGCTGCCGGGAATGGCGCTAATCGCGTCGCCGACTTGGCCCTTCTCGACCGGGAAAAGCCCTGCAACACGAGCTCGGGAGGGGGCCCTTCTGCCCCGAGTTCTGCCCACTGGGCTGGCTCGTGCTGCCCGTGGTCAATTTTACACAAAAGTGACAACACGAGGGCCCCCTATTATTGTCAACCAGGCACGACAGGCTGATCGAATTCGGACAAGTCCCCTTTTCCTGTCTGCCGTGGCCCGCTGCCTCCTGCCATTGGTCATCTTACTACTGGCGGGCCTTGGCGATCTATCCAAAGGTCATGCGGCCAATCTCGTTATGACTCGCGCAGAATGCCGTCGATACCAGAGCACCGCAGTACAGGATGAACATGCATTCTGAGAGAGCCAAGGCTGTATCTACGTACCTGTAGTTCGTCTATGCGTTGCCGGTCACAATGTACGACACATCTATGCACGGGACTTCATCATATCGCAGCCGCCAGCACGGCCCCTTGTTCTAGCCGCCGCCGCCGCCGCCGCCGCCGCCGATGCTTTGACGCCAACATGAGCAGCAGTCTCGATGGGAGAAATAGCACAAAGTACCGTGGTAAAAGTCATATCCCATAGATTTCCCAAGCATGTACACGAGCTCAGCAAGCAGGCAGGCAAGCAACCTATGCCTTTCTCTCCGTCCCCAGACTTCGAGGCCATTTTTCCCCAAGAGCATCAGCACCACGAGCACATACTCCCCACGTTCCACTCATAGGTACACACACAACACACAACCCCCGTCGTACAAGCCTCCAAGCCCCCAAACCCCCGAGACCAAGATACCCACCTACACTACTACACCTACAGCTTGCTGGCGGGCGCCGCGGCGCCGAGCTTGGTGATCTCGTCGTACAGCAGCGAGGTGAGGAAGTCGGCGTAGTCCTCGCCCGTGACCTGGCCGGCGAAGTACTGGCTGGCGAGCTGGTAGCGGTGGCCCGCCGGCGCCGCCGCCGCCAGCTGCTCCGTCTGCTCCTTGAGCAGCCGCAGCGCGTACTGCTTGTCGACGCGCCGGCCCTCGGCCGTCGTCACCCCGTGCCGCACCCACTGCCACAGCTGGCTGCGCGACACCTCGGCCGTCGCCGCGTCCTCCCTGTGGTTTCGCCCGTGTCAGTGCATGTCATCAGGAAGATTGGCTTCGGGGAAAGGGCGATGGTCCCGTGGGAGGGGAGGGGGAGGGGATTTGCAGGCAGAGTGTTCTAGCCGGAATAACAAGGAAAAGGAGAAGAAAGAGAAAGAGGAGGAAGACAAGACCCAACCAATCAACGGGAAAAAGGGGGTTGCACCTACATCAGGTAGTTGATGGGCACGCAGCCGACGCCGCGCGTCCAGGCCTCCATGTAGCCGAGGCCGATGTTGAGGTTCTTGCGGATGCCCTCCTCGGTGACGCGGCCGGGCACGTTCATGTTGAGCAGGTCGCGCTGGCCGATGCGCACGTCCTCGCGCCGCACGAACATCTGGTTCGGCGTCGGCATGTGCTTGTTGAAGATCTCGGTCGCGATGGCCGCGAGCGCCGGGTGCGCCACCCACGTCCTGGTTTCAATTGGTAAGAAAATGAATGATCCACGACAAGTCTGGCCTCCAAGCCAGGTGTGCACGTCCCGTTGTCTGTCTGTCGGGTGAAGGAAAGGGAAAAGGGAATGGGAAAGGGAACAGGGCTTCACTCACCCGTCGTGGCCCGCGCGCACCTCGCGCAGCTTGTCAGCTCGCACGCCCTCCATGGCCTTGTCGTTGGCCGCCTTGTCGTCCTTGATGGGGATCTGGGCCGCCATGCCGCCCATGGCGTGGACGCCGCGCTTATGGCAGGTCTGGATGAGGAGTTTGACCTGTGTTCGCAGCGGGAAAGAGGAAGAAGAGGCGATACGTCAGCACACGCTCGAGTCTCTCACACAGGTCTCTTTGCTGCTCTCGAAGCAGTAGGGAGAGGGAAGAAAGGTACGCCATCTGGAACTCGCAGCCCCGCAATAGAGGGGCAGAAAGAGAGAGAGAGACTCACATAGGCGTCCATGAAGGGCACGGTCATGGTGACGGCGCTGCGGTCGGGCAGCACGAACTGGCTGTTGTTGCGGAACTTCTTGATGGTGCTGAAGATGTAGTCCCAGCGGCCGCAGTTGAGGCCGGCCGAGTGGTCGCGCAGCTCGTAGATGATCTCGTCCATCTCGAAGGCGGCGAGGATGGTCTCGATGAGGACGGTGGCGCGGACGGTGCCGCGCGGCAGGCCGACGCAGTCCTGCGCCAGGTTGAACACGTCGTTCCACAGGCGCGCCTCGCGGTGGCCCTCCATCTTGGGCAGGTAGAAGTAAGGGCCGCGGCCGCGGTCGCGGTACTCGCGCGCGTTGTGGAAGAAGTAGAGGCCGAAGTCGAAGAGCGAGCCCGAGAGCGGCTCCCCGTCGACGGTGACGTGCTTCTCGTCCAGGTGCCAGCCGCGCGGGCGCACGATCAGCGTCGGCAGGGCGCGGTCCTTGCGCAGGCGGTACTGCTTGCCGCCCTGGGCGAAGTCGACCTGGCCCCGGATGGCGTCGTACAGGTTGACCTGGCCGTTGAGCATGTTGTCCCAGGTGGGCGCGCTCGAGTCCTCAAAGTCGGCCATGTAGGTCCACACGTCGGCGTTGAGCGCGTTGACGACCATCTTGCGGTCCGTCGGGCCCGTGATCTCGACGCGCCGGTCCACCAGCCCCGGCGCCGGCGCCGCGCCCCGCCACGTCGCGTTCTCGCGCACGTGCCGCGTCTCGGGCAGGAAGTCGGGCAGCGCGCCGCCGTCCAGCTCGGCCTGCCGCAGCACCCGCCGCTCCAGCAGCGCCTTGCGCGTCCCGTTGAACGACCGGTGCAGCAGCGCCAGGAAGGCGAGCGCCGCCGGCGTCAGGATCTTCTTGTGCTCCGGCCCCACGGACCCGGACACGCTGACGCCCTGCAGGATCGCGTCGGTCGACGACATGGTGGCAGGTGCTTCTTCCGTCCGGAACGAGCAGGTAGATAGGTGCGTGAGAGGCGGGTGTTGTCTGTCTATGTACTCTCTGTCCGAGATGCCCAGGTATGCGATATCCTGGGTGCGTAGCGTATGTGGGATATGGAATGTAGTATGCGGTGTGTGGTGTGTGTGTTGTGTCTGTGTGTAGGTATGCGAGTGTGCTGGCGACTCGAGAGCTACGAGGCGCGTGTAAGAGGCAGGGAGAGAAGCCGAACAGAGTTGCCGAGGATATGTCGTTTGGCCAGCTTCGACGGGTATATCACGGAGCACCAGTACTCAAAGGAAAAAAGTCAGGAATGCAGAAGGAGCCGAGCAAGAGCAGGAGGGAGGGAGAGGGGGTACAAGACATCTATATACCTGAGCCTCACTTCGGCCAGGTACCACAGCTTTGGTTATCGAAGATGCCAACGCTCCAAGCTCGGCTTCTGGGCCTAGCTCCAAAGGCAGCTTCACTCGCCGTGCCAATGCAGAGCTACGAGCCTGCCTTAGCTCCTACTTTTACTACGTGCGACTGACACAGCGGGGGGAGGGGGGAGCGGCGAGGTCGGCGCTCTGGCGGGGAGTGGATGTGATTGGCACAGACATGTGGAATGGCTACCGGTACTGCCCGGCCGCGACCAGGATCCCTACGGGGCATGCCGTCAACGACGGGCAGAAGGAAAGTCGGTCGGAAGGAAGAGTTATGACTGAGCAGCAGCTCCTGGTGGGTGGTTGTGGTGGTGCAGCTGCAAACTGCACGAGTAGTAGCCGATATGAAGCGAGGCATGATGTAGGACACCTGCCGGTAGGTACGGTACTTGGCAGGAAGTTGATATGAGAGAGGCGCTTGTGAAAGTGTGGGGAAACGGCTCTGCTGGGACGTCAACTCCCAAAACGCTACTTGGGAAATATCCAGTCCTTTCCACTCCTTTTCGCCCAGCTCAAGCAAGGCTGGACGATGCTCTGTTCGACTCGTGAACTAAAGCCGATGAGCAAGAGCCTAAAGCCATTCACCCCGTAGGTACCTACTTAGCAAGTAAAGGAGGCATTTGGAATGCTGGTACGAAGAGGTCAACCGAGCTCCGAGTTTAGCATTTGATGTCTCTCGGCAGCTCTCTCACATGTAAAAAGTCGAGTGGGGCCCGGACATGCAGCATCATGATCCTGGTTCTGGGCTTCTTGTCAGCACCGATTTCCCCAGATCCCCTATTATTGCAACATGTAATGCTACTGTACGTGCGAACTATTTGCATAGGTGTATCGAGCTGGGCAAGGGGTCGGTGGCCGAGGTGTGAGTTGGAAACCTGACGAAGGCGGGGTTCTGACTTGCTGCGATATCATGACGGCATCTGATCTCTCACAACTCCTCATCGAGCTGTTACCTACTTCCTACCTGCGGTACTGACTAGGTAAGTAAGTACAGTAGTAACTTATCCAAGTAACAGTACGCAGATACAAACCCCTCTTTGCCCCTTGGTCCAAGGAGCACTTCCATCCATCCTCCTGCGGCGCTGGTCGGGCCTCACTCGGGATCCCTGCCGTTCAGACCGACGCAGGAGAGAAAAGGAACGAGAGCTTCTGATGGGCCGTTGTTAGAGCCGCAATCAATTATCACCTACGGTGTAGGTACCTAATCGCGGCGACAGATAGGCAAGGTCGGGTAAGGTCGGCGGCATGGATATACGTAGTAGGTAGATGTTGTGGTGATGCCTGACCGCAAGAGAATTCCCCAGAGCACTGCACCGACAATTGCGGTGGAGCGGAACCACTCGGCTGCTCGGTAGCAGGCCGCCAGGCCGGTGTGGGCCGCCCCCCCCGGTTGAGCCGAGGTCGGACGGAGGGCGGAGCTGCTGCGCGGCCGAAGCGGCTTGTGTGCCGAACCGTTGCCAGTATCTTTCAGACCCAGCATTATGTCCGCTGCCAACCAACCGACCTATCATGGTGATACTTCTATCCCAGAGACATATGCGCATGTTCATTATATCGTTGGTAAACAGCTGTCCGATCACGGAAGAACGTCTATAGTACTACCAGAGAGAGAGAGAGAGAAGATACGAGGCTCCTCCGATTTGGGACGCCGAGCTCCCGACGCTGCACCGAACAACGCCCGTCGTCTTGTCTCGTGTAGAACCTTCAAATTTTACTGTTTTGACCCGTGTCTAATACATACAATCTGCTAATGCTAATGGTAATCATGTTCCATCTTGTACACGGGTGATGAGCCTGCGGCCTCTCGCGCGGGGAGACGACCAAGCTGCCTACCGGCAGTCCATCACTTCAGGTGGTGGCGGCAGGTCTGGTCCCTCTCCGAGAGCTGCACCTCCACGTATTCTATCTCGTTCCGCACAAAGTCCACCACGGGCTCGACGACCTGGTGCAACTAGCTCTTGTGGTAGGGACTGGGCCCGATCATGAGCTCCGGCTTGACGAGCTCGTCGAACTCCTCCGAGCTGAGTGCCTTGAGCTCCATCGCGCTCTCCTTCAGCGTCAGGCCCTTCTTGTGCGCGTTCTTGGCCACCTTGGACGCCATGTCGTAGCCGATCTTGGGGTTGAGGCAGGTGACCAGCATCAGACTGGCGGTTGCTACGGTTAGCATGTTGACCTAGCGTCGGTGCTGCATGGAAAACTCACGACTCCTTCATGATGCTGGAGATCTTCTCCTCGTTGGCCTGGAGGCCCTCGACCAGGTTCTTCTCGAAGGACCGCATGCCGTCCGACAGCAAGCGGATGCTGTGCAGCAGGTTGCGGATCACCAGGGGCTTGTAGACATTCAGCTCAAACTGGCCGTTCATGCCACCAATCGTCGTAGCAACGTGGTTGCCCATGACTTGGGCGCAGACCATCGTCAGCGCCTCGCACTGCGTCGGGTTGACCTTGCCGGGCATGATGCTGGAGCCGGGCTCGTTCTCTGGCAGGTTGAGCTCCCCGAGACCACAGCGGGGGCCACTGCCGAGGTACCGGATGTCTTGGGCGATCTTGTTGAGCGACGTGGCGAGGGTGTTGAGCGAGCCGGAAGCCTGGACGATGGCATCGTGCGCGGCCAGCGACTCAAACTTGTTGGGGGCCGTCTGGAACTTGGTGCCCGTCATCCGGCTGACCTCTTCGGCAATGGCCTCGGCGAAACCCTCAAAGGTGTTGATGCCGGTGCCCACGGCGGTGCCGCCCTGCGCCAGGAGCCTCAGATCCGGAAGCGAGCTTTCCACTCGCTTGATGCCCATGTCGAGCTGAGCCACGTAACCCGAGAACTCCTGAGCCAGGGTCAAGGGAGTTGCATCCTGGAGATGCGTCCGGCCGATCTTGATGATCTTCTTGGACTCGAAGAGGTCGACCTTCTTCTGCAGGGCGTCTCGCAGGCTCTGCAGGGACGGCAGCAGAGAGCCCTCCACCTCGAGAACAGCGGCGATGTGCATGACGGTCGGGAAGGTGTCGTTGGAGGAAGCCGACCGGTTGACGTGGTCGTTGGGGTGGACGGGCTTCTTGCTGCCCATGGTGCCGCCTAGAATCTCAATGGCTCGGTTCGAGATGACCTCGTTGGCGTTCATGTTGGACTGGGTGCCCGAGCCCGTTTGCCAGACGACGAGGGGGAAGTGGTCGAGCAGCTTAAGGTCGGCCACCTCGGCGGCGGCCTGCTGGATGGCCTTGCCGACCTTCTCGTCTGTACAGCGGCCACAATGGTAAGCAATCTCGTATCCCGTCGAAACTACAACGCGGGCCATGGCAGGGTGGCCATGAGCAGGGACGTCTCGTACCGAGCCCGTATTGCATATTGACCGTGGCGGCGGCACCCTTCAGAATGCCAAAGGCTTTGACGATGGGCGGCGGCATGCGGTCTTGGGGTTGATTGATGCGGAAGTTCTCGAGCGAGCGCTCCGTCTGGGCGCCCCAATACTTGTCGGCAGGCACCTGGATCTCGCCGAAGGCGTCGCTCTCGGTCCTCATGTTGGCCGCCATTCTGGTCGAGGATGCGTGGAAGCTCCTGTGGAACTGACGATTATAGGACAATTGCCTGCTGCTAATGATACTGCTGCTGTGGACGACGGATGAGGGAGGGGAGGAAAATCGTGAGGCGGCGCTGTTGACATATGACGATGGCGGGGGTGAAGAGCTGCATGTGCAAAGCGCTCGAGGGGTCGCCCTCGGCCCAAGCAGGCTCCTCCTGGCCGGGCCCGCCGCCGTAGCTCTTGCCGATCGAAGCATGGCTGCCGTAGGCTGGCTGTCCCTGTACTGTAAGGTATGTACTGTAGGTAGGCGTCGACTGGCGTATCGACGCAAGGGCAGAGCTTGCCAGTGAGTCGCACTGAAAGTGAAGGTGCTCGATGAGAAATACGTTCCACCTAGAGGGTGTCGCAGATTCCCCTGTGTGGTTTCGTGGTCAAGGACAGTGCAGCACGAGAAAGAACAGGAGAGAAAACGACACGAGCGAATAATTAAGCCGGCAAAGCTTCGATGCTACCATTCGACGACAGATGTCAAGACCGTCCCGACCGGGAGAGGTTCCAATTGCTATGGCCTATAGTGGGGTCAGCGGCGGGTTCTGCCCCCTGGAGTCTCGGGCCGGAACTGCCCGACAAAGCTCCATGGCTCCCCATGCCCCCAGGTTCAGCAGATCAATGGAACCTAACGTATTGAAGCCACTGAGTTCCGCTCTCTTCTCACCTGTTGAACGCGACGCGTGGTGAGGACTATCATGAGTGAGGAGGCAATGGGATGGCATCGGTCGCACAAATGCCACAATCGCCAACCAGGATTCCACCCAATTTGCCCTTGAGTAAAGGACCGAAGCTCCATCCCTTTAACCATGGCAAACCTGTTGATATCGACTTCATGTTCCAGCTAGGACATACAGAGCGCTCTTATGTCTACAAGGTCCCAATTAGTGCAAAGGTGTATGCGTTGAAAATGGTAAGAAGATATATCCTCCGTATGCTTCACATTTCCCAGACCCTCGAACTGCCCGTGACATATCTGGAAGCTACCCATACAGACCTCTTTACAGTTTAAGTTTTTTTCACCCTACCGTCTTAGGGATCAACTTGACTGCATCTGTTCAGCAGAGAGGTTATACCTGGGACGATGTCTATAACCAGGTAGAAGGCTTCAACGCGGAATGCCGGGCTTATGGACGGCTGAAAGAATTCCGAAAAGAACATTTGGCCGTGAAATGCCACGGCTACCTGATGCTCACTACATCTCGAGAAAATGGCTCTGTGACTACGGCGCCAATGACTGGTGCTTTGGCGACCCGGACGTAGTTCGGCCCGGAGGACAACCGGTTCGCTGCATTGTAAAAGATCTTTTGAGTCCTAGTGAAGATTATACCATGGAGATGGTCCCAAGAATGATTCGCAACATGGTCGAGCTTCAAAAACACAGCATCTTTCATCGCGATGTCAAGAGAAATAACTACATCGAGGGCGTCGTCATCGACTTCGACAGTTCCTGGACATCACCGCACATGGTATTTGAAATGGAAGACGAGGGCATCTTCGATGGTTGCGATGAAGATGAATACGGCAGCCCTGCACTAGACCTGGCTCGCATAGACCGCTTCGTCGACGAGTGGAACGAGATACACGGTCCGACAGTCTGGCATCGCTCGCAGAAGAATTTTCGTTGTGCGATGAAGCTAAGAAGGCCCCCGACAAGTTTTTGAAGGTAAAGTCACGTACAACCCTGGTGACTTCCCGCAGAGGGAAGCCCGGCTGATCCGAGAACGTGATCGAGCTGCGGGACGGCTCAACGGGCCTGAACAAGGGACGAAAACACGGCGCAACGGAAGGAGGCACGAGAAGCCCTGAGCATCAAGCACGGCACGACACGCCAAAGAAGTGGATGAGCCCGTGACCTCACCAACTGCGATGACACCCGATGGGGGCGAGCAGAGTGGGTTCTCCAAAAGGCACGACCCAAGGCTCGCGAAGCCTCCCCCATCATCGGGCCTGCAACGAAAGGCGAAGAAAGGGGGGGGAGGGGGGGCGGGCATCTGCTGCGAGCGACGAGGCTACTATAATGCCACCTCCCTCAGCCATGGGGCAGGGGAGGTTCAAGAGGAGGAGGAAGTCGTCTACGCGGACGACGGAAGCGAGAAAGGCGAAGACCAGGATGCGTTAGGTTGTTCGCAACCAGAGGGACGTAGAACCCGTGTGCTGTAGATATGATACCCACCTGTAGAGGGACAGAAAGGTCAGAGTCAGAGATGGCGAGTAGTTGTCTCTATGGTACCTATTGCGTACGGAGTACCCATTCACTTGATGGCCGATACTGTAGCCACAGAGTAAGCCCCCTGACTAGACCGGTCACAGGTATCTCAAGCTGCTCATCCCAGAAACCTAACTACAATATAATGTTATTCTATAGGGAGCTAGGTAGTTGACCGTCGTCGCAGGAGTGAGCCTCATGAGCTATCCCATACAGAGTGATGAAGAAGATGGCCTGGTACACACTCTTGGGCGCAGTCCCTCATTGGTCATGTCACTGCTCAACTACCGTACCTTACCAATGGTCAATAGGTATTGCTTATATCCGTCCCATTCGTCACCAGCCTCCGTCCATGGAGATCGTCTGTCTGTCTTGCTCAGACCCGAGGCCCAGAACTCCCGGTTATAAGCCCGCTGCCCTGTGCCGCCGAGGGGAGATGAGTGCGTGATCGGAAGGATCTCGTACCGCCACAACGTAAGCAGGCGGCTGCCTCGCCGCTTTCTGCGTTGGCCAACGCTCCTCACCGTCGCACGCGGCACGAAGGCGGCCGGGTACACGCGTCAAACTGCAACTAACTACCACCTATGTCAAGTACGGCATGTACCGGTTGATGACCACCGGTACCTCATCGGTGTGACTGCGTGAAAGATACCTACGAACGTACACATTACCTGACAGGCGACGGCGGAAGCACCTGGTACCCAATGACAGTAACCAGCTTCACGGCGGTGCTTATATGATATATTAACTTATGTGCCAGGAGACTCAAGGCAGCGAGGTGCTTGCGTCGATCCCCCCCACTCCCCCAGCTCGGGGTCCCGGCGCCCCTAGTTGTCCGAGGGCTGGCCCGAGGGGCTGGCCTCCCCTCTCCCCAGAAACTCGCCGAGCTCCAATGACAAGGCACGGCAAGCTGCGACGTCAGCTGTGTCTCGTCTCCGATCCAGGCCGCCAGGTCCATGACACGGACAGGCAGGGAACGGAAGGGACGGCGGGGTTTCCAATCATCACCACACAGCTTCGATGGCAGTAAGGTAGAAAAGTCTCCATTCCCCGTCCTCTTTAGCAGGGCAGACAAGCGCATCCGCCGACCGTACAGCTCACCTGGTAGTTCATCGCTTGCATCTTCATCCACCTATTCTCCGGCCTTAGTACCGAGCTCCCCGTCCTTGACGTCAGCCATCTGTCAGAGGAGGATCTGGGGCTGAGCTGTAGCTCCCGAAGCTGAGTCCTTGACGCCTCCTCGCCCCCCTTGCAAGGGGCGACACATTAAAAAGCAGTCCATCCCCGAGCCAAGCTCCCCTTCTTTCCCTCTATCAACCTCAGTGATCCTCCCGGGTGGAAATCGACGAGAAGCTGCGCAACAATTCAGACGAAGAAGAAAGACTACGGTAGTTACCGTGAAGGGTATCCAGCGATGAGATACGCAACGGCCCTCGTGGCCCTCGCGGCCACGGCCGCGTCCGCCTTCGTCCTCCCCGATGACGCCATGGTGGCCCAGATGCACCTCCACAGCGACGACGCGAAGCCGACGACCTCCTCCTCCTCCTCATCCTCGTCACCAGCTTCGTGGTTGGAGCGCCTGCAGCCGGCGCTCCACGATGCCCGCGCGGCCGCCGAGGAGATGCTGACGTCGGGGCTCGAGGCCGCGGCCACGGCGCTCGGCGTCGAGGTCGTCACCGAGGACGCGTACGCCGACTTCCTGCCGGCCGAGGCGTACCTCGCCCCCTCTTCCGTCAATGACAAGGACGCCGCCGCCGCCAGCGCCAACGGGCACGTCGGCCGGCCCGGCCACCACGACACGACCAACCTGACGGTGTACCAGGCCATCAAGGCGTCCAACTTCACGCGGCGCTTCGCCGCCGTGCTCGACGAGCACCCGGTCCTGGTGAAGAAGCTCAACGCCACGGGCAAGGACGCCGGCAACGTGACCGTCTTCGTGCCCCTCGACAAGGCCTTCGACAAGCTGCCCCACCACGGAGACGATGAGGACCACAAGCCGCCCAAGGAGATCGTCGAGAAGATCCTGGCCTACCACGTCCTCGAGTCGGCCTACCCGGCCGGCCGCGTGCTCGCCCACTCGACGCTGCCCACGGCGCTCGAGAGCCCCGCGCTCGGCGGCCGGCCGCAGCGCCTGCGCGTCAGCCTTAGCCTGTTCGGCCTGCGCCTCAACTTCTACAGCAAGGTGGTCATGGTCAATCTGGTGCGTGAAGCTCTCCTAATTCTTGCCTTCGCCCTCCTTAACCCCTTAACCCTTAAGCCAATCCCCCCCATCCTTAAATTTCCTGCGGGGCCTGAGCTGACCCGACATCCCCGTTCGTCGCAGTTCTGCAAGAACGGCGTCGCGCACGGCGTCGACAGCATCCTGGTGCCGCCGCCGCCGTCGGGCCGGCTGATCGCGCTGTTCCCGGGCCGCTTCTCGACGCTGCTGCTGGCGGTCGAGAAGACGGGCCTGCACTCGCACATGCACGACCTCCTCGCGGACGCGTCATTGTCGTCCGACAACGACAAGGACAGCAGCCGCAAGAAGAAGCACCACCACGACGACCACGACCACGACCCCCTGACGGGCCTGACGACCTTCGCGCCCACCAACCTCGCCTTCCGCCGCCTCGGCCCGGCCGCCAACGCCTTCCTCTTCAACACGGAGAAGGGGCTCGGCTACCTGCGCGCGCTGCTCAAGTACCACGTCGTGGCCAACGAGACCCTCTACACGGACGCGTACTACGGACTCCAGAAGAAGAGCCGCGACAGCGCCGACGAGCGTCGCGACCTGGTGAGCACCGGCATCGGCAACCGCCGCGGCCGCTACCACGTCGACCTGCCGACGCTGCTGCACGGCCGCCGGCTCGCCGTCGACATATCGCGCTGGCACGGCTTCGTGTCCATGGTCGTCAACGGGCGGACGCGCGTCGCGACCGCCGACGCGGTCGCGCGCGACGGCGTCGTGCACGTCGTCAACTCGGTCCTGGTGCCGGCGAGGCGACACCCGCCGCCGCCGGGCGACGGCGACGACGACGACGATGATGAATATGAGGAGAAAGTAGAGCGAGACTGGGAGCCGGAGAATGATGATGAGGAGGATGATGATGAGGCCGGGTGGATCTCGGTCGAGGACCTCATGGAGAGGCTGGCGCCGTACGTGGACGAGGGGGAGGAAGAGATGGTGAAGGGCGAGAAGAAACACGAGGAGCTGGGCGGTTCGGCGTGGGGCGAGCTGTGAGTTGAGTGAGTGAGTAACTCGACGTGGCAGTGTTGAGTGGAAGCTAAGTACCTGAAGTACCTACTTGAGTACTTGATCTAGTACGGAGTAGGTGCCTTTGAAAGGGGTGGCCAGACAGGATGGTATCACTGCCACTAAAAAAGGGATGAAAGATTTCGCCATATGGATAGTCCCAACAACTCCATAGTACACGCGTAGTTGTTGTTTTGAACTTAGCCAGTTGCCACGGTACATGCCCTCCTCGTTCAAAACTGCTTCATATGTTGACCAGGTTAGGCCTATCCGCGTCGATGACTCACGTAACTAATTGTTACTTCTGGGTCTCCTCGTTTTTCCATCTCCCCGTTTTCTCCTCCCTTCTCCTCGAATTATCCCGGCGGTCTGACACAAAGCTGCCAGTCTATCTGTCCGTCCCCATCGCCACGCAAGGAGAGGAGCATGACGAGCTACGGCACACGCTCTCGGTAAGGGACTTGGGGCCGTCCATGATCACATGGCTCTGACGGATATCAGTATCCGAGTCACGACTCAAGGGCTTCACTCTTGATGCTCAAAATGCTTACTGTCCCCAATTCTTCAGAGCGAGAGTATATTTCCCGGCATAGTCTGCAGATGTAGGGAGGGTAGCAGTTGTGGGCAGAATATGGTATGGTCCTGCCCCATCAGGGCTTCTCTGCCACAGTGTATGTGAATAACCCAGTCCCAAAGCGGCCGGCTGAGGGACTTCATATCTCCTGCCGGTGCTCACATATCGCGTGTAGTAACTTTTTGCCGTCAAAGCCGCCGCCATCATACAATGAGACGCGCGTCGAGCTAGCAGAGCAGGTACTATCGCCCAGTCGGTGGTATGAACGCCAGTCAGGTAACAAGCAATACTAGCGGTACCAACCCCTCGTCCCGGGCGCACGTTCTTGTTGCTCCTGGCGGTGCTCGATAATAGAATCGGTGATACCGAAGGCCTCAATGACATCACTCCAGGTTTGCATATCCATGGCCAAAATAGCTTGATTCTTCCGGGCATTACTCCGGGATTTGCCAGATTTTCCTTCCGAAGTCGCCACGGGTGCTGTGATCAGGTTAGGGAAGCCCGTGCCAAGAGGTCGTCAAGACTCACATAGAGAGGGTAAGCCATCGTCATCAAATTCAACCTGCACACGACCATCTCTTATCAGGAAGCTGACGTAAAACAGGTTCTCTACAGTCTGCCCGAAAGATCGCGGATTTACCACGAACTTCAGAAGGTCAATGCCGCCCGTACTCCGCAGGCCTAGTTGGGCCATCAACTTCTGGGCCTCCTCGTCACTGCTGCCTGGCCGATCCACGACGCTCTCCACCTGTCGTTGTACTTGGTCTTGGACTTTTGTCAGCCGCTCGAATATCTTGGCGCATATAGCGGTCACGTCGTTGTTTTCGGCCCGCTCTATGTCTTCGGAATTGAGGACCTGGGGACGTGTCTCTTCCAGGTTTCCGGGGCGGAAGGGAGCGCTTCGCTTCGCGATTCTCCGTGCCTTCTTCTCCACCGACAGAGGCCCGAGCAGGAAACCGGGAACAGCTGGCCGCTTGATATTGGGCAGACAGGCAAACTGACCCAAATGCGTCCAATTCAGCGCATCGCCATCGTCGCCTATATCTTCGTAGTCATCTCCGTTGCTGAGGCCGCCCCCTGCAGGTCTCCTGCGCTGCGCTTGAGTAAGCGTGAGCTCTGGCGCGTCGTCTTGGGTGATGCCGCGGCCTAGTCTCATATAGGTGATGCATTTCGACACGAAATCGTCCACGTCAAGTCCCTGGGCAATGTTGCCGGATGTCAGGCGGTTAGCCTTGCGCAATGATGCATTGGCCGTGTTGACGAGGAGCTTCGAATCAATCGTAGCCTCGGTTGTCTGCTTTACTTGGCGTGATAGTTCGTTGGCTTGGCGGAGGGTCTGGTGCAGGCCATGTGAGTTTGGTTGAAGGAACTCGTCGCCGTTCTCAGTCAGATCTCGCAGCAGGCTTCTGAAGCCTCCGCGGACCTTCCGTCTTTCCTCCAGCGATTGGTCTGGGTCGAATTCCAACTGCGCGCCGTCATCGTCATCGATGACCTGAGGCTCTCGTGTCCGGCGGCGGGCGCTCGACGGGTGGTCACTGTTGGTCAAGGTGCGCTTCCTCTTGGAGGCTGCCTCCAAAG
Organism: Xylariaceae sp. FL0804; assembly: GCA_022539325.1. Taxonomy (NCBI): domain Eukaryota; kingdom Fungi; phylum Ascomycota; class Sordariomycetes; order Xylariales; family Xylariaceae; species Xylariaceae sp. FL0804. Next base: position 1,594,516 of record JAJKLG010000006.1, on the reverse strand, counting down.
CCTTCCCCTTTCCCTTACTCCGCGCGACCTGGGCGCCGTTCTGTGATTCCGCATCGGAGGAGGAAACAGGCGTCTCCGAGCCAGGAGAAAGAGGCCGGGATGGCATGGTTTATGGTGGTTCAGTCTGTACCCAGACAAACACGACAAGCCGAGGAGCCAGGAAGATACAACAAATACGCGAGGCAAAGCTGTCCCGGACGAGAGACTCCCCTAGTAAAACGCGACTGTAAAGTTGACCGGGAGGGACGGGGCAGGAGGCGGTCGCACACGCTGCTTGTGGTCGAGAAAACCGTAAACGGGTTGCAATGAGTGAGGCGCGTTTGAGGCGCGTTTGATAACGCGAAGGGCTTAAATTGATTGCTGCACAGCTAGTAAGGTAAGGTAAGGTTGATGTCCGCCTAACTGCGATAAGATAAGCAAGAGGTGCCTCAATGGGACTTGTGGTCCAAGCTTTGGACATGACATCCCACCCACCCAACTGGAGCTCACCTCTGAGCTCGCCCCGTGAGCACTGTAGCCTTCATGATACGCGGCACATGACCCCCGGTAGCATCGCTCTTGATAACCAACCCACAATAGAACTGTTCCTCTGCTGCTTCTGTTTTTCAGGCACTTCAAGTTGCCATGGCTATGCGGTGATACCATAATGGAACCCTTTTCCTTTGGTAGTTCAGATTCCCTGGACTATCCGGTCAGCATTCGCATGTGAGTTGCTGCCTCTGGTTGCCATTCGAGCTGCCCCTGTCTAGTGGTGCTTGGAAACTGGTCAACCGAGCTGATACCATCCGACAGAATCAATCTCGAAGGTGACGAAACGCCTTACTTGCATTCCACGCTTCTGAAGAGACCGGAGCTCAGACATATTGGCTCCAATACAAGGTACATTCTCACCAACACATGTTGAGTCATCGAAATGTACTGAATAGCTTCTGCTCTAGCCAGAACTCCGATCTTTATGTGACCGTCCAGGTATGGGCTGGGTCGAAGCCTTTGACAGTTCCGGTTCAGACTTCTTATAAGGCCTTCCGAAACGAGAGAAGGTGAGCAGCAGGAGTCCAAGGCCGGAGACCGGTGCGAGGCAACAGCTGACAGCGTCCAGATGGAATGAGTGGCTTACCGTACCAATACCTTATAAGTCGCTTCCACTCAACTCGTACCTCGCCGTCACGATATGGGACCTCTCGCCCACAGGGGGCAAGCAGGCGCAGGGACACGCCATTCCCTTTGGGGGGACGACATTAGCCCTGTTTGATCAGGATAACCAGCTACAGAAGGGGCGGCAGAAATGCTCGGTGCACCGAAACAAGCAGGCTGACGGCAATGACAACACTACTACGCCCGCGAGCTTTTCCAAGACGCGGGTAGCTTCGAGAAAAGGCGAGCCTGTTGTGGTGGACAAAGAGGCCGAGGAGCTTGAGCGCTTGGATAAGCTGTTCAAGAAGCAGGAGATGAATGAGATACCCCGCGTCGAGTGGCTCGACCAGCTTGTTTTCCGCAGTGCTGAGAAGCGTGGACTGCAAGCTGCGAGGAACTCCATCAAGTCGCTTCGGCGCCAGTCAACCCTGAATCACGATGGCGAGAATGGTGGGGGTTTGAATGGCGCCGGTGCAGAGAACGACAAAGACGATCCAAGACCCGGCCCGTCCAAATTTACCTTGAATATTGAGCTTCCCCGGTTCGACTTCCATGTCGTTTTTGCAGATCACGAATATCCGCCGCCGCCGATTTCGTATTTCCAGCACCTCTCGGCATCTCAGTCAAATGTAATGACCAAGCAGGCCCCTGAAGTATCCTATGGGCCAGGAATAAACGGCCCTGAACAGAACGGCCGTATCGTCCGCATTTACGACCCCGAAGTCGGGGCGAGAGATAATCCAGCCGAAAGCAAGCACCGGCGACTCGTTCGAAGTCAACATCGACACGGGATCATGGACAAGGACTTGAGGCCAAATGCCAAAGTGCGCGATGAGCTCAATATGATAATCTCTTACTCGCCAACTCATGTCCTGTCGCCCGAGGAAAAGGATCTCGTCTGGAAATTCCGCTACCACCTGACCAAAGACAAGAGAGCCCTCACGAAGTTCGTCAAATCCGTGAATTGGCCGGACCAGAGCGAGTCGAAGCAGGCTATACAGGTGCTTGGGAAATGGACAGATATCGAAGTGGATGACGCCCTGGAGCTGCTCGGCCCGACTTTCGACAATCGGGCTGTCAGAGCTTACGCGGTCGATCGCTTGCGGAAAGCAGATGATGACGAGCTGCTTCTTTATCTACTGCAGCTTGTTCAGGCGCTCAAGTTTGAACACATCTCGGCTGATTCTAGTCAGGCCACGGTGCGCTCATCCTCACTCGCTAACTTTCTGATATCGCGCGCCGTCGAGAATTTCACCCTGGGCAACTATTTCTACTGGTACCTTGGCGTGGAATACGACGACAAGAGCAATGATCAGGGAGAAGACGTGCGAACAATGTACGCAAAGGTGCAGTATGACTTCATGAAGGAGTTGGAGAGCCGGCCGGGTGGGAAAGAGACCAGGTCTACCATCAGGCGGCAAGCCGAGCTCATTGCAGTGCTGTCCAAGATCTCTGCCGATATCCAGGCCTCGCGCGATTCCATCCCGCGCAAGTTGGAAGCAGTGAAGAGCTTTTTGGGAGATCCCAAAAACGAAATTCTTACTCTCGACCCGCCGATCCCCATGCCGCTGGACCCTTCGGTCATGGTGGTTGGAGTAGTCCCAGAAGCTACCCGGGTGTTCAAGTCGTCCCTCTCGCCCATCATGGTAACCTTCAAGACCATTTCCGGTAGCAAGTACCCAATCTTGTTCAAGACCGGTGATGATCTGAGGCAAGACCAGCTGGTTATCCAGATCATCACCCTCATGGACCAACTGCTTCAGAAGGAAAACGTGGACCTCAAGCTGTCTCCGTACAAGATCCTCGCAACCAGCACCACGGCGGGCGCTTCCCAGTTTGTCCACTCACAGACTTTTTCTGCTATCGCGTCCAAGTACAATACCAACCCAGCGCTCGCCTACCTCAAACAACACAACCCCGACGAGCGTGCCTACCTGGGCGTCCGGAAAGAGACGCTCGATACGTTCGCGAAGTCGTGCGCGGGTTACTGTGTGATCACCTACATTCTCGGTGTCGGGGATCGACATCTCGAGAACCTGCTTCTCGCGCCGGACGGCCACTTCTTCCACGCCGATTTCGGTTTCATCCTGGGCCGGGACCCGAAGCCGTTCGCGCCGGCCGTCAAGCTCAGCAAGGAGATGGCGGACGCCATGGGCGGGGCGAACCCGCCCAGCGAAGTGTACCTGCAGTTCAAGCAGTACTGCTTCCTCGCCTTCGCGGCGCTCCGGAAGTCGTCCAACCTGATCCTCAACCTGTTCAGCCTCATGGTGCACGCCAACATCCCGGACATCAAGGCCGAGCCGGACAAGGCCGTCTTCAAGGTCAAGGAGCGCTTCCACCTCGAGCTGAACGAGGAGGACGCGATCAGACACCTCGACAGGATCATGGAGGACAGCCTCAACGGCATCATGCCCGTCGTCATCGACCGGCTCCACGACTTCATCCAGACCTTCAGATGAGGGAGACTTTGTGTGCACAATCCCTATTGGGTATGATTTGCCCTTGCCGTGGGCGGCTCAATGATGAGTGGCGTACGAGGTACAGGCGAAGTGTATGAAAACCACTGCCGTGGACTTGTGTTTTCCAATGTCAGGGGCCCGTGGGGAGGCGTTTGCATCAACGGCAGTGCTGAGATCTGCATGAGACATGTCAGACGCTGGGACAGCCTGACGACCGCGTGGTGGGATACTTATGGGCCATTGTCTGCTCTGTCTGCCCTGCCACCCGCCTGCCACAACCTGCCTACCCAGCAAAAAGCACCACTGAGGTAAAGACGAAGGAGAATATCTGTTCAAGATAGAATCAAGGTTTGTTGAGCGAGCTCAGCCAGCTATTGCTGTCGTATGTAACTCTTTAATCAACTTGGCCCAGTCTAGACAAAGTATTGTTTACTCTGATGAAGGTACCGTTCGGTGGAGCGACTCGCATTTGAGCAATGGCACTCACGATGTCTTGGACATGTTCAGGGACTGAAAAGCTGTGAACAGAAGCGAATGTGTACTTATGTATCGAAGATAGAGAGTATCCAGCCTGACTCTATCTGACTATTCTGAACGCATGGCAGCTCTGTTCTATCGCTCGCAACGTGCGCACGCTGGCATCACTGATCAAAGTTTCCGGAGATGTCCTGTGTGCACACTGGTGTTAGCGACTTGCCTTGCTTTTACTGAATAGGCTAGAGCCCCCTTCTTCGAATGAACAATGCAGCCGGCCCAAGCGGCCGCTTGGTATTGTCACTTCGCCAGGTAATCAAAGCTGGACAGTCTACTTCCTCAAACTCCATGGGAAGCGAAGTCTTCGGTATCTGCTCATCGGGCGAATAAATAATTGCAGCGGGTCGCGTCGTCTCGAGAATCATCTGCAGCACCGGAAGATCATTGGGCATACAGATAGCCATGACCATGGTTCTCTGGTCTATCTTGGCGAATCCTTCGTGCAAATACGGGTTCACGGGAGTGATTCCGATTTGCTTCAAGGCGTCCATCTCGACCCAGCTCAGCCGTGGCTCCTGCACAAAGACCTCGACATTCCGTCCGTGCGTCAGGTTGGAAATGGTCTCCGCGAGCCACAAGGCTGCGGCGTACTGCCGCGCACTTCTCTCAGCATCAGAGGTTTTGCCGCGCCCTGGTGTTCCGGAACCGATACAGACGATCCTGTCAATGGAGCGGAAGGGGTTATCAGCTTGCAGCAGGCCAGTGAGGGTTGTGAAGAACTCACGCTGGTCGAGACTGTTAGCCCACCAGTTGATGGCCGCGGCCAGGTTGGCGACAGCAGTCTGTCTTGCCTCGGGCCTGTTGCTGACATTTGTCCCAAAAAAGCCGGTTTCGAGCCAGCTCTGCTTTGCGACGTTAAGATCATGTCCGTGTAAGTTGGGGGGCAGACCCGAGGGTTCTGTATTTCTGAACAGGAAATGGGCCCGATTGGCGATGATCTGAGTACGCCGCCAGTGGTCTCGAGGTTGTGTCAGTAGAGAATTTCGGTTTGGAGGGGTCCGGCTTTCCTCAGTCTCGAGAGACATCGTTCCGTGGCGTGCAAGTAAAGGTTGAATTAGCACTCAACGGATGCTGGTTGCTGGTTACCATCTGTGGTGAGTGAGTTGCATATCTATATACTCCTGTAATGAATGCATTCAGTTGAACTCTGACCCTTATACCGTGGCAGGACAAAGAGCCTGTGTAATACTTTTCGTGAACCTTGGAAGACTACCTGTAACTTGTAGTAAATACTAGCAGTTTATCCAACATGGCATAGTACTACTGATTCCTTATCCGCACCCCGGATACTGTTTTAGATATGTCCACGAGGTACTAAGTAATATTGTTAATTCACCAGTGCTGTTGGCTTGAGTTTCAAACCGCCAGGTCCATAAGGTGATCATGGGTACAACTGTACGTTAGCCATCTCATTACTGCTTACTTAACAATAGCTTTGTCAAAGGGGGACATGCTACTTACCGGTATCCCCTTCAACAAAGCCAGTCCGAAGTTATGAAAACACTGCCTTATTACTAGTTCAGTAGTCGAATAGATCAATGCCGTTAAGAATTTCCGAAGAGACCCCTTTCTCGCATTCTGCTCGGCAAACGAGGTGCGGTCATCATAGAGAATAAAGGATTCGCCGCGTCCATCAGGCCATTGGACCGTGTATTCTGTGAAAAAGCAATGGTGCTCCAAAGGGAAAGTACCGTAGTCCTGCTCGAGTCATTCCTGAACATTGTCAACAATAATACCATTGTCGGGTTATTAACACAAAGGCGTCAACCTCGAGACACAAAAAGAGAGAGACACTATTGACCAGCCTCTCGTTCCAAACAATGACATTTAGACGAGAGCATTTGTTGTAACCGTGATGGCCCATGTCTGTACGCGAAACGTGTCTTCCGGGGTTGACGTTGAGCCTTAAGGGGCCCTGGTACTCCATATGGCAAGTGGGTTACCGAGGACTGGGAAATGTATAGTTTCGCGGAAAGGAAATATCTCATCATCCATAATAAGGTAGCTGGTCCTTACGCTGTTCAGAACATTTTTAATCGCCCCCGTACCTGACTTAGACTACCTAAAGTAGTCCTTGGCGAGAGCACGCAGTGCGTCCAATAACCACATGCAGGCTTGGGAAGCAACTTAAAAGTCGAGATGTGACAAGAGTCTACCCGCGGAAGTGCTTAAAGCTATTTGGGATTATATTTTGCCGAAGAAGAGATATACAGTTCAACTCACAACGAGGCTCTTTTTGTACTAGCACCAGACACCCACGATAGTACCAGCGCGTCTCAATATTTGTAGTATATAGTAGGACCAGACTGCAATAAGAGCTTATTTGCGCTTGCCTGTCCCGGCCTTTGGTTAAGCCACTGATCACTGATCCAGCGAAATTCACTAAGTACCTAAGCTTATCAACAACCAGAGCCTCTAATACCCATGGTAATTACCTCTCTGTAAGTTATCTGTACTATAGCACCAGGTTAGCTGTACCTAGTGGGCTTAGACTGGGTTTAGACAATGAACAGCCGAGCAGACGGCACCCTTTTCATAATCGGTACGGAGTGGAAGTAGCTTAGGTGCTTGTCAGTAGAGCATTGTAGCAGCTCGGATATCCAACGCCTGAGGGTAAGACTTCTATCTGTCTTACTATGACTTTGTGGCTGAGCAGTTGCACCGGCGTCGTACGTTTGTACTCGGCACTGATAATCGTTGTCTCGTCCCATCCCAGCGGTGCCAGGTGCGAACTTGTACCTAGCGCCGGGTTTTCTCCACTTGGAGCATCCCCCGGGCCTCTGGCCAGGCCTACGGACCTTTCCCTTCTCCACTGTCGTCCTGCAGTGTCCACTGACCAGTGTCCAGCGAGTCCTCCTGATCGCTTAGCACTCCGCGCCCGTCCATCTGTCATCCTTGCAGCGACCGCGCGCGTCTTACGACCGGTTCGTACAGTTGCAGTCAAACGCCGCTGTCCACGATCAGAGCAGGCACATAAACACACAACCTCTGTCTCCCACTCTCTCTTTCACCACACACACATACACGTACACGCACACGCATACGCGCACGATACAATATAGTGCTGCTGTAAGCCGCAGGCTGCCGGCTGTAGCACCCTCTATCTCGGAGCTTCATTCAGCTGGCCCAGCCCGACCAGCTCAGCCACCTCGGAGCCACCCTTCTGGGAGAGACCCTGGATCCTCCTCTCCACCCCCAGCCGCGACACCCCAGCGCCATCATTCTCCGTCTCTTCGTCTCCCTTTCTTTTTCCTTCCCTTCGCCCAGCCGTTCAGCCGTTGAGACCACTGTGGCGTTCGTTTGCTGTCTGAGCTGCCTCGTGCATGTTTGAGTCACCTTCTCGTGGCCCTCTGCGTCCCGTCTGCCGCTCCAGCGCTTTCCGCGAAGCCAGATCCCGCCAAAGAAGCCGAATCGCGCCCACACAGGGGTATTCCTTGGCCAGACGCGGAAACTGCTGTCGCCCCCGGAATCTGCAGCGTCACGGTACCTACTGTATGGACTCATCCCCTTTCTCTCCTGCGCCAGCGCCGAACCGGCCAATTAATCCTGTCGCTTCCATCGACTGACCGACTTCGGGCGCAGTGCGCGGATTATCGATTGCCATATCGCGCTTGTCACAGTCACGCGCGACTACGGGCACATTTCGCTGTTCACTCCTGTCGAAGCCTGGCCATGTCGTCTGAAACCCCCAGCAATGGCGCTGCCGCCGTTGCCTCTCCGCCGCCGCCGAAGAAACGCTTCGAACTTCCGGCTCTGAACTTCAAGTTTGGGTCGCTGACCGAAGGAACCGACATTCCGGCACCTCTACCTTCGCCCAAGCAGGAAGCGCCCGTTCAGGTCCCGCCGGAGACGCCAGTGACGGACGAGGAGCCTAAGAAGCAGGAGAATGGCGCAACCAATGGCTATGGTACATATCCCAATATGGAGATCGATACCAGTGTATCCAACACGACCCTCAAACGCCCGCTAGATGTTCCCGCCTCACCCGCGGCCTCGAACCGTGGCAGCCTCAGACGCCTGCTCAGCAAGAATCTTTTGAACAGCGCTTACGATGAACAAGGATCGGTCGCCGGCCTAGGCGTTTCCAGGCCCCCGAGCCGGACGGCCAGCACCATTGCGGAGGATAGAAAGTCGAAGCGCAGCAGCGGCTGGTTCCGACGGTTACGTTCACACGACAGTTCGAACGCGGCCAAGAGCTCCAACGTCGCCAAGAGTTCGAATGCCGTCAAGCGGACCAGCCAACTACCCGAGGAGCCTCAGGAGCCTCCCAAGAAGCCCATGGGCCCCCCGCCGCCTATGATCCCCGAGCTCAGCGCGCTGGAGAGCAAGGTCGACACGAATATGGGCGACGACCTCTTCAAGGGGATAGGGAAGTAATCGCAGCTGCTGTGCTCCGACTGCCCCGACATCCCATAGCATGTGCTTTGCTTGGATTGACTAGCAACGGGACTTGGAGTACCAGCCTGGATGCGCCAACAAATCTCACGACACCGGGCCATTCTACTGCATTTAATCTGAACATTTTGCAAGGATCGGGGGAGGCTGCGTTGGCGAGCGTCTTTGAGGAAGATATAAAAGATACCCAGCATCTCGTTTTCAGGGAGCTCATTCATCGACACACTGGTCAAACTTTTCTTGGCATTTCTTTCAAAGGTCCTATTTTGTTACCCCCTTCTCTGTCCCACAACGAACGTATTAGGAAGCATCAAAGCGGCATTGCTGGGGCGAAACCGTCCTTGCTACTTGGTACACCAGCCAGCCTGCGCAGTGATTTTTCGAAGCTTGCGCGGACGGCACGAGGTGGATTCGGATTCGAGGTTGTACGCGACGCAATCACAAAACCACAAACATGCCTGCTCACATATCTAAGTACGTACCTAATGAGGGCATCGCGGATTCCTCGTCCAGAACGAATGGCTATGTGGTTACGGGCTCGACACGATGGCGAAGCTCGAGGCGGAGAATTACCAGTCCTTTTTTCGTCGCTGGTTCGTACGAGGTACCAAAGCAGGCCTTTTTTCGGTGCTGAGGGGGGGAGATCGTCAGTACCTGCACAAAACCATCACCAATTAATTTGCGAGCATGGAAGATGGCGTCACACAAGTCCCGACAGGACGCGTTTGCAGGTATCCAGTGATCGAGCTGCATGAAGATGTATTAGTAGAGACACTCGGTGTCTGCTTGGTGCGCCGTAGGTACCGACTGCTTGGCTTGAAAAGGGGTGGTACGTACCTTCTAGTCGCCATTCCGCCCTTCCCCCGATTTGGAGTATTCGGTGCGGGAGAAGGGAAGAAACGGGACGACAGCAGATTGGCCAACCGGTATGAGTTCCCCACTGGTGTCTCCACGCGGCTCCAAATCAGCCAACGTCATTGCCGGCTCGCGTCGCTGCCGCGATATTTCAGACAGATGAGAGGAAGCCAGACCATCTCTTCCTCTCGCCATGCGCCCTTCCACGTCAACATGGCCACCACCCTCAGAACCACAGTCCGGCCCTCGGCGGGCGCGGCAGCGTGGTCGCGCGTCCCGCACGCCTTTGTGCGCCGCAAGTCCGGGCCCTACGGATACCAGAATGCGAAGGCGCTGGTCTTCAGCGAATACGGCGAGCCCAAGGACGTCCTGAAGTGAGTCGGGGGCATCCTCACCCTCCAGCGCGCCCCGCGACGGCGAGAGCAGCTGAGCTCACACAAGACGCTCGCGCACGCACACGCGCGCGCGCGCACCCACGCAGGCTCCACCAGCACTCGATCTCGCCGAGCCTGCCCGACGGGTCGGTCCTGCTGCGCACGCTCGCCGCCCCCATCAACCCGTCCGACGTGAACACGATCCAGGGCACGTACGGCGCCAAGCCGACCTTCAGCCCGCTGTTGGGCACGGCGGAGCCCTCGGCCGTGCCCGGCAACGAGGGCGTCTTCGAGGTGATGGCGGCCGCGCCGTCGTCCGCATCCGCGTCCGGCCCCGGCGGCGACCAGCAGCTCAGCCGCGGCGACTGGGTCATCCCGGCGCGGACCGGCTTCGGCACGTGGCGCACGCACGCCGTGGCGCCCGCCGACGCGCTGATCCGCATCGACCGCTCGGGCGGGCTGACGCCCGTGCAGGCCGGCACCGTGGCCGTGAACCCGTGCTCGGCGTACCGCATGCTGCGGTCCGAGGCGCCGGCGGGCGGGCCCCTGCGCGAGGGCGACTGGTTCGTCCAGAACGGCGCCAACAGCGGCGTCGGCCGCGCCGCCGCCCAGCTCGGCCGCCTCTGGGGCTACCGCAGCATCGGCGTGGTGCGGGCGCGCGACACCCCCGAGGCCACGGACGCGCTGCGCGCCGAGCTGACGGAACTCGGCGCCGACCGCGTCGTCACCGAGGACGAGTTCCAGAGCGGCGCCTTCCGCGAGCGCGCCCGGCGGTGGACGGGCGGCGCGCCGATCCGGCTCGGCCTCAACTGCGTCGGCGGCCGGAGCGCCTCCGCCATGGCCAAGGTCATGGGCCCCGGCGGCGCCGTGGTCACGTACGGCGCCATGTCGCGGCAGCCCGTCGCGCTGCCCACGGGGCCCCTCATCTTCGGCGACCTGCGGCTCGTCGGCTTCTGGCTCAGCCGCTGGGCCAACGCCGACCCGCAAGCCAAGGCGCGCACCGTCGCCGAGCTGCTCGACCTCGTGCGCGCGGGCCGCCTGCGCGACAGCCCCGTCGCGCCCGTGCCCTGGGGCTGGGAGACCAAAGACGAGGACCTGCGCGCCGCCGTGCAGGGCACCCTCGAGGGCTTCCGCGCCGGGAAGGGCGTCTTCGTCTTTGGCGACGATACGTGAAGAGGGGAAAGTGGGTGAGTGAGGCGAGGGAGTTCACACGTTCCAAAAAAAAAAAAAAAAAAGGGACGTCACGAATTGGTAGAAACCTCCTGTCTACTACTTGCTGTACGAAATCACTACCAATCTGGCCTGTTGTGCAGACCACGAAACCAAAAGAAAAGAGCAACGCCGGCAACAGCAACCAGTCACAAAACCCACCTGCGGTAGCAGTGCCAGCGATGCCGCAGCCAATGGCCCTCACAGCCTAGCCTCGGCGGCGGGCAACTGGCCCGCACCCAACTCGGCGCGGCGCAAACAGGGTTTCTTCTGGCCATCTTGAAGTCAAGCCGTCTGGTTTATATAGGCTCGACTATGTGCCGGTGCGTGCCGATACGTCGGTCTGCAAAAGCCTCTCAAATTGAACCCCGTGTGTATTCTCTTGCGTTGCTGCTGCTCTGCCGTCATAGTGCGGTCCCCGGAATTGATGCCACGACCTAGTTGCGCTGGCAGACGCCAACCAGCCCAGAGCCGAAAACCGCGCAAAATAGCACTTCAAGAGACCGCTCTGCCCAGTGCCGTTCGTGATATAAGAAACCTTTCCGGGATCGTGCCTGCTTCGCCTCCCATGCGACGCCCTCAGTGCTCTAATCTTCATCCGACCCGAGACCATCCAGTGATAATGCACCACCTAGTAACTCCCGCACGTAGACATGTCCACCTCTCGATCTGGGCTCCTCCTCCCTCACTTGGAACCCGGGGAGGCATATTGCTTGGTCCACTCCTTAGCCGTGGCGATGGCCTGGTTCTCGTTCTCCTTCCAGCTCTTGGCCACGTCGGCCGCCAACGGGTCGTCCGGGTTGGGGGCGCCGAGCAGCGCCTGGATCGACAGGAGGATGGTTCGGATCTGGAGGGCGGGCGACCAGTTGTCTAATCAGAGCACCGGGTCAGCTCCCGGATGGGGAAGAAGCGAAGAACAACCACGGTCCAGTAACTAACTCACTCTTCAGCACGTCCAGGCAGATCCGTCCGAGCTTGTCGACGTTGGGGTGGTAGATCTTGGTGAGGAAGCGGATCTTGGGCGGGACCATGGGGTAGTCGTCGGTCAGGAAGAGCTCGAGCTTGAAGATGCCACCTGTTGCGCAGGGCGAGGGGAGGTCAGAAGATAGACAGAGACACGGCCTCGCGTCTGCACGTTCGGGCACAACTGCAGTGGCATGCATTTGAGGTAGAGAGAGAGAGGAGGATTTTGGACTTACCCTCGTATGGCGATCCGGAGGGGCCGTGGATCTCGACGTCGAAGTAGCGGAGGTTGTCGCCGTGCGGAACGGCGCTGATACCCGGCACACTGCGCAGAGGCGGGTCAGTTTTCTCGACTTCTTTTTTTTTTGTATGTCCGGCCGCAGCAGAATCGGCTTTGGCTGGGAGGAGGGGGGGCAGGGCGTCGTCCTCACGGCTCGGTCATGAGTCGCTCCGTCTCCTTGACGATACGCTTCGGTAACCCTGCCATCTTCGTGGGAGGGCTTTTGGTCACCGAGCTGGAACGGGAACCTGCGATGCCGAGTGGGAGGGCGGTGGGATCGGGTGTCTGAACTGGTAGCTCAAGACTGTTCGCTGTCCCGGGGCGAGAGCAACTGGATGCGTGGGCAGCGCGTGGGCTGAGGGGGGGGGGGGGGTTTATCGGGTAGCTGTGCGGTCCGGATCAAGAAGCCCACTCAAACAATCATGAGTGCTGTACTGTAGATGGAGGTCCTGGCTGCCGGTGGAGAGAAGCTAGTGAGGTCAAAGGGCTTGGGTGACCCGAGGGGTGACTCCCTGAGCGACTGGGTTAAAAGGTAATACCGAAGCAACAACTCAGGAGGGGCAGGGATGGCGAACGGGCTGGCTTATATAACGTGACAAAGTCGATGGAAAGAGTACGATTGATAATTGGAATTAAACCTGAGGTACGGAGTAGCCTCTCATGAGATCAGAAAGTGGGATGGTTGCCGCTCTTTCAAGATGCCTCTGCCCCTCACTCACTGGGGCAATGTATCTCCTGGCAAGTCTTTTGTGGTGAAATACATGTTGGGCTACCCGACCCGATACAAGGGGTTAAGGCAGCAGACCCGTTAACCTTAAGGTACCTACCTAGGTATGAACTTATCGATATGCACTGCTTTGAAGCTACGGTACTAGCAGGTACCGTAACACCCTACGGAGTACCATCCTGTGACACCCTGATATCCAGCGTGCCAGCTTTCGTTACTCTACTCTATTGCTCAATATACTTACTCTATACTGGTCTTGCCATCAGTCGAGGCATCTCGTCCAGCAACGCCTTTCTCTGCCCTCGAATCAAGTACGCTCTTCCAGGGTGTACATGATAATGAGAAAGGACCCCGGCCCTAGCTGGACCTGCATAGAGACCGGGCGCGCCATGCGCTGCCCGTCGCGATATCTCTTGTCATGACCTCCCAGTCACAGTGGAAGGCTTCCATCCCTGTACGGCTTCCAACACAGCCATGCCGGCAACTTTTGACCAGCTCTTGGACCCATCCAAGAAGAGCAAGACTATCAAGTCTGCCTACGACAGTGGAACCTTTGATCTCGACGTGACTATCCACGTTGATGGATTAGTAGGGTCTGCGACTATATCGCCGTCTGGTCGCGATGTTGCTCTGGCATCGTAAGTCATGAGACATTGTGGATGTACCTGTCGGTCACTGCTTACCTTCTCATCAAGGCCTGAAGGACTCGCTATCATCGATCTGGACTCTCCATTTAGCCCTCCTCGAAGGCTGAGCAGTCACGGTTCGCCCTGGCTCGTTGTTGATGTCCAGTGGTCACCATTTGCCGCTCGGGACTACTGGGTAGCTTCTACGGCAAATCACCGATGCCTTGTATGGAATCTGAATTTACGGGAGGACTCGCCCACCGGCGCCATCGAGCATTCTCTCCAGGGCCATAGTCGGGCCATAACTGATATCAACTTTTCGGCACACCATCCAGATCTCCTCGCCACCTGCGCTGTCGATGGCTATGTACACTGCTGGGACCTCCGCAAGCCGAAGCAGCCTGTCTTGACATTCTGTGACTGGTTTGCTGGGGCGACGCAGGTTAAGTACAATCGCCAAGACCCCAACACTCTGGCATCCTCTCACGACCGATGGCTTCACATATGGGATGAGAGAAAGCCCTCCGTCCCTCTCAAATCAATCAGTGCCCATACTTCCAAGATTTACGGCCTCGACTGGAGTCGAACTGAGACGACCAGTGTCGTGACGTGCTCCTTAGACAAGAGCATCAAGTTCTGGGACTATGCTGCTTCCGATGAACCACAGAGGATCATCAGGACGGACTTCCCAGTATGGCGTGCCCGTCACACGCCGTTCGGTTATGGATTGCTGGCTATGCCTCAGAATGACCCTGGAGATCTCTACTTATATGATGTACGTCGCAGTGAGGGAGAACCTCGGGATGGTGCTATCGATCCCTTGGCCGTCTTTCCTGGACACGGCAACAACAAGGTGAAGGAGTTTCTCTGGAGGACCCGTGGCATCGTCTCAGAAGACGGAGTGGACCGCCGAGACTTCCAGCTTGTGTCGTGGGGTGAAGACAACGAGCTCCGGCTACATAGAGCAGACTTGTCGGTTCTGGAGTCCGTCGGCTATGTCAAGGGTGGCCAGGCTCGAAAAATCCCTATCACGCGAAAAGGTGCTGCGTACAAGACGTATCGCAACATTGACGACCATGCACACAGAAAGAAGAGGTCAGCCACAATGAGCGATCCTCGCCCTAGCAGTCGAGCAGGGCAACTTCGACGAAACGCGATTCTGTCCGGGGGACAGTCCACCTACCATCCATCTCCGCGCTCCATGGGCGGGATGACGTTGAAAGGACAGTCTATGAAGGCTAGACCTACTGCCGTCAGAGGTTCTGATCGGAATCTTGATCAGCTTGGTTGGATGAAAGGCATAACTCTCAGCAAGAAGAAGGGACATGCTGTCGGCACCCCACCCAGGAAGGAATCTAGAGACTCTGCACTATTCGGCCCAAGCTTCCATGATGAGTACTGGGGCGAGCCGGAAACGCTACAAGAAGAAATCATTCGTGTCAATCAGCAGCTGCCCAATGTCCAATGGGATAATGTCGACATGGACGCACTCGCTTTTAGGGCCTCCCTCAAAGGTCCCTGGGGCGCGGACGGCGATACCATCTATATCACAGTTCGAGTTGACGTCCCTGCAAATTACCCGAAATCGAAGCCCCCGAGTTTCCTGGTGGAGAAGACGGCGCTCATGGCAGAGCAGACGTATAGAAGGCTCAATCAAGAAGTCAATCAACTCGCTAGCCGGTTTTCGAGGAAACGCCAGAACTGCCTCGAGGTGGCTTTCAGTTTTCTACTCGGAGAAGTCAACCTATCTAACAGTGATACGTTCTTCAAGAATGTCAAGGATCTAGATGATGGCCTGGCTGGACTTGCAGATGAAAGCTCCAGTGAAGAGGAAGATAATGACATACCCGCTGGTGCCTCGGCCCACATGTCCCAAGATCTCTCTGCCAGCACCGAACTTGATAGCTCTCTGGCACCCGTCAATCGTCCGACCATGCCGCCGCTTCCACGGTTTTGTGGCGCGCGGTTCTCGAATGATGGGAAGCTGGTATGCTTCTTTCCGACCAAAGAGGAAAAAGCCCGTGCTCTGTTCTTCAGCCCCAACGACACCGGAAAGGAACGTCCAAAAGGCGAACCTACCTTCGCGGGTTTTGGCAGACTTCAGCAAGACTCTACTCCCCCCAGGAATAGGCACAGAAGTGACGAAGTCTCGGTAGCTGATGACCAGTCGGATTCTGAAGGTTCGGAGGGCTCTTCTAGTTCAAGCGACTCAGAGACTACATATATGCATAAGATCAACATGTGGCATCTACCAGGCCGACGCTTTCGGAAGGCATTTAGCGGAAGCTACTCCGTGCACTCCAGCGGTGGTGGGACTGGCATAGGGACTGGAACCGGAACGGGAGCTAGTAAAAGACGCTTCGGCAAGCCCAAGAACATCGTCTCGATCCATGATATCTCTGAAGATCTCCCTTCCAAACGCGAGTTCGCCCACGAATATCTCATATTCGGCAACGGAGCTGAGGTGTGCGAGCACAACGCACAGGTTGCGCAGAAATACGGGCGCCCTGACTTGGTGGATGTCTGGCGGTACGCCGCTCTGCTGCTTCGTGGAGATATACCACTGGAGCTCCTGGAACATGGCCGGCGCCATGATTCAATACTCGTCATTGCCAAAGACGCCGTCTCTCAGATCGGCAGCGACAAGTCTACTTCCAGCGTAGAAGACGGCACGACACTGACGGGACGTGTCAGGTGGGGCCAGCATCCTCTTGCAAAAGACTTGATAGAAGATCTCTTCTCCCATTTTGAGCAGATCGCCGACATACAGATGCTTGCCATGCTCTCGTGTATTTTTGGCGACTCGTCTACAGAGCATAGTGTCGCCTATGCGGAATCCCATCTCCCTCAACCTGAAACGCCGCTCCCTATGAAGGCACCGTCGTTCTCGCTGGA
The DNA here is from genome assembly GCA_022539325.1 of Xylariaceae sp. FL0804. Lineage (NCBI taxonomy): Eukaryota > Fungi > Ascomycota > Sordariomycetes > Xylariales > Xylariaceae > Xylariaceae sp. FL0804. The sequence goes on along the minus strand of JAJKLG010000006.1, from coordinate 1,578,065 downwards.
TTACTTTCCCACAGACGCATCGCTCTGGCACCCGTCGAGCGCGCCTACCAAGCACTATACCAACTCTGCCGTCTCTACCCCGAAGACGTTACATACACCCGTCCACATAGTAGGCTCCTACGGCTCTGACGATGGCGCTTGGCCTGGCGAGTCGGAGTTCAATTCTTATTCTTGTGGGGAGACGCCTCCGTCGAGAACCCCAAAGGATCATCCGTCAGAGGGAGATCCGACGCAGAGCCTGTCCACGTCGCCTGATAACAACCGGTTACTCCGTCGCGCTAATACCGCGTTAACGTCAAGCCTAGCCAGTTTTCCAAGGGCTTTCGGCGCGGTATCAACTTCTCCGCCGGGCCGGAAACGTCCCAGTCCGGGCGATAACTTCCTCTCCAACCTCACCCCGTCTAACATCACGTGGGGTAGCTCGACATTTGTTGGGCCAACGTCTGAGCCGTCGGCTAACGCCCGCCACTCATTTTCGGAGGAGGAGTCTCGAAAAGGAGATCTCCTGCCTCTTGTTTGCTACGGTATATCCACAGAAGTAGAGGATCAATCTATCTTCGACGATGATGGTTGGCTAGATGTCCCATTCCTCGAAACATCCCGCAATGCCATATATGCAGGATACCGCTACGCCTACGCAGAAATGCTATACATGTGGCACCAGCCGCTGGCGCGGTTGGAGATCATGAAGTTTAATGTCCTCAAAGACGACTCATCCCATTTCTACGCGGCCTCATTTGGGACTGTGGAGAGTAACAATTTCCGCGGCTCCTTCCACAGCACGGACAACCTCAGTCATACATCGCAATCGCATAATAGTGCCCAATCGCCCATCGTCCTGGGCAAGAGGGAGCAACTACATTCGCTCCTTGCCAGTGGCCGTGGCATGGATGTTACGGGTGTGTGCCGAGTCCACGAAACACCCCTGGAGCCGCTTCGATCAACGCATCCTACTGCCAAAGTGGGCGGAGCGGTAGGCAATTGCGAGCGTTGCAAGCACACGCAGGCCCAGCTCATCTGCGTGTACTGCAACGAGCCCGTGGCGGCTCTATACCCGCCCTGCCTGTGGTGTGGTTGTGTCAGCCACGACGAGTGCCTCGCAGAGTGGCACGCGGCCGGGGAGACCGAGTGCCCGGCCGGGGACGAATGCCAGTGCGTCGAAGAGGCCAGCAACGCGGTGGTCGAGACGAGGGCCGCCATGGAGGGCGCCCTGCGGCAGGGGAGGACGCGCAAGTCGTCCGTGGACGCGGGCGGCATCCTCGGCGACAACAACAAGCACGGATTGCCGACAGACAAGAACAACGAGTGGCAGGCCGTCGACAGCGGCGCGAGCCTGCCCCTCGCCGACGAACAGGGTAAGCCGCTCGACCAGCAGCTGCTGCTGGCCCCCCTGTCGGCCGCGCGGATCAGCCTCGGGAGCCGGCTCCGCAGGTCCGCCAACCATTGGGGCAGCTCCGCGTCGCTACGTAAGAAGTCGGACGGCGGTGCCAGCTCGCGACTGACCAGACCGTGAGACTGACAGTGAGAGCGACCCGTCTGTCCCACGTTGTGCGAGTTTTGTATAGCTCGGCACAGGCACAGGGCATCCGGTGCGGTGAAGTGCCGCTCAGGAAACTCTTTGATCGCCTAAGTATATTCTTACCTTGCCGACCAGAGTACATAGCGATGTACATATGTACTATACATGCGTGCCAGCCTACAGGTACACTTACCTAGGGCATTGCTCAGCATCAATAGCACCGCCAGGCATGTAGGAGCCATTGCTTCACGTTATTGCAAAATATAAATAAAAGCCTGTCTGCCTACTTCGTATATTACTGTTGCTCTCGTGAGATCCAAGACGTTGTGCCCATTGAAAGAGACCGTCCGACACAGTACGCCCGAAAGTCCGGTGCCGCGCCGTGTGGACGGCGAATCTAGAGCCGGGAGGAGCTGACGAACGGGAAGGATGAAACCGGGAAGGGCGGCCGTACCACCCCGTCATCTGGAGACGGCAGACGAGATGGCACACGCCACTCGTGTCGTCTCCCAACCATCGTAATGCAAACGGTGTATACGAGTGCTGTGCCCGTGATGAAAGAACGCCAGGCAGTGAGGCAGCTTAGATTCACGCTACCGGTAAGAGTCAAAAACTGGGAACAGAGGAGGCATTATCAATGTGATGGGCGTGAGCGTAGACATGTAAAGTATCTGCCTGAGGTCGTCTTGTAGCTGGTTGTATTTGATATATAGCCAGAGAGATACTGGTAAGGAGGTACGAATGGAGGAGAGAGAGATGACGGAGGCCGGAAGGAAGACAACCGGCGTGCGAAATGCCCACTGTATCACGGTGCCTGTCACGACAACGCGACCATAGCCGGGATTTGCACGACAATCCTGCGTACAAGATCGTCGTCTGGAATAATAAGCATAACCTGCCGGCACTTAGTACGAAGTGCTGCTCGGGCGATCAAACGGCGAGCTCAAGAAAGGGGGAGGAGGGGGGAAAGGGTGGAGGTATATATTTGGACTCGAGGATTAGACGGAGAGGATCCTTTTCTTGTGATCAACATTCCTAATTGCCACTTGATCGACTCCGAGGGCTTCGGCAGGCAACAGCCAGTTGGAAGGGGAGCACGGCAGCGGCGCAGGCAGGTTGTCGTCAAGACTCACCAATATCACCTGAGCAGTTACATTACCTAGCCGAGACAGACCCGAAGCGAGCTGCGGACATTTTTTTTCTTGAGCCTCAGGCCCCGACGAACGACACCCCTGCAACAAGAAGATGCCAGAGCCGAGGCCAGGGTACCATAGCAGCATGGTCAGGCATGGTGTAAGCCTGCTCCGCGGAACGACGACCAAGTGTTTCAGATGGTCCGATGCACCATGTCTGCACAGATCTTGCAGGGTCGTCGCGGGGGCAAGCAAAAGGGAATGGAAACCCCTGCCGCTCCGAATCTGGTCCGATGTTTGAACGCATGGCACGAGCGGTGTTGGGACGAGAGGAGGACCAGGGGTGGCTCTGATCCTGGTACATAGCCGGACGTCGATTCGTCTGAGCAGAGAGAGGTCTGAGGTCTGAGCATGCTGACCGACAAGAGTCCAAATCCCAAGTGTGGTTCATGAGATGGTCTTCAACCTTGACATGTTAGGAGTAAAAACAGAACAAGAGAAGTGAAGGTGCCCGTGTGGCATGGCTATCTACACTCCCGTGATTCAAGACCATCGAGCTGTCGACATTTGAGAGGCAAGTAGTAAGTAAGTACCGTAGGTACTCGGTATTAGAGACTGATGATGATCCATATCGGTGTTGTCAGGAAGAGGTAGACGAAACAAGAAGAAGACAAGAGTAGAAACCGTATAATGAAGCCAGTGATATGATGCATCAACAGCTTTTCAAACCTTTAGTCACATACTTGGGTGCTTAGCTCTTCTGCTGACTCTCACTGGTTTTCAGCAGTGGCTGACTTGGGTGACATAGCGAGGTACAAATAGAGTTGCCTAGAAAACAGAAGCATTGAGTGATCGTGGCCTTGCGCGGATAAGTCCACTGATAGATATATGCGGTACTACTTAGCTGGTCGAACAAGGAGATGGAAGTGATTCGTATCGAAGGACAACAGATACTGATGAAGTAATATTCCGTGACTCTGATTTTGAGGACAAAGTCGCAATGTGCTACGTCAGCCAGCAGTCCAAGCTCAGGTACTGGACACGGGCTCTAAGTGTAGTGCAGCTGGCCTGGTAGCCAATCAGGGATCTGCACAGGTGCTCTTCTGCCCGGTGGTGGCCCGTGGGTGGAGGCTGGGTCTACTTATTACGCAGCGGCATGTCGGCTGTCCGACGGTGCAGGCGTGGCAGCCCAAGCCTAAAATAAGCCCCAAAACCTCCGTCAACTACGGACGTACCAGTTCCATACTATCGTCAAAGAGTCGAGCCGAGTTGAGTAGAGTCGCGCCAACCCCCAACACCACCGACGCCAGCGCCCCACGAACACTGGCGACGCCCAATCGATCCTTTGCCTACATTCTCACTCTAGATCTGACCCGTTCAGCAAAAGAGACACAGATGAAGTCTCCTTGCCGTTGCTGAAAGCCAGCCTCTAGCCCGCCCTGCCGTCGCCCGCATGATCCTCGTTTCACACCCTCAGCGATCGCCCGCAAGAGCCTGACCCCATCCCGCGATACCGAAAACCCGGCCATTCTGCAACAACAATCCCGATCCGGTCACCGTTGCGCGACCCTAGACCAGAGTAGAAGATCCAGCCCGCTTCCCTCCGGCCGCGCGCGCAAACATGGCGGACGGCAGCCGAACCTCACACGACCTGCCACGAAATTCTCCCCACCAGACACCACACGAACGACCCGGGAGCATGTCTTTTGGGAATGTGCCCAGCCCTGCGGCCGAGGGCGTCGCGCCCGTTGAAAAGGCCAACGGAGCCAGCCACGGCCCCGGTGCCGGCGTGCCACCCTCCGGCGCACTGGACGGCGCCGAGCCCGAGATGTCCCAGCAGGGCCAGCAGGTCCAGGACGTCCTAGTGTCCGACGTGTGTACCGCGTGCCTTCACCTGCTAGTTGTTGTGCTCGCCGCTGACCTTGGTAGATTGGTGTCGCGACCATGCTAAATAGATTAAAGCAGAGCATAGCTTCCGCTAAAGTATGCACCCTCCGCTCATAGTGAATCCCTTGACCGCCGAAAAGCTGTTAACCTAGAGAAACCCCAGGAATTTGCAAATTTCCTGAAGAAGAGATCGGTACTCGAGGAGGACCATGCCAAGGGCATGAAAAAGCTATGCCGGACGAACCAAGACAACGCTCACCACGCGGACCACCGTCAGGGCACCTTCGCCCAGTCCTACGGCGAGATGCTCAACATCCACGACCGCATGGCCGAGAACGGTATTCAGTTCGCGCTGTCTCTACATCAGATGCACGAGGACCTACTCGAGGTGGCCGCGATGGCCGAGAAGCACCGCAAGGGCTGGAAGCAGAACGGTCTGGCGGCAGAGCAACGTCTGACCGACATCGAGAACGCGATGCGCAAGTCCAAGACCAAGTACGACTCACTGGCCGAGGAGTACGACCGCGTCAGGACGGGCGAGGCCCGGGGAGGACCCAGGGTGTTCGGCATCAAGGGCCCCAAATCTGCGGCCCAGCAAGAGGAGGATCTCCTGCGCAAGGTCCAGGCCGCCGACACCGACTACATGGGCAAGGTGCAGAACTACCAGTCTGAGAAGGCGACCATGGTGGCCAGCACGCGTCCGGAAGCCATCAAGGCGCTGCAGGACCTCGTCAGGGAATGCGACTCGGGCACGACACTGCAGATGCAAAAGTTCGGTAAGTCGACGCCTCCCTCTTTATCACAGGCGGACAATAGCTCACGCGCGCGCTCCGGCAGCTTCTTTCAACGAGAAACTACTGCTGAGCAATGGGCTGGTGATCAGCCCGCTGAAGAGAGCCACGCTTCCAGGCCAGCCCTCTCGCAGCCTGAAAGAAGTCATCCAGGCCATAGACAACCAAAAAGACCTGCAGAATTACATCACTAGCTTCCACAGCAAGCTCCCAGCCAAAGTGGCCGAGCCGAAATACGAACGCAACCCCGTATGTTTTTGTGGACCGGGTCCGAGATCGTCGTGCTAACGTGCTGGCTGACCTTTTTCTTACCTAGGTCTTAAACCCGCAACAAAATATATCTCTGAACCAGATGACGCCGGCGCATCACCAGCAGAATCCGTCTCAGTCGCAGCCGCCGCAAACCCAGCCGCCCCCTCTGCAAACACAGTTTCCCCCACCTGGGCCGCTGGGTCGTGCGGGCACCTTCGACACCAACTCGTCGCCAATGGGTCAAAGTCCAAGTTCCTTTAAGCCGCCGAACCTGTCGGCTGGTCAACGGTCCAACTCAGGCCTCGGGCACGAGAGGAGCTACAGCCATGGTGCCATGCTGACTCAGTCCAACCACCAGCCGCCGCAGCAGCCGCATAATGTGCGAAACTCCACACAGGCCCTCCCGGGCCAGTCGCGCTTCGCCAGTGGAGGCGGCAATTCCGCCATGAGCCCGCAAGCGGGTGGCCCGCCGCAGCTGGGAGCCCTACCATTTCAGAGCCAGCAGTCGAGGGCGCACTCGCAATCACCCCAGCAGCCGGGGGGATATCCAAAGCCTGCCCAACCGCAGCATGCCACGGCTCCGGGGCTCGCCGGCAACCCGCCCGGTGGTATGCCGGGTCCCGGCGGCAAAGGCAACCAAGTATTTGGTGTCTCGCTGGCACGGCTGTACGAGCGCGACCAGTTTGCCGTCCCAATGGTGATGCATCAGTGCATACAAGCCGTGGATCTCTACGGGCTCGCAGTGGAGGGCATCTACCGCTTGTCGGGCTCCCAAGCTCACGTGAACAAACTGAAGAGTCTGTTTGATACCGGTTCGTCCAGTCCTTCCCCCCTCCCCCCCCCCCCCCCCCCCCCCCCAACATGAGATCGAAACCCGTGGCTGACAGCAGCTCCAGACCAACAATCCCACATCCTCGACTTCCGCAACCCCGAGAACTTCTTCCACGACGTCAATAGCGTTGCCGGCCTGCTGAAGCAGTTCCTGCGGGACCTGCCCGAGCCGCTCCTGACGTCGGAGCAGTACGCGGGCTTCATCGAGGCGGCCAAGCACGACGACGACATCGTGCGGCGCGACAGCCTGCACGCCATCATCAACGGGCTGCCCGACCCCAACTACGCGACGCTGCGCGCGCTGACGCTGCACCTGCACCGCGTGACGGAGAACAGCGCGGTCAACCGCATGAACTCGCAGAACCTGGCCATCGTCTTCGGGCCCACGCTCATGGGCACCGCGCCGGGCAGCAACATCGCCGACGCCGGCTGGCAGTGCCGCGTCGTCGACACCATACTGCAGAACACGTACCAGATCTTCGACGAGGACTGAGGAGTAAAGGGGCCGTGCTGACTGACTGACTGGCTTTCAAGACTCGAACGCAAATCCGCCACTTGGGGCCTGTATGAAACAGGTTGTCTAGGGAGGTGACGACGGTGAAGAAGAAGGAGAAGAAGTAGAAAAGGAAGAAAAAAGGTCCTGTGACGACTGCGTTCCCTTTTCTTCTTGCAAACCCGGTCTAGATGCCGGGACACGTAGCGAACGCGATAGATACCACAATAATCTGCTTGTCAACCAGAGGAGGTTTAAAGAGAGTAAGAGGGGAAATTGGCAGGTCTTCTTGTTCGCCAGCTAGCCGTCATATTGTGTATTACCGTTAACATGCCGCATGGGGAGGACATCGTTCTTCCGGGCCTCGGGCTCGAGGCGGGAGGGGGGGTTTTGGGGTAGTAGGTCAAACTAGCATAATGTTTGGAATCAGAAGAACACCCGTTCGGGATCTCGCTCGGGGGCTTTTTTTTTCTCTGCTGTTGTTGGCTCCTACGTGCAGATGGGAGTAAGCCATTGGGAGGTAGGGATGCATTCACGTGCGCATCTCGCTCGATAAGTGTAACTGTCAGACCTCATAAGGGGGATCCGTGCGCACGGCGTGTGAAGAAGGCTCGCGCTGTCTCCTTATTTCATTACATGAATGTGGCTGGCTGGATGGGGTGCTTCACGCTGCTATGTGTCTATGGCCCCCCGCTGACCACCCGGATGGGGTTGGAAATCTCGTCGTCACTGAGGCGTCGAGACAGAGCCCACACCCATCACATCTACCTAGCCCACGGGGGATAAGTCTTACACATGGACGTGCTCTCTGCTCTCCACGTCCCCCCCTTCCTTGCTTCTATAGAACGAAACATCCCTCGACCCGCTTTGCACATATCCGTCGCCCATGTATCCGCAACATTCGTCCAAACAGGAGGGAGCCGTTGAAAAGGGGTTCTCGCGTCTGTATTAGGTACTAGTTTTTTTCTTTTTTTTTTGGCGAAAATGAAAAGGTAGAAGAAGACACCGGTGTCCCATGATGCCCGTTGCGACTCCGTATCGTCTCGTCTCGTCTCGTTTTTTCATTCCGCTTCGCCCCCCATCACCACCGCTCCGGCCTGATTGGTTGGTCGGTTGGTCGGTTGGCTGGCAGGAGGGAGCGCAGAGCGGACGGAAAGAAAGAAAGAAAGATGGCAAAGCGTCGATCACGTGGGGACGGGCGGTGGCGCCTCGGTGCCGGTGGCGGCGCGCGGCTGCTGGCCCGGCGGCGGGGGCAGGAACAGGGGGAGGTAGGTCACGGCGAGGGCCATCACTAAGTAGTTTGGGGCGTGTCAGTCAAAGAAAGCAGACAGAATCTGTACCAGTGTTTTTTCAGATCAAAACGCACCCGACATGCCGACGCTGAAGTAGCCGGGCGTGCTCGTGCTGCGCGTCGTCTCCTCGCTCTCGCCCAGCCAGGCCTGCACGCTGAAGACGACCGAGGCCCAGCCGATCAGCCGGTTGCGCGTGAAGATGGCCGCCATGGGCAGCGTCGACGACAGCGTCGACGAGAACTCGACGTTCTCGCCCGCCTTGGCCGGCGGCGCCTGGTAGGGGACGACTGAGTGTATAGTACAATGGTTGGTTAGCCCGAGGGTTCAGCAGCCTGGTAGACGTCTGACTTCTTCTTTCTCTTGGTTTGGGGCGGGATGGGGAAGGGGAAGAAGAGGGAACAGGGAAGGTGGAGATGGGGGAGGGGGGAGAGGGGGAGAGGCTTGAGTTGCTGGAAATCCCTCTGGTGTCGGAAGGATGAATCTGAACTCTTTCTTGCGTGCTCCTCTTTCTTTCGCGACCAACTCGTGCCCCCCTCTCCCCCAATGGCCATGCCGCCAATCCCCCTCTCTTCCTCTCCCCTCTCCCTTCGATTCACGATCTGTCTGCATGGAGGTACTCTCCGGTCCCATGTGCGCGCATGTATGCGCTTGGGGCGGAGACGGAGGGAGCGGCACAAGGTATGCGGATGTAATATAGACTCACTCAGGTCCTCGCAGCGCATGTCCGTCTTCGGCTCCACCGTATTCGGTTCCATCGTGGGCGAGTCCATTGTGGGCGAGTCCATCGTGTTTGCCGTCGTTCGTATCTTTCTTGTCGTCCCTCTCCCCCTGGTTCGATGATGCCGGTGCGGACGGGGGTCGCGCGAGGAGGGTCTGTCGCGGTTGGGCGAGGGCGTCGAAAGGAAGAGAAGAGATGGGACAGAATACAGGGGATGGACGAGCAGAAGTGAGGTCGTGGTCGCGTCGGTCACACTGGAATCGGCTGGCTGGTTGGGCTTTGCTGTGTTCGCCGTGCTGGTGGTTGTGCGTCTTCAAGTCACAAGTGAAGCTTCTTTCCTTTCTGCGTCGTCGCTAGAAGGCCTGGCTCGGTTCCGGCTTGGCGCGCTGGGCCAGCCTCGTGCCCGTTCTGCGGCCGAGCAGGGGTCCCGGAGGCGCCGCCTCGGGGCGGGCACTAGGCCCATCTGGCTCTAGAGCGGGCTAGGTACCTAGACATGACTAGACGCCAGCCCAGGCACCCGAGCCACAGCAGGAAGTGTGGCACGAGTGGCTAGTAAGTACCTGGGCACTCTGAACTCCGTACTGGTACTTATTATTACACGATCAGTGCCTTTGAACCGGACATACTACTACTCTGTGACTCTGTGCATACGAAAAGTTACACTGCGGCGCTCGTACTTCGTCAGTGGGGATCGATGCACGGGGCCTTTCTTTCGAAACAGCACGCTTACGGTATTCCAGCTCCCCTCATCCATCTACGATTTCGGGGTGACCTTGATGGGTTACAGAGGTCTGTTGCACAGTTGCAGATTGAAACTGCCACCTAAGAGCATACGCACTTATAACCTCAAGACAATGCATCTGTGGAATCCAGCCCTCGAGATGTTATGCATCTTCATCTGCACAACGACGAGGTGGACCATACGGCCTGCCTGAGTTATCAGAATTCGCAAGCTGCCAATATGAAAATGATGTGTGCACCTGACGACACTCGAGGGGGCTTGCGGATTTGTCGGCCGTTTTCCAAAGCACCCCGCCTTCACAAATGGTATAGTAGTACGGAGTACGAATTCGTAATTCGTACGCGTCCCCTGCTTTCATTTAGGAAATGGCGTTTCCCGACACAGACACGGCCGAAAGCAGCAGCTCGTTGCAAGTGTGAATATCCCTCATCGAGACAACTGCTCAATCAGGGATCTCGTTTCACACCCGAGGGAAGAAGAGGGGAAGGAAAAGGCAAGGAGCCGAGTGCCACAAGACGAGAGCTCCGCCAGCGCGACCGCCTGCACGTCTGGACGGCGTGGTGATAATGCAAGAGAACGTGAGACAAGGCGTAGCACGAGACCAGCGAGGAGAGGGCGGCGTCTGCCAAGGAGGCACGGAAGATGATCCGCGTCTAATTTGTCAGACAGAACGCCTCCGAGTCGGCTTTAATCAATCGGTCTTCTGCAGTTGGAGGGACGGACCAGCTTGAGGTCACCAATGAAGTTGATTTGCCTGCCACGCCTGCTCAAACCCGATGGAACAGGGCAGACTGGCGAGTGGGCGGCCGCTGACTGATGTCGTGCCCGCCGCCTCGGGCTGAGACCGGCACCCGAGGCGGTAAGGAGTCAAGGACATCTCCTCTCATCTCATGGCGGGGTGTCCCTCAAGCCCGCATTAGAAATGATGGACTGATGAATGTCAAGACTCGGAGATAGACTGGCGGCCGGTGTTGGAGCGGCACACCGACACACGATCCGGCCCCGCCGGGATAACAAGATAAGGAAAGAGGAGAGGGCCGCCTCTTATGATAGCCAAGCCGGCTGACCCGAGAGTGAGCAGAGACCGACGGGAAAAGAAGAGGTGGATTCCGAGCTCTGGCAGCAAGCCGGCGATTAGCCACCGGACTGCGAAGACCGATGCGATGGCCGAAGCGAACGGCACAGCCTGACGCAGCTGATTACTGTAAGGCCAGAGTGGCACGTTGGCTTTTTAGGCGCGCGCACAGGTCGTATAGTTGGTGTTGTTGTACGAGCTACGACGACGCCAGCTGACGGCTGAGAGAGCCTGAGTGAGGCCGGACACAGCCTCTTGACCTTTAGGTAAGGCGAAGGGTCCATCCGGTGCCAGGCCAAGCCAGGCCAGAACAGGATGGAGAAGATAATGAAAAAAGAAAGGAAGACCCAAGCAATGAGGCAGAGTTGAGAGGTGCTGAGAGGTGGCACGAGATACATGCCCACATGCCGTACTCCTGCTGCCTGCCAGTGCCCGGTGGTATTATAACTGTTGGCACGGGCAGACAACCTTGAAGAGGGCGTGGAGACTGGACTCCTCGCGGGTCCGTGGCGCAGTGTGGGGAATGAGATTTGGGGACACCTGAGCTGGCGCGCCGTGTACAAAGTACTTCCGTGCTGTAATCTGTGTAATCTGTACATGTAATCAGCATTTTTTCCCGCGCTTCCGATACCACGCAAAGTGGCCGCAGATCACACCCGCGGCAGAAACCGGGCCCGTTTCTCTGCCCGTTCTGGGAATCCACCGTCGTCCCGCCCACCCGTACCGCTACAGTACCACCTAACCTGCCGCCTGTCGCCTGTCGCCCTGTGTACTCCATACATTCGTGCTCCGTACCTGCCTGTCTATCCCGGGGTCCGTCAGATCCCTCTTATTAACTAATCGCCGTGCTGCCTCACACAACCACCTCCTTCGTTACAACCTCACACACACAAGTGCCCGGCACTCCTGTTTGTGACCACATCATCTTGTCGACTCCGCTACCGCACGCGTCTGTCGACCCTCCTCGTTGCTGTGCTTCTCTCTTGTCTTCCGCACCAGCGCCGCACCCCGAGCGAGGTACATTGCGCTTCACTTGGCGCCTCGACGATCGCCTCCTCCTCCACCGCAAACGCCACCACCACCACCATAAAACCACTTTCACCGATTCTATATCTACCAACATCGTCGAAGACATGGCGCAGCCCCAGAGCCCGCGCCCGCGATGACCTCCCGGCCCCCCTTGGCCGTCACTCAGCGGCAGCCTCAGAGAACTCTCAGCGGCTCGGGGTTGTCGCAGAGACCCACCATCCAGCGAAGCCTCTCCCAGCAATACCTGCCTCAGACCCCCATTCGCCGGTCCGAGAGCCTGAACGACCAGCCCGCCGACGCCGCCGATGTTGCTCAGGCCCGCTATGGCACCACACCGAGACGGGGCGGGTCGAGGCTCAAGCTTGAGCTGGCCAACGATGGCATCGTCCACGCCGGCTTCAGCGAGTCTCCCTTGACCTTAGACCCCATGTCCGCAAACAAGGTCTTCACACCATCGCGGGTCATGTCCATGAACGAGGCTTCCGATCTGTGCGACATGAGCACCCATACCTCGGCGACCCATACCACAGACAACTCGACCCCTCTCCCCATGCCGCCTCGCCGAGCCCGCTTCGTACCGCCCACCAAGCGCCCGCCGCCCCCGACCATGTCTGCCCCCGCGAAGAAAGACTCTCGTCCGAAGCCTTTCCACCTAGAAGTACCCTCTGATGCCCCTCGCTATTCCAACATGGGGAAACAAGAGCCCTCTGGTAAGCCTGTCGGTACGGATTATACTAGGTCATATACTAATATCCGAGCAGGCCATGCCGATTTCTTCCCCTGGAAAGGCACACACATCGAAGACCAGTTCTCTGACCCCATCATCCGCCTTGGGAATTTCGAAAAGCCTCCAAACCCGCTGGGGCAGGAGGCCGCATCCGCCAAGAGCGCCTTGTTCCCCGCGCTCAAGCATAAGAGCGGCCTCAATACGTTATCCACCATCTTCACTGGCATCCTGAATCAGCGGCGGCACAGTGGACAGATCACTTCGGCCTCTACCTTCAAGCCTCCGCCTCGAGTCACCCTGACTGATACCAAGAGAGAAGTGTGGCTCAAAGACCTCGCGAATCCTGTCATCTCCCTCCGCCGTCTCAGCCGGACCATCCCGCACGGTATTCGCGGCAGAGTCTTGCTTGACCAGTGCCTCAACAAGGATGTCCCTACCGACCGTGCCGTCTGGCTTGCCAAGTGTGTTGGCGCAAATGAGATACGGGCATTTAAGAGGAAAGGCGTGAACAACACTTTTGTCATGGGTGGCGAGGTCAAATGGATTCGCGACTGGACTATGTGTGTCGAGCAGTTCGTGGAAAGCGTCTTCAGTGCGTTCACCGACAGCGATTGGAAAGCAAAGGTCAACTATGCTATCCGCCTCGCAACGCACCTGTATGCTGAACATCTGTTGGAGCGTGATCACTACATGGACTGGCTGGTTTCGGGCCTGGAGAACAGCAACCATGCCAAGCTCCCAATGTGGCTTTTGATTGTACAGATTTACTGGAAAGATGTGCTCAAGCTGCGAAGACACGGGCGACGGTTAGTCACGGCCATCGTAGCCCACCACTGTTCTGTAAGTCTCGCGCTCACGCGACTTTTGCTGCCGACAGGCTGACCCCAGATCCAGATCTATGACCATCCCGATAAAGACATCTTATTACCTTTGATAAACCAGCTGGCTTCCCTGGTGGAATCGCTCATTGCCACGAGTCCGGAGTGCTTCGTCCACCCTGTGACGTGGACGAAGTACCGAGACATCCTACAACTGTCGCTATCCGCCTCTCAAGAGCCTCAACAACAAGCCTTCAGGTCCGTCGATGCACGCAATCACGCACTGACAAGCTCGAACGTGGAATCGCAGCCTGCCGTCCGCAGCACGCTGGTAGAGCTGCTCGACACCATGCTTCGGTTGCCTTTTCGAGATGACATACCGGTGCGATTACGCAAGGCCCGCGAAAACAAGACTGTACTCGTTCGTACCGTTCTCGAATGGTGTACATCGTTGTATCGATTCGGCCCCGCGAAAACTTATGTGGCAGCCAGTATCCTCCGCTCTCTTGCGGCCGATGTTGACATAACCAGAGGCATACTGGATTTCATGGCAGCTGACCCACTTCAGGAGAGTGGACGGAAGCAGGTGGTCTATCATCTCGTTTCAGATCTGGTTCGCTCGGGACATTTTGTCGTCCCCCAGTACATCCAGTGGCTTATAGCTAGGGGTGGCCTATTTGACCCCACAGAAGCTCAGCCCGATGGGCCCTGCGCAACAAGGTTGCTGGTTGAGATGCCCGTCCACGCCCTCAACGATTCCATGAAGAGCTTGAGGGTGTCTTTACTAAGACGAGTGGACTTTTCGGTCGACGACGAGACAAGCGACATCGGAAAAGCGCTTCGTTGCGTCAAGCACGTGCTGTCTGTTCCGCTGGACCCAGGCGACCCCATTCTGCTTAAACCTCCCATGAGCATTAGGAAAATAGCAAAACGGATCAGCCTGAGCAGCCGGGCTCTCAGGTCCGAGATATGTTCCTGGCTTGGCAACGACTTCATCGGCCAGATGACCCAGAACCTGCCACCTGGGAATGGCGGCATGGGGCTTCAGAAAACAATGTTTGAAAATGTTCGCACGCTTCTGGAAGCTGCCCAAGATTTTTCGATGCTCGAAAACACCGTCAAACTGATGCTGCAGTCATCGAATGCCGAGATTCTTGCTTACTGTACCGACACGCTGAGTCTTCACCTACCCATATTCGCTGCCATCGGATCAGCGAGGGTCCTCTTTCAATCTCTCTACGAGCGCCTGAAGGCCGTCAGTGAGCAACAAGGAATAGGGGCTCGCCCACTGCTCGCCTCGTTAACCAACCTAGCTCCGCGCCTCCCTGGATTCGAGCAGGTGGCAGATCAACTACGCAACGACCTGACAAGGGCGGACCGGAGCAGTGCCGTCGATGCCTCCTCGCCGTTGTCTGATAATATGGCCACTCAACTACAGGACGCCGAGACGGAACTGAGCGAACAGATCGAGAAGATGGCCAGCTATACCAGTGCTGACAGACCTACGATGGAACGTCTGTTCCAAGCGATTGTCAGTAAGCTATGGGGTTGCTGGGTCAAGGCTGACGAACGACAACGACCCTACTGCGTACTATTGTCCAGGTTACGAGTATTTGACACACAGTTTTTTGATCATCTCATGAAGGGCTGGGTACAGCATATCCGGAAACTCACGAAGCGGCCGCAGATCACCCAGATGTTCCCTCTTCTCATCAGCTTGGGTTGCTTGTCACTGACCATGCTCTTCGCGACTGCGCCGAGAAACCAATCCGAGGCAGCGCTGTTTCAGCCCAGCGCCGTTGGGTCAGCGTCGACGTACATGCAAGAGGTGTTACAAATGTTGATGATGTCCCTGACGCCAAATCAGGTCATGGCCTCTGAGGACTGCTATCGGTTTCGTATCATCCAGGAGCAGGCACGCCTCGAACATGCGAAGGAGGTCATGCCTTTGATACGTGGTGCTCTTGCGGAATATGCGGCCTCCAGAAATCAACAACCACCGAGGCCTCAGCCACTTGATGACGAAAAAGTCAAGTCACAGCTTCTGGAGCTGCTCAGGGATCTCGTGCTTGCCGATCCGAATGCTGCGAGCCAGACACTCTCGCTCAAGAGTTCAGACACCAAGCTAGCCACGCTGATCGAAGCGTTGACAACAAAATTGCTGGTGCCTCATGGGGGCGGCGGACAGAAATCCTTCGAGCAAGTTTTGCAATTGGCAAACGAATTCACGTTGCCATTCTGCCAGGTGAAGCTGTCGCTCAATCTGGCAATCCACGACGCGAACAGTCCCGAAGGGGCCGAGAGACTTCAACTTCAATTTGAGCAACTATCTAAGGCCATGGACAACGCAATCGAAGCAAACAACATCATGTGGACGGGCATGCTGTCCTGCCTGAGCATCGACATTACCCAGCATCTGAAGAACCGGGCAGAGACGCGTTTTCTGGATCTCTTCCCGTCTATGAAGTATCCTGCCTCTGCCGCATCTGACTCCACAGCCACGCTGCATATGGCTAGCAATTTACTGACTATCATCGACGCCATACTCAGAGGCTCACCTACGAAGATGTCGCCTTTGCCTAACGCTTTAGCAGATCGGCTTGCCGATCTATGGGAGATTGTAGCGTCCACGAGTGAAGAGCTTGCGCCCCTGAGGGCCTCCGTAATCTCGCACTGGCTACCATTGCTTTTCTCCTACCTGGCTCTGCATGCCACGCAAGCCACCGGCACATCCGACCAGTTCAAACTGCAGGGCAACGACATCCGTGCCCGCGTTCTCATCATCCTGGCCGGGCTGGTGCAGGAGCTTGACAGCCACCCCTGGTGCAATCTTGGACGGCGCATATTCGACATCGCACTCGCGCTTGTCGATCAACTGTCGGAAGAGGCTCGTATGACGTGCGTGCGCGCTGTAAGGGACCATACCTCAGACCCAAGAGTGCGTTACCTCTTCAGCTTCGCACCGAATCCAGCCGAGAATTTCATGCTCGCGCCTCGCGAGAAGCTGCCGCACGGCGTCAACGAACGCAGGGCACTCGCCATGCAGAATATGGGCTACGGTATGCTGCCCGAACGGCTGGCCCCGTTTCTGTACCGGCGGTGGGAGGTCCTCAACGAGCCGACGCCGAACGTGGGCGAGAACGACACCAGCCTCAGCTTGAGGCTGTTCGATGCACGGAAGATATAACAAGAAATACTCAGGGGCTTGCTCTACACCGATCAGAGATAGGTGTATTGAACCCTTCTCTGCCTGGGCTGGGCCCTGGTTACATCTATTTTTCGTCTGTATACGCGGTAGAATATCCGGCATGAGTGGAAGGCTAGCGGAGGGCTAGCAAACTTTTTTATACGGATCATTGTAGGGTTAGAGGAGCCGTGTGTAAGAGGAATCTGCGTCTTGGCTTTGATGGAAGGGAGCTGTTGCTTTTCCGGGCTGGTGGCCCTCGGCGCAAGGGAGTTGTATGCAGATACCATCATCGTGCCACATGGCCGGGCGGGGCTTGACCACAAGGGAGCGAGACGAATTAGCGGGATCAGTCATGTTTATGATTTTGGGATTTTGCCCCCCTTCTACCTGCTTATTATCCTGGCATTCTGTGTGTTTTGATGATTCCCCCAGGGCGAGACGGAAGGAAGAGGAGCTGGGCGATCGGGACGCCCTGGTTCACCGAGGGTTTTGACATATACCTGGGAGAGAGAGAGAGAGAGAGAGAGCAAGTAAATAAGAGAGACAATTGCAGGGAATGATTCGCGGGGACGCCCGCGTGCTGCTGCCGCTGCTGCCGCTGCCGCTTCTGACTACGGCCATCGTTATATGCTACTGTAGTGGCTCCCTTGCTTTGCTTGCCTCTCGTTGGAGTCCATCCATCTCGTCAGGCTTGATGCGTACGGTGATGCTCCTTGCTCCCAACGATGTCGTCACGTGTGCATGTGTCATTGACTAGAGTATCCGTACCTGCCTACCTATCTACTCAGGCACCCTCGCTGCTGGAGCTCCTGGCAAGTAATTCGGGCGCTGCGCTCCAGGGTCAGAGAGGGCGGCGGCCTGTTAGCATTCGCCGGGATTTGTGTAAGGGGACAATGGATAGACGGGAAAGAGCTGGTGATGGTCGTAGTTACGGAGTAAACTAAGCATTTGAGTCGAGTACGTACTTAAGTATTTACTTACTTACTTACTTACCTGCCTTTAGACGGGATAGACGCTGTATAGGTCGTATGTGCAAGTCGTATATGTAAGCAGCAGTTTAAAGTCAAGCCGCTATCAATAAGGAAACATCGTTGTAGTAGAGCTGAAAGTTTACAACCGTTTTCCGGTAAGTGGATGACCACGGGCCAGAGAAACAGTCCAGCTTGTTGTGGACTTTTCGGTGGAAGATGTCTACCTAGTATACATTGTTTTTCTTCTATTCCGACCGCCGGCTCTTTTATTTGTAGCTATCACTGATTCCCACCGCTCTCATTGCTACTACTATGCGAATATGCTGTTGCGGTAAACTTGTTTCTGCCATATCACTGCTGCTCTTGCAATTGTTTCCGTTGCTGCTGCTGTCTTCGCGATAGCTAGACAGAGACGCAGAAGATATAGGCCAAGGGTCACGAAACGCCAAGGTGGAGAGGCAGGTAACACTTGCAGGTAGTCGGGACTTGTACACTGATTGTGTGCATTTTCCAACTGCATCATCCCCCTTTCCTCCTTTTTCTTTCCTTGCTTCCTTTCAGTCAAGTAGGGAAACGTGTTTCAACTGCTGGACGTGGAGGACTTGGGTACCGTAGCCTGACGGTACGCGCAGAAGTATGCCAGGGCAGAACCATTCAAAGGTTAACCAGACCTAGATACGCCAGCGCCCAAATCCATACCTATTCTCTCCATTCCTTCTCTTGCCCATTGGCCTTCCCGTGCTTACAATCTATACCGGTATCTAGTGTGTAAGTAAGCAGAGCACTGTATTCACTTCTACTCTTGCTCTCTCCATCGCATCCCGTGTCTCCCTCACTCACAGCCGCGCGGCCTTCTCGACGCGGCGGCCCTGCTCGTCGAACTCGATCTTGCGGCCGGAGATGAGGCTCTCCTGCAGGGCGCAGCCGATGCGGACGGCGTTGACGGCGCCCTCGAGGCGCATGGGCGGCGGGGTGTCGTCGAGGCAGCAGGCGGCGAACTCGTTGGCCTCGGTGACGAAGGCCTCGCGGAAGCGGCCGTAGTAGTCGGCCGGGATCTCGCGCCGGATCCCGGAGGCCTCGTACAGGTTGACCAGGTTCAGCTGCGGCTGCGTGTTGACGGCGATCTTGCCCGCCGTGCCGAAGATCTCGGTCGTGTCCTCCTGCCCGGCCGCCATCATGCGCGAGCAGTAGAGCTGCGCCACCTTGCCGCCCTGTTGGAGGTAGGTAGGTAGGGTCAGTTTCGTTGGCGTTCTCATCCTTCGGTGAAAGGAAGGGAAGGCGGGGAGAGAGAGGAAGAAAGAAAAGAAGAAAGCGAGGGGGGCTCACGTAGAACTCGATGACGGCCACGGCGTTGTCGCGGTCGTTGTGCTTGCGCAGGTCGGGCTGGACGGCGGTGATGCCGACGGCGGCGACGCTCTTGACGCGCGAGTCCTCGCCAAAGAACCACAGGGCCAGGTCGATGTCGTGGATGGAGCAGTCGACGAAGATGCCGCCCGAGAACTCGGCGTAGGCGACGAAGAAGCCCGAGGGGTCCAGCTTGTCGCACGTTTGCGACCGGAACACGGCCGGCGCGCCGATGTCGCCCGCCGCCAGCCGCCGGTGCGCGTCCCGGTACGAGGCGTCGAAGCGCCGCGAGAAGCCGCAGATGACCTTCTGGCTCGGGTGCTGCTTCTGCGAGGCCCGGTACGCGTCGCAGACCGACTGGGACTGTTGGTCGTCGCCCCCCGCCGGGGGGTCCCTGTCAGCAAACGGCACGACCGACAGCGGCGCTGAAAGGAGGCCACCGCAAGCAAGGCCAGATGGGGGGGTTTCCCCGGGTGATATGGAACGGCAAGAGACTCACGATCTCGACGCTGGTGCTGAGCGGCTTCTCACAGAGCACGTGTAGGCCCTTCTTGATGGCGGCGATGGCCTGCTCGGCGTGCACCGTCGTGGCGCTGGAGACCACCACGGCCTGGAGCTGCGTCTCCTTCTGCAGCAGCTCCGAGTAGTCTGTGTACGTCCGCACGCCCGGGAACTCCTTCTTGGCAGCATCCAGCTCGGCCTGGACCGGCGAGCTCACCGCGATGAGGTTCGCTCGCGGCGTCAGGGTGGCGAAATGTCTGGCATGTCGCATACCTGAGCTCGCCATCAGCTACTTGCACGTCTCCAGTTGGCCATCCTCGGACCATGATTGCCTACCCATGCGACCCAGGCCGGCTACGGCAACGTTCAGCTTCTCGTTCGACATGATGGCGGGTACGGTACGGTACAGTAAGAGGAATATCTAGAATCTATGAGACAGCACGAGGGGAAAAGAGGGTATCAATCAGTGAGCGGGCATGAAGAGAACACCCCCTCTCGGGCCCAGGACCACCGCAGCACCATCTTTATATCAAGCATTCTGTGAGCTCGTCGAGTCCTAGGCCCTGACCGACTGTCTCCAGTCAAAGGCTCCCAGCAAGGCAGTTGCCGCCTTGGGGCCACACGCCATGTAGGAGGATGGAGATGCGGCTCGACTTAGATGTCGCCGGCGGTCCTAGGCCGGGAGCAATGCTTAAAACGGTCCATCCACGCCTGCTCATGACGAGCCGGCGCAGATTCTACCCCACGGGGCTGGGGCAAAGACGCAAGGTCATGGCTTGCGTCTTGACTCGAGACGAGGCAGTCCGTCTCTGTCTCCGCCTGACGTTAGCTCTGCGTTGCGAGCCCCCCCTGGCTGGCCGCATCAGGCAGTATTCGCCGACAATGGCGCACTAGCCTCCACACGAGAGCCTCCATCCCACCGCGAGACGGCTCCGCAGCGACCCCTGATAAGTCATCGCCGCCTCTTACTCTTTCGAGCGTTCCCGACCTTCTACGCAACACGCTGGCTCCAGCCTCCAGCACGGACACGAGGTATGCCACCGAGACAGCAGCCTTGTTCCAGGTGTAGAGGTGAGCTTCGCCGAAACTAGGCGGTTGATCTGATACCAAGGGCATGGGCCCCCTCTTCCTGTCCGTTCCAGGCTAACGCGGATTTCCACTGCAGAACGGCACGAGAAGTGTAAGTGCCGACGACACGGGACACGGGACGGCTATCAATGGGCCTCCCCCGCGCGTGAATCCTCCTTCCGGGGAAAGGGGGAGAGAGAGGGTTGCGATCCGCCAGGCCCGTGTGGAGCTGATACCCGCGCTCTCACTTAGGCGATTTTGAACGACCACAATGCCGTAGATGCGCAGACAAGGGCCTAGAGTGCCTGCGGCCGTCCAAGTCGGCCTCCTTCCGGCCGGGCTCCGCGGCGCGCCTCGATGCCAACTTCCCCAAGGACCAGAGATGGGTTCACCCGAGCCAGAGCAGCACGTGTAAGTCGGCTGTATCGACGAGAACCGTGAAAACCCCTGAGTAGAGGGAGCCGGACAGTGAACACCGGAAACTGAGCATGAGCGTGGCCAGTCTCCTTCAGCGTCCATACGTCCAACACGTACCGAAAACTCCCGCCCGAAGGGACCGCCCCGGGGTCCGAGCGGGGCGCAGAGCCACCCCCGGAGCCCGGGGCGATCCCGCCGCCACCGCCGCCGCGGCCCGTCTCCGGCTCGGCCGTCACCACATCACCCGTGGCTTCGGCAGACCCGAACTCTCCCCTGCAGCAGGAGTCCGTCGCCGAAGACGCCGGCCAACCGCGGCAGAAACGCCCGCGGGTCAGCGGCATGTTCTCGCCGGCCGCCTTCCTGGAGTCGCCCGAGAGCCTACAGCTCCACGACTCGCCGGCGGCCCCGGTCGAGGGCGCCCACGTGCTCCCGCCGATGTCGACGCCGCAGGAGGTGCCGCCGCTGGCCCCGGCCGCGTCACAGGTGTCGGCGCACTCGCCGGCGGTGAGCTCCCGGACCCTGGGCCAGACGCCGGTGTTTGTGCCGTCCGCTGCTGCTGTCCCCGATGTGCAGCAGCAACACGGCTTCCTGCAGCCCGAGCCCTTTGCCAACATCCTGGAGGCCACGCTGCTGCGGTACTTCATCGACGAACTCGCGGCCTGGGTACGGACACTCTGCTGGCCTCACTGTCGAGTTTCCCCGCTGACAGTGCGAAGTTCGACCTCTGCGATGAGGAGAGACACTTCCAGCTGGTCGTCCCGCAACGAGCTCGCTTCTGCCAGCCGTTGATGAATGCCAGTACGTCCCTCTGAACGCTTTTCTCTTCTTTGATGTCATGCTCCAGGCGTGTCCTGACGAAATTAATCTCCCTACGCTCCATGCGCGAATTAATCATGTCTTTGCCCTGAATCGGGCCCAAAGCACTGTATGCTGAAATCAGGGGTCGGCCAGTATTCGCCTGCTCCGTCCGCCACCTCAGCAGGCCATCGCGTTACCGCATACCGGGCTCGTCCGGGGTGACGTACCGCGGGCAGGTGTTTCCCGACCTGACCGATCACGACGCCGTCGCGTACATGCTCGAGTGCCTGCCCGCCCTCCGCCAGTTCCACCAGACGGCCGACGACGAGTACCGCAGCAACCTGGTCGCAGCGGCCGTGATCCTGCGGCAGTTCGAGGAGATGGACGTGGACGAGGACGACCACAGCGGCGGCGGCGGCGAGGAAGAGCGCGCCACCGCCACCATCGGGGGACACGCCACAACAGGAGCCGGAGCCGGAGCAGCGCCATCGGAAGAAGCGAGCCCCTCGGCGGCGGACGACGACGCCCAGCAGGTCAACTTCCTCGCCATCACCAAGGCCTTCCTGGAGGACGCGATCCCGTCGTCGTCGTCACCGGGGCCGACCTCGCCCGGCCACCGCCTCGTCGGCGCCGCCGCCTGGATCGTGCTGCGCCAGGAGGTCTACTCGGCCTTCACGCGCGAGCGCTGCCCGCGCGTCGCTTGGCCGCGCCCCGAGCAGTGGCTGCACGCCTCGGCCGCCAACAGGCTCGTCTTGCACACGGCCGACGTGGCCCGGTGGCGCTGGGGGCCCGACCGGTCGGTGGCGGCGGAATGGGGTGAGTACTTACTTTCCGGTACTTCTTTGCCGGTGGTGGTGTTTTTTGTTGGCTCTCTCCCCTTTTACCTCTTTAGCACTCTTCCTCCCCCCCTCTCCTCCCCCGGAACCCGCAGCCGCAGCAGCAACGGCAGCAGCAGTGCCACCGTGGACCACCCTGGGACATACGGTAGTGTCGTCTGAGTACACACGTGAAACACGTGACTGATATGTCTGCCCCCAGCGAGGCTCAAGGAGCAGGAGGCCTTCATCGAGCAGCACTACGCCAGCCAGCTGGTGCCCATCTTCGACCGCAAGGCGGACCGGTCCAAGGGCGAGGTCTTCCCCACCATCCTGTACCAGTCCGACGTCGAGGTCACCTGCGTCCAGCACTTCATCATCGCCAAGATGGTGCTCGTGGCGGAGGATCCGGCGCTTCAGTGAGTTTCTCTCTCTCTCTCTCTCTCCTGCCCTCCTCCCATTCACTCCCTCCTTCCTCTGCCCCTCGCCATTATCATTATCATTATCCTTCACGGCAACAACAACAGTGACCAGTCCAGTCACCCACCCGCGGTAGGTAGGTAAGCAAAGCAAAGCTGACGCACGGCTTCCCGTCGCCACGCCGCTCCCCCCCCCAATAATAGCCGCCCCTCGGCGCCGCGAGCCGCGCAGCGGCGGGCCGAGAACCTCGTGCGCTCGCTCGTGCTGGACCTGTGCGGCATCGCGCTGCAGCACGCCGACACGCCGCCGAACCTGGTCAACGCGTCGCTGGGCATCACGGCGTACGGCGACTACTTCGTCGAGGAGTACGAGCGGGGCGCGCTGCGCCAGGTGAGCGCGCTGCCCCCCCACCCCCTCCCCTCCCCCCCCCTTTTCCCCCTTTCACCTACCTCCAGATCTTGCCATTTTCAGGCTGTGCTCTGCGGACAATTACATGCGTACGCGGAGTGTCAGGGTTACTTCTCGCCTGGCCCCGAGTTCGGGAGTACAGCTACCTTATGGGATTGGGGGGGAAGCGCTGACGCCTCGAGAATCCACCCAGGTGATCGGCCAGCTGAGCAGCTGCCACGCATGGCCTGTCAAGAAGGCGCTGGCGCGGCTCGGTTCGTGAGTAGGTTTTGGAGGGCAGCAGATAGAATATCCCCCAAAGTAACTTGTAAGTCCACTGGGCATTGTACCCGCGGGGGGGTGGGCGGGTTGCACGGTTTGCGTCCCTGAGATGTGGTCTTTGGGCAGATGACGATGGGACACAGGTAGCGCTATAAAAGCGTGGGTAGCACTCCGAAGGCGAAACAGAAAAGAAGAAGAAACTGTGTATCACAGTACATTCGCAGTCAGCACATGCGCTACAGCTTCTTTCCGTGACTGTTCAAGTCTGGGCTCCGTGAGTAGAGTGGTTGTGTGGATGTGGGGACATTCAGACTGACGACTCGGGGCATCTTGACTCGCACCGGGAAATGACGGCTCCGCGGAAGATGACGCTTAGCACGAAGAACAGTTAGTAGCGTTTAGTGTCTGGAGTATCACTCATGCAAGTGAAAGTGAGGTCTGATAAATTCCAGCGGCTATGTTCCATTCCAATAGTTGGCAGTATTCACATCATAATGCCTGTGAAATCAGGAACGGGAACAGTAACTCCAATACACGAGGCAACGAGTCGCGGCTCGCTGGGAATGTAGTGGGAGTGTATCACTCTGTGGGGAGCCAATCCATCTTCGTATTGTTGGGGAGAGATGAAAACCAGTCACAGAGTGCCGAGCAGGAGACTCGGACTTTTCCCAAGCTTGATCTGTGAAAGTAAAAACATCAATATCATTCGCTCGTTAGGCTCGTCACAAGATACACTCCATGTGCCAGTGTCAGGCAGTACCGTAAACCACCGCTATATACCCCTGAAAACGCCCCCCACCCCCGATCCCCTTCTTTACCCGCCATCATACACGCGCGAGCGAGGCCGCCCCCTTATTAGACCTGCGTGGCCAGGCGGTGGTCGTGCTCGACGGCCTGGACGGCGTACTGCAGGGCGTCGTGCTCCTCGGCGCCGCTCGTGTCGCCGAAGACGGCGTCCATCTGCTCGAGCGTGCGGCCGTTGGTCTCGGGCACGAGGAAGAAGGCCCAGAGGCCGGCGAGGGCGCAGAAGACGGCGAAGAAGATGTAGGTGCCGTAGCCGAGCTGCGCGATCATCGAGGGCGTCACCGTGCCGACGACGAAGTTGGACAGCCAGTTGACGCAGGTCGAGAGCGCCACGCCCTTGGACCGCGTCGCCGTCGAGAAGACCTCGGGCGGCAGCGCCCAGCCAAGCGGCGAGTAGGACGCGCCGAAGAAGAGGATGAAGAGGAAGGCCATGGCCGCGCAGGCCCAGCCGGCGCCCTTGTGTGCGAGCCAGTTGTCCGCGTACAGCGCCGACAGGATCGCGATGATGGTGTACGACGCGCACGTGCCGGCCGCGCCGATGATGGCCAGCGGCCGCCGCCCGACGTTGTCGATGATGAAGAAGCACAGGATCACGGTGACGAGCTGCAGGCAGTTGAAGACACCCGAGAGCACGAGCGACATCTCGTCCGACTGGCCGATCGAGCGGAACAGGGTCGGGGCGTAGTAGATGAAAGCCTGGTGACGGGGAGGTTCTCTTGTCAGTGACGGCAATGTGTAGGAGGAGAGCGGACTGCTGGACAGGCAGACGCCGGAAGGCAAAAAGTCCAGGGACGACCCGGGGGCTCACTCACATTAACTCCCATGAATTGCTGGAAGAAGCAAACACCAACACCGACGACGGTGCGGCGCCAGTTCCGACGGGCGAACAGGTCGAGCCACAGCAAGAGCTCGAGCACGATGCCCTGCTTGCCAGGGTGCCGGCGATCCTGCAGCGCGTTCTGGAGCTCAACCTCCAGCAGGATGCTCTTGTATTCCGTCTGGACCTTGTGGTCGGACCGGGGCAGGCCGCGCAGCTTGGCCAGGCTGCCGAGGCAGTCGTCGTGGCGGTGGACCAGCGCGAGCCACCGCGGCGAGTAGGGGAAGAAGTTGATGCCGATGCCGAGCAGTGTGGCGCACACCATCTGCAGGCCCAGGGGCAGGCGGAAGGAGACCTCGCCAGCGAGGTGCCGGGTCGCGAAGGTGATCCACTGCTCTCTGTCAGCAAGACCGAGTCCGCATATGGTTACGTGTAAGATATCTTGCGTCCGCTGGGAAGACTCACGAAAGCGATCACGACACCAGACACGATAGAGATGGACTCGAGGACGAGGAGCGTTCCTCGAAGGTTAGGGGGCGAGATTTCCGATATGTATAGCGGTGCCGTCTGAAAATAAGTAAGTCAGTTTCACGCCCCGTAGCCTCAAGTCAAGTCTGCTGTCGGACGTCGATCATACCATTGCCAGTGTTCCCACGCCAATACCACCTATAGCCCTCCCAGCGACCAGCACGCCATAGCTGCTAGCCGCCGTCTGCATGATGGCGCCGATGTCGAAGATGACTACCACAACCGTCAAGGCACGTTTCCGGGAAATCTTGTCGGCCAGGTAGGGCATGAACAAGCAGCCGACGAAGGCACCGAGCAGGAGCATGCCGGTCATGAAGCCGGTGCCGAAGGCCGTCTCGGTCTGGGGGAAGACGGCGTGGAACTGGTCCATCACGTTGATGATGGAGATGACTCCCTGGTCGTAGCCAAAGGAGAAACCACCCAGTGAGGCCAGCAAGGCAGCGCCGCTCACGTAGGGTGAACTGAATATTCCCCGAACGCCCTTCGGCCCATACTCGATCTCGGTATCGAGGTCGGTGGGCACGCTCCCCTTGTCAAGGGGCGGCGTCACCGCCTCCTCGTGCTCGGCCGAGATCTTGTTGATGCCTTCCTTCATGGTGACTGAGTCGAAGGACACTGGGGATATTTGCGAGTAATCTTAGGGGTTCCGGCTGAGGGAGGAGGAAGTGCGAGATGATGAGTGTCGTCGCTGATCTCCTGCCTTGTCGTCCTCTCTATATACATAGAGAGATGAGCAGGCCCACACACTACCTATGTTGCCGGACGTTGAGTCCGTACCTGGCGCGTGATGGCATGCCATAGCCTAGTTCCGCTGCCCCATGGGGTCAGGACCGGCACATCCCCTTCCCCCACCAGGGAACACTAAGAAAGGCGCGAGACGGCCCCATCTCCCGAGACTTGTGGTCTGGGCTGGCGGCTGGGATGCTACTTCGATCATTGAGGAGGTCGTCCCCGGGCCGTCCTGAAGGCCTCGGGGAGTTTTACCCATTTCGTCCTGCCGCGACCCTGAGTCGAGATTTTGTTGGCAACTGGTCAAGAGTCCACCTCCGCCAATCCTGCGCCTGCGACCAGGCTCACAGATGGAAACGGTCCGGTCGAACACTAGTGATGAGATGAAGATGGTCAGGCGCCGCTGCGCTTGCGTAGGCGCGCTCAGAATGCCGGATCCCTGCCACAGGTTCCTTGATGCCCTCCACCACAGGGCATTGACGGCGACTTCGCCTCGTCTCTCCGCACCTCCTTACATCTGGCCACCCCATCGATGGGCAGCTAGAACGTGGAGTTCAGATCGTGGGATCGTCCTATGTGGGAGCCGAGTCCCGACCCAGACCGATTCCGCAAAATTTCGGCGACGCCTACTGTAATAGGAAAAAACACGATCATTGACCACCCCCTTACAAGCGCTCACACCATACCCCGCGGCTGACCGACACTTGTCATCAAGTTTCTCTGGAGAACGGTTCCTGTGATACAGGGTAGAATAAGAAACACCGGGAGGATGGAGGGTCTTTGGAAAAGGGTGTCGGTGCCCTCTATCCCTTCTTCCCTTCACCAAACCAAAGCAAATACCAACTTTTCGCCTGCGTCGACTGTGTCAACGAGTCACTGAATTCTCTCCTCATTGCACCAACTGTCTTTCCGTGAGTCGTTGGGCCCTGCGATGTTCATTGGATTTAACACCAATGAATATACAATTGCGACGGAGTGTGATTGTCAGCATAGGCCGCATGTACGTAGGAAGCTGGCGCCGCGATTAGAACCGAATGCGCACACAACTGGAAGGACATGGCGCTTGCCATGTTCGCATCATGCTTGATCGCGTGCCTTGGCCCAAGGTCGCGGTGCTCTGTAAACGGCCAAACAGGAGAAGCGACCAAAGGTGCGGGCTTTAGACTGCGTTTCGAAGACGAGCTGCCCGTCGGCAAACCTGCCGAGAAGCTGGATTATGTTACTGTGAGAGTGGATGGCCTGGAACCCGTCGAGATTCTCTATCTCGCATCGGTACTCGCCCTTCTTGACAAAAGCGCTTCGCTGGTTCGACACAGATCAGAGGCAGCTTATCAACAGGCTCGCTGACGTCCTTAGAGATGGCCTCTGTGGGCTCGGGATGCTTTACACAGCGGTCCAGTATACGCATGTCATCCAGAGACGGAGGACATCGTCCAAGAGAGTACCGGGTCCGCTGAAGATGCGTACGCGTTGTCGAACTAGCACCGTACGTCATGTAGGACTCAACACCGCCCTGGATCCAGTTCGAGAGGCAGTCGGCCGCCACAGGGATCAAGACTGGTGATAACGCGACGATGCTCATACCCGGCTCGGAAGCGGAGCTCTGCTTCGCTGAGCGAGACGTTAGCTTAATTCTTATCAGCCATATCTTATACACAGCATTCGATCGTCTAGCGAGGACTGCGGGCAGTTCATGTCCTCGAGACAGCTGGTGTTCACGAAGTAAGGAAGTTACAATCGTTCAAACTGGATAGGATGAGTTCTTTCAAGAGGCGACGCCACAAGTATTCCGCCACACACTTACTTACGCTGCCAGCCGCCAGCCGCTAGCCGCCAGCCCCCAGCCCCCAGCCACCAGCCACCAGCCGCACGACCAAATTTCACGCCGGCCCAAGTTAAGAGAAACACGCTGAACTTCAGGGGCAAGCCGCCAACAACCGCCAACCGCGACACTTCTGCCATCAGGGGGGGTTTCACTACAAGCACCTGGCGAGAACATAGACTCAATGTTTTCTTTATGCCCTATTCAACCCGCGTGCTCTTAGAAATGGTGATTAGGTTCCTGGAATCTTCAACTCTCCCTGAAATCCGGTGACCTACCGGCACGTAGCGACCTGTGGACGAAGATGGCGGCCGAAGATCTCGAGGAATGGCTCCGCCAGCTGGGAGCTCTGCTGGGACGCCTCAGAGCTCTCATGCGGGACATGCCGTAAGTGGACGGCCGACTTTTTCGTGGCAGACGACAGCTTCTGAATCCATAGATGATAAGGCTCGGCGACATCCTACACGTCGTATGGCCCTTCGTGGCCATCATCGCTGCCGGCCTCTTCCTCTACTACTACACCCACATCGACCACTGGGACAAGCCGAGGCGCTACACGGTGCCGCCGCCCAAGAGGCCGGAGGAGACGACGATCCTTGATCGTCCCACCATCCATCTGCCGGGCTCCAGCGCCATCCAGTGCTACGCGCCCGCGACGGGCGAGTTCCTGGGCCTCGTCAACCCGTCGACGCCTGCGGGCATAGACCGGGCCGTCGCGCAGGCGGCGGCGGCGCAGCGGGCGTGGGCGGCGACGAGCTTCGCGGAGCGGCGGGCGGTGCTGCGGTCCATGCTGCAGCACGTGCTCGACCACCAGGAGCAGATCTGCCGCGTCAGCCAGCTCGACTCGGGCAAGACCATGCTGGACGCGCAGCTGGGCGAGATCCTCGTGACGGCCGAGAAGCTGCGGTGGACGCTGCGGCACGGCGAGCGCGCGCTGCGGCCCTCGCGCCGCCCGACCAACCTGCTGCTGGCGCACAAGCGCAACGAGGTGCGCTACGAGCCGCTCGGCGTCGTCGCCGCCCTCGTCAGCTGGAACTACCCCTTCCACAACCTGCTCGGCCCCGTGATCGCCGCCGTCTTCGCCGGCAACGGCGTCGTCGTCAAGGTCAGCGAGCAGACGTGCTGGAGCGCGGCCTACTACGCCGGCATCGCGCGCGGCGCCCTCGCCGCCCACGGCCACGACCCCGAGCTGGTCCAGGCCGTCGCGTGCTGGCCCCAGACCGCCGCCCACCTCACCAGCCACCCGGGCATCAGCCACCTGACCTTCATCGGCAGCCGGCCCGTGTGCCGCGCCGTCGCCGCCAGCGCCGCCCGCAGCCTCACGCCCCTGGTCGCCGAGCTCGGCGGCAAGGACGCCGCCGTCGTCCTCGACTCCGCCGCCGGCGACCTGCCGCGCGTCGCCGAGATCCTGCTGCGCGGCACCTTCCAGGCCAGCGGGCAGAACTGCATCGGCATTGAGCGCGTCGTGGCGGCGCCGGCCGTCTACGACCGCCTGGTCGACGTGCTCGCGCCGCGCGTGCGCGCGCTGCGCCTCGGCCTCGACGGCGACGTCGGCGCCATGGTCTCGGACGCCTCCTTCGACCGGCTCGAGCGGCTCGTGGCCGAGGCGGTCGCGGGCGGCGCGCGCCTGCTGGCCGGCGGCCGGCGGCACCGGCACCCGGACCACCCGTGCGGCTTCTACTTCGCGCCGACGCTGCTCGCCGACGTGACGCCGGATATGGGCGTCGCGCGCGAGGAGTGCTTCGGCCCCGTCATGACGCTGCTGCGGGCGGCCTCGCCAACGGCGCGCGACGTGCTCGCGCTCGCCAACGCGCCGTGGCCCGACTTCGGGCTCGGCGCCTCGGTCTTCGGCCACGAGGCCGACCCGGCCCTCCCTCAAGTCGTGGCCGGCCTGCGCGCCGGCGGCGTCGCCGTCAACGACTTCGCCGTCTACTACGCCGCCCAGCTGCCCTTCGGCGGCGCCGGCGGCTCCGGCTACGGCCGCTTCGCCGGCGAGGAAGGGCTCAGGGGGCTCTGCAACCTCAAGGCCGTCTGCGCCGACCGCCTCGGCCGGAGCCTCGGAATCCGCACCGCCATCCCGCCCCCCGCCCGCTACCCCGTGCCCAGCCAGGAGGCCGGCTGGCGCTTCGCCCGCGGCGTCGTCGGCCTCGGCTACGCCCTGACCCTGTGGGACAGGGCCAGGGCCGTCGTGGACATCGTGAGGAATATGTAGGTAAAGTAAGCAGGGCTGTCAGTCAGTCGGCTGCTGAATCGGCTGGTGGGGGAGGAGGGGTTGCCCGCCCGTATGCTGCACTGCGCCTGCTGGGCGCTGGACTGACTGCTTGACGTGTCGATACGGCTTACAGGTGGCTTAAACGCGATGGGGTGCTAAGTGCGAGAGACATTGGTCAGCGGCGTATATATCTAGTCGTAAAGGAGACGGAGTCAGTCATACAGCTTGATACCCCAAGTATAGAAACGAAAACGTCGTCGATAGATACCTCCCCGTGAGGAGTTATTTCCGAAATCGTGAGTGCTGGCGGCAAGACATCCGCTTTAATACAGTCCTTGCTCAGGAACAGCTCTGAACCGTGAAACTATTTAATTCTTGAATACATGTAATAGAATAACGATTACTCTGTGGAATACAGACTCTGCTAAGTGCGAACGAGTAAACAAGACCACCCAAGGTAATTGAGGCAGCGGCACATGACAACAAGTAGAAGAGCTGTTTCGTGGCTCTGAGCTCACTCTCCAAACCGTTCGACTCTGACTGTAGTATATTTACTCTCGAGAATACCTTCGACTTTTCTGTTCCCTCCCCCACCGCCGTTGTATAACAAGAGTCGTGAAGCCGAATATGTCCTGCTCCCGTCAAGTGCCGGAGAACAACCCCCCGCCTGTTCTCTCGCGCACGCGTGACATATATACACATCAACCACTGGTCTGCGGAAGTACCAGCCCATGTCTTCCCCGCAGAACGCCATGATCCCTCCCGTCTTGCCCCAAAAGCAAAACCACCAAAGATCAAACAAGAAAAAAAGGACGGACAAGTGGCAGGACAGGGTCGGATACGAAGAGCTCCTCTCCAGATCCAACCATCCGCCAACCTTGTGCCCGTCTCACAGTATATGTGCCGAGAACAGGCTAGTCTAACATGCTCAACAAGGGAAAAAAGAAGGCCTCGATCCCCAGGCCAGCCTCGTCATTTCGTACAAGTATCCTCGCCAGCACCATGCACCGTTTAAAAACGCAAACGCCAACGCCAACGCCAACGCGAAGCTCCCTCGAGAGCGAGGCGCTCATCATGCCAGTCAAAGTGAATGTCAGTAGTCGAATCGCAGGCATCACCGGTGCCTGCAGGGGTGTGTGTAGATTATTCGTAGAAGATCGTAGAAGCGCGTGCGCCACGCAGGATATCATATCGAGGGAAATAAGGACAAAGGTCTAAGTGGCTCGTGGAAACGCGCGAGGTAGAGAGGCTTCGCCGGTCAGGGCGTTGGGACTGGTTCCTGCTGCTCGTGGATGTGGTTGTCGCCATCCTTGTGCTGTATCCCGAAGGCTGCCTTGAACGATTTGCCTCGGGTCCGTTTCCGAATGCGGCTGACGATGCCATTGCCTTGTGCTTGCGGTGGGGCACCAGAGTGACTCGATTCGAAGCGGTTCAACATGGCAGCAGATGTGAACTCGTTTGTTGCCTCATAGCTCGGTCTGACTCGATCCATCGACGCCCGCATCCTGTCGTAAGAGGGTCGGACGCGGTCAAAAGACGGCCGTATCGGTGGATCAACAGCCTGGCTCACGGCTGGCTCGTCAGAAGGTTCGTGCCGGGTATAGTTTGTCCCGTCGCTACCATTCTGGCTCCGCGCGTTGTGTCCTGCGACCGATGGCGCGACCTCAGACGGAGGGTAAATTGGCCTAAGGTCCTCGTCCACGCTCTGGTATGTCTGCCGATGCCGTTTCTTTCGCGAGGAAGCAGATGAGCCGGACAGGCTTGCCTTCATATCCTCCTCAGCTCCAACCTCTTGTGTCTTGCTGACGCTGCCGAATTTGCCTTGCTGCACCTGCTCTCGGATAACGTCTACGTCGCGGGGCCAGTAGACTTTTCGCAGTGCCTTGATCGCATAACGAGGCAGCACACTGATGATTGGAACGATGACAAGAATAGCCCAGAAAGAAGCCTGGCCGTATATCTGGGGGGCCGCCTCGTAGAAGAATGCCGAGAACGTTGACGTTGTGTATACACCGGTCCAGAAGAAAATGAAGAGATCACTGATGATAATGATCAGAACCGTCAACCAGTCCCATCTATACGAATTAATGAGGATGTAGAGATTGATGGTGATGACTGCAGGGTGAGCAACATAGGCACCGAATCGGTATCGATCAGTAACATCCAAGCCGCTCTCCGAAATGGAATTGGTGGTGTAGATCGTCAAATAAGGAATGAAGAAGACCAGCACACTCTGGTAGATGCCATCAAACATGTACGTCCTAATCCTGTTAGCCAAATGCAGTATCGCCGC
The DNA here is from genome assembly GCA_022539325.1 of Xylariaceae sp. FL0804. Taxonomy (NCBI): domain Eukaryota; kingdom Fungi; phylum Ascomycota; class Sordariomycetes; order Xylariales; family Xylariaceae; species Xylariaceae sp. FL0804. The sequence goes on along the minus strand of JAJKLG010000006.1, from coordinate 1,545,363 downwards.
CGACTTGATGAGAACTTACCAGAACTTGTGCTGTGTCCATTCCAGGCGCTCGATACCACGACGATAGAGCTGAGGGACGGCGAGGGAGACCTGGTCGGAGACGTCTTGATCCAACACACCGATAATAATTGGTGGGACCGAGGTGAAGATAAGGTTGAACAGGATGATGTAGGTGAACTCGAACAAGTACGTGATGTCGAACTCGCAGAAGATCTGGAACCAGAAGATGGTGAAGGTCCAGATCATGTTCTTGTAGAAGAAGTTGGCAATCGCTTCAGCCATTCTTCTGTAGGACCAGCGACCGTGTACCAGAACAAGTCGTTGCAAGAAGCGGAACTGGCCGATGGCATAGTCTGCCGACATGACGGCTTGGCGGCCTTCGACACCGGCAATACCGACACCCACATCAGCTTCCTGGATCATGGCCACATCGTTGGCACCGTCTCCTATCGACAAGGTCATGACATCCAAGCCGGCCTTGACCATGGCAACGACGGCAGCCTTCTGAGCGGGACTGACACGGCAGCACAGAACAGAAGCGCATTGCTTGCACAGAAGCAGGAACTTCTGTTTCAGGCTCTCGTCCAGCACCCATTTCAAGGTGAAACCGTCGATGACCAGAGCATGCGTCGGCTCCGGAGGTTCATGGTTCTTTCGCGCTGCCTTGAGATCTTCATCGTTACCCGTCAGATTGAAGAATTCGAGCCTCTTGTTGAGCTGTTCCTCGACGCGCCTTGTGAACTCTTCGTCAGATGTATTTCCCGACTCGTCTTCGTCTACTTTGATATGTATGAGTTCCATGTCGTTGTTCAATAGGTTGCAGGAGAATCCGATGTTGATAGCAGTTTCGACCTTGTCTCCAGTCAGGACCCACAGCTTGATGCCAGCTCTGCCGAGTAGCTCGATCGTGTCGGGGACGCCGTCCTGTAGTCGATCTTCGATGGCTGTTCCGCCCAGGAGGGTAAGGTCCTGTTCAATCTTATCGGCGACTTCTTCCAGTTTCTCCTCCCGATCTTGCAGGGCAGTAGCCGCCTTGTCGTGCTCCTTGCGCCACTCGATATATTCATGCTCAGACAGAACGCGCTGGGCGATGCAGAGGGTACGTAGACCTTCGCGGGCAAACATCTCCAGATGCTCAGCTGTGGTCTTTCGAAGCTCCTGTTGCTCGCCTCTCTTAAGACGGGAATAGATGATGCTGTCCGCGCCTTTGCAAAATAAGATGATACGACCGTCGGGCATCTTGACGATAGCACTCATTCGCTTGCGGCTGGAGTTGAATTCGATCACGTTGAGAATCGTGTAATGCACCTCCTCACCCATGACGTTCAGCCTGATCCCCTCTGCAGTGCTGCCAAGCACTGTGAATCCCATATCGCGGGCCGTGGCAACGAGCGCGGCCTCATCTGGTGATTGGGCTTTGAATTCGATCTTGGGCGGATCGCCAGGAACATGCTCAGCGATGACGGTGTGACACAGAGCCAGAGCCAGCATGAAATGAGCATTCGCCTCTTTTTGCTCTGGCCCCGAGTGTCCCTGCAGGTCGTCGACGAAATCCGGCGCTATGAAAGTCATGTCTTCGCCGTGTAGGTAAGGGTTGTCATGGATCTTCCGCAGCCCTTCGAGGGCGTGCGCCTTTCCGGCGGCAATCTGCTCCCGAGCCCTGGCAGATTCTGCTTCCACATCAATGCCTAGACGCTTCTGCATGCCGGCCTGCGCTTCAGTGTAGGCCTCTCCATACGGTTGGCAATTTATGGTGGCTTTCTTGAACTCCATCACATTCTGTGTAAGAGTGCCCGTTTTATCGGAGAAGATGTACTCGATTTGACCCAAGTCGTCCGAGATGTTCCAAGATTTGGGAACACACGGGTAATCGATCGGTTCGTAGTACATCTCGGTATCGCTGTAGATAAAGATGGCCTGGAGAGTCCGCACGATTTCGAGAGAGATGTAGAGTGAGATAGGCACCAAGTTCTGGAAGACGATGAGTGCAGCGAAAAAGGTAATGAAGCCGGTCATTCCGGGAGTGCTGCCAATCGAGCCGTAGTCGAACCACCTTGTCGAAGAGTCGGGCACCGACCAAGAGTAGCCGTTAACTATGGCCGAAAGCAGACACATGATGACGAGGATTCCGAAGTTGCAGATGACGTTGAAATTGAGCTCCCTCGCGATTCGGGCTCGCTTAGTGGGAGTGATACCGGCGTTCATCATAATCTTGGTATCGTGTCCGGTGAAAACGACGACGCCAAGGACCCATTCTGTATTTCTCAGATTGCAGCCTCGCAGCAGCAGATTGTCGTTGGTGATGGGCTCAGACATCTCCTGAGGCCCCATACCTCGCACAGACTGCTGCCATTTAATGGCGGCATTGTACTTGTAGAGGTTCGGTTGGGGCGGCTCGCTCTCGATTGTGAACTGAGCGCGCTCACAGTCGCGCGCATGGTGCAGCGTCCGCCCACAGCGCAGAGCCTGGCGAACCTTCAGGTTAGTCTCACCGTCCAAGTTCTTGGTCTCGACATAGCAGGCTCCGTCGCTGTCAGAAGTGGCCAGCACGATAACATCTGCAGGTAGTTCGTCATCATTGTAGAGTCGGACGAAGTCGCCGACCTGGAGGTTCTTCCATGCATCCTTGTGGAATCTGGCATTGCCGGACACCTCGAGGTCGTGGTTGATGAGATCACCCTTCTCCTTCAGAAGCACGTCTTTCGCGTTGTCGGCATCCAGATCATTCGGATGCGGCATCGGCGAAGCGACGGGGGTCATCTCCATGTCTTCATAACCAGACATATAGGATTTCCTGTTGGCATCGCCAGCGGGTGAGTAGACGGATTCCCGTCGCGTCGCCTTTGTCTCCGTCGAGCGGCGCGGGTCGGATGAGTTCTGCAGCATGCCCTTCGCCTTTGGGTCTTTCTTCCACAGTCTCTGGATGATATGCCATAAAGCAGCCATATTTCTCGAGGTTGCTTTCTTGATCTTCCTCCAAGTAGACACATTATCCTCGGCAACGTTGACGTTGTTCCAGCCGACGAGGCGATGTACCGGCGCGTTGTTGAGCTCATTGTCAAGGATCGTCCGGCGATAGTCTTCGATGGCGTCTTTGATGGCGGTGACAGCGATGATGAAGATCAAGGGAACAGCGTTGAGACCCGGATTTGTGCCGCCGAAAATGGGGAAGAACTGGATTGCTATGTTTACATCATGCGGTTGGGGAGAGGGGGGCGATTTGCACTTACCACCAGGATCACCATGAAGAGAAAGAAAATGTTGGCAATGTTATGGAACTGGAACCAGATGTTCTTGGGAATGAAAGATAAGGGAGTATACTTGGCAGTTCGAATCTTGTTCCTCGAAAACGTCTGGGTTGGATTTCCCTCCTCGTCTTTCCATTCGGCGGGTAAGGGCTGGTTGAAGTAGAGTGTCCGGCTCTCTCCCTCTTCTTCGGACGTGGTGCTCTCTGCCTCGACCTGGTCATCCGGTTCTTGCGGAGACTGGCTGCCGCTCGAGCGATGTGTGCCTCCAGAATTGCGCTTTTTCTCGGTCGAACCCGTCTTCGCGTGTTTCTTTCCGATTGAGAGCCTCTTCAACCCACTGCTTTTGACGGTGAGTTTCCGGGTGGCCCATCTCGACCGCTTGGGGGCGTCGTCGTCAGCCATGTTGGAGTGTGTGCGGGCAGCGCCCGGTGACTCCTATTCTATCCGCCAGGCTGACTGGCCGGGAGCCACGGTTCTCCTCCCAAACCCGAGCAAGATTCTCTGCCCGCTCAGTCGGAAACAGTCATGCAGGTGCAGACGTTCAGACGTTGAGAGGCGCAGTGTTGTGATTGATCCCCTCAGCGCGCCCAACTCCACGAATCAATCCTGTCGTCGGCAACTGCAAAGTCGACGGGCGTCGTGCTGCAGTTGTGTGTAGGGCGGGCGAGGATCGGGGTGTCGTGGGTGGTGTTGTTGACGGCGGCGGATAAGGACAGACAGACGGACAGAGGGACAGACAGGCTCGCAGGAAAAGGGATTAGCGGGAAGTTTTGGTTGGCGGACTGCGCTGTAAGGTTGGTAATGAATTGTTCGGTCGGGTCGGATAGACCGGGGGTGGCTTGCCGAGCTCAATGGGGTCAGTGTTACAGTACGGCCACTACGAGCCACTACTGTAAGCACAGCCAGTCTTGCGAGCTGAGGTCTTTCCTTTCATCAAGGGCCACTGTAAGCAGAGCGAGCCAGCTGTACGGGTGCATTGTCGGGCCAGTCTAACAATACATGAGAAAGTCGCCTTTTGTGATGCTTTCCAAGCTCTGTGAGCGAGAATGAGTACGGATTGAGGTGTACCGAACTGCAGCGATCGTAGGTACCTCCAGGTCGGTGGGTGCTGGAGTGGGCAGCCTGATGGAGTATTGGTAAGCCACAGAGACTGTCGGCTGTACTCCTATCCGCGACGCGCACTGTGCCACGGCCTTTACCGGCATGGGACAGCGCTGAAAAAGTCCTACGGATCTGTACCTAATCCACCTAAGCCAGGAATAGGACACCCTCACTCTTCCTAATCTCGCCTTTTACCGTCCACTTGGGCTACTCTTGTTGCTAGCATCTCTGCTTTTGACGGAAACTCAACCTTCAAGAGGGGCTGACCATGCAGGCTCGCCGAGCTTGCATTCTAGGTCTATTGTAGAGCAATGCCTCCCTTCTAGCTTCTGCGTTGGCCCCATTGCCCATACTTATGATGTTGTTTCCTCCAAGTTCGAGAATCCAGGCAAGACACTGGTGCTCATCGACAGCATTCCAATGTGCTGTGAAGAGCAGTCGCATGCATGGAGCGACTTGACTACCTACCTACATCGGCCTGCTTGCCAACATTTGAGTTTAACCACCTAGCACCAGCTAAAGTGGCAAATGTGACATGTCAACCTACCGACGGAAGCAACTCCTTCGTTGTCGTTGCTCTGTCTGCCGCAAGTTGGATTCGGGTTGTATCCGGATGAGCAGCCCAAACCAACCCTGCGGGCTGGGCCTTGTGTCTGAGGCCGTCCCGTGTCTGGGAGTCTTGATCGGTGACATGATGCCAAAAAGGAAGACGATCAGGGACGTTCAGATGGTGGCTTATTATCCTGCTCGAGAAGCCGACTTTTGGGTCTCTAGTCATCACACCTGAGATGTCAAAAAGCTGAAGTCGCTGGAAGCCGCCAGATGGAGCAGATGACGAGGGCGCAAGCTTGCGGTTTTGGGCCCCCAGGATTTGAGATTCCCCATCTGCCTGTCTGGAATTTCGGTCCTGGGGTGACAAATGGGGCTGATCATAAGCATCAGCCAATATCGTTCCGGAGCAATACACCACATCCGTATGCTCCTGAGGCAGTGGTCAGGGGTGATGTAAGGCTACGCCGTGGGAGGATGCGGGCCTGATCCTGCAACAGGTCGATGTGCTCATCGCGTAAAGAGAGCTGTGCGGCGCAGGACTCATACGACGTACGGGCAGACTGGACAGCGAGAGAGCGAGAGAGCAGGAGAGTGGGAGAGTTGTTGGTTGTTGGGCTCGCACACTCGGCACGTTGCGAATGAGTGCAGGTGATGCTCGGCTACACAGCACAGTACGTCGGGGCCAGTGGCCATGCTCGGGGTCCAGGTTAAGACCGAACGAGCGGCTTCCGCCCCTCTCTAGAGCCCTCCCCACTCGGCTGCATGTCATTGTCACCATGTCTGCCATTTCGCCTGCCGGCTGCCCGATCTGGGGCGTGCTAGGGGTCCGAGATGTGTGAGGTGTGAGGGCATTGCGCAGTGAGAGCAATCCTTCTTCGCCCCTGGGCCGCCCTCAGCCCTGGGTGAGGCAGGCTCGCTCGCTTGTTCGATGAAGAAACGCGCTTGCTGTACGGAGTAGAACCGCCGTTTTGGCATTCTCTGCCTGTCGCGCTCGGCGGAGAAAACGGCCGCAAGTAACTTGCTCCGTAGCTTGCCGTGCTTGCGTATGGCTTTTAGGACGGTGTGGTCGCGTTATCAATATCAGCTCTCCAACCATTTATTGTCATTGCTTAAATTAGATCAAGTAAGCAGGCGAATCGGACCCTTGGCGGCCTTGGGTCACCGAGTCATTTCCCTTGGACCACTCTCACCTCGCGAACGTGGTGGGTTGTGGTCCCTGAATGGGACTCCGAGGGTTGTCGTGTATTCCAACACGAGATCGTGACAGTCAGAACTCAGCTACACAGCCATATCTGCGGTTGGTTCGAGGCAAAGGTAGGTATTGAGTTGTTTCATTCGTGCGCATCTCAAGTTCCAGACTCCGTTCTCTTCCGTCTGTTGAGATTGTCCGGCCGCTTCCCGCACCAGCCGACCCCTTATTGCACCATCTCACTCGTACCGTACCTCTTACTTAAGTAAGCATCCCGTCTCTGGCCTGTACCCAGCCGGACTCACGGACAACACGGGGTTACGGAGTAGCATCGCCGGCTACTAGCCAGACATGCTCAGTTCGGAGTACTCTTTACTCCGTGGAAACTATCAATTGAAAGGTGTATCTTTTACAAAGCAGAAAGTAGACACGGAGAGGATTGCAGTCCGTTGCTGTTTCATATAGAGAAGTACGAGGTAACATGTGCGTGAACGGACGGTCCTGAAAACTACCTATCAGTATTCGTAAGACGTGTCACTTTCGAACGAAAGAATACTTCGTAATCTGCAACTTACCTCTTGATGAGGTTGTCTTACGAATCTTGCCCTCAGCGCAATTTGGTACCCGTCCGTAGTATCATAGGCACTGGGCTTTCAGTGCAATCACATCCACACGAGCCACACAAATGATTGCCCAGCCATGTTTCTCCACGTTGGACGATATGAGGTGTGCTCTGGTACGAATCAGTTACTGAATAAGGGCTTTGCACTGCTCGTAATAAGGAGTTACTCAGATGTCTACGAAGTAGTACCTTACCTCGTACTTTAAGGTGCTGATCTATCGCCGTGGCACGCTGGCTCCCTGGCTTCGAACTGAGGCTGCCACGCTGCTCGTCAGCTGATGCATGCTACCAACTTTATGGAACCTTGGCGAACCACGAGCAAATTAAACTTATCTTGGCACTGAAACCAGCCAGGTAGGCCAACCAACAAGACACAAAGTACCGCACTCCTCGGCTGCGCTGTCATTCGAGAAAAAAATACATGCGTCCAGCTGCGGCCCACTCTACTCCCTCCCACTAATGACCCCACGCGAAGAGCAAGCCACCGTGCCACCTTGACGCGTCCTCGCGTCTCAAGACAGACCTGAGAGTCAAGACCGCTGGTGACTGGCATTCTCGACCCAGCGACCAAGTAACAGGCTGGAGTCTCTAATCTCACCTTGTCTCAGAGCCTTACCACGCGTCGTCGAGCATGAGTGGGCTGAGCAGAGCGTCTGTTCCAGTGACTCGGCACAGCACGAGGTACCTACATATTCGTCGATGCTACAGGTGACTACAGGTACCTAATATCGCACCGTCCTACCTCAGTGGCTGGCAATCATGCCACGGAACGGAGATATCACAAAATTCTTGGTACCCGCCGGCGGCCCGAGCTCTCGGCCGCCGTCTCGACGGACCTCGTCCCGGAACAGCATCACATCCCGCCCGGCCTCGGACCTGCCATCATCGCCCAGAACCCCGCAAAAGCCGGAGCCGAGGCCGTTGACTCTGAGCGACGAGATTGGGGCGTCCGACGAAGACGATGCCGACGACTCGGATGACTCGCTCGAGTCTATCACGGCCATGATCCGAGGAGGCCCGAAGGCCAGCCCCGTAACCCACCAGAGAGATGTGAACCCTCTCGCCACGCCCCAGGCCAAGAGGATAGCATACACAGGCGTCCACAAGTCACCTCTGACCCTGCAACCAAAGAGGCATCGATTCGACCTCAAGTCACTGATTAAGCACACGCGACAGGATGAGCGTATTGAAGAGAGTGCCAGATTAGCCGACGACTTGATCAACCAAGGCGACGACGATGGCGGTGATAGAGACTCGGATGCGTCAAGCATCGGGGACAAGCCGGGACAGGCTCGGGAAGCCGCCGAAAAGCTGCTACTCGCTGATCAGGAAGAGCGCAAAGCCGACAGGCTGGTGCAGGCCGTCAAGCGCACCAAAGTCAGCAGCACTCGTAGATGGTGCTACTTCTTCAACCCCGGCCCAACCTCCACGAGTCTGTCCAGACAGCCATTCCCACAGGAGAAGGCTAGGGGATGCTGGCGGTGCCTAGCTAAGCTTACAACGAGGGACCAGGCCTTCATCCATGGCTTACCCCATGTGATAGTCGCGAATGGCAGGGCTCTCCCTGATGAAATCTTCAGCTGGATTCTGGACGAGATCTGCGCCGAGGAAGACGCCCAGCTACGAGTACAATATTCCAACCTTGTGGCCCTCTGTGAGGATAACACTCGGCGCCTTGTGGACGACAAGCAACTGTACGCCATGCTCAAGCACCTTGGGGGACCTAAGTACAGTAGAGCGCATACCAAATTCGACATTTCACCCGAAGTCGGGGAGCCATCCAGCCCGCGCGACTGGACGGGCCTCGTAACGTTCCTGAATCTTCTAGGACTCATTGCGCCAAATTTGGAGACCCCGAATGCACTCAGCGCTGTCCAACTTCTGCTGCGCATGAGTCTCGACCCGGTGGTCGCTACGTGCGTGTATAATGAGTATGCCGCCGCACTGGAAGCTCTGGTTTCTGCTCTGGCAAAAGCCAGGTCGTCCTGGAACTTGGCTGTAAGCGCCACTCACCCGTCCTTCGTGAGCTTCGACCTGGCATTAACATGTATAGTGCGAGGCAATCTGCTCATTTCTCTGCGAAAATGTGGACAGTACAACCGCCAAAAGCACTGCGATCTCCCTCATTCCCCGGTCGACAGCACACTTGCAAGACCTGCAGCGACGCTTGGCAGAGGCGGTACTCTTCCTGGAATCGACTCCGTGCAATCAACCTCCAGACGCCTTGGTCAGTTTCCAGCGCATCCGAGACCGGCTAGACAGCCCGGATTTCAAGGTATCCCACGCGACGGGCTCGACGAAATACGACGAGCTGCGGGCACTCGTCACCCTGCTGAGCATCGTCGTCAGCGACGTGCAATGCACGCGGCACCCGCCCCCGTCGACCACCAGCCAATACCCAGCCGGTGCCCAGGGTCCCTCCCCGCCGCCCTCCTCCGAGGCCCACAAGCAGCCCTCCTCCTCCACCGCCCCGGCACACTCCCGGGTGGACGCCAACAGCAACAGCAACAGCAACAGCGGCCCCGCAGCGAGGACGCATTTCCGGCGCCCCCGGCGCACGGAGGAGCTCGCGGCGTATCCGGCCACGGACCGGGCCTTCGACGCGGAGCTCGACCGCCTCGTGGCCCGGCTGCGCGCGCTGCACGGGCTCATCCTCGACAGCAACTCGGACGCGCGCAAGGACGTCAAGGCGGACCTGGACGCGCTGGCTAAGCGCCTCACGACCACGGTCCGCACGCGTCCCCCGCCCCAGGTCGACATCTACGGCCTCCAGGCGGCGCGCGAGCGCGAGCGCGAGAGCACGAGGGAGAGCGAGGGGCAGCGCGCCTTCATGAGCGGCTGGGTGCAGCAGGGGGGGTGATCCGGATACGGCGGAGAGTGGACGATGTCGCCTAAGATAAAGGTGGATAGATCCGGGGTGACGAGTATCTTGGACGACCGAGAGCGCGGGCGCCGAAAAAAGGGGGAAAGGGGGGGGCTTCATGACGCTGCTGGTTGACTCGTTTGATAACGTGACGCCGCGTGGGTAAACCGGCTACAACCCCTATAATACATCCGTCTAATGAATACGAGCAGCGCGGCCACGACGACGACGGACACGTGCCATATGCCATGCCAAACAGTGTAAAGACAAACTTCAATGCAATGCAAAGTGATCCCCATGAACTGATGCTTAGGGCTCATGCCGGGCGTGGTGTTTCTTGCTCCATCCATCTCCACCTGTCTTATGGGCCCTCCATTCGACGGCAACCATCATCCTCCATCCCCAGCAGCGTGGGGAGGGAGGACAATAGCCCGCCCCCCTCCCTCCTCCTCCTCCGCCTTTGCGCCTCGTTCAGTCGAAGAACTTGCGGTTGGGGTTCGGGCCGAAGAGCGTCTTCCGGACGGCGGGCAGGGCAGTCTCCTGTAGGAGCTGCAGCCGCGCGTCGAAGGTGTTGTTGATTTCGATCTTGCCCTGGCCGCCCAGAATCATGACACCGCCCGCGCTGCACGTGTTCGGGAAGACCGTCAGCTCTCTCCGCACGGCCGGCAGACACTGGCAGACTGGCCTGGCCAGCAGGGGAGGTGCAGACGGGGTTATACAGAGAGGGGAGTGGTGGCACCCAGAGAGAGACTCACCTTCCCTCGGGCAGCGGGTTCCCCTCGTCGATCTTGACCTTGCTCTCCTTGCCCGTCTCTTTCTTGTACTCCTCCTCGGCCTTCTGGGCGGCGCCGCGGACGAGGTCGAGGTCGGCGGCGCGGGCGCGGACGGCGATCTCGGGCTCGGAGAGGGCGTACATGCCCTCGAGCAGCAGGCCTTGGAGGACGGCGTCCTGGTCGGCGTCCCGGGCGCTGTCGGCGAGGCGGCCGGCGGCGCCCTCGAAGATGGCGTCGAGCAGCTCCTGGCGGGCGGCGAGGACGCGCAGGCGCGTCTTGTTGGCGACGGTGGAGCGCGTGATCTGCTGCGACATGGTGGCCTGCTTGAACTTCTTGGCGTAGGTGGCGTCGATGGCGTCGGTCTCCTGGCGCACCAGCTTGGACTTCTCGATGCTGAACTCCTCGTTCGCCTTGATCTCGATCTCGCGCGCCTTCTCGAAGGCCTCCTGCTTGATGAAGGCCGTCATCTTGCGGAGCTCCTGCCCGACCTGTACCCCCGTTTGTCCAACACGCACACACCCCCCGCCGATCGTCAGCGCCGTGTCCTGTCTCACGAATGGATCATAGTTGCATTTGTTTGTGGTAAGATCGGGGGCTGTTGACGCCCAACAGGAGGGATCTCTACGGATCCCAAAAAAAAGCTCATCCCGCAGCGAGAGCCTCGGCAGTGGTATATCGGTAGGTCACTCACCTGGTCGTCGGACAAGGCGTGAACCTGCGACATGTTGGCGGCGTTGAGGGGGGAAAGGACGGCGGTTGCTCAGGTGATAATAGGGGCTGCGGGGGTGAAGTCGGAACTGAGCAGGAGGCAGATGTGGTCGAGATGTTTCGAGGAGCTGGTGGTCGAGGCGCGGGAGCTTTGGAGTGCAGCTGGAGGTTGAGCGAGGTCGTAAGGGGACGGGTTCGTCGGTGGGTCCTCGTGGTGGTCGTCTCCAGTGGGTGAGTGTGCCGTCGTCAGTGGCAGCCTCGCAGGTGATCGGCTGACGGGTGCTAGGTGTGATGGAGCTAGCCATAATCGATAACAGATAAGAATAGTATGCAGCAAAGCAGCAGCAGAGCAAAGGCTGCGGCGGGCGAGCACCGCCACAGTGTCAAAGAGTGGCCAGCTGGGTGCCACACGACTGTCTCAGGCGACGCCTGTGGTCGGAGGCACTTGATTTGTTCATGCAAGCCAAAAACGGAGAGACATCGTACCTGATAGCATCATTACATGTACCTCCTGATCCAATGGGACAGACTTCTCCTCCCTCACCGTCTCTTCCTCAACCAACCTTCCTCATCCCACTAAAGCTAATACTCGCTTGAGATATAAGTACCTTTATACTCGGTACGAATACTGACAGACTTACACACATGGTAGCTTTGAAATATAGCTCCTGAAAAGCACAATACCACCCACTCTAGCAGGACCGTCGTCTACTTGACAGGTACTAAGTGCTCGGGACGTCTCTTAGCCTGCTCCAATTGGAAGTGCCTACCGCCGACCGACCCCGGTCCTAGTCTTGGACTCCGTCATTAAGGTGTCACGCCACACTTGACACTCGACTACCGAGACGTGCTATTACTACTCCTACACGCTCAACATCGCGCCCGCCACTACTAGTATTATCGCTCGTACCTGCGCACGCCGACCGAGTCGCTCTAGTCGATCCATCCTCATCTTCTGGCCGCCTCTCTCCTCTGGCCACGTCGTCCGACGTGGACTTCTTCCTGCGTCGATACGTGCTGTCGCTGTCGCTGTCGCTCTCTTTGTCAGCCTAATTGCGTCGGTCTGTCGGATTGCCGTTCCATGCACTGCCGAGGCAACTCTTCCATCGCATACCTCCGCCAGATGACCCTCTGACCGGATTTCGTCGCAATGGGGCTCCTTAGCGATGTCTCCCCTGCGGGAACTCTCGCGGTCAGTTCTGACCTGCCCTCACCTACTCCCCGCCTATCCGGCGAGTGCCTGATCTAATGCCGCGTGTCCTCGCAGATCGGTGTCGTGGTCGGCTTGATTTCCACCAGCGTCCAGTCCCTCGGCCTGACCCTGCAACGCAAATCGCACATGCTGGAGGATGAGAAGGGGCCACAGGAGCTTCAGCGGCCGCCGTATCGCCGCCGCAGGTGGCAGCTGGGAATGGGCATGTTCGTCATATCCAATGTGCTCGGGAGCACCATACAGATCTCGACACTGCCGTTGCCCGTCTTATCCACCCTTCAGGCCGCAGGCCTCGTCTTCAACTCGATATGCGCAACCCTGATACTGGGCGAGCCCTTCACGAAATGGTCCTTTTGGGGGACCGCCCTGGTCACTGCCGGCGCCGCGCTGATCGCCATCTTCGGTGCCATACCCTCGCCGGCCCATAGCCTACGCGAGCTGCTGGATCTCATGGCCAGGTGGCCCTTTATACTATGGATGTCGTTGCAAGCTGTGCTTGTCATCGGCATGGCCGTGTCCGTCGACCTGGTCAACCGGCTTGGCAAGGTCTCGATGAACCCGAAATTCCGCTTTGCCAGGGGTCTTGTGTACGGCAGCATCAGCGGCATCCTCTCGGCGCATTCTCTGCTCTTTGCCAAGTCCGCCGTCGAGCTTATACTTAGAACCATAGCCGATGGTGACAATCAGTTCGTGCACTGGCAGGCGTGGATGCTGGTCCTTGGCTTGGTTGTCCTGGCCTTGAGCCAGCTATACTACCTCCACCGAGGCCTGAAGCTGGTGTCAACTTCGGTCTTATACCCTCTCGTTTTCTGTGTCTATAATATTATCGCTATCCTGGACGGTCTGATATACTTCCGGCAGACGGACCTTATATCCCCTTTGCACGGGGGACTTATCGGCTTGGGTACTTGCATCTTGCTAGCCGGCGTCCTGGCGTTATCGTGGCGCCTCAATGATGAGCAACACGCACCGGCTGTTGGCCAATCGAGCTTAACACCCGGCTTGGGCTTCGTGGAGGATACCGACGGCGAGGAATCAACGGGGGATTCTGAGTCACCTAGCGATGATGACGAAGCTGTACCACCAGTCTACGACACATTTGGTCCCAGCGAGACCGCATCGCTTATAACGAACCGCAAACGAAGCCATTGGGATGAGCACAACGAGATTTGGGGTGAGTTGGAGGACGAGGAGACAACGAGACCATTCCACAGAGAACGGTCAAATACGATGCCAAGTGGTCCGCCCAGTGAAGGCACGCCTCTACTTGGGGGGAGACGGATTATGGCAGGAGAGTCGACAACTTCTTTAGGTCGCACGGGATCTGTCAGCGAGAACCCGAGAAAGGTATTCCGACGGCGGAGGAAATCTACTGGATTCCCCGGCTTCACAGCTCGCAAGAACCCGCGCATGCAGCGGCGGCAGAGCACCTCCGCTGGTGTCCAGGATGCTCTGGGCGGCATCTGGAAGCTGAAGTGGTGGCGCCACAGAGGAGACAGGGCGTCGGACGTGGCTGTGGACAGTCCGCCAGGGAGCGGCGGTCAAATATGGGCTGGAGGTCCGAGCCGATACCAAGACGATCCGGCAGATTCTAGAAGTCCGGGGCCCAGGGACAGCCCGGCACCGAAAGGCAGCCCGGCTCTGCGGCCGCCGCACGAAGGCCCTAGAGGCGATGACGCAGTTTGAAATATCCCTTTTCCTTTTTTTCCAGCCAGGCGAATGGAGAATATGGTGGTATTGGCGAGCAAATATACACACGTAGGCTGGATAGTCCGGTATTGAACCAACGAGACTTAACGCTTTTCTTTTTCTTGCTTTTCCCCTGTTGACTTAAGTCGATGATGCTGCGGCAGATGATCAGCAGTGATGACAGTGACTCCGAACTTGGAAGTGATTGTTGAGTGCAGCATTGAGATTAGGCTGGTGTGGCTGGCTGAGAACGAGCCGCCTGAGAAAAGGAGGCTTAGTATTCTGGAGAAGGCCTCGTAGGGTCCCAAGACCAGAAGCAGAAGACGTTATTCGACAGAAGCAGCAGTTGTTGAAGCCAGTGTAGGTAGTTGTCGAAGCCAGCGGTGGTATCACTGCTGCTGTTGCCTCTTCCAGCGTCTGATATTGTTAGCCCGCTCGCGGTCACAGAAGTAGGGGGGACCCGTCAGTCGGAGACTCCCAGGTTTCGGCCATCACACCTCTGAATAGGCGGCCAGGCTGATACCAATCTTGTCGCCAGTGACAGATATGCCATTGACAGACATGGTCGTTGCGTCCTCGGGGTCCACCCCCCCCCCCCCCCCCCCCTCCCCCTTTTCCACCCCTAGGCCGTCCACCTGCACGGTAGCCAAGGCAGCACCATCAGTCATTGCGCTCCGGAGAAGCCACAAGCGGGAGAAGTTGCAGCGGTGGAGGGATAGAGACGAGCACGCTAATTAGTCCTCTCTCCCACACAAACACACACATCCCCTTTCCTCCTCTCCCAATTATTCCTCTTTATCCCCCCGAAAGCCCTATCTCCCCTGCCTCGACTCCGACTCCGGTGTCCTCAATCCTCGCTATCGCCAGCCCATTTCCAGAGCGGTTACTGCTTACGGGCCCCACGGTCCGACGCCGCCACGACTTAGTTCATGAGGTCCTCGTGCGGCCTTGGGTGACAGCGTTGAGTGGTGGCCTGCGTGTCGTGTTGTATTTGTCTCCCACTGCCGTCTGCCGCTGCCGTAGCCGTTGCTGATGCTGATTCTTATGCTGCCGTTGGTAATGTGACCATAGTTCAAGACCGTGGTGGGCATGACACAACAAGCAGAGTCACCCCTTATGCGGGTTCTGGAGCTGTTTTGTGATTATTCTAGCATTGTGCCGCTCCACTTGTTAGGTATTCTTTGGCTATACGTGCCCCGTCTGTTGACTTTATATTTTGAGAAGCACGGCGCAGCTAGAAAAGTTTACGTTACTCCGGTATGCCACTCATTCTTTCTCTGTGGTAGCATGTCCCGTACTGTAGTATGTGCTTCATCACGCGAGCCTCAAGAGCTTAGAGACACATCTCACTATTTTCTGCTGGCTGGAGATTAGGGTAAGGAAGAGAAGTGAGTTACAGGCCTGCTTATCAGCGTACTCTATACATATAAACGCCGTCCGTGGTCTGGGTCCAGCTCAGCTGTCATATATCTCATAAGAACCAATGATGGTCCCCGTGGACTCGTCGGTGTTAGCGTATACAGGAGGTTGTCTTCACTCTGAAACCCTAAAGGTAGGCTCAGATTTCCTTGCGCTCTAGAAATATTGTGTAAGGTACCCGTCAGGTGGAAAGGAGGCAGAGACATTCCATTGGCGGCTGTCACAGAAATCTGTAACCCAGGGACACTGTAATAATCCTTGCTTGGGTTCAAGTTGAGAGAAAGCGAGGATGGGTGGGAATCCGAGCCAGGGGAGTAACTTTGTGGTTGCGCTGTAAACCTCTCTGGACTGAATTAGCCTAGCACGAACAACAACTGCTACGTTCGTGTCCGAAAGTAGTCATGAGGTTGTGGCCCCTTGTCTCCCCTGGCTGGGAGCCTGCGCGTCCGTGATGGACGCAGACCCTTGCTAACTGGTTGGGATATTGGAGAGCCCCGTAGATGGCCAAATAAAAGTATGTGTTATGGTGACGATTGATCCTCCAGATAGCTATGGGTTTGCAAAGAGTCCATCATACATTGGGTTCAAGGACGTCTGATACTCCATTTCGAGGCACGCGCTCTGTCTATAACAGACATCAGTGTAGCAGAATAAATCCAAGCTTAAAAGACCATCACCGCCAGTTGGCTTCGTCTTGTTGGACCTTTATGATATGCTCCCATGATGGCCGCTGAAGGCCACCGAGAACTGAAATACTCTTGGCATTCTACAACGCAAGGGATGATCGTCTATCAATGTTTCCCATTCGAGTATTGACAGGATGGGCAGAAACCCCTTCGGCTTTCACTACTCTATTGGTTCTGTTTCGCGGAATTGTGTTTTCATCAACAAAATGTAGTTTACTACTGGCTTTCAGCGCTGGCTTTGTCTTAGGGGGTGCCTGACAAACGCTGGCGGCTATCTCTTGTCAGCATAGAGCCGTAGGAGGGCGTATCGACAGTCATCAGATTACAGTCACCTCTTGGCTGATCCAAGGGCATCCTGACAGCAAAGCCATCGGACCTTCGGCTGGTTCTTCCTCGCCGGGAAGGTATCTACCTAAAGGGAGGATCCTGAATCATGGTATTGATGAGGCCAACGAGAGATTCCGCTGTGCCTCTCACGGCTTTTTAGGCAGAAGATCGGAAAGTGTGCTTTGCCCCATACGGAACATTGAGGAGGTTTTGCGTTTGTCACTGTCCTTCTACTTCCTCCAGCAAGTCTGGATCGCGGTCCAGTGATGTGAACTTGAGCAGGGCAATGCAAGACCATATCCACCTGCCCCCGAATAGACTTGAAAACCAGCTACGCCGATACCCGGCAGAGTCCATGACCAGCTCGGGTCTGGAAAGGGTCGATCTTCGTGGATGAAGGTGCGTGTAGAAAGTTCTCCCCGCGTTTCTGTCCCGGACTGTCTTTAGTCGAGACGGGTTCTCGCTCTGTACGGCAACCAACATCGCCGCCGCGCCTCGGCTCTGGTCTGTAGTAACGTCCTGCTCTCGTCGAGCCGCAGGAAGACAGCTCCGAGTGCCCCTTAGACGTCTCTTGGTGAAGAGCAGGCCCGAACACCCCAGCATTACTCACTCACGGCACCGCACGGTAATGGCGTCCGGGAGTACCCATCGGGTCGTTGAGGTCACGGCGCCTCAAGGCAGAGAACGCGTACCTCTGTTCACGTCAGCAGCCCTCGGTCTTGCTTCTCCGCCGCCGCTGCTGGCGGCAAGCACAAGGCCTCCACCGGCCATCATCAACGCCATCCCCTTTCCTCACTGACGCTCGTCCTCTTTCTTTCGAAAAGATACAGAGCATCGCCCCCCAGCATCGCCCCCAACGACACGCTGCGGCGCGTAAAGGGGGTGCGGAAGGCGGTAGGATAAGCAACGAAACCCGTAAGCTACCAAAACAGCCACATTTTCGGTACCATCGGTTCCTATGACCCAACACGCAGCGCGTTTCCCCTTCCCGGGCCGTGCTTCATCGACGACTGCTTTTCCTGTCTGTCCGGCGGGCTGTCGGTCTGCCCTTCTCACCGTCGCAAGCTCGGAAGTATCGGGAATAGGACAACAATTCGCGACGCGAGCGTGGCGGCGGCAGGTGGTTTCATCGCGGACGGAGCCGCGGCAGTGAGGCGAGAAAGGACCACCTGCGGCGCCCGTACATGTCATGCTAGAGAGGTAACCTTCCCGGATCGGGTCGGTTAGACATGTGGGTGGCAGTAGGTGGCTGACGGTGGTGTTTGTTTGTGTGTTTGTGTGTGTGTGTGGGTGTGTTTGTATGTATGTGTGTTTGCAATCCAAGCCCAGCTGGCTACGCCCACACCGCCGCATCATCGGCACGCGAGGCCCCGGCACTGACTGCGGTGTGAGCTGAAAGCTGGATGCTGTGTGTCCCACACGTCGTATGCTTGAACTGCTGCGCATGCTGTGCTACCTACTTCTGTGGTCCGCCCCAGCTGGCCAACGACTCAACAACCCTGGCCCAGGGCTCGCGCGCGCCAGCACGTCGCGTTCCACAGGCTACATTACGTACCACAGCAGCTCCCAAAAGTTGACGAGGGAGGGATGGGGAGGGGAGGGGAGCGGGTCAGGGGGCCACGGCGGGCGGTGTACGGACTTGGGGCTCTGAGTGTGTTGCTGCCGGGGTCGCGGCAAGCGCCCACGTGTCTTCCTGCGCTGTCGTGCAGCGTCGCAGCAGCAGCAGCAGAGGCAGCCGAAATCTAAATCAAACGACAACAGTACCACCACACTCCCCATCCCCCCGGCCCGCCGTGGCCCGCTGGTCCGGCCGCGGCCCTCCTGCCCCCCCCTTTCTCCCGCTGACACGGGGTGGGCGGACGGAAGCGGAGATCCTCCTGCACGGGCGGCCGATGCATATAAGTAGGACTTACGGAGTATCTCAGATAGGTCAACAAGAGATTCTCGATGCAGCTCGCGTCTCTGCCTCTCTTGTGTATATGCTTGCGCGCACTGGCGCATTGCCATGTAACGTGAACCTGGTCAGGTATGCGTGGTTGCAGTGGTATTGGGGGCGATGGGTTCAGTTGTTTATCATGTTGGCTTGTCTTGACTTTGGGGCAAAATGTCGACGCCTCGGTGCGATGACCTGTCCACCATGGGGTTCCTGTGCGTGCGCATAGCATTGCAGCAGCCGTGTCTTGTAGCCGTAATATGCCCTTTTCCCGAGATGATCTCACGTGGCATAGCATAACCTCGCCTCGCCCCAGCGTGTCGTCACGATCATGATCCTCGAGATTGGCTAGAGCGGTGAGCTGTTCAGAGAGCCGCTGCTGCTCGTCGCTAGTGGTATTCGGAACGAGCCACGGCCTGAATAGCTTGATGGCAGATCTTCGCCATGATGGCCGTCGGACGTTGCATGAAATGAGCTGTCCGTTCTATATGGGTATATGTATGTTCCAAAGCCGGAGATGAGAATACTCCCACAATATACCGTACACGCTCTTCCGAGCTCGGACCCCAGCTTGCTGGCTGGTTCTGAGCAGAGCCGCGCCAGCCTTACGCCGGTCAGATGCAATATGCCAACCAGTCTTCAAGACGCCATCTTCTCAAACAGTTACATGCGACACCCTCTCGGTATCCGACCTGTTCGCTCAGTGCACATGAACACTCCTGATCCTTGCCAACCTCGATCATATAGGCAGGTGGCTTGCCAAGAGAGATCAGCAGTGAGGGCAGCAGCAAAAGCAAGGGTACGAGTATAAAAAGCAACATCAGCACCAGTGCTTGCATGAGAACCGGCACGTGGACCGGCATCAGCGCCGGTGGCATGTCGTTTTCCTCTCTTCTGTCTTAGCTCTGCCCCCAGGGTATCACACTCACCACCACCGTCTTTTTGAACTCTTGCTATCAGCCTTTTCCAGCTGCAGCCGCCTTAGCTTCTCACGATTGCGAGGATCGATGAGTCCAACATGGCCCTCGTCGTGGAACCTATGATAATCGCTGCTCGATCCTCTCGTAATGTCGCTCCCATGCATCTTAACACGCTGCACCTTCCTTAACTTCAATAAGCCGTAACGGCAAACCAGGATGGAGAGGACAATCGATATGCCAGTGACGGCACCAAAACCCCAGTTGGTCTCCTCGATGAAGTTCTCCAGGTTCATGCCGTACAGTCCAGCAATGAAGGTCCCCATGGCGAGCCCGAGGGTGCCGACGCTGAACCTCAGGTCCAGCAGCATAAGCGCATTGCGATTGGCATCCAGAATTGCACGGATGATTTCCTCAGTATTTCGGATCGATGAGATCAAGTTTTGTGCCTCTTGAACAATTTCATCGCATAGCTTATGGTAAGACTCCAGCAACATCTCGACTTCGGTATGGTCGTCTAGTTGTCGTTCGATGTCATGAGCCTTCTCGGTTAGATACATGGACGCTAGATCGTCGTCGGCCTCGAGAAGCTCTTCGATGGCATCCCGCACAAGCTTCGCCTTCTGCTCAAAAGTGCTCACTCGTTTCGATTGGATAAGGAGTTGGCGGAGCTTGTGCCGGTCAATGTCATCCTCGAGCTCGCCCAAGATGCGGATCACAGGGTCTCGGACATGCTCGTACTCGGCCTCCAGCTCTTGGCCGACAGACTGCAGGACGGCTTCGAGGGCACGAAACTCGTAAGGCAGGGCGCCGTTGGCTGCCGAAGTCTTCTGTTGCAGTCTGCCCTGCAGATCGTACATGAAAGCAGACTGTGGGTAGGACGCCTTGGTGCCGTACACATCAAATAGTAATACACGGTTGAACTTGATGAGGACCTTTAGGTGTAGAAGGTTCAGTAGAATAGCAGTAGGGCGAACGAGGATATGGGGTAGGTTGGATGAGTCGATCTTTCGTAAATCGCGAGGCAGGAGTCCAAACTGTCGTCACTCTTCATCAGTAAGGAGCAGGAAGTGGAGGTGAAGGAGAAGAGGTGCCAGCTGCAGTAGCAGCAGAAGGTCCCTGTCATCCAAGAAAAGGAGGCCGCAGCCGCGTGGCCGGGGGAGGGGGACGTCTGCTGCTCCCCAACAGGCGCATGACCAACATACTCTTGCGATCAGCTCACTCTTCTTAAACTCGCTGTCTGTCAGGATCACCTTGCCATACTCATCCACCTCGGTACAGCGTAGCCTAGGTTCCAGGGCGGCCTTTTGGCTAAGTTGGCGGCGCGTATTGAACATGGAATTATTGTCCCCATCGTGGCCGTCACTGCTAGGAAGGTCGTCTGGCTGCAATGGCCTGCCACCTTTCCTTATGCCGAGCCCCCAAAGCCTCTCTTGCCATGTCGGCTTGTAGGGATGGCGAGTCTCGCAAGCGTCGGAGGACTTGTGACGGCGGGACGAGCCCAGATCTACCAGGCCAGCGTGCAGGCAGGAATCCTGGTTTTGCGCCGTGCCGGCAGCGCAGAAAGCAGCTCTCTGGCCATAGCTGGGGTTGAAGTAGCTCATTCCTTTGGTTTGGCAACGCAGGAAGCGGAGCAGCCGCGCCGAAGGCGCTGGCATCCGGTGCAGAGAGGCCATTGCGGGAGGCCTAGAGTATTCTGCCCAAAGATCGACTTGATTTTATCAAGGTACGCGAGATGCAGCGTACCTGATAGGAAGAGAAAAAAACGGGCACCCGCCAGCATGGGTTTTACGAACCTTTTCTCTAAAGATTATGGATCTCCAATAGTTCAGACGTCACAGTCTCGAGTGGATTCCTTTCGAAAACCTAAGCCAGTGCTCGCAGCCACCGCAGCTGTGGCTCTATCACGCCAGATGATGCCAGCTGGGAAGGACTGCATGGCTTACTTGTGACTCTTCTCTTCGTCGGTTACAAGTCAGTACATGCTACGGAGTACAAACCTTCCACTTCTGCATCCTACTTAAATCTGCCACCTCTATAAAGTCACCTCGAGCCTCTTCTTCTATAACCAGCAACTCCCATTTTCCATATTTGGCACGACGCGTTGCGCCAGCCTCCCTTAGGTCTTGTTCGAACTTCGATCCTCTGAGTCAAGTCGGCAAGCGACTCAAGCCACATTGGAATGGCATGGGTATTGTCGCAAGCTCATGGTCTCACTTCTCTGGATGGGCGCGGATGAGCTTCGATCAAGCGCCTAGTCATGGAATTGACACCCATCAAGGTTCGCGGTAAACGGCGCCTCGGTGGAAAGGGCGAAGGGCTCTTCGAGGCTCCTCGACTCAAGCGTCCCAGGAGAGATATTCGACCGAGGCGGAAGAAATCCAAACCTCCCACGGCATCCTTCATTGAGCGTGAAATTCCTCTTGAAGTACTTGAACGCATATTCTGGCTCAGTGAAAACGTCAACTTTCCACGATCCAATCCCCGCGTTGGGAGGTTGCTGTCGGGGGCTTCTACCTTGCGTGAGACTTTCATTCAGGCCTTTGGCCCTACCTGGGATGTCTGGTATGGCTGTATGCGCAGCTCCAACGAGACCAATCGCACGGTTCAGAGCTATGCCGGCTGGGAAGATGACTCCGCCCGCTTTGGCGGCAACCCCGAATTTCAGGTCCGTCCTCATTCTGCTCACTGCTAAGTACCGTACTGATGCATATCGGCAGTCTGCTCTCCTGGAGTATTCCTGGACTACTGTTCCATTCATACTAGACTGCTGGGAAATCTGGGTGCGAAGGCATGCTAAGCACAGGCCTTTCGAGCGTGTCACGCTTTGGGGTGCGTCGATCACCACAGATGATGGCTCTGCGCCCGAGAACATCGACCATGTTGTCGATACCGGGGAGTTCCGACGTGAATTTCTGCAGGACTACCAGTCCTTTCGACAACTCGGGAGGCAAACCATGTCAGAGCTGTCAACGACTTCTCAAGGCGAACCTATCAGTGTCTTTCGGATAGAAGTACACAGAGACACTCGAATACCTGATGACCTTTTGACGGGTCCATGGGACGAAGCTGCGCTCCAAAAGTTCTTCTGGCTTGTGCGCGCTGGGGCCCGTCTGTCACAGGCGCAAACCTGGGAGGTCACTCTGCAAGGGTACCGCAATGCAATCGCGGGCGTTGATACGCTGAGCGATGATGTCAACCTCACAGTCGTTCGGCTTCTTGACTCATTAGGTGCCTTCGAGGCCTGGCCAGGATTCATTGTGACTGAGGAATACGAGAAGTTCAAGAGCATCCAGCGCTCGGCCGCATCTCAGATCCCTTCGTCCATTCACCACAAGCACGCCTATGTCATGGCTCTACTGTCTGAGCTCATAGGCCAGTAATGGCTTCAGACATTGCGCGTTCTGCTTCCTGGATCTGCCATTCCAGATTGACTACTATTTGGTCATGGTCCGAACAGCACAATGACGCCCTGTCACTCCCCTGTTAGCTAGGGTGAGTCTAGGTGAAGCGTCTTGCAGTTGGAAACTGCCGCTGACATATTCCACAGGATGGTGGTCCCAGCTAGGAGAGACTGCTCGTGCAGCCTCGTGAAGTAGAAATATGAGTAGCCGAGAGGCGAGAGAACTTGAGTAATGATACACAATGACGGCCTACAAACCACTAATCAAGCTGACACCGAGAATTGAGTCCCCCATAGCCCCCTGTTGCTCTCGCTTTTGCAGTCACCATGCCATGCCGGAGACGTGCTACAGAACGCTAACGTAGCTCAAATCTGGTAGGAGACACTTCGGCGACTGACATCTTCTCTCGCCTATCTCTGCCTCACGGCCGTTGGACTTGTCACACGGTACACTACTCTGGGTGTAACTATGGGGTTGCTCTGCTCCCGCGATATAGCGCAATCCAAGGAGCTACAGAATCTCGCCAGAAGCTACTTCGCAAGCGAGGCAGACTCAAAAACGTGCGTCCTTCACCAGGGAACGATGTCCCCTTGGCTTCAAGGGATCAAAACCCATTCGCATTGCCAACTTCAGCTCCAATCACTGTCAAGGGGTTTCAAAGACGCTTACGTATGTGTTGGAGTAGCACATGGCGCCTCACTGTTCTCCAAGGGCACTCGGAACTCCCTCTCTCAGGCACGCTTGATTCATGTTCAGTGGCTTTTCCAAGCTCCGAGTCAGGGATGAATCACAACAACACAAGAGAATGCACGAGGCCCTTGACGTTGACGTCTACATAGCCATACCCATGATGTTTCAGCTCTGATCCGGGCTATAAGCAAACCTACCCTCGCAGAATGACCGGTGCTGTCTATGACAGAACTGCCTGGCCTTCGCTTTGTACTATCGCCGAGGACCATTGGTAAGACATGTGGCGGCAAGGGCACCATGGTAGATTGGCAACTTGAACGGAGCAAGGCCCAATCGTCTTACCTCATGGTACACAACTCGTAGGTAGCTTCCAACGACGAGGCGTATACAGGTTCTGCGTGGTCACCCAGGTTGATCGAGCAGAACTGTATTGACAACATGGAGAACGCCAAGCATCGATTTCGACAACCGTATCGAAGAAGCAACGTCGCTATGCTCGGGCAACCCTATACCAGCATCTTGACATGTTGAACGTATGGCGCACAACCGCAAAGACCCCATATTTGTGTCGATTATCACTGTCGATGCTGAAATGGCATGGCTGTCCAGCATGTTATGCCAATGAGGCTAATACAAATGAGACCTTGCAGCCGTTTGAGCAACGTATATGTGGCTGGCTCAACGTAGTCCGACGTCGCTATGCCCAACTCCACAGCCTATGGACAACAACATGCCAATGAGCCTTACCTGTCCACACCCAAATTCAGGCACGCGCTACTGACAGGATCGCAACTTTGCCTCATCGCATGACCCTGTTGACGGAGACTTCGCTGGCAATGCAGGCTATCATTCCCAGACCATCACTGCCACCCGGGGGCCTGAAGATGATCGCCTTATTCGGTGTCGCTGGTCCCAAGATCCGGCCAAGTTGCAGGCGTCACTTCGCCCCCAGACGGCCCCAGCTTGATTTGCTCAATTGGTCACACGAGCCCGCGGCCTGGCAGCAATCCTTGCGTATCTCGGGGTGCCGCCGTGCTTCCCGGGTTTTTGGCCAGGGCGACCGGCTCGAGCCCGTTGCAGCACAGACAAGCAGGGATCCCATCCTTTCTGAGATTCTAGAGGTGTTCGTTGGTTCGGATGTCCACACGGCTTTCATAGGGACATGGCCCCCACAGCAACGCTTTCGTTGCAGATGCAGCATCGATAAGAGAGTATGAATCTCGAGAGGCGATGTGCTGGCAGCACCGATGAGAGCATGACTTTGGAGAGGCGATGTGCTGGCAAGCATCCAAGAAAAGAAAAATTATCTTACCCGAGTGCGGTTGAGTGGTGAGTAGTCGGGCTGAGATTCCTACAGGGACGTTAATCGATATGGCCTACGGTACTACGTACCTAGGTAATGCACAATGGCGGCAGCGAACGGCTCATTACGCACAAGGGGCTTCGGCCGAACTGCACGTGGCTTTCCAGGTCCGGTTCGGAGAAAGGGTGGTCTGATTCAGGGCCGGGAGCTCTCCACCAACCCCGATCGCTCACAGCTGTCCGAATTGCTTTAAGCAGGCGAGCTGGCGCAGATGTGACTGGCCCTGCCCCTTTGTCAAGTACTCATGACTCTCAATGATGCTCAAGTGCGTGGGAACCCCTGCATCTGCGGCCACACCCAGGCCGACTATCTCGCTTTCACTCAGGTACTCGGGCGAGGGGGCGACGGTTCTCCGAAGCTTGTCGGGTCCATTCGGGTCGCAATCGAAAAGGGCCCATGACTACGAAGTCTTTCGACTGCACTCGGCCTCCTTCGGTTGGAGGTCCTCGAGGCCTGTTTCATGTAGGCGGGAAGCGAGTGATAGGAATCGAAAGCCGGCCGCACACAGCAAACGGGTGAGACGGCTCAATGCCCTGCGGCCCAGCGTTGTTCAGCCCTTTCAAGCTTACCAGCTCCCTGGTAGGAGATTGGCCGGACCCGATCCCCTCCTCCTTGGCCACTGACTGCGAATATCAACACGAGACGGATCCTGAAGTCATGCGTACCGCTCTACCGAAGACCCAAATCTCGATCGTTGTGCATACTTACTTACGCATGAGTGAAACTTAGAGCAACAGCAGCCGGTCACTTGGAGAGAAAGGGCAAGAAAGACATATCAGGACCCTCGAGCCACAGCAGTTGGCAATGTAACCCAGGGACAACAGACTCTGGGGGTTCGCCTATAATGGGCCGCGCGAATGACGCCGTAGCCTAGCTGAAAGAAAGTCGCGTTCGTCTTGATGAACAGACAGCTGAGTTGTGCCGGCTCGGGGACTTGTGGCGTCTCGCGGCAGAGGCAACACCGCTTCTTCTGACGAAGTGGCGAACATAAAGGCCAGACAGGGGCTGCTCAGGCGAGTTCTGGCAACAACTAGCGACAAGAGCGCGAGTCTTTTTCTTTTCTTCTTCATTTTTTTGTTGCAGCTCGGGTGTTGTGTCTCTCCGATCGGAGCAGCAGGGACAGCAAGGGGGGGGTCCCGTAGAGGCTCTCAGCTGACAGCGGCGCGATGACCAGCTCGCTGTACGGATGCGCGCCGCAGCGGTGAGTTAAATCCGGTGACAAATGTTGGTTACAGCCACGGCACGGTGTCATGGGATTGGGTGCTTACAGGTGTCGTACCTGGGCGGCGCCGGTGAGGGTGGCACGTACATGGCGTTCCAGGTATGTACTTGAACAAAAGACAAGACTTCGCTGACGATCTCATGCGAGGAGGGTCATGCGTCCGTGGCTTTGCCGAACAACGTGGGAATGGGTCGCCATGGGTCGCCATGCTGCAGGGCTAGGCCGAAGGATTCGCAGTCTGGCTGATGAGGATTCTGAATCTGGTTCCCCAAAGTCGCCCAGTCTCAGAGCGACCCTGGCACATCATCGTGGGACCACCGGCCTGCAAGGCCCCGAGGCAAGGCCTGTAACGCAAGGGACCTCTAGCTGAGCCTTCCTCCACCCCTACGCTGAAAAACAACACTAGACTGGGGTGAGTCCGGTCTCGAAAAACGCGTTTTGCGGCCATAACTCCTACATGCACGGTTCTTTGATGGCGTGGCTAGAGCTTCTTCCTCTGCCAATGGCGCCGGGCGTGCTTATGAGGAGACTCATCTCTGAAGAGTATATAGGTTGGTGAGTGGTAGCTCTTCCCTCCCCCCCCAGTAGCTGGATGCCTTGCCTCTATGGAAAAGACCATCGCGCGCGCCCATATTCCTAACTGTCACCACCTATACTCTCCTCCCTCCACCCCTACCTTCTCTTGAACCTGCAGAGAGCGCAGACTCGCTCGCTGAGCTCTGTCTGACCGCGACGCCGACACGATGCCCTCGCACGCCATGTCTATTGATAACCTCTGCATCACAGATGCCCAGGACGAATACTCGCGGTCTCCGAACTGGGCGTCACCCGAGGACTGGGACTACTACCAGGAGACGATACGGCGGCTCTACCTGGATGAGAAGAGACCGCTCAAGGACGTGGTGGTGATCATGGAGACGGAATACGGCTTTCGTGCCACGTAGGTTCAAGCCCCGTCTCTCATCAGGGCACATATTCGCATCTTCACATCGACGGGAGAAGAAGGAGGCCTCATCCGGAGGTGCTCCCCGAGGCTGGGTCCCGAGACGGTCACTAACAACGGCCGATCCCACAGGGCTAAGATGTACAAGACAAGGCTTGCCAAGTGGAAGATGCTGAAGAACCGGCCCCGTGGCAGCGGGCACTCGTAATAAGATGGGCCATGATCGCCCCGGGGCCGAGGCGAGTTTCGGCGAGGGACCGGTACTGTCCCGTCCCAGAGTCCGTGGCGTGCCTGCCAACACATGCACGCCTCGTATCCCTTCCGGGGAATGGGAGGATGTGCAATGCGCCAGCAGGACGGAAGCTCGCAAACTCGCCCACGCGCCGTCTTCTCTGTCAGGACGCACAAGCCTCCCGAAATGGGATTGTGGACAGGGTCCTCGGTGTGACGGAGCGAGCAAGGCCGGCCGGGGGGCTCACACACCTACCTACATACCTACACACCAACAAACTGCACACCTGCACACCTACATACCTGCACACCGACACACCGACACATCTACACACCTACACACTTACACACGCACACGCTCACGCGAACTCGCCCGAGACGACACACGATCTCGAATCTCTCCTCGCCTTTGCTCGGCCGGAGGAAAGCCAAGGCGGAGATGTCCGCCATGACGAGGCCTGCTGGTTGGTTACCGAAAGCTCAGACAGGAGCTGCGTGATTGGTCACGCGCATTGTTGCCCTAATGTTTTCTCACGCTTGCTTTGGCCGGAGTATGGGAATGACTGGCATCTGCGGGCTGCATCGTGTACAGGGGGGCTAAATCTTTTTCCTACCCCCGTTTTGTTGGCTCTCTCTGGTTTTCTTTCCTTCAGTCTGCCCTCTGCATTCTGGTCGGATATCTGCTTGCTTATTGTTTGTTTGTTTGTCAGCGGTCTGGCCGGGGCGCGCTGCAACTACTGCCAGGCGTGCCAAGGTGTGTATGGCCTGCGCCCCCAAAGTCACTACACCTACGAAGACTCGGACCAGGCCACCTGGTTACGCGTGCTGCATCTTACGGCACACGGTACGTGGCCAACACATTACTCAGCTCGGCATTGTACACACCATAGCGAGCTCATGTATGTTATTGAGTATAGTCATGCAGGCCTCGTCAGGCCGAGGGAGCAGACTCGTGTCAGCCAACGGAGGGGCGCGGCCGCGGGGAACATGGGAAACGCATATCATCCACGCAACAGGCAACCTCTGGTTGCTATATAGCAGGGCTATATCAGAGGAAACGCGAGGGGCACAGACAAGCCAGCCAGTAGAAGATGAAATCATGGCATAAGCAGCCGCGCATACCCTCTCGAACGTGGCCTCGAACATGAGGCGGGTGTCAATCTTCTGCCCGTCGGCGTCCACGTCCGATGGCCGGCCGTCAGACGGGAAGACGGGATTCGGGGGCGCCTTCGTACCCTGCCGCCCCATCAAGCTGCTACACTCTGTCCGGAATCCCTGGGTGATGCGAACTGTAATCTGCAAATGCGGGACAGGCAGTGGTGGAGGTGCTGTGCCGCAGGCCTGCGTCGGGGCATGCCATGTGCGATATGCGTCCTCGACCTGGAGCCCTGGAGCCCTACGGATAAGTTACCAGTCACTTACACAAGGGTCGAGCGAGTCGTGGGCAACGGCTGCGGCAGAGACAGTAGGTAACGCGAAGATAGATGACGACTGAATGGCGCAGACGGCGACCTGGGCCCAATGGCAGACTGCGTGATCAGGTGTGATAACGCATCCTTCGCGCGGCCGAAGACGTCGGATTGACTGCTGCTTTCGCCCTGCGCACAAGGCACACATCCTCTCGCAGCGTACACAGATATACGCACACACGGGAGCAAACATATGATAGATACCATTCCCAACCCCACACGCACCAGGAACGGCGGGCCATGTCGAGAAGGACGTATGGGCTACGATGTCTATACATCTCCACCCAGCTGACCTTGTCGCCCATACTATACGCTGGTTGGCCATCTGGACTCTCGTCTTCCTTCCTCGGGCCTCCCCCTTCCCCCATTCCCTCTTCCCCTGTGTGCTCCTGACAACCGAGGCCTCACAACCAACAAGCAAACCGGCAAGAGTATACGAACGTCCGGATGGATTGCTCAACCCCTCTCGGCGGCGCCCTCCCCCACATCCCCGCCTCGCTCCTCCGGCCTCAAACCTCCGTCTTCCTCTTATTGCATCTTGCATTCTCTCCGGAACGGGGATTCAGGGGAGAGAAGGGGGGCGACGGGGATAGGCGCATTCTTGCTCTCCCTGTCGCCACCATGAATAACAATGAAAGAAGTCATGCGCGTGAGCCCGCATGATGAAAGGTAAGGTAGGTTCGAGGTGTAAGAATCCAGCCAAGATCTTACGCGCATTGTGCTGATAACTATGCGGCTGCCAAGGGACCTATGTGTCTCGGCAGTCTGACCTTCGTAGGTAAGTAAGTAGGGAGGTATTCGTACCGGCAGGTAAGCTCGTACGACAGGCTCCTGCTGCCCTATGGCCTACGTGGGGGATCGGTGGATCCCAGCATCAGGCTATCGTGCCGGCATGGGGTACGTGGGACCGTATCCGTATGTGATACATCTATCCATCTTACTGAAAGGGCCTACTTACTCATAAGCGATATCCCTAAGTAGGTACTTGAGGAGGCACTCACTTGCCTACCTTAGGTACTTATCTGCTTACCTTGGATACCAAGCACGACCCGCATCTCTCCCTTGGTACATTCAGTATGTGCGTAGTAGACAACGATTCCTATGGCATGCTTACATGCGACCTGACGCAGCATTCGGGCACTGCCGGCTCATGGGCTTATAGGAGGTAAGTAAGGAGAGTTTGTATCAACCCGTGCGCCGGTGTCAGATTCGGCGCTAGAATCCTTCTTACTTCTAGTCCTTGTCCCACTTTCCGGCTTCTCTTCTTTCCAAAGTAACCTTAACCTTTCTTTTCTTACAGGCAATACTAGTAGTTTTAATGTTTCTTGACTTGATAATGTTTATGTATTACCTGGTATGGTTTTCGGCTGACTCCCAATCCCGCTACGATAGAGACGTACTTACCTGTAGGTACCTGTAAATAAGTGCTTACTTACTCACCTACTAGGTACTTCTTGTAAGCATAGCCCTACAGATTACGGTTTAGGACGTTATCACAAACCTCAGATCGAGAACACGCGCAATGCCGAGGTACCTATCTCGGGGAGCAAGAAGTTGCCGTCTTACGGTGCTTTTATTCTAGGTGTGACAGGTATTTGATGAAAAATCGACGACAACGATAAAGACTGAGTGCAGTTTCTACGGACTATTCTATAAATATATGCGTGGTGGGGTAGGATCGTCCCAAGATGCGATCTGGTACCACTTTTCTTTCCCCCGCGCAACCAGGTACTTTTGTACTCCGTACTTCCTTGTCTTGGCCTTTTACATACTCCGTAGTTACTCCGATAAGAGCCCATAATTTCTTTTTCCCCATGCCAACCTGCTAACCCGCCGAGCCCGCTTCTACCCGTTCTTCTCTACAGTTACTAGGTACATACCTATCGTAGTTGACCTGCGCGTCAGTGCTCATCGTCATCCTACCCGTCCACGCTTCAATGCTTACGGGTGATGTTCGCTGACCGCTACATTGTCCTGCCGATCGGCTTCAGCCGGCAAGAACACTCTTTACACAAGAGAGAGAGTGAGGAAAAGAGCAGGCGAAAGTCCTACCTACCTTTCGATTATACGGACACCAAGTCTCGTGTCTCGCCGTCAGATACCTCGCCGAGAGTATCCGGCCTTCAGTCAGCCTCGGACTTAGCTGGCCTCGGAGCAAGCTGCCCTCGGGAGAAATGCCGTTGACGTACACTAAGGCAGCATCCAAGTCCTGCTTAGCGTATAGTACGGCAGCATAGGTAATCATAATTGCGAACGATGGACCGCTTAGGTCCCTTGTCGGCAGCTTCTGTCCTCTCTCTGGCGCCGCGACTCCACGGACCACCGCTGTTGTCGATGAGCTGGCGGGGTTCGGGTGCCGGGGCCAGGTGAAGCTGGCGCGGCGAGCACGCCCCGAAGTGCGAGAGGACTGGAGGAATAACTTAGGGTACGTCCCCCTGCTAAACTCGCCCCTACGCCAAACTCGAACAGTTTTCACGGGGCTCCAGGGCCTCGCGCCGACGTACCTGCCCTAGCAGACGCGGAAAGGCTCGTTCTTCTGTCCTCAATGGGCGTTGGATGGCTTGGGCCAAAGAAGCCCACTCGATTCGGCAGGAGAAGAGTCAGCCAATGAAGCCCTGTCGAAATGAGAGGATTCTGGCGTCTAATTGAGAGGATTGCGGCTCAAGCGGGTTCACCGAAATGGCGAGATGACCCATTGGAGGCTTCTCTGAGGGACGCCTCGTGTTCGCTCACCGAACAACCCCGTTTGCCTAACGCGAGAATGGAGCATTCGATGACAGCTCTTCCTTTCTCGTGCAACATGTTCCGTGACAGACTGGAACGCGTGATTGGTGCCGCCGACGTCACCTGCTCCTTCTCAAAGCAACTGGACCTACGCGCATAGCACGAACTCGTAGTTGGTGGCTCCGCCCGCGGTACAGCCTGCTTGCGAATCGTGGCACGGAGACGCGATGAGGTGGCTGGAAAGACGGGGACGCCGGAATCAGTGGCTCATGCCCCTTTTCCGCTGTCACGTCCGCCCTGCCCCGGTGCGATGCCTGACTCTTGATGAACATGGCTTGTGAGCTCCTTGGCGCTGTCGCGCCGCGCAGATGTTACACCTTGCAGACAGGTCGAGAAAAGTCAAAGTCAGACGCAAAATACGGCAGAGAATACCGAGCCCAGAGAGCATAAGTGAGCTGCCACCAGCTAATATCAAAAGGACACACTTCTCTCGGTGGCGGTTACGGGCTGGAATAGCCTAGGCGGTGACGGGGACCGGAGGGGCAGGGGGGGAGGATGAAAGGTTCCGAGACATGCCGGACGTGAACCAGAGCCGCAACGCAATGCAGCCAAGTCATAAGTCGCAGATCAACCCGGGTCTCGTTGCTGCACTCGCTGCCTCCCCCGCTGGCCTCCAAGTCCTCTTCGAGAAGTCAAGCCCAGGCGTTCCGACCTTGTACACCTTAGCTGACATCTCAGGACATCCGTCACATGCGGCATCACCAACACAAACTCTCTGCGAATTTGCCTCCCCCTATCTCGCTGTCAGTCGCCAAGATTAGATGGATCGGTGTTACATTTGTGCTGGGCACGACATATGCGCAGGCGCGGCACGCAGACCTTCGAGAAGCCATCCCGTCGTCCCTTAATTAGCATCCTGGCATCCAATCTAATTAAACCTCCACGCCACGAGCGCTGTGCCTCACATACTGGGATCTTTGCCGTAGCGGCTTACATATACTGCTCGTGGCCGGCTGGTACTACCGAACTCTCGGGAGAAATGGCCGAACCCAACTAACAACCCTCCCCCCTTGCTCGTTTCCTTCTCGGTCTGACACACACCTCCCAAGTCAGACGTCCTACCCTCCGTCCTCGTCATCAGCTGAGATATCAAATAGAAGAGGCACCGAGATGAACCAATCAGCAGTTGCGAAGTTGTCTTATGTTTCACACGTTATCGCACCATAGTCCTACTTTCATCTACCTACTCGTATCTCCTCTGGTGACAGATCACGCCCGTCAGCCAGCCAACCAGCCAACCAACCAACCTCGCGCTGTGCGCCATCTCATCCGTATTTCCCTCTTACGACACAGGCACACACACTCACACGCTCGCGCTCAAGTGAGTTCGGGGAGGCAGGCCAGCGGAGAGGGTTGAAGGTATGCTGATCCGCAACGGGCACCACCTGGTCAGTAAGCTAGCCAGTGATTCATCATTCTATCTCCCACTTGTTTCCTCTATCCTTGCCTCTCCGTTTCCGATCTTTGGCTCTTGTAATAGCAAGCAGCTGTCGTCTCCTTGTAAAGACGAAGATAGGCATACTCCGTAGGGGGGTGACTATAAGCAGCGCAGAGGCACAGATCACCTGCAATCATACTCCATTTGGGCCCGAAGCCTCTCCATGGGCCATACTTCAGGATGAGGCAGTCGCGAGATGGGACACTCCCCCAGGACAGCCTCGGGTACATCTGGTAGGGCAGAAGTTGTACACAAGGAGGCGGATGAGGTGCAGGTTTGCATCTAACCGATGTGCGTCTGCATCTGTCTGTCATCTCCGCGTACCTGAGTACTCCATACGAAACCCGCAGACACAAGCTGGGAGATGTGATGGTCTGACTGGCGCGCGAATGTTGCTGCCTCTCCTCCTTACCTTCTCGCCGCGTGACAGCCCTGTCGCCTCACCGGCCTTCGTCTTCTCTATTCCTCCGTCTTACCTAAATACGCTCACATATAGGCCTGACACAAGCTTACTAACCTGCAGCAGCCCCAGAGGGGGAGGACTACCCTGGCGGCTAGCTTTGGGGCTCGGCACGGCAACTTGCATAGCCCCGGGGAAGTCAGATATGTGCCCCCCTTCCCGCCTGGCCCTGCACGGAAGCGGAAACGAACCCCGCGCATGCGGCATCAGGGCCGGATCACTGGATCTGGGCCCGGTCAGGGCCAAAGAAACCGCGTTTGCCCTGTCCCCCCCCGGGACCGACCCCCCACGCGCGCAGATCGCCCGCCCGCCCGCTAGGGCGCGCCTGAACCTCCCCTCGCCGAGAGCATCCCAGACCATGCATGTGATCGATAGGGCAAGGTAGTCAAGTCGTCTGGGGAAGATAGATGCCCATATCTACGGATACAATCGAACAGACCGGGGGGTGACGACACCGCCCCCACAAACCCCTGTACCTGCCCGGCCTATCGTGGACCCGTATTACCTGCCTAGGGGACGGGCCGGTCGAACCCTCGAGCGCGCTACTGTAGGTGCCGGGGACGGGGACGACATCCGGCCGTGGCGGATCTTGGGCCCGGGGGCCAGAAAGGACGCGTGGGGTGAGGGGGCGAGGGTGAAGAAGGAGGAGGAGGAGGAGGAGGAGGAGACTGGTCAGACCGAGGAGGAGATGGACGGGGAGGCGAACGACGAGGCGTGCGCGTTGTCAGTTCGTGCACGTGGTGTGGACGTCTGGTGGTTCTGTGTCTCCCGGTCCCGGTCCCGGTCCCAAGGCCCAGTCGCCTGGGACGGGAGAGTCCGGACTTGGGACGACGAGTACCGGTACATGCTGTACGTCTACACGTATCCAGCATGGAGGGACAGACAGGCAGATGCAGGGGGGTCGTGGCGAGGCTGAAGAGACAGGGTGGCAAGGCACAACAGCTGGGCTACCTAGCAAGCCAGGCCTAGACCACAGGCAAAGACGATTGGCTGGCAGCAGGCAGATGGATGGCAAGGAGGGTGAAGAGAATGAGGAGGTGGAGATAGCAGGAGGCGGAGGAGGAGGAGGCCGTAGAACAGCAGCAGTGTGCAAGACGCAAGCACGTACATACGGATAGGTTGCAATATTCCAGTTCGGTCAGCCGAAGAGGCAGGTGAACAACAACAAACAGGCAGACAATACATGCAGGATAAGGGGCATTTCGACGTCAAAGCCGAGATGAAGTGGGCATTGGTACTGGGCCGTTCGGATTCTCGCACCTCTGGCCTTGGAGCAAAATTATGTACCACCTTACGGATGTTTACCTACAAGAGCGGTAGGCAAACAAGTCTCTTTGTAAGAGATATCATGTCCGGATAGTGGAGATGGAGAAAAGGGGGAGAGGGGGAAAAGAAGAGGGGAGAGGATGGAGAGATGGGGCGAGCGGCCGGGCGAGGAGGGAGGGAGAGAGGGAA
The DNA here is from genome assembly GCA_022539325.1 of Xylariaceae sp. FL0804. Taxonomy (NCBI): domain Eukaryota; kingdom Fungi; phylum Ascomycota; class Sordariomycetes; order Xylariales; family Xylariaceae; species Xylariaceae sp. FL0804. The sequence goes on along the minus strand of JAJKLG010000006.1, from coordinate 1,510,664 downwards.
ACACTAGGTAGAGAGAGTAAGAGAGAGAGAGAGAGGTGGTTATGGAGTACACTCCAAAGGACGGCCGCAATGCAAACACGAGCCGCAGCAGACAACAGGCCAACCACCACCGTGGTGTATTTATGTAACACGAGCGAGCAGTAGAAGCAGTAGAAACAGCATCCTCTTCTTTACTGACTTATTTACTTACCAAACTACGGGATTCTATTTTACTTACCTACTTGATCTACCTATTCAGCTCTACACCAGCCTGGGTCACTCACCCTCGTCTAGCCTTATGTTGCTGCCGCTGTTGTTGGTGTAGTGGTAGTTGTTGTTATCTTTACTACGGCTGTCATAGTCGCGATCGCTGCGACCCCGTCCATTTCCCCCTCCCCACCCACACCCGCTCTCTCTTCTCTCATGTCATCTTTCTCTTCTTATTCCTGGTGTCCCGAGACTCTCTCCGCGCCCCTGGAGTAAGTACCACGCGTTGACGCCGGAGTGCCAAGCGCGTACGCCGACGCGGACTCTTAGTAGTGGTAGTAGTAGTAGCCGCAGTACCGGTAGAGGCCAGGACAGCGACTAGACTGGAGACTAGAGACCGGAGCAGAGAAGAGCACAGCAGAGCAGAAAGAGTAGAGTAGAGAGCTCTTCTTCACGAATGGCTACTTTCATGCCTAGCTGAGGTACCGTAACGGCTAAGTACGCGGGTAGGTTTACCTAGGTACATACTATCAAGCAACTCGTCAAAAAAGCCGGGTATCTCTTGACACCAACATATACGGTTGTGTGCAACAGGAGCAGCAAGCGGTCCTCCTATATACGGACGGGACAGACAGACAGAGAGAGGGAGAGATGTCCGATCTCGCCCTGGGCCCTCCTTTCCCCTCCTCTCCTTTCCCCTCCATGCCTTTCCTTCTCGACGAGTCTCGAACAGACGACAGAGAAGAAGAATCAACAACAGGAAGAAAGGAACAAGAAAACAAAAAAAAAACACCGGCCCGGTCCGTTTCGCTCTTTTTCGAAAACATGCAAGTCCCCCCTATCCGGCATTCACGTCGTAATTCGTAACAGCCTGTCCCGTGCCGGGAACAGCTATGCGGTCTCCCCTACCCAGGCAGGACCTAGATGTGGATGAATGCTGTGTGTTGTGTTGTTGTGCGTTGTATGGTTGTGTGTTTGTATACGCGCGTATCCCGTGCCCGCCCTCCCGTTCCTTCCCACCATTCATTTCACTCGACGCGCACGACCACCTTCCACCCCAGCGCGCCCGCCTCGCGGATCGCGCACGCCAGACAGCCCCGCCGCCTGCGGCTGACGACGGCGTTCCAGCCGCGCTCGGCGCACAGGGCGCGCGCGAGGACCTCGAGGTCGGACCCGAAGCGCCGCCGCCGCGTGCCGTCGGCCCTCTGGCCGGCCGCCGTGGCCGTGGCCGTGGCCGTGGCGGCAGTGGAAGTGGGGGTGGTGGGGGGCGGCGGGTCGATGCGCTCGAACCTGGTGGTCGCGGTGGTGGATGACGACGCCGCCGACGCCGCCGACGCCGCCGTGTCGGGGCGCCGGAGCGGCGGCGGATCCGAGTCGGTCCGGCCGTACCTGCCGGAGGAGAGCGGCGGCGGCGGCGGTATCTTCACCTGGAGCGGCGACGGCGGAGACGGCGGCGTGGCCGCGGCCCCGGCTGCGGGCGTGAGCGGTTCCATCGGGAACGACGACGAAGACAGCGACGACGACATACGCGACAGCGCCGGCATGTCTGGCGAGGTCGGCGACAGTGCGGGCCGCGGCGGCGGCGGCGGCGCAAAGCCCGTGATGCAGTCAATGACGAGGACACGCGGCGAGCCCTTGGCGGAGCTGTCCGACTGCGGCGTGCCAGTGCTCAGCAGTGTCTCTAGGGACGCCGAGGGCTGGCCCAGCAGATCCGTGAGGTGGACTGCCGTGTATTTGTAGTATCTGTGGAGCGGGTGGCCTGTCCTTGCGTCAGTCGAAAGGGTCTGGTGCGGGACCAATCTTGGGGAGATGGGGGATGAAAGGGATGGGGTTACCTGTGAGCTGCGCCGAGCTGGTGGGCTTGTCTTGGAAGTCGTTGCCGCCTACATCGATCTGCTGGATGGTTGGGCTGGTGGGGGATTTCATGTACTTGACGTGGTGAGATGGAACGCATGGGTGGGCTGTGACGAAGTAGGCATCACTCGAGAGTGCATAGTCGAGCTGGACTTCCTGCTCCAAGCCGTCGTGTGACATACTGAAGGAGATCGAGGCTGGGTACGTATGTATCTCGGGCGACCTGCTCGCGCCGGAGAAGGATACGAACGGGTCCTCTGTGGGCGTCGTGTGGACACTATCCACCGGCGCGAAGAGGTTGAGTGAGTCGAGCCTGATCCTGATGTTTGCTGGCGGTCGGTTGGCGTATGTGCCTTCGTGAGGTAGTATGAAATCGGCCGGGAACACACTGCAAGGATCGGCATTGCCCAACACGTCCGATTCCCGCTCGATAGCCGCCTTCCCCCATAACCGGGCTCTGTTCCCGACCTTGATCACATCATCTGAGACCATCAGCGACACGGTGCAGGCAGGCCCCGGGCTGGAAACTTACCGTGGATATCCTCGACTAGAATGTTTACCCATCCATCTCCGAGGCCGTCGGGGGTCACGTCACTCGATATCCAGCCCATACACTCGGAGGAGCCGGCTCCTGCAGCTAGGACTCGTCCGACTATGCAGGCTGTGCTCCAGAAGCTCTTCCCTCCGTACACGAAGCCACCACACAGGTTAGCCACCGGTCCCAATCGTCTAACAGCCTCATCGTCGGTCTCCAACAGCGTAGACATCAGGACGTGCGATAGCGCTTCTCCAGGCAAAACGAGCCCAGATACGTACGACTTGGAAAGCCAGCCCGATGGGTGCAGGGCAGCTTCCATCCTCCGCCTCCGTACTGGTTGCTTGCTGATACTATCCACGGATGTCCTGCTGGCGCCGAAATACGACGAGCGTTTCGTGTCGCCCGTACCCAGTGGGTTGTTGATGGGCGTTGCTTCGCCTAGAGCCGATGCCTTCTCGGACAGCCTGTATACGGAGGTCTGTACATCCGGCCAACGTAGTTTTCTCGCGAAGTGCATGAGCCCAAGTACCTGCCTGTCTGGGAAGCGTCCCTGTATCGTGTATGTATGCTCTGGCTGGGTGTTTTGACGATGCTGAGTGTGGTCTGCAAAGTGGGCCCCGTGCATGTGCTCGTGCTTCAGATTCATCTTGCTCGTCAAGCCCGTGAGCCAGCTTTTGGGCGTAGACGGCTCGGACGGGACGGGCGTAGTAGCCTTCGAGACCATGATGTTCTCGAGCCACGATCGAGCGAGGATCAACGACCATCGCACTGATGTGTTGGCCTCCTTGTCGAATCTGTGGACCTCAGATGCTTTGAGATTTTCTAAGCCATACTCGTCCCCGTCCGTGATAGCATCGAGCCGGATGAGGAGTTCGCAGGCGAGAAGTATCTGCAGGAGCAGCCAGTATCGCTCCTCGCCGCGCTCCTGGGCATCTCCATCCTCTCTGATCGAAGACCCATCCGAAAGCTCGTCACCCAGGGGGAAGTCCCATAGTATCTGGCCCAGGCGAATGCGCCATTCCACACGAGAGAAGTCAACCCAGGCGTTAGGGGCTGCCAGCGTCCGCACAAGCGCATGAATCTGTACCGCGAGGCTATAAGGGTCCTTGTGGTCCTATTATGAATCCCATGTCAGCCGTCTCACCCATTTCGCCTGCTTCAGGAGTAAGCATGCATATACCGGGGTAAGCATGCATATACCGGGGGAATGTCACTCGTAGGACTGGACAGCATGCAGGCCGAACTCGAAGAAAGGCTGGAAAGGGGGAGATGAGAGCTTGGGGATACTAACAATAACCCTCGTGGGCGGGTGCAAAACCTTTCGGAACAGATCATTGTACAGTTCAACCGGCTTGGTCCGGGCCAAACCCCGCTCGGCGTGATATCTCTCGTCCACCTTGCACAACTGCTCCATGATGCTGGCGTCGTCGAGGTGTCTCAGGCCGTCTTTGGAGGTGATGAGCCTCTGGCGCTGCTCGATGATGACGTGGCCCTTGGCCCCCAAGCTGTCGAAGCCGTACTGCTCCTCCCGCAGGGCGTCGGCCACGGCCATCTCCAGGGCGGCCTGGTAACCGATGGTGCCCTTCTCCAGACCCTGCATGCTGAGCATGTTGGGCCGCTCGCGGCATCTCGTGTTGAAGTGGGGCCGCCTCCGGCCGGGGACGCCCGGCGACGTGGCGGACAGCGGATCGCGGTAGATGATGCGCGGGTGCGCGGTGACGCAGCCCCAAGCATCATCGGTGATCTGGGTGTGGTCTGCCAGGTCCCGGATGGCCAGCTCCTCATCATAGGGAAATGCCACGGACGGGTGAGGCGCGCCGGCGCTGAGACCCTGGGACCGGGCAAAGAATTGCGGGGCGCCGGAGAAGAGCTTCTCGATCTCGGTCTCGGTCAGAGTCGCCACTTGGGAAGTCAGCACTTTCTCGGGAGTTCCGGATCACGGCTCCGGAGCAGAAAGCCCCCAGCAGCGGGGAGAACACAACACAGGCCCTACCAGGGAGAAGGTAAACGCAGAATATATACATACTGATCCGGTTGAGCTTGAGCACAGCCTGGGTAGGCCGGCCATTGACCTTATCGGCCTTGTCAATGGTGCCCGGCGGAGGCGGCGACGGCAGGGGCTTGTTGGAATTGACGGCTAACTTGGTCCTTATGGAGCGTGGAGACAATGGCAGTGTCTCGGATAGCGGAGTCGCGGTACTTGAGATCTGGGCACGCCGTTCAAAGGTTATCAGTATATGCTGCTGGATATAAGACAAGCCAACAAGCCAACATCTCACAAAAGTTTAGATAACAAGGAAAACGGTCGATGGGCGTGATCATGGATGGGCAGCAGTCTAGATACTTGGTAGGTAGAGTCTGACAGCTACCTGATAGTAAAGACTGCTGCAGGAACATGGGCACACCGCACTGCACTCCCCATCGGCCCATGTGCCTTAATAAGGTACCAGGAACCCCTCACTCAAGAATGGCAGAGTGCAGGCTGCAAGTGACCAGCTGCCAAATAGCCCTTTGAGGAGATGCAATGACTCAAAGCCAGCTGGCGCCAGATGGCTCCCCTCAATGGGGAATAAGGTAATATCTTGTAATGCAACTTGGTGGGAGAAATAGTAAGGGTCCCTCTTACCGTGCTGTTGCTCGTCTGCGTCTGCTCCGCAACCGGCCTCTTCTTGAGGAGGACTGTCCGGCGTGTGCGGGATCGCGTGATCGTCGTCGTCGTTGTCGTCGTCTTCTCTCTCGCCCCACCCATGAGATCCCTCAAAAATGCTCGCTTGGCAGAGGTTTGCTGGTGCTCGTGCTCGTGCTGTTCCCAGTGCTGGTGTTGATGCTGCTGCTGCTGCGGGACTGCATCATCCCGGGCATCACCGAGCAGCAGCTCCCGCGCCGAGCGCTTGAGTGACGTGAGCGAGGCGAGCGAGGGCATCCTCTTGATCGTCACGGGCGTCTCGTCCGGAGGGCCTCGCCCATCCGGAACGCCACGCGAGGCTCGCATCGAAGCCGTCGAGCGAGCAATAGGGGGCATGTGGTCGCTGGTGCAGAATGCAGAGTCCGTGAAGGGGCAGGCGACAACGGCAGGGTGAAGAAGGGCACGATGGGATACAGGGTAAGTCAGTCACGGAGAATTGTCAATACAGACGAGACAGATCGAGTGGGCCTTCTCCTCCCGGGCGGGCAGCTTTCTTTCATTCTTCAATCTTACATGCTTCGTCCCGCCGAAGAAGATGAGCGGGTCATCAGCTGCTTCGCCCAGGCCGTCAGGCTCAATAGGTGGGCAGGTGGGCAGCAAGCAGACAGGGGCGTCGTTCAGCTCTTCTTAACCAAAGCAGGTGATGGGTATTATGCGGCGAACTCGTTCCCGACGCGCTGCCCTATCAGTGTTCGGTGAGATGGCCGCCGTCCGAGGTGTCACGGGTTGTTGGCTTGCGGCCTGCGGCGGGCGGCATGCAGCAGAGGCCATGCGGCGAGCCGGGTAAAACACCCGCTGTCTGCATCATGGCTGAGTGCCCGAAGGCACAGCATACGGCCCACATCCTGGACAGACGTGGGAGGCCTGGATCATGGATGACTGTCAGTGTTTCGGACACATTCCTTCGCCCGCTTGCCCGCTGTGCACTCCTCCGCTCCCGACGCAGTCCCTATCACGACATCTGCATCTGCAGCACCGCGTACCTCGCGGGAGGAGAGTTGTCACTCGTTTTGTGCACACACGGCCTGGGAAGTCCACGTTGCAGGCTCGGTGGCGGATGAGGATAGGGTTCTTGCCGCCTTTACAGGCTTCCTGGCCGTCTGCTGCGGTCCTCGAGGCCTGTCCTATTATTACTTACCCATGCGGCGGCCGCCAGCTATGTCAGCTGAGCTAGTAATCAGCCGCCACTATGGCACTTTCATGATGTCTGTGACTGTGTATGTCGTCTTCCGAGTCTGGTTGGTCCCTTGGTACGGGACCGTAGAACTTCTCATGGATTCCCAGGATCCCATCCCTGTTCCAACCAGGCAAACAACTAGTGCCGAGCTAGTGTCGTTTTCTGCTTCTTTTCTTCTCCGGAAATTCTGCAGCGGTCGGAGCGGTCTGCTCTCAGCTGCTTGTCGGCATCCGTGCTGGTTCGTGGGGCAGCTGAGGAACCTTCCAGGCATTAGGTACCTACGGATATCACAGATTGCCGACGCCGAACACCTGCAGACCTGCAACTTCGGCGCGTAGAGAGACGCGTGCCAAGGCCTCTCCCTGCCATCTGGCGGGCTAGCTTGAAACACGCCAGGCATATCGGAAGATTGACATCCTTGACCACACGCCGCGCGGGGGGTCCCAGGGGTCCACTGCATCCGAATGGCCCGCGTCTCCATCCGGAGCAAGAGTCGGCCGAGCCCCGATTGGCCAGCTGCCCGAGATGACATGCAGCATAGCTGGAGGTGGTGGCAGGCTGTCTTGGGCAGCCACGGCCGCCACAGCCCATGCAGGTTGTGGTTCATTGGGGCGAGAGAGAGATACGCGAGGAACGACAGATTCTGAGGCCAGATCCGTCGAGCGGCGCGGTTCCATCGACCCAGCCTGCGTCTACTGATGTGGAGTGGACGGTACGGAGTAACGGCAGAGGGCACAACATTGAGCAACGCATCCAGGATTGTTGTCCTATGACGGCGTGACGGTACCGGTAGGATACTGTACCGCAGGATACCGGTAGGGCTGCCAATCCGTGCCACTGGCAGTGCTGGCAGTGCTGGCAGGGGTCAGAGCCTTCTCGACGATCCAAGTGCCGATCTCTGCCAGGGGGATGAATGGATTCGTGCTCCCTTACGGAGTACAACTTAACTCGTGGCGAACACATCATGCTGTGTACCGTTCGCCATGGGCCTGGGCCGCCCTCGGTAGAGGTGCCAGGGGGCCGCCGTGAATTAACCGCCGGCGTTGTGTTTGGAAGAAAAGAGCCGCCAGTCCGATACCACCTCCTGCAATAAACTCGCAGCGTTGCGGGTAGTACCGGCGTGACATGGTATACCGGTAAGCATCGTCTCCACGCCTGTCCACCACTTCAAACCTCGCAAGGAGCATATAGATTAATAGACCTGAATCGACAACGAATTGACACATGTAGACGAGCACACCCGTGACGTGAAGCTTCTTGGCGTTGTCTGGCCCAATCGGAGTCAAAAGGATAGGAAATATCTGTCAATACTGGAGACACTTGGCATACCTGTTCAGAAGAGTTTTCGCCTCCACGTCCTGCTTTCAATAGAGGTACAATCCGGCTGCCGGTCTGCTCACACACAATAAGCCAGTTATCTTCAGCTAAATATTTCAGCCATTGAGCCCGGAGTCACGGCATAGTCCCTAACTACCTATTCCTTGGTAATCAACTGCTTACTACTCCGTACTTAATGCAGCTTCTTGGGCATCCCAAAACTCTCTGTTCAACATGCCGTATGTGAGTCTCGAATCTCAGCCTCATCAGGGGTACATAAGGTAGTTATCAAAATTGTGGTGGCATCTGCTTCCGTGGATGCATGTGTCTTTCTTCCGCGTCTCCTCTATATATGGGTACCATCTTCCCTAAGGATCACCGCTGCAAGCTGTCGACTTTGCACAGCCTGAGCCACCCATGCCATCGACCCTTTTAGATGGAGGTGCAAACAAGCCCCTGAATGTCTGACCGGCAAGGATAGTTGTAAATAATGACGCTCATTCGGGCGTACGTGTGGGCTTGCGTAATACCTCGCCCTAGACGGGCCCTACAGGCCAGGCGAATCTAATTTTGAATATTTCACTCCGGTCTCCATGGATTTCTATGTAAGGGGTTACTTTGGCACGGGAGCATCGGCTGATCCTCTTGGAAGCGGTATCTTCAGCAATATACTAGCCTTTCGAAAGTCGCCTCTCGGGCATTCAGGGCATATCGTCAAGCCTGTCCACCTGGTCATATTGCCCCATCCTGATACGTAGATGCCGATGTAATTCCTTCACCTAACATTCCAGGAGCGTGCTACGGGGTATCATTTTCTCCAGAACGCCAATCAAAATGCCAATGTAGCACAGCTCCGAGAGCCCAGGCACTACCTACTATGGCCGTGTCCCCGGGCTTTTCCGGACTTTTCGAAAAAAGACTAGTATCCTTGTGGGGTTTTCCATGCTCGATTCAACTTCATGCCGGAGGTGTGTCGTGGATCACGACCAGGAGATATTTGGGCTCGGGGACGATGACGAACTCCTGCTTCTTCGTGCGGAGCCGCAGCAGCTTCAGCTCGTCCTGTGGCAGCAGTCAGCCCAGGTCTCCCAGCAGCACCAATGACCGGTCACCAGGGGGGTGGGCGCATCACCTCGGTGTCCATCTCCTCGACCAGGCTGCCGGCCGTGCTGAGGAAGGCCCAGACCATGCTGGCCAGCTCCTGGGCGGCGCTGGTCTCGTTGTTCGTGTTGGCGCTGACGTCGGTCGAGAAGGAGCCGCCGGTCGGCGTGGGCAGGGCGTTGCCGCCGCCGCCAGCACTGGCGGCGGACCGCGGCGGGCGCACGGCGGCGATCTGGCCGTTGGTCTTGAGGACAGCGCCGTCCGATCGGTCGAGCATGAGCCACGCCCGGACGCCGGGCTTCTTGGAGAGCCGGTGGAGAGCCTCCTCCATGGACTCGAGGTTGACCGAGCTCTGTGTCTTGTCATTGGCAAGGTGCGACATGGGGTAATATAGATTGCCGGCTGCACTTACCAGGCCTTTGTCCGCCATGTTTCTGCAGGACTTCGAGGTGGTTGAGCGATAGACAGGCCACAGGTGATACCTGAGGTACCTCGGTAGAGTCAATATCAACAATGCGGTGTGGCGTCTTGAACCAAGGGGCATGGGGGGTGTGGCTTAGGTAGCAAGTGCAAGCGAGCCCGAGCCACTCATGCGTCGCGACTGGAACGCCACAGTGAATTTCTGCCCTCAGCGACCGCCAAAAAGTTAGAGAGAGTGGGGTTTTGCGAACGTCGGCTGGTGGGCCACGCTCCCACACTGCCCATCATCAACCTTGCTAGAACAATGTAGGTGCCCAGAGCTCGGCGTGCCCTCAAGCAATCGCGCCGATGACGACCGGGCCAAGATGGGTTCCAGCGCTAAGAAGAAGAAGGAGAAGAAGAAGGACTTCCAGAAGCCCAAGCTGAAAGTCGGCAAGGCCAAGCCGAAGGCGAATAACTTCACAGACACCAGCTTCAAATCCAAAGGTACAGTCGGGAATGCCGCTTGCATGCTTGTCGGGCCATGCTGATTTTTCTCAGCTATCGTGCTGCAACAGCAGCTCTCAGAGACGGCACCCGATGTGGTGGAGAGGTTCAGACATCACCTGTCTCTGACGAGCTCCCGGTCTGATAGTCAGCGCAGAGATGCGCTGTCGTTTCTCGCGGGGCAGCTGTCGACGTCTCCCCCGACCAATCCGGTCGGGACGTCGACGCTGCTTCACAAGCTTCTTCCGCTGATGGCTGACTCCTCGGGACCCGTCCGTGGGCAGCTACTCAAGTTGCTGCGGCAGATTCCGGCGGCTGAGGTGCGTCCTCACGTCGAGAGGATCATGCTCTACATCCGGGGCACCATGACGCATATCTCCCAAGAGATCAAGGACGACGGCCTGAACTACCTAGAGTGGCTGCTGGACATGGCGGGCGAGGACGTCGTCGCCAGCCCTGGCTGCTGGGTCAAGCCCCTGAAAGACTTCATGTCGGTGCTCGGCTGGAGCATTAGGGCCACACCCACGATCGCAACGAAGGGTGGTTGGACCTCGGCCCCGAGGACGACTTTCGGGGCCAAGAAGTACGGCCAGTCTTTTCCCCGGCAGATGCTGGTTCTGTCGAAATTCCTGGCTGCGGGCTTCAGGTCCGAGGCACCCCGGCCCTGGGCCCCCAGCGACTGGTTCGGCAGCATGGCTTCGGTGCCGCGGACGACAGACCCCTATGGGTACCTTGGGCTGTTCAAAGTCCCCCGGGATGAGGACGGAGAGATGTATCGCAACCGCGAGGACAGGCAGGACGTCTTTGCCAGACGGTTCCTGGACGCGACACAGACCGGCGTGGACTCGGCCAAGCGGGAGGGGGGCACGGCTGGGAGGGCAGCGGCCGTGCTGGACCAGACGCTCCAGAATGGTATGAGCGATTACGAACGAAACGCACGAGTCGACGGGGACGATGACTTGTGGGATGGTTATATCATGTAGGCGGGCAAGGTGGCCAGTGGATGTATGCGTATGTCTATGGCCTCACCAGCTACCTACTTAGATATATCTACCTACCTACAATCTCCCAAGGATCCTCTCCACGGAGCCCGAAGCCCAGATGCCAAGCTGAAAGTGGTATTCAGCTCGTATTGTCTGGTTGAGCCTAAGCAGCAGACTTCCCAGCTGTATTAGGGTCAATCTGAGAAATCACCTTATTGGCGCTGTTGGCCTGCTCTCTGGTTTCAGGGGGTGCGTTCATTCATTGCCACTCCCCAACGCCGACCCTTTGCCCTCGACGGTCAAGCATCCAAGGTACCTACCTGCCTACAAGTACCTCTCTAGCAGGTGCCTCATCAGCCCCCTAGAGCGGAGTGGCAGCCAAAAGCCCCTTATTCTACTGCTGCCCTGGCCTGGAGCAATAGGAGTGGTACGTTGTTCACTTGCATGGACTACATCTGCCTTTGCCTCTGCCTCTGCATTCACACCCCTTGTCACCCACGCCGAAACATGTGCCCTCCCCCTACACCTTGCCTCTGGTCTACTGCTGTTTACTTCTGACCTTTGTTCACTTCGGTACACCACCTTACCTACTAGTACTTGGTACTTACTTTACTTACTTACTTTTTCTAGTAGGCACACACGACCAGCTACTCCTGCCTCTCCTCAAAATCAACACCAACTGGAAGGCACAACAATAGGAGACCCGCGCGGCTTGTACTAGTCCGCAGAATCATCCAGTAGGTCATCAGCCACCAATCCAAAAATTTATTTAAGGACTGCCTCTTTCCCAGCTATTTTCTCCCCTCTCCCTTCCACTCTCCCCCACCACCGCCTCTGGAGCTTTTTCTAGGCTTCGTCACCCACCCTCGCGGCTGCATCTACGCTTCTGACCAGGAAGCCAGGCCTGCAGTATATCTTACTCTTTCCAGCCAGAGCACCGCTGCTGGAAGGACTGCATCGACAACGCCTGCGATCACTGCACCCTTCTCTTCACCAAGACTCGGGTAAGTTGCTGCTTTCCAATCCCTCTCCCAATTCCCTCCCATCGTCATCTGCCTTCCATGTCCATCTTCCCACCCCCTGCTGGGCTGCTCCTCCTCCTCCTCCTGTCTACTACCACCTTTTACTCTGCGCTCCGGAGTCTTCCTTACACCCACCTCTTTAGCCATTGCCACCACACCCATCGGAACCCGGTAAGTTGCCAGCCATTACCTGCTTCACCTACCTCCTACCTTCTCCTGCCCCTTCATCACTTGTCTCGCAGTCTGCCTTCGATCATCCCATTTCAATCTGTTCTTTCGAGGCGGGGGTCTTGCACCTTCTCTTCCGCGATCGTATCCCTCCCCCATTTCATTTTTTTTTCGTGGCGTCGGATACTCTACACTTCTCTCACCCACCTACTTCCCGTACTGTTTCTTCCCGTCACCCATACAGCTCTTCGCACAGATATGGACAAGGCATATCCAGCGTCTTGACTCATACATCCATCTACCTCTGCTGCTTACGTGCGCCATCTGATATCTCATTTCATCCGCACATGTCTTCCATCTTCACTTATCACATGCCTTCTACTTCGGCTCCTCACTGACCAGACCACCCTAGATCTGCACCGCAACCGACACCGCTGCTACTAGCCCGAAACTTGTGGCATTGGAACGTCCAGAGGTACTTGTCACCTAAACAAGGCAGAGATCAGTGAGTAATCTCCTCTCTCCTCCTTCCTTTCTCTTGACACTACCAATGTCCAATGTCTCCTTTCTTCCCAACTGCTGACCATCTACTTTGCCGATCAGACCAAGCACGGAAAGGTTTCACTCCTTCGATCTTGTCAAGATGTCTGGCTGGGAGGAAGACATGAAGGCTGCTCTTCCCGAGCATGCCCCCGAGCATGCCCCCGCTGTTGGAAGCACCACCAACAACCCCGACGCTCCTGCTCGCGACAACTGGAGCAAGGAGCTGGACCTGCCCCAGCGTCAGGGCTATGACTACTCGGAGGGCAACGATGGCCACGAGTGGGGCAGCAGCATGGCTGTCTACGAGTGGGATGGCGATGAGGGCGACATTGGCCCTGAGCACCCCGAGCTCGAACAGGTCCTTTTCGGCGACCCCGACCAGCGCGAGCCCCAGGGTATCGACTTCTCCAAGTACGATACCATCAACGTCACTCAGGAGGGTGTCGAAAAGCTCAAGCCCATCCGAACCTTCCAGGACGCCGGTTTGCACCCCGCGATGTTGAGAAACGTCGAGTTGTCCGGATATCACGTCCCCACCCCGATCCAGCAGTACTGCATTCCTGCTGTTACCAAGGGATACGATGTTCTCTCCATCGCACAGACTGGCTCAGGCAAGACTGCGGCTTATCTGATTCCCATCTTGAACAAGTTGATGGGCAAGGCCAAGAAGCTCGCGGCGCCTCGACCTAGCGTCAGTGAGTTCAAGGCCGGCACCGCCACCCGTGTTCGAGCCGAGCCCCTTGTCGTCATTGTTTGCCCGGCCAGAGAGCTTGCTATCCAGATCTTCAATGAAGCCCGCAAGTTCTGCTACCGCTCTAAGCTCCGGCCTGCGGTCGCCTACGGCGGTGCTCCTATGCGCGAGCAGATCGACCAGTTGCAGAGAGGCTGCGACATTCTCGTTGCCACGCCGGGTCGACTCATCGACTTCATGGAGCGAGCTCACATCTTGACCTTCCGAAGAGTCAAGTACATGGTCATTGATGAGGCAGACGAGCTGCTTCATGAGGATTGGGATCTTCCCAAGATCCTTACTGGTGGAGGTAAGCTGAGCAGGCAACCGCTCGCGGCCATTCTTTCTCAAGCTAACTTGGCCGATAGAACAGGAGGAGGGCAATGTGAAGTACATGCTCTTCTCAGCCACCTTCCCGACCAGCATTCGAAAGCTGGCCAAGACTCACCTTGCCGAGTCTTACTGTCGCCTGAAGGTCGGTCGCGTTGGCAAGACCGTCGAGAATATCCAGCAGGATATCATCTACGTGGAGCCGTACATGAAGAAGCAGGCTCTAGTCGACCTTCTTGCTGCACAGAAGCCTGCTCGAACCATCATCTTCGTCAACTCCAAGCCTATGGCGGATGAGCTCGATGACCTTCTGTGGCACCAGAACTTTCCGTGCACGTCTATGCACTCGGACCGAACCCAGCGCGAGCGCGAGGATGCCATGAGAGCATTCCGTGCGGGAAATGCCCCGGTCATGATCACCACTGGAGTCACTGCACGTGGTATTGACGTCCGAAACGTCATGCATGTGGTCAACTTTGATCTTCCCAGCATGGACCATGGTGGTATCGAGGAATACGTCCACCGTATCGGTCGTACTGGTCGCATCGGTCATCGTGGTCTTGCCACGTCCTTCTACACTGAGAGAGATGAGGGCATTGCGCCGCTTCTCTGCATGCTCCTCCTGGAGAACCACCAGCCTATTCCGGACTTCCTTGAGGGATTCGCCCCGGAGAATCGAGATGTGACGAAGCTCAAGTTCGAGGAGTACGGCAGCGATGAAGAGCCGGAGGACGGCTTTGGTACTGGCGTGGCTGGTGACGGAGACGCATGGGGTGCTCCCACTGGTGCTCCCACTGATGAGGGCGCTTGGGGTGCCGAGGCCGAGGCCGGTACTTCTGCCGGTGGCGGCTGGGGTGCTGATGGCGATGCGGGTGCCGGTGGCGATGACGGCTGGGGTGCTCCCACTGCTAACACTGGCTCTTGGTGAATGAATCGCAGATGGATTCGCCGATGGCCATGCTTCGCGTTGCCTTGTAGACCTCAGGGCGTTCAAGGTCTACCTAGTCTGAGGTTGCAGTAGCCTGGTCATAGTCTACAGTCTGATGAGAGTCTATAGTCTGACGTTAGTCTACAGTCTGATGATAGTCTGCATTCTCATTGCAGTCTACATCCTGATAGTAGTCTACAGTCTGATAGTAGTCCACAAAAATCCTGAATGGGTGTACAAAATCTTCCTATGCCGTGACAGGTCCTGACTACCTTCGCCTCTGCCTTGACGGCTGCTTATTCCTCATCCGGCTTTGTTGTCGGCGCTATTGCTGACGCCTGTGCTAACACTGCTAACATACTTATGCGAGCTCTTACAACGTCGCTGGGAGTAATCTCCCCCAGTGCCTGAAGCCAAGGAAACTCGTCAGCTCTCAAGGCAACTCATACAGCAGTCAGTGCCCAGAGTTCTGGGATGTCTCGTCTATCAGAAGAGTCTGCTCGCATCAAGGTGATAATTTGGAAAGTGCGCGTAAGTATAGCGCTTAGTTAGGTACTTGTACAGTTTCTTGATAATACCGGTAAGGGTAAGGTGTTCTACATTGGTCATATCTCTTGTAAAGCACAGTGAGAGCTACTAGCGAAAACTCCCTGGTCCGTTGCGGCGCCATTGTCCTTTTCCCCATTCTGCCCACCTGGATTCACGAGATAACTTGGCACGTGGACATTTGCTTGTGGCGGCTCGGCCTTCACTCCGCCATCATCATGGCGGGGTTGAGCCGTCCGCGCACAGCCTGTTCGTGTAGACCTCGAAGCCTTCGTCGCCGTAGGCGATGGTGTCCGCCATGGTGCCGTCCTGTATGCGGAAGAGCGAGCCGGCGTCCGCGAGGGTCGTGGGGGTGCCGTCCGAGCCGAGCGCCCAGGCTTACATGGTCGTCTTTTTAGTAGATTCACTTATTACCATGGAGAAAGCATTATTGAGAAAAGGGGGGAGGGGGGGGGGGGGGGGGGGGGGGGGGGTGGCTTTTCGGTTTACCTTCAAAGTTGTCGAACTGCACGGGAATGTACCCCGGCATCGTGTCCACGGTCTCGCCCGTCTCGGGCGGGTAGGTGGACCCGGACGTGGCCCCCTGCACTACGGCCCACGCCGCGCCGGCCCCGTTGCATCTGCGACCTCCGTGAGGATCCGTGTTCTCGGCACTCTGACCAGGACAGCTCATGCCTGGGCGGGTGGAGGGGGGTCGTCAGGTGCCTCGGCGGCGGTCTATTTACTCACTGCGAGCAAGGCACGGTACGGTACGGTAAGCGCATTTTTTTGGTCTCGTTCAGAAAGGGGAGTCGCCGGGCTACCACCCACCATGTTAAAGTCCGCGATGCTCGCATTCGGTGTCGAGATGTCCTCGCCCGCGGTCACGCCCGAGTGCATATTGGAAAAAGTCCTGGCGACCTCGTGAGCCCCAGATAGATGCCTGCCGTCCCCGGCCCCGGCCCCCGGGTTATGGGGGCCCGGGGACGGAAGAGCGCGGATAATGAGACTGACACATGCCCGTTCGTGACGTTGTACAGTTCGATCTCCACCGTGATGTCTTCGCCCGGTACGGCTTTATTCTCGGTTTTCCACCTGCGTTCGTAGCCTGTTCTGGCGCAGACTCGGCACACTCGGGCCAGGGGCGGCCAGGGGGAAAGGGAGGGAGGGAGGGAAACCCACCTTCGAACCCCGAGAGCTGGACACGCGGGACGGGCGGGTACCAGCTGAACCATGCCTCGCTCACCGTGGAGCCGTCTTCCTGTAGCTGAAGTACGGGTGTTGAAGTCAGCCTCTCTTGCTTTTTTTATTTCTTTCTTTGCGCGCCTCAACCGGGTTCACTAGGTACTTAGGTAGGTACCGGTAGGTAAGGCAAACTCACGTAATTAGAGTACCCGGCCTGGATCATGGCGCCCGGGGTCGCGCAGCCCTGGCCCGAGATGCCGATCCAGACCTCGAGCGGGTGCGCGTCGGTGGTGTCCTGGCCCACGGCCAGGCAGAGCTGCGGCACGGACCAGCCCGCCAGGACCTGCGTCACGGCCGGCATGGCGCCGGCGCCGGTCGTGTCGCCCAGGGGTACCGGTACCAGTATCGCCCCGGCCCAGTCGGTCGTGCTGATCGACGTGTTGGCCACGTCCTCGGGCGAGGAGAAGGGCGAGGAGAAGAAGGAGGGGGACGAGAGGCCGACGCGGATGAGTGCGAGTAGGCACCAGGCTTGGGCGAGGAGGTGGCGGCTCATGGTGGTGGGTGGTGGTGGTGCTTCTGCTGCTGTTGTTGTTGTTGTTGGTAGTCGATCACACGCGTGGGTTGCTTATGACTTAGTAGTGCGTACCTTGGATTGCTTCATTCTTGTTTATATACTTCTTCGGATTGACTTCTATACAGCATCGAGGGCAGCACGAGGTACGTCTCCCGTCTCGGTACGAGGTGTCACCAACCACCAATCAGCAAGGACACTGGACGGTGGATATCTTAGGCCAGAACAGACCGTACCCTATCTCGAGGCACCCGAGATATCTGCTTCTCGCGATACTGGAGGCAGTAGATTCCTGCTGGCAGTGCGTCTTCGCCGACGTGGCTATCCGCACCCAAAAAAGGTCCATCCATGGCCGGCTCTGTCGGAAGACGTTATGCACCCAGCGGTAGATCTTGGTAGGACTGTGGCAGGGCAGCCTTGCGTAGTCTAGAGCACACAAGCGCAAAAGCTAGACGGCCTGATCGAGAGGCCACGCGTATTCCGCCGTTGGCGGTCCTGATATACGGCAGTGGCCCGAGGTTTGCTTACATGTGGTGGCAGGTAGCCTATCTTGCTCGGAATGGGACGAGGGTCGAGGTAGGAATAGGGAGCATGGGACAGAGTATGCAGCCACCCGTGCCAGAAAGTGCGTGGTGTTTGCTGGGTAGAGCCTCGTGTACAAAAGGGGCACACTCTAGATCAGGTGGATCATGTGCTGCTTGGTGTACCATATAATCACCTACTTAGACGAAGTCAAGCGTGTAGGTCGCAGTTGAAATAAACAACTGAAATCGCCGTGAGGGTAGATGAAATACGGGTTTCGTAGGTCCTGGATGCAAATTCCAGGACTGAGCTTTTTTGCATTCGGTTTTCATTTTTCCTTTGCCTCAGTCTCGATTCATCGGGTGGTACTACTAGAAAGCCCTAGTACCACTTGCACAGTAGAATGATACCGGTGGAATTTCGACCCCCCCCTTTCTGCCTCAAATGCCACATTGATGCTACGCCGAAGTCCTCGGGCCTCGTAGAACGTATAATATCTATAGTCTCACGGATAATAGCTTCAACGACGCCCTGTGGATGAGCCCGACCGTGGTACTGGTGCTCTCGTTCCGTGGAAATTCGATCTGACTGTCATAGGCACCTAGGTGTTTATACACTCGCCACCCTCGAGCACATCACAAAAGTCCTCCTCGAGGACCTCCCGGTGCAACAGCCGCATCATATCTCACAAGTCCAGACCCGTCTGGTCACGCGCTACCACATGATCTCGAGCTTGTGCAGCCAACGTGACTCACCGTCCTCCGGTTCGGCCGGATACCGAAGCTCACAAGATCAACAGATTGGGCCCTAAGTTATCATATGGTTTAACCTTGGACTGAGTTTCTGTTCTTCTTCGTCTTCTTCTTCTTTTCTTTTTTCTTCTTCTATTAGGTGCTTCTGTCCCAACACTCTCGACTACTTGTTGCTCCGCCTCCGTATCGACTGTATCGCCCCTATCTAGTCGAAACTAAGCTGGCTGCGAGACACTTGCATTGGGGAGTTCGTCCCCGATCAACTGAGCCCACGGATCTCTAGTATCTCAAAAAGCCCCTCATTTATACATCACTATCACTGCTGACGTAGTTTTCCATCGTTCCGTGGTATTCTGCGCAGGATGTAGCAGCAGCTCGCATCTCTGACTGACGCGACCGCCATCGCCACCACACTTTGTGATAGGATGCCTTATCTTGCCAACTAATGTCTCGCGGGAGCTTGGGTAGTAGTACGACGCTTAAAGGAGACAGGTTGATCGAGGACAGTGGGCTGACTGGATCAGCTAGGCTTACCATTCCGCCCGCCGGCTTATACGTTGGGTCTGCTTCGGTTACATATGCCGTTGTATGGTATATCCCGAGTTATCGTCTCCTCATGTTCCCCAGATTACTACGTATGAACAGGGTAGCACGGAGTCAAGACTCTGACGATGTGTCAAAGCCGGAATCACTGGCCGGACTCGCAGACCGTATTTTGAGACTGTAAGGTCAGCTCTCGGACGGTCGGCATCTATATCTGTTTCTGCTTATACTTGCTGCCGTTGAGGGAATGGGACGAAACCTTCAGTAGAGGACCAAGCTTCGCGAAAAGCTCAGTGGTCTCGTCGAGCAGGGTACCATACGATAGGGCCAAGACGAAAGAGTGACGCGTCCAATCAAGAGGGGAGGGTACCTGAGTAGGTACTCAAGTTGGGGGATTAAACGGAGGCTTACTGTTAGACATGTCCATCCCCTGAGAAGGCCATTTAGAGCCCTCGTGTTAGCCAGCCGACGAAACTTAGAAGCTACATGCCGAGAGATTCTGGAGATAAGGTTGAGGGCACGGCGCTTTGACATGATTTTCAGGGTCTTCTCGACAGGGAGGCGGGGAAGGATCTCCGGAAGTCTCCAGGGGCAGGGCTGATCTCATCGGCACAGTCGATCACATACACTTCTCTAGCGAACGACACCATACCGGTAGAACGCTATCGACTCATTAATGCCGTTGGTAGGGCAATAAACATTGAATGAGTTCAGAGACGAGGCTTGCAAGAACCAATGGCTAAGTCCCATGGGAGGTGAGGCAGCCAATGGGAGGGCCCAGGAGCGCAGCCTCGCATTCAACCGATCTGACAGGAGGAGGGCCATTAGGTAGAGGTACGTGATCCCAGCCAGCCCCAGCCAACCGCCGATCCAGCTCGTTGCAAGCGGATGAGGTGGAAGTCGGAATAAGGAATCGCATCTAGAGTAGTTGTAGATGGAGCCCGCAAGAGGTATCTAACCGATGCTGACGACCAAGGGGGGAGGGGAAGCAAACAGCGAGCAAACGGCCCGGATCAGCACGAATTCATACCTTGGAATAGCAAGGTTCCTTTTGCCGTACGGTAAGTTGCCTGTGCCTTGCTTCAGGAGTCGACAGGGGCCGAAGCATTTTCGAGAGGATGGGTCTACTGATACCGAGCCGGACGGGAGCGCATGACGAATAACATGTACTGGTATGGAGTATAGTAGGTTTGTAAGATAAGTACCTACCGCACCGGTACAGCTTACCGGTACCGACCTACTTACTTGCCTACCTACCTACTTACCTCTCAAGAGGTATCTATACCACCTATACCTGCGAGGATAGTTGTTGATTCAAGATGACTCAGAAAGAAGAGCTGAGGAGGAGGGTAGCTCTTACTATCTCGTACTCGGGGCCTATGGTAGCCAGCAGGCTCGCAGAGTCCGTCTGACAAGGGAGCTCAGTGAGCACCTGCAGTCCAGTTCCCCGGCGTTAAGGAGGAGGAAGTCCGAGACACAGTACGCATACTGTACCGTCAGGCGGTCCACGAAGGGCTAGCGTTGCGGGGCCCCGATCCCGCCGTGGCCCGCTTACCCGCATCTGCCCGCATACTGGTAGAGGCCGTGTGATCGATCCTCACTGGGGGGCTCGGGGGGCTGGGGTTATAGACCAACTCATCGCCCGCTGCAGCCAGTGCAGCCTCGCTTTTCACAGTTCTTTTTTGGGTGTTGCTGATTGATGGCGCGCGGCACGCCAAATGGTCAGTGTGGAAGCACTGGCGGTGCCCGTCGTGAAAGTGTCACCCATCCTGCCACCTAAACGATCCCCCCACAGCTCGTTCGCGAGTGCCGCCCGCCAAGATCGCCGTCGCCGAAAGCGGCGCCTGTCTTCTACCTGCCACCCCGGCCATCCCTGCCGCTTAAGAGCGTGTTCGGTAGAATTATTTGGTTTAATAACCAAAGGTAATTCCCCCTGCTCGATTAAGCCGATATACCGTTAAAGCAGGGGAGAAATGCACGAATCCTGCTTAACCCCTGTATTTTCGGTATTAAAAGCAAAATATATTATTTTTTCCCTACTTTAAGGGCTAAAAATCCCGGTAAAAGCTATAAAAGTTCGTATTATTTTATATTTTTTAGTTTTCGGGCTAAGACTTTTGCTTTTAGCTTAATGCTTTACCGCTTTTAATTTCTTTAACGTTTATTTCGCTTTAGTTAAGATTCCTGGTAATTAATAGGTAAACGGGCCCGTTTACTAGAAAATTTAAATAACTAAGCCTTAACTATAAAAATACCGGGAATAATAAAAACTTATTATTATAAAAAAAAAATCGCGATCGCTATTATAGCCGCGGCTATATATACTCGGTTATTAATAATTATTATTAATATAATGGAATTATTAATTAAAAAAAAATAATTACCGCTTATTATACCGAAAATAACAATATACCGCTTATAGCTTTTAATCCTCGCGAGGGAGAAATAATTATAACGCGTTTATTATTTCGAGTTAACGAATCGGAATTTTATCGGTAAATGCGTATAAAAAAAGGACTTTCCTCGTATTATATAATTAATTATAATAAAACACTATACTTAAAAATTCTCGTTATATCTCCTCCTAATAAAAACTTATAATATTTTTTTAAATCTACGCCTTTAACGGAGTTTAAAAAAATATATAAATAATTTAGCGGTATTTAATATTTATTATTAACGAGACTTTTTATAAAGTTTTTAATATTATAATAATATTATATAATTAATTCGTTTAGCCGGTAAATCCTAATAATATTATTTTAAAAGTATTTAATAACCTGAAAAAATACCCTTATTTTAAGGATTATATCGGTGTAATTAATAATATTTTAATATATACTTATATACTTACGGCGGCTTAAAAATAATAATAATCTCGAAAAAGGTATTTAGTATAAAACGTTATAGTTATTATTAACCTAAACGGCACGTTTAATTATATATATACCGGCTATAAAGGCTTTATATATAACGGTAAAGTAATAAGGTTTTATTACTAAAATGATTTTATTATTCCTATTAAAAAGTATTTATTAACAGATACCGGTTTTATATAAGGTACCGGATTCCTTATACCGTATATTAATACTCAATACTATTTAAAGGAGTAAAAAGCTATAGGAAAAAAACTAAGTAATAAGGAGGAGTTTTTTAACCTTTAGTATAACTTATTATATATTATTATTAAAAAAGTATTTAAAGGCTTTAAGCGGAAATAAAAAATCATTTATTAAAATATTATAAAATATAATATTAATACGCAGGTTAAAATCGTATATACTTTAACGGGAGTTTATAACTTTACCGTATAAACGGGATTTAAGCCAGTTTTAAAAAATAATATACTTATTTTCGATAATATTAATTCCTTCGAAAAAAAAAATAAAAAATAGGGCAGAAAAAAAGGCTCGGGTATAAAAAACGGTATATAAAATACCTCCTTAACAGCGTAATAAAGCCGGCGCATTATTCGATAAGCCGGTAAATAATACTTTAAAAAAGGTATTTAATACCCTATAAGAAATTATTATAACGTATATATAAGAGGATTATTAAGCTTATTTATAAGCCCAGGACCAGGACTTATAAAAAGGCGGCGGCAGCGTTATATATATAAAAGGTAAATTAAGCGGCGATAAAAGCGATAAAAAAAAATAATAATAAAAAAAACATATAATTAAATTTTTATTACGGTATTCGTATTTTTTTAAGGAGCCCGGCCTATTAAGTGATTTATAATACGTATAATTAGATTTTTATTATAGTATTCGTATTATTTTAAGGAGCCCGGCTTATTAGGAGATTCTGGTTTAAATCCGTTATATTTATTACTTTTATAATAATTAAGCCTATTTAAGCCGGTAAATACCCCTTAATATCTTTTATAAAATATTATAATACGTAATTAAATAGCGCGGATACGTTTTATATAATAATCGCTAATAAATTTATTATTAAAATATAACCGTTAATAGGATTTAATAGGTTTTTTAAAGGTAAGGTTTATTAATATATCCTTATTAAAGGTAAGGCTATTACCCCACTAATATTATAACCTATTATTACTTTACCTATTATTATTTTACTTATTATTATTTTATTACCGTAATTCTTTTTTTAATAAACTTATCTCTTTTTTAATAAATAAATCTCTTTTTAACGAATTTATTTATTATTAGTTTTATTTATTACTATATTACTTATTATTATATTTTAAGGTAATTATAATTTTATAAGGTACGCTTAATTATAATAAATTCCTTTAAAACTAATGTATTTTAACGTATTCTAAGCTATTTAACTACTTTTATTATTATTATTTTTACCGCTTTTATTACCGCTTTTAATAGTTAAACTACTCCTAGTACTATTCTTATAAAGCCTTTTTATTACTTATTATTTATAATATATTTATTATATTTAGCTTATTATCCAGGGCTTATCGGGTTATCTGCTTATACGGCCGCTTTAAATATAATCCCTTAATAGCTTTTTAAGCTTACTTTTTATCCTTTATAAGCTTATTACCGCGCGCTATAAATACCTTAAAGTTAAAGCCGATTTATATTATTAGTGAGTTTAAATCCTTCGATAACGCCTGCTAATAATCCGTTCGCTTCCGCTTTACTGCTAATTATAGTGTTATAAGTGCTATAATCCCCTCCGCTACCTCCTAGGGCACCGCCACTGCTTTTATAATCACCCTAAGTGTTATAGCCACCCTAGGTGCCGGCCGCCTAAGTGGTTATTATTCTATATTAATATCCCTTATATTATAACGATAAGTAAGAGTAATAGCCCTATATAAACGCCGGGCTTTAACTGCGTTATTTTTAATAGCAACCTTTTTATTAAAAGCCTTTTCGTATTCTTTTTATATAGGTATACCCTTAATACGCAATTATCCGTGTTTACCGTTACCTTTTGCGGATAAATAACGCTTCCAGAGTTTTTCGTCGGTAAAAAATTAATTATTTTCGCTTATATCGAACCCGGTACCGGAGTAATCTGCTTATATAAGTAACTTATAAGGTTTAAAATAGGTTTAAACCTCGTATTTATACCGGTTATTATAAATAAAGTTAATTATCCCTGGGATTAAAGCATAAAACCCGGCTTTTATAAAACGCTAATAAAAGTATTCCTAGGTTTTTTTTTTCCCTAACCACCGTATATTTCGAGCTTAATAATAGTTAGGATCCCGGTATATTAAGCTTTATATAATACTAGAATAAACATTATACCCGCCTTATACGTTTAAATATATAACTTCTTTTTAATAATAATATTAGTTATACGCTTAATAATTCCTTAGGTTTATTTAAAAAGGTTTAGGTCCTTAATATATAAATTCGCGGAAAGGAATTTTATAAGATTTTACTTAGGACTAGGTGTTTTAAGAAATCGGCCCGGCCCGCGGCGTTATACGATAATAAAAAGCTTATTAACGGAAATAAAATTATCCTGGTTATTATTTATTTAGGTATTATTTTATTAACTCTTTTCGATATTATAAATAGCTTATATTATTTTAAGTAATTTACCGTTATCGTTATTAATACCGGTACCTTTTACTAATTCGGCTCCTTTTTTAATACCCGGGTTTAATAAACCGGTAATATTAATAATTCCGCTGGGTATTATATAAGGTATATTAATATTATTAACTCTTATAATCCTTATTATTATAGCCGTTAAAAAAGAAATAATATGCTCGAAATACGCGTTATTTGCTATTATAATACTTTAATTAAAATTAAATAAAGAATATTGTAAAAAATTTTTAAAATCCTTTAAGCAAAAACGTATAAATCCTATAAAAAGCTTTAAGGGTTTAAAAAGGGTATAAAGCAGTATAACAAGTATATTACGTTTCGTAATTATCTCCTTATCCGGCCGCTAACCAAATTTAGGTATAATGGCCGATAACGATGTATTATATCACTTTTGGTCGCGATCCCAAGAAATTCTACCAAACTGGCTCTAAGCCGCAGACAGAGGAGGCAATCCAGTCCGCAAGACACAGACAGTACTTACTACAGTGTCTGAACGGACGCGTGGACGGAGGGGCAGACTGGGCATTTATGCCAAGTGGCACGCCCAACCGTGCCAGACCTTCTAAACCTAATCTCTTGGGCCTTCGATTGACCTCCGTCGACGGTCGACCAGCAGAGGTACGATATTTAGGTTACCAGAGGGTTAGGTACCTGCAAACGTACGACCCTGAGGTACCTACTCGTGCTACTATTAGCCTTCTTCCTTCTTCTGCCCTCTCTGCTCTGGCATCCGGACATCAGCTTCATGCTTTCCGTCCTTTGCCCCGAGTGGCCCCCGTCGTCATCCCCACATCATCCCCGTCTCGCCCCGTAGTACGGGATACCTACCTACTATACACACTCACTTACTGCACAGCATCTCTCTCTGTGAGCTGCTGTGAGCTGTGTTATTACGCTCGTCGCTCGCTGTCGCTGACTGACGACTCCTCTCCTTCCCCCTCCCCCCTGTCACCCCTCATCGGAGAGGCGCTTGCTGTGAAGGATCTAGTCCCAAAGCGCACCCGCACGACCCGTCATCTTCCCCCCGCAGCCCGATCAGATCACAGATCAAACAGAGACACAGGCATCGACCGGTTACCGTCCTATCGTCGTCGTCCTTGCCGCGTGCCCGCATCTTCAACGTCTGCGCGCGCGAGCACGTCCGTTTGCTGCTGTCGTTGTCGTAGCCCCTCCCCGCGTTTGTTGACACGGCCACGCATTTCGCCCAGATATCTGCCCTTTCCAGAGCTTGTCTCCGCAGTAAGGAGGTTAGGGAGGTTAGGTAGTCCCAAGGCCCTGCCCGCTCGTCCGGTTGTGTCCTTCCCAGCAGCAGGTGACGTCTTCCCGGGGCCATCCCGGACGGCGAGTCTATCAGCTCCTCCACCGGCTGAACAATGTGGAGAGGCTGCTGTTGACGACTATCCCTGGACCGGGTTCCTTCCTTTCCTCGTGCCCTGCCTTCTCCTTACCCGTTTGCAAGCCATGGCTGCTTCCGTCCAGAAACCGCCGGCCCTCGACCTTCCTCGTCCCCCGGACGGCTCTCTGCCCGAGCTCAGGGACGTCGACTATCTGGCCGAGGTGCTCCAGCTCTCTGTCGAGAAGACCGAAGCCTACTTCAACACTCTCGTCATGAAGGCGGCCGATCTGGGCATATCTACGTCGCGGCCGCCCACCGCCGTCTCGGCTGCCGACAAACGCGACACGCCGGGGGCCGACTCCCATGCCACCTCCGACGCCAGCCACATACGCACCGCATCCACCGGCTCGGAGGACTCCACCGCCACGGCCCTGACGGTGCACTCGTCGAGGGATTGCCATGATGTCGCCGCCAAGGTGCTAGCCGGGAGACGGTCGAGGAAGCTCTCCTTCACCCAGTACGAGCACTACCTCAGTCAGGTCGACCCCAACCTGAACCAGCCCAAGTTCATTTCGCTGGCCACGGCCGACTCCGAATCCAACGCGAGCCTTTTCAGCGTCGGCACGAGGCGAAGCTATATCAGCATCAAGCGGGGCCTGACCAAGATGCGGCGGCGGCGGAAAACACTGCCTTATCCTGAGGCCCTGATGATGTCCGTTCCCTCTCGCCCGTCCCTGTCGGTAGAGGTGCTAACGAGTCTGTCACCTCTAAGCTCTTGCAGCGCCTGCAGCGCCTGCAGGGAGGAGCTCCAGCCGGACGAGACCCTCGAACGCCTTCCATGCGGCCATAGCTACTGTTCCAAATGCCTCGAGATCATGATCAATCAAGCCACCACTGAAGAGTCCAAGATGCCCCCGAGGTGCTGCACCCAGCCCATTCCCAGCGCCATCATCAAGTCCGTCCTCCCGAGGGAAGAGCAAAACAGATTCCTGAAGGCAGTCTTGCAATTCAGTACGCCGTGGGAGTCGAGAGTCTTCTGCTCCAACACGGCTTGTGGCGAGTTCATCCCACCACGAGCCAAGGTCGACCCGAAACATCCCTTCCAGGTCATATGTCGCAAATGCCGCACCAAGGTCTGCGTCATGTGCAAGAGAGACTTTCATCCCATCGGCCAGGACTGTCCTGACGACTGGGAGCTGGAGGCCGTGTTGAAATTGGGAGAAAAGTCCGGCTGGCGGCGGTGTTTTAAGTGCCGCACACTGGTTGAGCTCACCCAGGGATGTACGCATATGACTTGCAGATGCCGTGCGCAATTCTGCTACATCTGCGGCGCAGTGTGGGACTCAGTTCTGGGATGTCCGAATTTTTGCAACGGCGAGGAGGAATTGGAGCGGCGGCGCTTGGAGGAGGAGGCCCGGGTGGCGGCCTTCGAGGCCGAAGAAGCCCTCAGAAAAGAGGCTGCTACGAAGGAAGCGGCCGAAATGCTCGAAGCGGAGGAGCGCACGCGCGAATGCGCAGAGTTCAGGGCGCTGCGAGCTGAGCAAGTTAAGGAGATGGAGCGCTTCCAGACTTTCGAGCGCAAGTCCAAGTGGCTTCTGTGGACACGGCATGCCCAGCAGAAACTCGCTTTGGTGGAGAAGCAGTCGGGTGCGGTAGATAAGATGAGAGAGCGGCATGTTAAGACCTCCGCGAACCTCGAAGATCGACAAGTGGCTGCCGAGATGGAGCTCCGTTCGACGCTGGAGCAGAGCGAGAGGAACGTGCGCATACGCCTCAAG
Source organism: Xylariaceae sp. FL0804 (assembly GCA_022539325.1). Taxonomy (NCBI): domain Eukaryota; kingdom Fungi; phylum Ascomycota; class Sordariomycetes; order Xylariales; family Xylariaceae; species Xylariaceae sp. FL0804. The sequence continues at coordinate 1,483,425 of JAJKLG010000006.1, read as the reverse complement.
CACATGGAGGCGTACTGCGACGGCCTGGGCCAGAACCCGAGCATGGCGATGCCGTCGCGGAGGGTGACGGAGCGGGACCTGCGCGAGCTGGGCCAGCAGTACAACGTGGAGAAGAACATGAAGCAGCTGCACCAGGCCAAGATCAACGTGATGCGGGACCGGCAGGCCAAGGCGCTCGAGGAGCTGCTCGAGCGGCAGGAGTCGGAGTACGGGCGCACGGCCGAGCGGCACGCGCGCGAGACGGAGCAGCTCGAGTCCGGGTTCGCCGACGAGGAGGACGCGCTCGCCACGACGTTCGGCGCGCGACGCGCCACCATGGAGAGGCGCTGGGGCCTCGAGATGGAGATCATGCGCCGCGAGCTCGAGGCCGAGAGGGGGGTGAGGTACGCGCTCATGGCGCCCCTCGAGTGGCACCAGCAGAGATCTGACGATGGGCTCTCTGCCGTGGAGGAGTAGCGAGTCGGATGAGTGACATTTTTGCGGGTAAGCGAGCAAGCAAGGGAAGGGAATTCACTATGTCTGGCATCGTAGCGTATCTATACCCAAGAGATCTTTGGTGACATTAAATTGAAATATTCAATGATAAACTATTATTCTGCTCTCGCGGATGTTGGGTGATAAACCATCGAGTAGTTGCCCAGCTCGATAAGGTCATGCAGTACTTACCAAGGTATGTACGCGCAGTTTTTCGCTCAAAGATACAACTGCGTAATGTCCACGAAGTTCAATATCCATCCTCGACCACCCCATTCTTCGGTGCAAAACCAGTCTGCGTGTCCCAGTCTTGGCTCAGGAAGGCGCCGCGAAGCTGTGCAGGGCATGGAGTTCTAGATGGAGGGTAACTTGAGGGCTGCTGCCGCGGAACCTAGAAAGCATCGAAACCCCTTTCTCTCTGCCGGGCTCCCCCGAATGGGCAAGCAACAGAGCAAGCAACAGAGCAAGCCTATTCAAACGAGTAGTAAGTAGAATCAATGGGAGCAGAGCGCAAGGCCGCCCAGGTCAAGCATGTAATGTCCAGGGTAGCAGAACGTGATAAGACCACCGTCCGTAAGACCAAGGGACGCGTCGATCTTGCCCCGAGAAAGGCAAGAAGTCCCAAGAAGCAGAGCAAGACATGACCAGACCACCTTCCATGACATTCTTCATCCGTGGTTCTCCAAGTGATTGCCAGCAGCGGCGGCGGCAAACTGCAACTCTCGGCACGCCTCCACATCTTGACAAGCGTCCGCAGCATGCCGCGGCAGGGAATTGCGCGTCCTTGTTACTAGAGTATACGAGGACTGCCTGCGCGCATTCGGAGCAGGACGGCCTGGAAGTACTGGAGCCAGGACGGCCTCGAGGCTACTGGTAGATCACCCAGAAGGTAGAGTCAATGACATGAGCAGGGCCAACTCATGGACTGTAGAAGGCCATGCATATGACAATCCATTGACTTGCCGTATCTCGAATAAGCTAGGGCGTTATAAGAAAGGACCTCGACGAGGTCCTTCGGCCGCTGGCAATCGACCACAGCCTCCCCCAAGACAGCACCGGGGCGGCTCGCCCACACAAGCGTCTAGAAACGACGAGTTAGCTGCCGTGATCCCGAAGAGGATGCAACAGGTTCAAACTGATGTTTCATGATGTTTTTCAGAATATGTAAGAATTGAATATCACATTTCCGTTCGATATAGCAGCTCCGGCGAGAGCGCCATCGATACAGAATCAATCGCAAATTACCTCATCATAAAAACGCAAAAGCGGGAAGAGGGGAGGCAGTCTGTTGAGAAATAGAAGTCTGCTTACCTAGAGAAAACACACAGATGCTTAGGTGGTTGAGACAGAGACAACCAAGAAGAAGAGGATGGAGGAAGAGTGCAGTTTTTGTAGTTTGGCAGTGCAGAAAGATATCTGCAGGCGGCCCCACACCAGCTGTCAGTGTGGTTCCATTCTGCCCCACTTAGGAAAAGCTGGATCGGAAGACGGACACAGGAAAATTCCGGGTGGCCTGTGTGCCATGGAGCGGCTCCCACTTCCCAAATTTCAGTTAGGGCTACCCAAAATTCACAGCCGAGAGCTTTTCGAGATTCGATCCATCCGGGATACATCAAGGTAAGGTGGATTGAGCCAACATCACGACAACTCCCCCGGCACAACCAAACAGTGAGTCTAACTTCCTCAGCCACATCCTTTCGACCTCGCAATCATTTTCAACTCGGCCCTCCTCCCACGCTCTTTTCCGCGCCCGACTTGTTCCTGACCCGGCGTCTCCTTAACAGCAACCACCGGCAAAATGGGCGACGCGAACATTGAATCCCCCGAGTGGCGCAAGGTCGAGGTCGGCCGCATCGTCCTCATCCAGGGCAACGGCCCCTACGCTGGCCGTCTCGCTGCCATCGTCGAGGTTATCGACCACAAGCGCGTACGTGACCCGCACACACCACCCCCGGAGCAGCTGGTAGAGCCGATTATTAACTCTTGACTTCTTGACTCCAGGCGCTGGTCGATGGACCCTCCTCAGACGCCAAGCTCGTGGTCCCCAGACACGCCGTCGCCCTCTCCAACGTCCTGCTCGCCGGCATGAAGATCGAGAACCTGCCGCGTGCCGTCCGCACCGGCACGCTTAAGAGCGCGTGGGAGAAGTCCGAGATCGACAGCAAGTGGAAGGCGAGCAACTGGGCCAAGCGCATGGACCAGACGGCGCGCAGAAGAGCCCTCACCGACTTTGAGCGCTTCAAGGTCATGCGCCTCAAGAAGCAACGGCGATTCGAGGAGCGGAAGGCCCTGGCCAAGGTCAAGGCCTCGGCATGAGCGCGGGCGGGTGACGGACGATTCGGCGACGGGGGTCTTCTACTACCTACCTACCTACTTAGAGGGGGGGATCTGGACTGCATGGAAAACTCCGGCGGCACGGGGTTGATGGATTCCTTTTGCTTCGGCTGGCAAGACCTGTACGTCACATGAACTACTTGCCAGAGGTGACCGGCGTCAATGATATGGACATTCCCAACAGTCAGCCCTGAGACCGTGCTCTCAGCTCTGGTAGATTGGTCGGTCTGCTGCGTCACAGAGATGGGGCATGGAGGTGCTCTTGGTAGTGGCCCTCCTGAGCCCCTATAATACCACGAAACATTGCCAACATGATGGGTGACCGAAGACGCTCTACCCCGAATCGATGTGACTTTGGTCTCTTAGAGTGTGAGCACAGCTATGGTGACAGGCACTGCTACCTCTGCGTCACGTAGGCAGCTGCTACCTGAGTAAACTGTAGGTACCTGGCTGTTTGATCACTACCTCCTTTAGGTACCTGAACTACAGTAGTCCCCCCTGTAATTGGATCTATAGTAGACAGACCTTTGATATCCAACTAGTGGGTGTTATCCTCCTAGAGGGTTGCACGTGACTTCAGAGAATATCAGCCCCATATAGCACCTGTACTTAAATTTTGCTGCGCCCACCACCAAGTATTAAGTTACTCAGCTATTTCCAACCTCTTCTCGCGATAACATAAAGAACTTCAGACCTACGGCGGCTATAGGGATCTACCGGTTATTAGGAGTATGCGGCCATTGCCATTGGGAGTGCGCGGCCATTGCCATTAAGAGTGCGCGGCCATTGCTATTGGGAGTGTGTATGCGACCACTGGGAGTATGCGGCCATTGGGGAGGGGGGGTGCAACCGGCCGAATTTATAAGGCTACAACCAATCAGAGCCTTCCAAAATTCCCAGCCCACCAAAGTTTGCTCCCTGTAACCGGATAAATCTAAGAGGTCAGATCCAATTCGCAGTTAGTCAATTAGTGGTGATTCCCTCACCAAAATTATATCAGGCAAGCGAAGCCTATCCTATTAGCCCACTGTATCCTGCTAGAGGGCTATCCAACTACAGGGGGGACTACTGTACCTCTGCGCCCCAGTGGATGATGGTGATAGTTACGACAGGTGTTTACCACAGTAGGTTTTACCATTTTCAAGAGACGGTCTCACTGTCCGTCCCTCGTCCACGTACAGGTCAAAAGGCACCAGTCACCAACTAGGGAGACGCAAGTTTTCTAGGTAATTCGTATTTCTTTCTGCTGTCCAAAGAGTGAAGTGGTCACAGCCGTCAGCAAAGTACGGAGTACAACATACAAGAGGTTGCCGACATAGAGGCCCTGGTGGGGCTTAGCGTGGTCGGACCACCCGCGAAAACCCTAGAAGAGGTACCTCCCCGGCCGAGAATTGGCATCAATTTGTGGAAAAGCTTCAACTCTTTCATTTTGAAATTGACCATTCCGAGGCATAACTGCTCAACCCACCTCGCTAGGTTCGGACACGTCACGGCCACCCCAGGTATATACTGTGAGTACAGCTTCACGATATTAGCCACGGATTGCCGCTCTGCACCGTCTCGGCGAACCGTTTCCTCGCGCACCTGCGCTGCTGCTGCGGCCTGGCAAACCCACAAGCCGTGCTGTTGCTGCTGTGCTGCTCCCGTTGCGTCGCAAATATGGCTGGCTAGCTAGCTACCTACCCTGCCACTTATCTACCTAGCTACCTGCCCACCCAGCATCCGGCTTCCCGCGCTGACCGCGTTCCGACTAGCAAACCGACTTCCACCATGGCCAACCCACGAGTCGAGGAGCTCCCGGACGACGAGCCTAAGAAGGTCGGCATCGAGGAGCAGGACGACGATGACAGCTCCGACTCGGAGATCGACGCGGGCGAGGCTGGTGCCGGTGGCTCGACCGCTGTGATCCACTCCCGCAACGAGAAGAAGGCCCGCAAGGCTATCGAGAAGCTGCACCTCACCCGCGTCCCGGGCATCACCCGTGTCACTCTGCGCCGCCCGAAGAACGTATGTCCCACCACTACACACGCCGTGCAGATACGAGCTGGGGGATTGCCCATGCGCTCGGGGGAGAAGGGGCCAGGAGGGGCCGGGAGCGAGGGTTGAGGTATATGAGAGCGGTGCTGACCCATGTGTTGGCACAGATTCTCTTCGTCATCAACCAGCCCGAAGTCTACAAGTCTCCCAACAGCAACACCTACATGTGAGTTACGAAATGCGTGCTTGGATCCGCACCCAAGATGCTGACGGTGCGGTCAGCGTGTTCGGTGAGGCCAAGATCGAGGACCTCAACTCGGCCGCTCAGCAGGCTGCTGCTCAGCAGCTCGCGGCCCAGGGTGGCGAGCACGACCACGCCGGCCACGACCACAGCCACGGCGAGGCGAGCAAGGCGGTCGAGGGTGGCGAGGCCAAGAAGGAGGAGGAGGACGACGACGAGGAGGTCGACGCCGACGGCCTCGAGGATAAGGATATCGAGCTCGTCATGTCCCAGGCAACGGTGTCCCGGAAGAAAGCCATCAAGGCGCTGAAGGAGAACGACAACGACATCGTCAATTCCATTATGGCCCTCAGCGTCTGACACCGGTAGACCGGGAAGAAGGGGACGGCGTTTAGTTGAGCCCGCCTGAGGGAGGCTTTGCTGCTTCCATATGGAAGCAGTCGCGAGCCAGCCGTGTAATACATGCTGCCAATACCAGTGTTTCAATGCACGAAATCCATTCATGAGGCCCCCATACTATCCTGTACTCCCACATTGCGTGAACTCCATGAATCTGAGGGATAGAATCCCTAATGGTGAGTTGTCGGTTTTATCAACAGGCCCACCTGTCTGGGCTATAGTTGCTGCCGCCACCGGTTTACACACCATTGCTGGTACCTATTTCTGTGTAGCTGGTGCTGCTGCTCTTGCTGTTGTTGCTTTTGCTGCCGTTCACGCCAACCTCGATGCGATCATGGCACATGGCAGCGGAAATAAAACCAAACAAACGCCTGGTAGGACGTTTCGCAAGGCTATGCCACCTCGTTCAATGAAGGGGCTGACTTGAATGGAGCATCTCCAAATCCCATCTCATACTGCTCAAAGTACGAATGTATAATCGTAGTAGGTATTTAAGTCTTGGATAATTCTGTTGAGAGGTTGCAGCCGCCGAAGCTATCGAGCCACGTGACTAGCCAAGTCACGGGACCGGTTGCCGACCAGCTCCACCCCAAACGCCGACTTCTTTGGGCCAGACCAGCGCAACCTCTGTTCTGAATTGCTTCGAATCTCCACTCATTGACCTCCCTACGCATCCGCAAAAATGGCCGGAGTAAGTCCCAGCCCCCGATTAGGCTTCCTGACGGTGTCGTCTAGCTATCTTGTGCTTCGAGTGCTCAATTGACCTGGCGATCCCCCTTCCGACGCGCACGTTACGAACGATGAGCTAATTTCTCCTCTTCTCCCTCCCCCCCGACGCAGCGAAGCGCAGCCCTCAAGCTCGACTGGACCAAGGTGACGTCCGCGCTGGGCCTGCGCGGCCAGACGGTGGCCTCGCTGCAGGCCTTCAAGCAGCGCAACGAGGCGGCGCGGCGCCGGGTGGCGGCGCTGTCGGAGCAGCCGACCGAGGTCGACTTTGCCCACTACCGCGCGACGCTCAAGAACCAGGCCGTCGTGGACGAGATCGAGAAGCGCTTCCAGGCCTTCCGCCCGGCGACCTACGACGTCTCGCGCCAGCTCAAGGCCATCGACGCCTTCGAGGTCGAGGCCGTCAAGAACGCCGAGGCCACCAAGGAGAAGGTCGACCTCGAGCTCCAGGACCTCCAGAAGACCCTCAAGAACATCGAGACGGCGCGGCCCTTCGAGGAGCTCAGTGTGGTACGTAGTAGTAGCAGTGGTGGTGGTGGTGGTGGCGCTGGCGGTGATGATGGTGCCGCCCTGGCGGATGCGTGCACACGCAGAAGCGAAGGCGGAGGAACGGCGTGGTCGGATGCTGACTGCGAACCCAACAACAGGAAGACGTTGCCGCGGCCGAGCCGTCCATCGACGAGAAGACCGAGAAGCTGGTGTCCAAGGGCCGCTGGTCCGTTCCGGGATACAAGGTACGCACCCCCACACACCCACGAGGAATGACCCTTTGGACAACGTGCTGACCCGCTATTACAGGAGAAATTCGGCGACCTTTCCGTACTATAGACGGCATGCCTTCGGACGAACCTCCCTTCCCTTTGTGTACTATAGCATTGTAGACCGCAAGCACAGGAGAAGTAGAGACAGTGAAAATACAAGCAGAAATAATTACATTTTCCCAAAACCAGGCCTGCGATCGGATCGGCCGTTCTTACCTGTCAGCCTTGACATCTACTATGGCCGTCATGTAGCGTTTAGGGTCATTGGAACCTGTGGGCATCGAGGCTTACGAAACTCGAAGATCTCTTCCGCTCGCCTTTTGAATCCCCGAACCTTCCACGCCGAAATCCAACATAGGTACTTAATCACCGAAAATATTCGACGGAAGACTTCAAGTCTCCAACTTCCAACCTCCCTCCGACTCTCGTCATGCTTTATATCGCAGGATCAGGGTCCCGATGCCCCAGACATCCCACAGCATTCGGCGAAAACGCGCGTCCTAGCTTCTGAAGGGTGTCCCTACAGGTCTCGATATTCCTTCGTCTCTCCAAGCTCCCGGAAGCGCCCCATCGTAGCATAAGAGACTTCGATGCTATGGGATGGCGAGGGAGAGCATAGATGCCTGCCTCGTGGCTCCCGCCCCAATGCACCAGAAGACAACCTTAACCAGGGGGGGAAGGACTGAAGGGACGATGCTGGGCTGTCACATATGTAGAACTAGCAGCTACGCAACAGACGCTGCCCCTTCTGCCTGCTTAGCTACCCAATTACGTGTCAAGCTCGTCAACACTTGCTGCCCCGTCTTGCCCGCGGTGTCAGCCTCCCTTTTCCTTCCTAGACATCTTCTTGTTGCTTCCTATATCGTAGCTATTGCTCTCGCTGGGGTTCCGATCTTGCGGAACTTGCTACCTTTCATTAATCATTCCCCGCTGGGGGTTCTTTTGTTCTGGCTTCTCTAGATCCATACTACGGCGCAGCAGGAGAAGCCTCGACACTATTTGCCTACCGAGCTTCCTTTCGCGAAAATATTTCAAGCTCGAGCTTATCACACTCACGGCCTCTACGATTGTCTAGTTAGGGATAAGCCGTTTGGCAGCTTCCTAGACTTTGACGACGTGTTTCCTCGTTACCTACTGATGAGGCCCCTCTACCCAACAGAATAGCATAGGAATATCCGGGGCGGAGGATCCTTAGGGATTCGGCGGTGGGCAAGTCTATGATAGGAGCTTAAGCCCCAGCTAGGATTATAGCAAGAGCACCACTAGCGGAGACGACCACAGCAATAACAATGGTAACAGAAACAGCAGTAGTCACAACAGTAGGTAGGTAGTGCTGTAAAACCACGACAGATATTCCCAAGTCAGGATGAGCCCAAGCTAGGAACCAATTCATTATTCGTATCAAAACAATTCAAAGTGATTATTCCTTTAGTCATCGTCCCAGAAACGCCGGCTGATGATGATGGGCCTGGCCTGGTCCCAGGGCCCGTTAATAGCATTCTTGTACTTTTGCAGGCCGATGAGCCACCAGCTGCAGCCGCCCATGGCGACGACGGCGATGAGGACGGCGACGAGGACGCCGAGCAGGCCGCTCTTCCAGGGCCAGGCGCCGTCGTCGACGGCGCCGTCCCCGCCGCCGCCGAGGATGAGGCCGACGCCGGCGCCGGCGCCGACGACGAGCAGGACGGAGAGGGCGACGTGGTAGCGCCAGCTCTGGTGGCGGGCGTGGCGGCGGAAGACGGGGAAGAGGCCGAAGACCTCGATGCTGAAGAGGGTGAGGCTGAAGACCTGGCCGGTGGAGGGCAGGCGCGAGGCCAGCACGGTCGAGGCCATGAGGGCGGCGTTGGTGCTGAGCGAGGCGGGGAACTTGGCCGCCACGCCGCCCGAGTAGTCGTAGAAGAAGATGTTGACGGCCAGGAGCCAGAAGGACATGGCCCAGATGCTGTCGGACGAGGTCGAGCGCGTCAGCGACTTGAGGATCGGCGACAGGCCCAGCAGCGTGAAGTAGATGAGGATGGCCGACTTGACGGTGCCGAGGCGCAGGTTGGACCGCCCGCCGCGCAGGGGGGACAGGGGCCGCTGGTGCGGGTGCTGCTGCCGCAGCAGCAGCAGCTCCTCGGCCGAGTAGTCGGACGAGTTGCGGGCCGCGTTGTTGTTGCTGCTGCTGCCCTGCGAGCCGCCGGACTGGAGAGAGGTGGCGGACGCGGACTGCGACTGGCGCATGGCCAGCTGCGGGTAGGCCCGCTCGACGGCGGCTAGGTTCGTCACCGAGCTCGAGGCCGAGGAGGGTGGCACAACGGACACGGAATGGGGGCGCTCCCGCCTGGCGGCGCCCGGCAGCGGAGGTAGCGGCGGCGGCGGCAGTGGGGTCTGCGAGTCGCGGGCGGCGGCGGCGCGGCTGCGGTTGCTGCGGCGGCGCTGCAGCACCTCGTCCTCGGCGTCGGCGTCGCCGGCGACCCAGGCGTCCCACAGCAGCCAGCCGACGCAGGTGGCGCAGCTGCCCCAGCCGACGACGGCGACGGGCGAGACGCGCTCCTGGAAGATGCCGACGAAGCAGACGACGAAGACGGTGACGGAGCAGACCTGCTGCAGGATGACGGTCGTGTCGGCCACCAGCGGCCAGAACTCGTACGGCTGCAGCCGCGGGTTCGTCTGCAGCTTCTCCAGGAACGTCGCCTGGTCCGTGTAGTTGTCCGGGTACGACTGCCGCACCCAGAGCAGCTTGCGCCAGCTGCGCGCCCGCCGCCCCCGCCGGCTGCGGCTCCGGCTGCCGCCGCCCGGCTTGGGCCGCGAGGGTGGCGCCGGGATCCGGCCCGTCGACGTCGACGTGGACTCGGCGAAGTCATGCGGCCGCGCGTCAGATGTGGACGGGCGCCGGCGGGAGGGCGGGGCCGCCGCCGCTGCCGCCGCCGCCGCTGCTGTCACGACGAAGGCATCCTCGGGCGCGAGGTGTGACCGTGACGAGCGAGGTGAGTAGTAGGACGAGGGGGAGGAGGTCTCAGGAGGTGGTAGCGTGTTGGCGCGCGTGAGCAGATGGTCGGGACGAGCACTGGCACTGGCACTGGTGGCGGCGGCGGCGGCGTCGCGGGCCGACAGGCTCAGCTCGGACGGCCTGCTGGAGCTCATGGTCGGCCGGAGAGGCCGGAGGGTGCCCGGCCGGTAGGTAGGGGCAGTAAGCAACCCCGGGGGGCTGACTCCACCTCAGCCGTACAATGTGGTTTGTTACTTTTGTTCTTGTGGTTGATGTTGCTGCTCTTCGCTGTTGCCGGTGAGTGGGATCCGACAAATCACGAGGTGCGGCGGAGAAGTCTCCCACGCGTTTGGAGAAGCAGGAGATGGCGTCGAGGGCGTCTGGATCTACCTCGCATCTTGCCTGCTAAAGGTTAGAGGCCTTTACTCCGTACTTGCATACCAGTGAAAATAGCCTCGATACTACGCCGTATCTACACTGTATATGAACATATCCACTGATGTGCTATTACCCAAATGAATCAACCAAGTCAACCGAAAGCTGTCAATATGGAATTGACTCTCACCCATCAACAACAACGTCATCCATGACTGTTGTCCTTTCCTGGATAAACATCAGGTGGTATCAGTATCTTCCCGCCAGGCATAGTATGCGCTATGCAGTACTACCTGCCTGAGGTACTTGAAGTATGACCTGAAACCTTATGACCAACGGCCTGCCAGGGTCCGGAGTCCCTGCAGACCTCCTGAAATCTTTCTCCAGGACCTTTCATCGGGACCGTTCGCTAGTTCGGACGTTCGCTAGGAATGAGTTCAATCTTCCGTATTCCTTTACGTCGTCCTCCGTCTCCGAGCTAGAGCTGGCTCTCTATCCTTTTCTCGAGCATCTTCAAAGCGCTCGGTCGCCTTGACGCTAGATCCGGCTGTTACAAGTCGCGGCCAAGTCCGACCATTCCGTCCCGTGGCTTCCACCTCTTTGTCTCCCGCGATCGACCTTTATCCGGCCTCAAGTACGGTAAGGGGTGAAGTCTCTCACGCCAGGACTCTCTACGTATCCCTCACCCCTCTCCTACCTGGATCGACCATTCATCAATTGGGATCCGACTTTCTATGCTCCGTCGTCTTCAAACACTCGCACCTTTTTAGCCCGTCATGAAGGTCTCAGCAGCTCTCATGGCCCTCACATTATCCGTGTGGGCTTCGGCCGCCCCGATATCAGTGCCTGTGAACAAACTGCCTCACCGCGGCCTCCCACCCCCAGAGTACATATCACCATCGGGAATGCGGCTCAAGGTCGACTACGGGGTGTCCCAGAACCCCAACAGAAGGTCACGACTCTCCAGGTTAAAGGGCATCGGGGGAAAGATGGAGGCCGCACAGAAACCCGTACCTCTGGAGGCTGTGGCTCCGTCCCGCGACCAGAACAGCAGGTTTCCCCCAACCGATTCGAGCATTGTGAAGGAAGAGACACGGGCGCATCTGGGCGAGACGGAGCGCCAGGAGGCGACCGAATGGGAAGAAGAGACGAGAGCTGCGAGCAGCGCCGGGGAGGGAAACGCAGACACGCTGGTCGTCGGTCTCGTCCTCAGCTTTGTCGCCGTGCTCCTGATAGTCGAGTTATGGACACCAATTCGCCGATGGTACCGTCGGTCCCGGGTTGGCCACGGACCCATCCATCTGGCCAAGGACGAGAAGGACGGAGGAGCGGTGAAGGCATTGACAATATGATAGCCACGTTTTCTTTCTGGCGTCTAGGTCGGTATCCTACTTGTCGAGACAAGCTGGCACGGCTGGTGGGAGGGTTCTGAAGCCTTCATTTAGCGGCTATCTCGTTTCTTCGCAAGCAGATATCAGCACTGCCATGCGAACATCAGATCACATTTCGAAAGACGCAAGATGCATTTCTTGGATTCGTCCTGCGTGCATCCATTGGTGCTGCCATATGGTACTTCAGTCCGCATCGCGTAGCTGTGAGCTGCCGGTCCAATGGGAGAAGCCGACCATGGCCGCTGCATGGTCTCATACTCATATCCACCATTGACTGTGCGATGTCCACTTGTTGGCGCAGTGCCCCTTTCCCGTTGACCTCCAGAGTGGCCAGACTGGCCAGAGGCGTCAGGGCAATGCCTCATGCACGAGAAGCGGGCTGAGGTGGGCTGCATAAGAGGCCTGCGTGCTTGCGCCACACGGCGGCTACTGAGCTGAGTTCTGTTGTGGGCCTGGGCTTACGGCTCGATAAATAGCATGTACTGAGACGTCCTGTTTTACGAGCGGCTTTTCCCCTTTGAAGCCACCGCGTCGAGAGTGGTGTCCGACTAGAGTCATTCCACCGACAGCGAGGTTCAGGCTCACAGTCTGATCACCAGTGACTCAGTGACGGTGGAGCTTTGGGCACGAATGCTAGGACGTCTGAGTCCAGGCCTACTATATTAAGTCACTGAGTCCTTGCCAGGGTCAACCCCGCATCCTCCTTGTTATCATTTTTAGACGGCTGTGAGCTTCCCCATTCGCCGCTACTCTTCCTCTATCCGGGGCACACAATCCATATCACCGCGCGGCTCCCTCATGTCTTTGCGCGTAAGTGACGGTCGCCGCGGCCGTTCGAGGTCACCCGCTGGGGGAGATCGCAGCCACAGCCGCCAACGCGTGTCCGACTCGCCCTCGGCCGTGGCCGCCGTGCGCATGCCGTCGCCGCCTGCCGGCTTCAGCTACGACGACCACCGCGATGGGGCCAGACACAACGGCAGCGGTCACCGCATGGCGTCGCCGACCGACGAAGCCAGCTATTATGGCCGCAACCGCGAGCGCAGCGAAGAGCGCACGTCCCGCGGCGACGTCGACATGGTGGAGGCCGCCCAGGACGTGCTGCGCCGCGGTGCCGACGCCTTCCTGCCCGCCAAGTACGCCGCCAAGGTAGGCCAGCCGGGCGCAGACCGCGACTTCAGGAGGAGCTTCAAGAAGGAGCGTAAGAAGGAGAAGCTGGAGGACGACCTCGCCTACGGCCACAGCACCCCATCTGCTCACGGCCCCATGTCCCCGGGGAGCCAGGCCCACGGTTACTTTGACATTCACGTGCCCGGACAATGGGATCACGAGCAGCCAGACCATCGAGTTACACATGGCGGCGCGCAGCCTGCCCGCGGGGAGTATGCGCCGGCGCTACCAACGCGGCCTCATAGAAGCTCGAGTGGCTTTGACATGGACCCGCGATCCTCGGGCTCCAATATTGTGACTGTCGACCCCAGCTCCGGGAGGGAGCGATCTCACTCGTACACGCAGGGGCGGCACGCCGCTGCTCCGCCCATCCAACGCATGTCCTCGCTGACGGTGAACACGGGGCACCACTCAGCCAACCTGTCCCTGACCACCGGCGCCCCCGCGTCGCCCCTCCTGGAGTCCTACCACGGCACGTATCAGTCCATGTCGCCCATGCCTTCGCCGCTGCTGCTTGCCTCTCACGGGCCCACCACCAGCGGCACCGACATGCTTCTCGAGCCCCTCTCGCCGTCCGGCATCTCGGACGGCGAAGGCGGGGAGAAGAAGAAGCGGCGGGCGCGGTTCCACGATCCCGTCGACGACGCGGCGGCGCTGGCTAATGCGCTCAAGGGCGAGCACCGAGCGCCGGACACGGGACCGCTGATCGAGATCCTGCCGGGCATGACGCACGAGCAGATCTTGGAGCTGCGGTCCGAGTACAAGCGGCTCGTCAAGACGGGCTCGGAGCGGCGGGGCGTCAACTTAGCCAAGCATATCCGCTCGCGGCTCAAGGACGAGGACCCGGTGCTGATGAAGGCGTGCTACGCGACGGCTCTGGGCCGGTGGGAGAGCGAGGCCTATTGGGCCAACTTCTGGTACCAGGGCGACAAGACGCGGCGCGAGCTGCTGATCGAGTCGCTGATGGGGCGCAGCAACGAAGAGGTGCGGCGCATCAAGGACAGCTTCAGCGACAAGAAGTACCGCGACTCGCTGGTGGCGTGCATGCGCACCGAGCTAAAGGAGGACAAGTTCAAGAAGGCGGTCCTGCTGGTGCTCGAGGAGCGGCGCATGGAGGACCACGACGGCCACGGCCGGCCGCTGCCGGTCGACCGGCGCCAGGTCGAGGACGACGTGGAGGCGCTGTACCGGGCCGTGCAGGCCGAGCGCGGCGGCGAGTCCCGCATGCTCGAGGTGGTGCTCCTGCGCTCGGACGCGCACCTGCGCGAGGTGCTGCAGCGGTACGAGCGCGCGGCCGGCGGCAACTTTGCCCGCGACGCGCTGCGGCGCAGCGACAACCTGGTCGGCGAGGTGCTGGCCCACGTGCTCAACGGCGTCATCAACCGGCCGGTGCGCGACGCGCTGCTGCTGCGGCACGCCCTGAAGCAGGCCACCACCTCGTCGGGCGAGAATGGCGGTAGCGGTAGTGGTAAGAAGCGCGACGGCCTGCGCCGCGAGCTGCTCATCTCGCGCCTCGTGCGCCTGCACTGGGACCGCGGCCACCTCGCGGCCGTCAAGCGCGCCTTCCGCGAGCACTACGGCGAGGACCTGGCGGACGCGGTGCGCGACGGCACGAGCGGCGAGTGGGGCGCCTTCTGCCGCCAGCTCGTCGTCACGCGCACCCCGGACCAGGTCCGCCGCTTCGACAAGGTCGGCTCCGTCAGCGAGGTCGGCATCGGCATCGGCAACAGCGCGGGGGACCGGGAGCGCGAGCGCGAGCGCGAGGAGCAGCAGCGGGAGCGGGAGCGGGAGCAGCGGCTGAGGGAGCGCGAGAGGGAGCTGGACCGCGAGCGCGAGCGCGAGCGCGACAGGGAGAAGGAGCGCGAGAGGGAGAGGGAGAGGGAGAGGAAGCGGGAGAAGGAGCGGGACCGCGAACGGGAACGGGAGCGGGGCCGGGACGGCCGGCACAAGAGCAGCGACGGCCTGCTGGGCATCAAGGACCACAAGCACCGCGACCGCAGCAGGAGCCGCGAGCGAAGCAGGAGCCACAGTCGGCGCGACTAGCGATCGCGTCGACAGGAGCCAGGGAGGAGGTCGCGGGGGCAGGGGATCACGAGGTGGTCGACTACTGCTTGGTAATGAAGGCAGATCTATAGCGAGCGAGTACTGTGACGGATGGCAGAGGTTTTGGTATTTGGTGATTATATATCATAATCAGAACTGATGTCACATCAGCAAGTTGGACACGCACGTTCTGCTCTGACGGTCCCGACAGTGAAGCCCAGCGGGAAAAGATGTCGGAACTTGTGGTAGCCAAGGGGGGTCATGTTCGTTGGGTCAACAAACCTCGCCTGACGGCGCCAATGATATTCTCTCGCCACGACCGACGTCTCTACTCTCGCAGACTTTGGGACAGAGCGCAACGCTCTGAAATAGGTGTTCGTCAAGTACCTTAGACAAGCTGACTGGGTGACGGGGAGCTTCACGGCAGCCACACGCCGAGGTGTCTGTCGTCAATTACCGTTCCCCCTGTCCGTACTCACTCGGTACACAGTTTTCTCAACAAGTTCTGAGGCCATTCTTATTGATCTCTACGAGGATCAGCGAGAGCCGTCGAGCCTCTCCACGGCCTCCTCCTGCTGTCTCTTACTCCCGCTTTCTGACAAGTGCTTAGCCAGGGACCAGCGGTAAATCTCGTCTTGCCTATCTTTTCCTCAAACCCTCTGTTATGTGGCTTGAGGGAACAACTATAAGATGGTAGTCTAGTTGTACAACTCAATATTTCAAGGCTGATACCGGTACTGTATATATCACCAGTATGAAATACACCCTGCTGAGTCCTGACAATGTTGATTGTCTTCACGATCAATTAACTGCCAGGCAGGTGAGCTCCTATTGGTGGACCCCAACTGTTCAGTGGGGTGAGTAACTGCTCAGTGGGGTGAGTCAGCAAAATCGGCGCATGGAAACTTCAACTCCAAGTGCGGGCAGGTATTAATGATTTCGCAAACGCATTCTTTCATTGACATTAACGGTTGAGAGGGGCTGCGATGTCAAAGCCGCCAGCCGTCCACCTCAAAGCTCTCTCTATGCTGATGTGATGGACTTATTGAGTCCCTCTGTCAAATCTGCAGGCCAGGCTGCTCGTGCGGCGTATCGCACTTGGCTCCGACGGAGCAATGGCGGTAGGTACGTCTCAGTGAGTACGCAATGACCGCGGAAATATACTATTATACACGACTTCCATCAAGTACAGGTGATCCGATCCCTTGGACCTTCAGATTCTCCCACGCTGTATTTATAACCCATCATTGCACTCAACGCCTTCAAAGGCCGGGTTCATGTAGGGAGCCATCCACGTTGAAGCCGCTCGCATTGAGAGCATTCTTCTCAACCGCCGGGTCACTCTGGGGACCCGAGGGTAGCAGCGATCGGATCAGCGGCTGGTACATGGCGAGGCCCGCCACGAGCAGCACCAGAAGCAGCGCGTACGTGCCGAGCCCCACGACGGCCGGCGGCTGCAGCCGGTCGAGATCCTTGACGGGCCGCTTGCCCGTGCCCTCCTTGGCGCCGCGGACACCGTTGTCGCCGATATCGGCACCCCCCACGCGCTCGTCCTCGCCGCAGTACGGGGGCCACGGGGCCGGCACGCCGGCGTCGGCGAGGATCTGGTCGCAGGTGATGCGGGCGCCGGCCAGCACGATGGGCACGCCCGTGCCCGGGTGGGTGCTGGCGCCGACGAAGTAGGCGTTGCGCAGGCCCCGCGCGCGCGTGCGCGGCCGGAAGGCCAGCACGTTGAAGAAGGAGTGCGACAGGCCCAGGATGCAGCCCTTGTCGAGGTTGAAGCGCGCCTCCCACGCCGCCGGGTCGTTGACCATCTCGTGCGCGATGTGCGGGCCCAGGTCGCCGACGCCCGGCACGCGCGCCGCCACGGCCGACAGCACGGCCGCCCGCGCCCGCGCCACGAGCGCCGGCCAGTCCTGGTCGCGCGGCAGGCCGCCCGCGGTGGTGCTGGCGTCGGACGAGGAGCTGAAGCCGGCCGACTTGAGCAGGTGGCCGACGGGCACGAGGGCGATGAGCGAGTCGCGGCCCGGCGGGGCGGCCGACGGGTCGACGCGGCTGGGCACGTTAAGGTAGAAGGACGGCTCGCGCGGCAGGGTCTGGCGCTTGAAGATGTCGTCGAAGGAGCCGCGGTAGTCGTCGGCGAGGAAGATGTTGTGCGTCTGCAGCTCGGGCACGACGCGGTCGAGGCTCCAGTAGAAGGAGATGCTGGAGCAGGACCCGTCGCGCGCGCGCAGGCCCTCGGCGTAGCTCGCCACGCCCGCCGACTTGGGGAAGAGGTTGCTGTAGGCGTACACCAGGTCGGCGTTGACGACGACCACGTCGGCCTCGAGCTCCTCGCCGTCGGCCAGCCGCACGCCGCGCGCGGTGCGGCCGTCGGCGTGGGTGGTGACCTGGGCCACGGCGGCGCCGAGGCGGTACTCGACGCCGAGGCGCTCGCCGAGGCGCACGAGGGCGGCCAGGATGGCGTGGAAGCCGCCGCGCGGGTACCAGATGCCCTCGGCCAGCTCGGTGTAGGGCAGCAGGCTGTAGGTGCCGGGGGCGTCGAAGGGGCTCATGCCCATGTACATGGTCGCGAAGGTGAAGACGCGGCGCAGGCGCTCGCTCCAGAAGTAGCGCGACGCGCGGCCCCAGACGCTGTGCAGCGGGTGCAGGCGCAGCCCCGCGGCGACGAAGGCCGGGTGGGCGAGCTGGCGCAGCGCGGTGAAGTTGCGGTGCAGCACGCAGCGCACGCTGAGCTCGTAGTGCTCGTGCGCCTCGCGCAGCCAGGCCAGGTAGCGGTCGAAGCCGGCCGCGCCCTCGACGCGCTCGATCTGCGCCCGCATGCGCGCCGTGTCGCCCGTCAGCTCGAAGTCGCCGCCGTCGGCGAACCAGACGCGGTAGTTGGACGGGCAGCGCAACAGCTCGACCCCCTCGGCCTCGGGCGTCGTGCCCAGGTCCGCGAACGTCTCGCGGAACAGCCGCGGCAGCAGCAGCAGCGACGGCCCCTGGTCGAACCGGTGCCCGGCCCCGTCGTGCAGCAGGCTGCACCGCCCGCCCGTGTGCGCGTTCTTCTCCAGCACCGTCACCGCGTACCCGGCCTTGGCCAGCCGCGCCGCCGTCGCGATGCCGCCCGCTCCGGCACCTGGGGAACGACACCGTGGGGTCAGCACTCGGCACGTGAGGCATGTGACGGGGGGAAGAGAGTGGTTGGGGCAAGGGGATGGCATGATGGAGGGTGGGCTGGATGGAGCTTACCGACTACGATGGCCGTCTTCTTCTGCTTCTTCTCTGCCTCGGACATGGTTGTTGAACTGAGTGACTCCTTTGGTTGGGTGATTGGAGATGCTCTATCAAGTGCGGCTCTGTTGAAAAATTTCTCCTTTTGTTGAGGGATCCTTTGCTTTCGACAGTCTGATCCTTGACGATGGTGGTTGGATGACCGGGCTGGCGCGTGGACTCTTCCTCGGATGAAGCCCGTCAGCTCCCACGGCGGGTCGTCTCAACAACACGCAAACCCTATACTAGGCCGGCTCAGTCGCTCTACCGCCAACACGTCGAGTGTCGATAGCTGCCGGGTGACGGTGGCAAAGGTCGAAGCCGCAGCAATGGCAGCAGAAGCAGCAACAAGGTACAAAGGATTGTTGATGGGAAGAATATACTGTTGAAGCCGGCTCCGCAAGCTCTTTCCTCCCTTCAGAGTTCAGGTTAGATGATGGACTGGCTGGCAGAGGATCCAAGCTTCTATAGGAAGAAAGCGGAGCACTTGGTCCAAGCAATAATGGCTGCAACAATGGTGGCTGCAACAATGATGGCTGCAGAGGTATCAACAGGACCGAGTCGTCGACCAGGTGACCCAGAGTGAGCGAGTGTAAGGATCCTGCGGCTGCACAGTTGACCGTGGCACTGGCAAGCTCTGTTCTCTCCCCTTATCCTATGAAGAGACACAGTAGATCAAGGCGCAGTATCAAGGCAACGGCCGGAGGTCGATTTACCAACCCGGCACAAGTCAACAGATGCTTGCTTAGAATAGGTAACAATGACCTCGACAAGACAAAAGTAAAAGTACCTATAGAATAGTAAAGCAGCCCAAACCCCAGCCAGAATTTATAGATTTAAAAGGTCACACTTGTTGATTCATCACTACCCGGCGAATTGCTCTAGTTTGCATGGGAATTCCGGCACGTGGATGATAATGATTAACTACGGCGGCGCGGACGAGGGAGCAGGAATTGGGCCGGCTGGGGCTGGGGCTGGGAGCTGGAGCCTCCGACTTTCTGTCGAGACTCCGAGTCCGAAGTTCCAATGATTCATCACTTGGATCCCGCAGGGGGCGGCGCGGCGCGCCATGAATCCGCCGAGCCTTACGCGACGACGCCAGCCAGCCACCACTGACCAGTGACCACCAATGGCGTCTTGTGTTTGTATTCGTCTAGCTCTCCAAGGTAGTAGTCATAATTATCATAATTGTCGAAGCTGACACCTTCGCGAGCCAGCCCGCCTCTACAGAGCAAGCAGACTGGTAAGGGGAGTGACTGGCAGTTCTATCCATCTCTGTACGAGGTGGTCACTCTCTTTTTGGGCGTGAATCAGATGTGGTGGAGTCACATTATAGCCGGCGGTGAAACAGGTAGGCGTGTGCATCGCATCATCTATTTTCGTGAAGAGAGGAATCTATATGCGTCTATATGCGTTGCAATCTCTATACTACGCGCAAGTTATCGCTGACCGATGTAGGGCTCATGGTAGGGGCAATTTCCCAACCACGTGAAATTCCGCATTATCAGGAGAGGAGGGGGTTCGCAACGCTACGATCTCCAGAGGTTCTTGTAGGCGACCCAAAGCCGTCGCGAACGAGGGACGGTCGCCCGGCCTCTCTTGACATTGGACCAGTTGCCGCCTCCAGTTCTCAGCACGCGGCCAATCTCCATGTAGCTCTCGACGGCTACCACCAGCGGGCCACGCGTTTCGTCTGGGATCCTGTCCATCATGGGTCTCGAACGTCGGTATTCGCTAAAGGCAAGTTCGAGCAGCCTCTGCCGCACTTTCTCCACCTTCACCTGTCCGGGGTCGGCGATGACTTGCTCTGGCTCCAGACCCTCCTCCTTCAGCCAGTTCGTAGGCAGGTAGACGCGGCCCATCTCGGCGTCGACGCGGATATCGCGCGCGATATTGACATACTGTAGCGCGTGTCCCATGGTGCTGGCCGCCGAGACAAGCACAGACTCCCCGTCACCCGGCAGGCGGGCCGTGCTGTGGTAGAAGACCAGCCAGAGGCACAGCTCTCCGACGGTACTAGCGACTCGGTGCGCATAGAGCTGGAGGTCTTCTTCGTTCTTGATGGGAAATCGAGAGTCAGGCTGTTGCGTCCCCGTCTGGTTGAAAGAGAGGTCCATCTTGAACCCCTCCAAGAGATCGTACAGGGGCTGTTTCGGCAGGATGCTCGTTGGCAGTAGTTCCAGAGCAGCTCTCGCGCGTTTCGGAAAATTCTCGGCGATGTAGTCGGCAATGACCTCTGTCGAGGACGGCCGCACCCCCTCTGAGCTGTAGGCAAGGCCCAGGTAGCCAGTTAACTTGTTGATCCAGTCCAAAGCTTCCGCGTCCGTGCGTGACTCGTCCACCAAGTCATCGGCAATCCGGCAGAAGGAGTAGAGGAGCACTAGATCGATGCGGAGGCGACCGGGGAAGACGGAGCTGGCTAGATAAAAGCTGCGGCTTTTCCGCCGCAGCGTCTCAACCGCAGCCCTGATGCCTCTGACCCGACCAATGTCGTATTTAGCGGCGTCGGTCAGCACAGCTTTGAGGAGAAGAGCTGGCGGGGGCGTATTGCTGCTATGGCCATGGTTGCTGCTAGTACTGGCGCTGCGAGTCTCGGGAAACAGTTCCGGGAAGGCATCGAGAACGGCCATGCCTCTGTCGAAAGCGACCAAGCCAAACACGATCAGGGCATTGGTCGCCAGGAAGAAAACGGCCTCTTCGAGTTCAAGGCTACCCCACAAGCGCCAGCCGAGTTTCGTGCCCGATTCAATAGACCACGTACCCCGTCCCAAGGCCAGCTCGTCCACCACCCAGAGGTACAGAGTGGGCGCTATGATGGGCGTGGCCACGCAGGACAGGGGAAGTCCGATGAGGAAGTAGCCCGAGAAGGTCCAGGTGAGGAGCGCAAAGGGACAAGCCCACACGAGGATGAGACCGAGGTAGGTCCCTTCGCCCCCCCTGGCCACACACAGGCCGCCGACGACAATGCAGGCGACCAGGAACAGTTGGCCCAGAGTCCTAATCAGCCGAACGGTTCGCGGAGACGCCTGCCTGTTAGTCAGGTACTGCGCATGGAGGATGGGCTTGTTGAGCAGAATGTAGAGCATGGCGGTGATGTAGGTCTGGATGACGAAGAAGAACAGCTCCTCGGCCGGGACGCCGAAGAGGCGCGGGCCGGCAATGGCATCGGGCGGGTAGGTCCAGACGCCATGGCGGATGAGGTACGAATCCCAGGGCAGGGTGGCTGTGAATGCGACGACGATCAGGGCCAGCGTCTTGTACAGATCAAGACGCGTCAACAGCGGCGTGAGGATGGCGGTCAGAAGGGCGGCGACCGGGATGGTGTACTTGAGATGTCTGTTGCAGGCCGTCAGTTACCAGTACCAGTCTGTGTTGTCTTCCCTTCCACTCCTCTCTACAGGGGGGAGGCCCGCGCGTGAAGGCAAGCTCGCAAGCAAGGGAGGCCCGCGCGCGGAAGCTCAGAGGTACCTACACAAGAGCGTAGTCGTAGGCCATGGTGGTGGACGGGAGGCCCCGGCCCTGAGAGATCGGATAGAGTAGTCCAGCGTCTCCAGAGTTTGCAGGGCGACAAGGAGGAAGGCCACAAGGTTTGCGGTTTGCTTTCACGACTCGAGGTGGTGGGAATGCATGGCGGGATGTCTGTGGTGATAACGGCCGGCCTTCATTGTGCCAAGGCTCGGACTCGGACACCGGCTCATTGTCAGAGTGCGAGGCAGCTACTCGGTACCTACCTAAGTACCTACCTACTTAATCAGCTGAGACGGGGCAGTCGCGGCTGCAGAGATTCCACGCCTGGCTGAGCAACGGCAGATTGGCTGTGCAGTGTGCAGTATGCGGTCATGAGATCATAGACGTGGTCGTCAATGGTGAAGGGCCAGAGACCTTCCTTAGCGCGCCGTAATGAATAGATGCCCTGCAGATGCCCTGTCAGATCTGCAGGGATCACGCATGTTGGTTGAGATGAGACCTTTCCATTCTTGGGCAATAGCTTCCAATGCCCCGATAGCTACATACAAGATCAACACGCCAATCGATAAGAGGTAGATGTCTATCCGCCTGTGGGCTCCCGCGGCTGAGAACGAGGCTCCCAATCATTTTGCCAGCTTCCTGCCAGAATCCCCGGCCGGCGCATTCTTGATTCAACCCCGGGCAACGCCCCGTCTCCCTCTCTGAAACCCGACCAGACAAACAGCAGTCCTGCGCCTACTTGCCGCCACGATGCTTCGCCCGGAAGCCCCGCGGCTCTGCTGCCGGGCTGCCGGGACAGCAGGTCGTGTTCTGCGCCGGGACCGCAGACCCCCGATCCACTCCCTGTTGCCGCCGCCGTCGCCGACAACGACTAAAACGAAGACGAGGACGAACTCTTCTGCGACGAGACTTCTGCTGGCCAGGTCGTTCAGCAGCAGCTTCCATCCGCGCGCCGCCTCGTCTTCCTCTTCCTCCTCCTCCTCTTCCCCAGAAGCGCAGCGGGCCGAGCCTCCATCATCAACACCGGCGCCGCCGCCGCCACCACCAACCTCCTCCTCCTCCGCCGCCTCCACCTCGAGCGCCCAGTACCGCCGCGCGCGCCGCCGCTACAACTCGCGCGTCTTTTACTACGGCGCCGTGTGCGCGCTGCTCGGCACCATCGGCGGCGTGCTGTTCCGGCTGACGGTGGTGCCGCCCGCGCCGCCCGCGCGCGGCGGGCCTGAGGACGCCTACCTGGCCGCCGAGATCGCCAAGCGCGGCGCCGCCCTGCCGCTCGTGCAGAGCCTCGAGGACGACCCCGAGTGGGACGCCTGGGACGCGTACTCGGGCCTGGCCGAGGGAGCAGCAGCAGCAGGAGAAGGAGGAGGGGGAAGAGAAATGCGAGACGGGCAGCAGCCGGCCCCCGGGGAGGTTGAGGAAAAGGGCGCGGGGAGCAGCGGGAGGCTGCGCGCGGTGCGCTCGCGCATCACCTCGGGCCCGATGGCCGGGGCCTCGGGGCTGGCGTTCCAGCGGGTCTTCCACCGGGCGCGCACCGGCGAGGTCGTCAGCGTTGTGTACTTTGGTAGTGGGTTGGGTGGGGTAAGTCATGCCTTTCGATTTTCTCTGCTTTTCTCTCGGGGCTTGTCTCTTCTTGTGGAAAGGGTGGATCTTACCCGTCTCTTCTCTGCTCGCGAGATCGCAGGCCCTCAGACCTGAGACGTCGAATCTCACGAGTACAGAGCGGCACCCATCCCCCCCTTCCCCCCCTCTCCCTCCCTGTCCCCCATTTGTTGCCCCAGCAGATCGAGTGACTCATTGCTGACACGAGATGACTGTGTAAAAAGTGGCCCGGCGTCACCCACGGCGGCGCGCTCGCCACCGTGCTCGACGAGAGCCTCGGCCGGTGCGCCATCATGCGCTTCCCCGCGCGCACCGGCGTCACGGCGCGCCTCGAGCTGCAGTACCGCGCGCCTACGCTCACCAACGACTTCTACGTCATCCGCACGCGCCCCGAGACGGCGCCGCCGCGCCTCGTCGGCGGCGAGGAGGAGGACGAGGAGGAGGCCGCGCGCCGCCGCCGCCGCGCCGCAGAGGAGGAGAAACGCAAGCTGTGGGTCGAGGGCGCGCTCGAGACGCTCGACGGCCGCGTCTGCGTCGAGGCTCGCGGCCTCTTCGTCGTCCCCAAGACCTTCCGGCTGAAGCCGCTCGTGGAGCGCTTCTAGACAGTACCTACTAGACGAGCACACGCCTTCCCTACGTGTCATGTTTGCTGTACTGGTTGCGTTCACGTCTGCCGTGTGCATCCATCTGATATTTCCGAATTTCTCCAATCGAGCGTGACTATGCCCTTGCCGGGGATTGGACGGCATCGGCACCGGCACCGGAGCATCACCCGCAGCGGCGGGTAAACCGCGACTGCGGCGGCGGCGGCAACAGTGGTGGCGTGAGCAGCAGCGCTGCCTGAACACCAACTGGCTTGATGCCATATCGCACCGGTACAAGGATTGTAGCATGGTGGGAACTTGTTGTCCAATTTACCCATCGGCACACCATTGATAACTTGAGCTTGTAGAGGCTGGCGAGTCGTGTATGCGCAAGCTTAGACTCGTATTGCCTCTACAAATCTATCCTAGCTAAAACATGAGAAGAAGCATAAAAAAGCCCACATCGCTTGAAGTCGACAATAAACAAGTCCGCTTAGCCCCTTTCCGCGCGAAGCGCCTGCCGTATCTGTTGGAGCATCAAAAACCCGTTCCATCCATGCTAACACTCCAAACCTCAAACTGCTGCCCCTTTCTGCTCCGAAGCCGCAATGGCAAATGTTTTACAAAGTTAATGGTCCTATGTTGCTAGAACCTGACAACTGGTTGTCTGCCAGTTAACTTGATCGCTTCGAAGGGTGGCTGATTGCCGTGTGCTTCCGTTAAAGGATGTGGATAATACAGTGGAAAACGATAGTCGTGTTTGGGGAAACGCCTGCTCTTTTGCTGCTGTGATCACAGACCATCGCGAACGCCGTACCCGCGGCCGTCATTTCCGACTCTGTGTGCGCACACGCCACCGCACGTCTATACCATTGAATCCGGATGCACCCACGGCTGTGACCCCATGGGCACTGAAGAGAGAGTCGCTCTATATGCACCGCTACCGCCACGTATCAGCTGCATTAACTTCGGATGCGTCGACAGCTGCGCTCTCATGGCAATGACAAACGTCTCTGTATCCGCCGCTGTTGCGGCGCATCGACTTCGTGAAGTTCAGCAGCGTCAACGGCTGCGAACCCATGTCCATGGGGGGAAGGCCGGCCTCGTATACGCCCCCTGCCGCCGCGGGTCTACTGCGTCGGATGCGGATGCGTCCACGGCTGTGACCCCATTGCCACTGGCGAATGGCCCTGTTGCTGCCACTGTGTTCCCCGGCCACCGCGAATGCCGTACCCGCGGCCGTAGAACCCGCCCCTGTACGCGCCTCTGCCGCCCCGGTAGCCGCCACCACCATTTCCGTGCTGCGGGCCCTTCGGGGAATTCACTGGCGGGCCTCCATGCGCCGAAGTACGTCCCTGGGGCCCTTGTTGAGTCACCTGTGGCTGCTGCTGCTCCTGCGGCTGCTGCTGCGGTTGTCCTTGTGCCTGTCCACGAGATTGACTGCCGGCATTAGGTGCGCTACCGCGGCCGGGCCCACGGCGGCGATGGAACGGCCTTCGCGAGCTTTTGGGTTTGCCCTCGACGGAGAAGTCAATCTTCTTCAAAGGATGTTCGGCCATGACCACACCGTCCAAGTTGAATTTCTCCCAGTCCTCCCGGGGTGTGGTCCAGGGTTGAAACAGGTTCTCCAACTTCTCGATCTGGGCCAGCTCGGGAACCCAGGTCCGCACGTATTCGCCCGTCTTATCGTAGTCAAAGGCCTGCTTGACGGGGTTGAAGATGCGTGCCTGGCCGCGAGGGTCGTTGCCGACGCCGGCCACGTACTGCCAGTTGCTCCAGTTGGATGAGACGTCGTAGTCGACCAGCAACATCTCATACCACTCAGCCCCATAGCGCCAGTCGATCTCCATGTGTTTAGCGAGAAATCCAGCCACATTCTGCCGCGCTCGGTTAGAGGTGTATCCAGTGTGAATGAGCTCTCGCTGAGAGGCGTCGATTAGGCTCTGTCCGGTCCTGCCTTCAACCCATCTGTCAAGTATCCTGGATATATCTTCCGTCGACTGGCCTTGGGACTTTTGGACCTCGGTAACATCTTCCGCCCGCGCGGTCTTCCATTTGTGGGAATGATCGTCCCGAAATCCGCTGCGTTGGTAAAGCTTGTTCTGAAACTTCTTGGTACACAGACGCATGTAGTCGCGCCACAGCAACTCCAAGCGTATAGCAGTAGTACCTTCGTTCTCTCCTTTCCCGTACCCAGGAGCTTCGGCATACTTAGATGCTTTGCCGTCTTCATAAGCCATCAGCGCTTCGTGCACCTGGCGGGCTGTAATGCACCCCTGGGCGAGGTAGGCGGACAGCTTTGTGCTGAAGTCAACTCCCAGCAAGCCATTTCGGGAGCTCTTGTAAGCCGACGCATTGCCAGATCTGATGTAATAATCTAGACGGCGCTGCGCGCCATCCTCGCCATCTAGCAGCGGATGGGCTGAATGAGCCTCGACGTCGTCAATCTGGGGCACCACCGGCAAGCCCTCCATGACAGGATGCACGAGAGCTTTCTCAAAATCTCCGAGTGAATCCGGTATCTGAAAAGGCTCTGCTTGGTCTGGGATCGTGGAAGGCAGACCGGGCAGAGACCCCTCAGCCGGCCGGGGTACGGACTGTCTCGGCTTCTCTCGTAATGGTTCCATCATCTTGCGGTACGTGGTGTACACATCTGGAAGCGCTTGCGGATTTTCAAGACCGACGTCGCGGCTGAGCGCTTTCATATTAGTATAACTAAGCCAGACGGAGCTGCGCCAGTACCAACAGCACGAACAGCAGTAGCACCCACGCCAACCATGGCAGACATGTGTAGGATGTGCTAGAGATGATGAAGGATCACCGGTCAAACTTACTCATCAACAAAAAACTTTTCGTCTACCCAGGACTGATAGTCTATGCCCAGGCTCGAGCAGGTTTTGGACGTCGTCTTTTCGTCCCGACCTTCCTCGTAGCCCTCTTCATGAATCATCCAGACAGCCCCAACTTGGTTATCGTTTTGCCCAAGGTCATCCACCAGTTGCTCGATAATCTCGTCAAAACGGCCCACGCGGATGATCAGATCGCTGCCCAGCTTGCCCAAGTTCTGCTTCATGTTCCAAATAGAGTGGGCGATGAATTTGGCTCGATGTGGCCCGCATCTCCAGTAACGGCCAGTCTCGCTTCTGGCTTCAGGATAAGGCGAAGTCGTGCCGTCCCTAAGAAGGCCAGAGACTTCGATTTGATGGGGAGCGATGATGAGAACAGGAAGTACGTGAGTAAATCCATGATCAGACGAGGAAGCGAGGTGGTGCAAGATGGGATTGTCAGAGACACGCGAGTCCCTCCGGACCAAGTAAATGAGGGTATTGTTCTTCCCCGCCATGACGGTAACAGCCGACGACTCGAGGGAGAAGTTTAGGGTGACAAACAAGAGATGGATGTGGGTTTAGATGTAGAAATGACTCAGCATCAAGTCGTGGGACCTTTGAACATGCTTCGGGGAAGGGTTATAAGCCGAGCAACGGCGAAGTTGGTGGATCTGGCAAGGTCCCGGTGAGTTATAGTTGGTGAAGTTGGTCAATGAAGTCCTGACGTCGTTGAATGTCCCAAGAGCCTCTTCTCCAACCGGCCACGAAGGTTTTCGCCAAGATGGAATACTGACTCAAAGACAGACAAGACCCAGAACAGAAGGCGGTGCAAGTGAGATTTGAATCGAGATGGTCCGGGAGTTCTGGAATCAACGCGCAATAGAGCAGCGCTAGTGATGCACAGGTGAGCCCAAGCGGCGAAGACCTCTGGGCCAGGCCTAGTCGATGCGATATCAGATAGAGTAAGACAGTTGCTAGCCTCCGAGTTAGCTCCCGAGGCCCGGGCTGGAACAAGGCTGGATAGTCTCAACGGTAGTGACCCATGGACCATGGACTCTACCCGCGTGGATGCCGACGAGGTGAGGCGATCGATGTCTATATATAACGTAGCCGATGTTGAGCACGTTCAAGCGGTTGCCTCGAAGTGGCCCTCGTAGTGGCCTTCGTGGGAAGCCAGCCGATCTAGCAAGTACCGGAAATCAATGATGAGGCTGTCAACCCACGGGATCCAAGCGGTGACAACAGACTCGGCAGCACCACCATGGAGGTATCAATCGGGACGGCACGACAGGACTGCACATGCGGCAGGGAATCCGAAGCTGGGACGGGGTGGGTCTGGTGACGGTGAGAACAACGGAGCAAAGGGAGCAGTTGTCACCGGTACAGGAGCCGCGTCTTTCAGTATGTGGTGGAGGTGCAACGGCAGAGTGAAGGAAGGCTCGGTCGAGCAGCGGCAGCAGCAGCAGCGGTGCTGCCATGGTTGGTAGGTAGGCAGCAGCAGCAGCTGCTGCTGCTACTGCTGCTGATCCGGCCATGGTCATGGCGTGTTGGCGATCGAGTACGGTCAAGAGCAAAGAGGAAAAGCCGTCAAGGTTGCGTCGAAATGGCGAGGTTCGATTGAAGATGCCTCTCCGGGGCTTGGGGATCGGAATCCAGAAAATAGCCTTCTGGGGTTGATGGGCGTTCGCGGGTGGATCCCCACGCGAGTTCCACTTATGCACGAAGTACTTTGCATGCGCAAGTGCGTTGTCTTCACTGTAATAATAGATATAAACGAGATCATGTATCTACCTGTAGATAGGCGTGTATTTATACTCCGTATCTCATGATTCTTTCATTAGTGATGGACGGTTTCGCGAATAGGGATAGGAAACACGAGCGAGTACTTGACAAGTACGGCATATGGCAAGCTTCCATCTCCTCACTCTTTTTGTTACCTGATCCCCGTATCCGTATTGACTCTTATGACGTAGTCGGTATTCGTAGTACTTGAAGGAGGTAAGAAGTAGATAGATGGACCTCATTAGACGAAGTGAGCATGTAGTAGCTCTAGATAGATTTTGAGGGACCTGCCGAAGTGCCTAGATCGAATGATACTTGCATGTGCGCAATAGAGGGACATGACAAGCACGATTAGGGCTTCGCTGGTGGCAGGAAGCGTTCTCAGGTACATGACGTTGCGTTCTGTTCGGGATCAACGGCGGCATAAGTTAGATCGTGCTTTAGCTGCATGCCAATCTCACCAACCACCACCACCACCACCACCCGCCAAAGAGATCAGCGCATCTCTGACGCAATGACAGCCGTCTTTCTGAAGTTGCATATTCCACGTCCTTTGCCTCTGCCACGCTCTGCCACACGAGCCACAGTGATATTCCTCGCAGACCTCGGCAACTACGCATGACTACACTGCGTTGACGGTGTTGCTCTGTAGTTGCCATTTGCTTCTTCCTACCTATTGATGATCTTGAAGAGCTGCTCCAGCAGTAGGTTAGATCACCTGCATCATCATACTGTAGAGACAAGAGGGTAGCAGGCTCCAGGGTAGTACTCCATACTTTAAGTACTTATTCACGGGGTAGATGTGGTGAGTCGTTCGCAGATACGCGAGCCGCAAGGGACGCCACCTACGGATAACCACACTCGCCACATTCCCGGCTCACTGAATGAGTACCTACAACTCCGTACTGTACTCGGTACGAAGTGCAGTCTTGATGATTCCTCACACATCTCCCATCTTTTCCACGTGGGTCTGTAATTCATGTAGCGTGAGAGGCTTGAACCCCCGGGCGCCGGCTCGGATTAGGGGTCAGATCCTCCTGAAACGGTTCGCGTCCATTAGCAAGCCACATGTCGACTAATAACTCATGGCAAAGGTCCTTGAATAGCGATTGGCCAGGCACCATGCCATTTCGGATTTCCACCCGAGCCACCTGCTTTCCTCGAGGACTCGGCTATATGCGTCGAGATCTCAGATCGGTATGCTTCCGGAACTACGGGACCCGGGTAATTTCTCTAGTTGCAGGTTCCCCAAGATCTACTACTACTCGCTCGGTTTAAAGGCGACACTCGCTAGAAGTTGGTCAGGGTTGCCCCACTTCTAATGCAGCTCTGGTGATTTGGACCACCTCCTGGAGTAGAGTCGCGATACTTATTCCGTGCTGGGCAGAGAGCTGGCAAGTTCACAGCCCAAGCAGATTCCTGGTCTCACTCACTAGCACGTGCCAGTCAGCTTTTTACAGGTCATTCACATACAGATGCTCGCTCATGTTGTCTCGGCTCTTCGTGGCCATGCCCAGGCATTGAGACACCTCCGGCGGCCTCGTGCGCGTATCATTGTCATGACCTCATATTCAGTTCAAGATGCTGATAGGGACATTGTTTCACATGGCACAACAGGGGTCCAGGACGTACCCTCGTATGTGTAGAGACCTCCAAGCTATTCGTGCACCCGAGCAGTTCGAGGAGCAGGGCCAGCTTACAGTCTGGCATTCGATCCGCGTTATGGTGCTTTAATCCGTGGATCTTGACCTCGTCGAGCTCGCACCATGCCTCGAGATATACACTCGCTGAACGCTGGTCAACCTGTGAAAGACGTCAATTGACGATGACTTATGCGAGCAGCACTGTCTCAAGACACCTTCAACACTATCACAAGAGAGAGGTTTGACGACAGCCTCGGTCTTACCATTAACATCTCAATCGCCTTTCCTCGGACTCTTTAGTACTGAGAGCCGCACATCACTACACACAAAGGTCAGCACGTGCACTCCGTACAGTCTTCCTCATTACAATAGGGTTTTAACACAGTCAGCACTCTCGCCGCCCGTAATGCTGAAGGATTATACCCATGAAAACACACGTGAAAGATTCAGGTTTGGTTTTGCTTGAACCACTCTTCCTGCTATTTTTCACACCATGCAGCCACTTACCGGTTGACAGTGACAGACTATGACCTAGAAACGTAGGTGTTTGGTCTCAGCTAACCAGTGCAGAAGCTGGATCATTGCTCAAGCTGGTGGCACTCGAATCATCAAATGGTGTATAAGATGTGTTGACATGCTCAGTCGCCACTGGACGCTCTGATCGCCATGGTTGTTGGGTAGCACAAAATGCGAGTAGCCCGAATCCAGGTCGTTACATTCATCGGTTGAAGGGTCCGAGATAACTCGAGCCGCCCCTCTCACTAGGGCTGGAAGCTGAGTGCTTGGTTACGTCCATGACCCAAGTTCAGATGCGACTCTCTGCTGACAAGGGCTCGGGTATCTCGACCAGCGAGGGAACAACTCGATACCGATAGCATAACAGCGAGGAAGAAATATCTACAGTGAATTAAGTGCTCAAGTCAGCACAAATCGAAACACTTTCCACGGCAACACGTGCTACCATACAACACGTAGACGACCCTCGCATCAAGGTCTGACCCGCATCGTCACATGTATTGTCATCGGCATCGGTAGATAATGAGGTACTCCGTACTGAGTATCTGGATTTTAGAGGTTGAGGCCTGGTTGCTCTCGGCTTCACCGTTAATGCGATGTAAGGTGGGTTGACAAATGGGCTGAAATGGACACGATGGGACACAGTCGTTCCAGTCAACGGTGATGGCGAGTGGCGCAGCGCGTGGGCTTGTGTGCGCTGGGTGACGGAGTTGGGGGCTGGGGGTTGGGGGCCAGCGCCCCGCCGGGGGTCCTGGACGGTTGGTTGGTCGTCGGTTGTTAGTGCACGACGGGAGTATCGGTGTTTCGCAACTGACAGATAACAGCGATAAGCGGCATGCAGGGGACGAGGAAAGAGGGCTCCCGGGGGTAACCAATGGAACCAATTGAGGGCTCCCGTCGCCCTCACCCACCAACAGCAGCAGCATCACGCTGCAGCTGCCAAGTTCAGTACCAGCTCTCCCCGCGCATCTCCCTACAAGACGCCCAGCCAGAACCCCCCGGGGACCCCATCCCGCCGCCTCCCACATTTTTGCTCGGATGAGGCTGAACCTGGCCAGAGGAAAGCCGTCTGACGAGTGAGCATTTCTTCAACGTCACCCCTCTGCTTCCTCCCGGACCATGACCAGGCCGCCAAACCACCCACCCTCGACTTCCAAGTGCTTGCGAGGCCGCCCGCTGTAGGCTTTTTTTGCCTGGCCTGCGCAGCAGCCCGAGAGGCCCCAGAATTCGCCGCTGCGAGCCCGGCCGGCACTCCCTCACTGACGCGCGCTTCATGGTGTGCCACAGCGCTGCGACACTCTGAGGCCCAGACGTCTGTCCGGCCCCCCCCCGCTGATATTGTTTCGCGACACTTGTCTATCAGAACAGTACCTATCGACGTCCCGCTGTTGAATGCTGGCAACCCATTGCTATCAGGCATATCTTTTATTGTGGCCGTCTGTTCATCGGAGCAGACTCCTCCGTAAGCTTCGACTTGTCGTGAGCCCTCAGTCATGGCTCCCGTGATGGCCCCACGGGCCGCCGTCATGGCCCGGTCCCAGGGCCTCTCTTCGGGTGATATCGCTGGTGCCGTTGTCGGCAGTGTTCTCGGAGGGAGCCTGTTGCTCATCATCCTGGGCTTTCTCTACTTCCGGCACCGACGCATGACCCGGCAAGCCCAGGCAGACGGTGCCGTGCCCATTTCCAAGGCCTCTGTCAGCCAACAGCGACCATGGCCAGGTATTCTCTCTGCCCGATCAACCTGGCGATCGGGTCAACGCCCTCCCTCTGACAAGGGTCTCAGCTCTGAGCCAGCAGGCCCGGCTCGAGATGCTACCGCAGAACAACAACCGACTGTCCCTCCTGCCACAGGGGACGGCTGGATGGAAAGTCATGTCTTCGAGCCAGATCTGCTTCGAGGGCAGGCTGCGTCACCTCCTCCAGAATCATTGGTACCTGGGCGCCAGCAAACCTTTCCTCAGGTCAAGGAGCGGGATATGACTCAACCCTTGGACCAAACGTCGACAGCAGCAGCCGCCGCCAATGCCAGCTACTACGACATGAGGATATCCATGGATTCGCAAGAAGGCCAGGAGTTTACGGCTCCGTCAAGACAGATGACCGAGATGTACAAAGCTCAAATGAGAGAGGCCGAAGAGTATCGAAAGAGGAGTGGCTCTCTGCCACGACGCATTCTTAATAAGATCAAGAGGAAGAGATCGACGAATTCGTCTGCTCATGACCCGCGGTCACCGACGCAGCCGTACTTTCCCAACTCCCCAGTCGAGACTCCGGGTGGCACACGGCTGGAGCCTGGAGCAAGCACAGCGAATGGGATGGACTGGCAGCCCACATCTGCCTCGAATCGGTTCTACGAGGAACCGGAGGAAATGTCAGAAGGTTTGAAGAAACCAGGCACCTCCAGCATGCAGCGACCAGCAGCTAGTTCTGCGTCATCGAGAGACCATAAGAGGCAGAGGCGTGGATTAGGGGATTCTCAGGACAGTGGCTTCATGCTCAGAACGAATTCAGCCATTCGAGAAACCACGGAGAGAGACCCGGAGCTTCCGTCCTCTGTCTTGCGGACCGACTCCACTTACGGGCTGCCTCCCGTAGCTCAGCCCCAACCCCCGGCCCAACCACAAGTACGACTTAAGAGCCCCGACATTCCGGAGCCCATGGAGGCAGAGGCCCTCCAGTCCACTGCGCAAGGCCATCCTTCCCTTCGGTCATCACATTCACCTCCGCTCCGGCCCGAGTCCTTTGTCAACCCTATGGCCGTCCACGTACCCACCAATGCCGCTGAGAAGGCAGCTTATACTGATTACCAGATGGAAAACTCTGCGTCACCTCCTACCATTTTACCGACTACTCCACAGATCGTCGCCGAACCGTCACCACAAGAGCAGTATGCCGAGCCTGCCTCAGATGACGATCATGATGTCGATCAGTGGCTTGACCTGCCCGAAGACGACGAGCCCCGGCTGTCCGGCGACTCGTATGGTGATTCGACTACTCCTGGACAGAGTACGAATCCCTCCAGTGGGAGAACACCAGACACTAGAATCACGGCATCTCCGTCACCCTTTCCGCCTATATCCGAACGAGTCAAGGTGGAGGAGCCGTCACCCTTTCCGCCTATATCCGAACGAGTCAAGGTGGAGGAGCCAGAGGCGAGCGCGTCGCCCGAGTCTTCGAGTGTCTCTCTGATATGCGAAGAATGTGGACGGACGTTTGACCAGATCCACAAGCTCAACCACCACAAACGTTATCACGACCGCAAGCACGAGTGCCCCTATGCGGGATGCGATAGGAAATTCGGCACCAAGACTCATCTAGACAGGCACATCAACGATAAGCACGAGAAATCGAGAGCATTCCATTGCACGGAGCCCTCGTGTCAGTATTTCCGAGGCGGCAAGGCCTTCCCGAGAAAAGACAACTGGCGACGGCATATGATTAAGAAACATGGGGCACAGGCACAACAACTCGACGCCATGGATCAGTCGACTGGATGATGAGACACTCTCGTTACCTACATGGGTTGTTTTTGCATATGGGAGCAAGCGAACTGGCGTTCCAACTAATCAGGGTACTCGGATATGTAAAATGGGCACCGTTGTTACCAGCGTGACAAGTACAATATAAGACTTTTTAACCGATCAGCCGTATTGAGTTGGCGGCAGGCGACGATTCTCTTTGGGGCCTCCGTGCTTTCGCATCTCGATCCGATAGGCTCTTGGAGGACAGGTACTCTACCTAAGTCCAGATACTCCGTAGAGGCATCGACGACCCCCGGAGGTACGGTACAGGGAGCTACTAGTCTGGCCTCCGGCCTGAGCCAATAAGATGTATATTAGCCAAGGTCTCCTTGGCCACCAGCAAGTCCTTGCGGTATCTGTGTGTTATTCATCGTACGAAGAGCAGATACCTGTGTGCTCTGTTCTTTGTCCTGTGTCCTGCTTCCTGTGCCCTCTTTATGACTGCGGGTCCTGTGTGAGGCTGGGCTGAACTGAGGCTGCAGGTGGATTGGTGGATACAAGTACGGGACTAGTACGAGCTAGTGCTAGTGCATGCGTTATTAGGCGGGCCACACTCCACTCCAGGTCCTCCCCATGGGCCACTCACTGTGCGACCGCCCTCTTCCAGAATCCATCTAACCGATCATTCATTCATACCTATTCATCAACTCTCCTGTCCACCAAGTCTGTCCGCTCAATCCTCGCAGACTCCTCCCCATATCTCGCCATCTACTGTATACCTTGCTTGTCATCCTCTTCTATCCGCTCACCTGTCCCGGTCAGTTGAAATATATCGTCTACATCGGCTGTCTATCGAATGAGATTGTGGGTGGGCAGTGGACAGCACGATGGCTTCCCTTGCCGCGGGGATAGTCGATCCCACCAAAGCGGGCAGATACCCCGTCGTTCTAAGCGATGCTTTACTGGGAAAGACTTCCAAAGAAGCCTATACCGGTATCAGACGTAATTACCACCAATCCACACCAGCCGAATTCAGCACGAGACTAACAGGCTCGACAGACAACCACAAGCCATCCCTCTCCTCCTCCACAGCGCCGCATCAGGCGCGGATAAAACCGGCCTCATCCTCGAAAGGCAACACATACGACCTCTCCTTCCAAGATGACGGCGGCCGGTACGAATACAACGGGACGCGGGGCAGCGAGGATGGGAAATACGTGCTTATCTTCGACGCCGAACGCCAGGTCTTTGTCCTGCACAAGGTCGACTCCATGTTCAATATGAATCTGGTGCGCACGCCATCCAACAGCGACGCTGAAGGCCTGCGCCGCCAATATCCGCAGCTGGAGGCCCACAAGGCGCCGCTACCGCCGGCAGGGTCGGACCGTAAGACTGCCAAGGAGGCGCCCCGACCGAAGAAGCCGGCGCCGAAGCAGGACAGGAAGGCGGCGGGCCTCGTAATGCCCGAAAAGAGGGCACCGTCGCCCCCCAAGCCCGCGGCGCCGGCCCCCAAGCCAGCCCGGAAGCCGAAGGTGGACTCGGAGGAGGACGAGAGCTCTGATGACGATCTCCTGACGATCGAAGACCCCGGCGGCGTGGCGCCGGCACCTTCCACGGGCGCCCGCGACTTCTCGCCGGGCTTCATGGATCGTCCGCGGCGCTTCTCCGAATTTGTGCAGCAGCAGAACGAAGACGCCGACGGCGAAGACGAGGACGACGAGGACGAGCACTTCCGGCTGCCGAGTCCGCTTGGCAACGGCGGTATTGGCCGCTCCGCGGCCCAGCCCGCGCAAGTCAGCCAACA
Source organism: Xylariaceae sp. FL0804 (assembly GCA_022539325.1). Classification (NCBI taxonomy): domain Eukaryota; kingdom Fungi; phylum Ascomycota; class Sordariomycetes; order Xylariales; family Xylariaceae; species Xylariaceae sp. FL0804. The sequence continues at coordinate 1,447,626 of JAJKLG010000006.1, read as the reverse complement.
CGAGCATGAGGAAGAGGACGAGGACGAGGAAGACGAGGAGATGCAGGATGTGGGCGCACCCAGCGGTGCCGGTGAGGCAGCAACAGCGGACGCCGACGGCGATCTCGATGAGATGGATCTTGAAGCCGTCCTACAGGCTGAGCTCGATCAAGAGGAGAGCGACGTCAGCGAGGAGGAATAGGGTTCACCATCGCACTTTCTACGGGTCTACCAACGCGCAAAACAGCATTCCGTAGACATGTCAAGGTGGTTGTCTGCGGCCGCGATGTTCACATCCGAAGCGGGAGAAATGAAGCATTCGTCTGTGTTTGACCGGGGGTGACTGATCTCCCGATATACCTGTCTTTATCGACAATTTAGTCACTTTTTCAGCGTAGGTATCTACTTGGTACTAACGGAAAGCACGGATGGGATTAGGCGTTGGTGTTTCCTAGACACCATGTATGGAATTCATGGATGGGGATCTGTACTGCAGCTCAAGAGAGTACTTGGGTACTTATATTCCGTATTCACAGACCACAACCGCCCTGCCGCTTCGTACTTCCTGAGTCGTGACACTAGTTGTAGGGGTACTTCATGCGAGACATCTCGTGTAATTTAAGGCTGAAATACCAAAAGAGGATTCTGCACAAAGTGAGCAGATTCAATGTTCTGAATGTGAAGTCCGGTCCATCAGCTGTCTAAGGCAGCGTGGGCAGTAAACATTTTCGCCCCGTCGGTTGATCCCGGGAGAACGTGGCTTATCTAGGATTCTGCCCCTCCCGAGAACCGACCCCACCTGGTGGGGGGAATATCTCATGCTTCTCCCGAACGTGGCATACCTTGACTTATCTAATCTCAGCCTATAATTGTCCACAGCCGACCCGCGTATCACCTGCACAGGACCTCACTTTGCATCCTTCTCCGTCGGATCATCACGGATCGCCACCATGGACAGGGTGCCGCCAGAGATCTGGCATGTATTATGCACCTTCCTGACCGTCGATGAACTCCTCAACTTCCGCCTTGTGAACAAGGCTTTTGCCGACATCGGCGCCGCCTACATGCTGCCTGAGGTCACCTTCTACATGCACCACGAGGAGCTCGATCGCCTACATGAGATATCTCTACATCCCATCTTCTCCAAAAATGTCTACTCCTTGACCTATTTCGCCCAGGCCCTGGACTGTCCCAAAGTCAGCTTACAAGAATTCCTTCGCGACCACAAGAAGGATTTGCGATGGGACTCCAAACTCAGGGAGCGGAATCTCAACACGCAGCAGTTGATGACCGAGTACCGGAAGTACGAGGATGCCGTCGAGAGGCAGACTACCATCATGAACGCCAAGCTCGACATCGCCATCCTGAAGGAGGTGCTGCCGAGATTCCCCAGCCTGCGGTCCATCACCATGTCCGCCTCCAACGCCTTCTACGAGGAGAAGTGGCAGACCCAGAGAGAGAAGCCTTTGTCCAAGATCATGCGGGGCAACCGTATGTACAGCGTGCATCCAGAGGGCTCGCGGCCACTCGAGGCACTCCTCGTCGCCAATGCCAAGGCCAAGTGCGACCTGATCAGTAGTCTGCGAGCTGGCGAGCTACATTGGAAGTTCTTCAGGAAAAGCCCCGCCGAGCTGTCCCGCATGTTTCGCCCACTGGCAAATCTTACTGAGATCGAGCTGCTGATCAGCATGGAGTCAGCCGACTCGGGCGTCCGGGAATACAACGCCACTGAGAGATGCCGGAAGGTCATGGGCAAGGGCCCGTTGCGCAACGTACTCAAATCAATGCCTCATCTCCAGTACTTGTGCGTCGAGATCAACGCCATGGAGTGCGAAGACCTGATCAAGCCTGCTACGCTCCGAGATCTGATCGAGCCGGGCTTCCGCTGGGCCAGCCTGGAAGAGCTGATCATCGGCGGCGTGGAGACGGACCGGCAGGAGCTGATGAGGGTCCTCACAACGCACAAGGACACCCTGAAGCGGTTGTGCCTGCGAGACATCGACCTCAAGACGACCTCATGGCGAAAGCTGCTTCCAGACATCCGGAGCAAGATGGACCTCGAGGACGCGTGCATCTGCGGCGAGATCACCGGCCACGCGGAAGACGGTGAGGAACACCCAGACCCGCTGCCCGAGTGGTTGGGCGACAACTTCGGCCCCGAGTACGAGTTTTGGGACCTGTCCGTCCCGGAGTTCAGCCAGCAGGACATGCGGGACTCAATCAACGTCTACTGTCGCGAGGGAGGGCGGCGGTACCCCGACGAGCTGCCCCTGACGGACGAGGTCGTGGAGAAGTACTTCGAGGAGTACGTGCAGACGCTGTTCGAGTGGGATGACGACGAGGAGTGGGAGGACGACGAGGACAAGAGGGACTCGCTCCTGTCCAGCGAGGACGGGTGGGAAGACGTGGGGAGCAGTGATGACGACGCCAGCCTCGACGACGCCGACGACCCCGAGGGCGGAGACGGCGGGGACGACGATGACGACGGCGATGACGGAAGCAGCGGAGGCGATCTGGACGGCGGCGCGGGCGATATTGACATGGAAGACGACAGCTTGGATGACGCCGAATTGGAGGGGGTGCTCGCAGCCACCTCAGCGTTGATCACCACGGGCTACATCGAGGATGACGATAGCGATATGTCGTCAGCCTGAGGGAATCAGAAGAGAAGGTGCATAGACGGCATTCAACAATCCCCGGATGCATTCGTATATGTATCCTATGGCAGAAAGATTAGATAAGTTTCATGATTAGAGGTACCCTAGGTACTTACTTGCGGTGTGCCTATTCGCCTTCTCCGCCGGCCCGTCAGAGTCGAACCTAGGAGACTCATTCTGTTTATGTCGGGTCAAGAGGCGATCGAAAGCTCTCGATGAGCGCAGTTCCGTCGTGGCTATAGAGGCTGGTGGCCATACAATTCCTATGCGCCCTGGTCGTGGAATACCGTCTGAGTCATTGGTTCCCTTAGGGATGAGCATTTTCCCAACTAACCCTGCGAGAGGACTCGCGGGAATACTTGATGGATTATACGTCCATAAGTTAACGGGCAACTTGTCAAAGTACGGTACGTAAGGTATTCATGATTTACCCCTGAGATCGCGGACAGCACAGTCTCACTAAAAACTGATCCAAGGCTTATCCTCAAGCTACTACGCAATAAGTTGCCTTGTGCCATTGGCTCTCAGCCATGGAAAGGTCGGTCACCGAGCTGGTACGAACCTTTTTTTTTTTGAGATAAGCGGCCTTTTGTGAGTTATCCTATGCGGCATCCGCTCTCTCATACTTGCGAGCTAGGGTTATAACCTTACATCTCTCCCTGGGAAACGTCTCCTTGGGACGGACTGACACCAAATTCCAAAAGTGAGGTCGCTGCCTCGAATATTTGATGAAAAGATCTGTTGATCCCAAGTTACCACGAGTTCCTATGCCATCCAACCTTGAATAGTGTAGCTCATCCCTGAGTGACCTTTGCGAGTTGTTCCAAAATCATAGGCAACTATGAAGGGGGTTTAAAGCTAATGTTAGACGTGAATGTCAACAGCAATGAAATGCCGCGAAGGGTGTTTAAGCTAAAGGCCATCAAGGCCTGTTCTATTACCTGCCCTCCAGGGCTTACGGTAAGCGGACTGGTGTCCAAAAGGGCTAGGGCTCAGGTACAGGTCGATTGATAAACCGGTCAGTGTTAAAAAAAGACAGCTGCACTCAGCTAAGATGTTTGAATCTCTGGACATACATCTGCCACTAGCTTCTTGTAGATACGGTGGCTAACCTCTGGATATCAAGACGGGAGAAGAGTATACACTCCCTCAAGCTCCGATACGAGCGTATAGGACTAGGATGATTAACAAAAATGGATACTGTGGTGGCGATTCGTCAACTGTACATGGTGTATGGACTAAGAACATCCAACAATTTCTTTAGCAGAGTATACGTGAAGTCGTTACTATGATCTTCGATCTTTTCACTGGGCACTGAGATTATCTAGTGGCCCCCTTTTCTCGCCATTGGATAAGCTAAATGGTGTCCAGGAGAAGGAGCCATATGCAAGATTCGCCCCGGCCCCCCTAGAAGCGTAGTTACGGCGGTGTTCTACAACCACTTGACTGTTGGGAATGACCCATCAAAGGCCAATGGTGTAGTTTAGAGGGAAAGAAGAAGAAATACCCGTCACGGCCACTATTATGTGTTGTCGTATTTGGCGAACGTTGGACGGTGTATTAGAGATTCGATGACGCTTGTGACTGGGAATTCTCAGCTGCTCCTAGATATCCCAGATATAACGCATATCAGCCTCCTATGCAGAACGAACAAAGGTAACATCTCTACTAAGTACGCAGCCCCGGCTTTTTCCAATTAAAACACCTCACACAGTTGATAACTCTTCCCGCGCGGCTCCTATTGGGCAAATGGGAAGAGGAGCCGTAGCGGCCTCGCAGGCCAGGTTCACCTCAGTCAGCACGATGCCAAGTTCAGAAGTGAGAAGCGACGTGGCTCCTCTTGTGGCGCCTTTCACTTCAGACGTGATATGGACATGGTATACTTCATCTATCAACTAGCAAATCAATGTAGAGGCGGATAATTTCCCCCGCCCCTGGAATGGTTTGTTTGACTGTTCCTGGCAAACGCACGAGGCTTGCACGCACATGATAGCTTGCCACCCTTCTGGACGGATCTTGCGTTTACTGAGTGCCCAGTTTCACAGAGCAGAGAGACACCGCTCTGCATCTAATAGAGGATAGATGGCTTGGTTAAACGCGAAAAACTAGTTGGTGGGCGGAGGGGAGGGGCGCAGAAGGGGACGGGACAGGACGGGCTCGCTGGATCTGTCGGCTCTGCCTCGCAATTAAGGCTCCAGCATCAGTCGGGCCTCAACAGCACTTGTGTGTGTAGGTAAAAACGGGTTCACAGCTTATTCAGGCTCGGCAACAGTGCGGCTGCGGACTTGAGGTCGGTCGCCTGCCACCCCATTAGGCTCGTGTTTCATTTCCCAAGGCAGTAACGCATGCCAGCCGTGACAAGATTGCGCAAGTGAGTTATGGTGCCAAGTGCCTACCTAGGTATAAGTCGTACAGGGCCGGCGAGCAGGAATAGGTCAGATCATTTGGCTGTGTCTACGGTTGTGCCTTTGGTTGTGCTTAGCAGCGGCACACCGAACCGTGGTGACAGGTTGAAACTTGAAGATGGAGCCTGGCTGGGCACCGAGAGGTCTTAGTAAGCACTTTGCGCCTTTCATGTCGGGGTTCAGATCTGACAGGCATCGTGGATAGAGATGGAAGGCTGAAGGGGAAAGAAAGGGTGACAGAGGGTGACACGTCTGTACACGTTCGTGTACATGATCGGCGAGCCTCGACCGAGCCAGACCCGACTCGCCGCGCCGCCGTGTGGAACTCCTGGGGGCTGCCTAACTGATCTGAAGTGACAATGTGGATTATAGGTAGGACAGAGCCGAGGACAGACAACCCCTCGCCGTCGTCACCGGCTGATAGGCATGAGCGGCGGAGAGCCCAAGCTCGCCGAGCCCGGTAGGCCCGACAGGCTCGACGAAATGCGGTATTTCTACGGGCACTCGGCAGTCGTTTCTTTCCTCCTTCTGCTTGCTCACGTGTACCCTCTGGGCTCGCCCGCAGCCCTGATGCTAGGAACTTATAACCCCGGCCCGCGGGAGCGAGAACGGACGATGTGGTTGCCTCGGATGTTACGGGGCAGCCAAGGCGTCCGTACATGAAGCGGCAGTAGTACGTACGAAGTAGAGCTCACACATAAGAAGAGAAAGATGCCTATTTGGAAGATAGGGTGACAGTCTTCCCCGATATTCTGGGGATATGCCGTTAGGGTGTGCTTTCGGGCCCCGGATGCTTCTATTTTTGCAACGATGCAGCGAGGGCGCCTCTGGACGACGGCTCGTAATCCCACCCAAAGCGCTGGTATCCGTAAGTGCCTTAGAGGATGGACAGAAGATGTCGTCTTGTCCCTGGTCTCTGAGCAACGGAAAAACCGCGCCTGGTGATAATACAGCCGTCCGGACACTCTGATTGACGGCGGCCGACCCCGTGGTCCAGAGAAGGCTGAAGAAGCGGCGGTGTGGCATGCGGGTCATCAAATGCTGTCCGCAGCCTGAGACCTCAGCATGTCCGAGCGTGTCCGAATCGAGACGAGCCGGAACGACAAGTCAACGGCATCGGCAGCCTGCTCCTCTGCTGATGGACTGCTCGCCGGTTACAGTCCACAGTTGGGGGGAAATACAAGCCTGCATGAAGATGATGGAGATCTGGAAGGTGTCTGAATTCCAAGGCATGGGATACAATCAGACCGGAGAAAGACTCGGTCAGGTTATCAGGTAGTACATAGTAAAACCCCGAGGCGGCGGACCTGCGGCCGGCGGGACCGACAAGCTGTAGGAGGTAGCTCGTAGCCTGTCAGGCCTTCAGTCATTTCGAAAAGTCATGCGCGCGCAATGTTGCTGTCGATCACCGAATTGCCAGACGCCGTATTCCCTACTCGGTACTCCGCAGCTGAGGGGTGATTTGAAAAGGTGCAGGTGGTGCGCGCCTTTTCTTCCCAACTTCCAAGCCTGACAACTCAGGAGACGCCTCTTTTTCATGGCGGGTGCCTACTTTGCCCAAATGTGGCGTTGAGCCCCTCAGTCGGGTACCGAGTACTTCGACAGGTACTTGCCTCCCTTTATGGGGTACACGCGCGGAGCGCGCCCAAGGCGAATTTTTTGGCCTGATTGCTGCAGGCTTGGCAGACGATCGCCGTCTTGAAAGGGGGGCTCCGTACCGCTTCTGTAAGCCCTTTGCGCATGCTCCATAGCAGCTGGGTAGCTGGTACAATGCCGTCCTTCCATTGGGGGACTCAAGGGCACAATCGCGCCCTTTCATCAAATCTGACAAGTGATTCTTCCCCTGGCTGCTTCGAAGTGGTCTTGCTGTCAGCGTTTTTTGCCCGCGTCAATCTCAAGTTGCTCGCTGATAGGTACTCTGGGGCAGGTACGGAGTACTTCGCAGAATGCTGCGTCTGTGGCCCGTAGTAGGTACTGTTCTGGGCGCCAGGCTGTGGCTCAAGGCCTGTACTCTGGCCTGTAGCCTGTAGGTACCGTAGCCGCCCAGCCCCTCCCCCCCAGTCCGAGGCAACGCCCCCATAATCCCATTCCAGCGAGTCTCCATCCCTCAGGTCCCGTCTCTGTCCACCCACAGAGCAGCACCCGCCCACCTGCAATCCGCCCCAGGCGAGCCTGTCCGCGCCCAACTTCTCTTTTCCGCCGCCTTTTCCCAATCCTCCCTCCTATTACCCTACCGGCCTGCCTGCTTTCCCTCTCCCACAACATCATCACCACCACCACCGTCTCCGACAACTGCAATTGTCGCTCCTCCGCGAGAGGCGTGGTCCCCAACAGCACGCCGCCACGCCCTCTTCTTCACTTCTCAGACTCGTCTCTTCTCCTTTCTGCTTGGTGGGCTGTCTTCTCGCCAACCTACGCCACGCACAGTCAAGTCCCGTCACTCACTTACTCCGTTGCTTGGTAAGATAACCTCCCCTCCCGGTCGGCCCTCTGCACATTCCAGTCCGTGACAAGCCATCATACCTGCACACTTCGTTGCCCATCCACCTGCTACCTACCTGTCGCCTACCTACCTACTACCTTGCCTGTCGGAGCAACAATTTTCTACCTCCAGCTCCTTCCCTCTCTCGCCCCCTCTCTCCACTTGGCGGTGACCGGACCTTTCTTTCGCCTTGTCAGCCCCATATTATCTGTATTGGATTTCGTGTAAGGCTGTTGTCACCAATCGTCAACCACCTCTTCCGAATCACTTGGAATAAGGATTACCCCCGCCGTCCTCTTCTGCTGGCCCTTTTTCTCCTTGCATGCCCGCTGCTTCGGATATCCCACCTACTTGTCTTTCTATCCATCTCCTGCCTCGCAGCTAACCGCCCACCTTGCCAGATCACTGCCGGGCACTCTACGATATACGCCGACTCTCAACTTCACACCGAGAAAACAGGGCAGCTAATCAGCCCTACCAACCGACATCATGACCACAATGGTATGTCTTCACAGCTTCTCCACAATATTCCTTGAGGCCGATATGGCCGTTTACGGTACCATTACCGCGCGGTCAGATGTCAGATTTGGCGATGAGTTTGTGGAAATATCTATGTGCATAGTTTCTTGTCGAACGTTGTGTCCACGGACGCTTCCGCTCTGCCGACCGCAAAGCAGCTTGGGCTCTGTCGGCCTCGCACACCTTGATATCGACCATCTGTACTAATGTTTCTTGTAGGATCTTCGCGTCGGTAACAAGTACCGCATCGGTCGCAAGATCGGCTCCGGCTCCTTCGGTGACATCTACCTCGGAACCAATATTATCTCCGGCGAGGAGATTGCCATCAAGCTTGAGTCGGTCAAGGCCAAGCACCCTCAGCTGGAGTATGAGGCTCGTGTCTACAAGTCACTCGCCGGAGGTGTCGGTATTCCTTTCGTCCGCTGGTTTGGCACCGAGTGCGATTACAATGCCATGGTTCTAGACCTGCTGGGCCCCAGTCTGGAAGACCTCTTCAACTTCTGCAACCGAAAGTTTTCTCTGAAGACGGTACTCCTCTTGGCCGACCAGCTCATCTCTCGCATCGAGTACATACACGCCAAGTCCTTCATCCACCGTGATATCAAGCCCGACAACTTCCTCATGGGTATTGGCAAGCGTGGCAACCAGGTCAATGTTATTGACTTCGGTCTGGCCAAGAAGTACCGTGACCCCAAAACTCACTTCCACATTCCCTACCGTGAGAACAAGAACTTGACCGGCACTGCCCGCTATGCTTCCATCAACACCCATCTGGGAGTCGGTAAGTTGCCAGTCTGGCCGCGCTACAGACTCCAGTCCCCTGGCTAACGAGACACAGAGCAATCTCGCCGTGATGACATGGAGTCCCTCGGTTACGTCATGCTCTACTTCTGCCGTGGATCTCTCCCTTGGCAGGGCCTGAAGGCTGCCACTAAGAAGCAGAAATACGACCGCATCATGGAGAAGAAGATGACCACCCCAACTGAGATCCTTTGCCGCGGCTTCCCCAACGAGTTTGCCATCTACCTCAACTACACGCGCTCACTCCGCTTCGATGACAAGCCGGACTACAGCTACCTCCGAAAGATCTTCCGTGATCTCTTTGTCCGTGAGGGCTTCCAGTACGACTACGTCTTCGACTGGACCGTCTACAAGTACCAGAAGAACGCACAGGCTATCGCCCAGGCTGCTGGACAGGGTGCCGACGACGAGGATAAGGCCCGTGCTGGTCGAGCTGCGGCCGCCCCGGCTGGCCAGACGCCCCAGGCCATGAAGCCCAACGCGATCCCGAGTGGGCGCCGCAAGGCGCTGGAGCGTGTCACCCCCTCCGGTGTCGACACTCCCGACACCAACCGTGCCGTTGGGGGAAGCGACAGAATGTGAGTGTCTCGCCAGCCTACCTAGTCCAGTCCGTCCGAGCATTCCTAGTAAGGAATCATATTTCCTTCGAGTTTAGTGTGATTCATAACGCTGGCCGGAGGAACTGCTGACATGATTGCTGACACTTCAGTCTGCGGTAATAGGCTGCGATCAGCTTCCAAGGGTCAAGGCAATGGCTCCGGAATTGCCACCTACCGCCCGAAATGATCTCGGCACCGTTGAGTTGGCACCGCCTGTCACGTTGCCGTGGCAGTAACGATGCACAAATGACCACCAACGGGAACCAACTCCTCTCCGTGGCACCTCTTGTCGTCCCCCGAGCCTGCTGCCTGACATGCTCGGTTCACCAGGTCTCGGCCGAATATGACAAGAGGGCCACCGATCATCGACTTTCATATCATATGGATTGCTATTGTTTCCGTTCTTCGACGATTCTCGGCTTGCGACTCAAGTACCTGGCTCGGACAAGGCAGAGGCTCTAGAAGGCGTGGATTTGTTGTCGGTCTGCCGGCACACCCTACGTCCTTGCTGAGCACATACTCTGCCTTGTCTGAACGGCATGTCCGGCACTCTACTGCGACTGGAGTGTCGGACACCCCGGTATAAGTCTATCCTAGCATTGTCGACCTCGGATCTGCAACCGAACTGGTGGCTTAGCGACGCCTTCTGGAGATCGGACCCACCAAGCCAAGCTGCCAACTACCTTCAGGCTTGATGGGCTCTTCGATGCGATACATGCGGCCCTTTGATATGACCAGTCGAGGTTTTCATCACATTTGACGTTTCTTTCTTTTCCTACAACGGTTTCACGTTGAGATCTCGCGTCGGGCTTCGCTCCTTTGGAGATGGTAATGCATGGGAAACAGGGCTCACGGCCGTCCAGGACGTGTGGAATCGGCCATGGGAGTGTTTGTGGTGGACCAGCCCCGCCTCGGACACTCCAAGTGACGGATACACGGCCACGGGACAGCTTGATCCGATGGGGGACGATGGCCATATCCAGGCCCCACATTCATTTTCAACCGCAACGAATTATGGACAAGGGCATAGGCATAGGCAGGTACTTTACACCGTGGGTGGTGAGATCAAGCCCAAAGCTCTCGCACCTCGACCGAAAACTAGCTTAGGCCACCGGGTCTGACCTGATGTCGCCAACCGAGGCACTATTCCTGGTGGAGGGCGTCGACGGATGACCTACCGCCCCCCAGGCCCATGGCTGCCCGTTAGCTCTCGCGAATTGCAGTACGATGGAAGGGCAAAAGCCAGATGAAGCCAGCCAGAGCACCAGGCCACTGCGTCAGCAATGTGGTAGCTGAGGAGAAGAAGCAGCCACGACTCGGCTTCTCGGTGGCTTGCTGCCCTTCCATAACCCCGTCAGTCAATATATGCTAGGTAGTTGCTAAGACGGTGTTTTCTATTATACATGAATTCCTGCCTAAGATAGTGAATGCATGAGCCAATGTGACGATGCCAGCAAGCCATGCGGGCTTGTACAAGTTATTACCTACTGTTCTGTCGTGGCACATGACCAGCTTACATAGTGGACGTACGGTGTGGTAAGATGAAGCTACCTATGCGAGCCAGGTGTCAGAGTCAGCTATGAAGGTCACACGCCCACGGACATCAACTGATACAGAAGCGAAGAGGCGTCAGGAAGGCCCTTGATTACAGGAGCTACTTGATAGTGATGATCATGAAGTACCAATATCCATTTTCGAGTAGAGGTTCTGCCGTTGGCGGGATATTGGTTACCAGCTTCGGTACCTGCTTCCTGACCGATGTAGGTATTTGCTTTAAGTGGCAAAGGGGAGACCAAGCCACGCCAGGCCAGGCCAAGCCACCCCCGCCAGAAGCAGGGGGTCCCAACTTCAGAATCCCTGGCTACCAGCGAGCCAGCCAGCTCCAGAGTCCAGGGAAGCTAGGGCGACCTGAGGTCGTCTCCTCGACCGACAACGCGTCGAAGCCTCTGTCGCGGGACAGAACTACCAGTTCCAACTACCTAACCTTAGGTACACCGACTGCCTGGTTGATCGCACGCATAGCTAGCCGTTGACAACACCCGACCGCCGCCGCAGATACTACATGAAGATATTTCGTACTGCCTGTTTCCTACCGAGCCGCAAACATGGCACCCCGGGCACCGACCTTGGATCTCTTCATCCTGACATTCAACGCGGCGAAACAGCAGATCAACATGCCCGTCTTCGGCAACCACCTACATGATGCGTTCGGCAAGAATGCCACCACGCTGCCCGAGCTGGTTGTCGTGTGAGTCTGTGCCGTGCGAGTCCGCCTGTGGTTGGAGGTCCAGCGCTGAGACTGGGTCGGGTGGCAGCTGTCTCCAGGAGGTCGCTCCTCTTGCCGAAGCTTTCGTCGGGTCTTATATGCTCAGTCCATACCTCCAGCACTTCGAGACGGCCGTCAACCTTGCCGCTGCCAAGTTCGATGTCGAGGACGGGCCACGAAGCTCGCCTCGAGACCCGCCGTACACTCTCGTGAAAGCGTCCAACGTCGCTATGACCGCCATCATGCTCTTCGCCCGCCAACCCGCCGCCATACATAACGTCCAGGTCGCCGAGGTAGGCTTCGGAGCCGGCGATATGGCCAATAAGGGCGCGGTTGGTCTCCGGCTGCTTTACGAGAAGGCGAATGATCAGGGCGACATGAAGGAGACCGAGCTAACCTTTGTCGGCACACACCTGGCTGCCTTTGAATGGAACCTCGAGAGACGGAACAAGAACTGGGAGAACATAGTCTCTGATCTACTCTTCGAGGACCCCATGAAGCTCAGCGGGCACTCATCCCAGTCCCAGCCGCCCACTCCCCAGGAAGCAGGTCAAGGCGGCGAAGGCCAAGCTCTCCTAGCTCCTGCTTCGAAGCAACATGCCATGCAGGATATCTCGATATACAAGCGCGGCACTCAGCTGTTCGTGGCTGGCGATTTGAACTATCGGATATCGGAGGCGTCGCCCGCCGCCGACTCTGTCTTTCCCGACTTGGACCCCGAGAGCAGCCGATACTTTGCCAATTTCCGGGGCCGTGACCAGCTCTCCGTCGAGCAAGAGGCCGGTCGAACATTACATGGACTGAGCGAGGCCCAAATCGACTTCCCGCCCACCTACAAACTCAAGGTGCAGCCCAAGAGCCCTTCGGACGCCGAGTTGGACCGCATGGCTGTGGACGAACCCGAGGTCGACGTCGTATCGTGGAAGTGGGCAACCCATCGATGGCCCAGCTGGTGCGACCGAGTCCTGTTCCTGAATATTCCATGGTGGGCTCAGGCTCTGCCGGAGGAGAATAAGGAGATAAAGGTCATGGCATATGATGCGCTACCGGCTGTCCGGACGAGCGATCATAGGCCTGTTTTCCTGCGGCTCAACGTTCCCGTCCTTGACCCCTACAAGCTGGCGCCGGGTGACGAAGCTTGTGAGACGGAGCTGGCGCCAGGACGGCACACGCCCGCTAATCCGATGGTCAAGCTTCCAGTCTCCATCAACGTCCATGCTTGGGAGCATCGGGCCTCGGTCAGGAAGTGGGAGTCTCTCGCCGGCTGGTCAATGGTGGTGGCACGATCGAAACAGACCATCGCATTGGCCGCGACCGTGTTCATTATAGCTGTCGGCACGTGGTGGATGACTTCGAGCACTGCCTCGCCGACCTGACATCCAGCACCATTCCCAGCAGCCCCGTCAATAAATGCGACGGTAATGGAAACAAAGGCGGTAACAGTCACAGAAACATAACAGTGATATAATAACAACGGCAACTGCGTGACGGACACAGGGACTTGGAACAGTGACAGAAATGGGAAGCAGGGCTAGCAACGGTGAAGGCACGCACTTGGGTATACCCTTATTAGAAATGGTCAGAGGCGTTTCCATGTCCGGATTTCTGTCACCGCAGCAGCAAAAGGGACCTTTTGCTGTCGGGATGCTATAGATGTGTGTCACTCGTGGCTCTGTCGCAAGGTCCTTTGTGAGCTTGAAGTACTTTATGGCAATACTCATCTATTGCCGTATCCGGACTCGACATCAGACAATGGCGCTCTGCGGGACCACCGATATTGAGGTTCCTTACCTCGATCACTCCCGCCAACAACTTAGCTTCTCAGAGAAGAGCTGTCCGGCTACATACCGAAGTTCCTAGACAGTTACGATCCTTCCACCCTGGCGGTAACCGCAGTGACTTCTTGTGCTCATCGACTCCTCCTCCTCTCACGTGCGCAGCCCGACCCTCACCTCACAGCCCACGATGGAGCAGCAGGTCCATCTCCAGCAGCAGCGGGAACGGCCGTTCGTCGAGCAGTCGCGCGACGACCGGCGGCGCGAGCTGGCGCGCGTGACGCGCGACCGCAATGCTGACCTTTCCGTCATCCTCAACCTGTCGTTCAGCGCCTTCGGCGGCGGCGTCCGCCACCTCGACTACGTCGGTGGCCTGGACCTGGCGCGCATCCGGCGCGACACCGCGGCGCTCGCGCGAAAGGGTCTCGAGTGGGCGCTGGCGGCGGCGCCGCCGCCGCAGCAACAGCAACAGCAGAAGCAGAAGCAGAAGCAGAAGCAGAAGCCTGGGGCGACATACGGAAGCGATGACGACGCCGACGCCGTCGATGATGATGACGATGCCGGTGACGGCTGGGGTAATGTAGAGGCGCGCATGAAGAAGAAGCTGTTCGAGCACATTTGGGACGTCGGCGGCGAGAAAGACGAGGAGGACGAGGAGGCCCGGCTGAGGCGGGCGCGGCCGAGTCGTGAGTACCCAGAAGCATATGGAAACCCATTCTCCTTATTTGTCTTCTTCTTCTCCCCTCTTCTGGGCCGTGGAATTCGCGAGCTATCTCGCTATTACCGGGCGGTATCCCGATCTCTACCTCTACTTCCTCCCCGAGACACGATGCTTCAGAGCTCTCTCTCTTTCTTCCTATTTCGTGTCATTGAGTTATACAACTCAAACAGAACCTCCCCCTGAAGGGTTGCCGCAGTCGGTCGCCCAGTGGCTGACTTCCAGGTGTCCAAAAGTGCAGGAGGCGCTCGCGTCGGCGCCGCCCGCCCTTGATCCCCAGTGCCGGTTAGAGGGAGCCGCGGCTCGGCGCCACGATGGCGAGACAGCACAACGCCACGCCGCCCGCATGCGCCGTGAGGACGTGGCGCGCCGAGAAGCCGGCGCCAGAGTGACGGCCCTCGTGGACACCAAGGGGCTCGCGAGGATCGCGGCCGAGGTTCGCGCCCGGGAGCTCGGGTTGGTTAAGGAGAAGAGGGACGACGGCCGTGTAAAGTTCAAGAGAGATTTTGGGGCCGAGGCCATGCAGACGGACGACGAGGAGGGGGGGGAGGAGAAGAAGAAGCAAGAGGAGAAGAAGGAGGAGGAGAAGAAGGAGGAGGAGAAGAAGGAGGAGGAGGAGGAGGAGGAGGAGGAGGAGGAGGAGGAGGAGGTGTCGCTGCCGACGATCAGCCCGCCGTTCTTCGGGTCTGCACAGTTAGTACTTGCCTACACACCTACCTATCCCGAACTCCTTCTCCGTTCTTCACCCCTCATCTCGGAACGGGCTCGATCTTCTGCTCCCCCCCGCTCTCCTCCCCTACGCCCCAAGCATACGCCCTCCGCACTTTTCGACGGAGCTTAGGAAGGCCATAAATGCATGTACAAGTATATGTATGTCTATGAATGCTGACACTTGCGGCCCGGGCCAAAAACATCGCAGCGCCTTCTACGTGATTTCCTTCGACGACAGGAGCCCGTCGCGGCCGCGCAACACCCGCTGGGTGGCCAAGGTGCCGTTCCTGGGCTTTGAGGAGGCGTGGGACGAGGCGGCCCGGGACGCGCTCCACGGCGAGGTCGAGGTGTTGAACCAGCTGATGGTCAACCGTGTGCCCGCGCCCAAAGTCGTCGACTTCCACCCCACTCCGGCGAACTCGGCCGGCGTGCCGTACCTGATCACGGAGTGGGTGAGTCTCCCTCCTCCTTCTCTTCCTACTCCTCCCTCTCCCTCTCATACCTACCTCCCTATCGAACGTTTCTTGGAACATGCGGCTTGGAGTTATATGGCTGACTGGCTGCCGGGCGACGCGTAGATCAGCGGCATAAAGTGCGAGGACGCGTGGTTCGGCACCGACGAGAACCTGTCGGCAGCGGCACTTCGCGCGCGGCGCACCCGCATCCTCGAGAATGTTGCCCAAGCCATGCTGGCGTTGGAGCCGCACAGCTGGGACAAGGGCGGGCGGCCGCGCTTCGACCTCGAGAGGACGGAGAACTTATACGAGAACATGCCCCAGAAAGAGGGAGAGGATTATCATGGCCTCGACATTAGCCGGCTGCCGGCTGATGTCTGCTCTTCCGTTATAGACGAGATATTCCACGGGGTCGGAGATGGCCAGATTTTGACCGAAGAAGACGTCCACAAAAGATTCAACAAGACGGTCAAGAAGCTTTGGCGCAATCATTCGCCAATCCGCCAGTCCATCAACCTGGCCCAGAAGGAGGCAGGGCTCTCGCTCCCCCTCAAGCCCTCAAAACCCTCGTCTGCTCTGGATCTTGACAGACCCTTGTTCCGTTGTCAGGAGAAGACCTGGGTCAAGTTGAGCCGGCAGATCGTCAAGGTTCAGAAGCTGCGCGAGCTCGACGTCCACGGGATGCTGGACCGCTGGTGGGCCTCCGCCGGCGACGGCGGCGTCGACACAGACACAGGGCTGGAGGCCCTGGCGGCCTCCACGCCCATGTACACCGTGGCCGGCCCGTGGGACGACCCGGCCGACATGCGGAAGCGCGTGCTGAGCGCGCACATGGCTGACGATGTGAGCGGTTACAATATCGGCGTGGACAGGCTGTTGTTGTATCTGCTCAACCTGGTACGTATCTGCTACATCATTCGGGGCGGGGCGACCCAGAGGGCGTCTACGATTCATTGCTGCCCTTCGCTGTCGTTCTTACACCTTCAAAATCCGTATTCCATGCTCGCGGTAGATCGTTGTGCCGACCACAATCTTCTTGTAGAGCGCCGACATGGCCACCGCCCCTTCCCGCCCGCCCCTGCCATGCTCACAGCCGCTGACAGACATGTATTCACAGGTGCGCGAGCCACGGAATCAATCGTCGCCCGGAAGTGGAAACGGCGACGATGGCGACGACAGTGAGAGAGTGAGGAGAGCGGGCGCGTTTGTGCTCGCCCACCCGGACCTGAGCCTCCGCAACATCGTGCTGGCCGAGGACGGCATGACGGTGCGTGGCATTCTCGGCTGGGATGGAGCCCACCTCGTGCCACGGTCGCTCGGCCCCGAGGCGCTGCCACGCTGGCTGGTCCGTGACTTCAACCCGCTGGCCTACCGTTGGTAAGGCTTCCTTCTGTTCAACTTCTGTTCTCCTTTTCACCCCTATGGCGATGCCGTCGGCTGGGGGAGGCGAGTGAGCCTTCTGGCTGCTCGAGAGACCCGAAGTCTCTGTATCCCACTATACACACACACACCCAAAGACAACTGTGGAATGGACACTACACCCTACACACATATGCTAAATAGCCCCTGAACAGGCGTCCGGACCCCGAAAGCTGGCGTCACAACCATAAGCCACGCCAGCGCAATCGTTTCGAGGACTCGCCCGGGGTGCTGCGTGAGCTACGTGGTGAGTACGCCCGGATTATGGCGAGGGAACGGAATCGTGGTAGACAAGGGAGACACGCCGAGCGTGACGTCGAGTACGTACCTATCTAATCTGCATTCCTTCCATCCATTCCACCTCCCATCCCACAGCGCCCCTAACACCCGCCCCCCCCCCCCCCCCCCCCCCCCCCCCCCCCCCCCCAAACAAATCCACCTCACCATCTGCTAACCCGCGGCACCACACCGCAATAGCGTCACGCACCAGAGCCTGCTGGCGCTGAGCCTCGACACGGCGGCGCGAGATCCGCGCTGCCGCGCCAGCGTGCTGCGACGCGTGCTGCGCAGCTGCTGCTGCGGCGGCGGCGGCGGCGGCGGCGTTGGGGCGGAGTTGGACATCCTGGACGACTTCGACGGCCTCGTCGCCGCGCTGGGCCGGCAGGGCCCGCTCCTCGAGCTGCGCGCCGACACGGACGAGACGTGCGCGGAGCTGGCGCTCATGGAGGGCCTGTCCCCCGCCGAGATCGACGACTATACCGGTAGCAACGATCATGGTATTCATGACAGTGAGGGTGAGGGCGGGAGCAGCGACAACAACAACAACAACAACAACAACAACAACAAGGGCGGCGGTGGGAGGGAGAAGATGCGGGCGGTGCGCGGGCGGCTCCGCGCGGACCTGCGCGCGCTCAACGCCCGGTACGTCCGGGACGCGCTGGGCGGGGCGGCGGCGCGCCGCATCGAGGACGGCGTGCGCGAGCTGGCGGCCAGGGGGTACGTGGCGGGGGCGCCGCTGTGGTGATGGGATCTGGGAGAGGGAAGAGGAAGAAGAAGAGAAGGAAGAAGAAGAAGAGGAAGAGGAAGAGGAAGAGGAAGAGGAAGAGGAAGAGGAAGAGAGAGGGGGGAAGGGGCGGTTGGTGGGGAGGCGGAGGGAATGTCTAGGAGTCAAGTGCCTGGCTGGCTGCTGCTGCGAAAGGGGTATACAAAGCTTTGTTCATAAGTCCTTTGCTACTTAGCTATTATGTGTTGCGAAGTATATGCTACGGCCACCTAACGGTATAGGCCTTTGTCTTACCTTTCGTTGTCCGACTCGCCTAGTAGCCGCCGTAGCCTGGAATGGAAACATGGCTCGAGTATATTCACGTTTCATTGCCTTGTCTTCGGATTAGTACTTTCAGCAGTCGACTTGGAAATCGGGAGGCTGATCTTGAGTGATATACCTAGTTTAGCCATTATGTCCTTTGCCTCCACCTTGCATGAGCTTGCAAGTGGTGTAGACGAAACGACGCCTCCTACACAGTCCATCTTCTCGGCCTTTCAGGGGACCATGACCCAACTCACTCGCTCGAACACTCAGATCTTGTATAAAGTACCGAAGAGAGCTCAGCGTCGGGTCAGCATGACTTCATCAGATTGACTTGGGGCACAGTGCGTTTGGGCTCTTGGTTATCGCTTTCAATCAAAATCTACTCATTATTAAATGGAAATATTCCATGACTTATTTTACTTGCCTAAGGATCGGTTTTTAAAATGACTTCTCTACGTACGTATTGGCTAGTCTGCCTGAGCAGCGCCATGTTTGTCTTATTTGGTCGTTTACTTTTTGAAAAGTTTATGTGCTATATACAGGTTGAGTGCCTTAGGAGAAACCGGTGGAAGATTTCTCAGAACACATTTTCTGTAAGTACTACTACTTACAACTTCGACTCTCTGCTGTGAACATGCAACATTGAATTGATGCTCTCACATGTGTCGATGTTTAACAGATTGATTATCAGCAATAATAGGTCTTCAAATGTGCTTTACTGGCGGTCACTTCATGGTTAGTACTCACTCCGTACCGTACTTCGGTATTCTACAACCGCGCCCTTCTCCCTCTACCCATATATCGTCAGCGATTCGTTGCTCGTAATTCCCGAGCAACCTGTCCTCACTTGGATATGGCCTCAGCTCCAAATCTCGTTAAGTTCTATAGATCAGCAGCCGTGGCTTCACGCTTGAGCGGCAGCCTAGCCGGCGGTGATCCAACTCATGTCCTACCTCTGACTGCCTTGCCCCTGTCTATAGTTCTTGCTGACCAGCTGTGCCCATGAGGACGACGTATGCCCTGGATATACATACCTGGCTCGCAGTACGAGAGACCAACCTGGGCGCCCCTTAGATGTACAAACGCAACTTCACCACTGCCCACTTCCCGATGATGGCTTGGGCTCTTCGGGTGCTTGTTGCCATGTGGACCATTTCCTTGCATGCAAATTACCATGTTGACCGCAAGAAAGTGTTGACCATAGTCCTGGCAAGGGATGTTGCTATAGACCGTGTATACTGCCGTGTAGCTCTACGCGCCCTTTCTCGTCGAGATTGATGCTGACGTGCGGGCTGATGTTGGTCCTCTGGCTCCCAGTCCACAAAGCCTAGCATCTACAGATGCTCGCTTCCCGAGAGCTGTTCATAGCTTAGTGGGAATCTGTTTCCTCGCGGGACTGGCCAGCATTTTGTACCTTTGGCTCAAATAGCGCCGGACAGACAGTTCCTGCCAGCACACCACAGGCAAAAGGGCGGGCCAGAGACAACCGAGTGTTGAAACCTGATAGGAGGTGGCTAGGTAGACGACCGCTAGAGGCGGTTGTGGCGAAGCATGGAGGACGTTGCATGCACGGCGGATGAGTTGCTGGCCAGGATTGGCCCGCGGGTAATAGTCCATTCGGCCTAGACCGACAGAAGGGCGGGGGCTCAGATCTAGTACTTAGTAGACAGCTGGAGGCAAGCGTTGGTGAGCTGCATGGTGACATATGCGAAATGGCAGGCGCGTACCGTCAGATAGTAGACCAAGTAGTAGTACCGGTAGTTTGTTGCTTTTCGGGGTGGCTTTCTCAACATGGAACGCCTTATGTCCTCGCGATCATCGTCTCCCTCAGATAGATCAGACTAGCCTCTAAGTATGATCGATTACTTTTACACCCACAGCAGCTGCAGTGAAGATATATCGCGTGCCGATGCTCCAGATCTAGGGGCCGGGCAAAGTCTCAAGAAAGTAGCGTCTACTATAGATACTAGGTACACAGTACCTACTGCTGTAGGCGCTTGAGATGACAGGTGCCGAGGCGGGCGCTTGGGAAGCGTAGTACTTCTGTTGATAGGACCTGAGGACCTGGAGGTTTTGGGACGGCAACCTCTTTACTGGGGGCATGACGCACATGGGGAAGCATTGGGATCAATGGGGAAGCTGGAGTGTACTGGTACATAACTTACAGGTCAGACTGGTACATCTACGCAGTCTTGCAGTACAGTGCCCTCAGATCAAATTGGGCGGCAAATACGGAGAAGGACACTCGTGAGTCAGACCGCGGGTTGCCGCGGTGAGGAATCCTCGCCGGGCAATAGAATTCGTAGAGCTGAAAAGGATACCTGCCATGTGGCATGGACGGATTTGCGAGACGAACGGTTATCATCAGAGGTGGTTTAGGTAACTTGCAGCGCTGGCCACGGGCAATCTTCAAGGGAGCAGGAGTTCGAGATAGGTAGGTATAGAAACTACTACGGATAGAGAGGTAAGCAGTGCAGGGCAACTGCAATGCAGGTCGGCCAGGCGAGGCAGAATGCCGGAACGGGTAGGCGGTCGAGGTGGCGGCACAAAATTTTCGATTTCGAAAATTTTTGGGTTGTGGAAGGAGTGCAGGAGGGGCAAGGCCCCGCACCCGTCGCCCAGTGCTAGTCCCCACTGTCCGCCCAACTTGGCCCAAGGCAAAATAAAAACCACCACACCCGTCCTGCACACCCCTCCTCTTGATTTCCCTTTGATTCTTCGTCAACCATACCGTTAATCATTTGGCATTAACATCTGGCAAACGTGAGTCCCATCACACCCAGCCCTCTTCCTGATCATCGCATCTATCTCTTCGAGAGCCTCTTCCCTATTCGACCCGTCAAGCTGACCTCGCTGTCTCGGCGCCTGCAGTTTCACTTCGTCACCCTCTACTACTACAACCACCACCCGTCAAACGTCTTTTCAAGTCGCCAAAATGGGGTACGTATGAGCATCTCTCTATATCCCATTACCGCCGCCGCTGCTGACCACCCGACCAACAGTAAGGAGGACAAGACTCACATCAACATCGTCGTCATCGGCCGTAAGTCCTTCCCGGGTCAACTGCAACCCCGCCCATACATGCTAACCTCCCACTGCAGACGTCGACAGTGGCAAGTCGACCACCACCGGCCATCTGATCTACCAGTGCGGTGGCATTGACAAGCGAACCATCGAGAAGTTCGAGAAGGTCAGTGAATGCCCATCTCTCCCTGCATTTGCCCATATCGTGTACCTTGGCTTTCCTGCTTCACATGCCCAAGTCCAGCCCGCCGCTCCTGCTATCTCACCCACCCCCACCGAGGGGCACAAATTTTCGTTACCCCGCCCTGACGTGGTGCATCCTTTGACCCACTCAACACGATCCGCACTGGTCAACCGAGCAACCAGTGTCAACATCCTGGGCTATCTAATCGCACCTTGAAATTCACTACACATTGGCCACCTTCGACCTGATGAGATTTGAGCTGACAGTCGATATAGGAAGCCGCTGAGCTCGGCAAGGGTTCCTTCAAGTATGCCTGGGTTCTGGACAAGCTCAAGGCCGAGCGTGAGCGTGGTATCACCATCGACATTGCCCTCTGGAAGTTCGAGACTCCCAAGTACTATGTCACCGTCATTGGTATGTCTCATTTGCAGCCTTCGCATGGTCTTCGCACTGTTGATACTAACAACTCATTGCAGACGCTCCCGGCCACCGTGACTTCATCAAGAACATGATTACTGGTACCTCGCAGGCCGACTGCGCCGTTCTCATCATTGCTGCTGGTACTGGTGAGTTCGAGGCTGGTATCTCCAAGGATGGCCAGACTCGTGAGCACGCTCTGCTCGCCTACACCCTGGGTGTCAAGCAGCTCATTGTCGCCATCAACAAGATGGACACCACCAAGTGGTCTGAGGAGCGTTTCAACGAAATCATCAAGGAGACCTCCAACTTCATCAAGAAGGTCGGCTACAACCCCAAGACCGTTCCCTTCGTCCCCATCTCCGGTTTCCACGGTGACAACATGCTGGAAGCCTCCAAGAACGCCCCCTGGTACAAGGGTTGGGAGAAGGAGAACAAGGGCGGCAAGTCCACTGGCAAGACCCTTCTTGAGGCCATTGACGCCATTGAGACCCCCAAGCGTCCCACCGACAAGCCCCTGCGTCTGCCCCTCCAGGATGTCTACAAGATCGGTGGTATTGGAACGGTTCCCGTCGGCCGTATCGAGACTGGTGTCCTCAAGCCCGGTATGGTCGTCACCTTTGCTCCCGCCATGGTCACCACCGAAGTCAAGTCGGTCGAGATGCACCACGAGCAGCTTCAGGAGGGTCTCCCCGGTGACAACGTTGGTTTCAACGTCAAGAACGTCTCCGTCAAGGATATCCGCCGTGGCAACGTTGCCGGCGACAACAAGAACGACCCCCCCAAGGGTTGCCAGTCTTTCAACGCCCAGGTCATTGTCCTGAACCACCCTGGCCAGGTTGGTGCTGGATACGCCCCGGTTCTGGACTGCCACACTGCCCACATCGCCTGCAAGTTCTCTGAGCTGCTCGAGAAGATCGACCGCCGTACCGGCAAGTCTGTCGAGAACGCCCCCAAGTTCATCAAGTCGGGTGACGCCGCCATCGTCAAGATGGTTCCGTCCAAGCCCATGTGTGTTGAGGCTTTCACCGACTACCCGCCTCTGGGACGTTTCGCCGTCCGTGACATGCGTCAGACCGTCGCTGTCGGTGTCATCAAGTCGGTTGAGAAGGCTGACAAGAAGGAGGTTGTCTCCAAGTCCGCTGCCAAGAAGAAATAAGCTATTCAACCCTGAACAAGCTGTTTCGACCCTGACCATCGGATAATGAGATACCTGTCTTTCGCCACAATCTGGTCCCAGGTTGCGATGACGCCTTCACGAATCTTCTTTGCCCTGCACGACTTTTTCCATCGGGACATCTGACTTCGGAGCGCAATGAGAGGAGGGGTTATGGGCATTTCGCGACAAAACTTTCTCATCCTATGTGCTTGTAGTAAATAGAGTCTTAGACTGTGCCTGCTTCTTCTCCCCGTGACTGTCCTTGATTGAATGAAGCGTAATGCTGCTGCTGCTTTCCACGTTGCCCTTATCAACATCACTGGTCCTACCACTACTTTCGCCTCTACTACGGTCGAGTTCGTAACATATGAAGCCCGATACCTTAACTGTTCTATAACAAGTGTAGTGTTCGGAAAATTCTCGAACTTTGCGCACCGATGTGTAATATTCAAGGGCAGTAGAGACTGAAGGTCCAGCTCATATTTTGAACGTTTCCCCTGTACCTACCCTACTTGGTAACTGCTGCATGCGTTTCTGGAAGGATTGCTCTGGGTGCGCATCGACAACCCTTATGATAATACGAGATAGTCTGCCTTTTGTTTTATTGAACTGCAGGAGCGGCGTCCTAAGGTGAGTAGGACAATGGTGATGGGAAAGACAGACATCTAAAAGAAAGAAAAAAAAAACCAGTGAGCCCGGCCGTAGGTAATTCTACCAGCCTGCAGTACCGGCCTCACTTGTACTGAGGTCTGTCTACTTAGGTGCGTGCGTGTATGGGTGTGTACGTGCCCATCCAACAGAACACAGCCAGTCTGATGGTACATTGCAGCTAGTAGTAGATGCTTCCCATCTATTATGGTGTTTGTATGTAGGTATATACAATATATGTACATGAGATTGATTTGATCTAAGATGATTGATTGATACACGGCCGGCTGGTAGGCACGGCTTTGCTGTCCGCAACGATAGCAGCAGCAGCAGCAGCAGCAGAAGCAACAGCCACTGGGCGCCAGCCCCGACGAGCGAAAGGGGCCTTGAGGGGCGTGCGGCTTCACTCCAGCCAAGCCACTCCTACTACTATTTACCAACTAGTAAGTTGACTAAGCCCACGGCTCGTCGTGGCCGCTGCGCCTCATGGACGGGATGCCGGACCACAGGGCGTCGTCCGTGGCGAAGCGGCGCACGCAGTCGAGGAAGGCTCTGGCCTCTTCACTGTCGGCGGCGGCGGTGGCGTCTGGCGACGAGGCCACGCCGCCGCCAGAGATGGAGGAGGAGGAGTACGAGGGAGAGGGGGAGGGAGAGGGAGAAGGGGAGGGAGAGGGGGAGGACGGGGAGGCCAGCGGCTCGAGGGTGACCTCGGCGCGGCGGCCCCCGCCGTGCCCGGCCTCGACCGAGGTGTAGGTCAGCAGGTGGCCGTCGTGGGGGACGGCGACGGCGCGGTGCAGCTCGAGGCCGACGAAGCGGTAGGGGACGCGCAGGAGGGGTGA
This sequence comes from Xylariaceae sp. FL0804, assembly GCA_022539325.1. Lineage (NCBI taxonomy): Eukaryota > Fungi > Ascomycota > Sordariomycetes > Xylariales > Xylariaceae > Xylariaceae sp. FL0804. Next base: position 1,423,260 of record JAJKLG010000006.1, on the reverse strand, counting down.
AAGGGTATGTTTTCCCGCGCCATGTTGGTGGTGATGGTGGTGGTGAGGGGCGGCGTCAGCTCCAGCTCCGGAGTCGGCAAACAAGTGGCGCGGCACGGGAAAGGCGGCGCGCGCGGGGCACTCGAGGCGGCCGCGCGCGAGGTCGAGGTGCGCGGCCGCCAGGAAGGCGGCCACGGGGGGCCAGCGCGCGAGCTGCTCGCTGGCGCCCGCGCCCGTGAGGTCGACGTACTGCGACTGCGCGAGGCGCACGTCGACGGGGGCGCCGGGGAGCATCACGTCGTTGTCGTGGGCGCGGCGGACGGCGCGCAGCGACTCGACGCCGGACACGCCGTAGCTCAGGTCGGAGCAGGCGAGCCGCAGCTCCAGCACGGGCGCGTACGGGCGCAGCTCCGGGGGCGCGGTCCTCGTTGCTTCTGCTTCTCCTACTTCTTCTTCTTCTCCTTTTCCTTTCGCCTCTTTTGTCTCGTTGTCAAAGGCCTCTGCCTCCTCGTCGACCTCCACGCCCATGATCTGGTGTTTGCCTTTCTGCTGTCTCCTCCTCCTCTTTTTCGACGACCCCCCGGGCGCTTGGTAGGACGGGGCGGGCCAGAAGCGGATGAGAATGGTCGACTTGGATTCCATCCGAGTCGAGATGGAGGACACGGGTTGCAGGCCCGAGAGGTGCAGAGGGTGCGGCGTCAGGGGGGCGAAGACACGCCGACGGAGTGAGAGGGATCGCTGACTGTCGGAGATGGGCACGCTGGGGAAAGACCAGGGCGAGGAGTCGTTATTTTCGTACAACAAGTGGCCAAACCGTGCTACAGTAGAAGTTTGGAGGACGTTGGACCAGCCGGCCGGGTGATCAGGGGAATTTTCTTCGCGATCTGGATTGGGGGGTTCTTGGGTCTGCAGCGACCAAGAGCGAAGATCTTCGGTGGCCTCGTCGGCTTCGGTGGCCTCGACGGCTTTGGTGGCCTCGTCGGCATTAATGAGCATAGGGTTTTGCGGATATCGAGGTTCAAAAGGTAGCTCGAGCTGCATGGTGGGTGATATATTGTGGTCGGTTTCAACGGTTGAAGAGGTCTGTTGCGTCGCTGGGGTCACATAGCGAGCCCATCTACTCATCCTGTCCCTCCAAGCCAACTTCCCATTGCTTGTCGAGTCGGGCAGGAGCCGGCCTGAAACCGCATCTCTAGGAGGGTGTACATCAAGCGTAGAGGTGGCACGGGGACTTGAAAAGGCAGTCAGAAGGAAACGAAAGACGACGTCTCGCAGGTTTTCCACGGACGACAGTTTCTCCAGTTTCTCGACGGCGCGTGACCTAGGGTCAATCCAAGTTACATGGACCTAGGATAAAGGGTTAGCACAATCTTCGGAAGGAAGATGAACAGAGGCTTTGAGACCGACCTTACGCCCAGAAGGGCCCATCGCGATGTGGGTATTGGTGAGACGCCCGACCTCCTCCAGTTGTTCGTCTTGAATTTCGGGGTTTTCGATCAGGTTCAGTGGGAAGGTCAATGTCATGACACGATCGAGAGTTTTGTCGAGATCGTCAAGCAGCACCGGAACCCTGGCTGAAGCGGTGGTGAGACGGAGTTGCCTTGAGTACGGGAAGGCTTCGATGCTCTCGCCAGAGTCCAGGGGTACATAGGAGGCGGTGCGCGTAAAGCCCTGGGTGCCGCCTAGATCCAAATTAGCCAGAAGACAGCAGGCAGGCAGCGCGTCAACAAGAGCACCTACGCATTAACAGATCAAAGTGCCGAGCCGCGAAGGTGAGCCAGGTTTTGCCCAGGCCAGCATCGACTTCGGAAACGGACAGGCCCCAGCACTCGCGCATGATGCGTTCGGCAAGCAGCGCTTTCGGGGCATCGTCGCCTTTCTGTTTCGTCTGCTTGCCGGGCGCCAAGGGGGTCCAGTCGCTTCGCTTCAGGAGCCATGGATACTGGCCTACGGCCGCGGTCCGTTGTAAGAGAGCCCAGTCGAGATAGTCCCTCAGTTGCGAATTGAGAAAGCTGTTCGACAGCTTTGCCTTCAGCTCGCGGAAGGCCTTCCTGCGAAGCTGACGCTCGTAGTCGGGCTTGAGACTGCTGATGGAGCTGCGGGTCTCGTCGGCGGTGAGAGGCGCGCCGGCCTTGTCAAGCACGGCTTGGACGTTGGCGGCTTCGAAGGCGGCCTGCACAGCTTCGCGGTTGATCTGGGCCTTCTTTGCCTTGTGGCGGACGCCGCGGTCTTTCATGACAATGACGTTGGCTGGACTTCCCAGACTCACCACGTCGGAGCCGAGGTTCTCGACGCCCTCCAGGAAGATTCTGTTGTTGGCTCTATGTTCGTTGCGTAGATCGAGCTTCTTCATGAAATGTTGTCTTTCGCGGCGCCTACTGTGAGGCTTACCGCGAAACCCGGTCTTCTGGCCATGCTCTTCTGCAGACTCCTCCAAGCGGCGAAAGCTGTGGTCGTGGCCGACGCCGGGGCCGGGGCCGGGATCGGGGTTCGGATCGGCATCGTGGTCGAGATTGGGGTTGGGGTTTGGCTTGGGGTCGGTGTCGGCGTCGGCATCGGCAGCAGTGGCAGTGGATTCGCTCGAATAGAGCCTTGCCGGCGGTAGTTGAACAAGAGCAAGCTTGGGCGGTTGGCGGACTCGCAAGGACTGTTGAAGGAGACGCAGGTGGCATCCAAGACAGACAGCGCCGCCTGATCGCCCAGTCGCGATCATGAGAACAGGCTGACCCTGCGGGCGCTTAACATATTATCCACAGGAGAGCTGTTGAGCGGTCGAAGTCGCACTGAGCTTCAAGATGCTCCCACGCTCTTTGTCTCTCTCTCTCTCTTCTGCCCGGTCCGAGGCTTCGTAGAGGGCACTTCTCTAAAATTTCTGCCGCCATGACTTTTTTGACCGATTGCCTAAATGGGCTTAACGGGTACTTCCGCCGGCCCGCCGTGTTCGACGCGACTCGCCTGCGTCGCCAGCGCGTCAAACGCTCCCGCGCCCCACCTACTTTCTTTACCTACCATTAGGTACGAACGACCATCTGGTATCAACGCCCCAAAGACTGCCGCACCGTCTGTTGTTGCCTGACGCTGCCTACTATGCCTCCTCAGAGACGCCGGAGAACGGCCAACCAGGTCCCGGACGACGAACCCCCCAGACGCCGCCAATCCCACCGTGCCTATAATTCCGACGATGGTTCCGCCGCCGAGGAGGAGGAGGAGGACCAGGACCAGGATGGCGATGTCCACATGGACAGCGTCGACCAGCTAGTCAGCAAGCTGGTCCGCTACGCGCTGGCCTGTGAATATGCCAGGATGCCTATCAAGAGAGACGGCATTCGGGATAAAGGTGGGCTGCCTCTCCCGCATCAGCAACCCCCCCTCGGCTGATCTTCCGTCCTGCCAGTTCTGGGGAGCAACGCGAGGTCGTTCAAGCGCGTGTTCGACGGCGCGCAGGTGCAGTTGCGGGAGGTCTTTGGCATCGAGATGTCTGAACTGCCCGTCCGAGAGAAGCGAACACTGAGGGACAAGCAGAGTAAGCCAAGCCCCAAGCCAAAACCGCCCTATCACCCCCCCTCCCTGTTCGTCTTTGTCGTTGTTTGTCGTGCTCTGGCCGGCCGCTGACGTGTGTGTAGAGGCCGCCGCTAGGAGGGCTGCATCGCAGGCCAGCGCTTCCTCCCGCCAGTACGTGCTGATCTCGACGCTGCCGCCCGCGTACAAGGCGCAGCCCATCGTCGGCCCCTCGCGCATACCGAGCCAGCCCGAGGAGGCCGCCTACGTCGGCTTCTACACCCTGCTCATCGCGCTCGTCGTGCTGTCGGGCGGCGAGCTGAGCGACACCAAGCTCCGGCGCTACCTGGACCGCCTGAACGCGGACCAGAACCTGCCCTCGGATAAGACCGAGAACGTGCTGGCCAAGCTCGTCCGCCAGGGCTACGTCGACAAGGTGGTCGAGAAGTCGGACGCGGGCGACGACGACACGGTGACGTGGTGCGTCGGCCCCCGCGGCCGGGTCGAGGTGCCGCCCGCCAGCATCAAGGCCGTCGTCACGCAGGTCTGGGGCGAGCCGGAGGACCAGGACGACTTCGACAAGAAGCTGAACAAGAGCCTGGGGCTCCAGAACGTGAACCAGCTCCAGGGCGAAGCGGAGTGATGCTGGAGAGCCCGCCTTGGCAGATGGGCCCTTAGACGCGGAGAGATAGATACCCGGAGGCAATCGAGATTCGGCGTTCACGGCTGCACCATCGGCAATGGGCGTTTAATGGAATTTATTGGTGGGCCACCGGCAAGGATCTGGCGTTGTATGAGGATATGGCCCCTGTCACTACCACCGCCATTCTCTTGCACATATCGCTTCAGTAGCCCGTTGCTCAAATACCATCCTTCTCCCTTGATGCATTGCATCGAACGCACCCAATAGGGTCTGGGTAGCAATCCTTGTATAAACCCCATGTCCCGTCTAGAGGACCAACATGTGAATCGTAGCCCTATGTCGTCCTCTATGCTCTTGAATCGGCCTGTGGCAGGTATGCCGGTATGCCTGCCCGTCTTGTCTCTTGCTGGATCTCGTCGCACGGGCGCGCATGAACGCTCCAGACATATTGCCGTAGGATGAAGTCGGAAGTGAAGGGACAATCGCCGCGGACTGCGCGCTGTCTATCCCGCCCCCAGCCTAGCATGGCCTAGCCCAATACCGGCCGGCCTGTCGTCTCGCTTGCCCGAGGCAACGCGTCTGGTTCCTCGCTCGCGGCGGTCGGCGCTCATGTCCCTTGTCCTCCAGGCTCTTTGTTCGTTGTCTTCTCCTCACCCTTTCTCGTTCTCCTTCTTTCCTTTCCCTCTCCCGTTATTTCCCCCCCCCCCCCGGCCCCCGCCCCCCGGCCCCTTGCCATCCATCTGCCCCTAGTGTATGTACGCACCCTCTTCTCTTCTCTTCTCTTCTATTCTCCTCAGCACCGGCTAAGCGCGCCTCGTGGCGCCCCCAGCCGCCGTTGGTGGCCCCATGAGGGCGGGCAGGTCGTCGCCCTCGCGCGGCGGCGGGGGCCCGCACGGCTGGGCCATGCGGCGCAGCAGCTGGGCGCGGTACTTGGCGGCCGGCTCGCCGAGGGCGAGGGCCTGGTAGGCGAGCATGGGCGGGTGGCCGACGATGCTGGCGTACGTGTCGCGCCGCACGTTGGTGCGCCACTCCCACGACGTCGTGTCCGGGTGGCCCGTGCCCACGTACTTGGCCTGCAGCCGCTCGAGCTCCTGCTGCGTGCGCAGCTTGTCGGCCTGTTGTTGTTGTCATTCGTTAGTGGTTCGTTGGTTCACACGTCAGAATAGGTACGGTGTCGCGTCAAAAGCGGGCGGTCGGTCGACTGGCTGGCGGATGGGCGGGTGGGCGAGCTGACTGAGGACGACGCGGCCTTCGCTGTCTTCTGGAAGGGGAGGGATGGGAAATGGAAATGGGGTTGGGGTCACGGCGACTCACCATTGTATGGTTCTGAAGCAGTTGTGCTTCAAGATTGCTCGCTTTTGGCCGTTGGTAAAACAGAAGAAGGCTGCGCGGGAGCGTGGAGATGTACTAAATTTGGCGTCGTCAAGACGGGAACGGGAGCTTGGACCCTTGCCCAGACTGGCCTCAGCGCGCTTAGAAAGCGGGGCCCTCCAGATTCGATACCTACAGTAGTGACCCCTGTAATTGGATGGCCCTCTAGCAGGATACAGTGGGCTAATAGGATAGGTTTCGCTTGCCTCATATAATTTTGGTGAGGGAATCACCACTAATCAACTAACTGCAAATTGGATTTGACCTCTTAGATTTATCCGGTTGCAGGGAGCAAACTTTGGTGGGCTGGGAAATTCTGGAAGGCTTTAATTGGCCGTAGCCCCACAGATTCGGCCGGTCGCACCCCCCCTCCCTAATGGCCGCAGCGCAAACTCCTAATGGCAATGGCCGCACACTCCTAATGGCAATGGCCGCGCACTCTTAATAGTAATGGCCGCACACTCCTAATAGCCGGTCCCAATGGCCGGTAGGTCCCCATAGCCGTAGGTTTAAAGTTCTTTATGTTATCACGAGAAAGGGTTAAGAATAGCTGAGTGACTTAATACTTGGTGGTGGGCGCAGTAAAATTAAAGTACAGGTGCTATGTGGGGTCAGCATTCTCTGAAGTCACGTGCAACCCTCTAGGAGAATAACACCCACTAGTTGGATATTAAAGGCCTGTCTACTATAGATCCAATTACAGGGGTCACTACTGTATTGTACCTGCATGGTGGCATGATGTATCTTCTACCGAGCATCGCGCGTTACCTACCATTGCACTGTGCTACACAATATATCGCCAATCTCCGAAGTTCATCATTGTCACTGTTTCGGTACCGTGACCGGAACATTTCTGTGCTTCATTATACTTCTCAACTATATGACGGCTTCAATATTACTCTTTCAGGGAGCGGCCGTTTGCACATTATTCTGCTGTTGAGGTTCGAACAACTACCTACCTCCAGCCCTCAACTTTGGCCTCCCTTGGGCGAACCAACTTAAGAGACATCGAAATTACGGTTTACTTCTACAAGGGACTGGGCTCTGGGTACGAAAACACCTGGATTTTGAGGGCTAGGGTATGATGCTGGAACCCTGGGATGAAGTCCTCACTCTCCAAAGAGAGCGCCAGCGCTGCGCTGAAGATGTCAAGACCATCAAGGCCTCCTGCGCGCGTGAGCACGGAAAGAAGCACGTGATGGAGTGCGCAGAATGCTGGGCCAGACTCATAAATCGGATGAGAGATCGGTATCTAAATTCGGCTTCCAAGGAATGGTTTTCGGGCCGGCGGGCTTTCCTCCAGGACTTGGATGTCATGTTCTCTCGCGCTCACCAGCGCGGCGTCACGTTCAAAGCCATTGAGCAGCGCATATTCGAGGAGAAGAAGGAGTGGTACCGTGACAGGATCCGGAATCTAGGGCTTCATTCGGCCGTCGGTTCGCCGGCTGAGGCTCGTGCTCTACAGCAGCGGTTGAATGATCGGAGCATCACGACGGATCAGCTTGCTTCGGAACTGAGGGATACCTTTAGCGACGGCGCCGTTCAGAACGAAGAAGCATTAAACGGTTTTGTAGAACGTCTGAAGTTGGCCAGGTCTCCCAAGGCACGAGCCGATGCATATATCGACATCTTTTTCCAACCCAACCACGACCCCGTCGGCGCCGCCAAGTGCCAGAAATATATCGACATGGTCGCCAATGGCATACCCATCGCAGATGCCCTCAACGCGATGCTTCGTGACCGCCAGACAGCGAAGGGTGACCACGAGCAGAGACAGAAACTGATCAATAAGCTCGAGGAGCTCAAGCGTGCTAAGGCCGCACATGAATTGGGCAGGGTCAAGAAAGACCAGCAGCGTGAGGAACGCGCGAGGGCAGCTGCTTTATCTGATGACGCTCCCGAGATGCCACTGTGTTCCGTCTGCTCCAGGGAGAAGCCGAGAAACGCACTGGTCTGCCCTCTGTGCCAGGTACTAGCCGAGCACTACAAGGCTCGAGACCAGGCTACCATCTACTGCTCCCCAGAATGCCAAGAGAAGGACTATGTGGGTGTAGCCAAGATTGTTCCCTACGGCCCTCACTGAGCTGACATTTGACAGGATTCACACTGCGAGGCGATGCACATGTGTCCCTCCGGCAAGGAGTGCCTAATGCTGAAAGACGAGGACGAGCCGATGGACAGTGTCGATTCCACGCTGGTCTGCTGCAAGGAATGCGTGGAGGTCCTGAAGATGCCGTCGATATTCTGCTCGCCCAGCTGCTTCGACACCAACTTCCAGGCGCACAGAGACGGGGTACACCTTCCAGCACGGCGAACAACAGGACGCGAGGTCAACGACGAGGGTCAACTCGAGTTCGACCCCGATAACAAGGACAGGTACCGGGCGAGGAGGATCCAAGACCACCTAGTTACGTTCCAAGATGCCATGGCAGAGTGGCAGCGAAACACAAAGTTCGTTGTCGGCAACTGAACCCGAATATAGTAGCGAGAAGGCTGTGGAGCCCATGATGGCCTGTGAAGCGGGCACGAAGCTGACAAGCGTGCCTCACACCCACTCGGTTTAGGTGATAGGCGGTTTGCATATGAAGAGCATAGAGCTGCAAATCTCTCACCTTTGATATGGAGACCTGCAACTGAACAGGTACTTCAGTGGCGACCAAGCTACCAATACTTAGGTGTCTACCTGATACGACCAGAAGTCAGACGAATAGGAGCAGCTGAAGCCAGGAGCAGCTTTTATAGTTGCCCTTTGGTACTGTATAAGAGAACGCCTCATGGCGTTTATGTAAACAAGTCAATGGAATCGAATCATCAGAAAGAACAAATGCTTCATGGAAACAGTTAGTCCAGAGCTCTGCTATGCCCTCAGAGCTTGAAGCTCCTGCCGCCTCGGTGTTGTGTGCAATGTTACACTTGTTACCGGGGATCTCGGGGATGACGGGAGTTTGGTTGTCGGGCCTGGACCGGGCTCGGGGCCGATGACGTTGTGCGCCGAGCGGATTTAAAGATCCAGAAAAATGCTGTTATTAAGCTCCGAAGCTCATTACTCGACTCTTGCGCCTGGGAATCGCTTTCGCACTTCCCACAACGACAACATCCACATCCGTCAGCATTGCTCTCCGTCGCTGCGGCAGCTCCGGAACATCAGCGCGAGCCTGGTCTCGAGTGCAATTGTCATGTCGATCGTGTCGGCCCTCAAGGGCGACCTCCCGCAGCAAGCCCGGTCACTGGTAAGCTGCTCCAAATGCACCGCACACCCACCCACACCCACAGACACACAGAGAGAGAAGAAAGAGAGAGAGAAACGCGCGTATGCCACACGGGCTTGCACAGAGGCTAACGGGCGCCGCACCCCCCAACCCCAAAAACGAATAGTACCGGCAACTCCTGCGCCAGGGCGAGCACTTCGAGGCCTACAACTTCCGCGAATACGCAAAGCGCCGGACGCGCGACGCCTTCCGCGACAACAAGGCCGTCGAGGACCCCCGCCAGATCCAGGACCTGATACAGAAGGGGCTCAAGGAGTTGCAGGTCATGAAGGTGCGCGCGTGTCAACCGACGAATTCACCCACCCACCCCTCCTCCCCTTCTCCCAGTCGCTGTCTTGCCCTGCGTTCCGCGGCGGCCGATTCGGCGGCGCGCGCCGTCGGAAAGTCGCGTCTGGTGCTGGGCAAGGAAGGTCGACGAGCAGTCCTCGATTATTACCGGTCTGGGTGACGGGATCATGCACATGCTGACGACGAGCACTTTGCAGCGGCAAACGGTCCTCAGCTCGTTCTACCAGATCGACCGGCTGGTGGTGGAGGGCGGCATGTCGGTACGTCGGTTGTCCTGCGCTGCGATGCGATGCGATGCGCTGAGCGCAACCTCCCGAACACCCCAGAGGCCGGACGGGACGGGGCCGAGAGCTGACTGTCGATGGTGCGCGTAGGGCCGGCAAGGCGGCAAATCAGGCGACATGGTGCGGCAGAAGGATACGGGGTACGTCCATGTGCCCGCTCTCGTCTGACGGCGCCTCCTTGTTTTTCCAAATGGTTGACTGACTCCCCTCTTCCCCCCCTGCCCCTGAACAGATGGGATTAAGGGCAGAAGAGACGAGTGGAAAAAGCTACAGCACTCGAGCGCTCGGCTTGGACAAGTGCACGTCGCGATGGATGAGTCCCTACTCAGCTCGGGATTGCACGGCAGTCTGTACAACTACACGATGGCGACTGGGGTCTGGAGTACGGAGGAGAGACAATGTGCGCGTTCTCGAGAAACGGCTGCCCAGAGGCATGCGGCGCTGGCTTCTGCTGGAACGAGACGATGACGCCTCGCTGAAGCGGGGGATCGCCGTGCTATGATATACCGGTGGCTGCTACGATGTACTAGAAGTCGGTAACACAAACTATCTACCTGCTCAAGCAGGTATTCGTCTTCATCGTTCCTTGCGCATCCTCACTGCATGCTATATGGAAGATGGCCTTTGCTCTTTCCTACGTTTGTGATGATACGCTGGCTTTTTACCGTCAATCACTCCAAGATAGATGAAGCTGGGCACTGAGCCTCGTTCAAATGGAAGTATGAGCATGCTAGGAGTGGTCCCAAGAGTAAGTCAGGAACGGTGTCTAGGCCTGGGTTGTTCGTTCAAGGTAAATATCTCCGTATACAGTCAAACTAGCAGTACCACAATACCAGGCATGGACGGTAAGGACGGTAAGGCGGAAAAGAATATAACAAGTACGCGTATTGTTTGATATATGGCCTACGAACAGACCGGGCGGTACTAAGAGCAGGTTACCCCAGGCCTTCACGCTCGGATAGACTCGCCAGGTGGCTGGATCTTCTGGCCAACGGCATGGCAATCGATTTGCGAGGACGCAAGTATGCTTAGAAGACTTCTCTCTCATACAGCTCTATATGTCTATACCTTGAGCACCGGTAGAGCAGGCGGGCTGTTGAGCTTAGAGGAGTCACGTGACCGAATTACCGACCCACACGACCCTTGACCGAGGCGTACTCTTATTAGCTCGAGCTCCTACAGGCATTTCGCGACTCGGATCACGGTCGCATCGCGATAACCTCCACATCAATCCAGCGAGCCAGGGAACGCGAGTATTGCACTCCAATGCTCTTGATTGAGATACAAGTCGCGTTCGAAATTCTTTATTACAATCTTGGGTACCTCTATTCCTTCCGAACTGCCTGGTGCGCTCTCTTTCCATCGCCCAGATCACGAGCCAGCCGGAGCAGAAGTCGAAGTCGCCCAATTGACTTACTGGCTACCTCCATCGCTCTATAAGCTCCATGGCTCCCAATGTAAGACCGACTGTAGTAGCCAACTAAGCCCTAGTCATTGACCTTCCTATGTAGTTCCGAACGAATACTCAGACGCGCCGTGGCAATCGCAGCGGCTACGTCGAACACGATGACTTTGAGGGTGTGTCCCGCACTGCTTTGCCTGTCAATGTTGGATGCTAGCCTCTAACTTACCTATTCAACCAGGCCTGCCCGTCCGGCAATGGCGTCAGGAATGGGTGAATGTCGTGCCGCCTCCGCCCCCCGAAACCACCCAGAAGAACGACATTTGGGCCATCGAGCTGCCCCATGGCATGCCCAAGGACTCCCAGCTGTTGCCCGCGCATACCCAAGAGCTACTAAGGGCGGCTCGGTCTGGCCGACTGTATAAACGGCCGGCACCAACCGAGGAGGATGATGCGGATGCCGATGCGGCACTGGCCGAGAAGTCGGACAAGAAGGAGGAGGACCCGACCACCAAAGGATACCAGGTCAAGGTGTGGAAGCAGGTACCTCGAAACGCCGAGGGCGCGACCATTTCACATCTTGCGAAGAGACGGAAAGGCACGGTCACGCTCTCCTCCGATCTACCTGCCGGCAACACATCCGTCTCCACCGTCACGAAGGCCACCGTGCGTCGTATCGATGCAGCCGGAAATCCTTACACTCAGGAGGTCACGTTACAGGAAGGGCAAGCGGTGGAGGGGGAGATAATATCGACTACGATCGTTGCTGCACCCAATGCTGCTGCCCCGCTTGGGCACACATCTGCTACAACCACACCGCAACGGAGACGGCCACCGCCACCGAAGAGAAAGCCCAAGGGTCCCGGCCGGGGACGTAAGAAGAAGCTGCCGTTGCCATTGCCACTACCAGCTCGTTCCGACGCCGCGGCCAACGGCGTCACTAGAGCTCCTGACGGCGTCCGATTCGAAGGCGTACCGGCCACTGTAGGTCATGACTGCTCATCATCTCTCTGCGCACTGCTGACCAACGGGCAGGATACTAAGCAGGACGACAATGAAGTATCGAAGAACCAAGATAGTGAGATGGTCGACGACGACGACGGCGAAGACGGCGAGGACGACGGCGAGGAGGGCGACGATGGCGATGAAGGAGACGACGATGACGGCGATGGCGCTGAGGGCGAACATGGCTCCGTGTCGAGAGCTGGGAGCGAAATGAAGCCCGATCTCATGGATGTTACCCCTATACCGCCCGGACCCGAGACTTCCACTGGCGAAGCGACGATGACTGAGAGTGCGGCCTTGGCGACCGGGCAAGAGCTGCCATCGACGAAGGATGCTTCTGCCCCGTTGGACTCCAGTCTACCCCTCGGCCACGCCAATTCGCTTCCATCTCCAGCACATTTCGAAGGCAGCCCCCTAAAGAATGTCGTTGCGGCGCACTCGCCAACCGAAGAGTTGCCGGGCTCGGCCGCAATGAGCGAATCACCTGATCGTCCCAACGCCCCGGACGAGGCCGGGCCCGCCGCCGTTTTTTCAGAGCCTGTCGCTATTCCAATACCCTCCGTGGAGACAGGTGTCACCACTGCGACTACCGAGCCAGTTGCTCTGGAGACCACTGGGTTGGAAACGCAGCCGGCTGTAGACATAGAGATGACTGACGCTGCCCCGGCTTTTCCCTCCGAGGGCACGGTACAAGCCACCGCTGTTCTCACAGAGGCCACTCCGCCAGCCAAGACGACTGAGGAGATGCTAGAGGTGCTACCGGAATCACTCGATAAGCAGGCGCAACCGTCCGATCAGACTCAATCTCTTGAGGTGGCGGTCGTCGAGGAAGTTGTAGATGAACCACTGGGCGGGCCCGATGTTCAAACGCCCATGCCGATCACGGAGGAGCCATCCGACTCGGCTCCTGCCATCGTGACTGGCAGCGTCTCGGCCGCACTCGAAGGTGACCCCGAGGTACCCGGTGAGCCCTCGGCCGTGGAAATACAAGATTTCGAGGTCACAGAGCAGGCTGCACCAGAGGACGCGGTCGCCAATGACGGCGCGTCTGCGCTCGCGCCCGGCCCTGAAGTAGATACGCAGACGGACCAGGCCCAGGCACCAGAGGAGAAAGAGCCGGACAGCCCCGATCTGTTCAGCGGCCTGGAAGCGGCCTTGAACCAGCACGGGCCCAAGGAGACGCCAGCCCCTGATAACGTCGAGGACGCCGACTCTGCACCTCAGGACCTGGAGGACGCGGCCGCGGCCCCGGCCGCTCCTGTAGCGGGGACAGAGTCCGAAGCCGCCGATGCTCCTTTGACTGAGACCTAGGGGGGCGTTCAGCCAGACGACGTCGACTCCGCCTTCGACCTACTCGGCGGTCTGGATGCGGCTCTGGACCGGCTGAGGTGGATGCTCACGGCACGTGGCAGCAACGACCCCGCGGCATAAGACAGGTTTGCGGTCGGTCGTTCATCAGTTCCTCGATGAAAACAGCATCGAAGTCTTTGACTCGTTTGAAATCAGCTCGAACAGGGGGGATTTCCGAGTGGGGTTTCGCTTCGCCGAGGAGTTCAAGAATCCGCTGAACTGGCCATGTTGCATTCTCGGCTGGCTTGACAACCAGTCGCTATTACCGTATTCAGGCTCTTTCTAGACAACTGGCGCTGGCATCTCTGTTTTCTTTGGGAAGGGATGAAGGCTCGCTCAGGCTTGCGGAATGATGGCGTTCAGCGGGCTATTATCAGCGAAGCGCATGCATGGGGTCAGGAATACTCTTTCTCCCGTTTCCCCTTGATTTGGATATACCTAGCTCTCTCTCTCATAGACGACATAGGATACAAGCTTCTGTCCGGATATCGACAGCCTGGCGATCATGTGCCGTATGACAAACCGGGATGACGGTCGGCTCAATATGAAGATTACGTGACCGTTCCATTGGCCAGGTGCTGCCTCGCCGTCTCCTTGACTTGTATAAGGATTCCAGAGATCCTACGCTACAGGAGTAGTACTACTAGTAGCTTGCATCGCATAAAAGCACCACACCTTATCAACCTAGTACTAGTAGCAGCACAGGAGGAGCTTCACTGCATCGCGGGTCGGCGGCATGCGGCAGTTATGCATATCACGTCACATCGTCTGGCTGCCTGGCAGTCCGGGTGTGCCCCTTAACCCGAGCCTGCCGAGCCTTAACTTATGTGGGTCATCTTCCTTTTCCCCGCAAGCTCCCCCGAGAGACACACAAATCGGGTTACGGCCGACTCTTGACTGCCGACTACATGCCATCCAGCTTCCAACTCCCTCGCGCACATTTGACTCGCGAGCGGCCCGAGAGCCGCAGTTCGCTCGCCCGCCCGCCTACGAGCATTTACTTCCTGCTGCGTGACGATGAATGTTATTGCCGACGAGGCTGTGTAGGTCGGCTGGCTGGCCGGCTGGCTGGCCGGCTGCTGAGCCATCGATTGATGGTCGTTCTCGTGCGTGCGCCACAGGGCGAGAGAGTGTGTCCCCAGGCGGGCGGAAGATGATGGGGAGGAAAGGAGAGGAGAGGGGGCAGAGAGCAGAGAGCAGAGATGGGCAGCAAGTCAACGATCACGATTTCGACGAAAGGCCGGTCGCATACAGAGCATTGATCGCTGATATTTCCCGCCGTGGTGTCGGGTTGCGGATGAAAGCAAGTACTACCAGGCACAATGTGCACCTTGCATCTCACTCTGCCCTTTTTGCTGTGCGATCGATGGCCAAATGGTATAATTTCTATGGAGGCTCGTCGTTATCTTCTCTCAAGATCAGATTGTTTCCCCCCTTGTTTCCCCCACCCCCTATCCTCCATGCTAAAGACCCCAGGTAGTCCCGCAGATGATGTCCCGCCCCTGAGTGTATGATGAATAAGAAAAAAAAGGGAAAGAAGTTCGCTACGCCCCCCAACGCCTACGCAATGAATCCTTTTTGTCGCTCGCTGCGAATCGCAATTGAACCCCTTCTCGACGCACTGTTCTTGATCCCCAGACCCAGACCCCGGCCCTTCCGCGAGGCCGCAATGCCATTCGTCAAACTCGTGGTGGGAAATCTAATGACGAAAAAAAAAAAAGGAGAAAAATCATGATAGAAGCAAGCAGGGCAGCCGGACCCCTCAGACGAGGACGTACGACTCGTGCGGCCGCATCATCTGCTCGCTATGGACGCGCTCGAGCGCGCGCGCCAGCTCCTGCTCGGCGAGCGCCTGCGCCTGCTCCTGCTCGGCGGCGGCCTCCTGCTGGCGCTGCATGTCCTGCAGGTACTGGGCGTAGCGGGACTTCTTGTTGTGGATGCCGCACTCGGACTTCTGCTGGCCCTTCCAGCGGCCCGCGCGCTCGTCCTCGCCCGCGGCCACGGGGCTGGTGCTGTGCCAGTCGCCCACGCTCTTGTAGCCGCGGTCGAGCAGGGCGTTGTAGGGGACGCCGCGCTCGTCGATGTGCGCGCGCACCTGCGCGAAGGACCAGTCCACCAGCGGGTTGACCTTGACCACGCCGCGCTCCTCGTCCACCTCGAGCACGCCGATGCGGTCGCGCTCGCCGCCCTGCGACCGCCGCCGCCCCGTCAGCACCGCCGCCACCCCGAGCTCGGCGTACGCCCGCTGCTGCGGCTCCACCTTGGCCACCCAGTCGTACAGCTCGGGCGCCGTTTCGTACAGCCGCTCGCCGTGGCGCTCGGCGAACTGGGCGGGGGTGTCGACCCCCTCGGGCCGGTAGACGTGCAGGCGCGTCGAGGGGTAGCGGGCGCGCACGCGGTCGACGAGCGCGTACGTCTCGTCGAAGTGGTGCAGCGTGTCGAGGAAGATGGTGTCGACGGGCGGCAGGTCCGGGTCCTCGGCCCGCAGCTGCGCCAGCATGTCCATGGTCACCAGGCCCGTGAGCCCGAACGCCGTCGTCTGGTACAGGTTGGGGAAGAGCACGGCGGCGAGTCGCAGCCGCTCCAGCGGCGCCAGGCGCTCCATCTGCGCGTTGAGGTGGCGCAGGTGCGCCTTGGTGAGCATCACCTGCGGCAGCCCGCTCGTCGATCCGGCCGTCGACGACGTGGCCGAGGCGTAGCCCGACTCCAGCCCACCCTCGAGCGACTTCTTGCCTCGCGGCGACGACGACCCCGACGTGCACGTTGACGCGTCCATCTTCGTCCCGGCGGTTTTTCTTATGCACGTGCCTGTGCGTTGGCAGTGGCTAGTTGGTTGGGAGGGGTAGAGGTAGGCCTCCGAATTTTTCCTTTGTTGAGGTCACACTTGAGAGAGCAATTTTGAGCGGGACTCAGATGAAGGAGGCACCGAAGCAGTTGAACCGAGGAGACGATTTGTTCTGTATGGCTTTATGGCGAGTTCTCTCGGGGTAGTTGTGGCTCGATATATATATATATGTGTATATGTGTGAATCTCTTCTGTCTCGCTGGTGTTGTACTCGTGGAGTTGCCGATGATGATGATGATGACGACAGACAACGGAGCTAGGGCAGGATGGATTGTGAAGGATGATATAAAAGTCTGGGGAAGGCTGCAATGTATGTAAGAGACTGGGTTGGAATCAGGGAGGGACAGAGGATTAAAAGGTCGCTGCAGACAGAAGTTGTCAGAAGTTTTGGGTATTCTTGCGTGCTCGCTACTGTAAGCATAATACTGTCACGGCTTGGTTTGTAAGTGTACTTACACAACACCGAACTATTAATACTGGTCTCCCAAGACTTTTTCGCGGTGCGGGCTCACTCGCCTTCGCGAATGGATACCTAGTCAAGCCTCAGACACGCTCCCCCTGCATGGCGGGTATGGCTGTCGCCCGGGTCAGCCGGGTCGGCGGGCGCGTTGCGTGCCTGAGTGCAGGGCCCGGGCTGCGCGCAGCCTGTATCGAAGCACATTCGAATTCCGGGAACCGATCACGACATCCACGCTAGTAGATTCGCAATCCTTAGGGCGTGCCGCAAGCCCCCATACTTTTACCTTAACTCCCTGGAGCAACGCCGACTCGCTGAGCTCATGGATCAAACCCGATATTGCACTTCATACGTCCCTCCTGGATGGCACGATGGGCATCACCATCCAGGTCCGCTACATCATCCCAGCATGTGTCCGGAGTTGAGAGATGTGATGTTGCAAGCCATGTTGGTCTCCCTATATATCATGTCCACCTTTCAGCTGCTGGGCAGCGCTGTAGATGAAATGGGATGGCCTGCTCTTGCGCCATTGACTCCCGATATCCTGTGCCACAGCAAGGGCATGAGCAACCTGACCCCACATGGGTTAATCACGATGAAGGCATTTTGCGGCAAGGCACGCAACAGAGCACGTCACAGCCTGACTTCCATTTGCTGATGCCGAGAGCCTGTATCCGGCCCGTATGGCAGTCGGCTCTGCAATCGGCTGGCGCAGACTTGGGCCGGTGTACAGTATGGTGTCTTTGCCATCTGCATTGCAATGATGCTGTGGCTCCCCAGCTGGCATCACGGACTGCCGCGAAACTGCCACTTGCAGGTAACATGTGGATAGGGACCGAATCCTTTACGGATCAGTTCATGACCCTTCCTGGCACTGCACCGCGTCGGGCACTGAGGTCACATGAGAAGCCATGCCGTCTGCCACACGGTCTCCCCGTCTTATAATGCAATCGGGCCTCGAGAACGGGGCGGCAGGATCATAAGGCAACTTTGGATGCGGCTCGGCTAGAGACTCCTGAGGTCGGCTTCGAGGCCATGGGGCGAGCACCGGCAGACCGGCCCAGGTGGCACTGCGCGCGGATCTCCACGCTCTGGATGGGGTGGCGTCGCAGAGTGGAAGTCGGTATGGCACAATGATGCCATCGCGGTAGTGGATTGCGAGGTGGATTGCGAGCGGGAGAGACGGTTGTCGGATGAAGCAGAGTTTTCAGAAGGCGAGGCTAGAGGATGGCGTGGCTGACGGTAAAAGTCGGCGGTTGTCGGAACAAGGTTTTGCACAATGGCCATCTGAAGACAGAGCCGCGCGCTAAGCGGGTCGTCGGGGACCGACTGCCGCTGCCATGCGATTTCATCTTAGTCTGCACGTCATTACCTGTCCCTACCACGGGCCACCAGAAGTACCGGTACAGGTACGGGGTACCGTACTGGCAGTCTCCACTGCCACATTCGCATGTAGGATCTTGGGGTGCAGGATGGCAGATCGCGCCTCTTCACGTCAGATCACCTCTTCAGGCAGGCAACAAGTCCGCCACCGTCACGTGGTCTTTCATGTACACTCAGAAATTACTAAACCAGGTGAAGGAGTCCCGGAGTGACGCAGACGCGTGGATGACGAGAATCATGGGCCTCTGAGATAACGGAGTTACGGACGCGCCCAGAAGAGCGGAAGATAAATGGGTGAGACGGGCGACCCGGGGGACCAGATGGACCGACTCTCGGCGGCTCCAGGGCCGGAGCGACAGCAGCAAACTCGGATTTATGTATCTCCCACAGTCCATGGGATGGACTCACTCACTCACAATGGAAGGCGGGCATTCTGAATGCAGGCGAGGTGGTGACCTACGGAGTGCCGTATTAGGTAAGCTAAGATGCCCAGAGATTCCAAAGGTGCCTTACCCCATCTGTAGCGTGGTTGGACCCTGAGTTTCGGCTGAGGCGGGTCTCAGCCAAGAGCGAGTCTCAGCTTCACTGGCCAATTAGCAGAGGCCCAGCCCCCAGGAACCGGCCGTGAAGCCACGCGGTCAGCCGCAATTGCCAGTCATTCCCACCTGCGGGCGGCCGCCAACAACCTCTCTCGTAACCCCTCAGCCTCTGAAGGCTGGAGTCAGCACAGATTCTTTCCTACCCGCCACGAGTTCAGTCTTTCCGAGGCATTATAGTCTGTATACTAGGTTTCAACGCTTGCGCAAGTTGCAAGCATCGCATCAGTAATCTCTGGAAGCCGGAAATTTGCTCTGACGATCGACGAAGATGGCCGCCGCCACCACCGATGCCACCCCTCCCAAGCCGGCCCCGAGTCGACCCTCGCTGTCGTCGTCCATGCGAACCAGCTCCTATCTCAGGGACAACCAGCAGTACCGGCCGCCAAAGCAACAGCAGCCCGAAGGCCACTTCGGCATAGATACCGTCGTCGAGGACCTGCAAGGCGCGCGCCTGTCCCCGGCCAAACCCTTTAGCCCCTTTAATGGCGTGCCCTCCAAGGACGAGCCGCCCCGTATCGTCGAAGGCGTTAGTCACGACTTCACGCACCCGAACTGTGCCCCCGCGCCTGGCACCCGGTCAGATCGGCTCATCGCGACCTTGATCTACAAGTCCAGAGAGTCCAACCACCCGCGCGCCGCATCCGCCGCCAAGCTCCCGTCGCCGCGCCTGGGCGCGTCCAACTCCGACATCCCAGCCAACTTCGCGCCCACCACCAACATCGAGTCCTACCCCCTCGAGCCGCCCGCCGAGGCCGCCGAACCCGAGCCCCTCGACCATCTCTACGGCACATATGTATCCCCGATGTGCATCACTTCGTTCCTCCACCTCATGTCGACCTTCCCGCTGCCCAACGGGGTCGAGGAGGCCACCTCGTCGCACCGCTGCCTGGACGATCCCGAGCACGCCCGCGTCGTCGAGCTGACGCTGTCCCCCGCGCCCTCCGGCGACTATCTGCCCCTGGCCGATCTGCGCAAGCACGAGCTCATATACCGCTTCGAGCGCGAGTGGAACGTCGACGTCGTGCTGCAGCCCGACACGGTCTGGCGGCGGCACCCGCGCCTCGTGGTGTTCGACATGGACAGCACCCTGATCACGCAGGAGGTGATCGACCTGCTGGCCGCGACCGTGACCGACCCGCCCGACCTCGCCGCCAAGGTCGCCGACATCACGCACCGGGCCATGCTGGGCGAGCTGCCGTTCGACTCGGCCTTCCGCGAGCGCGTCGCCCTGCTCCGGGGCCTGCCCGCGACCGTCTTCGAGCAGCTGCGCCCGACGCTCGAGGTGACGGCCGGGGTGCGGCCGCTGCTGCGCGCCCTCAAGCGGCTCGGCGTCCGCACGGCCGTGCTCTCGGGCGGCTTCCTGCCGCTCACGAGCTGGCTGGCCTCGGAGCTCGGCATCGACCACGCGCACGCCAACGAGGTGGTCGTCGACGACGCCACCGGCCGGCTGACGGGCGAGGTCCGCGGCCGCATCGTCGGCAAGGAGCGCAAGCAGGAGCTCCTCCTCGAGATCGCGCGCGCCGAGGGCGCGGCGCCGGAGCAGGTCGTCGCCGTCGGCGACGGCGCCAACGACCTGCTGATGCTGGGCGCGGCCGGGCTCGGCGTCGCGTGGAACGCCAAGCCGCGCGTCCAGATGGAGGCCAGCGCGCGCCTCAACGGCGGCTCCCTGCTCGACCTGCTCTACTTCTTCGGCTTCACCAGCGAAGAGGTGGACATGCTCTCCTCGGCATGAGTTAGTTAGTTCGTTAGCTCTGCGGTAAGTGTAGCTCGTGAGGAGGCAAGGGGGAGGGAGGGGAGAGAGAGGACCGAGGACCAAACTCTTGCCTCTCACGAGCCTGTTGATACCCAGTAGACCGGTAGACGCGGAAGTGTATAGTTTCCATCATCGTTTCGCCTTTGTACTTATACGATCTATCCTTGGATTCTATTTATAAGTTCACACGTATTTACCTATGCGGTGGCGGAATCTTCGGGACATTCACCGTCTCTTTGGCCCGTCCTCTACTCGTACAATGCTGCTGGCCGCCCATACGAGAGAACATCTTGTCCTTTGCCGCGCGCCAGTCTGCTTACTCCGAGGCGTGCTTTGCGGACTGGTACCATTATAAACCTCAGGAAGCATGGTGCATAGAAATGGGCATTCCCAGCTGTCGGTATAGACTGCCAGAACTCAAGAGATGAGTCAAGTGTCTACATGATCCGCCAAAGACGTCGGATTTCGTCTTGCAGCGGTCTCAGAGGGCTGTCTCAGCTGGACCAGCTGCCAGGTCACAGTCACCACACGAGATGGAGGTCTCGGGGGGCAATGGGTCCGGCCGCACGCAGGGGCAGTTCTTCTTGACGATATTGGCGACCCGAAAGCGCATTTATAACATTGGTGCTTTCAGGGGAGAAAAGGAGCTGGAACATCTTGCAATCTAATGTTATTTTGTACAGATAGGACGGCGACGTGAGCCTCTAGTACTCAAGGAGACGATACCGATCGGAAGGAGACGTCATCTGTAGCATACTCGGACGACATCTTCCCAAGCAGTGCCCTTTAAAGGTCCTTCAGGTCCTTGCCCCACTTGTTGTGAGCGTCGTGCAGGTACTACGGTGGCAGGTCAGCTGATAGTCAAGCGTGTCTTACTAGGGATATGGTTCTCCTGGAAGGTGTTTTTTGCGAACAAGAGGGCAGCAAGCCTGACACAGGCCCCCCTCCCCTCCCTTACCCCCCCAGCCTGCAACGTACCTTGGGCAGGGTCAATTCTGGAATGACAGTCTCGTGGAGGGCGCTGGGAGCGTCCCTCGGCGGCTTGGACGTGTCACCGCCCGGGTGGTATCGGTACTTGCCCTGGGTCGAGCCCGTCTCCCACGGCATGCCGGCCCGGGCCATGGCGACGGTGGACTCCGACGTCGACTGGGTGGGTGATGAGCCTTTTCAACCGTCGGGGTCCTGAGGTCAGCAAACAAAACACGCGCGAATAGACAGGCAGGGGGAGAGGGGCGCGGCCCGTACCAAAGTAGAGACCAGCGCCGATGAGAGCCGAAACCATGATACCTCCAAGGATCTACCGAACACACACGTTCTACGTCAGCTTCCCGGGCTCATCGTCGCGCGAGGCAATTGTTGCTAAGGGGGATCGTTTGCATCGGGGGGCCCTATGAATATAGAGTCTTGCGGCGCAGATTGACAAGGATCGGGAGATTCTCTGGTTTGTGTGAACGCACCATGAGCTCGGGATTGCGCTTGGTCTCCTCCTTGAGCTCCTTGCGGGAGTGCGACTCCTCTTTCTGGGCGACATCCGGGTCCCTGGCGGTGCTGTCCAGGCGGCGGGTCGAGGTGGAGAAGGCTCTTCCGGAGAAGGCCCTGCCGGAGATGGCGGCTCTGCGCGCGATCATGGATGCCATTGCTCAGGCGAGTTGCGGTTGCGGAGGGATGCGTTGGGG
This sequence comes from Xylariaceae sp. FL0804, assembly GCA_022539325.1. Lineage (NCBI taxonomy): Eukaryota > Fungi > Ascomycota > Sordariomycetes > Xylariales > Xylariaceae > Xylariaceae sp. FL0804. The sequence continues at coordinate 1,401,458 of JAJKLG010000006.1, read as the reverse complement.
GTTCGAATGTGGATGGTCGGTCGGTCGGAGCGAAGTGAAAGCTGCGAATGGAAGCTTTGGTTCGAGGTGTGACGGACGTCGGCGATTACGGCGGAGCTGAGGCAGGCTGTGGCCAATCAAAGAGGGATGGGAGCTGCCAAATTGATAGCAGCACACAGAATCCAGCCACACTCGACAGCCACGGTACTAGCCACGATGCTAGCCACCCTCGCGAGCTTCGGCCACGGTCAACTGAAATAAGGCGCCAAATGCGGTCCGGGCATGGTTACTAGCCTTGCGCTAAAATTGATTAGCGCCATGCAGGAGGCGTGACGCACGCCCCTTTTGAGATTGCATCTTGCATTGATTGACCATCTCTTCTGCCGTGCCATTGCCGTACTCACATCTGGCTCGGGCCCCCAACCTCGACAGCGCGATTGCTTCTCTGGTCGCCATCTGCGACCTTCTTTTGATAATTTTGGCCGCCAGTCCCATTCCGAAAATACCGCCCCTTCTAATTTAGTAATACTCACACCCTCCGTCTCACCTCACTTTCTGCTGCGCAGCCACCAAGTGAGAAGAACCAAGTTCGAACGTCCACTCTCTTGTATCCCCTCCGCGGCCTCAGTCCCTACGACACTTCTTCTCCTAGCCGACTCCCCTCGGTACTCCTCCCCCCATCTGTGGGCTTTCATGCGATACGAATCACTTCCACGACGCCTCTTTTCTAGCAAGACTCGAGCCACCGAGTGGCGTTCGCCCACTACTATTTCCGACAACCACACTGATACCCCGCGAGAACTATGTTATAACCTGGACGCCCAACAAGCCCGAGCATAGCAACGCAGTCATCGGACCGTTCCGAACGATATACCCTTCCTCCGGTCTCCAGTATGGTATCCGGCCCTTCCGCAAACCCGTCGGCCGCCGACAATGGCAGGGACAGCTTTCCCGGCATGGGTCCTCCGGCCGGCCCGCCAAGTGTCATCTCGTCGCGCATGACCGACATTGGTTCCGATAATGACGATCAAGAGCTGCAAGACACGGATCTGAACCGCAAGCGCAGCTTTCGAACCAACCAGTCACGACCCACGACCGCGAGGACCGGCATGTCCTCCCGAGGCGGCTGGCCACAGGCTACACCACTGCGAAAGAGCATGCAGAGAGGAAGCATCAGTGGAAGTCTTTCGAGCGCGCGGCCTCTAAGCTCCGCCAGCCGAACCCATGTTCCCCTGACTTCGCATGCCTTCTTCCATCCCATGAGCTCCCAGAAGCTCCAGGCTCAGCGTGGCGCCTCGCGTCCCAATACCATGAGTCAACGCCCGCCGAGTATCGACGATATGCCAGATGATGACCAGTCCCACGTCGCACCACAGGGCGCTGCCGTGTCGAGTTCCATAGCCCGCGTGGTGCGCCCCTTGACCCCGGACGACGCACAACCTCCCCCGTCGAGAGGGACCGAGATAACCGAACCCGACGATCGCATTACTTCTTCGGCCAGCCCTACCTACGGTCGCGACATGACTGCCAGTGTGGCCGATAGTGTGCGCCCTCTGCAGCGCAACAAGGCCGACGATGGGGGGTTGACTGTCGACGTCAACAAGTCCAGGAATGGTGCAAATGTTCCGAGCCCGATCAAGTCGCCTCGCTCCTTCAGGTCCAGTCTGTTTATGCCGGGTAAACGCGAATCGTCCTCAGGCCCTGTTAATCGCGATACGCATGGTGCAGAGCAGCTGTCCTCGTGTGCTTCTTCTCCCCGTCTCACTCCCAGGTTCAGTACTAAGTCCAAGGGAGGCGCAGGGGCGACCCGGCCGAAGCCAGTGGCACAGGGACGGAATCATGAGTACTTCGAGGGCAATACTGTATTTTGCATCGGTGGCCGCCTGCAAAACACACGCCATCGGCCCATCAACATCGCAACTGGGTTCTTGGTGGTATTACCCGCCGCCCTGTTCTTTGCGAGATCCGCGCCTTACCTGTGGCATAATGTATCACCGGCCATTCCAATCGTCTTTGCCTACGTCTTCTATATCTGTATATCATCTTTTCTTCATGCATCTGGCTCAGATCCCGGAGTAAGTGGCATGATGAAACCCCTGAGTGCTCTGACATTGCTGACAAGGATAACCAGATCCTACCGCGCAATCTGCATCGCTTTCCTCCTCTGTCTGAAAACGAGGATCCGCTTCGTCTGGGTCCTCCAACCACTGACTGGACCCTGATCAAGTCGGCCGAGTCGAACACGGCGGCTATGGAAGTGCCAACGAAGTATTGCAAGACATGCAACCTCTGGCGCCCACCGCGGGCTCATCACTGCCGCCTGTGCGATAACTGCGTCGAGACCCAGGACCACCATTGCGTGTGGTTGAACAACTGCGTGGGGCGACGCAACTACCGATACTTCTTCGCCTTCGTTACGTCTGCAACCCTCCTGAGCCTCTGCCTTATCGGCACTACCTTGGCCCAACTATTGGTGTATGCCAATCGAGAGGGGACGTCGTTCGGCGAGGCCATCGACCACTTCCGGGTTCCCTTCGCCATGTTCGTCTACGGAATCATTGCGGGCGGGTATCCAGCCTCTCTGATGGGGTATCACCTCTTCCTGATGGTCCGCGGCGAGACCACCCGAGAATTCCTCAACTCGCACAAATTCCTGAAGAAGGACCGCTACAGAGCCTTCAATCAGGGTAACATGTGGAAGAACCTGCTCGTCGTGCTGTGCCGTCCCCGGCCCCCGACCTATTACCAGTTCAAGACACGCTTCCAGGAGGGCGACCAGCGGCTGGGAGAGCACCGCTCCCGGAGGACCAAGGGCCGCCGAGACGACCAGGGCATGGAGATGCAGTCGGTGCGCCCCGGGACCGGCGGCTTCCAAGGCCCCGCCGCTTTACGTGGCACGACGCCGGCTCCTCGTTGAGACGCTTGCCAGTACATTGCGACCCGCCTGCCCTACGGCTCGAATGATGCTCCGGGCCAAGACGGGTTTTGTCGATTTTTGCACACGTCACAGGCTTCGGGGCGCTTTTTGAGCGTCGACGACACAAACACCCACCCCTTGATTTTTTACGTCGCTTGGTCAGCCAAGCTTGTACTTTTTTTTCTTTCTCGTGTCCGGACCGTGAGAAGCTGCTCTCTATCGGACGGACCTGCTCTACATACCACGTCCCATTTTCTGTCTCCGAAGTTAATACATTTGGCTTTTTCTGGAAGCCATCGACGCAGCGCGGCGCAACGGACGTTCGTTTTCATACATTCGTAATCTACGGGGAGAGGGGGTTGGGGAAGATGGGAGTCTCCCGGGAGGAAAGGGGCGAGGGGAGGGGAGGGGCGAGGGAAAGAACTGATATCCACAGGCGGGCGAAGAGACAAAACGATGCATGGACTCTTGGCCAAGCACGGGAATGTAGCACCATAGTCTAGTAAATGTACTGAAAGTTGCACGAAGAGTGCGAAATGTGCGCACACAGAACACATAGGCTCCCTGTCTTGCCCCTCTTCTTCCACCTCAACAGGCACTGTTCGTAGAACATGGTGATGAGGTTGGAGCAAGTGCGTACGTCTGAAGTGGAAAGACGAGAGTAAGCGAGGTTGCCAGAAGTCAACAACTTAGAGTACCTAAGTACGGGAGCACTGCCTCATCGAACCACCGCAACACTGTTTCAGTGACCTCAGATGCATCGCCAACTCGCTTCCGAGCAGGATTCCTCGCAGCGGGATACGGCGATGTGGAGGAGAAGGGCGGAACAGACGAGCCAGGCGTGGAAAAGGGGGATGAGAAGGAGGGGGGATTCCAACTGTAGATGGAAGCGAGGCATGGCAGTTGGCCGAGATGTATCATCAGCCCTCCCCCCACCCCCCTTAACTCACAGAGGTCAGCAGTTTTTCTTCCTCCTGTTTTCGTTTTGTCCTTCTTGTTTCTCTCTTTTGCTTTCTCTGTCCCCGTCCTCTCCCCCCCCTCTCTCTCCCCCTCCTTATTAGCTCGGGTAAACGACACGCCCGTAGCCAAGAAACGGCCCCCTCGGAGGGATTGCTATGTGTTAGTGCTGAGAACGGATTCGGCTGCCTGCGACGAGCCGCGTCAGGTCAGGTCAGGTCAGAATAGATTCTTGCTTTTTCAAAGAATGATGCTACACTGAGTACCTAGCTGTTAATGACCTGCGTGCAACTCAGTACAAACTCCCATCGGCTGGAGTGGCCACGAGTACCCAGCCGTGATCAACTGATTTCGAACAGCAATAACTTTCAGAATCCAGGACACCTGCCTTCGACGCCGGGCTCCGTGACGCCAAAGCCAAATAAACGCCCATCGCTATGTCCTCCCAATCCCACCCCCAGAGCAGCGTTGGGGCTTTCAGACAGTGACGCACTCAGGTACACATGGTGAGCTCCCGTTCCCAGCCAGCGCCGAAGCGCGCGTGTCCTACAGCACGTTCACAGCGTCGCCCTTGACGCCGAGCACGTGGACGGCGAAGTGGGCGGCGGCCTCGCAGGACCTGCGGGCCAGGGAGAAGAGGGGCACCTGGCGGTAGAGGCCGCGGGTCGAGTGGGACTGGAGCAGCAGGGCGACCATGCTGATGAAGCTGGCGAAGGAGAAGACGCTGATGCTGGCGAAGGTCTCCTTGCGGATGCGGATCTTGCGCTGGGTGAAGTGGTAGCACAGCGTCAGGATGGTCGAGATGCTGATCCAGGCCGGCAGCAGCAGGCCCGGGTCGGCCGCGGCGCCCGTCAGCCAGATGACCCACGACGTCAGGTAGCCGTAGACGCAGTTGACGGTGCACAGCCGCACCACGGTCGCCTGCGGCGTGTAGTTGATCAGCCAGCGCGACATGAGGCAGTCGGTGAAGAAGAAGGCCAGGTAGGCCGCCGCGCCGCACTTTGGTCGGTTCCGAGGATAGGGTCAGCACAGCACACACACAACAATAAGCTGTAAGAACCTAAGTAGGGGGGTAGGGGGATTAGAGAGAAAGATGGGAAGACAGCTAAGGTAAGTAGGAAGGTAGGTAGCGCGGGGCGCAACGCAAGGCAAAGCAGAGAGGGAGCTGAGATTTTCTCGCGCGCGCATACCCAGACTATGGCCAGCGCGGTCTCGGTCGCGCGCAGGCTGGCCTCGTCGCGGTCGAAGGCCCGGCCGTGGCCGGGGCCGTAGTGGTGGTACTGGTGGAAGCGGACCAGCTCGGCGACGAGGAAGCGCAGGGCGAGCCAGGCGCCCCAGACGCCCGAGGGCACGCACGACAGCAGGCGGCAGGCCGAGAGGGTGAGGTGCCAGCGCTTGGGGATGCCCAGCGCGACGGCCACGCGGGGCTGGAGCAGCGACACGGCCACGGCGGGCACCGGATGAGGGGGCCGGCCGTCGCCGTCGCGGTGCTCGCCGGGCGCGGGGGCCGGTGCTTTGTAGGCCATCAAGCGGGGCCGGCCGGGGGAGGGGAGCGCGCCGCCGGCTGCGCTTTACCGTACACGTCAGGTACCGGTAGGCGAGGTCGGGGCAGGCGGGCGGTCTGGGACGGAACGGCCCATGGGGATTGGAGATGGATGAGGAGGAGAGTGAGAGGAGGGGTGTGAGAGGGAGGGAGAGTGATGGACAGAGAGGAGGGGCGGGCGGGATGATATGATATTCGAATGAAAAGGTCTCGGCGACACCAATATCTACTTGTTGCCGTACCTGGTAACTGGATGTGGTAGGTAGTAGAAGCTGGTGATAGTGTGGTGGGTGTCGGAGGTTCCTTGTGAGATCATGTTACCACCCTGGTCGTACCTGTTTATACAGCTTATGCCTGCTGTCCTATCTCCGCTAACCCTCTCGGGCAAGAAGCTATGCTCCCCCTGCAGGTACTCCAATTCCCCTGCTCTGATTGGATCAACGGTCTCCGGTCACTGTCGACCACACCAAGCGCAGGCCCACCTAAATTTTTCCCGTCGACGATGGCATCTGCCTCAGCCGACGACATCGACCGCCACGAACACCACTTTGTCTTTCCTTCTGTCGTGTCTCGCGAGGACCCGATGTCCCTGCCACCCCGAGGCACAGGCCGGAGAAACCATAACCGCCGGTAGCAGCCGCTCTCTCATCCTCCGTCCCTCCCCCCGTCCTCTCGATCGATCCATCCCTCGTCGTCGCCCCAGCAGCAATGGCCGAGCTCGCGCGTCGCGCGCGGCCGTGGCTGCTGCTCTCCTCCTCCCTCGCGCGCCGGCCGACTCCTCCTCCACCGGTCCTGCTCGGCCTGGGCCGGCACCTCAGCACGACGGCCCCCGTGTCGGCCACCTCCATGGGGAAGATGCGCAGGGCCTCGGAGAAGGCGAAGCTGGCTCGCCAGCAGGAAAAGATGCAATCCCTGAAAGAGGGCTCTATGAACTTTCTGCTTCCCCGTACGCCTGCCTCTCACTCTCTCCACTCCCCTCCCTCCCCCTTCTCCTTTCTCGCCTCTTCCCCTTCATCCTTCCTGTCGTTTCGCAACCGAGCGGCCCGGCCCGGCGCTGACCCCCCATCCGCCCCACGCTGCGGCTGGGTCCAAATGCAGACACGCTCGTCGCGCCCCCGCTGCGGCGATACCCACGCGCGCCGGCGGCCTTCCTACGGCTGGCGTGGCTCGTGATAAAGAACCGGACGCAGTCGGTGCTGACGCGCTGGGGCATCCGGCTGCAGTCGTGGGAGCGGCCGGTGCGGAACGGCCCTCGCTTCCGCTTCCCGCGGGGCCGGCTGGTGCCGACGGCGCGGGCGCTGCACGCGCGCATGAGCGAGGCGCTGGCCGACGGCGACCGCGAGGCGCTGCGCGCCGTCTGCTGCGACGAGCTCTACGCCCGGCTCGCGGGCGTGGTGGACGCGCGCCCGCGCGGGCAGCGCGTCGCCTGGGAGCTGGTGCGGTACGAGAGGCCCCGCACCCACCCCCGCCTCGCCGACGTGCGCGCCGCCTACATGGCCCTCGACAGCCGCCACGGCACCTACAAGATCGTCCGCCAGGCCGTCGTCACCATCGCCAGCGAGCAGCGCATCGCGCGCTACTACCGCGACGGCGGCGCCCTCGTCCCGGGCAGCGCCCGCGTCGACCACCTCGTCGAGCACGTCGTGCTGCAGTCCGTCGTCAACATGCAGACCTACAAGGAGATCCAGCCCTGGAAGGTCTGGGGCACCCTGCCCGAGTCCACCTACGACAAGTACGTCGAGGGCGCCGAGCTCTACAACGAGCTCGCGGCGTCGGCGAGAGGACAGCGTTAGGAGGGCTGCGGGGCGTATAGAGTGCTGGGTCAAGCGGTGCGCGGATGCGTGTCCGGCCGCGGGGACCCGCTGACGAATTACTCACGTCTATAGAAACGTGTCATATGTGTACCATATCTGTACAGCTTACTACTATCGATGATCCGGGCGGTTTTGGCTCTCTCCGGGCCGTATCATCATTCATCGTGTTGGATTCCTTGCCTCATCGGAGTACTTGTCCTGTAAAGGAAAACGTTCAAGTGTCTTTTCTTGACCAGAGATACGCGCTCATGCATGCTGAGCCGTTAGTAGAACACCCCACGGCCTACCAGACCCCCGAATCGTGACCCACAGGAGCGGTACATCGTGCTAGAGACTCCAGCTTCAGGAAGAAATGAGCAAGTTCCTTCAAATTAAGCAGCCCTCCTTTCTCCATGCCTTCAGCTCCTCTCTCCCCCCCTATGACGACCAGTATCTTGTGCGGATCATGTGAGCTCACGTTTCCACTACTACTGGCAATTTTGTGACGTTCGGATACTGCTGCTCCAAGTAACGCAAGTCTCCGGCCAACGACAAGTTCGCTACTGGATCCAAACCTAGCATTGTCTTCTGTTCCGGACTCAGACTGTCTTGGATGTTCTTGGGGAGCTTGGCAGTCCAGTTTACCTGCTGCCTGATGTGCGGCGAGGTGTAGTAGCCGAAGAGTAGCGCTCGGTCTTGATCCTTGGTCACGTTGGAGCCGCTCGTGTGCCAGACCCGGCCGTCCATGACGATGATATCCCCGGCTTTCGCTTCGAATGGCACGAGTCGCGACGGAGCATCGAGGGGCAGCTCGTCCCGGCTCACAATCTTGTTGGACCCGGGAATGTACATGGTCGCGCCGTTGTCCTTATGCACGTCGGTCAGGCACCTGCGGTCAATGGTCATCAGCTATGTCAAGTTACCGGTGACTCGGGGATGTCTCCCGAAGAGGTATGGCAGGAGGTAATCAGAGAGGTACTTCGATCCTACCAGATCACGTTCATGGCCTGGACCTTCTTCCACGGCTCTTCGAAGACCAAGCTCTGGTCGGAATGCAAGGCCACTGGTTGGTGATCAGGGGGTCAGTAATCACTCTTCAGTGAGATTTGGGCCGGTCATACATATGCTGGCACTGGTCCAATACCTGTCATATGATTGATGATGACTTGAAGGCCTTGGGGTGAGTTAGACTTCACTTACTGGACCTGGAACCTGGCCGTGCAATATTGGCCGTAAAGTTGGAGATGATGAACCCGTCTCCCAACACGGCCTCGGCCATTTCCAGCGCAGTTGGATGGAATATCAAGTCACGAAAGACTTTATCTAGTTCCATCAGGTAGAAGACGCGGATGTTGCTGGCGTTTGGGTCAAGAAAGGGTAGGTGTGTCTCATCACCCCGGGCCTCGGCCGCCGCCTTAGTATCCCACAGCTTTCGAAGCACCTCGTCTGCCTGCTCTTGTGACAGAAGAGACGGTATGTGTGCCCAGCCGTGCTCCTTGAAATGTTCTCGGGCTTGCGCGTGCTTGTCTGATGCTGCCATGCTGGAAGACAAGTGACAGTGGATGGCTATGATTTCTACTTCTTCATGAGAGGATGGGTGCTAGAGCAGAGGATGGGAAGTGAGCATTGTGATGAGGGGTACCGACGATGTAGCATCGATAGATAAGCTGTTTTGCATATCCGCCAATTAATCGCGGCAAGGCCTATTGCAAAGAGGCAGCCCAATCTCACTGCAGCAGAACATCTCATCCAGCTTAGCGAGTTTTCCAAATCGGGGACTGGTCTCGGAGTACAAGGTCCAGGAAGGACCACGATATGGCCTGGAGAAACCTGGCTGGGAAGGGTCTACGACCAGAGTCTACGTCTCTGTCCCAGAAAATCGTGTCGAAATGTTGGACAGAAGAGTCTCTATTTGGATGTCTCAAGAACTGGGCGTCCGGAGTTTGGGATAACCTGCCAAACCCATAAAATCGGTCCCGGGAGGAGGAGGCTTGACCGTGGAGCTCCTGTTGTTCATCTTTGTAGTATTCTTCATGAACCACGGGTTCTCCTCTATGTAGCCGGATCCGTGGCTCTTCTTAAGCAGCCGAGTGAATGATATGCACAATCACCCAAAAGCCCCTTTATACTAGCTGCAACTCAAGTAGAAGATGGTATTTAGCTGCTTATTCGGTCAAGTAACCCTGTTTCGTGACTGAGACGAATTGCAGACTTCGAGTACTGACGAATGAGTAAAGTATTGAGAAACTCGTGAATTCCCGGAGTGGATTGGAGCTCTGTACCTAGGTAAGTGCGTATCAAGACTTACTGCTTTGCACTGAGTATCTTATCCTACTCATGAGCTGCTATCCTCACTGTATGTCTCTGACCTCAACAAATTGCGTACGACGTGCCTCCCTCCAAATGGCACGAACCGATGAGTACTTCTAATGCTCTTTCGTGAAGTCATTGCCATGCTATGAACCTGGGTTGGCGCTTTCAACCAGCAGAAATCTTGACCTTCCCAAGAGTAAGATGCCTCCGTATCCCTTGTTTTCTGTAGTACTGACAGAGGGTGCGCCACCCAATCGCGATCCCCCGACAGGCCCGCCACCAGCCTCACCCAGCCCCGCCTCGTTTTCTAGAAGAACTTGCCCGCGGCCTTGGAGCCGGCGAGCTCGTGGTGGCTCTCCACGCCCGGGGTGGTGACGGCGTCGTAGTCGTTGTTGTTGTCGGCGAGCTCGTCGTCCGCCGGCGCCAGCGGGGGGAGGTCGAGGGCGTCGAAGCGCTCGCCGCGGGCGCGGGCGCGCGCGTACTGGAAGGCCAGGCGGGCGGCGAGGGCCAGCAGGCCCCAGACGAGGCTGCCGACGGGCGCGACGACGAAGGCGCCGAAGGCGGCCCAGTCGCCCGTGTAGAGCCCCTCCTCGAGGACCAGCAGGGCGGCGCCGCGGCGCGCGCTGCCGTAGTAGCACGCGCCGAAGATGAAGACGGAGAGGATGCCGCCGAGCCCGCCCGCGAGCACCTCGAAGCCGCGCCACCAGGCGCAGGGGAAGCCGGGGCGGCGCGCGAGGCCGACGAGCAGCGCCGGGATGGTGGCGGCCGAGAGCAGGTCCGAGATGAGGTAGATGTCGAGGATGCTGGACTCGCGCAGGGCCAGCACGACGGTGGGCACGATGACGAGCACGACGGCGAGCCGCACCCAGCGCACGTCGAGCCGGTTGCGGAACACGTCGTTGGACGCGCTCGAGACCATGGCCGACTGCAGCGAGTCGAAGGCGGCCGTGCTGAGCGCCACGGCCATGACCACCACCAGCCCGACCACCCAGTCCGGCAGCTGCCCGAGCAGCAGGAAGAAGGCGACGGAGCCGTCGGCGTCGGCGCCGGCCGGGTCGTCGCCGGGCCACGCGCCCGACCACGCGGCGATCAGGCCCGTGCAGCCGACGAGCGTCAGCACCACGAGGATGACGGCGGTGGCGGCCGAGACGCCGAGCCAGAGGTCCCGGTCGGTGCGGGACGCGAAGGCGCGCAGCCAGAAGTTGGCGAGGAAGAAGTTGTTGGTCAGGATGGCGACGGGCAGGATGTAGATCAGCTGCCAGCCGACCAGGCTCGCGTCGAGCAGGCCCGTGCTGGCCACGAGCTCGGGCTTGATCTCCGTCTTGACCCCGACGGTGATGGTGGCGACGACCACCAGGCAGCAGATCATGGCGCCCTGGACGTTGTCCGTGATGAAGGAGATCTTGAAACCGCCGAGGGCTGGAAAAGGGGGAGGAGTGTGTCAGTAACAACAGGCCCGTCTTGTCTTGGCTAATCTTTGCCACTTCTTCGGGACCAGGGGCCACAACGAACATGTGTAGACGGTGGTCACCACGCATTCCACGATGATGACCGGTAGGGGGTCGAGGCCGGTCAAGGCGTTGATGACCTGGCCGATGGCGGACAGCTCCGCGACCATGTACAGGAACAGAGTCAGGAGCGTCAGCGCGCCCAGGTACCAGGCCGTAGCAACGCCATACCGCTGCCGGGTCCACTCGGTCAGGACGAAGCCCTCCGGGCACCGCCGGCGGATGATGGGCGCCAGTGCGGCGAAGACCAGCAACGGCAGGGCTGTCGAGATGGCGTACACGATGACGCCCTGGAGGCCGGCAAGAGTGGCCAGCTGGGGGTACGAGAACAGAATTCCCGATCCCATGGCTGGAGCATTGCGCGAGCAGCATTAGTAGACTCGAAGGGATGAAAGAGGGGGGTGGGGGACAGATCGGAGCGGCAGCACGTTTCCCACGCAAGCATTAACTTGATCGAGTATTTACGGTACAATCTCAGCTTCATCGCCGCGGGGACCCGGCGGATCTCCCCTCAGGCTCCCGGAGGTCGGGAGTGCCGAGCTGAGAGGTTGGATCCGGCCGAGGCCCCGCGTCAAATCCGCGCCCGTAGTGAGCCGCAGTCTACCTTGCCACAAGGGCAGGCGACCTGTCGATCTTGGGTAGGGACCTACAATCAATCGGGCGGCTCGAGATACCTATACTCTCAGTCGGTCGTGGCTGTGCCAGTCCGTGGCCCATGCTGCCGCCATGCTTGGCTGCTCTTCTCTGCTGGTTTGAAGTGCTACCGCTCTTGATTCTGACAGGCGAGAACCTGTTCCCAACCACCGGATAGCGGCGCTTTTACTCACCGGCCGCGATGAAATTGAGGGCCAAGGGCATTGCTGGTCGAACGTCAGCAGGTTTCCACAGGGGCAGGGGAAACAAAGGACATCTCGAGAGCTATTGCCGTCGTCGAGCACGTTGCATCCTCTGGTTGGACTCTGACCCTTCTGTGTTCTGTTGGCTGCTAGGAAGTCGGCCTTGGGCTGCTTCCTCATCCTCCAGGCCAGGCCCGTTCCCAAGATGCTACCAGTAGTGGTTTATGTCAGCTCACTACTACCTCTGGAAAAACAGGATAAAAAGGCCAGGTCGGGCAAAAAGACACGTCCAGCTTCAAGGGCTGAGGAGTAGAGCTTCAGGGACATACAGAAATGCCCCATAGGTAACATAGACGATGGCATTGGAAGCCTGGAAGGACGGCTGGCCCATCTTCGTACGTATCTGTTTGTGGCAGCCGGATGTACTTCTTCGTTTCGCAGTGGTTGCTGTCGTTGTGCGAAGGTTGCTGAGTTGAAGTCCAGTACCGGTAACAGCAATGTCAAGGATGCCCTTTTAATCTTCCCCGTAAAGTAAAACTTCGAATTGATCTCTTCCCAGGGCTAAGCTAAAGGTTCCGGTAGCTCGGATTTTGAGGAAAGGTAGTGATGAAATTAGATAATAGCACCTATTGGTGTCTTCGAGTGGGGTAAGATGCTGAGTAGAGTCCACACCCGTCTGTCCGGTACCGGTAGGTACTAGTACATAGTAGCACCGATAGATAGACCGAGCTAGTGATGGGATGCCGATCTGACCTAACTGCCTTTTCAAGAAGATGTCTCGACTCAATGTTCATCTAAGCTGTCTAGGTAGGCTGTGTGCCTCACGGTAATCTCTACCGGTACGGTAGGTAGTAACCTTAAGTAAGCAGCCGGTCCTCCTAAGAGCTACTAGTTCTTGATACAGTGACAACTAGAACAACTACGCACCTATTACCCTATCGCGACCTCTCCCAAGCTTTATCAGAGAAAGCCAGTCGCCAGATTAACAGGTGTGCTGATCCAAGGACGTATGTTTCGAGTTGAGCTTGCTGGGATCAATGTACTCTGGCGATAAGCAACCTGAGTGATCCCTGCTAGATGTTGTGCGTTAAGCTGTGGTCAAGGCCCACTCTAACTTAACTTCAACTCCTGTTTCCATCCATGGTTGAGGTTGCCTTGCTCTCGCCATCTTTCAAGGTGGCTTCCAGCAGGACATTCTGCTACATATGAGTTCTTTTCGTGCGTTTATTTGCTTCAAGACTGTAGTTTACTCCAAGAGGTGCCGACCAGCACAATGCCTTGGGCCGACATCCAACATCTGCCCCCACTCGTTGGCCCACACTCCTGTACCGGTAGTCCTGGAGCAGTCGCATCTGTGCCCCTTTTCGGCAACCTCTCTCAAGTGCTTAGATGAGATGCCGAGAAATGGAGTTCCTATTTTGCTCATTGCCGACAAGCCATCGAAGCTGCTTTGAGACGATACCAAGCCCCGCACTTAGGGTCTTTCCAGGCTTCAGGGCTGGGGCCACCCAGAGTCATCCAGGATAGCACCAGGCAAAATCGACTATACTAGTTCGCTACAACACCTAAGGAAAAGATCTTAGCACTTCACTGATCCAGAGCATCCAAACCTCCTAGGCGTGCTACCGGTTGGGACTTGAGACGGCCAATCTTCCGTGCGGCGATTGTTTACCGTGGCAAGCTTACGCAATGTTGACGAGGCAAGCTGGTTGTGCGCTTTACCCGTAGGCTGAAGACCTAAACAATATTAAAAGCAACATATGTGCAAAGTTTGTCTATTCGTACTAACACGCCTAATTTTGGTTCTCTGTGGTACACCGACCTCGACAAAGTCTGCGATAATTCCTACAGCCTTGCAGGAATCCTTTCATCAAGATTCTGAGCCGGCTGGGTACAACGAAGACGGAAAAGTCTGACCAAATCCTCATCTTGGCTGCGTTGATCGAACAGAGATCCTAGGTCATCTTATCCTGTCCTCAGACCTATGCCAGGAACAAGAAACTCGTCGAGAATATCATGGTCTCATTATCATACAGACTCATGGTGGTAATATCAATGTTGGTGGATCGTCGGGTCGTGTTGAGGGCCTGGATCCCTCAATGTCTCTGAATTCTGATGCTGGCAAGGGGAAAGTAGCGATGTGCGATTCATTGCAAAAGTAGGAACGTCAAATGATGCCGAGCGAAGGTCGTATCTTGCCTCTGTATCTGCGTCCGTTCAGGTCTGGACATCAGCGATTAGATAGGCGCGCCGCCATCTTCTTCGTCACCAGTGTAAGAGGGCGGCTCGCTGTGGCTCTTGGTCGGGGTCTGATTGGCGAATCTCTCACTGATTGATCGAATACCCCCACCCATGGGAGAAGGATTGTAGGGATGGTAGTAAGCCATGGGCGAGCGATAGTCCTGGATGAAAGGAGTAGGCCACTCCGGCTGCTGGGGGGTCGGCTGGTAGTATCCCTGGGCACCGGAGCCCTGTGCCTGCATTCCAGGGCCTACCTGAGGCGTTGCGGGCTGGTAGGGGTAATAGCCACCATAGGTGGGAGACACAGCGTAGTTTGGGCTGGCATAGTTGTGATGGTAGGACGACGATCCAGGCATCTCGTAGCCAGTGTACGGGTAGGGACTTGCCATGTTGGGCGGAGCCTGGTGCTCACCACGGGTCGGGGAATACTCGGCACGCGAGGGAGTCTTGGGCTCCTGTTCCTCTTTCGGGAACTCGGCTGCAGCATCCTGCTGGGGAGCTTGAGCTTGATAGTTGTGTCGCTCAGTGGCCTCAATGCGAGGAAGCTGACTGAATGACTTCATCTTATGGATGGACAGCTCCTTGGACTTCTTTCGTTCGACACGAATGCGCGCATTGGCGACCATGACACCGCGCTATCCTTTAATCAGTAAATGTGACATCAACCACGACTCGAATGGGCGACTTACAAGCTGGGTCAATGCCAATTCAGCCTGGTCAGGTCTTGCGAAGCGGACAAATCCGAAAACCGCAGCTCGGCCACCGTCTAGACATGGGATAGTCAGTCTCATAACTAATAGCTAGCGCGACACGAGGTTCGTACCTGAACGGGCCGGCTTGTTCACGATATGGACGTCCTCGACGTCTCCGATCTCGGCACAGGTAGCCTCGAGGATCTCATTGACATTCTCTATGTCGGAAGGAAGGCCGCCAACAAAAATGCTGCGTCGATCAAGGTCGTAAGCTCGCAGAGCTTCTTCGCCGCTGTCGAATTGGGGCTTCATAGCCTTTTTAAGATCGAATGCCATGGCACGGTACTCCTGGTTGTGACGGTACGTCTACCAGCACGTCAGTTCTGTGCCCAGGCTTTAGTCATGACAGTTGACTCACGGAGACCACATCTCTGCTCGGGTTAAAGGTTTTGTACTCGACGAGTACGCCACCTTGGCAATCCATCTTGTACGCGATCTCGGGGTCGAGTCTCTCGAGGCTGGCGATATCGCCAAAGTGTCTAAGCTTCATTCGAGCATCCTCCATGTCAACGGCGAAGCCTTGGCGGTGGTGAAAGACATATTTCTCTGCGCGCATAACAGCATTAGTCAGGTGTTTCAAGCAATGAAATTTAATCAGTAGGTACTCACTGTTGGCTTTGACCTTCTCGGTGCGGCAAGCACGACCGAGGATGGACATGCCTCGTCCAAGGTTCTCCGCTCTCTCGGCATTCTCGTCAGACTGCCAATGTGTTAGCTGAGCTCTGGATGGATTGTGACTTTACGAACAGTGTACTGTAGAAATGCGAAAGGCATGTTCTTCGGGTCACGGCGAATCTTGATGAAGACTGCTCCAAACTGCTTGAAAGTCAAAGTGAGGGCGACCTCGAGCTCACGGTCGCTTTTGTTCTCGGGAAGGCTGGCGACAGTATTAGTCTCGAATCTGGACATGACCACCAGACCGTTCTGGGACAACATACTTGGCAACGAAGACGCAAGCGGAGGGGGGATAGAACTCCTGAGCATCGACACCACAGACCTGCTGGCGGGTCTCGGGAGTATATCCCTGACGACGGACAGGGACCGGCATCGGGCCCGAAGAGAGGCGGCCCGGGTTGGGTGTGTGGGCCAATGCAGATGGAGTCGAAGGCGTGCCATCACGGCTGCTGGTACCGGAGAAGACATCATCACCGCCAGTAGCGCTTCCAATCTGGAACTGCTTGCTCCTTGAATGCCGATAATCAGTTATCAGTGTGTGTATGGTTGAGGAAGCACGACTTACTTGGCAAGGTCAATAACGCGGATCTGTTCAGCAAAAGCTGCATGGTTGGCCTCAGTGTCGCGATTCTCGGTCGGCTCGTAGCTAAGCATATCAGTGCGTGCGGCTCATCCAGTAGCTTTGCTGGACTTACGAGCGGCTGGCAGGGGAGTCGGCCATGCCGAGGCCCTCCAGGGCAGTATTCAGGCGTGCGCCGCCTACCGATCAAAAGTTAACAGGGCAAATGGATATCGACACCCGAATCTAGATGTTGAAAGGGACTTACCTCCGGGGGAGTCGCTGGGAGTGGGCGATGAGTCGCCGGCGGCAGCTTGTTTACTGAAGCTTGCCATTGTTCCGATCGTAGCGAGTGGTAGATCTAGGGCGCAAATATGAAGTCAGTGACAAGTGCAATCTCAACAACTCCTTGGAGGCTCGCAGGTGGTTCTTTTCAGAAACCAATCCAACCAAATCCCTCGGCGAGGATTTTGGAGATATGAGTAACAAGAGGGAGTGTTTGTAGTAAACAGGATGGCTGGTAACAATGCTCGACGATGGCCGCCGGAGCACGCGCTCCCGAGAATGAGTAGGAGAGGCGATGCTGTTGCCAGCTGATACAAACTTCCCGGCGCAAGTCTGTTCGATTTGCGACGGCATCCACAGCGAAGCCTTGTGCGCTGTGATTCAGCCGGTCTCGACGCCATCGGGGCCGGTAGGTTGGCGATGCCAGTGGCCGGTCCTGAACGGCAGGAAGGGGCCAGCGGAGGACGACGAAGAACGAGGTGGAGAGAGAATCAAGTGCAAAGTATCGGAAGCGTGCTTACCAGAAGATGGTCCAATGTTTAACGGTTGTTGGCGTCCTGTGCAGCAGGAAAGTCAGACTCGGTGAGGTCGATGGGATGAAGGTTTGGACGGGAAGGAGAACCCGGCGTGGTGGAGATGAAGCGGAAAGTTGAAAAGGATGGAAAATATGGGACGACTTGGACTTGGACGGAGGAGGGTGACGGAGGATGGTTGTGCCTCAGGCGCGAGATTGGCAGGTGCGAGTCGGCCAGGTGACAAACAAAGACGTACCTGCCTCAAAACCGAACGCGCATTTGAGGAACAGGAGGAGGGAGGCTTCTAGAAGATGGGATGACTTACCAGAATAATAATTCAGAGATGGCAGCTTTGCCGAGGGAGTTGATGGAATGGCCCGGTTTGGGTGGTAATACAAATCCAGCACAAGGTTGGATGTGTGTTGTGGTAGAGGAAAAGGTGGTGGTGATGGCGGAGGCAGCTGCTAGATTATTTTGTACGTACACATGCACTAAGATTGCTCCCAGATCCTCAGAGTCATTCTGGCAACGCACAAACCGGAAACACACTGCTCTAGCCAACGTATCGCTGTATACGAAATATAATTTTCTGCTGCCAGGTGACTACTTGCCAGCCTACCGCCCAAAAGAGGCGAGATGTCCTCGTGGGTGCTCCTTAAATCTCGTATGCAGCCATCCTGCGGCTCTTCATGTCTACTGTAGCCTATGTGCCCTTCCGAAAATGATGGCTTTGCTGTATCATAGACGAGCGTGGCCTTCATCCGCAAGGGTTGAAAAGACAGCATCACCGCAGAAGGTACTTGTGTACTGCATCCTAGTTGCATCAACCGCACTGCCGCTTATTATACTGGCGTGCATGGTTATGGCACCATTGTAGAGTGTTCTGCCATCATATGGATCTGGATATCTATTACGTCCTGCAAGAAGTAGGGTGATGTGTGATAAGATTTACTTATAACAAACGCTTCGCCTATTTGCGCGTTGGCAGCATCGTGTAGTGTTTTCTATCTAAATGAGAGGCCGTGCCCCGAGCATAAGTCTACATCCCTTGGTGTTCTTTGAATCTTGTGTAGGTATTGACCCTAGAGGACGGGTAATGTTTTATAGGTGAGAATGTACTGTCGTCTCAAATGCTGAACCCGGTCCGCTGGACATGCATGCGGTTGATTGATAGCGTAGTCAAGCCCTACTATCCGGCACGGCTTGTCCCTAGAAGCCTACGAGAATATCCGATGGTATGCCATTGGCACCCAGGAGAAATGCTGTATTCCATGAGGAATCAAACTGATCATAGGCACCAAAAAGCGTATCTTGAATCTGTCTGGCTTTGCAGACAGCAGAGAGCTTCGAAGCGCAAAACCAATCTGCAGTCGCGGGACGCTGATTACTTTGAACGAAGTCATGGTCACTGCATTCCTTCTAGATGGATTCCTATCTGTAGGTGGCCTTCTCCTTTTAATTTCGACACCGTCTTGGTCAAGTCTGCGATTGGCATCCTGGAAGTGGAAGGAAACCCAAGCATACGGGCATGGTGGGAAGTTGGATGGACAATTCCCTGCCAGTTACCAAGCCCAATCGATCTCCATATTTCCATAAGGAAAGGGGAAAGAAAAGGGCGGGAAAGGTGTCTTTCGGCGTAAGCAGCGCTTGACTAAATGCTGGCTCAAAATCTAGTACCGGTAGGGGGTTCTTTCTTCCCTTGCTTAAGTGCGTGGACATTAGGTGATAGAGAGGTAAGTATAGATAGAGATTTTTCTTTAATGGACAGTAGCACAGACACGGGGGTCATATACTACCCTCCAGAGATTAAAGCTACACAGTAAGTTAGTTCTAAAGCGAGGGCAAAGACTGATTTTAGTGACTGTCCTTGCTCGTGGTAATCATAGATGCTTTAATCAGGGATCTGGAGAAGAGATTCTCTTGGTGATTGCCACTGCTCCATGTCCTTCAGAATTTCAGAGAGCAAAACATCAATTAAGTACCTGAGGTGAAGTGTTTGTGACGGGACCGGTCTTATGTGGGCCTCAAGAACCCCCTGCCCGGTTGATGGACATCGGCAGCCAGGCCGGTGACTTACCCAATACGGAAAGGATGCCGTCCCGGGTCCGGAACTCGGCGGAAGCTAAGTCGGCCCCGACTTATTAGACACCCGGAGAAGCCTTACCTGGACTCCTTGCATGTAGCTTTCGGAGCTGAACCCAGGGCTACAGCAGCCCTGACCATCTCCTCAAGGAAGCAGTATAGGAACTAGTAGTCGGAGCCATTGGTGTAAGGATAAGAGCCGCCTCGTTCTGTTATCATGTGTTGTAGACAGATGTTGCCGCACAAATGGGGTACCTATACTGGCTGTTGCCCTAGCAAGTCCAGGTAAACGGGGATCAGTATCAAAAATCATATACTTTAAGGTGTCCACTTACTCATATTTGTCTTAATGGACTTGATAACTTGTCATTGGGGTCTTAATTTCGAAAAGTTCCCTAGTACTCCGTACTTGAGGAGTATCTAGGTAGATAGTGGGTATGGAATGTACAGTGCAGATACAGAATCAGCACAGTACACGTACACTGTCGGGATTTTCCGCTCCCTGCATCGGAATTATTTACCTTGAACCCGGCTGGCCTCGCAGTACGTCAACCTCAGCAACGAGGCTATTCACGCATTATCCGAAATTCCCCCCAACAGCCATTGACTGCCGACAACATGGGCTCGAGCACGTCCAAGCCTGCCAGCGAGCAGTCGCCCTACCTGTACAAGGCGTAAGCCGCTTCCGCCCCTTCCAGCTGAAGCCTGCAGTCGGCCAGAGGTGCCAGCCAGCAAGCAAGCAAGCAAAGCAGCAGCGCTGACTTTTTTTCTCGACCTTCTGCTCCCGCAGGCCCGGCCCCGTGCGCGTATCCCAAGATATCGTCGACTCTCTACAGTCCAGCACCGAGGTGAGAGATCTGCTATCCTTTTCCGCACGTCGATCCCCCAGACCGGGTCATCCTCTTCTTTCCATAGGCCGGCCATCCACTTCTCCCAACCCGGCGAGGGCACAGGAAAGGATAGAGGGAAGGGGAGGGGGGACCGACGGCGGGACAACTAGCCCCCATGCGAAACGCAGCTGGTTACCCTCTCGCTCCCGTGCTTACCGAACCCCCCTCACATACACAGACGGACGCGACGCGCGCGCAGAACCTCGAGCTCGCGGTGCAGAAGCGCGTGGCGGACGAGCTGCGCCGGCTCGGGCAGCAGGCGAGCGCGGACCTGAGCGCGGCGCGGGCGCAGGCCTCGGAAGAACAACAACAACAGAATAGTACGAAGACGAGGGAGCAGGGGGGACGGGAGGAGAAGAAGGACGCGGTGTCGGCCGAGGTGGAGGCGCTGCGAGCGCGGCTGGAGGGCCGCCGGCAGCTGCGGGCGGTGCCCGAGTCGGTGGACCGCGCGCGCGGCGACGTGGCGCGCTGCCTGGTCGAGAACGACCGCCGCCCGCTCGACTGCTGGCGCGAGGTCGAGCGCTTCAAGGAGGAGGTGCGCCGGCTCGAGAAGGGCTGGGTCGCCAAGGTCGCGCAGTGAGCGGCACACACAACCCCGTGAGGTGCACAAGGACGGCGGGCTAGGGATTATCTATCTGTTACGCGGGGAGGGGCTCGACAGGAGCGGTAAAAGGGACATCAGGAGATGAAAAGCATCCGAGAGGGGGCCGCGATGCGCCGCCGACCTGGTGCTGAGACCATGCAGTTCACAGACCGGATGTGTCCCTGCTCAGGAACTCGAGGGAGGTACCCATATTGTAACACTACGGGATAGAGAAAGAGTTGCTCTTGGTGGTGAGAAAAGAACTGTATAGAACAGACAAGCAGCATGACCAATACCTTGAATCCGAGCATCCAGTGTTCAAGGGCCTGAAGGCATGTTCAAGTTGATTGGGGATCTGCATTCTTGAAGAGATCTACGACCGCATCTTCCGCCTCCTCTTTTCCCTCCTGTCCCTGCTGCCGCTGCCCTTGCTGCTTCTTGATCTTCTCTTCCTTCTGGACCTCCAGCTCGGCCCTCCTCCTGAGTCCCTCGGCCCTCTTCCTCTCGCGCCTGGCCTGCGCATCTTCCCATTCCTGCCCCCCTTCCCCCTCCCCCTCCCCCTCCCCTCGTCCGTCGCCTCGTCCGTCGTCCAGCCGGCCCGCCGCCGCCAGCACCGCGGCGCGGAAGCGCGCGATGCGCCTCGCGTTCTCGGCAAAGCGCGCGTCGGCGACGCGCAGCAGCGAGCGCAGGTACGCCGGCGACACGGCGGCGCGATCGTTCGCGCCACCGCCGTCCTCCCCGCCGCCCCCCATCCGCCGCCGCACGCCCACCAGCGACTCGAACGCGAGGCCCATGGACCGAATGGCCACCATGGGCGTCGCGGTCGCGGTCGCGGTCGCCGCCGGGCCCTGGGCCGGGGCCGGGGCTGGGGAAGGGGAAGGGGCGGCAGCGGCAGCGGCAGCAGCCACGTTGATGGCGCCGCTCTCCCGGAAGCCCGCCTGCAGCCCGCAGCGGAGGAGCAGCTGGGCGTGCTCGGGCGATGCCGTGAGCACGTGCAGGATCTGTAGTCGTCTCGTGCGTTGTGTGCGCGCGGCGCGCGCGCACGTTTTCTCTCCTTTAGCGACCGTTCCCTGCTGCTTGTGTCTCGTCGTCGCGCGGATGAGGACGAGGGCCTCACCAAGGGAGGAAAGGGTGGGTGGGTAGGGGGAGGGAGGGGGGGGGGGGGGGGGCAGATTTGGCTACGTTACGGTACTACTCACCATCGGTTCGAACTTGAAATGGATGAGCCTCGCGTCCCCTCCTCCTCCTTCTTCTCCGTCGTCGACGAGCGCCTCCGCGGGCGCGGTGGTGCCCCCCAGCCCCAGCAGCGCGCACAGCGCCGTGTCGTCCTCCCGCAGCCTGTGCTGGCCCTCGTCGTTTCCGTCTAGCCCGACCGGATCGTGGGAGACGAACAGCCAGGCGCCGCCGCCGCCCTTGCCGCCTACGCCGGCCGGCTTCTCCGTCTTCGTCTTCGCTGCTGCCGCCGCGGTCGCCGCTGCTCGACCGCGTCTGCTGTGCTGCGTCGTCTCGCCCCCAGCAGGAGAGCCGTCGATGTCGGGGCCATCTGCATCTTCACCGTCATCGCCCTCATTCTCGTCATCGACACCCTCGGCCGTCTCGCCGCTGCCGCCGCCTCCGCCGCCACCGGACTTCCTGCCCTCGACGAAGACGCTGACCCGGCCGGCGCAGCTGCTCGTGGTCACGAAGCCGTCTAGCCCGTTGAGCTCGTCGATCAGGTGCCGGATGCCGGCGTCGACCGAGCCCTTGGGCGACGCGTCCGTGTAGTCTGCGTCCGGCACGGCCAGCTGCGCGAGGATTCGCGCCTTCTTCAGCGCAAAGTGCCCCGGTATGGATGGTAGACTCGGGCTCTTCTTCTTCATGGCGCTTAGTGTTGTGTTTAGGGTAGTGTGACCGCTGAAAGCACCGGGGTTGAGCGCGGCGCAGGGGTAGTATTCGGCCGATGCCTACTTGCAGTTATAATTAGGTAGGTGTACCGTACTTCTTACTTAATAAGAGGTTAACGTTCAGGACCTCCGTTCTGGCGTTGTTCGAGAGCTCGGATGTGATTTGATCGATGCTCCACATCTCGAGCGAATGGCGTCCTAGGCATCCCGAAAGAGCCCAAGGCGAATCATTAGGCAATTTCAAGCCTGCCATGGTAGATTTGTGCTAATCATTCCGCCGTGACAAGACTCTTTCGACTTCGCCTCATATAAGTCTGTGGTAGTGTCGAATAGCCAAATTGGTACAGATGGCTGGCTCAAAATCGGGGTCAAGTGATGACAGCAGGGTCGTGCATAGTGAACCTAGGGCCCAACGTTGCCGTGAGGGTATCGCGCATGCCGCCGGGCTCGTGTCGCCATCACATATCACATACACATTCACAGGAGTAAGGGATATTGCTCGGACATCTTGATATTCTGGAACGAGGTCGTGATTGCATATTCAGTAACGAGAGACTTGCAAGCCACGACCAACGGCGACGTGCCAGGGAAGCCAGCGAAAGCCAGGACATCCCTAGAGTCTAACGTCATTTCCTCCTTCCCTGATTCCGAAAGTGTGTGGTCTTCTCAACAGCAAATGGGTATCATGTCCTGACCAATCCGTATAACGCCTCGACCAATGGCCGCCTGTCCACAGAGAAATGGACGACTAGCTGTAACCTGTTCGTACTGGGCACTGAAGCCAAATGGCGTAACCATTCTCTGCGCCAGCTGACGGATGATCGAGACTGGATGACGGAGGTCGTGGGGACATGCCCGGCTTTAGAAACCGTGGACCTTGATGGTCTTGGGATCGAGCTCTAGACCTTCCTTCTTGTCGACAAGGAATTCCTGGACATCCTTACGCTGATCGCCCTGGAGCTGAATCACCTCGCCCATTTCGGTGTCCGTGACAATGGTGCCATTGCAGGCTGCCACATGGTCAGCATCGCGTTTCAAGCTAGACGGCTGGACTGCAATCTAGTCCACTTACCGAACTTCTTCTTGATGACCTTCAGAATTTTCTTCTGGTCAAATTTCTTCGGCAGACCCTGGACCGTGGTCAGGGTTTTACGTCCATTTCGTTCTGTTGGCCAAGGAAGTGATTAGCATCGGCGGACAGAGGCCGGAGGAGACGCATTGCCGGGCCGTGGACGTTGGAGCGCACAGATCAAGACGCGCGGCTGCGCAAAGCCGGCTGCCTGACGATGCATGTGGGGCGCGAGCGCTGGAAGGGAGGACACATACGCTGGATACGAATATGGATGTAATTCTGCGACTGCTTGGATTCGCCCGCAGTTTCGTCGGCTTCGGCGAAGGGGTCTGTTGCGCGGGTCAGTCAACAATCTGATGCTCTGGTAGTCAGGTTCGAGGGGTCATCCAGGCGGGGTGGTGCAGGCGGTATCGGCTGCCGCAAGCAGATCACAGCCTCGCTAGGAACCGATCGCGCCGAGGGGTCAACACAGAAGCAGAAGGTAGGCAAGCATACCGTAGGACTTGAGGTTTTCGATTGACATAAACTCGAGTTTTCCGGGTTACTTGGGGAAAAGGGTTCGGGTGGTGGGATAGAGAGGGGAGCGACCGACGACTGCAAGAGTGGCCTCGCTAAGTGTGTCTGGCTTGCTCGAGGAGCGTGAAGACTTCTGGGTGACGGAGTCAAAGAAGGAGAGAAGATGGCCAGGCGTATGCCGATGAGAGTGGTTCTGCTTATTTATGGTCGAAACGGATGTCAAAGTGTGGAATGTGGTGCATGAAATGACGGCCGTGGGTTTTGTAGAAAGGAGGGGGAGAGAGGGACAGGAAAGGCCGCACGCGGTTATGTGGGGAGGCAGGCGCAGTGAATGGGGGCCATTGGAGGGGCAACTACTAGTACCGTACATCTCAAGGCCGACGTACTGTGTGGCGATGACAACCACAAGCCATGGGCCTGCCCAGGTGGCAGGCAAGCACAGTCTACAGAGTCACAGCAGACTGTATTACACATCAGAGCCCTACCTCTCATGTATTTGCCCACTAAAAGAACGTGGGAGAATACACCGGCACTTTCTCAGTTCAGATGCTATTCGAATAGTACCTGGTAGGTACCTTTCCATCTGAGCTATCAAAACATCCGGGTCGGCCATCACTCCCTTACATACCTACTTATTTCACACAATATTGCAGGCCTGCAGACCGACGCCACTCTGCAGCTTGTATGTATTTACTCGACACAGATCCAGAGACCTAGGCTTGAGTGGTATGCCCCGTGGCTGTCCTGTACCGGTAGCCATCAAAAGAGACCAAGGCCTTCTTCTGTCGCCATGGTCTCTGAGCCAGAGTCATATCCCGAGGGCACACCGAGATTGATCCAAGATGTCTCTGGCGCATCATGGATACCCTTTTTCTGGAAGGAGTGCACATTCGGCCGAGACATCTTCCTCAAGGTTATGATGAACCACATCCGCAATCCGAATCTCAATTCATCATGGCTGTTCCGGGCCGATATTCTTGTCCAGCAAGAGCTGGGCAGAGGCATAAGCAGCCAGTCGTTAAGTCCTAGGCCAAGGATTGTTGAATTCGACGATTTTCAATTGCAAAAGGTGTTGATCCGCAAATTGATACCACGAAATGCCACCAGAGACGCGCCTTTGGACCAGACCTGTCTGATCTATGAAAACTCGGGAACTGGTGAGATGCGAAGATGCCGGAGTATGGTTGTCTACAGGCCTCACGTCTCTTCTCCGCCTGAAATGCCCTTCTACCACCCGAAGGTGCAAGGCATAGCATTCCTGCACGAATGGGACCCTGAGCACAACCAAGGCACGCTTTCGTTTCATTACCACTTTTTCGACAACCATAACCTCGAAACTGTCGAGGAGAGAGAGGCGGAGAAGTTGAAGAGGACCGGCCTCCACCTCCTAGCTACTCTTCACAAGCACGGCGAGGGATCCCAAGCGGGCTATGTGAAACGAGTCCAGCACGACACAATAATACCTCAGGTTGCTGTTCAAACGACGTACGCCAGGCTCAAGGATAAATATGCCCGGCAACTAATTCAAACCTGGGCCGAATCCACTGACCCCTCAAAGCACGTATTCGAGGACCTCAGTATCGCGTCCTTTCTGATAGAGCTTTGGGCTGAGATGTACCAAGGCGCTTCCTTTCCTGGCTTTGTTGACATTGGCTGTGGAAATGGTCTCCTTGTGTACATTCTGCGCCAGGAGGGTTACTCGGGATGGGGATTCGACGCGAGGGTGCGCAAGTCCTGGAGCAGTTATATAGAAAAGATCGGCAACGACGGTTTGCCTAGCCTTCGACAGCATGTTCTCCTGCCTTCTATCGTGCAGAAAGGGGCCCACAGAGAAGGCTCAGATGACCCGGATAGTGCTCTGTTTCATGACGGGCGCTTTTCGGAGGGCACCTTCATCATCTCGAACCATGCTGACGAGCTCACGCCCTGGACACCATTACTCGCAACACTCTCGGCCTGTCCGTTCATCATGATACCCTGCTGCAGCTATAATCTGTCGGGGGCCAAGTTTAGAGCACCATCATCCAAGCAACCAGGAAAACCCATGTCAGCATATTCATCACTTGTTGAGTGGGTGACACAACTAGGCAGCGACTGCGGCTGGGAGATGGAAAAGGAGATGCTCAGAATTCCAAGTACCAGAAACACTGGGCTTCTCGGCCGAAATCATACCGGAAAGTCCTGGATATTGTCTGATCTGCGAGCCACTGTAGACAGATATGGAGGAGCGGAAGGCTACTATGACAATGTGATGAGATTGGTCAAGAGCGCACCGCGAGGCCATTGACACAGCAAGCATAAAGTATCCATTGCACCCCTTCATTGAGGGCAAAAATTAAGTGTAAAGTGTCCGACGGGGTCACTCTAGCTCTCATATCTCCTACCTATCTGACGCAGTCTGTCCAGAGTTCTACCCTGACCAAGTACTTGTTCGGCCTCATAGCAGCTCTGTGACTGACATTTGGACAAGCACAGGTGGAATGCTAGGTACCGTGATGATAATTGATGGCTCTTCGGGTATCTCTCTCGGATTGAGAGGTGATGAAGCCAACATGAGTGCTCAGCATTGACGGTGGCCGAAGTTGTAGCACTATAGCAAAGCGAGGCATTGTAAGGGGCTCTCTCGAGTCTGCAGAGACCGGTAGGGCCCAGGGGACTTCGAAGTGTCCAAAATTGCAAATCATGGTGTCCAGTGAGTTGAGACCAAGGCAGATGATGCACTGGCTCCGGGGAAGAGGTATACACCCACTGGTAGATCGGATCTCTGGGTAGATATAGGAAGTACTAGTACCTGGGAAGTATTTATGAGGCTATGCCACTGCCTCTGAGATGTGATAGAGGGTTGGGAGAAGTGGGTCACGTGACCAATCGATTAGTGCATCTGCAACGTCGCTCCTTCTCCTGGACCGCTGAATTACATGCTGTCCCCAAATTATGTGAACATTGAAATCCCACCAGAGACCCTGACGTCTTCACCTTTCGCCCGCCAGCCGTCTCGCTACCACAATGAGCTACGGCAAGAAAGACGAAGATGCCGACCTCGGCTTGGTCAAGGTCGATCGCACCCAGGTCTTCCAGGAAGGTATGCTTTGGCAAACGCCTGCTGGAGGCCCCTAAGGCCCCCCGCCAAGATACGAGACTGACCGGCTCCGTTGCCAGCTCGACTCTTCAACAGCTCGCCCATCCAGCCTCGAAGATGTCGCATCCTGCTGACCAAGATCGCCCTCCTCCTGTATACCGGAGAGAAGTTCCCGACCAACGAGGCGACCACCCTGTTCTTCGGCATCTCCAAGCTGTTCCAGAACAAAGATGCCAGCTTGCGACAGATGGTCCACCTGGTCATTAAGGAGCTCGCCAACTCCGCCGAGGACATCATCATGGTTACGAGTACTATAATGAAGGACACGGGTGGAAGTACCGACGCGATATTCCGACCGAACGCGATCCGGGCTCTCTGCCGCATCATCGACGCCACCACAGTACAGTCAATTGAGAGAGTGATGAAGACTGCCATTGTCGATAAGAACCCCTCGGTATCCTCGGCTGCTCTCGTATCCTCCTACCATCTCCTTCCGATAGCCAAAGATGTCGTCCGACGGTGGCAGTCCGAGACGCAGGAGGCCGCTGCGTCCAGCAAGTCTTCGGGTGGCTTTTCCCTCGGCTTCTCGTCCTCGTCTCCCGCCATGCCATCGAACAATTCCACAATGACCCAATATCATGCCATTGGTCTCCTGTACCAGATGCGGTCCCACGACCGAATGGCATTGGTAAGGATGGTCCAGCAGTTCGGTGCGGCCGGCGCGGTTAAGAGTCCTGCCGCCATAATTATGCTGGTCAGGTTAACGGCCCAATTGGCCGAGGAGGATCAGTCACTCAGGAAACCAATGATGCAGTTACTCGACGGTTGGTTGCGGCATAAGAGCGAAATGGTCAACTTCGAGGCCGCCAAGGCAATCTGCGATATGAGAGATGTCACCGATGCTGAGGTCACCCAAGCCGTCCATGTCCTGCAACTCTTCCTCTCGTCTCCTCGCGCAGTCACCAAGTTTGCTGCCCTCCGGATTCTGCACAACTTCGCCTCCTTCAAGCCCCAGGCCGTCCACGTCTGCAACCCGGACATTGAGACCCTTATCTCGAATAGCAACCGATCGATTGCTACATTTGCCATTACTACACTGCTGAAGACTGGCAACGAAGCTAGTGTTGACCGGCTGATGAAGCAGATCTCTGGCTTCATGTCCGAGATTACCGACGAGTTCAAGATCACGATTGTTGAGGCTATTCGAACCCTTTGCCTCAAATTCCCCAGCAAGCAGGCTGGCATGTTGGCCTTCTTGAGTGGTATCCTTCGCGACGAGGGAGGCTACGAATTCAAGCGGGCGGTGGTTGAGAGCATGTTCGACCTTATCAAATTCGTGCCAGATTCGAAGGAGGATGC
The DNA here is from genome assembly GCA_022539325.1 of Xylariaceae sp. FL0804. Taxonomy (NCBI): domain Eukaryota; kingdom Fungi; phylum Ascomycota; class Sordariomycetes; order Xylariales; family Xylariaceae; species Xylariaceae sp. FL0804. Next base: position 1,373,121 of record JAJKLG010000006.1, on the reverse strand, counting down.
GCTTGCACATCTGTGTGAATTCATCGAGGACTGCGAGTTCACAAAGTTGGCCGTTCGCATATTGCACCTCCTGGGATTGGAAGGCCCGAAAACCTCTCAGCCTACAAAGTACATTCGCTACATCTACAACCGAGTTGTGCTAGAGAACGCGATCGTCCGAGCGGCTGCCGTCACTGCGCTCGCCAAGTTCGGGGTAGGGCAAAAGGATCCCGAGGTGAAGCGAAGTGTCGACGTTCTCCTGACAAGATGCCTGGATGATGTTGATGACGAAGTCCGTGACCGCGCAGCCCTGAACCTCAGGTTAATGCACGAAGAGGATGAGATGGCAGAGAGGTTTATCAAGAACGGCAAGTACCACACAAGCCCATCATCATCGCGGAAACTAATGCTGTGACCAGAAAACATGTTCTCTCTGCCCTACTTCGAGCACCAACTCGTCATGTACGTCACCTCGGACGACAAGTCAGCATTTGAATCGCCCTTCGACATTAGCAAGATCCCTGTTGTCACACGTGAACAGGCGGATGCGGAAGACCGTACCAAGAAACTCACTGCAACTACTCCGTCGCTCAAACCACCGAAGGCAGGGCCTACCAAGACCGCCTCGACGGGGGCCGAAGCACAGGCCTCGGCAGCAGCAGCAGCGCAGAAGTATGCACAGGAGCTCATGGCGATTCCGGAAATGAAAGAATTCGGCAGCGTTCTCAAGTCATCTCCTGTCGTTGAATTGACAGAGGCCGAGACTGAATATGTCGTCTCGGTAATCAAGCATATCTTCAAGGAACACATTGTTCTACAGTACGAAGTGAAGAATACGCTTCCAGATACTGTGCTAGAGAACGTCTCGATCGTCGCTACGCCGTCAGAGGAAGAAGAGCTGGAAGAGGTGTTCATCATCCAAGCCGAGAAGCTTGCAACAGATGAGCCGGGCAAGATCTATGTTGCCTTTAAGAAGGCCAGCGGCGAAGGCTCGATGCCCACGAGCCCCTTCTCTAACGTGCTGAAGTTCACGGTCAAGGAAATTGACCCGTCGACCAACGAGCCCGAAGAGACCGGATATGATGACGAATACGAAGTAGGCGACTTTGATCTGGCCGGTAGCGACTACGTGATCCCAACATTTGCGAGCAACTTCAACCACATCTGGGAGCAGGTGGGAGCTGCTGGCGAGGAAGCGGACGAGACTCTCCAGTTATCTGGGATGAGCAGTATCGCTGGTACGTGGAATTCCGTCTGGAGATGCGCAAATAGCATACTAACGGGCGTTACCAGAGGCTACGGAGCAACTAACCAAGGCGCTCTCGCTACAACCCCTCGAGGGCACCGACGTACCCGTCAACCAGACAACGCATCAGCTCAAGCTGCTGGGCAAGACGGTCAATGGCGGCAAGGTCGTGGCGAACATCAAGATGGCATATTCGTCCAAGTCTGGTGTGACGACCAAAATCGTGGTACGCAGCGAAGAAGAGAACGTGGCGGCTACGGTGGTGGCATCGGTGGCGTGATGACGGGATCTGGGGGGGCGTTTTACTGCAAAATGACACAAGCGAAGTCCTTTGAAGGTATTCTGCGCGGGTATGCATACTTATACTAGACATGCGTGACGGGCTGCTGCTGTTGCTGCCGCTGCCGCCGCTGCTGTTGAAGTCGGTGAGAGAGGCCTGCCGGCTGAACAGGGCTGGCCGTCTAGGCTCAAGGCCGAGAATAATCTGGCCCAGCCAGTGTCACAATAGGCGATGAAGAATGGATATTTGGATGAATCTGCCTGGTAACATGCGGTCTGTTATTTGACCAACCGAACGGTTGTCTACCTAGGTAGTTCGGGAGTGGGCTGACTACCTGCTTACACTTACCAACCTACCGGTACGGAGTATGATAAAGGGGGACCTGATCTCCACCAGGCCATCCTCGGCTTTCAGCCTTCTGCCTCTGCAGCCTTCAGGGGATGGTTTGGTGGGGCCGTTGGTTGCAGGGTAGCAGACCCGCAAATGACAGCAATCTCAAGTTACTAATTTAGCGCGGGTGAGATGCGACAACGCGATTCGACGCGCCTTGAATCCACTTTATGACGTTGAGTGACAGACAAGGACTTGGAATTCTCAAAAATTACCTGTTAACCTGTTGAATACACAAAGACACCTTTCGCATGAGCCAAGTCTGCCGCCCTCGCCGTCATTTGTTTCAACCCGGCCATCCTCGAGTTCTTGGTCCGCGAGACTGAGCTCTCCGACTCTACCAAACTACCTACCCCAGATACCGGACATACTCGCGCTTCTGCCATCCTCGGTTCGGCCACCGACAACGTCAAGATGGTGTACGTGCGGGAGAAGTTCCTGCCGAACCTCAAGCAGTACAAATACTCGTCTGTCGACCACTCGTTGACGTCCAAATACATTCTGAAGCCGTTCTATACTCATGTTGTGATAAAATGCTTCCCCATGTGGATGGCGCCGAACCTGATCACCCTAACCGGCTTCATGTTCGTCATCGCAAACTTTGTCACCCTGCTCTGGTACAATCCGTCGCTCGACCAGAACTGCCCGCCATGGGTTTACTACAGCTGGGCCGCCGGCCTGTTTCTGTACCAGACATTCGATGCCGTCGACGGCTCGCAAGCGTACGTGCTGGCCCTGGAACCGTAGTGACGGACACGGCAGGGCTGAAGGCTGACGCTTCTGTGGCAATGCAGGCGACGGACTCGACAGAGCGGCCCTCTCGGCGAGCTCTTTGACCACGGCGTCGACGCCCTGAACACCTCGCTCGAAGTCCTCCTCTTCGCCGGCTCGCAGAACATGGGGCAGAGCTGGTACACCGTCGCGACGCTCTTTGCCTGTACGTATGCGGCAGCAGCCACAGCGCGAGCCCCCATCCCCTCTCCTGCTGCACCAGCCGCGGTTTCGCTGACAGGTTGACCCGCTCTCCTTTCAGCGCTCTGCACCTTCTACGTCCAGACGTGGGACGAGTACCACACCAAGACGCTGACGCTCGGCGTCGTGAGCGGGCCCGTCGAGGGCATCCTGATCCTGGCATCGGTGTACGCGCTCACTGGCTACATGGGCGGGGCCTCGTTCTGGCAGCAGTCGATGCTCGGCGCGCTCGGCGTGCCGCGGACCCGCGTCATCCCGGACGCCGTCTACGACCTCTCCTTCACGCAGTGGTACATGGTGCAGGGGATCGTCGTGCTCGTGCTCAACACGGTCGAGAGCGCGCGCAACGTGATCAAGGCGCGGCGCGCCCGCGGCGACCGCAGCCGCGGTGCCCTGCTCGGCCTGCTGCCCTTCTTCGGCACCTGGGCCCTCATCGTCGCGTACCTGTACTTGCAGCCGGTGGTGCGCACGCAGCACCTCGTGCCCTTCGTCCTCTTCGCGGGGCTCGTCAACGCCTACAGCGTCGGGCAGATGATCACGGCGCACCTGGTCAAGCTGCCGTTCCCCTACTGGAACGTGCTCGTGCTGCCGCTGGCCTGGGGCGTCGTCGACTCGCTCGGCCCGCTGCTCCAGCGGCACGTCGGCTGGGCCTCGGGGTGGCCCAGCGCGCTCGGCGACGACATCTACCAGGTCGCCTTCATGTTCTGCATGCTCGGCGCCGCCGTGGGCGTCTACGGCTCCTTCGTCGTCGACGTCATCGTCACCATCTGCGACTACCTCGACATCTGGTGCCTCACCATCAAGCACCCCTACGTCGACGTCAAGGAGCACAACACCGGCACCGACGGCGCCGCGGGCAACGACGCCGCCGCGGGCAACGACGCCGCCGCGGTCGCCGCCCCCAACGGGAAGAAGACGGAGTAGAGTAGAGGGATCTATCTCTATGTGGCCCCCTCGCTCAGGAAAGCGGAGGCGGCGAGATGAGATGAGTTGAATACGGGGTTTTGCATCTGTACATTTCACATGCGAGTGGCTCACGTCTGGAAGACGGTAATTGTGGCCTTCTTTTCCTTGTCCTTCTGAGCGTACGGGAATGGGGAACTGCGTGTCTAAGAGGCGGCAGCGGCAGGCGTTGGCGGACAAGACGGACAGGACTGCCTCGCCGGCAGCAGACGACGAATGAGTTTTTACAAACGAGGCACAGGGCACAGACATAGATATATACGGCTTACTCACCTTTCCAGTCTCAAACGTCTGGTATCCTCCAAGTCGCAACACTCACAGCGCAGGAGAATGGACGGACGGGGTAACTTTTGGGCTATCAATGATGAGCACACGGTTGATTTGCGGGAGGGATCTGGCAGCCGTGAGATACCACCGCTTGTTAGTTGAATTTACTTCCTTACCAGCACTGGTATTCCTAGGGAACGATGAAAAAATCATGTGATGTTATCGTCGGCCGCGTCTTGCTAGCCCTTGCCCCTGTGACCTCCCTCCCCCCCACCCGCCCTCCCTCTTCTGACCTCGACGCGACGGGCATCTCGCTACTATTACTAACATCACCACCACCACCACCACCACCACCACCACCACCACCACCACCAGGACGTACGTACACAACGCCGTTCTCGGAGAGAGAGAGAGAGGGCAGACCTTTTGCAGCTAGAAGCGGGCAACGTGCTCGGCCCCCCGGAGCTCACTCAGCTCAGCTCGGTTTCGGCACTGAATGCAGGGACGTGTGACGGCAGGTGCGCAACGCAACCCCCCAGCCCGGGGCCAAAGAGGTTGAAAGGGGGGAATGGGGGAAGGGGGAAAGGGGGGGATAGGTATTATCTATCCTCTTCCTCCAACGTGGCATTCGGCCTCGGACTTAGGAGACTCGGAGGACGGGCAGCAGACGCGTGGCACAAAGGATGCTGTGTGCCTGCTACTACCACTACCACTACCACTACTTCTGATACTACCTATCTAATGCTCGTGCACACACCAACATAGATATACACACATACGCACACAAATACACGAGACGAGGGAACACAACGCCTCGCGACATAGGTATCCAGAGAGAATGTAAGAATACCAGAGTCCCGCCTATATCTACTTACATCGTTACCTAGGTGCCTATATACCTTTCTCGCCCTCACCCCTCCTTTGGGAGAAAGGGGACGGAGATGATTCCACGGAAATAAAGCAGCAGAAATCCAAACGGACGCGAGAAAGCCGGCCGCGGCGCACAGCGCGCACGCGCGAAGGAAGCCCTTCGAGATACACAAAGCTCGCTCGGAACACCACCCTCCCTCGCCGGGGAGGGTCCAGTACCATGATAAGCAACCGAACCAAAAAACCCCGACCCGGAAGAGTTATAGAAGCGGAAAGGGGGAGAGGTGGGGAGACAAGAGGTGCGGCATCCGCGGGCCCGGTCGGCACGATGCTGGCCACGCTCGCGAGCCCCGGGCAAGTTGGCTCCCCGGGGTAGGTGTCCAGGCTCTTGTCTGTTGTGGCACCGCCGGATGCCGGACGGGACACGTAAGCCCCTCCTCCGACCGCCCGACCGCTCATCTCCACTGGTCCTCTCCTCCAGCGCGCGCCCTTTCCGAATACGCGCGCTTTCCGAATAATGAGAGCAAACGACAGCCGCGTCGCCTCGCCTCGGCTCCCTGAACACCGGAAATCCCGGCCGAAGGGCCAAGCAGGAATTGGAGCGCCCTGGCAAGGAGGAGCCTGGTGAAGAGGATGCATGTGCCAGTGGACCAGAACCATTAATGCCAATCGCCTTCTCGCCTTTCCCAATTTTCCCTGCCCTGTAGCCGTTTTGTGTTTGCGCCCCTGGTTTCCCCTTATGTATCGAGATCGGAAAATGGGATATATCAAGATTGGTATATCCATAGCAGCCCAGTCAGGTACTGTTGATCGCTCAAAATGATGCAGTTGAATGTGTCTTACACATTCCTCGATAACTTCGCTCTCAATCATGATCCTCATCTCGTCCCAAGTGTGAGATATCATCTCAAAGATCCTGTGCTGGAGCTTCTCTGTGGTTATATCTGGCACAACCCCATCTCTTCCCCAAAGTAGTAGCCATCAAGTGCAAAAGTGGCAATGTCAGTCGTTCCCAAACCAAATCATACTCTCGTCATAATTCAATCGTCAGTGAGCGACCGTAGCGCAGAGATATCCCTGCCCAGGCAGCGCCACCCCAATATCGTGAACTCATTACGTGCCTTGTAGCCAAAACAGCAGTTCACGGAAATCAGTTGGGGAATGTCCTTGACTTTCGTGTCCGCCGTCCTCTTCGTATGTGCCGCCGTATCCGGTTTCATCCCGCCAACAATAGGCTTTCTTTACACGAGACGAAGCGTTCGCGATGGTTATCTCGTTCCCACGAAAACGTAGACAGAGGATTTGCGACTCGTTCGCCTGAAAACCTATCAGGCAAGGCTCACCACTCTTCTGTGTGCGATCATAATAGCTCATCGCTGCCGCTCGCCACGCTCTCGACGATTGCGCGCAGGATAGCGCGCTCCTCGAAAACGGGCCCTTGACCATCGCACTTGGCTTGCGACTTGAGCCTCTCACTAACGTCGCCCACGTCGACGAGCCCCTTCTTGAAAAGCTCATGGTTGATGATGTAATCCCACGTCGCACCGGCAGCCAACAGCCTCTCACCGCCGGGGCTCTCTACGACGCGATGACTGGGCGTCTTGTTGGCGTGGTTCTGCAGGAGGTCCGAATAGAAATCGGTAGGGTTGAACTGCAGCGGCCCTGTCGTTGTAGGTATACCGCCGGGAGGAGACATGGAGCCATTCTGTACCGCAGCGGTGGCCACATTGTTGGTGGCACGCAGGATCTCGTTCTCCGTACTTATTTTTTGGAGATCGCGCTTCAGCTTCTGGTTCTCTGTCGCTGTCTGCGACTGGGCGGCTTCAAGGGTCGCGAGTTTGGCCTCAAGGTCCTTGACATGGCGCTCTTTGCGCTCGCGGAATGCACGTTGCCTACAGGACGGAATGACGTGTTAGCTATGATGGGTGATGTGGTTCCCAGTCGTATGGACGGGCCGGAACAGTCAGAAACAGTCAAGACTCACGCAGCTCTGTTCTGCGCCTTCCGACGTGATTGAGCGGGCGTCAGCTCGTCCTCATCCGATTGGGAGCCGGTCTGTCTGCTCCCATCGGGGTCGGGTTTCGCCATGGGCAGTATGTCTGCCTGTAGGTTCTTGGACTGCTGTGCCCCATTCATGCCGGCCACCTGGGCCGAGTTCTGGCCGCGCATGGGATGGGCAGGCGGAGTGGGCGGACCCGGTGGCCCGGGGAAGGCCTGCGGTGGCTGGTTGAACTGTGCATACTGGTCGAAGTTCTGAGTGTTGAACTGTTCGCCATTGGGAAAGCCATCGTACACCTCCTACAACGTTAACAAAGGAAATCAAGATCAGCGCGAGATTTCGACCCAGGCTGGTGATAGACACGACAGGCGCCGTTTACATCAGGGAAGACAAACACGTGGGGGAGTGGAGGGGGAGGGGCGAGGGGGTTGACGAACATGTGGAGAATGGTTGTTGAAGTCGTCGGACGCGGCCGAATTGGAATGAGAGGGCGTCAAAGGAGGGATGCCCATGAAATGGTAGGGTTGGGCTCCACCGTAGAAGTTGTGTGAGAAATCCATCGCGGATAGGCTGATGCTAGTGCAGCAAGACAAGTCGGGAAGGGCCAGGAGCAGAAAGAGGGAGAGGAGCGGAAGAACGAAGAGGAGGCAGCGGTGGCGGCAACCGCGTCGGTAATGGCGGCGGAGTTGGTGGCCGGAGCAGGGCAGGACGAAGAGGAGAAGAAGGAGGAGGACGAATGGATGAATGAGAACGGAGGAAGAGGAGGACAGTGGGGACGGCCGAGCAAGATGGTAGGGGTGAAGGAGTGAGCGGGAGAGCTGAGGCGACCACCCAAGGGGGCCGCACGGGTGAAGGAGGAGGGGGGGGGGGCGGCAGTAAGTGCTGTAGGTAGCAGCAGCAGCAGCAAGCGATGGCGGCTGGTCCGAAGCTCCGTTTGGAGATACTGTAGAGCTGGAGGTGGACAGTAGGTGGACAGTAGCGTAGAGATGTCTCGCAGACCGACACAGCCCAGGCGGCACAGCAGCAGAAAGGTGTCTCAGAAGATGGCAGTCGATCAGAGCCAGAGAGATGCTAGGATAGCGAGAGACGGCTGCCGTCAGGGGGAGCAGGAGAGAGGGGCTCTGAGAGGGGGGAGGGTAGGCGGGGAGGAGACAGTGTACGATATTTGCTGGGACGGAAATGGCAGAGTTGGAACTGGCAAGTTGGCAACGTCGTGCCTTGCTTGTCAATTGTCACTGCCGCTGCTGGTCAATCTGGAGAAGGTGTTGGGTTGCGTCTGACTAGCCCGATCGAGGCGATGGGAACAGCTGAACTGGCCGGGGCGCAATGGAATTCTAGAAAATGGCGACGGCGCATCCCTGCCCGAAACGGTGACGTTCGCCTGGATGTAATATGTGCAATATGCTACTAAGCCGTACTAGCAGCTGAATATGTCAGAATGTCGGGATCCGTGTCGAGTCATGTCTTCATCATCCTGCTTCGGGGGGCGACGGGTTGAGAACACGGACGACGCGAGGCGGCATTATATATCACACATCGTCCACCAGAAAACTTCCCAGGGGCGCGCATGGCGGCAATGGGAAATTGATACTTTTCTTTGGGCATGGGGACTCACACAGACAACCAGCAGATCCGCTTTTGGAGATGTTCAAGTTTGTGCCCATTGGACCCTGCTTGCCTTCACACCCCACCAACATCGCATTCGTGTTGTCCACAAGACGCCTTCGACGACGCAGACCCTCGAGCGCGTCGAATGCGACTGTTCGCCCTGAGCCGAGCCTTTGACCGGACCGACATGTAGCACAGTCGAAGCTCCATCGGACGGGTCTGGCCAGAACGCCGCCAAAGCTCCAAAAGTTCGCTCTAAGTTACTGCACGCTACGGCCCCTCACAGCCCTCATTCAGGTCCAAGTCCATGTCCAAGTCCATATCCGGGGGAACTGCCCTGTACCTCAGGTACCGCATCCTACCCGCATACGCACTCCACGTCCCGAGAGTGTCTCCATGCCTACTACCAGTGCCTGTCTTATTCAGTAGAGGTAGGTTTTTACCTACCGCTACCTACTATCCGCCCTCCGCAAAGGCCGCTGTGCCACGAGTGTTCTGTCTGTCTGTCTCTTCTGCCTGCCTCAGGTTGAGGCTTGCCCACCATGCCGTCGTCAGTGCGTCGTGGCACGAGACGCCCCCCCCCCCCCCCCCCCCCCCCCCCCCCCCCCCCTCTTCCCCTGTTCCGAGAACCAGGCTCGACCGACGCTCGGGGCCGGGGCTGGGTAGATGTCCAAAGGCCCAGACTGCGGACAAGTCGGACGCCAAGAGACCGCCTCTTCCGGCCTCAACGTCCCTCCCCATGCTTTGTCAGTACCTGTTGCGGGTGAAAGCAACGTTGGAACTGCCAGACGTGGATGGCCTACGTAAACACCTGCCGCTGGAGTTGGAGTTGGGTGGGCGACAAGCAAGCTGGGTCAATGATCTGCCCTGTCAGTACATCTCGCTTGTGCCCCTGACCCTCCATCACGTCCGCCCGTGGCACCCATGTTTCTGCCGGAAGGCTTGATGTTGGCCCCATGGCAGGACCCTTACACACGGCAGTCCCCTACGGATGCGCGTCGTCGCCGACGTCGCCCGGTCCGAATAGCAATGTAGGAGCGCCGTGCCGCCTCGTCGTCAAGTCGATAAGGCTCTCCGAGAACAACGACGAAGCCCACGTACACCTAGTCCGAGCTGGTGACCGCAGGAAGGCCGCCCCGTGCCGAGGATGGCCAATCACGTGCATCCCATGGAGGTCCCTCGGATCTCGTTCCGGATTTCCGTATATCGACTCTTTGCGCCGTAGGCGCTCACGCAACCTGCGAGATCTTGCCGTGCGCGCGATCCTGTGACTACCCGACTCCACCAAGCACGCCGCTGTCAGTATCGTCTGAAGAGGCTGCGAAAGTCTCCGCCCGGCTCATCGCTCCCCTACGAAGGTCCTGGTCCAATGATCCAACTGTGGCACACCATCATCCAACTGTGGCGGGAACGTCCGTACATTGCAACCCTGCCTCGGCTTCGACTGGTCGCTCATAGGGTAGCAAGCTGGCCTGGTGGTGGCTGACCCAGCACCGCAGCGAGGGCCCCAGACCACGCGGAATCCTGCTGTCGGGAGAAAGGAGAGGGTGTTCGTCCGGACGCACTCCTGATGGCACCCTGGCGCCGCGTCAAATCACGGCGACGAAGCCACCGCCATCTCGTCGCTCCACGTTGTGCCGGTAGCACAAGGCCTCGTCTCTCGTCTCGCTTCCACCCGTCTGGCGTTGTCCCTGTCTCTGTTCCTACGGTGACTTCAGGACGATCCGACCACGCAATGCGACTGTACTATCTCGCCTCCAAGCATCGCGGAGATGGCTTAGCTCTTCGTTGTTTACATTGGACAGTCCTGTGAGCTCAACACACCTCCTCCCCCAAGGCCAGCCGACAACGGGGTGAGTGGCCTTGGCGTAGGGCTCGTCCATGTCTGTAATCTTCCACTTGTATGTTGGATCCCCTGAAGGCAACGCGTGTCCTCGCCTCGGTCGTCGACGACTTACATTCACGGAAGGCCCTTACATCCACAGAGACCCCTTCCCGAGAGGGTTGCCTTCACAGCATGATCAGATCATTCTCTCTGAGCTCTCCAATAGACCACGGCCTCGACCAGAACATACACTTCTCGCTGCTCCTAACCTCGACTTCACACCAAGAAGGTGAGTCTTTTAGTCATGTTATCGCAAAGACAGCGTTTCTTCGTCATGACATACACACGAGGTCGAGGTCGAGGTCGAGGTCTAGCCAGCTTGGCACAACCTCGCATACAGGAGAACACATTCCAGAGACCTCATGTAATCAGACGATGCTCGCCTATTTCTCCTTTCTCCACGCACCGGAACACCCACATGCCGAACTGTTCTCGTCTGCGTCTGCAGTGTGAGTGGACTTCTCCCCCGCAACGATACGAGATCAGGGTAGACGGCCTGCTCCTGATGGGTACTTGCTCTGAGTGGCGATCGATGCGGTAACACCTTTTCCACCCGTGGCACACATGGGACCCGGGGCAGGCCAGGTTGATTCAGTCATGCCTTGCCCCTCTCACTGATGTAGGTCCGAAGGCCTGGAAGGCGTTGACAACGGGAAATGGTCGATGTAGCGTTGCCAGAGTGAGCTTCATAGAAATCAGCTGCTATGTTGTTCGCTGCCAGGACCTCTGAGTCTGAGGGCAGGTCGTATCTCAGCTGGGGGGCGCGATCTCTAGCGATACACAGTATCCCGTCAGGGCGTGTCCGAACGGTGAAGCTTTCAGCAGCCCAGACCGTACAAGATACGATCGAACGTCCACGGAGTCCCAATTATCGAACCTGATAGGTCCAGGATCTAATCATGGAATGGCTTAGTTAATCAGTAAACCACAGAGACTCTGGATCCATACATTTGGTATATGGCAAGGGCACTCGGCCGTCAATACACCATCTCCAAGAGGCCTTTGTCTACTTATCCAGCGAATTTCAGTTGGTTGGTTTGAGTTCCAGGGGTGACCACATTGCAAAGAAGAATCTTTAGGTTTTTGTCATGAAACTGGGCAGAAGAGCTGACGTCTATTGCTTCGCGTCCCGTGGGCTTCTGCTGTACCAAGGTGTCGACTTTACCGTCGCGCTCAACAACCAGCGCAATCAGGTTTACGAAACACGTTTTGCAACTATGATCCAAGTTGACGTCGAACAACTGCAATAAGCCCTGTACATCGAGTGAGTGCACACTGTTTGAAACATGTTTCTGTGGCATTTTGATGTGGTTGGCCGGGGCTGTATCGTGTTTATTGAGTCAGACGCTCTCGGGCCGCAAGAAACCGATTAAACTCATGAGTCCTTATGCTGGCCAGCCGCGAGTGGTTTCCATACTGGTGGTTGCTGAACATACACTTTCAAACAAGCAATGCGGATGCTACAGCGGACAGGATATTTACCTACCGGCAATAGGTAAGTTTGGTTCGGAGCTGCAGCCGATGTGCAGCACGGCAATCATATAGACCAGCGTATGCATAGTGACAGCCCCGAGGTCTGAGGGGCGGCCAATCGTGGGGTCACGACAACCAAATGCTACTACGCACCACAGTCTCATGTGGCCTCACTGGCTCCCAGGAACAGGAGCTATCCTGGACACCGGTCTACAAGAGGACGGGTTTAAGCCATAACTACCTTTACGTATACTGCATCAGTTATGCGTAACACCGAAATACTTACATCTTAAAACATCGGTCACCCTTCTTTAAGGGACGATCCGAGAAGCTTTTAACTAACCACGGCTTACTAGGTACTGATGACTTTTTCTCTCGTCATGGTCTCATAGCTTACCTATGCGGGGATTAGATAAAGCACTTAAGATCTTCTTACTCCATGTACCCGCGGACGAGGTCAGAAGCTCCGGGACAATCAATCTAGCATCGCATAAAAGCAATTACCGGGACGTTATGGTATCATCGAGACCGTCATCCGGTGGCATGATTTACAAAGCGTCGCAGCCGGGCTGGCCGGGCAGTGGGGTGAAAGGGTTTCGCCTGTCGCGACAGCACGGCCTCAGTCACGGGATGGCGACGAGAAAAGAGAAGGAAGAAAAGAATAACCGTCAAGTGCATAAGTTATTCTCTTTTCTACCTCTAGCCCTCTCTCGTCCTTTCTTCTTGCATACCAAGTAAAACGTGTCGCGGCTTTGGGGGCCAGGACGCATCCAACCCTCCCACCATTGCCTTCCCCTCTGCCCCTTGGACGTTCGGAAAATATATTCTCCCCAATAAGGCGAAGAAACCAGCCACTAGGTACGATATATCTTCGCCAGGCTGTACCGTTACATGTAGGTACTTAAGCCAGCTGCGACTCTTATTCTCCGTGATGCTTGACAATATCACAGGCAATCAGCCACTTAGACATAGGGGGGACTTACCTAAGGTGACTTATTACGAGCCATTGGCTTCCGAACCACCGAGCCCGTCGGGGTCGAACAAGTCACAAGCTGGGGTGGATGAGTCATCTCCTGCAACATGAGTCCGCCGGAAGGGGGTGTCTATTACTGTTCGTCTCTCGCCGCCGCCGCCACGAGAGCGGGCATGCGAGACACTGTCCTCGCCCGTCGACTTTTCTCCTCTGGTTATGCCAATAATGTCAAGCACAATACCACAACCCGCAGCATCGGAGTTTACAGAGGCTTTTGTCTTGTTCTCTTCTTTTGGTACTGCCACGCGGAAAACGTCAGGGCGCAGCGGCCAATGCGACGACGGCGCAGCACGCGTGCTGCGTCATCCGAGGAGGGAGAGAGGCGAAGAGTGGAAGAATGAGAGTCTGGTGTCTACACTCATTACCCAAAAACCACCAGATTACCATACCGGAGGGTACCGCCACACGCCCTTCTCGGCCGTAGACCGATCGTGGTACAGTAATAGATTTATAGCCCGTCCACGCCGCTGCCCTCCCTCGCGCTTTGCCCGACTCACGCGTGGTCTTATATATGCTGGCAGCTGCACTGAAGGAGAAAGGAGGAGAAAGGAGGAGAAAGACAAGAGGAAGAAGGAGGATAAATGGACCCGTATCGCCACTGTTCCTCCTCGCTACCAGGGAACAGGCTCTCCGGATGCCAGTCTCGAATAACGGATGCGTGCTCGGCCTGTCGGATTGATGAATCAAACAGGGTATCTAGAGAATTCTATTTTCTCAGCAGCCACGGGGCTCCTCACCCCGTGCCACGCTTTTCTTCTACCCTCCTTTTCACCCCTCGACTCGTTGTATGTGCATTGCGCCCTGCGGATATGCCGGCAGACGGACAAGTAATAAGTTAGTAAGTAATTATCCCTTAAAGATGCCGACGCCACGAAGAGAAAAAGTACATCCAGCATAAACCGCGGCATTGATCTGCTTGATGCTCAGCACTCGTCGAGGTCAGTAACCTAAGCACCATGCTTATTGAACACATGTCCTGACCCGTGCTAAGCACGCGTCGACCTCTTCTCCGGCTGGAGCATGCTGGGGATGGCAGGACGGCACGGAGTCTCAGGGTGGTATTTGAGTAGCGTGGCAAGGTCACAACTTATGCGTAGGGCAGGCAGGCAGGCAGCTTGGAGGCTGGAGGTAATATACCTGACGTCGTGACGGATGGCCGACTCGATCCGAACCGTCGCGTGGATCGACGTCTTAGCCCCAAAGGTCTGGACTCTTCTATTTAAGTAATGAGACAGGTAAGTCAGTAGGAAGCGCTTGTATTCAGCAGGCAGCTTGACCCTACCGTACCACCACTAGATCTAGTCCTGTGATGCTTTGATCAGGCCGCAGCTGTAGTGCCTGTATCGTAGACCGCGGCGATGAAGACAGGCTTACCTATTTATTGTTTACGGCTCTCCTCATCCCCGTCCTCTCCCAGCTCTCTCGTCCCGGGAGCAACGTCCCGCCAGGCTTCCACTCCACCTGCCAAGCCCGTAGGCGCGCCGGATCCGTGAGGCCGCCTAAGCCGACAGATTACCTGCTTGGCGGCCGACCGCACGAAGCGTCCGTTTTCCTCGGCGTCCATTACATAACTACCAGGGTGTCCATGATTCAAGCCTTGTAATCTCGTAGGCATGGCGTTGGTCCGCTCGGCCCATTGTCCTGAGCTGAGAGGGGCTCCGATCACGGGATTCCTGAGGAAACGGTGCCTGCACTCTCACCTGCCTAGGGCTGATGGTAGGCAACGTACCTATCATGGGCATCCGGAATGTCCGGATGGAGGAGGACAATCTGCATCGGGTCTATAGAGGGCTGGTTGGCAACTGACTAACCCATCTGACAGCATGGGTCTCCAAGCTGAATCCAATGTGATGCTGGCAGATCGTGGCATATCTCGTGCTTGATGGAAATGGCGAATCCTATAAATCACCTACTCAGGGGATGACGTGATCACGAGGCCGAGCCAGGGTCCTAAGTACCAGCCGAATAATTAGTGGCAACCCCGTAAAGAGTTGACAACGGCCACTTCGATGAGCTTCAATAAGGGATAGATGTTGCACAGTACAACCGAGACCAAGAGTGATTCCAGATGCTCTGTATCATTTACTATAGCAAAGTACCAGCCCTGCCGATACTGAAGGCACCCAGAGGCTCTAGACGCATTCACTACCTACCTAATAGTTATACGATAGGATAGTCGGTTGGTGCAGGTGCAGCACCAAGTTACCGCAAACACACAAGCCTTGTTTCAAAGTCTTCTCAGCAAGTATAAGACCTGAAGGATCTTAAAATTGAAGCTGTAAGCTTACCTTCCTCTTTTGCATCTACTTTGGCCTTGCAAGATGGATTGTCAGCCATGAGCTCACACCATCATCCGCCAATCAAACCTAAATTCCTGTGACAAAAGTCCACTGAGCCGTCTCTGACCTATCAAAAACCCCTGTGTAGCTTTAGATACGCTCTACTCGTTTCACGTGTTCGATAGAGTTATTGTTTTTACCTAGTTGATTCCATTGCAGAGACCCGATGTCTGTTTTTCCAATTCAATGATTTGCTGTCCGCATTGATTTGATAGTGAAGGTGAAGACTATCACTTAGGTGCTGAGTCAAGTCATGGGAATAGATGTGTTGTCCAATTCTTGTACAAATCTCGAGAAAGAGATCTCATTTGAAGGCTCTCTGGCTATAGATTATAATGAGGCTATGTTCACAACGCAAACATGGAAAGATCACCATGCGCCTTACCCTTATTCTTCCAGTCAAATCAAAAGTTCTCTTTCAATGGAAATTTTGCCACTGACTCTGCTAGTGCTGTTACTGGTAATGAAATGATTTGTGTGGATAGTGTTACCATCTTATTAATCTCCTGTAGTTTGCTCGTCATTCTTTCTACTTGTCAATGTGGTGATGAATGCAGAACAAACATGGTGAACATAGGTAGTAGGCGATCCTGATATGCTTCTATCCCAACGCAGGCTTCATGCAAAACACAATTGGCTCAAGAAATAGGTCTCTCTGAAGGTTGGCATGAAAGAAGACATGAAAGAAGGCTGTGAGAATCAGAGAGTTGACTGTACCCGAGATAAAACAAGAGAATACAAGTGGGAGTTCAATTTAGCTGTTTAGAAGCCGGAGGGAAATGTCAGTAGTACATTGCGTTTAGAGCTCTCGTGTAGTACCAGAAAATGTGAATGGACAGGTGACTTTCACAAGCTTCTCATCCAGAAAGGCAACTGAAGCTGTCCATTACAGGACAGCTATGGCAATAGGATGGAAGGAGCAAACACGGACGGTGGTTGCGACGGTTGCTGCTTCCACATTTGAGCTCCCATAGCAGGCTAATGCCAACAAAACCAAGCACCAAATGCCATCCCCACCAAGTATCCTTCACCCCTTCCCTCTGCCACTCCCACCACACACCTGCATCTTCATCCAGACATTCTTGCTACCCTCTCGAGTTGGATGAGAAACATTCACTCGTATTGAGCCTCGGTCCCTTCTTTCCTATTCTGTGCCTGGGAGCCGGCCTTAACCCAGCCAAGTGTGGCAGCAGCCCGGCACAGAAGCTTACAGCCATGGATATCAACAATGCTACGGCCGTTGCGAGGCAACACCACCACCAGCAACAGCAACAGTCTCAATCACAACAGACCCAGCCTCAGCCCCAGCAGACACCCCAGTACACCACCGTCGGCTCCATCTGGAAGACTCAACAGCAGCCTCTCCAGCCTCCTGCTCGTCGCGGTCGCACCCTCAAGACCCTCTACCAGTACAAGAGCGAATCGCCCTCTGCTGCTGCTCAGCAGTACTCCCCGCTGCAGCAGAACTCGGACCGCGCCGTGAGCCCTCCCAGCCGCCTTCTCCTTCAGCGCCCGGAGCAGGACGTCTATGACATGTTTGGCCCTGCTCTCCAGGCCAGGGCTTCGACCAGCTCTCCGGCCGTCCCCAATGTCGTCGTCTCTACCCGCCGATGTGTAGATGCCGACATCGATAGCGAGGTGGAAGTGGAGGACGACGACGACGACTGCGAAGAAGATAACGAGGCCGAACGCAGCTTGCGCCAGATGAACAACATCAAGGCCTGGTCCAACCTCGCCTCCTACGCAAACCCCATGCAAAGGGCTGCTCGAAAGCTGATTGATTCTCACCGCCCATCGTCCGACAACTGCCACCGTGCGCCGCCGCCGCCCGTTGCCACGCCGCTCCGCCTGCAGATGAATTCGAAAGCGGCCCGTGGCAGCCAGCCGCTTCAGTCCGATGGTGCCGAAGAGTACGGCGACCGTAAGCAGGCCTTCCGTTTCCATCCAGAAGCTCCTGCGTGGGGCCCTCAGCGTTCCCAAGACGCCTCCCGCAGCAGCGTTCTGTCCAACGGTCCAGGTGCACCAGCGCCCTTGACTGCTGGCCCGCCCGGTGTTCGCCACTCTGCTAGCAGTTTTCAGAGCACAATCCAGAAGACGGCCGGCCTCGACAACATCACTATGCCGAATACCTACAACAACCTCAGTCAGCAGACTCAGAAGCCACTGGCGCCCGTCGGACCTAGTGGCATGGGTCGGTGGCCGCCTGCTCCCATTGGCAGCGGGCGTGGCACAGCGCCCTCGTCGTCCGTGTTTGGCACAGGCCAGAAGTCAAGTGGTCTCAAGCTCACAGATACCCTGACAGCTGAGGAGGCAGCAACTTTCTATCCAAACGGGTTTCCGGCAAACTTCAGTCCTGCAACGGAGCCCGTCTCGCGCGACTGGACGCATCTACTCGACCAGCATTGCCCCGGGTACGCGCCGGCCCGTCTGGCGCAGCTCTACTCTTGGTTCTACAGTGGCAATGGCATGATTCATAAGACTTTCCAGCAAGCTGTATCCGAGAGAAACCACCGAGAGCTTGCCGGCACCCTCGACGGTGCCTATAAGGAGCCTCCTGTCAGCCATTACCGAGTTGCCAATCGCTTGATGTCTGTCGAGGAGGCTTCAGAGATACCCACTCACGAGCATGCCGCCCCTCTGCTCTCCATGGTTTTCCAGACACTAGCGAACCGACCAGAATTCTCTAAGAACACTAAGGTTTCCGGGTATGACGGGTGGGCCTAGGAGTAGGAGGAGCTATCAGAGATGCAGTATTAAGGAAGTGGTGGTATTGGAAATTACTTCCCTTCCGCTATGGATTCAGGAGAACAGGGGACTTTGCACATTGTACACCACCGTAGGAAACAGGCTCGGACTTAATAGGCTTACAAACTTGCTGGATTCGTTGTAGACTGGCCGACACTGAGGCGAGCTAGTCAGGGTGTGAAGAGATTATTGATACGAGAGAAAATAAACACGGTTTCATGCAACGGCGGTCTGTCAAGGTCGAGGACAGGTACGAAAAGCCACACACGAGGCATCGCTCAAAGACCAACGCTCTTACTATGCCCTTCGGCCACGTCTTCCTGCCTCTCTCTCTCCCCCCTCCCCCCCATTTCGCCGCCCCCTCAATCCTTTCCCATGACTACCACAGCAGCCCACCTGATAATGCATGCCAGCACATCAGCATGCGGCCGCAGCACCAGCAACAGCAGACGGTGGAATAGCTACGAAGGGCTGCAGGCAGCATGAGTTAACGGCAGCAACCGGGCGTCCACTGCCGCTGCAGGCCGGAGCGCTGAATGAATGCCCTGATAACCCAGGTAGATAGGAGGTGTATCTTGGCCGGCTCCTGACGAGCCCTGAGTTGTTGGCTGGCGCAGACAGACCAGAGCAGAGAAGAGCTGTTGGTCGGGGCCTTGAGTGATAGGGCCCGGGTGGGTGGGTGAGTGGGTGTTCCCGGAAGGCTTGCAGCTAGCTGGCCATTGATCGTCGAGGGCCACCTAACGGGCCCCATTGGTATCGGTGAACACGTATTTCTCGGGCACCTTTCTATCCGGTTAGGGGCAGCCCTCACAGTCACAAGTAAGGCGAAGAAGAGCCGTCGAGGACGCATAGAGTGGCATGGGGTAACAAAATTTCATAGATGGAGACCCCTACTTCGGCCACTTTTCTGCCTCGCAACTAAGAGCCCCGGTGGCCTAGACGAAGATGGGGGTACCTAGCTAGAAGAGCGAGCGGTATCATTCATCATCATCCTTGAACTGGTGCCCAAGTGGCGGCGGCCAGGCCCGCAGCAGTGATGGTCTTTTTGGTATCCCTCCGTCTGTGCAACTCTCCATCGTCCTCTCTCTCTCTCACAACAGAGCTCTCTCTCTGTCGGACCCCACGTGAAACGGAAATTTACAGCATTGATACAGCCCTCCACCATCCAGCTTTCGATCGGAGAAGCGGCGCCCACAACGCGTAAGGGATATCGGGAGGTAGCGGGAAGAAGAAATCGACAACAAGAAAGCTGATACTCTAACATTCGTGCGGTGTCAAAAACAGACCAGGGAAGATCTGGTGCATGTAAATAAGTCGACTGATCTTAGTTAGGACCGTCTTTGAGCTCCGTTCTGGCCCACGAATGTCAACGAGACAGAGCATCGTATCAACATAGGGCCTCGCCGAGCGACTTATGTACGGTACCATGAATATCCTTCCTTCGCAAGACAAGAATGCCGCATGCATGAGCAAGGACAGCAGGGAAACGGCGGTGCAATTCAGAAGTCGGAGCCTGCGTAGGCCTTGCTGCTTTAATCGTTCGCCAAATCGCCTGGGAAGAAACAAGAGTATGTGGTACAGGGTATGAGAAAGTGGTATCGTCTTGAAGTATTGGTGGGAAGCCGGCCTGAGAAGGAAAAAGGGTGAAATAAGCTTGAATGTACGCGCAGTACCGTCGGCCAGGGCACATGGCAAATCATGGTGGCTTGTTGTAGTTCGTATTACTTTCATCGTCGGGGATTGCGGTGTTTGAGCCGGCTGGTTCTCCAGCCTTCGTACCATTGCTCCCTGCTGGCCTCGCGAAGCTCGCTACGCCACTCGTTGAATACGGAATCTCTCAGTCGGGTGAAGTCGCAGTGATCTGGATCATAGGGGTTGGCGGTCCCCCAGGGGAACTTGCGGTCGATGGCCCCAGGCTCATAGAGGTCAGGACTGATGATAGACATGGGAAGAAGCGGAATTTCTTCAGCCGCTTCTTCCTCTTTTGCTTTCTGGACGGCTTCCTGGGCCCTCTGCTTGGAAGACGCTGAGGTTGGTTTCTGAATGCCTTGGATGGGGAGTGAGTCGCCGGCAGGGGCACTCCCTTCCTCGCCCTCCACGACGGTGTCCTTCGGCTCGTCATAGTCAGACTCAGAGTCGACTGCCTCCTCGTCGGCAGCCTCCTCGGCCTCTTCGATTCTGCTGTCGTCTTCATCGTCCAAGCCCAGGACCTCGAGAGGATCGAAGTTCGCCTTCTTAAGGCTAGACCAGACAGCCTTCTTGAGGACTGCCATGTGGGCGCTTGTAATCGTGTCGGCTTTCGAAATCACAGGAATGACGGTTGTCTTGCCCTGGAGGGTACGCATCACCTGGAGGTCCAGGTCTTCGTCGAGGACACCGCCCGCACGACTGGCGGCATGTCTGGGATGATGTGGGGCGCGGCCATTGAGAGAGCTGGCATTTCCAGCAGCAATGTTCCGGTCGAGCCGGGCCGGGTCGAGGATGAGAAAGACTGCGTGGATGTGCGTGTCCTGGACGCCCGGTGCTCGCATCACCTTCATCTCTTCCTCAAACGTCTCCTCAAACTTACTCTCCAGAAAGTGAGACATTTCGCGGAGCTGTAGATCGACCACGTTCTTCTCGAGGCCTTCGGAGTCCCAGATGGTAAGGCCCACGCGCTCGCCATCGATCTCGCTCTCTAGGTAATGGGGTATGAAATTGCCCGAACGGTTGACTCGAGAAGCAACTTCTTGTTCGAGCTCGGTGGTTCGCTGCGATCGCTTCCTGGGGGGCAGAGCCAAGGAGGTCTTGAGAAATTCGAGAAACGAGCTTTTACCCGAGCCGCGGGTGCCCATAATGAGAATGCTAAAAAACGGTTAGAAAGGGTGGCGACGAGACATCAAAGCAGGAGTAACGCACTTGAACGGGGTAGGATCCTTCCTTCTACGGACCCTCCTAGGGTTGTTGATAGTGCTGACAGCACTGCTGGCATAACTGTACCGGCCACGATGCGTCATGCTCTCGGTGCGAGCGTATGGATCGACCCCAGCGCCGTTTGGGACGGGCGGGACGGGCGGATAACCGACACTGGAAGCCATGGAGGGGCGGCCGGGATCAATAGAAGGGCGGGGCGGTTGACGGTGAAAGGAATGGTCGGCTTTTCCTGTAGCGATGGCGATGGAGTCGGGACGGGTTTCTCCTCCAAAATTGTCCCAAGGTTGAGACTGAGCACCATTGTAGAGAGCAGGCAGACGAGGAGGGGATTCGGGGACGGATTCGGTCTGGCTACGTTGCGAGGCCTTCCTTCCCCCCCTGCCGAGGTCGCCGGATTTACTTCGACGCAGCAGCATCCCAAAGCTCGACCGACGAGGTGGGTGGCTCATTTTGGCAAACTTATTTCGGGGTCAGCAGCCGCGTTCGGCCAACGGCGGCAGAAGTGTAAAGCGAATCGGTACGTGACGGGCTGGTAGACGTCCGTAACTATCGATCTTGGGACGGATGACGGCGTGGCAGGCAAGAAGGGCAAGTTAAGCGTATCACACAGCCTTTCGACTGCAGTTGCAAAGTTTGCCTTTGGAAGGAACACCGAGCGCTCCTTTGACTCGGGCGTTGGACTCGCCGGCTGGAATCGAAGGTTGTAGGGGGAAGGTGAAGGTTGTTTGGAAGCTTGGTAGAGAATGGGAGAGGACTAAGCCCGCGAGTTCGGTTGGCCGCTTCTCTTTTCTTTGGGGAAGGGTGACGGGACGCTGGACAGGACGGGTAATCGACTCGTGCGGACAGACAGACGGGCGTGTTCCCTGGTGCGACCTGCCCACCAAGATTCCGGCAATGCCAATACGAAGCAAAGGTGCGCGCGCTCCTTTCAGAGAGACAGTACCCTCCGGAGGCGGACAAGGGAACAATGACAAGCTCTAGCTCGACAGATCGCAACTAAATTCGCGAGGCACCTATGTCAGTACGGAAGACAATGGCAGCAGCCAGAGACGTGTGGCTGATTGTAATGCAAGCCGTTGTCGCGAGAAGCAGCAGATGCTACAGTAATCGCCGTCGACGGTAGCAGTGGTAACGCGCGGTAACAGCGGCTAACGGCGACACGAGCAAGATGCCGCTGCCCAGTGGGCAGTGAGGGGACAGAGAGTGCGCGTGTCCGGGTGTCTCGTGTGTGCGTGTGTGTGTGGGTGTGGAGAGAGAGGGCGATCTTCCGAGGCAGCTATTCTGCGCGACACAAAGCGCGATTGCGAGCTGGTGACCAGCGAAGGCAAAAGAGTGACAAGTGATGCACCACCTACCAAGCTGGAGAAGCCGACCACGACGAAATGATGACAGACAGCAGCCCCGAGTCAGATCTGGGGTCGTCGGCGCGTGTTGTCGAGACAAAATCCACAAATTGAGAGACGACTTGTTGGTCTCGGGCTGGATGGATCAAGGGTCGTCTCCCGCCTGTCGGGGTCTGGAGGTGCGTGCGCCGTGCGGAGGACGAAGGCGGGCGCAACAGGGGGGTAGGTGTCTGCTGTTTCCCGTCGTCAGAACAGGGCCTCTCGACAGACAGCCAGCCGCTCCTGTATCGCGAGAACGAGGTCGAAGTCAAAGAGCGCCCACGATGCTGCTGCTTGCTCAGCTTGGAGGACGAACGGAATTACGGAATTTCGTCAAAAAGGGGGAGGGGGATGGAACTGACTGACTGCCCGCTTCGTGCTGCAACAAGGACTGACCCGTTGGCTCATGCCCGAGTGGGCTTAACCTCTGATCATTTATGGAGGATCCTCAACTTGAGACAAGAGTGGGGAGGGCGTCTATTAGTGATTTCCAGAATCAGACATCCCGACCAATCATCGTCGCGCCGAATTACTGGAAATCCGCCCTACAATTTACCTACAAGCATGGAGAGAGCTGCTTTCTCTCACTCAAGTGCCGACACTTTCGAGATATATATTTGGAGCTAGGTCTCCTCTCAATATTCGGCTCACGGGGCATCAGAGCCGGCCGGCTTGTTCTGACAAATGCAATTCGAAACCGACCGAGCCACGAGCTCCCGCCGCCGCCGCCGCGCCTGGCCGGAACCCCTTGCCCGTCGTGTGTCTGTCTGGCCGGCTTTCCGGGTAGCTGCTTGACCCAGTCAGCTCGCAATGCGCCTCGCCGCGGGTACTTGGGCTTTTGTGCGTCCTCCTCTCATCGGTACGGTATAGACGTACCTAAGGTACCTTATGTATCATGAGCACTCTTACGTGAGCTTGTCGGTGCCGAGGCGAAGCGTAGGTACCTACAAAGGACGAGCCTCTGGTCGAGCTCTAGTTGTTGCGGATACGAACACCAAGTAAGCACCCAATGGCAGCTGAGACAAGCTACCCTGCGCAGTGCTTGTCTTGAGGCTGGGGTTGGGAAATTCGGGGAATAAGAAGGGGGTTGTGGCTTTGCGATTGGCCCATGGGCCCATACCGTCACGGCGACCCCTGGTCCGTCGGTAGCCAGCCATGTTACGACATCCGCCTCGCTGATGGTGGCTTGCACTTCCGCATCAATATCGTTTGATACAAATATCTGGACAGGGAGCGGACTAGCCAAATCTCGTCTGTTGACTTTGACGGTACGGAGTAAACAGAAGTCATATATCGGCCTCGTACCTACCTGAATCTTCATCCATGTGTCTCGGATTGGTAGGTACATCAAGAACGAACTCGTCAGTGCCGTAAAAGCGCACTCGCGAAGAGTCAAGAAAGGACCGGCTCTACATGACGTCTCCTCTGCCGTCCCGACGCATCTCATATGCTCATGCGTCTACCGCACATCAAAGGTTTCGATAGAAGACAAGAGGAGCCGGGTTACCAGATCATACTGCGAAGTGCGAAGGGAGAACAACCAGCAGTCCGGATTAGGTTGAGAATGGAAGGATATCAAGTGCAGACGCTATCCGCAGGCATGTCTGTCAGCCCTCTACTCTTACTCTTGTCTGTACACGATGTCTATCCCCGTCTATGGTGCCTTTTATAATGCATCTGAGCCGAGATGTGTCCCCTCCCTCTCTACTCTACCGGCCCCCCCCCACCCTCTCCCCAGCCTCAGCCCTCGAAGACCTCGTGCTGCAGCTCGACGCCAAAGTCCTTGGCCATGACGCGCATGCGGGCCTCGACCTCGTCCTCCATGCCGCCGCCGAGGCCGAGCCACTGGCGGAGCTTGTACGTGTAAAAGAGCACGTCGGTGCCGAGCAGCACGGCCTTAAACAGCAGGTGGCGCCAGGCGTGGGCCGCGCGCTCGCGCAGCGGCAGGTCCCGGTCCCCCACGAGGCTCAGGCTGGCCCAGTTGCCCATCATCTTGATGCGGTTGACGGGCGAGCCCATGAACTGGTTGTTGCCCTGCACGATGCGCATGTTGCGCCCGATGAAGATGAGCTCCTTGGGCCACCGGTCCTCGTCCGCCAGGATGTCGCGCAGGCCCTGCTTCATGCGCTGCTGCATCGCGTAGTGCCGCTCGCCCGGCGTCGCGCCGTCGAGTTCCCGCGTGAGGCGGCCCCGGGTCGAGCCGTCGCCGCCGTCGTACGGCCGCATCAGCGTCGCGCTGGCGAACAGGTCGGGCGCCTTGATGCCCCACTCCCCCGTCACCTTGGCGATCGTCTCGTTGTCGAACGTCATCAGCGATTTCCAGAACAGGCTGTACTGCTGCCGGAACTTGGGCGACATGTAGACGTAGAGCCCGTGGTCGATGAGCACCAGCTCCGCCCTCCCCGAGGGCTGGCGGCGCACGAAGATGTTCCCAGGGTGGGGGTCGCACTACTCTAGGAGTCAGTACTCACTCCCTTCACGAAGAATTTCTCTTGCTCTGTTTCAGAGATAGGGAACATGGCTCGGGAGCAGATACTCCCGAAGAGTGGAAGCAGATGCCACGTGGATGAGCTTACATGGACGGTACCCCATTTGAAGATCTGTGCCGAGAAGAGATCGACCATCGTGGTCATGACCTCCTTGGCCGACAGGCCGAGCCCGCCCTTGCCGTTGCGGCCTTTCCAGCTCTCACGCTCGGGCTTGAGCCTCTCCCTGTAAGGGTTTTCTCGCAGCTCTCGGCGCGCGTTTTGCAGGTCTTCGGGGGTGAAGTCCAACTTCGCGCCGTGGACGCCCGCTGAGCCCTTGCCGTGGCCCCCTATCCAACGGCCTGTCATCGCTCCCTTGTCCCACAGCCGGACGCCTTCTATCCATTCCATTACGAGAACTCGCTTGGTCGTGAACTCGGGGTAGATCTGGGGCACGTAGACTCGCCCTTTCAAGCTCGGCTCTTCGGCGACGAGCTTCCTCATATTCTCGGAATTCTGCGCCTCGCATTCAAAATCCGTCTCCAGCATTAAGCGCTCGGTAATAAAAGGAACAATACTGTACAGAGGCAAGTCGAACCACCACGTGTAGACACGCATCACAACCCTGCAGCCAGCGTTAGTCCCGTGGATGCCCCAGGCGAAGTGGCTGAGACTAGCACGCGCGGATATGCACCTACCGGAAAGCCCAGAGATCCCAGACGACCTGCTTTGCGATCTCGGGCTTCTGTATCTTGATGGCGACCTCGCGACCGTCGGGCAGGCGCGCCCAGTGGACCTGGGCGACGCTGGCGCTGGCACGGGCGCGGCGCTCCATCAGGCCGACGCGGCCCTTGCTCTCCTCCACCTCGTCGGCGTCGAAGCTGACGCCGAAGACGTCCTCGGGGGCGCGGCCGCCAAAGTCCTCGCGGACGACGCGCTCGACGCCGGCCCAGTCGGCCTGGGGCGCGTCGTCGAACATGCGGGCGAACATGCGCTGGAACTCGGGCGGCAGCACGGCGCTCTGCATGGCGATGGCCTGGCCGATCTTGAGGTACAGGCCGCCGTTGGCGCGCAGCAGCTCGAAGAGCCGCTCCGCGCTGCGCCGGTGCAGGTCGCCGATCGTGCCGCCGGCCAGCGGCGCCGCCCGGAAGTTGAGCTTGTAGTCCAGCGCGACGTACAGGCCGTTGCCGAAGGTGCGCAGGCTGCGCGCCGCTCCGCTCGCGAACAGCACCCGGTCCGCCCCGTACAGCGCCCCGCCCGCCGCGAGCAGCACCAGGACCCGCCGCCCCCAGCGCCGCGTGCGCGTGTACGACCGCGCCGTCTGCGGCCGGCCGAGCGAGGACGGCGGGGGCGGCCGGAAGCCGCTGCTGCTGGTCTGCATCGATCGGCGGGCGGAGGGGGCAGCGCCGGCGGTCGTGGCAGTCGTCGCTGGGATCGTCGTCGTCGTCGTCGTCGCCATTATTGTGCGTGACCGCGTGGCTCGTCTGCCGATGAAGGCGCTGGGGATATGGAATGCGCGGCCATCCCGACGGACGGGCGCGATGCGGCGAGCGCAGGGTCGCGCAGGTATCCGTGTTCGCAACATAAGGTAGCTTTCGTGGGCGACCTGTCCCTGGCGGAAGACGTGGGAACAGTCAACCTACGAGCAGCAAGGCCTTGCTGCGACTACCAGGCAGCACGGAGCATGGGCGATAAGGAGGACGACATTTCGATGCCAGGTCAGGCTCTTGGTGAGGTTGATGAAGGTCAGCCTCGAGCCGAGGAATCAATGACGCTGGTTTGGTCTTTTCGGCCTCCACTTCCGGATGTCCTAGGCTGACCGAGGCCGGTCCAAAGCCCACTCGGCTCCGACCTAGCCAAGCCGGGGACCGAGATACATATCGATTGCGCTTTGTCCAACTCGAGTCGACTGTCCGAATGCGGGTCAACTTATTACTGGGCCAATTTGTATGAAGCAATGAATTTGCTGCTGGCTCTCAGTTCCGTACAATCCTCTGTACCTCGTAGTTAAACCTCCGGTGCTATTCGCGGCTTGTCTCAGACGCTGCAAACGCCGCAGGTCATACCCAACCCATCAAGAGGTACAGCAGCTACTCCATACTCGAGGTACTCAACACAAGAGCAGCCCGCGAGCATTTCGCTTACGGACAAGGGGACTTGGCCTTGGCCGTCAGATACAATCATGCCTTCACAAGTTTTAGCATGCACCAGGCTGTGACAACTCAGGGCAAGGTGAGCCGGGGATTTCACAAGGCTCATACTTGCCCATACACGCCATAGGTTACCAGACACTTACACCTGGCTTTATTCATCATCATATGTGCAAGGATGGCTGCTGCGGCTCCGACACTGTCCAGGTTATGAGGCTCGCTATTTGCGCTGATTTCGTCGACTTTTTTTTTCTTTTGGCTGTCTTCAGGGTTTCATAACTCGCAGATCCTTTCCCCGTTTCCGGAGAGTCAGAACCCTACCAATGGGTACAGCTTTGATCATGAGCGCGACGGATATCATACAAGTAGCCATCTCGCAGAACGGACCGCGGGTCATCTCCCGTGGGCAGACAGGCAGAGAGGCATCGACTAACACACAAGAACATGATGATCTTGGTCTGATGTCTCTTGGCTAACGAACGGCGCGCTCAGGGCAGCTGGTGATTTGGGCGAATCATACAACTGAGTCTGTTGCAGTATATTTTTGGTCGATGATTTGAGCATGGGGGCCACCCGGCAATTGGACTCTGTTCAGAGTATTCAAGGGATCATCCCTAGCCCCAGACATTATGCAACCAAGCAGCGCGTGTGCCTGCGACTTTCTTGTGATTCAGGGATCTCGTACCGTCATACTTGCGCGCCACTGCGCGCTTGTACCATAATCCACTTGGACAACGCATCATCGTGAGACAAAGTTGATGCTGGCTAGCCGGCATGCTGCATTCGGGCGTGCTACGCAGCATGGAGGACCACCCGAGGATGTCACAGCCAGGGCAGACTGCTCGCTGACTTAAATTTTTGAGCTCCACGAGTTGCTCGAAGCTCGTATAGAAACCAGAATTGCATTCAGACTTTATTCAAGTAGCAAGCTCAACCTGGAGGATCTGCAGGTCTCGGTCTTCAGCACTTCATACTTCCAATTCAATCAAATCTCTGATCTCATAGCTCATAGAGCAAGTCTGAGGGCAGAGCCCTCGGGAAACGTGCTAAAGCCAGAGCCGAGTGGTTCATGACCGTGGATGGACAGGAGCACGCATTACAGCAGTTCGCAGTGACGGGTTGCTTCGTGTTGTGCTGACTGGGTAATAGCTTGTCGAAATACGATGGCAGGGTCAATGTAGTTACGGTTAGGTTGAGTCAACAGGCTACTTGGTCAAGTCTTTATCCGCGACGAAGGCCGACCCTGAGGCCGTGGAGTGAGCAGTCAACTGGAGACTGCCAGCTTGCCCCCGAAACAATGGAACCGCTATTCGTAGCTTGTGGCGTGTATTGTATCGTTCGTGGCGTGACTATTGAGACTGGATGACCGCACGACTGCGCGGTATTTCGTTGGAAGACCTGGAAGTCGAAACGATAGACGCAAAGAGGACGGTAGGGACGTGGTTACGAGAAGTCTATTCTCTGTCGTGCGAGGTCTATGTCGGGAATGTGAGGCATGCGGCTGGATTAGCATAGATACCTCCTAGGTACGTACCTACTGGAGGGTCCTCCAGAGTGTCGCCGGACTTTGGAGAGATTTGTGGCGTTCGTTAAAGCTTGCCGTGGCTTCTGCCGTGGGATTGGCTCTCATATGATAATCGCGGGGCGGTCGTGGGGGATTGTTGTCATTGATGAGCATCGTGGATGCAGCACCTGCAGCGGCGGACGAGCGGGTCGCATGGGCCGTCGATGTGAGTGGACTGAGTGGGCCGGGGTTAGACCGACGACCGCCCTAAACCGGATTGCGACCGCAGGCCGCGCAGGCCATGCAGGACGCGCAGGACGCGCAGCAACTTGCAAGGTACCGACCTGCGCAGGCACGAATCACGCAGGGCTTTACGGGATTAGGGGCGCCCCCAGGTCATCGGAGGTCATAGCCATGTACTCGTACGAGTTATCTCTCTGTGACTCTGTTCAGGTGGTGCGCGCGCGGCGCTGGCCTGCTGGGTTCCCTCGAGTTCCCTATCAGCGGGCCTCTCCACTGACCAAACGCTCAACGTAGCGCTAAGCCACTTTCACTCAATGCCAATCTAAGCGGCTGCAACGCTCGCGCGATACTCACAGTCGAGGCCCAGCAGGCCTGACCGGGCCCCAATCCACCACTGAGGGAGTGTTCGCGATGGCTCTACACGGTAGCTGATGGTGGGTTTTTAACATAAATTTATGTACGAAAGTAGAGTACAATGGCAGACACTGTACAGTACATTTCTACCCCTGTACACCGCTCCAGTGGTCTCCAGTGTTAACCGTTACCCAATAAGAAGGCGTCTCATATCTCGAAATCTCATCATCTCGCTCTACTGCCCTCGACCTGTTTTTGCTGTCGATGATGGCCCCTCGCCCACCAAGCTGAGACACCGTACCGATCTGAGCAAGGAATCCGGTACGTGCCAAGGACTCCATAATCAGCTACAGGTAGAGGTATCGCGAACACCACCTGAGTGCCTCCGCTGCCTTCACCTCGCGTCTCCCCCTTCCCGACCTTGCATCTCCAGCCCAGCACGACACGGGCACTGCCACCCAGTCGGCGTAACCAGTCCCGCCACTCCTTCACTCCTTCTCTATACCCTCTTTCTCTTCGTATCACCACTTTTCCCTTCCGCCATTCGTCGCTCGTTTCTTCCAACCACTGTAGAGCGCCCACCGCTGCCACGCGCCGAGGGGCAGAGAGAGCACCGATCGTCCAGACCGCCGTCCAGACCGCGCGAACGACACCAGCCAGCCAGCCAGCCAGCCACCGGTGCCAATCGAGCTCGAGCTTACCCGCCCCGCGAGATCGAGACGAGTCCTGTTTGCCACCTACATGCCATGCCTTCGGTCGCCTACCTCTACTGAATGCCAGTCTCGAGATTTGCGCATTTCCCCACGTATTTAAGTACCGGACAACCAGCAACTAGCGAGACCTGGAGACGGCGTCGGGAAGAAAGTCACAAGTCGAGCGCCGTGGCTCCTCGGGAGTCGGCGCGCCGCTAAGCCGTCGCCATGCTGCGTCCTGCGACGCCGCTGGCGGTCATGCTCTTCGCAGCCTTTGCTCTGTTGTTGCTGTCCGTTCTGTCGACACCCGTCATCACGGCTATCCCTCTGGGCACATACCAGGACGTCAGCTTCGGGGTTTTTGGCTATTGCAAAGGCGACCAATGCAGCGCCATAGGACTGGGATATGATGCGTGTATGTCCACGCCCTTGGACCCCACTCAACACTCTCATCAGCTTGCGAGATAACTAACTTTACACAGCTAAGGATATCACCACCACCGGTGCTGATGGCTTCGACCTAAGCTCGACGTCGACGCGGAACACGTTGTCTGCCATCCTCGTTGTCCATCCCGTCGCCTGTTTTCTCACCCTGGTCATGTTCATCCTCGCCGTTGTCGCGCACTTGCACTCGCCTTCGCATTCCTCGCGTTATCTATGTGCCGTCTTCGTTTTTGGTATCATCACTTTCCTCGTCTGTCTGCTGGCCTTCCTGGTTGATGTTCTTCTCTTCATCCCCCACCTGGCCTGGGGTTCCTACCTCGTTTTAGCCGCCACGATTATAGTGCTCTTGTGCTTCGTCATGTCATGCGCCATGCGTCGAACCTTGGTCAGTAGGAAAGCGAGGAAGAAGCGTATCGCCGAAAATGCCGAGATGAGCGGAGAGAACTATTACAACCGCCAGGCGACCCTGGATGTTACTACTCCTGCCGCTGCCGTTTCGCAGCCGACTATGCCAGTCATCAGCGGGGCCAATGGACCGGCCGATAAGGGGCCGGCCTTCGCATCCTACGAAAGGAAAGAAGACCGCAGCAGCGATGAGCGTGTGCCTCTAACCGCCAGGTCTCCGTCTGACAGGTCGCCGAATCACATGCCCTCCGACCTCAGCCAAGGGGACACGATGTATTCTGCCGGTCGATCGCAAGCTGGATTGACGCCGTCGCCGCCGAGGGACCGTTACGGAAACCCAATGAATCAGCCCCCGGACGCCTACGGGATGAGACGTGGACCATCCGCAGACCGCATGAACGGGAGAGGTCGAGGTGGGCCCCCAGGAGGCTATCGCGGACGTGGTGGTTATGGCAGAGGCGCTTACGGCGGAGGATATGGCCCACCAAACGGACGTGGTGGCCGGAATATGCCATACTCCAGAGGAGGAGGCTACCCACCCCGCGGAGGAGGCTACCCACCCCGCGGAGGGTACGGCGGGCAGAGACCGAGAGGACCGCCTCCAAATTATCCTGGCGGCCCTGGGTATCAAGGGGCTCCCAGAGAAGATTCAATGACGATCCCAGCTGGTCCATCCGGCATGAACCAGCCCGCCCCGGGTGATACCGCTGGACCAGCGGGCGCTGGCAATTACGGGCCGTATGACGGCCAACGGGGTAGCGAGCTACCAAGAGCTGAGTCGCCTCCGCCGCTCCCGGGCTTCGAAAGCTCCAGCCAGCCGGGAGTTGGCCAAGCAGTGGCAATGGGCGCCGTCACTGGCAGCCCTGCACATGCACCTGCAGACTTTGGCCAATTCAACAACCACTTAAGAGACAGCGACGCGGACGTAGCTGGGATGCTAGCACTTCAGGAAGCGAGGACGTCGGCCGCTCAGCGCCATGACACATTAATGACCGAAGGCAGCAAATACAGTCAAGATGGGTGAGCTGAATTTTCGTCGAGACGCAAGATTTAAATGCTAACAATTCGCGCAGAAGCCAATATGTTCCCCCGCGACAGGCGTGGGAACAGGGACCGGGTCGCAGTTCACCGGCTCATCCTTCACAGCTCCCGCCCCCGCTACAGATTCCAACCCGAGGTCAGGGACTAGGGAGTGGCACACCACCTCCGCCACCCGCTGGAAACTATTATGAGGATGTGGATCCTCGCTTTACAGAATCGGCGCCACGGCCGCAGGATCCTCGCAACAATTCCGGTTCTCGAAGTCCAGCTGCATCGGATCTGTCCGGATTCACCTCCATATCACAAAGGGGTGTGAATCCTCATTGGAACTCTGGCCCTGGCCAAGGATATGGCCAACAGATGCCGCCACGGAGACCGGTCAACCGAAACGACGTGAATATCCTTAATAGTAATCCCGAATTTCAACTACCGTCCAGCCGTGGGCCGTCGAATAGTCCGGCGAGAGCCACCAGAGGCGGGATTATACCTGGGAGTGCCTATCCTGGCGTCTGATAGAGGCTCCATCGGCCCTTGAGCCCAGCGGAGTCAATATATGGGCTGAATTCTTTCGGGTTGGGCATGTTTCGGGGGACTCTTCGGCGCTTGCGGAAAACGGTATGGATCTATTTTCGACAGCCGAGCTTTTAATTGCCATTCGGAATCGTCTTGCACTGCGATATTTGGCCGCCTTCTTTTCCGCATCGACTTTGAACATATCGTTCTCAACACGTCACTTCTTTTAACCCCGACTTCATCTTCTAACATTCTGCGATGCCGAGCCGCCTCGGTAATTGGCAGAAAAAGTGGCGCACCGGACCATTTGTGTTCTCTTCTCCCCGTTCAGCCTGGGAATTCCTCGGGATGGCTGAATACCTATACCCACCGAACATACGGCTCCCAAATATGAAGAGCAGCTGTCACCACCGAACAATTCGGAAGCGAGCTAAATGACTCGACCGAAGCTATACTGCTTTGAAACCAGCAGATGTCTGCTACTCAGACTGGAGCCAGGATGCCCGCTGGAATCTGGATATGCATCTGGATGTGTTGTACGGTAATACACTTTTTTGGCAAGTAGCGAACAACAGCCTGCTATTTGCGCCTCAGCGGCAAGGTATTTGCTTTGCTTAGAGCGCCGATAAATACGAACACGTAAAAATCTACTTCATGCTTGCGTGATCATGTCGGTGCTAATGTTCGGGGGCTACGCGCTACCTCGACGACACAAGGGGTCTCCGGTCATCTAGATGAATGCTAACTCGGTGCATTTCGTACGGCACCGGCGACCTGTACTCAGAACTTGACTACTAACGACTTCGTGTTATCCTTGGTAGGTGAAGTATTGCCCGAATCGCCGTGGCCCCTTTCAGGTGCCAGGGGTGCCTTGCTCAGGTGGCGGAGGAGAGAGGGTGTTTTCATGGAGCCGGGTGGTCTGCGGTACCTCGTCATTACAGCCAGGTCCACGTGATGGGCAACTGCCACGGGCAAGCGTGAACTTTGAGCAAACAGGCCCTCGAAGTGCTACGGCGAACATGGGGGGCAGCTGCGAGATATAACTACAAACCGCTCCGTAACTTAGGGCATGTGAGCCAGCCAGTTTCGCATGCCTGTCTGACTGTCTGTCTCTCGTCTTTCTTGCCCCTTGACGGGGCTCCTACATAACACAGCGTCCGCAGCAGCAGAGAGGCAACAACAGTGGCAGTAGGGAGGAGGAGAAGGAGGAGGTAGCCTTTTCCCACAGTGATACAGTGAATATCTCGGTCGCCATGCCTCATGGCACGAGTTACCACGTCTTCACTTCTAGGCCGACTACTCAGCAGAGACCTTGGCGGCAGTCTTGTTTTTCCCCGGCCTGTTGTACTTGGCTGGCTCTGGGGGGCGAGTACCCAGCCTCGACGTCCACGAAACTCTGGGTGACTACCGTGGTGATGAAGTGTCCTCCTGGAAGATCAGATCTCTCCTGGCTACCACTTGGCTTTGCCGCTGATTCGGTTTTCTCGCTGACGGGCCCCGGAGTTTTCTCTCGTTGCTGTGAGATCGCCGCCCCGACGCTGAGCGTCAGCGTCGGGGCGGCGAAGCGTTTCCTCGAGCAACACCTCGTTGAGAAGAGAGGGGAGGAAGCGCTCGGACCTCCAGGAAGAGGGTATGGAGGTGGCCAGAGCGCTTGGCCCTTCGTTCTGAGTCGCTGTGGAAATGGATGACCCCCTGGCAACGGGAACATCGCCTGCTCGGAGGCCATATTTCGTTTTCTAGGTGCTTGATGAGTTTCCCTGGTGACTCCCAGCGTCTGGGCTAGTAACGTAAATTTGCCTTTAGATGTAGAGTGGTTCGAGTTTCCTAAACGTGTGATGATGACGATGGCTACTGACCGGGAAACCAGAGAGTGGCTAACCGTAGGGCAGGTGAATCATGGCAGCCTGAGTCATTGTTTGAGCTCTGCCTAAGATGTCTCTCAGGCATGCATAACACTGTTATGCCCGGTGACTGGTTGTTTGAAGTTCGGATGGAATAAAGGAGATTATACACAAGAAAGGATTCGGATACGATATCAGGCTGTCAGCTTCTATTATGCTGCGTAAGTATTAATAGATGCTACGTGGGTTCTCAGACAGTCGTTCTTAGTACTTGGTTTATTGGTCAGATGGCCTTCTCAAGATCGAAAGAAGGTCGAGCAGGAAGGCTCAGAAATGGTCACGGTATGACTGGTACAGCAAATAGATTGATTGACTGAGGAACTTCAGGTAACCATAAAAGAAAGCCACCGGGCTAAACTGGAACCTACTATGCCAGCCTACATGCCCAGAAGCTGAAGCAGGATTCTAGAAGAGGATCATGACTACCTAAGGCAGGAATATCACAAACGAAGCTCTCCGCCAGGCCATAATACACTGGCACAGGTGCAGCAAGTAACTTGGGATTAGACAAGTGTAAGCTGTGGCTGCTGAAAGCTACACGCGCTAGATGCACCATTAAATAAAACGAAGTAGGGTCGATACAATGATATTGCACAAGAACGGATTATAAACGAGATCCTGGCGGAAGCCGCTGGCTGTTCGGGGGCCTGATCACCAATCTGTAGTCACGCTCCTCGATCATGACAATTTTGTGATTCACAACCACTTGCATTGATTGACTCAGTAGCCCGGTACTTGAGATTATATAGATTTGATACTGTCTGCTCAGCCTTTTTCCCGAAGTCATTCCTGGAGGGGAAATATTATAAAAACCGAGGACGCTGCTGTTCAAAACTTGTTGTGGCTAGAACTGCTGTGGCTACAGTCGGGTATACTTCACCCCCACTGCACCTTGTGGCGAATCCGTCGAATAGGCGACCTGATGCCAGTTCCAATCTGCTGAGGCACTGGCAACCCCCAGATTTCGAAATTGTAGAATACAGTCGCCCCCCGAGCCTGGGCAACGCTGTCGCCCAGGAGCACCTTTAGGCACACTTCTAGGACCTTGAGCGCCTATAAATTGCCCGCCGCCGCCCTCAGGATTCGGTGACTTTCCTCTCCTCTCCTCTACCATTCCAAACCACCAACAACCTTCTCTTCCATCCACCACAGGGGACTTGCTATAGCATTGACCTAGGACGGCCAGGACCTGCAAACACCACCTGCCCATCCAAGAGTCATCAGAACCAACCAAGCACGATGCACTGTGGAAAAGGAAAAGACAAGGAGACCCAGCCCGAGGGCTACTGGAAGCCGCTGCCCATCTGGAACCTTGACCGAGGTGACGACTTGAGCAACATGGACATCGGCCGCAGCGGTGGAGGAGAATCGTCGAATATCTGCATGTATGTTCAGCCCAGCTTTCCAGTCGACGTTACCAGGCCTGCTCCCAACCCCAACATGGCAACCCATGCCACCACTCCGGCATGGTTGACTACCAGCCGTGGCACAACGCCCCGGGAAGAGTCGCCCGTCACTCCTCGGTCCGAGTTGTTCAAGAGCCCCGGCATGATCCATGGCATACCGTCTATGTACGGCCTCAGCCCTCTGGTCCCCAGTGGCAGCTCTCGTCCGGTCAATACGTTCGTTCCCATGCACAGCGTTCGTGGCGCCACTGCGAACGGCTACAACGGCGAAGACAACCATAACAACAAGCACGAGGAAAGCCACCTCAGCCCTCTGGTCGCCAGCTGCAGCTTTCGTCCGGTCAGTACATTCGTTCCCATGCATAGCGTTCGAGGTGCCATTGCGAGCGGCAACAACGGCGAAGGCAACCATAACAACAACCACGGGGAAAGCCACAAGAGGGGCTACAACGAATATCCGCAGAGATTCGGCAATGCATTCAACACATCGCCCAACTATGCGGGCAACCCGTACCTGGAGGCGAACCAGTCGGCCGACATCCCGGAGGACCAGAGCACGTCGCTCTGGCTGACCAACCTGCCGCCCGGGTGCGACCACGGGATGCTGCTGTCGGCGGTGCGCGACTGCGGCAAGGTGTACGCGACGGTGATCAACGCGCCGGACCCGTCGCTGAACCACACGACGTCGGCGTGCAAGCTCGTCTTCTTCGACGTGGCGGGCGCCCTCGCGCTGCAGCGGCAGTCGCGCGAGGGCCGCTTCGCCGTGGGCGGGTACGTGCCCCGGGTCCGCCCCAACCGAATCCGCAGCGCCGCGCGCCGGCCGGGCCCCCAGAGCCGCGTGCTGCACATCGAGGGCCACGTGGCGCTGGTCGACCCGCCGCGGCTGGCCGAGTTCTTCAAAAAATACTTCACCTACCAGCTCGAGGCCGTCGTCGAGCTGTCCCGCCAGGACAACGGCCGCGTCCGCCACGAGTGGCGGTTCGGCAGCTTCCGCTGCCAGGCCGAGTCCGCCCGGGTCTGCCTCGCCCGAGAGAGGGAGTACTGGCAAGCCGTCGGCGGCCCCATGCACTTGGCATGGTCGACGGTCACGGTGCACTACGCCGTTGACCCCTGCGCGCCCTGAAGGATGGGGAGATGGATGCACGCGGCCAAGGGTACCGGTAAGTGGCACCGACCAAGCGTCCATGCGATGGTACGAGCTGGTGGGCATATGGTGACTGACGAGTGCGTGAATCTTAGGCAAGATTGTCGCTGCCTTGAATGGTCGACCCTCCGACACGAGCTCCTCATTTGTATTTGCGGCACGGCTCTTCGACAGCCAGCCCCCGACGTCCATCGCGCCTGTTCGACTGCGCTTCTCCCCCATCCACGACGAACACCCCCTATTGCATCAACGTTTCTGGACGACCACATGTCTTGGTTGTCAAAAGATAGATTGATGTGCGCTCGGGAGGAATTTCTGAGCACCCACACGATACATGTAAGACCTGAAGGGGACACTGTCGTCCATCATGAAGGCAACATAGTAGAGGAAGCTCATCGGCGATATACCCACGGCGTTTTTGTTTGCTATTTTTTCGAGAGGAGTTAAGGATCTGATAGACAACACATTCCCCAACTCTCTTCCGGTTTACCTTGACACGTGAGAGGACCTGCTCATGATCCTTCGAAGGTGGAGAACTTTCCGTCCGTCTCTGCCGTCAACTAGGGTTGTAGATTTCCATCGAGCGCGCGAGTTGAGGCCCTCTGGAGGTGAGCAGTAGTTCGTACACCCGTGGGATGGCGACATGAGGTGGTTGCCTGAGCGTGATTGCCTCAGCGTGAAGGATGGAGTGAAGTTGAAACGGTGACTAAGCGATTTGTATCTCCACGTGATTAAGCTTTATCTGTATTGGAGCTCGGGCGCGCTCGGGCCAACAGATGCTGGCTACAGGCAGCCCGAGCTTCGTCGCCTTGCGCTGGAAGCTGGTAATCACTCGTGTCACTCTGATTCTGGGCTTGTTCGACTTCACATTGCCCACCTTCCTAACCGCCCATCACCCTCCATATCTGCGCCCT
The DNA here is from genome assembly GCA_022539325.1 of Xylariaceae sp. FL0804. Lineage (NCBI taxonomy): Eukaryota > Fungi > Ascomycota > Sordariomycetes > Xylariales > Xylariaceae > Xylariaceae sp. FL0804. Next base: position 1,335,601 of record JAJKLG010000006.1, on the reverse strand, counting down.
CTCCGACCTTTTCCGCCTCCACATAGTCATATTCCACCCGCTCAACCTGTCCATATCATCACCAACACAATCATGGCCGACCCAGCTCTGAAGCCCGAGAAGGACTTCAGCAAAGAAGCTGACAAGCAGATTGCCGAAGCAGAGTCCTTGGCGAAGGTATCCTTTTGATCTTCCCGGACGAGCATTCGACGAACTCATAGCTGACCATTTCTTTGCTGCAGACCGACATATCAGGCGCCATTGAGAAGCTCACCGTCTTCGAGAAGCAGACCCGACAGGTGAGCGAGACTCGTCTGGCTTCCTCCGGCCCATGTGCGCCAACTGACGCTTTCCGCAGGCATCCGACCTGCAATCGACATCCCGAACGCTTGTGGCGATATGCACGATCTGCAAAGATGCTGGCAATTGGAACCTGCTAAACGACCAAGTCTTGGTCTTGTCCAAAAAGCATGGCCAGCTCAAGCAGGCTATCACGAAGATGGTCCAGACGGTGATGCAGTTCCTCGACAGCACCCCCAACCTGGACACCAAGCTATCCGTCATCGAGACCCTGCGCACGGTGACTGAGGGCAAGATATTCGTCGAGGTCGAGCGGGCTCGCGTGACCAAGTCCCTGTCCGACATCAAGAAGCAGCAGGGCGACAATAAGTCTGCGATGGACATACTCTGCGAGCTCCAGGTCGAGACGTTCGGGTCGATGGAGAGACGGGAGAAAACCGAGTTCATCCTAGCTCAGGTTGCCCTCTGCATTGAGAACAACGACTGGACACAAGCCGCCATTCTCGGCCGGAAGATAAGCACCAGATACCTTTCCCGCAAGCCCAAGAAGACGCCGGAGCAGCTGGAGAAGGAGAAGAAGGCACGTGAAGAGAAGATCAAGCGTGGAGAGGAAGTACCACCAGAGCAGACCGACGATACCACAGACCTGAAGCTAGCCTACTACGAACAGCAGATTATGCTGGCAAAGCACGATGACAAGTACCTCGACGTGTGCAAACATTACCGGCAAGTCCTCGACACCGAGGCAGTTGAGGAAGATCCAGCCAAGCTTCACCCAGTATGTCGGTACCTGACCTTGCTCTATATGCCGTCGCTGACCAACAACCCCATCAGGTTCTGCAGCGCATTATCTACTTTGTCACTCTCGCGCCTCACGACAACGAGCAGCACGACCTGCTCCAGCGGGTCTACCGAGATAGCCGGAATTCGCAGATAGAGATCGACGCCGAGATTCTCAAACTCTTCACAGTGCATGAGCTCATGCGCTGGCCGGAGGTTGCCAATAAGTATGGTCCCCACCTCTGCGGCACCGATATCTTCGACAGCGAGCCAAATCAGTCCGGGGATGAGAAGGCCCACCAGCGATGGCAGGACCTGCGCAAGCGGGTTATCGAGCACAATGTCCGGGTGGTCGCCAAGTATTACACCCGCATCGGCATGCAGCGTCTCACGCAGCTGCTCGACCTGACGGAGGACGAGACGGAGAAGTACATCAGCGAGCTGGTGTGCTCCAAGACGGTCTTTGCCCGCATCGACCGGCCCGCCCGCGTCGTGAGCTTCGCCAAGCCGAGAGACGTGGACGACGTGCTGAACGAGTGGAGCCACAACATGAAGAGCCTGCTGGGGCTGCTGGAGCGCGTCGATCATCTCATCACCAAGGAGGAGATGATGGCCCGCATCCAACCGGGGGCCGAGGGCAACAAGAAGAAGAGCAAAGGAAGGCGTGGTTAGCGGGTGGCGGCTCGGTCTGGTTGGTGAGGGTAATTGGCAGGGGCCAGACGGCTCCAAGGGCGCGAGATGTCAGCACTGCATCGTTGCAGCAGCGAGAGGCATCCATGCGTGTGTACACTACTGGGCGCTTAGATCAGGAGGCATATACTATTTAGGTACGCGCCGTGTAAGACTGGATCGCCTTGTGTCTCTATTTGCGTGAGGCATGTCGTACATGTCTATCTCACGTCAAATTTATGCTCTAGCTCGGCCCTCGCAGGCCATCGTCGGTGTGGCCGAGAGGAGAGGGGTATACTCCAATGGCTCGATCTCTTCCTCACATCCGTCCCACCCACTGTTCTTCCCTCCTTCCATCCCTCCCTCCCTCCCTCTCCCTCTTCCGCCTGCTTCTCACAAGGACTCTTTCGGCCCAGCACCCATCGCCCCACCGGCGGCGGCGGCGGCGGCGGCTGTGCTCTCTTTCCCCTGGCCCTGACCCTGACCCTGGCCCTCACCTCCCTCCTCCCCCTCCCCCCGCTCCTCCTCCTGCTGCTCGTCGCCCAGGCCCTCGCACCGCGGCCGCAGCCAGGCGGCGAGGGCGGTGGCCCACTCGCGGGCGACGGGCACGTAGTGGCCGCCCGGGTGGACGAGCACGTCGGCGGCGCCCCCGCCGTTCCCGTTCCCGTCCCCTTTGTCTCCTTTGCCCCCCCAGCGGTCGACGAGGGCGCGGCTGCGGCCCTCGTCGACGACGGTGTCGAGCGCGCCGAGGAAGTGCAGGCTCGGCGTCGCGAGCGGCCTCGCGTTCGTGTTCGCGTTCGCGTTGTCCATGTTGTCCGTGTGGTGCCCCCCGTACAGCCACTGCAGGCCGGGCACGGGCGCCCAGAAGCCGCTGTACACGACGCAGAAGCGCAGGGGGCGGTGGCGGTTGGCGGCGCGCAGGGCGGGGAGCCAGGACCAGTCTGCTGCTGCTGCTGCTGGGGATGATGAGGAGGATGAGGATAAGGAGGAAGAGGGCGAGGGGGTGTCAGGAGGTGGCCAGCGGGGCGAGGGCGACTGCTCGAGCGCGGCCGCGACGAGCGCCGCCAGCGCCCCGCCCTGGCTGAAGCCCACGACGCCGTCGACGCCGCCGGCGGCCAGGACGGCGGACGCGACGCGCTGCATGCCCGCCTCGAAGCCCCGGTACAGGCCCGTCGCGGCGTCCTTGCGCCACCAGGCCCAGTTGTCGCTCGGCGCGTCGTCGTCCTCCTCGGACGCGGACTCGGAGGGAACGTACCCGGGGACTTTTTTTCACCACGGGGGAGAGAGAGTTGGTGGTGGTGGTTAGCTGCTGGTTTTTGGGAGAGAGAGAGAGAGAGAGAGAGAGAGAGAGGGGAGAGAAGGGGGGCAGGCAGGCAGGCAGGAAACTAACTCACTGTCGGACGGGCGCAGGTTGTGCGGCGCGGTCGGGCACACGAAGGTCGGGTGCAGATTGAAGGGCGCCGGGCCGAGCGCCTTGACCAGCATCTTGGCGAGCGCCTTGGTCTTGGCCTCGAGTAGTGGGCCAGACTGCGTGTATCCTGGAGAGAGAGAGAGAGGCGGCAATCGCGGGGCCTGTCAGCCGGGGATCTTTGCGTTGTTCGTTCAGGGGCGGTATGTGACGAGGACGAGATGAGGAGTGGAGTGGATGGGGAGCAGACGAACAAAGGTTGGTCTTCTATCGAGGGAACATGTCCGAGTGAGGCAAGGCAGAGCGAGTTGTTGATAGGCTGGTAGGTAGATACATCAGGTGGAAGAAGGGAGATGAGAGACCAGCCAGGTCCGAATTCACGATGAGAAAAAAAAAAGGGGGGGGGGGGGGGGGGGGGGGGGGGAGTCCCTGAATCGGGAACACATCCCGGCGTACCGTGAAGCATCAAGATCTTGAGCTCCCGCTTGTCCTTGGGGACAGTCGATGATGCATTCTTCCTCTTCTGTTGCTGCTGCTGAGTTTGCTGCTGCGCCGGCTCGCCGGAGCCCGACTGCTCGGCCGGAGCCATGGACGCGTGCGACAGGCGGACGTGGTGACGCGGACGGCAGATGACGGCGGCAGCGGCCGTGCTTGGGAGGCGACGACGGGGGAGGGCCGGCGATGAGAGTCGCATGAAAGTGAGTGCTGCCGATTTGCCCCGAGCTCTGCGATATCGGTGTGCGTGCGTGCGCGTCAACCGAATAAAAATGAACTACACGTGAAGAGTGATCGATATAGCTGGTAGGTGGCTCGTATGTGCCCTGTATAAGCGGCGATATAATGGCTGCGAAGCTCGATGAGATCGGTGGGTACGGTAGATGTGTGAGATGGGAGGTTCCATGCGGCCGGCAGTCCTCGGCCCAATTTCGACGCCCTCCGCTCCGACGCCCTCCGACAAACCACCACGGCGCGGCTCGATAGCGGCGGACTCCACTGCCTATTATAAACACCACAGCGGATGAATTCTGGACGAAAAGAGTACCTAGCTAGTGATATCCAACATCACCAATAGGTTAGCTTCATCGAACTATAGACAACTGCAATTAAGAACGGGATTGTTCTTGTGAAGTCGGACAACCTTGGTGACATGCCGCGTTTTCACATGAACACAGCTACCACGCCTGGTCGATGGGACCCATCCTGTTTAAGAGAGCTACTCCGACCGCGTACATTCAGGAAACGAGACTCAAGTCAATTTGTACCCGCACGCATACAGGAAGGCACAGCTTCTACGTGGCGTCGACGGCATCGCCTGAAGCCTGGGTTCACATATAATTGCCGATAGTCGCCAGATATAGAGCCGTGTGCCCTTGCGACAGACAGCACCTTCAGCAGTATCACTGGGAACGAGGCCGAGCATCAAAATACCTTCGCTAACTTGATGAGCAGTCCAAGAGGGAGAAAGTGTATCAAAACAGGCTTCGCAGCAGGGCGCCCATCGAGAGGAGCGTACCCTCCCAGCAGCAATACGGGAGCGAGGACGACACATGGTAGGCAACCAAAGAGAATCACTGCAGTTGGATAGAGCGCTCAATTCGTCGCAAAACCCATGTCTATGATACACTCCAGCCTTGGCTCGGAATAGCGGGATCGTCTCGGCCGTCTATAATGCTGCTCGCCCGTGTTCGATATAATTCTCCTCCTGATCCATCCAGGCACCGCAGCTTAGTGCTCTTCGGCGACTCGGAGATGGTTGTCGGGGTGGTTCTTCCATTCGTCCGCTGCGGAGAGGTCGGTCAGTCAGCGCACGCTCCGGGATTTCAGGGGGAAGGTGTCTGTCTGCCTGTGTCGCGGGGCAGAGGCAGGCCTCGGGCTACCACGTACACTGAAGCATCTTGTTTTGCGCCGCGTTGACGCCATAGGCGACAATCAGACCTGTATTCTCGTTAGTAACTGCGGTCGCCGCCCGCGGGCGTGCGGAGGTTGGGCTTTGTCGGGGTCCTACCGGCGGCGAAGAAGGGTGCCATCGGCTTCACTGTTTGCTGGTCAGTACACGGAGATCGGTCTGCCGCGCGGTATTTTCCGGGGAGCAATTGACGTACTGATGGGCGCGTTGAACTTCTTGAGTTGGTGGGCGCCGAACCAGAACATCTTGACGGTTGCGATCGGAGACCTGGGGAAGATGTGGAGAGGTTGTTGTCGGGGTGTGGTTGCGAATTCAGGATGTTCAGACAATGGTTATGGGAGGGTCAAGGTCTGCCTCCAATCCCAGCCGAGCCGGCAGGGAGAGTGGATGCCTTATCAGAAATTTGGTGGGAAAGCGGTTGATGCCTTATGTGGCTGATGTCGATGCTAATTTGTGGCTTGAGTGGCTTGAGAACTCTGTGGCTTGTGTAATGGAAGCGGCCCCAGGTCGCGCCGGTGGAGCTGATGTCATTCCACTGGGACAGCCAGCGGGCCAGGATGAACCCACCAGCAAGAGCTCAGCGGTGCCCGAGCGGTGCCTTGTCCCCCACCCCTTTCTAGTGCGCCGGCAACGTTAAAACCTGGGGAATCCAGAAAGAGGAGCTCACTCAACCTTGACTACCACCACACAGCACCACACAGCATTGAATGCGGGGGAATAACCGCTTCAAGGGCCAATTACTTGCCATCACCACCCTCCGTCGCCTGGCTTGCTTCTCGTAACGCTCACTGTCGACCTGCTACTGTCGCCAGCCTGTATAGCCTGTATCGCGGAACCTCTGTATCTGTCTTGCCGCAACCGAACCGTGTCGCCGACCATTTCCCCGCGACTTCTTGCCTTCTTGCCGCACCTGCATACCTACAGTACCACTAGACCTATATCACTGCACCAAACATCTGTCACCACCTTGCCTTTACTGTTTCTCCAAGGCACTGTACTACCTACCCATTTACCCCCCGTGCCCAACTCTCCCCTCCTCTCCTGAGCATTCCCCGCGCCATCAGTCAAACGCCAGATACCTACCTACCTACCTGCCTCCAGGCCGTGGGAGCTCTTGATTCCCCGAGCCTCAGTCCACCGGTTGCAGCACGCGACCTTCCATCTCTCCCCGGCACCGCCTTCCTCTCCATCCATCTCCTCCATCATGTTGACCCGACGCCTCGCTCGAGCCGCCGTAGCGGCCCCGCGCTCCCTGCGCGCGTTTGGCTCTACCGCGGCCCAGCAGCGCACCCCCTCCATCGCAGACGTCACGCCCGCCGACGTCCAGTCGTTCAACGCAAGACAGAAGGAGTTCCGCGAGCAGCTAGTCAAGGCGCAGCAGGAGCGAGAAGCAAGTAGGTCGTCCTCCACCAAATCCGCCTCCGACGCTCCCGGATCGCTCCCGACCGGCGAGGGCCTCGGTTCGCTAAAAACGGACGCAGGAAGACGTGCCGAAGCCTCCCAGAACGAGACCGATCACCCCGAGGGGCTGCTCTCCCGCGTTATCTATGGTACTAAGGAGGGCCGCGAGATGGACGCCCAGCTCGAGGCCAGCTTCTCCGCCGTCCTGGCCCGCGGCAAGTACGTCCACTCGATCGTCTTCCACGAGGTCCAGCCCGACAAGGTGGACGAATACGTTGAGTTGGTTGGCCAGTGGTACCCGAAGGTCGCTTCCAGCAAGGAGAATAAGGTCAACCTCGTTGGAAGCTGGCGAACCGAGGTGGGCGACTGTGACACATTTGGTGAGTTGCCTCCTGCGGGTATGCGGATCCGGGAGGGACAGTCGAGCTGACGCCAGCAACAGTACACATCTGGGAGTACCAGCGCTACGAAGGCCACCACGAATCCCTCAACAGCATCTCGCGCCACCCCGACTTCCCCGCCTTTGAGAAGAAGCTCAAGAAGCTCATCAAGTCCAAGAACACGTCACTCATGCAGGAGTTCTCGTTCTGGCCCACCACGTCGCCGCGCAAGCTGGGCGGCGTCTTCGAGCTGCGCTCGTACACACTGCACCCCGGCAACCTGCTCGAGTGGGAGACGCACTGGCGTAAGGGCCTCAAGGCGCGCCGTGAGGTCATGGAGGGCGTCGGTGCTTGGTTCGTGCAGATCGGCGACCTCAACACGGTCCACCACCTCTGGCAGTTCGCCAACCTCGAGGAGCGCAAGGTCCGCCGCGAGCGCAGCTGGACGCAGGAGGGCTGGGCCGAGACGGTCCACAAGACGGTCCCGCTCATCCAGACCATGAAGTCGCGCATCCTGGTCCCGATGCCCTGGTCGCCCGTGGGCTAGACGACGAGACTTGCGCCCCAGGTGGCACGGACAACACTACGATGCTACTTGGTGCTCCTGTACCTCGTGCAAGCCTATACTTGGCCCATCACACAAGCAACACCGGCGTAGGGTTGTCACTTTTGTGTTCTGATTTGGGAGTTTGTCCATCAGCAGTCGGGCGAGACTGCCACATGTGATCTCACGGGATCGTCGGGACTAGGGCATAAATTTTCTATCTTGCTTTTTGCAATGGAAGGGAGGAACGTATGAATCGGTAGGAAAGGAAAAAACAACCGCGCATGGAGTGGCAGGAGGTGAGAGAGAGTTACAGAGATGATTCTGCAACCTCACGGTGCGTGTGTCTTGATTGCGCGGGAGCGCGCGAACGGGGTGACTCAGGAGAGGAGTCTACCACCATGTCGTGCGTGCTCCGAATGTAAGACAGACGGATGGAAGGAAGGATACCTCCAATTGCAAACTGAGCTATTCGGACCTCCAAGACCCAGAGTCGCCTAATTGAGTGGCATTGCTACGCCGTACCTACTGCCTGCCCCCTGCCGAGCCTGCCTATCAGGTATCTAGGTAGGTAAGCATTCTGTTGGCTGGCCAGGTCAGTCAAGTCGCGATCGGTGAGCTGTGCTGGCAACTTTTGCATTTTGTCTGTCTGTTTGTCTGCCTTCCCCTAAGCAGAGTACTACTACTAGGTACTCAGCAATCCGCGCTAACCCACAACGCGCCTGATAAGCTGATGGTTTGGCAGAGGTATCTCAAAAGTACAAACTGTGTGTATATCTACTCGTAGGCGAAACATCCCAGTCCGGCGGCGCCAGTCAGAGGCGCCTTCGCTCGGCTGCTTGGTCGATGGGTGTGAGGTGGGCAGGGCACGATGAAGAGAGTTGTCGGAACGTGGAGAGTGATACTGGGATGTCGGGTAGCAGATGAAGAGTAGATGAGTAACGGATTGATGGACGGGTGGAGGGAGGGAGGGAGGGAGGTAGGGAGGGAAGAAAATGTTCGAGGGCGGCGCGTGGAAAATGATGCGGGACAAGCTGCTAAGCTTCGTAGCTACTTTACTTGTTCCTGACCTCCTCGTTGGGGACGTCACGACCTCCGAAGTCCGAAGCAGAGCCCGGCCTTGCCGCGCCATTTTGCCCGCCTGGGAGAAGGGACAGCAGGGACAACAGCATTATCAACATCAACATGATCATCCCCGCCGCCGCAGCCGCCGGAGCCGCGGGCGCCGTCATCGTCACCGTCGGGTTCTCCGGGCCATCCCGGAACCTAGTCCTCGAGGGCCTCGTCGTCGCCGCCACCGCCACTGCCCATGACGGCGGCCAGGTTGCGGCGCGCCAGGTCGAGCGTGTGGGAGAGCGCGCCCAGCTTGGCCGCCATGGACAGCAGGCTGGGGTCGGCGCTCTCGACGCGGACCTTCTCGCGCACGAACACCTCGACGTCGCCGGTGGCCCCCAGCCCGGCGTCCGGTAACGGGTCCTGCTGCTGCTGGCCGGTTGTCCCGCTGCCGTCCGCGTCGCGATTTCTGTTGTTCTCCTTGTCCATCCTGTCACCTCCGTTGCGGTGGTTGTGTTGGTCGTCGATGTTGTTGTTGACGTGGTCGTCGTGGTCGTCGTCGCAGCAGCGGTAGCTGAAGACGCGCTCGGCCTCGTCGTGTTCGAGGCGGCGGGCGGTGCCGATGGCGAAGGCCAGCTTGGCGCCGAGGTTCATGGGCGCGTCGGCGGGCTCCAGCGCGCGCAGGTGCAGCACCAGCGCCGCGTCCTGTACAGTCAGGTAGAAGGACAGGTTGCGCGACAGGGGCGGCACGAAGTGCGTCAGCGGCACCGACCGCCGCGTCCAGCCCCCGGCCGCCGCCTCCAAGGCGTCACCGGGCGCCGGAGATGGCTGCCGGGCCGAGCGCGGGCCGCCGGCGGAGGAGAATGGCCTCTGCGTCTGATGCTGCTGCTGTAGCAGCAGCGGCGCCGATGACGGGTGCCGGTGCGGGGCCAGCCCCTCGGGCCCGCCCTTGATGAGGGCCTGTGCGTCCGCGAGGAGGCGCGCGAGCGTGCGGAGCCGGTCCGCCAGCTGCTGGGGGTCGGGGGGCTGCTCGCACGCGCTGCTGCTGCTGCTCGTCCCGCGCCGATTGATCCCCTCGCCCCTCTCGCCTTCGCCCTCGCAGAGGGCGGCGAGGCGGACGGCGTCGGTGAGGCGGGCGTGCAGGGCCTGGAGGGCGGCGACGCGGACGGGGCGGGCCGGGTCGAGGGCGAGGGTCTGGGGCGGCAGGGTGCGCATGCGCAGGTGGACGGTGCCGCGCACGATGCGCGTGCCGACGCGCGTGACGTGGCCCTTGACGGCTTCGGCGCGGGGGGTCGTCAGCGCCAGCGTGGTGCTGCTGCCGCCGCCCGCCGGGTCCGCGTCGTCGCTGGGCGCCAGCAGCGCGTAGCAGTCGTCCAGCCCGTGGCGCAGCGAGCGCAGCGTCGAGCGCAGCGAGGAGAGCAGCCAGGCTAGCTCACGGACCTGCGGTGGTCGGGAGGGGCGGGGGAAGAAGTGAGCGCGGTGTTGCAAACGAGGACAGGGAAAGTCGTCGCTATCCATGTCTTCGTCGACGGGGCATGGGACGGCGACATGAGAGCAGGGGTGGAAGGGAAGAAGAGGAAGCTCAGTCATTCAGGGTCGGGGAGGGTGCGGGCGCGGCTCGTACCTGGGTGGCATCCTCCTCGACCTTGAGCTCGTGCGGGGCGATGGGTGGCCAGATCTCGACGGACATGGTGGTAGAAGCTGGTTGCTGTCGGACTGGCGCAGACAGCCATGGCCTACCGAGCCATCGGATTGGGTTGGAGAGTCGTTGGAGAGTCTCGTGGTGGTTGAAGCAGCTGAGGTTCGTCACGTTAAGCTGTCGCAATGTGGGGCACTGCTCAAGCTTGCCCGCCAAGGTAGGCGGTGAGATCTGCCAAGCCCTAGATATGTGGAGCATAGTTGTTATCGGCTATCGGCGGTTCCACGCTTGAATATGTTTTGTGGCAGAACTCTGTCGGCGAACTCTGGAGGGGTCGGATGGGACTCTTTTGCTCTCTCATCAGGGAGTCGACGCGTTCGTGAACATCGCACAGCGCGTCTGACATGAGAGAGCAGAGACCACAACCACGGAAGTTTACGTGGCTGTCCGGAGGATGAGAAGTTGATCCCAGTTCCACTCCCAATTCTACGGCCATGCCTGGCACAGCAGCGACTTCGGCCGAGGCAGACGCGCAGCTGCAGCATGAGCCCGCAGGCAACGACATTATGCGGAAGCTGCCGCCTATACCAAAGGGTGCGTCTCCCTGCTTGGCACCATCGGGCATGCCAGCTATTCGCACACCAGGCTGACCTGCCCAGGGGCCACAATACGCAGACGGCCGGTCCCGGCACGCACGGCCAGCACGCGCTCGGCGCGCCGCATCTACGTGACGGCCAAGACGCCCTTCCGCTCCGTCACGACGCGCGTGCGCAAGCAGCTGGACCGGTACCTGCGGGAGGCCTCGTCCTCCAGCAAGACCTTCACCAACAAGCTGGCGACCAACAAGCACGTGTCGCTCGACGAGCGCGTCAGCGCCATCCAGCGCCGGACATCATCGAACGCGAACCGCCGTGGTGGCGGTGGCGGCGGCGCCGGCAGCGGCATCGGGCTCGAGGACGCGGGCGAGGTGCTCGTGTGCGGCACGGGACGCGCCATCCAGAAGACGCTCGAGGTGGCCTCGTACTTCCAGAAACAGCCCGACTGCACGGTGCAGGTGCGCACGGGCAGCGTGGGCGCCGTGGACGACGTCGTGGCCGCTAAGGGAGAGGACGACAATGATGACGACGAAGATCCATGGGGTGCGCCGGAGAACCAGAGGGTGAGGATGATGAGCTCGCTCGAGGTCTCTATCAGGCTCCGGTAATTCCACAAGGAGGTTGCGCATCCAGCGTCAGAAAAGTGGCGGTCGGAATGGCCCCGCGGACAGCACACTGCCATCGTCGCTCTAACGCCTTCAGAATGAAGTATGGTGAAATACCTGCCCTGGCGGAGAGCGTCGAAGAGCTGTATGAAAGCAGCCTGAAATCTATGAGGGTACCTAAGTCTTGGGCGCTCTCTCGGCATCTCGTGGCCTTGCCGCAACGAAAAGGTCATCTTATACTCAGTCCGGACATCTTCGCCGTGCTATTTGACAATGACGATTGCTACCAGTCGTGGGGGCCCGTGGGACCAGATTCCGTCGTATACAATCCGCCATAGACTCACAAGATGCCACTGGGCTACGAAATACTCGGCGATCCACTGCTCTGAGCTTACAGAGTCTCGCCTGCGTAAGAGCCACGCGGTTCGGATGTTGGCGGCAACCATCACTCCAGGCAGCCTCATAAGTGACATGTGGAATGTGGGTCGTGAGCCTCCGCGGACCGGAGCCCAAATACCTCCAATACCAGGACTTGGGGCCGCGAATTAGTCAGATGATGGATTCGTAGTCTGGCTTCTGAATATATATATCTACCTGCTCTACGGTATTCCTACGACAAGGCCCTGCGAATGTCATACTCGCCATGGCTTCCACTCAGCCCTCCTACATCATCGTCGGCGCCGGCGTCTTCGGCACCTCGACCGCGCTGCACCTGATCACCCAGCACCCGGACGCGAGCGTGACACTGATCGACCGCGACGCGTACGACGCGCCGACCCGCGTCGCCGCCTCCTGGGACTGGAACAAGGCCGTGCGCGCCGACTACCGCGACCTCGCCTACTGCCGCCTGGCGCTCGAGGCCCAGGCCGTCTGGCGCCACGACCCGCTCTGGCGCCCCTACTACCACGAGAGCGGCATCTTCTGGATCAGCCGGACCGACATCGCCGAGCGCGTCGTCGACAACTTCCGCGCGCTCGGCGCCGCCGGCGACCTGGAGGGCAAGCTGTACGCCCTGCCCGTCGAGGAGGCCCGCCGGCTGCACGGCGGCATCTTCGCCGACGCCGACTACGCCGGCATCACGAACGTGCTGATCAACCGCTCGAGCGGCTGGGCCGACGCCAAGGGCGCGCTGCGCGCCGTCACCGTGCGCGCCGTGCAGCTGGGCGTCAGGTACGTGACGGCCGAGGTCGAGACGCTCGAGTTTGACGACGACGGGGAGGACGGAGGCGGCGGCGCCTGCACCGGTGTGCGGACGCGCGGTGGCGAGAGCTTCAAGGCCTCGCGCACCATCCTCTCGACCGGCTCCTTCACGCCCAAGCTGCTGGAGATGACCGCCGACCGCACCGGCCGGGAGGCCCTCCGCGCGGGCGACCGGATCGTCGCCGCGGGCGTCACCACGGGCATGGTGACGCTCGACGAGGCCGAGGCGGAGCGGTTCAAGGGCATGCCGGTCAACTGTCAGGAAAACGACCCTTCAAGAGGTAAGTAAGGCAGTAGTACTACCGGTCACCTGTCGGTTGTTTACGCACGCATCCGCATGCCCAGACAGACAGACAGACAAGCTTATACGTAGTTTCGCAGGCGCCAGCAATGGCACGTTTCCCCCAAACGCGGACCGCCAGATTAAGTGGTGGGGGCAGTGCACGTTCAAGAACACGCAGGAGGTCAGCCCCGGCCGGCGGGTCTCCGCGCCGCCGCCGCATCCGGACTACGCGCAGTGGCAGGTGCCCGACCGGCTGAAAGAGGACATCGCCTTCGCGAACAAGCTCACGTTCGGCAAGATCGGTGAGAAGTGGGAGTACCACTCGCACCGGATATGCTGGTGAGTCTTGATTTACCCGCGATGTCCTTCTTGAGGATCACAAAAAACACTCCCCCCATCCCCCCTTACCCTCCCCCCCCCCCCCCTCTTTTTTTTCTCCTCCCCCTCACTCCCTTTCCTCTCCTCACTCCAACATTCATATCTGTTCAACGGGGGGAGAGCGGGGGCTGCATCCGGCGTGTTGGCTGACGTGGGAGCCGGCCGGCCGGCCGTGCACGGTGAACCATTGCACAGGGACGCGCTCACCCCGAGCGAGGACTTCATCATCTCGCCGCACGCCGCCTGCGCCGGGCTCTACGTCGCCACCTGCGGCTCCTTCCACGGGTACAAGTTCTTCCCCGTGCTCGGCCGCTACGTGGCCCAGATGCTCGACGGCACGCTCGACGACGCGCTGGCGAGGCGCTGGGCCTGGGACCGCCCGCTGCCGCCGACGACGACGTCACCGCCGGACTCGGAGCAGGAGGAGGAGGCTGGGACGACGAGGAAGCATAACATCTGGATGCCGAAGCACGAGCTCGCGGACCTGCAGAAGTAGTAGGTAGGTAGGTAGGTAGCCAGCGAAAGGTCTCTCGTCTTCCTGATTGGCGTACACTCAACCTCTGCTGCTTGCGTATGGAAGTATGTGAGAAGGTAAATGGCTGGCTGGCTCGTCAAGACGCGGAGACAATGGTTGGGCCTAGGCGTCGTCGCAAATTGCTGATGTTGCCCTCGCTTCGGTACCGTGGCGGTATGGGCGTGTGCGTGCGCACCCTCCGAACTGCTAGGCAATCGAGGCAATGCACAAGATCTCAAACTACCGGCGAAGTGTCTGCAGAGAACACAATTTCTCATATGGAATGGGAATTTCCAAGTTTTATGATGATATTCAATCATCACGTTTTAGGGACCTTCGACTTCAAAATTCGGTTCGTTGGTGATACCTCTCTAGCAAGGAGCATTCATCTATGAAGCCGGAGGGTCACGACCACCGCCTGGACAGAGAGCTCTACTACTTCAGAGGATCGTCGCGGTACCGAGCTACCTAACTGCCAACCGCGCAGGTTGCTCTCTGTTATTCAGTCGTACGGTGACGATGGCGGACTGTTCACCCGGACTCTGCCTGACGATGTCCCTTCGTGAAGGGCGCGGCCTCACATTAACTGCGGAGTCGATCGGCACCGTGCCGGGAAAGGATCGGAGGCGAAACAACGGATGACCGAGACGGCTTACATGAGCTTGTTTCAACCTGTTCTGACTTCTTCCTGATGTCCTTTCGAATGTCCTTCAGACGCGTCCTGCTATCTGCTCTTGAGAGGTTACATGACTGCTTAGGCACTTGCATTGGGTTGGTCATCCGTCGACGCTCCCCGGTGCCAACTCGCTGCGTATCGGGCTGTTTCCAGGAACGCTTCGGAGCCGGAGCCGGATCTGACCCGAATCCTCCCGAAGGGTCGATCAGACGGCGGCGCAGCATTGCGCGCCTCTATGGACGGGTCGATTGTCCTGGCTTACCTTGCCTTGCCTCGCAGGTACCTACAGCATGCACGTCAGCGTGCAAATTGAAATGCACCCCCAATATATAAGTATCTACGGCGTGTAGGTACGAGACATGGAACGGTATATTACCGTACATGTTCGGTACCGCACCACGTTCAACGGCTGAGGCCCGCGCGTCGGCAAGGAACTGACCGGGCTGGGCCGCCCATACGGCGGTCAAGACACGGAGGAGGCTCGGTCCTTGGGACGCGGGCAAGGGCCGTCTCCGCGGGAGTTGCGCTGGTCGTGGCCATGGCATCCGGACGTGCAGCACACACAGCCCCCGGGTGGTGAGATCAATGCACGAGGACATTCCTCGAGAACAATCCTCAAGAGCACTCCTCAAGAACACCATATGTCTTGAAATTACACCTCTTCTCAGATACTTCTTTCCCAAGGCCCTTGTCGTCCTCCATATATGATATTTCCCCCTTGTCACCGCCGATACCAACAGACGAGGCTGTGACGGCAAGACTGCGTCAACTGGTACCGGTAGGATAGCCAACGCTTTCGCTCAGCCCCGAGTTGGTCCCAGCCTGGGGGGTGGGGAGGCCCCAAGCAAGTGACGCGCGGGAAGCACGTCCGATCTCACAGCCTCCCAACACCGTTGGTCTAGACGACCAAGTATTGGGCCCGGCGGCCAACAAGCGACTCAATGCCGAGGTCTAATATCACGCGATCCAGCTTGTACGCCGGCGCCCCTTTTCCCTTGCTTCCTTCGGACAAAACGAAGGCGAATGGAGGCCCCATAACGCGAGCGGACCATCTGTAGTTCGTACCTACCCCTCCTGAATACCTAGGTATGTCTAATGTTGGCTTGAACTTGCATGCCGGTAGGTATTACAGGAAAAGCCGCAGTTTCAGCTCGTCAAGGCTCCCTCAGGGAAGGCTGCCGTGTCACCACCCGCACCATGGTACCTGCACCACAACGCAGATAACTGCTGCCGGTCGTGTTGTTGGTGTTGGCTCTCTCCAGCTCGGGAACAAGCAGTCGTGGTAGCTTTAAACCCGTCCGGTGCAAGGGATACTCGAGGTTGCTCATCTCACAGCTGACCGCCTTCTCCAACATCATGCCCATATGGAAGGGAGTCACTTACACCACTGCATACGGTAGGGCTCGACTATCAGCACCAAGCGAAAAGATGGGTGACACAACAGGTGCCACACGCAACGGCGACGTAGCTGGGCAGTGGGCGCAATCTCAGCACGCCCATCCTCCGCGGCCAGCCTGCCAGCATGAGTCACCGTGCAACTATACCATTATGATGTGAGAGAGCGGGCTTCCACCAATTTTAGCAGCAGCCTTGTCATGCCGTTGCACTTGGGGGCGGCGCGGAGGTAGGGACGATAATGGGGGCCATAGGAGCCGCATCCATGCAGTCATCCGGACCCCCTGATGAGGCAGTGGCTGACAGCCAACGCGGTTGTTGGACCCGAGCGGCCTCCTTGGCGATCTCTTGGTGTTTCTTGGCGCATATATCTCAGTCGATGCCCCGAGGCCGTGGTAGGGAGGAAGTGCCAAGCCGGACTGACCTAAGTTTCCAGAGGAGAAAATGTCTGGGGAATACTACTACCCGACCGGCGGCCCCGGCGCCAAGCCGGCCCCGTACCCGATGGACCAGCCGGACCCGTACCGCATGGGGCAGCAGCAACAGCAGCCGCCGCACTCATACCACGGTGCCCAGCCGGTGCCGTACCTGGACTTCGGCGCGCAGCCGCCGATGAGAAAGCCGCTCATGGCGCCACCCCCCGTGGAACAGCTGCCAGCAGCGTATCCCGCCGAGAAGCCGGCCATGTACAACGCGCAGCCTCCGTACTTGGACTTCGGGGCGCAGCCGCCCATGCGAAAGCCGGTCCCAATGTACCCCATGGAACAGCTGCCAATGGCGTTACCCGCGGAAAAGCCCGCGGCGTACGCCGTCGAGAAGCCGAAGGCTTATTACACGGAGACCCCCGTGATGCACCCCTCAGGGTCGCCCCCGGCCTACAGCCACGGTGAGCTTTTCCCCCGGCTTTTTTATCTATTTTTCTTTCTATCTAAACTACACCTGAAGAAGCTCCGGTTCTCAGCCGGGGCACGCGGCTGACATGCGGCAACGCAGCATCAGAGAGCGACGACGAGGACCTCGACACAGACGAGGAGGCGTGGGCGATGGACGAGCTCCACGAGAAGCACAAGGCGGCGGCGGCGCGCGAAGCCGGCCACGAGCACGAGACTCACGAGCACAAGACCAAAGCCGACAAGCTCGCCTTCCTGGTGCCGCCGATGCCGCCGGCGGGGGTGCGGCGGCAGCTGCCGTACCCGGTGATGCTGCCGCAGCGGCGGTGCGGCAACCGGACGCGCGGCTTCGTGCGGGCGTACGCGCCCGACCTGCTGGCGTACGGCGTCGACGAGCCCTGCTGGCTGTCCTTCCTCGAGGCGCTCGACGCCAACATGGCCAACTCGCCCTGGCTCACGGGCATCAACGTCGCCGGCGGCGTCGTCGGGCTCATCCCCAAGGGCGTCGTGCCCGGCATGGCCATCCTCGGCTTCAGCATCCAGCTGACGGTCGGCGTGGCGCAGGAGCTGCTGCTGCGCAAGGGGTAGGTCTTTTCTCTTTTTTTCCCCCCTCCCCGCAAGGTCGTCTTGACCGGCCACGTTTTCTGCTGCTTCTTCTTCTTCTTTGTCTTCTTTTCCTTCTGCTGAAAGCTCTTTTCCGAACAGGCAGAACAGCTTCATCCTCAAGATGAACGAGGAGTTCTTCAAGCCGCGCGGCCTGTACTGCCTGATCATGACGTACGACCCCTCGACGACGGACACGCTGGTGCAGAGCACCATGACGGCCAGCACGGGCGCGCGCGACCACCGGCTGATCCGCGACAACGACGGCAAGACCGGGCCGCTCGAGTTCCCGCCCAGCGCGCGGCTGGTGTACCCCCGCCTCCCTGTGCCCGCCGGCGCGGCCGTGGAGGGCCACCAGAGCTGGTGGTCCAAGAAGTCGAGCGCGTGGGATCGATACTGGGATGCCAAGGCGACTGTGCGATACGTGAGTACTTCCTTTCCATCCCCTCTCCACACCATCTACCCATCTTCCAAGATATCCCCCCCGTTCCTCCATTCTGACAAGCTCGGGCAAACCCCTGCCCGTCTGTTATGCATAGATGAAGAAGAACCCCGACGCGCCCCTCGACAGCCTGCTAGACCTGTCGAACGTCAAGCCCGAGGACCGTCGCAAGATCGAGGACGCGCGCCGGAAGTTCGAGAGCACACACGGCCCTCACAGTGGCAAGGAGGGGCCGTACGTCCACCGCAAGCGATGGTTCCGAAAGGTGAGCGAGCAGCCCCCCGACCTGCCTAGATTGCACTGCTGCGGCGTGTTCTGGATGTGATGTCCTTGCGGCGTCTATCTGCTGACGATGCAACCTTATGCGCAGAAAATCATGTACCTCATGGTTGTCGAGCTGCCTACCAAGGAGGAGACGGAGGCCGCCATGCAGATACTGCGGATGCACCAGCAGCAGAAGGGCCACCACGGTTTTTGATCTGTCAAGCAGAGTTAGGCCCCCCCTAGGATCTTTTCATCCTCTAAGTATGTAGGTATCAACTGGGGTGGACTGGTCTGGAGGCGCAGCGGTCTGGATTTTCATGATGAGGTCTAGAGTCAGGCAATACAGTTCCCATGATGAAGGAGGTCTCTTCTGCTGTGTCGGCGCGTCGCGGCCCCTTCTGAGGCTGACGGCGGCATCGGCTGGGAGGTGGGCCAGGGCTGCTTGCTTGTCTGAGAGGATGAATGCGCCGAGGAGAAGAGCCTGGCCCGGCGAGTTCATCTGCACACTACTGGTTCTGTCGTACATGCACTGGGGCAGGCGAGGTTCGCCTGCTCTCGCCTAGGTCTGCCCTGAACAGGCCACCAGTTTTAGCAGCAGGACCAAGGGGAGAGGGGAAGACCGAAAGAGAGAAGAGCCGGAGCCGCCGAGCCCGCTGTCTGCTGGCAGGGGCGCCGTCTGATTCGAGAGCCGGGGGCCGTTGTGTGTTTGCTGTTCTTGGCTTTCTGTGCACCCGAAAAGGAGGGACCCGAGACATCGGCTATGAGGGTGTACCGGACTCAGCTTTGAGCGACAGACACGTATAGTGGTGTCCGGTCCAGTTGCAATGGGATCTGCCGTGCGAGCCGCCAGACCTATCGTTCTGTGTAGCACCATCATCAGTCATGCCTTATTTATACGCGTGTTTCGGCTGGGAGCAGAACACGCACCTGCTTCTCCCCCGGCCCCCTCTATCCTCTCGCCCTTCCACCTTCAATGGACACGGCTGACGAGGCGAAGCCAGTTGAAATGTTTGAAGCCATGTGCAGCGCGATCGGCGTTCTCCGTCGACTACACTCCGACAGGGGTTAGGAGAGCTCGACCACGTACGGTGTACATCCGGAAGTATGGTCAAGCAGGCAAATCAACCCGCGCATTCACAGAGACTAGAGATAGCTCGGTTTCATCTCATGATCTTTGGCATATCTTCTCACAGGCTAGGTAGGTAGCTATCCAGTAGCTATAGGATGGGCCGCTGTACGGCCCTGCCTCAAACGCCTTGGAGGAAATCAAATCAGAAGGAACAGAGATGCTACCTCCGTCTAACAAAAATTCGCAACCTAGGTATCTCCCGGCCTGTCCATGACGCACTATTCAGACGCGTGCTAAGTAAATTTGGTAACCTGGTCCAATGCCGAAGCCCAAGAAGACTCAAGGCCGGTCCACCAGCTCGTCGAGCTCCATGTCGCTGTGCCCGTCGACGCCCATGACCCCCTTGGCCCGTGACATGGAGGGCATAGGGGGCGGCTGCCTCTCGTAGGCGAAGCAGCCCGCGACCACGCCGATGGCCGCGACGCCGATCATGACCTTGATGTCCCCGGTGAAGGCCGAGGCATACACGGCTTTGACGCGCAGCTGTATGTCGACCGGGAGCCACGAGGCGATGGTCGGGCTGTGGTGAAGCGCGGCCAGGTCACTGGGGCTCAGCACACCGCTGAGCTCCTGCGCGACCCGGTTGTTGAAGATGATGCTGCAGATGGCAATGCCGATGCTGCCCCCGAGCACACGCGCCTGGGCCACAGCCCCCTGTGCCACGGCCAAATCGGCATGTTGAGACTGCACCGAGGCCATGATGGTGGCAGCGCCGAGGGAGAGCCCGATGCCAAGGCCCAGGACGACCTGAAACCCGTACTGGGCTTTGATCTCGGTGGTGATGTCGCTGAGCGTCGACAGGAGGCCGACGCCGACGAGCTGGAAGCAGTGCGCCGCCAGCAGCGCCCAGGATGAATTGTTGCGCCGGCGCGAGACGGCACCGGCGAAGAAGGCGCCGAGTGCCGTCGCACCGAGCATCGGCAGTAGATGGATGCCCGAGTACAGCGCATTGTCTCCGTTCACGATTTGGAAGCGCTCGGGGAGAATGATCAAGACGGAGAGATAGATGAATCCGGTGCAGAAGGTGCAGCTGAAAGCGGTCAGTCCAACGGCAGAGACACCCAGCTAGGATACGTGCGGGGACTTACATGACGGAGGCGACATAGACTCGAGCCATCACCAGCCTGAGAGGTAGAATGGGCTCGATGTAGGCAGTGCCCCGTAGGGCCAGGAAGGCCTCCCAGATAACGAAGCCCACCCAGCTCAAAGAGGACAGGGTCAAGGCCAAGATGATGACCGGGCTGTTCCAGGCGTATGTGTAAGCACCAGCTGCCTGTAGAGAGAATACCAGCAGTACACAGGCGGCGATGATCAGCACGTTGCCGAAGAAGTCAATCTTTCGTATAGCTTCCCATCCACCGGACCTGCGCCCCAGCGCGGGAGGCCAAGTGGCGTACAAGGCTGCGATCAGCACAACACCGAAGGGAATACTGAGCCGCTCGTTAGCCATGGGGGCCCTGGGGTTGCGTATCTTGCGCAGCGGTGCCTCCTACTTGATCCAGAAAATCCATCGCCAGGTGGTCATGGTGGATATGATACCGCCAAGCACAGGACCGAGGACATACGACACAGCGAGGGTGAGGCCGATCAGAGCTCCCATAAGGCTCGGCTTGTGCGCCGGACCGACCTCGAACAGAACGATCTGGCCCAGGCTGTATAAGCCAGAGCCACCCATGCCCTGGAAGGCGCGGAAGATGATGCTACAGGTGGATCAGCAAGCTGGCTCGACGAGTTGGGATGAAAGTGGAAAGCATACAGCTGCGGCATGGTGGTCGCGAATCCGCACCCAACAGAGAATCCGGCGAACAAGACCCAGGCGGCGCAGATCATGTCGCGCCGGCCGTAGATGTCGCTCAACTTGGCGAAGCCGATGGCCAGGCCCAGGTAGGCCAACAGGTAGGAGAGGACGACCCAAGGGGCGTTGAGGAAGTCCTGGAGTTCGATGGAGATGGTGACGAGAGACGTCGAGACAATCGACGCATCGAGGCTGGAGAAAAGCAGGCCGAGCAGCAGGCTGGACGGCTGCGCGTCAGCACAGAAACCTTGACAGAGAAAGGAGGCTCGTCTCACATGGCTACGAGCACGGCCTGCCGCCAGCCATGGACGAGGTGTTGGTAGGCCATGGTGGTGCTCGGCAAGAAAGCCTTGGGATACTGATGCGACGAAGATAGGTAGTGTCACACAGACACTGCAGCAGTAGAGGAGTGAAGAGGAAGAGTTTGTCTGCTGTAGCCCGTTGTTGAGAGTTATGAGGGCTCTGCCGCAATGCGGGCTGCTGTCACTGTCACTCTGCTGGTTCGACGTGGTGAATCAAGGAAGCAAACAACGGGCCAACGTCGGCTCGATCATTGCCGTCGAGCCAGTTGCACATCCGATTTCGAATTTGGACGGGCAGAACGAACGAAGAGCAGACTGGGTTCGAGCCGAGTGCCTGGTGCTGTCCCTTCCGGAGCCGAATTTCTCAGGGGGAAGTTGACAAGTCGAGTAGTAAGTTGACTGAGTCTTGGGAAGCTGCTGTTTGCTCTATCACCAGCGCTCAACTGCAGAAAGCTCGACGCAAGTCCTAGTGGGAATAAGCAGACTGGAAAGCACACTTGTGTAGCAGCCGGCGGTGTCGGCGGCAGCAGCGTCATCCCGTCTTTTCCAGTCCCTCGCGCGTCGCAGCGGCTTGATAGTTATACTATCGAGCGGCCACAGAGAATGTGTTCTTGTCATCAGCCTGTCTTGTGGCCAAGTTTCACACCGAGACAGCAACAGCAACAGCAACGGGCGGAAGAGGCAGAAACACTGTCTCTTCCTGCTAGAGGATGTGGAACCACGGAGAGGTTCTTCCTGGCCCCTCGAGCCTCGAGGGCACTGCTATCGGCCGCTCCAGGTCCGAGGATGCGGTGAGGTGAGAGCGTGTCCCCTCATCTTGTCCCACGGGTGACTTCATCCGGCAAACCTCTGCAATGGACCACTGTCGCAGAGCATGAGTGACCATGAGCGACACCAGAAGTGCAGGCAAATACCATGCAGTCATTTCGACTGCCCACCTCTCCTCTACTCTATTCACATGGGTGCCGAAGCATACCGGTATGCCTCAGCTGATTGACCTGTAATAGCCTTGATCATGCCGAGAGCGGACGTCGTGCACTGTAGGACGAGATCTCAGCCACGAACGGCACGGTTCTGACGTCTGAAGAGAGATGGGATCGGGCACATCTGACGCGGGCGGCCCGTTCTACCTGCCTAGGTTATTGTATCATATATGGCCATCGATGTCCATCATGATTTTAGGTATAGTCGCCCCTAAAGCCACGATTTCTGCAGCCACTGGGCACTTCGCAGGCAGGCAGCCACTGCTCGTCCTCTCGAGACAGGCGCGTGCGGCAGGGGCACATGGTCAGGAGGTTATTTCCGCCAACCGCCGTATCGACTTACACAGGCAGGGAGGAGACTATGGCCGTCTCTGTCTCGTCATATACATAGACTGGTACGCGGCCAAGCCCCCCACCCTTCAGCTTGGCCCTCATCGATGGTGCCGTGCAAGATCTATCCACTACTGCAGGTAAAGCATGCCTCATGACATGGACCATGTAGGACAGCAGTAGTGGCGCTGGACATTGGACCCCATATGATGTCCAAGACATTGACGTTGTGCAATGAATAAGATGCAGCGGTTGGCAGGCTGCATACAGACCAATGCAGCAGCCATATGCAGCGACGATGGGGGATAAGGGGCCGGTATTACCCTCTTTCCACGGGGGCCGGCTCCGGGTTTAGTGTAGCATTCGGCGGAATCCCCCGGGACCATGGCCGCCGAAGTAGGTCACGTGCCAGTAGAGTGAGCAGGTGACGTGACGGATGAACTGGTATCAGTGATTCTAGGAGTAGCACGCAGCCTTGCAGGCGGTTCCGGACACACGTCACCGAGTAGGCTGTCTGTCCCATGGCCGGACAATAAGTGGTAGGCCGGGAAACATTGGTCTCCCTCTTCCCCGTAGCTTGCGAAAATGCTCGAAGACATCTGTCCTCCCAATGCTCAATGCTGGAAACTGGGGGGAGTCATCGGGGAGAGAGACTCTAAGACCGGGTTGCAGACGGGCACGACGTCAGCGAACGGCGGATAATCCAACAAGACCGACGTGGCCAGAAACAAGAGGCTAGCTCGGCTACCTACGCCCGTGGGAAATACCACGGACGTTGGACTCTCGACAGGACAAGCTTCCTGTTACCAAGGAGGAGTCGGAGTCGGTTCGATTCAAGAAAAATAAAAAGGTTCGCGTTGCGCGCTATTCAGGATGAGGGACAGTAGTCCATTGGTTGGGCCAACGGCTCGGGGCTGGAAGATGGGAGGTATTTGAAGGCAAAGACAACGAATTTTGCGCTGTACTACGTACGAACGGTACAAGATATGAAGTTCTGCGTCTATCGCGTGAGCAGCTTCAGATGGCAACCCTTTAATCATGTCAGCCCCATGACGGCTGATTCGAGCGGGGGGGCCTCGGCTCTGGGCGTCGATCCCACGCAGAAGTACCTAAGGATGTATTTTGAGGCTGCCGGGCTCGGTGCCGGGTACTCCGTACAAGACAAGAACACACGATTCGTACCCCAAATGGCGACACCGACCACGGCGGACAGGGTCGGCTGCTACAGCTGAATTGGAATTGTCAACTGCGTCCTCTGGCCGTGTCAATTTGGAGACCCATCCATCACTCAGTCGTCGATGGCTGATGTCGTCTCTTCTGAATTTGAGGCAAAAAGGTACTGGGTCCTCCAGTCGAGCGCCAAAGGCTAGGTAAGAAGTACCTACTTTACTTTACGTCCAAGTGCGCAGGTAAGCGGCCTTGATGGCGGGACATGACGTCGCGGCGCAGTGCCAACGACGCGCGGGCTGTGATGATTGGCCGTGGTCTTTCACGGCCGCGCAATCGGCCACGCCAAGCTTTTTTACCAGCCCAGGTATTGGGGCAGTACCCAAAAATTCGGGAAGCAGTGATTCCACTCTTTTCAGCTAATCAGGCTCCGAGCAGCAGCAGTACCCCCTCCCGCACTAAGATTTGTATGGTAGCCGAAGTACCTCTCCTGTATCTATCCTATTAATCAGAAGCGATCTTTCCACTTCTTCGCCCACCACCTTCACTTCACCACTTCCCCAATCCGCCGGCCGGCGGTGCCGGCGGCGGGTAACCAAATGGCACGAATGGGTACGCAGTTATGGCCTTGGGTCAAGGGCACGCAGGGCACGCAGTTATGGCTAAGGGCACGCAGGGCACGCATGGCACGCAGTTAATAGCACGCGGTCGGTTTTTATGGCAGATTTGGATCCGATTACCATGAAGTGCGTGCAGGTGTATAAAAGTCAGAATAAAAGTACTAATTCTAATTCGTGTGGTAGTTACAGGAGAGGTACTTCGGCTATCATACAAATTCTGGTGCGGGAGGGAGTACTATACTACTGCTTGGAACGCTAATGGCTGAAAAAAGTGGAATTACTGCTTCCCGAATTTTTGGGTACTGCCCCAATACCTGGGCTGTTTTTTACCGGCCAGGGACCCCCGAGCCCCGCTGCCTGCCTCCCCGGCCAAGCCTTCCGAGCTGTCGGATTATCGACAAGATTCTTCAGGGGGAAGAAAGGCTTGCTCAGTGCTTGGCGTGCTTGCTTGTGTGCGACCACTTGTGTGCCACCAAGCTCTTCCGTCGTCTCTTTCCATCTCGGCGAGCCTGGGCGGCCTTGTGCTCTCGTAGACTTTACCTCACCTTGCCATTCGAACCCGCGCCTTCATAAAGTACCCGCTGGCATCTCGATACGGGGAGGCGGATCGTGTAAGTGAGCAAAGACGAGAGCTTCTGGCTCCGCCCATAGCCGTTGCGCCCAAACGGCGCCGTCACGACTCGCTCGCCACCTCTTCCAAGTCGGCTAGCCAAGTCAGCTAGCCAAGTCAGCTAGCTCTCCCGCCGAGCCTCGACGCCTGAGCTGGTACGATCGATATCTGGGATTTGTACCAGCGGTCAGTGTCGACGGCCGCGGGTCGATCGATTCGGTCAAATCCGTGCCACTCTTGGTCCCTTCCTGCCGGCTTCGACTGCCCTTTCCGACTCGTCTTCGTCTGTCGAACCGCTATCACCAGCCATGAGGCTCCTGACCGCTCTCGTCGCCCTCGCTGCGTGCGGAGGAGCGTTGGCCCAGCGCGTCCTCCCCATCAGCTTCGCCCGACAGAAGGCCGGCAGCGGCCAGTCGGGGCTGGAGAAGCGCGCGCGAACCTACTCGCAGAGTCTGAATAACAACCTGACGGGCGGAGGGTACTACGCGCAGGTCTCGGTCGGCACGCCACCGCAGCCCGTCAGTCTGATCCTCGACACGGGCAGCAGCGACGTCTGGATCCTGGCCAGCAACGCCACGCTCTGCTCGTCCCAGAGGCTGCAGACCCTGTACGGGTACTGCCTCAACACCTACGACGCCTCGGACAGCAGCACCGCCTCGCTCGTGTCCGAGAACACCTTCAGTATCCAGTATGTTGACGGCTCCGGTGCCGAGGGCAACTACATCAAGGACACCATCGACGTCGGCGGCGCCAACATCTCGGCCCTCCAAATGGGTCTGGCCATCAATACCACCATCGACTCGGGCCTGATGGGCATCGGCTTCCCCGCCAACGAGGCCACCAAGACGCAGTATCCGAATCTTATCGAGCTGTTTGTGAACCAGGGCCTGATTTCCTCGCAGGCCTACAGCTTGTATCTGGTATGTGCTTTCGACCTGCGCCCCTTCTGGGTCATAATGAAACAGACCGCAGCTGACCGGCTACCCAGGACGACCTAGATGCCCAGACCGGCACCATTCTCTTTGGTGGCCTGGATAAGGACAAATTCATCGGCGAGCTCAAGGCCATCGACATCCTGCCCACCTCCGGTACCGACACCTACACCTCCTTTAGCGTCACCTTGAGCTCCTTCGCCACCACGGCCGGCAACGGTACCGTGGCCAACTATTCGCAGACGGTCCTGCCCATTCCCGTCGTCCTGGATTCTGGTACCACCCTCACCTACTTGCCCTACAGCGTAACCGACGAGCTGTTCGATGCCTTCGGCGCCGTAGACGACTCGCAGAGCTCGGGCCTCGTCTACGTCGACTGCGACTACCTCAACGACGGCAATCTCACCTTTGACTTCCAGTTCGCTGGCGGCGACGGCCCCACCGTCCGCGTCCCCGTCGACGAGGTCGTCCTGGACAACATCAAGGGGTACGAGCAGCTGGGTTTGGTGGTGCCGAGCAACCTACCCTTCCAGAACGTGTGCAGCTTCGGCATCCAGGGCACCTCGGAGCGGTCGGGCTACTACCTGCTGGGCGACACGTTCCTGCGCTCCGCCTACGTCGTCTACGACCTGAGCGCCAAGCAGATCGCCCTGGCCCAGCCCAACCTCAATAGCACCGACTCCAACATCGTCGAAATCAGCCAGTCGTCGGGCATCCCCCTCGTGACCGGCGTCGCCTCCCAGGTCTCGGCCACGCAGACGGCCACCGGCGCGCTCGGCACCGGCACGGCCGCCGGTGGCGGGACCCAGACCACGGGCGGCGGCGGCACCACCGCCACTGGGACCGGCGCCTCGTCGAGCAACAAGGGCAACGCCGCCGGCCGGACCGCTCCAACGCCAAGCTGGGAGGCCCTGGCTGTGGTCATGGCCACAGGCTTGTTCGGCCTCGTGGGTGCTGGCATAGTCTTGCTGTGAGCTCCGGCCGATCCGGGAGAGCGTTCCCAGAAGTCGCATCTCTTTTCCGTCAAGTCAAAGCCACTGGATGTTGCATGAGAAGTAACCAGGCAGGCAGCAGATTGGCATACCCC
Organism: Xylariaceae sp. FL0804; assembly: GCA_022539325.1. NCBI lineage: Eukaryota > Fungi > Ascomycota > Sordariomycetes > Xylariales > Xylariaceae > Xylariaceae sp. FL0804. Next base: position 1,308,741 of record JAJKLG010000006.1, on the reverse strand, counting down.
CCAGATGGATTGGTTCCTGTGCACTTGAATGATAATGGTCTGCGAGTGAATCGCACATGCATGTATATTCTGCTTGTCCACGCATACGTACATAGACACGATACATATGTGGCCTGAGAGATAGTTCTCGAGATATTGTTATGTCTAATCATCAAGATACCCTATTGTACATACATGGCAGCGCCTGGCGTCAGCCGGCCTGAACTTGAGTATAAACCCTCCGGAGAATGCAATTGGATACTTTGTGTTCCGTGGGTCATTAATTATGTGTTCGATTCCTTTTTCAGAGCGCGACCGCAGGCAGATAATAACCGTGGGACGTACATTTCTCTGTGCCCTCCTCTCGAATACATTGTCAAGTCTAGTTTTTCTGTCATCGGTCTATAGTCAAAACACTCTCGCGGCGGTCGGTCTTCCTCGTACTCATTCTACCCCTTCCTTCTCTCCATACTCTAGGCCAGCTCTTGATCTATCCCGGGCGAAGGGCTGAGAGGCTCCTCTAAATTATGGCCATGGTGCTGATGCGCCGCGATAGCAATCAATCCACGCGTTCCTCTCTGATCCTCTTGCTGTACGGCGTACTTCCATGTCCAGCCAGGTAGTGACAGAGGGTTAATTGTGCCGGCGCTTTTCGTGGTACCAGATCAGGCGCGAATGACGGGGATCAGGAAGTCGGCGACCTTGTCGCCCATGAGGTCGTAGCCGGCGGCGGTGAGGTGCACGCCGTCGCCGTCCCAGTACCGCGTCCGGTCGGCCTCGTCCAGGGCGTGGTACGGGATGGCCTGGAACAGGTCGAACTTGAAACTGCGCCAGGTATCGCGATTCGCCTTATTTCAGCCTGACAATCCTCATATATGGGTATCATCGCGCCTCTTCCGTCTCCCCCTCTGGTTCGTTCCCTTCACAGAGACGAGGCGAAACAAAAAAAAAAGGCGTCAGGGGCTCACTTACAACCCAGGGCGGTCAAATGCCATGACGGCCCGGTTGACCGCGTCCCGCCGGTCGCTGATCTTGGCTATCCGGGCGCGGTACTCGGGCACCGTCATGGCGAGCACCCGACATCCCTCCGACAGTGCCAGGTCCCAGGCCTGCTCCAGCGCCGGCACGATGGCCTCTGGCTTCTTGTTCCACGTCAGGTCGCTGGAGTGGAGGAACCCGCGCCCGCGCGTGTCAGCTCCCGTCTGCTCTACCTTGCAAGCGAGCATGGACGAGAGAGGAGAGAGAGAGAGAGAACGAGTGAGAGAGAAAGAAACAAAGAAGGCGCCTACTTAGAGCCGCCTAGGACAATGGTCCAGTCGAAGGGTCGGTCGGCTACGGCCCCTACACATATCATATATGGTATGGTCAGCCAACCCTCATTCTGCTCGTTTCCATTTCCTATCGCCAATTTATCTCCCTTGACCACACTCAAGCCCCCCATGTGCTCCACCAGCCCCCCGCGAGGACGCTGACTTACACGAGGTCTCGATACGTCTGTCGAAGCCGCCCTGGGTCACCTGGTCGCCCTCGCGGCCCTGCACGTCGCACTCGACGTCCAGGGTCGGGAAGGCCTCCTCGAGCCGCTCCCTGAGCCGCGCGGCGTAGGGCCGCAGCGAGGGGGCGCCCACGGTCAGGGAGTCGCCGACGCAGAGGATGCGGAACGGCGTCTTCGCCATCCTGTGGATGTGATGCCTGCTCGAAGGTGCCCGGTGTTTGGTGACGAGCGGCGGCCGCGCGGCTCCGTCCTCCTCGCGCTCCCCTCTTTGCGAATGCTGAATGGAGGGGCGTGTATCAGTCGACAAGAAGGGTTGAGGCCAGGTAGACATCGAGCACGGTGGATTTGACGATATACGCATGGAATGAATCGCAGCGTCTTGAGCCTTGCTTGTGGGACATTTTCCGCAGTACCATGCTGCTGCAACTGCCAATAAACTGCCAATCTCGCGGCGGGAAATATGTTGAGGTTGTTGGGGTGCTAAAAGTCCGTGCAATAAGCCCGTCCGTCTCTCTTTGCGACGCACCACGCACCACCCCTTCTACAACCCCTCGTGCGCAGCTTCCGGACAAGCGATTCGAGAAAATTTGCTGCAGACTTTATTCCTCTTCACTGAGAGGGTAAAAGTAGCTGTGGCATGTCACGTCCCCCTGACTATTGTTGCCCGTCCTGGCACGTGCTGTCAGGGCGGAGGACGAGGGGATGTCCGATGCAGTGGAAACAAGCAATATGCCGTTGCTACCGGTAGTAGCTGTCGTTTCCTGTTTTCTTGGCCAAGTATAGTTGGATAGAGTTCGGCGATGCCCCCGTCTGACAACGTTCTCCATCCCGGACTGCCGCTTTTGGGTGCAGTCCTTGCTGTCATTCGCTGGAAAACCGGCTTGATTGAGTTGCCCAAAACCTAGTATTTCCTCAGGTACCTACTGCGCATGCAGTACCCAAGTTACACTTCCTGCGTATAGGAACAACACCTAACAACTTCCGATACTCTGCATTGCTGAGCGAGTACTTACCTCACACGCAGCGCTGGGGTTTTCACATGCGTGTCTGGCACAGGCCTGGCCGGCGCTCTTGAGCCAGGTGGTTGCTACTAAGTATCTCTCCCCGGCCGATGAGGTGTATATAAATCCAGCTCCTGTCTTCTCATTCTTGGCAATTCCCTTTTCACAATCATCCAGCACCGACTCCATCTACCTACAAACTTGCATCGGAATATATATCCCAGCGATACAACTCGCATCAACATTGCAGCCATGGACAAGCTCAAGCAAGCCAAGAACGCCGTCACTGGCAAGGAGTATGCTCATCTACGCTACACATCCAGTCTTTTGTGGCTACAGTAGCTGATTGAAGGATAGCGCGGCCAACCAGACCGCCCAGAACCCGAAGGACGCCAAGAAGGATACGATGGTCGACAGCGGTAAGAACTTCACTGGCCGCTTCATGAGTGCGCCGAATTGACGCAGACGACGTATCTATAGCCGTCGACCAGTATGCGTCCAAGAAGGGTGTCCCGGCCGGCGCTGACCCCGCGATCAACAACGTGGTCAACGACGAAATCAACAAATTTTAGGGGCATTCCCAACGATCAAGTAGTCCCGATGTTAAGAGGACTGTATCCAGTTGCCGTCGATTTAGATGTTTAATACTCTGCTTCAGTACTGGTATTAACTCCGTAGTTTCCCACACAATACGATCTCGTAGTGTCATTGAAAGTCACATGCGTACGTGTCATCGAGCTAGGTGCTCGTCTGAAATGCTAGGCTGAAGGCGCCTCCAGACTAGGAGACGGTCGAGTTACACGATTCTCATTGGCGTTTCCATGCATCACTACTACACCCCATCATGCCCGCTCAGCAGCTTGGATTCCATGAACCCTCAGCCCACTTGAAAGACAACCTGAAAGCTAGTGAATTTGCGGAGTGACGATATGTACCTACATGAGCTTAACTCCGCACCCCGGAGCCCGCGTTCGTGAAAGTGGGGGCAGCCGGCAGGAACCCCGGCACCCGGCCAACTTCAGCCTCCGTACCTTAGATTCGCGCTACCTTGATGAGGGCGTGCTCACCCGGGCCACGAGCAGCCTCCTTCCCGGTCTTCCATCTCTTGGCTCTTCGCAGCTCACCTGGCCCGACCCCCGACTGAATTCTAGCGACGTCTTATCCACCTAGGATCGTACCGGTACGGTACGGTAATTGCTCAAGCCCGAACCATGGGCAACATCTTCAGTTAATTCTTCTTCATACCGGCTCCCTAGCTCACTGGGGAGAACTGCCCTCATCAGATGGGGCGAGTACCTCTGGCTCTGTCCCCTTCGACTCTTTCCCGCCCGTGCGGCGTGTACCTATGATAAACCAGGACGCCATCTGACACGCGCGCCGGCTTGTGGCAGGTCTTCATCGTGACGGGTAGCTATGCCGGCGTGGGCTTTGAGCTCTGCAATATCCTCTACGCCCACAACGCCACCGTCTGGGTTGCCGGCCGCTCTCGGGAAAAACATACCAGAAGGCCTTGTCGAGCATCCAGCAGGCCTCGCCCGCCCGCCGACCGATCGGGGCGTCGAGCTCAACCACGGCCAGACCAAGGTCGGCAACGTCTTCCTCGCGCGCGCTCGCGCGCTCGCTCGCCCGGCCGCAAGCGCAAGCAAGGCCGTTGAAACTCTAAGCTCCAAGGCACGGCAAGCTTCTCCGGCCGACTGGGACGGTCGGAACCTAGTAGCCCATGCCAGACCGGGTTGCCCAGGTAGGTATCCCGACTCCTCGAGCCCGAGCGTGGCCATTCAATGAACACTCCCCCTTGGCTGTCACTACCGGCTCGGGTTCCTATGTTGGCACCTGCCTCTCACTTGAGTAACTTATCCAGTTCACAACTAGGCGGGCCACGGGTAACTTGTCAGTGGGCACGAGAGGACAGCTTGCGTTGAATGGTTCGAGTCCTAGATCTTGGATTACGGTCCCATGTCCTGCAAATCTAAGCGCTGGGGAGGTGATAGTATCCGCTGTTGGAGCTTTCCGCTCTCTCCTGCATTGCCCTGCCCTGATGTGTCTATCTTCGTCCTCCCATCTCCTCCCAGCCCAAGAAGCTGCTCGTCATAGTCTCTCGCAATGCCGACCTTCACCTGAAGTGACCAAACATTGGCCCCACCGTAGCAGGGTCCCAATGACGGAGTCTCCCATCCCCCGTGTCCAAAGCACAGCCGAAGCGGGCACGGGCCTTGCTTGGGCCAAGGGGCTCCAAAATACTCTCTCACTATTAAAGACAGGTTGCTGAACAGTGAATGAGAGCGCTCCCAACGCAGCTCATGAGGGGAAAAAAAGCATGCCGGCAACAAGGACAAGATCGTGCGCCCTGCCGTGGAGGATTCGCATGCTTATCCAGTATCACCTGGTCTTACACATGAAGCCCACCTCGTGCTTGGAGTCCGGCCAATGAACAAAACATGACGCAGCCATGGCACAGCACAGACGGCCTGGCTTGGTTGGTCTTAAGCTGAATGAAATCGTATGCGCTCAGTGGATATCATTGTAGCATCATCTCCGATTTCCGACTATTTTTCCAGAAATCGATGGCTGCGACGATGTCGGAGCCCGTCTCATCTTCATGCGCAAACAGAATCTAGCCAGTGTTAGCAACGTGGTGGGAATGCCCCAGGGGACGCTAGCCTACCTCATGCGTACTGCTGTGCAGCATCCTTATGTTCTTATGGGGAACGATGTGAATAGCACCATTCTCGATGTTCCGAAGCTCTATGAAGTTCGGTTCAAAAGCAAGGATCCACGGGTAAGACAGCGCGAAAGCCTGTGGCGTCCCTTCCCAGTCGATGCGCCACTCAGGCCTCGCCCTCCATCCGTTGCGGTTAACAAAGAATGAGAAATCCGTGTAGTTCAGAAGGAATTCGCCGTTCAGTCGCTCTATATGAATCGGCTTGACACCCTCCTTCCGCGCCACGAAGTCCAGCGACGTGTCGGCTTGATCGAGCAACGATTGCGTCTCGAGCGTTTCCAGCGAGACCACCTCGAAGCCTCGGGCGCATGCCACGCAGAGCTTGCTCTTGAGGAAGTGCACAGATGACGATTCGGTCGGGATATAAAACTCTTTGAACGCCTTAAGTTCATCTTGGCCAGCGTTGAACATCTTTCCGAATCCTTTCTGTTTCTTGCCCTTGGTCATCGAGTCGTTCGGCTCATACACCTTGATCGTGGTCGACAAGGCCGTCGATTTCACGCAGCATACCAGGTGCCTGCCCAGGCAGATGCCCGTCCTAAAGTAGCTGCAGCCGCTCTGAATCTTCTTAGGACGTTTAGAGAGTGCTGGCTCGTTAGGGTCCAGGGCAGAGAGCGAGTAAGACTGCAGTGTCTTGTTCGACAAAACGATCAATAGGCCGTACTCCTCCAAAACGTCAACTTGCGTCACGTGTTGGGCCTCGAGAACTCGTTTTGGTGGCTGATCCCGGGCTTTTCGGTCGGCGACATAGATGCCATGATCGGTCGCAAAGATGAGCTTGCGACCACCATCTGCGTCGTGTTAGCAGGTCAACACCACTTTGGTATCGCTAGCATCACATACCAAATGGCGTCACAGCATTCACCAGGTTGCCGGCCATGAAGAAATTGGTCGACAGGTTGTTCACGTTGAAGAAGTCGGCCCTAGATCGGAGTCGCTGTTGCGCGGCGTCGATGTATTCGAGCCACTTCTTCCGGGACATCTGGTTGGGCGCGTGAAGCACTTGCTCATAGTAATTCTTTCCCAAATGCCGGAACGTGATTGGCCAGCCCTCTGACGTTTTCTTTTCTTGACTCCCACGGAATGGCAAGTTCGAGGCTGTACGCTTGATACTTCCTTGGGGAATAACCTCGTCCATTTCCTTGATGGACAGTAGCTCGAGCGGAATCGGCTAAGAGGGAGATACAGTTAGCGTCAGTTAGCACACCAGTCAGCCCTATATCACTCACCCTCCTATACGCCTTCATCTCTTCCCCTTTGGCAAGCTGTTTGATGCGCGCCAGTAGGACCGCGTGGTCGAACAAGAAAGCCGTTATTTCACCGGGGTCGGTGGGCGTCTTCTTGAACTGCGTCTTGAACACAAGCTCCCGCCCCTCATCCGTCAACTTCAGGTCGACCTTATCGGCTGGGCGGAATCGAAGCTGCTCGTGAAGGCGGCGCAAGTTGAAACGATTTTCGGCTTTGCCCGACTCTGCATTAACCCTGCTGAGGAGGTCACGAATCATGACGAGTACTTTGGGAATGTCCTCCTTGTCGGGGTTGCCGTCCTCGGTATATTTCAAGACATTTTCCAGCAAGAGAGGGTAACGGGCTAATCGAGTGGTAGGCTTAGTCAGATAGCCGTTCAGCTCGAGCTTCCTCGACTCTTTCCGCCGCTCGATCTCCTCGACAAACTTGGCAAAGTAGGCGTTGCTCGACCGCTCATTTTCGAACTCAAACTTGGCTTCCAGCTGCTTCGATCCATATAGGATGAAGGGTTCAAACTGAGGCACAATCTCTAAGAGGATGTCGCCAAGGTTTCTGACCACGGGGTGCCTCTGCTGTCTCTCAGTCAAGGCCTTGGCAAAGCGGGAACTGACCGAGTGGATGCTGGGGTGGTCGATGATGTTGCTGAAGATGTTCTGGACCACCCTGTCTCTCCTCTGGGCAGGTATAGGTGACCCTTTAGACCGCAATGGCAGAATCCAGAAATCCCGCAAGTACTCCAAGTCCTTGACGAAATCCCGTTCTGTGTAGCAGATCTCGGATATGACCTCCTGTCTCTTCTTTTCCCGGTCACCGACGCTCTCAGCGATCTCCTTGGGCACAGTGTTGATCCACAGCTTCTGTTCATCGGTCTGGTCTGCGTCGTCGTTGATCATCGCATCCTGATCCTTCTTAAGGCCGACTTGTGGCTTGAGGTTCAGCCTCGATACTTGTTCCAGTCTCCGCGGGCAAGCTATCGAATAGCACAGCTGATCTCTGGTACAAGTGGGCGAATAACATTCGGAAAGCAAGACGAAGACTCCATTGACGGGGGTCTTCTCTTCCGGCTCGTCCAATAGTGTCTCCCTAAACTGGTACATCTCGGTCGAAGCATCCCGCAGGCGATGCTCGTACGTGACGTCGTGGAAAAACTTTTGCGCATCAAGGGCTCGGCCCAACAGTAGAGCCAAGTTCCTATCCGTAGTCCTGATGATGTAGGATAGTACATCAACAGCCTCCGAACCGCTGAAGGCGTTCTGGTATGTCAGCTCGTTCTTCGTCCGCTCGCCGGTGATGATCTTTTGACGAAAGCATTCGGCCACTCGTGATAGGAGAGCAGGATATACTATCGGCGCCCGTATCTTGGCAGTAGGGGGTCGGCTGTCATCGCTCGATTTCGCTGATATCGAGGGTCGGTGCATGAGCTGTTGCCGCGCTTGTTCAGAAGTCTCGGGCACTATCGTGCTGGCCATAGACATGGTACGACTGTGATCGGTGGTAGCTACGGTCGATGTCGATGCCATACTCATAGTTCTCGTTGCAGTGCCCGGGGCATGTGAGTAGCCGTTGTATGCACCGTATGCGTTCTGATTTCCGTTCATCGTGGGCGTTTCGTTCGACGGTGCTCTCGTCCGGTTCGGTATGATACGGCCGCTCATAGTCTGATGAGCATCGCGCGGCTCCGGAGGGTAGCCGGTCATGGACATCGATCTGTCGTCGTGACGTTCAGGCACCACCCTTCCTTGGGCAGTGGTCCTCGACATGTTGTTGTTGGGAGGCGCATGTCGAAAGCTGTGCTGAGGCGCCTGGTATGCACCCGGCGGAGGTTGATACATAGGCTGCCGTGGTGTGCTCGCAAGGGACTGAGACCGATAGGGGTCGTCACGCATGGCAGGGCTTGAGCCGTTCTGGTAGTACCTGGGCCCGGGGTTCTGAGGAGGAAAGCCTTGGGGAGGGGGACCTCTGGAGTCCACTCGCGGGGGCGCCTGCGGGACATGCCCGGGATAGGGCCTTCGATCGGGGCCGGGGTTTGGTCTGCTATAAGGCTCCCGCGCGGGGGCATAACCTCCAGACGGGTTTCGCTGGTTCTGGTAATATCCATTGGCTATACTCGTGTCCATCGTCCGAGTGCGCGGGGGGGCAGCAGCCTCTTCATAGCCTCCAACTCGCTGAGGTCGGGGAGGGGCTCGGCGCTGCATATCGGACTGGTTGCTCGACATGGAGGACACGGAGGACATGGTGTGTGTCCTGCCGTCATTTGGCATCATGTTCGGCGAAGAGGCGGATCCCATAGTCCCCGTCCGGCCAGGGGCCGGATTGCCGAAGATGTTACTGAAGGCGGCATTCCGCTGGTTGCCGGACGGGGGACCATATCGGCGTTGATCGTACTGGTGGTACTCGGCCATGTTATCGTCCTGGGTGGGAGCGGCGCAATGCAGTCAGCAGACGTCCCTCCAGCGACAAGATCAGAGCCGAGCATCTCCACGCTGGAGGCTGGGGTCGACGACATGGCGCGACACATAGAATCTGCACGAGCTCTCGGCTGCCGGTGCACCAAGGTGATGATGGCAGGCTCAGGTAGGCAGATAGAGGTGGCTAGGGGCGCCAGTGGGGGATGGAACTCACTCATGCAGAGCCTAGGTGGCCGCAAGCCTAGACTGAGACCGGGGCGTCAGGGTCGGATGATGGTGGCGATGGTGGTTGCCGACGCTGACGACGGGTTCACCGTCGTAGTCGACCGCCGGGTGTGGTGCGAGCAGCAGATGTTTCTCTCGGCCTTCTGTGCCCTCTCGCCCCCAACTCGCGGGTTGACTCTTCTCTCAGATCTCGACGGGGCTTAGGCGACGAGGGCTCGGACGGGCCGGCGAGGGCTGGCGGGCGTGGAGCAAAGGTCGGCGGGAAACGGGTGCGAGGCGGTGGCGGCCATGCAAGGAGGAGAGGATGTGCGAGGGCTGTCGGAGAGCGAATGCTGGTTGCTGAGAAGGGGTTTGTCAATAGAGGATAGGACAGGTCAGGATAGGTAGAATGGGAATAGGCAGGATAAGGATTCAGAATTAGGACAGGACTGCGAACTAGCGCAACGTAGCACCTGGCACTTATTCCGACGTGATCAGGGATTAGTAGCAGGAACCTTCTATGGGCTGAGGGGCAGTTTCGGGGCAGCAGGTTCGGGCAGTTCAGGCTGCGTCGGGTCATCGTCGGGTCTCCGAGGGCCTAGTGCCTTGGCCTAGTGCTTTGACCGTACGAATTACCCATCACCTTAGGTACTCCAACATACACTTACCTTACCATCTCCCTCCTCTCTGATTTTGGCACCGCGCACACCTGCGAAAACCAAGCCGATGTGTTGGTAGTAGTATGCTCCTATTCTAGCACAAAGCGTCGATGTCGTTGCGTTGGGTCGAGCTCAAAATCCCCGGCCAACCGGCGCTTCTACGTTGGCCCATTCTTGTTCTACCGGTATCTGCCAAGGGGCGCAGTGAATGAATGCAGAGCACCCCCCCTATCTGGTCACCCAGCCGGGGATCAAGCCATGACACGAGTGCAACAAATAAGCTCATAAGCTGGGGTGAGGTACGTAAGCTCTACGGGTGAGGGCCGTTGGGCACGGCGCCCTCCGTCCTTTCCATCTCTCAAGAACTCCTCAGCTCCCACGGAGGACGATGTGGGAGAACAAGAGGCCTCGAAAAGCGACGGAGCGTCCCAGCTCCGGCGCTCGGCTGTATAAGAGGCCAGTAGCATCAGTAAATGCTGCCGGTAAAGCAGACGACAACACATTAATAAGCCAAGTCGCGCATCTTTGGTGTTTGCCTTATTACCTACCTATTCACTTACTGATGATGCGTCGGACCTATTAGTCAACTCTGGGGACACTACAACGCCCATGGGGAAGCATGTCAGGTTGCACCAATCCGCGGAGCTCTGGCGCAGTCCAGTTGGCGTCCAGACCTCGTTGTTACATGCCCACGCTCAGAGATAGATCGGGCCGGTCGCCAGCTTATCACAAGCCGGAGATACATACGATACCAAGGTAATGCAAGAGACCGACCGGAATCTGTAGAATACGCGGCCGGCTGAGATAAAAACTGTCGTCGCCCGCGAAGCGCGCCATCGCTGCGGCGAAAATTCCCTGAAAGATGAAGGGATGAAAGGGGCACGGGGATAACGCGGCGGCAGCTGTCGAACGCCGGTCGGCCTTAAACCGGGTCACCGGCTTACAGGAGGCCGATAGGAGATTATGTAACTCTTAGCATCACGTGAGAGCCTAGGTAGCGCTCCCAGTTGCAACGGTACAGCGCAGCTACCTGACATCTGCCCCTGGTTAGCTCCGAGCAGAAGTCAGTCGGCCATCACCACCACCACTGCTACCTACCACCACCATCGCCGCCGACCGACAACGTCCAAGGGCTTGAGCCGACGACCACCGCCGCATTCGATCGGAAAGCCCCTCCCACCCCCTCCTTCGCATCCGCCAAGAGAGGCGTCTCCCACACTCAAGATGGACGTCTCAGAGACTGCACCCAAGTTCGCGCCCTTCATCGGCATGGTAGGTCTGGCTCTGGCTTGGAGCAACGCCCTGCAGTAACGGATGAGGCTGACCGCCGTCGACGATAACCATAGGCCGGTATCGCGGCCGCCATGATCTTCGGCAGCATCGGCGCGGCCTACGGGACGGCCAAGTCGGGGATAGGCATTGCGGGTGTCGGTACCTTCAGGCCCGACCTGATCATGAAGGTTAGTACAAAGCCCCCCTCCTCTCCCCTCCCACCCAATTATGCGATCCCCGGTGGCAGCTATATCGGTCGTGATGCTGACGTCTGACCCGTCCCGAAAATCCAGTGCCTGATCCCCGTCGTCATGTCCGGCATCATCGCTGTCTACTCGCTCGTCATCGCCGTCCTGATCGCCGAGGACATGAAGCCGCCGACCGAGTCGAGCTACAGCCTCTTTAGGTACGGCCCCTTCCCCCCCCGAGATACCGACCTTTCGCAGTCCTTGTCCCTCTCAAAGGGCTCGTGGGTTGCTGGGAAAAGAAACTCCGTATTGACAATCTACGAACAGCGGGTTTATGCATCTGGGATGTGGGATCGCGGTGGGCATGACCGGTCTCGCGGCCGGCTACTGCATCGGCGTCGTGGGCGACAAGGGCGTCCGGGCGTACATGGAGCAGTCGCGCGTCTTCGTCGGCATGGTTCTGATCCTCATCTTCGGAGAGGTCCTGGGTCTCTACGGGTACGCACCTCTCTCTCTTTCTCTCGAGTTACCAGGTGTGCTGGTGTCTGGTAGCTAATCACCGCCCGCGCAGGCTCATCGTTGCTCTCATCCTCAACACCAAGAGCAGGGGTTGATCGAATCAAAACGAGAGGCGAGGGTTCTACGAGCTGTATCATCCATATTACCGAACCGACGCGGTGTGGGTGTGGGTGTAGGAGTGAACAGGGGGCGGGGCATAGCTTCACAAGCGAGTGTAATCAGTAACTGCATTCCGGCGGCGTTCCAAGAGGTATGTAGGATTACGGGCGATCCTACCAGTCGTGGGTGGTGGGCACGGTCATCATTTCCGTCGGGCTCTAGCAGCAGCAATAACGGCCGCCTATTTGGGTGGTCGGTTCCGGCATCGAAATTTGAATATAGTTTGCCATGGCCATCTCGAGATGTTGTACCATAAACCAAGGCATGACTCAACACCAGCATTAACGCCTCTCCGATGTGAGGACCGTCTCTACCATCGTGTCGGCCACTATCGAGGCCTCAGGGAGCGGAAGAGAAGCAAAGTATCCATTATCCATGTCTCATGAGTTCGTCAGTCTAATCGCACATGAGACAATCTGAAGATATCAGACGAGACAAAAACTCCACGTTAGCCTTGGTGACCGACCCCCCGCCAAACGCCCGAACGGTTGTACCGTCCCAAGTCAACAGGCAAAGCCGCCTATATCCCCATCCAGATGGAGACGCTCGAGTAGATGAAGTGGAGGAGACCCAGCCCGGGCCAAATATAGCCTTCAGGGGCCCGAGAATCTGGACTCAGTTTTCCCGTCTCGTGATCGGGAGCAGCAAGCGGATTCTCAGCGGAATGGGGCGAACCTATCGCCCCATACGCCTAGTCAGCTTGCGCCGGCCGCCGCTCTCGAGGTTCCTCCGGAAGCTGGTCCAGTGCCGCTCCCTCTCCTCTGAATCCTTCATCTGGCCTGCGCGGTTACGAGGAAATCAACGTCAGCCATCATCGGTCAGGATCCGGACCTCGGACACCCTGCCGCCTAACGTCGGGGGCCCACCAACTCTACTCACCCAGAAGCCAGTCCCACCGCTGGTTCTCCCGCACCAGGATCTCGTCACCGTTGTCTCGCTGCGCCGCCAGGCGCTGACGCCGGGCCTGCGCCGCGGCCTCTTCGCCGACCACTGCAACTCCATGAGTCAGTAATTTCGATGATTACTCAATTACAAAGATGATTCTTGCTCTTAGTCGAGAGTTCGGGGGCATATCCCGGGTGCCCAAATATTTGCCAGGGAGGGCGGGAGGAATGGGGGATGGGAAGGGAGAAGGTGACTCCTGGAGATATATCAGCTCACAATAGGGGTCCTCGAGCGGGCGGAAGCGGTCCCGCTCGGCGCGCTGGTGCGCCGCGGCCGCGGCGGCAGCGGCGGCGTTGACGCGGTCGAGGGCGGCGCGCACGGCGTCCTCGGCGGCGCTCGCGCTGCTGCTGCTGACGCGCCGGCTGGCCACGCGCTGGTAGAGGCCTGCCGACGACGACGACGGCGGAGGCGACGACCACGCGGACATCCGGAACGGCGACGACGACAGGTCCGGGGCCTCGCTGCGGCGGCGTCCGTGCTGGTGGTGGTGGAGGTGGCGGTGGCGCGGCGACTGCGGCAGACCGGCGCCGATGCTGAAGGCGCCGATGATGGGGGGCGACGGCAGCGGCGGGAGCAGTGGTGGTGGTGCTGGCGGCGGTGACCGCACGGCCGGGGCCGGCGGGGCCGGCTCGTACGGCGGCGACGGGACGAGAGGCGTGTAGGCCGGGGGCGTGGCGCCGGAGTAGTGGGGTGGCAGTTCCGAGACTGGCTCGCGGTGGACTGGTTAGCTCTCGGGGATACTCCGTATTGGTTGGACATGTCTCGCGCCCTCAAAGTCGCGGAACGTGGCGCCCCATCACCTGTGTTTGAGGGGGTGGCTGGTCTCACTGTAAGACGGCGCGGCAGAGCGGATGGAGGCTGTATCAAAGTCCTCCGTGTTCAGCCTCTCCGAGCGTGACGGCCCGTGAGAGACGGGTGTCTCGGTTGCCGTCGCCATTATATCACTCCTCGTGATCGACGGTGTAGTTCCAAAGGCGTACTCTAGATACAAGTTGTTGTAGTGACTGGGAGTGCACAAGCTTCAGTATCGTCTTGAGGAAGTTCAGGTGGAGAAGATACCGGTAGACGGTCAACGAGAGACGCTCACGTATGTACTCGGTCTGAGCAGAATAGGAAGCCAGGAGGCAACAAATGTAAGGTACGGGATGAGGTAGGAAGGTCGTTTTTGAAAGTACCATATGAGGAGACGAAGTAGACTGGAGAGGACTGGAGAAGACTGCAAGGTGCCTCGACGCCAGCCAACTCTATCCGAATTCGGCAAACCCGGCAGACAAGAAGTTACGGCGGGGGACTGGGGTCTAGCAGGACCACCACAGATATGGTCACTCACAGACAAGGGTGTAACCTGTACTCCGAACACGCGAATAGCATGCGAACCAAGTCGTACGGAGTAGTAGCTGCAAGCACCTTCGTCCCGGCGAGCCACGAGCCTGACAAGGTGAGGGATACGGATACACCGCTTTCCACGACGGTCGGACGCGCCTCGGACGCAGGGCCCGCCGCATCAGCCGGGCAGTGCCAGAGGCCAAGACGTGTATCAAGGATGCCAAGTATTAGTTGCAACAAGAACGGAGGCTGGGGGGTTGTCGAGTTGTCCACGGGCTTATGCTAGAACGGGGAGGGGAAGGCTGGGGAGCGAGATAGATTAGGCCGGCCTTGGAGTCCGATGTACCATTCCTACGGCCGTGATCTGACCTCCCTGGAAAGATAAGAAGTAGGAAAGCACGGCGGAAGGAGCATGTGACTGGTTATGACTTGTTCTTAAGACGGTGACCTCTGAGCCTGAACAGCTCACTCGTGACAGATGCATCTTATTTGTGACAAGTTGTCTCGTGTCATAGAGAACTCCGTATAGAGTGCGACATGTGTCTGTGAACGATGCATGTATTGCTGACAGAAAAGAACGGGAGTAGGCGGAGTAGTAGTGCCGTAGGTAAGGTGCATTAAGCTGCAGCCCGACTTGTGCCCCATCCAGGGAGGTCCGGAAGAATTTTGCCAAGGATCCGGCGATGGCATGTCTTTCGCGTCTTGAAGCACTATGGCCCTCATGGTCAGGCACTGTATCTCGAAAGGGTCCCGCAGTCATAGCACAGAACCGAAGGCTGAAGCTGAAGCTCTTATCTGTTGGGACTTAACTCGTAGTGAGTCAGTGAGTGTGCCGTGATCTGCTTCAATCTTTTGACTTTGCCTATGGTGTTTCTACCTGATGCAACAGAAGGAAGACGAGCGGGGTTGGGACGGCAGGTTGGTTATCAGCATACAGTATGAATTAGCACGGTACGGGAAAGCGCAGATAGTTGACGATTTCAAATCATGGCATGGTGGGGTACTCGTGATAGGTAATGTATCTCTTACGCCAACGCGCCAGTATACGGTGAGAAGTATTTTGGACTGTGAAATCTCACTACAGCGGCCCCCTCGACCTCGAAAGATATGAATTGTATACATCATCGATTTGATACAAATTATTGAAAGTGGCATCTGGGACCTGGCTAGTGTGGCATGTGGTCTTGTCATATCCACCGGATGACGACAATACAAGGCTTCAAAAGCATACTTCCAATTCGCTGTGCATATTCATGATCGTCTTGATGGTATCACCAGTTCGGAGTACCCATTTACGAAGTTACTATGCGAGCCTGTTCCTGGATCGTGGATCGAGCCGCCGAGACCACTCCAAGCCTTGCTCGGCCCGCTCTGATGTGATGCCAGATCGACAAGCCTGCACGCGTGCCACGGCACCTACGCAGTAGCCCGGCAGCTGATAGGGGATCTGCTAGCTACTGCATTGGTACCCAAGTATGTGTGCGCCAATGTACGGATAGTCTCAGACGGATCGCGGGCCGGCTTATAGCACCGGCGAGCCGGCGTGTGGTCTGGTGTGCGCAGTACAATAAGACATTAGCGACGACACCCTCTGTATTATCCTGGCAACAAGCACCGAGACGTCCAAGATCATGAGACTGAGTTCAATGCCTCTCACCTCGCCTAGGTTGCTTGCGTCTCATACCTATGGCTACCTATGGATGATTCTTCCCAAGCGGCAACAGCCGTACACAGAATTCTCATTGCTTGGCTTTCCGTCAAATCTTGAGAAAGGTTACCGAGGGTGAAGTAAGCACGAGCGTATATTCAGTAGCGTTCTGGTGGTGAGAAGCACCGCTGGCGACTTATACCACGCCGGCGAGTTGTCAAGACAGTAGGCACAGGACACATTCGCTTTTCATAAACGAGCTACAATGTAGCACTCAATTGTATACAAAGAGACTACCCAACCCCAAAGTCGTAGTTTACATACTGTCGTACCCAAGAACCCATCCCAGCCGATGTATCCAAAGCCGTGGTGCAATGATCTACCTATACCACCCCAATACTCCTAACCCCTTATATAAAACCAGATATGTCGTCGCCAGTAGATACTGCGAAGCCCCTCGCCCTCGTACACGCAGCCCTGGCGGTCATGGGCGCGTGGCCCAATAACACCACGGTCGTCCCCAGCAGATCTAGCAATCTCCATGCCACGGCGCCCAATGTTTCCATTCGGCCTGGCATTCCTCGGAGACCAACCACTTCAGCGAGGGAAAGCTCATCGGATTGGCCTACGCACGCCTCCGAGGCAGACCGAATCCCACCGTAGGCAAGCATGTAGACACAGGCGCCCGCGGCAACGGGGCTCACCACAGCCGCCGCTGGTAGTACACGGGTGCCTCGCCCTGCGACAGCCGCTGGATCTCGGCCTTGATCAGCCGCCGCCTCTCGAGCCGGCTGAGCGGCTTCTCGCCCTCCATCTGGACGCCGTCCCAGCGGGGCGCGTCTTCGTCCCGATCTCCTTCTCTTTCTCCTCCTCCTCTTCCTCCTCTTCCCGAGTCGTCGTCGGCGCCGGCGCCAGCATCGAGGCCAGGGTAATCGTTCGCGTTGTCAACGGCTGCCGGAGAGGGCTGCTCGGGATCCTGTTCTGTCGGGCGCACGACGACGATCAGATCGTTCTCGTCGTCCTCATCACTCCCACTTCCCCCTCCTCCACCTCCGTCTTGCCCGGCGGCGGCGGCGGCAGCCGGGTAGTCCACCAGCTCGAGGACGCGGCCGTCCTCGAGCCGGACCGAGTGCCGCTGGGGAGCCGCGGCGCCGCCGTCGTGGTAGGGCTTCGGCCGGGGGCGCGACACGGCGGGCGGCCGGATGGCGGCGCGCAGGTCGCGCAGCGTCCGCTGCTGGATCGCGTAGCCGCTGAAGAACAGCGCCGCCGTGCACAGGACCACTGGTGAGTGAGAAAGGGGAAGGAAAATTGAACTGTCAGCTCCGTCGTTCACTATCGGTACGAGGGAAAAAGAAGAGCTCATCAAGACGTATCGCCGCCCGGTGGTTGCACCCCGTATGACGAACGGGAAGGGCAAAGGGGAAAAGGGAAAGGGCATGGGAATGGGAAGCCGGACGGGCCGAAGGGGTGGTCGTACCTATTCCCGACGTGAGCAGCACCGACACTTGCGACGACGTCAACAGCATCTTCTGCGACGGATGCAGACGCAGAACTTATTTCACCCGTACAACTTCAATGCCCGGATGCGCCGCGAAATAAAATGATATCTGGTTCTTAGCAAAATGAAAACCCGAGACTGTCGTCTCTGACATGACGCACGTCGCAGCCCGTACCCTGATGAAGCTCGAGACCTTGTTTGGCCGCTTCGGCCACCCGGTTCACCCGGCAACGGGCGTCGGGGGGCTCCGTGCCTTGGCGCCCCGGCCCCGCCAGATCCCATCTCGATAAAATGGGACCCGATGATCCGGCTGCGGCGGCTGCGGCGGCTTCGATCACCCTGCCCCACCTTACCTGATGCTCTCTGCCTTGTCTGGCGTCTGCCTACTGCACTTCGTCTGAGAATAATCAACTTCAAGCTTGCCGTGGACGACATCCGGGTGCAGATAGTTACTTGTGTACTCGGATCATCAATCAAATGTCAACTTGACATTGCCTACAGCCCCAGAACCCAGGTAAGTAATCTCCGAGGGGGAAAAGAAGTTCACCATATCGGTACCCAGCTTATGAGGACGTTGCAATCCACGATATATCGGATACATATGACAGATTCCTGGTATCTCTATTCGTGGCCATAGTAGAAGCCTCTGGTCCCAAACCTCATATCGGTTGACTGTGGCCAGGTCCAGTCTGCACGTGTCTCAAGCCGCCAGCAGTAAAGGCTTGGGCCACGCGTAGTTGTTTCTGTGAATGGCATCCACTAAGCACCCCGCCCGTCCTGGTTCTCTATTCATGGCCATACCATCCAACACCCCAGCACCCAAACTCCGCCAAGAAACAATACGTAAATGCGTAACTGAGCATGCCCACGCAGTCGTGCGTCTGCCGTGGGAGCCTTACTCCTCCTATACGCCCATCGTGAAGTCGTGCTCGATACCAGGCGTCACACTGGCCATGAACTATACGAGGGTCAGCATCAACTCACAAGCAGAACGGTTGGTTTTCTGGCAAGATGGAGCGGGTTCCTGTACCTTGAGGAAAACGACTAGGTATTGGTCCACCCGGATGGCCACCTCTTGCTCCACTGCCTCGACTTGTTCCCAGTCATCGTTACTAGACTCGGCAGCCGCCTCGGCACCCTTCACATCCAGTTTGCTGATCTCGTCCACCAGGCCCTCCATGCCTGCGTCATTGCCGGCCGACTTGCCCGCCTTCATCCTGTCCCGCCTGATCTTCAGGGCAGCATCGGCACGGTCGAGAAGGGTCTTCATGACGGAGGCGTGCTTGCACGGATGAACGCTGGCCATCTTGACGTTGTTGGCAAAGAAAGGAAAGTCCTCCAACGTGACCGTCTTGTCCTTGTAGTCGCCGACAATGTCGTCCATCATGAGTTGAGGAGAGAGAGGCTGAAAGCCCTCGGAGTAGCCCGATAAGTATAACCGGGGTGTCCGGTAGTATGGAGAGTACATAATATAAAGCGTGTAAGTTCGGCGAGCCCTGCGATCAAGGTATAGTCAGCGTTCGTTATTTTACTATTTCATCAGAGAATGTCGGGGAACCCAAGAGAGACACACCCAGTCTTCCTTTGAGCATCGGTGTCTCGAATGATAGCCTCGTCATCGTCCTCGTCCTCCATATCCGGGATATCGTCCTCTTCATCCAGACCATCTCCGACATTGCCGGCATCGTCGACCGTCTGGACATCCCTAGCTTTCAGGGGCTGGGAGCTGCTAAGCCCGCCCGTGCGCAGCCATCCATCGTCGTCGTCGGCGCGCCCTTTGGACTTGAAGTCGTCGCCGTCACCCACGACGGCTTCTTCGTGACCCGCATCTCCGGCGAAGTTGTCGTCGAGGCGGCGGTTGCACGGCACGTTGCGGGTGACCAGGAACTGCTTTCCCGGAGGCAGGTGGCTCACGCGCTGCGCTGCAGAGTCGGCGTCGGCCCAGGACCAGGTAGGGAATTTGAAGACAAGATAGTCGCCTGCGGCCAGGAACTCCTCGGGTGTGATCTGGCCCGTCTTGCGGAAGGTCGAGGTGTGGCTGACGGGGGTATACTTGTCGCGAAATGTGTTCAACGTCGAGTGCAGGTAATTCATCTTGGCGTCGGTAGAGTCGGTGGCGGTTCGTCGATAAGCCGCTATATTGATTTGTAGGAACGCGTACGAAGCGGCAAGCAGAGAGCAGCAGTCGCGGGGTAGGAACAAAGGTCGTAGGGATGGAAAATGACGTCGGAAGAATAAGAGGGAACAATGAATTTAGGGGAGACTGGAAACAATAAAGTAGAAATCGACTAGAGGTGAAGGGTGATTTATTTGGAAGTCTCACGTTCCCAAGGCACAAGGCAGACGGCGTCACATGGTCCCGGACACTGGTTGAAGCATTGTAGGTACCGCAGCTCCCAGCTTCAGGCATCCGTAGAGGCACCTCGTTGCCCGCCGAGGCTTATCATCTTATCTTGCTGCCCCGCAGCGCGTTGCCACCGTCGAGTATGCAGAAAAGCGGGATGTCGGGATAAGCAATCAATTATTGAAATAACCAGTAGGGCTCAATCTCTCGGCTGCTCTTCGGCAAAGCATTAGCTTTGGGTCCCCACGAAGGGAAATTGAAGCGAGAATTCACGATACAATTTTCCACATCACCCGACTAACCAACGAACGACCACAGCGAACCCGACTTCCCTTCCGCAACGGAACCATTGAAGGTACGCATTTCGCATAACGACTGAGCATCCGATAGTTTCGCCTGAAATCTGCTGACCGTTCGCGCCGCAGTCTCGCCGTCAAGATGAGTGCGTGCCCGCCCGACCGACCTCTGACCCGTACCGATTGACTGACTTGCGGCAAACAGCCAAGGGAACTTCCAGCTTCGGAAAGCGTCACAACAAGACGCACACTCTGTGCCGTCGATGTGGTCAGTGATACCCAGCGATCTACAATGCCTTGCGACGGATACGACCGGCGACCGGACAAGCCCAGGCCGGGCGAGCTTTTCGATTCTCACCAGCTCATACTGACCGAATAACGATGCAGGACGCCGCTCCCTTCACGTCCAGAAGCACACGTGCGCCTCTTGCGGATACCCTGCTGCTAAGACCCGAAAGTGTACGTTTGCGCGATTTCGTATTGCTTCAATTCCAGGCCCCGAAGTGCTTGTGGTGAGGGGAAAGGGTCTGTCGGCCAGTCAGGCTGATATCAATGTTCACAGACAACTGGAGCGAGAAGGCCAAGCGCAGAAAGACGGTCGGCACCGGCCGCATGCGGTACATGAAGGACGTCTCCCGCAGATTCAAGAATGGCTTCCAAACCGGCGTGCCCAAGGACTCCAGAGGCCCCTTCTAAGCTGGGTGCAGCGGGGGTTGGATTGGTGGACGACAGTATTCGCGGCAAGGCTAGGGAATGGTGTTTTCGCGCTCGGTCTGGTTCGTCATGGACTCCGCTTCAATGAGTCCCGGGGCATTGTTAGGGTAGCCATCCCTTTCGCCAAAAATAAAAGGCATTCTGATCTGGCAATCACAATATTTGTTTGCGATGGAGTTGTTCCTTCACCAGACGCGGTGACCTCGGGATAGCTGGCCAACTGAACGAGCTAGGCGTACAATATCTAGGCCCGACCGTTCCTACCTTTCGAGTTCACCATTGGAGGATATTGTACGGTTCCGAGTGGTTCTACAGTCCTACGACTATTACTGGCCTCGCTCAAAGACACGTGCTCCGCCATCTCCTCCAATAAAGTACAAAAGTTCTCGTTCTTCCACAGGAGCATCGGACTCGTCTTCGGCCCCTCCAGGGGTGATTCTGAGTACACCGCTCACGTCCCTGGCAGTTCCCGTGTCTAGTAGTCTGAGACTGATGACGAGATGGGCATCGTGGGCTAAGGACACGGCAAATGAGGCGTGTTCTTTCTCTAGTGGTGTCGTCTGCGTAGTGATCAGGGGCTCATCGGCGGAGACTGTCACGATGGAGGAATGCACCTTCTATTGAGTGGCTATCATCAACATCTTTCGCCCGCAGCATAGATCGGCACGGTCCACCGTGTGCCGGGCCACTTACCTCGCGTAGATCCAGCAGGACGTCCCGCAACTGCTGGCCTGACAGCTGGTCTCCCGCAGCAGCCAGCAGCAGGTCCGGCTGATCGACCATCAAAACAGTAGTAGGCTGCTGCTGCTGCTGCTGTCCCGGGCCTCCTCCTCCAGCAGCGCGGACTTGTTGCAGTTGGTCCAGGGCGTCTCCGAGCACCCCGCGCAGGTGCTCCGCCGTGGCACTAGTGAGCACCTTGTGCTTCTTCTCCTTCTCCTTCTCCCCGGGCGCGGCGGCGGCGGCGCCCGCCGCCGCCGCAGTGGGGGCCTGGGGTCCGCGGCCGCCGTCCGGCGAGGAGGCGGGGGAGTGGGAGGAGAAGAGACCGCTGAGACCGTCGACGAAGACCAGCCGACCCCGCCGCGACGCGAGGTCCAGGTCGACGCCGAGCCGGCCCGCGCTCTCCCGCCAGAAGGCGTAGTCGCGCAGGAAACTCACGAGCACAACGCCGGCGCCGGCGTCGGCGCCGTACTGCTGCTGCTGCTGCAGCTGCTGCACAGAAGACGACGACGGCGTCGGTGTCGTCGTCGGTGTCGATGAACCGGTCGCCGGTGGCGGCGGCAGCAGCAGCGAGCAGAGATAGTGGCACAGGAGCCAATTCGTCGTCGACCCCAGGACCCCGCTCAGCAGGACGAGCGAGGCCTCGGGCGGGAGGCGCACATAGCCGTCGAGGAGCGGCGGGACCCGCGAGGAGGCCATGAATGAGTCGTTGCTCGTTGTTCGTTCGTTCGGCTGGGCTTGGCCCGAGGAGGATGGTTGCGCGGGGGAGGGGTCGGGGCGCGGCTTGACTCGATACCGTCCGTACCTGGTTGGCCGCAGGCAGCCAGCCAACAGATCCCTAGGTAGATCGAAACCACCGGGTAGAGACCGGGGGGAGGGTATATGCCGGTAGAGGCGGTGTGCTTGCTGCCTAGGTAGATAGGAATCGCCAAGAGAATCAGCGATGAGAAAGAGTACGGAGTACAGACGGAGGAGGTAGTCGGTATCTTGGGCGGTCACGCAAACCCTCCCAGGGTCTTGTGTGATGTGAACATGTGCGCGATGTGGTGGATACGGATTAGTGCCCTATTGTGTCATGGCGCATCTGGACGTGGCACGTCCCGCTGTTGCTGCTGCACGTCTCTAAATCCAGGGTTCTTCGACCCGTGGTCCCCTACTACTCTAAGCCTCACGGTCACACTGTTGAGCAACAAGCAAAATCATGGGTACGGGCAACTTCATTTGAGACGGTCGGAGTAAACGCCAAGATACTACGTCCTTAGGTACGAAGCTGTTGCTACGCGGTCTTGCGGGCCTTGAGTAAGGTACACAATCTTCTGTAAGTACCGTACTGGAACCTCCATTCCTACAAGGTGCCATTGTTGGTTACAGGTGCATATTAGAGTGTGTGTAACCGAAGCATGTCTGCATGCGTCCCGACCACCTTGAATTCTGTGACCCCCATCCTCAGCGGAGCCGCTGCTCAGAGCTGGTGACAGTGCCCACTTGGCGCACATTTCGATTGGAACGCCCCGGAAACGCCTCATCCTCCATCCTTGGTCCGTTCCCTGTCACCAACTCAAGAGACAGGTTCTAGACCCGAGGACTAGACTTCCCATTCTACAGCCGACCCTTTCCCCTTCCCTTTTTTCCCACTCTCCCCCAGCCGACGACTTCGAAGCCAAGACGCCTAATAAACGGCGGCTGACACAGCGTCGGCTTACCGACGAACCAACGACTGCATGGGACTGTCCTTCGGTCACCGCATGACCGCCCCCGTCTGCCCATCTCCCCCCGTGTCCTCCGCCTCCAGCCCTGCCATTGGTCTGCCCCAGGGCCACGGCCGCGCATGTACCTCGCGCTAGGCACGCATCTGCTCTTTATCTGATGTACTGTTATGGGGACACAAGCCCGGATCTGCCATCTGCGTGACCCCCCCGGGGTCTTTGTCCTATCACTGCTCCACGCGGACCAAGCTGCAAACACCGGCGGCTCTCGAGCACGCCTCCGTGGCCTCCTAGCCCCGTGGTGGAGGAAATAAGAGGCGGTCGGCTCGGGTTGCTAGCCATCCTGATAATCCAGGTGCTTTCTCTGCTCTCTGCCACGGCTCTGCCTGTTGTTTGTTCGTGCTCTTGTCAGGGTCTCTCTCCGTCCTATCCTCCGCGGCTGCTTACCCCCAAGCTTCCCCCCCCACCCTCTCCCCACACACCACCACATCACCATATCCCCACGTGCCCCTTCCTCCACACTGACCGATATATTGCCTCGTCTCCCGCGCTTGCAGTCGGGGCCGGCTGTAGCAACGTAGCACCTGCTGGCGTGTCTGGCCTCATCCACTGCAATATCTACTAGCTATCTAGCCTGCGTAGGCTACCCCGGGCGGCCTTGTCTTGACTCGCTTGGACTATCCCTTGGGATACCTTCATCCTCATTATCTCCCTGTACCTACTTACCAATTACTTATCTCATACCTATATTAACCACCTCTGAACACATCCCCCTCCTCCTCAGATTGGAACCTCTGTCCCGCCTACATCGCTACCTATCTACCTATAATCCAACATAATCATATCTCAGTTGCTGGCGTCACATGCTGGACTATAGGACCAACCGCGAGAGAGAAGTTGGTTTTGGGAGTGGACCGGAGGCTGGGGATTGTTCGACTTGCACGGATTTGATAGAGATGGCGGCGACGGAGAGGCCGGCGCCTCGGCGCCCCTGGGTCCGATTCATTGCCAGGACGGATGATGCTGCCGACGAGAGCGGAAACGACGAGAAGCAGCAGTCCAGGTCGACCTGGAATATGGGCATGCTAAACGACAAGGAAACCATCGAGGTTCCCGGTATAGCTCTCTCTGCGTGTTCTGCGCTGCATGCTTGTAGACTGACGTTGTCGCGCGATAGGTTCTGTCTTGCTCCTTGCTCAGAACCGGAACGAACCACTGGGTCTCCGGAACGCGCCGGCGAGGACGTCTCACTCCTCCCTCCCGACTGGATATATCCCGCCCGAGCCGCCTGCGACACCTGCTGCTCCGCCGGAAGACGAGAAGAAGATGACCAAAGACGGCCAAATTATTCTTGATCCGCAGCCGGATGACTCCCATAACGACCCTCTAAACTGGCCGACCTGGCGCCGCGACTCGGCTTTGCTGTCTCTCGGCCTGTACTGTATGGTAGGGGGTGGTGTTACCCCTATTCTAGCCGCCGGCTTCACGAATGTCGCAGAAAGTATGTCACTCTTCTCACATCCGCCCCCTGCTCTTCGCTAAGCTGGCTTTCAGGCTACCACATCGATGTCGCCAAAGTATCTCTTACGACTGGCCTGTACATGATGGGCATGGGACTTGGCTCTGTCGTCTTCTCACCTACCGCCATTCTATACGGCAAGCGTCCAGTCTACCTTTTTGGCGCCGTGATCTTCATCCTCTCGAGCATATGGTGCGCGATGTCGCCCAGCTTCACCTCGCTTATCCTGGCCAGAATCTTCCAAGGCATTGCCGTCAGCCCTGTAGAGTGTCTTCCATCGGCCACGATTGCCGAAGTCTTCTTCTTGCACGAGCGAGCTTTCAGAATTGGTATCTACACTCTGTTGCTGCTTGGCGGAAAAAATCTTGTTCCTCTGGTGAGCGCGGTCATTGTCCAGCGCTGGGGTTGGCGCTGGGTATTTTGGTATGCAACCACACATTGGCCCTTTGGCCGTAAGGGTCGCCGCTGACACTTATAATTGTAGGATACTTGCCATCGTAGTTGGCGTCTCCGGAATCCTTTTGTTCCTGTTCGTCCCGGAGACGTTTTGGGACAGGTCGCCAGTCCCCAGGCGCAGAAATACTAAAGACCCTTCCCTCTCGAAGCGTCCCAGCTTCTTCAGTCGCAGGTCGTCGGCGAAACACGTCCCACAAATGGTGGCTCACAAGGCTAGCGATGATGCGATCACTGCTGCTGAAAAGCCATTTGATGATGTTAATGGGGAGAAACAGACGGAGATGCCCCAGGAGGCGGCAGCGCCAGTAACACCGCAACGTCACAAGAAGGCTCACGTCGGATTTGCCCCCGAAGTTGAGGATAGCGAGCCGGGGGCCACACCGACTGATGTGGCGCAGGGGGCAAGCAAAGGGTCCCCCCTTGATTCTGTGGCTGTGGGAGACGCACCATCTCCGACGACCTCTCAACCTGTCGCTACTGGTGCAGGCATGAGTCGTCCGAACTATAGCGGCAGTGCTATATCGCCCAGGAGCTCGGAAGCACCACAGGTTCCGCAATCCCTGATGCATGATATGCAAACATCTGGCTCGCCATACTCGCAGGGCATATCTGGACCTAGCCATTACCCCGACCTCGAGACACACACAAAGGCGGCTGGCCACGCCCCCATGCCCTCGGACGTCGACAGCGAACGGCTGTCGCTCTCTAACGTGGCCGGCGTGACCCGCGGACAAGCCTATACACATGCCTTACGGCAGGCGCCCGTCAAATCATTTGTGCAACAGCTCAAGGTGCACCACGGACGGCTCAACCACGATAAATGGTGGAAGGCAGCGGTCCGGCCTTTCGTCCTCTTTGCGTATCCCTCCGTTCTCTGGTCGGCTGCCGTCTACTCTTGCTCCATAGGATGGCTGATTGTCATATCGGAGAGCGTGTCCATCATTTTCCGGGACGGCAAGCCTTACCACTTCGGGGCGCTCGCGACAGGTCTGCTCTACATCTCACCGTTCATCGGCGGAGTGCTGGGCACGGCGGTGGCCGGGAAGTTCAGCGACGTGATCGTCAAGGCGATGGCGCGGAGGAACGGCGGCCTGTACGAGCCCGAGTTCCGGCTGGTGATGGCGCTGCCGGTGGCCATCACCACGGTGGTGGGCCTCATGGGGTTCGGCTGGGCGGCGGCCGTCGACGACAACTGGATCGTGCCCACGGTCTTCTTCGGGGTGGTCTCGTTCGGCTGCTCGCTGGGCTCGACCACCTCGATCACGTTCTGCGTCGACAGCTACCGCCAGTATGCGGGCGAGGCGCTGGTGACGCTGAACTTCAGCAAGAACATCTTCCACGGGCTGGTCTTCAGCCTGTTCGTCACCGACTGGCTCACGAGCGACGGCTCCAAGTCGGTCTTCATCTGGCTCGGCGTCATACAGCTCGTCGTCCTCATCTTCAGCATCCCCATGTACATATTCGGAAAGAGGGCGCGGATGTGGACGGTGCGCAAGAACTTTATGGAGAAGTTCTAGTCGCCGGCTCGATGGATGGTAAGACGAGAGCGCTCGCTCGCCCTTTGGACTCTGTTGATTTTTCGGTTGCTGAGCCTGCCCTGCTACTACCTACCCTATTAGTGTTTGTGCAAGCATGAGACTGCATTTGAAAATAACCCCGACATTTTGGATGATCGCAGGCAGTCATTGGAAGCAGTGGCGTCTGGAGGTTGTTTTACACATCATATCATGATGGCGTGGTCCTTTGGGCTGGTTGAATAGACACAGCAACGTCGAGCGCTGAGCTACCTCATTTTGCAATATCTTTCGGTGACAGTGCAGCTGAATGAATGAGCATGAGATCATCCAAGTTGAAGTTATAGTATCCAGGTATTCTATGAAGCAAGAATCGACTAGGATTCGGGAAAGAGGTTTGGATTTCGAGTGATCCGTCGTCGTCCTGAGTGAGTCTCAGGGGCTGCAACCAGCTGTCACTTTGGTTATGACATCACAAGCAATGGTCCCGGGTCGAGATCTCTTAGAGACCCACCAATTCTCGGCCTTGAGCTTCAACATCTCAGAACGGCCTCCTATCTGGTAACGCGACGCGACACGTACCTTTTGAACACAAGTACTACCTAAGGTAAGCATCGGCATTGGAAGTTGAACCGTGATTTTTCTCCAGCAATATTCTCATACTCTGCCGGCAGGGCCACACACGGAGACACAACCTTCACAAGCCGTGACAAGCGCGTCAGAGATGGCGGCAGCAGCAGCAGCAGCGCTCAAGCTCGGCCTCGTCGCGCTCACGAGGCCGGCCGTCGCCGCCAGCAGAGGCCCGGTGGTGGCCCGAGTACCTACGACCATGACGATGAAGAGGAGCTGCATCAGCCGCTGCAACTTCTCGACGACGCCGCCGCGCCGCGTCGCGAACCAGATCTACTCGTCGTAAGTCAATTTTGCAGTTTTGCCTTGCTTTGCTTTGCTTTTTTCCCCCCTGCTTGCTTGCTGCATATACCGGTACATGACGGAACGAAGTAAGCAAGCAGGGTAGCACGCTGCCCCGGTACTTAGTCCTCAAACTGACGTCTCCCGGGACTGCAGCGTACGGCGCCCCGAAGACCTGCACACTTACCAGATGCTGTCGTCGTCGGCGCGGACGCCGCTGAGTGCGTGGAGCCCCTCCTTTTCCCCTTTCCCCCTATTCCCCTTTCCCCTTTTGCCCCTACCCCTCTCCCCGTCTATCGTTTTCGCTCTGTGCGTGTGTCTCCGGCCTGTCCGGGATCGACATTCGGTCCTTCACGACCGTCGCACTCCTGGACAGGCCGGACAGAGAGGGGGGGCATGACGTGCTCAGGGTATCTTAGGTATACGCGGCGAGACTGACGAGATGCGGGAAAATAGTCACCCTTTGGACGGCATCGTGGTGTAGTACCTGTCGCACAGTAGAGCCGCTCATACGGTCCGTCGTGAGTGTGGATTTATTTTCCACTTGTGAATTAAGGGGGATTGCTCTATCTCTTGGCTATTCCTCCCCTCCCCTCCCATTTCTTCTCCTTCACTTCCTGTTATGCCGGATATTCTCTTCCCCCGTCCCCCCTTCTCTTTCTATCTCTTGTCTCCCAACTCTACCCCCTCCCCTTCCCCCTCCCGGCCCCAGACACAAATAAAGCGCTGACGAGCACAACCCTCCCCCCCCTCACACACAGATCGAAGCCGGCACAGGCGAGGCCGAGGGCGGCGTCGCCTACTGCGCGGTCGAGTACGACGCGCCCGACGTCATGTCGGCCGCCGCCGGGGGTGGTCTGGGCCTGACCTTCATGATCACCAGCATCCCGACGCTGCTGAGCTTCGACGCGGGCGAGGCCCAGGCCGAGACGCGCGTCGCCGACGCCCGCCGCCTCGCCGACCGCGCCTTCCTCGAGGACTGGGTCCGCGCCGAGGCCCGCCGCCACGGCGGCCGCGGCGGGGGCGGGCCGGGCATCCTGGGGGGACTGTTTGGCAGCTTGAAGAAGTGATGGAGCGAGTGAGTGAGAGAAAGTGAGAGAGTGAGAGAGAGAGAGAGTGTGTGTGTGTGGGGATGTGTACATCGTGAAAGGGGGTGAGTGGTACAGGCCGGTGCCCTGAGCAGTAAGGTGATGGCTCTCCTGCAAGAGACGCGATCGGGGGTGTATTTCTACAGACTACACGTCGCAAAGGTGTCAGTAATATCAGGAGAGTTATGGCTGGTAAACATGTATTATCTCGTAGTCATGTATTGTACTCTGGCGCGGAGATTTCATCATGGCATTCATAACAAAGACAGCTCCGTCTGTGCTCTACCATCTACTTACTTGCTACCCATCACACAATCGATCCACCTCGACAGAGACCAAGCGATGCGGTCATATTCCTCTCTTCCACTCACGGCGCGTCCCTTACGGCGTGTAGAACACCTCGTCCAGCGGCTTCCACCACGGGGGCTCACCGGACTCGCTATCCTTGGCGCCGGGCACCATGCTCTGCGGGGGAGAGGCCGTCGTCAGCTACACTCACAGTCCGCCGTGATATCACCATCACCGCCACCACCACCATCGAGCGTAGTAGAAGGGGTGGGGTTAATCAAGCAAAAGGGGGGAAGGGTACACTCGCTCAACTCACCTCCTGGAAGCCGTCCGTCATGGCCCACCACTCGCGCACCTTGGGGTTCTCGCGCATACGCTCCATGTCGCCGGCGTAGTCGTAGCCGACGTACTTGAACGTGGCGAAGAGGACGCCCGTCTCGGCGTCGTGGAAGATGCTGTCTGTTTTTTTTTTTTGTTATTATTTCTCATTACGGTAGAGATTTATTTCGCACGCGCGCGCGCGCACTGCGGTCAGCCAGCCGACCGACCCAGCCCGTCATGTCATCATGAGAGCTCTTCTCGCATCTCCCCATATATCTATCTGTCTTGTCTTGAAAGGGGAAAAAGAGAAAATAGAGGAAGACGACGACAAAAGAAACTCACAATCGCGGATGCTGCAGGCCCTGATCTGGCGCAGCACCTCGGGCCAGACGCTGGCGTGCACCTCGCGGTACCGGTCGCGGAACTCGGGCTTGAGCCGCACCACCTGCGCGACGCGCTTGCCGGCGAACGGCACGCGCGACGACGACAGCGTGGGCGGGCCAGACCCGCCGGCGGTCCCTGGGCGGCTTCCGCCGCCGCCTAGGCTGGTGGTGGGCGACTGTGGAGGCGGGGGAGACTTCGGGCTCGTCCACAGCAGCGACGGCGGGGGGGACTTGGGCTTGGACCACATGGTAAAAGCTTTCCCACTCTCTCTCTCTACCGGTGACTCGTCTCTCGCTCCCGATCCGCTGCTGTCTCGGCTCAGTTGACGGGCTGCGTTTTTCTGCCGTACGGTACCGTAACTTGAGTACTTAGGTAAGGTCAGGTCTTGGTTGGTGAGAGAGGTGGTAGGGCAGGTAGATAGATCTAGGTAGATGGGTAAGGTAGGTAAGTAGCTGGTGCGCCGATCACGGAAGCGGCGGAAGACGCTTTCTTCTTCTGAGGAGCGCTTCGCTATGTGCCCCGGGTGCGTCGGTAGCTACGCAGTTTCAGGTAGGAAAGGTAGGAAGCAGGTAGGGTAGTAAATAGGTAGGTAGGCTGATAGATAGGAACGGATCAGTAGGCGGTAGGTAGGTTAGGTAATTGTCTGTGATGCTCACCAAGGGCGCAGGTACGGGGTGTGCTCGTGTGAACATATACCTGAGTAAGCGATCTTTTACCGACCTGTTCGGTAACCCGTAGTCCAAGCAAACTCGGGAGCTTGAGAGGAGCTTGAGAGGAGCTTGATAGACCTTACGGTAGCCGATTATGCTAGGTAAGAGATAGTCAAGTAGATGGGTAGCTCGCGCGGGGGATTTGAACCGAGCAAGGCGCGCGTGGGAAAAGACAAAACCTACGTCGTAGTACATACTACCCTAGTACGGAGTACCACTCACTTATAAGCGAGTATCTCTCAGTCTTGCGACCATACATCTGTACCTCTCATTGCCGTATTCCCTACCAGTAACAGGTACTAGGTAGGACGTGACAATGCGGGGTCAGAGCTCGGAGGGGCTCACTTCCTATCCGCCCTCACTTTTCCCCGGGACGGCGGTGAGGAACAGACAGGGACGGGACCGACTGATGCGGCCCAGCCCGTCTTCTACCCCATTCCCGCATGCCATCCCATCTCATCCTGCCTATCCGATACTTACTTTCAAGTACCTAGGTAGGCAAGTACCTAGGTAAATACCTAAGGTATCCCTTCGTCACCCCCGGGGAAGGGAAAGCTTCCTAATTGGGTATACCCACCTGGGTATTCCGTCAAGTCAAGTAAGTGGTAGATGAGAGTCAAGACCAGCGCAGGTCCTTCTCCATTCACGCATCAATCGACTACCGGTACCCGACCAGTCGACTACGCTCGAGGCAAGGTCGGTCGGCGGAGTGCGTCGTCTTTTCGTCGTCGCCGTCGCCCTCTCGCGGTACCTAGCACGCGCGGACGGCCGGCCGGGGGGGCCGAGGGCGCTCTGGCTCGCCCCGAAAGCTTGGGGTGCGTGCCAGCTCCCACCCGTCTCCCAAGCCCCGCCGCGTATCTCCGGCGCGTGTGGACGTCGGTGGGTAGGAACGTGCAACCAGGAGCGGCACCGGAGACGAGAAGGAGATAGAGAGAGAGAGAGAGAGAGAGATGGTGGACCAATGCATGGTGGAAGACGAGCTGCCCCGTGCACTTATGTCTGGCTGCGCCCTGCATGCCTCGGGCTCGTAACTGGGTGCACAAACATGGAAGTAGTTCATTATATACGCCCGGTCCAGTCCGTGCCTTCATGGCAATGGACGGGATACAGCCACATCTGGCAATCCCGTCTCCGCAGCCTAGCCCTTCCGCCCGTTCCCAAACTCCCAGCTATGCACCAGCAGACCCGACGCCTACCCAGCTTCGCCCAATTTTCCTTCGGGCCGCGAAGCAATCCGAGGCGTATAGTACAGGCCGGGCGTACCGAATCGGACCCGCTACCAGTCCATATATACCGGCAGAGAGGACGTTGTTCGCGGGACGGCCACAAAAGTTGGTTGATAAAACATATACTGCAGGGGACCAGGAAGCCAGGTTGATGTATCGTAATCTGAATGTGGTCTCTCGCTTTGCGCCCCTGCCAGGATCACACTTAGCCGTACAGTGCCTCGACCAAGTAGACGAAACCAAACACAATAAAAGCACAGGCGCCGCCCATTGTCACTGTACCGACCGAGTCAGCTTCCACTAAACAGATTTGAGAAGGGGCATGAACGATGATGACATACCGACTCTGAGGCTGACTTTGCCTGCGATGGCTCTCCCGCCGACCACGGCCACGCCGGTGCAACACGCGTGGCCCGCCAGAGCGCCAAGCGTCACCCACCAGTAGTCCTGCCCGGCCGCCATGGCGATCGTAGCGATCTGGCTCCGGTCGCCCCATTCGCCCAGGAAGGTCATGATGAAGGTCTGCACCCACGCCGGGCTCAGCAGCAGCGAGCAGAGGTTTGTCAGTCCCGATCCGAACCCGCTCAGGATGTTGCGCCGCGGCGAGGGGCTGCGCCCCGGAGACGTCGATGGGCTGCGGGGAGGGGTGGGAAACCGGGACTGGGACCGCGACTTGCGATCGCGATTCAGTCCCATCTCCAAGGAATACGGGGTGACGGAGGATCGTCTCCGGCCCTCCTTCAGGGCCTGATGCTCCTTTTCCTGAAGCTCCATCTCCACCTCTTGCATTTCTGCCGTGACACCCTCGTTGGGATCCATAGCCATGCCCTCCCGTAGCAGCTTGGCACCGAAGATGAAGAATAAACCGGCGGCGAGGAAAGCGGTCACCTTCTTCGGGATCAAGGCGGGTACCGTGTGGCCGAGCAAGGCCGAAAGAACGGTCATGACTGCGAGTGCACCAAAAGCAGCCGAGAAGACCACCATGCGATCATGTTTCATAGCCATGAGTGCGGCCACGAGAAAGGTCTTGTCGCCAACCTCGGAGAACAAGATCATTGTTAAGGAGAGCACCAGTGAGTGGAAGGGCTGGATGACACCTTCGTTGCCATCCTCGTCCGCTTGCACGTATTTCGGTGTCGACTTGGTTGGTTTCGACAGATCGAGATGATCCTTATTCGCCGAGTTCGGGAGCGGGTTGGGCTTGTCGTGCAATTTATCAGGCAGGTCGGACGGCTTCTGAAACGAGGTCAGTTATGGCCAATTGGGTCGGACGGCGTTCCGCGACGAACCTCGAAGCCCACTACGTTCTCGTTGTCTTTGTACGAGTCCGGTTTGCTCTTCTCCTTTTTGGTCTCCTTCTCTGCCAGCATCTTCTCATGCTCGCTATTCGGCATCGGCGGCTTCTCCTTGGGCGTCTCCGGGACATTCTCTGTCTTAGCTCCCGTCTCCCCTTCCTTGGCCTTTCGAGCCTTGTCCTTCTGGCTCACGCCACCCTCCGTCCCAGTAGTGCCCTGCTTGGGGGGCTGGCGATTGGGGTCGTCCATGACGCCATCGTTGCTGTCAGGGATTTTCTTGCCATCGATAGTTATCGTGTCTGTCGGCCTGTTCTTCAGAGGCGGCAGGTCTATCGCGTCTGAAGCATCGTCCACTTCACCTTTCTTGCGGCCCTTGTCGGTGCTGACAAAGGGGCCATCGTGTGGTAGGCCGTCCAAACCGTCGACGGGCGCATTCTTGGTCCCCACGTCGGTCTTGGACTTGGTGGAGGTCAAGGATGAACCCAAGGAGGATTGGGACGAGATCCTGTCAGAAGCTGCTACCTGGGCATCTTTTGCAACCGTCGAGTCGACGGGAGAGGCGAGGGCAAGAGTAGAGAGGAGGAGCAGGACGAGCGGCGCGTGTCGTTCTCGGGATCGCATGTTGGGTGGCTGTTGGACGGCCTCGGGAAGCCGAAAGCCGCGAAGAAGATAGGCGCACGCGACCCCTCTCGATGCCAGGCAGTCTATGCCAGACGGTGTCCCTTGAATGCACAGTTGTCGCCTGGACTTGGTTGTTCCGGTGCACACGCGGCCGGTTGGGGTAGCGATCACGTATGGCCCGTGTGGGGGGAATCCAAGCAAAGATGGAAAGAAAGTACCTTGGCAGGAAGGACAAAATACGAGACGATAGAAAGGAATGGGAGAAGAGCCAGATTACAAAAGGTTGAAAGTGCTGTCGGAAAAGGAGGTCGCAAAAAGCAAGAAACGGCTCCGGAGATGTCCACGTACGGCTGCTGCACACATGCAGGTGGGTCTGGAAGCTTGGATATAAATGGAGCTGATCGAGGTACCTGCCCTCACCAGGTACCTTTGCCGTAGATACTCCGTACTTAGACAAGGTAGGTATCTAGGTACCTACTCGTCTAGCCTGATTCCCCGGAGGAGTCCAGACTGCTATCTGAACCGCCTTAGACCAATATTCTCGATCGGAGATCTCTCTCACAAACATAACTTCATGGGAGGTGACAGATACCATGAGCAGTATTCGACCTTTCTTAATGATTAAGCTCAGCTTCACCAACCTTTTCAATGGCGGAAGGGATGCCTGGTCACAGTTGGGCTGCTCTATGTAGAAGTTAGCCCCAATGTAAAACCACGTGATGCTTTATCTACCATTCCTGACCCTTGCACATCATCCCTGCACCCTAACCCTCTCCTAACCCTGGATCCGATGCAAAACAACAACACGGCCGGCATCGAACGCGTCTACGCGCCATCACAGCACCTTTCGAGCCACAACTTACCATAATGCCTAGAGGACGGCGCGCAACCTCCCGGCAGGGCGGGCCAACTCGGAAAAGTGCCAGGCAGGCCGAGTCATCTTCTATTCATCAGGAGCAGCTTCCACGGCGTGGCATCCGCCGACCCAGGAGCGTCAGTCGCCCAAGCCCAGAGGCCATTGCAACGGACCTGAGTGGCTCAGAAGTCGAGTTTTCAAGCGGTCCGTTTGTCTTTTGGACCCCAGCAAATTCGCCCCGTGCACCAGCTTACTCCTGTTACAGCTCCTGTGGTCGCCCTGGAACGGGTCTCCGAGTCGAATGATGCAGGCGAACTAGACCAGCTAGAAGATTCACCTGAGCAGAGAGCTGCCAGAGCCCAAGACATCTTCGATTTTGATCTCCCCAAA
The DNA here is from genome assembly GCA_022539325.1 of Xylariaceae sp. FL0804. NCBI lineage: Eukaryota > Fungi > Ascomycota > Sordariomycetes > Xylariales > Xylariaceae > Xylariaceae sp. FL0804. The sequence goes on along the minus strand of JAJKLG010000006.1, from coordinate 1,274,113 downwards.
TTTTCAAAGTGGTGCGAGAAGGTGTACGATGTCTTGGGGTCTATGGACTCTTCTGTGCCGAGCGCCGACGCTGTCAAGAGGCTGGCCGTGGATAAGCGCATGTACGATGCCGCGCGACGCCCATTCGTTGAGGAAGCTGCATTGTGTATCGATCCGGACAGCCTCCCCGATGAGCTCAGCCCGGAACAGACAAGCAAAGCTCGTATTACCATCTTTGCCGGAAACCTCGTCTCACTCGCCTTATCAGTCTTCCGATTGAGACACGGCCATGAAGAGTCACTGCCTACGCTGCAGCAACTTGATGACTCCTTTCCTGTCTTGTTCGATCCACATTTCGAAGAGTATTCAGAGGATATGAAAGAAGAAAGCTTCGGCCTGGCTTTCCAAATAAGGTGTCGCCGTCTTGCCGAGACTCTTTCTGCAGATCCGTCCAAAGACTGCCTTGTACAGGCTGCCGTCATTTTCTGCGAGGAATCCGTCGCCGGTAGCAAGGAAGCTCTACGGGTTTTAACACAAGGTCCCTACAAACAGCTTGCTGGCATTTCTGTGGACGAAAATATAGTATCCCAAGAAGCTTACCAGAATCCCTTGAATGGGCTCATAAAGCGAATTTCGGGTCATAGCTCTGAAGCCAGGGCGTCCTTGGATGAGGCATTTCCGGAGGAGGAACTCTACCAGGCACTCTGGGATTGGATGAAAAAAACCTGGGGACATCTGAACAGCATGGCTATGCCCAAGGGCTCTCAGGAGGTCCTACGACCATCGGTCTCAGCGGTCCGCCCAGAAGAAGAACCTGCTCTGTTTGAGTCCCAGCCTCTCGACGCTGCCGGAGGCTCCGTTTCCGGCTCTGGCTCCGGCTCCGACTCAGGCACCGATAACGGAGGATACGAGCAACTTCAAAACACAGATCCAGGGTACGTCATATAGAATCCGTAAAATTGGATGGAAAACTAATGACTTCAGGCGCATCTTTTCCGACGGCCGCTATGCGCTCGCTGCTGCCAAAGAAAGCGAGCACAAGGCTACATTGGTCCCGGCTATTCGTGGGATAAACCCCAGGCGTATGTTTAACACACCCGTCGAATCTCCCCCACCCAATGATCAGCGCCATGCAAACGATTCGTTAAGCCCGGCCCCAATTCCCCAATGGGCTGCAGGAAGGCAGAAACGCGCGCACGTCGACGATAGGGGCGACGACGAGGAGGAATTCGAAGTACAGAAGCAGCTAGAGAACGAGTCGCGACGGCTATCACTGAGGCAACGGGTCTCGGAGCAGTCTGCGGAACCTGCCACCAGGCCAATATCCCCGCTCGTTGCAGGGCCGCGGAGGATTGCCAGCGAGGAACCACGGGCCAACGACGACGATAACGACGAGGCCTACCGCCTAATGCTGAGGGACGGGGACGTCTTGGCCATGAGCCAGGAGGCCAAGTCCAACCGCCGCGCCGTGTCCATGAGCGCGCCCATGCGGAGACGCGTGGCGTGGTCTGCCGCCGAGACCCAGAAGCTCCTCGACATGATCGCGGATCCGACGAAGGGCTGCTCCTGGATCGTGATGGAGCGGGAGAAGAAGTTCGATCCCCCGCGCGACCAGCAGGCCATACGCGATAAGGCGCGGAACCTTAAGGCGCTTTACCTGCAGAGCGACCGCGTGCTGCCCCCCGGGTTCGACAAGGTCGCCCTGAGTGCGAAGGAGAGGAATAAGGTCGTACAGTGTGGCCGTAATCCGGACAGGGCCGAGGATGACCTCGACGACGATGGCGCGATCATTAACAATATCTGGGCGGCCCTATAACGAACGGATGGCAGTTTGCGATTCAGGGGACAGTAGTCTACTATGAACTTCCACGGGCGGGCGATGTTAGGTTTATTATGCTTTTTTCTTACTGGCCGAAAAGAAATGATATCGAGTTTTAGGCAAAAGCTGATCATGAAAATTGATTATAATTCGCAGTCCATCGAACAGCACTGGGCCCATGATATTTGTCCAGATCACTCTTATTCTAGATCAGCGTTGGGTTGTTCTGGGCTGCACTCGCGACCGACTGTCAGACAGATACCATTGCTACCAGATCACTACACTACATGTCGAAAGCATGGACCCGGGAATCATGGGAATGGATCTCGGCGGCTTTCTGACCAAGAATGTTAAGGAGCGAAGGGGAAAGTCAAGGATCCCTTAGGATGGGCTGTTCTTGCCACAGTTGGATCAATACTATCACAGACGCTTGATAGCTATGAAGAACAGATAGCGTCTTTTGAGACGGGCCGATGGCAGAGCGGTTATAGGGAATCTGCACCGTGACACTGTGAAGAGAGTGGTCGACAGAAGTGTCCGTGTCTGAAGGAAACAGGGTCCATATGTTCGGTAAATACGCCACTGAGTGCATATACCAGTACCTATGTAGACTACTTGAAATTCTCCGTCTGCCTACCACAGCACTGTACGAACTTGGCAGCGACGCCCGTCCTGCCCTCGGCTTCGCCCTTGGATATCGACCTCTCGACCCCCGGCCGGCAGGCTGCCGAGCCGGCCCCAGGGGTAAGTTAGACCGTAGACGTAAGCGCCGCTTCTGCGCGGGCGTGACCTCGGGGGGCTGAGGACGAGCCCCAGAGCGCACCGCGCGGACGGCCGGGTAGGCGAGGAAGGCGCCCACGACGCCCGGCGGGCCAGCACGCGCCAGTGCTGCTGCAGCTCGGTCGGTCGCGAGGTTTGCCGGGGTTGAAAGTCGACGTGGACGACGCCGGTGCGCGGGAGGAGGCGGGCGAGGGGGGTGGGGGACGGGGGCGGGGTGTCCTCCGCCCGGCTGGGAGCACAGACAAACACACGATATCCTTCCAGGCTATGGGTGCTGTCTCGGAGCACTACGCAACTTCTCTTTTCCTTTCATTGTCGTCGATTTCTACTGCTGCATTCTGTAGGCACGCTATCATCAGTATCACAACACCACTCTTTACTTCCTTGTATTGCGGGAATATAAGGGGGCGGCCGCGGCGTCTATCGGCGCTGTTGACGGAGCAACCCCAGAAATCACGTCCGGTAAGCTCTGCCGGTGCGCCTCTTTTGTTGCTTCTCTTTTTTTGTTGCGCCGCCAGGTACGGCGCCCGGTCCCTTGCCCCTGGACACGATCCTGCTTCCCGCTTCCTCCTCTTCCCTGGGAGTTGGGACTCAGGGTCAGTAAGGTACCTTACAGTACTTTCTGTATACTGGTACCCTACTTAGCTACTCACCTGCTTAGGGTACATACTCTGTCTCAGGGGTAAACAGAAACTCCCCAGCAAATAGCCTACAGCCGCCGCTGACCATTTGCCCTTTATCCCACTACACCACACCGGAAGAGAATCTAACCTCATAGTATGCATACTAGCTAAGAATTCACCATATACCGTTATCAAGGGCCGAAACTGTAGCAGGTATAGTGGTCTTCCTTGTTTTTCTTTCCCCGTGCTAGGATACCACACTGTGCTCATTCCCATGGTATACAACTCGCTATAACTACCTTAAAGCACAATGGTGCAGGTGCTGTAGAGTATATTCAAATTCATGAAGTTGACCTGTGCAAACTTGTACGATGGTCATTGGCTGGCTTTGACTGGTTACTAGCATGATATTTTGACTCTTGAGTTTTGAACTAGGGATGATAGAATGAAGCTACTCAAGTCTATTATTTCTGATTGACATTCGAGCTTGGGGGCTGGCAACCTCAAAGTTGACTTTGCGTTGCCTCAAGTTAATAACTTAATACTTAATTGAACCCTGTATGGAATCTTTGACATATCTTCCTGACTCTCGCGGGATTTCCGCTGGTACACTGTTCTGCCACAGTATAATCTGACGGTCTGATGGGGAGAACTCTGTTCATAGGATTATTTATAAGTATTTGCCTCATTATGGCAGATAATTCAAATTTAATTATGCTGTGTAATGGGAACTGTCGACCTGATATAAAGTCACAAGAGGCTTACCGAAGCCATGAGACCTGCAGAGCTTCATGATCTCAGTTCTCGCCGCCAGCCCCGGTCTAGCTTGTCGTTGAATTGCAACACTTGTCTCACAACACTTGTCTCATCATGCTCGACTCAATGCTTAGTTCTCTGTTCATTCTCAAACTCGACAACTTGACTTTGGCGCATCCAGTACCGATCTTCTTCAGGCTACGGCATAAAATGGTTGTGAAGCACCCGCGCAGGTCAGGTAGACGGCGAGGCAGTATCTAGGTAGGGCTCCGTGCGTACACCCACTCCTGGATTCTAGGCAGCAACCAATACAGGTGCTTTATCAAGGGCGTATGGTACGTACTATTTGACTTGGGCTCAATCCTTTCCAGGAAGAATGAAGAAGAAAAAGAAGGCAAGTATCCGGGATCTGAAGCTGCTATCATAGGTGGTCCATGGGTCGAGCCTATAGGTGTGGTTATTCTGCAACGGCAACCGAAAGCCGACTGGCCCCCAATGGATTCATACACACACGCAGCCTTCCTTCGCAGGCAGATGTATTCTCTGCCGGCTGCACATCTCCATGGAATCATGGGAACGAGAAACACTCTGTGGCCCCTGCTTACACTTCGCTTATTAGCTCGACGCCCAGCACTCTTCATCCTCGCCAGGGCTCAGGGTCCGGGGTGGAGGGGGGGTGCTTGTACCGACATTCGGGCCGCCGCCATGGACGGAATAGGAAAGTGCAAGACACACCCCCTTGTTGCCGTTGCTCCACGAAACAGCACGAGAGCCGTTGGGACGATAGAAGAAGCGAAAGCCTTCAACGGCGTGCGGCACGGCAGGCTCGCAGGCGATGACCCAACTTCGATAAGCCCCTTGTGCCGACCATGACGTGTTGACACTCTCCCTCGTCCCTCTCGTGGCCGCCTCCTATCTCCTATCATCAAGGTCATGGCGGGGCTAGGTAAGTAGCTGACTGGTGACGAGCCGAAGGTGAGGCAGATTCGATGTCAAGACACCATGGAGAGAGCCGAGGGAGAGAGGGGAAGAGCAAATATGTAAGGCAACGGCACAGCAGAAATGTCAGATCCTAGCGGATTTAAGTTGTGCAAGTGACCCTCGGCGCGGAGCTCGGGAGTGGCGCAGCTTTATTGGAACGACACCACGGCCCGTCCCTCGGCGCTTACGGTACTCATCGGTACCGTAGGCAGCATCGAGGCCGAGCGTACACGCGATAGTCGTTAAGCATAACTTGAGGCGAGCGTGTGCGTGTGCCTACCTATCCAGCTGCAGTTAGGAGTTCCTTTTCCCGGACCACCACCGGCTTAGGATCCGTAGCCTGTACGTAAAGACCGGCATCAAAGCAGGCGGCGCGGTTTATAGTCTAAGTTAACTATCCTTAGAGATACCACGATCCGCTTTTCGGTTACCCCCACGTCTTTATAAGCAGCAGGGCATACATACTCAGCGGATGTAGGATGTAGGACGTTGTCGGTAGTTGGGGGCGATCCGCAGGGCTTCTCAGCGCAGGGCAAAACGATGCGGCATGTGTCTTCGCAAGTGCTACCCAGCAGGTTGCAGATGGGGCTGCCGCTGGCTGCGTGCCGGAGATTAAAGGGCGAGCGTAGGTAAGTAGTATGCACAGTAGGTACTTTTATGTAGGGGGCGTCTGGGCGAGCTGGGGGGGAGGAGCGGCTGGACTGGAGAGACCTTTCATTATTATATCCATTCCTTTGCCCCGAGCCTGATCTGCAGAAGATGGGGCACGACCTACTGTACCCAAGTTACCGGCCTCGAGCAAAACCACAACAGCCCCTCTCTCTCTTGCAAGTGGAACAGCAACTCGCGCAGAGGTCGTCGTTTTCCAACTCACCTCCGCACTGACTGCGGAACCTGCCATAAGTTAACCTACAGGTAAACGAAACCATGGCGGCTGCTGGTGCAAACAACTTCCAGTTCATCACGTCCATCAACACCGTCGCCCGTGACGATGAGACGCGGCGCCGTGTGCGCTCGCACGCGCGGCGCCAGAAGCTGCCAAGCACCAGCAGCACCAACAGCGGCGGCGCCATGGCCCTCTCCTCTCGCCTGCCGCCGCCGCTGCGGAGGGGGCCCGGCACGCAGCTGGAGCGCACCTCCAAGTTTCGGCTGAAGGCAGCGGCTGCTGCGCCGCAGCCGCCAGCGAGCAACAACCACCGCCAAGGGTTACTAGGGAGGACGACGGCAGCCATCGTGGGGGCCAGGAGGGCCAGGGCGGGGGTAGATGAGCCACGGGAGCGGGAACAGCAGCAGCAGCCGCAGCAGCTAGCCCAACCACCTCGTGGTGAAGGTGATTTTGGTGGTGCTGGTGGCGGTGTGGGGGGTCCGCTAGGGCGGCCATCATCATCGCCGCCATCCTTCGAGACGGCGATGGTGACGCGCGAGCTGGGCCTGACCTCGATGGCGCGGGAGCTGCCCAACTTCCCGACGCTGCGCATCGAGGCGACGCCGCTGACGGAGGAGCTGATCAAGTACTGCCTGACCGTCTGCCTGTCGCCGCGCGAGCCGGTGGTGCAGAAGTGGTTCGAGCGCGCCGGGGCGCCCACCTACCTCAACACCTGTGAGTGAGTCGTCAGTCAGCGGCGATATCGAGAAATTGCGGCTGTGTGCCGTGCCGTGCTGTGCTGACGAAAACCGGCGCGCCCCCGCCGGCGGCGGCGTCTGTTTATTTCTGTCTTGTTGTTCCTTTGATCCTTCCCGGGCGGGTGCTGACTCGCTGATTCGCCAGACTATACCGGGTTCCTGGCGAACGCATTTGCCATGAATCCACAGGGGGAGTGGTTCGACTCGGTATGTCCGACTCGGGCGGTTCTCTCCTTGAAGCCTAGGTAGGCTTGGATTCTTCTGTCGGTGTTGACGGATGCGTTGCAGATCCAGGTTGACGCGGCGGCTAGCCACGCCTTTCTCGCCATGATCGCGGCCATGCACAACTCGCTGGCCGAGTGGGACGACACCAGCACGTTTGAATTCCACCGCATGCATGCCATCAAGTCGATCAACCAGAGATTGGACCTGGAGGGCAAGGACTACAGCACTCCAGTGTCCGAGGGTGTGGTGATGGCCGTTGCCTTACTCGTCAACAATGAGGTTAGTAGAAACTCGAATACCTCCCGAGTCTTTCGAACGCTGAAAATTGGACCAAGACTTTCTTAGGTTCGATAAGTGCGGCTGCGGCACACCTAGATGGGCTGAAGAGGATGGTTGAGCTGCGAGGCGGCATCGTGGAGGGCTTCAAGCATAGCACCATTATCCAGCGAGCGCTAGCATGGTCGGTGCTCTCTCGACACGTCCCGGCAGTATGCCGGAGAGTCCCCCGGAATGACTGACTGGTCCAACAGGGCCGATTTCTCCTACGCGACCTTGACCTCGCAGCCTCTGATATTCCCCTTCGTACCCCAGCTCGCCTCGTCCCTCAGCCTGCGCGATAATTTCACGAGCCGCTCGTCGATGGGCGGCTCGGACGACCCTGCCAGCCTCGGAGCCCTTGCCATCAGGAACCGCGAGACGGTCGAGCTGTTCGAGCTGATGTACGCGATAACCGACTGCCTGAATAGCTTCGACTACCAGAACATCGCCACCATGTCGGAGGAGCGGGTGCAGGTGGGCGATTCCATCTACCTGCTGGAATGGCGGCTCTGCCAGCTGGAAGACTCTCAGCGCAAGCTACGGTCCGCCCAGAAGTCCGCGGATGCATACGCGACGCCTCCCTACGGTGCAGATGGGCGACAGCCGGGAGCAGCTTTGGTCGACTTTTCCGAGACTGTCACCTACGCCTCGCATCTCTTTCTTCATCTGGCCCTCCGCGGCCAGCCTCCTGCAGCGCCGAGGCACCGGGGTCTAACAGAGGCGCTCATGTCGTCTCTGGGAGACACTCTCCTGGCTCTGGATGTATTCTCAGGCCCCGAAACCTCCGGGAGTCCCAATTCGCTCTACAGCCCCTCCTTGGGCAGCTCCTCGAGCGCGACTGCGGAGAATTCCGAGGGCAGCAACGCAGACGTGGCCGCGCACGATCTGCATGTAAACATACTGCTCTGGTGTCTCTTCGTCGGGTGCTGCGTCCGGGTGCCGGTGGCACGCCGTGAGTGGTCCTACATGTACCAGGCGATGCTCCTGGGCGACCACCGCAGGTTCTTCGTGACGGCGTTGATCAACTACTGCCGGATCCGCCACGTCACCAGCAAAGAGGCCCTGGCCTCGAGGCTCAAGGACGTCATGTGGCTAGACAGCTGGTGCGAACACCAGCTCGACCTCATCTGGAGGGAGGTCGGAGAGCTGCTCACGACCTGAGAGATGGAAAAATGGCGCAAGGATGGATGGCAGACCGCTGGCGCGGGGCTTGAGGCGATCTTTCGGATGACCTGGTGAGAAGCAGACCACGGGTCGAATGGTCGCAGACGGCTGAGCCCCGTCCGCCTTTGTCCTTCGGCGCAGAATACCCCGCGCCCGGATGACCGACCGACTTGCCAGTCTTTGAGGCTTCATCTTGAATTCTGGGAACGGTCTCTGACAAAGAGTCGGCACGTCCTGAAAATGCCAACCGAGCCGGCTCGGCTGTCCTCACACCGACGCCCCTACCGACGCCCCTACCGACGCTCCTACCGAGGCACTCGGCGCTGAGAGACCGACCCTACTCCCACTGAAGAAGACATGTCGCGACCGAAGCGGACGGCCCTCCTCGAGTGGCTACACCAGGTGTTGGAGGAGGCGCGCCGGGGCCGTCGATCAGCCGCGCCGTCGCCAGAGCCCTGCCCACACCCGACCGTCCCGTCGGAGGAGGTGGACACGGAAGCCGATCGCGACCGACAAGGGTGAGACCCCTGCCGCATCTAGGCCAGCGTGCCCGGCCTCCGAGGCATCGACAGCAACGGCGGTAGGGACCTCATGGCGAACCTCCAGGCACCATAGGGAGACTGATCAGAGTTGTAGAACGAGAGGCCATTATATATTAACGGTAGAGTGCGGTTCTCACCGGACTCAAGCCACATGAGTTTCACTCGACCTCTTCTCTCCCGGTCAGCTGGGCTCTCTGAAGGTCGATCATGCAGCCGAGACTAGGGCCAGAGGAAAGTCTGCCAGTACGGTGTCAGCCATATCTGCTCAAGTACCTCCACTGTATAGAGGTATATAAATCAAAGACCCGACTTCTGATGCTGGCCTCTTGCTTCAATGTCCAACTTTTCCCCTTCTTTCAGCCTGGCACTCGCTGCTCGTAGTTAGCGTGGGCAGGCCTTGGGTCGACTCATCCGGGCCCCATTATCGTCTTTCCAGGTTTTCTCGTCAGACAAGACATCTCTGTCGCGCTGTAAGAGTTCTTCGCTGGGCAGACTTGGTGTGGTCCAGACTCAGTACTTCAGTCCCTAGGCAAGTACTTTGATAGGTACTCCCAGTTCAGGCAGGAGTTTTAAGAAGAAGAAAAGCTGGCGTTTTGTGGCGTTTCATATTTCAAGGCAACTGCATGCCAGCGCTTTCTTTTGGGGACCGAGGGGGGGGAGACTTATAGCCGCGCCGACCCGGAGCCGGCAGACGGATCACTCCGTACCACTTGGTCAACCACATTGCTCTCCTCTTTCGACAGACACCACCCTCTGCATCGCAGTGCATCGCACCAGAAATGCCTTCAACACCTGCCACTCCTGCCACTCCTGCCGCTCTAGCCTGGGGCAGGTCTGCCACACCAGAGATGCCTTCAACAACTGCCACTCCTGCCACTCCTGCCGCTCTAGCCTGGGGCAAGTCTGCCAACTCCCAATGTATTTCCCTGCGCCCGCAAGCACGCTCTGCTAACTGCCGCTGTGACAACAGCCGTGAAGTTCCACGCGGGGGAACTAGGGTGGCGCTTGGAAGCCTATATCACCCTGCAGCCCACGTTCCATGCGCTCCGTCTGTGCAACCGCTTCGGCCGGGGCGAGCGGGCCAGCATCGCAAGACTGCCGTCCGAAGCGATTACTGCCGTCGAGAAGCGGATGTTCTCCGACGAGCTGGCCCGTACCCTGCCCGCCTGGCAGACGGATTTCAGGTGCTACCGCGGTCTCTGCCGGCCTGAGCATCACTTCGTTGACATCCCGGAGGACTGCCTTCTTCAGGCTCGCCATATCGATAGGGTACAAAGCGGCGTGTACAATTCTCAAGAACGCTTAGAAGTTGAAAACGTCAGAGAACGACTTCAACGTTATTACGAGCGACAAGCCCGAGAGAGAGGCAGGGACATAGATGGAGAGATACGGACACAAGCTTCAAATTCTCGGGAAAATCCCGACGACATCGCTGATAAGCTGGTGCACAATTATCGGGAATTGTCCTGGGTATTCCGGACTCTGACTAACGAGGACAAGGGCCCGGGCCCGAGCTCCGGCCTCTATGACCGACTACCATCCAGCGTCTTCGTTCGAGACCAAGATCTGATCGTGAGCCACTTTGGCTTACGGATCTGGGTAACCCAGAATGGTCGGCGTCACGAGGGCGATGTCGAGCTAGGCAAGAGCTGGGATACATGGTTGGACATCGTGTACCTTGGACTTCCTGGTGCAATCGAGCAACACGGGTACCTGGGCTCAGAGCTGGATGGAATCAAGGGGCGAACCGAGCGAGCTCTGCGTCTCGGAGTTTTCCTTCCACCGTTGTTTCCAACGCCGTTTCGTGTGCCACCGCCGGTTCTTGCAAGTGTCCAATCACGCTTCCAGAGGATGACGCAGATTCTAGGCCTCGGCCATGTAGGAGACGAGATCTTCTCGACTGAAAGCCGCGTGCTATTTGGCAAGCCTGGTTGACCGCCGGAAATTGAGCCATTGCCGACGACGCTATCGTTGCGCATCCCGCGCTGGGATCGACACTAATAGAGTAGCCACGGCGTCGATGCGAGTCCAAACGAGCCCAATTATATTACAGACGAGGAGAACTGGGAAGTGGTCCGGTGCGAACCTTTCCTTGATGCTGGCAGGACGCATCTTCTATCCCGGGTGCTTTGGCTACCGGACTCGGACTTGGTGCCAGAAAAGTTCAGGCGGAAATGGGGCCGGCACTGCCTGTTGAAGAAGAGGACGTAGAAGAAGCGCCATATGATTGACCATATGTGTTGGTATGCCATCTGGTCACAGTCAGGGAAGTCATGATGAAGCCAACATCTATGGGTATGTGTACATACACTTGTGGGCAGAAACATCCTAATTACAAGATATGTTGTCCTATAATCATCACCTCCAAGCCTGCACACGTTGGCGATAGTTTCATCCACATTGCATATGACAGCTCCGCCGTCAGAACATCTTGAAGAGTTGCTTCTCAGTATATAGCCACTTCGCAAACAAGACAATAGCCGAGCCCGCAAGACACATGACGCCGCCAAAGATCTTGACGTCGAGCCGGCCATCTGCATCTCCAGGCAGCCTAGGCCTCCAGCAACGGCACCACGAGTTTCGCCCCGCGCACCTCTCCAGATTTCAACCGGCGGATAGCCTTCGGCAGACCCGCAAGGCCGCCGTCCAGGATCTCCAAGGGGTGTGCCCTGACGGTGCCGTCCCGCAGCCACTCCTCAGCGCGCGCAAACAGCTGCTTGCCGAGGCATCTGTGTTCCAGCGAGGGCGGACGTCCGTACGCGCCCGCCATGCGGACGCCGTCGCCCATGATGGCGTCGGCGAGGAGCCAGTCGGCGCGCACGTCCCGCCGCGTGTACTTGACCGTGGTGGCCGGGGCGTCGAGCGCGACGTAGCGGCCGCCCGACGAGCCGATGGCCTCGTAGCACATCTTCATGGCAGCGGCGTCGGCGACGCAGTCCAGGACGCGCCGCATGCGGTCGTCGGTGTGCACGCGGATGTCGGCGCCGCAGGCCGCGGAGCGGTAGTCGAAGCAGGCGGATGCGCCGTACGACTGGCACAGAGCGTTGTTGGCGGGCGAGCAAGTGACGATGGGTGTGTATCCGGCGCTGGATCGATCGAATCGTCGAAGCAATTAGCTGAACACGGTCACCATGGTACGTACCCGAAATGGTGAACCGAAGTCCAACGATACTAACCTCTTCAGCAGCTGCGTCGCCATGGTGCCTGTGGCCGTGGCCCCCCCCGAGACAAGCACGGTCTCGCCCGCACCCCCTTCCATAGGCACCTCCAGCCCGGGAGCTTGGAAAAGCGCCAGTCCAGCCGTAGCCATGGAGAGGCCGATCGCACAAGCCTGCGCGAAGGAGGTCGCCGGCGGGATGTGGCAGCTTATGTCCTCTTCCGCCAACGCGTACTCGGCAAAGGCACCTTTCGTCTTGTCCAACGCGTCTGCGCCGAACGTGACGGCCAGCACTCGGTCGCCCTCCTTGAACCGCCTGACGCCGTCTCCCACCTTGGCAACGGTGCCGGCAAAGTCGCACCCGCCCACCGACCCGGGCGCGTTGGCGTAGTCGACGATTTTGGCATCTCGTGGGTTCAGGGCCACAGCGTGCACGCGGACGAGCACCGAGCCCCGGTGCGGCATGGGGATGGCGACGTTTTGGGCGAGGCGGTAACCGCCAGACTCGGCACCGACAAGAGCTTCCATGGTGTACGCGACGCACGATCGGACCGGGCTTACTGCACAATCTGTAGGGTAACGGAGGAGAAGTGACGAGGTAAGGCGCCTGGTTCCTATCTGGGCTCTGGAGCCCGTTGTCTGTTTTTTCCATGTCGTCTACGCATCGTCCCACATCCTGAACCCGTCTTACACACAGGCATGTCCAAAGGCCTGGATTCGAGTGCATTTCCGAACCGACGCTTACACCAAGTTAAACATAGATTTGATTTGACTTGGTTGACTTGATCAATAGCAAATTAGGGCACATATTTCAAATTTGATAAGCCAATCCCTGGGTTAGGAGCTCTGGTTTAACCCACAGAGAGACCCTATTCAGATAAAGCATCAGCTCACCGGTTCAGCCCCTGATCAGCCCCTGAAAACCCGGAGCCGGAACAGTGGAGCCCCGACTCGGAGTCGGGTACGGAGTCGGGTACGGAGTCGGGTACGGCCCGGGGAGGTCTATACATATCGGGCCAATACATATAAACGAGCTACATACCGGCGCCCGCGCCGTGCATCCGGATTAGGAACCACCCGGTATCGGTCAACCAGCGTCGGTAGGATACTGGGCAAAATACGAGAGTACGGTTGCTGGTGACCTCCTTTTTGGCATTACCGGGGAACCCTGGCAGAGCTAATCGCTGCAAGAGAGGGGGATGACGCCCGAGTAAGCTCATGGGTTATCTCGTACCAGACTTGGGGTCGACATTGGCTGCTCCAGGCCTTTGGTAGGTATCGGCATCTTTGTATTTCTTCATCATCTTCATGTGGATATCATCTACGGTCGTCCAAGTTAGTATCGAGGTAATAGGGGATAAATAGAACGACGTGGAGGGTAAATTTATGCTTATACTTTATTAGCAATCTAAGTAGGTAGGTAGGTAGGTATTGCTCGCCCTTCTATTACTATACGATCCCGCACCGGTTGACGTGAACGCTCAGTCGGGACTGCTCTATTAACTGGGCCGGGAACCTTTGAACTTGACGCGCCCTTCACCATGGGAAGCCTAGCAATAGACGACAGCTCCCGCGGCCCATTCATTACTCGTGAGCCCATCGCGATAGTTGGTAGCAGCTGTCGCTTCCCCGGCGACGCCACCTCTCCCTCCGCGCTATGGGATCTTCTCGAGAAGCCTCGGGATGTCTTGCAGGAGATACCGCCAACTCGATTCGACACCCGGGCCTTCCACCACCCCGACAGCCAGCACCATGGAGTAAGACAACCTCCCCTTCCCAGACCTGAGTACCCGAGTTTGGGGATTCGACAGCTTACCTACTGTACTCACGCGTATGGCTTGCTAAAACTACCAACAGAGCATGAACGTCCGGCACGCGTACCTCCTGGCCTCGGACCCGCGGGCCTTCGACCGGGACTTCTTCGCCATCACGCCCAAGGAGGCCGAGGCCATGGACCCGCAGCAGCGCGTGCTCCTCGAGACCGTGTACGAGGGCGTCGAGGCGGCCGGGTACTCGCTGCCGCGGCTGCGGGGGTCCTCGACCGCCGTCTTCGTCGGCTGCATGAGCTTCGACTACCAGTTCACGGCCGCGCGGGGCATCGCCAGCCAGACCCAGCAGTACCACGCCACCGGCACGGCGGCGTCCATGCTGGCGAATCGCGTGTCGTATTTCTACGATTGGCGCGGTCCCTCGGTCACCATCGACACGGCCTGCTCGTCTAGCCTCGTCGCCCTGCACCAGGCTGTCTCGGCTCTCCGGAACGGAGACGCCAGCATGGCGGTCGCGGCCGGCTCGAATCTTGTTCTTGGTCCTGAACCGTTTATTAGCGAGTCCAAGGTATGTTGTTTGTTAGCAGTACTTGCTGTGTCATTTGCAGAGGAGGAAGATGTGCGTGGGCTGACATGCCGTGCGCAAGCTCAACATGCTGTCGCCCAATGGCCGCTCCTGCATGTGGGATGCTGCCGCAGATGGCTACACGAGAGGGGAGGGTGTTGCCGCTGTCTTCCTCAAGACCCTCAGCCAGGCCATGGCCGATGGTGACCATATTGAAAGTATTGTCCGCGAAACGGGTGTGAACTCGGACGGCAAGACGCCAGGTATGGCTTCAAAGGCCCCCCTGATTCTCTCCCCCAGGGTGTGCTGAGCATAGCGTAGGCATCACGATGCCGAGCTCAGAATCGCAGGCCCGACTCATCCGCGACACCTATACTAGATGTGGGCTGGATCCGGATAGAGAATCGGACCGCCCACAGTATTTCGAGGCTCATGGCACGGGCACGCCGGCAGGTGATCGTAAGTAACATGTTAAGTCGGCCGTATTGCTGTTGCTGACATATATTCATCATCAAGCAATCGAGGCGCGAGCAATACAAAGCGTTTTCTTCCCCGACGGCGGCCAGACCAAAGGGGAGCTCATGGTGGGCAGCATCAAGACAGTCATCGGACATACGGAGGGCACAGCGGGAGTAGCTGCCGTGCTCAAAGCATCGCTGGCAGTCCAGCACGGACGCATCCCAGCCAATCTTCATTTCCACAAGCTGAATCCCAAGATCGAGCCCTTTTACACGAACCTGCGCATTCCAACGGAGACGACAAGTTGGCCGGCCCTCCCGAAAGGGGCGAAAAGGCGTGTCAGTGTCAACAGTTTCGGTTTCGGTGGCACGAATGCCCACGCCATTATTGAGAGCTGGGAAGGCTCTGAAACCCTGTATAACGACCACGACGGGAGGGGCCACAAGCTGCAGCTGAACGGCAAAGAGGCAAACGGCCACGGGACCAATCGGTATGAGATGGAGATGAAGGATGATGAAATAAACGGCTATGCATCGAACGTTCCTGAGTCGAACAGCTATGCGAGGAATCCGAACGCGTCGGAAGTAAACGGTCATGGAACCAAGAATAATGCCTTGGACTCCGCAAACATATTCCCATTCGTCCTATCCGCCCACTCGGCAACAGCACTATCGGCCAACGCCTCGGCGCTGGCCCGTCATCTTCGCGCACACCCGGGCACGGATCTATCGCGGCTCGCACTGACGCTGTTCCGGCGGACCGGGTTCGCGTTCCGGGCGGCCTTCTCGGGGACATCGGCGGCGCAGCTGGCGGACCAGCTCTCGGCGGCAGCGCAGGAGACGCTCCGTCACGCCCCGCGCACCGCGGCCGTGCCCGTCGAGCTGCCGCCGCGGATCCTGGGCCTCTTCACGGGCCAGGGCGCGCAGTGGACAGGCATGGGCCGCGAGCTGTACGCGGGCTCGGACCGCTTCCGCCGCGCGGTGGACGACATGCAGCGAAGCCTCGACGCCCTGCCCGTCGTCGGCGGCGAGCGCCCGACCTGGACGCTGGTGGACCAGCTCATGGCGCCGGCGGACGCCTCCCGTGTTGGCGAGGCTGTCGTGGCGCAGCCGCTGTGCACGGCGCTGCAGATCGCGCTCGTGGACGTGCTGCGCGCCGCGGGCGTCGAGTTCGCTGCCGTGGTCGGGCACTCGTCTGGCGAGATCGCCGCCGCGTACGTGGCGGGATACCTGACCGCCGCGGATGCGATTCGTGTTGCGTACTACCGGGGCTTGCACTCGCACCTGGCGCGCGGGCCGGGGGGAAGCCGCGGCAAGATGATGGCGGTGGGCATGTCGCTGGGGCAAGCCACCGCGTTCTGCAGCGAGGTTGGCCCGCGGCTGGTAGTGGCTGCTAGCAACTCCCACACGAGCTGCACGCTGGCAGGCGACGCCGATGTCGTCGACGATGCCCTGGTCCGGCTGCGGGAGAACAACACGTTTGCCCGCGTGCTGCAGGTCGACACGGCGTACCACTCCCACCACATGACGCCATGCGGCGCCCCCTATCTCGAGTCGATGGAGCAGTGCGGCATCCAGGTACAGAAGAGCTCCGGGTCGTGCCGGTGGTACTCGAGCGTGTGGGGTCCCAACGGCCGCAGCCGTTCCTTCGACCAGGCTGAGGGCGAGCTGCTCGCGGGCCGGTACTGGGTCGACAACATGACCCAGCCCGTTCTCTTCAGCCAGGCGCTTGCGCGCGCCCTGGACGAAGACCAGTGCTTCGACCTCGTTCTCGAAGTTGGGCCGCACCCGGCTCTCAAGGGGCCCAGCTCCGAGACCATCAAGCTGCTGACCGGGCTCGCGCTTCCGTACTCGGGACTCCTGAAGCGCGGGCAGAGCGCCACCGAGTCCTTGGCCGATGCGCTGGGGCTCCTGTGGAAGGCCTTCCCGTCGCCGCGGCCCGTCATCACCTTCGAGGGAGTCTGCCGCGCCATCTCGACCTCCAAGCCTCGGAAGCTGGCTATCTTGAAAGGCCTCCCAGCGTACTCGTGGGACCATCCGGGTCTCCTGTGGAAGGAGTCGCGATCGTCCCGCCTTTTCCGCGCCCAGAGCGAGCCGCGCCACGAGCTTCTGGGCCACTCGGTCACGCACGGCGACCGCGATAAGCGCGAGGTGCACTGGACGCAGCTGCTGCGGCTCAGCGAGCTCCCGTGGCTGGCCGGCCACCGCATCCAGGGCGAGGTCTTGTTCCCCGCGTCGGGCTACCTGTGCATGGCGTACGAGGCCGCCACGCGCCTCGTCGACAGGCCGCAGCAGTCGCTGCGGCTCGTGGAGCTGCACGACGTCGACATTGTGCGCGCGATGCGCCTTGAGGAGGACTCCGCGGGGCTTGATGTGCTATTCACCGTCCGCGTCACGAGCCAGGCCGACGACTGCATCACCGCGCAAGTGGCCTGCTACGCCGGAGCTGCCGATTCAGGGGCTCCGCCTCTCGAGACCCCGCAAGCCGCGCTCACCACCCATTTCACAGGAGGCGTACGGCTGTGGCTTGGTCAGCCCCGTGAAGACGCTTTGCCACCGGGGACCACGCCGCTGCTTCCCATGGATAGCTTGCACATGGAGCAGCTCTACGCAAGTCTTTCCAAAGAGGGATTCAACTATACCGGGCTCTTCCAGGCCAAGTCCATGCTCCGGCGCCTCGACCGTGCCGTGGTGACCCTGTCCTCGCCCCCGGAAGCCTCTCCGTTGCGCCCGTGCATGCATCCCGCTCCGGTGGACACGGCTTTCCAGGGCATCTTGGCTGGCTTCTCTTACCCTGGAGATGGACGATTGGGGAGCATCTATCTGCCGACACGGATCGAGTCGGTTAGAATCAGTATGGTGCCCTCGGAGCCGAGGTCCAGTGTCCTCACAGCCGTTGCCACCGTTACCGGGACGTCTAGAACCACTTTGACGGGAGACGTTGACGTGTTCAACGCGATGGACGGGCGGGCCGAAGTGCAGATTCGTGGTATTCATCTCACCGCTGTCGGGCAGCGTCGAGACCCGTGGCTTTACGCCGGCGTAACGTGGGTACGGGATGCCGATTATGGCATCGAGCCCGGCCGTGGGGCCAGCCTCACGGACGCAGAGCAGGTGCTATACATGCAACTCCTACGCACGGCATATTTCTACCTGCGGCAGCTGCGCAGGGAAATCTTGCCCCCAGAACTGATGCTGATGGGGAAATACCAGAAGCACATGATGACTTGGGTCCTTGAGCATCTGCTTCCCCAGATCGAGGCGGGGGAGCACCCCGAGATCCGTCCGGAGTGGCAGGAGGACACGCTCGAGATGGTGGAGCAGTGGCGCGCCAGCCAGCCGGCGGACAACAACGACATGAACATCCTGCACGCGATGGGGCAGAACCTCGTGCCCATCGTCCGTGGAGCTACCCCTCCACTCCGAGTGCTGACGGAGAACCGCATGCTCGACCGCCTGTATTTGGAAGGTCTCGGGACCAAAGATGGCAACGTGGACCTGGGCACCATGGTAAAACAGCTCGCCCATCAGCACCCGCACATGCGGATCATCGAAGTGGGCGCTGGGACGGGCGGCACTACACAGGCCGTGCTAGATGCCATCGGGAAGCAGTACGCGTCTTACACGTACACGGACATATCGACCGGCTTCTTCGAGAACGCTCGCGACATCTTCGGCCGGCACGGAACCAAGCTCAGCTTCAAGACGCTCAACATCGAGAACAGCCCCGGGGACCAGGGCTTTGCGGCGGGAACGTTTGACATGGTCGTCTCCTCCAACTGTCTGCACGCGACGCGGCGCCTCGCCGAGACGCTGCGGCACTGCCGCCAGCTTCTACGGCCCGGCGGCCGCTTGGTCTTGCTCGAGATTACCCGGGACTTCCTGCCGGCACAGCTGATCATGTCGACGCTGCCGGGCTGGTTCCTCGGCATAGAGGACGGGCGGGTCTGGGCCCCCACTGTCGGCGTTGCGCGATGGGACGAGCTGCTCAAGACGAACGGGTTCTCGGGCGTGGACGTGAGCTCGACGCCGTCATTCTGTTCCGTCATCGTAGCTCAGGCGGTCAACGAGAAGGTAGAGCTCCTCCGCGACCCGCTTGCCGTTGCTCCGGCTTCTCGTCCCCCGTTAGGCGAGATCCTCGTCGTCGGTGGTGGTGGTGCGAGCTCGAGCCTCGTTTCCCAGACCGAGGCAATCCTCCGCGCTGCGGCTCCATCGAGCCCTGTCACCGTGTTTCCCAGACTTGAGGGCATCCATGTACCGAAAGGCGCAGTGGTTCTCTGCCTCAATGACCTGGAGTGCCCCGTATTCCGCGACATGAACGAGTCAGGGTTCAGGGGATTGCAAGACGTCATGGAGACGGCCAACGTGGTTCTCTGGGTGACCTCGGGTGCGAAGTCAGGCGAGGACCCCGACGCCAACATCACCCTCGGACTATCCAGCACGCTGCGGGCCGAGCGCATGGACTTGCGGCTTCAATTTCTCGACGTCGACGACCCCTCGTCCATCGACCCGTCCATGCTAGTTAAGATGCTTTTCCGCCTTGCCTTCTTCGACCCTGCAAACTCGGATGAGCTGCTATGGACCCAAGAGCCCGAGCTAGCGCTCAAGGACGGCGCCCTCTACGTGCCGAGGGTGCTGCCCCTCGACACCGTCAACCGTCGGTCCGCGGCGAGGTTTCGGCATGTCACTCAGGAGGTTGCTCTCGGGTCCAAAGACACGTCTGTGGTGCTCGGCGAGCGCCATGGAGCGTTCGAGCTCGAGGCTACTCCCGTTGGCGTCGTGGGGGAAGACGAGATATGCCTGCGAGTCACGGCTTCTTCCCTTCACACCATGCCCTGTGAGGGGCACGGGCCCGTCTATGTGTGTATCGGTCGCGACTCTGCCTCGGGAGATCTCGTGCTCGCTCTTTCATCTGCGAGCGGCTCCCTGGTCGTGGTCTCCAGGAAGCACGTCTTGTGTCGCTGGCAGCGCGAGGAGACAGCCGTCGAAGACACGACTCTGCTGCATCACTTCCTGGCACGGATACTTGCTGGCCAACTACTCGGCAGCCTCAAAGGGACCGTGTGGATTCACGGTGTGCCAGTTGACCTCTACAGGTCCATTCAATACGTTGCCTGCAAACGGGATATCGATGTGCTTCTGACCACGCCCAATATGGCAAGGGCCTCGGACGCCAATTTCATGCATCCGTATGTGAGCGCGGACAGCCTGCTGGAAATACTGCCCAAGAGCCTGCATGCCTTCGTCAACCTGGCGAGCCCGCAGCACGGCACTCTGTCTGCAACGCTGCGTACCCTGTTTCCTGCTCTGGTCATAACCGACAGGAATATCGGAGAACTGACCAATGGTATAAGACACGAGGAGCTCCAAAACCTCGCCAGGCAGTACTTTCACGACAGACTGGACGTTCCGGCGGAGAACGTCGGGGTGGTAGCCATTGACAGAATCTCGTCTATAGTGAGTACCGATCTGGGGTTCACTGCCGTGGTTGACTGGAACGCAAGTGCCACTATCAGCACTCTCGTTCGTCCCCTCGAACACCGCGGCCTGTTCGCTCCCGATAAGACATATTTGCTATGCGGCATGACAGGAGACTTGGGCATCTCGGTGTGCCTGTGGATGGTAGAGCACGGGGCCCGGAACGTAGTCTTGACCAGCCGGCACCCGGACGTGTCTCCTACGGTACTCAAATACCTGTCGCGCAAAGGCGCCACCGTGCGGCCGATGGCCGTCGACATCTCCAACATGGACGCCCTCCGCGCGGCCTGCGATGCCATCAAGTCCACCATGCCGCCCGTTGGGGGCGTGATGAACGCGGCCATGGTGCTCCGCGACCGGCTCTTCCACCACCTGCATTGGGCGGACTTTGCCGCCGTGCTGGCGCCTAAGATGGCGGGGTCCCGAAACCTGGACCAGGTGTTCGGCGGCGAGGACGCGCCGCTGGACTTCTTCGTCTGCTTCTCGTCCACGACCGCCATCGTCGGCAGTATCGGCCAGTCCGCCTACGCCGCCGCAAACCACTACATGGCGAGCCTGGTGCGGCGGCGGCGGCGGCGCGGCCTCGCCGCCTCCATCCTCCACATTGCCGTCTTGACGGGCTTTGGCTACATCTTTCGCCGCGACGCCGAGCACGCCGACACGATCTACAGGGCCATTCTTCCCCGCTTCGACAGGCAGTCCGAGACCGACCTGCACGATATGCTGGCTGAGGCCGTCGTCTGCGGGCGGCCTGGGTCCGGGTCCGGCCAGCCGGCCGAGCTGATCACCGGCATCCGCACGGTGTTCCAGGGGGAGTGGCGCGACGACCCGCGGCTGTCTGCCTACACGGGCCAGCAGCCGCAGCAGCCGCAGCAGCATGGGGACTCGTCCAGCCGGGAGGATGCGGACGCCGGGTCCGTCAGCGTCGCCGCGCAGCTCGCGGCGGCGGCCGAGGACCCAGCCGAGTGTCTGGCGATCCTGGAGCGGTGCTTTTCGCATTCGCTGGGCTTGCTGCTGGAGATCGACCCCGACAAGCTGGACCTAAACACGGCCGTCGCGAGCCTGGGCATCGACTCCCTGGTCGCCGTCCGCATCCGCGAGTGGTTCCTCAGGGAGCTGGCCGTCGATGTCCCCGTGCTCAAGCTCATGTCCGACACGTATCCCGTGGCGCGCATGTGCGACGATGTGCTGGTCGAGTGGCGGAAGCGGAAAGGGTCTTGAGATCGGGCGGATGATGTCAGATTATTTGGGGTTGTTTGATTGAATTGATGATGACTCTGGTAATGATGGTGCTGAAGAAAAAAAAGAGAAGCACTATTCGCGCAGTGCCAACCATCTATCGGCGCAGTGCCCCCATTTTTTAGAACCAGTCAGAGGGGAAGAAAGTGATAATACAAGCCCGCGCACCAAATTTTGTATAACAATCTTGTATCTCTCTTCTCTCTACGTTCTATTCTGACTCTTCTTCACATACGCACGCGGTCAATGGCACGCGTTCGGTTTTTATTACAGATTCGAATGATTTAGAGCCTGGCAGTAAAGAAAACGCTCCCTTAGCCCTTAGCCATGACCGCGTGCCCTGAGGTATGACTGCGTACCCTTAGCCATAACTGCGTGCCCCTGGCCAAAGGCCATGGCTGCGTGCCCTGCGTGCCCATGGCCAAAGGCCATGGCTGCGTGCCCTGCGTGCCCATGGCCCAAGGCTATAACTGCGTACCCTGCGTGCCTATGGCCCGTGGCTATAACTGCGTGCCTTGCGTGCCCTGCGTGCCGTACGTTATTGTTATCGACGTCGTCGTTGTATAAGGCTTTGCAGGGCTCTAGGCGGCGCGGGGTGGCTAGGTCTGCAGATAGATTGAACGAAGATGAGGCTGGGAGAACAGAGATACCAGAGTTGTCATACAAAATTTGGTGCGCGGGCCTGTACCGCTGTTTTCTGGCCCTCTGACTGGTTCTAAAAAAGTGGCTACACTGCGCCGATAGTTGGTTGGCACTGCGCGAATAGTGCTTCTCAAAAAAAATGTGTGAGGCACGCCTAGTTAGGTACCTAGAAATGCGCTGTAATATAGTGGGTAAGTCGCGGTCGGTCGGACACGGAGGTCGCCGGCCGCACGTGGGTCCGGCGCACCACCGTCGTCGTCCGGCGCCGTTATCAGGGGGCCGCCCCAGCTCCACCCGCGCTGCTCCACCACCCCACCTCCCTCCCCCATCAACACCCTCCGCTGCCTTCGCCCCCCCAACTCCCCACTCCCCCGTCTCGGTTCCCCACGCACACCCTCATCATCAACGAGCGGTGAATGTGACGTGGGTCGCGAGATTGCGGCTTATCATGATGGGCAGAGCTACGCGGGCAGCCCAGGGCAGATAACCCGAGGAGATAACCTCGTGGCCGGCGCAGACGCGGATCGCAGGCTACGCATCGTCTGGACACTGCCGGCGGACGAGCCGCTTTGCGCATCCAAGTGAGCGCCGAGCAAGATCAGTCGGCGCCGAGAGGTGGCCAGGATCTGGCTGAGGTAGAACGAAGGTATTCTGGGAGTCTGTACGGCGACACGATATGGTAAATGCCGCAGCATGTCACGAAGGGCACTTACACGCGGGCCGCCGCCGCTGCCGGACCTGGTGTTGATCACGATGAAGACGACCGACGAGCGGTATGTGGGGAAGATCAGCGGCGGCATGTGGGTTCAGGGGCTGTCTCTGGAAGGGGGCCTATCATTCTTGTATATGACGACGAGTTGAGCGAGCGAGAGCTCCCCTCCTAAAGCATTACGATGTGTGCCAGACATACAGACGCGAATACTCCGTACCTAGGTACTCGCCCACTCAAAGCATGCTGATTTGCGGCGTCCTTGTGAGGCTGGGCTACCTTGGTTATAATGTTGGGAGTCTGCTGGGACCGGAGGCTAACACAACCTGATAGATCGAGCCAATCACGGAAAATTGGCTGTCTCGCGGTATGTCGTGTATGTCTTGCATGAGTTCAGGGAGGACACATTTATATGAGGGATCTGCACAGCCACCTCAGACCATCTCAGATGCCATCTTACACTACTGTTACTCCCTACAGCTCGGCGTACAGCTGCCACAGTAAGGGTCCAACTGGGCGATCTGGGCTGATCTGGGGTCCTCGGCGGCGCCTGCAGGGGGTATTGCACACCCAAGACCTCTTTCGTCACCGCGCCGTCTCTCATTGGCTGTGGGCAGCGCAGCCGACCTTCAGCTGTACGTCATTGCTGGGCGATCTGCCATTCCTGAGCACCCGTGAACGACCACTATCAAGATGAATCAGAAAACCGGTTTGCGCGCTGACGTCCCGTCACGAGAAGCAGCGTGTCTGTAGAGCGTCTGGGGTATTGAAATACCCTCAGAATTCCCCTTAGTAGACAAACAAGCGGAAACCTTCTCTCCCATCCTCCACATAGTTATTATTACAACGGTCACGCAGTATCACCGTACCTGCAATTCGGCAAAGCCACACGAACACTAGCATTGCACACCTATATCTCAACGTCAACTACTACACGAAGTCATCCACTACCTTGCCTATTAAAAATGCCTCTCTTCTCTAGCCACAAAGCCGAGGACGAGGTCGTCGAGCAGCCCGCGCCCCTGCCGGAGAAGAAGCACGGGCTGTTCAACCGTCACAACCGGTCGCCGTCCCCGCCGGCGACGGTCCGCAGCAGCACCAGCTCGCGCCGGTCCGGTAAGCCAACCCCTGCCTACATACTACTCTACCAAATCAGTCTTCTCCCCACACCTCCTCTCTTCTCCTGTCTCCTTCTCGCCTTCCAAGACTTCCATCGAAACTAACGCCTTCCACCACAGCCGACACGACGACCACCAGCGGCACGGCCTCGCGCCACCGGTCGGTGCTCTCCCGCCTCCCGGGCGGCATTGGCGGCAGCAGCAACCCGGAGATGGACCCGAGCATCGTGCAGGCGCGGGAGCGGGTCATGTCGGCCGAGACGGCGGAGCGCGAGGCGGACCGGGCCCTCGCGGCGGCGCGCGTGCGCGTGCGCGAGGCCCGCGCCGAGGTCAAGCGCCTCGAGGAGGAGGCCGCCGAGGAGGCCCGCCGCGCCAAGATCAAGCAGTACCACGCGCGCGAGGTCTCCAAGCGCGGCAAGCAGCTCGGACGTGAGTGTTTTTTCTTCCCCTTGCCACCATTGATACCTGTGCTGACTGGGCTCTATAGGACACGACCTGTGATGCGTTGCGGGCGCATGACCACGGCATGTTTGATATCTGGCACGTATGAACTGATGACGATTTTGGAGGAGTAAATTATGCGCGGAGTTTCGGTTGACAGTCAGAAGAGACGGGGTTTTCATCTTGCGCGATGTATTAGCATTGTATCATCAGCGACACAACGCATGGCAGCGAGGCGTTACACAAAGCAGAATCACAATTTACCATTCATCTATCAACTATACCAGGTACCTTGATGGCGCGGTATCCAGCTTTTGAACCACTTACGATGATATGATGCCAACGGTGGATGTGAATACAGATTTGCACAGCACCGATATTGGCTGAAGGAGTTTATCCAGATTTGAGAGCCATTCTGTACGACATGAAGGCATATCGGAGCCTGAAATCCGCGATATACTAGAGCTAATATTCGCTTCATCACAGCCGAGTGATGGATACATGCATTGTAATTATCCTCAAATATGTGCAAGAACTAGACAACTGACTCGGAGAGCCAGAGCTGGGTTAGATGTCTTCGATCCGGAGACCATCCGGCGTCAGGATGTTTTCACTTTTCAGCTAGCCTTCCTCCTTCAACTCTGACATTGAGCGGATGTTCAGATTCGTCACCGCGTGCAGAAGCTGCCGGGGCTACCGCATGTCCCTGTCACACAGAAAAAGGGGCACCTATATTACACGCCCGTAGCGACGGCCTTGGCCCCGCACGCAGCCTTGGCCGCCGCCTTGGTAGCCATGGTCGTGGGCACCGGGGTCGCGGCGGCGGCGGCCGGCGGCGGGTCAGCAGCAGCGGCGACGAAGGCGGTGGCCTCGGCGGCGGAGGCGCTGGCGGCGCAGGTGCACTGGGCGTAGTCGGAGGCGGCGCCCGAGGGGCAGTCGACCGACTCGAAGCTGACGACGGGGTTGTCGCCAAAGACCTCGGACTCGGCCATGATGTCAAAGTGGTAGCCGTAGCCGTACTCGTTGGTCGCGCCGGCCTCGGGGCACCACTGCGCGTTGCCGGCGTTGGGGCATAGGTTCGTCACCATGACCGTGATGGACTGGCCCGCGTCGCCGCCCGTGCCGCACGTCGAGCACTGATTATTGGAGGCAAAGCACATTCGAACGAGTCAGCGGTTTCCGGTCACTCATGTGGATGTGGAGAGGGGGGGAAGGGGGTCGTGGTCTGCTTTGGGGGCTTCTGGGTTATGTCTCGAGACCCGTGGGGCAGAGCATCCCGCTGCGAGAAGAGGGGGAACCAGGCCGAGAGAGAGAAGGGGAGATGCATAAACTCACCGGCGCGTTGCCCGTCGACGTCAGCTGGTAGCACGTCCCGCAGCCGGACCCGCACCACGACCCGTCGCCGAAGAGGGCCGGCGAGCCGGCCGCCGTGTAGAAGGTGCTCGCGCTGCCCAGCTCCCACGAGTCCTCGCCGGAGGACGAGCCGCAGCCGCAGGCGCCCTCGAGGCCGTCGAAGTAGTGCTGCGCAGATTGCCGTACCGGCACACGTCAGTCTCCCAGCTCTCCAACCCTCCACTTTCCTAAGTATTTATCTCCCGATCCTCTCTCTCCGACGTCCGACACGCACCCGCGGCGACGGTTGCGGATGCGGTTGCGGAATGCGGTTGCGGGGGCTCAACCTACGGTGGTGGTGGCGTTGCCGCTGATGGCGGCCGCTCCGGCAGCGGAGGCCAGGACGGCGACGAAGGTCTTCATCTTGATTGGCGAACGGAGGTTGCGGCGGCTTAAGAGAGAGAGAGATATCGAGAATTACCCTGTCACAACGACGACTGACACTGGAGAGTGGCAGTAGGGTCAGGGTTGCTTGCTGGTCTGCGTCTCGGTTCTGTGCCGTGCTCAAGTCCTGGCTTTGCTGATCGCTCATCAGAGGGCCAAGCCAATATTTGTACTCGGGCTTGGCAGGGGAGGCGAGTGCGCATTGCAGTGGCGTCGCCTTCTGCTCCCCTTTGGGTCTTTGGGCCTTTGGGGAGGGCAGGAAGGGGGGGCAGTTGCTGCCCGTCGTTCCGCGGATAGAGAGAGGCCATCACGGCGGCGACGATGGCCACGGCCAATGGGAACCTATGGCTCGTCATCCCTTCATATGAAGATGGCCGCGGGAGCCGCGCAGAGCAGGATCCATCGACAGATCGACCGTCCAGGATGTGGGAAATGATGGATGTTGGAGGCTCGGGGCGCGGATGGTCCATATTGGTGGAAGAATGAATCAGGAGCGGAAGCGATATATCCATGAAACGATCAACTTCCCGGGCTCCGGCTCAATCATGGCTGGAGAGGTACCTTGACTGCCCCTCCTTCGCCGCTGTGCCGTGTCCATGGGAAAAGAAGAGTTCAGTGCTGTCTAAGCAAGTACTTTAGGTACTTAGGCATCGCCTCTTTCACGGCTTCTTCCTGCTCCCTATCTCGAGAGTCGAACGGCTGCCGTCAACAATGAAGAGAAGAGTCAGTAGTATATCTACCGGGAGGTAGGGACCGCGAAGTAAGTCATCTGTTGTCCGAGAAGGCTGCATGCAGATTTCCCCCGCAGTTCGACGACTGTCGATGTAACCACGGCCGTAGGTAAGCAGATCTGCTTAATCAGGATAAAACCCACTCGAGCCACGAGAAAGACAGGATGTACGGGCGGGCAGGCCAAACCTCAAAATTGCAGTTGCAATAAGCCCCCAGCTGGTCAATCCGGAAGGGAGGCCCCCTGCAGCCGAAATCGTTTCGCTTTAGCAGGCCTGCGATTCCTACCTACTATACCTACGGAGTACAGTATCTTAAGTTATCAGCGCATGAGTCAGGATTCCAGGAGTCAGGATCACTGCCCGCCCTGTAATTGTGTCATATAAGTCAAGGTAGGCCTCGGCCGCCACCGAGCCGCGAAGCACCCCGAATGGAGCCTTGACCCCGACTATGTGGTATCACTCGCCAATACTTCGTAGAGCTGCTAGGTATGACGTCTGCGCAAAGGGTCGCACGCTGAGACTGGTGAATGAGGCCGCGGTTATAAAACGGCAAGACATCTCGAAGCTGTCGTACCGCCCACTTACCGCCGTTCATCGAGTCGCTGGGCAGAACGTCTTGTACAATCAATACTAAGTTATCACCCGACTGTCTTGAGCTGCCCCCCTTTTTTGTCTTGGAATGAGTCGTGTTCGAGATACAAAGTACCCATTAACAATCGAGAATCGTTGTTCAGTATATTATCCGCCAACGGCAGCTGGTGCCACCTTTATTAGAACCACCACACCGAGAGATGCGAGGCTGTGATACTGGGATGCGGCAAAATAGCTGTACTTGCCTCTCATCTTGTTCATGTGCCACCTCGCGATTAAGACTGCTTGTAGTAATCTCTCCATGTTTTGCCAGGATGGAAAGATCATTTTAAACCCTTCGTCTTCCTAGAAATTAGGTGCAGCAGCATATCATTTACATTTGGTGATACTTGCTACCTCGCCCCTCATGTATTTGATTGATAGGCAGGCTCGATCACCATCTCCTCTCAGCCCCTTAAAGCCCGTTTCCACATCGTGTTCCCGCAATTCGAAGGTCCGGCAATAGCTAATCGAAACTGGTATAGAGAGTAGAAGTAATGATATACGTTTTGCAGTTCTTACTGCCCGGCATAAACTACTGAAATACCTTGTGTTACGGCAGTTGAGGCGCATTGCTCTACACGTCACAGCACGGAGGAGAGTTGCCTAGTAAACATTCAACTTATTAGTATAGCTCATCACTTCAGTTACGTAGAAGAGAATCGAACTTGAAATGAGTAAGTATTCATTCATTCAAATGTTGGAATAATAACAAGCCATGATATGGCTCATGGCTTGGCCCATGGCTTGAATCCCGGCCCAAGTGCACAGCCCTCCGGCACAGGCCATCCCAAACCCCTATTTAGTCCTTAGTACAAGCAATCCTTCAGCCCGTACGGATCCGTTTGCATCATCATCGTTATTAGAGATTTTTGTACAATCTCAAGGCTTGCGGTGATCACCCATTTCTTTGGTACGCCGCCTAGCCGGTGGTGTACCATTGGGCCAGATACAATTGTATACAGTCAATCCAACATTATGACCCTTTATGAGTGGTTTCAAACAGTTCCTAAAACTCAGATGCCTAATGAAGCTTAACATGAGCTGCGGTTAGCAGTCTAAAATTAGGGATACCAACATTTCACTCCTTTGCCGATTACGGCAAGTGATATCCCTGATCGTCACATTCTTCACTAATACGGCACCAAGTACTCGGCTGCCCAGGGGAAAGGCTGTTGGTGGCAGACAATTACGTCAACTAGAAGCTCGCGTTGTTGACTGTGACCGTTTTATAGCGATGGACCGCTCTCCATGCCCCTTTGCAGCCGTATGAAGTTATTATAAGTACCAGTCTTGAGGCCTTGGAGCCTCTTGCCACAAGTTTCATTCCTCTGTGTACTCGCTCTTTATTGACCAAAAAAAGCCTCTCTGCTATACCAGTTGCAATCGACATCGACAAGTTTGTCGGGAAACAGAGAATGCTCCTGGATCCGTCTCTTATCACCCGTTCTAGATGAGCTACGGAAGACTATCGCGGCAGACGCTGGCCCTAGTCAGGAAGAACATCCTTACCGCCGTCAAGAGGAAATGGTTCTCGACGCTGCTTTGTGTACTTCCGACTGCGCTGCTCCTGGTGCTCTTGGAGATAGGTACCGAACTTTGGAAAGAGTATCAACACATACGGCATCGGGCCTCAGCATGCCATCTGGAGCCTACCGTCAGCATGCAGGGCTCCAAGCCCCTGGTGCTCGTCCATCACACGAGACTAGAGCCAGGTTTCCCGCACGTTCTAGACACAATTTCTAAGCAGGTCCCAACGACAATATCATCACTTTGAGCAGCGAAAGCAAGATCAACGCAACGTGTCCGGTGGGCTACCATGAAAACTCACCCTGCCATGCCGTGGTGATATTCAAGGACTCACCCATGAGTGGCCGTTTGACCGCCAGCTGGGCCTAGTCGATCCGCATTGACCCCGGCGTTGTCAAAGGAAGTTCCGCATCTCGCGCCGGGTCATCTGGAATGTGATCCTCGGCGAGCGGGCGCGGCGCGGCGCACCATGGTGCTCACGAGGCCACTTCCTGGACGAGAGCGAGGTGCTCTTGGGACCACATCGTCATCGTCACCCTGGGCCGGGGGTGAAGTGCCAGGGCAACGCCCGTCGAGCTCAAGAACCGGCACGGCGGCGGCTTAGGTACCGCTTCCACGTCCCCCGGACGGAGGACCGCGCCCGGATCTCGTACCCGGTCGCCGTCAAGGCCGACATGTACGTCTGCCGGACGCCCGACTCGAGCTCGGCCGCGCGTCTCCTGGCTTCGCCGGGTGACTCCTCCGACTCCGGAGGAGGAGGCGGAGACGGCTCCGAGGTGTACCTAACCGGCCCGATCATCGAAGACGTCTTCCTCAAGGCGGCCGAGGAGCCGCACACCCTGGCCGGCGAGACGACGCCCGGGTAGATGCTCTCCATCAGCAGCGACTCCCCCTCCCACTCCCAGCAGCCCAGCCGCATCAAGAAGTCGGAGCACGACGACGATGACGACGACGACGACGACAACGACGACGACGACGACGACAACGACGACGACGACGACGACGACGACGACGACGACGACGACGACGACGACGACGACGACGACGACGACGACGACGACCTGCTGGTGCAGTAAGCCGTCGGCGTCGGCGTCGGCTCCGGTGGCGATATACGCGCCGCCATCTAGGTACGACTACGGCGAGCTGGCGATCGGCTCCCGCCTCGGCCGCCGCCTCCGGCCGCCGCCGTCGTCCGCGCCGACGGCGGCTAGGTACCTATTCGACTACGACGAGGGCGGGCCGTACGTGCGGGACACTCGCGCCGCCGTCGAGGGCTTAGGATTGTGCGTGTGGTGCGAGAGCGACGCAGACGAGGATGAGCGGATGGAAAAGGAGCCTTGGTGGCGGTGGTAGTAGAAACCGTGGGCTCGATCCGACGGGTTATATAGAGCTATACTACCCTATAACAATAATATCTTTTACCTTCTCTCCCACGTAAGGGTGAGCTCGAAAAGTGCAGTGGAGTGGGCCCCTATTTGTTTAAACTTTTGATATGGTAAGTGGTTCCAGTTCCTGGGCTTTTCCTCAACGCGACTGAAGCAATTAGTTAACGTACTTCCCCTCGTATCAGGGCAGCTGTGTGGTCCTGAGGAGGAAAGGCCAGGCAGATAAATACCAGCGGGTAAGCTGCCTCTCGTCGCAGAGCGCAGCAGACGACTTGAATGCAAGTGAAAGCTCTGACTGGCCCGGTGCTCGATAGACTTGTTAACTGATTGTTGACTCCATAGCGATAATATTTTGATTACATGCCGAAAAACCGTCAAATAAGCACCCACAATGGCTTGGGTCTATCGAGGTGCTAAACGTGCAGGCCCAACTCGAGGACTAAGACGTAAAGTCTACGTCAACCGAGGTTGTAAGTAATGTTACACGTAACATACAGTACATACAATACGGTTGGGTTTGTGAGCATTCTCTTAGCTTTTACTGCCGCTATCACTGACCTTGCGATATTAGATTGGAAAAGTCTTTGGAATTCCGGCTGGAGCTGAGCTGAGAACTGCAAAAGTGTCTTCAGAGTCTTACACAAGTATTCCGTACAAGTGGGCCGAAAGAAAAGACGCGACGTGGAGATTGCGTTGGCCGGAGTCGCGTTTCTATTAGCCCAACACTGTACGACATATGGAGTTGAAGGTGCTGAGTCTTGCCTACCTGCTTCTTGAGTCTACGTCTGGTGTCATTTGCAACAATGCAAGTTCTTTCGATAAGGTAGGTGGATGGGAAGCAGAGCTGCAGACAACGACAATACCTTTATGCATGATTGCCTCAGGACATGGATATACGTGCCGTCGAATGGGACGGCGAGGTGGTGGCTTGCGCGGCCTGCAGGCTAGGGTAACCCACCGACTTGGAAACCCAAAGGAGTACGCAAGCAACAGCAAAGAGCTGATGTGTACGATTGTGTCGGACAGACACTGCTACATCAGACCTGCCCGAAAAGAAGATGGCATGCACCGGCAGACGGTGCTTGGCGGCGAGAGAGCAGTACCATCACGGGTGAGAAGATGAAAGTACCGAGTACTTACTTGGTGACAACGTTGGTGACGAGCAACATGTAACCGGGTTAGGGGAACCAGGGACGTTGCGGACGCGCAAATGGGATTGGACACAGATGTCAGAGGCGGCCGCGCCCCCTGGCGTAGGTGGCCTTAGCGGGCTCGGGCACTATAACACCCCAGCCACGTCTGGGGAACAGCGCCGGAATGAGACGCAGCAGAGGGCCACAAGTCCCTGCCAAGCCACCAAGCTGCCGTCATCCAAGGTCTGCCAAGACGCCAAGTCGCCAAGTCTCGAGGTCTCCAGCAAACTTTCATCCCGTCTCGACCCGTCTTCTCAACGGCTCTCAAGCGGCTGCTGTGCCTTTACACTACCTAAAGTTCTTACCCACCAACCTCGCTGCGGCGGCTCGTACCTCTGCAGCATCGTCGCTGTCGCCCTTCTTGTATCTTTCGCCTGCTTCGCATTCCTCCCTACCTTATCTCCCCTATGTCTGCTGCCTCTAGAATCTAGCGGTGCGCGTCGAAGCGGCGACCTACCCAAGTACTTCCTATGAACCTATCTGATGCGTTGAGGAGCTCGAACTGAACCTCCTATCCTCGCACCTGATCCTACACCCGCCCAGCCCTGCACCCGACCAGCCCTGCACCCGACCAGCCCTGCGCCGCCTGACCGCCGCGAGAGAGGCGACCAATCCCTTGAGCGCCTGTCGCCAAGATGATGTCCTTCAGGAGGGCCTTGATCTTCACCGTGTTCTTCATCGGCGCCATCATAGTCCTCCGCCGAGCGCATACCGCCGACCTCTCAGCCCCCATCCGTAAACCCCCTCCGAAACCCGCCGACGATGGCGAAGCGCAGCCCGACACGTCGCGCCACCCGCCCTCGGGCTCCGATGCTACCGCCGCCGGCAGCGACCCCGTGCCAGCACAGAAGGTCATCCACGACATGTCTCAGATGTCCCTCTACGACAAGCTCGCGTACCAATACCCCTATGACGTCGAGACCAAGTTTCCAGCATACATATGGCAGACGTGGAAGTATGGACCCGACGACGCGGAATTCCGCTTTCGAGACGGGGAGGCGTCCTGGACAAAGAACCACCCTGGCTTCATCCACGAGGTCATCACGGACAAGGTCGCCGGGCACCTCCTGAAGGTGCTCTACGCTCCGGTTCCCGAGGTCCTCGAGGCATATGACGCCATGCCCAAACCTGTATTGAAGGCCGACTTCTTCCGGTACCTCATCTTACTTGCACGCGGCGGTATCTATTCGGACATCGATACCTTTTCTCTTAAGAGTGCCCTGAACTGGCTTCCCGAAGCCGTGCCCAAGGAGAGCGTTGGCCTGGTGGTCGGCATTGAGGCTGACCCCGATCGACCCGACTGGCATGATTGGTACAGCCGTAGGATCCAGTTCTGTCAGTGGACGATCCAATCGAAGCCCGGCCACCCCATCCTGCGCGATATCGTGTCGCGAATCACGCTCGAGGCTCTGAAGAGGAAGCGCGAAGGTCTCTTTGTGTCCAAAGAGAAGAGCATCGTCGAGTTCACAGGCCCGGCCATCTGGACAGACACAATATTCGACTACTTCAACGATGCGCGATACTTTGAAACGAGCCACAGCCAAGAAAACATCACATACAAAAACTTTACCGGAATGTCCAAACCCAGAAAGGTTGGAGACGTGGTAGTTCTGCCGATCACCAGCTTCTCCCCTGGCGTCAACCAGATGGGCGCAGGAGATTATGACGATCCGCTAGCGTTTGTCAAACACGATTTTGAAGGTCAATAACCCCTTTGTCCTGGCTTTTAAGAATAGCAGAGTCGCTGACCCCTGATAGGTACATGGAAGCCTGCGAACGAGCGGCACATCGGAGGCTAGGCGCTCTTCATCGCGCCCTAGACTTCGTATAATATCTTCCAAGCGCTTTTGACCCGTCTAATGGCTTGTCATGTGCGTTGATGACCGTGGTCGTGGTCTTCACGGACCCTCTAATGACTGGATACGTTGGTGTGAGAAAGGCATCCAGCTTAATGGGCAGAATCATTAATTTCAGAAGCCCATCTGCCACGATAGATATATGGGGCCCTTCCCAGGGAGGCAGCAACACTCGAGAAGTGGTCAGAAGAGCTGGGCCGACGGCGTCGCTGCCCTGGCCTCCTCCCAAAGCCGGGGGAGAGAGGCCGGTTGATTCTAGTCGAATACCGGACATACGAGTATATCGGCTTTGGAGGAACGAAGTCGAACGCTCACTGACACGTCATCTGCCTGTAATCGGTTATATGACGAGTCACCTGGAGCGATTACCTTTCCGGAGTGGTGATGGACTTCACCGAAGAAGGCTTGCCCATGGGCGATAGGTAAAGCTGTGCGGGAGCCACTTGTAGATACCCCATATTATTATTTCTAAAGAGCCGCGTCGAGCGAGTATTTACCTCGACCTCAGGCTTCATGACTGCGTGCCTCTTTTCTTGCTTTTACTAGTTGTCTCCTTACGGACATGGAGTTGAATGTTAGGCAGAGCTCGTGTGGATGGGGCCGCTTCGGGCCGCTGTCAAGAAGCTTCCCCGTAAATCCCCACATCTCCGCAGCTAAGGCGGTCAGCTGCCGCCACGGCCCCGGGCGACATCCGACATTCTGTCGAGTACCCTCGCGCCCGGCGGGACTTGCCATGTTGCTTATGATACCGGTACTGCCCAGACCACTTGCGTATAGGTGAACGAGTTACGAACGACTGTCCCGTGAAAAGCATCATGGCGGCTCGCGGGCACTTCTCCGGTCCTGTACGGGTACCGGGCAACATGAGGCCTCTCCACGTCTACTACTCTTCGCGATGGACTTCTTGTCATGCTACCACTGGGGTACGGCGAACACGACGGCCCCAGACGCCTATCTGGTGCCCTCCCGGCCATACCGCTGGGAGACAGGCCGCCCCAGAGCGGAGGTATGGCACCGGCATCGATACTGGTACCGGAAGCGGGCTCGGCCTCAGCTTCGTCGAGGGACCGCGAGAGGTGAGTCGAAGCCAGCGCATCCCGGCCCCCCCCGTCCCCCGTCCCCTCTGTCGGCGGTCATAGCATGGCATGGCATAGCAAAGCATGGCGGCGCCGTCCGGAACCAACTCCTTCATTACCGGTAACTTGAGGTACAGCTCGCTGATATATATTGTCGTTCGTCGTCGTCGTCGTCGTCGTCGGCGACGTCGGCATTCATTGCGCCACCCCATCATCCACCCACATAACAGCCGCCGCTCCTCCGAGGCACCATCCCGGAGCACCTGGCCTCCGTCGTCGCCGCGCACGGCGACCGACCGGCCGTCGTGGCGCGCTCCCCCACCACCACCACCACGACGGCCTCGACGACGAAGGCGCCCCACCGCCCGCCGCCGCCGCGGACCGTCACCTTGAGCTACGCCGCGCTGGACGCCCTGTCCGGCACGCTGGCGCACTCGCTGAGGTCGCTGGGGGTGAAGAAGGGCGACCGCGTGGCTGTGTGTAGATTTCCCTGCTGCTTTTTGTGTGCCGGGGACCCTTGCCGCCTTTTCTCCCCACCCCTCGCCTTCTCCCCCGGCGCCCCCTTCCCCCCCTTTCCCACATTTCAAGCCCGGGTCAAAGTCACGTCTGTGGGTGTCTCGTGCCGGGCCAGTTCGAAAAGAAAGATAGGAAGAGAGAAAAGTAAGAAAGGAAATAGAAGCAGTGCTGATATTGTGGGGGCGGGCACAGGTCAGCCTGGGCAACGTGGCCGAGAACGTGGCCCTGTCGTACGCCCTGTTCAAGCTGGGCGCCGTCCTCGTGCCCCTCAACCCGGCCTTCAACCAGCTGCAGCTGGCCGCCGCGCTGAGGCACCTCGGCGTCGAGCTCCTGGTCATCGGGGCCGTGCAGGACGTCGCGTACCAGTGAGTCCTCTGTCCTCCAATCCGTGCCCTTCCCTTCCTCGAAAGCCGAGCGCGCGAAAGCGAAAAAACACAACCTGCTGACGTGCGGTCCGGTCCTGCCCCTCCAGCGCGTGCCGCGGACGCAGCAACCTCCCGCTGCTGCAGTCCCTGATCCCCGACCTCCTCCGTCAGGGTGGCGGCGGCAGCGGCGGGCAGCGGCGTGGGCGGGTCGAGTCGCCGAGCGTGCCCACGCTGCGGACGGTCGTCCTGGTCGACAACACGGCGGACCACCCTCATCTAGCCGGCGGCTTCCCGACACCGGCGGCGGAGAGCCTGGGCAGTAGTCGTCTGGTTCCTTACGCGGAGCTGGCGCCCCCCTGCTCGGATTTCGTCGACGACGGCGCCTCGGGCTCGCTGCTTTCGGCTTCCCGACCCGTGGTCCCGGACGCGCCGCTGCGCCCGGAGGAGGCGGTCAATATCCAGTTCACGTCGGGCACGACCTCCTTTCCCAAGGCGGCCATGCTGAGCCATACGAATATCCTTAATAATGGGTATCTGAGTATGTACTGTTTGACTCTCGGTTCTGTTTTCGTCACCTTCTCTACTTCTCGTGTGATCATGGTTGTACAATCTCTGCGGACCCCCTTTTTGTGTACGGATCGAGTCGGAATACTTGGTGCTAAGCTACGGTCTTCGTGCAGTCGCCTCCCGAATGGGCCTTGTACCATCCGACAAAATGGTCGTTCCTCCGCCACTGTTCCACTGCTTCGGCTGTGTGTTGGGCCTCATGGCGACGTCGACGACTGGCGCGGCAATCCTCTTCCCGTCCCCGGCGTTTGACCCGGCCGCGACTCTTCATAGTGAGTGCCAGCTTTGCCTATTAGAATCTTTCGGTCGCTCCTTAGCCGTTATACGCCCTTCTACGTAGTACATGTTTTGTGATGCCACCTCTGAGATAGCTCCGATGTCACAGTCCCTGAATTATCGACCGCTCACTGACTATACTGGCTACAGTGGTGGCGGAGCACCGCGCCACCGGCCTCTACGGGGTTCCGACCATGTTCATCGCCGAGCTGGAGCTGTTGTCGAATCCCGATTTTGCGAAGACCCTGCCGCCGGGAGGACTAGACAACCTGCGCACAGGTATTGCGGCGGGCAGTAGCATACCTGCAAGCCTAATGGCGAGGCTAATTGAGACACGTAAGTCAACACTTGGTGAAGCTGCTTCACTGGCTCCTTTGACGCCTGACCCTCCGAACCCACAAGGAGCTTCGCTCATCGACAAGGTGGAATACCAAGCCTGCTGATATCAAATGCGTGTAGTAAACCTTCACGGTCTGGTGATCTGCTACGGCATGACGGAGACCAGCCCCGTGTCCATCATGACGGCGCCGGACGACCCCCTCGAGCGCCGCACCGCCTCGGTCGGCCGCGTCATGCCCCACACGAGGATCAAGGTCGTCGCGCGGGGGGACAGGTCGCGCGTGCTCCCGCGCGGCGAGCGCGGCGAGCTCGCCGTCTCCGGCTACCTCCTCATGCAGGGCTACTACGGCGATCGGGCCCAGACGGCCAAGGACCTTGTCGTCGAAGCAGACGGCAGCACGTGGAGTATGTGTTGTGTAATATTAGCGAAGACCGACCCGCCCCCTTCCCCGGCTTCGTCGCCTCCGCGTCTCTATCTACCTCAAGAGAGAGGGGAATACGAACCCGGACGCTGATTGGGTGCATGGGATGGTTAATCACGCTGACTGAAATTATGATCTGAGCAGTGTACACCGGCGATGAGGCGTGCATAGACTCCAGCGGTTACGTCGAGATCACGGGTCGCATAAAGGACTTGATAATCCGCGGGGGCGAGAATGTGCACCCGCTTGAGATCGAGAACTGCCTGATGCAGCATCCGCAGGTGAGCATCGGAGTCTCCTCACCACCCGCGACCTTTTTTCCCGTCCCCTTTCTCTCCTCCTTTTCAGCGTTTTCCAGAATTATTTACCCTCTGGGTTTAAATGCCCCTGAAACGTGATCCAAGAGCTCCCCATAAGCTTCAGGAACTGTCCAAATGAGACAATCACTGATCCCCGATCACGATCAAGGTCCGCGATGCCAGCGTCGTCGGCGTGCCGGATGCCAAGTACGGCGAGGCCATCGGTGCCTTCGTAATTTTGAACCGGGGCGTGCAGCAGCAGCAGCAGCAGCAGCAGCAGCCAAAGCAACGGCAAAAAGATGCAGACAAGGCGACAACAACAACAACAGCAGCAGCAGCAGTAGACGACGACCGAACAATGATCGCCACCGAACAAGAAACCTCCGAGGCGGCCAGGCTCGACGATGACAAGCTCCCGCTGGAGGAGGACCTGCGCCGCTGGGTGCGCGAGGCCCTTTCCCCCCACCTCGCCCCCCGCCACATCTGGTTCCTCGACCAGTTCCCCAAGACCGCCAGCGGCAAGATCCAGAAGCACAAGCTGCGGGAAGCAGTGCTGGACGACGAGCGAGCGGCGGGCAGCTAGCTACCTACTTAGCTACCTA
Source organism: Xylariaceae sp. FL0804 (assembly GCA_022539325.1). Taxonomy (NCBI): domain Eukaryota; kingdom Fungi; phylum Ascomycota; class Sordariomycetes; order Xylariales; family Xylariaceae; species Xylariaceae sp. FL0804. Next base: position 1,236,164 of record JAJKLG010000006.1, on the reverse strand, counting down.
CCTAGCTAGTTGGCTGGCTGGCTGGCTGGCTGCCAGGCTAGGGTGGACAGGCAGGCAGGCTCGGCGATGGCTACGCGGAGGCGGAACGACTGGTGGGAGAGAAGCAGTCGAAGCTCCGGGAGAAGAACTGGCGACGCGTCTCAACGGCCACGGTACGGTCCGTCCCAGATAGATGAGATATGTGTGGTGGTCTCCAGACGCCCCTTATACAGGAGGGATGTACATCGGCAGACTACCTAGTCACTTGCCTGGTATATAAGTATCACCTTATACATCGTTACCGTCCGTGGCTGGGATAGCGGAGCGTATCATGTGGGTATGTCCTCAGGGGGGGGGGGGGGGGGGGGGGGGGGGGGGGGTCACCCGCAGGAGGCACAGCGACAACCCAGCCGTTCGGGTCCCCCCCTCTCGTCTGGTATATGTTATCGGACGGCACGGACAGACACACATCCACATTCCAACAGGAGAGTGTGCCGGTCGACATCTGTCAGCCCGAAATACTATCCACATATCACGCCGGCAGATCCTGTGCTTGGACCGCGTTTCCGCGAGGCATCGCGAAGATTGGAAGATCCCCCGGCGTATTCATGTTAGGTACTTCTCCGGGATCGATGGGTCGTGGTCGGTATTTCTTGGTGTGGCGATGACGGCCACGCGAGCGATGCTATACCACAGCAGAGGGACACACAGGCTCCGGTGCCCGCATTTGCTCGTCATTACTGGCGGACCACGGAGCCCGCTTCCAACTATATCCCCACGGCCCGCCCCGAGCACACGGAGTTCTCACCTTCTCTGCAAGGGAATTGTACCACAAGTGCTTCGAAGTTGGTTCTATACCATCCGAAATAAGGCCGGGGACGTGCGACGAAACCTTCGGCCACTGCTGGCAGACGGCGGCGAGATGTTCCCTCTTCGGACTGGTCAGGCGAATCATGGCAACTTCACGGCCTATAAGATAGGCGCCTGGTCGTCGAGGCCCACACACATCCGTCAGCGGTATACGGAGTATAATATATATATTTATATATATACAAAAGAAGAGTAAGTACGGGCGCAAGACGAAGAGTCTCGACGCCACCAGCGCCGCCGCCACCGCCACCGGCCCCCGCTCACGGCAGCAGCCAGGTGACGACGCTGTTGGCGGGCAGGTTGCCGCTCCACTGCTCGCCGCTGGTGGTGTTGAGGGTGAGGTAGACGTCGTTGTCGAAGGCGTTCTCGACGACGACGGCGCGGCCGCCGTCGGGGTTGCGCGCCGCGACCGACTGGACCCCGCTGCCGCCGTCGTACGTGTAGCTGCCGGACCCGGCGAGCACGGTGGCGCCGCTCAGCAGGAAGCGCGACACCTGGGCCAGCATGTAGTAGTCGGCCTGGAGCTCGTAGGTGCCGGCCGCCTCGTCGACGGTGAACAGGCCGCGGCACGTGTCGCAACCCCCCGGCAGGTAGGGCCCGAAGGTGCCCGGGTCGCTCGCGTTCTCGGACCAGGTGCCCAGCGTCCACATCATGGCCCCGGCGGCCCAGTTCTGCAGGGGCCCGATGGCATTGCGGCTGGCCTGGTACCAGGACGTCGAGGGCGAGGTCCAGCACTCGGTCATGTACTGGGCCGTGTCCGGGTGCGCGTCGTGGAAGTCGCTCAGCACCGTCCAGTCGAGGTCCGTGGCGTAGCAGTGCCACGCCGTGCCCACGGCGTACTCGCCCGCCGCCGACACCACCGTGTCCGGGTAGGACGGCGTGTCCGTGTTGTGGTCGTAGGCCCAGACCTCCTGCGCCAGGCCGGCGGCCCGCAGCGCGGGCCCGACGTAGTCCTGCGTCAGCGTGGCCGCCTCGTCCGCCGCCTGGTACATGGTGATCATGCCGTCGCCCTGGCTGTTGAGCGGCTCGTTCTGCAGCGTGATGGCGTCGATGGACGCGCCCGCGTCCGCGTACGCCTGCAGGTAGTCGACGAAGTACTGCGCGTACTGGTCGTAGTACGCCGAGTTGAGCGAGTTGTCGTCCGCGTCGTCGATCAGCTCCTAGAAGCGTGGCGCACACGTTTGGTCAGCCACAGCCCGCTCGCTCGCACGCATCCCGTCCCCCTTTTCACTCTGCGCCCATTCGTTCGTTCGTTCCTTCGTTCGTTCGGCATCTTGGACTTGACTTACCCCATTCTGCTTCATCCAGCCCGGCGCGCTCCACGGGCTGCCGAGGATGGTCAGGTCCGACTTGACGCCGCGCATGTCGGCCAGCATCTGGGCCATGGCGGTGCCGCGGTCGCCGAGGGCGAAGCCGCCCAGGTCCGGGTCCGCGCTGCCGCCGTTGTCGTCGTACGTGTAGGCCGGGGGCGCGGACAGGTCCGAGGCGGCGATGCTGTGGCGCAGCAGGCCGAACCCGGCGCCCGCCGCGTCGTCCGTCGTCAGCAGCAGGCCGATGAGCGCCGACCGCTGGTCGCTCGGCAGCGCGTTGAGCACGGTGACGGTGGCGTCGGTCACGGCGCCGCCGAAGCCCACGATCGTCTGCCGCTCGCCCGCGTCCGTGTCGTCCACCGTCAGGCTCCACGTCGAGTCGCCGCCCGTGCCGGCGCCCGACACGGGCGCGTCCACCTCCGTCAGCGCGTACGTCAGGTCCGAGGACGAGGCGAAGGCCTGCGCCGAGGCCCGCCGCACCTTCGCGTTCGCCGCCGCCGCCGCCGCCGCCGCCGACGACGACGACGACGACGGGGCGCAGAGGGCCGGGCCGGCCAGGAGGGCCAGAGCTGCGAAGATCATGATGTTGGATGATGGAGTTCTGGCAGTTGTGCAGCGGGAACTACAGATCCTCCCAGATCGCCAAGAGGAGGGATCGAGGGATCCGGCTTCTCTTTATACGGCGTCACGGGCGTCATCAGCTACCTTCAGCTCGGGCTGAGCTCGCCGGGGGGCGAGGCGGCCAGATCGGGGCCAAATTTCCGCTCCCCCGTCTGAAGGATCGGCGCCTCGCCGCACCGGCCTGATGGATCGGATCTAGGACTAGGTCGGCGCGGTAAGCGATGTCACCTCCTGTACTGGGCCACAGGTGCGGTGCTTCGGCGTGCGGACTCGGCCCTACGTAGCGCCTCTTTGCGTTTCATTACCAGGGGAGAAGGGAAAGGCAAGGCGGTTTCCCGAGTGCTAACTTGGTATCGGAAAACAGAGGGCACGAGGGACGCCCTTGCGAAGGCAACACCAGACGATTCGACGAGATTGCAAAGGGGTGCATGACCCGTAAGACGGTACATAGGGCTGCGAGGGCTGACTATTTTTAGTTTCAGGGTCCCATTAAAGGATGCGGAGAAGTCCGCTTATGGCAATTGATCGCCCTATGTCAATAGCTTCACTCGGCTTGATCCTCCTGATCGTAGGTCAATAGGTACATACCGGTCTGGTAGATACACTCAATAAACCAGAGCCTCATAATTCGTAAACGACGGTAGTTATACGGAGATTGCATGACTTTCTGTCATCCTCATAACTAGGTAGGTACTCAGCATCTGTAGGGAAGCTTGGAGCTAACTATCTCTGCCCCTGGACTTGTCCATCTACCATGCCAGTGAAAACAATGCCTAAGACGATGTCAATACCAGTAGTAGCTCATTATCTACCAAGACAGATGACCATATCCTGAGCTGAGATACCATGAGCCCCCGCCCAGCGGACCATCCACCTAGCAGGCCAGCCAGCTTATTTCGCCTTAATATCAGCTTCTTTCTGATAAGGATTACATCGAACAGCTTCAGAGGTGGCTTACAGTCATGGAAAAAGTACTTTGTTGACTTTTACGGATCTGATGCCAAGGTCAGTGAGATGCTTCGCCTGCGCGGTGGGTGAACCGCGCGGGCTGGGGGCCGCCATGGTAGATGCTTGCTCGCTGCCGTGTACCTCCGACGTCCTCGTTCTCGCTCTTATTCGCCTCGTTGCCCTGCATACTCCGTATGCACAATATACACTCTGCCGCCGGGGTACTGCCGCAGAGGAGACGTAGCCATCCGGCCAAATCGCCAGCCGAGGTGGCGCGAGCGTGTTGGGGCGCGGCTCCTTCTGCGGTAGTGGAATTCCCCTGGACCGTTCGAGACCGTTGGGGACCTGTCAGGGCAGTCCGTCTCCCCGCCAGTGGACTACCTACTTCCCATTCTGGTGGTCGAATAGGCGGCAAGGCGGCAAGTTGATAGAAGTGGCGGGATATCCACCCCATGGGCCGTGAGGATCAGTTGGGGCTCGGTAATCTGCGTAACTAAACCTCCCAATCAACACGACATGTGGAGAACACGGTCTGCCGAGGTCTCCTGATGTTCCCCGTGGCGATGATAAGAAAGAGGGAAACCAGCAACTGGGGGGCTATACTTTGCAGCCATTGGTGGGACTGTGTGCAATGTCACCAGTTGCTCTAGATATCTATATGAGCACAGTGGATTCGAGACGACATGATAGCAAACAAATCTTACCGATCAAGAGTGATCTAAGAAGAAAACCCGCAACGCCCGCTGTATGCATTTACTTTCCCCTCCTCCGTGCTCAAGCTCCAAGGTGGGCGTACTCCTTGTTGAACGCCCTGCCGATAACCATGCGGCGGACCTCGGACGTGCCGGCCCCTATCTCATACAGCTTCGCACTGCCAGGTGTTAGCTGCAGCAGTCCTTACCCACACACACACGTCTTGTGGAAACCTACTCTCTCAGCAGTCGCGAGGCTGGCATCTCCTCCACGTAGCCCATGCCGCCCAGCAGCTGGATGCAGTCGAGCGTGCACTCGGTGGCGCGCTCGGCGGCGTACAGGATGGCGCCGGCGCAGTCCTGGGTGCGGATCAGGCCGTCCTCGTCGACGGCCTTGGCGGTGGTGTACGTGTAGGCCCGGCTGGCCTGCAGCTTGGTGTACATGTCGGCCAGGCGGCCCTGGACGAGCTGGTTGTGGGCGACGGGCGCGCCGAACTGCCGGCGCTGGTGGGCGAACGGAAGGGCGACGTCGAGCGCGGCCTGCATGAGGCCCAGCGGGCCGGCGCTCAGCACGAGGCGCTCGATGTCGAGGCCCTCCATGAGGACGCGCACGCCGCCGCCAACGCGGCCGAGGACGAGCTCGTCGGGCACGAAAACGCCGTCGAAGACGAGCTCGCCCGTGTTGCTGCCGCGCATGCCCATCTTGTCGAGCTTGCGCGCGCAGCTGAAGCCCGCCCCGGCGGCGCCGGCCGTCTCGACGACGAAGGCGGTGATGCCGCGCGCGCCCGCGGCCGGGTCCGTCTTGGCGTAGACGACGACCACGTCGGCGTCGGGCCCGTTGGTGATCCACATCTTGGTGCCGTCGAGGCGCCAGCCGCCGTCGACGCGGCGCGCCTGTGTGCGCATCGACACCACGTCGCTGCCGGCGCCGCTCTCGCTCATGGCCAGGGCGCCGACGCGCTCGCCGCTGACGAGCCCGGGGAGCAGGCGCGCGCGCTGCGCCGGCGTGCCGTTGAGCTGCAGCTGGTTGACGCACAGCTGCGAGTGCGCCGCGTACGAGAGCGCCACGGCGCCGCTGGCGCGCGACAGCTCCTCCATCACCACGCAGTGCGCCTGGTAGCCCAGGTTCAGCCCCCCCACCTCGGCCTCGGCCGTCAGGCCCAGGAAGCCGGCCTCGCCCAGCTTGGCCCACATGCCGGCCGGGAACTCGTTGCTCTTGTCCACCGAGGCGGCCACGGCCTCGGGGAGCTCGCGGCGCGCGAACTCGCGCACGCTCTCCCGCAGCTCAGCGAGGTCGGATGCGCTGGGCGGCACGAAACCCGTCGGGTGCTTGGAGGAGGAGGAGGAGGAGGAGGCGTAAGTCCGGCGGAGCTGATGTGAGCCCGCAGCGGCGGGCCGCGCGAGCAGAGCAGCACCGGTAGTCGATATCTGTCCCGCCCGCACGAGACACGGACGTAAGCGTCCCGCTGGACGAGACAAGGTGCTGAATGCCTTCAAACTTGCCATCGCCCTTCACTTCACGTCAATATGTAGGTGGAGGGAGGAATGACGAAAGATGTCAAAGGGCTAGTAATTGAAGGAAGTCCTGCGCATAAGTCCTGGGCATAAGTCGGGGCCCCGGATTATTGGTGCGGCAAGCGGCGTCTGGCAGCGGCTATCCGCGGCCCGCTCTCCCTAGCCTGGGTGGGCTTCCCCAGCTCGCGCTACACTTAGGCCGAGATACCTACCGTCGGCCTTCCTTGTCTTCTTCCACTTCCGACCTCAGATGTCCGGCTTCCTCTGATGTAGCTTTCCTCGATAGAAACCAGCTGCTTCAGCAGTAGCAAGCTCATCCAACCTTCCAACATGTCCATACCAAGGTCCTCGAGGGACCTGCTGCGTCTCTCGTGCCAATTGTCCCGGCAGAACGTCCGCCCCCGCCGCACTCCCCGCCGAGCATGCCTCCCCCAGCAGTGCGCGCTCAACGCCGCGCCGGCCCGCGCCGTCGCCTCGTACACCGCGCCCTACCAGGCGAGTGCCATCTCGATACTGCCGACCCATGTCGACACGAGCTCCGACGAGTTCCGGGAGAACAAGCGGCTGATGGACGAGGCCATGGCCCGCCTGGAGAAGCTCACGCGCACCGCCCAGGCCGGCGGCTCGGCGTCCGCCCGAGACAAGCATGTCGCGCGTAACAAGATGCTGCCGCGGGACCGCGTCGCCGCCCTGGTGGACTCCGGGACCAGCTTCATGGAGCTCTCGCCGCTGGCGGGCCACGAGCTCTACCCCGAGGCCGACGTCCCCGCCGGCGGCATCATCACGGGCGTCGGCGTCGTCGAGGGCGTGACCTGCGTCATCGTCGCGAACGACAGCACGGTCAAGGGCGGGACCTACTACCCCATCACGGTAAAGAAGCACCTGCGGGCGCAGGAAGTGGCGCAGGAGAACAGCCTCCCGTGCGTCGCGTTCTTTCTTGTCTCAGTTGCCCTCCTCTCTCGGCCGAGCGCGTACGTAGGAGTCTAATAACGAGGGCTGTAGATGTATATATCTCGTCGACTCGGGCGGCGCCAACCTTCCGCACCAGGCTGACGTCTTCCCCGACCGCGAGCACTTCGGCCGGATCTTCTACAACCAGGCGCGCATGAGCGCCCAGGGCATCCCGCAGATCTCGGTGGTCATGGGCCTGTGCACCGCGGGCGGCGCCTACGTGCCCGCCATGAGCGACGAGAACATCATCGTCGAGAAGCAGGGGCACATCTTCCTCGCGGGGCCCCCGCTCGTCAAGGCCGCCACGGGCGAGGAGGTGTCGGCCGAGGAGCTCGGCGGCGGCGCCATGCACACGTCCGTCTCGGGCGTGTCCGACTACCTGGCCGTCGACGACGCGCACGCCATCGTGCTCGCCCGCCGCTGCGTCAGCAACCTCAACTGGCCTTCTTCTTCTTCTTCTTCTTCGCAGGCGGTGCAGGCGGCGGCGCTGCCGCCGGCCGATAGCAGCTACGCGGAGCCGCTGTACCCCGCCGACGAGCTCCTCGGCATCGCCAGCCCGAACCTGCGCAAGCCGCTGCCGATGCGCGAGGTGATCGCGCGCGTCGTCGACGGCTCGGAGCTGGCCGAGTTCAAGCGCGACTACGGCGCGACGCTGGTGTGCGGCTTCGCGCGCGTGCACGGGCAGCGCGTCGGCGTCGTGGCCAACGACGGGATCCTGCTCGCGGCCGCGGCGCAGAAGGGCGCGCACTTCGTCGAGCTGTGCGCGCAGCGCGGCGTCCCGCTCGTCTTCCTGCAGAACATCGCGGGGTTCATGGTCGGGCGCGAGGCCGAGAGGGAGGGGATCGCCAAGCACGGCGCCAAGCTCGTCGCCGCCGTCGCCTGCGCCGACGTGCCCAAGCTGACCGTCGTCGTCGGCGGCAGCTACGGCGCCGGCAACTACGGCATGTGCGGACGTGCCTACGGGCCCCGCTTCCTCTGGATGTGGCCCCAGGCCCGCGTCGGCGTCATGGGCGGCGAGCAGCTCGCCAGCGTCATGCGCGCCGTCGGCCGTCGCGGCGGGGACCCGGACCTGGAAGCCCGCATCGACCGCGAGAGCGACGCCGTCTACTCGTCCGCGCGGTTGTGGGTGAGTCTGCCCCCCCTTCCCCCCCCCCCCCCCCCCCCCCCCCAACATCCGTCCTGTTGCCCCCTGCCCCTGTGGGCCCCGGTCCCGGCCTTGTCCTCGTCCTCGTCCTCGTCCTCGTCCTTGGGTGTCTCGATCCCCTCATCTGTGATGCCTCCCATGTTCTCCCGGAGGCCACGTCTGGGGCGTTTCATCCCTTCGCGGGAGCTCGTCTCCCATACTGTCGCCGCTCTCTTCTCTCTCCCTTTCTCTCTACCCATAGCTCCCTTCTTGTTCCATCGGCTGACCCCAGGCACTTGTGCTTTCTCGTAGGACGACGGCGTGATTCCCCCGCAGCACACGCGACGCTTTCTCGCGTTAGGGCTCCGAGCCGCTATGGGAGGACGGAACCTGGTCAAGCCGGGCGAGACCAAATTCGGCGTGTTCAGGATGTGAGGAAGGGACTATCCATCACGCCCGGGTAGGTAGGTACTTGGAAGACCTGATGTACTCCTCTCACCAGTGAGAATAGACTCGGCAATAAACAAGGTGTCCAGGGGAATGGATGTGCGTGTCTTGCCCTTCGTGATTCCTCTCCCAAATCGTCGGGTTCTCCTTGGCTAATATCGCAGCCAAATCTTGATTTCCGCATGGAACGGTGGTAGCATCGGGCGGGCACCTTAATAAAAGGGGCGAGTGCCGACATCAGAGCCTCGCTCTCACTCCGCCCATAGGCTCTCTCTCTCTCCTCTTTCTTTCACTATGTGTCTCGGTCTCTATGTCTCTCTCTCTTATTATCGAAGCTCTTTTACGGGACGACTCTACGCTCGCCCGCTCGACTGCTCAGAGAGGGCATCATATCCATTCATTGCAGTGAAGCGGCGCCATGCCCGACAAGAGGCCGGTATGTAATCAACCAGCAGCTTCTTCCCTTTTTCTCACCCCCTTTGCGTGTCGACAAGGGGGCATGTGAAGTGGCAGGGAAAAGAAGAAGACGGATCTCGCCTCGCCGTCGATCCCGTGCCCTCGGACCAAGCATGTTTGCCCCCCCCGGGAGCCGACGGCCAACCCCACGACGCGCCATCCCACGCCGCGCCGTGCCGCGCCGTGCCGCCGCCCCTGGTCCGGCGGCGCCGTTTGCTGATAAAACAATGTGAGTGAATCACAACCGCAGATGCGCACCCGGTATTTGTCCTTGTCACGGACCCTGCGTGCATCCCCCGGAAGATGTGAAGGATCGAAACTTGCCGACCGTATCCCCCGCGGGGGGGCAAATATGCCGCATGGGTTTCCCACGAAGAAGCGCGGGGGCTCGATTCGGTGGTGTACGTAAGAAGCTATGTACCGAGGCGCGAGAAGAGGCCACCAGAGCAATCCTCGTCCAGGGCCCGACAGATCAGGGACTTACGTACTGCTCCTCTCACCTTCGGGATCATCGTATTGGGTGCCGGGAAGAAGTGTTGCTATTCCCCCTTTGTTGCTGTGAAGGGGCTGAGGTAGAAAAAAGAAAACCCTCAGGCGATCAGTCTGCAGTACGAAATGGCGAGAACATGGTTTGTCTTGATCTAGGTAGTCATCTCAATTAGGCATCAATCTGTATTACCCATCCGAATTACTCCGTACCTCCGGTGCAGCACCCGGATCTATTCTATCCTCGGGTATCGCCCTCCTCCCCGTGGTTCGGGTCCCCCGTCGAGCCGGGGGCCGGCCGGGTTCAGCTTGGAGTTGGAGTTTGGGGGGGTGACGGTCATCCAATTCCATCATCGCGATCCCGGCATGCGCCAAGCAAGCCGCCCACGTGGACGTGGGCGGAAGTGGGGGGTCGGCCCGCGGTCCATGGGCTTCTGGAAGCGGCGGTGGAAGCCGGGCAAGCCCACGGACCCGCCCACGCCGGCGCATACCGCCGCCAACCACCCCCCTCACACACACACACACGCGGGATTTAATAGTCTTGGCCCTTTGCGGCAAGGGGATAGGGGGGGTTCTCGTTTTCCGGAATGGCTAAATACCACGGTACTATGCCTATTTACCACGGTATTAAGTTAGCACTATTCTGAAATAATATTAGCTGTAGTGGACCTTTTCTCCATAGTATATTCCCCCACTAAACACGAAGTACTCTTTAACTTCACCACTATGAAATAATCGCCTCGAGCAATATCATAACGCAGCATTATAACGCAGTATTATAACGCAGTTAATTATCGCTCGAAGCACGGTACTGCAAATAACTCTCTAGGTGGCTAAAAACGCCGAATCTATAATAAAAAACCAACCGCACATAATTCTAACGCACGCAATTAATGGATTATCTAAATAATCCGGGCCGGTTAGGTTCGCCGCCGCCGCCGCCGCGGCCGTGGCGGCGGCGGCGGCAGCACCGTAAAGGCCGCCCGCTCTCTCGTATCGCTTATACCTGCAAGATTTAGTATAGATAAAAACGGAGTAATACTATTAAGACTTCTCACGATACCGCTTCCGCTCCCGCCGTTACCGCCCTAGCGTTACCCAACGGCTTAAGTTCTTAATATTAAAGAATTATCTATTATAATGCGACCGGCATATATGCGAATTTATGGGTAATGGTAGGTTAGCGATAAAGGTATATTGGTTTTAGCTATAGGATACTGCTAACTGGGATCCCCTTACATAGTTCTGCTTAAAAAGGTATAATGGTATATTACGGCAGGTTATACCCCAGCCAGTCCGGAGCGGTATCGGCCTAAAATCGGCCTCGAGAATATATATATACGTGGTTATAGCCCTTACCCTATAAGTATCCCTTATGGTTTAATATTATTATTATTTTACCCCCTACGTTTAATCCTACTTATGCCTAGCTTCCTACCTGCTTTAATAATTTTAAATTATTTACCCCGAATTGCTTATAGGTGGATTTTAAGATGTTTACGACTTAATTAACCCTTAGAAATAGTAGTAGCCGTTCTCCGGGAAATAAAGGCTTAAAAAGTATACTTTATAAAGAGAGACCCGGTTACGTTAGCGGTTTAAATATAAGGAATATATAAATTACCTTTAGATTATTAATAACTGAGCCCTTAGGAGAATAGGAAGAACCAGATTCGTTACCTTTGTTTTCGCTATTAAGAAGTGGATAGGAAGAGGAAGACCTAGAGTATAATGCCTCGACTTGTATAATAAAGGGTCCGGAATCGGAACTACGGGTAAAGTATACGGAAATTACCGCTTAACTTAAAAAGCGTATTTTAGAGCTCGAGTAGGAAATTGGTGGTTTTAAAAAATTAAAAGAGAAAGCCGAAAAGCGTTACCGGATTACTGTCGAGACGGAGGTAAGGAAGACGCGTTATATTTCCCCTTTGTTTTTTAATAACGATTCGTTATTATTATTATCTAGTAATAGTTTAGACTTTGTAGATAATAATAACTCCGCTGTATTAAGCTTATTAGCGGATTCCTCGGTAATTAAAGTATATTATTATAAGTATAGGAAATATTACCGGAAATAACGCGAACTTTTTCTGGACCTTGGCAGGATTATAAGCTTTGATTATAATAAGTTTTTTATATAATTTACCTTTGCATAATAGGAATTTTGGAAAACGGAGTATAAAGTAATCTTTATTAGCTTACCGAAAAAGTTCCGCTTAAACCAGGCTAAGGTTATTTATGGCCGAAGCTAGCTGGATTTATAGCTAAAAGCGATATAGGATAATAAGCTTAAGTATTTAATGCTAGCGGAAGTATTACGAATACGATCCGATTAGGATAAGTTTTATAAATGGTTAAAGAAGAGAACTTATTGGTTAGGGTATTTGGAAACGATTTTGGCGATTTAATTTAAGGAATTTTGTTAAAAACCAGGTTAATACCCATAATAATTCGATATCGTATTAGTAAAGGTAAAGGCTTAGTGTAAGAAGCCAGCTTTCGAGAGGAATTAAGCACGAATTTATTACGGAAAGCTGCTTCTAGTATTAAGAACGGTAATCCTTAATTATTACCCAAAGTTATTAAAAAAACGTAATAATATAATCGATTATGTGATTAATCGATAGGAATTATTATTAAAGGTGGAATGTTAACGAGAAAAAGATGATATAAAGGTAAAAAACAGGAAGCGTAAGTTTAATATTACTTTAAACGAGCCCAATAAAGAGCAGAAAACGGATTAAGCTATTAAAAGTTACCGAAGTAATCGCTTTAAAAACAGGGGTTAAAATAGGGGATAAGGTTAAGGCTCCGTATAAAACGGGTTAGGAAATAATAAACTTAACCAGTAGTTTAATGGAAATTTGATTTTTACCCTATTTATTTTCGGAGGAGATTTAAAAATAAACCCCGTTATTAATATAGAATATTATTATTATAGTAAAAAGGGTTATTTTAAGTTTACCTGTTTTAAGTTAGCTTATAATAAGGAAGTTAAGAATAATAAATTAAATAATTCGAAAAAAGAAAAAAAGTTTTAGAGTTAGCGTATAACTTTAAGGTTATTTGATTACTTTTCGTTAAAGGATTGCGTATGTTTTTTACGCGAGCTTGGTTATATTTAAAGGCTTGTAATAGTTTTAAAAAGGTGCCCGTATTAATGAATACTTACGCCGAAAATAATTTAATTAATTATATATTTGCGTTATAATACTTTTTATATAAAGTAAAATTAATTATAAAAGGGTTGGAAGTAATTAACGGTATTGTTATATTAACGTATAGGGTATTTTAGTTAAATTTTATACTTATTAATTTTAGGGGTATTATAAGGAAGATATATTAACCCTATATCGCTATTAATAAGGACCCTAGAGATAAAAGGCAGTTAATTTTATTTAGTTAGCTTATATTAATTAAAGAGCGGATTATGCTTAATCCTGCGGCGGGATTCTGGATTTTTAAGATTAAACCTATATTATATAAAGTACTTTTTACTTATTAATTTACGCGAGCTTATAGGGGTAAATTATAATGTTTTATAATTTTGTAGCTTTGAGAAAAAGTATATAAAATTATTAATGCTTATAATAATTATACGCTAGTAAATCCCATGTTTATTAGTAATCTTCCGGAGTATATCCGCGATTATAAAGAATTCTTTAAAGCGGATAAAGCCGATATGTTATTATAACGAAACCGAGTAGATTACGCGATTGATTTAAAGCTAGGAGCGGAAGTATTATATTTTCCGATTTACCTGCTGGCTTATAATAAGTTATAAGTATTGCGAGAATTTCTCGATAAAATATTGAAAAGTGGAAAAATACGAAAATCTAAGAGTTTAGCCGGAGTATTAATTTTTTTCGTTCCAAAAAAGGATAGGAGCTTAAAACTTTGTATTGATTACAGAGGTCTTAATAAAGTTACGGTAAAGAATCGTTTTATACTCCCCTTAATTTCGGAGCTTTTTAATAAAATCGCTAATGCGAAGTATTTTTTTAAAATCGACTTTAAAGATACGTATTATTATATTCGAATTAGGGAGGGTAATAAGTGGAAAATAGTATTTCGGATTAGGTACGATTATTTTAAATTCCTAGTTATATTAATAAGCCTTTATAACGCACTTATAACTTTTTAAAGTTATATTTATTAAGCGCTTAGGGAATTATTCGATATTACTTATATAGTGTATTTGGATAATATTCTTATTTTTTTTAATAATAAGGAGTTATATACGAAATACCTTCGAGAAGTTATTAAACGGCTTTAGGCAGCAGACTTATACGCTAAGCCCTTAAAATATTAATTCTTTTAATATAAGTTAGAATTCTTGGAATATATTATCTTAGATTATGGAATCTTTATAGATAGGTTTAGAATAGATACGATTATTACCTGGCCCGAACCTTGTTTTATTTATAACGTTTAATAATTTATAGGCTTTTGTAATTTTTATTAACGCTTTATTTAAGGGTTTTCGAAGATTATAGTACTTTTTATACGATTACTTAAGACGAAAACCGCGAACTAAGGGCGATTCTTCCTTAATACATTAGTAAAAAATGTATTTAGGAAGTTAATAATTATTTTTTAAGTAACCCCTCTCTTAATTCACTTTAATCCTTAAAAGGCGATAAGGATAAAGACTAATGCGTTTAAGGTTGTTATAGCTAAAACACTTTTTTAATAGGATAATAAAGGGTATTAGCATTTTATAATATTTTATTCCCGGAAATTTATCGATACGGAGCTAAACTACGGGACTCTTAACCAGGAAATATTAGTTATAGTGGATTATTTTAAGTAATAACGATATTACCTTTAAGGCAGTAAATATACGATCGAAATCCTATTCGATTACTTTAATTTACGGAGTTTTATAACTTAAAAGAACTTAAGTCCTCGTTAAGCATAATAATGCATTTTACTTGCCTAATTTAACTTTATTATTAAATATTAGCCGGGGATTTATAACCCCGCCGATCCTGTATCGAAACGACCGGATTATTTAGCCGAAAAGGCGGATAACTTAATATTACTTCCTATATTAAAAAGAAAGCTAAAAATATAATAAGTTTTTATAAAGGGAGAATAAACTCTAAAAGTTTTAGCCACCGTAAGGTATTATATAGTAAAGGGATAATATAAAAGGGTATTAGCTTAATATATTACCCGTGCGAGGGCGCGAATATATATATAAATTAATAACTTATTCGAATTTAAAAGCTTAAAATAGTTATTAAACTTAGTACGAGAAGTTTAACGGAAAGATCCCGAATATTGGTAGGTTATAAAGTTTATTGTAAACGGTACCTAATTAATACCTTAATAATCCTTGGGACTAAAAGAGCTAATCTTACGAAATAAATAGGTTTATATACCTTAGGAGAAATCCCTTTAATAATAGCTGATTAAGCTTTATTATAATAACCTATTAGTAGGTTACTTTAGAGTTAATTATATTTAAGAATTATTATCTTGTAAATTCTTTTGGAAAGAAATGGATAGGGATATTAGGGAATACGTAAAACGGTATAAAATCTGCTTCGGATTAAAAGCAAAGTATTACCGACCCTATAGGAAACTAAAATTATTATTAGTTCCTATACGTTTAATGTAAGAATTATTTATGGATTTTATTACGGGATTACTAGGTATATAATATAAAGGTAAGAAAGTTAATATTATTTTGGTTATTATAAACCGGATAACGAAAATAATTTTTTTTTTCCCCGTTTCTTATATAATTAACGGTATGGAACTGGTAGAATTATTTTATTCTAAAATCGAATACTAATACGGTACGCCCCTGGGTATTATCTTAAATAAAGGATTGATTTTTACTAGTAAATTCTGGTTAGATTTATATTATTATAATAAGATCCGATAAAAGTTATTAATTGTATTCCACCTGTAAACCGACGGGTAAACGGAGCGAATAAACTAAATACTCGAAAGCTATCTTCGATATTTTATTAATAATAATCTTCCCACTTAGCTAAAATTATTACCTTATGCGTTTTTTGTAATAAACCAAATAATTAATAAGATTATAAGAGTTTTGCCATTTGAAATATTATATGATTATTATCCCGAATTTCGCTTCTATTTGGAAACTTAAAAAAAAGAAATCCTTAAAGCGAAAAATCGTATAAACCGCTTATAGGAATTCCGGCGAAACCTCCGCGATTATTAATAATAGGCTATTAATATATAAGCGGAATACTATAATAAGAAATATAAACTTATTAAGTTTAAAGTAAAAGATAAGGTATAGTTATTAACTTAAAATCTTCGATTAAAATTTCGAAAATTATAACCTAAGTTTATTAAACCCTTTAAAGTTCTTGGAGTAATAAGTTCGCAGGCGTATTAGCTTAGGTTATTTATTAAATACTCGCGGCTTTATAACGTTTTCCTAGTCTAGTTATTAAAGTTATGGGATATAAAAGATCTAGGAATAAAAATAACTCTAGATCTGGAAGATAACGAAGAATGGGAAATGGAAAAAATTATTAACTATAAATTTAATAATAACGGAGATAATTATTATTTACTAAAGTAAAAAGGCTAGCCTTTAGAATATAATTAATGGGAACTCGAAAATAAACTTAATTATCTTAAATTAATTATTAAATTTAAGAAAGAGATAAAGATTAGGCGTTTTTCCCAAAAGGAGGGGAACGGAAAATAAGTAAAAAAGCGCGCGCCGGCGTAAAAAATTTAATTTTATATTTTTATAAGAAAATCCTAGGACGGGATATTAGAAAACTCCTAGGTATGTATTAAAGCACGCGGTAATAAAACCGAATTCCCCTTAGGCTAATAGGATTTTACCTATATTTATAGCGATTATACCGCGCTTTATATTAAGCTATAGCCCTAAGGAATTAACTTAGAATACTAGAATATCCGCTAATAATAAGATTACGGTAACCTGGAAATCCGCTAGGCGGGAGTTATTATCCTACTCCTTAAAAACGGTTTTTAATTCCTTTAAAAACTAGTATACTATAATATTTTAAGCCAGGGTACTATAATCGTTAGGGAATAGACGGAGGGCCGAAGCCCGGGTGTATGTTTACCGATTAGTTAAGTTCTGGATCCGGGTTAGAATTAACCCTAATACGTGATCGGAAAAGTATATACCGTAAATAAGGATAAAGGCATAATAGTAATCGCTATAAGGTAATAACGTTTTATTATTATTATATTATATATAATGCGGGCTTTATTAGTGGTATAAAGGGTACCGATAAGGTTTTACTCCGAGCAGTATATAATATATATAATACGGAATGCGTTATTAAGGCGGAAAAGGTATTACGATAGCTTTTAGCGGAATTCGAAAGGCTGATTATAATCGCCCTCGTTGTTTTTATTAAAGAACTCGTTAGCTATATCCATAAAATAAATAAAGCGTAATACTTTAAAGCTTATTAAGCCAGGAACCTAAAAAATAACGATTAGTTAATAAATCTGTTATAAGAATATTTAATAGGATATATAGGTAGGCAAGGCTCCTTAGCTTTCTTATATAAGCACCGAGAGCAGGTAAATAATGCGGGGTTAGTAAATATATAAATTAAAAAATCGAGGATTTTACCCGATACCGCCTGGTAGGCCTCGCCTATGCGCCCGAAGTAGGGGGTATATACGGTTAAAGCGGCCTCGAGTTTAATCCGGAGCTCCTTAGGGTCCTTTTGCGGCCGAGAACTATAAAAATATTATTATTATTTTTTAGCTATATAACGCTTTTTAATGCCGCTATAAGCATTATTACGGTAACCGCGAAAGCCGTTACGGGGATTATAAGCAGGGCTGCGGATAAAGTAAGCAGGAAACGTAAGCTTATTATCGGAGTCCTTTTTATTTGAGTTTTTAGTAAACGGGATATTACCCTCCTTAAAGCTACCCGGATAAGGTTAAACGGAACCCGCGGGTTTCTTAGTAAACTCGGCGGCGGGATTACCGCGATTATCCTTAAAAAGCTAGTCCGGGTTATTAAAGCGCACGTTATTTATATCCGTATCGTTTTATACGGTAAAACTATTATTCGAAAATATATAGTTTTCTTTTTATTAAGCTTTAGCCTCGGCGAGTAAAGCTTTTTCCCGAGCAAGCTATTAGTTTAAACGCGCTAATAAATTATTTTACGAATCGACTTATATAATATTAAATATAAGTATTATAGGCCACGTATTAATACCGAATATATTCGGGATTTTACCCGAATAAATACCGAAAAAGGGTTATTTATAAATATTTTAGTAATAGTTCGATTAGCGTTTACGAGTTAGAGTTTTTGGTTATTATTTCGAAAAATACACGAATAAGAATTATTATTACGTAAAGAATAAAATAAAGCTAATAATATAGGTTATAATTTATTTACTTATTTACGGGTGCACGTAATATTAGCGCGGATTTATATTAACCTATATTAAATTAATAATTTAAACGCGGTTATTACTTATTATATTATTAATTATAATAAAGATTTATTAATGGGTTAAGGCTTGTAATTATACCTAAGTTTATTAAAATGCTTTAATAAATAGCGGTAAAGAGAACGAGAACGTTCTCCCTAGGAAAGGGGATAATTATTACGGTAGGTTATACCCTAGCTAGTCCGGAGCGGTATCGGCCTAGAATCGGCCTCGAGAATATATATATATATGGCTACGGCCCCTACCCCATAAGTATCCCTTATGATTTAATACCATTACCATTCTACCCCCTACGTTTAATCCCACCTGTGCCCAGCTTCCTACCTGCTTTGATATAGTATTATAATACCGTGGTAAATAGGCACAGTACCGTGGTATTTAACCATTCCGCTCGTTTTCTGCCTGCTCTCCTCTTCGGTAATCTACACACCGCAAGCGGAAAAGAGGTTGCTCGCCCCCCGCCCCCCCCCCCCCCCCCCCCCCCCCCCCCCCCCCCCCCCCCCCCCCTTCGCGAAAAAAGGCATAACATGCAATCCGTCGCGCGCGGGATGATAGGTAGACAAACCAACAAACCACCGGTAGGTAAAGCACACGTGGGGAGGCGAGGCAACAGGGGTTTCTCCGTGAGTCCGTCCCTCTCTTTTGCCCGTGGCGTTTCGTTCCCACCGCTGCTACTGCTGCTACTGCTGGCTGCTGCTACTGCTGGCCAGTCAGACGGACTTCCGCAGCTCGCGAAGCTGGGAAAAATGACAGGTCAATTTTTTTCCCCATCAGCGCCAGCCATCGACCCGGTTTCTGGGTCTTTGGGAGGAGCCCTGCGTGTGATGATCGACCGGGGCGCCGAGAGAGGCGGTGTGCCAGGTTGGAAACTGCCGGGTTGCCTTACCTTGCCTGTCTCTGCGGTTGGTACTTAGGGTAGGGTTGATTATGGATATATGTATGGCCGGGGGGATTCGTGACTTGTGATCAGGCGGCGCCGCCGCCGCCGCTGCCGCGTCTGGTAGGTCGTCCTTGTCGTCGTCGTCGTCAAGCAAGTCGCCTCGGCCTGGCTACCAGGCACTCGTCGGGTGTCGCCGCCGGGAGGAGTGGGGGAGGGATGCAGTTTGGGCCGCAGGGGGGAAGGGAGGCAGGGACGTGAGGGAGGCGGCCTGGGCCAAGAGAGCTGCGACTAGAAGAAGAAAAAAAGACCATTCGACCTTCGACCTGCCGTTGCTGGCCTGGCCGTCCACGATGGAGGCAGACAGGGGAGCAAATCCTGACCACACGCCTTGCCTGACAGTCGATTCGCTCCTCTCCTTCACGTGGGCATGCGTGCTGGCATCTCAAAGGCTCCTTTGCTTGGCCCCGGCCTCAGCTCGGGGCACCTTGTCGGCCAACCCGCTGTACATGAGTCACCCGGGTTGAGTAGCGCGAGGCAGACAAGGCGAGCATGGCGCACAAGACTCGGCTAATAGCTCATCTATGCCCCCCTTTTCTTCTTTTCTTTTGGAAGAGAGAATCAGGGGAGGTGCTGAGCCTTCTTCACTTTAATATACCCATTGTGGATGTACATTCCTGGCGTATCCCGCCTTTCGCTATACTTTAAAATATTGAAGCCCGGTCAAAGCCCGGTCAAAGCCCCTTCCTCCCGCTGGCCTTAGGATAGCTCCTATGAGTCGAGACAGGGTATTTGCCAAGGCAGTAACGCAGAAAAAGCGCTCCAGTGTGATCGCTAAGATACATATATGACCATTCTAATCCGAGCATAATCACGCTTTCACTCGAACATGACGGATTGCACACGAGCCCGCTATTTCCGACAGAAACCCACAGTTCATCAAGGTATGCGGTTAGTTTTGCTCAGGTTTCGTAGTTTATCGCCTGCTCTTTTTGTCCCCTTGTCGTTCGAGAAGGAGTGACAGTTGGCTTTTAGAACGACCTAGGGGTACCGATGTCGTCGTACTTGGTTGGGTAGGCGTAAAAGGCGTTTCGGCCGTTGTGGGCCTCGGGGAGAACGCTTGGGCCGGGACTGGGTTATTTTCTTGCTCGCGGATCACGTCTGCTACAGCTTTTGCCGGAGCATTTTCGTCGAACTCGATGATAGTGCCTTGGGCCGTAGCGTTCGATACTATCGTGGTGCTGGGAGAGACCAGACTCTGGGGCGTCACCCGGCCACGTCCTGTTTCCTGTGAGGTACGCCGCGGAGAGCCTATGTCCGATCTCGATCGGTTCATAGGAGGGGTCATCCCATAGCGAGATAGCTCCTGCACGCTGTTTTGTCTTCGTTTGGTTTCAATCTGGCCTGTCTCCGAGCGATTACCCCAGGACTTAGATAAGTTTTCGTCAGTGGCTCTCGTGGATTTTGAATCCCGCCTTTCTGGTGTCTCTGCATGGCCAGGGGTTTGCTGTCTTTGGAAATGTCCAGTATTTCCACTGTCAGGGTCAGATAACGTTGAAGCACTGGCTGAACCTTGCCTTGCTGGTAGCTTCCCTGCCGCCTTGGCGCTCAGACGTTCGCCAGCCTCCTCCATACTTGTATTGGATGATGATCGTTTCCCTGCCCTTTCATTTATTGTCGAAGGTGATTTTGGTGTCCTGCCACCTCGAAGGCCGGGTGAGACTGGGACGTCTCTTGATGTAATATCAGAGGCACCAGTACTGGCGGCTTGGGAGCTGCCACGTCGAGGCATGGCAGGTCGGCGTCTCGATGGTTTGGAGGCGACAAAAGTAGGCGGCGTCTTCTTCTTCGGAGTGCTGCCTGGTAGCTTTTTTCTCTCCTCACGCGTCGTCGGAATGCTGGTACCCTTAGACTCCAAGCTTTGTGTCACGGCAGTGCTGCCAGACGAGGGACCATCGTTCTCCACTGTGATGCCTTCCTCACTGTCGGAGCCCTGCGGCGACACAAATCGAGCCGTCGGTTTTGGGCCAGAAGCTGAAGGTTCCCTAGGCTTCTTCAGAATTGGGTGCGGTGCGTTCGATGACGACGGAGGCAGCGTCTTCGCTTCGGCCTTCGGCCTAGGCTTCTCTAATCTGTCAGGCTCCCGATGAGGTGTCTGAGGATGGCGATGCTGGTCGGCTCGCGGTTCAGGAGAGGGCTGCCAGATTGGTATCAGCAGCTCTCGGCCATAGCATCATTGGTAACTTACTGCTTCGTACTGATTCGGCGGTCCCCGTAAATTGACGAACGCCGGCTCTACTAAAATGGCTGTGACAAGCCGCGCAATGACAGCACCGGAAAGATATCGACGGTTGCCGCCATAGACACGCCACCAGAAGTTCTTCAAACGTCTGTCGTTGGGGTCGAGCATTTTCCGGTACATTGTTGAGCTTGCTGCAAACTATCAGCCAAATCTCGCGGAAGAAAAACAACACGGTCAAGCGGTAGTACTTTTCCAACCCTGGAATATCATCTCCAGGGGTACAGCATCATGGAGAGCGTAACTCCCATGGATTTTTTCCTTGTTGTGTTCGATTACCTTGGGCAGGAAATGATCTGCCATTTTGAACAAGGACAGTAGCAACAACAGTCGCTGACCTGTGTAATAATGCCCCCGCCCGTGCGCTGCCAACACAGACCGCCTCTGGAAACACTCGAATGCGTTGACTGGGCGCCAGGTTCATTGCTGAGAAGCGGGTACGGGTAATGGGCTAGCCGAGTTTTCCGTCTCTCGTCTGTGGATGGAATCTTCCCAGGAAACAGCGTAGTCGCCTGACCGAGCTATACTATTATGCCCAGTGCTCTGATATGGCCATTCAAGGAAACGGCAGCCTATCGAAGGATTCGAAGATGGGTTCCGATGCTAAGAGCAGGCTGGTGATGGCAACGAAGCAGCGGTGAGAAGACCGCACTGACGCGTGAGCGCAGATTCGAGAAGCCTAGGCAACAGCAGGGTACAATCGTCTGTTTGCTTGCCACTACTGACACATCGACTGCAGTGGACGACAGACAACTGTATGTCGCGTGAGCCGGCCGACAAGACGTGCGTGGAAGGACTAGGCCGACTTACATGGGCGACACGGAACGGTGGGCTGAAGAAGCGCTCGGGGCTGAGACAACGGTCTAAATTTCGCCCCCGGCTTCACTACGGTACCGCGCAAAAGCAATGCAGGGCAACCGACGTTGATCAGGCAATCATCGGCCGCGGTTTGCTACCAAGCTCCGGAGAGAAAATCGGGCGTCCACGTGCCTCAATGGTAGGGGCGAGGTCGGGGAAAACGCAGGCAGCAAAGATGTGTATGCCTGCCAGGTTTTCAGGGCCTGAGTCAGAGGTCAGTGAACTTGTTGCTTATGGGAGTGAGCCCATACGTGAGCGGACTACTTCGGGACGAGCGGACATGGACGAGAGAAGGCAAATATTGAAGGTAGCCAAAGTCAAGTACGTTGAACAGGTGCTCGGGAAGAGAAGCAGGGAAGTGGCCGAGAAGCGTACCTAAGGGGACCAGGTACCGGTAGGAGCAAGGTGAAGCAAGGTAGCGGGTTGTATGAGCAGGTAGACACTGTAAGTACCTATAGCTATAACACCTTTAGGACCAGCCGATATAAGGAGGCAGGAAACAATAACAGTTTGTGCAGGCCTCGGGTGCAAGCGGCGGTGATCGTATGTGGTGGTAGTAGTTGTAGTTGTAGTCGAGCAGTATGAGCCCGGGCAGCCACTGGATCTTCACGAGCTAGAAAAATTTAGAGCAAATTTAGCTGCTGCGCATCAAATCGTCTTCCACCGCCACTAAGAGCGCCTGCGCCTTCCAGCTTGGGGTTGCCGGCAGCCTTTCAGTGGTCCCCAGTGGTCCCGGCCTAGTTGTGCTTCCGGCCAAGCGTGCCCCGGTTTTGGCAGTGTCGGTAGACATCGAGCGCTGATAGGGCTGCCGGGCGGTGTTTCAGGGCGCCGCATACGCGCTGGAGCCCGTGTTTGCCAGGCGTGCCTTGACTCCTTGCCCTTTTCTGCTTTTAGGACCTGTACCATATTCACCATCCACTTGGCCTAGGGCCCGCGCCTTGCAAATCCTCACTCATCATGACTCATCCGTTCCGTGTCTCTTCTTTCCAGCTCTGTGTTCTGAAGGCGACAGCTCTGCTTGAGTACTATACTTACCTACCCTGCTCACCGTCCACAAGTACTTCAGGAGATGGGTAAGGATATCACGGCGTGGGAAGTCAGCCCAGGGCGCGCACGAGGACTGGATCACGTCGTATTGCTGATGACAAAGATATCACCTCATGCCTATTTATTTCTAATAAGTCAACCTCGTCTACCACACGGAGTGAGCTCCCGTTCGGCCGACCTCCGACCACAATGCCCCTTGACCTCTGATTGCGTCCAATCCCGAAGTATTGTGTATTAATAGTTGCCAATCTCGCAACATCGAGTGATAGGTACTCGCTCCTGCGGTGCCGAGGCAGTGTCTCTCCTCCGCCGGGATCCTGACGACCGCGTTGGCTCGCGTTTTACTGCTGCTTCGAGCTTCATTAGCTGTTGTCAGAGCTCTGGTGCTATCCAGGTCTCTCAACGGCACTCAGGCAAGCAACGCTGGCACGGCCTCGGCAAGATGCCACCTGCTGCTCTGGATGCCGCAAATCTGCAGTGCATCCATGCTATTCTCCACGTTTCCCAGGCAGATCCGGAACCAGGGTTGGTGTTCTAGACTTCTTCGCCCCAGTTAACGGTGGAGAGAGGCTCGCACGCTCCTCGACAGGCTGGCCCGGAAACTATGCCTCATACCCTATCAATCAGGCCGTCCTCGTATCATACGGGTGATGGAATAGAGTTTTGACTTGCCAAGATGCATCACTTGCCAGAGTGACGAGTCCTGGTATCTGGTACAGGCAACCAACCCAAGACTTATTTACTCGGCTGGAGCTCTGCGGACTCAAGGTAAGCTTTCTCGTGTACTCAACTCCGTACGTCCCCGATGATGCTCTGGCGAGCTTCCGAATAGCACCAACGCATTTCGATAAGTCCCTGTCAGAGCGAATGGGAAAAGGGGGGGCGTCACTGGCCAAACGGAAAGCTTCCTCGGCCGTCACAGTCACACGTCAGCATCAAGACGCAGAACAAAACAGACAAACCGGCCCGCCGCCAATCTCAAGGCATTGCCGTCTTATTGCGCCTGCTCTGTGGCGGGCTCGGACGACTGCACCCAGGAACCTCCTCGCCTCAAGATCCTGTGATGTGGTCCCGGCGGGGACGGTGAGGTCGTGTGACTGTGTTGACATACAGATCGCCGCAGCGCCTCGCCTAGCTGCGGCTTTGAGCCAATAGACCAACATCGACCGTCAACCGTCAACCACAAGTCGTCCTAGCGCCCCGGGAGCGGGGACCGGGTCGTGACGGGGACTCTCGAGTATCCGAACTGCATAGAGCATTGTCTCGTCTCGTTTGGACCAATTGACGTCGTCAATTTCGCCGCTTTCCCACGTCCTGTCAGCAAGTCGCGCACGGCTCGTCGACCGGGAGTGCTCGATGCTGCCCTGGCCATCGTGACTCGAGCCCTTTCGGTACCAAGGGCTGTATCAAGGGCTGTATGTACGAGCCGTCACACCGGCCATTGCTGCCACGGGTGGAGCTGGAATGTCATCTGATGCGAAATGCGAAATGCGAAATCCCGCGCGCCCCAACGCGGCAGCTCCTTCGAGAAGGCCAAGAAACGTGGGCTGCCACATGTGCCCCTGGCAGTTGACGTGCCGGCGCTACATAATAAAGTACCACCACCCTTGGCCTCTGTCGCGGGGTTGCGCCATGCGCACGAGATAGCCCGTCGTCCTATTGTAGGTCCTCGGCCAACCCGCCCGGAGCTCCGTGCGGCCCAATCTCAAAGCTTCCTCTTTGGGATGCCCTTCTCGACCCTGCCATCTCATTGGCCTTGCGGCCGCCGGTCCAGAGGAGATCAAGACCCGGGGTTGCAGCCGTGTTTCGTGGTTGCATCTCCGGTGGCCCGGACTCTACGAAGCTACGGGCCCGCACGGAGCCCGCGTACAAGTGCGTTTCTGACTCTGCTCCGGTCATAGACCCGAGGTTGGTCACCTGCTATGGCTTGTTGTGCCAATGATCGCCCTCCGCCGAAGTCGAACTCTGCGCCTGCAGGAGCCTGTCTACGGTACGTGCCAGCCGCTGGAGTTGACAGCTCTCCGGCCTGACATGAGATCGCCATACGCTTCACCGAGTGGCACAGCAGTCACTTACCGGTAGGCGTTGTGTTGGTTACCTACCTATTACACCAGACCTCTTGGCCTTCGGTTACGCTGGCGCGGGCCGGTCCCTTTCGTCAACGCTCTCGGCTACGGCTGAGGTGATTCTTGGGTCCCCCCCCCGCCTCACGGCAACGAGCAGTTGGGCCGCGGCGACCTCGACCCCCGGGCAATGTCGCAATGCAGCTGCAGGTCACGCGAGCATGGCACTCACTACCACTGCGCGCTCCCGTCATGCTTGTCCGGATGAGGCTGAATCACTCGCGAGTCGCGTCGGATGTTACACTGGAAAAGGTCACCTGAATCCGATCCCGCATGGAACTGTGGTCCCGGGATTATTCGACCCTGAAAGACGTCCGGAAGGCAGCCGGCTGCGGCGAGCTCCAACCCGCATCCGGAACAACCTTGAACCTCTGTGCACCAGATTAGTAATTCGATGAGCAGGTGGCAAGGTTAAAGAATTGCGTGGGCCAGGCCCTTCTGCGAAGCCGAGTCCGATCTGTCTCTCTAGATCGGACATCGTATTTGAAATATCAAGAAAAGCATTGGTCTAAGTACCAATCATCGCTCGATCGTGCCATTTACTTACCTTTCTCGTGCAGCGAAGGAGAGCTGACGGCCTAGGCCTCCGCGGCCCCCAAGGCGGAAAAGCTGAAAGATGCATGCTAGGTATGGGATACAGGCCCGAGGTGGGGTCAACAAAAAACGACACTCTATTCTGGTGCAAACAGCGAAATTTTCGCGGGAATATTAAAGCCTTATACTTTAAAGCTTAATAAGAAAACGCATATAAATCGTAAAAATAATCGGACTTCAGATTCGAGAACCGCGTACTAAGCTTTATATAAAACATATTTTTTTTATTTTATATATCTCTTTAAAGCTGCTTTTATATAGCGTTAGAAAAAACGATTTTGGGTGAGTCTCGCGGGGCTCAAATTAGAGTGTCGTTTTTTGTTGACCCCACCTCGGTACAGGCTGCTCTGATTCATCATCAGGTATCACAGCCTGCCTCGTCGTCATATCTCGTCAGCTCCGGTGGGCGAAAAGGGGGGAGGCGCGAAAACTCTTACGAGTCCAACGACGCGCCGCCATTTATAGGCCTGTCGCGCCTCCATCAGCACGGAAGCTCCTTCTCATCAGTCGGTGAGCAAGCAGTCATACAGCAACTCCTGTCTCGGTCAGTTTCGTGAGGCCCTGTTCACGCTCTCTCATGCAGGCCTTCGGCCGCCTGGAACCAAGGGCTGGCAGTCCGACCTTACTCCGGACGACTTCTCGGGTTGCACTGCAGGGCGTCCGGGAATAGCGGCTTCCTGCGACTCCTTTGCTGTGCGAAAAGGGGAAGAATCTTCTCCGTCTCGGGTCCTCTTTATTGGAGCTCGGGCAAGGTAGCAGGCCAGCTCGCTGCTTATTATAGATGCGCCTCTCCGAGGGCGTGCTGTCCCGGCGCCGATGGTAGTGACCCGAGCCCACGGAACACGCCGACTGCCCGTTTGGCTATTGCGTCCCCTTTCCTCGACCATGCAGGCGCGCTGAATGTGTCGAGGGCGATTTCGACCCAGCGCGACAGGTCGATTCACCGCCGAAGAAGCACGATGACGACCAGCGCCGCCCCCTTGGACATTCTACTTCTTCTCCTTCGCCTCCTCCCACGGCCGTGGGGGTCCAGAGGGTGGGGTGTCCCCGGCCGGTGCTACCCAAAGCTCCTGCTCGGCTCCGCCACGGCGGCTTGAGGAGCAAGTAAGCGCGGCACGATGAAGGTGGTTCGAGCCTGGATACTGCAGAGTCGTCCGGGTGCGTGGCTTGTCCCCTTCGTGATGACGACTGCGGAAAAGGGGGTCGAGTCAGATCTCACAGCGGTCGAGCACGTCAGCCGTCGGGAGACCATCGAGAAGGGCGTGGGCCGGGTTCGTACGAACGTGCTGGAACATGGGAGGAAGATCCTACAGCCGGCGAGGTGCTCCCGGCGGTATCAGTCACGCAGAATGGATGCGAAGTGACTTCTTCCCTCGAATACGTTTCTCGAATGGACATTCCACAGTGCCAATTGAGGTCCAGAGGGCGGGCCCCGATTATGACCAGGAATACCAAGTCTACTGCCGACAAGGCAATAAGGTGTTCGACACCCGAGGTCGCTTGCAAGGAAACATCTCTCATTTCTGCACTCTTTGGTTGTACTTTGGGGGCCGGGCACACCAGCGGCAGAAGAATGTCAGGGACCGCAGTCGATTAGGACAAGCCAGAAATAGGTGAGAGGCGGCTCCCTTCGAATCCTTCATCGAGAACTTCTTGACCGGGCGAACTCTCAATGATGCGGTGTCAATTGTAGACCTTTACCGGCTCTGCTGCCCCCTTTTCTTCAAGGCGGCCCAGAGCTGTCCTAGGAACTCACCACAAGCAGGTTGGCCCCCCGACGTCGCCTAGAATGGCCAGCAGTCCTCAAGGAGAAGCCTAGCTGCTGCGCCCGTACCATACAGTCGGCCCCCTGACGAATGCGCGCATTATCATCATCGTCCAGCGCGAACGACGAGTGTACCCGGCCAGGATCGCCGAGCAATACGTTTGGAGTCCGCCTCTCCCCCCTCCCCGGAGCAGACCTACGTCTCCCAGGCTACCGACCTCTGCACGGATCCTAAACCTTTCACGTCGCCCTCCACTGCCTTGGGCGGGAGCTGGTGCGGGCCAAACAAAGCCTTCACCTCGGGGGCTGAGACGGGAAGAGCGTCACGAGATTCCGGCTGCTGCTGCTGCTGATGCTGCTGATGCCGTTGGTCCGGGCAGGTGGACCTTATTCCCCCAGAAGACAACCGCCGCGGAGATAGGTAGGTTAGTAAAGTACAAAGTACTAGGAAGCATGCTTCGATTGCAACCGACGCTCCACGACAACTGTTTGAGTGTATAAGCAAGTAGCTATGTCTGAACAAGCTTCAGAGTGCGGTTGACGTTCATATCGCGCCGTATTGCCCATGCCGCCTGCGCCCACGCTGAGGTAGGAGGAACATCCGATTTACCTACTCGGTCCTCAAATCGAGCTCATCAGGCCATCATGGGCTGAGCGTCGCCAAAGGCGCAGCAAGCAGCTGAGCTGTAAGAGATCGTTCCGTTGGTGTTGGTATCGTAATCCAACCATGTCTGCCGTGTCCGGCAGTCCGCTCTGTCTGCCTTGCCTCGACCGGGGGTTGGGGCCCGGGGGGAGAGGCGCGGGCAGGGGTTAACAGTACCGTACGGTAGCACCGGTAGTTAGTTGTTATAATCGTCCTGGTCCATATCCGTAGCCTACAGGGCTGCCTCGTCTCAGCGCTCAGTGCCCCATGCAGTCCCGGCTTGAAACCGGTCTAGCTCTCGCGGTTGTAGGTTGTGTGCTGTGATCGCATGCTCGGACCTCAGGGTACCTGACCCGAGTACAGAACGGACCATTTGGCCGAGTTGACGCGGCGCTAATATTGGAACTTGCTGGGGGTGAAGAGGGGAGAGGGGCGGGCGGGGAGAAGCCATCGTCTCCGAGCGCGCGGTAAGTTACCGGTGGTTGTTCCCGTTCTCGCTCGCTTCTCCAACTCCTCTGGGACTAGCAGCAGAGCGCGGCAGCCGCCGGCCCCGGCGGCGAACGTCGGATGTCGCCGCCGCGGGCGTCCGGGGTTATTATTGAGGCCGAGTGGGCTGACTGACTGACTGACTAACTGACTGACTGCCTGAGCCTCCACCCGTGTGCCTCGGTCATGACCCCTCTGGCTTCTTTCTGGTGAATGTGTTACCCAGTACGAATTACACTGCTCGTGATAGACCGATTACGGCCATTGGGACACCTAGAGTATCCAACACAAGTGACAACCAAGGAAAGCTGAACAGTCCCGTTCCACACCGACCTACCTTCTACCTGCACACCTACCTAGATCCGATAACTGCCGTACCCAGCGTCAGGACCAGACCCAGAACCGGCAATGGCGGATCAAGCTACACACGAAGGGTAAGCAAGCCATTCACATCGCCATCGATCCAGGAGCCAGCACAGTCCGTTTGTCACCCGTCCTCCTCCTCCTCAAAGCACGACCCAATCGGGTCAAGTCTAGTCAGTCGGTCGGTCGGTCGGTCATAGCGCTCCGAGTACCTAACTGCCCAACTGACTGACTGATGGCCGGAAAAAAACCACAACACGGTAGTAGTAGTAGTACTGGTAGCAGTGGTCCTCCTCCTCCTCCTCCTCCGACGGTAGTGGCCGTGGCCGGCCCACTGAGCGCGGCGGAGCTGGAGCCGAATCTGCGCGGCGCGCCGCTCCCGCACCCGGACCTGGCGCTCCCGCGCCCGGGGCTCGAGTGGCAGTTCCGCATGGCGGTGCGGCTCAACCCGCGGGCGGCCGTGGGCGCGGTGCCGTCGGGCGGCCTGCGCAACTGGATCTCGTTCGCGGGCGGCGACTGGAAGGCGACGTGGGGGTCCGGGACCGTGCTTGTGAGTGTTATTTCTTCTTTTTCTAGATTTTCCCCCCTTTATCTTTCTTTCTTTCTTTCTTTCTTTCGTCGTTTCTTTCTGTTTTTCTACTTTTCTTTCGTCCTCTTCAACTCCGGCCTGCGCTTCCCCCCCATCTTCCCCCTTTCGCTCTCGCCTACGGAGGCGACTTCTCCCGGAGCGACAGCGTGCTGAGACGGCAGCGCGGCCGCGGCGGCCCGAGAGAAAAACAAAACAAAAAGCCTGGCGGACAGGACTCGCAGATCGTCGACCCGCAGACCTTCGCCGTGCGCATGGAGACCATGTACCTCCTCAAGACGGACGACGAGGAGCCCGCCTTGTAAGTCGCAGCAAAGCACCAATCCGTTGATCAGTTGCTATGCCTGTACCGGTGGTGTGTACCCTATCCTACCCCTGAGCCGGAGAGCCACCATACCCGGGGAAGAAAAAGAAGACGAAGAAAGCAGGAAGGCGGGCTACGGTAAAGACGCGACTGCCGAGGCTGACAACGGTGACTGTCCGCCGGGTCCGGGTCCTGGTCCGGGCCCGGATCCGGGGGACACCGGATGAAAAAGCATCGAGATACGCACACGCGGGTTCCGCACCGGGCCCCGGGACGTGCTCGAGGCGCTGCAGGACCCGGCAAGGGCGGACGCCGTCGACCCGGCGAGCTACCGGTTCCGCCTGGTGGCCACGATGGAGACGGGCGACGCGCGCTACGCGGCGCACGCCAACTACGGCATGTGGGTCGGCAGTGGCATGCGCAAGGGCGCCGAGGTCGTATACGAGTCAGTCTGGCCGCCTCCTCCCCCATCCCTGAGGCCCGCTCGGTGGCTGTTCTCCCCCCTCCCCCCCTCTCGCTCCTGGGGGGTTTGAGAGAGCGACCGTGTGCGGAGAGTGACAAGATGACTGACGGAAGTCTCGCGCAGTGCTTACCGTATAACCTGAGGGTAGGGCGAGGCGACGAGGTAGCAGAAATGGGGGTAAATCTAGGCATCTACTTGGATGGCGTAGTGAAACTGGTGGTACTCCGTGAGGCGCGCTTCACGGAGTGGGAAGAAGAAGCGGTAACAGAAACAACACCTGCGCCCTCGCAGACGTTTCCCCCGTTGAACCACCGCGCCTCGGGTAGCAGCTGGCTCGCCACCCACCGCGCGGTGGTGGTGTGCGTAGACCCGTCGCCGAACGGCTCGTGCGTCTCGTCCCTCGCCGGCGTACCGCCCATTCCCAGCCCCAGGCTGGCCAGGGAAGTCCCCAGTCCCCCGACGCCGCTCCCTCCCCCGTTGGACGCATTGACGTCCCGCCCGCCCCCTCGGTGGAAGCTCGTCCGGCCCTGCGCCAGCGCTTGAAACACCACCAGCTGGTCCTCGAGGTGCTCGTCTACGACGCAGCGCCGCGTTTCGATGTCCTCTCGCAGCTCCCCGCACACCTTGTGCGCGATCTCGTCGTCGAGCCGCGCCGGGGTCTGCTGCTGCTGAGCCTTCGCCTTCCCCTTCTTCCTCTTACTGTTGCTGCTTCGGCGCTCGTAGAGGTAGTCCCGCCCCCAGCGCCGTCCCATCTCGGAGTGCGCCACAACCAGCACGTATAGGGGCGTGTCGCCATCGCTATCGTCATCGTGATCGTTGTCGTGGTCTTGGCCGCTCTCCACACCGTCAGCTGGCTCCGGGAAGGTGAGCTCCGCGCCTGGGAATGTGGCGTCGAGCGCCCGGACGAGTGCGTCCTGCACTGACTCGCGTAGGAGTCCGCCGCCCGGCGCAACCATGCTGACGTCGAGTCTCATGATGGTGAAGTCCCGCGCCGTCACCGCCTGGTCCCACGGCTGCCGCGGCTGTACCCCAGTGCCAGGTAAAGAAAGGTCGTTCCCCTCATGTAGCATTGGGGTTAAGACCAATCGGGTTCACGACTACGCAGAGAGTAAAAACTTTATCGTGGGCTGCCAGAACAACGAGGCTATACCAGAAACCGTATGCCGCACGACAAAGTGGAGAAGACACTGGTACTTTTTATGCAGACCTAACTTCTGCCTGCACTGCAGTAGCGTCTCGCCGCACACGAGCGGCCGGAAGCGAAAGGCGAGGCGGCCCATCTCCGGTTCCGCCTCTCCCGCGGTCTAGGGGCCTCCTCCTAGCTGTCGTCGTGGTCGTCGCGACCACCCGCGCCGCCGCAGCCGCCGATGCACCACGATGCCGAACGCGTCATCGAGCGTCGGGAGAAGTACCTGGTCTAGATACTCGTAGGACGGCGAGAAGAAGGAATTCGAGCTGCCGCAAATCTCTAGCTCGACCGTCCGCGGCTTCCCGTCCGCGCCTGCGTCTCCGCCGCTGCCGGCGAGCAGGGGATAAGGAAATACAGCCTGGAAAATGAGCAGCGCGCTGGACGCCGCGTTGGCCGCGGCGATCCGGATCCGCGCCCTCGGCCGTTCCGGGAGTGGGGGCCCGCCGGCATGTGGCGGCAGTAGCTCCGGAGGCGTGTGCCGACGGAAGACCAGCGTGTGGCTGCCTACCGACAGGCCGGACACGTCCGCGTCGGTGGCACGCGCTAACCACTCGATTGCGGCCACGTGCTGCGCCTTGAGACCTGTGGGTTTCGTGCTTGGCAAGGGTCTGGTTGTATCACGTCGTAGGTTGGTTGATCGGTAAGTTAGAGTATAGGAGGTATGTACCCAGGTACGGTAGAGGGGCCGGACGACCAAGAAGCAAGGACGCGGGAAGCGGGGGCCAAGGGGTCAGGGGGGGCTCTCACCTCCGCGCTCCCGATTATCACGAACATGCGTGATGCGGATGGGCTGTGCCGTGATCGCTGCCAGCGTGCAAGCCAGCCGCACGAGCTGTCCGCCACCCTCACCCGTCCGGCCGTCCAGCTCCAACGGGGGTTGGCTTTCCATTGGTGGCGAAAGCGGCCAAGGCGATGTTTCTGGCGGTGGTGAATGACAACTGTCTACCTAGCAGATAGATGCCTGAAGTGATAGGAGACCAGGTTGGTGATTTGGCTCGAACAGTGACTGATCGCAAAACGAACCGTTGGCGGGTCATGGAGAACGACCCAAGGCGGATGGTATGTTGGTACACCTCATTCACCAGCTCGGCCGTGCTCGTCACGGGTGGCTGAGCAGATGAGGCATTCGGCGAGATGAAACACGCGACTTAGAGGCACTTGCCAGCGAGTATTCGATGTGCCTCCTGGAAGAACGATGGAGACCAAATCTCGTGTATAAGTGGCTATCTTTCTTCTCTTTCAGCAGTCAGTATTGCATTGCTTGGTCTGCAGTCTTGGATACAGGGAATCCTGATGATAGTGGGGAATATCTGGCGGACACGAGGCGGCCGCTGGAAAGCGGGCTCCACGCGATACCGCTCGACTGGATTAGCTCCAATGCCATAGAGCCAGATACCGATTCTCTTGACAGAGCGCCAGACCAAAGCTGGGCTGCATTATTTTGTAATTCGGGGTGTTTGAAGCTCGATGCTGACGTGAGAGCTTTACTTGCCAAGGCGAGAACATTGGCGAGAAAAGGAAGCCAGCGCTTCAGCAAATCCGCGGATGAACACCTTCATCCAGCCGTTCTGCATAACGGTCCTTTCGAATAACGGTGTTCTTTCACCATGGATGTGTGTCGACCCCAGGTGCAAACACCCTCAAGCAAGTAGTTGCACGCAGATTGCAGACCTCATTCGCCTCGATGTCGACACCTTTATGACCTTAGGTACCTAGGTACTCGTAGATCTTGGCCCTGCTGCCGTTCCCGCGCAGTGTGCCATACCACTGCTTATCCGTTGGGCAGGTCTCGCCAATAGCCGGGGACGCGGTAGGCGCCGCTTCCCGGCTCGACCTCGACGCCGTCCGCCGCCGCGCCCACCCGCCGCGCCCACCCGCCGCCACGCCGTGAAACGGTGTGCTCCTCGACCCCGGCGGTGCCGCTGGCCACGACGGCCGGGCAGTGACGTTTCTCAGGGTTCATGGCCGAGAGGATGTCCGCTGGGGCGAGAGAGTGCAATGCCACGAAGCTGTCCAGCCTCCCCTCATTCAGACCTCCTGAGACGTGGTGGTTATAGGTCTGGAAGGTGAACTGGTTGATGTGGGAAATGGAGACGCTTCCATGTGGCCCAAATCATCTCTGGTTGTGGTACAGTTTGTGAATTAGGGTAGAATCGCATAATAGGGGCTCTATCAGCTTACCTATTCATGTAGACAAGCATATGTACATAAAGATCAAAAAAAGGAGTTACCGGTAACTTATTCCAAACTTCGTCCCACCTTTTCACCACAATCACGCGTTCCCATCACGCCCTTCTGAACCTTGGCTTTCACGATCTTTCGCTTCAGCATTAAAAGTAGGTGGGTATCCGTGCTCGACTCATCAACTGGGCAAGTCCACATCGCCGCCCTGAGAGTGAGAGCTCATCTTGAAATTCTTGATCATCCGTCTGATGGGTCTGAAACGGCGTTCCTTGTATGTCCCCCAGCTGCCCCAGCCTCTTGGGTTTCTTCTGCTCACCCACGCACAGTGTCATGGTCCCGGTCACCCGAACCAGCATTACCCTAGCTATCAATGGCTGCCTGGCGAGTCTAGTGATCTAGGACTCCCAGCCATGGCTTTCTACGGTCGAGTTAGCCTGTAGGCTTTGGCGTCAACTACGGGTAGCTATTCAGGCGAGGCGACCAAGTGGATATTTTCCCCGCCACTGAAGTTGCTGCCTGCTCGGGAAAGTCTCGGGTCGGGGGCGGGTAACTTCCCGCTTGCCGCGGCCGCTCAAGGCGTCCACTGACGCGTCGTCGGTACCGGTATGCATCCTTCGGCCTTGAGGGACCTAGTCTATCTGGGTCTCTTCTCCCGATGCCTAGGACAAGTCCTCAACGCCCCAGATGCTGGTGCTCTATGACTCAGCTGATCTCACGATAATACCGGAGGGCATCAGCGCCTATACCAGTTTTGTTACCGCGGCGGTGAAGGTACCCCTGTCAGCCACGCAGATCGAGGCAAGATGTGAGTATTTCATCACATCCTTTGCTGTGCCTCTGTTCTCGTCTTCTCGGTGAGGAAGCACACCGACAGATGAGACTGGGAGTCCCTTACGTCCGATATCGAAGGCAGCAGCTTACCCGCACTGAGACCGAGCAACTATACCGAATGATTGGGACTCCGGCAAGGCATATGCATAGCTAGCTGATGATCAGGCAGCAGTGATAACTCTGCCCTCCACAACAAACCTCGCCCCAGCAAGGTCCAGACCGCCAGCAGCTACGAGGCTGTCATGCAGCATTAGTTTCCGGCCTCCCGATATCTCCAGAATGGAGAGGAAAGCGACGGAGAAGGACCAAAATACGGGCCCGATGACACCCTAGCTCACGCATCTAGGCACTGCCGTGACTCCTCCCTTATGTGGCGATGGAAAGCTCGATTCAAACAGGCCAAGCAAGCTTGTTAACGACCTATCAGACCTGCCAAATACCGCTCTCCCGAAAGGTGGGATGTCCCGAAGTCGACATGAGCTGATCACAAGCTCAAGTACTATTATATGTGCCAATGAGGTTAACTTGTGGGATAATTGCTTTGCTTTGAAACTGACTCCCCTGCGTCCTGGGTCAAGTTCTCGTCCCTGGCCTTCGGCGTTAAGTATACCAATCAAAGGACCAACCGACCACCATCACACAGGCGGCCCATTCCGAGTCCTTGTCTCACTCTGAGCGGTAGTGTCCGTCATGTCTAGCACGCTTTGGTTGCCTTGGTTGCCTTCGTTACTTTGGCAACACTGGGTCGGAGAGGCTGTATATCATTCCCAATCGAGATGAGGCAGTTCCCGAACCCTGACCGATCGGATGGCGTCTTTTCCCAACCTCTTCGCGATGGAAACACTGGCATAAAGTCAGGACAGCTTTGGCAGATACTATCCGTCTGAGCGGGCCCTTTCCATAATGTGTTACTCAAGGCTGTTTTAATGCCGGGGGTGACTTCGAATCATTTTGTGAATTTGTATGGAGTGCGTTGGCGTCGGATGAGGGCAGGGCGTGGCTAACGGCTCAGTGCAGACTCCATCCGCAGTGCCCTTACTGGCGTCCCGGCGCAGTAGCTCGTATCTGCGCACTACCTTTCTGGCTGGGAAATGAGTGCTGTTACATCGCATCATTGTACTCTGATTTGCACCGCCAGCAATTTGTACTGCTACTCGAAGCATCCGGTTCGCGCCCAATGGCATAACCTCAGTTCGACCCCAATTAATGTATGTCTCCTCACTGGCTGATAGATATGTACCAGTAGTATCAGGCCGCAATCGAGACTTGGCTTGGGGCATCAACGCCGACTAAAACCTCATCTCGCCTTGCCGCTACGCCCCGGGCTGCTATTTTTATGGTTCGAGCCAGGGCTATCAAGGGCCCAACGGCCATGAATCGTGCACTGTAGAGCTACTTAGGCTCTACTCTTCCAAGATACAATGACCCGGGCGTGATCGCCTTACCTTCAGTGGCCTACCACGAAGATAGTTGTCAAAGCAAGGCGGCACCAAAGACTTCAAACTCCGGCATATATGCAGGTCTTGCTGGAAAGGGGAAATCCGAACAAGTCGAGGGTAACGTCTTACGTCTTAACCGCCACGGCACTAATGTCTAGAATGGCTATCCGGTTCTCAGAGAACGTGTTCGATTCTAATACGTGGGCATTCATAAGAAACGATCGGGATTCAGAGTACAGAGATTCGGTAGATGTTTTCGAGCTATCCTGCCATGGGATATCGGATTGGGAGTTTGCTTTACTCGGAGGTGGCATTTACGGGGTGACGATATGCCGAAAACTTGGTCGCCGGGGTGAAAGGTCCGGACTTGAGACCGGGCAGCTTCTCGTGCAAGGCGACCGTAGACCGGAGGCATCCCGGTAACGGCCAGTGCCGAGACCCCCACCGACGGGCGAGGCTGTATGCCTTGCGGAACGGCCCGATGGACTACAAACTTGCCCTGACCACATGCCAGGGGCTGTATACAGAAGAAGACTACCTGAGTATCGAATTCATGAAACAACGGGTCCAAACTCAAAGTCGTACGGCATGGCATCATGACTGTCAGTCAGGCTGCCAGTCTTGTTGCCCAACAGGAGCTCGACCGAGTTGTTGATTGACCTGGTCCGCGGCCCAGAGACCCTAGGCCCGGGCCTACTAGAGCGGCCTTTCGACAGCTTATCACCCGGCCAGCGCCAAGCACCATTCACGAAGGGAAATAAACATCGTATTGCCAGTCGGGCAACGAATAAGCAGATGAATACAAAAGACATCTTTACAGCTGGGTAAAGACAAGGCATCGAGAACCCAGGGTAATCTTGCAGGATAGGGGGTAATCTTGCAGGATAGCCGCCAGGGATGAGGAATATCGCCGTCATGGATCTGTCCTACATCGGTAAGCATCTGCCACCCACCGGTCGAGGCTTGTATAACAATGCCTGTTCGATCTACCCATCTTCCCAGCCGTAGCATGCGATGCCGTGCCTTCTGCACTGAGTACGCGGTGGTGCCACGAGGCTGCCGAGTCGACGTGGGACGACGTGCACCGAACCCTACCACGTGTAAGGCTGCACACACACATACACACACACACACACAGAGGACACCGATATCCATATGCGTACGCGACCCGTGGCCACCAGGGGCGCGAACTGGCGGCCGCCAGACGCTGGAGAAGAAGGCGAAAGGTTCTTGGGCAACGATGTTCTTCGACCTTGCACAGGACGATCTGGCGGTCCCAGGACAATCTACAGGACCTCTCCACGATACAGGTCTCTGCTAATGGTGGTGGTGCCTCGTGACGCAGGCAAGTCATCACTTTAGGCAGCCGGCTAGATGACGACGGGTGCCTCGAACGATCGTGGCCTCAGGCTGGGGGAACGGGTGCACGCGGTTATTAGGTTGTTGTCTTCCGACACAAACGATAGGGGCAGACAGCTCAAGGCTAAGACAGATGCTATATTTTCGGCCCCGGCATATATTCATTGCCTTGATCGCGACGGACTCCGGGCAGCGTCAGCGAACCACTTCTTGTCGTGCGCAGGGCTTCGTCTAGGTCGCCTTGAGAAGATGTTGCGACGGGGCGAAAATCGGAGAGACGCCGGGCCACTCAATCCTGCAGCTTCGCAATTACATGAAACATATTGCTCGGTATTGATGGCCTCACTCACCTATCAAGGACTACGTCGCATCGGTCAGCGATGTCAAATAGGAAAAGGGGGTGGCGGTGGCAGTGGGCATCCAACCCCTGGCTCCCAGTCCAAGTAGATCTTTGAACGAAGGCGTCCATACGCGCTTCTGCCTAACAGGATCGCTGGTGACTACCGCTGAGGCAAAGTGCTGGCCTCGAGATCTGATAGCCCATCATTTTGTCGAAGCGGTCACAACCTGCCACACAGCTTCGTCCTGATTTATGCAGCCACGCGTGCGGAAGGGCCGCCCTCCCTCCCGCTCGAGGGCAAGCTGAAAGTCGGTAAGATGCTGGAGCCTAAAGCTGAGAGAGAGAGAGTGTGTGTGGTCCATTGGACAAGAGAGGACATCGTCTCACCAATCTAGCGACGATGACGCTGTAACTCTGGTCTGGCGCCAGCAATGCCAGCATCGCATGGGGACATTTGTCCGAGAGAGCGCCGTCAGCCCCATGTCCAGCCATGTCCTGGAAGATGGCCACCCTTGCCCTCCGAGAGGCTCTTGTTGACGAGAATTTTCAGCACATGACGACGGAGTGTCTGCCTCCTGGGAGCGGTCAGTCGCTGTACCGGCCGAATGTCAAGCAGAGACCGCCGGAAATCTTCTGGCACTGTCTTGAAGGACATGTCCTATAGGCCCGGTTGATCTCGACAGAGAATGAGGCAAAAGTTGTGCTTAATATAGTCGACGAGGTTTTTGTAAACGTGGCCGTCAGCTGCCTCTCCCCATGCGCCCCTGAGTCAGAGGTTCGCCTTCATGGCTGATGTATGGCGTATCTGGTCCAATAATCTCCGCGCGGAGCGAGCGGCCGCTGAAAGGTCGCCTCTGGGTGAGACTATCGCCACGAGAGCTGGCCCCTGGTTAACCATGAAGTCTCAAAATGTGTATCGGGTTTCGAGGCCTCCTTGGGACCTCGGCCGCGGTACAGCCGGCCATAGTGGCGACTGACACGATTTTTTGATTTGTCTGCTATGACACGGCGATCAAGTTTCCTATTTGGAAGAACGCACTCCTAGAAGAGATAATTAGCGAAGCTGGCGAGGGCCGGCCTAGGGTGGCATTGGAACATTTTGATAGAGATGTATCATGTTTGGTATGGAGTCTCGCCCCTGTGGCGCAGTAGATCGTGGCTGAACCTCCGGCAGCTGGGCTTCCGGGGATGTCCACGTCCGAGACACCGAACCTCCGTATCGGTCCGAGGCGCGGATTCTCTCTTCCCTTTCTCACCACGCATCAGGCCTGAGTGGCTCCTTCAGACCTCTTATAGGGCCCGGTAAGGCCGATGCCTGATGGACAGAGTCTGACTTGCGTGAACACGAAGCGGTGCGCAGCAACAGCTCTTTAACAGCTCTTTTTTTGAATGGCCAGTGTCAAGCAGCTGAATGGGGTAGTTCTTCCCGAGGTTCGTCGTCTTTTCTCAGCTGCGTGCGGCGATTCCGACAGGCCGGTACGGCCGCCACCCTTTCCATCCAGACAACGTGGCAACCCCGGCTTGCACCGGTCCCGATCAGATACCGACACTGGTCCCCTGACTGGTCCCGATCAGATACCGAGGGTAGTTGCTGTGGCGATGACCTCAGGCGGCTGCATCGTGACCACCCAGGCTTGCGGGACAGTGCGCCTGGCCTCGCGTGAAAGCATGGAGGACTGAGGTCGTTCCAGTGCCCGGCACATCCTCTCTCCTCGGTGTCGACGTCCTTCGCACGTCGGCGCCCTCTGTCAGCTTACGGGCCGATGCCGGTAAGATACGAGTACGATGCCGTAACATCACCCGATCTTGGAGCTGCGTAGTATCAGCCTTCAGAAGAGCCAGGCGC
Source organism: Xylariaceae sp. FL0804 (assembly GCA_022539325.1). NCBI lineage: Eukaryota > Fungi > Ascomycota > Sordariomycetes > Xylariales > Xylariaceae > Xylariaceae sp. FL0804. The sequence goes on along the minus strand of JAJKLG010000006.1, from coordinate 1,196,714 downwards.
AGAATGACAGTCGGTGACGATACGGTTGACGACGGCACATGATGATGACAAGTGATGACGGCACATGATGCTGTTGACGACGATACGTGCTCACCTGGGGGAGAACCTCGCTGTAGCAACTGCCCACGATACCATGTTGAATATTGGTATACGGCGGTCGATGCCGTACCGAGATCTTGCAGACACGGATTATGTGCTTGTGTCCCCTGGCACGCCTGGCCAGGTGGTCCTACAGAGATATAAGTCCTGCATACGGGGACTACCGGCAGCGGCTCTGCTACCTTAGCTTACTTTGACGCCCGTATTGACTCGTCAGGCGATTTGGCCCCCACAATTCCGGTGAGCAGCAAAGTAGGCATATTTATCTGCAGGTATCTACGTCGAGGCTGCCAATAACTATCTCTTTTATTTTCTATATCGCAACGTACTTCCATCCTGAGTCTTTTTGAATATTTGGGCCGCGGCCACTCTTTCGGTGAACAGATGTGTAGGACAATTTTCTGTCCAGTACGACCACAGGCTCGGGCTATTCGTTCCTAGCCTGTGAGTCTCACTTCGCCCAAGGCAGGCACGTATTTGAAAGTCCTGATTGCGTTCGTCGCTCACAGGAGGCTGGAGGAGGAGGAGGAGGAGGAGGAGGAGGAGGAGTCGGACGAGGAGTCGAAGCTGATCTTCGGGTCGAGTCGCGCGAGCTGCTGCTAGAGCCTAGACTGTCGAGGGCAGTTGCCAGTGCTGCTAGGCCGGCACCAGGAAAAACACGGTCAGCACACTCTTCACATCTTCGTTCTGAGCCAGCGGGCAATATCATGCTGTTGATTCTCGAGATGCTAGAGATGAGGGTGTTCTGGTAAAGGATGGTGGTGGGAAGCACCTAGGATTGTGGACCCGTAGCTAGACCTCGATGGGGCGCGGCCACTGCAGAGCAGGCAGAGCAGAGCCGCATTCCAATGAGACAAGGCAACCGCCCTGCCGCCCCCACCCTCCATCCTAGTGCTAAGTACTACTCCGTGCGACAGACTGGCTAGCATGATGGATTTAAAGCCTCCGTCAGCTGCACCACCATTCCTCAACGCTTTCCATCAGTATCGTGGGCTTCCAATCCCCATGAAGCGCAGCCAGACCATAACTGTTGCTGCTCCTTTTAGGTCTTCCAGCGTCGAGAGACCGACCGTTTTTTATCTGACCCCCGCCTGGCCACCATAAGTGAATTACATACTTATCTGGTACTTATCAGACCGGGCTAGTTACATGCTGTGGTACGTATATCATTATCCATTGGTCTCGCGCTGGTGCTGATTTTTGCGACGAGATGATAGATACTAGTAGTGCTCTGCTCAAAACCAGACCAGTCACTTATTCATCAGGCGTCACCCATTCGCCCGGCCAGAGCTGCATCTAGCAGCACCATAATATCGCTGTCAGAGCTGCTCGACTGTGAGCAATTATACGTTACTGGTGCCTTACAGAGAGGTAAATTACACCCTATTTCTTACCCGCCGCTCCTCGCCTGGCTGAATACGGCCACCGCTCTCTCCTGCTATCCGCCAGCCAAGCTCAACGCCTGCCATATGCGATTTCTTCTGAGCATTCTACTTACGCCCAACACTCTCCAGAGCTCTCAATATGGAGAACAAGAAAGGCAACATCTCGGCCTCGTTAATGCACTGGAGGCGACATAACGCTAAACTCACGTGCCCCATCGGTGACTGCGGCGAGGAGTTACCCAATGTGGATCAGAGAATACGCGGTCACATAAAAGACCAGCATCAAGCAGTGCTTGAGAGCAGCACCATGGACACTCTTGTGCAGGCAATTAAAAAAGGCCGGTTGGTTACGTCTTTCTTCATGGACGGTCCAGAGTCTGATCTTGCCAGTGATGTTCCCCCACGCGAGGGCGGTCCGGCTGGACAGCCAGTGTCTCCGGCTGATCCCGGGGGCGGCGAAGGAAGGCCCCCTGAAACCAGCGACGAGGCAGCGGCTAGCCCCAATAAACGGCGCAAGTCCCCTGATTTCTCTAACAAAACTCGGGCTCGGTCAACGAGCCCACCGAGACGGTCTCGCGCCCGGCCTGGGGCGCCCCCGGAGGATCCTGACTTCCGGAGGGGGTTACCTCAGCAAGGGAAGAAGCTGTGGAACCCTGATGCTACCTCGTCTCCTTCAACACAACGTGCCAGGCCCTCACAGAAGGAGCAGGACCCTCGCAACCCAGATCAGGACGATGACGAGGCTGAGGCGAACACACTTACCAAAGAACCTCAGACTCGGCCAATAAGCCAAGAGCAACTTGTAGCCGAAGTGAAGGGTATTTATGCTGGCCTGGTCATGGTCGAGGGCAAGTGCATTGAGGTCGACAACGCTCAGTCATCACAAAACGACACGAAATTGAATAATGAACAGTGGCAGGCCTTGATCGCTCTGCATCGGACCCTCCTTCACGAGCACCATGACTTCTTCTTAGCATCACAGCATCCCTCGGCAAGCCCTGCTCTGCGACGGCTTGCTGCCAAGTACTCGATGCCCGCCAGGATGTGGAGACACGGCATACATTCGTTCCTAGAGCTGCTACGCCATCGTCTTCCTGGCTCGTTGGAGCATATGCTCACCTTCATATACTTGTCTTATTCCATGATGGCACTCTTGTATGAAACAGTTCCGGCTTTCGAGGATACGTGGATAGAGTGTCTCGGCGACCTGGGCAGATACAGGTGGGGTTTGATTCCAGATTGGGAGGGGAGACGCTGACTTGATGTAGGATGGCCATCGAAGACGAGGACATTCGGGACAGGGAGATCTGGACTTCGGTTTCACAGCATTGGTATAGCAAGGCCTCAGACAATGCGGTCACGACTGGACGGCTGTATCACCACCTGGCGATCCTTGCGCGGCCCAACGCTCTGCAGCAGCTTTTCTATTACGCCAAGTCTCTCTGTGTACCTATTCCCTTCGGGTCGGCGCGGGAGTCTGTCCTCACGTTATTCGACCCGATACTGAAGGCCAACGCCACCCAGCACTCGCGACTCATTCCCATCGATGTCGCATTTGTCAGAGCTCACGGCGTGTTATTCTGTAACAAGGGTTCCGATGATTTCCACAGCGCGTGCAGTGAGTTTCTAGGCCTGCTGGATGGCCATATAGGCCGGACGACTCGAAAATGGATGGAGTCCGGCTACTACATCGCGATTGCCAACTGCTGCAGCCTTCTCTCGTATGGCAAAGAGGACAACTTCATCATGCAGGCGATCAAATCAAAACGCCAAGACCAGAAGTCCGACCCAGGCCTTGATAGTGAGAGTGCCTCGGAGCAAGAGTCCGTCAAGGAGTTTGCATGGGCGACTCATCTTTCCGTGGGCACCTATGAGGTGGTCTTCCACCGATTAGGTGACCCCAACGTCTTCCCTTTCCTTCACGTCACTGTGGTTTTCATGTCACACCTGACCAAATTTCCCAGCGCAATGGCACGTGTGCAAAGCACGTTTCCCTGGAAGCTCATGTCGTTGATGCTCAACTCGCTCCTGCTCTCATGTCAATCATACGAACGCATCCAGAGCGACAGCTTTCCCCGAGAAGCCCAGGACGTTCCTCCGCGTCCTCTCCCCGAAGACTTTGCCATGAAGGGCCTCCTTTGGACTCTGGACTACTTCCCCGACGACTGGTTCAGCAACGAGAAGGTTGACGAGGACGAGAAGTTCTTCGAGGTGGCTAGCATGACCGATGAACGGAAGGAGAGAATCCTGTGGGGGGCCTGCCGCATTGCCCGGTCGGGCAGATGGCTCACCTACGAAGAAGAGGCTCACCGCTTTGGGGTTGCCTCTGACTACGAGAAGGAGATCAACGACATTGCGAAGAACGCCAGCTCCATGGACATCTCGGAGGACCCGGAGACGATCACTCGTACCTCGACCTTTGCTTCAGCGACCACTGCGAGCAGAAGCAGGTCGTGGCCGTCTGAGAGAGAAGACGACCCCATGGAGCTGGATGACCGGGCCGCCGAGAAGGATATCATTCGACAGTAATAGACAGTGGCGTTCCGATAGTTCTGGAGTTGGGGCCTATCTCATTCTGTGTTTTATCTTACCTCGTTCCTTACTCCGTGCTTTGCTAAACCTTCCCTCCTCGACCCTAACCAATGGGAAGTCATTTCCCCGAGGATAACCGTGGAAGCTCGCGTTATCTTGTCAGTTTTGCAAGAACACACGCGATCACATACTTTCTCCAGGTTGGTGCTCCTCTTTCTTTCTTATTGCTAGGTCCTTATTCAGCTAACGTCAGCTGTCATGTCCTCCACAGCCTTCAATGCCTTGAGAGCACAGACAAGGCAGGTCTACTCAAGTACGACAGCAACACAGTATATACAAGCCTTCCAGGAGGTTCACGGCAGCGAATGTACCCTCCGTTTGGAAGATTTCAGGCAACCTCCGACAGGGATCGCTTTCCCCTCACGGTATCTCATTGGTTCGGACTGCCGGACGGACGGCCGGACCGTCTCCAAGGCATACAGGCAAATGGAAGGCAGAGAAGGCGACTCCGCGGTCGCATACACGATACATGCATGCAGGGCCCTTCAATGTCGCTCGGCATCCGCACACCACACTCTCAGTCTTCCAGCGAACACGCCATCGTGTTTAGGCACCACAACACGGCACTTTCTACCAAGCCAACACGGCACTTCTTACCAGGCCAACACGGCCAGTCTGGATGGACCATGGCATACGCTCGACGATCGGGACAATGCAATTGGAATACAGTTGGAGCACTAGTCAGTAAGGCTGGAAAAATAGGGCGGCTGCATACAGCAAATTCTGCCCGTGACATTCTTTACATTGCGACATGCAGGACGCAACCACGGGCTACTACAATGAGTAAGACAGGCGTCGTGGGGCTGACCCGCACTTTCACCGGCTCTACAGATTCATACTAAGCGGAGCGGGGTTTCTTGGTAGGAACCGGCGATCATCTGCGGAAGCCGGGGAAACAGGACAATGACTTGGGGAAGACAGGACAAGAGCAAAATCCATTCCCTTCGATTCCTCTAATATGTGCAGATTGAGCTGTCTCTACAGGCAGATCAGCCCTACCAATAAGAAAGAGCCACTTTTGCAAATGATCAGCTTGACTAAAACTGCCTTTCACCTGACTACCTCAGAATGACAGCCTCATTTGGGCACGTTGGGTTGCCTTCTTTTTGGGAAGTAGGCTGCGATCCCTAAGTGTCTACAGTGCGAAATGCACTCGTTACAACTTTGTTGATTTCAATTCCCGGTTTCGGTGAGCCGACAGCATCATCAAGTCAGCGCCGCAAAGGAGGACAAGCTCAGTTAGAGGGATCAAACGAGGCTTGGTGATGGCAATTCATGCGATGCAGGAGGTTGGCGGGTTCCGGGTTCTGAGACGTGTCAAAAAGCTCAATTTGGACAGATCATTGCAACTTCGTACCTAGGCAACACTTCTACTGGTTGATGGCAACGAGTAGGAGGCTGGGAACAGCTGAGGAGGGAAAAGCTGAGGAGCTCACTCTCACTCCCACTCTCGTTTTCGTGCTCGCTTCCCTACTGACTTACAGATCATGTCATCATCATATCACATCATGTCATCTATCTCACCTCCGACTTCCTCGCAGGATTGACGGGTGGGTGAGCGAGGATCATGAGGCGCACCGAGACAGGTAGCAACGCGCGAGACAGGCAGCGACGCCATATTGCCTGCCTCGCGCGAGACGTAAGGGAGTGGGAGGAAGGGAGGGAGCGAGGGAGGAGAGGAACTGCGGCTGGATGGCTGGTTTCCGGCTGATTGTCCCACACGACGCGCGCGCCAACAGCCAACAGCCCATCACCCCCAGCCCTTCCCCCTTCTCCCCTCTCCCCCCTTCCAAGCCAAGCTGCGCCGTGTCGATGCTGCCAACGCGAAACGCGGCAGGCTGGCTGGCGTTACTTCGCCCGGGATGACGGTCATGACCATCCAGGCCAGGCCGGGCGAGTCGCGAGGCTACTACCACCACCACCACCAAAAACGACAACAACAACAACAACAACAACAACGGACCAGGGGGTCAGGGGAGAGAGCGTGGGGGCGGCTGGAGAGGCTGAGATTGAAGAGAAGAAAAGAGAGTGCGAGAGAGAGGAGGAGAGGGGGAGGGGATTTCGGTGTCGACACTCTCTGTCTGTGGCGGACGCGGCTGGATGGAAGGATGGATGCCTTGCTGAGCCTAATTTTGACCTTCGGTGACGACGCCCCGTCGTAGGCCTCAGCCCAGGCGCGGGAGGATCGAAGTAGGTATGACAGGTAGGTAGGTTTCGGTGTCTCCCCATCTTTGACACCGGGCGCTGCGCTGCGAGCCTCGTGGTGGCGGCTGCGGCGGCGCCCCAGGGTTAAGGGGGAGAGGGGGCTGCGCTCGCCGAGCGGCTTTCTTAGCCCTATCAATACCACCAAACACCGCCGCTGGCTAGATGACGATGACTCGAAAGCTTCTCGTGCCGCGCCAGCAGCGCGTGCACGTTGCTCTTGTTCTGACTGATGGTGTCGTGTATGTAGACCACCATATACCGGTAACTCAACCCACCAGAGACATTCAGGTGTGCATTGCTCGTCCCACTTCGCCGCGACGAACGACTTTTCTACGAGCAAGTTAACAAAGAGATAGAGAGTGAGGGAGGGAGGAGGGAAGCCGCGGTGACGACGAGATGAGCCCACGCGACAGAAAGCGTGTGAAGATGCCAGCCAGTATACCCGGGCCTCAGACGGCAACATCAGGGGGGAGGAGGGGAGACACGACGACAAGGCAACCGCGCTCCTTGCCCTCTTCTCACGGTCTTCTTCTCCCCGAAGTGTCACATCGTCACATTACCTCTCGCCTGTCGTCGCTTGAAACAGGATGAAGACGGAAGCTGATGAAGAAGAAGTAGTAGAAAGGGTGCATCATCGTGAAAGATGCCCAAAAAAGGGGCCGCCCCCCCTAACAGGGCAACGCGACTTCGTCGAGAAACAACATCGATTGGCGCCTGCGTTACTTTCGCCTTGGCCTGCCCGTCCGACTGAACCCCTTGCGCGCTACCCGTTCCACGACACGGCGGGAAGCGGCATCAGTGTGCGAGCTCACTCACCCCCCCTGGATCGGTATGGGTTTGGCGGGCGGTGGGCGGTGGGCGGCGCGTGCCGAAGGCGAGCGAGGGGTGGAAGTATGTCGTTGCACGAGAGACTCAACGTACAGGCGCCGCCGGCCTAGTGACGAGCTTTCGTCCTCTCACGGATGATGGTTTGGATGGATGATGGCCTCTCTACCGCGTTCATGAAAAACGTCAGGGGTGGGGGCGGCTTGCGTGAAGCCCGACGACCATCTCCCACTAGGGTTGGGGGGCTGGGGGAGGAGGGAGGGTGATGACAGTGCGAAACGGCGCGTTAGAACAAGGGACCGGTTGTGGAGAGGGAGCCTATGAAGGTCAACATCGCCGTTGCGCGAGGATATCGACGAAGAAGTGTTGCTTGCTGCCTGGCTCTGGTGTTGCCCGCGCGCGGCGAACCCCGGGGAGGAGGCCACAGAGCGGCGGCACGTCGAGGAGCGGGACGCGAAGTGGCGACATGGGAAGTATGTGGGACGGACATACAGGCAGGCTGCTCTGATCCAAGAAGTCACTCGGATGTCGTCGTGTGCTCTAGAGTCGCTGTGCGTGTGCGACGACAGGGGGTGGTAAGGGTAGACGGGGGATGGGTCGGTAGGTGGCTTCAAATTCTGTTCCACACGTTGTGCAGCAGTTCGAGTAACTTGACATAGATCTGCCGAGGAAAGAGTAGGTCACTCATTGGGTGGCGTAGACGCGTTCGCCCTCGAAACCCGATGTCAATCTAGGCGTGGGAACTGATCGACCCGGAGAAGAGGCCACAACCCATCAGCGATCCGGCATCTCAGGGGCATCGAACCACTACGCTGTCAGATGTAAGTAAATTCTCGTTGATGCAGTGCTTTAATATTCAGGACCATGTACGTTGACTGTTTCCCGGCCTCTCCTGAGGGGTCTGCGCTCCTCGGCCTCGATCGATGTACGAGCCTAACTTATGCGTATAGTCATCCACAGCATTACGCAGGGGAATGCCATATATAAGACCGAGTAAGTTCGTCGGGACATCCAAGAGCTTTTGACCCTTGAACTATTCAGAAAACGACGTGAGTGTCAGTCCGAGCCCCGTTGGCGGCCCAGCGGCCACCCTATCTCGAGGGGCATCCGGGTCCATATGCCTCTATTAGAGGCGTCTTGGCCAAGCGGCCACGAAACCAACTTTGATTTCACAATACCATTTCCGGCCACAAGCTTTCAGAGAAGTGTCTGTCTGTTTCAAAATCAACAAGGGGAGTTCCAGGCCAAGTGGCAGCAGAATGGAGGCCGTTGCGGTCGAGATATCGCCTCTGGACGACGGGTCAAGCGTCTCCGGCGCCGTCTCTGCGGCACAAAGTTTGGCAGGGAAAAGCGCCAGATCCGGGTACACTCGAAACGGACTCACCAAACCGAGAACTAAGACCTCCTTTGTAGAAAGCAGTAAGTTCCGGTCTTAAGCCCCCCGAAGCGCAGATGGAAAAAGGGGGTGGGACACAATCCCGGGGCGCGCCGGACTATGTATACCCGCGGCCCGGCGCCCCAGGCCGAGAGCGCGCAGCTGAGCAGCGGAACCTGAAGCCACGGTCGAGCATGGGGCGGGCGGGTCCAGTGCCTCCGGGGCGCCGACTCTTCGGCGCTTCGCGCGGGCTGCTGCGGATACCCCGGTGCGGCTCTTTCGGGGCCAGGATGTATGGGGGAGGCTTGTCACGAAAGCTACAGGCGCTAGCGCCAGCAGCGACTGGGGGGGCATGGCGCACATCTCACCAGAAGCGGTAAAAGATGATTGGCCCTTTCTATTGCCGGCATTGATCCCCGTGGGGGATGGGGGTTACTCCGGGCCAGAGCTCCGGGCCTCCACAGCGGCCGTCACTTACCACTGCACCCAAGAATACTTGGAAGTACCACATATCTCTCGCCAGCGGCAACGTGACCGCATCCGCGTCAATATTGCCAGCGTGGAATTGCCTGATCTGGTCGCAGAGCCGCATGCTGATGGCGAACGGTGGACCATGCGCGTACTGCTTACCGCATATGGCAGCGCCGGCCACGACGAGACCGCGAACTACTAGTCGATCCATGCTACGGATGCATGATCATGCCGCTCATCACTGCATGGGCTCGCATTCGTTCTTCTACATATCGCCGTTGCATCCAAGTCCTCTGGCCTCTTCGTTCACGGCGGTAGGGTAGCTCCGAGGTACCGTACTCAATAGCGCGGCTGCGGCTGGTCGGGATGGAGAAGACATTGCCGGCGCATCGCGCCAGCAGCAGTAGGGTCGAGCACCGGCCCGCACCAGAAACCCCCTCCTCCCTGCTGACGCCGTACCTCGAGCAGCTGCAGGCGCTCTTCGCGCCAGCAGAATCTAGAGGTTAGGTACCTAGGTACCTAGGCGCTGGTGCGGGAGCGGGTGCACATCGGCGCCGTGCTCGCGCGCGAGCACCGCCGGCACCAAAGACCATGCACAAGAGCGAATCCGGTAGACGGATAAGGGGTGACCCGGCGCTCCTATGGCAACCCAGGGACATCCCTGGATACTTGATAGCTACCCCAGATGCATACATGTATACCTGTCGGGTGATAATGCAGCTGATTTACTCCAGGGAAGTACGGGATCGCGATGTTGGTGGCCGATTGAGGCTCTTTGTAAAAAAAAGGGGGGTGGATGGTCACACACACACAAGCACACACACCCTCCAGCCCAACCAGCAGTGTCGCTTGAAGCAAATAGGCAACACAACTCAGCTAACTCATGGCGGTACCGTTACCTTTTCAGGACCTCACGGCACTTGAGTCCTGGCGAGCATGCACAAACCAGACCCCCCTTCAGGTGACGGCAGTCGCTCCGCTGTCTCCGACGAGCCCCCCCATGAGAGGTGACAGTGGCTCCAGCCTACTGCAAAGCATGCTATCTTACCATGTGACCCCTCTGGATGCTCTCTATATCGTCTCCCCCAAGTCGTCGTCCAAACCAGACGCTGTTCAACCCTTCGTTGGCCTTGACAAGTCTCCTCCCTCTCACCCGGCTATCGACGGCAGCAGAACAGATGCGCTGGTATCCCCGTACCACCAGACACGCACCACAGCACACTGTGCAGGTACAAAGCCAGGACCCACGACCCTTTGCAGTACCAGGCTGCCGGGACGGCGAAGGCCCCGGCCTTCGCCCTGTCACGACAGGTGTGTGCGCCTCCAGCATCCCAAGGGGGGCATGTGTAGCCGACTCCACCAGGAAGCCTGCCCGCCGCTTGATTGGGACGGATACTCTTCACCTTTCCCATCAAGGGAGGCTCAAGTTCCGTCGGTCACCCCCTTTGCCCCATCCCCACCCACCCCTTTTCCCCTTTCCGCCTCCTTTCCACCTCATGCACCCAAGTCCTGACGCGCTCATACCCAGCCCAGCCGGCCGCCCCCATCAGGCCCGATATCGGCACGTCACTACGACGCCGCATCATCGGTAGGGAGCCTCCTGTCAGTGGTGATGACTCTGAAAACTATGTCCCAGAGGGTGATACCCCCCTGACGGCTTTCGGCGCTAAATGGCGTCGCGGCCAGGTAATAACCTAGACCCTACGATATGGTGAGCCGTGAGACGGTGTACCGAGGCCCAGCCTTGCTTATAGAACTCGCAAGCGACCACGGTTGCACTTGTGCTGACCGACGATCCGCGCTTGACCGCTGCTTGGGGTAGGTACTAAGTAGCAAGAGGCCGTTGTCTCATGTCTAGCGCCCGAGGCTGAAGGCGAGTGGTCCGAAGCGTACTCAAGGGCCAGCAGATACCACACGGTTGTGCCGATCACGGATGAAGAGAGAAGTCCTAGGTGGACCGAAGAGAGCCACATCCGTGTCAAGTAGCGATTTCTTTGCTAGTCCCTTGAGGGTGTACGGGTGGCTGGCTGCAAAACACCCTGTAAGCGCCCCTAGCTGGCAAGGCTCTACACTTCTCTACCTACAAGTTCAGCCTTGCTCCAGCTTCCACTCTCTTTCGAGCAGAATGAACCGAGCCTCATCTGGCTCAGAGTATAGCACTTACCTTTTGGCATCCTCTCGCATGACAAGAGACCAGTGACGATAGCCCGATATCCTGAACAAAAGAAGCCGGACGACGTCCACCCCATCATCGAGCAGCAGTGGCCGACGTACCATTTTATCCACGTACCGAGATCATGGCTCCGCCGGAGCGGCCACACCACCCTACCGTCTACGAGGCAACAAGGAGAGGGTAGAGGGAAGCAGCGCTATTATAGGACAGAGAAGGGAGAAAACCAAATGATACAAGGCACTCAGGTTGCTCAGACACCCAGCCGGAAGCTCCCCTTCGCGACACTACGACCTCGACCCGCGGCCCCTGCGCGCCGACCCCCGCGAGACGCGAGACCCCTCGACACAGTCCTGCCTCTGCCAATATGCCTACTTAGGTAGGTCAGTAGGCAGCGCCATGCCAACCCTGGTGTCCGTCGGCACGCTTGCACCAATGAAGAGTCACATCGACTTGTTTGCTCTCCTCTTTGCTCGAGCGATTGGTGTTTTCAGAGGGAGATGTCCTGACCGACGATCGGAACCAGTCTGGGGGTCTGGACGGCTTTAGAAACATTGCCCTGTCGCCCTCCCCCCCCTCCCCCCCCCCCCCCCCCCCCTTTAACAGGCCACAGCTTGGTTTGGTCATTGGCGACACCTTCGAGGGCTGTAACTGGACCACGCAGTTGTCGTTTCCTGCGTGCCTGCAGCCAAGCTTGAAGAGATTTAGCCTCTAGGCGCTCAGCCCCCCCCTTGTCCTCAGTGAATTGTACTTACTAGGGCTAGTCAAAGGACACCTCTTTGGGATCGGCTGCTCTGGCTCCAGATGCGATAGGTCACCTCGCCTTCTCAATCTGCTGCTATGTGAATTCGTGACTTCGTGTTGTTGGAACCGCTCCGACTCTTACTACAACTTCTGCTATCCTTACTCCTCGCGTGATAGGGCGAGACAGCGCTACTAACATGCTTAACGCACCTTCTATTACATCTTGAGATCGTTTCTATTTTATCTTGTCTGCATTTCTTCCCGGCCCGGAGGATCGTTTTCGCCGCGATCCATCGTAGCCTTGCCTATTGTGTATCAACTTTTCTTGGTATTAGAAGTTGGATTTCCAACTAATCCTGTATCTTAACAGAGTAGTGAATTCGTACATTACCTAGTCACACTTGAATGCTTGTTTATCCTTGACTTGCTGGGTTCCCTAGGGTACTTGCGAATTAAAGTTTCAGTTGAAAAGCCCATGCGAAACCTTAAGGACTTACACCCGGAACTAGAACGAGCAACTTGCCTGTTACCATTCTTCATACTTAAGTTATACAGCGTGTTTTACTAACTGAATAGGCTCTTAATTCGACTTGATACCAACTTCTAGGTTCCTGAGTAATGTGGGACGCTTACTTACTTCGCCGAGGGCCCACTATTCCCACAACTCATTTAGTCTAGTTATTAACAGGTAACTAACTGGTCGACGCTGCTGGTTGGCTCGATGAGTGTTTTATGGGTATATAATGTACATGGAAGACCTACATAGAGTGAGTAATTACCTACTACCTATGGTTGAGCCCCAGCTGAGAAACTACATACCAGTATAAACAGAGTGGGTCTTCTAATGGAGTTTGCAAGGCCTCTCAATCTGCCCTCACCCAGCGGAGTGACATATGAAGCCTCGTGTACCTAAGCAATAGTAATTAGGTTTGAATATTACCCACTTCATGGGTCCTTGGGTCGGTTTCAACGGTTTGAGTGTTAATAGTGTTGTGGATAGGAACCTGGGTTGGAATAGACTCTTCGCCGGCCATGCCTTCCAGTAATGTTCATGTGGTTATATATACTTGCCGATGGAAATATAAGATGTAACCCGGAGTCGAAGACCCCAGTTATACAGTATAATCCAACGAGGAGATGACAACATTCCAGTAACAGTCGTCCCTCCAGACTGCTCGTTTATGGCTTCAGAAACACTGAGTCTGATCAACCCAAGATCAACGCTCATACTATCTGAAAGAACCATGCTGCACCCTGAACTCGCTACCTAATAACTATTGGCAAGTATTTGCCCAAATTATAGCAATCGGAGGGGAACCACCAGCCACATCCCGATCAGTCTGCACATGCACGTAATGACAGGGACCAGGATCGACTACCTGCAGACCAACACAAGAGCAATACCTTGGCGCAGGTGCTTGATACCAATACCCCCAGACACTGATACCCTTGCACACTGGGGTTCATCAATGGGGGGGCTGGGTTGGCCTTTTTTCAGCAATGTCTAGCGGTGAATCGTCTGAGTGAGCTCGACGCATAACCCCCACACGGTCCACGAAACCGAGCTTGGTCAGCCCTGACATATCTGCCGCTCTCGCAACGGAAGACAAGTTCGAAGAGTCAAGTGCTCCCTGCTTTAGAGCATTAGTTCAAGCCAGTCGTCGCGGCGAAGTGGGACGAGCAATGCACACGAAAGTCTTTAATGGATCAACTTACCGGTGTCTAGTGATCTATTCAACGTCGTCAGTGAGAGTAGGAGTACGTGCTAGCGTGGCGTGAGAAGCTTTCAAATCGCCATCTAACCGGAGGCGATGGCCGATTGCTTGATTGGGCTGAGCCGCTCAGCGACGCCATCGTGAACTAAGTGCTTACCTAGCAACTCGATGTTTTACAGGACATGACCGAGGGAGATCCATGCGTACCCAGCGCCACAGAGCAGGGATTCCTGCTAAATGGCGTTCGCAACCAAGAACTACCTACGTGCGCACACCCACAAAGTCACATGCCCTGTCACGCTGCATGCCAGATCTGGTCACCGCTCTATTCTGCGCGTCGTGCCGCTTTTGGGGGGGTGATCAAAAGAAAGACCCAAGAGAGCCCTCTTTCGGGGGAAGAGAGAGACGGCAGCGTAGATATGCCCATTGAGGTGAGGTTGCTTTCGGCACGCGTTTTTGGCATCTGCCACCCGCCGTTTTCGAACACCTGCAGGGATGCCGCAGGAAAATCATCGAGGATCCGAGCTTCGAAGAGACAAGCGAGTGAATCACGGCCAGGCGGGCGCGGGGGACAGCTTCCCGGTTCGCGACCCCCGCGATGCGACATAAACTTTTGTACGGTAGGGTGACGCGTGCCATCCGCCGGCCGCCCCAGCCAGAGAAGATTGGTCCGTTTCCCTTAAGAGCCGCATTGGCCAGGATGGAGGGGACACACAGACCAATTCGATGCAAAGGGTGGTGGTGTGACGATCCGGAAAAGCGCGAGCCCCTGGTCCGGGGCCGGACTGTCTGATGGCAGATGCGACCGCGTCTGTATGTAGAGATGAGTTGTCCGACGCAGAAAACCACCCTGGTCCTTGATCACATGGGACCATTCAACCTGTCTAAGTAAGTACTTACTGAATGTATGGGGGAGGGGGGAATTGTGCAATGGGGATATGGGGAAGTGAGACAGCGTCAAGCACGGGAACCGAATCCGGCACTCCGAGAGCAAAAGACTGGCACGCGGACTCAGTCAGTTCTCCGGCAAGCTACCGGCATGTTGTATGGCCTTTCATGGCTTTCGGTCGCAGAGGCCTTGGTGAGATAAGCTAGCTGCAGTCGCGAGAGGCAAGGCCTGGTTCGAAATAGAAGTCGGATAAAAACAGCACAACCCGAGCATATGTCTATACTTATAATGTCCGCGAACAAGGTATATGTCCGGCAAGAAATCGGCCGAGAGCTTGAGCCTCTTGGGTTCCAGCAGGCCAGTATAGCATTGGTGCGGCGCCCCTTAACCGTTCTTGTTACTGGTTATAGTCACGAGTGAAGATGTGGCTGGCTCCCCCTGCTTGGCCCTCAAGTGGCCAGTGATAGTGTGTTCACCAGGCGATGGTCGGCCAGGACAGGGTATCTAAATCTGTATCGATGCATTCCCCCTCCACTCCATCGTCACCATTATCTAGTCCGGCACTCCCAGGTTGACACCGGGTGTCTGGACAGTGAAGACCAGGGGGCGACATGGCAAGCGCCCGCTGATCATGGAGTGCGGGTCACAAGTGAGATCTAAATCCGGTCTCCCGGATCGTCTCCCGAGTGGCAAGGTCGGGACGAAGAGCTCTTAGAATAGACGGTCTGTTCCTTTCTCAGTCGGTATTGAAGAAGTGGTGTACTTCTCCTCGAACCCAGCGTGTCCTGTCTCTACCCCCTACCTACACCTGCTACCATACACCCGCAAGATCTATATTGAGGCATGACGCGCAAGCTACAATACGCGCCTCCTAGACTTCTATTTTCTCTCTCTAGCGAACCGGAAGCCCTCGATGGGGCTGGGAAGTACGTAAGCTTGCGCCGGGGGCGATCAGCAACTGCCGCGGGGCGGTCGTGCCCGTCCCGTCTGACCTCCCTACCACCTGATGCCCGAACTATCCAACGACCGACCATTGGAAGACAGTACACATTTGACGGAAAAGATTCAGGGTTCATCAGTCCCGAAATAGCCTCAGACTGAGTGAACATTGCTCTAACACTTGCAGTACGGACTGATACCGTACCTGAATACCCGAGCCTT
This sequence comes from Xylariaceae sp. FL0804, assembly GCA_022539325.1. NCBI lineage: Eukaryota > Fungi > Ascomycota > Sordariomycetes > Xylariales > Xylariaceae > Xylariaceae sp. FL0804. Next base: position 1,181,083 of record JAJKLG010000006.1, on the reverse strand, counting down.
ACGGCCACGCCGATCGAGGCTGGAGTGACCCGGTCTCCTCATTGGCAATAACGCGACGAGACACACCCTGCCCTCGTCACCTTGCCCTCGCCTGACTATTTTGCAACCGACAATCCGGCCCCGCCCAGAGCTACCAAGTATAACGCCCAACCAGAGCCCCCGAGGCCCAGGATGGACCAGGGCAGCGATGGACTGCAGCGACACTGGCGATGTTTTTAGTCGGCAACGTTTCAGATAGATACGACAAGCATCACTGGCTCTTCATTATGGGGCTGGCAGGCGTCTGGGCCACGGGTAACTGGCGGTTGCCCCAAGGCAGACTGCTAAAGTCGTTCAACCCCTGTCTACTGTGGTCGCCTCTCCTTTTACGAGTGCCATTACTCACCACTCAGGATCCCCCGTTGCTCCCCACTGACCGTGCCCGGCACCGGCAAAAGGCACACGCCGACGACACAAGGCAACCCAGGGAAGTGGGCCAGGCGAACATCTCGCTGCCTGGGGAGCGTGGTCTCTACACCGACCTAAAGATATGCACAGCTCAGGGGGAACCCAACCGCCATCGAAGTCCGTTCAACCGTGCCCGACTCTTGTTAACTTAAATTCCACGTCCTCGCCCCATCGCCAGGCCATGCTTCGCCTCTTTCCATTCCCCATCAAAGTGTGAGGAACCCTCGAGCCGCACCTCCCCCCTTTCCTGCCCCGGATCTCGAGCTCGCGAAGTTGCTTGCGTCAGCATCAAGATGTCGGAACAACACCGCCGCCACCACAGCGGCCATCGTCAGCACCGTAGCTCGCGTCAGGCACATTCGGGCTCGGTCAGCCGCCATGGAGGGTCGTCGTCCTCCCGCTCCCGTCGGAGCAACGGCCAGCTGCGAGAAAACACTTCCGTTGCCACTACGACCCTCGCCACTACCCCCGCCATCACTACTGTCGTCACCTACGCGCCCTCTGGGGATTCCGACACGATCGAGGCGGACCACTGCGTCGGCGGCCGGGACGCCAACTCGTCCGACTACGGTCACCAGCCCTGGGACAGCAGCCCCGACGTCGACGTCCACGGCGGGATCGCGCTCGCCGCCTACGCAATCCCGGCGCCGCCCCAGGAGACGTGGGACACGGACGTGGCCGCGTCGGCGGCCGCTTACAGCGGCGGCGGCAGCTACCGCTACGCCCCAGACCACGATATCTTCCCGTCGTACTACTCCTCGGCGGCGACCGCAGCAGGCGCGTACGGCGCAGACGGACGAGCAACTTCGGCGACGACGAACATTCAGTCTCCTCGGCACTACTTCCATCCCGACGCGGTAAAGCCTGCTGCTCTGTTCCAGGCTTGGGGGCGCCAGTACTCGATGACGACGACGCCGACGACGACGACGAACCTGCCGGCCTTTTGCCCGGACGAACGACGGTTTCCGGGTACGCTGGCCGGCCAGCAGGACCAGTCCGATGGCCGCGCGCCCGGCCGGTGGGCAAGCAGCCGCTCGGCATCTCCCGCCAGCGTTCAAGTTGGGCAGGGGTCTGACCTGTAAGTGAGCAGATACCTGACTTACACCCACTCAACCTCCTCTTCTCCCTCCATCTTCCACCCCCGACCGCCTCAGCCGTCTCATAAGCTGACGCCCTCCCTTTCAACCCCTTCCCCCCCCGCCCCTTAAAAGAGGAGACAGTTCTTTCCTCGGCCAGCAGGAAGGTCAACAGCAGCAGCAGCCAGACCACTACTCAACGTCGACGACGACGCGCCCGTTCCCGACCGGTGGGCCGCCGCACCGCGGCGGCGAGCGGAACGACGTGCTCGAGGAGTACGTGCGCGACGTCGACGGGCCGTGGGTGTGGGCGGCGGAGGACGCCGAGGGCCCGCGCCGGCTGGAGCGGCGCCGCCACCGGATCGACCGCGTCGTGCAGGACCAGCAGCAGCAGTACAGCAGCACCGCGGCGAGGAGCCGTCGCCGCCGCTAGATGTGGAGGGGTGTGGGGAAAGGGAGGAAAGAGACACAGGAAGAGAATAGAGAGGGGGTATGTGAGTGGCAGCGATGCTTTTTTAGACTGTCGTTTAGATTCTGTTGGGGGGGGGGGGGGGGGGGGGGGGGGGGGGGGGGGGGGGTGTTGCTGCAGGCCCCCGTGGCCTCATAATTTGTCTTGTTTTAGTAAGTTTGTTCCCCACGGTAACTTGCCCTGCCTGCGCAAGAAGCTGATGAACCGTGCTGCTTAGACACAGAAGATAATTCTCTTCTACTTCAACAACAAAGCCAGCTAGCCGCGGCTGTTTCGTTGGTTGAGGAGTACCTCTTAGCTTGGCAGAACGGGAAAAGTGCACCTGTACTCCGTACTTGACACGCTCATAAGGGGAACTTCCTCTGTGTAATCTACGTGTAACCTACAGGTAATAGGCCATGTAGTGTGCGCCCTACCGGTACTCCAAGACAGCCAGATGTGCGGGCAGGCTTTGCGTCTTACACTTCCGTATTAAATCACCCATCTGCAATCTCGCATCGCGGATGAGCTGCCGCCCAGGAAAAGTCGTTCATGGTTTTCTCATATTTCTGCCAACAATACATTGATCATCAGTCCAGAAGGCCCGCGCGCTCCCCGAACCACTGTGGCCTGGTTGCTCATGGTCGAGAAAGAGGATGGCAACGGGGTCGTGTCGTCACTTCGCTCTCGGATGCGTCGAACACCAATGATTCCAAGATCGATGCCAGCCCAGTTTCCTGGCTCATCTGACTCCACGGTTCTTGGCTTTCTTATCGAGTTCAGCCTGCTCCCCGACCCTCTACTGTCGCTTCAGTGGTTTCCCGTCTTCTTTCTCGTAGGAGGCTATAATGTCCTCAAGTTCCTTTTTCATTCTCTTCAGAATCTTCTGATCAGACTTCTTGAGCACCGGTCGGGTTTTCAGATCTTCAAGTGTCTTCTCCACTGCCCTGATATTCTTATCAGACCTCCTGAGCTCTCCATCTAGTTCTCCGGGTGCCTCTTCCAGTCCCCTCTCAAGCAATGTCTGTAGGTTTTGAAATTCCCTTAAAATCTCGGATACATCGGACTTTGCGATCTCTCTCTTGCCTTGTTCCGATTCCTTTAAGATCGAAGCAAGTCTTTCGTGGACCGTCAGGATGGCCGATTCAACCTCTCTCGCAATCGTTTCGAGATTCCGCAACTACTCGGTGGAGCTCATGCTGGTGGAATGGGCCATGTCGGCACCTTGGGACTCTGAGATGGGAAGGGTGTTGTTCTGTGAAGTTGGCACTGCCCTATGCGGTCTGGTTAGCATGTGGCCTGATGGTTGCTCAGCGATGTGCAAATGCAAAACAGTGTGGCGCTCTGAAGTTAACCCGGGTTCATCGCTTACGTGTGGGAGGATAATGGGGTGTAGATAGAGGAATTCTCGGTTTGTGGTTTTCTCTCTGTGTACCCTACCCTTGCTGTGAGGGGGAAGAACTCAGAAACAGGCACGGGGAGAGTCTTTTATATTGTCATTCTACTTTCTCGTACCATCGGATAACGCTGATTCTTGCATGACTATCTGGTTAAATCATGACAATCAGGAGGAAGAACCTCGGTCAATCATCTGAGCAATAGGTCTACTTTGTGATGAATATGGCTAAGCAGCTTCCTATTGGGCGAGTTTTTCTCCAGTGTCTAGATATTTATGACATAGTCCGAAAGTATTACCCAGATGAGACTCAAGGGAATATCCATCCCGCTTAGCTGTTCCATAATGCATGGTAAGGTACACATTTACTCGGGGGTTTTGCCAACCTCTGCTTTCTGTTGTCCCATGCGGTGAGAAGTGAAAAGCATGTCTACTCGATGTTAGACTATTCCCCGACGGATATGGTTCTCCGGTGGATATCCTTCCCTGGTGGGTGTGATTCTCTGGAAAAGGTGACTCTCTGATGGATATGATTCTCTGGTGGATGTGATTCTCTGATGGATGTGATTCTCTGGTGGGTGTGATTATCTGGTAGATATGACTCTCTGGTTGGTAGGATGATATTCCCACAAGGACATGTCTACCAAAGCTTCCCATCGCTAACTCGTAACGCACACCTATCTTCTCTTCATGTGGCTAAGGTAAGCTATTAAACTTGAACAAGCTTCATATTGTCAAGTCATCAGGATCAGCTCAGGCAGGGTTATGACAACTTTTAAAGCCCCTCTGGAAGGATGGCGACGCGCTTTTCAAGTTACTAATGCTGCATCTCAACCAGTATGGTAAATTAACTACTTTCCTGCCGCACAGAGGCCCGCAGACATCATGGCAGTCAGCATCCAGCCGCAATCAACGAGATTTCATCATCAACTTCCGTCATTGCACTAAGGTATACCGTTGGGGCATTTTATAGCCCGGGCACCCTATGGCTGTGGTCTTGTCACCTGGCCGATCTAGAGCGCTCACGAAAGGCCTATCCCACTTGGAGGCGCGGCATGGGAACCCATTTGAAGGCATCCCAGCCTATCTGTTCCCCACCGACTTTAACCAGTTTAAAGGCCTCCTTGAGGCAGCTCATAACCAGCTGCCTGACAGTCTGCGTAACAAAGCAGCAAACTTACATCAGCCCCGGGAGTTTTAAACTGTGCTGTCAGAAACAGGGCGCTGTTCACTGGCCCGCGTATTTGAAATACTTTGGCAAGAAGAGCAATATAGTAGCTCCTATTGGGTTGTCGTTGCGATACACAACTTGCAAGGCCGACCTGGGTTTGTCGCTGCCTATCATCGCCCCCCATTACCGGTACCACAACCATATCCTACTCGTTTCTGGCAATTTCTACTGCAAACCCGACACAACGCATGCTAAGTCATGGAAACAGCGAGCACGTTCCGCGCGTATAAGTTGAATTATCTCGCTCCCCTTTGGACCCATCAACTCTTTACCATGAGGTTATTAATGCCTTACCGAGAACGTACCCATAGTGAAACACTCGAGACAGCAAAAACCCTTTCTATGTTGGGTAAACGTAACTACGTAAGTCGATAAGTCCAGATGTTGGAGTTGATCCGCGAGCTGGCCGGCCCGCTGTTTGCGCTGCCAGACACGCGCCGGTAGCTTATCTGAACCGCACCAGCTCCTCCACCCGCCGGTAAGGACGACCGGATGCTGCGGAAGCCGACGACACCATTTACCGTATTTGGTGGCGCGTAGGTAGATTGTGACTATGACGACGTGGCCAGCTCGTGTAAGAGGACAAGGCTGCTGCTTAGGTACCTAGGTACTCAAGGCATTCCTCGACGCCGTCGTCCGGACGCCAGCCAGCGCGGGCCGGCCCGCCGCCGAAGGGGAGCCGAACCTCGGCCGCAGTAAGCTGGCCAGTATCATGCTGGGCCAGACGCTAGGTGACAACCAAGGAGAAGGCGGAGATGAATGATAGGAATGAGGAAGCGGATGAAGAAGAATATGTCGCCATAGTTACGCCCGCCCCCAGGTCGTGGCGGTGAGGTGCGGTGCGGTGCAGCACAGGAGTATTACCTCAGCGCGTGCTGCTAGTAGACATAGCGTTAGTTGCATGATGTGTGCATTATTGCATAGACTGGATAAGTAGGCGAGTCCGGATAAGATTAAACTATCAAAACCAAAGAAGGAGCTCCAGCCAGCAGGCAGACGCCAGGAAAGTACAAGACCACCAAGAATTGACCCTCACCTTGATACGATGGCCTCCAAACGGCCAGCGGAGAGCGACGTCGAGCCGGGTACGCCAAAGCGACGCCGGGACAAGGCTTCCTCGCGGCCCAAGCGAACCGGGTTGGACCCTACATACGGTCAATACGGCGCCTTTGGCGATCTCCAAGACGGATCGACCGCACCGGGCGACAGCGACCTAGAATGCGAGGACGACTCCGAAGCTTTGTCATATCTTCGTTCGGTGAGGTATGTCTGCTCTCCCAAAACATGCCTTGGCCTCCCTATCCAATGCTTACCAGCGAGTCCAGTCCGTGTTTGCTTCGTAATACTGACAAGGCGAGAACAGAGCCCAGGCGACCGCAATCCCTCATGTCGTCGTAGCAAAGAAAGCTGGCCCGGCCCTACCTCCTCAGAGTTCCCATACTCGGGACAGCGTTCGAGGCAAAGGAAGCAGAGATGCGCCCATCGACTACAGCATATACAGCAACGGGGTCGGTGATTTCAGAGGCTACTACCAAGACGGCGCATACACAGCCTATCCAGAAGGGTACTGGGATGAGAGCGAAGACGACCAAGAACGCGATGAGGACGGGGAGGGAGAAGCCGCACTAGATTACAGCGACGAGTCCCATAGCAGCGAGTCGCCCGGAGGCCGTCCGCACAACAGCTCCGCCGACGAGATCCGGGACGCCTACTTCGCCTCGCTCACGAAGCAGTACGTGGCCCTGCGCCGGCTCCTGCGCGCCGACCCCCCCGACAGCCTGCTGCGGGCCCTGCCCCCCGACAGCGCGACGACGGTCGACAGCCGCAAGCGGTGGTGGGCGCGCATCGCGCACTCGGACCCGCTGCCGGTCCAGGTGGCCGGCATGCGCAAGGACACGGTCGTGCGGCTGCTGCGCCTCATCCTGCGGGAGCGGTTCCTGCGCAAGGCGCGCCGGCTGAGCGAGCGCTGCAGCCGCTGGATCTGGGCCCTGCTGGCGCGCCTGCCGGACCGGGGCGAGCTCAACTTCGAGGAGGTCGGCCACGTGCGCGAGCTCGGCAAGCGCGCCGTGCTGCTCATGGTCAGCCTCGCCGAGCTGGGCGCCCTGAAGGCGCACGGTGCCATTGATAGCGACGATGACGACGACAACGACGACGATGACAGCGAAGAAGACGATCTGGATGCAGACCACGAAGGCGTCGAGGAGCGGCGGCCCGACGGCAGCGCTGCCGAGCAGATCGCGACACCCCACAACGGCATCCCCCCCAAAGCCGAGCCCCCTTCCGGCGAGAGTAGAGCATTGCCCGACGGAGCGAACACCGAGCCGCCAGCACCGCAGATCCATCAGCCTGCCAAGTCCGACGGGTCCTCCGACGTGGAGATGCAGATGGAGGACTCGGACCTGGAGGACGGGGAAGTAGCAGACGTCCCGCCCTCGCCTCCGCGCGCCCCAGAACCAGAAGAATCAGAAGAATCCGCTGCTGACATTGAGACGGCCAAGGCGCGCCTGCTCGCGCAGCTCGGCCGAGGGGAGCCCTCGACCACCGCCGCCGCCGCCGTCGTCCACGGCGACGCAGGAGATGAGGTGGATGGCGAAAGAGACGCGGCGGCGGAGGAAGAAGAAGAAGAAGAGAGGGCAGCAGCGCATCGCGCCCGAATCAATGAGCGTGCCACTCTCAACATGATCCTGACCGTCGCCGGTGAGTTCTACGGCCAGAGGGACCTGCTCGAGTTCCGGGACCCATTCGGCGGCCTGCAACTGGACGACGACAACAGTGAGTGAGTGAGGTGAGCGAGCGGGCTCGTCTGGTCCGGTCCGGCGGTGTCTGGTATAACTTACAAACAAACCTGCCTGCTTCCTAAGTACACACCTCCTTAAGCTAGGTACTTACCTACTGCCTCTCTGCTCGGAGCCCGGTGGGTACAGCCCGTAGTAGCACCTGTGGATGAATGTCCCTCTTGTGGCCGATTTGTCTTGATAGATGGCTCTGCTACGTCTTGTTCAGGGTAAGATGGCAGATAATACTTAGTAAGCTCCGGTAGCATAATGTCTATAATATGTTGGTAATTCTGTCGAGTAACTTAATACTCTTTTGCCTACGTAATACGAGCATAATCAAGATAAATAATGAAATATAGCGAGAGAATAAGGCTAGAGCTATTTAAAAAAGAAATGGAAAATAAAAGAAGTAAGAAGGGAGAGGGTTGAAGAGACGAGTAAAAAACGGAGGATGGTATTAAAAGGCAGTAGACTTATAAAGCCGTTTTCCTACTCACTAACCACTTTACCCAAGGGCAGGACCTAAGCTCTATTTATACATATCTCCCTGATATACATGGGCACAACTCTCGCAAATGTGAGAGTCTGCTTCTATTATAGATGCGCCTTGCCTCCCCCGGCTAGCCCTTCCTCCGTCCTCACCGGACAGTGAATAAGCACTTGAATTAGATGTGTCTGCGTCGGTAAGTACCTAGCTAGTAGGCAAGGAACTTCAGCCACTACGTTAGGTAGTCACCGAGTAAGCATATTCATATTCATATCCAATAGGCAATCAATTCAGTTGCCTATTCGGTTGGAAAAGCAGACGAGGCTCAGATCTACGAGCCCCCTGCATCAAAAAGACCCCCCCCAGACGCCGTGCATGCAGTATCGCTAGTAGTGAACCACGGACGGATGACGAGAAAAAGGGACCCAAGCCCGCTGAGAGGACCCGCAACAGATGATGATGATGATGATGATGATGGTTGTAGAAAAACATGGTGGCAGCACTCGCTCCTATACGATGACAGTTCCGATGTTGCGCCTGGCCAGGCCAGGCCAGGCCTCGCCTCGCAAAAATTTCCAACGGTTCCGTCCCGCAAGTTCTTCTTCTGGTATCATAGTCGACGGGAAAAGGAAAAGGAAAAATATAAAGACAAGAGCAGAAGAAATATGACACAGTTTCCCAGCCTCCCCCTCCATCGCCCAGCCAGCCTCCCCGAGAGAGGAAGCAAGAAGGGGTAGAAGGGAAAACAAAAAGCCAACAAAACGAAGAGGGAAGACGATTGGCAATGATCCTTCCTCTTCACGCATCGCTCATGTCCACCTCCCAGGCGCGGCGGTCCAGGAAGTCGGCCTCGCCAAAGTCGCTGCCGTCCACCATCATGACGTTCTCCTGCCCGGGGTCGTCCACACCCGCGACGGCGGGCGGCGGCGGCGCCGCCATCGCCTTGCTGCCGCGCAAAAGACGACCCTTTCGAGGCACGGCCATCACGCGGTGCCGCTGGGAGCCGGCTCTGCCCCAGCCCACGGGCGCGAGGCTGTGGGGACTGATGTCACCACCGCCGCCGCCATCATCATCATGAAAAACGACGTCCAGTCCGCCGCGCGGCCGGCGGTCGTCTGCGTTCTCGTCGTCGTCGTCCTCGGCGAAGGACCGCTTGCGATTGGGCGGGGACGAGCTCGCGGCCGACGAGTCCCCCTGGCTACTGCCCGTGATCAAGCCCGGCGGTATGTCGTCGTCGTCGTCATCGTCGATGACGGGCGTTGGCGGGGAGTAGGCGGGGAAAGGCGCGGCGGGGTAGCCGCCGCCGAAGAGGAGCTGAGCGCCGAGGTCGAGGCCGCCGACCTTGTGTATGCCGCAGAAGGGCAGCAGCTCGGTGCGTGGCGTCGAGACGGCGTTGGCGCGCAGGCGCTGGCCGAACTCGCCGACGGCCATGGACGCAGTGGACGCGGCGGGCGGGATGGCGGTGGTCCCGGCAGCAGAAGCAGCATAAGAAGCAGCAGCAGCAGCAATTGGGGTGTCGCCCTCGTCCCACAGGGCGAAAGCGCTGTAGCTGCCCGTCTTGTACTGCAGGGGAAAGTGGTAGGTCAGCGATGGTGCCGTCAGTCGAGGGACGTTATGTCGTCTCGCCTGGCCTGGCCTGGACTGACCTGGCCTGGCCTCGCCTCGCCTCAGCCCGCAAGAACAGACCTGTAGACGAGCCACGGAAGGGAGGTCAAGGTAGGGTAGCTGGGCGGGCGTAGAAGAAAAGAGACCGCCGCTGTGGACCAACTTACGCCTTCTGGTACGGACTTGCGCACTCGCATGCCCACGTTGATCAGGTTCGCCTGCACGGCGTCGGGCAGCGACGGCGACGCCCCTACCTCGGTACCGCGGCGTGTGGTGGTGTTGGTAGAAGAATGGCCGGGCCTGCCGCGGCCGCTGCTGTTGTTGCTGTTGGTGTTGCTGCCGGCGAAGAACGATGTGATCTGGCGCTGGGCGGGATCGCTGGCGGCGCCTGCGAACTGGCGCTTCGTGCGCGGGGCCGACATGTTAATAGGTTTTTCTTTTTATTTACTTTTCAATCAGGACGTGTGTGTTTCGGGATGGACGTCTGGGGGCCCAGGTGCCGTGTGTTTCTGACAGGCTGCGCCCTGCCTCAGGACGGACAAAACGAGGCGATGCTTCGTTGCGTGTGCCAGGGGCCGGATATGTCGGCGGTGCAGCTTTCTGGTCGGTCGGGCTGGTGTTATTTCTTATTGCAGCGATTGGCTGCTCCTCTCCAATATGCGTGGTGCGGCTGATTCCTGACTGGTTGGGGGATGCGTCACGATACAGAAGGACAGATTTGGTGGGTGTTCGTGAGCCAGTGATTTTGCTCTGCGGAGAGAGAAGCCTTCGTCTCCCTGCCGTCTTGCCCCCTGTCGTCGTGGACTCGACTGCGTCTCAGAAGGGAATTGTCAGGAGGAGGCTGGGATGTCGGGAGGTGCTGAGACAAGATGTGGGGGAGACTCAATTGCACCGAATCCAGGCGCGTCTGGTCCTTGGGACGGCGTGTTTTTACGCGTCCAACTGGAGCAGTGGGGTGAGATGACGTTAGACTTCCCCCCTATTCCAATTGAGTGCTTAGGTAATTTAGGGATGCGCTGCGCACTACGGAGTACCTACGGCCTTTCACCTATCTTCGCTATCAAGGACTTCTTCTACTACCTTGTATTCCGTTCTTGAGATAAGCTGCTTCATTGGCCGTAAGTGAGGAACATATGATTACTACCGCCCAGGGTACCAGGACGGATACATAAGCTCCCATGCTCTGAGGCTCGCCATTAACGTCCAATGGTACGGCAAACAATATCTGCGATATTACGATGCAAGCAAAGACTACCGAAATATTCCGAAAGGCAGCATCAAGAACATGCACATTTACAAATTAGACACATACACGTACAAATGATTGCATTTTCAAGGAAGGAAAGCAGAGAAGACAGGTAAGTTTGTGAAACTCCTTAGAATTCGCATGGAATCGTGAAACCACACATGACCACTGTGCTCGAGTATATAGCGATCCCCGAGCAGCGTTCCACGTCCTCGCAACTGGAACAGCCGTCTACCGTAGATCGGCATCCAGAATGCTCATGTGAACGCCATTACCAGCTACCCAGCCATGCAAATACCACCGCACCCACCGGAGAACGGGGGCGCCGCATTACGCAACAGCGGAAAAATCGAAAAAGGCGTGTCGCAGGAAAGACGATGCTGTGCAGGATATCAGGACCCCAAACGCCCCTAGTGTATTGAGGTACTTTTTGGTATCCGTCGTCTATCTGCAAAGGCGAAAATGCCGATCGTAGGTCGAATGTCAAAAACAGGTGTCATGTCCCGTTTTAGATGCGCCCATGCCACCAAAGTGCTTGCAGTTATCCGAGTTGTACCATATGATGTCGTGACCGATGCCCAAAACGAAGAAAACAAAAGACGAGTCTTCTACTTTCTCCGGAAGGAGCAGCCCTCCGTCAATCTGGCCTTGCCACCGGTAGGCTGGCACAGAACAGTGGTGCATCCCTGGCAGATGACAACGGTCTGGGCGTGCGAGAAGACGGTGGTGATGGTGAAGCAGCCGGGGCACTTGACATCCATGAAGAACGAGCGAGGGGCGGGCACGAGAGTCTGGTGATTTTGTCAGTTATGTCGGGACCATCATCTCGGACCGCATCTTCGAGATATCATACCTTGAGCTTGTGCTTCTTGGCCTCCGCAGCGGGGCTGGGGTTGAGAAGATCGACGGCGAGAACCTGGTAGGATTTTGTCAGCATACCAATACTGGGCGAGCAACTTCTGAGCAAGAAAGCGATCGACCGGGCACTGGCAAAAGTCGACGAAAATGTGTAGCAGGCCAACATCCATCGTGTTCAAGGTATAGCTGGTCGTATGGGCGTTGATGTCTCGATCGAATATATTGATGATGGAGACCGGTGGAGTGGCGATTCGCGATGGATGCTCCGGCCGAGGCTGCAAGGGACGACTTCTTGGAATAAATCCTACATACCATCTTGTCTGATTATCAGAGATGTTGTGATGACTTGTCGGGCAAGTGAAGTATTGTTTCTCGAGATCTGGCGACGTTGGATGCAGATTCGGGCTTGCGATCGATGGTTGATGATGAGGGGAAGGAGGTCGTGTGTGAACTGAAGTTAATGGTCGCCTAGGAAATTTCGGCAAGACAGATTTTGCCTGGCTACCGGAGGTCCGTGCTCCTGAGTGCAGAAGGCAAGACCCTCCCTCCACAGTAGCCCAATCTAGTCTAGTGTGGAGGAGGGCTAGGGCTCAGACCCATCTTCTATGGGCTTCTCTGTCATACTAACGCCACAACCTCCGCCCTCGGCTTCGCCACTGGAGATAGACATGGCGTTGCGCCAGCAATCCAATAATTTCTGAGCAGACTTGAAGATTTGCTGCTTCAGATACCCATGTGACAGCTTGGACTATTTTTTAGGAAGATCTGCCAGGGGTGTGCCAGGAAGCATTTCATTTCGTTTACAATGCGTGTACATGCCTTCAGATATGGCTCGGTCCTAGTCATAAACTTAACGAACTGATCTTGCAAGTTGTATCTAGAGACAGACGCCCTAGGGTGTAAGTGGAGAGTCTTACCAATTTCCAACATATTTCTCAGTTCCGTGTCTAGATCTGTAGCCATGCAAGTTATACTTTATTGGATGAGTGAGCTGTTCATCTCGGGTTGCGAGGCAGAGCTTATCCGTTCTCGTTGGGTTTCGTGCCTGCGTGCCCCTCGGCTATCAATCACGACTTTGCAACCACGACTGCACAATGAAGCACTTGCGAGACTTGGCATGCGGTGCAGAGTGAAAGCGATAGCTTAATAGTACCTTATCCGACCAGTCACAGCAAGCACTGCTTAAGCTGATGCCTGTTCCTATCGGAATGACCCACCAGAATACTTTCTGGAGGGGTCGGCTTGGAAGAGCTTCACCCTCTTCTCGAACCCCCGCGGCAACGACCTCATTAGAGTCAACCAAGTCCCCCAATAAACATGGCCGCACCTACAGATCAGCGCATTGCCGTCCCGATTGATGACCCCAATGCCGATACTGAGTGGTATGCAGATAATTTGGTACAAATGCTTGCTCGCCTCTACTGACTGGCCTGCCTAGGAATGATATTCTGCGCAAGCATGGCGTCATCCCCGAGAAGCCGCCCTCTCCCACTCCCATGATTGAGGAAGCCATCCTCGAGGGTCGCCGAATTGCACATGAGAACAGATTGGAGGGCAAGGAGCTGGACGAGCTCGACGCGCTTGAGGACGAGGAGGACGAAGCATTTCTAGAGCAGTACCGACAGAAGCGGATGCAGGAATTGACCAACCTCACCAAGAAGTCGATACACGGCTCGGTCTACCCGATATCCAAACCCGAGTACTCGCGCGAGATTACAGAAGCCTCAAAAAATGGCGCGGTGCTCGTCCACCTCACGTCTTCCATGGGCACCAACGTGGAATCGAGAGTTCTGTCCGAGCTGTGGCGTCAGGCGGCCAAGGAGTACGGCGACATCAAGTTCTGTGAGATTAGAGCAGACAAGGCGATCGAGAACTACCCCGACCGAAATTGCCCGACGATTCTCGTCTATAAAAACGGAGACATCGCCAAGCAAATCGTCACTCTTGTCACGGTCGGGGGTGTGCGTATGAGCATGATGGAGATTGATGATCTACTTGTCGAAGTTGGAGCTATCAATGAGAAGGATATGAGGGTGGTGAAGAGGAAGAGAGATGCTGAGGAAGCAAAAGAAGAGCAGCGTTCCGGAAAGGGGATCAAGAGTGGGAACTTGAGACACGCAACTGGCGACGACGAGGACGATGATTGGGATTAAAACGTTCTTCCGTTGTTAACGACTCTCAAGAATTGGACGACACTCAAAAGAATCCCTCTGAAGCTTGGCATTCAACAATGTGATGAGCGCAGTGATGGACGACTCACCGCCCGGCGGAACTTTGCCGATACTTTATCGTCTGGTTTTTGAGTGCAGCAAGTCTGGACATTTTATACATTGCTGCCTTATGGTGTTCAGGTTCGCCGGAGCTAAGCGGAGTTACGCAATACGAGAGGCGCGCCATATTACCGAACCTGGAAGGTGGGGGCGCCGGTGACGCGCCGCGCCGCGCTTGCCAATCCCTGAGGCCCGCCCCATTGGGTATTTTCCTTGCTACGCGTACCATCGACGCAATCCTCCTCCGTCACCTCTGCTACTCCAGCCCAGGAGCTCGCCATCTAGTATTCGACGGCCGCCCTCTGTGGGAATGCTGGGCTGAGCGCGAGCTTACTCGGCAGCGTGGTGAATCGTCATGGCAGACGAACCGGCACTCCCAAGCCTGCCTGCGGTGTCCTGGGACTCGCACAGCCGCTCCTTCGCCAACACGCGCAAGCGGAGCCACGACCGAGCGATCGCACTCTGCAACAACTCCAGCGACCCTGCCGTCTTCTCCAGTGACGATGATCCTCACGTGGAAAACTACGCAAATGGGAGGCACCGGAAGAAGCGCTATATCGGGTCCTGGTTTCAGCAGCAGCCCGCATCCTCCGACTCGACTTTCAGTGACGGACGACTCCCCCCTCCCAAAGCCAAGAGAACATTCGAGCGTCAGGTCGACTCCGGTGTGTGGATGGGCAGCGACAGCTCTGTTGATTTCGATGGAGACTCGGTGGTAGAGCTCAGCCAGCCGGCAGAGCCCAGGCTACCCCAGCTGCGGCATGGCCGCACTCAGCGCGTATCCCCTGCCGAGGAAATTGTGCGTCGGAAGATACAGGCTGCAATGGACGATGGGAATGAGAGTATCGATTTGTCGTACGTCTTCATCGGAACTGTGCTTCCTGTCTCGCTGGGGTATGCTCAGGTGATACTGACAGCTGCGCAGGTCACTGGGTATTGAGAGCGTATCAAACTCGACAATTGCACAGCTTTCCGAGTTTATGTGCATCCCATTGGTCGCGGAGGGCGTCCCATTCGAGCAAAAAGATCCCGAGTTGAAGATATTCCTCTCAACCAACCCGTTGCGCCGTGTGCCCGCCGCTCTCTTGCGCTTGGAGTTCTTGACGGTTCTAAGCCTCCGCAACACTCCGATATCCGAGCTTCCTCCCAGCATAGGGGACTTGAAGAATTTGCGTACTCTGAATCTGTCCCTGACGCGCCTCCGCTTCTTGCCGGCGGAACTTTTGAATCTGCTCAGATATCCTGGAAAACTCGACAGTTGGAGCGTTCATCCAAATCCCTTTTATCGGCCGAGTCAGCTGCCTCTTCTCCCGGGTAAGGAGGAAGTACTTTGCGGGGTCCGACGCCAGAGCTGCATCACGCTTCATGAGTCTAAGCAGCCAGATGGTTCCCTGCTACGCTTATGGGTGGAGGAAGGGCCTCAGTCGCGAGACAGAGCCGAATACCCCCAGATTAGCGACTCCTTCTACATCGGATGGCAGGCACGCATCTATGCGCGGTCCCTGGTGCAATATAGTGACAGTCGAGGAATGATCCTGTCAAAGTTCCGCTTGCCCGGACGAGAATGCAGCGAGCCGAGCAGTCCAGGCTCCGATATGGGGACCGATCAGTCAATACAAACTGAAGGCCTTGCGGTACTGCCAACACCTCCTTCTAGTGCCCGAGACGAACTTGGGCCAAAGACGACACAAAGTCGGGTTCCATCACTTTTCGAACTGGCTCTGCAATCCTGCTCGCGTACAGCACAGCCTCGAGAGCTGCCCTCTTACCTTCCACCACAAACTCCACCACACTTCGAGTCTGTTCTGCGACGGATCGCCGAGCAGGGCGAGAAGAACGCCAACTCAGGCGACTTGCCCTGTTCGATCTGTGGGCGGCGCGTGATAGTTCCCACGGCGGAGTGGATGGAGTGGTGGGACATCGGTCGGTTACCCGCGCCGAGTCAGCTCGACGCTAAGACAAGCAATGCCGAGAACGCGATTCCGTTCCTGAAGAGAGGTTGCTCGTGGAAATGTGTGCCACAGGCCATGAAAACCGGCCAGTTCCTCGACGGCACCGTAAGGAGCTCACTCACACTTCCATGACGGCGCGCCATGGGGCCCCAGATGTAGAACTCCGAATCGCAGACGGACGACACGCCATCGAGTCGATTCAGTCGCAGAGTAGATGGATTATTAAGCTACCAGCTGTTGAATTATCAGTGCTTTCGAAAGGTCCACCTTTGCAATGGGCCGGACTCGAAATAGTGGCATGTCAATTTGGAACGAGGTGCATAATATATCAAACCATGTGCCCCCTTAGGCTTGTACGCCGGGAACTTCGGACTCGACTTTTCTCTTGCTCCTTGCCGCTCGGCCTCCTGGCCGAGTGGAGATGGCACGCAACTATTGGCTTTTGAGGCATCGCAACGACGCTGGTACTGACTGATGCAGATGCAGCGCTCTGGTGTAGAGCCAGGGCTGTGGTTGGCACCAGACAACAAGCACGCAGAACTGGATCGGACAGTCCTAGACATTGCGCAGTCCGACGGTGCCGGGCTCTCGGCCTCCCATCCGTCCCTACCTTGGTAGGCAGTATATTCCAACCTCCCGATATTAGCTTCTTCATCTGCGATTACGGTGTGACGGCATGTAACCGCGATGCATGTGCGTGCATGGATCGATGGGTCTGCTTACGGCAGACCAGCTGCCGGCTCTCTGCCTCCCAGGAGAGTAGTCTCCGAGCTCGACGTCGCGTGGTGCAGGGGAGCCCCTCCATTCTCAGGCCATACAAAAACAAATGTCACTATTCCGAGCTTTCCGAGTCACCCACAGC
Source organism: Xylariaceae sp. FL0804 (assembly GCA_022539325.1). Taxonomy (NCBI): domain Eukaryota; kingdom Fungi; phylum Ascomycota; class Sordariomycetes; order Xylariales; family Xylariaceae; species Xylariaceae sp. FL0804. Next base: position 1,164,428 of record JAJKLG010000006.1, on the reverse strand, counting down.
GATTTTCTGCTTACCTTGAACCTGGCTGCGTAAGAATTTTATCGTGTGTCGCTGACATATCAAGGACCCGCACGTTTGGATATAAGATGAACTGTACGTCCAACGAGGCCACAGCTGGCGAGAATCTCGTGGTCTTTCTGGAAACGTGAGCCATCTTCAGAGTCATATATCTATACATATATGTATATACCCTCTGCATCCCAGATCTCGTGCGTGTCGCTGTGATCGGACGGCGTATGCCCTACTAATCCCCACCCACTCACCTCACCACCTCGTCAGTCCCTATCTTTTCCTCCTCCTCCTCCTCCTCCTCCTCCTCCTCCTCCTCCTCCTCCTCCTCCTCCTCCTCCTCCTCTTCCTCTTCATGTCTTCTTCCAAGTCGGCCCCCTCCCGGCCCCCGTCCTCCTCCTCGCCCTCGCCCTACCAGTCGCCCTTCCGCGCGGCGCCCGACGCGTCGCCGCTGCAGCGGCTGGCGTGCTGGGCGCGCCTGCGCAAGTACCAGATCGAGGTCACGTACGGCGTCTACGTCTACACGCCCGCCGAGCGCGCCGTCTTCTGGGCCCTCTTCGCCCTGCTTGCCGTCGCCGCCGCCGGCGTCGCCCTGCTCGCCGCCCGCGAGGGACCCGCCCGGTTGGCCGAGTGCCTGCTGCCGCTGCTGCTCGCCGGGGCCGGGGCCGGGGCCGGGGCCGGGGACGACGCGCAGGGCGGCGGGCAGCAGCAGCAGCAGCAGCAGCAGCAGGTGGCCTCGCCGCGCGCCGGGTTGGGAGCCGCTGCGAACTCGCAGGTCGCGTGATGGAGAAGAAGAACAAGAGAGGGAGAGAAGACAGAGAGGGCGAGAGAGATAGTAAGCCGGGTCGTCCCGGTCCCGGTCCCGGGGTGGCGACCGCGATTATTGCCTGCAGCCCAGCTAGACGAGCCGAGATAAGAAGTATCAGGACCATGACATTCTACCGGTACTCGCTCAAGCGGTTCTAACCCACGGCACGCCCCTCGATGGGTTGCCACATTCGGCTTGACGAGTCAGCAGCGGCGGCAGCAGCAGCGCGGTGGCTATCATTTTACCGAAAAGCCGGCGAAATGATGATGGGACTTCGAGGGAAGTAAGAGTTCGGTACGATGTTTTCCCACCAGGACTGGCTTCTCCCTGCACCCCGGACGACATCCCTGACCTGGTCCCAATTTTCCGCGGGACTCCCACTCCGCCAAACGTTGCCGGTGGTCCAGCAGCCGCACAACTTTTCTGACATGCTTTTTATTCGCTTGCTTGCTCGCTCTCTCTCTCTCTTCCGGACTTTGCCGGGAGTTCCGGGTGCCCCGTCGGTTTCGCGCGCGCGCAGCAGCAGCAACCCGTGACAAACAGAGCTAGCCTATCGGCCGTTCGTTGTTGCGCACAGAGCGAGAGAGAGCTGGAGGGAGGACCGGCGAAGGGCGCGAAGAGCGAGGCAAACGAAGGTCAGGGCAACGCGCATATCATGAGTAAGCATGAATGCATGCATGCATGCTTGCATGCCGCGCCGTCTGACACCTGTCGGCTGGTCGGTTGGAAGGGCAGCCGATTGGACCGGACTCCTCCCCACCCCCATCCCCCCCCCCCCCCCGCCCCTCCCCCGGCCCCGCTGCCGACCGGGCACACGCGACGGCCGAAGCGAGGCGGCTCTGCAGCCGAGAGCTGCGGGCTGCTGCGGGCTGCGGGACAGGGCATGAGGGGATGATCGAGAGAAAGAAGACCGACCCTCCGGACTCGGCCGCTGGAGAAGGGGGAAGGGGGTTGTGAAGGAGTCCGGGGTAAAAAAAAACAAAACAAAAAAAAAAGAGGGCAGGGGGGGGGGGGGGGGGGGGGGGTGGGGAAGAAGTTCGTCTTGCCGCCGTGGTAGAGGAACTGATGCCGTCGCCACCAACGTTCTCTTTCACGTGTGCAAGAGGCATACGAAGGGGAATCCTGCGATTTGGCTTATACCGGTGGAGGATCGATGGAGGAGAAGCAGCAATTCTTTCCTTACGATACAGACGGGGGCGGTAATGCCATGGCAGACGACGCGGCAGCGAGGCCACCCGGCCTACCTATCTACCAAGATATCCTCACTCACGTCGGAACTGGTTGGCTTGCTTGCTTTTCTTTGCATCCCGAAGATACCCCTTGGAACTATTCAATATATTTCTCTCGACAGAAGCGTTCCTCTCGAGCATGACTCCTCTCTGCTTTCGGGCCCCATCCCCCTCCTCCCTGCCCACGCCAATCCTCTCCTCCTCGCGCTCTACCTAGCACCCTCCCCGTCTGCTGCGCTTTCCCCGGGCGCGGCCCCGGACACGCCGACCCGGAGCGACCCTGCGGTATATAGAATGAGAGACCAAGGGAAAAGATGCGATGGTTCTGTGACGGCAGTTTTTACGACTTTCACTGGCACCTCCTTTCGTGCCCGGATCTTCTCTGCTCGCAACAAATACCATAAGAATGCCTTGTCCCTGGGTCCATGATCCATCTCTCCACCCCAGTCGACGAGCCTAGTGCATTCTTGCTTTTCTTTTTTTCTGCCTTTCTCACTCTCTCCCTTCCCCCTCCTCACTCGCTCCACAGGTAAGTAGGTAGGAGGGGGGCGCCAAGTGAGGCGGCCCATGTCTCCTTCACCCGGCCCTTACCTAAAGTACCTACCTACCCACCTACCTTACCTCTGGGACGGTTGCCTCCGAGAGGGCAGGGTAACGGCAGTCATTCGGTCCCGTTCTGCCTCGAGAGTCCGGCCGGACGTCCCACCGGATGGTGGAGTGCGCCGGAGTTATGAGGGAGGGGGTGGGGGAAGGAGCCCGGCGCCGACAGTGTGGAGCAGTCAGTCCCTACGGTATCTTATATGAGAACGAAAGCCATGGACTTGAAAAAGTCGTGGAGGATGAGGGTTGTTTGATCTTCTTGTTCTTTTTTCATTTTTTGTAATTTCGACTTTTCATCATGGCTGTCTCTAAACTCTGTGCAACGACACTTGCGACGGTGCTCTGGTGGTGCCCCGCTGAGGAGAAGACGGGTAACGGCCACGTCTGCGTTCTGATTTCCTGAGGGAAGCCGGTGGCTGCAAACCAGTCAGCCGGCAGTCAGTCAGTACGTCAGTTAGTCAAAGGCTTGAACATCTATTCAGTCTCATACCTACCTGATCACCTACCCAGCCCCGTCTTCCTCCTCTTCTCTCCAGACTGAAACCCAGCAGCAGCAGACAGCCCTCGCCGATTTCTTCCTCAGCATATGGAAAAGCTCTCGAGGCCCGAGACATGCCCGAAGGAACCTACTACACGGAGTGATGAGTGACGGGTGGCGAGGGGGTTGTTAGTCTGTTTCCTTTGCCTTCGAGCACCTCCGCGCACTGCTTCGTGACCGACCCAGCACCCCCCCGCCTCTCCCCTCCCCTCCGCCCGCCGCGACGGGCCTGCCTGCCTGACGACAGCAAGCTGCGTGATCCCAGGAAAAGGGTGGGAGTGGATTCCACGCGTTCTGCCGTTGTGGAACCCCCCCCCCCCCCCCCCCCCCCCCCCCCCCCCTCCTTCCCCCCCGTTGACTCGCTGACCCTCTTTCCCTTCCCCTTGCGTCCGGTCCGGACAGCTGGCTGATGCGGTGCATCCGGCCCCTCCCCCGTACGAGACTACCTACCTCCCTACTTCCGGCTGCCTGAGTACCTATGTACGGTACGCGTGCCCGACACTACCACGGGCGCCGAAGTAGTGTACCTACCGGTACCGAGTGCGTGTATCTCCGTCACGCACGCGGGGTTACGTTGCGCTACCCCGTCATCGTAGATCGGGGAACCGTCCGATTGTAGGTGGTCGGCGATCCCGCACGCAGTGAGATGTAACAGCGTCCGGCTCGGCAACTGAGGGTCGGTCTTCCTGATTCTCCTTTTCTTTTTTTCTTTTTTTCGGCAGAAGTAATTTCAAGCACTAAAGGCAGTACGGACCTACAGTTTGCGAATCACGTGGTCTCGCCAACCTCTGGTCAGTGAGTCCGGGCCGGGGGACGTGGGGTGCAGGAAAAAAGGGGTCCTTGGCGGACGGAACAATGTCTCCTTTTCTGATATGCAGAGAGCTTTGAGTAGGGAAAGTCGATCTCTGCATCGGGCTCAGTCGCGTGCTGGCCAACTCATATGACGTGTCTGGTCCCTCATACCCTTCACTGCCCCGGAGCTACGAAAACAATTCCCGTTATGGATATAGGCACCGTACGGCCCTGGTCAAGGTAGGGAGAGGGTGGCGGTCCGGGGCACGCCAGAGTCCCCAACCAGCCTGCTAACACCGTCTCGCAGAGAGTGCTCTCAACGTATCTAGCCGACGGTCTGCCTTGAAGCGACACCATGGTCCACCAGCTCTGCGACCTCGCAATGGCCGTGGCCATGCCCTAGGATGTAGTTCTAGGATCTGGCTAAGTGGAAAGTTGTGGCAGTAGGTAGCAGTTCAGGTAGGCAAGAGCTGGGCCCCAACCCTACAGCCAGCCACCCAGCTAACCTTGTTCCTGATGTGGGGAGGGTAATCGCTTGATCAGGGATGTGAGTACTGCAGTATGCCGCGAATGGCGGTCAATTATTCGGGTGCCTGCGGGATCTCAGCCGAGATCTCAGGGCCCGATCCTGCACTGCCGCCCAGGCGCCAGGCACCCACAGTAGGGTCCGCGTCTCTTCTTGTCTGCACGAGAAAAAATCGTCGGCATGAACCCTCTCCCCCCTTTTCACCCGGAGCCTTACCGGTACTCATACCTTCCTATTCCCACCCTGCAATGTAACCTCTTTTCCCTTCTCCAGCTGCGCTGGAAGGGCAGGATCGTTCTTCGGAGCGCGGGTCGAACTTCCGTCCCACGCGTGTGTAGTGGGACTGACTGCTCAGGGGTGCTGCTTTGGGGAAGCCGAACACACGAGGCACGGTGGCTCTCCCTGGCCCTGAAAGCGCCATTTGCGGCAGGCCTGGGTTGCGTTCCTGCGTGCCTACCGCCAGTACGCTGGCGTTCAAACTCCTGCCGTGTACGCCTTGTTAGCGCCTGAATGGTGAAAGGGATAAGTCATCCATTGGCCGCTCTTGCGCCGCGTTCATATCCGCGGAAATCCTGCAGAACAATGAGCTGTTTCCAGTCATCCTGGTATTGGTATATAAGAGAAACCTGATCGCTCACAGATCCGTCAGAGCAAAACACACTTACCCTGAATGGAAGTTGCGAAATTGCATACAATCCGCTCTGTGCCGCGGTGGCCTCAATTGGTCTTGGTGTAGCGGAGCTTGGTCTCGGCTTTCTAGCCATCTCAGGGCATATGATACCTGTATTTTTACCTCTTGAGGTATGAAGCGGTACCACTGGCCTCGAGAGTCCTACGGTATTAGACGACTCCTAGCAATACCGGTACCCTACTTGCTAGGCCACGGCATATTGCGCTGTTTCCCATTCAGCGAATCAGGATTGAGAAAACCTGCTTTCGCAAGTCAAGAACGATAGGGAAAAACCTGTTTCCACCATGACGCGGAATTTCAGCTTCGACATGGGGATAGATAGGGACGGAGTAGACCTTGGGGGTATGACATATCGACCGAGGCGACGAAAGTGAAAGTCGGTCAATAGGGTAGCGATATCTGGCAAAGAAGTAAGGAATCTCAAGGTCCAGTGATACATTCAGGGCGGACGTAAGTCATCACAGCTTCTTTCTGATCATGACATGCAATCGTTGCAGAGTGCGTGTAGGCTGTTGTCGTGCCGCTGATCTAGATCGTGCCGTGTCGGGAGATGAGGCACCACCAGATCCATGTCCCGAGCGGGTGGAGATGTTGCTCGATACCTACCTCTTAGGTAAGTATCCAGACATGTGCCAAGACGTGGCACATCCGTCCGAAGCAAGGTGTGTTATGGCCCCTTCCCGCGGCTCAAGCTGAACCTGTCGATGGGCCGCGGCGAGGCCGTAAAGGTTGGACGAGATGTACCAAGAAGCTGAAAGGAAGTGTCGGTAAGACATCCCACAGCTACTGAAAACTCCATATGGCGATACGAGCGGCAAAAGGCATATATTGGGACTGCCTATCAAATAACCTCTAGGCGGTCTCCTGGGAGGCAAAGACGATGGAGGGAGTTGACATCCGTAAAGGTATCTGTAGCACAAGCTGTTATCCTGTCATCATCACACGACTGCAGGCCTGTCATCATCACACGACTGCAGGCCACTCGAAGGCTCCGGGTCGAACTCCGGGCTGAAAATCGTAATGCGGCTGTGTGTTACACCACTTTGAGCTTGAGCAACATATCCAGCGGTGAAGTGGTGTCGAGCCCGAGGGTCGAGCCACTCGTGAACTTCGCGAGCCCAATCATTCGATAAGCACTAGTTCTCGGTCGCATTGGGTTCGCAGATACCTGCACATCATGTGGTAGGCCCAGCTTTGCTCTGCTCTCAGCGCCGATTATACCTGAAAGGTCGGAGTCACCGTCGCATTGCTTCTCAGCCAGCCGCTCCGGAGGCCATTCCGGACCAGGGAGGGAGAAACTCGACCCAAGAATCCTGCTGCGAAATACTCGACAGTTTCTTCTTCGGGATGCCTATTGGTCTTGTGGCCTCGGACGGCATCGCCGCGCCAGTAATTTGACGCACTGATGGTAGAACTGGTTCTGAGCGGACCGAGCCGCGCGTCGAACATGCAATGCATGTCGGCCTCAACCCAGCTGAGGCCATGCGAGCCGTGTACCCCCACAGAGAGGAATCAGAGGTGACTCAACCAACTTCTAAACGTATTTGTGGGAAAAGCAGCCAGAAGAGGTCGCTCAGGGTTGAAAGCGATATGCCATGGCTCCGACAATATCTGAGCACGTGTGCCAAGGATCGACAGAGGTGAAAGGACACAATGACCATGCAGGGTCATGCGGTTCGCCAACGCAGAGAATAAGCACTAGCCCTGTCATTGGGCTCCCTTCTCTTGGGCGCAATGAGGCTCTCGACGGTGAGATGGGCCTATATAAGCCAGTGTCCGTCGTGGTTTGAGAGAAGTTATGAACGAGTACAAGGTAAGAGCTCGACTTGTCATGGGGCGGCTTGATCGGGCATAAAGACGATCCAAATGACGATTCAGTTGGAGATGATCTCGACTACGTTCGAGAAGCCTCGGTATTCTCTGGGCAAGAAGAACGCGCTGTTTCGGCCTGTGAAGTCCGAACCTCGTGGAGCTTCAAACATCGCCAGGGAGCTCTGCGACTTACGCACCCGGGATATATGGACAAAAGGCCATCCAGATCACCCCGTCGACTGGGCCGATGAAAAAGTATGGCAGAAAATCAGAGATGAGGGACGTTACCACAAGTCTGAAGAGCTCATGGTTAGTTGTGGTACCATAGGTACGTGTCCGCTCCGGTCGACCCGAACCTCAAGAGCTTGGTACACCATGTGCACCAACGCTGACTGTTGTGCAGTAAGTGGAAGGCTCTCTTGCTTTCGGGTGTATGGCTTCACATCTCCGGCGCTCAGGAAAATGTCCATAAGACCTGGGGAATATCGTCCGATCTGTTGACATTACATAGACCGTCCATGAGGCCGAGTCGTCACAGCCTGAGATTTTGGTGATCTATAACAGGAATATCGGCATCTATCAGTTGCCGAAAGGTCGGAAAAATTTTGATGAGGGCCTGCTCCAAGCAGCTGTACGCGAGACAGCCGAAGAGACAGGAATCTTGATTCGTCCACTGCGGCTGAAATTCGGATCAAGGTCAACAAAGCCTAAGAATATCGGGAGTCAAGAACACGGTGCAGGGTACGGGGACGAAGACAAAAATTCCGGGATCACTCAATGCCTTAGCAATGAGGCTGTTGGGGTCAGCGAATGGTCAGTACCACGTTTTCGAACCATCACTCACGGGCTTTGCGACCGCTATGCTTCAACGTTAAGCTAATGCGTTCACAGTATGTCGTGCTGGTATTCTCGCTCATACTGTCCTAGCTGTGGTTGACACAAGCTGCAGATCCAGATCCCGCAACGGGAGCTTGGAGACATATTTACTGGTTCGCCGCGAAACCTCGACTTGGCATCACGCGGGACAATAGCCACATGCCGACACAGGACCGTGAGAAGTTCTCTACGTTTTGGTTCTCCGAGAAAGAGGCACTCGCAAAGCTCAAACTAGACGATGAAAAGTTCAGTGAGTGACCCTTACAAGGGTTCATTGAGCCCCTGAGAGGCCAGGAGCACTCACTTTCGGGACCCAAGAGTAGCATGCTAACTTGTTCATGACCCTCGTAGTGGTACGGATGACGTTTGAACACCTCCGCAACATGTCATCCGTTGACTGGGATGACAACCGAGCCCACGAGCAGATAGAGGATGGAAGAGAAGCATGCCAGATATGTGTAAATTCATGCAAACATCTCTATACGCACCTCCAGGCTCAGATGCGTTGACTGGTTTCAATATCGTGTACTGAGCTGGCGATGTGGTCATAGGCTACCTGGCCATTCGTCACATCTGACTCTATATCACCCATGCGGATGCGTCTGAGCTTTGCGAACATCCGACGAAGCTCAATTGATTACTGGCACGGGGAATCCGAGATACATTCGGCCCACGCCGTTATATGTATTTGGAGAACGTGAAACAACTTCCGCCTCTTAGACGTGTTTGCTGAAGAACTTGAGGGCAGCCTCGTAGCCACGTTTGTACTCGGCCTTGACACGGTCGTTGGAGAGGTCTGAACGGGCAGACATCCACCCGTGGATCTGGTCGCCAAAGATCTCAACGTGACCGGGCGACTTAAGGTTCTTCTCGAATTTCTTGACGTCGTCGGCCGGCTCGTCCTTGGACGCAAGCATCATGAGCGGCACCTTGATCTTTTCAGCCTCCGACGGGTCGACCATGGCCGGGTGGCACTCGACGCCAGCCTTGAAGGGATTCTCGTCCGACGAGGTGACGAGGGAAACAACTTTACCGCCCCAGCAGAACTATGAGGAGGAAGAGTCAGTTAACCACAGCCGGTAACCCCCGGGCAGACAGGGGTTGCGATGGAAATCGGGACCACTTACGCCGATGACACCCCACGACTTGATGTTCGGGTACTTGGCCTCCAGAGCCTTAACGTAGGCGGGCACCTTGGCGGCGGCGTCCGGAGGCGAGTGGCTCTGGAACCAGTCGCCGAGCTTCTTCTGCTTCTCCTCGTTGTCGGGCGGGAACCAGTCCATGGGCACGGGCTCGCCCTTGACCAAGTCGGGCATGAAGACCCGGTACTTCTGGGACGCGTCCGACGTCGCCAGGATGTCGGCGCCCTGCAGCGTCTGCGGGTAGTAGCCAAAAATGTCGAAGACATGCAGGATGCCCTTGGTGGCGTCCTCGGGGCCGGTCACGTCTGCGAGGCGGGGATTGGTCGGGGTGGTCAGCGTCGACGCTGCTGGGAGGGGGTCCGCGGACACCAGGTAGGTACTCACAGGTCTTGTAGCCTCCCAGCTCCTCGTAGGTGCCCTTTGCGTCGTATCCCGAGGCGACGATGGGTGGGACATTGCAGCAGGGCTCAGAGTGGCCGTGCTGTGCTGGCATGGTCGACATGTTGGCGGTGTTTCTGGCGAGGTTCAGTCCTTGGCGGGGGGTTGTGTTGCTCGTCGATCGAGTGGTGATGCTTCTGGAGTTCGTGACAGATGTGTGAGTAGATGAAGTATCACGGATGGAGTGCCAAGTCGGCGAGGGAGAAGACGGCGGCTTAAACAAGCTCGAGGAAGCGACGGCAGCAACGGCTCGCCTTGACGAGGCCGGCAGTTGCTTGGGCAGGAGCGGCAGAGACATTATTACTAATGAGGACCTTCCATTCTTACTAACAAGGCTTGCTCGACTTACCACAGGGCTCACGCGATGGAATGATTTCAGTTTGGTAGGAGCTCAGGTATAGTACCTACTGCGGTGGAACTATAGTGACATCCGCGAGGCTTCGATGAGGGGTAGCTAAATGCATGATGTTGACGATGGCGGATGGGACTCGGGTGTGACATCACACCCGACGGAGCTATTTGATTGGTTGATGCCGCACCGCGGGCTTACTTACAGGGGGGGCAGCATCTACAGTAGTGACCCCTGTAATTGGATAACCCTCTAGGAGGATATAGTGGGCTAATAGGATAGGTTTCGCTTGTCTGATATAATTTTGGTGAGGGAATTACCACTAATCGACTAATCGCAAATTGGATCTCACTTAGTAGATTTATCCGGTTATAGGGGGCAAATTCTGGTGGGCTGGGAAATTTTGGGAGGCTTTGATTGGCCAGAGCCCCACAGATTTGGCCGGTTATGCACATTCCCAATACTCCCAGTGGTAATAGCTGCATACTCATAGTGGTAATAGCTGCACACTTCCAGTGGTAATGGCTGCACACTCCCAGTGGCAATAGCCGTATACTCCTAATGGTCGCATACTCCCCATAGCAATGGCCGCACACTCCTAATGGCCGGTAGGTTCCCATGGCCCGAGTCATGGCCGTAGGTCGAAGTTCTTCATATTATCGCGAGAAGGGTTAAAATATAGTTAAGTGACTTGATACTTGGTGGTGGACGCAGTAAAATTTTAGTACAGGTGCTATGTGGGGTTAATATTCTCCGAAGTCACGTATGACCCCCTAGGAGGATAACACCCACTAGTTGGATATCAAAGGCCGGTCTACTATAGATCCAATTACAGGGGTTACTACTGTACCGTGGTACCTACTGTAGTTCCTGCGCAGCACTTCGTAAAATCTGCTGTAATATCTGCTACTTGTACTTAACACAACTGTAACGGGCCAGTGCGTACTACAGGCACAATATGACCTCTATTGTGTGCCGAGTAGTCGCGCTATACCATTTTGAAATTTGGGAGCCCAAAGTACGTCCAAATACTGAGCAGTGACTACGGAGTTGCGAAGTTGTGCAGTCAATAGAGAGAGCTCAGCTTGGCAGAGGTGCCCATAGAGTGAGAAGAGCCTGAGATGGGGAAAGACCTTGCAGAGTAAGTTGATACAGCTCATAAAAGTTGAACGAAGGATACTCCCTCCGGGTTCAATTTACACAGGTTCGTTTTCATGAATCGATTGATATCTATTGCGTTGTGTACATGCCTGTACTTTTCCCAATACAAAGTCAACAAGAGCAGAGTCAACATCACTCCTCTGCTCACCGATCTCTATGATGAGTTGATTTTCACAGAACGCCGTAGAGCTTGATAACACAAGCACACACTTTTCTCTATACCCGAGCCATACCAGATCATAGATCCTTACTTAACCCTAGCGGACTGCTCGAGCCTGTAGCGACAGCTTGACCATGATATTTCGAGGCGAGCTTCTCGACTCCAATACCCTTGATGGTCGTGCGTCGGGTTGAGAAACCGGGGCTTTGTCTTCTGTCATGGTTCTTTCCGCCGCTCTTCGTCTGTGTCTTGGCTTACTCCTTGCCAGCAGCAACGGCAGCATTTGCAGCGCCATTTGCGGTGGTTTCAACGGCGACGTCCACAGTGTCATCTGCCGTAGCACCACCAGTGACACTTGCGGTATCATCGGCAGGACCACTTGCAGCAGCATCTCCAGCGGAGTTCTCCTCGGTCTGGTCCTCCAGCCTAATCTTGGACAGCTTCTCGCTGACGCTCTCGTCCTCGCCAGTGGGCTCATCAGGGAACCTCTCGATGTTTGGCTTGGCGGGCGCTTCGCCCTCGGGCAGCGGCTCGAATTTGACCACGGCCCATTCGACATCGAGCGAAGGGGACTTAGCGATATCTCTTCTGCGAGCCGGCATCGGGTTGCCGTAGCGGTCGCGCCGCTCCCACTTCTGGTTCTGCACTATAGTGAATTCGAAAGTCAGCACAAGCTTCTTCGGTGTCATTCCACGAATTCCAAAACCTCTCAGCAGATTTGGATCCGGGAAAAGGAGATGGCATCCTCTAGACAGGAGTCGAAGGCTCTTGTACGTACTGCGAACAAGCTCCGCTGACTTAGGCGCAAGCAAGTTGATCCTCGTGACCCGAAACCAACCCTTAAATAGAAGGGTGCGGCCATTGAGATCGTCCATTTTTCGTACCTCCTCGAAGACGGCGGTAGGTGATTGAGAAGCGGGCGTGTAGTCAATGGGTGGTATGTTCGGGAAACTGGGCTCGACGGGAGGAGCCTCCTCCTTGGAGTAATAGTCCACGGCAGGCTGTTCCATACCTTCAGGTCAGTATCCGCTTCACTCGTAGCATTTCTCGAGTGAGAGCACACTTCTTAACGGCAGTAGGTGTGGAGGTAATGGACGAACTCCTCGAATATGCCTATGGGATGCTGGGAAATATAGTGAGGAGCATTGGGTACTCACAATTGTGCGGATGTCGGTATACTTCAACCGGCTGCTCATCCGAAAACCCTCGTTTGGGTAAGACTGCGAATCGGTGGCGCCATTCTCGGCGTGTATGTTTGAGCCATCATTGCCTGTGTCGGGAGACTTGGCGGCGGTATGGATGGCTTCTGGCTCATCTTTGCCAGTGCGTGCAGTATCTGAGGTGGCATCTGTGACGGCATCTGCGTTGGCATCTGCAGTAGCAGTAGCGGTAGCAGCAGAGGTAGTGTCTGCCGTCTCCGGTGCAATACCAACCTGCAGCTTCCCATCGCCGCCAGCGCCCTGAATGTCGACATCCTGGGCCGTGAGTGAGGCGCTCTCCTGGGGAATTGACTCCGCCTCATGCCCGTGGAGACCATTACCGGCGGTGGTCTGATCAGCCGTCGCGGGCTCGCCTTGTCCTTCACCAAGATGCTCAGATCCAGGTCCGTGAAGGTCCGTGGCCTCTGGTATCTCCCAGTCGCCGTGCTCGGCCTTCTTCGCGCCGTATTCGGGCAGCAGGTTCAGGCGGGACTTGGCGAAGACGATGTGGTCGCTGGTCCAGCGCGGGTTGGCACCGTAGAAGAGGGTCATGTATGAGAGCTGGCCATTCTGGGCTTCTGAGTCGTGGAACGTGGATTTGAGGGCAGAGGCCTCCAACGCGCTCTCGTCGCCCGGCCAAAAGTGGCGTGCGACCTCGCGCAAGTGCACAAGCTCGGCATCATCAAAGTCAGGCTTTTTCTGGAAGAAGTCGTTCTGGAAGCCACCACGGCGGCCTCTGTTGCCTCTGCCACCACGACCACCACGGCCCCAGCGGCCTCCTCGGCCTGCTCGGCCTCCTCTGCCGCCACGGTAGCCGTCTGGAGGCCCTTGACTGTTGATGGTGGTGATGGGGGGTCCTCCCGTCGCGGCATAACCCGACTCACCACCGGCCTCGCCGCGGCGCCAGTGAGGAGCGTAGGCTCCAGACATGGTCGATATCTAGAAATCGATGGGGTATACCTGTATAGCGGTTTCTTGATCGCCCACAGGAGCCTCGATGTTTTGGTAGATACTGTATCCGGGTGCCTAAATTAGGTAAGCAGGTGTGGATTGTACTGCAGTAGGAACGCCGTAGAGGATGCAGGTGTGGAACACGAGCGTTGGTGGGAGGTTCTCAGGGTTAGTGGGGCTGGGAAAACGTTTGTGAATCGCACCTGCCACTCTACCACTTTGACACGGTAGAGGTATTATTGAGGCACTTTACAGAGTACCTACTATGTCTGATCCGATATTCATGAGCTCACAGTATCCGTATATCTAGGTATAGGTGAGGATCTATCTTACCATTGAACAGTGACAAGACTGTAGTGGCAGCAGCTGTCACACATCATCCTCATCTGCCGCCATTACACCACCAACCTCGCCGCAGCTACCCAGGTGAGTAAATGGTCTGCTGGTCACAGTAACTGGAATGTTCAGCCTAGCCAGGTCATACAGTCTGGTGAAAACGGAAGGATACTCAATCCTCCAAGCAGTTGACAATGGGCCGTACCTAGCAGGCTAGGACCCGAACGTGGTCGGTCAATGGAGAAGAAGCTCACTAGAATTACCTCAATCCCATGTGAGCAACCATGAGATGTAACCGAGCGAGGCCTTAAAGACCCAAAGCGGTCGCTCTCATCCGGAATTTGGGTGTTCGATGATACCTATATTCAGTCGTATATTTACATAGGCACGGTGCTACATGCCAAGATATACACAAGAAGGATGACGAAGGGATCTCCTCGTCCCGGGGCGCTCTTCGAGTCAGAGCGGCGCAGCGTTGAACCGACCCCCTCAGGCCTCGGAGACGGTGATGTCGGACGAGCCGGTGCTGTCGTAGCCCTCGGTGGCCATGATCTGGTAGTTGAAGGTGCCCAGCGTCATGCCCAGGGCGCTCCAGGCGTCGAAGTGGGTGGCCGTCGTGACGGTGCCGCTGGTCCGCTTGTCCTGGCGGATGGACCAGAACTGCGTGAAGGTCGAGGTGCCCTCGATCGAGGCCGCGTCGGTGCGCTCGGCCGTGTAGATGTCGTACGTCGAGTCGTCCGAGTCGACGGTGCCCATGTACGTGCCAGCTGGGGAGAACCATCATGTCAGCACAACACCGGCCTTGTATTCGGGCAACGGGGGGAGCCTGGCAGGAATCCTCCGTCCTTACGTACCCGAGCCGGGGTTGTAGTCGCCGTAGTTCTCCACGATGTAGTACTCGTGCAGCGGATCCGTCGACCAGCCGTAGACGGCCAGGTAGGCGTTGGTGCCCGGCTCGAAGCTGCCGGAGAATGCGATGGACCTGCGAGAGAGGCGTCATCAGCTTGGGCAGACCAGACCAGTCGTCGGTGTTGGTGGCTCGACGTTACCTGTCACTCCCCGTCTCCCACCCCTTTCCGCCGACGAAGTCGCCGTCGCCGGACCAGGTGATGCTGTACTCCCCGGCGTCGCCGTTCTCGTAGTCGACCGTCGCGCCGCCGTCGGTCCAGAACGAGTAGTAGAAGCCGTTGTTGGTGCCGGTCTCGCTCGTGCTGAGACGCTTCGCGAGGACCTCCTCCGTCGGCGCCGCGAGCGCGCCGAGGATGGCCGGAGCCGCCGCGATGATGGACTTGCAGGAAACCATGATGCTCCTTGGGATGGCTGGTGGTGACGGGAGGAGGTATGTCGAGACTCACTGTGGCCTGCGAGGGTGAACAGGAAGGATTCCCGGGACGACTGTGCACGTCAAAGGCCGTTTATATATGGATGGCCGCGCCGAAAGGGAGGCTCCCGAAAAGGAGGCTCCTGGGTGGATCATAGCCCTCGACATAGCCCACGATCGACCCAGGGGCCCGCATGGAGCATCTGCCGATGTCCACGACTGCAGGAGCCGGGCATCTCATGATCTCAATTTACTCCAGACGGGTGGCAGTCCAGAATGCCGTATTTCCACATTTGTCCTTCGTGGAAGTTCGGCCCTGCGACATGCCCAAAATTTCAGGAATGAGTCCCGCGAACGTGATCCACGCCAGGGGTTCGAAACAGGGGCGACCGTTGACAACGCGCATCTGGGAACAGAGCTGGCAGAGCACACGTCACGGCCCTGTCGCCCTGGCCCCGGCCTCGCGTTGGGATTGGAGGAAGAACCGCGTGCCCGTGATGGTCGGCCACGGAGGAGAGGAGGCATTGACGGACAGCGGGGAAAGTTCCTACAACGGCTTAGATCTCGAATCGTAGCTCCGGCTTTCCCGCTTGAGCCGCCGAAGAGGCCCCACCAGACCCCGGATCCGGGACTGCTCAGGACTGCTGTCAAGCAGAACAGGCCATCCTTCAGGGGTCGTACAACCCGTGGGAGAATTGGCTCCGAAATCAAAATTGGCAGTGTTGATATTTGCTTCGGTACGGAGTATTAAGGCGTTGGAACAGGGCAACCCTTTCGAATAGGTGAACGAGTTAGTTGACTTAACCGCGGTCGTGCCGCGGCAACCAGAACTACCGGTACCAAGCTTACTAGCTGCCTAACTTGATATGCGGAGTACTATCCTGACCATCCCAGACCTCTTCATCGCCTTGAGTCACAGAGTATTACCAAATTGGAAGCTTTCGGTCATCAATGACTCCGCTACAACCCTGGATAATCTGATAACCCTGAAGCTATCAGGCAGAGACCGCTAAGTTACGGTAAAACTGCTGTGTGGCGAGTGGTTTCCTCCATTGTTCTGACTTTCCAATAGCTAAGTCAATATGAGTACACTTACTAGGCTTTCCGACTGTTGTTGTTTCCTGACGGGAGGCGATTGTCCTTGCCGAGTCTAAACTATATGTAAAATCGACATTTCAAGCAAAGGCAGGATAGATAAATGTATCATATGATGGACGGCAAGGTTTGCCACCGCATCCGGGTCTGTCATATTGATATACACATCGCATGCACAAGTCTTCAGCTTTTGAGCCGATTGTACAAGGCAAGCCACCAATACTAGTATTATCTGACATGACCATCTCGTCGACTGCCATTGAGCCCCTGAGACCGTTTGCCAGTGCCAGCGCAGGAGCCGAACAACCAGCACCATCCCATCCCATCAGCCCTGACAAAGTATTTCTCATGCGAAGAGCTCACGCCTGAGTGTCCGTAGCCTTCTTCTCATACACGTGACAGCAGCGCCCGAGGCCGCGTCGACAGCCATAATTACATACACCTCCCCGACCTAGCGGCGCAGGTAAGCCAAGCGAGTAGACCAGTACCTAAGGTAGGTAGGCAGGTAGGCACTTGTGCATAGTACCTACTTACCTGCCTATCTGCCTGCCTACCTACTTGACCCGGCCTCACAGCCTCGGACCGCCATTCCCGCCAACGAGCAGCACGACGCTGCCCAGCTGGCGGCGCAGGTCCTCCTTCTCGACATCGTGGGTATCCTCGACCTCGCCCCAGCGGCCCGTCTGCCAGTCGACCTCGATGCTGACGAGGCGCGCGGCCTCCTCGGCGCCGAACCGCTTCTCCCCGGCCCCGGCCCCGGCCCCGGCCCCAATTACCCCGTCCCCGTCCCCGTCCCCGTCCCGGAAGACGCCAACCCCGGCGCCGCCCTCGCTCCACTCGGCCAGCAGGCGCGCGGCGCCCAGCAGGCTCTTGCCCGCGAGCGCGGCGCGCTCGAGCCCGGCCAGCTCCCAGGCGTCGAGGCCCGCGACCCAGCCGGCGATGACGGCGCGCGTGCCGGCCGGCTGCGCGCGCGGCAGGATGCTCGCCCCGTCGAGCGCCGGCGCGATCTCCACGCCGGGCCACACGCGCGCGCTCAGGAAGCCCGTGACCTTGGCGGCGGCGCGCTCCTGGCGGCCGCGCAGCCCGCCCCCGTCGCCCGCGTGTGCGTCCAGGTCCGACGGCGGCGGCGCCCAGCACAGCAGCGAGTCGGTGTCGAGGTAGCGCATGAGCATGGCGGCGACGCCGGCGCGGATGCTGCTGTTGCTGCTGCTGCTGCTGCCCTTGGCGGCGTTGTCGTTGGCGTCGTCGTCGGCGATGTCCAGCGCGCGGCACACGAGGCTCGTCAGCGGGATCAGGTGCTGGCGCGTGGCCTGCTGCGCCGACACCAGCTGGTCCCACTCGAGGGCCAGCGCGGCCGCCAGCAGCGGCTTGCTGCGCGGCACGCGCACCACCTCCTTGGTGTTGGGCCGCCGCAGCGGCCGCTGGTCCAGGTGCACCTCCAGCGCGCCGCTGCCGTCGTCCGCCTCGCGCACGTGCACGTGCTTCCAGAAGCGCTTGCGCGCCAGTGGGCTGCTGCTGCTGCTGCTGCTGCTGCTGCCGCCCCCGGCTGTCGATGTCGCATTTCTGCCCGTGCCGCTGCCGCTCGCCTTGTTTGGGTTCTTCTGCGCCGCCCGTATCTCCCGCGCCTTCTCCAGCATCGCCGCCTGCTTCTTCCTGCGCTCGAGTCGTGCGTCGGGGCTGTCGGCCGAGGGCTGGGGCGGTGCCGGCGGCGGGCCGGCGCTGTGGATGGGCGAGACGGTCGCTGGTGCGGACGACGTGGAGTGGATTTGCCGGAGGAGGGCGGCCGGTGATGGCGGCTTTGGCCGGCTGGCCACCGAGCGCAGCGCTATCCGTGTCGGAGGCTTCATGTTGCGTTTGTACAGCTGCGCTTAGCTGAGTGTGACGGGGAACAAGGTCCTTGGTGATGTTGGAAGGTCAGACTGAAGTTAGGAGCTTTAGAGGTCAAATGTAGATGTTGTTATCGATTATGTGATGCGGCACCCCATAAGACTATATATGGCTTAGATGCATAAATCTTCAAGACCCTTTCGCTCTTTTAAAACTGGAATACTCTGTAATTACAGCTTCAAAATCCCTTGAGTCGGAACGAGTAAGTTCAAAGTAGGTAGACTTCAAGTTACCTTAAGGTCGGTGAGGTTCTCATAGTTGGATATGCAGGGTTAGAGCAACTCACATACGGCTTGCTTGGCTACAGCTAAAGCACACTTCTGACTTCATTTCTCTTTCCGCGTCTGTCAAGAGACGTCCAGTGTCGTGGTCAAGCCTATGGACACAGCAGGTAGACTGCCAAGGTGGACTATCGGTCACAAGTGAGATACAGTGCTTCTTATTGAAATGTCAACCTAGGTATAATACTTATTTGATGCAACGCTGCCCACCCCGTCTAAGAGTAACCCCAAGGCACCACGCTGGCGGAACGAACCAGCCCAAGAAGAAGTAATCTCTATACAAATCCATGCGTTTGGGACGAAGGGTCTCCGTCTCTTGATCCTTCGTTGAACCCATGAGCTGCTCCATAGATCCGACACACACCCCGAATTCGCTGTTTTCCGTGATCCACCAAGACCTCTCCAGTCCAGTCACACGTCATCCATTCGATTAGGTACAATATTTCTAAAAAATACAGCACACAAGCACCGGGTCAACTTTGATAGTAAAGGCAGAGACCACCCTCAGTACGGGGGTCGAGCGAGGTTCCCGATCGTATGTTGCCTTGACTTGCTGTCAATCCCTCTAAGCATCGACTGCAGATCCAAGCCACCAGCACTCGAGTCGGCGAAGCTACCTGATTTCATGCTCTCACCACCTCGGCTCGTAAGCTTGCGACTTGGAGATTTGGTGGTTTGCTCTTCCTGACTGCTTATTTTGGAAGCCCGCACGGCACCCGGTTCGGGAACAGGAGACATGCCGACCATCGAAGCGGGTATCGGAGGCACAGGCGGCACCTCTTCATCATTGTCATCCTCGGCCTCCGTGGGGTGCGATGTGAGCGGACCGCCACTATCTCCTGATGCCTTGCGGTCGCGAGACTGGGATCTCGTTCGTTTCAGATTGTTTTCCGCCGCGTCTTCGCCTTCGGACATTGGGGGGTTGAAGGAGATCTCGGACGGCGCAAGTTCGTAGCTTTCCATACTTTCACTGCTGTCTTCGTCTTCCCGAAGAGTGCGGAAGACAGTCGGTCCGATAGGTTCACCGGACAAGACTGACTTCAGTTGATCGACAGATGCGACAGCACCCCGACTGGAACCACTTCTGCCGGAGCCACGGCTTTGAATGCTTGACTTTCGCAGAGCGGACATATGCCCGGCTTGACCTCCAGCATGAGATGCAGGTCGCAAATTGTGTTGACCGGCATACATCGAACCGGGCCTGCTTGGGTTGTGGCCATTGGCGATAGTCCCGTTGACAGTCAGACGGTTCGCCTTTGTACCGGTCGTACCGGTCTTCGAGCCGCTGAAAGACGCCGATTTACTACCCGCTTGCAGGGCAATAGTGGCCGCTTCTCGGGTCCATTCCATCAACATTTCTTCCCTAAACTTTATTGGAAGCTCCGAGTCCTCTTCAGCTGCAGGTATGGTGCTCATAGTTGAGCTCAGTATTGGGTGTGCAAATTGCCGCCCGGGTGACGCCGATGGACTGGCAGGCGGGGAGATGGTCCCCTCTTGATAATTCTGGCAGATACACTCGATCATGGTGAGTCGGTCATCAAAGGGTAGTAGCGCTTCAGACTCGACCTCTTGGGCGGTGATCTTTGGTGCGGAGTGGACCACACCTGGCGTGCCGATGCTCTCCAATGCCGGTGGCGGAACTTGCACGCCTTCGATCCAGAAGTTCTTGCTCCGCCTCCGGGAGATCTCGTTTTGCACAGCTCGCCCGGTGGCAGTTGATTCGAAATCGAAGTGCGCACATACGATCCAAAAATAGCCGTGGCAAAGGCAACCGAGACGAACTTTCGAAAGGGGTGTTTCGGCTTCTTGTATATCTTCTTGCAGCCGGAAGATCATGGGCAGACCGTACCTAACAGCGTTGACGCCTAATCTGCTGACGAGTTTGGCCAATAGGGCATGGAGTAGGGACATGTCCGTGTCGTACTCGATGTATTGTAGTGCGTTGTCGTAGATAGCCAAGTGAAGCATTTGCAGGAACCGAGATTGAGGCATTCTGCTAGACTTGTCTCGATTGGAAGCGTTCGAAACAGCACGACGGGCGATGCCCGCAGAGGCAGCTTCCCTCTGTCTTGCTCGAGGGGCGTTCTGGCCAGACTCATCGCGAGCGTTCTGGTCCGTCCTCGTGGTTTCTCGATCAAGCCAGGTAATGAGAGCATCCACGTACGCCTTGCGAACTTGTCCATCCGGGTCCTTGAGGAGCCAATGAGTACCTTCCCATACCTGAACGGGGACTCTATTTCTCGTAAGGCTGAAATTCCCACTCATCTTCGTTTTTGGATTAGCCACGAGAAGTATGGACTTGACGGCCTTGAGTACTGTGGTTTTTGCCCGATCCAGCGCGAAAAAACTGTCAAGGTGATGTTGATCTTCGGAGATGTTGCCCGTCGAGGCGGCAGCGGCGTTGTCGACCTTTTCAGCAGGCGGCGATGAGGTGGCAGTACTCGGATGAGGCTTGACCCGTTGCAAGATAGCTGAGATCATATCCCGTATCTGGTCGGCATAGTAAACATGGGTAGCTAGGTCTCCCATACACTGCTGCAAGCGGTCCAGTAATTCTTGTTGCGGACCCGCGATGGCCGTAGAGCTTTGGGGCACGGCAGATTTCTCCTCTCCGGAGGTAGTGGCAGCAACGCTCTCCCTCTTGCCCGCGGCGTGCCTCAGCACCCGTTTGACATGTTGTATCAACCCTAGAAGAACGTCCATAACGCTCAGACCGATGAGGTTGATATCGGAGCTCAGTAGGGATCCTATGATGGCAGCAAGCACAATCTGCTCTCCAGTGTTGTCCACCGTCGGTTGCGTGCGCATTAAGGCATCCGTGATGGTAATCATAATGACATAGCGATCCTGTACTGGTGCCCACCTCGTGACAAGCTCGAAGATCTTGATAGCCCAACCACTATCGCGACCGTTGCTAGCTCGGGGGTTTACCACGACCTCTTTCTCCTGAATTCGCTCCCTGATGAACTTCAGCACTGCTGTTGTAGCCCCGTAGAGTTGCGCCCGGTTGGGTATGACAAAAATCTGTTTCAGACATTGCATGGCCACGATGCCAATGTCTTCCTCGGCCAATTTATCGATGTCGCCCGAAGAGCCAGAAATAGCGATAGGGTTGGTGTCACCCCCCGTCTCGGTAGTCTTGACAGTCGAGATACTCGTTCTCCGGCGCAGAAGTGGATTGGGTTCCTCCCTCTCTTCCAAATGAGCACGCTTCAGCAGAATTTCAAGGAAGCTCTGGTCGTCGGTCCACAGGTTCTCCAAGACCATGGGAACTATCACACCCAGCTGACGGCCGGCAACGGAGGATAGGGCGTCGGCCTGTACAATACTTCTGATGGCTTCCAGGCCTGCATTCCTCCAGCGAAGAACCACGGGCCTGCTCGGTGTGCCTTTCCCGGGCGTCTTGCGAGTCGAGGCAAGAGTGGCATAGGCGCGTACCAAGTCCTCGTATTGGTGTAGATACAACTGATCGGCAAACAGGGAGGAGACATCGTGGTGTTCGCAGAAGATACCGAAGGTGGGCAGCGAGGCCTCGACCATGGTAATGTCATTGGAGCGGAGGACAAGGCTCAGAACCTTGAGGACGTTTTGCGCGAATAGGGGCAGGTCTTTGGGTGATTTCTCGATCAATGCGGCCAGTATCTGCAAGGTTACCTGGACATTCCTGACCAGAGCAAGGCGCGTCAGCGACCCGCAAACTCTGTCGGCCGCGAAAGCAGCAGACAGGGATGAGGCGGAAACATACCCAATGCGCGTCCTCCAGACGTCACTTGCAGTCTTCTTCTCGAGAAACTGGCCGACCTTCTGGATCTTGGAGCGCCGCGACGTCGCGTAGAAGAGGAGGTAGCTCAGCTCGCTCGAGTTGGGCTTGACGTCGACAGCGCCCTTGGTGGTCCGGGGATAGCACTTGAGGACCAAGACCTGGTGCCTGGGGCGGCATTTCTGCTGGATGGCATTCATGGCGCGCGAGGCCGCAGCGGCGCAGGCAGGCCGGCGGAAGAAGTGTCCAGGTAGGGATTCGACAAAGACAGCGCGATAGAGGCGTCGACGGGCATGGAATTAGACTGTCAGGGTGCCAAACGGACGGTATCAGGGCGAAGCGAGGCGAGTCGGCCGGCTGAGAAGGCAATAAAGTTGGAACTTGGGGTCTGGCATTCACCCTTGCCTGGCAGACAGGAAATTAAATCTCCATTGGCCTGGCCTCAAAGTGCTGTACTTCGTAAGCGCATTTGTCAACCGGACGCCCCGGCTAAGGAGTTATGCACTTCGGCGAGAGCGGTCGGCTAAGAGGTAAAGTTCATGGCTTTTATAAATATTCCGCCTGCGTCCACTAAGTTCTTACCAAGGTCGTCTGGGTGGGAAATGGGCGAGCAGGAGTCGCGAGTTATTTGGACTCTGAGAAGCTTGGTGTTGATTCGGCCGGGGGAACGACTGTCTCGTGATATGCATCCGCATCAGGTCGCCATCCCAGGCCGTACAGGAAGCTATTGTCTCTTGGGCCAGTCAAAAAGGAGTCTGATGCTCCAGCCTGCGTCACTGCGCGTCGCCAGTCCGACGGGCTGGCTCACCTCGATATAAGAATATACACCCTTCTTTCCAAGTCCGGAACAGCCCTACGAGATCCAGACAGCAAATCTCCAATATCTTCAAGTCCCATCCCAGCAGCGCCCCCTCTCCCCAGACGTGGCTGGGCCTCGGCATGGCCTATAGAAACACTCTTACCGCGGAACAAGTAATGGCTTCATTAGGTCGGACCAGCATGTCCCCAAATCTTCTACGGCTATCCTTGCTGACAGGTCCTGCGTCTCCTACGCTCACTCATCTATTCAGTGCCTTACCTGGACAGGCAGATCGCCTTTTACGCTGCCATCTGCCGAGGTAGTTGTAAGAACGATACTTGTGCCATGGCCAGGCTGCTGAACTCGACGTTACAAGGCTCTGAGAAGGATCCTCGGATGCTTGCAGTGCTGCAGCCTCCTGCATGTCTCACGGGGAACCACGTCTCTTCCGTTGCAGAACCAAGGCGCATGAATGACTGAGATCAGCCTCAATGTCAACTGAAGAATCAAAAGTAGGTAGGATCTAGTTTAAGTCGGCCTAGACGGTTGAATGTATGTGAACCATTCACTCCCTGGGTGATGAAGACTACAGCCACTGAAATTCCCAAGCAGGCACCCTATCCCAGTTTCGAGAATTTCTTCGTCCCCTTGTAGTTGGTGACGGCAGATTCCCTCAATTTTCAGTTCGCTACCTCGATGTTAAAATCAGTAATCGTTGAGCACAGCCAATTCCAACAGTCACAGCGAAGATGCACTGGTCACACTTGTTCATACTCACACCTAAGTAGGTACCTATCTGCGCCTCAACTTCTATCCCATCTCTCTGCTGTCTTTACCAGAGTCTCCTTCCAAATTCACTGAAAAGCCAGGAACTATATCAGTTCATTCTCTTTCGTCAGAATCGCTGCTCGCCGTTGCCGTCCGCGTGGCCCCAACATAATATATTGGGAGCATTGTCTACACGGATAACTCATCATTGACCCCTATCCACTTCTGGCTGGGTCCTTGACAGATGCTGGTATCTATTCGATGAAAACTTGTGTCCTACTTGCGACTCGGCACTTCTTCGTATCTCTAAACGTCCACGGGGGAAAACGTCAGGTACTGTTGTGTGCAGCTTGGCTCATGGGGAATCCGGCCTCGCTGGTCTGGCGAGACATTGGGGATTGAACGCCTTGTAGCCCGAAAATGTGGAAACTCACCTGAAAGGGCTACTTCCAACACAGCTTGATATTATCAGGTCATATATTGGGAATCCGTTCTTGTGGATTTAGGATATTGCTGCTTGTCGCAGCCTCACTCGTGATGAGTGATTTACGCTCGAAAGCCCTTGAACGGATAACATCACCATGGAAACTTGGCCATATCTTTTTCCCTGTGCAAAGTTGGATCAATAGGTTAAATTCCACGTTCATATCTTGTATACGATTTGCCCTTTGCTTGGGAGATCTGGAATTGGCCTGCAGCTATTTGCCGGGTAAGATCGTATGGGCAGTTTATATGCCCAATATATTACCTAGGTATAAAACTCTTGGAAGCTTCTTGTAGGAGCTACCAGACTTCAGAGGAGGCCAAGTTGCCTTATATGCATCCTGGTGCAGGACATTTCATAGTCAATTATTGTTCACTGGGGAGGGCTGCTTGAGGAAGCGAATGGGAAAAGTTGTCATATTCTGTCCAGGTCATTATATGCTTGATAAAGTTATTTAGTCCTCGAACTCATGGGACCATTGGTCCCTAAACAAACCAGCTGGAGAATCATGCAGATGTCTTACAATTTTGATGTTCTTAAGATAATTCATCACCGGCAAACATACCATCTATATAAGTACCTTACCTAGCTGGTCATTTACTGCGGTGCTGCCTACCTAGGCAAATAAGCTTAGCGCGTGATATCTCAACCCCAGGCCATTCGCGATGGCAGACGAGGGTCTTGCAGGACGGTTCGATGCTGACACAAACTGTGCCCACCGCATTTACCTAAAGTCTTGCTTGACACAGGGATATCGACTATGCTGTAATCTCTGAGTCTCCTGTAGAGAGACCGTAAGTTACTCCATATTCTCATGTTGGTGCCAATTTCGCATGTTTGTGCCATACGGAACCGGCTGCGACTTCTCGAAAGTCACGGAGGGCTCGAATAGTTGAAGTGTGCGACGGCTGGACATTCTTTTAATAGCAATACCAGGTGTCGATCACCACGCATGCGGTGTTTTCTGCTCACCCCAGCGCGATAGCACCGAGGCGGCGAGCCCGTGAGAACTGGGGCCTCTGATTGGCAACCAACCGCCACGCACTCCCACGATAAAGGAGGCCGGGATCACCGTATCTGCATGCCATGCGGTAGGGCCCATTGCGGCTATCAGCGCATACCCGGGTAGGGGGGGTACCGTGAGATTTATTCGGGGTCGCGAGCTCCTCCTTATCTCGACGTCGCCGAAAGTCTCTGCTTACACTGACTCGGCGTGACGGTGTTCCCCTCTTCGCCGGATAAGACTTGCCTGACCGCTGACGAACCGCAAAATCCGAGACAATCTCACTCCTCAACTTTCCAGACCAGCAGAGCAGAGTAGAGCAGAGCACAGCATCGGCACGGCAGATCATACCGTACCGCCCCCCGCCCCCCCACAAGAGGCCGGACAGAAAAAGCGACGATGGTGGCGTCGTCGGACGACCCCCGGGGCGGCGGCCCCGCCCCGCACGGGGGGCCGGCGGTGACGACCGTCTTCGCCGACGGCGACGTGCCGGACCTCGTGGCCGAGATGTCGGAGGACGAGGCGGCGCTGGCCGCGCTCGGCTACAAGCAGGAGTTCAAGCGCGAGTTCTCGGCGTGGACGACGTTCGCCGTCAGCTTCGCCGTCATGGGCCTGCTGCCGAGCATCGCGACGACCATGTGGTACGGGCTGGGCTACGGTAAGGCTTCCTCCCGCCTACAACCCTCCCTCCCTGTCTCTCTCCCGTGGAAATGGAGGCGGCGGACGGATGGATAGAGAGAGCTAACGACAGACTGACTAGCTGGACCGGCGGCGAACACCTGGGGCTGGCTGCTCTCCGTCGTCTTCATTCTGTGTGTAAGTCCTCTTGCGTTCCGGTCGCCTGGTTGGGGGAGTCGCGCGCACGTCAAAGCTGACCGAGACCCCAGGTCTCCATGTCCATGGCCGAGTTGGCGTCGAGTATGCCGACGTCTGGTGGGCTGTACTACGCGGCAGCCGTCCTTGGTGGTCCAAAGTACGGACCCTTTGCTGCCTGGGTGACGGGATGGAGCAACTGGTTCACCCAGGTCACCGGCGCTCCCAGTGTCGACTACGGGTGCGGTAAGCTGAGGCAATGAGCGCCCCCAACCGGCCTCCGACACTAAGGGGTAGAAATACTGACACGGACTTGAAGCTGCCATGATCCTGGCGGCGGCATCGATCGTTCATCCAGGCTATGTGCCGACGAACTACCAGACCTTTCTGTTGACGGTCATGATCATGCTGTCCCACGCCTGCATTAGCAGCATGCCGACACTGTGGATCGCGAACTTCAACTCCGTCGGGACGATCTTCAACATGCTCTTCCTCGCCATCACGATCATCATCATCCCAGCTGCCGCGATAGGTTCCCCCAAGTTCCAGCCGGACTATGTAGCATGGGGGATACAGAACCAGACGGAGTGGCCCGACGGCATTGCGGTTCTCATGTCTTTCCTCTCCATCATTTGGACCATGAGCGGCTACGATGCCAGCTTCCACCTCGCTGAGGAGTGCTCGAACGCAGCCATTGCGACGCCGCGCTCGATCGTCATGACGGCAGCCTCGGGTTCGATCCTGGGCTTCGTCCTCAACACACTGATCGCCTATACGATTCAGGATGTACCTGCCGTCATCAACAGCGACCTGGGCCAGCCGTTCGCGGCATACGTTATCCAGATCCTGCCCCAGGTCAGTCTACCTGGGCCATCCCTTGACGCGCATGTCGTGGGCATACTGTGCCAGCTTAAGATAATACGACCAGAGATGGCTGCATACTAACTCTCTCTTCCGGACCAGAATGTAGCGCTTGCCGTGCTGGCCATGACGATCATCTGCGCCTACAGCATGGGCCAGGGCTGCATGGTGGCGGCGTCGCGCGTGTGCTTTGCCTACGCGCGCGATGGCTGTTTCGGTGCGGTGAGCCGGCCGCTCAAGAAGGTCAACCCGATCACGCGCACGCCGGTCAACGCGGTGTGGTTCAACACGACCATCGGCATCCTGCTGCTGCTGCTCATCTTCGGCGGGACGGCGATCGACGCCATCTTCAGCATCGGCGCCATCGGGGCGTACGTCGCCTTCACGACGCCCATCTTCATCAAGATCGCCTTCGTCGGCAACCGCTTCCGCCGCGGGCCCTGGCACCTCGGCGCCTTCAGCCTGCCGTCGGGCGTCTGCGCCTGCGCCTTCATCCTCGTCATGCTGCCCATCCTGTGCTTCCCGAGCCAACGGGGCGCGGACAACACGCCCGCCGCCATGAACTGGACGTGCCTGGTCTACGTGAGTCGATCCCGTGGCGGCCGAGCCACTGAATACCCATCCCTCGTGGCGACCCTATACTTACCTGGCTGGTGTCCATTGCAGGGTGCGCCGATGCTCTCCGTCATCACCTGGTTCTTCATTGATGCACACAAGTGGTTCAAAGGGCCGAAGATCAATGTAGAGGTGAGTTCGTTCAGTCCATACGATGGTGATAGTTACTGAATTATTGCTAGCACCACATGCTTCATGGTAATCTGCCGGACATCAAGGGGCTCGAGCCGGACGCAAAGGCTGTTGATCCCGAGAAGGGGGATTCGACACCGTCAGCGTAGCAGGATGTAGCAAGGATCTGTCAGATATGAATTGGAGGTATTAGGTTGACGTCGGGTTGGCGCAAAGGCAACAGAGGTAGAAATAAAAGCCAGGACAACGAGGAGGCACACTTGGGGCACGATACCACGGCGCTGCGGTACGAGAGGACATGGTGTGATTGCAACCCACGTATGTACCTCTCATGATCACAATCTCAGACACTTAACCTTGCGTCCAATACCGACCTCCGTTGTCTGAAGGGCGATAGGCACTTGAAGCAGTTATGTGAGGTAGTTGTAGGTACCGTACTCCGTAGGAGTAAGGCGGATGGGCTATGGTACGGTACATCATTATCAACAAGAGGCAGACAGGGCTGGAGATAAAGCGCATCAGCCCCGCCAGCGGGTTTTCCAATTCGGCCAATCAGACATCCGGGTCCGTCCCACCACTCAACCCCTGCAGACGGGCTGACATGTGGCCCAGGCTTTGGCTGGAAATTGCATGGCTGATAAAGAAAAATTTCGAGAGAGTGGAGGGGTGAGTTTCGATAAGGCGAAATCTCACATCTGTCTTCTCTCCCTCAGTCCCTCCATCAACACACTCCTTTCTCCGACGCCGCCCAAGTCAAGGGCACATTTTGGGCGACTGCTGGCCTCTTTTTCCGATACCAGCGACTGCCTGTGCCTGGCGACTTTATAACGAAGAGCGCGCGCGCCTGATCTTCAGCGCCTGCCTCCCTCAACGATTCACAGATCGCCAATCATGCCTCACCCCGTATCGCCGCCGATAATGGTCGCGAAATCTGGGGATGCCCCTCCCCCGCCGTCGCAACAGGACGTCTCTTCCATTGTCGACACTATCTTCACTGCCAAGACCTCCGCCGCCTCCGTCGATGCTGCCTACGCTCTCTGCGAGCTGCTTCTGAACACTGTTGGCTTCCGTGGTCTCCATCAGTATGGCGTGCTGGCCGAGCTCAAGAAGGCTGCCGCCGACAAGAAGAGCGGCTTGCGTCGCGAGGGCGCCCAGAATCTTCTGGGTGCCCTGTTCGAGAAGTTCCCCGGCCGACAGCCCATGAGCGAGGTTTCTTTCCTGCTGCAAGACGACGGCATGGTCGGCTGCGCCTTCGACGCCCTCGCAGACAAAGGCACCGTGGTTCGCGAGGCTGCACAGTATGGAATCGACGCACTCTTCGGCCATCTGAGCGCCGAGGCCATGGTGGTCGGGCTTCTGCCGTGTCTCATTGCCTATCTGTCCAAGAAGACTGCCAAATGGCAGGGTGCCGTCGGCGCCCTGAAGGTGATGCAGAGGATGGCTGACAAGGCCAAGATGGAGATCGGCGGCACCAAGGACCAAGCCCAGGAGAAAGACCTCCTCCGAGAAGCCATGGGTGCCAAACTGGCCAGTCTGATCCCTATCGTCGAGAACAACATGCACGATCTCAAAGCGGACGTGGAGAAGCAGGCCGTTATTACTATGCAGTCTCTCACCACCCTCCTGTCCAACGATGATGTCGCGCCCAGGATTCCTCTGCTTGTCGAGACTCTGCACCACCCGTCTCCCCAGACGCTCCAGAAGGCCATTCATGCTCTATCGCAGACTACCTTCGTTGCCGAAGTCACTTCTCCGGTCCTCGCCCTCCTCACTCCCTTCCTCGAGCGAACCCTCAACAACCCCACGACGAGTCAGGAAGTTCTACGGCAGACAGTAGTCATCACCGAAAACCTCACCAAGTTGGTGCACGATCCTATCGAAGCCAGAACGTTCTTGCCGAAGCTGCAGCCGGGTATCAAGAGTGTCGGGGAACGCGCGCCACTGCCAGAGGTCCGTGAACTAGCCACCCGAGCTCTGAACGTCATGGGTCAAGCCATCGGCAACGACAAAGCCGTGGTCGAGCGGACTACGGTAGACGGCGTCGCCAAGGTCCTTGATGCCGAAATTAAGAAGAAGGGTGGTCTGTCGGGCGACTTGGACTTCTACAAAGTCGCTCGTCCCTACATCTCCGAGATGGTGGCTGAGGATGCGAATCACCGGGCCATCAACCGTATCACTGCCAGAATTGCTCCGTATCTGAAGGACCTGATGCACCAGCCCGGCGCGAGCGACGGCGTCGCTTCGGCTGTTCATCAGTACTACGTTGCAGAGGACGAGCGCAAATACGGTGTGCCGGAGAAGGAAGACGATGGGGAGACCGAGATCGTCAACGCTGATTTCTCGCTTGCCTACGGCGGTATGCTCCTTCTATCCCACACCAACTTGCGTTTGTTGAAGGGGCACCGTTATGGTCTCTGTGGACGCAATGGTGCTGGCAAGTCCACCCTCATGAAGAGTATTGCTGGCGGCAAGCTGGAGGGTTTCCCACCACAGGACGTCCTGCGGACTTGCTACGTCGAGCATAACCAAGGCGAGGACGCAGACATCAGTATCCTCGATTTCATGGTCAAGGACCCAACTATTGCCTCAGAGGGTAGAGACAGGATTTCGGAAGTCCTGGCAGAATTCGGATTCACTGCCGGTCCTGAAGGGAGACAAGCCCAGAATGTTGGATCTCTGTCCGGCGGATGGAAGATGAAGCTTGCCTTGGCCCGGGCCATGCTCCAGAGAGCTGATGTTCTACTGCTCGACGAACCCACCAATCATCTGGATGTCGCCAATATCGCATGGCTGGAGCAGTATCTGAAGAGCCACACCGACATTACTAGCTTGATCGTCTCCCACGACTCTGGTTTCTTGGATAATGTCACGACTGACATTTACCACTACGAACCCGGCAAGAAACTCGGCCATTTCAAGGGTAACTTGTCGGACTTCGTTAACGTCCGCCCCGAGGCCAAGGCCTACTACACTCTCTCTGCCAGCAACGTGCAATTCAAGTTCCCACCGCCTGGCATCCTGTCGGGTGTCAAGTCTCAGACCCGAGCCATCATCCGGGTATCTGGCGTGAACTACCAGTATCCCGGAGCGCCCAAACCGTCATTAAGCGACGCCTCGTGCCAGCTGAGTCTATCTTCTCGTGTGGCTGTGATCGGACCCAATGGTGCAGGTAAATCGACCTTGATCAAGTTGTTGACGGGCGAGGTGATCCCTACCTCGGGCAGAGTTGAGAAGCACCCCAACCTGCGAATTGGTTACATCAAGCAGCATGCTCTTGAGCACGTCGAGATGCATCTCGAGAAGACCCCCAACCAGTACCTACAATGGCGTTATGCCAATGGTGACGACAGAGAAGTCCACTTGAAGCAAACACGCATGCTGTCGGACAAGGATCGCGAACAGATGGACAAGCTGATTGACCTTGGGGACGGAAAGGGCGGACGACAACTCGAAGCTCTTGTTGGTCGTCAAAAGTACAAGAAGACGTTTCAGTACGAAGTGAAGTGGAAGACTTGGCTGCCCAAGTTCAACTCGCAAGTGTCTCGCGAGACTTTGGAGGAGTGGGGCTTTGCAAAGCTTGTGCAGGAATTCGATGACCACGAGGCTTCCCGTGAAGGTCTTGGATACCGCGAGCTTCAGCCCAGCGTTATCTCGAAGCACTTCGACGATCTCGGTCTTGATCCGGAAATCGCCAACCACAACGAGATTGGCAGTTTGTCCGGAGGCCAGAAGGTGAAGGTTGTCATTGCTGGCGCCATGTGGAACAACCCTCATCTGTTGGTTCTTGATGAGCCTACCAACTTCTTGGACCGCGACTCTCTCGGTGGTCTTGCTGTGGCCATTCGGGACTTCAAGGGTGGCGTCGTCATGATTTCTCACAACGAAGAGTTCGTCGGTGCTCTTGCCAGCGAGCAGTGGCACATTGTCGACGGTCGAATGACTATGAAGGGGAACGCCGCCGTCCTGGCTGATCGGTTCGAAGACAGCAGACCAGGCAGCGGGCTCACGAGCGCCGTGGCCAGCACCACAGCCAGCAGCGCCGTCAGCAGCGCCGTGAACAGCGGCGACGAGACGCCCCTGAAGTTCAAGGCCAGGAAGAAGAAGAAGAAGACCAAGAAGGAGCTCAAGGAGCAGGAGGTCCGGCGGAGACTGCGCCACATCGACTGGCTCAATAGCCCCAAGGGAACTCCTCACCCGCCTGATACGGACGACGAAGACTAGACGACGGACGACATCAGCGACGCTCATCTCGGGGGGTTAGTCGATGCTTGAATGGACTCTAACTGATGCGGCGTGCTTTGGGCACTTTGGGGTATTTTCACCGTTGGCTTGCTTGCGTGGCTCTCTTTGGATTCTGTTGGGCTAGACCACGATAGAATGCCTAGACTCGGGTTGTGACGAGCGCAAGAGGCATGCATGAAAGGGGCGGGGGGGTCTCTTTTCGGTCGGGCGTTCTCTATAGACGGGTAACCTGGGGAGCGACAGACATGAAGTACAGTACGCGTGTGTGGGCTTGAAGACAGCCGGCCTCAAGTGGTGGTGGTGGAAGCGGAACGGGACGATTCACTACGATCGTAGAGCTACCCATTTTTTCAGATCACGTCCTAGAGTATAATGATATGTTTCGTGCGCCGCTGCTGCTGCTCCCATATCTGTGGCGTGATTGTTATGCCACCGTTTTCCTCTGCCGTCGACGGGAATGCCATCGTTGGTCTTCGTAGCCAGGCTGTCCATGTTGAGATGTAGCTAGACCAGGGCACGACTTCGCCCGTCGTGGCAGCCGCGTGAATGTCTGGCAAGAAACGCCTGCAGCGTCGACCGCTTTGTGATGCCGCTACACCTTACCACCTGGTAGATCAGCTCGACCAGTTTCGAAACATTCCAGAGCCAAGCGTCGGACGGACGAGTTGCCAACCAGCGGAGTCGACACGCTTCTGGGCTCGTGAAAACAATCTGGGCCTGATGCCAGCCGCTAGGCTGGAGCATAGGTACAAAGTCCGGCACAGCAGTGGTAGCGTGGTGTTCATCGTCAAGGAGTGTATTATCAGTTAATGATTAAGTAGGTTGTAGGTAAGTCAAGTAGGTATGCTTTCCCCGGGCACAGTGATGCCATCGTCATATGCCATGTCATGCCCCCAACGCCGTAGTAATGAATGATTTCACCATCCCGTCGCGTCGTGGACGGTTTGCCGGTCTGTCGTTCTCCTCATTCCCGATGCCAATCCCAATGCTAATCCCAATGCAAATGCAAACGCGCCTGAAAACCATGCATAATGCGAACCGGTCCAGATCTGGCCCAACGGCACTGCGCGCGCTCTCTCCGTCTTTCTAAAATTCATCACGTCGTAACGAGAGCGGGAGAACCATTCAGGCCTCGAGGTCGGGGCACGACAGTGAATAAGAGTTGTACGCCGCCGTGCCGTTGCTGGCGCCCACGGTGGCGTCGGCGTTCATGCACTGGTCGATGTTGCTCTTGCCCAGAGCGACACGGCCGCTGTCGCAAGCGCCGCCCGTGTACAAGTAGAAAGTGCACCCGTCCGCGGCGGACGTCAGCTCCTCGAGCCAGGCGGAGCGCACGACGGGCGCGGCGGCGGCACCCTCGCTGGCGTCGAGGCTCAGGCACTGGTTGGCCTGGTCGTCGTCGATGGTGTAGAAGCCCTCGTTGTCGGCCGCGCAGCCGTCGGCGCTGAAGATGCGGAACTGGCCCAGCCGCGTCAGCTCGGCCTCGCGGCGTTGGCGGTGCAGCATGGTGGTGATGGGACTGGCGCTGGCGCCGAGGGCCAGGACGGTCGAGGTGGCGGCGAGGAGGCTGGAGAACTGCATTTTTATTTCTTTCTTGTTCTTCTTTCTCTCTTTGGTGGTTTTGCTGGGTAGGTTGGTTGAGTATGAGATTTCACCCGAGTCTGTCTGGCTTGGGGAGATGGTGAGATGAGTAGTTATATGTAAAGTTGGTTCTATCAAGATGGATAAAATAGAGAGGCAGGCAGGTTGGTGAGAGTGGCTGGTGAGAATTCCAGCAGTAGAGACAATGTCCGTCCAGCCTTCTTATAATATACGTTCGACTGCCGGGTCACCAGCGCGGTCATACATCACATCATAGTATCCGTAGTCAGCTTCGTGTCGGAGGACCCTGTTTTTCACGCGGCTGCGTCGGCGCGCCAGGAGGCTCCTTCGCGGCACACACCGTCGTGTTGATCCCTCGTGTCCAATCGTCACCGCCCCCCTCTAGTCCGGGCGGCCGGCTCACTCTCTGCATTGTGCAACACCAGCACAGCGCGGGTCTCCTCTTCTTCTTCTTCGTTCGGCCCGCAAGCTAACGTCCTGGATCGGATCCAGGTACGGCGGGAGGCTGGGGAGCAGGGAGAGTCCCCGGAGAGAAAAGTCCAGCAAACACGCACTGTAATTGTGGGAACTGCAAGACTGCGCCGGCCACTGCGCCACGGAAAAGAGCGGGAGACGCCAGCTGGACGCAACTACTCCAGCGGCACGGCAGTTGCTGCTCCTGATCGTCAGGTAACTGCCTTTTGAGGCATAATTTGCTGGATGGTATCTATGTATGCTAGCCCAGCACGCCCGTATACCCCACGGGAGGTTTGGATTTGATCGCTTCGCGATCGTCCCCCGGGCGCTTAAAGACTACAACAACAACAACTGGCACTGGCACGGCCTCGTGTTCGGGACGAGTGTACGACGAGATCGACGGTGGCCGCCCCAGAAAACAGAAAAGGACGACCCTGGAGTGCTCAGTGCCGAGGCTCAGTGCACGATGGATGGCGCCACTCAGGACCTCAGCCTTCGGGCTTCCGGGTCAAGGCAGGTCAAGGGTCGGACTCAATGAAGATCGCTCAGGGCGGATCCTCGGGCTCGGGTCTTCGGGTGCGGCTCTCTACTCGCTAAAAATGGAACGCCGGCGGCGGCCGCCGCCTGTTCGTTCCTCCCTGCGAGGCGATGAACTGCCGGCCGGGTGTGACGTTGAGAGACGACGAGGCCGACGTTCCATGAATACCTTACATGTTACCTAACACGATAAACGTCACCTCCTCTGGCGTGAGGCGCAGACCCCTTGCTTGCACTCTCGACACATCAGTCGTGTGACGACGAGCGCGACAGCCTCCCGGGTTCGATGGGGACTGACCTTCAACGACACTAAGTCCCAAGTATAGACCCCGATATTCGTAGCGTAAAGCAAAAAAAGGTAAAGGGAACAGATGCGCTGTCCCCTTGACTGGATTCTGGAATGTGTTTGGCTGGAATGCCGATCATACCGGGATGCAGCCATGTTCAGAGAAGAGAGTTGTGCTATCAAGATAGTGTGCACAAGCACGGAGGCACCAGCACATTCTGTTCTTCCATCTCCACCAGAGCCAGGGAAACGTGTGCATTGGCGGGCATTTGAACAAAACGAGAAGAAAAATAAGGTCCTGGACGTGCAGGGAATTGAACCCTGGACCTTTCCCAGTCGCGCTTCGAAGTGCGAAGGGAAAATCATACCCCTAGACCACACGCCCTTGGATATCGAAATGCCCTCTTATTTGTACCCATACGCTCTGTGTCAAATGAGCCCCAGAGATCCATCCACGCGGCCAAAACCTAGGTCCACTGGAGGTACTTATAGTCTGGTATCGCGAGTTCGAATTACGTAGCGCAATGTGGACATTGTGCGATTAGGGATCTTGTGAGACTGTTTGCGATTTTCGTCGTGACATGACCACTTGCACCGTACCGTATCCACGGTGAATCGATGGACCGGCAGTTGCAGGATGCGAGGTACGGATGAGCAACGAGACGGGGAGTGGGGGTAGCACAGGTTTGAGCACGTAAGTTGCCTAGGGGGACTTCGGCTCCGTCCAGTGGGTGCGTGCAAGCTTTATGGCTACCGGTACAATCCGTTCAGCTAAACGTCTTCCGGGTATACCCGATGGCCTCCAGGAGGTATGGCACAAGGAGCTTCGGGTTCTCCGTAGCCGGGAAATTCCCCCAAGTTCTTCATCGCTTGGAACCCAGCGCTCTTGATTTTATCCGCCGTCTTCCTGTTCATCTCCGGCGTCGTGCTCCAGTCAGCAGTCATACTCGCCCGTGAGGAAGTACGCAGGACATTTGCTCGTGTCGGTCCCATCGACCCTTTCCCGCGCAGGTCGAAGGCGACCATGGTGCAGCGCCGGGGCAATCTTACGTCCTTCATCACGCCGTCGTACTGGCGCGAGTTCAGGCCCGGCCGTGTAGCAGAAGAAAACACCCCAAAACTGTGGCCCGTCTCCCGACGTCTCGTAGAAGACCTTCGCTGAGCTATTCCGAAGTTCAAGTCTCCGCAAGTTCCGCCTCGATGACACTCTCAATAGCCAGCGGGTGTCTCCAGATCTTCACGACTTTGAGTCCACAGCGCCCCAGAAGCTGCACCCAGCCGGCCTCGCTTCTCTCACCCGTGGAAAGACACTGCATCAAGCTGATGTCGAGCGCGACTTGCAGTGCGGACGCGCCCGTGGCTGGGATCACGTTTTCGTAGATGAGCAAGGTGGAATACCCCGTTTGCATGGCGGCGGCGACGTTGCGGAGGATGCGCGCCGCGTCCGTGGCGTTCCAGTCGTGGAGAACGGCGTGCAGGAAGTAGGCACGGCTTCCTGTGATGCAAAGAGGAAGGGTTAATACGGCTGGAAGGGGAGATGTCCGGCGGAGGAACAGTGGCAGCGTACCTTTGATAGGCTGCGGAGTGAAGAAGTCGTAAATCATAGGCTTGATCTTTGGGTCAACACTAGCCAGGGCGAGCACGTCAGGCCTGTCTTGCAGGACCAAAGACCCGGCAGGCAGCTCGGGGTGTTTAGCCAGGATGGACATCATGTCGATCCCGTGCGCGCCTCCGATGTCCACCAAACACACTCGGCCTTCAGTGGCGGATTCACCGACGAATCCCTTGACGAGAACTTCGGTGTCGAGGACTGTGGTCCAGTCGCCTTTGTATGTCACCAGTCCCGTCATGATCCCTTTGATGAAGCTGGACTGGAACTCCGGGCTCGACGCGCAGGTGGTGAAGAAGTCGGTGCCGTCGACCGTCGTGTCCTTGTAGTTCCCCTTGCTGTCATCGACAGGCTCGCGGTACCCGGTCTTAGCGAGGAACTTGGGAAAGTTCCTGCTGCCGTCGATTATGAGATGGGTGCTGCGCGAATCAGCTCTAGGAAACCTCGGCCGATTAAGTAGTACAAGCAAGTTACGTACCCTGCCTTGATCGACCACGCAACATGGCTCTCTGGCTTTCCCAGCTCCAGGGAAAAGGCGGTAGGTTCCCACTGGTCAGCTCCGGTCTCAACTATGATGTTGACCGCCGAGAGGAGGCGGAGAAGGCGTCCTGGTAGGTGGTGTCAGTGTCATGGTCATCATATGTTCCAAATGTGAAGTCGGAAGGAAGACGAGCTGCATCGCTCAGCGGGACATACGAGCTCACTTACTGAGTAAGTTTTCCTCGCATTCTCTCTTACATATTCCCAGGAGCTCTTGTAGAGTGGATTGACTGCCACCGGCATTGCGCCACCCTTCGAACAGTCCCACGTCCAGGCCAATCTGCACGACTGCGAATACGTTTGGGTTTTCAACGGCCAACTCCCACTGTATCCATATGTTAGATCGATCATCTTCTGAGCGAAAGTCATACGGCGTCCAGTAGCACAGGTAGCTTGTAAGTTATCTCTTTGAGGCGAAAGAAGCTTCAGACTCGCAGGAAGGGTCCTTTCATCGGCGCCAGATATACAAAATTTCACCTACAGCCTGCTCGAAAGGCGTCTGCACTCGACGGAGCAGACGCCGCGCGGCATCCCTGAGCTTACGACGGGATGCCTCGTCTTCGTCGGGTGCACCTTGGTAGGTTCTGTCGAGGATTGCGACGGTTTCGTCAATACTCAACGACATCTTGGGAACAGGTCTCTCTTGTGTTTAAAGGCAACTTAATCCAGTATCACAGAAGTCCATTATCACAGAGTGGCAGTTGAACAACTATGCTGGCATGGCGGGGTCATCTGACCCGAGGAGAGGGGTAGACGCCCCCTTTTGAGAGGAGGCGCCCGAACATTCTGCAAGATTGGTACAGCGAGGTAGTATGAAGACAGAGAGCACGTCATTAGATATGATAAGCGGCCGTGGACATCTCATCCCATCATTTGACCATGTGAGTAAGAGGATTAGTACGTAAGTATTTACGCACATCATTCACCCCGCCACTCTGTCGGCCAAGAATATGGCCGGTTATGTGAACCATTCATAGAAGCATGACAGTTTACCACTTCATACCCCTTTGAAGTGGAAGAAAACTATAAAAGCATGTGGCAGGACTTCCAAAATAGAACACCTGGAAAGCTTGGTGCCAGGGTGTATTCCCCTCGATGCTGTGCTGAGTCCACTGCGAGAGTTAGACTCACATCATCGAACCCAGGGGTCTATCGACATCGGCAGCTAGAATTCTCCTCATATACAGAATAGACTACTTGAAGTAAAATAGACTACTTAAAGTAAAATAGACTACTTAAAATGAAAGAAACATAGGCCTTGTGAGTCTATGGTAGTAACTACGAAGTAACTTTGAGAGACGAGGCATACGGTCCCACACCTTGTTGCTTGAAGATATTAGCTGAGTTATCGATCTCCGGCGAGACTCCAATGCATGTAGCCGCTTCACGGCCTCTCATGACCAAGAAGGCGGACAGTATACGTAAACACTTCAAGTCACCCCTGTCGGATGTTTGACCTTACGAAAGAGATAATATTTCATCATCTTTATATACCGTCTCGACTCTCGAGGCGTATTGCAAGTTACAATGTCAACAAAACACAACAACATCTCCGACCCGGTCACCAAGCACAGTACGGAGTACGTACAACCAGTTGCAAGTCTGATGGCAGATGGCAACTACATTTCATTTCACCTAATGGCCAAACTACCCATCAATGGTAAGAGGTTGGCCAGAATAATCTACCAAATCTAAGAGTTATTGGTCCGGACAGGCTGCAGCAGAGCAGTGCAGGCCAGCTTGCGCATTACACGGCCAAGACATGGAATTCGCAGGTGCCAAGCTCGATTTAAAGAAAGCACAGGCCATCGAGGTCTGGGCCAGATTGGGTGGAGCCCCGGTGCATCTGACCCCTGTGGGTCTTGGTCTGCGGGATCTGAAGGCGATTGGCGTTCTGGGCGTTGCTCAATATGGAGTATCACGTGTACTGTGGTAAGGTTAGAGAGATAACAGATTGCTAGCGCCGGGACGTTGTGAGCCCACGCCGTCTGAACGTACCGGACTCAACTACCGGCGGGCCGCGACGCTGGGCCGCAAGTCGACGTGGCCGAGCAGCGGCTCCAATGCCGCGGTCGGTCATGTGAAGCCGGCCGCGATGGTGCAAAGTATGCGAATTGCCGACGACCATCGGTAGATACCTTACTTTACGCACCTAGCCAAATAGGGCAGTCGGACGCGAAAAGTACGAGGGACGAATGAAACCACTCGGGCGGGCCACTGCCTGGAACGAATCTCGAAGCGTACTTACGCCCCGGCTCGGATGGTGCCTCATCAGTGACTTGGCCAATGACGGCGACAGCTCTGTCTGTCGTGCGGTAAGTCATCTCGGACGTCTCCGCGCGAATGGCACTTGCTTCTGGCCCAGCAATGGCTAGGTAGGTACTAGGTAGTCTGCGTGCAGGCTGGGCTGGCAGGCATTGTCGGTCGCCTTGCTCGACAGGAATTCGAACACGAGGGTGGGCTGATGGTGACTGTCAAGGTAAGACGACATGAATCCGAAAGGGTCTATCGACACGATGAGGGGCATGCAGCCGGACTCGCTCGGTTGGATCAGCCTTGAACAAACATGTCGTGACACCCCAAATCAACGCATCCTGGGGGCCAGTGAGCATATGAGCCGCAATGGGCAACACAATCCATTGGCTTGCGACCACATCAGTCTCTGTCGGCTGACATGAGCTGGACTTGCCCCCTTTTTGTAGAAACAAAGTAAAAAAAAAAAAAAAAAAAAAAAAAAAAAAAAAAAAAAGGAGCTCCTGCGCTCTCCGGAAGCTGTACAGGCATCAGTCTAGATATGGAAAGCCTCTTCCGAGACTCCGTACATCGTGGTATCATCTATGGCAACCTTACTTATTTCAGGCATTCCAGGGCTCGTTTATTCCCCGATAGAAACAGGGCTGGAAACCCTTCTACTTTCCACCAAAGGCGCAAAGCTCCCAGAACCACGTGTCCGGCCGCCCAGCGAGCTCCGCCGGGTTGCCAACCTCGACGATCTCGCCCCCGTCCAGGACAACGACGCGGTCAAAGTCCATGATCATGTTCAGGCGGTGGCTGACGGCAATGACGGTGTAGTCCCGGAACTCGGTGCGGATGATATCCTGCATCCGCTTCTCCGTCTCGCGGTCGACCTGCTCAAAAGTCAGCAACCCGGTTGGTGGGCGACCCACTTACCCATAGAGCGCGATCAAACGACGGCAAAAATCGAGGGGAAACGCAACACACAAACGGCCTGGGGAATGGAGTAAAACACATACGCTCGCGCTGACCTCATCCAGCAACAACACCCCACCGTCCCTCTCCCCCGCTGCCCCCCCTTGTTGCACCACCGCGCCGCAGCGCGCCCGCGCCCGCGCCCGCACCCGGCGCCGCAGCACCGCGCGCGCGAGCGAGAACAGCTGGCGCTGTCCCTGGCTCAGGGTGGCGGGCGTCAGGATGGCGTCGACGCCCCCGGCCAGCTCCAGCTGCGGCAGCAGGCCCACAACTTCGAGGACGCGGCGCGCATCGTCGTCGTCGGTCGTCGTTGTCGCTGCGCCACCGTCGCTGTCGCCGTCGCCGTAGTAGGGGTCGAGGAGGTTGGCGCGGACGCTGGCCCCGTCGGGCAGGAACACGGCGTCCTGCGGAACGCAGAGCAGGCGGCGGCGCAGGGCGGCGCGCCGCAGCCGGTGCAGCGGGAGGTCGTCGATCAGGATGGGTGCTGCCGCCGCCGCCGGGGAGGAGAGGAGGGAAGGGGAAGAGGAGGAGGAGGAGTCAGTGAGGTGCGCCGCCGCCGGCGTTGTTGGCTCGAGCATCTTCATGAGGAGAGCGATGAGCGACGACTTGCCGCTGCCGGTGCGTCCGCACACGGCGATCTTCTCGCCGCCGCGGATGGTGAGCCGGATGTCCTTGAGCGCCAGGTTGGCCTCTGCGTCGGTATCGCTGTGCCAACACCGAATCAGCCACCCTTCGCCGAGGCAAAAGTGTCTTGAGAGAGGGAGGGGCGGGGGAGGGGGGACGTATGTATCACGTACGAATAGCTGGCGGAGACGCCGCTGAGCGAGATCTCGCCCCTCTGCGGCCACTCGTCCGGCGGCACGACGTCCTCCCGGGGCTGGTCCTCGGGCCGGACGGTCCGGTTGAAGGCGTCGAGGCGCGCGACGGCGCCGAGGGACGTCTCGAGCAGCGTGTAGAACTTGACGATGTCCGTCAGCTCCTGGCCGAAGGTCATGAGCGTGACGAGCGACGCGCCGGTGAAGCCCGAGCTCGTCCGGAGCTGCGTCACCAGCGCGGTGAGGATGACGGCGAGGATGGCGACGAGGAGATTGAGGACCAGCGAGAGCCACCTGCGCAGGAGCAAAATGCAAGGAAGGGTCAGTCATGAGCTTTGGCTACCTACCTACTCGGGAGGCGTGGAAAGGCCGGGGAAAATTTTAGGCGAGAGGCCACTGACTGTTGGATCATGACGAGCAGATATGCTGGCCTTTGCGAAGTGTCCAGGAGGCGCATGTTCTTGGCAAGGTCATCGCCAATGAAGCCGAAAGCGCGAAGCGTGACGATGCCCTTGACGGTGTCCAGGAAGTGCGTGCTGACAGGTGCCGTCAGCGGCTGTCTGGAAGACACGGACCCGACTTCACCGGGACCAAAGGCTTCACGCGGGCCATTCCGCACCATGCGGCGTACCGACGGGACTGTTTACTTACTACAGGGGAGACTTTGCTTCCAGTTCAAGCAGCCGCAACTGTCGCGATGTGCGGAGGTAGAACTTCTGGATCAGGAACAGCGCAGCAACTAAGAATGGGTAGGATATAGCAAGGTACGGGGAAGACGAGGCGATGATGGCTGCTTGGCCGACTGCAAGACACACGCAGGGCATTAAGTTCAGCACTGCTAGCGAAAGCTCTGTATGTCACAGTCCGGGTCAGTAACTGTGCGGCAGTGTTGGCTACAGGGCCAAGTCATTGCAACGTCTAGCCAGTAAGAGGAGCCAGCGTCGTGGAAACCTCGTAACGAAGGGAGGGGGAAGTATTGGCGCTCACCAGTATCAATCAGGTTAAGATCCTGCGAGAAGAGGTTGGTGACGGCTCCCTGGTCAGTAGTGGTGAAGAAGCGAAGCGGCGCGCTGATCAACGTCTGCAGCGCACCGTGATGCAGCGAAGCTCCCGCTCGCTTGTAGACATATATGAACACAAGTATGCAAAGGGCGAGGAAGGAAAACACAGAGCTCATCTGGAGCCCGGCATAGACTCCGACGTAGTAGGCGGAGGAATGGGCCGGGTTTGCCTTTGCCGCGTCCGTTGCCCAGAATGAAAGCCAGATCGTAGGAAAGCAGAAGAAGAAGCCGTAACCAACACTCGACAGCAGTGCCAAGACTGACACCGCCCAGCCTACGCTTTTGAAATAGACCTTGTAGGTCGAGAAGCCACCAACCTGACGAGACTTGTCTTCAGATTCTCTTGTAGATGCCAATGCCGTTGTCTTCGTCAGTAGATCTGGTTGTGCCGACATACTGCTGACCTTGTGGCCCTGGGCTTCATCGTCTGGAGAGGCGCTTGCCGACAAGCCCTTGACATCCAGGCTGTGGACGTAGCTTTCTTGGGCAAGGAGGTCGCTGTATGTCCCTTGCTCGACAATATAACCGTCTGCGCCAAGAGCAATAACATGGTCCGCAGCTGGCAGATGGTGGACAGAGTGCGTGCATAGGACTGTTGTCGCTTTCCTCTGTCTGAGGATGCCGTCAGGCCCCAAGACACGTCGGAAGACTTGGTCTTCGGTATCGGCCTACTGTGCGTCAGTAAGTTTTCGCACACTGACATGCTTTCTGCTCGTATGAGTGCAGAGAGTAGCCCAGAAGCGGATAAAACAGCCGTTGTGTCTGAGTACTTACTGTAAGACACCAATGTTAGCCGCGTATTGTTCTACTCGAAGCCGAAAGATCCATTAGGAGGGTGCCTAGTACATACCATCGAGACCGCTAAAGATATCATCAAAGATGTATAGGTCAGTCTCCAGATACAGTGCCCTCGCAAGAGACACCCGCTGCTTCTGACCGCCGGACAAGATGATCCCGTTGCTGCCAACAACCGTCTCGTCCGCGTTCGGGAGAGTTTCGAGGTCGATACCGAGCATGGTAGCATCAGTCACAGAGGTATAACGCTGCCTGTCAAAGTGCGAAAAGCCAACGATGTTGTCTCTGATACTGCCGTTGAATAGGAATGGCGTTTGGTCGCAAAAGCCAACCCGTGAAAAGGCCGTATCTAGAGCGATCCTGCCACGACTGTGAGGGATTTCGCTCAGCAGGGCTCTGCACAGCGATGTTTTTCCGGAGGCGACAGGACCGACGACCATGGTCAGAGAACTTCTCTTGACTTCAAGGTTTACATCTTTGAGAACCACCTTCTCTTCACTCCAACCGACGCTTCCATACTTGATAGAAAAGACGGATGGCTGATCATGGAGAGGTACCGGTACTCCTGCATGCAGGCTGGCGCTTTTCTCCGAAGCCATCTCTGGACCAGGGGCAGTCCTGGAATCAACGCGCCTTTCGGACTCAAGGTACTTTTGTATGCGTTCCAAGCACGTGAGACCTGCCACAAGAACAGGCAGGGTCTGAAGAACCTGGCTGAACGGCTGCGTCATGAGATATAGATAGGATAACGAGGTGAACAGGCTGGCCGTGCTGAGCGAGCGCCCAGCAATGGCGAACGTTAGGAAAGGCGATATGAGCATCGGAAGGAAACCGAAGGCAGCAGCCGTGACCCCGATCTTCCGGAAGCCAGAGCCGGCGGCCAGCTCATCAAGCCGAAGCTGCTGGATGGACTTGGCAATGGGCGACGCCATGCCTGACATCTTGAGGTTTTTCATGTTCGCGATGACGCTGGACGTGAGCCCAACCCGTCTCTGCACCCCTTCCATCCAGCGTTCCTGGGCCCTGGAGGCCATCTTCATGGGAATCAGGGTTCCGATCACACACGCCACGACGATGACAATGGGGGCCGCGAAGGCGGCGCCGAGGTGGAGGTAGAGCAGCCAGCTCGCGATGACGACCTCGACAAGATTGGCCCAGATCTCGTGCATGCCGGAAAAGCCGAACCGGATCCGCTCCATATCGGTGCTCATCAGGGTCAGAGCCCCGTTCTCATCGCCCGCGACGGCGCGGGCCTCGGTCGATTTGGTGTATATCGCAGCGACCAAGCACCCGCGGGCCATGTACAACATCCTGTTGTGGTAGTACCAGTAGAAAGCCGTGGAGATTGCGATCCCCAGATAGATCAGGGCGCTCGCGCCGATGAAGCCATAGCCGATACTCGCCGATTCCGGACCAACAGGCTCTGAGAGAGTCTGCAAGAGTCTGTTGATGAACAGCGGCTGGCAGAGCTTGAAGCCGATCTGAGCAAGCCTCGCCGGCACGGGGAGCAACAAGTCCGTCGCCAGTGTCCGCGCCAGGACCCCCAGCAGCCCGTACCGGGACCCCGCCGGCCCAGCAGCCCCCCAGCGCCGGGCGAAGCGCGCGTGCAGGTGCTCGGCGGCCATGCGGCGGTCGAGGGGGTACAGGTCGGCGACGCGCAGGACCCTGCCGTAGCCGGCCCGGAACAGCCCGTTGAGCCAGAAGTAGACGCCGAGGTCGAAGAGGCCGGCTGTCTCCTCGGGGCTGTGGTCCCCGTGGTCCCCGTGGTCCCCGGCGTCGGCGTCGGCGTCGGCCCAGTGCGTCAGCCAGCGGTCCTTGCGCTGGGCCTCGAGCACGAGCGCGACGGCCTTGAGGCCCAGCGCGGCGCCGAGCAGCGAGCCGTGGGCCACGGCGAGGTCGTCGGAACGCCTCGCCGTCGCCGTCGGCGTCGCCGCTTCCGCCGCCGCCACTAGCCACGACGTCCGCACCTGCGCCGCGTCCGGCAGCGCCGTCAGCGCCAGGTAGGCGCTCAGCAGTGCCGACGGCCGCGGCGAGCGGCCGTGGTCCAGGAACGACACGGCGACCATGCAGAGCCCGGCGGCCAGGCGCGCGGCGGCCGCGGCGACGGCGAGGTCGGTCGCGCTGGAGGACCGTATGGCGGCCAGCACGAGCAGACACAGCTCGACGGAGGTGTA
Source organism: Xylariaceae sp. FL0804 (assembly GCA_022539325.1). Taxonomy (NCBI): domain Eukaryota; kingdom Fungi; phylum Ascomycota; class Sordariomycetes; order Xylariales; family Xylariaceae; species Xylariaceae sp. FL0804. The sequence continues at coordinate 1,119,665 of JAJKLG010000006.1, read as the reverse complement.
CGATATGACTGTCGTCTACCGGTAAAGGATTGTTGCAAGTCAGTTTTCCGGCCTCAAAGAAAAGGAGAGCAGAGTGTCAGGTCGGGGTGATTTTACCTACCAGCTTGGCCAGTTGGAAAAGGGGCGCGTCCACGATGACGGGCCGCCGCGCCAGGACCCAGACTCGCCATAGCGAGACGAGGATGAAGAGGGCCGAGGGCACCAGCGAGAAGACCAGCTGCTCGAACTCGATGGTGAAGTCGAAGCCACCACGGCAACCCCTGACGCTAGGTCCGATGGATTGGTCGTTGCACCCGGAGGTCGACATGCTGCCTAATCAGATGGCTAGGTAAGTAGTTATGAGGCTGCTTAGACAGGTGCGATTCAGACGAGGATCGAGCCATCCTGGACGGGACATATCTATAGTACCTACCTACCGGTAACCGTCTTATAGTGCCTACCTACCGATGTCGTACGAACGAACCAGAGGGCATGAAGAATCTGGTCTCCGGACACATATCTTCAGCCTATCAGGCAGCACGCAAAGGACGAATGGACCTCGTCACAGCTGACGCGGGTGCAGACGAAAGCCCTTGGTTGGCGGTTGCCTACGCTCTTCTCCATCGCCGCCTTGGAGTCGTCCGTATGCAGGTGCTGGGATTCTAGGCCTCAGGTGTGCACAGTCTGCGGGTCAGCGGCCCCGCCCACGCGCAAGCTACCTGAGACTGCGGTGTATTCAAGCGTCGCAATATATTCGCATCGAATCCGGCACAGGGTTCATCTTGCAGCAAATGAAACTGCAGAAGGCCCTGGCCTGTGATGCGCAAAAGCGAAATGTCCCTCGTGCCTCTTTATTTCAAGGTCCGCTGAAGAGAACATGCCTTAGGTAAGTACAGAAGGAAAGCAAAAGATAATGAGAAGACCAAACTAGACAAGAACTAGTACCGAAATTTGGACCAATTGTTTTGCATCAGCCGCGAATCGAACGCGGGGCCCATCGATGGCAACGATGGATTTTACCACTAAACCACTGATGCTATGTCAAAATTTTTGTATTTGGGCTCTATGTTTTCATCTCATGCTGCTGACTAAGGCTCCCCATCTATGATGATCTGACTAATCAATGCCTATCTAGGCATTCTGTCCTTGTGATCATATACAGCAGCGCAGACAGTTCAAGTTCTCTATGTTCATGTGTGTGAGATTTGGCTGCCATCAGAAGTTTCCAGAGAGCCAGGCTAAGCTGGGCCCAGAACAATTGCATCCGTGCCTGGCACAGCCTATCCTCTTGCTGCAGAAAGAAGGCTCGACAACACTCAGAGCAGGTACCTAGGTACAGTGGGTTGAAAGAATAAACGTGTAATCGGTAATTCCCCTAGGAAAACCTACCACTTTCAAGATATACTTTCTCAACACCAGGTTAAGTAAAAGAGATATTATAAGAGCCATAGCTAGATTTATCACTTATGTTTTTAAGAATGTATTTTATTTTTTAAATACGGGTTAAGGTGAAGTGTTTCTGGCGTTTTCAAAAGGGTGATTTCTGAACCAGAACCACCGATTACACGTTTTTAAATTCCCCCCACTGTACTTACTCAGGTAGAAAGAAGTGAGGCAGTATTCTACCACGCTGATTGGCTTAGATGAGAAGAAGGGGTGAGCTGAGCTCACGGTACTTAGACCTGATTTGGCTAGCGCTAGACATTGTCGCGGCTATTTTTAGCCTATAGAGCTGCAACCACTGAAGTTATTCACGATCGTACCTGCCTTTAACCTCTCCTCTCAGCTGTCTCTATCAGTGCTCGACAATGACCTAGAGGAAAACGATATTCGACAGATGTATTCATAGTCCAGCACATGCAGTAGATAGTAGATTCTGGGGCATGATTAGGTAGCTAGAGATCAGACTTGTCACTACCAGCACCCTGTACCTAGAGCCTAGAGGGAAGGTATGGTAAGTACAGTAGGTAGGTACGATGGCTTCTGTTGCCCGCTTCTTGGTGCACGTCTCCCGGAGCGCGTCTCCCGGAGCGCGTCTCCCGGAGCGCGTTGCCTGGCAACAAGCTGCCGGTGTCTGTCTAGCTCTGATTTCACCTCTATGTCGATGCGTACCTATAGTACCTGCCCTCCTGCCACTGACTAAATCAGTCTTGGGCATTGCCACCTTTATCAATATTTGCGCCGCCGACTTCTTCAATATTCCGCATCGCCGGCCTCTTTGATACTGAGTATCTCCCACTTCTTCAATACTGTGCATTGTCGCATTGCCGCATTGTCGCCGTCTTCCATACTTCAAGTTCTGATCTCAACCTCTCACACCCCATAAGAGCCTCCCGGTCACGCCGGTGCGTCAGCACGCAATGGCGCACATCACGGACCTCCCGCCTGAGCTCTGGATCATGATCGCCGAGGCCTCAGGCGAGATCGCGAGAGAGGAAGGAGCTGGATCCTACGCGTACGGAGATCTGGCTCGTGTCTCGCGTACCTGCCGGAGACTGGCTTACAACGTAGGCCATCTTCCCATGTCCTATAATATCCGCCATGCCGGATCTTCTGCATTGCCCTGGATAGCCAAGACGGGCAATGTCGAGGCCATGATGAAAGCTCTTGCACTAGGTGCAGACATCAACATGGCCAACCCTGCGCTTCGGGGCGTGAATCTTGCCACGGGTTCTTCATTCAATACTCTAAGGAGAGATGTGGACTTCTACTATGGAACACCGCTCCATTATGCTGCACTCCACGGCCAAGATGCAATGGTTCGCCTCCTCCTCCAGAATGGCGCCAAGCTTGACGTCAAGTCCAAAGGGCTATGCAACTGCCGAAGAAACTGCGTGCTATACGAAAATGATGACCAAGTGCGCAACAAATATCCGACATGGTATCCAATGCACCATGCTATCTGTGGAGGTTCGGCCTTAACAGCGCATATCTTTCTCGACCACTCAGCACCACTGCGCCTTGTGAACCGCCGTCAGGCATCGATCACCGTGCTACATTCTGCTGCGGCCAGGGGCCGCGACGACTTGATACAGCGCGCCCTAGAGCACTACCCACGCCAGCAGTTGCTCAGCTCTCTCACACAGGGAGACACTGCTATACACTATGCTTGCCAGTGTCGGAACCCGAAACGGGTTATTCAGCTCCTCGTCAATGCTGGAGCTAAGATAGACGTCGAAGACCAGCTCGGTGTGACGCCTTTATTCCAAGCGAGCCTTTATGACAACTTTGTCATGGCCAAAGAGTTGATTGACCTGGGCGCTCGGAAAGAAGCCAACAGCGCGGTAGAGGTGCTCGCCGACTTCAATCTCAGCAGTCACGAGGAGCTGGAATTGTGGTGTCCGGAAGACTTCGAGGCGATTCGAAGCGAGCGAAGCATCTTCCTCAAAGCCTTACTGGCGAAACAGACCGAAGAAGATCCGGCGAGTGTGGCTCGGTATGAATATGTTGTACGAAATTGCCTACACCACGCAGTGCAACTCGAATGGGACTGGCCTATCGACGTTATTCAGATCTTACTTGAATATGGTCTCGATCCCAACGTTCGCGATGAGTTCCACTGCACGCCACTGACCCATGCCGTGTACGGCTACTGGACCGATGTCCCTGAGACACTCGAGCTGCCGTGTGACAAGGTCAGGAAGAAACGCCTCACCAGGGACGAAGATATCGAGGAAGTAAGACGGGGATATTTCGACCGAATTTTACCGACAGGGCATCCCTTTCCACATCTGCGCCGAATCGAGACGCCCAGACGTCCACCGAGACAGCCTGGGGCACCACCGTTCGAGCCCAAAGAAGGCCTCTGGCCATTGATTACTTCACTGGTTCGATCGGGAGCCACGCTGGACGCCGTCAACGTATTTGGGCACTCGCCGCTTGCCGTCGCGGCGCTCGAAGCCGTCTCGCGTCTGGGTCAAAACGATAAGTCGGCATACGACGTGCTCGAGTTTCTGCTTCGGGACCACGCGCCCGGGACTCTGTCGGCCGAGCATCTCAACGACACACTGGCACTGTGCAGCACTCGTACCCGCGGAAAAACAGCAGTTGACCAGCTTCTTGAGAAGTACGGGGCGCGTCTGGAGACACGCATCCCGGCGCTGAGGGAAAAGCTTGAGGTGGCCTTCCTGGCAAATGACGACGATGACCTCGCCCGAAAATGCGTCGAGAGGTGAGTCATCCGCTCCCGGAGACATGCCAACAAATTCCCCCCTTATTGAGTACCTGACCACTAACTTTTTGAACTGTAAATAGTGGTTCCATCGTCGGCTCGACGGGGGAATTGCTCATCCGCGCAGTACAGTGTGGTGCAACTCGTGTCGCTTCCTACCTTGAGGAAAGGGGCAGGGGGGGGCAGGAGACTGACTGCCTTTCGGTATAACTAAGGTACAGCCGAGATGTGCGGTCTGGTAAACATGCAATGATTTACCGACACTTTGCCACGATTCTTCACATCGGTTCGTCACATCGGTTTGGAAGATTGACGTGGATTCGTTCTGGGACGAACAGTCTGGACTTGTTCTGGGATAATCAGTCTGGACTTGTTCTGGGACAATGAGTCTGGACTTGTTCTGGGATAACCAGTCTGGGCTTGTTCTGGGACAATCAGTCTGGACTTGTTCTGGGATAATCAGTCTGGATTTGTTCTGGGAAGGATAAATCTGGATGGTATCATGGGGGTTGAAAACGTGGAATCAACCCGCCCACAGTTGAGAATGTGTGTTGGCGAGCAAGCATGCGTGGTGGTGAGCAAAAACAAGCGTGGCAAAGACGAGTCCCGTCGACGATCAAGTCTCCTCTATACTGGAACCGACCGAGCGACCCCTTCTCGTCATCGTCGTCGCCCCGGGTCTATGGAGGGAGACTAGCTATTGTAAAGATGTGTAGCATAATGTGTAGCTCTCTATATTGCTAATCCAGGAAACATGAACACCAAATGCCACAACCAGTGAGTGTGTTCCAGGCCCATGTCTGCGCCCGTCGAATGCGACTTTCGTCGCAGGTAGTAGGCACAAGCCATGAGGGACGGAGTAGAGAGAGGCAACGCAACCCTAACTGACCGACCACTACGTACGTCCGTACCCGAGTCTCGAAGTCAACTCGCGAACCAGAGACCTTTCCTCCTCTTCTTGCCCTTTGCCCCTCTCCGGCCCCAGAACCCCCCTCCCCAGTGCCCAGTGCCTCTTTCTCGTCGCCTGGTAGCTCACCCACTCACTCTTCGGGTTCACCCGGTCACCCTTGTATGTGACCGCCCCGCCGCCAGCCTTCGTGATCACGCGGCTTCGCCGCTCGTCTCATCTCGTATTGAACGTGAAGGGGGGGAAAGGGCCCCGTCGGCTTGGCAAGATGTCAGATTGCCTTAGACCCGCCCTGCGCACAATGTTCTTCGTTGGGTAGACGGGCCATCTAGGACGAACATCCAGAGCCACGCCGGGGCTGAAGGGCCCCATACAGTTAACGACGGCGTGCTCAAGCATACCCATCATTCCCGGCATGCCTGTATCTCTTCGCCCTTCTTGGGGACCGTGGACATGAAGAAGTTTCAGTTGGTGGTGCTGGAGATGACCCCATCGGCCAAGGAAGAAGGGCTGACGTTGGACCGGCTGTGCTGACTGGCCAGTGGCTGGGGACGGCACATAGCTGGCGCGGCTATCGTATGGACGTATCTAGGTAGACTCAGCCGCGGCGGCCTCCCTCCTCGGCCAAAGGAATAATTCTCGCACCGAGCCGGCATCCGAATCCGCGGGATGAGGGGGGTATCATGTTCGTCCTACCGTACCTAACCTACCAGGTACCTTACCTACCGGAGATGCACAAGCCCGTCCTCGCGGAGATAGGGCCACCGACCTATGTAGCAGCCGACCGCACGTGGAAGAAGGAGAGACCCGAGTAGATCCGCGGAGACGTGGAAATGACGCAAGTCGCTGCCAAACGACCAGCTGGCACCAAACGCAGCGTAATGCCCGGTGGTCGAGTGGCCGAGCTGCAAAAGCCTGCACCCCCGACCAACAGATGTAAATCTTGAGTAGGAAGGATTTCCTAATCCCCCGAGAGAAAAAACAGCGTCCGAGGAGAAACTCCGAGAAAGTAGGACCCAACGGCGCTCTCAAGAGTCTCCGGACAAAGTCCCGGGAAATCGGGTGGCATCCATGCGTGCGCCGTCTTCCCCACCCCCGCCAGCCCCCGCGATATGTGCAACGCAGCGCGGTCGGTTCACAGCGGGCCGGTGAAGGGCATGTAGTAGATACGGTACCTAGCTTGGGCCGCTCGCCACACGCCGACATCCTACCCAGCAGCGGGAGAGACGGCCGATGGTAGCCTCTGATGCCGTGTTCCAATCTGTCCACGGCGCACGTGGGACATCGCAGGTTCCATAGGTTGAGGTAAGTGTAGGTAAGGTAGGTAGCGACGTGCATTGAGCAGACCAGTCCAGACCAGGCCTGGAGGTCACGCCACGTCTCTCGTCACACCGTGGAACTCCCCAACCAGCGGACAGTGAGGGGCACCGGAAAAATGTGAATTGATTTTGTTTTTTCCATATGCTTCCTTACCTAAGGCCGGGCCCCCGGCTCCCGGCCCCCGGCACGGGCACCGGGAGGGACCCACCAACCCACCCGTCGGAGACGAGTGGATTCAGGCAGGGCAGGAAGCGGCAGGAAGGGGGAGGTGTGGAAGCAAGGGGTGCGGAGAGCAGGTACGGAGTAGGTAATAACTGTATCGCGGTTATTGCAGGAGGGTGGGTGGTGGGGAAGGCAGGGCAGGCAGGCCGGGAGCGCACGAGTTCCACGGCGGCTGTCCTCGGCCCGCGGCCGTCGACGGCACGGGTAGGTATCGAAGAGAAAGTCGATTCGCGTCTCTGTTCTCCGCGGAGACAGGACAGGGAGATTTTGGACAGGAAGACTCTGGACAGGGAGACTTTGGAAGTACAAGACGATACCTGGATTCCAACAGGCGTTTCGACAAGTAACAGTCCACCCCCCAGAGACAGCGTCCGGATCCTGGCCAACGAAAACAATGGTCTCGAACGACCGTGATGCAGAACACGACCACGCGTCCACGCGGCCAAGGAAGAGAATCAAGGGCAGCAGCCTCGAAAACGGTGACGGTGGTCTCGCGCCGTGACGCAGCTCCGTCGGCTCGGCATAGAGCGGAGATCAAGCCGGACGGCGGCTGACACGTGTGGCCTGTTGAGGCCAGCTCGGCCACTTGCCGAAGCTAGGGCTCTCAATACGCTACTGCTTGGGATATCCCTTGGGTCGAGACGCAACGCCCACGATGGCCTCACAGCCGCCCCAAAGCTGCGGAGTCTCCTTGTATAGTGCCATGACCCTTTTCCAGCTCGCAATGCCCCGTATGAGGAGACAACCGGCGAGCCAAGACGTCACGTTGGGGGGGGAGGGTCAACGTATCGCCCAAAGCACCAGGCTAGCTGCCAGGACTCCGCGGCCAAAGTCACCGTGACTGAATGCTCGATGCAAGTTCGATATCACAACCACCCATGCACATCACCGTTCATTCATTATGAGATATGCATTTTGAAAAAGAAAAAAAAATTGTAGGTAGACAGGGAACGTTCTTCCGGGGCAGCTCTAGAGCTCTGCGTGGTCCAAGAGTCCTATTCGCTTGGATAGGCCCCCCGGGTGATAGATTGCGATTTTCGAATTCGATCGGGAGCGATCAGCTTTCAGTATTTCCGGTCCTGTCAGACTGCTGAAACCAGCCAGAGGGGCACCAATAGAAAAAAGCAGTTGTTGAGGTGGGGGTCGAACAGGACAACTCCGGTCAACGGACGCCGGTGATGTGGTTCCGGATCAGCATCCTATCAGCTGTCATCTCGGTCTGCTTGGGGTAGGACCATACAAGACGCGTGTAACCGAAGCGCGGGTAACCGAGAGGCCCTCATACACGGCCACGGCCTTATCTCCTCGATGTGACTTGCTCGCAGCATCTGTCCCGTGCAGACCTCATTCTGCATCCGGGCACCCAGGCACCCAGGCACCCAGGGTGCGTTGCCATTCCAGGCTATCCACTTGATGGTTGTCGGTAAGTGTGATACTGTCGGTCTGGAGCACCAGTGGTATCATGAAAACTCGTCCAGATGGGAGAAAAATGAGACACAGTAAGCAGACACGCAGAGTGGGCTGACGGGCGGCGTCAATATTTTACCACCGCACAAAATTTCCTAGGTTGCAAGGTGTCCTATCGCCCGCAGAAGAGGCTCCAAAGGGCCTGAGAACCTACCTCTATTGCCAGGAGGGGCGTATCTAAAGGGTGCCTGAGATGGACGGATATGAGATGACGAGAGCATTCATCGCCCCTGCAGCTTCCATGATGGGCCGTCAGCATGACCGCATGGCGAGCCATGGACTCGCGGGCGCCTCAGCCTCTGTATGGAATAGGACACCGGGGCTGGACCCGGCCAGGCGTGCATTGAAGCTCGGTCGAAGGGCCACGAAGTCTGATTATGTCCCGGCCGAGTCGACTTCGCCCTGCCCTTCGGCGCGAGGAGGGCCGGGCGAGACAGAAACCAGCAACAGAGGGCCGCCTAACTGCATAACTTGCGCACCAGATGTTACCGAAGTCACGCCCTGGCCACTATCAGCAATCGCCGTAAAATGCCTCGGCGAAGCTCTCAGCCTCAGCGCGTGCGGTTTTGGGGCCTCGCGTATGCTGCAGGAAAGGTCATCAGTCGCCGAGCTCGCAGGCCGGTCGGGCTCTGAGCAGTGGGCAACAGCAGCCAGCCAAGCCAAGCCAGGGCGGGCCAGCCTCAGCCTGGTGGTTCGAGCCAACTTCGGTCGTCTCGACACGAAAGCGCGAGCGCCGACCAAGGTGCATGATCGCCGCGGGACGAGGATTCGCGACGATGCACGTCAGACGGCACGTGGTGGCCAGGTCCGGGGGGTTGGGAGGGGGGGACGACGACGACGTAAGTCGGTCTGGAGATGCCTAGATAGGCAGAAAGAAAAAAGAAGAAGAACGGAATGAGAAGAAGAGGAACAAGCCTGCCGGCTCCTCGTCAGGGGAGAAGGCCCTCCTTACGTCCGCTGCATGGGCCTTGCGATCGTAATGCATTCTGCCACAGAGCTGGAGTGGCAACGCACCAGAGTGATCGTCCTGGCCGACGTTGACTGCCGGGCTCAGGAAGACGACGATAGCAACGACATCGACGACGACCACCACCACAATTATCAACAACAATGCTGTCGATCTGTCTGCGTCTCTGCCACTGCGTACAAGGGGAGGTATTTGGAAAAGGCAACTGGAAGAGGAGCGGACCAAGCTAACTCGTAGCTTGAGGTTAATTGTCAAGCACGGATGACTTAGCCGCTATAGTGGGTACTCTGTACCTGCTTGCAGCTGGAAATAGCTCGGGAAGCTGCCCGAAGAGGCCCCAACGCCCCGTAAAAGCCCCGTTATTATCTCCCGAGCGCCGAACCGCCGGGACGCTAAGGTATTGCACTTAGGTGCCTACTGCCGAACGTGTAAGTTACATCAGATTCTACCCAGACAGACATATTCAGCGAAATAGAGACAGGTACTTGCCTACTTGGGGACGGGTGAAAGGGAGGTTGGGATCCCTTCATATAGGAGAGTGGTCAACAGATAATGGCTTGCTTGCCACTCGATGCTGTTGATTTCAATTTCGACTGCATTCGTGGCCAGCATCTGAGCTATCGTGTTTGTAATCCTGAAGAAGAGGCGAGCTAGTTATACGTCGTTTTCACCGGGCCAATCTTCTGGTTCGGCTTCTATACATATGGGGAAAGGTGACTTGCTGTGAACTTCGGCAGTTGGCATTAATCATCGTCGTGGGAGCCAAGATTGACCCATCGCACTTAGTCATGGGTGTGCCCAGTTCGCCGGCGGTGACAGCACCATGCAGGAGGCATAGGGCTCAGAAGCGCCCGGATGAAGTTTATTATTATTATTAATATTAAAATCGTCCCCGATCTCGGTATTCCTTTCATGGGCAGACTGCTCGCGATGGTCAACAGCCAGGGCTGATTACTGTACGTGGTGGTGATGATCGCCGTTGCGCTTCATCTGGAAGCAACGCATTAAATGAAGACGCTGCGAGGAGACACGACACTGCTCTTTTTACTACTTTGTAATATGCAAGTCCTAGCAGGCTGGACAAGGCGCACAACCGCTGTGGGTGTCCCTGCATTCGAGCTTCCGCGGCTAATAAACTCAAAGCCCACCCGCCAAGTCAGCAGTGCTCAGGCAAAATGAAGCCAGGCTGCTGTTTGTCATGATGACAGATCGTGAGACTTCTCGGACTGGTCACAGCATAAGGTGGCGCCGCCTTGGTTGGTTGGTTGGTTGGTTGGTGGGTAGGAATTACTGACTTACAGTACTGTGGTATCCCTATCATTGGAAGAGCCTCAGGTGCTTTGATAACCCGTGCGAGACCGCATACACAGACACATAGACAATCCTCGCGCGCCTCTTGCCCGCCTCCGGGATATCTGAGCAAGGGTGAGGGGGGGGGGGGGGCATCACTTGTCGTTCAACACCCGCCGATAACGGGACCATGAAAAATCACCACGAGAAAAGGAAAAGAAGATCTTGCACGGCAGATGGTGAGCTTTGAAGAGATGAAGGCCGGCCATGATTCATCAGGTCTAGTCGAGGTCCATGACGGAGAAATCAGGCCGCTCAATAGTGGGGGTGATGGCGGCCGCACCGCAAGAACGGAGCGGTCGAGGTCACGGCTCACCGCCCCAGGAGCCACCGGCCACATGGCGCCCCGTACGGTAGTTCGAGCTGCCCACAACTCAGTCGAGCTCCTTGCCGCAGGCGGTTAGGCGGCTCGTCTACACATGTCGTCACGTTGTTGGATGCGAGCGCCTCGGCCTTGCGAGCTCGGCCGTCGATGCGGCTTGCCCTGCCCTCGGTGTTGCTGCTGGTGGCTGCTGGTGGCTGTTGGCCGCTGGCCAGGTAATCAGGCATTACGGAACAACTCGAATCCATATTTGATTTGTGCTGTGGTAGTGAGCGGCCCGGCAACATTCCGCGTCTGCATTCGGTACTAGGTAGTCGTGGACTCGTGCAGGCGGCGATGGACATGTGGCCCCCCTGAAGTGGCCCGGTCTGGGACCGCAAACGGTACCTTGTCTATCAATGCCTAATATGCGCATACAGTGGGTTGAAAGAATAAACGTGTAATCGGCAATTCCCCTAGGAAAACCTACCACTTTCAAGTATGCTTTTCTCGACCCCAGGTTAAGTAAAAGAGATATAACAAAAAGCTATAGCTAGACTTATCACTTATGTTTTTAAAAACTTTTTTTATTTCTTAATACGGGTTGTGGTAAAGAATTGTCCGGCGTTTTCAAAAGGCTGATTTCTGAACCAGAATCACCGATTACACGTTTTTAAATTCCCCCCACTGTACACGCACACAGGTGAGAGAGGCCGGCCGGCGTGGTATTGGTAGATACAGGTAGATAGGCTGGAAGTGCAAGGTGATGTAGGATGCAGAGGCAGACTTCTCCTTTGCAAAGCGCTCTTCGTATAGTACCGACCTGGAGGTAATGAGTAGTATCGACGTGCGCCTTATTATGCAGCAAGGGGGGATCCCCAGTGAAGCCACCGTGACACCGTAGCTCCACCCGTCCACAGCCGTCCTTCCAACCCGTCCCTACCCGCACCCCCCCTACCTCGCGGAATTGGTGAGTGACTAAGAAACCCCCCACCTCCAGCAAGGAGTTGTGCTGTTAGACACGGCGAGCATAACTCGCCATCGCGTGTTGCAAATCCGGTGGTGCGCGCTTATTGTCCATCACAACCCCCAGCAGCTTACTGAGCTCCGGGACCTGTTCGGCCTGTTTCGAAATGTCGAGACCGAGGTATCCTGCATGTATCGCCTGGTCACTGCGACTGCCACCATTGGCATGCTCTAGGCCCGTGCCTGGACTCTTGTCGTTGGCTGAAGCCCAGGATGCATCATGATTACTTTGCAATAACGGCATGACGAAGCTGTCCCGTGCCAACACCAGCCATTGTCCCAGAGCTTCGCCTGGATATAAGAAAGTCTCTCGCCACCCCGTGTGCTCACGCCCCAGCTTCACTGCCTCTGCCACTGCTACTGCCTATCGACAGCTCACAACGTCGCTGGTGACTGGCTCACACATCATCGATCAAGCTCACCGCTACCCATACACGCAACACCGCCGTCACTCGTCACGCTCGCCCATAGCCGTGCTTCTGGGGAAAGAACGCAACATCAAGGACACGGTAACAGACTTGACAAGAAGAAGGCTACTCTTACCATACAGCCTCTCTCTCTCTCTCTCACCCACATAACGACACACATAGAAAGAGAAAAGAGGGCAAAAGAAAGACCGGAAGAGCGCACGGAGCTTACTATTGACGACGTTCAAAGAACTTGGGAGCTACCGAAGTGGACCTGTCAGCTCCGGCCAGGCCCGCCCCTTCGGACATAACGAAGAGGCCGAGCTCAGCAAAGAAGGCCATTCCCGGTTGACTTTTACGCTTGCTTCAATGGTCCTATTTCGAAAATAAAGTTGACCTTGCTTATTGGACGTATTTCACATCCAGTTCTGCTCAGTTGGCTGCATTATTAAGCACCAGTTGTGAATCTCACCGCGCGCCCTCCGTCTGACTGCTTCCTCTCCTCCGAGCCGTCTTTTTTCTCAGTCTCGCTCGTCTGGAGACTCTTTTTACTCTCGAAGCGCTCCCCTGCCCACGTATAAGTCATAGCCTAAAATGGAAGGCGGAATACCCACGCCACCAATCGAGGAGAGCGTGAAAGTGGCGGCCGCCTCGAGGAGAAACACACTCTCGGGCCCAAAGTCGGTCAAGCCGATACATCGGGGGACAAAGCGGTCGGCAACGCAGATCACACACTCGCCCATCCGGGACCACGCACCCCTCTCCCCGCCGGGCGGCGTCGACAGCAGGCATAAGAGAGTATGGAAGGCCTGCGAGAGGTGTCGAATGAAGAAGACCAAGGTACTTATTTCCACACATATTGCTCACCGTTCTGGCTGGTCCGCGGGATAAATGTACGTGCTTACACATGGCACAGTGCGACGGAGAGTTTCCATGCAAGAGGTGTAAGGACGACGGCCTCGTGTGCACAGCGGGCACGCGCAAGAAGACGGAATACAAACAATTGCCCAGAGGGTATGCGCACGATGTTCTGCGTCATCATGACGAACATAGCTAACGCCAGCCTTAGATACGCCGAAGTGCTCGAGAACACGCAATTTGCGTTAATAGCTACAGTGCACAAGCTCTATGCCATGGTCCGGAGCGGCCAGTCATGGGATCTCGGCGAGCCGGAACTCAACGACAGGGCCCAGCCCGTAATACACGACATCGCCACCAAGCTCGGCTGCATACGACCGAACGCGGACGCCGACCTGCCACCACACTCGGTATTTCCGGAGGACGAGGCCGGGCTGGCCCGGCTGGCGGCCGAGCTGGAGGTGCACCAGAAGGAGCGCGAGGCGCAGGCGGCGGCCGAGCTCAAGCTGGAGACGGAGTCGAACAGCGCGCACACGGACCGGGCCAGCTCGTCGGAGCTGGACCACTCCGAGTTCGAGGCCGACTACCGCAAGGCGCTGCTGAGCGGGCAGCAGAGCCTGCAGACGCTGTCGCCGCAGAGCCTGACCTACAGCGACTTTGACGCGCCGTCGTCGATGCCGTCCGCCTCGGACGTGAACGAGGGCGGCGGCTCGGGCACGCCGGGTGGCGGCGGCCTCTACCGGCCCGGCGTGGGCGTCCGGTCGCCGGCAGCGGCCCCCGCGTGCTTCCGGTCGTGGCCCACGAGCATGCACGGCCGGCCGGCGTCGATGGACCTGGCCTCGCCGCAGTACATGTCGCAGATGGACATCAACATGGCCGAGCTGATGCTGAGCCAGGGCCTGGTCGAGTCCGAGTTCGGCACCATCAAGCCGCACATGATCAACGTGCCGAACCAGGAGGTCATGCTGGGCGTCGGCGACCCCATGATCTACTCGGGCTACAACATGGAATCGCTGCGGTCGTGAGGCTGGCTGGCTGGCGGGGCCGCAAGTCCCGCAGCACCGGGAGAGGGATGGTGGAGTGCTACTGAATACATCTCATGTTGCGCTTACGGGAGCTGACGGTCTTTCACGAGAGGCGTTCGATCTGGGGTTTGGGGGAGGCGGGCGAGCCTGGTCACGGCGCAAGAAAACGGAAAGGCGGATCGCAGCGTTCAGGTCACAATAGAGCGAGAGATTAGCGCCAGCGTTAATACCACCCGGGAGGTAGAGAGGTAATGCATAGCAGGCGTCGGCGGCTGGACAGCCCTTTTTTCCCTTCCTTTCAGTGCGGGCATATCATCCAACCATCCTACGTCGCGCAAACATACCTGATGTGAAGGAGAGAGACTATTATCCAGACCAGGAAGCCCTGTTACTCATGCGAACTTTTCTGTTTTGAAATATCATTCTGCCACGGCACCAACCACGCCCTGCGAGCAAGAGGTCATCGTCTCGTCAAGGATGAGCCACCGTTGCAGTGAAAGGCACGCACTTACACACACGCGCATACACACACGCAGCCAACAAGGCCCCCGGCGAATTTGGAATCTCTGGGATTCTGGGGGAGGATGCAACCCTCACGCCTCGCTGTAACTGGAATCCTTGCCCCTTCCCAGTGCAGGGGAAGGAGAGGGTGGGCAAACGTCAACCCGCTCGCTCCCCGCAGGACAGATTAGGTGACTTCTTATTATTATTATTTCTTCCCGCACAGAGAACAACCGGGCACTTTTTCAGGCCGTACGCATCGCGGAGTACGTTCATATGACCATTACTCATCCATTCTATTTTATTGTCATGTCTCCGGTTTCTCTTCCCCCCCGCTCCCCGTTGATGCGACCCCTCCATTTGTACCGTACATGCATGCATTGCCTACCAGTACATATAAGTACCCTGGTAGAATGATCGACGCGGCGCAGCCAGCCTGCCAGTTGCTACACAAGAAAAGACAACTCAAATTCCTCCCAACTTTGGTACCTACATTGTGGCGGTCGGCAGGGCACTGCTGCTGCTAGTGCTCGCCGGTGTGTCATCGAGTTTCCGAGCTCCTTTCTAACTGTACCGTATCGTGTACGACTGCGGACTACTACTGCTGCTGCTGCTGCTATTGCTGCTATTCATTTGATCATCAGCGATGCCTCCTCTTGGCAGGCACTCAGTCGTTCGTTTGTTCGCTCGTTCGGTCGCTCGCCCGCTCGCTCGTTTCCACTGCCCAGGGAGGGGGGCATAGGTAGACGTGCCTAATGAGAGAAGGTCGGGGAGAAGGGCGGGGGAGGGGGAGTAATAGCACACGCAAGCGACAAGACTTTAATGAAACCAAAAGGTGGGGGATGGTATTGGGCAGATGAGGCGTCGTCGTGGTTGGATAGGTAGGCACTTACTTCAAGCTCAGACACAGAGAGATGGTGCGAACGAGAGTGGGTGTGAGAGAGTCACGGTAGTATCCGGCCCGCGGACGGCAGTGAATGCAAGGCACATCTTGTGGGATACCTAGCTCTCCCCTGGGCTTAGGTATCTCTGCGTAACATCAGAGCTCTGTATCCACATTCCCCGGCCGTCGTCGTTAGGTGGCATTGTCGTCTTCGTCGTCGTCATCATCATGAAGTTCCCAGAGAGAGCTACCGGTTTTCATCACCGCCAAGGACTGCAACCCGCGCGGAAAATCACCCTCCCGTGCCGCCTTTTCTCAAACCCCAGGATTTGTAGCAGCCACATCCCAGTGTCACGGAAAGAATGAGACACGCCCGTGCTTTCTTTTCTCCTTCTTTTCCTCCGACAGAAACCCCTCTCGGGGCAGTCGCTCGGGTGTAAGAGGTCTTCGGCCGCGGGTACGGCCGATCGGCCTTTCGCGGCCCCCGGCGTCGTGGATTTTTTCTCAGTCCGGCCGAGCGTCCCTGTCCGAGAATGCGAAGCCCGGCCGGTCTCTCTCTCTCTGGCTTCTTCTCCTATTCTACGGAGTACGGACGTAACAGCCGTTATCCCTCTCCTTCATCGGGGTAGGTAGGTAGGTAAAACACCTGCATGTGCATGTTGCCACAGACCCAGGTAACAAACCAGAGAACACCACGCGGCTCGCGCTGGCCGGCGCTTAGAACTGCGTTGCCGGCGTTTACGCTGCTGCGCCAGGGACGATGATGACGCGGAGCATGGGGGGGGGGGGGGGGGGGGGGTCGGCTGCCAAATTTCTACGGGCAAAAGCATTCACAGACAGATAGATCAGTGGGATAGATGTGTAACGAAGGTATGCTTCGTACTGACTGTATGCATGTACGTACATGTCTAAGTCCGCAGGGCAGCCCTACATGAAGACGAGTCATGAAATCATAATGGCGAAGCCTTTTAATCAATATATGCGAAGAAATCCACCCCCCTCCCTATAAGGTCGGACCAGTACCTACCCAGGTATGTGTATTCGTACTCCCGTAGTCCGTGCCAGATAAAGAGAGAGAATCAAAGAGTGGAATTGGTAGTGGTAAGGATGATGGAGAGCCTACTCCCAGTCCCCCACCAGAATTTGCTTTTGTACCCCTCTTAGTGTGCTGTACCTTCCGTACGGTGTACCTTCCATAGCCCAGCTGTGCCGTGGGCAAAGTAGGTGTGCCGCCTCCGCCCACCTGTGCTACCACACGGGGAAATATACACGGGGGCCACCTACGACTGCATGCAGAACACACACACACAGCACACTCACAGACACACACGACCACATTTAAAGCTTGCTGCTCGCCCCACCTGACCACGACACCAGATTCGCTGTCCGATGTCAGCGCATGAGTTACCACCACGCTGGGTCACATCGGTGGATGAGTACCGGTACTGTAGGCGGGACAGAGCCACGACGAGTTTTAGCAATAGCAGACTGTGGTTTACGGTGGTTTCCCCCGGTCCAGGAAGCCCCCGTCCTCATACCCCCCCCACCACCACCACCGCCAGTCTGCAAGAGTTCATCATACCGCCCAGCTCGAGTTCATTCCGGTGAGTCAGCATGTACGGTACCGGTACTGACTTGGCTACGGTAGGATGCATACGCAGGTAAATGCAATGCTCTTCAGAATGAAAGACCTTTATATACAGATCCGTATGTGCACGTCTCTTGTCCAGTTGCCCGCTCGCCAAGTGATAGGCTGGAGGAGACGACGCAGCTCACAACGCATGGGCGACAGCCGGTTGGTGGACTGGTGGGCTGCCGCTGTGTAGGAGGTCTTCAGGTTGGTAGATTCCTACTTGTACAGTATGTACCATACGTTGGGCAGTACTTACCTAGGTACTTACTTCTTACCTGGGTCCGGTATTGGGAGGTTAGACATGAATGAGCATCGCCCACACCGCACCGGTAGTTACTGTGACTTCATACACCGGAGCCCGGGATGAGCCAGCCCTATCTCAGTACATACTTCAGCAGTAATAGTAGATGAACATGTCGACGGGTATGGTGGGTTAACGTGACTTTACTCTGGGCTTGGGCAAATCCCGCCACCTTCATCGCGGGCGGTCTTGTGGTGGTGACGCCTGTAGGCAGTAGGTACTGCAGAAGTAAAGAACTTGGCAAGAGGTATGTTATCAGTAAGTAGGTAGGAGGTAGGTTAGTACCACCTTGTAGTAATCTCGGTGCTTTGGATCCGAAAGCACCCCGGGATCTTGGTGGAGGGAAGACACGGACACGTCCAGTCCCCAGACTTCTCTACGGTTACCTACCTACTTACTTATCTATCTCCTCCTTCATTTACTCCGTATCTTGTCCACTACATCTTGCCTGCCAACTACTTTATCCAAGCTTGCTTTACCACCAAGCAGGCAGGCACCGGCGAGATTCTCAACGATAACCTGACGGTCACTTACCTAGGTTGACATATTATTGGTTTCGGCAAGCCAGCCAGCCACCCGCCGCCATCGCTTCGTCCACATAATATACTTACCGCCGGTACGGTAAGCAAGATGGACAGATCATGGATCTCGCCCTAACACCATTGACGGGGATCTCTCTTTTTTTGCTACTACTCTCTGTCCGTCCGGGGCCGCCTCTATGCCTCGATCATCAAAGCGAGCGAATGCAGAGTCCATCAGCAAAGGCAGCTGCGAGGTCTACACCTAGCTAGCCCCCGGACCGCAGTCGATCATCTCCGGCGCCGTCACGGAAATTCCTTTCCGCGCGAGCTTAGGGCCGCTCGCTGGCTGTAGGGGGCGGCAGTGGCAGTGGCACCACCGCCTGCCTGCCAGATATCGAGCTCACATTGCTCACTCGAGGAAGCTTTCTAAGGGCCAGCACGGGTCACTAGGTGTTGGACAGGAACATCCCCGAGTAACGGTATATAAAATGGGCGAGAACCATCCTGAGCACATGCATCCGAGTACAGCGCCGATGGCCACGGCCAGGGAGGGGGGCCGCAGCCAGCCAGTGGCTCATATACAATGTGCTGAGCCGCTTCTGAAGGAGAATATGTTGACGGCGCTGTGTACAGAGTATGTCGGGCGCTCAGATATCGATCCTAGCGTGCTGGGAAAGCCTTAAGGGACCTCCTCGGGTACGAGACCCAGGTCCTAGGAGGCTTGCCGCCGTTTTGTCTCCTTTTCCGGACCGCATGCTTCGTCGTCGAGCTCCACGAGAGACTAACCACTGCAACTTGGATGAATGGTCAGGCCATTATCAAGCCTGAGCTAGTTACGGGTGTTGCAGACTGCTGTCAGGTCCACTCGGGGCTGGCCCATGATCTACGAGTATCAGTCAGGCCCAGCCCTTCATTCAGTCGTTCAGATTCGCCAATCAACAACCTCGAACTCGTGGGCTCTAGTAAGCCTCGTGGCGCCCCTTGACGGGAATCAAAGGGTTCACGGCCGTATAACATATGTAGCTCTGTGCATATTTTCTCAGCACCACTGGGGGTTCGAAAAGATGGACACTCCAATCTCGACCGCACAGCAACCCAGAGCGCTCAGTAAGCGGCCACAAGATGTCCTGGTCCCCTCCGTTAAGTCCGGGCGCGCATAACTTCACGGTAATAGCAGTATTTCTGGCCTTTTTATCCGCTCGCCTAGGTCCGTGTACGGTCCGGAGAAAATAATTCCCCGGCCACGGATGCCCCTTTTCGCCCCCCTTCTGATCGCGAAGCCGAGACCGGGTTTTCTCAGAGAGGGGTAAGTACGGTCAGGTAAGTCCGGTCAGGTCGTGGAGGAGCCGGTACTACCGGTACTCCGTCCGGGGTTCTCTGGTGGCGGAATCCGGCGTCCTGACCTGGAACCCGGCCTTCGGCATGGCTCTGCGTCGAGTCGAAGTCGTCGCGCCCAGGCCCACCGTGACGGAGCTATGGGGCAGATACCGGTACGCGGGCGACATGCGCGAGAGGACGGTCTCGGCAGTCGCCCCTGGAGAAGGCCGGGGCGCCTGAAGACGTGGCGGCGGTCTACGTTCACTTGACGAAGAAACAGAAAGCCACAAGCTCCATCGTCAGCACCAAAGGAGGGGTCGTACTCGAGTTGGCCGAGCTCGGGACTCTCGGCCGAGTTCTTGTAGTTGTCCGTACCTCCGTCGAAGAATGGATGAGGTACGATAGAACAGTGTGGCAAGCCGTTTCCTTCCCGGCCCATAGCTATAAAAAACCAAGCAGCCAGAAATTTCAGATCGACAGTCCCTACCACCGGTTGTGATTTACATGGGCTTTGCAGAAGTTCAAGATCCACTCCTCTAAGCTTCGATATGCATATAATTCTTGCAACTCTGATGCTCCTCCCATGCCCGTCTAAGAGAGCATAGTAACTTCTCGATGGAGGCTCAGATATTGGCAATCGAGGACTTAGGGGGTTCGACGTACCGACATGCAAGCATCGTGCAAGAAATGACGACATATGATGATCATGCTATAAACTCTAGGTAGGAAAGGATATATGCTACCTACTGGCCACTTCGTAGATGGAGCAGTTTAGGATGAGGCTCTTCCTTCCCGGCTAGATGGTAATGATCTGCCTCACACTGCCTCGAGAGAGGCGCGACTTAGACAGAAGGTTCCTTCTACCCAAATGACAACCATTGATCTCGCTGGTAGCAGCAGCTATCGCCTCAGCAGAAATTGCGATGGCAGCAGCAGCCTCCACCGCGATTGTCTTGGCCCTCTCTTTTGTGCCCGGCTTCCGCTGTCACTCCTTTCATCCTGCACATCACACATCACTTGCACACCATCATCTTCATCATCACTCGAGGTAGCATCTTTCTCAGGCAATCCATTCATACTCTCTATCATACAGCAGCATCTCTGTACGACTGAGGTATTTCATACGTACCTACGTGCGTGCCTCAGGCCACACACGATTGCTCGTCCGTGCCTCCCGGCCAGCACAGCACAGCACAGCACGACACAACTCGTCACAACACAGCGCAACACAGCCGGCAAGTAGGCCGACAGACAATCGGAAAAGTCCATCCAGTCAGCAGGGGCAGTGAATTGCCAACTAATCTCAACCATCCCCAGGTACCTCACCAAGTACCTACCTGACGTCCCCCCCCAAGGCCAAACCGTCATCATGTCCTGCCACATGCCCTACTGTCTTTACGTCCCCGACGGCGCCGCCGGCCTCATCGACTACAGCCTCTTCCCCCCCACGGAGGCGGACCCCCAGGCGATGAAGGCCATGAAGGCGAGATGGGCGGAGGCTTCGGGAGGAGGAAAGACGCCGACGCGGCTGGACCACGACCGCGACACGCGCCGCGGCGGCACGTCCTTCTACTACTGCTCGCTGCACGGCGTGTACCACTGCGTGCGCCCGCGCCGCCCCCGCCTGCAGCAGCCCGCCTGCGGCGAGTGCGCCTGGCTCTTCTTCCGCGACCGCGCCGAGGCCGCCCGCTGCCCCGGCCGCGACGTGCTGCTGCCGCTGCCGCCCGCGCCCGGGTCCGGGTCCGCGCCGGGCTGGCTCGACAGTGATGGCGATGGCGGCGAGTACGACGACGACGGATATGATGGATACGAAGGATACGAGGGATACCGGTACGAGGGACATGACGGCTGCTGGGGGGGTTTCGACGACGGCGACCCGCCGACGGTGGATATCCAAGTTCCGGAGGGCATGGTGGTGGACGTCGGCGCAGGCGGCGGCAGCAGCGATGGGGAGGGAAAGGGAAAGGAGAAGGTGAAGGGGAAGGAGGTGTCGTTCGATTATTTCCCGGCTATCCACGACGGCGACGACGTGGTCATGTCCGGGGTTTCTGCCTCCTCTGCGCAGTACTACTCCGCCAGGCCGTCGTCCTCGCGCTCGTCCTCCTCGCCCTCGCCCTCGCGCTGCTTCTCGCCGTCCCCGCTCAGCTCGCCCGCGGCGTCGCTGCACTCGTCGTCGTCGGCGGCGGCGGCGGCGGCGGCGATACCCTGCCCCCGCGCCGCGTTCGTCGGCGCCCCGGGGCTCGGCTCGACGGTGCGCGTCCCGATCCTCAACCTAGACGACGTGCGGAAGTGGCTGCCGTGCAGGGGCAAGGACGCGAGCTTGTTCGACGTATGTTCGCGCCCTGCTTTCTTCCCCTGACATCGGCATCGTTCGTTACACGTGATTCAATCCCTTTTGCTCTGTCCCTTTCCGAGTCCCCTTTGTAATGACACATGCTCCTTTCTTCTTCACTGTTCTCTCGATAGCCCCGAGGAAGAAAAAGAGGTAAAAAAACAAGAGATAGAGGGAAGGAGAAGAAGATCATTGCCTGGCAAAGGAAAAGCCTCACCGGGCACGGGTAGCTGACTGACTTTCGTCCCCCCATGACCTATCTAGGCGAAGCTCATCGCCCACCCCAAGTTCACCGACCTGGCCCTGCTCCGCTACACGGACAGCCGCGGCCTGCCGGCCATCATGCCGCTGGGCGACGAGGCCCCCGTGCGCGCCTACCTCGCATCCGAGGACGCCGACGCCGGCCGCAACGGCGCCGACATGCTCATGGTACGGGCGAGGCGCTGGGCCTACGTGAGTGCTTCCCCCCTTTCTACTCTCTCTGCCTGTCGTTTTTGTTTTTTCGTGTCCCCGGCCCGATAGCCTCGCTCTCTCTCTCTATCTCTCTCCCCCCAGCCTAGCCATGGTAAACCTGCACCCCCCGTCTCTCTTCCCCTCCCCTCACCCCTTTCTCGCCCGCTCGCCCCCCTTTCCCTATCCCTCTTGAAACCCACACCCAATAAATGAACAGGCGCGAGTCCAGCATACCTCCCTCACCACGCAAAATACACCACACACGGAGGGGTTGCTAGCTAGCTGACCACAAACGCGACTCCAACACCTCCCCTCCCTCCCCCCCGGATTACAGTGGGCGCAGGGCTTCGACCGCCTCGAGCCCGAGCTGCGGTGGGTGCTGACGCTCGTCTTCGACCTGGCCAACTCGGCGCTCGCCCTGCCCGCGGGCCCCGCGAGCCCCGACTTCTGGCGCGCCCGCTGCGCCCTGCAGGAGCTCGCCTTCGTCGCCGAGGACCTGAGCCGCCTGCACCGCGCCACCGGCGCCGACCTGTCCTTCCCCGGCCTCGACCGCTTCGCCGAGCCCTGACCCCGGACTTGACCTGAGGGGGGCGGGGGGGGGGGGGGGGTTCTAATTCTTTTGCTGTGTTGTTTACTGTGGTACCGGTACCTACCTACCATGGGTGGGTGCTCTGTCCACACGCCCTGGAACGTGCCGATATATCTGAGTGGGAGGATGGGTAGATGGATGCGATGGGATGGAATGGATGGACCGGGGTTGTTGTCTCTGGTTGATTCTTTTCTGCTCGAACACGGTGTCTGGCTCTTGAATAAGTAACGAGCAGGCACCACAGCGGAGGTAGGTGTGCGTATGACATACCAGGGGGGTCGTTTTGCATCCCTTACATTTGCAAGCGTCACCAAGGCTGGCTGTTCATTCAGCCCAGCCATCCAGATCACAAGGGATGGAGGAAGAAGGTCATCGATACCCAGTTACTTTACCGGTAGCTTTGCGTCGGCAGTGCCATAGAATGCATCCATTGATCAATCCATCTAAGTGCTGTTCCTCCCCCTCCCTCTCGGCTAGCCAGGCCTGCCCTGCTCGCACCAACGGCTGCGGCAGTAGACCTGCACAGGCTCTCTCTGCGAAGGCCTTGTAGACTGGTCTAGATGTTAAGGGGTTCAGGCAGAGAGAAGCGGGGGACAAACTCCGAGGGGAAGCTCAGCGCATCTCTGATCGGCCGGATCGTCAATGTGGTAATTCTACCATAGCCCACGGGATTCTGAGAATTTCAAGGAGAAAGCGACTTGGCTCTCGCATTGCTATGTGCAGTATTGCTAGCTACGGTTCCTATGTACAGGTCGAGACAACACGTATGTCCCGGTCGTGTTCCCAGACAGACAGCCGGACGACCGACCTGTTGGGATGGGGGGTATCAATATCCATTTGCCGTCGAAATGACCCCATCGACTCGAAATCCCATGACCCTGTGTCCCTCCAAAAAGAAAAAAACGTCCAAAAAGCCTTGTTGTGACTGTTTCCCAGTGTCGTAATTTGAAGCTGTCGCATCCAGAACGAAAGGAAACGACATGCCCGAGTGGTCCCACCTCACGGGCAGAACCACCTCTTGATATCCAGAGTCGGAGTGGCCTCCAGCCACGGCCGGTGAATAGATAGATAAGAAAATGTGGCCCTTGGCCAAAGAATGCGTGCAACTCGGACCGTGATACGACCGGTTTTATGCAACCAAATGAAAAACGCCGGTTATGCAGGATATCTTGATGACAATAAGAAAAGGTTTCGATTTGTGTAAGTCGCGTCAAGCGCAAGCTGATATTTGAAGGTCGTTATAGCCTTGGATGAAAGACTTCGGATGCAGACTACCCCCAGATTGGGGCGTTTCGGTAGGCAGGCGAGTTGTAGCTGTGAAGCACCCGGTAGGGCACCGAGTTGTGATGCTGGTCTAGGCTGCGATGTCGAGAATGGCCGCGTGGGACGTATGGTGGCTGCCTTGGAGAGGGCTCGAGCTTCTGTGGTACAGGTCTTCCGCTCCAGGGATCCGACACAAATGCCTGCCCATTTGCTGCTGCCATGGACGGATACGGTCCGTTATCCTGTGCAAAATCGGCCGATAGGACATCGTCGTCTTCGTCGTAGCTAGGACGATGACGCAACGGCGGCGCCTGCTGCGACCAGCCCGGTCTCACGGGCGGGTTCCGCTGGCTGCGTTGGCTGGACTGACTCCTGAGGGAGTTTCCCCTGCTGTTGTTCGCCGATGGCGGTTGGGACGACGAGATACCGTGACCTGGATAGACGCGATAGTCCATCCCTTGCTGGTCACCCAATACAGAAAAGTTGTCCCGACTTGATTTCCTGCTGAGTGACTGACCGCTAGGTACCATGCTGGGGACGGCTGGCGGATAAATATGGACACTGTCTCGACTCGAGTCTCGCGACAGTGAGGGTCGCACCTGCACTGGCGGATAGCTTTGAACACCATCTCGACTGGAGGGTCGTGACAGTGAAGGTCGGACCGACGGGTAACTCTGGACGCCTTCTCGGCTCGAGTTTCGTGACAATGTGGGTCGTGCCTGGGGTGGCTGGTGGTTTCGGATGCCCTCCTGACTCGGGCCCCGCGACAGCGAAGGCCGCACGCGCACCGCCATATCTGGAGGTGTAGACTGGGCCCTAGGGGGCGGCGTTTTTCGCAGGACCCCCATATTCCGGTTTTTCATACTCACAGGAGGTGGTGTCCGGGGGGCACCAGACGGAGATGTCGCCACCGGTGGTTGCAGAGAGTTTGGAGAGCCCGCGTTGGGCGAGCTCCCGTCGCTGCGACGAAGGGCCGAAAGTCTCGAATCCAAGCCCCTTTCACCTGGGCGGACTGCCGAGGCTGACCGCAACCTCGCAGCAGATGGCCCTCCGTAAGTCTCCCTCCTGTTCGTCCTCGACAGGGAGTCATAATCCGGAGAGGCAGCCGATCGGCTCACATGTTGTTCAATCTGACTCATGGACGGTGAGCGAGCTCTCCCTCTTTGGCCATCAGATGCAAGTTCAGCACCTGTGGGACCGGCTTCTGGCGTGTTGTCCCGCATAGGTACAGGCTTTCGAACGATGGCTTTCTTACCAAGAACAGATGTAGCCGCACGACTGAGTGTAGAGCCTACAAACTGAGCGTGCACGGCTCCTCTCCAATCTTCAGACTTGGTCTCGGGGCTTTGGCCGCTCGTAACAGAAACCGGAATTTCATCCGTGAAGGCCAGTTCCGCCGCACTCCCGACACTCATGATCGTCCCCAAAGTTTCCCTACTAGCCTCGGGTCTCAGGCCAGGTTTCCTGAAAGAAAGCGGCAGTAGTCCGGTGTGTTCACGCAGCCTCGCTTGGATATCTTGAGGGACTGGAGGCACGCCAGTCTTCTCCGAAGGATGCGTAGCGTGCACCGTCAACGGCACACGAGTGTTGCTCAGAATTCTCTGAAGCCTGCCTGGCTTCTTGGGAGCGCTAGCAATGCTCAAAGGTGACATCGGTTCAGTAGATCTGGTCGAACTCACGGCAGGAGGTTCAGGCGACTTCGGGCCCTTTCCAGTGCTGCTCGATGAGGACACCTCGAGCTTTCTGGAAAAGGACTTGACACTTTCTAGAAAGCGAGGGCTCTGGGGAGAGGTCGGTGAAGATGCTTTCATCCTGCGCCCCCTAGAAGGCTGATCTTTTTCAGGCACTATGGGCGGGCTTTCGTCATCTGGCGGTCGCGTTACCGTCACGTCAGGAGTTGGGCCTGCATAGTGCTTCGCCGATGGGGCAGCGTCGTTGTTGGGGGTGTCCGTCTCGGTGCGTCGAGAACGAGCGCTTCCACGCCCGTTGGCTTTCGACGAGAATGAGCGAAGTGAGATGTTGGAACTGTAGCCCGAGTCCGCCTTCGACAATGCGCCCTGCGAAATCTCAGATATGGGACTCGCCACGAGGCCGCTGTCCGATCTGCTAATGTCCTTGGACTTCCTCCGCCCTGACAGCCTTGGGCGACCAGGTTTGGATTTGGCGCTGGGATCGTTGCGTACATCGATAACCTCGGATGAAGAAAATTCGAGCTGGTCTTCTTCGAACAACTCATCTTCCAAGGCCGTGTGTTTGCTAGTAGTCTGCAACTCCGGCATTTCGTGGATTACGTCTTCCGGAGCGGTGGTGCTTGGGGGCAGATTAGCCAAGAAGGGCGGACTGGCATCCGCACGACTGAGCGCAAAGTCAAAGGCATGTGGATTCGGATTTAGGGATGAACCAGAGGCATGCCTGGGATGGACACTGTGCTCAAGACGCTCAGGTTCCTGGTCAGCTGCGGCGGCTGCAGCAGAAAAGTAATCACGGTTGGATGCGTGCAGCTCTAGCGCCCGGTCATCCGCTTCTCCGTCAGTGGAGTCTACAGCAGGGCTGATTGCTGGACTTCCGTTCGTAATTCGTAGAGATCCAAACTGGAAGGCTCCGGTCTGTTTGTATTCGGCCTCGGAGGGAGTCAGCGCACGGGGTATCGAGCTTGGATCCACCGCCATTGGCTGCAGGTAAGAGTCGATCGTGCCGCGAGACATCTCGAGGGAGTCTCGACGAGCTGGCGTGGGTGGCAGACTTCGCCTCGTTTTTGGCTTGGAGGGTAGACTTGGGACCGTCGCAGCGCGCGTTGCAACGCCGGGTGTCAGGAATGACCTCCGGCGCATAGGCGCATACATAGATACGTCCGAGTTTGCTCGCGGTAGAGGTGATGCCGCGCCTGACGCAGGTTTGGGCTGGGTGGTGGTCATGCTCCTCCGTCTAGCTTCACACACGTTGAAGTGGCTCTCAGACACGATCGATTCTGACCTGTCTTCATGCGATGGTTCTTCGGTGAGGTTTAACAAGCGCTTTGCTCCGTACAACGTCATGTCATAGTTGATCGAGGTGTGCGACGTGTTGAGGGATCCACTACTAGAGTCGACAGGTAAGCTTCGAGACCAGCGAGACGGCAGTGATGAGAAAACAACATACCGGTACCCGAGGTCTTCTCCCATGTCAGCTCGGACCGAACTGTTCCTGCTCAGCCGACGCCGGCCGTTTGCGCCGACGACCACGCCAACACTGTGGCTCCTGCCCCTTAGGCGGCGAGTCGAGGCATCTTGAGAGGACTGAGGGCGGAAGGGCGACCTCGAGGAGCGGTCACCAGCACCCGGGGTTTGCTCGCTGCTGAGCAGAAGCTCTAGCGTTGCGGCGTCCAACCCAGGGGCCTTCGGTGAGGGCACAGGCGAAGTCCTCGTGGGCAGGGACAGGCGCCTCGCCGCCGCAGGGCGTGATACATGGTCGGAGGCGTCATTGGGATTCAACAGGCCAGCTGTCACGGCGTCGTCGTAGCGGGTCTTGGACAGCTTCTGGGCCGACCTGGCACCCCTTTTCGAGGCTTCGGCAGAGGGCGCGTTCCCCATGGTGTCGACTATGGGCCGCAAGCCGACAGGACGGCTGGTCGTTGCTATGTCGAGACTGCCAGTTCCATGCCGTAAACCTCTGCAGCGGGTGTTGGCAAAGCACTACAACCGTACGACCTCATGCGGGGGGAGAGAGAGACCGGGGGGATAAGAGCGGACGCAGATGTCGAGGATGGTCTCGAGCGGCAACGATACAGGCAGGCGGACAGCATAAACTATGGCACCAGGGTCCTGATAGTTAAGGCTTTCCCGTTATAGGTTCGGGAAGGCGGAACAACGACAGAGTTTCCGGGCTGAGGAGGTTGGGAAAGGCAACTCAGTAGTTCATCGGACGGAGGAGCGGGCCAAGCAAGTAGATAAGGTAAGCAGTAGTTGACAGGCCAGCAAGTGAGGAGCCGAGGAGCAGTCCCTCTAGCAGCAGTAGTGGGAGAACGAGGGCAACAGCAGTGCCTGCTGCTATCTATATCTGCGTTTGTCCTGGCTGGGTTACTCAAGCCATTGCTCCGTACAGTTGCTCTTCTGAGACAGAAGTGAGAGGAGGAAAAGACGGGACGAGAGGGAGGGCGGTATGAGAGGGAGGCACGGATGGCTGTATGAGAGCGAGCGGCAGAGCAGATGGGATGGGAATGCGGGATGGATAAGTGGTGTTGGATAAGACAAAGCTGGACATTACAATGCGGGCCTTGGCCCTTGACGAAACAGAAACCTGCACCGGGGAAGCTGGCGCTGGGGTCAAATCGAGATCAGGATAAAATAAGAGGGTACGGGAATATCTTCGTACTCGGCATGTACAGTGCCGACGGTGCTATTGGCCAGCAGCGGCTGCTCTGCGCGCTCTAGCAGCTCTAGCCAGGCCCGGGTGAGGCTTGCAGCGTTCTGCAGTGGATTGCCAGGCTGCTAGCGGTTGATGCGGGGTTGGTCTTTGTGCAGGGAAGGACCTGGGCCTGGAGGCAAGAGGGGCGGCCTCCCTGCCTCCCAGCCATCTCGCTGTAGCGCTGTAGCGGCTATCTCATCAGAGACCCCTTCCTCCGTTCCTCGGCCACATTTGCGTTTGCGAAGCGCCAGCCGACAGCTGCTGCCTCCTGGCTTCTGGCCGGCTGCTGGCGCGAGGCGCTTGCCTTCTTGTCATTAACCTCTACCAAAACATGGCTCGAAAGGGCAGAGAGCATTAACCTTGAAACGCCGTCGCAACCCTGTCCTGCCTGCTGCAGCGCAATCAGGCGAAATCAAGTTCTCGGATGCTACAGCACCCAGACTTCTCTCGTTTTCGGGAACGCTCATTTCGCGCCCACGTCGGAAGGATGACAGACTGACGACTTCCTTTAATGGCCTCCCACGCTGTCAGTGTCAGTCCTCCTTCGCGTGATAAGCCATACCTGCGAACTACTCTGCACGGAGTACCTTCCCCGGGATCGAGGCTGGCCATGCTCCTGGTGCGTGATAGAGCCTACTTAGAGGTGCTGGCGTCTGCTGAGTGCCGCCGTCCTGACGATCGACGTACCGGCCGGTCAGTGGCCTTTTTCGCCCGTTAAACGGTTTCAAATCGCGCGGATCCGTGGGCAGCTCTCATCGTCGGGACTCGGCCATTCATCACGGCCCTGTCGCGGCCTCACCGAGATGGCAGCGAGATGACAGCGAGATGATGACCGTCCTTTCTTCCACAGCGGTGCCCCGACATATCTCGTGGGAACTGGCTACGCAAGTCTGATCAATGATCACATTCCTCTCGGTGGTTACCGGTAAGTTACTCGCCTTGTTGCCAGGGGGCCGGTAAATGCGGAACAAGTCCAGGTTCTCTGTCCAGGTCAGGGGTTGGTAAAATGCTCCGAGTCTCGACTGCCAGTCCCAGCAAGTCCCACTGTCAACGCCGTCCGACAACCAGCCTTGCGATCCTCAAATAGCAGCTCGCCGGCTTACCGATATTAGCGCTATTTGCTGTGGATTTTCTGATTTCACCATTCCCATCGTGGACGTCATTCTCGGCCCAGCTCCTTTTTTCTTCCTTTTTTTTTTTTGCGCCTCTCTATGTTCACGTTCACGTTTAACTTGCCGAACAGGCGTGTGTGGCGTCGTGACGACCTCACAGGTTGTCTGTCGGCGGCAGATTTCGGCAATGCTTCTGCAACTGCAATCTGCTGCAGGGCCTGGCCTTGCGGAGAGGGTGTCAGCGTCGTACCCTGTGTCACGGACGCAACCAATCAATCCATGGATGTTTGTTTCGCTCCCTCCAAGACTTCTGTAAGGCGATAAGGCGTATCTGTTTCATCCCCCATCATCCCTCTACACCGTCCAAGCCTTCTTGGCTGCAGATGCGTGTCTCTGACTACGTCAACCGGCCACGCACAACTGTCAACGAGCCGACCATCAGCAAGCCAACGGCTTGGTGGCGTTTGCCGTTTGGATGTTTCTTCCTCGGTGTCCCAGTATCCCTGGCGCAGATCGTTGGCTGGTTATCAGTCGCAATGGACGATAGTCACGATACAGCACGACAAGAGGCAAGATTTTGCTCCCTCAAACGATATTGAGGATGATCTAGAGTGCTACTGCGTCCTGGACCAGTCTTCATCACGCTTGGTTATGCGGCTGCAAGGCCACGTAACTCCTGACTGTACGAATGTGCCTCGTATGCAGGCTGGGGTGGCCAGCCATCCAAGCTTCAAACGCCCGAATCGGGAATGAAGGTTGACTCCGATCGAGCTCGGCGCCTCCCGTCAAGACGTGAGAGTTTCCTACGTCTGATCTCGGCGCCGCACTGCACTGCGTATGCAGTAGCCGCGACAGAAGCCTGTCTCACCAATGTTAGGTCAGACCGTCAAGAACCCCAGCTGCCAACATTCGTACACCCAAGCCCAGTATTTCTACATCAGCCATCTGAGCGCAGACATGGCTATGATTTGGGGTGTCGAAATTGCGGTCAGCTGCCCAAGACAGAAGACATATACCCAGGGGTCCGGGGAGATATATTAGAACAGTTGCTAAGGTGTTACTCCGTACGGATACAGAGGCAGTTATGATAAGCCTAGCCAGGCGTTCCATCCTCAGGAGATCATGAAGAGCTTTCATAGGTTCGATAACCAGAGGCACAACCTGCGAAGTAACCCCGCGACACGTTCCGGCACGTGTCTACCACCAGACTGCACTTGCAGAGTGCCTCGACAATCTGACTTGTTGAAGGGCAAGGGCGTCAAGTTCTTGCAAACACATCTGAGATAGACTGAGATACGAGAAGAATACAAGAGTCCCCTTGCCGGGACCGCTAGTGTAATCATAAAGTTTTACCTTATGGGCGACATTCCTTAGTGTCGGCTCACTAAGCCCTGGGTGCCTGGGTATCAGACGAGAACGGCCTTTATCTCCTGTTTGACTCGGTAAGTTATCGGGGTTCGCCGGCAGAGAACGCATCCGCGCCACCCCTACCATACGCGGGTTCTAAGTCTACGAATACGGAGTATGAGGAACCACCTTTACTGATATAGTCTTTACTACTCCGTACCTACTCATCAGCAAGCGGCGCCGTACCGGTAAGCTTCTCTCCAACTAGCCTCTCCGGGTCGAACCGTTTGGGAGAGGCTCTGTCCCCGAGAATGGGAGCGGCTGGAGTGGCCTTGCCGGTAATTGTACAGGCTGGCTTTGCTACCGAGAATCGAAGTGGCAGAAGGATACCCTAGACTGCAGCTGGGTAACCGACAGGTGGCTGGCTTGACGACACTTACCAATCAAGCCAATACTTAGGTATCTTTCACCCGCAATCGTCGGTCATCAGGCCTGTCGCACGGTCGTGTCGTGCGAAATACACACGCGTCCCCCCTCCCCCAGCCCTTGGCACCGTCTGCGCCGAGGACTGCAGCGCATCCAGCGCATCCACCCCCTCCTCCTTGCATCGTCGGGCGGATGGGAGACTACCTATCTACTACTTAGTACTGTAACCATGACGAGGCTGGCTGCCTCCGCGCCAGCTTCCGCGGGCGGCGCAGGCAGGCTACAGACTATGGGTCCGGCACGGGGCGGGGCGGGGCGGCTCTACCGTAGGTGGCGGGACACAGGACGGGAACGGAGTGTGTCCCCGCGGTTGCGGGCCCGGGGTTGCGGAGCGGGGGCCCCCCAGGTTCGCGAGGCGAACAGTCGGTCAGGTCGGCCGGCCGCCCAACGGGTTCGGCGCGGCGCGGCGCCGGCGCCCGCTGTTCCAAGACTCGGGCGCCGCTGGGGGGAGCGATCACAAAAAAGCTTTGGCCCCGGATCCCTCTGATGACGCGCCCCCAGGATTTTTCGAGATCGTGGTTGGGGTTGGGAACTTGGGATGACCCGGGGATGACGGGGCCTAGCGCCGAGACTGATGATCGTGATGGATAATAAGTAAGTACTTTACCTAAGGTATGCCGGTCTCTCGGGATGGTCATAGCGGCGTCCGTGGTGAAACGCGAGGTGGTGAAACGGGGCGCGGCGCGGCTTGGGACGAAGAAAGTCGATCAGTTCAGTTTGCATGTCTGGATAAAGTGCGAATGACGGAGTGCCTGTATCCCGTAGTGTATCAAACGGTTAATTGACGGGGGGTCATCGACGATCGTCAGTCATAAGAAACCTTGATGAATGATATAGTCGTAAAGCGTGGCACTCAACATATTGATTAAGTATATGCTGAAAGGCGTAGCAAGATCCCACGCCGGTTCGTCGTAAGCACCCTTAATAGTAAACATAGATCACAAGGCATGCCAGTCAAAATATCATTAACTACCTGCTAGAAATTGTACTATGGTAATTGCCTATGTTGGTTCACAGTATTCAGCTAAGTTACCTTGAAAGCGCCTCCAGTAACGGCATATACATTGGTCAGTATCCAAGGCTTTGCCAGCCGTATTTACTGGGCTAGCAGGTTCTGTAGTGAGATCACAGACAACATGTACAAAAAGTTAGTTGACAAAGACAGGCCGACAGCCTCGCGCCCTGAGTCTTTCCGCGCGCGTACCAAACGACCACATCTTGTACTGAGGACTCGGCATTCAAGACGATTCTCTGCCTACTTACCTTGCGAGTACCAGACCCAGAAATAGCCGCTGGGTAACAATGTAGAGCACGGCGTGCACGAGACAGACTCGCAATGATTGACCGGCAAAGGTTGCGAGAGACGCAAGCTGCATCCGTTGCAGCTGGCAAAGAGAGATTCCGCATCCAGCCAGGAGTGTGCTGAAATCGCTGTCGCAGCGACCTGTGGTAGCCGCGATACTTCAGACAATGTAGGCCTTGCTTGAGGTGGTTTGAAGCGACAAAGGGGCGAGGTTGAGGGACCCGGAAGCAGACTTCGCAACACCGCTTCTTTGTACGGCCATGCAGCCAAAACAGCCCCAGTAGAACACCGAGCATGTTTACTCTCAATTTGTGAACGTCGAATTGTCGCTTTGTACCGTCTGGATTGGACTCGACACTAGAAACAGAACAGGCACTGGGAATAGAACAGGACAGAACGCCATGGCGGACGAGCGTAAAGATCAGGACGAGGGGACCTCCCTCGGGGATCTGCTAGGTGTCAAGAATGAGGCGCTGGGTGCGATCCGGGCAGCCGTTCAATCGGTGCGAGCAACCGCAGGAGCCAGACGGGACCAAGACGTGGAACTGCAGAAGAGGCAACTGCTCGCGGAACACGAAGCCAGATTGGCGGAGAAGGAAGAAGCGCAGAGGGAGACGGACGAGAGGGTGAGGAACGCCATGGCCAAGATCGACTCGGGCGATCCGGAATCCTTCCAGAAGGCGGTCGCGGACATGACGAAGCAGCTCAGCGACGACAACAAACAGCTCCTCGACGAAAAATACCAGCTGTTAGAGAAAGCCGACGTGAGGGAGGGGAAGCTTACCAATAGAATCGAGGAGCTGGAGCAGAAGGTGAAGGACGCCACCCGGGAGACGACGAAGCAGCTCAGCGACGACAACAAACGGCTCAGCGACGAAAAATACCAACTGGCACAGGAAGCCGACGAGAGGGAGGGGGAGCTTACCAAGAGGGTTGAGGAGCTGGAGCAGAAGCTGAAGGACGCCACCCGGGAGCAGAACGCCGCCGAGGGCCAGCGGAAGAAGCTCGAGAAGCAGATCGAGTCGGACCACGAGCGCGTGAAGAAGGCCGTGGAAGAAGCGGAGTTCAGGGAGAAGGACGCGGACGCGCTGAAGGCGCACCACGCCGCCGAGCTCACCAAGGCGCGGCAGGACGCGAAGGCCAACGAGGACCTCGTCAAGAACTACGAACGAAGCGAGAGAGAGCTAATGGACCAACGGGATCAGCTGGAGAAGGAGAAAGACAAGCTGGAGAGAGCGGAAAGCGCCGCTAGAAGCAGGGCGAATGCAGCCGAACTGACCAGTAACGAATTAAAAGAACGAGCCGAGCAGGCCGAGAAATACAGGGAGGATATCGAGAAACGAGAAAAAGAGATCAAGGAGAGGGACGACGAGATCCAGGACAAAGAGAAGGAGATCGCAAAACTGAAGGAAGATCTGCAGGAGGCGCAGCCAGGTAAGTTGCGTCGCGCGTGTACCGGGCGACGGCAATAAAACTGACAGTCACAGCCAACAAGTTATCGCTGGAGGACGAGATGCAAGCGGCGCAACAGGAGGAAGAGCTCGAAGAGCTCCGAGAGGCCCACGAGCAGCTCCAGGCCGAGCACGACAAGCTGCAGAAGGCGCGCGAGGAGGACGCGCAGCAGGCCGAGAAGCAGCGGGCCGAGCTGCAGGGGCAGCTGGAGGAGCAGCACCAGACGGCGCGCCGGGCGCTGGAGGAGGAGCACAAGGCCGCGCTCGAGGCCCAGGCGAAGCAGCTCGGGCAGGGCAACACGGAGCAGCAGCGCCTGGCCGAGGAGCAGGCCGAGAAGCAGCGGGCCGAGCTGCAGCGGCAGCTGGAGGAGCAGCACCAGGCCGCGCTCGAGGCCCAGGCGAAGCAGCACCAGGCCGCGCTCGAGGCCCAGGCCAAGAAGCACGGACAAGACAACACAGAGCAGCAGCGTCTCGCCGAGGAGGAGACCGCGCGCGCCCGCCGAGCGCTCGAGGAGGAGCACCGGGCCGCGCTCCGGGAGCAGGCTCAGAAGCACGAGCAGGACGCCGCGGAGCAGCGGCGCATCGCCGAGGAGGAGGGCAAGGCGCGCGCGGCGGCGGACGCGGCGGCGCGCGAGGAGCTGCGACAGGCGGTGGCGGGGCGGGAGGCGGAGCTGGAGGCGGCGCGGGGCGAGAGCGCGCGGCTCCAGGAGGAGCGCGCCGGGCAGCTGTCGGCGCTCGAGCAGGAGCGGGCGCGGCTGGAGGGCCAGCTGACGCAGGCGCGGGCCGACTACGAGCAGCTCAAGGGCAGCAGCGGCGAGGAGGCGGCGACGCTGCAGGCCCGCATCCAGGAGCTGTCCGCGGCCTGCGAGGACGCCAACGCCAAGCACGACCGGCTGAGGCGCGAGAGCGAGCAGGAGCGCAGGGACCACGAGCAGAAGGTGTCGACGCTGCAGTCCGAGATGGACGCGGCGAAGAAGGAGTTCGAAGAGGCGGACAAGAAGCGCGCGGAGGAGTACGCGATGCGCGAGGAGAGCCTCAACCAGGAAGTCAAGAGACTGGCGTCCGAACTGGAAGCCGCAAGGGCCGCGTCCGAGAAGCAGGAGAAGGAGGATCGGGGTGCTCGCGAGGACCTGGAGAAGCGCGTCACGCAGCTGCAATCCGAGCTGGCCCAGAAGCAGGCCGACGTCGACAAACTGCAGGATCAACAGACACAGGACACGACCACCCGCGAGAGTCTCGACGAGCAGGTCAACAAGCTCAAGTCCGACCTGGAAGCGGCGCAGACCCAGGTGCAGGAGCTGCAGAAGGCGCGCGCAGACGCCGACAAGTCGGTCGAGGATCTCGAGAAGAAGGTCG
Source organism: Xylariaceae sp. FL0804 (assembly GCA_022539325.1). Classification (NCBI taxonomy): domain Eukaryota; kingdom Fungi; phylum Ascomycota; class Sordariomycetes; order Xylariales; family Xylariaceae; species Xylariaceae sp. FL0804. The sequence goes on along the minus strand of JAJKLG010000006.1, from coordinate 1,084,434 downwards.
AGGGTCTCCGGGCCGAGCTGCTGGACAAGAACACCAAGTCGAACAACGAGGAGGCGGCCGCGCGGCTCAAGGCCGAGCAGGAGAGGGACGAGGCCCAGAAGGAGAGCGACCAGGCTCAGCAGGCGCTCCTGGAGGCCGAGAAGACCGAGAAGGCCCTGAACGGCGACGTCAAGAGGCTCCGGAGCGAGATCGGCGTCTCGGCGCGGAAGCTGGAAAAGCAGGAGAAGCAGGAGAAGGAGCTGCGGACGAGCCTCGAGGAGCAGATCGACAAGCTCACCGGTAACCTGGCCGACGAGCAGAGCAAGGTGAAGACGGCCCAAGAGCAGATCGACGCGCTCACCGGCAACCTGGCGGACGAGCAGAGCAAGGTGAAGACGGCCCAAGAACAGCTCGCGGAGCGGATCGAAGCGCTCAACGGCGAACTGGCGGAGGAGCGGAGCAAGACGGCGATGGCCCAAGAAGAGGTCAGAGAGCTCTCAGAACTCGAGTCCGACAAGGATTCGCGCATCAATGACGCGGAATTGCGCAACCAGGAGCAGCAGTACAGGGTGGAGCATGCCGAAGAAGAAATGCGGAAGGCCGAAGAAGAACTGCGGAAGGTGCAAGGAAGGAACGGCGAAGTCAACAAGACGAACGAGTCCCTGCTGACCCTGCTCCAACACGCCAACGACGAGCGCGACAGCCACCAGAAGCGGGCGGACGACCTCCAGACCGCGCTGGACGAGGCGAAGAAGACCATGGCGGAGAAGCTGGCGGAGCGGGCCTCGCTCGCGGACGCGTTCCGGGCGCGGGACGCGGCGCAGGCCGAGAGCGCGCGGCTGCAGGCCGAGCTGGAGCGCAAGGAGGCCCTCCTGAACGAGTACATGGACGTGGCGGACGCGAACCAGACCGGGGCGGAGCGGGCGGTGGCGGCGGCGCGGGCCGAGGCGCAGCAGCAGCGCGACGACGCGGCGCGCGCGCTCGAGATCGCCACGGCCGAGCTGGAGCGGCTGCGCGCGGCCAACGACGCGCTCGCCTTCGCGCGCGAGTCCAGCGCCGACACGCTCGAGGCGTACGCGGGCGTGAACCCGAACCCGGCGGAGCGTCGGGCGGCATCGACGTCGGCGTCGGGGTCGGCGTGGGCGGACTTTTTGCGGCGCGTCGAGCGGGCCGACTGGCTCGGGTTCGCGTCGTCGACGCAGGCGGCGCTGCTGGCGGTCAACGCGGCGACGTTCGTGTTCCTGGCGGCCGTCAGCGTGGCCGAGGCGCGGCAGTACGGCGCGTGGCGGCACGCCAACGCGCACACGCGCGCCCTGTGGACGGCCACCGGCGCCGGCCAGAGCGGCGTCTGCTTCCACGCGCCGGACATGGACTTTTTCTGGCACGCGCTCTTCGCCGTCATCAGCATGCGGTGGTCGTTCAGATGATGGTGGTGATGGGGATGAGGAGGAGGAGGAGGGATAAGCGGCTCAAAGTATCACGGGTCCACATAGAATGGGGTCGTGGGATGGAGGCACGGAGGTCGGAGCTGGGCGCACAGAGTCGTGTACATTGTAGGCATATTCATCTTTCCAGGTTTTTTTGTTAACCGTTCCATTTCATACGATCTTTGGAAGAAGCCCGGAGATACGGAATCTTTCGTGAGATGAGACGTTCAAGCGGCCAAGCGGCCATCCAAGAAGATGAGCATGACAAAAACTCGTGAATGACAAATGATGCTCTCGTGGTGGGACAGCCTCGACAGCCTCGACAGCCTTACGCGGTGGTACCTGTACCTTGCATAAGGTGGCAGTTGGCCGGCAGGGTGCTCAACCTTACTAATTTTCGCAGGCTACCTCGGTTAGATGATCGGTCGACCTTCGCTATGAACAACACCACCTTCTCAATCTCCTTTTCCTCCTCTTCATCGCGTCTGGGAGACGAAAAAGGGCGGTAGATGTACAAGGCATCTACGGAGTAGTAGTAATGAGACGGCCTACAAATGATAGCAAACCTCGGTTTGACGGTTTGATGGGCAGCCCCTTGGCATCCTATCCGCACCCGCACAGCGCTAACAACAGACGCTTCCCTAGTCCAGCAGTCCGGAACTCGATCCAACCAGTGAGAAGCGCTAGAATCTCATGATGTCAGACTTTGAAAGAGCTTCCCGCGCGACACGACACGAATTACTCACCACAGCGAATGTACGAATGCACATGCTGGACCGTCGTCTTGACAGACAGCTACGGTATGTAAGATATCTTGCTTATCTGCCTTTGTAACCAGCGATCACGCCCCGGCACGCCCCAGATCCTGTGACAAATCACCCGTTATAGTAAGTCCCATAAGCGCCCCTGGTCGTCGCGCGTCGCAGGCCAGACCCGAGGAGTGAACTATGAGGTCCCATAGCTACGGCTACACGCTCAATATAAACCCACCTCGGCCCTGGACGTCTAGCTTGAGCTTGTCAAGCCGTCTCTTCACACTCTCCTCTACCCTTACCACCACTTCCGGCGGCTCGCCTTTCATCGCCTCTACCTCATCGCGCATTGCGAAGCCGTCTTCTACCGGTACAGCATCACCACCGCTCAGAAGCTTTCCCAATCCGGCGTCCTTCTTCCAGAAAGAATCACCATCGGCCTCGACGAGTCCTTTGAGACCCGCACTCGACAGTCACCACTACTGCTGCTACCGCCAGCGCCGGCACGGATTTGCGACCATGTCGTCGAAGCTCATACCCAAGGACCCGGCCTCCGTGGCCGTGATCCGCAACATCACGCCCAACGTCGCCACCGTCTCGGTCCCATTCTCGCGATTTGGGAAGATCCAAGTGGGGGGACGTGCCACCATAAGTAAGTGAAAGCACCTCCGCCACAATAAGCAATGGGAAAAAATACGACGTCGTTCGCGAGGTCGTCTGTGCTCCCGGAGAGAAGGGAAGGCAAAGGGAAGAGGGCCAGGAGAATACGGAATAAAAAAAAAAGGGTCTGCTGACTCCTCTGTGCCCCCCCGGGCCCTGGCTGAAACAGTACGCATGACGTCGGGCGCCATCGCCGTCTTCTCGCCCGTGGCGCTGACCGACGAGGTCAGGGCCAAGGTGGCCGAGATGGGCGGCCGGGTCGGCTACCTGATCGCGGGCGACATGGAGCACCACATCTTCCTGTCCGAGTGGAAGCGCGCCTACCCGGACGCGCGCCTGGTCGGGCCCGCCGGCCTGCCCGAGAAGCGCGCCAAGATGCAGGGGGACGACAAGATCAACGGCTCGGACGCCTTCGCCGTCGTTCTAACCCCCGAAAATGCGCACGACGCCGCCGCCGCCATCGGCCCCGAGTTCGCGGCCGACTTCGACGTCGAGTACGTGGCCGCGCACCCGAACAAGGAGATCGTGCTGTGCTACCGGCCCGACGGCGGCGTGCTGGTCGAGGCCGACCTCATGTTCAACCTCCCCGCCGTCGAGCAGTACTCGCGCGTGCCCGAGGCGGAGCGCCGGGCGGGCAACGGCCTGCTCAACAAGCTCTTCGTCTCGCTCAACGGGACCCAGGGCCCCGCCAAGGGCCAGAAGCGCCTGCAGTGGTACGCGCTCAGCAGCGGCGGCGAGGGCGGGCGCGCCGCCTACAACGCCAGCGTGCAGCGCATCGACGGCTGGGCCTGGGACCGGCTCGTGCCCTGCCACGGCGAGGTCATCGAGCGCGACGCCAAGGCCACCTTCCGCAAGGTCTTCGAGTGGCACCTGCGCGGCCACAAGTAAGGTGATGAGATGTTTCCGCCCAAAATGTCGGACTGGCACGCGGATGGATGGCTGAGGTCTGGTGGCAATTGTTCAACACTGTTACTTATCGCTCATGATACCAATTTGACATACGATTTCGAATTATACTCCTCCTTCGTCCTTGACACTACGAACTACATACCTAGGCATGTCATTGGTCTCTTGAGGCCTAATACACCTCTTGGAGTGTCAACCATTATACTATCTATTTCCAAGGTCCCTTAGTGGCTGGTTATGGTGCCTTGTGTTACTACAACGATACACTACGCAGTCAGGCGTTCCAGGTCATTCGAAGCACGACATCTCAACTCAGCCAGTCATATATCCATACAACAACCCCACTGTACAAATATGCCGACTTGACTTATATACCCAGCCAACAGTAGTAGTCGCGGCGCGACAGAGACGACAAACTACAGCTCTTCCCGTCCACTCGGGGCATGACAAAGACAAGTGAGAGAGCACACCACTCGCGGTGGTCGCTTCTGATTCAGTTTTCCGTTTCCGTGTGTATTTAAACCGCCGTGTCTACTATCAACAACAAAGACAGAAGAATTCGGAACAACACGTGGCTGCCTCTCAACTCAATCGACACTGTCCAGAGATCCGCGCCCTTTCACATACGCTGGGTGACGACCCCCTGGCAATGTGCTTTCGGGGACGGCGGCGGCGGCAGGCTTGCGGTTCCGATGATCGGGGAGCAGAGATTCCGCGTGCGCGGAGTAGTGACGATGGAAGTACCTGGTCGGCCAGCTCGCCCTAACGCCCTGAGCGCCATTCCTTGAAGTCCCAGTTCCCTTGCGCCGTACCTTGTTGCTCCGTGCCCTGGCCAGATCTACCTGTTACATGATTTGGTTGCCCTTCTTCTCTTTATCCGGTCCCCGTATGTGTGTGTGTGTGTGTGTGTGTGTGTGTGTGTGTGTGTGTGTGTGTGTGTGTGTGTGTGTGTGTGTGTGTGTGTGAAAGTGTGCCATTCCGCGTCAGCATCGTTCCCCTCTGCACTTGTTTATATCCGCGTCCGCATCCTTATAGATCGGGCGAGACGACGGGCGTCGGGACAAGAGCCGGTCCAACAACAGGTTACGAGGCACCGGTGCAGAAGGCCCCCGCTCCCATCGTAATTTTCATCTTGCCCTGTGTGTGGACACAATGCGGGCATTGATCGTCATCGTCATGGTCGTCGTCTCCTGAGAGAGACGGGCCCGTCGTTCTGATTGCCGCGGTGTTCCGTTGTTCAGAAGTGCTTCCGCTCCCGCGCGCGGCCGCGGCGCTGCTGCTCCTCCTGGCTGTCGCTGCGGCTCGAGCGGGAGCCGTCGTGGTCGTGGTTGGCGGGGTCCGTCTCGACGGAGCAAGGCAGGGCCTGGAACAGGTCGTACCGGGCCGAGGAGCCCTCGTTCATGACCTGTGTGCATCGCCGCCAGCAACGCTGTTGTCAGCCAGCTGCTGTGATGGATTGACATCATTCCGCATCCCTTGTCCCTTTTCTTTGTTCCGTCTTCTTCTGCCCGGTTCATGACGGGCAAAGATCCGAGGCTGTCTCTGGTTGGACGAGCAGGGTGGGCAAAAGGGGGACGGCTGATGGCAAGACCTCTGGCAAGACCACGCGACACATACCAGGCAGAGCTTACACCTGTCGCCGAACTGCGCGACCTTGTTGTGGCAGTTGACGGCGCCCTGCTCATCCGTGATGAATAGATCAGCAGGAGTTCTTAATTTCCCTGTCGTTTGTCGTCGTGGAGTACGCAAGACGGACATAATAGTTTGCACAATAGCAATACATCGTGGAGATTATCGGCAGCGGCCAAAGGCGGGTCCGGCAATGGTGTATGTGTCAATGCGTGTGCGTGTGCGCGGGAAGCTCGATGGAAGAGGATCCTCTAAGTTCAGACTCCCCTGCGGAAGGCGAAGACGAAAATATTTTATATATAGAAGAGGCCGCCGCGAGAACGAGGCCTGCGAGAGACAAGAAACCACAGACGGATCAGCCGGAACCCCTGACACGGGGACTGGAGAAGAAGAAGATGAGGACGAATGAGCAAGTGAGCAGGTTCCCGCGAGACAGGGACACACGGCCCGCTACTGTAGCCGTTGGAACCAGACAAGGATCAGGAGGGTCCCCAAGATCTGGACGAGATCTGGTCAACCAGGGAGGGTATGTAGGTAGCTTGGGCTTGATTTTGTCCCGGCCTCTCTCTCTCTCTCTCTTCCGACCCGCCGCGCGGAGGGCTCAGGGACCTTATAGCCACGCAGCCAAGGGCATCGACGCACAGGCGAGGAGATACGTAACTTAGCTCAGGTGAGACTCGACTATGAGGAGATGGGGGCCTCGAATAGCCGAACCTGGGACAAATCCACCCGAACTTGCTTCCCCGGGGTTCTCTCTCCCCTTGCTAGCCTCTGTGGCTCCGGGGGAGAAGGGGGACGGAGATACGGTGGCCCAGCTTCTGGGTTGCGATGTGCATCGTGCAGGAACAACTTATTTGCTTGGCTGCAGCCTACCTAGGTACGAAGTGCCGGTAGGTGTGTGAAGTAGGTAGGTAAAGGTTTGAGGCAAGGTACGTGATATCTCGGCAGATAGCCAGCCAGGGGGAGCTAGGAGGTGTGATAGGTATTAGGCTAGCCAGCTAGCTACGTTCCTATTTTTATAGCTCAGGGTACCGGTATCTGGGCACACGAAACGAGACAGCGGGATGAGACGATCTGCGACCTCCTTGCCGGGACCAATTCCGATCCAGCCTTACGCCGGAGGGGGCATATGCCATGGCGTCTGTTATTGAAGAAAGAATCTTACCGGTATATGAGTCACCAGCCTCCACCACCACCACCGAAATCAACGTTCCGTGGAGCTTTACCTTCGAAGACGGCCCGGCTTCACGAAGTGCAAGGCCCCCTTTTTTTTTCTCTTCCTCGCGTCCCGAGTCGCGTCCAAACCCAAAACCAACTCACTTCAGGGCATGGATGGCACCACACCACCATCATCATGCCACCCCACCGTCCGTGCATTTTTCTATTTTACTCTTTTTTTCCGGGCTGGCTTCTCTCGGAGCGTTTCTAGGTTTCGGCTCCTGTTCTTACCGTACCTACAATGGTTTAGGTACCCTAGCCAGTGGATATAAGTGCGGCCGGCGAGGGCTATCCACGGTCCCATATAAAGACCCAGTTATCCATCTCGACGCAGGAGCACGTGACTCCCAATTTGGTGAGCCGGTGACTCCATTGCCGTACGTGCGCTCCAGCCGTACGCGCGCTCCATGGCCGTACGCGCGCTCCATGGCCGCACGCACCCAAGGCACCCAGCGCAGCACTTGTTGGGGAGGGGGAGGCGGGGACCGGGGAGGAGGGCGGGTAAGGCCAAAAACCAGGGAAATTTACGATCTATTGTGAGCCGTTAGTGGGCTCAACGTACGAATAGAGCAAGAAGTAGCAGGGGATTGAAGATGCATGGTGGTGAACAGGTAGTAAAATAAAAATAAAAACTGTCACATATTTAGTAATCCAAAGTTATAGACAGCGAAAACGCGAATGTGCCCATTACTGGAGTCGAACCAGTCGCCTCCTCATTTTCTTATAGAACACTTGAGAACTACGATACTAGTGAGGCGCTCTACCGCTGAGCCAAACGGGCTTGATTGGTGGATGGAGGTTTCCAAATTTCAATAGCACTCATATAGCAATGAAGTAGGAAGCTGGAAGCGAGTCGGTAATGGTCCCATCATTGGGGCATCGGGGGCCCCCGTAGCGTTGGCAGCGGTCGGGTGCTTGATCTGATTGGGCGTGGGAGATGCCAAGCATCTAGTTCAAGAAGTGGCAGGCCAGGGTCTAGAGATGATGTCACCTGTCAACACATAGACCTCATCGTCACCCGCATTCTGTGTGATCCAATGATAGTCACCTCGGGGACATGTGGCTTCATCTTTAAGCCGACTACAGGTGTCCAGAGTATCTGGTCTTGATTCGCTTACCCGCCGACTACTGCCCGAAAGGACAACTCAGTACCTATAAGTACTTACCGTAACTTAGGAACTTCGTGACACCGGCTCCATCAACCATTGCCTCCGCAGGTCGCCCGGTGCAGGTCCAGGAGGAAGCATGACCCATTGGGCGGGCAGGTAAAAACGGTACAAAACCTGCTGCTGCCTAAATCGATCGACTGGCCGGGTTGTCGGTCTCTCTCCGCGGCACTGTTGTCTGTCTTCCCGGTGCCGATCCCGTCGGCCGTGGCTGTCACCATTTAGATAAAGTCCGCCCCTTCCCCACGCCGCCGGCCATGTTCGACCTTCCCGACATTATCAACACCATACTAGTTGTCTCAGTTACCATTATCCTCACCCTCAGGCTCTTCAACCTTACCTACAGACCCCCACCTGTGTCTGATACGCCCGTCATTATGCATCGCCGCGGAGGAGCCCACATGCCCTTTCGCAGGGTGCCGGTCCAACCCCCGCAGCCGTCTGAGCCTCCCAGATTGAGGCACGAGTATGAGCCCAGCCCGAGTGACTGTGCGCGGGTGAGCTCCGACCTCATCAAGGCGACCGGATTCCCTCCCGAGCTCGTCGACATCGTCATGGACTTTGCCAGCTACTGGGCGTGCTCGGTGGCGAGCATCGATTACACGGTCCTGCCCTCGGGCTGTCTCCCCATCTACGGAACAAGAGCTGACGAAGACAAATTCATGGTAAGCGAAAGGCAGAGCATGAGATATATACTTGTGTCTTCGTCGCGCTGACTCCCGACGGTCCAGCTCCGAACCGAGCCCTTCGGCCTTACGCGCTGGCACCCAGATCGGCTGGATCTCTGGCGGTCCCAGGCGGTGCCCCGTCCGCTAGAAGAGGAGTATGCGGAATCGGAGCTGGAGAAGTTCATCGAGGGGCCGAAGTCGAAACTCGAGCATCCCGTCCGAAAGATCGTCTTCGACATCACGAGCAAGGACCAGGGAACCGGCGGAGACCCCGCGGACCGCGGTACCTTCCGATACTCGTGGACCTGGTTCGACGTCGGCATCGACCGCTTCGACAAGCAGCACGAGTCCTCCGAGTCGGGCGAAGGAGCAGACATCCCCTGCTCGGCGATACGTCCCGTGTGGCCACCGCTGCGGGAGGACGCGTCCGCGTACGACCACGCCCTGCACGCCGACAAGTACCACATGATCCAGAGCAACCGGCTCGCGCACCGGCCGTGGCAGCACCACCACATCGAGTGGTCGTGGACGGACGACATCGACCCGGCGTCGGCGGCCGGCGAGGAGCTGGAGAGGAACGGCCGCGGCGCGGCCACGGGCAACGGGGCATTCCTGCGCAACATCAAGCTCGGCGACATGATTACCGTCTGGGGCCGCGCCAGGTTCGGCGGGTGGCGCAACATGATCCAGAATCTCGAGATCCGGGTCTACTGGGCCCTGTAAGCATACATAGGTATGTCGCATATTGTATTGGTACCCGTATATCAGTAGCAAGTCAATGTGTTTATGTTGCCCCCATGCAATAAGTCACGAATCTGCCGTAAGGAGATCACAAGTATCTCTAGGCCAGGACTCTTATCGGAACTTGGGCCTCTCTTTGTACTTCCCTTGGCGCATTCGTCATAAGCTGCAGAGTAGCACGGTGGTAGGCAACACACGAATGACTCAAAACTGATAGCTCTGACCTGGTCACACTTGAAGCAAGTCGTGGCCGCCTTGACAGATTCCTCTGCTCCCGTGAGTGTGTCTGGTTCGAAATACCTTGAGTATATCCGTAAATGTAGCGTGAAGGTTTCCCCACAGCGGGTCAGGAATCATCCCATGATCCCAGCGTAGCCGACGTGGGGCTAAGCTAGCTACGTGTGGGGACGGCCATGGACCTCGCATAATCGATAAGAGCTCGACCTCAAGATGTCGCCCGTCCACGACTTGCCCTCTTCCTCTCTCCCTCTCTCCCTCTCTTTTTGCCTTACCATCAGCTGGCTGCATCTCCGGGCTCTCAGACGGAGAAACTGGGTATGATGACTTGACATGGCTTCTTCCCAGCCCGAGCCGACCTATACGGTCTTTGTCCGCCTCCCCTTCCCCCGAGGCAACTTCGTGGATCCTCCTCCGGTACGTGCCCGCTGGCCTCTCGTGCCTCTCCCAGGCCCTTTTTCGTGCTGATTTGCCGGGGCCAGGTCAACTGGGATGCTTCCAAAGATGACGCCCTGTGGAACATCGTTTCAAGGCTCTCCAAGACGGAAATTGACTGTGAGTTGAGCATAGGCGATGGGACATTTCTGTCTAGGAGACGACTAACCATAACCCAGGGAATGAAATGTAGGTTGCAAGGCATCGCGCCCAAGCCCGACAGAGCCCCATTTTAGACTCACCGTGCGCAGCGCCGCCGAGTTCCAGGTCACCGTCGACTTCCTCCTCCAACAGGTCGCCTGGCTCACCGAACGACATGCCTCCCAGGTGCGAGCCCAGATGCGCAAGGCCGCCGCCGCCGCCCGGGGCTCGTCGGGCGGCCCCTCGCCCCAGCCCGGCTCCGAGGGCCCTCCTCCTACTCCTCTGACGGCCGAGTCGATGCGGCGCACCGGCTCTGGCGGACAGCAGCAGCAGCACCGGCCGCCGTCCGCCCTGTCTCTCCGCAGGGACTCCCCGATGCCGCGGCCGCCCGATGCCAGCGTGCCCGGGACGCCGATGAGGAGCACCCCCCGCCCGCCCGCCACGCGCACCTCGTCGACCAACACGGCCGTCTTCACCACGCGGAACCTGGGCGCGAGCAACAGGGCGGCCATGCGGGCCAGCGCCGATGCTCAACGGCGTCGCCTGTCGTCGCTCCCCATCGCCGCGGCCGTCGGCCCTGGCGGCGACGACAACGGCAACGAAGAGGCCGATCCGCTATCGCCCGGGCCGGCCGAGTCGAGCTCGGAGTCGTCGTCGTCCTCCTCGAGTCCGGCGCAGTCGAGGATCATCCGGCGACCGCCACGCTTCCAGGCCGGCGCCGACGCGACGTCGTCCTTTGCCGACGATGACGACGACGACGACGATGATGACGCCGACGCCGACGATTACGACGACGACGAGGCGCAGCCGGCCTTCCTCCCGTACAACCCGCAGCCCGCCGAGGGCTCGGGGGCCGGCGGCGGCGGCGGCAGCGGGCAGCAGCACGACCTCAGCGCGACGCTGCGCGGCAGCAGCCAGCAGCCCCGCGACCATCATCATCATCATCATCATCACGGGAAGCGAGCGTCCAACAAGGGAGCGCCCGCCGCTCGGGAGCGGATGATCCGCCGGTCCCAGACGTCCGACTCGTACTCGTCCTCCACCAGCTCGGCGCCCGTGTCCAAAGGCGGCGGCGGCGGCGGTAGTGGCGGCGAGAAGAGACCCAGCGGCCCCCTGTCCCCGCGGCGCACGATGGAGCTCGCGGGTCGAAGCCCCGGCGTGGGGAGCGGGAAGGGCAAGGGCTACTCGCGAGACAGCGACGGGACGCCCAGCATGGGGAGCAGCTTCAGTGATCTGGACGGTAATTACGCGCCCCAGCCCTGTTCCCCTAAGCCCCCCATCCCCATCCCCAACATCCCAGCCCCAGCCCTTGCTTAGACCGAGCATACTATCCGCTCTGCTGTTAGGTAAGGTGCTAGCTGCTGACTGAGTGACTTGTCCTTCTCCTTCTAGATGCGTCGGTGACGCAGTCCGCCCTCGAAGAGGCGCTGGCGAGCAAGATGCAGGACGGCAGCACGATAGGCAGTCTCAGGGGCACCATCAGCAACGCTTTCCGGGGCAGGTACCAGCCCAAGTAGAAAGGGGCGAGAAGGGGGCGTGAGGGCGAGGAGGGGGGCCAGACGGCCGGCTGGGACGGATTACCTATTAACATCTATCGCCATGATGCAAGAAGACATGATGAGACAGATTCTTATGATGCGGGTAAAGCGGCGTTCAGGTTGCTACTAGCTAGGTTCAGGGATTAAGATTATCGGTTGGATTGAAGGACAGATGGAGCAAATATATCGCATGCATACTACGTGCTTCATCGTGGCTGGCCTCTCTCCCCCCCCCCTCTCTCTCGAATATCGAGTCTACACTTCTTATCTCTGGGTACCTAGTCCTACTTTCAATCTCCGGCTTTGATAACAACTGACAGAGTCTGTTGGGGGCCTTGTTTTTCTTCTGCTTCCTCTGGATAGCATCTGGGCGACTACATACCTGCGTGTCTTCTAGGTTGTGGGTGTAGAGGAAAGGAAAATCTCACCGCCATGGCCCCCCTCTTTTCCCTTCCTTCACATCTCCTTCCCTTCTTTTCCCCTATTTACTTTGCTTCTGCCGGAACCTACTACTGTCTGAGGCAGCCCAGCGGTGGACACGATAACAGGTATATACGTTACACATCGGCTGGTCCTCCTCTCGGGCATCCAGCCAGTTGGTTAATCAAACCACCCATCTCTGTGATGGATGAACTGCTTCCTATAGTATCGATGTCAAAGTCTAGATGATGATTTCTTTGTATTTCTTTGATCAGTTTGCCGTGGCAGGCCATTATTCCTTGGTATACACACACCACCTCAGTGAAGACAGACAGTCAGTTGGGGAACACCAAGATACCAACCAAGCAACTCCCCGTTCACAAGACAAAGCACGCGGTGAAGGCAAGTAGGGGCCTTGGACCACACTTAATGTGTTGGCAAACGTGGAATGATACTGCACTGCTACTATACTGGCAAAGAACTGCGAGCCAATTGTTTGCAATTTACTACACAGCAGGTACCTAAGTAATCAGTGACTCATGACAACATCCGCCCCTGATTGCACGCAGCGGGTAAGTTAACTTGAACTTGGTACATTGAACAGCGCCAAAAGCGACAGATCCGGGCCCTGCTTCCCTTCAAATCCTCGTGCAATTTTTGATATGCCTCCTGTCCTTGTGACCTTACGGCCGAGTGGGCCAGAGCCAGGACGTTTCAACTTGTTCTGCCAACTTGCTCTGCAAACTTAGTAACCACATGTACGGACGTAGGATCCCCCCTTGAAACAAGCACCGTGAACCTATTCACCACGCCTGCGTTTTTGGTGGGGGAAGATAAAAACTGTGTCTCAAAACTTCGCCGTCCCCAAGAGACTTCTATTGCTCGTTCCCACATGCGTTCCAATCTCTCTTGTTGACCGCAGAGGCGGTGGTGGTCGACAGGTGTAGACTTGCACCCACTGGCACAGTACCACAGCACCATGCCTCTTCGATACTAGGCCGCCAGTGCATCTTGCAAGCTTGCTGAATCGACCTAGAATTGCGAGGTCTTTGGGTGCCTTGATCCTGCAGCCTAGACGCGGTCGGCAATCTCGTGCTCCTCCACAGCCGGGTCTATTGAAGTCGCCAAGGTCAGCAGGGACGGGACGCACACCGCAGCTGCCTGCCTGCCAATCTACGATGTCGAACAGCCACCAGTGCGAGGACAGTGGCAGCATGGGAAGAAGAGACAAGGAAAACTCACTCTGGATGCGGTGGCCAGGGTGGATCAGCTGTCCCCAGTTCACAAGCGGCAGACGGCGAGCACGCGGCACAGGTCGGGGGTACAAGTCGTTGTTGTTGTCATGGTCCTCCTCTCCGTCGGCGAAGCTGGTATGGGCATTGTCTTTGGGCAGCGACATGTGAGTGTCATCGGTGTCTACACGGCCGACGAGGAGGCCGCCCGCACTGCCATCACTTCCCTCGCCGGCGGCGGTGGTGGTGGCAGAAGAGAACAAGGGAGTGGCATTGTCTTGGCCCTCGGCGACATGGCCGTTTGTGTCATGGTGGTGGTGAGTATCAGTGTGTCCATCCTCCTTAGCTCCGGTGGTCGTGGTCGCAGCGGTATGGGCAGTCCGACGCACTCGCCAGATGAACAGACACACCAGGCTGGCAACAACGAGAACCACCAATCCGACAATCAGGCCGATCTCGAGAGGCTTCAACGAGAAGTGACCTGAGTTACCGGCCAGGTCGGAGGGGTCGGAGCCACCATCCAGCGGCGATCCGCCCTGGTACGGGTTTTCAGTGGGAGTGGGATTGGGAGTCATGTTGTCCGTGTGGTGTGCGGTGCTTGCGGTTGATCAGTCTATTGACTGCCTGGCTGGTTCCGAGGCAATGTGCAAATAGGTTTCTTGTGAGTTCCTTGTAGACTGGCAGGTTGCTCTCCTGCGTGCGCAAGAGGTGGATCGTCAAAGGCTGGTTGCAGTCAGTGAATCAGTAGGGCAGGCCTACTTCGGTGAATTGCACGCTTGAAGGGAGGGCTCACTCTTTGGGCTCGGGATGGCTGGGATTGCCTGGTATTGATGGTCGGCTTCTGGGGCGGCGGCCGCGATGATCACAGGAGAGCCAGTGTCAGTAGGTAAGAGGAATGGTGAAGATGGAAGGCAGATGGGATCTCGGAAGACAGATGGGGGCGGGGAAGAGTTGAGGTCACACGACGATGTGGTTCTGGACCCGCCCGCCGCTGCTGTTGAAAAGAATCGTGATGGTGGACGGGAAGGGAAGACTTGGTGCCCAGTGGCGACGGCGGCAGTGGTGGTAGGTGGTGAAGTAGGAAGGCGCGGGGAGTCGGGTTAGGGACTGACGTGATGACAGAGGTAGAGGTAGGTAGGAATTTGCAAAGGAGGCAGGGGCAGACCGTCGTTTAGTGCTGGGTGAGCAGCAGTGCAGGCAGGTAGGCCCTCTTTGCTTTAGACTGCTAAGTGACAACGACTTCTACTGGTACTGCTGCTAACTTCTAAACGACCAAAGGAGCGCTTGGGTACTACACACCTGCTGAGGTACTGATAAATGCTATGGTACAGGTGTCCCCTTGAGCCCGATTTGGCGAGTACCTAAGTAATACATTAGCACAGCACACGGCAACTTCAACCGTCTCGGGTTGTACTGCCATCCAGACGTCCTGTTTGTGGTCTGAGACAGCAAATCTCTCTCTGACAGTCAACGCTGCCACGGCATTGTGGGCTCCTACCTCCTGTGGAACCAGGGCGCGAGAGATACATTATATAAGGAACTCGAGTTACACTGGGCTGCTGTCAGTCCCGATGAGTTCTCCTTTACTATGGGAAAGCACCTACTCAGAGGAACGGATATCTATCATTCGTTTATTGATCAGCCAGCAAGCCCCATTGGGCCAGAGGTGATGGCCGAATCCTGCTGTTCACTCCCCCTTTTCTGGCTTGTCCTAATTCTGTCATCTGCACGAGACACACGCAGGCGGCGGCTGGCTACACCATCGCCCCAGACTAATGCAATTGCCCGGGCGTCACGTCTTGGCCGTGACCTGCAATCGAGTCTTGGCCATCCAGGACACCTTAGTTGAGTGGTGTCCTTGTGTGTAGTGGAAGTGGTAGTGGTAGTAGTGGTAGTGGTAGTAGTGGTAATAGTAGTGACAAGTTCAGTAGGTACGTAATTACTTATTTAGTCGAGGCTCTGTACCACCACCACGCATGGGACGCCCTCGCTAGCCAGTCACCGAGTGCCGCATCCCATCGTGTTCCCGTCCGACTTTGTCCCCTCGAATCCACCGGATAGGCCTGGCCGGGCCATCTGATAGTCACGTTGGCTTACGAGTCGAGCGGTCGCGGTGATCGCTCGTATTGGCCGCTGTCCTGGGGCGTGACCAGCAGAGGTCGAAGAAGAGGTATAGATCATTGCTAGCATGGCATCGCTGATGATATATATATTGGGAGATGCATTACTTGGGTCGATGGAGTACGAGCTACGTATGCCGGCGGGCGAGTAATCTCTGCTCTTTCAGGATTATCTCTTGACAATCCTGTCTGGAAAATACCTGAAGGGGGAGAATAAGAAGCACTTCTACGGAGCTGTACCATAGAGGAGCGTGCCTGCCGAGCATAGGAAAGATTTGCCTCCAGTTGTTCCCCAAAGTGGATGTGTCACGGCCTTTCGAAAGCGGGAGGCTGTACACCTGACGGCTTGTGCGTGGTCTTGGCTGCGGTGGAACATGGTTCTCGGTACACCCACACGGCCTAGGCTCACCGGGAAGCAGCGTGGATCAAAGGCACACTTCTGACCATCATTTTGATGCAGCGTTCTATACAGGAACCACGGAGAACAGCATTGTAAGTAGCGGCCCTTGCATGAGTGTCATGAACGACTTGCTTTGGGACACGGGAAGAACGTGTTTAAGAAAAGACGTCTCATCTTTAAAGCGACGATAGGCAATCACGTCTGGTCTAACGCCCCCTATGCACCCCCTAATAGTCGCTCAGAAAGATAGATGAAAATGATTTACCGGTACGTTGTTTTTTCGAGCCGTCAGTCCTAGTTGCGTGCTCTTATGTGATTGGGGAGAACATCAAGAAGCTCTTAACCGACACCCCAAGTACCGAGCATACAAATAGCTTTGAGAGCTATACTGTAGTTGTTGCTGCTAACTCGTCTGCAGACGGAACAGAACTTTAACCGAGCCTGGCGAAGAATGATTTCGTTTATGTCTGTTGGAAGGATTAAACATATAAGGCTTGATGCCACGGAAAGCCAAGCCTGAGTTAAAACGGAACACGAACAACCTCAGTATGTGTCGGCAACTAACTCACTGCTGCCTCTGAGATCTCAGTGAGTTAGTTGCCTACCAAACCACCTTGAAAAAACTTAGTAAAGCAAACGAGAACCATCTCTCACCAAACACAGCCAGATTAAACAACTGACTAAGTCGTTTGGTCAATGAATATTTAAGACAAGAAACATGGAACCAGCAGGCTACAGAGGGGTGTTGCCAAATGCTCATGTATCGAAACTATACCTGGCAACCTGTCCGGTTGCCCACACGCTCTGTGGCGGGCAAGTCAGGGGCCTCAAAACAAGCCAATCTGGCGTGGGTACCTGGTTAGGAGAGGGGGCGGGAAGTATTAGAAGTCGAAAGACGCTTCGAGCGCTTAGTCACTGAATGTGCTTGAGTCGTCCGGGTTTGGCAATTTCGAGCCGTGGGGATTCACGAAACATGAACGACCCGGAGGAGGTAAGTTATGATAGAGAATGTAATGGACATCCTCATGATGTCCAGGTAGATCGGCTACCTATCTTGTGTGATGATGTACATCATGCCGAATTGTCTACGCCGCCAGAGTCTCCCTAACTTCATTCTCCATCCTCCATCCTTCATCCTCCTCTTTTCCCCGTCCTGGCCGCCTACAGCACACTACCTAGCCCACTGCCGATCATTGGCTACTTAATTATGACTCTTATACCCCTTTGATACGGCATAGCCGTGTTATATATGGTTTCCCCGTTGCCGTCGTGGACGCGAACTATTATTTATGAGCCTTTATATCTCCCGGCCGCACCGAGACGGCCGAATATGTTGATATCCCCGGAGCGATCCTGAACGCCAGGCCCGATAATGCAAGTCGTGATGTCGTGAGATGATCACCCAGCCCAGGTAAGGGAGGTAAGATAGATGTTGCTTCGCGAGCACCTCATGTGGACATGGGTCTCTGCTTCTTCTGCTTCTTCAGCACCGAGCTCCGGGAGGACAGCTCCGGCCCCGTCGAGTGACGGCCGTTGGGCGCGTCGCTCGGGCCTCGGCTCGGCGTGCCAGCGGGAGCGTGGATACCCCCCGCCAATGGCGGCGGCGGGGATTTCGCCGCAGATCTCGAGAGCCGTTTTCTTTCCGCCGGTGTCGGGGCAGCAGCAACGGCCGCGGGAGGCGGGCTCCGCAGGATTTCGGAGTGTCGCGCGTACGTCGTCACCTCCGGGCCCACCTCGCCCGATTTAGAGCCTTCGCTTGAGCTTCTATCGCCTGCTACGTTTCCCTTCGTCTTCTTTTCCGCCGCGCCCATGCTGCTCTTGCCCCCGCGGTTCAGGACCGCGGCACCGACGGCCTTCAGGGACCGTCCCGAGCGGAGGTTGTCCCAGTTGTCGGAGGCCGACTTGGTCTCGTCGGCGCACATGAAGACGAGCGCGACGGCCGTGGTCCCGAGGAAGACGAGCGTGAGGATGATGGCCCCGGCGCGGTCGCCGTTGTCAATCGGGCCGTTCTGCCGCTCGACGGGGTTGACGCGGTTGGCGTCGGAGCCGCCGGCGGAGGGGTCGCCAACGCTGGTCCCGCCGGTGCTGTTGGTAACAGGCATCTCGGCTTGCCGGATCATGTTGCCCAGGACCACCTCGATGGCGGCCATCTGCTGGCCGACACCGGTGGTGCCGTCCCAGTGGCCGCTGTTGTTCGCCCACTTCAGGCCACACATGCGCCCATTGCTGCCTCCAACGCACTGCTTCGCCGCAGCGGTCGCCGAATTTGCAAGTAGGGTCTTGATGCGCGTGTAGGTCCAGGGTGCCCATTTGGTAGACGCGGCCATCCAGCGGCTTAGGTATGCCTTGAAGGACAGCTCATCGGTGTCACAGAGGTTGACTGGCTCGCAGGCGATCTCGATCATGACCTTATCGGCTGTGTCATTCCCGAAGAAGAAGATCTCTTCGGTGCTGTTGAGAATTCCGTCGACTCGGTCATGCCACATGGCGTTACCGCTGGCATCGTTGGTCTGATTTGTGTACTGGACCATGGCTGCCGCGCCCAGCAGAAAGGCGCCAACATTATAGGAGAACTCGTAAGGCGTGACGCTCTGGCAATTATCCTCGATATGCGCACCATCGTAGATACGATAAGTCTCGTCCATTAGCTTAACCTGCGTCATCCAGTCCCAAATTTTGACTGCCCAGTCAGAATAGGTGGTGTTGCCGGTATAGACGGCAAGGCGCGATGCGATGTTGAATAGGCAGGCCTGGGAGATGGAATTCTTGTAATTGTAGCCGTTGTTCCAGGTGAAGATCTGCCAGCGCAGGCCCCCATCACAGTGCGCCATATCCCACCTCGCAGCCTGCGTGTTGAAGACGGCCTGAGCCAAGGCGAGCCACTGCGGCTGGTCCTCTGGCGGGTTCTGAAAGTTGTACTCGGCAGCCGTCATGACAGCCATTCCCCAGAAACCTTGGTCATCGTTGCCTTCCGTCAGAGTCTGATTGGGCGGCATGTAGTCGTTATACGGGCCAACCTGGAAGAGCAAGCCCTCCTGGGTGATATTGTTGTAGGTGTCGTCCCCCGTGTAGTACCAATAGTCGATCAGAGTGCCCATCATAGCACCGGCTTCCCACCCTGTCGAAGCGACTCAGCGCGTGGTAGAGCCCGTGGGCTGAGGGTTGACTTACAGTAGTACGGAGATGGCAGTAGGCCAGGAGTCTGGCCGGGCTCGTCGCCCGTGTAAAAAGACAGCAGGTCTCCAGTCATCTGCTTCGTGACGCTCTTGATCGAGTCTTGATCCGAATCAGTACCCGAAGACCCCCAAAGCCCCAACGATGGGCTCTCACGAAGATGGATAGCATACCCACTGACTGGAGGTCCAAATTGTAGCCGGCTTGCGCTGAGCAGGCGGTTATCAGCAGCGAGGCTACCGACAGTGCGGCATTTCGACACGAGCACCGCATGACGGCGGCGGGTTGCGGGGAGCTGCGCGATCTCGGCCGACTATAGCAGCGGCAGGAAGACGAGCAAGCCCCGCGAAGGCAGCATCGCAGACTTGCAATGTACGACTGGGCGACGACTGGCGACCGGCGTAGCGCAGGCGCGAGCAGGGAGACGTGTTTCTCAAAGGACTCGCGAAGGATGAGATTACGTCGAGAGAGAGCCTTCCCTTTGACGCGCCGCTGCTTACTTTAGAGCAGGGGTCCGAGAGAGCATCCCCATCACTGGTGCAAGGCTAGGTTGGCGTAGTAGACGGTAGACCTCGGCCTTCGGGCGCAGCACTCGCTCTCCCGGGCGAATCCCGTCACTGGCCCGTACCTAGGGAGGCAGAAGGTCGTCTACCCAAGGTTTTTCAAGAGCGAGAGAGGAAAGGTTTTGAATATGAGAATAAGGTGGCATAGCAGACCGGACGAAGCCGGCGGCTGTCACTGCCACACTCATCATATATCAGCGCGCGCTCGCAAACCGTCATCTTGTCCTTCCAATATTTTCATGCTCAGCACGCGCATTCGGCAGGTGCTGGCAGGGGAAGGCCGGAGGACGGCCAATGGCAAGCGGCGCCGGCTATCCGAATAAGCCGGGGAACCGTGACAAAGACTGGAAAGACACGAGGTGCACGAGGGAGCAGGGCTGGCAGGGGCGCAAGGTGGCCGCATGGGGCAAAGCACGGGACACATGGGGAAGAGCACAGGCGGGGAAACAGAGCTGAGGTGGATCCTGGTGCCTGTGCTTTCAGCCCGAAGCGTGGCCCCGGGTCCCATAGTCCGAACCTTCTTGAGTCTTGACAACCTAAGTGCAACCTCCTGTTCGATTTCTTGATTTGGGCCTACATCATTTCGTAGGAGTCGCCGATGGCGTGATGAAGAGAGAAGCTGGACGTCGACTACTGCGTGTGAAAGGGGCTATTCTATCCATCATATCCCTACGCAAAACGTCGTGAACAGAAACCGAGGTCACAGCCTACAGGCCATGGCCGCGGACAGTCTTTCCCTTTTGGTGACGCGATATCCGAGATCCATGTACAGATCGACGTAATATTCATCTACGGATACGGAGTAAGCCCATGTCCGGCCCTAGGTACGGTACGGAATACGGAGTACGTACATTAGGTATGCCGGCTCGCCGGCCATCGGCATTGGATGCGCGCAACCATCAAATAGGTACCGGCGCCGGCGGGGGGACCACTCATCCAAGGATCAACACCACGGGCCGCACAAGACAACGAGCTTCGAGAACCTGGAATGCCTGCACCTAGTCCAGTCCTTGGAATCTCGCCGATTGGCTACACAGCTGGGCCGGCGTGAAGGACAGCACGGCGTTGGCGTACGACTTGATGTCGGACGAGCCGTCGGCCCGTTCTCTCAATTGTGGTGTCGCGCGGCACGACAGAACACCTTGCTCATGTGAAATCCATGTTCCACGTTATCGTGCACGTAGAACACTCCCGCAGAGGTGCCCGGCTTACTGTAGCAACCACCGAATATTTCTAAATCTTCGACCACCTTATATCATACCGGCTCACGTAGGTAGTCACGCAGCTTGTGGCTTGCTTGCCGAAGTGTGCTATCGACACTACAAGTTCGGCAGAGATCTAGACCTTCGCGAGTAAGACTCGCAAGTGCTGACACTATACGAGAGCTCACATCTGACGAAGACATCCGCCGGCTTCGCAGCTACTTAACCCGCCCCCAATTCCTGCCTATTTCATACGACCGCCCGCAGCAGCCACAAACTAGCAACGACCAGAATCTCTTACTATCCTTGATGTACCGTCGCTCTCGATGGCTCTTGGACAACTCGCAACACGAGACATTCTGTATGCGCGTGACCAAGAGTCAGTTGGAGATCCGAGCAAAAGGCCTTTCCAACCTTTGCGAGGCGTGAGGTGTTCTAAAGTCTTCTGGCACCTAAGTTACAGGCAGACGGAGTATGCGTGAGCGAGCGACCAGCCTCTAAACCAGGTCCATCCAGCAAGACATCCGACCCAGCCACGCAAGCTTGGCAAAGACAGAAGGAATTTACGAGTTCTAAACACTCTAAAGTCATGATAGAAGAGCAGCACCGAGCTTTCACTACTCGTTCGGTTCATCTATCGCCATCGGCGGTACAGTAGGGTTTTTGAGCAAGAGCCGCCATAAGTGTTAAGATGCGGCTCAGCTGCGAACAAGTCACTGCCATCATTTCCCGGCTGCCGCCCCCACCGTCGTCGTCGTTGCCGCCCCCACCGTCGCCGTCGTTGCCGCCGCCGCGCTTCCACTCGAGCAGCAGTGAGCTGCAGCCGCCGAGCAACCGGCCATGTCATTTGAAGAGGAGATTCCGCGGCGGCCATCGCCAAGGGCGGGTTCTTAGTAGCTATTCTCGCCCACTGGCGCAGTTGTGACTACCTCACTTCATTCTTTAGACAGGCAACTGAGGTGAGAGTGTTGCTGGCTTCAATCCTTTAAGTGGCTATTATACTGCCACACCTCGTACAGCACCGCCACATTTGCGCCTCTCCTCATAGACGCCACCTAACTAAGGCGCAGGCCTGCGATTGCGTAACGCCCAGATCCATCCTTTTCAGTTGTCTGCCCGCCCTGAAACTCAGACAATTGGCTGCTACAGCAGGCCATTAGCGTGTCAAGTAGTAACACATTCACAGACAGATAGACTGGATAAGTCGTAGCTACGTGCAAGAAGCCCAAGAAAAGTGTGCATTTATATCACTGATGAACTGCTTCAATCTAATCAAATAGCCTGCAAGTCAAGGCCAATTTGCCGCTGACATCAAGAACCGCTAGTAGCGACCCAATGAGTTGGCTGGTCGAGTGCTGGGCAGGGGTCGGATTTTAGCTAGGGACCGCGCCAGCAGTGAACTGGACTTGTTTCGGCTGTGCCAGATCAACTGTCTCAGCGCCTCTCCGTCGCCCTCCAACCTTCTCTTTCCATTTCCACTTTCTGCCACAGCAACCACCTCACATCGCCGACCAACCCACTCCCCAACAACTCTCCATCGTCGCGACCGTAAATCCATCAACTCCGCATCGATCCTGCCTCCATCTTGACGAGTACCGGCTATTCCGACAGCCTCCCGACGATCCATCCTCGAGTTTACCTATCTCGCATCATCATCAGCCGTCACCATGTCCAGCCAAGAAGCTCCCTACGACCCCTACATCCCCAGCGGCCAGAATGCTGCTCCCCAGCAGGGCGGCAATGCCCGAACCCAGGCTCTGCAGGCGGTAAGTTCTTTCTCTTTTCTATTTGAAGGCTATGGATGGTGTTGCGATGCATTTCTTCATCGATCATGCGACTTTGCGACTTGCGTGGCTCGACCAGTCAGCATCCGACCGACCGACCACCGCCGATCGACAAGATGCCTAAACGGCCCTGAGGCCTTGACTTCATCCTTCACGTACCTTTGTGATGCAGGTTCATCGCCTGCTTTGAAAACCCAGAAAGGAACTGGAGGAGTCGAGTAAACCCATGATTGGCATCATCAACACGATCGATCAGTCAGTCCCAGCAGGGATCGCCCTCTTACCTGGCAACGGCAGCACCTGGCAAAAGCATGGACAAGCATCATGAGTGGACGGGACTGCAATCAACACAGACCTCCACACGCGCGGCATTGCATTAATGCGCAGTTGACTGTCGTGAACTGCACACCAGGATCTCAATCTGAATCAGGAATGCATACATGGTTCTCCAGGCATCAGAAGCTGACGGGTCAATTTACAGCAAATCGATGACACCGTAGGTGTCATGCGCGAGAACATCAACAAGGTCTCCCAACGCGGTGAGCGCCTGGACGCCCTCCAAGACAAGACCGACAACCTGGCGGTATCTGCTCAGGGCTTCCGCCGCGGTGCCAACCGTGTTCGCAAGCAGATGTGGTGGAAGGACATGAAGATGAGAATGTGCATCATTGTCGGCATCATCCTGCTGCTGGTCGTCATTATTGTCCCATCGGGTAAGTCATCACAGCTGGCATGGGTGCGTACACTTCCTAAACTAACCTTTGCCAGTTGTCGCCGGCACCAAGCACTAAGGTAGCCATCTGGCCCGACCGCCACAGGCACCGCTTGGGTACGATAGACATGGGACTAGGCACACAGGTTCCGGCAGTCTGATGACAGGTTGAATCTCGCGATTCGTGGATCACTTGGCGAGCACAGTCACCAGGCGCGGGGGACACCGCCTACAGGAGTTTTTGACATGGGTTTGCTCGGTTCTTCTTTCACCTACGCATGGTATTGCTATGCTTATGTCAATACCCCCGACCGAGCACGAAGGATACATTGCACAAGACCAACTTGTATGTATGATGGCAAGGCGTTCACCGACTAATTGAGACAACTACGATTCCTGGCATTAAAGCTTGCATGGAGCTTCTTTAGACTTGAACAACGTGATGATTTGCTGAGAAGGTTAAGCACAGTGTTGGGGCATCCTGTCTTGTGGAAGACTGACAAACCCACCAAAGCCTTTGGGCGTTTCAAAAGCTTTGCTTCCCTACCCTACTTCGAAATCCTTGACCAGCCTCACTGCTTCCTCTTAACCAGTATTCATTGACCTAGGCAATGAAGTAGGTACTTGGTTTATTCCACGTCCCCTGCTTCTAGGATCTGCCGAGGTATCCTGTGACCCTGGGTTTCTAACACTCATTTAGACTTATTTCCTCTAACTCCGTGGCTTCTGAACGGTCTGGCAACCTTTGGCTGGCGCTGTCGCCAAGAACATATTCGCGATAGACAAGGCTGACCCTCTGTAGGTACCTGTAACATATGAACAACCATGGCTGGCCAGCCAATTCAATGAGGAGCCTGCAGGTAGTCCTATTTAACCGGCTACATCGAAGGCTGTGAGAGCCACAGGTCATCTCAGCGTGGGTTCTCCATTGTCCTAAGAGGTATCTATTCTTCCCTTCCTGCTTTACCTCCACTGGATATACTGGGAATTAGCCGACGTGGTCCCTCTGCAAGGCTCCAATCTGCTCTCCCATTCTTACCATGACGGGCCAGCTCCAGTGCCACAGCATCAAGGCCGGCCATATATGCTCGACTCTACGCATCTTCTATGGTCTCCCCACTGCTACGTTATCGGTGGACTTTACCAGCTTGCCAGCAGAGAGGGCTATCCCAGGTGGAATGGGAAACAACTAGATAGAACATCCTATGCCTTGCTTTATGGGTGAAGCAAGTCCATCTCGATGGCCATCTGGATGGAGATCCTACGTTGTATTTGACAGGATTCCGTCAGGATATTGCCTCGACCATGCGCATGCGCGCATCCGTACGTGCGATGCAGTACGCAGTGCTCCGTATGCAGGTGGTACCAACGATGGGAAGCCAGAGTATGCTTCGGGGTGGAGAATCAGACAAACACATTCGCAGTTGCGGCGCCAGTGTTTCCCCGTCTGACTCTGCTGCATCTTATGGCAGGCTTGCCTCCAGTGAGGTCTCGCCTCATCTGTAGAGTCTCATACTAGTTAGTAGTTGGTAAGCAGGTGAAGCAACTGGGAATACGACGGAGAGGTAGTGATGGCCGATATGGCAACGGCGACTAGTACCCCGTACAAGAGCGCAGAAACCGGGGTACCGGAAATGCTTAGGTACTCGTACCTTGTGTTCTAAAGGCATTGGCACTTCACAGCGAAATTAGCAATGGAAACGAGTGAGGGGTAAGGTTGAGGGAAATCTGGAGTAACAAGTGGCCCTAAGATTTAGAGCAAACAAGGTTCAGCCCCTCGCCAGGAACCGCTCGGCGCCGGTAGCAGGTCAGCAGCGGTCTCGGCGCCTGCGCAGCTGGCGAATTTTTTTCAGGCCATCGCATCGGTCGAGCCAACTGCCCCTCCCAATATTGGAACATTGAGTTCTTACGATGGGAAGCAGCTCGCCGGTGCCCTGAAGGTTCTACGATAGTACCTCTAGTATTATAGGAATTCATTGTCGTAGGTACAGTCTCCCGATTCCGCTTCCAATGGTGTTTTATCAATTCTACCGGCGCCTTCTGAGTCACCTGTGGGCATGACCCCATCTCCGCCTTAACTCTACTTCTTGGCCGTTGGCTCGATTGCGAGACATTGAGCCGTCAATTCATCCTCTGAACGCTGAATCTGACAGGTAGCCCATCCTCAAGCAGCCGCCGCCAAGTATGCTGCTGTCGCGGGCAGCACGAGTCGCCATTCGAGCGGGCGCTCGCCGTGTGCCCCCCCGAGTAGCCCCTCGAGTGGCAGCAGTCGCCCACGACCCGCAGCCGCCTGCCCATGCACGCCTCCCAGCCAGGCCGTGCCGCGCCTACTCGTCCCGATCCAACGACTCGACGACGCGGGCGGCCGTGATCCAGGTCCTGAGCAATGTCGGCTCGAAGCGGGAGGTCCAGCAGTACCTCAGCCACTTCTCCTCGGTCTCGTCCCAGCGCTTCGCCGTCATCAAGGTCGGAGGCGCCATCCTGACCGACTACCTGGACGAGCTCTGCTCCTCCCTGGCCTTCCTCTACCACGTCGGCCTGTTCCCCATCATCGTACACGGCGCCGGGCCCCAGCTCAACGACCTGCTCGAGGCGGCGGGCGTTACACCCCAGTTCGAAGAGGGCATTCGCGTCACGGATTCCAAGACCCTGAGCGTCGCCCGGCGCCTCTTCCTGGCCGAGAATCTGAAGCTCGTGCAGCGTCTCGAGGAGATGGGCGTGCGGACGCGGCCGATCACCTCCAGCGTCTTCACCGCCGACTACCTCGACAAGGAGAAGTGGAAGCTGGTCGGCAAGATCTCCGAGGTCAACACGGCGCCTATCCACGGGGCCATTGAGAATGGCTATCTGCCCATCCTCACGTCCATGGCGGAGACGAGGGAGGGGCAGGTTCTCAATGTCAACGCAGATGTTGCTGCAGGCGAACTGGCCCGCGTACTGGAGCCGCTCAAGGTCGTGTACCTTAGTGAGAAGGGGGGTCTCTTTGACGGCAATAAGGATAAAATTTCGGCCATCAACCTCGACGAAGAATTTGACTACTTGATGTCCCAGAGTTGGTGCAAATTCGGGACCCGCCTGAAGATCAGGGAGATCAAGGAGCTGCTGGACAATCTGCCCAGGTCATCCAGCGTTGCCATCATTCACCCTGGCGACCTGCAAAAGGAATTGTTCACGGATTCGGGAGCTGGTACGCTCATCCGCCGTGGCGACAAGCTCATGACCGCCTCGACCGTCTCTGAATTTGCCGACCTCAACAAGCTTAAGGATGTGCTGGTACGGGGCCGAGAAGTTCGCGACGCGAGATCTACCGTGGACCGATATATCGAATTCTTGAAAGAGCGAAAATTCAAGGCTTACTTTGACGAGCCCATGAAAGCACTGGCAGTTGTTCTCGACCCCTCGGCCGACCAGACGTATTCGACGCTAGCCACGCTCACGATCACCAAGGCGGGCTGGTTGACGAATGTTGCCGACAACCTGTTTGCTGCCGTCAAGAAGGAATACCCTAGCCTGGTCTGGACGGTCAAGGCCGACGACGAAAACCTCACGTGGTTCTTCGACAAGGCAGACGGCAGCCTCGTCCGGGGCAACGACGTCATGTTCTGGTACGGCATCGAGCCCGGCGAGGAGCTGAACAAGCTCATGAAGGACTTCACCCTCAAGGGGCGGACCATGATGGGCGACTCGAACCTCGAGGCTCGCCTCCACCGCGCTGCCCAGGTTGCGTCGGAGAACCTGCGCGCCCACTTCGCGTCGAGCTCCGTGGCCAACCAAGCCAGAGGTGAGCCATTTCGTCCTGCTCTCATTCACTGATGGTGCCGGCGCTCGGGGCTTCTGGTGTTGCCGTTGCTATTGTTGTCACTGCCGCTGCCGCTGCCGTGGTTGTAGCTGTTGCTATTATCTTTTGGGCGGCATTCCGCGTACTGCTGCTTGACTTTACCACTGCTAACTATCGATATAAGGCTATTCTACTCTGCGTCGGCCCCTGGCAGATACTGCCTCGCCCGCCCGAAGAGGCTACGCAACTATTGCGACGCCAAACCCAAACCCGCCCTATGGCAAGAAGCATGCCTCCAACCCCGAGCCGTCGAGAGTTGCACTGATTGGTGCGCGAGGGTATACGGGGCAGGCTCTCATTAGCCTCCTCAACACTCACCCCAACTTCCAGCTCAAGCACGTCTCGTCGCGAGAGTTGGCGGGCCAGAAGCTACAGGGCTACGACAGAGAGGATATCACGTATGATAACCTCGGCCCCGAGGATGTTCATGCAATGGAGGCTAACGGCGCCATCGATGTTTGGGTCATGGCGCTGCCCAACGGTGTCTGCAAGCCATACGTCGATGCGATCAACGCTGCCAAACAGTCCTCGCCGTCTAAGGAGCACTGGGAGAACAAGAGCCTGATCATAGATCTCTCGGCCGACTACCGATTCGATGACAAATGGACCTACGGCCTCCCCGAGCTAACAAAGCGCAGCGCCATTGCCAGTGCCTCGCAGATTGCTAATCCCGGATGTTATGCGACTGCTGCTCAGCTCGCTATTGCTCCTCTGGTGCCACATCTCGGTGGCCGTCCAACAGTGTTTGGCATCTCTGGTTATTCCGGAGCTGGGACCAAGCCGTCGCCCAAGAATGACGTGAAGCTTCTAAACAATAACATCATCCCCTACAGCCTAACGGACCATCTCCACGAGAAGGAGATCAGCTCACAATTGGGCGTCGATGTTGGGTTTACGCCGCACGTTGGCCAATGGTTCCAGGGGATCATGCTCACGATTCATATCGACCTCGAGAAGACCATGACTTCTCGCGATATCCGGCAGATGTACCAGGACAGGTACGCGGGGGAGAAGCTGGTGAAGGTGGTCGGCGAGGCGCCGCTGGTGAGGTCCATCAGCGGCAAGCATGGCGTTGAGATAGGCGGCTTCGGCGTCCACAGCTCAGGAAAGCGGGTGGTCGTGTGCGCCACCATCGACAACCTCCTGAAGGGTGCGGCAACACAATGTTTGCGTGAGTGCCCTCCAGGCCGACCCCCACCAATTCTCTGTTCCGCTTGTGACTAACTGTTGTCGGGAACAGATAATATGAATTTGGCTCGTTATTACGCGGAGTTTGAGGGTATCCCATTAGAGGACTAAAGGAACTGCGACATTGGCTTTCTACCGGAGTTGGAGATGGGGCCCTTCTAGCATTCTGTAGCTGTGTGTAGAGCAAATCTACCTACTGGGTTGCAGTCTTCGGCGTCAGGCTTCTTGCCATCAGCTCGCTTATCTAGAAGACGGGATACGGGATGAAAAGCTGCGAGACCTACGACCATGAGGAACAAGTGAATGTGACGTAGGAAAACCAACGAGGGCATCGCAGTGTCTGGGCGTGTCTCGTATGTATAGAGGTGAGGGACCGCCTGTGGTGTTGAAGCCTCGAGTGACATTTACCGTGGGGCAGGGTTTGTAAAGGTCCTTCCCCTCATGTAGCCTTGGGGTTGAGACGAATCGGGTTCACCACTGTGAATGGAGTGAAAACTTTATCGTGGGCTATCAGAACGACGAGGCTACTATATACCAAAAACCGTATGCCGTACTACAAGGTGGTGGAGAAAAGAGTACTCCTTATGCAGACCTTACTTTGGCCTGTAACCATAGTACTTACCCACCGCACGCTAAAACTTGGCTAGAGTGTCAGGGTCCGATGACGGACTGCGGGGGGCTCAGGGGAAAATGTGTCACTGAGTCGACTGCGGGGCAAATTTTTCTGAGTGAAAGTGTCAAAGGCGGGATAGATATTGGATATTCTCCTTCTCGCCCTATCAAAAACCCAACTTTATAACCAACATCGCGGGTTCAGAATTGGTCAATTGCACTACCCAGGGACCATGGCTTCTCAGTTTCCCACCAAGAAGTGCGGTAAGAACTTTCCCCCCCCTTCCCGCCACGGCTCGCTCCCCAGCAGCCGGCGGCCGCCGCAGTCAGTCACGATGCTGAACCAGCTTTTTCTCTCTCTCTCCCTCAACAGGCGTGCTCGGGTGCACGGGCTCGGTCGGGCAGCGCTTCGTGCTGCTGCTGGCCCAGCACCCGCACTTTGTGCTGCACGCGGTGGGCGCGTCGGCGCGGTCGGCGGGCAGGAAGTACCGCGACGCCGTGCGGTGGAAGCAGGCCGCGCCCATGGACGAGGCCACGGCCGAGCTGGTCGTGCGCGAGTGCCGGGCGTCCGAGTTCGCCGACTGCGACGTCGTCTTCAGCGGCCTCGACTCGGACGTCGCTGGTGAGATTGGTGAGTGCAACGAACGAACGAACGCCCCCCGTCCCGCGTCCCGGCCCCGGCTCCGGCTACGGTTACGGCTCCCCTGATCCTGCCCCTGACCCTGCCCCCCTGCTTGACGTTTTCCCCCTTTGCCTCTGCCGCGACTGCTGTCGTCGCTGCTACTATGGAAAGTCCGAGTCTCTGACCGACGCGCGCCCGAAATCTCGCGAGGGGCTTTTCTTTCTCCTCGGGCACAGAGATGGAATTCCTCAAGGCGGACCTGGCCGTGTTCTCCAACGCCAAGAACTACCGGCGGGACCCGCTGGTGCCGCTGGTGGTGCCGACGGTCAACCTGTCGCACCTGGACCTGATCCCGACGCAGCGGCGCCACCACGGCCTGCGGCGCGGCTTCCTCGTCTGCAACTCCAACTGCGCCGTCATCGGGCTCGTGATCCCGTTCGCGGCGCTGCAGGCGCGCTTCGGCCCCGTCGACGCCGTCAGCGTCGTCACCATGCAGGCCGTCTCGGGGGCCGGCTACCCGGGCGTCAGCAGCATGGACATGGTCGACAACGTCGTCCCCTTCATCAGCGGCGAGGAGGACAAGCTCGAGTCCGAGGCCCGCAAGATCCTCGGCACCCTCAGACGTGCCGACGGGGAAGGGGAAGGGAAGGCCAGCATCGAGGAGCAGGCCCAGCTGCGCGTCTCGGCCGCCTGCAACCGCGTGCCCGTACTCGACGGGCACACGGCGTGCGTGTCGCTGCGCTTCGCGCGCCGCGAGAGCAACGTGCCCAAGATCTCGGCGGCCGAGGTGCGGGAGGCGCTGCGCGGCTACGGGAGCGAGGCGCGCGCGCTCGGCTGCCCGAGCGCGCCGCAGCCGAGCATCGCCGTCTTTGGCGACGACGCGCCCGACCGGCCGCAGCCGCGCCTCGACCGCGACCTCGGCCGCGGCTACACCGTCAGCGTGGGCCGCGTGCGCGAGGACGAGAGCGGCATCTTCGACGTCAAGTTCGTGGCGCTGAGCCACAATAGTAGGTCTACGCTACGCACTCACGCACACACACACACATACACACGTATATGCACGCTTACATGTTTTCTCTCTCTCTGTCTCTCCCCCTCTCCTCTCGCTTTTGGGGCATCTTGAGGATCGCTTTAACTACGATGATTGCTGACCAGGGTTATGTGTGGCGTTGTAGCCGTCATCGGCGCTGCCGGCTCGTCCATCCTGAACGCCGAGGCCGCGGTCCTCAAGGGATACATCTAGACTGGGTTGGGTTGGGATCTCTCTGCATCATCCTGGCGTTTGGTGTGTGTTTACCTCTGCGGCGTTGATGCATACTCTCGATCTAGTCATGTGGCTGACTGACTGTCGTCTCGGGGGGGAATCAAAAGGTTACTCTAGAGATACAAATCGAGAATAGATCTCGCGTAACTTACCACGCATGTCTATATGTCAGGGGAAGGGCCTCGAGCCTTGCAAATATGTTCCATCTCTTCTTTCTTCCACCTCTTCTTCCTTCCATCTCTTCTTCCTTCCACGATGATACTTTCCGATGAGCGGGCACTTTGGGTCTCTTCTACGTACAACTCGACGCACCATCGAGCTCGGCATCTTGTCTGCCTCTGCAGAAATTGAGTTGCAAGACCCCCTCCCCTCCCCTCGCCCCATCACGAGAACAACGACAACGACTCTTCTGGCGCCTTGGAGCAGGACAGCGATGATGAATGAGTTGGCGAGCGGTGGCGAGGATCTCGTCTCTACCAAGGATACCCCCCGTCTCCCCCCCCCCTTCACTCCCCATCTCGCCGCCAGGGTGGTCGTTCCCATGGCGGTGGTGGCGGCGCTCGCGGCAGCGCTCGGAAGAAGTGTTGCATGGCTGGTGCGGAAACGGCAGCGCAAGCTGTTTGCTGTTTTCCCTGTCCGTAAATAAGGATGCTTGATGAAGCTTGTGACGCAACGCAAATGCGTAGGTAGCTGATCAGATTGTTTTCTACACAAGTGTCAAACATGAACTGACCCTGAGCTTCTGGGCTATAGGTAGCTTGATGTAAAGCGCAGTACTCTGATACTGAGTATTTGAGTAGGTAGCGTCCCAGCAGCCATCCCGCAGGAGAACATTGGTGAGCCTTCTAGAGAGAGGTGTTGTGTTGTTTGGGGTTTTGTGGAGTTTTCGTAACCCTTGTGGCGGTGGGATTTCACAATGCAATCTGCGTGATTGTGCGCTCTGCTTATTCATGCCTGAGGATCAATGGCCATGTCTGGACTGGATGTTATGATTGCGGGTCTCTTGTTTGGGAAGCCGTTTCTCATCTATACCCCAAGCCTCCCCGGCCACGCCAGCCCGTGCCTGCGGTGGTGGCATCCTGCATTTTGCTCCCCGCCTACGGATTAGGGTAGCTGATGGATGTCACCTGCCTGCACGTCGCTGTTCTTCTGGCGGTGCAGGATTGTCTGCCTTGCCGGCATTGTTGCTGTTTGGCTTTGGTGCCTCAAAATCTCCGGGGTGCACGCCTACAAGACACTCCGGCTCTTCTTTGCGCGCCTCCCTGGCGGTAAAGCGGCTTTGCCTTTCTCTGCAAACTTGGTTCAGCACTCCTGTGATTCTCCTCTGCGTGCGTGCTTCCTTAGCGGCAAGCAGATTTTGTCTTTTCTTTGCAAACTTGATGTGGCATACAAGTCCTTGGGTGGTTCTCATCTGCATCTTCAACTATAAAGGTGTCTGCATTCCCGACCCAGTCTGAGCCCTCAGCAGACCATAGCAGAGTCGCCGGTCCTTTAATGATCAGTCATAGAAACCCCCATCACGCCACGAGCTGTTACGTCTCTGACGACATGCTCCAACACCTTTAGGGATCTCGATTGACCATAACACTCCACTGCCGATTGTCCCCTCCGATACTAGTAACTCGATATGAAGACGAAGTATCTTTAATCTCTGCTATCTACCAGTCCTGTAACAGCAACGCGATTCCTGATTCCTACTCTTCCCTAGAGTCTTTTGAGACATGTTTATTATGTCTTTTCATTCTGTGTAATATTCCTTCCTTTCGACTTGCTTTTGAGCCACTCAACTCTCGTCGGTCTTCCCTATCTCTCTCTCACACCATGTTGCGGGAACCAGTCCTCGCCGTGTGGCAGACGTCAGAGGCGGTGGCTATCCATGCATGCATTGGTCATTTTGCAGTGTCCGTCCAACATCGCCGACATCTACCTTGGTATAAGCTCAACCGTGTTATGTAATGCCTATGCTTCATTGGGTCCAGATAGACCTGATGGCTTTTGCCATGCCTCTCTTGACGTATTTCCCTATCTTGGGGTGCTCCACTTAGTGGTCATTTTGCGGTCAGGTGCTCTCTATGAACTCGATTTTGCCTCTTCTTATCCTCCTATGGTCATCCCAACGAGAAATTACACGATAGAGTCTCCCTTCCTGTCCTATAGCATGCTCAATTCGGTGGCAGGTGGCAAAATCATCCCATGTTGACCCTTGAAATTATACTGGTTGGCTCTCTGGTTCCGCCCTGGGCTGGGAACTCGCAGGTTTTTTTACTATTTTTTCCTGGAGCGTGACCGAATACAGGGGACCGCTCCTGTCTGATCCAAAGTCCCCAGGCCACAGTGTGTGCTTGCTTTGGACCATTGCTAGTGGTCCTACTGCTGGCCGCCTGTTGCAAAAAGTATAAATACCACCTCTGCACCCCTTCAGCTTTCTCTTCCTCCATCTCTTTCACATCACCTCGAGATTGTACCCCATCACACTGCATCTCCAGAGACCTTCCGATTCGACAACAACCACAGGTATGTATGCCACTTTCTTTCGTCTTCCCTCTCCTCTCCAATACTTCCTGATCTTTCTCTTCACAACAAACATGTGGTTCCCGCCGCCTTCGAGGCCCACAGCCCATCATCACCACCTGCAACTTCCCGAGGGCTCTTGCAGCATTGTCTCCACCAAACCACTGTTCCATGTTTCCATCCTCTCCCAGCCCTCTTCCTATCTGTCTTTCGTTCTTTCCTCACCTGTCGGTGTTTTCAATCACACCACTGGTCAATCTTGTTTGTCTGTCCCCGTCAGACTTTTCTCCACTTGTCCATTGTTTGGCCTCCGACACCCATCCCCAGCCTCAGACCCTGCCGACATCAAGACAATCATGCTGTCTTTTGCGACTTTCCCTCTCACTCGATTGATTTCACCATTGTCTTTGCCTTCAGTTTGATGCCTGATTCCTGTCGGCGGGACATCATGTCACCTAAGCGAGGTTGGGCAACTGTCTCCAACCTGTTTCCTTCATGCACCCATTCCAGGCCACATTTGCCTCTTGCTAATCTTTCCACTTCTTCTACAGCACACCCTCTGAGGCTACCACCAGAGAGTCAACTTCGACACGCCAAGGACACGATACAATGAATTGTGCTGTCCTTGTCCGCGGCTTTCCGGCTGAGGTTGACATTTTCAACATCCTCGGCAGCCTTCATGGCTTTGGCCAGATCAACTTCGCATATGTCAAGGAGAACACAGCTCCCCATCGCCGGTCAGCTAACACCGCACGCATTGTCTTTATGCGCCCCGAGGATGCGGCGGGCGTCGTCGAACTCGAGAAGATCCACCTGATCTACCGGGCCAAGGGCCAAACGAACACTGCGGACTGCCTCGTCATGTATGACGAGGAGACCGAGAAGCAGCGATCTCGCACACACCAGTCCCGAGTTGTCGAGTACGTGCTGGATAACGTCCTTGCTGGTAGTCCGCGTGCTGATGTCTGAAATTGAATGCAGGCTTCGGGGGGACGTCGCAGCGGAGACGGTTGTCCCAATACTGGAGGCGAACATTGATCCCGACGTTTGGATGGAGCCGCAGGTCGTCACCATGACCGATGGCAACGGCGAGAGATATTGCGTCTATGAATTCACGGGCCTGGACCTGGGTGTGATGGCCTTCGATGTCCTATACGACCTTCGCAAGGACTACGGATGGGAGGTTCTTTACGGCAAGGACCCCTGCCAAGGATGAGAGGAGATAGTGCCCGGCAATAGCCAGGGTGGGATACTTTCCCAGATATAAGGCTAAGAACTCGATTACTCTGTCGATGAACTCGCGAGCTAGGTAGTATTCATTTCGAAAAAAATCGATGCCTTCACCACTTGACTAGCCTACACCGAAGCAGTGCAATACAGCAGATGACGACTGCCGAGTGCACTGTGATGTACGACCAACCGGTCGGTCAACAGCGCTCACGCACCCACCAGAGCAGAATTGTCGAGTACGTGCCCGAGAGCTTCCTTGTTGCACTATGCTGACCTTGAATGGAATATAGACTTGATGGCAACGAGAATAACGTGAACCGAAATGTTGTTATCCCTATCATCAAGGCGGGCATTCGGACTGCCTTCTGGATCGAGCCACAGGTGGTCATTATGGACGACCCCACGAAAGGGGGCAAGTACTATGTTTATGAGTTCCCGAGTCTGGACCTGGGCAAGATTGCCTTCGATATCGTATACGAGCTCCGACAGCGTTACAGGTGGACACCACACTATGGCAAGGACTCTTGCGTTCCTCTTCCACCTCCACCTCCTCACAAAAAGGATGGGCAGAAGGCTCTTCCAGCCCCGAAGACGGCCGAGCAAAAATAGAGTCCGGCAAATGGCGAGGATGATAAAGCATACAAAGCAGCGTATCCGAATACGGCAGCTAATAAAGCCGCGGATATAAAGAACACTGCAAAGCAAAGCCGTATGCAAATAAAGAACGCTGCAGAGCAAAGCCGTATGCAGTAAAGGAACGTCATCACGGGGTTTAAAAGCATAAGTTAAAGAAGTACGCAATAAAGGAGGGATATGCATAAATAGGAGCGTTCCCTCCACTATAACTACTACTAGATATATTATTACACTATTACCTAGAACTAGTATAATACTTTTTATAAGCATACTTTTACCCTTTACTTATATCTCTTACTTAACTTATATCACCTACTTAATACTATTACTATAAGTGCTTTTTATTTTAGAGGTTATAAGCCCGGGTTATCCTTTAACCCAGCGTTTATAAAAAATCACAGAAAATCCAAATCACTACCGATTCGCCCACTTCCTATACCATTTTATAAAGAATTTTCTCCTTTATTTATAGGTTTATTACTATACGTTAAACCGGTTCCCCCGAAGCCCGAATACACGAGAAACCCCGGAAATTTTATCGAGTATAAACACACTATTTCCGCTTTTAATAAAAGCGATATATTCTTTTGCTTTTATACGCTTTTTAACGGTACTCTTTACTAAATTCGATATATTTAATTAAACCGAAACGGTTCCCGTAACTATAATATATTTCCTTAAAACTTCGCCGCGGATTTATTACGGTCGCTTTTTAGAGTTAAGGCTGCTAGTAAAAGCGTACTTTTATTAAGAAAAACTAGGATAAAGAAGAAAGGAAAAGCTAGAACGCGTTAAAGCGCGGTATATATATAAATACAGTAGTGGGGTTGCCTTTAAATGTTTAGGTTTATTACGGGGTTTTTCCCCCACTCCTTTCCTTTATATTTACTATGCTAGGTAACGGTTCCGGCTTATACCGTAATATTACCCCCCTTTAATAAACAGATTCGTTCTCGAATCTAGTGGAAAAAAAGTTAAAAAAGTAGGAGGCGGGTTCGAACTATTGCTTTTAAAGTCCTTAATCACTTCCTAGGCGGAGAAGGAATACCCTCGGATTTATACCCTATATTAATTAAGCTAAAAAGCCCTTATCCAGTGCTTAATTAGGGTGCTTTATATAATTAAGTGGAGAATTTCCGCCGTATTTTAGTAGATAAGCGGTTATAAAGCGGATTAGCCGGGGTTTAACCGATTAAGCGGTGCTGGATAGGCGACGGGCTTAGCGTGCGTACCGGAGCCTAAAAGTAATAAATCTGTAATAAAAACCGGCCGTACGCAATTGCGTGCGCTCCCTTCCGGGACTAATTAAAGGGCAGTATTCGCCTAAGCGTAAAAACGATTATTTTTTCCTTTTTAATAGCCGACCGCGACCCCTCCGTATAGGTATTAGTTTTAATTCGGTGGGGAGGTTATTATCCGGGTGATTAGGGTTATAAAAATCGTTTTTAAAGGCCGCCTTTTATTACGGTAGCCTTAATAAAGGGCCGGCTTTATTAGGGTATATTATATAAAAAGCCTTTAAGGCTTGCGGATTATTTTTAAAGCCTTCGGCGTTATATTATATAGGATTCGGATCCTAGCCCCTTTATTAGACTTAATACTAAAGAGTTTTATTAGTAATCCGGGAGGTTATTACCTTTTTAACCTCTTACTCGAGGTCTCCCTTAACCGGGTTTATAATTTTCCCCTCGGGTAACTCGGCTGCTTAACCCGGTATAGGATCGTTTTCGAACTTGCGTAATCGGTTTACGTAAAAAACGCAGGTTCCTCGTTATATATTTAAAACCTTAAGTTTATAAGAATATCCCTTTATAACGGTAATCTTATAATAATAACGGGTAAGGGGAAAATCAAGCTTATTATTAAGCCGGTTTATAAAATGCGTTTTTTTAATTACGAATACCTTATCCCCCACGCCGAAATCAGGTTTTCGGCGGTGGTAATTTACTTATTTAGTTATTCGCTCCTACGTTCTCGTTAATATTTACCGCGTAACGTTAACGTATTTATTAATAGTGTTAATTATACCCTATACCTTTTCGCGGTTTAACCGCTCCGCGGGTAT
This sequence comes from Xylariaceae sp. FL0804, assembly GCA_022539325.1. Classification (NCBI taxonomy): domain Eukaryota; kingdom Fungi; phylum Ascomycota; class Sordariomycetes; order Xylariales; family Xylariaceae; species Xylariaceae sp. FL0804. The sequence continues at coordinate 1,047,364 of JAJKLG010000006.1, read as the reverse complement.
AAGGTTTTTTATTTAATTAGTGTATACGCGTTAATCGAATTATAATGGTATAGGGAATCCTTTCTCAACCTTATATAAAACCAGGTTAATATTATCCTGCGGTAAACTGGCTTAAACCGTATCCAATACGGGAATAACCTTAGATTAATTATTTTAATAGTGGTTTACGTAAGGCTTAAGGCGTTAGTTAATATACGCATTTATAATTTCCGCTTAACCGGCGGATTACGAGTAACCGGATAATAAAAGGCGCTAATCGATTTACAGAATTTTAACCAGCTCGTTAATAAACTTTATAATAAATTAAGGCCCGTAATCGTTATTAACCGTTTAGGGTAACCCGAAAACGCGGAAGGGGCTTTTATAATATATTTAAGCGAAATCGCGTAAAATAACCGTTTTCTAGTAAAAAACCACCTATAATCGCTTACTTAACCGGTAAATTATTATTAAGGCATTATTAAACTCGTGTTTATTCTTTAGTATTAACTTATAATCGATTATAATATATTATTAGCTTTATTAGGGGATAAGGAGCGGTTATAGGAGTTTAGGAGTTTTATCTCTTAATACCTTTAAAAAACGATAAACTAAGCAGTTTCGAACGTATTATTTAATATTTCCTACCATCCTTAACTATTAGTATAATTACCTTATTAACTTTATAGTTTTATTTTTTCCCAGGTAGGCGGTAATTATTTAATAATAAACTTCCTTAATAATCTTAATGCATAATTAATCCTGGTTTAGAATAACCAGCCGGCCTTAAAATAATATAAGCCTCTTTTCCATGATTTATTAAGAATTTGGTTTTAATTACGAGCGTTCGCGGTAGGAAATAAGGTTTGGGCTTTTCCGGTTAACCGTTAAAAATCGGTTTAGGAGTAAGGGACCGGTTATAACCGGTAATTTTTAAGCATTCGCGGGACCGCTTATATCGGCCTCGTAAACCTTTATATCCTTTAATAATATAGTAATATTAATTAATAATATCTTAATTTATAGGGGTTTTTAATCTAGGCCGAGGGATAAAAGGTATTCTGCTTAGGTTAACGGTTAATAAAACGGGTATAAAAAAGAAAGGGTGCGCTAGGTAATTTATTTTTCCTTTTAGGTTTTTAAGTCCTTTAATTTCCTCGAAAGGGTATCCGCGGTAGTATTAACCGTGCTAGGCCGGTATATAATTATAAAACTATATTACGCAAGGTTTTTTGCTTACGTAGCTTATCGAGTATTTAATAGCCTTTTAATAAGAAAATATTCCAGAGCTCGATGGTTAATAAGTACGGTAAAGGGAATCGGCCTTTATAAGTTAATAAGTTCCGGTTTTTAAACCTTTAAGGCCCGTACCACCGCGAGTATTTCCTTATTATAAATAAGGTAGTTTTATTCTGCTCCCTATATAGCCTCGTTATAAAATACTATTAAGTGTTATTCCCTATTAGCCTGTTTTTAAGATAGGGTGCCGGTTATAATAAGATTTAAGGTATTAGTTTTTATTAGGGTTTTTTTCTTATAAGAGAAATAGGTTAATACGGGAGCCTTAAGGAGTCGTTTCTTAAGCTTTAAAAAGGCTTTTTAATATTCGGCGTCCTAATCGAATTTTATATCCTTGCAGGTAAGGCGATTTAAAGGGCGGGCTACGCGCCCGTATTCCTTTATAAACTTATGGTAAAAATTATAAAATCCTAGGAATAATTATACCTCCCGTATAGTGGTAAGCCTCTCCTAGAACTTTATAACGTTAATCTTACCGGGATTTATGGTAACGCCGTTAATACTAATAATAAATTTAAGGAACTTGGTTTTAATAATATGGAATTTATATTTATTTAGGTTGGTTTAGAATCCGGCCGCTTAAAGCCGCTTAATAACTTTTCGGATATAATATATATACTTAGCCTTATTAACGGAGTAAATAATTATATTATTAATATATACGCTATAAAAATCGTTTAAATACTTTATTAACGCGTTATTAATATACCGTTAAAACGTAAAGGGTTTATTTATAAGGCTAAAAAGCAGAATATTATATATATAGGATCCGTATCTCGACCGGAATATAATATACTTTTTATGCCCTGGCTTAATTCGTATCTTATAAAAAGCCTAATGGATATCGATCTTTGTAAAGATTTTAGCTTATTTTATTTAGGAAAGAGTTTTTTCGATTAAAGGAAGCGGGTATCGGTTTTTTCGAGTTAACGCATTAAATCGATAATAATTTACGCAAAACCGAAAACTATTATTAGCTTTTTTTGCGAATAGTATAAGGGCAGCAAAGGGGGCATAGTTAGGCTTAATAAAGCCTTTTTTAAAATTATTTTAAAAATACCGTTAATATTCCTCTATTTCCTTTAATAATATCTTATAAAGCGGGCTATAACTAAGGTTATCGGGACTTTTTTCTGGTAGGAATTTAATTCGATAATCGCATAATCGATTCGGTGCTAGCTTATTAGATTAAGCCTTATTAAAAAAATTATATAAGTCGGAGTAATAGGAGGGAATAAAATCCCGGACTCGTTATTAGAGTTTTACGGTATTCTCCTTAAGTCTTTTATTACCTTGCTTTACGTAAATAGCCTTTTCGAGGGAGTTAAGCGTGATTTTAAAGACTTCGATCCCGTTAATATTAATAGTATATAAAAACGGCCCTACGTTTAAAACCGCTAGGTTTATACGGTACCGGTATTAACCGATTCCGTTACGTTATAAGCGGTAAGTGCTTTAAGTATTGCGTTTTAATAAAAAAAAGGAAGTAGTAAGGAGATTAGGTTTTTTTTAAGGTTTTTTAATTATATTCGCCGGTGGGAATTAAGGGGATATTAACCGCTTTAACGCCTTCCTTTAATCCCTTTCGCAAGGAGCTTTATTTCTGGTTATTAATGTAATTTTCTGGTAATCCGGGATTTAAACCAGTGATTAAACTACCGGCCGAATTATTAGGGATTATTTTAATTAATTTAAGAGCTTCCCTTTTAACCGCTCCAGTTAATTAATCCGTTCCTTAAAAAGGGATTAAGTGGTTTAGGGGTTTAACTGGTTCCTTACCTTATCCAGCTTAAAGGTATTAGGTTTAAGAGTTATAGCTCCGTTTTAACGGCGTTTTTCCTCCTTATTTATTAAGCGGTTACGCCGCTTAGTATTTTTTTAATATACGGGGTTTTTAAGGCGAGATTTCTCGTTATTTATAGGAATTATAATAGGGGTATAGGAATCGGATACTTAATTACTCGGGAAGAATAATTCTCGGCGGCGGTAATTAATTATAATATTATAAACTTTAAAAAAATATTTACCCAGGATTATTTTATGCTTTATATGAAATAGGAATATCGGGATATTAGGGATCCGCCTTCCTTGGATTTAAAGATATACTAATAGAATAATATTAATAACTTAGGTAAATTTACCTTCGAATCTGCCTATTTCCTGCGGGATAAATCCGGTAATTAGCTTAGGTTATAAATGCTTTAAAATTCGGCGAGTAAAGTGTATATTTACAAAAATATAATCTCCGGCCCTAGTATTTTATAGGGCGTTAAACGTAAAAAAAGAGAATTTATTATAGTTTACCGTATACTTTATAATTAATGGTAATCCTCTTAAATACCGGTTAATAATATTAAAGGGTATTTTTAGCGCTTATACGCTAATAAAAAAAACTGCTTGCCCTAGAATAGGCTTAAATTACCCTAGGGTTACTTTTTTAATAAATCGTTATTAAAGTAAAGGGTTAAAGTATTTAGGTTATTAAAAGGAGTAATACGTATTTTAGCGAACTCTGCGTTTAAAGCGTTAATACGGTTTTTGCGAAGATTATCGGCTTCCTTTTTGCGAAGGTAATCCTTAGTATTATAACCGATCTAGCGATAAATAAAATAATATTATTCCTTAATAAGCTTATTTGCCTCCGCCTTAATAAAACCCTAGCGAGCCCCGAAATAAGCCGGGGAACCGCGAATATTAAGCGTACCCGCATTAATTCCTTAAGGCGTACCTCTGCTAAAGCTTTGGCTTTTACCACCTAAAATACTATTATTATTATTACTAATATTATTATTAGCTCGGGCTCTTTCGTAGGTTAGGGAGATATGCTTATAATACTGGGTAAATCGGGTAAAATCGATAATAATATTATAATAAGCTCTTACCACGGTAATAATTAAGCTTGTGGTAAGGTATTAGTTAAGCTCCTGCTTTTAAGTGCTTTTAGGGATATCTATCTCCGAAATAATCTTTATAAAACGGTTTTTAAAGGATAAAAAATCCTTTTTTTATATTTTATTTATATAAAGAGCGTATTACTTATTAATAACCTTTTCTCGAGCGTTTAGGTTATAATAATAATCCTAAAAATACTTTATAAGCTAATCGTAAATAATTAAATAGTCGGGAGACTTTTTACTTAGGTATAGTAATAAGTCTTTTATAGCAAAATTACCTAAACGTCCTTATACGTAAACTATCCTGGCTTAATTATTAGCAAAGTGATTATAATTAATCTCCACCTTGTTTTTAATATTAGTGTATTAAGCCTCGAATAATTAATTATCCTTTTCTAAGCGGTTTAAGAAAATCGGGGGATTAAATACCTTAATACTACGGTTAGCCCGTTTAAAGGCTTTTATAATACCGGTGGTACCCATTAAACCCGATACCGGGGTGCTCTAATGCTTATTAGCGAGGGGAGGGTTTTCCAGAGGGGGATTTTAAACCGCTTACGTAGCGGTAATAGCTTAATATATAATAATATTATTAAGCTCCGCGATTCGGTCCTCCTTTTTAATAATAACTAAACAAAGGTTAATATTAGCCTTTTTAAAACGGGCTTTTAAATGCTCTACCCACTAGATATAATATAAAAAATCGGTATTAAAACCTTTAAAGATTAAATAAAGCTCGTCGGCTTACTCCAAGGCTATTATAGCGAGTAATAAGCGGAGTTTAAATTCCAATTATAAAGCCTCCGGCTTATTCTGGATATAATCCTGGAACTAAGTATAGGTTATAATATTATCGGTATTAGGCCAGGTTTCTTTGCCTAAAGCGGTGCCGGCTTTAAAGCGGAAGCCCGGCTTACCCTCCTTAAAGCTATAAAATCGAGTAAGCTTATTAACGCAATTAACGCGGTTATTAAGTAGATTATTAACGCTGTAGGGGTATTAAGCTTTTTCCACTTTTTCCTGGGTATTAAAGGCCTTTTAGTCTTCGTAAAAAGCCTTACGCGTTTCGAGAACTTCGTTACCTTTATTAACCGTTATAATAATAATAACTTATTCGGGCTCGCAGAGGTATTATTAAACCGTAATAATCGAATAGCGGTTAATAAGGGTGCCGGACGGCTCCTTAGCCGAGCCTTTATTAAGGTTTTTGGGGTTAAAACGAGCCTTTACGGCTACCACGTTACGATTCGCGCATTTCTCCTTTTCGGAGCGTGCTATTATAATACTTAAGGAGTCGGTAAACAGGGGATTAATTAGCGAGCCCTTTAGGCAGTAATTAAATAATTAACGGGCCCTTTAAGCAATAAAACGGTAAAAAAACGGGGTTAAGGATATTATAAGGCCTTTTTAAACGTAGTAAATATATAAATCCTAGTTTTTATATTACGGTCGCTTTTCAGAGTTAAGGCTGCTAGCAAAAGCGTACTTTTATTAAGAAAAACTAGGATAAAAAAGAAAGAAAAAGCTAAAACGCATTAAAGCGCGGTATATATATAAATATAGTAGTGGGGTCGCCTTTAAATATTTAAGTCTACTGCGGGGTTTTTCCCCCACTCCTTTCCTTTATATCTGCCACGCTAGGTGACGGTCCCGGCCTATACCGCAACAGGATTTCTCTTTCTAATACGATTTTATTAACGATCCGGAATTATATATCCAAGACCCCGATTTAGTCGATAATCACGCTATATTTATTAACGATATTATCGGCAGTTTTAACCCCGATATAAGAGAATTCGAATCCGATTTTATAAACTAAATTTTGGATTATTTTAATACTGGTTTTATTAGTGGCGAGGATTTTAAATACGTTTCGTATTCCGGTGATTTACCGTACGAAATTATAATCTCGCACTTTATATTTATTTTTTAAAAAAACTTTATAAAAACACAAAAACATATAAAAAACAAAAACTATAAAATATATAAAAACTCTATAAAACTAAATAAAAATAACTTTCTTATGAAAAAAAAAAAATATGGCTTCCGTTGAAAAACTTTAGATTCCACGCCTAAAAGGAATCGAAGATTACGAGATTTCGGCTATACGAATCGAAGCCGCTTTAGAAAAAAAAGAGCTAAAAGAAGTTATTTATAACGATACCGATAATAATATAAAAAGAAAAAAAGCCCTCGGAATAATTAAGTTATTTTACAATAACGGGCCTTTTTTAACGATTAAATACTATTTAACCGCGAAAAAAGCCTGGGAAAAACTTAAGGAATTTTATAAACCTACTAGTTTTAATTCCGAATACTTATTACTTAAGGAATTATTTAATTCCTTTTTAAGTAATTTTTTTTCCATAGAGAATTATTTATATAAAATTCGGGAGATTATAAACGATCTCGAAAATAACGGAATTATTTTACCGTAATAGGTTATTATTACTTAGGTATTAAATAACCTTAACGATAATTATAATTCGACCGTTTCGAATATTATCTAGTTTTTACGCAAGGATAAAAACTCGTATAATATTAATACGATTTTTGCCTTATTTATTAACGCCTCCCGAGATAATCTTATTAAAGATAACGATAAAATCCTTTAATTAAATAATAAAAAGGGATTTAAAAAGGGATATAAAACTAATAACGGTAAATACTATAAGAATTATAAGAAAAAAGGGCATATTTTAAAAGATTACTGGTTCCTATTCCCAGAAAAAGGTCCCGATTACTGGAAGAATAAATCGGATAATAAACAAGAAAACGTTTATAAACTAAGCAATAAACGAGAACACGATTATAAAATAAATAAAAAACGCCCCGATAAGCACGAAAAAAAAGTTATTCGAAAAAAAAAACAATAAGCTTTAATCGCTAAGCTCGCTAAATATAACGCAAATACCTTTAAAAAATCGTCCGATTTAGAATCCGAAAGAATTAATATAATTAATTCCGACCCGGAAAATAAAAATAATTCAGAAATAGATTATAAATTCGAAGATATCGAGGTAAATAACCCTATAAAACCCTTAAATAAACATATAACTAATAATAAACTAGATTATTTAAAAGATTTAGTAAAAAGGGTTAATATATACAAGAATAGGGTTAATAAAAATAAAAACGTTCGTTTTATAATCGATTCAGGAGCAATAATCCCAGTTATAAGTAATTTAAATTACTTTATAAATTATAAACATATAAATAAAAACGTATACTAGGGAGAAGCTAATAACCTTACCGTTAAAGGAAAAGGAGATATATTATTATTTTCGAAAAATTATAATTAATATAAAATAATAAGGAATATGTATTATATCCCAGAACTTAGTATTAATTTATTAAGTGTTTCGAAATTAAATAATATAATAACCTATTTCGATAACGAAACTAAGGAAGTTATTTTATACGATAAAATACAAAAAAGTATTTTTAATAAAGGTTTTAAAAAAGATAATTTATTTTATTTTACGTTTAATATAAAGCTTAAAAACAAAGATTTAATTAACGTTATAAATAAAACGGAGGGGAATTCATCCTTAGAAGTTTTTATTAATACCGTTAAAAAAGATAATAAAAATCTAAGCTTTAATTTATTAAAGGTTATATATAAGTAGTATATATTATTAGGCCATATAAGTAAAAAACCTTTATATAAAATACTAAAATCATTAGAAATATTTATTTTTTATAATAATTTAAAACGCTTATTTAAAAAGAATAGCTATAAAGTATATTTACAAGCTAAATATAATAAAAACATAAATAAAATAAGCAATAATAATAAACTATACGATAAAATCGAGCGTATATATAACGATATCGGCGGTTCCTTCGAAAAAACATACGATAATTATAAGTATTATATTACGTTTTTAAATAAAAGGACCCGATTTCTCGAAGTTATTTTATTAAAAAATAAATTAAATGCTTTAAACGCATTTATAACCTATAAGAATAAAATGGAAAATAATAAGCATAATAAAAGAATCCGAGAATTCTTTACAAATAATAGTAGAGAATATATTTCTAATAATTTCGAATTTTATTTAAGTAAATATAGAATTATTTATAATAAAACACCACCTTATACAAAAGAACCTAACGGTCTTATCGAAAAATAAATTATACCCTATTAAATAAAATCAGAGCTTTATTAATAAAGAGTAATTTACCTTATAAATTCTGGGAAAAAGCTTTATTAATAGCGGTTTATTATTATAATATTACACCGTATTCTGCCTTAAAGCTAAAAACTCCTTACGAATTATACTATAAAATAAAACCAAAATCCTTATATAAAAACCTAAAACCTTGGGGAAAAATTATTTATTATTACACTAATAAATACTTAAATAAACTATCCCCTAGGAAAAATAAAGGAATTTTAATAGGATTCGGTAATTATAATAATAATTATAAAATATACGATATAAGTATTAAACGAGCACTTTGGTCTCGAGATAAAATAATATTAAAAAATAATAATAATAATCCTTTACCTTTTAATAAGGATAATAATAAGGATAATAAAACCGTAACTTTCGAAGATTACGATTTATTACGGGATAAATTAAAAAATAATATTATTCCTAATAATAATAATAATAATAACTCGAATAACTCGAATAATAATTCGAATAATCTTAATAATTCGGTTAATAACCATAATAACGTATCCCTATTCGATAATAAAGGAATATATAACCAGGAAGTTATAAGAGATACTATAATCGTTCGAACGGAGATTCCAAAAGTCTTATATACTATAAAAGATATAATTATCGAATATATAAATATAATAAATAAAAATAATAAAGCGGAATATATATTAAATGCTATTAGTTTAGAGCCTAATTCTTTTAAGCAAGCTTTAAATAATATAAATAAAACCCTATGGGTTTTAGCGGCAGAAGAAGAGCTTAAAGAATTAATAAATAATAATACGTGGGATATTATTAATAAACCAAAAGATAAAAATATCTTAAACTGCCGTTAGGTATTTAAAGAGAAACCTATAAACCCTAAATTAGCTAATAAACGATAAATCCTAAATAAGGATAAAATTATACGTTTTAAAGCTAGATTATATATACAGGGATTTAATTAACAAATAAGTGTTAATTATCTAAAGACTTTTTCCGTTATTTGCCGCCCAGAAAGCTGGCATTTATTATTAATAATAACGGTAAATAAAGGCTGGGAAATCGAGTAATTCGATGTTAAAAACGCTTTTATACACGCTAATATTAATACGGAAATTTATATAAATTTACCAGAAGGTTTTTATAAAGATAAAAAATATATAAATAAAATGGCAAAATTAAATAAAGCCTTATACGGATTAAAATAAAGCCCTAGATTATGGTATAAATATATATTAAATATATTTAAAAAGCTTGGGTTTAAAGTATTTCCGTATAACGAAGGTATATTTATAAACGAAAAAACACAAATTATTATTATCTGCTATATAAACGATATTTTAATTATAAATGCCCATATAAATAACATAATAAAATTAAAACCCGATTTAAAAAAAGATATAAAAATAAACCATTTAGGTCCGGTCCGAACCTTCCTGGTAAATAAAATCAAAATCGACCGTAATAAAAAGGAAATATTTATTAACCAAATAAAATATACAGAAAAGCTTTTAAATAAGTTTAATATAAATAAAGAAAATGGCTATAAACCTGAATTAACTCCCGGAACACCTGGTTTAAAATTAAATAAAAATAATACTACCGCTGTAAAAGCAAATATAACCTAATTCCAAAAGGAAATCGGTAGCTTATTATTTTTAACCTTAAAAACGCGATTAAATATAACTTTTTCCACCTATTACTTAAGCAGATTTATGGTAAATCCCGGTACCGATCACTTTAAAAAATTAAAAAAATTATAGGGTTATTTATTAAAATTCCCAGATAAAGGAATTATATATAAATGCTCCGGAAATCTTACTTTAAAGGGTTATTATAATTCGGATTAGGGAAATAATATAATAGACCGGAAATCTATTAGCGGTTATTCATTTAGCCTTAGAACGGATTTAAATAATAATTTAATAAGTTATTCCAGCGTTTTATAAAAAACAGTAGCTTTAAGCAGCTATAAAGCTAAATATATGGCTTTAAAAAAAGCTATAAAAGAAGCTTTATACCTAAGAAACATGTTTAATTACTTAAATTTAAATTTAAAATTAAATTATAAACCAGAAATAATAAAGGTGTTAGTGGATTCAGACTCTGCGAAAAAACTAGCAGAAAACCCTGAATTCCATAAAAAATCAAAACATATAAGTATAATTTATCACTTTACCCGGGAGGTATTAAACAATAAAAAAGCCAAACTTATATATATAAATATAAAAAATCAACTTACTGATTTTTTAACAAAAAATCTACCTTTTCCGTAATTTATAAAACTAAATAACTTGGCTAATATAAGCAATAATAAATCATAATTCCTATAAAATAATAAATTATACCAGAGTTATTATATATAAAAACATATATTAATAAGAGTTTCTTCTCGATTCTTCTCTTTTAATAATAAATCTATACTAAATTGAATAGGGTTTAATTTTTCCCTATATATAAAATATAAAATAATATAAATAAGGTTTAATTTTTCCTTATTAAAAATATAATAAAACAAAAATAATAGGTTTATTTTTTCCTATTAAAATAAAAACATTATAGGTTTATTTTCTCCTATAAAAACGAATAACTTATAAAATAACCTATATATAAGTTTATAAGTTATATATGCTTTAAAATAATGTTTTAAATACTTTATAAATATTATAGGGGCGTGATAAAGTATATAAAGCAGCGTATCCGAATACGGCAGCTAATAAAGCCGCGGATATAAAAAACGCTGTAAAGCAAAGCCGTATACAAATAAAGAACGCTGCAGAGCAAAGCCGTATGCAGCAAAGGAACGTTATCACGGGGTCTAAAAGCATAAGTTAAAAAAGTACGCAATAAAGGAGGGATGTGCATAAATAGGAGCGTTCCCTCCACTATAGCTACCACCAGATATACTACTACACCATCACCTAGAACCAGTACAACACTTCTTATAAGCATACCTTTACCCTCTACCTGCATCTCCTACTTGACCTGCATCACCTACTTGATACCACTGCTATAGGTGCCTCCCATTTCAGAGAGGACGAGTATTTAGCGAGGAAGTTGAACTATGCTATCCATGAACACGAGAGATAGATAGTAAGTAGTACGGAATGCGATGCTTTCATCACAACACAGACATTCAGCTCAATGAGGTGGTGCAGGCTGCGTGCAGTGACCTTGTACGGAGTACTGTATAGTAGTATGGTGTATCCTGAAAGCTCACACTTGTTTCAGGCCTATACAGCCTGCAACAGAGGATAGACGACTATCTCCAACCTGTTTCCTTCATGCGCCCATCCCAGGCCACATTTGCCTCTTGCTAATCTTTCCACTTCTTCTACAGCAAACCTCTGGCACCCACCCCCCTCGCAAGATGTCCGACAACAGCAATGCTCGCAACTGCGCGGTTGAAGTCCGAGCTTTCCCCTCGGACGCCACTGTCCACGACATCCTCTCCGGCTTGCACAACACCGGCATGATCAACCATGCCGCCATCATGCCAAACATGGCCGATAGGCAGCAAACAAGGCCCGAGTGGTCTTCATGCGTCCCGAGGCGGCGAAGGCTGTTATCGATCGTGGACAGATCAGCATCTTCATCAAAAAGGCTGAGACAGGTCTGACCAGCAACGTGACCTGCCAGGTCACGTACCACAACGAGCCGGCGAAACAGCGAGCCCGCCTTCAGAAGACCCGCGTGGTAGAGTACGTGCTGGGAACTTTCTCTTTGCCTTTCGCCATCCAGCAGTATATATACTAACATCTGAGAAACAGGATGAGCGGCATGCACAATGACAAGCCGTCAAAGTACTTTGTGTACGAATTCTCAAGCCTGGACTCGGGCATGGCGACCTTCGATATCCTACACAATCGCAAGCGAGACATGAACTGGGTCCCCTTGTTTGGTATGGACTCTTGCAGCCCCCGGGACTAGAGCCTGGCAATGGTCAGGGCTAGAGGCTTCGCAAGAAGCACTGGAGCTTACATGTACTATTAATGCGAGAACCTCTACCCATAGACACGAGAGATAAATAGCCATAAACACGGTAAATGCGATGCCTTTAACACATGACACGGACATTCATTCCAGCGTGATTCGCTCCGTCCTTAAGACTCAATACTCCTGCTAGAATATCTCTGAAATCGAGCGATTCCGGCTCATGGAGGATCTCCAATGCATTGGACACCTCCTTGTGATAGTCGAGATGAAACTTCAGGTCACGGCCGCTACGGTCTACCGGTAGCGTCAATGAGAGTTGCGGGCTGCGTGAAGTGCTCTTGTATAGTGTATCCAGAGCTCACCCTTGTATCTGGCCCATATAGCCTGATAACCTCGCCAAGTTGACATCCAAGTAACGAGTCAAACACTCTTCGGTGGCATTGCGACACTGTGCATCTACGAGAGAGCATCTGCTATGACAGTAGACAGACATGTAGTTCCAATGTTGATGATGCCAAGTGGAGCTAGAAGCTTTCAGGATATGCTTTCACCTGATTGGTGCAACGCGCAGGACTGACTCGGCGGATTAGCCGAAGTCCCGCTAGAGCTTAGCGGGCGCACAATCCGGCCGATTAGCATGAGATACGGCAAAATTTTCGCAACTCAATCAGAGCATCCCTATGGGACGTCAGAAGCCACGGCTTGGTGGTCTAGTGGTATGATTCTCGCTTAGGGTCCACCCTACAGCAGTGCTTGCGAGAGGTCCCGGGTTCGATCCCCGGCCAAGCCCCAATTTTTGTCTCACGGCTGTCCTTGCTTGAAGATGAATTTTTGTTGTTGACTGAATCCACTCGGATTCCTGAAAATCTTTTCACTAATTTCCTCTCCCGGTGCTTCCTTTATTCATTATTTTTAGAGGATTTTCTGCTATAAGTCAGCCTTGATCACCGTATCTCGATTCGTATAGTGGTTAGTATATCCGCTTGTCACGCGGGAGACCGGGGTTCAATTCCCCGATCGAGAGACACTCTTCTTTTGTCCTTCCCTCTTCATGATTGATGTTTATCCTTATGGTGTAATTTCATTGCGGCAGAGCTCCCTTAGTTTTGGCTTACTTGCAGGCAGTCTTGCCATCTTCCTTCCCACTCCCACCTCGGGGAAATGCACTTGATAATGAGAAGCACTATTCGCGCAGTGCCAACCAATTACCCGCGCAGTGTAGCCACTTTTTAGAACCAGTCAGAGGGCTAGAAAATGATAATACAAGCCCGCGCACTAAATTTTGTATGATAACTCTTGTATCTCTCTTCTCCCTACCTCCTATTCTGACTCTTCTTCACATACGCACGCAGTCAATGGCACGCGTTCGGTTTTTATTGCAGATTCGAATGATTTAGAGCCTGGTAGTGAAGAAAACGCTCCCCTAGCCCTTAGCCATGGCCGCGTGCCCTTGGCCATGGCCGCGTGCCCATGGCTAGAGGCCATGACTGTGTGCCCTTAGCCATGGCTGCGTGCCCATGGCCAGAGGCTATGACTGCGTGCCCATGGCGACTGCGTGCCCTTGGCCCAAGGCTATGACTGCGTGCCCTTGGCCCAAGGCTATAACTGCGTGCTCATGGCCCAAGGCCATGACTGCGTGCCCTTTACAGGGCTCTAAGCAGCGCGGGGTGGCTAGGTCTGCAAATAGACTGAACGAAGATGAGGCTGGGAGAACAAAGATACCAGAGTTGTCATACAAAATTTGGTGCGCGGGCTTGTACTGCTGTTTTCTGGCCCTCTGACTGGTTCTAAAAAAATGGGGGCACTGCGCGGATAGTTGGTTGGCACTGCGCGAATAGTGCTTCTCTTGATAATCGTAGCGCATGCAATGAGCATTGCAGCCTCGAGTACGGCTCTTGTTTGGTTGCGCCCTCCCTCTCGCCACTTTTATAAGAGTTAGTCAGTGACCTAATTCCAGGTAATAGTCAATTGGGTGGTGGGTGGCTTGTGCTCATCTGTAAGTGATACCTCATAGCATTGGTCGTAAGTTATACTGATGTTTTAGAGTTATGGTTATCTTCGACTTTTCTCGGTGAACCTTCTAGATTCTCTGACTTTCTCTTCCAGTCCCACCACAATCAGGGTAGCAAGGTGTTATAACTAAGAGAATAATCCTCATCCATTCGAGGTCTGTATCTTGAACGGTTCTTGGCATGTTACCTATCGAACTTCGCGAATAGCCACATGATCCCCTCAGATCAGTCTCTCTGGGACCGCGTGTCTACTCAAGTCCAGAGGGTCGCTCGGTCTGCGAAGGCATCCGGAGCATACGATTGGCCGTTTGTTCCAAGTGCTCATGGGTTGCTCTCGTCCCCAGATAGCGAGCGAGTGTGCTCCTTTAAGTTTCTGTTTGCGAGCCATCCTATCCCTTATTTCGAGGGCAACGAAGCATGCTCAGTTTACTTCGCAAGCGAATGCAATCCTTCCTGATGTCAAAGACAATCTGGGGATAATGTGGCAAAACACCCAATACAAGTGGCAAGAGTACTGCACAACCAGTGTAGACCCAGACTGCTACTCTAGTTACTTGAGTAAGAGGCTGGTATAATTCAAGCCGCACTGTCACATAGGCGTGTGACTCCTCGATTTGGTCGGTCTCACTTGCGCAACTATCTCAACAACTCTGTAGTTGTGGCTAGAACACACGGGTCTGGCCCTAGAAGTGTCCCTTCATTGGCCTCCCTTAAATTGAGCTTTCTTCACCCCATAGCCTGGCCCCTAATTTCCTCCAGTCCTCGAATCCGAGCACATGCTAGATATCGAGCCGCCCTACTGCAATCATCGTAAGTGGCCCGCGGATGGTAATATGAACTGTTAGCAGTTGTACTGGAGCTGCGCATGGGTGCCCTTAAGTGATGCTATTCCTAGATCCCGCGTCCTCTTGCTTAGGTAAATGCAACTCGACATGCTGTGATCCTGTAGTTTCCATACTGACACAATATAATGAATAGGAACTCAAGTTATTTGCGATGACTCACTGGCAGGCTACCCGAACTTGTCAAAGCCGAAAGAAACGTAAATAGTAGATGCCTCATCATTGCAGCATCCGAAACTCTCAAGATCAAAGCTATGAACCTCAAAGGCTCTAAAGGACCATGAAGGGCATTCTCACATATGCCATAAAATCTCCCCAGTCACTTCATTCAAGGTACTGAGGGAAAGCATTGGAGATATGGACAAGTTTTCTATTACCCACTCTTTGGTCGACGCCGTCAGTCACAGACACCACCATTGTCACAGTTCTTCTATTACTCACGCCGCCATCATCGTCACTGGTACTGCTGCTGTCAGCGTTGCCCCTGGTGCCAGGGCTTTTTTCGAGACTCCTGCTACCATTACTGCTCATTCAGAGTGGCAGTGACAGTGCTTGATGCTGTTGCAGTCCCAGCTTTCATTGTTGTACCATGGTTGGCAATTAAAAGAAGCCTATCACATAGACTGCTTTCGATGTCCTCGAGCTGCCAGGTCAGGCTCCGCCTGGGCCCGCAATAGATGAGTCGTTGATGAGGAAGTACTAAGCATCACGGCGACACTGGCGGACACCTCTTGGTGTTTGGAATCACAACACGTCTCCGCGTCCGGGGCGACAGGCAGCCCTTATAATTTTGTGAATTTCCAGGCTCCCAACCATCTCCTCCTTCCCAACTGCAACAACAGAAAGACACTTGGCAGCCTCGCAGCCTCCTGTCTCTCTTGCTCTTTCAGCAACACCAACCCCACAGCACCAAGCCAGGCAGTCTTCTCTGCAGGAAATTCGTAAGTCCCGCATGTTCCTCCTCTTGCCCTCTTCTACTCTTCTCAAGAAAAGGGCATTACTGACGCTGCAGCACTCGCAGAGGATGTCTGCTCCCAACAAGAACAACATGCAGGACCGCTCCAAGCAGCCCACGACCCCGGTTGGTGGTGCCAGCGCCATGGCGTAAGTGATCACTGCCTTGCCTTGCCTTGCCTGCCTACCTGCCTGCCTGCCTGCCTGTCGCTCCATCACCTCTTGCACCCACTCCCACCTACCTGCCTACCCATCCACCTGCACTTACTGACGGCATCATGGTCGTCACCAGCACCGCCCCCGCCGGCTCCTCGGCCGCGACCAGCTCCCCGCAGCGTCCCACGGCCCAGCGAACCTACAAGACTACCGCCGCAGCCGCCGCTGCCGCCGGCACTGAGGAGAGCAAGATCGCGAACCCCGACGTTGCCGCCCGCGGCGGTGGTACCCCTCGCGCCTCCCCCGCCAGCACCATGACCTCCTCCGTCCTCGGCCCCCGCCCCCCTACGCGGTACTACCACGGCGAGCCGATCCACTACGCGGCGCCCCTCGGACCCGTCGAGTGGCTCAGCTATGACGAGATGACGATGCAACGCCGCCTCTCCGCCCGAGACCTCCTTGACGCCTGTGATACTGGTGTCCGCATTAGCGTCCAGCCCCAGCATCTGCAGCAGCAGAAGCAGAAGCGTCAGAAGGACGAGGACGAGGACAAGAACAAGGCGAAGCTGAAGGCGAAGGAGAAGGAGGACCAGGAAAAGAAGAAGCAGAAGACCAAGACCAAGCAGCAGGACGAGGACAAGAAGTCCGAGGAGGACCAGGTCAAGCGCCGCTTCACCGCGCTCCGGGGCCAGATCACCGGCGCCATCGCCGACTGCACCCTCCTGGCGGCCGAGTTGGAGCGCTCGCCGACCCCCCGTAGCGTCCTCGCGGCCGCGCGCGGCGGCCCGTCCGAGGAGGCCGAGATGGTCGAGCAGGTCCGCCAGCGCCTGACCGAGGCGTACAGCATGCTGTGCCAGCTGTACTACACCCGTGAGGGTTCTTTCTTGGCGCAGTGAAATGCTGCTTTGGGTGACGCGAAGGAAAGAAGGGTGTCTAGTGTCTTACCTACGAGTAACTAGATAGATGGATATGTTGCGACCCGGACAGTGAACTCACTGGAAGGTCTGCGTGGCATTCGTCTATAGACACAGGCAATCGCTCGGCCGAGCAGGAATAAATGGACACAAGATGTCCCGGTTCCCAAGATCACATGAGTCCCTTCCCCAGGTGGCTCCCTACTGGAGCAACACTGTAGTCGCTGCTGCTGCTATTGATGTCGCCGCTACAGTAGGGATTGATGAGCGGGCTACGACTCTTTCTCTTCTAGTTGTGACCTGCATGAGTTGATGTTGAGTTGCAGCTTCCTATCTACCGGTAACCCCCAACCCATACGCTAGGGCAATAGGGAAAAAGGGGTGAAGGGAAAGTAAGCCGGATGCTTTCTCAGAGGACCCTGGTGAAGAGGACGTCCTCAAGCCGTGGCTACCGATCCAAGCCCCATGGGACACCAACTATCTCCGGTCCATAATCTCTTGTAGTCTTTGCGATGGCGACACACCGACTCTCCTCTTTCTCTGGCGAATTCGTACCTGCTATGTTACCGTACCTGCAGCTGGAGTCCTGCCGAGCTCCAATTCCCCGACGATCAGCTGCCCCGACCGACGACTGCGTGCCACGGTCCTGATAAACGGGTAAAACATATTCAGCCGCGAGGCGAGCGAAAGAAAGTCGTCCGTCAGTCGCTCGGTTAACGCAGTCCTGCTACCGGTAGGTATCTACTTGGGCTGACCAGGGGACGTTCGATTAAAGTCTCAGTGCGGGGGACGGCGCCGTCGACGGCGCCGACTTAGAGAAGTGAGAGAGGAGACGGGCTAGACAACTACCGTCCCATCCCGCGAAAGACTGTGGTAGACGCCAGCCGACTTGACAGATGACTACTACCTACGGCACACGCAGAAGCAAGCTACGGTAAGGGAGCTTCGCTACGTGTCAGTAGCTAAAGCTTTTTCTGAAAAGATGCTCCTTACGAATTAGGCATGTGGAATTGGTCTTGGAGTTAGAAACACGACTGGTACGGCTTTGTCACATCCTGGAGAACAATAACAGCTCGGGTTATAGCACCGGGATTACCGCCCACCGGCACAAACCCCCCCGGCCAGATCTACGATTTGACAAGTCACTACTGCCCAATATCGCGCAAGGTACGCCCGAGGCCCCGAAGCATAATCCGACGACATGCTTTCCTTCACACGGACGGACGGAGCCTGACAGCGCCCACAATACGCAGAAAGAGTCAACAGACATTTCGATACTTGTAGCGGCAATTATGAAAGCCTGGTACTACCTGTCGTAGCTCACCAGCCAGTCGTCACAGCAGCAGCAGCAGAAGCAGTTCAGACTTTCAGACTCAGTTTGTGGCGTAAACCTACGACATCTCATGGGCCTTCCCGCCTACTCATCAACATGTCCGGTACATGTGCGATCACCGGCCCTCGGCTCGGTCTGGTCTCCCGCCGGCTAGCTAGCCGCGCGCAGAGGCATATGCTCAGTAGATAGGTATCTATCGCGGGAGTCATTGCTGGTGGAGCTGGACTTGAATCAGATACAGTCAGTATATAGGTCTCACAGCTGGAAAGAAGGCAGTTCTACAGACTGCCCCAGAGTCCCACCTAGAGACCTACCTACGTACCCGGCATACACACATACCTTAGCTACGAACCGTCCATCATCACGCACGCGCCGTCGCCGATCAACCCTCCAGAAAAGTCGCGACGAGAGACGACAGCCAAAGCGTGCGTGCGCCCGGCAGGCGAGCAGCCAGCCCGCCAGCCAACCCGCCTAGCCTACGCGCTGCACCACCACCATCACCATTAATCATCATCATCATCACCACTACCGTACCTACCCATCCGAAGAATGTCCTTCATCCCCTTCCGCGACGCGACGTGCGGCCACCCGGCCGTCGACGCGCCGCGCGCCCTCGAGCCGGGCTACTGCTTCGACCTGACGACGGCCGGCGCCGGCGGCGAGGTCTGGTCGCTGCAGCTGACGACGGCGCCGCGCTGCCCCAACAGCGGCGTGCCCGTGCTGCTGGCCTCGCCGCGACCGGGGTGCGTTCCTTTTATTTTCCATTTTTTTTCTTTCTTTTCTTTCTGCTCTCTCTCTCTCTCTCTCTTTTGTCTTCTCTGTTTCGGATCTCTCTCTCTCTCTCTGTCTATGTCCGTATTTGATGTGCGTGCCGCCTTCGAGAACACAGCTTTGCGAGAGGCATAGGTATCTGTGCTAAAAACTACTCCTGGTGTGGCGCAGCTGCCCATTCGCGCAACATCCAGCCGCGGCGGGCGGCGGATGCGGCTTCACGCAGGCGCACCCCCCCAGCAGGCGGCGGTCCGGCAGCGGCAGCGGCAGCGGCAGCGAAGGGGGGCCCAGTACCGGGACCGGGGCGGCGGGAGGGCAGCAATCAGGAGGAGGAGGAGGAGGGCAAGGAGGAAACACCGGTAGCAGCAGCAGCACTAGCGAAGGCGACGTCGACGTCGTCGCCATCTACGACGACCGGTGCGTGACGCTCACCTCGCCGTCGCAGGCGCACGAGGAGGAGCAGGTCGTAGGGCTGGCGCCCGTGGAGGCGGACGCGGGGCAGCAGCAGGGCTTCGCCAGCGTGCTGTTCGCCTGTCCGCCGCCACCAGCCCAGGGCGGGCCTGTGCCCATGGCTGATGATGCGGCGCTGACGGCGGGCGCGAGCAGAGCGCGCGGAGCCCCGTTCCCGTTCGCGTGGTGGGGAGGCCGAGGGGGTCGAGGCCGTGGTGGTGGTGGTGGTGGTGATGGTGATGGTGGTGATGGTGGTAGTGGACGAGGGCGAGGCAGTAGCAGGAGAAGTACCAGCAGCAGCGGAAGCAGCAGCAGCAGTAGCAGCAAAAGCAGCAAAAGCAGCAAAAGCAGGAGGACAAGAAAGACGCCCTGCTGGTGGCGGTGGTGGTTCGTGCTCGCTGGGCCGTGGGCTTGGGTGCCCCCTCCCATTCCTGCCGCGTCAGCTGCTACTGCTGCTGCGGCGGCTGCCAGTGCCTGATACTTCGCTGCTGCTGTCTACATAGATAGATAGGTGGGTAGGTATGTGGGTAGGTGAATGGACCGCCGCTCGAAAGGGAGAGAGGGGGGAGCGACGATCGCGATCGTCAGGGCGGCGTGGCCACGACGCCCTCGCTACCTTACCTACCTACCTTACCTACCTGCCTACGCGCGGAGGCGAACGTGCGTGCCGTTCACGTTACGAGAGAGCAAATGCACCAGGGTACTTACTCTATTCTCCTCGCTAAGTTACGCGCGCAGCGCAGCTGCAACCTCGTCACGGAGCTTCGCTCCTCGCTACCGCGTTCGAACTAAGGTGGTAAGTAAAAAAAGTAGCTGGCCGTCGTCCCGTGGGCTGGCCGGCTGGCTGGCTGGCTGGCTGGCCGAAAGTGTCCGCCGGGGGGAAGGAAGTGAACACCAGGGCACGTTTCCTCAGGAGAAGAAGGGGCCTAGCCAGAGCGTCTCCACTGGGATAGGACGGGTGGGAGTAGAGAGAGAAAAAGTCTCTGGGGATTATCTGCCCGTCCTGCCGAAGCGAGAGTCGTCTCTCGAGGGCATCCCGCCGGGTTCGCTTGTGTGCTGGCTGCGGTGTGCGGTTCGCCGGCGCCTCGTCTGGGCGTCCGTCCGGGGGAAGGAATATAGCACCATGGCGCCATGGCGTTCTCCTCCTCGGTCGCGTACGTACGACAGACAAGGATGGAGGGGAACTCCCTCCCAACCAACTCCCAACTTCGGGTCGGCCCTCATATCCCCGCGGCGCTGAGTATACGCTGCTCCTCGCCCCTCCCTCCTGCCTTAGGTACTTTGCTGCATATGCGCCCCGACCCTCTGCGCTGGCCTGGGGAAAGAGAAGAGTCCGTGTCCTCCCCCAGACGCCCAGCGTTTGCGTGCAGGTGGTTGAGGGACGGACGGGCTGAGATGGAGACCGAAGAAGAGAGGAAGAAGGAAAAAAGCCACCTGCTGTCATTTTAGCCGCGGGTCCCGTGATTGGGTCGCTCACCGTGTATGACAGATTCATATGGAATGATATCAGCCTGCAGCCGGATGCATATATCCCATCCCACTTGTCCCTACGGTACCGACGCCTCCACATCCCCCATTCTCTCGGCGTCCTCCTCTTCCTCCCGGTCGCGGCGCCGGGGGATGAGTGAGATAGTCTGTCTGTCTGTCTATCTGTCTGTCCTGGCAGGATCCCCCGTCCGGATGCGGCTGCTTCCGACTGGTTTATCGCGCCGGGCGCTTTCGCTGCGCGTTGTCCAGAATGGCATCGAGCGCGAGGCTAGAGTAGGCGCGGCCCCGAGATGAAATGTTCAGATTCTGGCCAGCCGCAGCCTGCCAGCCGCTGCTGTCCGCCCCCCCCTTTTTTTTGCTCTCCTGGCTGGGCGCGGGATGGACCGAGCGCGGATGACGTGACGTGCCCTCGACTGCGACGTTAGAGGCGCATGGCAGCAGAGGCGGCATTCGCAGGCGCCTCGTGCGCCTGCTGCAGGTAGTATTGGCTGGGTCCGGTCGCATTTTCCGCAGCCCGAAGTTCGTCTCGAGCCGCCAATATTATCCGGTGAGGGTGATCTCTCTCGTGTACGCAGAACGAGAAAAATCTCCCCGTGTGTACGCGATATTGCTGCCGGTAGTCTTGCTCGCATCTCATGCCTCGGTACCGGACGTGTTCGGGAGTTTCGAAAACTCCCCGTCGTCCCCCCTCCCCCACAGTGGGCCTGGGACCAAGTGATTCCGGATTCCGGATCGCGAGATCCCCGGGAGTCGGGAGGGTGGTGGGGAGAGCTGAGCGTGTGGAGTCTCGGAACTTAGAAGAAGAGCAGGGCCAGGGCCAGGC
Source organism: Xylariaceae sp. FL0804 (assembly GCA_022539325.1). Taxonomy (NCBI): domain Eukaryota; kingdom Fungi; phylum Ascomycota; class Sordariomycetes; order Xylariales; family Xylariaceae; species Xylariaceae sp. FL0804. Next base: position 1,025,356 of record JAJKLG010000006.1, on the reverse strand, counting down.
TGCGGGCAATTCAGCTCATGCAGATCACGTCCCCCCTGTCCTGCTCCCCCCCCCTCCCCCTGGCACCCCGGCTGCTCCCCTTTCCAGCTCTAGCCTGGCATATGCGGCCAGCCGCCTGGCGATGCGAGGTACGGTACAGTCAGAGAGGAGGGGAACACGGATGGCAGAACGCTCCCCTGCAATGCGAGGCGATATTTTCACGTCGAAGCGTGCAGCAGTCTGTTCTATTGCCCCCCTGAGCAGCCAATCCGCTCAGAAATTCCTCGCATGGCTGCCGTGCCCTTGGGACGGGTCGGTCGAGGTCCCGAGAACGGGTACGCCACCCCGGCGCTGGTCCTGAGTTCTTCCCGGCCGCCCGAACAGGAAATCTTGTCGCTTGAAACCAGGTCCGGGCATGTTGGTAGAGGAGCCCAGCCGGCTGGGGAGGCCGCTCTCTGTTGCAGTGTGGCATCTCTTTTTCGGGAAACTCTGGCCCTTGCGAGATCGATGACAGATCCGATCTGCGGCAGAGCCACCGACAGGGCAACTATCGACAGACCGGGACAGATAGGAGACGGGGCGGCAAGAGCTGGCAGCTTGTCAGCAGGTGGCTCCCCCCAAGTAAGCTGCAGCAGCTGCAAGTCGCTCTCGTATTGGAACGGAACTTCTTCCTCTGCAGGTGCTGTACCGTAAGGCCTGCCAGGCCTGCCAAGACAATGCACGGACTGGACAGCAGGCAGTGTTAATTTGTAAGGTCACCCCATACACGTGGAAGCTATAGATCGCCGAGAGAGGCGAGAGATACGTATAGCCGTGCCCTGAGTTGAGTTGCGCGCGGTGTGCCGGTACGTTCCAACGCATCTTCTGGTGGCCCTCGCGATATGAACGTACGCAGGTCCCCAAAGACCTCTGCGGCTCTTGGGTGGCGACGCCGCCGACGCGTGTTCGTGTTACTGGTTCGTGAGTGGTTGCCTCGGCGTTCCTCTGGCTCAATATCATGGCGTATATCATGGCTTTTTTTGCGTCGTGCTACACGCCCGTGCTACGCGAGTCGAGTCACCACTCGCCATGGCGTAAACCGAGGGCGTGGGAGTCGGCCCATCGTGGCAGCTTCGGAGCCAGAAATGGAGATGCCCACGGCCCTTGCTACTGCAGCGTCGTTCTTGCTGTTCGCAAGCAGGTTTCTGCAGGTGCTTGCCTGCACGTCCGCTAGGTGTGCTGTTCACAGAGTCACTCCTGGCCGGCAGACGTACCGGGCTGGAGCCACCTCTCTTCCACCAGATCGGCCGGCAACGATTGGGCCCGCAAGCGGCCCTGTACCAGGTGACAAGGGCCACGATCTGGGCCCTTGAATACTGTATGGATTCAAATGGAAGGTCAGAAAGGTGTGGCTACCTGGAGGCCATGGCAAGGGAGGTGAGCAGATTTGATGCCGAGATCGGGAATGCGAGGAAAGAATCGACAAAGCTTTCCCTCGGCTTTGCAGCTATACTGTCCATGCTCATCGTGTTTGAGAGCAGGGCGTCCCGTTGAGCGATGTCGACGTCTATAAAAGGGGTTTGATATCCCCCTCAACCCGCATCAGTTTTCTTGGTTCACCATCCCAGAGAAGGAGACTCACCCTTCAGGCACTCCAGAGCCCCCCTCCACACAGTCGCTTGTCCGGCACACCACCAACTCCCTTTCACTCTCTTCACGATGAAGTCTGTCACTGCCGCCACCCTCTTTGGCCTCATGGCCAACTCGGCCCTGGCCCTCCCCAACGCCAAATGGGAGAAGTCCAGCAGCAGCGAGAGTTTGGCCTACACTTGTCTTTGCCCGCCGTCCAGCTCTGGACTGCCGTACCCGTCGTCTAGCAGTAAGACCTGGCCCACGTCCTCCAGCAGTGAGACTTGGCCCACCTCCTCCTCCTCCTCCAGCTCTGGAGGCGGCTACCCGACTGGTCCTGTTCCCTCATCTAGCAGCAAAGTCTGGTCTACGTCCTCGAGCTCTCCAGCTAGCATCCCCACTGGCCCTTCGTCGTCGTCCAGCAGCAAAGTCTGGTCTTCGTCATCGAGCTCTCTAGTTAGCATCCCTACTGGCCCTTCTTCGTCGTCCAGCAGCACCGTTTGGTCTACGTCCTCGACCTCGACTGGCGGCTACCCGACTGGTCCCATCCCGTCGTCTAGCAGCAGCAGTGCTTCGCCCACGTCGCCAAGCAGCACGGTTTCGTCTTCATCGTCGAGCTCGGCTACCGGTAGCCCCTACCCGACAGGCCCCGTCCCCACGTCGTCCTCCACCGGCTCCGGAGGTGGCTCGCCGACCAGCTCGTCCAGCGGCTCCGGCGGCGGCTCTGGCGGCTCGTCGACCAGCTCGTCCGGCGGCTCCTCCCCGACCGGCGGCTCCGGTGGCGGCGGCGGCGGCGGCTCGTACTCGTGCGGCAGCGGCCTCGAGAACACGCCGCAGTGCTGCTCCGTGAGCGTCCTGGGGGTTGCCGACGTCGACTGCGTCTCTCGTAAGCAAGATCACGCTGCTTCTCTCCACCCGCACATGAAGAAACTTGACTGACCTGGACTGCTTCTTCTTCCCCAGCTCCCGAGACTCCCACCAGCGCCGAAAACTTCCAGGACATCTGTTCAACGTTGGGCCAGGAGGCGCAGTGCTGCTTACTCCCTCTTGTAAGTCACGTCCTCACATGCCGCCGACGCTTTCCTTGTGTCTTCTCTGTTCGATGAAAGCACAAGGACCATTTCGTCGTGTATCCAGCTGACGCTTGTACCTCTACCAGCTTGGGCAAAGTATTCTCTGCACGACACCCATCGGCCTGTAGATGGCCACAAATGGGATACTGAACCGTTGGGCCATGAATGAGAAACGAAATGGGCGAGTATCGATGGAGGAAGTGCTGCGATGTCATTCAGTGTCATTCCCAGAGCGTCTTTGAGCCTCAAATACGACGCGGCTAGTCTTGGGGAATCGGATTTTGGGGTGTCGTGAAGAGGTGTCTTTCGTTCTCTGGGATTCGGCGATTCCCGTCCGCTCCTTGCTGACCTTTAATAATAATAATAAGGAGTAGCTTGCTTGCCATTCACAATATAGCAGAAAAAAAATCTCATTATCCAAACGATAATTGGTGTTTTGTTGGCTTGTCCTGTCCTGGCAAAGTTTCTCGGTTCTGTTCTGAAACCCACTGAGTACGGTGAAATTGTACCTAATTGAAGGGACTTATCCACAAATCCACCTCGGGAGTATTCCGATCCAAGTTTCAAGTACACCTGAACTCCGGAGGAAGATCCCCAGGTAGCAACACGAGTGAGGACTGCAGACATTCAGTGGTTCAGCTTATCTTGCGGTTCAGTAATATCACCCTGCGACTACCCTTTATATTAGCAGTAACCTGAAGCATGTTACTGGTCAGCCACACATACTTGGCTATGGTGACGATGTACCGTAGCAACCAGCATCGGATCAATGTATATGTGCCATCAGCCAACCCGCAGTAGTAGCGGGACTTCCAAAAAGTATCAAAACACACCCATTCTGGGATTCGAACCCAGGTTTCCGGCTGTCTGTGTCAAAGAAGACCGGAGGCCGGCGAGCTAACCACTGCTCTAAATGGGCTGAAGTGGTATGAGTTGTGGACAAACACGGTAATGTTCGAGGCGATGCTTAGGACAATCTACATGTCCAAAAGTGCTGGTCCTGATTGGAAACGGAGGGCCATGTGACACAGGCAGGAGAGTGTGGTAGCCGTACGTAAGGTAGTAACTTCCATTGTCTCTGGTAAGGACATATTGAAAGCGTCACCTGACGTTTGTCTGGGTCGGTGGTGCTACGCGCGTAAGCCGCGTCGTACGTTTTTTAAGTGCAAGCATATGCGCGCGGTCATCTGACCTGCATAAGCTGCTTGTGTGAGCCAATCACGAAAGAAAGAGCAACTTGCTTCCAGAGAGGTTGCTCCCACACGTGGTCACACAGTCTATCAGAGGTACCTTACTACCAGATCCAGAAGCCCGGTATCATGATGGGGAAGTACTTAGGTAGTACTTGAATTGAGTACCTACTTCAACTTACTGTGTATCTGGGCATGGATAGGTGAGAGCACTGGTTTGCTTGTGGGAAGAGAAGGATACTTGTAAATTTACGTACGTTCCTCAATTTCAAAATCTCCTTGATGTATTTGAGGGTGTGACTGGTAGCCTCTGCCCTCAGATTGATTCATACCTTAGGGCGAAGTCTTCGTAGTACTAATGTTCTAATGGCAGTGGCATGACAGAGAAGGTTAGTACGTCTCTAATAATTTATTGATACCTTAGTTAGTTGCTCTTGCAGAGGCCTCTGGAGAGTCGACACCCTCTCCATGTTGTCCAATGCACCAACAACTCAAGCTGAGCCACAATCAGACCACCTTACGACATGGAATGGTTCAAAAGGCTTCAATTCTGATAAGACGGGCAACTTCACAGGTCTGACCACCCGTCCACGGGAAAGCCCTGGCGTGGACCAAGTGCTTGGGTGGAAAGGTTGGGCGGAAAGGGGGTGTGGAAAGGGGGGGTGGTGGTGGGGAGGAGGGGAGAATTGAGAAGAGTCCCAAACACCACTATGGGTGTAATGGAAATGGAAACCAAAGAACACCACCAACACTGATCGCAACGGGGACGCCGGTGAATGTCAGGCTTCGAGAGACACCAAGCGTGGCATGCGGTATATACCCATGGCAGACTGCCTGAGCGCCGCCGAGGTAAGTACTCGTCCCTGAGTTGCTACCCAGACGTCGCGCTCCTTGAATCTTCCGGAATCCCACCGGCATCACCACATCTTGCGGGAAGTCCAATTGCTTGAGACAAGGGCTTCAGAGAGCAGGGAAGGCAGCATAGCCTCCCAGAGGCTCCGCGTACCAGGCCAAGTGGAGTTTTCTTCTCATCAAAGAGACGACGTTTCACATGTTCTGGCTCTGCTGCTTTTTGCAAGTGGGAATCACCAAGGGTTCAAACACTGTAGTTGCGTTATATGGGGTAGCCACACCGAGTCTGAGCCAGGTAACTCATCAAGAACGACGAGCGAGACAGGTTCTGATGTTCCGAGTGGCAACATAAAGTACTGCTCGTAGTTACCTGAGTACCCCCTATCCAATTCACAACGAAAATCACCGCACCCACCCCTTCCCACACCACGGCCGACCTCTTTTCCCAAACGCCAACCCATGCCCCCCAAAAGCCCACCACGCCACCAATCCTACCTACCTAAGTACCTACTCAGGTCAGGTTTCCTTCCACTCACAGCATCTCAACTCACTCCGCCGTATCTATCCTATCCAGCGACTTGACTCAGGCGGCCCCCGTCTCCACCGCCGCCGCCGTGTTGGCATCCGCATCCGCGGCGGTGGCGGCGACGGCGACGGCGACGTCGTCGAGGGCAAAGTCGAGGCCTCGGAAGCCCTCCTCGACGGTCCAGGCGGCGTCGCGGGGGCCCAGGTGGAGGAACTCGCAGGCGCGGCCGGCGACCAGCAGGCCCGGCGGCCGGCTGCCCTCGTGCTCGACGGCCTCGGCGACGCGGCCGAGCGTGGTGCGGATGACGCGCTGGTCCGGGCAGCTGGCGCGCTCGACGACGGCGCAGGGGGTGCTCAACGGCCACAGCGCGCGCCGCCTGCTGGGTGGCGGCGGTGGCGGCGGGGACCCGGCCGTAGTAGCAGTAGTAGCAGAAGTGGTGGAGGCGGTGGTAGTGGTGGTGGTGGTGACGTCCTCCTTCTCCGTGTCGAGGTGGGTGGTCAGCTCGGCGACGAGGCCGCCGATGCGGTGCAGGGCCATGAGGAAGACGACGGTGCGGCTGGCGACGTACTCGGGCGGCGTCGGGGGCCGCCCCTTCTTGCCCGTGCCGGTGCACACGAGCAGCTGGTCGGCGACGTCGCGCTGCGTGGCCGGGATCCCGGCGAACAGCGGGGCCGACAGCGCCGACGTGACGCCCGGCAGCACGACGACGCGGTCCGGCGTTAGCAGCTGCCCCTGCCCCTGCCCCCCATCGCCCCCGCCCCCGCCCTCCGATAATGATCCGCGACCGAGGAAGTACTCGACCTCCTCGCCGCCGCGCCCGTAGATGTACGGGTCGCCCTGCTTGAGGCGCAGGACCGTCTGCCCCGCGCGCACCCCCGCGAGCGCCAGCTCCTGCAGCTCCTGCTGCGCCGCGTCCGCGTTGCCCGGGAACTTGCGCGCGATCCGCACGGGCGTGCGGCGCGGGATCAGGTCCAGCACCCCCGCCGGCACCAGCTTGTCCGCCAGCACCAGGTCCGCCGCCTGGATGGCCTTGTACGTCGCCCGCGTCAGCAGGTCCGGGTGGCCCGGCCCGGACCCGGCCAGGATGATGCGCCCGAGGCCTCGGCCTGCTGGCGGGCTGCTGCTGCTGCTACTGCTGCTGCTGCTGCTGCTCGTCGCCGCGGCTGTGCTGGTTCCTCCTGGTCCTCCTCCCCTGCCGACCGACTCGGCCGAGGAGGCGACGTTGTCGTACGACTTCAGGATCGTGTCCACGTCGTCGTCGGTGATGGCCGCGAGCCGCCGCAGGGGCCAGTACTCGCACACCTGGCCGAGCCAGCGCATGCGGCGGTTCTTGGCGGCGTCCAGGTCGGCCTCGGTCACGAGCCGGTTGAAGCTCGCCGACTGGTCGACCGAGTCGTCGCCGTCGGCGTCTTCGCCCAGTGCGCCCTCACCGCCGCCGGCGTCGGCCAGCGCTTTGGCGTGCATCAGGTGGTCCTCCTCCTGGATCCGGCGCCGCACCTCGCCGAGCCGCAGGCAGGCGGCGCCGAGGCGCGGCGGCAGGGACGCGGCGACGTCGCGGCGGATCCGGGACGCCAGCTTGCAGCCGCGGCCGTTGGTGGTGACGCCGATCTGCAGGGGCCCGTCGGTGTGGGTGGAGAGGAGCGCGAAGGTGCACAGCTGCGGCGCGTCCACCACGTTCACCGGTATCCGGCTCCGCCTGCAGAGACCGGAGATGTGTGCGCCTGATATTATATGGTTAGCCATAGCGTTCACTTCCTGGGGGGAGGGAGCAGGTTGGCAAGGCTCACTCAGGGGGTCCCTAGCCCCTGAAGTCACGAAGACGGCGTCTACCACGTGGTCGACCTCTTCCCTCCCGAGAGTGAACAGATGGCTGTCCCGGAACGTCTCCTTCACCCACTTCACCTCGCCATCATTTATCCGCTTCTCGAGGGCGTAATGTAGTTGAGCCCCTCCAGGCGCAAGTAGGATTGGTTGTGCGCCCGCGGCCAGCGATTGGCTGCAGCGTGCCGAGGCCAGGGGGTTCGAGCCAATGACCAAGTGCGTGTGGGATGCGGCATCAATTGCCGCAAGCAGAGATGTATGAACTGCCATGGTATGGTAACTCGGGTCTGTCTCTTGCTCACCTACCACCAACCCTGGAAGTGAAATGGGTATGCTTCCAACCGACAACAGGAAATAGTACAGAAGGGAAACGTCTCCTAAATGGACTTTGGACAAGAGGCAACGGCGGCTGGAGTTACTAAGGTCACGGACGGATCTGAGTCAGTCCCGCGCATCTCAATGCGACCATCTCCGCCTCTCGCGGCCTCGATTGGCAAACAGGCTCTTATAATTATTATTAGCAATGCGCATGGCAAAGTGTGATGGAAAAGAATTCCCGCGATTTCGCAAATCTGCAGGGACCACACAGGCATAATTGGGCCGCTAACTGACGCAACCGCCCGACAACCGACGACTCCCGCTCCATTCAGCCAATCAGAGCCTATGGTTCTCAGCTTACATGCTCTAAGTGCGAAATCCTCCTCGGCCATGATCGGAGCTCTGGATAGCGTAGACTCTTAGATATGATTAATAATGCCTCACGGTAGAGAAGTTCCAGGGTAGATCTGAGTCTGAGTTGCGAGCAAGTGTCACTGGGTTTTGAAACTTATACTGACCTACAAACGCCTCTCAACGACCAAGCTATGATCTCGGAAACCGAGATAGAGAGGAACCAGTTACGTTTATGTGATTAAGAACTATCTTCGCCTCTCTTTCACGGGCCCAGATCAAGAGCGACTCGTGAGGCGCGGAACCAGTTCGTACCCCCAACGGTAATCCAATATCTCAGGGGCTATAGCCATGGTAGGTACCCATCGATCGCGGGTTGAAAAAGAAGCAGTAGAGAACAGGTCCCGCCCATGAAAGCTGGACACGCCAGAAGAGACCACAACATGTGCAGCAGAGTTTCGTAACTAGTACTACTTGGTGCTTTTTGTCGTATCTTCAAGGGGAGTCATTATCCATTGTCCGTACGCCCCCCTCTGTAATATACACGACACCCATTTTCAAGACCGCACCTGAGTTATCGTATCATACACCAAATCGAGGGAAGCTCTCCTTCCAACAGTATATGTCCAGCACAGGCAACATCCACAGCCACATATACACTCATACACACCACCTCCCTATTCGTACACGACTCCGCGTCCGCACTCGCGGCCCCTCATCCCCCGGGGCACCTCAATCACCCACTCACTCACTCCTCCTCCTTCTCCTTCTTCTTCCCCCTCCCCTTCCCCTTCTTCTCCTCCCCCTCGTTCAGCAGCTCGTGCAGCAGGTCGTGCATCTTGGGCTTCCTGCCGCCCTTGGTCCTTCTCTCCGCCGGCCCGCGCCCGTGGCCCGCCTCCTTAGCACTATAGATGCCGGTCGCGTCGGCCGCGACGTTGATGACGCGCGGCCTCCGCGCGCTGCCCTTGCCGCCCTCGCGCGCCGCCTCGGCCGCGAGGCGCTTGGCGCGCGGCGACCCGTCGTTGGGCAGCGTGCCGGCGCGGCCCAGGCGCACGTCGCGCCGCTGGCGCGTCTTGGCCCCCAGCGCCCACAGGTCGCCCCAGCGCGCCTTGCGCGCGTCCTGGTACGCCTGCCGGCTGAAGCTCTTGGGCACCGTCCAGCGCTCCAGGTGGCCCTCGGGCGTGCACAGGTCCATGGTCACGTGCCGCGTCCGCTTCAGCGGCGGCAGCACGTTGCGCGGCAGCGACAGCGCGTCCGGCGCCGACGCCGACCGCTCGTAGCCCGCGAACGCCGCGTCCGCCGCCGCCTTGCCGTCCTGCTGCGCGTGCGCGGGGGCCGCCGCCTGAGCCGTGCTGCCCGGCAGCGTGCCGCGCTGGATGGCGACGAAGCTGAAGTCGATGTCTTGGTGGTTGCGGTCGGAGACGCCCAGGACCCTGTGGAGGAAGGGCGGCAGGATGAAGCGCTGGCTGAAATGGCAGAAGTCCTTGCGCCCGGGGCTCAAGCCAGGGGTCAGGTACATCGGGCACGTTTTATGGTTTGTGCAGGGCGCCAGGATCATTCCTGGTTCGCGCTGGCGTGTGCCCTCGGGTTCGATGGAATCCGATTGTGGACTCGAGCCCGGTGCTGCAATAAACTCGTCGAGAAGGCGGGACCGGACGTCTGCCACTGCTTCGAAACCTCGGGGATGGCCTTTCTCCATCACGATGAGTACTCCGCCCTCGGGCGAAAGCATCTCCCACAGGTTGTCCAACATCGATTTGCGTTTGAACACCTTGTCCATCTGGAGCATCTGATGAGAGCAGATGATGACATCGAAGGATTTTCTAGCCTGAGGAGACTCACTGCCATCCAGAGCATCGGAACTGGGTCCGGAGTGTAGGTAATCAGGTAGCCGAGGGAGAAATGTAGTGTTGTTCAGGAAGCGGGAAATGCGGTGCCGAAGTCGGTCGGCCGCCACAACTACCGATTTCTTGCCTGGGGGTTCCGATGTCGACTTTTCACCCTTTTCGAGGGCAAAAGTCTCCCATTCAGCCTTTAATACCTGCTCCCATGCTGCCAGGGCACCGCCTCCGCCGCCAACGTCGAGCACACGAGGCCCTTCTCCATTGCCCCTGGACAGGAGACTCCTCACCCACGTGGGGCCTAGTCGCTTACGGACCTCGACAAGGATGCTCATCACCGATGCGTACATTCCAGGAAGATTGGCCGCGAGGTATGCATCGGCTTCAATCTCGGTCAGCTGTTGAGTATGGACGGCGTCCAAAGCTACGCCTTTCTGTTCAATTTTATGTCCAGGAGTGGCGACAGAGAAGGGAAGTCCACGGCCACCAAAGGCCTTTTCGGCGGCCTCGATGATATGCTTGGTATCGGTACGCTGAAGCAATTTGCTGATGGGCATAACAAAATCAGACTGGGGTAGTTGCTGTGTGCTCCGACCACTCCTCCAGTGACCGAGGGCGGTATAGCTGTGAGTGCGCTGGAACCTTGAATCAACTTCCTCGTCATCCAACTGTTCGTCCAACTGTTCAGGGTCATGAAACCCTTCAGATGGTATAACCCCTTTGACGTCGCGCCCGGGCGAACCAGGAGACCGAAGGTTTGCGCCATCATTCAATTCATAGACTTCGCCCTCTTCTTCACCTTCCTCCTCGATGTTTTCCTCTTCTTCTATTTCCTCCTCGTCTATATCTTCCTCTTGGGCGGCTCGTGCTTGAGCAATTTCGAAATCTCGCTGCAATTCCAAGAGGATATTGTATTCGCGTTTGTTCTTGGCCACGGCACGAACATGAGCCACACCGGCATCTGACGGCAGACTTTGCGAGTCATCGGCGGCTTCGAGTGGCGCCACCTCGGTTTCTTCTGCGAGTTCCATTGGCGACATGGGGGACTCGTTGACGCTGTATTCCACCTCTTCCAGTTCGCCGTCCTCGTTTTGCCGTAGTAGTACCTTCCTAGATGGATCATACACAGGGTTTTCGGTCAATCCATCCGGTATTGGCATTCCCACATCTTCGGGTCGTGTATTGCGTAGCGGAGGTCCATATAATCGTACATAAAGCGCGTATTCCTCCGCGTTCAGGTAGTCCTTTGGTAATGTGGCGCCGAAAGCCTTCCTCGTCTGGCGAACCATGGACTCGATGTCATCAGGCTCCTCCAGCTCTTCGGGCGCCAGCTCAGCCGACGCGGGCTCAGGAGGCTCCTCGGGTGGCGGCTGGGTGGACTCGATATCATTGGGCTCATCAGGTCTGCTCGGCGGCGGCACGGCTGAGCTAGGCGCATTCAAATCTGGGGAGGTTCGATCATTTTCAACGCCTTGCAGCTGGCGAATGGTGGTCGAGAAAGGCCGCAAAGAGCTCCCAGTGCTCTTCAGACTGCTGAAGCGAGGGCAGGCGGCCCGGCTGCGTACTGGTGGTTCGAGGCGAGCACTGGCGAACCCATTCTCGAATAAAGACAGAAGACGAGTCCTGCATTTTGGGCAGGACTGGCGAGCTCGTGCAACGGACAGCATGATCATGCGCGGTGAGATGTCAAGCCTGGAAGCGGCATGCGATTCGTCTTTTGAGCTGTAGAAGCTTGAAAGCTTTGCGTCAGTACGAATTATACATACAAGCAATGCGATGCACGAGGTGGAGACTGTTAAAGCTTGGCCCGTGCATGCATGGCGCTCGCGGAGCTGAGCTCCGGCTCTCGGCTCCGGCCCGGCGGTCTCACGTACAGGTACCTAATAAGCATCCCATCTTATCCTAATGCTGCTTCTGGGCCACGAAGAGATGGATGCCTGAAAAAAGGTTGTGATCAATTTCTCATGAACGCTACGAGGAAGAAGAAAGCCCGTCATGTCCGTAAGATATCCCCTATAACGCCTATGTTCGCATCAAGCACACGAGTATACGCTTGTACCTAGCTGTCGCCACCCAGATCGGCCAACGTCCTCACCCCGCTAGGCCGGGCAGAATTGCTAGCTCCCCCAGGCCTCTGGCCGCCAGCGCCAGTGCTCGACGGGATACGTGGTCTGTGGACATTGAAGTCGGAGCGTTCGGCCGATTTGTATGGATCGAACTACAGACGGTGCGTCAGTCACGTTCATGCAAACAACAGCGCCGGGCAGCCGTCCCACGTACCGAGAATAACGACACCACGTATAAGCCAAAGAATGTCAGAAGCACATTGGCTATGTTGAAGGGGCTGAAGCTCGACGGTCTACCGCCTAATGGCTGGCCGCCTCCCCTCCGAGGTGCTGCTGCTGCCCCAGGGCCGCCCAGCGTGCGTCCAGGCGTCTTGAACGATGCGCCCGCGGCGCTGACGCTGGCGAGCCTCACGGCCTTCTCGACGGCGGCGGTGAGCGCGGGCGGGTTGGCGCCCTGGAGGGTCTCGATGGCGGAGCCGTTCCGGAAGATGATGAAGGTGGGCATGGCGCGCACGCCGTGGGCCTGGGCGACATCCGGCTGATTGTCGGTGTTGACCTTGCAGAACGTGATCTTGCCGGGCTTGGAGTACTTGGTCGACAGCGACTCGAAGGTGGGCGCGATCATCTTGCAGGGGCCGCACCAGTCGGCGTAGACTGGCGACAAAAACGGTCAGCAGGATGCGCCGGGCGGGTTCGCGCGGCGCGACCTACAGTCAGTGACCACGATGGCCGACGAGCCTAGAATGCGCTGCCATTCGGCCGATGAACTGATGTTGACTGTCATGTTGTTCCTGGACTGGAGCAGACTGGAGGTAGTCAGTTGGCCTCGAAGGTATGAATCACGACGACCGAGGCTCCGAGGCTACCTAGATTTCAGCAAGTGCCATGACAGCATAGCTCATTGTCGCGATTGGGCGTCTAGGCAACGCTGTCCTGATAATTGATCCACTAAGCGGGGTCCACGATCGACGCTGCCGAGTCCCGTTCGGCAGGCGGTGAACAACGCGGTCTGTTTCTGCCGGCTTTATTTTCTCGCTTTGCAAAGCGCGCCCAAAATTTCAATGGAGCCGCCCGCGCAAGCGCAGCAGTTGGCCATCAAACTTGGATTCGGATTCTTATTAGATTCACATGTTCCTCAGCACTCTCATATACAATGTCTTACTATGAGCAAGACCGCCATAAGGTAAGAGATCATTCCCACTCACCCTCTCCGCCATCAGCAAGCCAAGGAAAAATTAATTATATGGTAGAAACGGCGCACCACCAGCGACGGCGGGTACGTAGATACGTCCAAGCCGAGCGCCTTCTTCAAGCCAGCTGGTGGGCGCGACTGGACCATTTCGGTCGCCGTCCCAGGCAGTGTGCTCTCCACGTCAGTCTGTCCTCGCATGGCCTGTACACGCCTGTTCGTGAGACTGACACAGTCGACAGCTGCCGCCGGGATGACCAGCGGACCGGCATCGTGTCGCATATTGCACGCGCCCTCTCTGTTTTCAGCATAGATGAGGTTGTCATATTTGACGACTCCCACCCGGACACGCGGGCCACCAATGTCGACCCTGCCAGCTACAGCGGCGACGTGGATCCCTGCGGCTACATGGATCATCTGCTTCAGTACCTGGAGATGCCGCCGTTCATGCGGCGGACGCTGCTGCCGCTACACCCGAACTTGAGGGGTGCCGGCCTCCTGCAGAGTCTGGACATCCCGTCCCATCCCCATCCAACCGACTGGCTGCCCTACTGCGAAGGCGTCACGACCGCCGAGGCTCCGAAAGGCAGCAGTGGCACAATCGTGGATATTGGCCGGAAGAGCCCTGTGACTATCAGTCACGACGTTCCGCCAAAGACCCGTATAACTGTGCAGATCGATGAGAATGACCCATCACTCGCCGAGCCCGTCGATCCCGCCACCCCACGTACCGAGGGTGGTTACTACTGGGGATATACCGCCCGACGCTGCAAGTCACTGGCTGCCGTGTTTGAGGAATGTGCTTACGAAGGCGGATACGACTTCAGCATTGGGACGTCCGAGCGCGGTTTGTCGATACCAGAGGCTTTCCCTGAGCGGAAGAACAAGAACGTCAATTTCAACCATATGTTAATCGTCTTTGGGGGACCACGCGGACTCGAATACGCAGCTGAGAACGACCCCGACCTCAACGGCATGGGTATCGTCAGGGGACGGACGAAGGAGCTATTCGACCACTGGATCAACGTCCTACCCGGCCAGGGGAGCCGAACCATCAGAACAGACGAGGCGCTGTTCATTGGATTGGCAAGCTTACGCAGGATATGGGCTAGTAGATAAAGGACGACGCAGTCTACCAAAATGCAGTTGTGCAATCGATACCCCAAGTCGACCCTGCAATTTCTCAGTCCGTTGTCCATTTGAGCTGACTCACGGCCATCCGCCCCCTATCGTGTCCATGTCAATATCTTCCGGCCCCAGCTCCCAGCCCTTGCCCCGGAACCGCTTGGGCCAGATGCCGTTGCGGCCCGGCGCGAGGATGCCGTTGGGGTCGAGCGCGTCCTTGATGGTCTCGCTGAAGCGCATGAGCGCGCCGCCGCCCCAGCTGTACGTGGCCGCGACCTGGTCGGCGAAGAGCAGGTGGGTGCGGTACTCGCCGAAGCCGAGCGCGGCGCACTCGGCGATCATCTCGCGCATGAGTCGCACGGCGCGCGCCTTCATGGCCGCGTCGCCGCGGTCGAAGATGATGTTGGTGATGTAGTGGATCTCGCGCCCGGCCACGCACAGCGTCGGGAACAGGTCGAAGCCGTGGCGCTGGTGCGCGGCGGCCACGACGCCGTGCAGCGCGCGCGCGTCCCGCCCCCGCGTCGGCGCGATCGGCGAGAAGAACAGGTGCGACCCGTTGGCCGTCCAGTTGAGCCAGTCCAGCTCGCGCAGCACCGGCGTGCCGCTGCACACGCGCGCCCGGTCGTGCAGGTAGTGGCCCCCCGGCAGGTCCGCCGGCAGGTAGAACCGCGACCCCTCGACCGTTGCGAAGGCCGCCTTGACCTGCGCCAGCTGCGCCGCCACCGCGTCCGGCGGCCCGTACTGCGTCCCGTAGAAGACCCACGCGCAGTCGCCCAGTGGCAGGTCGCGCGCCGCCGCGGCGATCTCGGCGCGCGTCACTGGGGTGTTTTCGAAGTCAGCCGTCATGATTCGTAGGTGGGAAAGGAAATTAAGAGTGCTTCCTTTGAGAGCCTCCAGAAGCGACGTGGAGTACAGAGGCTGTCCTGATAGAGCAAGTGCTCCTAGAACGACCCCGAATCGTGCTCCGAGTGACGTCTGGGGACTGAACTCACTGGGAGTTGTGTTTATGTGTGAGCGCAACTCGGCATCCGAGCGAGGCGGCGCGTCGCCGGCGGCTTTGGCCAGGTCCGTGAGGAACTCGGCCTTGGACCGTCCCGTCACATTGAGCTCCTGGATGACATGGCGCAGTTGCGGCTATTTTACACCCAGCGTCAGTATCTACTACGCTCAAGCTATTAAGAGCAATGCTGTCGAAACCGCACATAATCAACAGCCCTCGCCCCCTTCTCTCCCTCCCTCCAAAACGAGACGAAACAGTTCTAAAGGCGTTGGGAAACGTGGCAGAGCGGGCGAGCAGGACTGCTTACGATGTTACCCAGCACGCGCTGTTGCGCCAGGGGGCGTATTAGGTCCACGATCTGCTCGAAGTCGTCGTCGCGCGGGAACGTGAACACGTAGCTCTGGTGCTCCGTGGCCGGCATCAGGTGGAAGCCCATCTTGGTCACGATGCCCATGTTGCTCTGGCTGAAGATGCCGTCCACCGACGGGCCGAAGGCGTGCTGGAAGCTCTGCGTGCGAGATCTCGGGGGTGTCAGTGCAGGCCCGCCGAAGAATATCAGCCGGGACGGAGGGGGGCGGCCAAGGGGGGCAAAAAGGGGGCATATCGGAATTCTAGGCTTGGATAAACCTCGACAGCAGGGGGGATTCAAGGCAAAAGAGACAGATTTGTGCACTCACCTGCCAGGTGGGATTATCGGTCCCGTCGGGCCCGGGCATCGCGCCCATGCCCGTCCGCAGGAGCTCCCCGTTCGGCAGCACCACCTCCATGCCGCAGTGGTTGGCGAAGTGGTCGCCGTACGGCGTGTAGCCGACGCCGCGGTCGATGGCGTTCCCCAGCACGCTGCCGCCGCCGAGGTCGGGAGTGTCGATCCACAGCGGCAGCCCCCGTTCCTGTATCTCCTCGTATAGCCGGAAGTACGCTGTTTTTGGGGGCGAAGGGGAAAAAGTCAGCGCTGAAGACCCTTCGCTCCCTCCCTCACTCCCTCCCCTCCCGGATCCGCTTTAGGGCCTGTCTGTCTGTCTGTCTGTCTCGGGTGCCATAGGTAGGGCGGTGAGAGGAGGAAACGTGAAAAAACAGAACGTACTGACGCCCGGCTCGACGACGCAGCTCGCGTTCTCGCCGTCGATGTTGATGATCTCGTGCATGCGCTGCCCGAGGTCGACGACCACGCCGCCCGGCACGCGCGGCGCCGCGCCGCCGTACCCGACGTTGCGGCCCAGCGAGATGGGGTAGATGGGGATGGCGTACTTGTTGGCCCAGCGCACCACGGTCTGCACCTCGGGCGTGGTGCTCGGGTACACGACGGCGCTGCTGAGCAGGCTCTCCTGGTCCGCGATGCTAATTCCGGATGGATGAGTGGTTTCCCACCGAACATCAGTTGACGGACTGCATACATGTCCCGAGCCGCCTGCCCTGCTGAAGACATTGTTCCGAAACAACAGTCACCCGCGGGTGGGGTTCCGAGAGGGAGAGAGAGAGACGTACTGAAAAGCATCGTGCGTGTTCGGGTGCTCGAGGTACCAGCCGTCGACGAGGTCCTTCGTGTCGGTGAGCTCGACACCCTCCGGGCCGAGGGCGCCGCGGAGCTCGTCGATGGCCGTCTTGAACGTGTGCGCCGCCACGCCCGGCGGGAGGACCGACGCCCGCTTCCGGGGCTGGCTCGCCGAGAGCGACCGGTTCGCGAACAGTCGGGCGCGGCTGGCCTCCGCTTCCTGCTTGAGCCGAGTGGGCGCGCCGCTGAACTTCTCCTTGAGGTAGGGGATCGGGTTCACGTTCGAGGCCGCCGGCATGGTGGCCGCTCTGTCAGCTGTAGGTCTTGCTCGGGGTATCTCCATTTTCTTGATATAACCTTCGATGTCGAGGCTGGGTTCGTACAGTCGCGTTCTATACTCTCTACATGAGGA
The DNA here is from genome assembly GCA_022539325.1 of Xylariaceae sp. FL0804. Classification (NCBI taxonomy): domain Eukaryota; kingdom Fungi; phylum Ascomycota; class Sordariomycetes; order Xylariales; family Xylariaceae; species Xylariaceae sp. FL0804. The sequence goes on along the minus strand of JAJKLG010000006.1, from coordinate 1,008,513 downwards.
TAGGCAAGATTGTCTCTTGCCTACGGTTCTACTCTGATCACCATTGGTCGAGACTCCCTCTTCTGATGGTGGAACCTGTACCCCGACTTCCCCAACATTCGGACGTCAGCCCAGCAGGAACTCGGGCGGGGTTGATTGTTCAGCGGCAACAACGAGTGCATCTTTCCGGCAGATTAGCACCCGAGACTGCTGCTGTGTCTTAGCCAGTGCCGCAGCAAACCGCCGGAGTACGAATCTAGCTGGGCTTGGTTTTACAGACGGCTGTCACGAGCTGGACACTGAACCTGCCCGAGCACACGACAACGGTCCGATCTCGAAGCTTTGTGATGAACGCCCCAAAGTCGGAAGACCCCATAAGGGGTAGGCAAGCCCTGATATGAGCCACCCCCTACAATCGGCCCGTCAGCTCACCAGTCGTTTGCTAGTGGTGGTGATCGGGGCCGGCCTCGGCGGGTGCGCGTGCGCGCTGGCGATGAAGCACCACGGCCACTCGGTCGTCGTGTACGAGAAGGTGCGCGAGTTCCGGCGGCTGGGCGACTCGCTGGGGCTGGGGGAGAACGCGCTCAAGCTGCTGGCGCGCTGGGGCGGGCCGGGCCTGTACGCGACGCTCACGGGCCTCGGCAACCAGGCGCCCGACATGCAGATCCGGCGCTGGCACGACGGCCGGGTGCTCGCCGTGCAGCCGCTCATGGACATGGCGGGTTACATCGGCCACCGCGGCGACTACCACGAGGCCTTCCTGCGCGCGGTGCGCGACGCCGGCGTCGAGGTCCACATGGGCCGCGAGGCCGTCGCCTACGACGAAGCGGCGCCGGCCGTCCGCCTCGCCGACGGCGAGGTGGTCCGCGCCGACCTCGTCGTCGGCGCCGACGGCATCAAGTCGCGCGCGCGCGAGCTCGTCCTCGGCTTCGAGGACGCGCCCAAGAGCAGCGGCTACTCGTGCTATCGCGCCTACTTCCCCGGCTCGCACTTGAGGGAAGACCCGCTGTGCCGCGAGTTCGTGGACCACGACTGCGTCAACATCTGGTATGGCCTCTCCCCACTTCCTTCCAATCCTCCCTATCCTCCTCCTGTGGCCTTCATTCTCGACGCCTCCTCGTTCAGATGGTGGCAAAAGTCTGTCCTGTGAAACCCAGAACATAAACATGCCTCCCCCTCCCTGACTGACCGGCGCCTCGCAACCCCGTCTTCTCCTCCTCCTCCCCGCCTCCTCACACCCGCACAGGATCGGCGAGGACACGCACCTGGTGCAGAACACGCTGCGCGACGGGCACGAGTTCAACTGGATCGTGACGCGGCAGCTGTCGCACGAGGCCGACGTGGAGATCCGCGAGTCGTGGTTCCAGGCCGGCGACCTGGCCGACGTGGCGCGCGCCACGGCGACGGTGGACCCGCGCATCCGCGCCGCCGTGGCCAAGACCCCCCCGGACGCCTGCCTCGACTGGAAGATCTGCTACCGCGACCCGCTGCCGACCTGGGTGTCGGCCCGGGGGCACCGCGTCGCCCTGCTCGGCGACAGCTGCCACCCCCACCTGCCCACCAGCGCCCAGGGCGCCAGCCAGGCCGCCGAGAGCGCCGCCGTGCTCGCCGTCTGCCTCAAGCTGGCCGGCCGGGACCGCATCCCGCTCGCGGTAGGTTCAGGGAAGCTGCGTTCTCTCGACAGGCTCGAGATCAGATCTCGGCATACCTACTTCCAACCTACCTATCTACCTTATCTACCTAAGTATCTAGTACTTGAATCACCGCACAGTAGCTGACGGTTCCCCTCGCGGGGCGATGGTGTGCAGACGCGCTGCTACGAGAAGCTCCGATTCGCGCGGACGCGGGCTAGCCAGACCAACGGCGAGGACCTCCGGGACCGGTGGCACAACGCGCTTAAGGACGTCGCCGAGGGCGTCGAGATCGACCCCGAGTCGGTCAAGATGCGCAACCGCTGGCTGTACGCCTTCGACGCCGAGGCCGACACGATGGAGCGCTGGGAGGACATGTCGGCGCTGGTGGCCAAGGAGCTGGCCGACGGCAAGATCACCCCCCTGTGCTAGATAAGGTAGGCGAGGAGCTCGCAGATGGGTGGTAGATCGGCGATCTTTCCCTGCCCATGCTGGAATCGGACGACAGTCGACTGGCACGTGGCACCATGAAGGGGTCAAATTTGTATGTGTCTATAGCTCAACGACATGATGCCTTGTTCAAGCTCCTTCGAATAATAAGGTCTTGCTTACGCAGAAGCACCCTTGAGTCATGGGCGGAGACCTCAATCGAGAGCAGTCATATACTCAATATACCTCCCTCTCTTCTGCTGGTAGTTATTGAATGTGGGAGATATTCAGTCACGTCTGTACGTTCCAAGCGCCTGAACATCCACACTCAAGACAGCCTTTCCCCATCCGCCTGTTAATATCCTGGAGAGGCAAGTACTACCATACGCCATAATTTTGCCTTTTACTCGGGCACCTCCACCAGACTCACATGACAATGTATCGTCCCCCCACTCCTTCCTCGTCACCCCTTGACTCACCTAGAGGTGCCTACCTGCCTTACGAGGACATCACGTAACCAATATCTCTCAGTGGTTCATCTCGTCGGGCTATAAAAGTTTGTCTGAGACCGCCGTCCACCATCAAACACTGCAGCCTATACGCGGTTGACCGAGCGGTTCGTGGATCCGAGCGTGTCTAACGCGGTATCGCCAGGATCGCAAGTTCGAATCGCGTTGATAACGCGGCGTTGTCGTCGGGTTTGGAGCGCCCGTCGATTCGCGGATTCGGGGGTACGGGCTCCGAAATCCTTCTACCCCCAAATGGGCCGCGTGTCTCCAATCTTTTTCTTCTTCTTTCTCTTTTTCGTTTCTCTCTGTCTCCTCTACTATTTTTTCTTTTTTTTTTTCTCACTTGGCTTTGTTGCAAGGTTTGGTATGTATTACATGGCATCTAGTAGCTTCGGTACTTGTTTAGTACTAAGTTTGTTGTTACAGTGAAACTTGCCCCTGGTGAATGTTCTGTCTATTACACCAGGGGACAAACCACAAGAAGGGGATTGGGCCCCGATGCTCTTTCGCTCATGACAGTCACACGGGCAGCTAGAGCTGCTGACAGACCAGCCTGTCGCTCCACTACGGTCGCATCGTTCAAGATCACAAGGCCAAAGGTCACGGGTACGCTTTCTCGTATGACGACGTGTATCAGGCCAGATGCCCGTTCTTGGCAGCTCAAGCATCGTCAGCGTCATCGTCGCTGCCATCTTAGTCTCATAGGTATGTGCCCTTAGCTGAATTGCAACAGAGACTGTGATATCCCAGCATTAACCCCCGGCCGACCAAGTTATACGAGTACCTAGTTACACATCGTATGTAGTGAAGTTATCTGAGGACTTGGTTTCATGAGCAACTCCACACACTTAAGGGGTTTCCAGCAGATTGCGCATTGTGAAAGTTGTGTAACCTGTGTTCAACGGCGCATGGATGATGGCCCGGAAGAATCAGACTCGAGGCCTGATCTTACTGCGCCATATCAGTCAGTCGAAAACAGAAAGTATGCTGAGCTCGCTGCAGACGAAGCGACCTTCTCGTCTCAAGAGGCGTTATCGGAGGGTGCGATGGATGGTGTCTACCCTCAGAAAAGGGGCTTTCTGCATAAGCCACAGCTCCAAGCCACATGTGGCTCTACGTCCCCTACCTCTAGGAGGTAGTAGTCCGTCACCACCACAATCGTCTCCCTCGCTCACCCTGCCTGAGCTCGCCCAACCACAACTCCTACGATTGCAGACGCTCTGTCATCATGTCGGCACCTGCAGCGAAAATCGTCTCTACCGAGCTTCTGGTACGAAACTCCCTGAGATCGTGGCGATGGGCATTGCACTGACCAAGACCACAGGAGAATAAGGACGCCAAGTGGATCAACCTGGTGAAGTGAGTCGTCGTCATAACCCCGAGTGAAGCAAGCCTTACCAGACGAGGTGCCAGGACGGCTTTGACTCCTGAATCTGTCCCTCACCAAGTCTGCTGGTGGTCTGGTCATGCTGCCCTTTCGCTGCCGTGGCAACGGCTGCCCATTGCTCCGACCGTCTCATTGGCAAGGCCGGGCTTATCGGCAGGCTGAGTTGGGGATTTCCTACCTACCTACCCAGGTTCAGGACCGGAAAGCTATCCCCGACTTGGTCAAACTCAGCAGTTCCTCACGAAGCATGACCAGGCCGGTCTCGTTTTTTTTTGTTTCCCCGGCCGCGAGCGTGCGCTGACTGCCCCCCCCAAAACAGGATCCAGTACCAGGACCCGAACGGCCAGCTGCGGACGTGGGAGGGCGTGCAGCGGCCCGGGCGGCCGTCGACCAGCCCCGTCGACGCGGTCCAGATGCTCACGACGCGGGAGCTGCCCGGGGGGCCCGAGGTGCTGCTTGAGCGGCAGTTCCGCGCGCCGGCGGGCCGCGTGGTCATCGAGTTCCCCGCCGGCTTCGTCGACGCCGGCGAGACGGTCGAGCAGGCCGCCCTGCGCGAGCTCAAGGAGGAGACGGGCTACGTCGGCGAGGTCGTGGCCGCGCGCGGCGGCCGGCCCATCTTCTACAGCTGTGGGTGGCTTCCCTCACAACAACAACAACAACAACCCCCTTACCCGGATGGATGGACGGCCCCTGTCACGTGCGTGCTGGTTTGTTGTGCTGACCTGACTTACCTATGTGCCGTCTAGCTCCCGGATCTTCAAGGTACTGATGACAATTTGTCCTCTGAACAGCGAAACAGAACGTCTCCGGGATGAAGCAGGCTGACTGACGGGGCTTCGCAACAGCTCGACGACATTGATGGTCAATCTGAAGGTCGACCCCGACCGGGAGGAGAACAAGAACCCCAAGCCCGAGCTGGAGGACGGCGAGTTCATCGAGCCCTTCTGGGTGCCCTTCAAGGACCTGTACGACGAGTGCAGACGCCTCGAGGCGGAGGGCTTCGCCATCGACGGCAAGGTCGGAGTCTTCGCAGAGGGCATCGAGGTCACGAAGATGTGGCACCCATCATGAACCCGGTAGGAGGAGGTTGCAGTCGCGGACCGCGCGTCACGAAGACGGAATGATCTTCACCACGCAAGGGAGTTGGGGCACTACAACAGATACCCGACAGATTGCATGCGGGTTCGCAGATCCGGGAGACATCCGGCCGTCATAGACACCATTTTCAGTCGTATGTAGCTCGGCTAGAATGATAGACAGGGAAATAGACAAGGCAAACAGAGGTCGCTGGTCTTTACTACTATCGGCCTTCTCAGCACGCCCTCAGCTACCCTGGACTATGTCCTGATCCCGGTCTTGAGAGGGTACAAGGACTGTGTGTGCGAGGTCTTAAGACCTTCGGGTGAAAAACTCGGAGTCTTGAATCACAGGCGACGAGAGCGACAGGGGGCAATGTTCCGATTTATCTCCCAATGAAATACCTGGTAGCTGTCTCTACCGGAAACCAGGATCTGGAACTTGTCGATGAACGATATATGAAGTAACAAGTATTGTGCTGTGACTGGCAAATCGATCCTCTGTAAGTCAGTACCGGTAACGTTCATCAACGCTTCTGTTACCAGTTACTGATCAAGCAACGGGCTTCTGTTAGTGCATGAATACCGGGTTCTCATTGGTCGGGTTTGAGCCGGACCCATCTCTAGCCGGCCGTAGCAAGCCGCTGCAGGTGGCGACTGGCGACGGGAAAAGGATCGGAGTCCAGACGGAGTATTCGCAGTATTCCATTCGTACGGAGCATCATCAACGTCCATTTTCACCATTGCAACGCCAGAAAGCCTCCACCACCCTCCGTCCAGCAGCCATCCTAGTCGTCGAGAGCTTCCTTTTGGTACGAGGGCTCCTAGCTTGACACATGGCTTCCTCGTCGACCGCTATCCCGCGCATACGCGCACCTCTTCAGCGGGTATTCGCCTCATCCCTGCGCGGCGCCTCAACCCGTTCCTATGCGACAGTCCCAACGAGTACGCCCGAGCCGCCACTCTCCTCCAGCGCCACATCTCCGTCCTCCCGCCGGCCGACCTACTTCAAGAACACGACGGTGTCGTCGTTCGATGACTTCATCGCGACCCCCGACGCCGCGGCGTCCCCGCTGCCGCCCGATGAGGCCTACACGCTGCGCACGGCCGAGGTCGGGCCGGCGTCGAACCGGCGGACCATCACGCGGCTGCCCGAGTGGCTGAAGACGCCGATCCCGGCGGGCAACGAGAACTACAAGAAGATCAAGCAGGACCTGCGGGGGCTGAACCTGCACACGGTGTGCGAGGAGGCGCGGTGCCCCAACATCTCCGAGTGCTGGGGCGGCAGCAACAAGAACGCGGCGACGGCGACCATCATGCTGATGGGCGACACGTGCACGCGCGGCTGCCGCTTCTGCAGCGTCAAGACGAGCCGCACCCCGCCGCCGCTGGACCCGCACGAGCCCGAGCACACGGCCGAGGCGCTGGCGCGCTGGGGGCTGGGCTACGTCGTCATGACCGCCGTCGACCGCGACGACCTGGCCGACGGCGGCGCCCACCACTTCGCCGACACGGTGCGCCGCGTCAAGGCCAAGCGGCCCAGCCTGCTGGTCGAGTGCCTGACGGGCGACTTCGCCGGCGACCTGGACATGGTGCGCGTGCTGGCCGAGAGCGGGCTCGACGTCTTCGCCCACAACGTCGAGACGGTCGAGGCGCTGACGCCGTACGTGCGCGACCGCCGCGCCGCCTTCCGCACCAGCCTGGCCGTGCTCGCGCACGCCAAGCAGGTCCGCCCGGGGCTCGTCACCAAGACCAGCCTGATGCTCGGGCTCGGCGAGCAGGACCACGAGCTCGAGGCCGCGCTGCGCGAGCTGCGCCGCGCCGGCGTCGACGTCGTCACCTTCGGCCAGTACATGCGCCCCACCAAGCGCCACCTGAAGGTCGAGCGGTACGTGACGCCGGCCGAGTTCGAGAACTGGCGCCGCCGCGCCCTCGACATGGGCTTCCTCTACGTCGCCAGCGGGCCCCTCGTCCGCAGCAGCTACAAGGCCGGCGAGGCCTTCATCGAGAACGTGCTGCGCAAGCGCGCCGGCGGCGGCGGCGGTAGTAGTACTAGCGGCGGCTTGGGCGGCGGCAAGCTGGAGGATGCTGCCGTGGTCGAGGACCTGATGAAGGCTGGGGGTGTCTGAGCGGCAACCGTGGTCGTGTTATCGTGTAATCTGCATTGGGATCGGGGCTTCCTTCAACCTGTATATGTTGGGACTTTGCCCTAGGAAATGGGCTTTTGCTTCGCGGGATACGGATTCGACGCATATTAGATGGGGTGGGATGAGAGAGGCATGGGCCATGGAGCTTCCTTCAACTAGAAGACCAAGGTCTTGAGAATTGGGTAAAGCATTTAAATATCACGGCTTTCTCGATGTTGATAAGACAGAGCCATACACATTTCCAACACTCTTCCTAAGTATGATTGCGCCTGGCACTTGGCAAAATAGGTAGCTGTTCCACCTTCCGGGAGAACATTCTACCTAAAAGGCTTCCGAATGCCCTCTGCGACGGGCACGTCACCTGGCAGTGTACTGAGAGTCATCATTGAGACACGAACAAACACTGCCAATGAATGATTCGGCCCAATTGAGCGTCGAGTCCTCAAGTATCGGCCAGATAACATATATACCTAGCCAGGTGTATTTGCCCCTTATCTACTAGCCGAGAGGGTTTATACGCACACTTCTCTCCTATAATAATAATAACTCTGGCATTAGTAAATATACGCTAAACGTATAAATTCGAATCGGAAAACTTTAAATTAAAGTCCTTTATTATTAAGATAAAGTTACGATTATTATTAATAGGATTATTATATTCGTAAATTATAATATTAGAGTTTAAAACGCTTTTAACCCGAAACCGATATAAGAAAAACTTTTTACCGCCTCCTAAATACCTGTATAAAAAAAGGCAATTATATTAGTATTAACGGATTAAGTTATATAATAAATAAGTATTAAAGCCGGAACGTAAGCGCCTTAATTAACTAATATAATAATCTTATTTACGGTATTTTCCGTAACCGCTTAAAATATTACCCAGGGCTTATCCTAAGGCCCTTAAACCGTGGTCCCGAATACATAATTAACCGGTTAAAATAAGGTAATAAATTAAAGTAATATAAACCGCGGGGGGAAAAGATAATAAACGAATACCGCGGGTAATAAAGGAGAGGAGGAAGGTAATATATTAATAAAAAAATATACGAAAAGGGTTTAATTTTAATACCTTTGCGCCCTTAACGAGGTTATACGGTTATAAGAGTAAAAGAATAAAGAACTTAGTATTTTACTCTCGGCGAACCGAGGCAGGGCCGAGTTATTAACGGCTTACGGACGAGTTAACTCTAATAAAGAAAAGGAATTAAGTAAGTTTTACCCTAATATAATAATTCTAATATCGAAACGCTTTTTCGGCGTTTTTTATAAGATAATTAACGCTATTTTTTATTATATATTCGAGCCCTGGAACCTATTAAAGCTACGGGTTAAAGTATATAATAACCCGTTATAAGAAAACCGCACGCTTAATATTAAGGGCGGTATAATTAGCCTTATAAAAAAAACTCTAAAGGCTAAGGATTATAATAACTTAATCGTAACTTAGGGCTAATATTTTATAACATATATCCGAATATATTATAAGCTATAAAATAATCGCCCGGATATAATTATATAATCATAATTAATTATTTTAACCGGATTTTTTTATTAATAATTAAGTATTAATTATAAGCCGTTCTTAAATACGTAATATATGTAATAAAAAGCGCCTTAATAAAGCTTTATTAACCGGAACCTTAAACGGCCTTATTATAAAAGAATAAATAGGTATTTTTAAATTAAAATACCTTATAGCTCCCGTTATATATTAGTGGCCTAAATAATACTTTATAAAATACCTAAAGCCTTACGCGCTCGCAGGTAAACATAATAAAGGAAATATATATTTAATAAAATTCTATAAATTATATTAAAAAAATACTTAATTAAAAAGAGTATTATTACCGGTATATATACGCTAAATATAATAATTAATATAAGGCGCGGGATTACGCTAAATAAAATATAGCGTTTATATTATACCCGTTACCTTTACGAGGGGGATATAAGGTAATAACGCGGTAAGAGAAATTATTCCTAATATTAGAAATTATTTAAATAATTTACCGGAAAGCGCTAATAGGCTAATGCTTATAATAAAATATAATAATATTATATAAAATATTTAATAATACGGATAAAAGATTTCACGATTTATTTTTACCTTTATAAATTAATAATTAGGCGGAGGTATTAAAGAAATACCTAAGCCCGTTACGGGAAATAATTACGGGGATATTATAATATAATACGCGAATCGGGTATAATCTATTACCGGACCCGGATAATTACCCGAACCTAAAATCGTTAAAAAAAGCACCGGGGATAATTAATATATAAATTAAAGCAGATATAAACCTAAGCCGTATTTCGCGCGTATTAGAAATAATTATCTTATTTAGCTTATTATTAGGCCTAATATTAAAGCTAAGTGGTAAATAATAATATATTTATTACTTATTTTACCTAAATCACGGGTTAATAAATAATTATATACTCCTAAAATATAAAATACTGGAATATCTCTAAATTATCGAGGTATTTTAAATAATATAATAAGCTAGCCGGGGGGTTTTCCTTATTAAAAAGGATTTAAAAAATACGTTCCGGATTATATTAATAGCGTATATATACCGTTAACTTCTCGGATTTATATAATAAGGTTAATAATATTAAGAGAATTGCTTATTATTCGGTTTGCGTATTACCTTATTCCTATTTAACCTTTTTATTAAAGCATTTTATTAAATATTAAAAACGCTTTTAAAAAGGGCATAAATAAGTTATTACCTTAATAATAACGTATTAATTTTACCCCTTAATTAATACGCGGACGTATTAATAATATACTTTATATATAGGGCGCTAATATAAGCGCTTAGCTTAATCCCGAACACAGATAAAAACGGTTAAGGTATATACCTTAAAGTGCTCGGTATTAAAATTAATATAATTATAATATAGGTAAGGTTATTACCCGCGAAAATTAAGAAGGCGGTAAACTAAATCGTAAACGTACTTTAAAAGCTAAAACTTTATAAGCGGTATATTAAGGAGATTATAGGATATCTAAGCTTTTATATTACGGTAATCCCCTTTAACACGGCTTTTATAAGGGGATTTTAATATATATTATATAATATTTACCTAAGCTTATACCGCGTAATTAATATAAATACGCGGCTTAAATTAAGCTAATAATGTAATATTATAATTAATTATAATAAAGTATTATTCTTTAACGAAACGGTATAAAGGATATTTTACTTATTTACGAACGCGTTATTTAAGGGGCTCGGCGGGTTTTAATATAAGGTAAACCTAAACTAATTCGAGTAATAAAATTATATTCCACGGGATTTAACGTAAGCATTAAATTACCCGCTTAGGGTATATAAAACCTAATATACTAATATAATTAAAATTATGGTTATTAAGAAAGCGTTTTAATATTAATACGGTTAATAGGTATTTAATATAATAATTATTTATATAAATAATAATACCACGGCTTAAAATAATATTAGGATAAGGTTTACGCGGAATTTATTATTAATATAATTCCTTTATATAATTCTGGTTCTCGCCGTAAAGCGTATTATTTAATTATATATCCGCAGGGTTACGTTAGCGGATAACGGGCTAATAAACGCCCTTTTACAGCTCGATTAAATAATAATTATTAACTTATATTTAACCTGGAAGGTTTTTATTTTTATTTATTAACGCCTAAGTAACGATAACGAATAATAATAAATACGTATTAAAAGGATAACTACTTAAACCTTTTATAATACGGGCTAATACCACGGATACGATATTATTACGAGTTAATTATAAAAGAATATAAGTTTTAATGCGAGTATTATAAGGTAAAAGCATAATTAATAACGGAGTTAATATTATTAGCATAGGTAATTAATCGGGTATACGGTTATACGGGCGTAAAAGGCTTATTATTATTAATCCTAAGTATTATAATCGAGGGGTATTTATTAATTATACGATTAATATACGTAAACCTTAGGTTACCGATAAGCATATTCGCCTTAAAATATATATACCGCTTAATTTAAGGGGTAAAATATAAGTTCCCGAAAAGCGTATACTAATATTAAAAAGCATTAATTAGCCTGGAATTATTAAAGCGGTTAATAAATAATAAGGTGTGCTAGGATAAAAGCCCTAATAACCGCGTAACCGTTAATATTACGTTTATAATAGCGTAATATAGCTTTTTACGATTTAGTAAAATTATATATACGGTAAAAAAGGTAAATAATAAAACGCGCTTTACGGAAACGGGTATAATTAAAGTATATATTTAACCGGTAATAATAAAGGATTATTTTAATATTACGCTAAAGGCGAGTAAAATTAATAAGGAGCGTATAAATATTATAATAATAATCGCGGTAATAAGTGGCTTAGCTTACTCTATCCGCTATATAAACGCGTTATTAAATTAAGGCGAATTCTTATTATACTTACGCTTATAAAAGCCGTTTATATGCTTTAATTCCGGTGTATTCTCGAAAATAAAAGTATTATATATACTTAATAAGCGCTTAAAAAACCTCGGGATCCCGAAAGGAATATACTCGGGGTATAATTTCCGAAAAGGCGTAATATAATACGCCGAAAATACCGGGATAATAAAAGGTAATATAATATTACTCGGCCGCTAAATATTTAATTCCGTTAAAAGGTATTATCGAACCTTAATATTATACTTTTTCCGATTATAAAAACGATTTATTTCCGGAATAAATTTAAGCGCTTAAAGATACGGTTATAGTATATAAAAGATAAGCGGTAAAGGCGAGAACCGTTTATAAAAGGGGTATTATATTTTTAATAACGAATAAAAAATAAAAAGCGTATAAAATATAAATAAATCGCGCGTAAAATATATTAATTAAATTATATTATTTTTAATCATTTAATTCGTTATAATCCTTACCTAATACCGTTAATTTATTATTATTATTATTATTATTATTATTATTATTATTATTAAAGCGGGTAAGGAGTATAATAATATTATATATAACGGCGGCGGTTATACGGGCAACGGCGGTAATATTAGCGGTAACCGTAATAATAAATAAAACGGGCGCCGGCGCCGGTTATTAGCGTTATTATTATGCCTTATATTCCTGGAGTAGGGTTATTAAATAATTAATAAGTAAATTATAAATAAGGTAAGGATAACTTAAAACAGGATTTATACCCGGCGGTTATAATAATATTAACGTTAATAAGCGCGCGAGTTTTATACGCTATAAACCAGCGGTATTTATATATCTCCTACGCCTTAAATAAGAGATTATTATTTATATTTAGCTACCTTATATTAATATTATACGAGTATTAAAAGGGAGTTAATTTACCGGCGTATAACCGGAGCGGTAAGCGCTTTTATAAACCGTATATTTAACGGATACGGAACCGATATTAATTATATAAAAGTAATTAATATCCTTAATCGAGTTATTAATAAAACTAATATAAAGTAGGGAAAAAATAAACTTATTTATATAACCGGGCTATATAATTATTATACGGGACCGTTTATTTGGTTAATTTTAATAAGTTTTAGTTTATTAATAATTAGCGGTAATAAGGCATATATAAGGTAAGCGTAAAGCGAATAGGAAAGGAAAAAGATTTATTATTAAATTAAGGCGGCGGAGGCGGAGGTATAACGGGTAAATTAATTCGAGTTCGTTAATAAGGGGAGGGGATATTTATAGTAAGGAAACTTTTAAGTATTAATATATTATTTTTCCCTTAATAAAACACTATAACCGCCTTATAAGCGATAATAAGGGATATAAAAAGCGGTATATTATTATATTAGGTATAAAAAAGGGGGGGGGAATAAATATACCTTATACGGTAATAAAAAAGAGAAAAAGAAATAATACGTAAGGGTAAGGGGAGAAAAAATTTAAATACTTGCCTAAAAGCGGTGGTTAATAATAAAATCTCGTTATTAATATAATAATTATACGCGTTTAAAAACCTTAACTTATTATTATTAAATCGGTAATAATAAGCACGAGGTAAAAAGGGAAAATACGCAGTAATAATATTCCTCGTAAAAAGGGATCCGAACCTATTTTATTAATTAAGTAATTAATTAAAAAAAAAGGAATAAGAATTAAGGTATAAGTTTAGGTAATAATAAGGGCGTTAAGCACGCAAAAAGCGATCGTAATAATGGCTTTAATTAATTAAAAACTTAAGTAAGAGCTAATTAACCTTAGTATCACGGGCGTATTACTGGCTAAGGGCGCGATGGTTTAAATACCTGGTATTTCTGTATAATAAACTACGTAAGGAAGAAAGAATAGAAGTAAATAATAGATTAGGCAGATCTGGTATAAATATAGTGGTGTGCGGTGGGTCTCCCGTTCCCACCTGCTCGGCTAGCTTATTAGCTACTAGTCTGCAGTGGGGTAGCCGGTTGGTTCCATACCGTTATACTCCACCACCTTCTCTTATAACCGCTTATTACCACCAGCCTCACTAGTGATATATGCACTGGTTGTGATTACCCCCCCCTTTAAAAAAAATCTCGACCCGAGATTGTTATTATGCCTGGGATTCGAACCGTTGGGGTGTGGGTTAGAGCCGGAGCATTTAATTGGCTGCTTTCTAGGCAGAGGAGGGGTACCCTTGGATCCGCTCGGGGTTAGTGCGTTAGGGCCCTTAATTCCTAGCACTTTACCGTTGCGTTATATAATTAATTAACGAAAATTTTTAGTAGGTTAGCTTTTAAAGGCATTAGTATTGTTTCCTCCCGGGTCGGTTAATTCTCGGCCGGGTTAAGCGGTTATTATCCGGATAAAGAGGATTAAATTCGTTGTTTTCGGCCGCTTTAAGCCACTTTATAAGGTATGCCGGAGGTCCCGCTTTGGTGGGATTTTTGTTATAATACTTTTATAAAAGCGTTATAGTATTTTTAAAGTTATTAGCCGGTTCCTAAACGGGTTTTATATCCTAACCGGTTTATTTAGCTTTATATTATAGCTTTTAACGGTGAAGGCGTAAAGAAAGGATTTTTTTATATTCCTACTCCTTTTTGCCTAAGTCAGGGTTAATAATCTTTTTTTCGGGGTTCTCCGGGCCCTAGCCTGGCACCGGATTATTCGGGTGCCGTTATAAGCGGTCGGCGTAAAACCACCGTAATCCTCGCCAGCGGTTACTTAGCCGGAGCTTATAAATATAACTGGGTCTTTTTTCGATAATCTTATAATATTTACGCGTTATAGGGTAATTAAGCTTATTACTAGGTTAATCGGTAGTAGTACCCTTTTTCTTAATAATATATACGCGGTTGCTTACATTAAAATCGGGTTCGCGATAATATCGGTTCGCTTAGCGGTATATATAATCCTGAGCCCTGCTAATAGTATTTCTAGCGCGTTCCGTAAAATCCCGTATTTGTAAGGCTATTTATTAAGCTTCCTGCCAGGATACGCGTTCGGGCTTTAGGAGTTAGGAGAGGTTTTTTAAGCGTGAATCCTAATTAAAGGCTATTTTTATAGGCTAACCGGTAAGGATTTCCCTTAGGGATATCCCATTTAAGGAGGAATATAGTAAGGCGGCCTGTATAGCGTTAAGGGCTGGTAAGGCCTAGGACTAATTATTTTAGAAATAATTAACAAAGGGTTAAAATCGCTAGTTAATATACTCGTTTATAATCTCGATTTAGCCGGTGGTTTCCTTATAATCGGGCATACTAAAGGTTAATTTAATACTATATATCCGGGATAACTCGTTAATAAAATCGCTTATGAATTATAACCCTTAGTTATTAATAATAGTATTAGGCCACCTTATTTATCGGTATGGACCCTTATAATATATTCGGGCGGCGAGGGGCGCTGTAACGGTATCCTTATAGGGGATAATCCAAAAGAGTTTTAAGAATCGGTTAATAATCACGAAAATATTATTATATCCTTCTTTATCGAGCGGTATGCTTTTAAAATCGATTATAAGGTCCTTTTATAATACTTTAGGCGCCGGTAACGGGGTTAGTAAACCGGGAGTTTTATTTTAGGGCACCTTAGCCGCTTTATAGGAGTAATTGGAAACGTATTATAAGATATAGCCGTATAATCCCGGCCACTAGTAATATTAGGCTATTAAGTATTTAGTCTTCTCCTTACCGGGGTATATTATTACGAGTTTTATATATGCTTTCTTTATTACTCTAGTATATAAATTATCGGATTCGGGTATAATTAATCTTCCCTTATAGGTAATGAGGTCTTTTAGTATAGACTAGTTTAGTTTACTCGGATCCCGAGCCTTTTCGCGGTAAGGATTAAGGTCGGGATCGGTCTTATTCTTGGTTAATAGGAGGTTAACCAGTTTTATGCCTAAGCACTTAGGTACCTTATCGGTTAATATATAAATCTCGGTTATAAATGCCTTTAGGTAAGCTAACTCCTCCAGGGAATAAATAACGCTTTCGTTAATTACCTGGTTAATTGGCTGGAATAGTATTATAGTTCTCTGGGTATCCTTTTTATCCTTTTAGGTGCGGACGTTATCGGTTGGCCGCGAGAGGATATCGGCCACGGTATTTTTTAAGCCGGGGCGATAAGTGATTATAAAATTATAATAGGATATTAATTCCGATTATCCGGCTTATTAAAGGTTTAAAACCCTTTTTATACTAAAAAACTCTAATGCCTTATAATCGGTGAGGATTAAAAAGGGTTAATAATGCTGAAATCTTATTAACTCCGGTTTTTAATAATATAGCCTCCTGATTACCGCTAAGAGCTTTTTATTATAGATCCCGTAATTGAGCTCGGTATTATATATGGTTTCGGAATAAAAGGCTATTGGGTATTATGGTTTTTTTTCTTTTTCTCGCTGGGAGAGGATTCCGGAGATAACTTTATTAAAAGCATTTGTTTCCATTATTGTCTCCTTATTATAGGAGAAGTGTGCTAATAGCGGTGCCGAGGTTAGGGATTCCTTAAGGCGTTCGAATATTAATTAATACTCCTCCGTCCATTTTAGGTCGGCTTTAATACGTATTAGGGCATTTAACGGTATAATAATTCGGCCAAAGCCTTTAATAAACTTACGGTAGAAATTGTAGAATCCTAGGAATAAGCGGATACCCCTTATAACGGCTCGGCCGTTTTCCTGTGGTTTTTATTAATACCGGATAATCTCGATTTTGTTAAGGTCGATTTTAACTCCTTCCGTGCCTATAATAAACCCCAAAAACTTGGTTTTAGTAATATAGAACTTACACTTTTTAATATCGGCCTATAAGCCTGCCGCTTATAACCGTTATAAGACCTGGTTAATATACCTCTCGTGCTTTTCGGGGCTTATTAAAAAGATTAGGATATTATTAATATAAGCCGTATAAAATTCGTTAAGGAACCCTTACAAGGTATCGTTAATATATCGTTAAAAGGTTATAAGGCCGTTAATTAAGCCGAAAGGTAATACCCGTAAGCGGTAAAATCCGTATCGCGTTCGGAAAGTGGTAAGGTTTTTATAACCGGGTATTATCCGTATCTTATAAAAGGCTTATCGGATATCGATCTTAGAAAAACACTTAGCGTAAGAAATCCTTAACAGCGTTTCGTTAATTAAAGGTAATAAGTACCGGTCCTTACGTGTAATAGTATTTAGCTTCCGGTAATCTATATAAAATCGCAGGCCTTTATTAGCCTTGCGAGTAAAGAGGATTGGCGAAGCCCACGGAGCCGATAACGGCTTAATAAAGCCCTTTTTTAGGTTATCGGTAATATATTCCTTATAAGCTTTTAACTTTTTAAGTATTAGCTTATATAAGGGGGCGTATCCGACCTTACTAGTGTTATCCTTTAACTGGATCTCGTGGTTAACGCCAGGGTAATATAATAATAATTCGTTAGATAAGGCTTTACTAAAAACATTAAGGTATTAATAATATTAATAAGGTATTAGCTTTACGGCGGCCTTTCGCAAAGCCTCCTCGTTATCCGGTAAAAGGTTTTCGAGTTATAATTCTCGTTTTTTATCGGTAACTTTCTCGATCTTTATTAGAGTGGTTATATTAATATCCGGCTTTTCCTAATAAGCTAATAATTCGAAGCTAATAACTTTTATAACCGTAATATTTAGCCAGGATTCTAATATACCCCTTTTAAATGCTAAAGGCTCCGGCGTCTTATAATAATTATATTATAAGGAGACTTAGCCCTTTAAGACCTTTTATATTACTTATTAGCCGCGAGCCTTACGGGTAAGATTTTTTAGGATTACCCTAGGCTGGCCAGGTAGTGGGCAGGTTGGTATATGCGCTTATAGCGGTGCCTGGGTTCTTTAAGTAACCTTTTTTAATTCTCGAATCCGTTATATTATTAGGCGGCGAAAGCAGGGCTTTAAATCTTTAAGCAGAGTCTTATATCCCATTCGATTCGACCGGTTAGGAGGCTTAGGGTGGTTTTCGCAGGTTAGCGGGCGATAGGCCTAAAGTATTGCCTTCTCCTTCCTTTTCCCGCATCGCTTATTCCTACGCCTTTTCTCGTTAATAATTATTAAGCGTTCCCGTTAGTCGGCGTTGGCTTAATAAGAAGGGTTTCGGTAAAGTTAACCTGCCTGGTTTATATTTAGTTTGCTACGGTAAAGGTTTAGTAAGGTGGGTTCCTATTCCTCGGGAAAAAGGAGTCTCCGTTTTCGTATATTAATGCTAACGTTATAATAGTTATAAAACTTCTTACCGATAATAATATCGTGCTTTATATCAAGGATTAAAAAAGGGGCGTTTTTTATAATATACCCTTATAATCGTAAGTATACGAAAACGGCTATATTAACCACTTATAAGGCTTTATTATTAAATCCAATTACTCGGCCTGGTTTAAAATCGCTGGTTTTTTTTATATCTAATTACTTAATTATTTTACGGGCAAACTTTACGCTTACCAGAATATATCCATTTACTCCTATATTATAGAGCGCTTATATATAAAGAGAGAGTTTATTATATGCTACGGTATAATTAAGGAGAAAAGGGTCGCCGCCTAATATCCTTAATAAAAGGTTTAACGGGACCGTATTATATACATTTATATCCAGCGCTATTATTATTCCCCTAGGAGGGGAGTTTTATTATCCCAGGGCTATTCTTTTACCGAGTTAGAGTTCGAAACTTATGCTAACTTCTCCTTATTAGAGGTTAATTCTCCGGAGGAGGCTATAACTCGCGAAATAATAATATTAATTTAAGCCTCTTTAAGCTTATTGTATTCCGCCTTATAACTGCACTTAAGGCTACGGTAGCCCTTTTTATAATAAATAAAGTATATACTTAAAGGGATTATTTGCTTCGATTGCTCTAAGTTCGGAGCGGTAAAAAGTCTTTTGCCAATAGATAAGGTGCTTAAAACCGTAACGCCGAAATAATTGCTTCCGCTAGTGCGGGCGGGCTAAACGGCGATATTAATAATACGGTTATTATTACTGCTTTTGGTACCGTTAGTGCTATTTTTACCGGTTTCGGTTATATCCGCGGGCTTATTAGTATTCTTCTCCTTTTAATGGGTTATATTATTCTTTTAATATTAATAATTATATTACTATACGTATTCGTAATACTTTATAAAGCTAACATTAGCGTTATAATACTGGTCGATTACTTTATTATTAAGTCGGAAAGGTAACTTATTATATATTTTATATTTATAATCGGTTTTAATAATACGGGCAAGGCCGGCTTATTTTACGAATTCGATTTTAAAGGGTATAAAGTATTCGCGTTATCCTATAATAAGGTTACGGAAGGCAACCCGGGCCTCGTTATAGGTATTAGGGTTATTATACTGCTTATAAAGGTGCTTTAGCACCTGGGAGTATATTATAAATTCCGGCTTTCCGAGCTCGTTATTAACGAAAAGGTAAAGGTTATTTAAAGCCTTACCACCTAATCGTATTATAATATAACTAATTTTTTAACCTTTAATAGGGAAGTGGTCGGCGTTACTCTCGAGCTTCTTTTTTATAAGCATTAGCCAGATATTAAATTTAATCTTTAAATCTCCCTTTTCGGACTTTTCGGAAATAAAAACGGGAGGGTCCTATTACTTAGTCGATTATCGGGTACCGCCTTTGGTAACTATAAAGCCTGGGGTTTAATCCCGTTAATTAATAGTGCCAGCCATATTAACAATCTTCTCCTTAAGGGCGGTAATAATTTCGTTTCTCTTAATAACCATCCAAGCCTATTTATCCTATTAAGCCTCCGCGGGTCGAGCTTCGGTACCAGGGCGTTTAATTCCCAGGGGGTTACCGTTAATAACCTGGCCATTAGCCACCATATCGATAATTTAGCGGTTAGCATTAACAAGAAGCTTATTTACCTCCGCGTAATTTCCCTGGTAAAAAATGGCCTAATCCGCGAGTCCACGGCCCTATTTACCCAGTACGTTAATATTATAGCTTATTTTTTGAACTAAGCAGGCGATATAATCGACCTGTTACTGGGTTCCTATTATAAGAATCGAACGGAGCTTAAACTCCTTCCAGACGGCCTCCGGGTACTCCGTTATTATCTTTTAGAATTACTCTTTATCCAGGAGTCCATCCCAGTTAAGGTAATAGCTTTTTATCTCCCTAGAAAATGCCTTAAAAAACACACAGGGCTTAGCCCGCTTACTTATAAAATGCTTAATAAAAACCATAATACGCTTTATAAGGTCCTTATTATAAAAGTTTTTTATACTATTAATATTATACTAGTATTACTCGATTTTATCCTTGGCTCCGAAGGAAAAAAACTTACGAGGGTTTAATAAAGCCGATTCTTTTATCTCGTTGCCCTTATTATTAATAATAACCGTTCGGGTGGTCTCGTATTAAGGGACCCGGTTACTAAGGGCCGTAACAGATTAATGGTCGAAATCGCTCTCGATACTAAGGCCCCGAACTCGAGAAAAATTCTTTCGGTAATTATCGGGGTTATAAGCGGTTTCGAGGACTACCTATCTAATAACCGCTTCTTTATTAGCCTTCGAAATAAAGGCCTTTAAAGGGACCCGGGGGGTTAAAGGGCCCTGGTTATAACCGGGAGAGCCCTGGCCGCTAATCTCTCTACTTATCTTAGTAATGGTATTATATAGCGTATAATATAAGGATCTTCATTAGGAAGTTCCGTTAAGGCTTTCGGGGCCTTATCTTAAATCGAGGTCGATCGCCGGGCGCTTACAGGGTTACCGGCGAGATCAGATCGCTTCTGATCAGGTTAGGATATTTTAAAATCTTCCTAAACGGTTAAGCACGCAGTTTATTATTACGGGCGTATTACTGGCTAAGGGCGCAATAATCCAAATACCTGGTATTTTTATATAATAAACTGCGTAAGGAAGAAAGAATAAAAGTAAACAATAGATTAGGCAGATCTAGTACAAATACAGTAGTATGCGGTGGGTTTCCCGTTCCCACCTACTCGGCTAGCTTACCAGCTACTAGTCTACAGTGGGGTAACCGGTCGGTTCCATACCGCCATACTCCACCACCTTCTCTCACAACCGCTTATCACCACCAGCCTTACTAGTGATATATACACTGGTTGTGACTCTTAGGATATAACCGCGGTTACCGCGAATCGCTTACGCCTTATTATTACTTACGCTTTTCCCTAATATATACGATTTATTAATTATATTAACCTTTACCGGTACCTTAAAGTATTTTATAAATACCCCTTATTTATTAATTAAAAAGGTTTATATATATACTTTTTTCCTATAATAATAATAACTCTGGTATCGGTAAATATATATTAAACGTAAAATTTTAAATCGTTTACCCGCCTCCCTCGGTATATAACGCAGGATTTTAAAAATAATTATATTAGGGTAATAATTTATTATTTTATTTTAGTTTAGGTAATTATAGGTAATAATAGGAGCGCTAAGCACGCGAGAAGTAACCGTAATAATAGCTTTAATTAGCTAAAAACCTAAGCGAGAGCCAGTTAACCCTGGGGTATAACCGCGGCTACCGTAAATCGCTTACGCCCTATTATTGCTTACGCTTTTCCCTAATGTATGCGATTTACTAATCACGCCGACCTTTACCGGTGCCCTAGAGTGTTCTATAGATAGGGTAGTTGGGAAGGGTGGAAATACGAACATACTATGGACCTGCCTCGTCGGCTGTCTTATACTTCTGAGCTAGAAGGAATCCCTTAGAATATCGACATACGAGAGAGGGTTAGGACCGACTGCCATGTTCTTATCAACTGGTCAATAACAAACAGAGGTGAGCAAAGGAATATCTGCGGAGAAATGGCGCCCTTGCGTCATAATAAAACTGTCTCTATGCAGAAACCCGTCCTTATTGAAGATGACTCTCCCCCTTTAACCGGGCCCGAGACGCCGGCCCGGACTGCCGGGTTTCCGAGACGCCCTGACGGGTCGGGACCGAAGGCCGGGAGTGGGGCTTGCAAAGAGAACCGGCGCTGCGCGCTAAGCTACGGAGCAGAGCAGAGGCATTACGAAGGTGGTTGCCAGAGATAACGTGGAAGTAATTGTCGATCGGAAGCCTTGTGCGTCGTAATGGAGTGATGATATCTCCCTCGAAGTGAATATTTAAAGCCCTCAGGCCCTCTATCATCGCGGAAGTTGGTAGCATAAAGCACTCCTTCGTGTTACAAAGAACATGACGGCCGTTGCCACTCGATAGTCGTAATTAACGCTAAACCCCTATCCTCATCGATATTTAATTTTAGGTCTTAGAGCCAGGATAGGGGCTGTTCCCATAGTCGTAGAACCCGGCTCGGCTGGTCACTGGCCGATGAGAGCTGAAGATCTACTCCGTACCTCAGTAAGGACTGTAGCAGCGACCTTTGGCGTGGTTTCTTAGTAACTTGGTGACAAGTAGCCCAAGCCGGCGCCGTGCGGCCTAGTTGAAGCTTGGCACCCCTATATTTACCATCTCACAAACCATCTTTAACCCCAGGGGAGATGTAGGCCTTCAGGCCAGAACCGCCAGTCAACCGCCCACCACCCTCCCCATCTCCATCCCTCTCTCCAAGATGGCTCCTCGAGAGACCGCGAGCCGCCCGGCAGTCTCACTGCTGCTCGGCCTGCTGCTGCTGCTGCTGCAGCCCGGGCCGGCCGCGGCGTCCTTCAGCCTCGACACGGCGGCGACGGATTTGTGGTACTACACGGCGGCGCACCTGGCGGGCACGACGTCGCCGGCCTGCCGCGCCGCCTACGCCGCGCCCCTCGACTGCGACCGCACGCTGCTCGGCATGGTCGCCATGCCGCCCTCCTCCGACCCGGGGCCCGCGGACCTCGCGCGCACCTGCACGGCCGCCTGCCGCGACTCCCTCGACGCTTACGTCGCCGGCCTCCGGGACGCCTGCCATTACGACGAGGACGGCGACGCCGCCCTCGTCGCGTCCCTCGAGCGGCCGAGGCCGAAGGTGCCCGTCGCCGTCGTCGGCGAGGTCTTCAGGTACCAGTATGCGTGGGCATGCTCGCAGAATGCGTGAGTCGAGCCCCCGACCCCCTCCCCCAATCCCTTTTCAAATTTTCCGTCTCGCCGAATTTGCCTTGGGATATCGGTCCGGCCCGGTCCCGGCCCGGCCCCGGCCCAAGTCCGCCGAGGGGGAGGAGAAGCAGCAGCAGCAGCAGCAGTACTGACATTTATTCACACGATCATCAGCACCGGCTGGTGCTGGCTCAACTACCCGTCGGGCTCGGACTGGGCCGTGGCCGACTTCCCCTGCGCCGACTCGTGCGCGCTGCAGTTCTTCGCCGACGCCCACGACTATCCCGGCTCGAAGTACTGGTTCCAGGTGTACGACCTGGCCGCGAAGTCGGGCTGGTGGAAGTCGGTGTGGACCGAGGGCTGGGAGACGGTGCAGAAGTGCCGCGGCAGCAGCAGTGGCAGCAGCAGCAGCAGCTCTACGGCGTCGTCCTCCTCTTCTTCGGCCTCCGGCGTCGTTGGTGGCGCCACTAGTACAGTTACTGCTGCTGCTGGTGCCGCTTCTACCACTGGCGCCGATGCCGGCCAGAGTGCGGCGGCGACGACGGCCTCGGGAGGGGCGAGCGCTTCGGCGAGCGCTTCTGGTGGCGTGGCGACCAGCGGTGCTGGCCGCTTGAGATCGCCCTTCGGGCGCCTCTGGTAGCTGAGGATCCAGTGAGGCCAAGCGATCTTGAGGAGCCTTGACCGCCGATATACTAGCATTTTCTACCTATATCCAAAGGTACATTTGATTCTCCTGCATAGAACAGCTTCTCTCCATTCCAGAACCTATTATGACATGTGACGGTACATAGGTGCTGTTCTGTTTTTGTATACTTATGTGAGACACCTAGTGATCTCCCCTGTTGTTAATATATTGGACTACTATTAAGATATCGATCTACTTCCGAGCTTTGGATTATTACTCAAGCAGCGCCATCAATGA
The DNA here is from genome assembly GCA_022539325.1 of Xylariaceae sp. FL0804. Classification (NCBI taxonomy): domain Eukaryota; kingdom Fungi; phylum Ascomycota; class Sordariomycetes; order Xylariales; family Xylariaceae; species Xylariaceae sp. FL0804. Next base: position 984,959 of record JAJKLG010000006.1, on the reverse strand, counting down.
ATGGTTCAACCCTTGGGTCTTACTTTACGCCTTCAAATGGTAGGTCGGTAGAGCATTTTGAAACATACCGGCACCCGAGGCTCTTCCAGAAAGGTCACTATTCCGGATCCGGGCAGCAAACCGGCTTTCCTTTCGCTTCCGGTATTATAACATCCAGGTTAGTAAACGTCTTAGCGGATGAAAAGACCCTTCAGTCCATTAGCCTACACTTTTGCCCCTGGCCCTCCACACCCTGCTTTGGTCAAACGATAACTGCGTAAGACAATCGCAACCATCAATCCGCATGTCATTGCTTGTGAACATTTAGGTCTCTTCACCTCCCCTATTGTTACTTCCCATGCCATACACAGGTAGAGTTTAATTCAAAGTTGTTGCTTGAAAACACGTAACTTAGCTCTCAGTCTCGAAAATTTGGATCTTGCCAAGCCAAGGTTCAAGTCCAAATACATACCTAACCTAAGGTACGTCTAGCGTGTATCTCTTTACTATTCAACACAGTCTGTGTGCTCTGGAGCCTCATTACCCTAGGTACCATCACTGAAGCATGCATTGGCTGCTAGGGCAATACAAAAACTATGAGTTAGGCCTGCGAGGCAAATGATTGTCACATTTAATGCTATGCTACTAGTATTGCCTTAGTTGACTTAGCTTTCTCACGACGAGGAGACATAAAGCCACTTTTTAAGTTACCCAGCAGAAGCATTGGCAACCTGTCTAGGCGTTGTGTCCGAAAGGATCGACTTACAACTCGCGCTGGCTCTACCATGGAAAATATAATACCAAGCACAACCATGCATACTTTGGACAAGCTCGCATACTTTGTGAGAGCAGATGTCGATCCTTAGAGCTCATGAATAGGTCTATAATGAGCGTCAAAACATCGATTGACTACTTTGATAACATAGGAAGCTTTGACATCTGTAAGCCACCCCACAGGCCAGGCTCAACACCAGAGTTTCGAAGAGAACTGACCACCTGCCGCAGCTCCAACGATACCATTCCCGCCCCTAGAGCACTGTCTGCATAGGTTACCCTAATGAATAAAACTAAGATCCCGATACGTCGCCATGGTCGTATCATCGAACGCCCCAAGCCTGTCGATGAGACTCATCTCGTCTTCTAGGGTGACAGGCTGCGTCGGCTTCGTCCAACCCAGCTCAATCGGCAGCCGTTGATTCTCTGACAACGGTTACAACGTTAGCCTGTCAAGGTACCAATGCCCGTCTCATCATCCCCCGAGAGAATCCCCGCTTGGCACGCCCAGCTCCAAGGGGGGAGGGGGGGGGGGGGGGGGGGGGGGGGGGGGGGGGGGGGGGGGGGGTCTGCCAACATTCTTCCAACCATCTCTGCGGCGCCCATAGGAGGTAGGTCAGGTATCTGGACGGGACAGAAGACTCACCAAAGAAGTATTCCACCATGTCCGTGCGCGCGATCCCGGTGGTCTTGTTCCCGAAGGCGAGGAGGTAAGCCGCCGTCGTGCCCCAGTTCTCCGAGGCGGTGAACTTGGCATTGGTCGCCTTGGACGTCGCGACCCGGGCGAGCTTGGCCCGGGCTGCGGTGGCCAGGTCGATGACGGGTCCGGTGAAGTAGGACCGCGTCTCGTCGAAGATGGACTGGTTGAAGTTGTCGTTGTCGCCGACGTTCCAGTCGGAGCGGCTGTATTTTTGCGCGCGGTCCGTCAGTACGTTCGTTGGTGGTGCCAATGGCTAGCAGAAAAAAAATAAAAGGAAGGCAGGAAGATGGGCGGGTAACTAGGTATGGCCCGGGTCTAACTACTCGCATGACTTAGGGACATGTGAGTTACTCGTACGTACCTCAAGCTACCGTCGTGCTCCAGGAGATTGTGCTGGGCGATGTCGTCGAGGGAGAAGGTTGTCGCGTTGGGCGTCGGGTTGGTCGTGATGGCCATGTCCCACAGGGCTGTGGCAAACTCCAAATCCAAACTGACACCGTCCATCAGACCCTGGATCAGCGTATCTTTGTCAATGTCCTTGCCGGTTCGTGGGAGGTAGCCGTGGTTCGCCAGGGTGTTGAGCCCAGGACAAGGAGCTCGAACTATGCAAACCCATGACTACTCGTCAGTCTTGTTCTTGACAACATAATCAGCACCAGATAGATGGGTGAAGGGGTTGCAAACCATCGAATCCCGGCACTTGCGGATGCCAGTCATAATCTCCTGCTGATACGGAGCCAATGCCCATCGCCGTGAGAAGCAGTACGTGTTTCATTGTGGTATGCATGTACGCTGGCAACGAAATTGAGAGGCTTGGTATGCGTGGACAATGGGGTGATAGACGGCTTGGCTATCCGCTTGGTGAAGTCCGGTGTTCTTCTTCGCTTGGTAGAGCGATCTCGAGGGGTTTGACCTGGGAAGCCTCCGCCATTTATATTCAGTACGGTTGCTGCCCTCAGCGGCCCCGGCCATCATCGTCGACTCTCGCCGAGTAACTGTGAGGCCGAGGTCCCGAAGGTCAAGCTGATGCCAAGTAATTTCAAGGGTCTCGATGAGTCTAATGTAGTTTACATTTTCCATCCGTAGAAGCCCCGGAGCCAGCATGCAAGCTTGTATGGGTCTGTGTCAGCTCTACACGGCTATACCGATCAATTAGCCCGGTTGCACAGAGGCTGTGTGAGTATTTGACAACTGCAGGACTGGCCTGTGGCTGAAGCCTAGGTAGGTAGGGAGTATGGAGCCCGGATACGGAGTGCAGAGTTGTCAGGTATTTCAACTCCACGCTCTAGCTACAGGGGTTGAGACTTAGTTCTTACATCTCGGAGGATTGCAGTCCTAATTAGCTCGGTAGTGTTATCAGCAACCACTAATATGGGAGGCATTACGGATACTTGGATGCTACAGTTCAAGTTACCAGTCAATGGTTACAGGGAACTTGTTTGTCATCACGCACCACATATACTCGTATATGCAGAGTTCTGTGGGTTCTGTTGGGTAATTATCCCAATTGCCAGGTTGCGGCTTTTGCATCCACTAGTTATACGTAGGTATGGGCCGTGTATTTTATCTCTGACCGAACGCCTGAATTTCAACGCCTTGAGTCATATAGCCTAAACCCGCTCTTGCACAAGGAGAGAAGCGGACACTGGAGACTCGAAAGCGAACAGGATATTTTGGTGTGTTCCGACCAGATAAGAGCAGAGAACCAGGACAAAGTACTGAGTTTGAGTGCTAACATTATCAACACGGACATAAGAGCGGGGAAGCCGAGGGACGGGCTGGAACGGCAAGAGATAGGGAGCGTGACCAAGAATACCGAGACTAAAGATCATCGCGAGCCCTGTTCAGCCTCCGGAACTCTGATCCGGAGGGAAGGAGCATGCGGGCGTGGTGGTGATGAGCGGAGTCTCGAACGGGCGAGGCCCGACTCGCCACGCTGCTGTGCAACTTGATCGCAGCACATTGCTGACAGCGAAAAAGACGGTGAAGATGACATTTGACAGGCCAGGCTCGGAGTAGACGAGCCAGCTGTTGCGTTTGTTTGTTCGCGGTAACTGAAGCTGAGACCAGCAGACAAACTGCGGTCACTTCCCTACTTCTTCTCCGGTACTACGCCGCAGTAAACAGACGACCAGCTCTCACACCCGTCTACCTAGGTAGGTAGATAATGGCCCCCCAGTTCTCTCCTCTCTCCATCTGAAATGTCTTCCCACAGCTTTCCCTTTTTTGCTCGCTCGTCGAGCTCTATGGATCCCCGGGTCTGCACTGGGCACAATGGGCATGGTTAGAGGCCTACGTTGTTATTACCGGTTCTACAGGTTTAACTGGAAGGATCGAGACTGGGGAGGATAGGGAGACTCAGTATTATGCTTACTACGGCTAGCTTGTTTTATTTCCGCTTAGTCCCTCTTCGTTGTCGCTTGCCTGCTCCCCGCCATCTGATTGCTTGATAGTGCTCGCGCGCCTGCCAAAGCTTGCGGGGGGATTCGTACTGCTTGAATGCTACTGACTGCCCACCGATGTATGAAATTCCTTGACTTGAGCGCCGACAGGCGATTTTTCGGCCATGGGGAGAGGTGAGGAGGCTGGTCACTGAGGGTTGGGGGTTATGACAGCGACACTACCTAGAGCCAGTTGTCAGCTCGGCGAAAAGAGTAGGCTGGAAGAGTTGTTCAATTTACATGCGCCGGGGGGCTTATCAGCAGCCCCAAGGATCTGTTTGGAGCAGTTGCCACAAATTCCCTGGCAACGAACTAGCCCGGCAATGCCGCTTCGGATGGCTTCGGGTCGGGCCTCCATTAAGGACATCTCGGCGCCGCACGGCCGGTGAGCCAAGACCCGCTCCGGTGGGCAACCCCTGATAGGCAATACCTACCTACCTAGGTAGATTTATCACGGCTCTCGACTTAGGGCAAAAGCCAATACTCCATACCTGATCACAATAATGCAATTCAGAGCTAGCTTACACGGAGGTCGCACCCGCGACAATGCACCAATCCCTTTCCCCACCTAACCTGACCACACCTCGTTTTCCTGATGGGTACAAAAGACAATGATCAAACATAATGCATACGGAAACAAATTTGGCGTGAGCCGTCGGAAAAGAGAAAGAAAACGTAGTTCTTGAGAAGAGTCAACAACCAACGCGGATCTATCTCCTGGGTCGCCGACGCCGCGGTGGTTCTCCACCAATCCAGGCGGTTTCCACATGCCATCCTCGCTCGGCGAGCATCTCAAACAGGGTATCTTCAACATGCTCGAATGAAGTCGATGATACGACTGATATGCTTTTTTTGTTTTGTTTCGAAGGGTACAGATTGTGCGTCGACTGTAACCAGCCTCTCGGTTCGGTGTTCCAAACTCCTCTCGATGGATATCACGTGGACCTGGAAGTGATGAGGAGGATGTCCGAAGTAAACGACGATAGGCCAGCCAGCAGAGCACCTTTTTCCTTGTCAGAAGCGACTCTCAGGTCCCAAACAGCCGGGCGACCTGGCCCCCGAGAACCAGTGGCGGGGTATCGGAAAATGGCAGCGCAGGTTGCGGTACCGGTGAGATATGAGACAGGAGAAGGTGAATTGGTCTCGGAGGGTTGCAGGTCGCTTCGGGAAGTGAGAGGTCGCTATAGAGCAAGGACAGCAGCGATCTGGGGTGATGCGTCCTTGTGTTGCTGAGGAATGGAAACATCAAGGGCGGAGTGAAAACTTGACACCAAATGCTCGGCACCAACGGGGGTGAAGGGAATGGCAAGCGTTGCTGCCGAGCCTGACAAGTTGGTGTTGCATCGGAAATGATCTTGATCAAGTTCATATCTGCAGAAGCGAAAAGGGGTATGATCGGGGGTATTGGCTCGTGATTTGTTTGCCGTCAAGCGTGATATCGTCGGCTGCAGTCGTGGCGTTGCTTGTAGCCTGGTGGCACAAGAAAACGAAGAATTGCTGGCCACTGGCAAAAGAAACAAGATGGGCTGATGGTCGCATTGAGGATTGCGGAGGGCGTCTCTTTTCCTTGTGCTCGAGCCCAGCTCCTCCAGAGAAGCGAGTAGGGGCGAGCGTTCAAATCAGAGCCACAACGACCATACCAGCCACGCCGGCGAGAGCCAGATGGACGGAGTTGAGCGAAGCGCCGCTGGCAGGGGTGATGGACGGGCCGGTCGTCGCCGCGGTCGTCGCGCTGCCGGCAGCGCCGGCGGAGGTCGCGCCGAGCCCCGAAGAGAAGCCAGTCCCGGAAGGCAGGTAGACGGACGTCGAGTTCGCGCTGTAGGGCGCCGCACTCGAGGAGATGGTCGCGGAGGTGCTCGCGATGACGCTAGAGGTCGAAACTCTCTGTATGGTAACATACTTGGTCATGGTCATGGTCGAAGAGACGGTAGTGGTATCCGCCAAGGCCGCGAGGGGCAGCAACGCGGCCGCGACAATAGAGGTGAGATGCATCTTGTTTTGTTTTTGCTCAGTGACAGGCGACGTGGGTGAGTGGGATCACTCTAGGTGATGTGCTGAAGAAGACGAAGAGGATAATGATATGACCAGTCCTCCGATTTTCTCGCGTGCAAGGTGGATGTGCGTCGAGCTGGAGAGTCGATATCAAGGCAGGCGCGGTAGATAGGCTGCTTATGCAGGTGGTGAGAGCAAATGATATGCGAGAAAGGTCGAAGGTGAATACGCGGTACTTGGGACTTTAACGGTCGATGCTCGATAGGAAATCGAAAGAGAGGACTTTGCCAACGAAGTCCAGGTGGTTTCAGAAATGAGTGTTTGCGTGAGCGTGCGAGAGGCTCGAGGGCGGGCAAGGGAGTGTGGGAGAAAAACGAAAGACGGAGGCTAGGTGCGACGACGAGGGTGGTGTAAGAGGTTAATGCAAGCAAGACTGGTGAGACCTCGGGTGGGAGTGGGATAGAGTGGGCATGGGCCGGGTTGAAGAAAGCCACGATCGGCCCAGTGGGTCTACATTGACAAGGATGCCGCCGCTAAGCCCCACGAAGCCCACGTTGATTGAGCGCATGGCGATATTAGTGCTGTCGGGGAGATCAGCCAGTCCTGTGATTGGCCGCGAGCCGCTCTATGCTTTGAGCCTCTTGTGCAGTAACCAGATCATAACCAAACAAATAAACATGTCGCAAACCGAGGGACTCGACCATCAAGATGTCTAAACGGGCTTCTTGACAATCACTACACCTGCGCATGATATTCAAGGCCACTCAGACTCGGTTGGTCAAGGCACCACATACGAGGAGCCCCCGCCATGGCGACATCAGACGAGACCGTGAATCCCCCCCGCGAGCGGAAATTGCAAGTCTCGGACCCCAGGCACTCGAAGATATCCCCATGGCAGTCTAAGCCACTCTAGGTAAGCAAGTCAGCAAGGCCATGCGAGCCATGCTGAAGCCTTTCCCTTTTGTCTTTTGTGCCCATCTCTTTTTCTGTTCCTGGCGGATTGCTGCTCTTTGTGGGACTGCCATCATGCCATGGGCGTATCCGTATGACACAATGACAATCCTTTGAAGGCGATGGAAGTCGGTCAGATCCAGGGCCACGCGAGCAGACGCGGGCGCCGTGCCACATTTCGATCGACTGCGTTTTACCGAATGGACGTGCAGCACGCTTCTTCGTGTACGGTAGAGTGGCATTTGGGAGTTGCGACAATGACTTCACTGTTTCCTAATTGCTCATCACCAACCACTCTATCACACATATGACCACCCGGATTTTAGAGATCTCTTCTGCCGTCGGGTACCGATATGCTACAGCGCAGTCCATGCCACTAGACAGACCGAGTCTTGAGAAGCTGCTACGCGCAGGCAAGGCTCCAGAGACGCTCCTCTGCCCTTCCTGTTGGTACCCCTCGGGGCCGGCCGTCCTACTAGGCGGCTGGCCTGTCAGGCCTTCTCAGGCTGAGCTGACCGTTATTGTCGAATGACAGCCTGTCGTTGACAGGAACAGTCATCCGCGCGGCTGATCATTCATAAAAATACTAGAGGACCAAATTGCATAATCAAATGGGACAGGGGTCCGTAGATGTACTGTTACACGCAATTGGCCGGCCGCTTCTGAGACGGACCCTGAACGCCGCCAGCCAATGCAGGGTTGGTGTGTGTTCCTGACTAGACCAGATGTGGCTGTCGCGTGCGCCAGGTACGCCCTGGACCGACCCATCCCCAGAGCGCCCATGGGCCATAGCAGAAGCCCATAGCAAAAGCCCATTGGGCATTCAACTCGATCACGTCGCTGTCAATTTACGCTACCGTCAATCACGTCAATCTGGCTATCCGGGGACTACATCGAAGAATCCGGGGACTATCGATGAACGATGACGAGGTCCGGCTGCTCGAAAAGTTCCCATGGCAACCTTCAACTGCAAGCGAGCCGCGTTGAAAATGGGTAACATCGAATTCTCTACCTCGCGGCCCGTGGGCGGCTGGCTCCCCTTTCACCACCCACTGCGGTGGCATTGAACGTCCAACTGAAACCACCATCCATCCCCACCATCGTGTCACCCCTCACTGGCAGGTGACCCTCTCTCTGCCCGACGCCGACACGGCTAAACATGCGATTGGAGTCTGATTTGGAGCTGCAAGTACTTTATGCACGCCCATGAAATCCGCCTGGCACGGTATTTCAGTCAAGATGTCTTGCGCGACAACAATGAAGAGTCACGGGAACGGAGGTGAGAGACTGCAAGCGTCCGCACGAATAGCTGGACAACGGCCAAGCTCCAGGATCGAGGAGCCGGGGCCGACGACCCCAACTATTTCGAGGTCCAGAGCCTGACCTCTGCGGCATTTAGGGACTTCTTCGCCGACGATTGGCCCCATCGTGAGCCAGCCGACCGGCCCCCTCAATGCCTCTCCTTCTGGCTAAATTCGCTTCTCGTGTTCTTCGCTGTTTTGAAACTCGACCTCGTTTGCGCTGCGTCGTGGTGATGGTCGGTCAGGGTCGAGCGTGTGTTCGGACGACGTGAGACACCTCCCGTCTCCGACCCCAAGCCATTGACGACCCGCCAAACCGGCCGGAGCTTCAGAGGAAATTGCTGAGGACTTCGACCGCGACAGGGCCACGGGGCCCTCGTGCGTGCTTGCCCATCTGAATGCAACTGCCGCACACCCAGATAAGAGGAACTAGCCGTTGACCCGACTATTCGTCGTGTTCATGATGTGCGGCTCTGGACCTACCGGTACAGCCACAAGGTGCACCACGATGTTCGGCAATCGCAGAACATCAGGCATATGGTCTATACTGCCTGCATCTCCGTCGCCGGTTGGACTATAATCGACATGATCGTCGCTCGACCCCGGATCGCCAGATCTTCCAACGGTCGCCTGGTGGGTTTCGTGCTGAACTTCGCTGATGAGGGTTCGCGGTCTCTGGTTTGTTCGCCACATTTCATGCATGCGGCTCCCTGCAGATCAGAGGACCAGTGTCGGGCTAGTCTTACCTTCTGTCAACGTCAAGCCTTCCCTCGTATCTATCCCGCCCGTCCTGAGATCAGCCATTGCAAGACCGAGTCCGGCTCAACAGGTCATTTATTTGGGTGATTAGGGGGCTGAAGGCTCGACAGCCGTGAAAAGGTCGCCGTGTTGTTGAACACTGCCAGATCCGCTGTACACACAGGACTGGGCTTTACTAGTGAGGCGCATGTCTTGGTCTTTCAATGTCCCTGTGTTCACACGCTTTTCGAGTTCCTTCGGGCTCGATAATGCTTGTCACCATGCTCTCATGCCTCCGAAGACCGACCGGCACGGTACAACGGCCGCGGAGCACCGGACGGCCCGGATCTCGAGGTGGGGCTGTGGGAACGTCCCGAGGACGCCGAGCACGGCAGAGGGCACGACCGCGAAAGTAGAGAGCGATTATAAGCAATGATCGATTCGAACCCGATATAATGTCACCGCTCGAAGCAAGGCGCGGATCGAGACGGTCTACCTATTAAAGAGGAAGGCAAACGCCTTCTTCTAACAAGGTATTACGGATAGTAGCGCGCTGCCCCGGGCCGATATTCGGACGGCCAGTACAGTGCGGCCGGAAGGCGGTGGCACACGGCAGAACTCATTGAAACCAGCCGGCAGACGTCATTTTTAGTTCCGTCCTTCATGTCGATGCCAAATCCCACGGCACTGGATGCAATAAGGTTTGTGCCATTTCTTCGATGTGTCCCCTGTCCTCCTGTCCAACCGCGGTCAGTACCTAGACCAGTTCATCACCCAGCCCGTCCAGGGGTCACCTGGTTCAACCTCACAGACTCCTGGTCCCTTCGAGACCGTGACCGCCATGGATCCGTTGCACCAGCTGCCGGCCGAGCTCGTGCTACGCATCTTGCACTTTGCATCGCTCAGCACCGTCGCCGCTCTAGCGCGGCTGTCCCGGGCCTGGTGCCACTTCATCGAGTCGAGTCACCGCGAGGTCGTCTACGCCTCCAAGCTGCCGCCGCGGCGGCGAGGCTCGGCCGGCCCCGTGGATCTGCGCGAGCCCGGACGCTACCTGCAGGGCCTGGACTCGTTCTCGCGCTACGGCCAGGGCGTGGAGTCGTGGAAGGAGGTCTGTCGTCGCCACGTGCTGCTCGAGCGGTCGTGGACCAGCGAGCGGCTGTGCCCGCGCGAGACCCTCTTCCAGGTCAGCCGCGGCCCCGTGTGGCGCTTCAAGCCGGACTTCAAGCGGCGCTTCATCATCTCGACCTCACACGCCGGCGGCGTGCGCGTGGCCGACATGGACACGGGCGAGCAGCTGTGGTCGCTCGACACGGAGACGGTGCGCCGCTTCGCCCACCTCGAGTACCAGGACGGCGTAGCCGTGTGGGACTGCTTCCGCAACACGCTCGAGGTCTGGCGGACGGACCTGCCGGGGCTCCGGCGCGGCGAGTTCCGCCGCATCGCCCTGCTGCCCCACGAGGTGCTGACGCGGGGCTTCCAGCTGTCGCACGACGCTCTCTGCGTGGCCTCGTCCGAGGGCGAGGGCTTCGTCTACGACATCCAGCCCGGCGAGGCCCCGCCCACCCTGCGCAAGCGCCTCGAGATCAACGAGGGCGCCGTCGGCCACCTAGACCAGAGCGCCGACGCGGTCATGTATTCCATGGGCACCCAGGATTACCATCTGCACGATAAGACTTCGGGCGAGCTGCTGGGCCACATCCATCCGCACCATGTCGATCCGTCCCGCATATATCATATAGCTCACCCCGTCCAGTCCATGATGGACGAGCAGATGTTCTTCATCCGCTACATGCCCTTCCGCCCGGCCAAACAGGAAGGGCTCACGCGCCTGCACATCGGGAAGGGGCCCCTCTACGACGACGACGAGGCGCACCCGCCGCCCTACGGGTCCCTGTGGACGGACGAGTGGGGCGCGGGGATGCTCAGCGGCGACACCATGGTGGGCGTGTCGCGCAGCGGGCGGCTGATCGTCGTCTCGGACTGGCGGCGGGCCCTGCGCAGCCAGGACGAGTTCGCCGCCGTCAGCAGCGTGGTCGAGTGCGCCGCCAGCGGCGACACGTTCGACCTCGGCGGCTGGCTGCACATCAGCGAGACGGCCGGCGGCAAGCGCGTCATATTCGAGGTCAAGGACAGCATCTACATACTACCGCTCGATGCCGAGGGCCGCCTGCTCGTCGACAGCGAGGGCGATGGCGGCCTTGGTGGCGGTGGCGGTGGCGGTGGCGGACCATCACGCCCCCCCGACGCGTTCGCGGCGCCGTCGTGCTCGCGCCCCGAGCTGGCGGTCCCTGTGAGCTTCATGGGAGTCTACAACGACTGCATCATGAGCACCTTCACCTCTCTGGGCCACGAGCCCGTCAGCCGCGGCGCAGCAGACGGCGGCGACCCGGGCGAGGTGGTGGACGAGGACCTGGACCCGCTGGAGGCGGCCAACATGCCCCGGCGCCACTTCCTCACCAAAGCTATCAGGGTGCTGGATTTCGCGCCGGAACTGTAGAAGATGGTCTGATCATGAATGGATGGCGGTGGCATACCAATGGCTGTGCGCATGGTAGGAGAGGATAACCCAGGGTGGCGCATCTGAAGGACTAGGGCGGTTACCTTGCTCTGCTACTGGGGCTATGAGGTGATGTGTTATGACATTGCGCAAGCTGCGGGATGGAGGCGGCTGTATCCATATAGAGTGTAAGTTACACCCGACGCGCGATGATCTGGGCGGAGCACTGCTGATGCTCATCTGCTATAGACGGGCCAACTATGTGCGGCTAGTCTGCCTGGCTTGTTGTGGCCATGATTGACTCAGCTCAGACCGCTGGGAGAAGGGAGCCGTTATGGCTATACGGTATAGGAGAGTTGCAGACAGGGAAGTCACTCTCGGCCCAGGCCGCTCGTATGTCTGTGGGAGAGTTGACGCTGACTTGACCTCGCCCGAGTACATATTTGCTGTCCGGTAATACTTGTTTCCGAGATAATACTCGATACCGGTTGCTATGCATGTCCCCCAAGTTGCATTATTTGACATATCTTCATCTCTTGCAGGACACTACGAGGACCGCGCCTTTAGACCTGTCAGTCCGGCAAGTCGGCTAGTCGCGATTCTCGATGCCCTCTTTGTGAAACCCATCCAAGTTCCTGGCTCTCGATTGTCAACGGCAATTCCCTCAGACACCATGTCATTAATCCAGCTAGACTTAGTAGTGGTTGCAAGGAGATTCTGCCGTCGCTTTGTTGTCTTGCCAGGCCCTTGTCTGTTGCCTCGGGGTGACTTGACGTTGGCCTCCTTTCACCTCGATGAGAGGCGGCTCTGACGACAAAGGCTCGAGGCCTCTACGGGAAACCTAAAGGATCCCCCTGGGGTATATGAGCCCCCCCGAGCCTTCCGCCCCCTGTCGGCGCCGTTACTGCGCCAATCAATTCGATCTTGTACACTCCTTTCGTTCGCTGAACTTCACTTCTATATACCAGCCCGCTACTTTACAGCAACCCACTTTCTAGTCTCTTCTTTTCTTGTTCTTACTTATAAGCCGCGCTTTACTTATATTTCCACATTCACTTCTGTAACTACTTTCCTTTGTCACTTTTATCACACGACATGTCGAACATCAACGACGTAAAGCCAAGCACGACCACACCGGCGCGGAGCGCCCTCGGCAACTGGTCCTTTGCCGACCCCTACGCCTACCAGTACGCGGACATCGCGGCCGAGACCGAGGCCGGCGACGACGGCGACGCCGCCGCCGCCTCCTCATCGTCATTCTCCTTCTTCCCCCCCACCACCGCCATCCCCTCCTCCGCCTCCGCCTCGTCCGCCTCCTCCCGGAGCAGCAGTCCCGTCAACAGCAGCGCTGCCGGCAGCGTCTCGTCCTCCAACTGCTCATCTCGGAGCAACAGCCCCGTCTCCTCCTCCTCCTCCTCCGCCTCCCGCGCCCACGCCCACGCCGCCCGGCACTCGCTGCACTCGCCCGTGAGCTTCACGGCGCGCGAGCTCGCGGGCCTGGAACTCGGCCTCGGCGGTGGCGCGCCCTGCCGGACGGACGTGCCGGCGTCCCTGCTGATTCCGCCGCAGCACCACCACCAGCACCACCACCAGCAGCGCCACCGCGTCGTCGCCGAGCTTGCCGGCTCGTCGGCCCCGTCATCGCCCGCTAGTTCTTCTCCTACTGCTGCCACGGGAAGCGGCCTGCAGCGCGGTCGGTGCATGAGCGGCCGCGGCACCATGAAACACCTGGGTCATCACCGACGGGGCATGTCGACGACGCCACCGCCGCCACCGCCGCGCCCCGCCTCGGCCTTTCCGTTCTTCTCGCCCGACTCGCTCACGAGCGAGTACTGTGGCGGGCTCGAGGTGGTGCCGGAGCAGGGCCGGTCATCTTCCGCTCCGAATACGTCTGTCCCATTCGCGGCGCCGCGGCATGAGCCGCCGCCGCAGGCGGGATTGATGGTCGTGAGCGAGGAGGAGGAAGCGCTGGGGCTTCCCTGTCAGGAGAAGGAGGTGGTGGTAGTCGTGACGCCGGCGGAGGAGGAGAGGAGGAGGACGACGCCCGTGGCGGCAGCGGCGGCAGGCCGCAGGGACAACAACTTCGACGCCATCTTGACGGGCAAGGGCAAGGGCAATGGCAGGGCCGAGATGACGCGCACGACGAGCCGCGACTTCGACGCCATCCTGGCCGGCATCCCGGCAGCTTCCCGCCAATGCAGCAAGGCCGAAATGCGGTCCAGTCGGATGTACGAAAGGGATCTTGTCTTTTAACTATAGGCAATGGTAGCGTGATCGGGAGCCGGGGAGTTGTTGGAGTTGGGATTGGTTCGAGATATCCAGAAATCGATTGCTTGGTGATTATAAAACATATTAAAAATCTTCCACCTGTCTTCTTCACAGCTGCTGATGCACCTGCTCACTTGACGCCCTCTATTAGCCGTGGATGCTCTGCCTTCGTTTTCTCTCGTTTTTCCCCGGGTTAGAAAACAGGGGGCGTGATCGTCGTTACCTTTGCATTTTCGACACCCGCTCTCCTCTCTGGCCTCAATCGCCTCCTTTGGGCTTCCAGCCTAGAGGAATCTTGTCGAGTGACCAGAACACACAGCCTCTAAACGTATGTATGGCTGTTGCTGGCTTCGACACTGAATCAACAAGGAGACACACGGCTAGGTGAAGACACACGCATACATCACAAGACAATTGTCGTCCGGGAGCGAGCCCCAGATCCCGGCGTGCAGTCATGCTGTGCAAATTGGTGATCTGGTATTACCTAAGGTAACTACCTACCTAGGTACTTTACCTAGGGAGGTAGATAACTCTGGATCGGGGCCCTTGAGGTTACCTTCTTTGTAATCCTGTTCACACCCCGTAGTAATGTAGCTGGAAGTTGATTTGGAGACTTGCCGTTGCCACCATGTCTTCTGAAGTACGGTGTATCCCGATACCTTATGCTTGAATCCTGAGCCACGGCATGCACAGGGGAGCCTGTGGCCGTACGTCCCCCCTGCTCCCCCTCGACTTAGTCATACCAAGCCAACCATGGCGTTTCTCTTACTGGAGGTCTCCTGGAGAATCTCATCTGGATGACTTAGCCACCCATCTGTTCGCCCGTCAGAAGGCCAAGGCAGACTCTGGTCAAGAACTCCAGGCTCAACTGCTTACTCTCACGACAAGGAGAATACCCCAGAAAAGTTACCCCCAGATCCAGACGCTGCCGTGCGGGGGCGGGGGCCGGACCGGAATGTGGTCCGCCGAATCAGAAGACGCGGACTCGAGGCGGAGACTGGGGAAGATGGGGAAGAACCCTGCCTGTTATTGCTTTCTTCACCCGCCTCGCCGCGAATCTGCATCTCCAACAGAGATCCCAGGCTGGAGAGCCAACAACTACCCCGGGCGCCCTGCCGTGGACGGCTAAGGCCCATCTGGAAAGCCATGCGAAGAGTCAAAGACCGGAGATGGCCCAGACCTCCACGGCCCCGCTGGCTGGCAGGGTCTCCCTGCTGGCCTACCTACTTGAATGCAGAAAGTCCCAATCCGCTGGGTCTCTTTCGCCATCACAACACCTGAAATTGAAGCTGTTTGCCCGGTAGGCTTTAACAACTCGGTGCTCGGCTCCTAGTCTGGCCCCCCTTGGTTACAGGACCTCGTCTTGCTAGGTATTGTTGTTGCAGCCACCAGTCAGTCAGTCCCCACGATTCGATGAGCTCTATCGGAGAGCCGGCCTCGAAGGCGGCGATGACGACGTCGACGACGACGACGGGGGAGCGCCTCGGGACGCTGCGGCTGCGGCACGAGCAGACGGACGAGATCATCCTGGTGCCGACGCCGTCCGACGACCCGGAGGACCCGCTCAACTGGCCGTACTGGTACAAGTACTACGTGACGGGCCTGGCCTCGTGGTGCATCTTCCTGTGCACCTTCTGCTCGGCCGGCCCGGCCGTCGTGATCCCGGACATGGCCATCACCTTCTTCGGGCCGCCCGACCCGCACGGACCGCCGACGGCCTTCCTGCACGCCGTCGGCCAGGCCGCGTACTTCTTCACCGTGGCCGCGCTGCTGATGGGCGTCAGCAACGTGGTCTGGGTGCCGGCCATGATCAAGTACGGCCGGCGCGGCGTCTACGTGGCCTCTTTCGCGCTGTACGCGGGCACGTGCGTGTGGTGCGCGCGCGCCCAGTCCTTCGCCGGCGAGCTGGCCGCGCGCAGCCTCCTGGGCGTCGCCGCGGGCGCCGGCGAGGTGCTCGGCCCCCTCACCATCGCCGACCTCTTCTTCGCCCACGAGCGCGGCACCATGATGGTCGTCTACACCTGCACCCTCAGCGCCGGCACCAGCGTCGGCGCCATCGTCGCCGGCCTCGTCACCATCCGCCACAGCTGGCGCCTCATCTTCTGGGTCTGCTTCGCCCTCGTCGCCGCCACCACCCTGCTGCTCTTCCTCACCATGCCCGAGACCGTCTACGTCCGCGATCATCACCGCGCCGCCACCGCCGGCGCCGCGGCCGCCTCGCCGCCGTCGGGCGAGGGAGACGACGGGGAGGAGGAGAAGAGAGATACGTCTGTCGCGCTCGTCGAGAACGCCCACGTCCACCGCGGCGCCATGGTCGGCACGCCGCCGAGCCTCGGGCGCGTGGTGCGCACGTGGCCGACGCGGGCCTTCACCGAGGAGCCGCTGTGGAAGCTGTCCTTGCGGCCGGTGGTGCTGATCGCGCTGCCCTCGGCGCTGTGGGCGTCGCTGGTCATGGCCGTCAGCATCGGCTTCCTCGTGGCCATGTCGACCAACGTGTCGACGGCGTTCGCCGAGGTCTACGGCTTCGCCACCTGGCAGATCGGCGTCTCGCTCGTCGGCGGCGTCGTCGGCTCCCTGTTGGCCGTCTGGTTCGGCGGCCCGCTGTCCGACGCCTGCTCCGACCGCCTCACCCGCCGCAACGCCGGCATCAAGGAGCCCGAGTTCCGCCTGCCCGCCATCGCCGTCAGCCTCGTCACCGGCCCGCTGGCCCTCATCCTCTACGGCGTCGGCATCCAGAAGCACCTCCACTGGATTTGCCCCGTCGTCGGCCTGGCGCTCAGTAAGTACTCCTCTAGTCCCTGCCGCGCCCCTCGGTCGGGGTGGTATCTCTCTGTAGGATCGTGGTGGGGCAATGCTGACGGGTTTGCTGCCGTCCAGTCAACTTCACCATTGTGCAGGCGGCCAACATCTCGGTCGTGTACATGATCGACTGCTACCGGCCGATCGCCGGCGAGGTGACCCAGACGCAGTATGCATTCAAATGTGAGCGCCTCCGTCCCCCCTTACGCCTCCCCCCCAAGCCCCTCTGTGAGGTCACGAGTACTGACATCCTGGGTCCCAGCGCTGTTCGGGTTCTTACTCAGCTTCTACACCAACCAGTGGATCGAGCACTCGGGCTACCTGCCCGCCTTTGGCGAGATGGCCGTCATCTCCTTCGTCGTCTTCCTCAGCTTCATCATTTTCTACGTCTGGGGCAAGAAGCTGCGCAGGATGTCGTGGAACTGGCCCGTCTTCCGCAGCGTTGCTCACTGGGACCGCGACCGCGAGGTCGGCGAATAGGTATGCGGCGGGGCGTCCGCTCCCGACGATGAGCGTAGTATAAATATGATGTTCGAGAGACTGGATTGGTCCAAAATATGGCATGTATACGGAGAGCTTCATAGCCGTGGTGAGCGCGCCAGGGGACTAGCTTCTGGTTCGTGTATATCAAGATCAGGTTGTTCAAGTAACCGGCTGATCATGACCGACTTCTTTGGCCCATAACGTGTTTCTGTACACATATGTAATGCCTGGTTGTCGTTGTTCGAGGTCCCGTATGCTGTCAACCTGATAGAATCCCGCCTCAATACGCCTCCGCCAGGTACTACTTGGTAATTGAGAGATAATATAGCACAGAGTGGCCGTGGTCGACTGTACGTACATCTACGCGCAAGAACTAACCTCTGATACGTCTACCGCGTAGGACTCGGATGTCGAAGCCCCTCGTCTTGCAGGTGGTGTCTTGCCATGAGTGCCGAACAGTTTTCTATGGGAGTTAAGTACGCCATTGATGAACCGGCCACTGCTGCACCATAGCAGTGGGCGCCAAGGGGGACTCTAGAAGGCAAGGTTGAATGCCTCCGGGGGGGTTACGACTGTCCATCTAGCAAGTGCGGAGAAAAGGAAAGCTCTATGCCTCCTGTCTCTCCCTCCCCAGTTCCCCTCCGTCCCCGTCTCTCTCTCTCTCTTTTCTTCTCTCCCTCCTCTCTCCCTTCTTCCCTCTCTGTCTCTCACTCTCCCCCTCTTTCCTTCTCTCTCTCTTCCCTCCCTCCCTCCCTCACTCAGACTAGCCTACTCAAACGAGCCGGACCTCGACGAACGACAGCGACGAGATGGCCGACGTGTTGACGGCGACGACGCGCAGGCGCGGGTCGGCCGCCGCCACGACGCGCTCCCAGTCGGCCCGCGTGCGCTCGCCGCTGCCGAAGAGCGTGTACATGAGCAGGTCCGGCATGCGCATCAGCTGCTCCCGGTGGCGCGGCACCTCGCCGGGGCGCTCCGGCAGCACCCGCTCCGCCAGGAACAGCCGCGTGCCGTGCTGCGCCATGGCGGGGACTGTGTGTTTTTTTTTTTTGCGCGCGACGGTCAGCGAAGCGAGCGAGCGCTGATTCGCGGTTTGCGTGCGCTGTGTTTAGAGTGGTTGGGAGGGGACAAAAAGGGATACAACCCAGGGGGGGGAGGGGAAGGGGGGCAATCGCTTCGGGAAGAAGATTGACAAGGAAAAGTAGAAAAAAAGGAAAACGTCGACTCACCCAGCGGCTTCAAGATCCGCACGCAGTCCTCGTCCTTCCAGTCGTGCAGCACGCGGCTCAGCATGTACGCGGCCGGCCTCAGGTCGGCCGGCTGGGGCGCGAAGAAGTCGTGCGCCATAAAGTCGACGCGCTTAGCCTTCTCGTCTCCGTCAACGGCGGCGGAACCGGCGGCGGCTTTGATGTTGGCGCGCGCGGGCGCCTCGTTGGCCGGCTGGTCCTGGACGAGGAAGCGGACCGCCGGGGGCACGCACGGCGTCCCCGGGTCGTCGTCGCGCAGCATGCCGAGCACGACGTGGCCGCTGCCGCCGCCGACGTCGACGACAAGGGGAGCAGCAGTGGTCCCGGCGTCCTCGACGAGCCCCGCCCAGTCGAAGCCGCGCGCAAATGGCGCCAGCGTGTTGGCCGTGAGGCTCGCGAGCTGGGCCTCCATGCCGCGGCTGAAGATGGCGAGGCCCGTCTCCTCTTTCTCGTCTTTCTCTTTCTCGTCTTTCTCTTTCTCTTCTTTCCCCTCTTCCTTCTTCTTCTTCTCCCCGTTTACGCCATTGGTGGCAGTATGGTGCTGGTAGCTGGCGTATCCGTCCACGCCGTCCTGCTCGAGCGCGTCCCAGAAGTCGCGGCCTTTGGGGTCGGCGAGCTGGAAGGGCGTCTTCAGCGCCGCTCCTCCATCTCCTCCGTCGCTGCCGCCGCCGCTCCCCTCCCGCGCCGCCGCCGCCGCCGCTGCTTGCCGCATCGCCAGCGGCAGCTGGAAGGCGCCCAGGCTCATGAGCGGCGAGAGGCGCAGCCGCATCCAGGGCGCTATGCCCGGCACCGCGGCCGAGAGGCTCGTGTGCGCCACCATGTCCACGTCCGGCTCGTGGAACACTGTGCCGGTGCGGGGCCGAACAGAACAGAACAGACGGGCTGGTGTTAGCAAAAAACGTCCAATCGGATCTGGGAGGGTGCTTAAAAGGTTTTGATTTATTCCTGTCTCGGGGATCGATGTTCAATTGAACTGGGATCCCGCGAGCAGAACGATTAAGCAGACAGGGCGCCAGGAGGAGGAAGGGGGGCGAGAACACGAATCTCCTTTCCCCCCACCCCCTAACCGAAGAGAACAGGACATCAAGAGAAAGTAAAAGAAGAAGAAGATAGAAAAAGAGACAACCACATACGCCCCATGAGGTACGCGAACCTCAGCTGCTTGCGCAGCCGGTCCGGGCACGCGCCGACGCGGCGCGCCAGCTCGTCCATGGGGACGGCCGACCCGTCCAACGGCACGGCGGCCGGCACGCCGAGCGCGACGAGCGTGCGCAGCACCTCGGCGCGGGTGGCCGTCTCGGGCGCCGCGAGCTGGAGCACGACCTCGGCCGGGCCCATGACCAGGTTGCGCATACTTTATATCATATCATTTTTTTTTTTTGCTCTCAAGTCAGCCGGGCGTAGGTAGATAGGTAGGTAGATCAGGCAAATCAAGGAGCGAGAGTGTGCAGATGCAGATTCATCCTCTCTCTTTTCCACACCGACCTGCAGAAAAGCGAAGGGAACGGAAGGGAAGAGGAGGGCTAGGGGGCTTCTGTATGTATGTATGTATGTCTGTATGTATATAGTACGTACACCTCGCTGGCGTCGATGAGCTGCGACCGCAGGTCCAGGATGTCCGGGTGGGCGGCGGCGTCGGACCAGTCGCGGCGGGGCGCGCCGGCCTCGAAGCCCGGCTGCGGCAGGCCGTTGCGCTCCAGCTGCTCCTGCAGCCGCGTGGCCGCGCCCAGGATCGCCTCGGCCTGCGCCACCAGCGAGGGCGTCGGTATCGTCGCCATATCGCTCGGGTCCTTTCCTTCCTTTCTTTCTTGTTCTTTTCGGGAAAGGAAGGCGGAAGGGCGAGAGGGTTTAAATCAAGCAAGTACCTAGTAGATGCGGTATCTAGGCGCAACCAGCTGCTGTTCTCGGATCGCAGCGAGCAGCGAGTTTGGAGAACAGAAACTCGAACAGACAGATAGAATGGGGTGAGAGTGAAGAGAGAGAGAGGGGAGGAGGAAGGGATGCACGGAGAGACGGAGGGAGAAAAGAAAAGCTAGATCAGTGACGAAGACAGACAGACAGACCGTCGACGCACAACCTTCGGTGCCTGGCTCGGTTTGCATCGTAAGGATCAGGCCCGCTCAAGTACGTCGAACGGTCTGTCTCACCGTCCTACCTGTTCTGCATGTCCTGCCTGTCCTGCCTGTCCTGCACCGTCCGTCCACTCAGGTGATGATGATACCGGTCACATATCACGGAGTAGGTGGTGAGATATAGACAACTCCGCGAGTCCGACGCGGCTCTAGCCCAGACGAGTAAAGCATGTCAGATGTGCAGCGTCGGAGATGGGACATCAGTACAGGACTACAATGCAACGGGACCCCGAGGCAGGGGTCCCCGCGGGCCGTGGGATCCTGCTTGCAGCTTGAGCCTGGATGCCGCTCCTCGCCCGCTTAGTCAGATTCTCACTGACCGTGTCCACGGCCTTGAGCCAGACGGGCAGAGATCTTCTACTGTAGGTCGCCCAAAGACCCGGACAATGCTGGGTGGAGCAGGGAACAAAGAGCGACATGCCGTATGTACCGGTATCGCAAGTCGGAGGAAGCTGGGAGTGAGTGACCGTAGAAACCGCTGCCAGTCAAGTAAATGAGTCTATAAAGCAGTTACGTAGGTAGTATGTCGACACCTTAGGTAGGTACCTATAGACAAACAAACATTGCACCATCGGGGGGTTCACTCGAGCTTGAACCCCACGCTGTCCCGCTCCAACCCGTTAAGGGGTTTCGAGCTTACCTGAGCAGTTGAACCCCGGTCTACTTATGCCATGAACTTGTTGGAAAGCTGAGTGCCACAAGGGTGGGCGTCTACCGAGCAGGAATGATGCAAACTCCATGCAATCTATGACAGAAGCAAAGAAGCACAACCCCGGTCATGCTGCGTACGCCTTTCCCTGAAATTGTTGAAATCCGATTCTTGTGTGTGTTGTTACATGAGCCCAGTCCGGGTTCTATGTGCCACCGGCCCCGTCTTTGACCGGCGAGCTGGTTGTGTCCTCGACCGATGGTATAGTCGTCTCTTTGACTGGCACTCCAGTCGTATCCTCGACTGGCGGGCATGTACAAAAGAGATTGAGGTCACCATAAGCTGCCACAGCGTCAGCCTCATTGCAGTTTTCTCATAGAAATGAGAAAAGAATGAAAGGACGGGGCTCACTGTCGTCAATTCTGGCAACCGATGGCCAGAACTTTTTCTCCTTAAGCCACGGCAGGGGGTATGCGGCTTTTTCCCGAGAGTAGCTCCGCTTCCACTGACCATCGCCGTCTCCCTGGATGAGATCCCGCATCGGGTGAGGCGCCATCTTCAAGACATTGCCCTCTCGGGATGCTCTGCCTTCCTCGACGTCCCGGATTTCTTCACGTATGCTGATCAGGGCATCCACAAAACGGTCGAGTTCCTCCTTACTCTCGCTCTCGGTCGGCTCAATCATCAGCGTATTGGCAACAGGCCAACTCATGGTTGGCGCGTGAAATCCGTAGTCTTGCAGACGCTTAGCGATATCGACTGCGTCGATGCCTGCCGACTTGCTAAATGGGCGTGCGTCAAGTATAAATTCGTGAGCGCACCTTCCATGCTCATTGGTATACAGTATGGGGTAGTGTGGCTGCAAACGTGAAAGGATGTAGTTAGCATTGAGGAGAGTGATTTCGGTTGCCTGTTTCAGGCCCTTGGAACCTGTGAGAGTATCTAGTCAGCCGAACATGTTTCACCTACCTCGCAACACGGTGGGATGAGACAGGATCAGGGACCACTGAGAGCTTACCCATGAGAAGAATATATGCCCAGCTGATAAGGTTGATGCTCGCGCTCCCATACTCAGCGCTGCTCACGGCGAAACCGCTCGTCGGGGCGGTAGTCGTGGTGGTAGTCGTAGTGGTAGTCGTGGCGGTAGTCGTGGTGGTAGTCGTGGTGGTCGCCGGCGCATTGGGATTGCCGGGCAGGAAAGGCTGCAGGTGGTTCTTGACGCAGATGGGCCCTACTCCTGGGCCGCCTCCGCCGTGCGGTATGCAGAAAGTCTTGTGCAGATTCAAATGACAAACATCAGCACCGATGTCGCCAGGAGAACAGAGCCCTATCTGGGCATTCATGTTTGCACCATCCATGTAGACCTGGCCACCGTGGTCGTGAACGATACGGCATGCTTTCTTGATTTCAGGTTCGAAAACGCCAAATGTGCTGGGATAGGTGATCATGATGGCTGCCAGTTGGTCCGCATGTTGCACGCACTTGGCCTCGAGATCTGCCAGGTCCAGGTTGCCCGTTTTTGTGTCACATTTGATGGGGACTACTCGCATACCGGCCATTGCTGCAGAAGCAGGGTTCGTTCCGTGTGCCGAGACAGGAATGAGGCATATGTCGCGAACCTCTCCTTCTTTGCTGGTACTTTTTTGGAAATCCTTGATGGCACGTAACCCAGCAAACTCGCCCTGAGCCCCGGAGTTGGGTTGCAAGGAGACGGCGTCCATTCCAGTGATCGTGCTCAACTGGCGCTCCAACTCTTTCAAGAATCGGCGTAGCCCCGACTGAGCGTGTGATGGACCGAATGGGTGGAGCGCGGAGATTTTTGGCAAAGTGATAAGTGACATCTCAGTTGTCCCGTTCAGTTTCATGGTGCATGAGCCAAGGGGAATCATCGAGTGGACTAGTGACAAGTCTTTTGACTGAAGATGGTAGATGTACCGTAAAAGTTCGGTCTCGGAGTGATGGGTGTTGAAGACGGGGTGCTCCATGTAGCTCGAGGTTCGCCGTACGGTTTCCGGTATATCCAACGGCTGGCTTTGATGCGTCCATGTCTTCGAAATCAAGCTGCGAATCGCGTTCTTATCTTGACCCTTTAACTTCGTCGTCTTGCCGGGACGCTGGGCTACCGACTGGAGCAGGCCGGCGACTGTGGACAATAGTGCCATGTTGGTCGACTCACCAAGCGATATACCCACCTCGTCTGCGCTGACAGTTCTGAAGTAACAATCGTTGAGTTCTGCCACTTCTTCAAAGTGCTGGCGTGTTTCGACTGTGTTGAACTGCACAATGACAGTGTCGAACAGCACACCACAACCGTCGTCCAATTTATTCCTTCTTGTCTTGAAGCCTAGCCCTTCCGCGACAGTCTGGATGACTCTAGCCCCGCGCACAACTCGCTCTGCGATGGCTCTAAGGCCTTCCGGTCCGTGGTAGACGCCAAAAAACGCGCTCATGTTGGCCAACAAGGCCTGCGATGTGCACACATTGCTGGTGGCTTTCTCCCTGCGGATATGCTGTTCTCGTGTTTGTAGTGCCAATCGAAAGGCCTTCTGGCCCATGCGGTCCTTGGATAACCCGACCAATCTCCCCGGAATTTTCCGCTTGTGCTTCTCGTTCACGGCAAAGAAGGCGGCGTGGGGACCACCGGCTCCCATTGGCACACCGAATCGTTGAGCACTTCCAAATGCGATGTCCGCGCCCCATTCTCCGGGAGGTTTCAGTAGTGTCAAAGCCAGTAGGTCAGTAGCAACACTAAGCAGAGCCCCCTGTTTGTGAACAAGGTCTGACAGAGCTTGGAAGTTTTCCACTTTGCCATACGTATCTGGATACTGAACCATCACACCGACCAGATCCTCGCCAAGTGATTCGATATCGGCATGGGCAGAATCACTGGAAAGATCCAGCTCTTTGATGTTGATGCCGAAGCCGTCGGCCCGGCCGCGCATTACGGCAATGGTTTGGGGGTGGAGAGACTGAGAGACCACCATAGTTCTGCCTTGGCGCTTCGCTCTGGATGACGATAGGGAGTTGATGGAGAGCGTCATGGCTTCCGCCGCAGCGGTGCCCTCGTCCAGAAGACTGGCATTGGCAATGGGGAGAGCGGTAAGATCCGAGACCATGGTCTGGAAGTTGACCAATGATTCCAGGCGGCCTTGGCTGATCTCGGCTTGGTAAGGCGTATAGCTCGTATACCAGGCCGGGCTCTCTAGCACGTTGCGTTGGATGACTGACGGGGTTAGTGTTGGATAATAACCCTGGCCGATGAAGTATCGAGCGTCCGGCATGCGTAGGAGTTTTTTAGCATGCGACAGTAAACCACGTTCTGTCTTGTACAGCAAAAGGCTGTTGTCTAGGGGGCTGGAACGTATGTCAGGAGGGACGACCTCGGAAATGAAAGTATCTATGTCCTTGACGGGCGGTGATAAGCTTGCCAGCATCTGGGCGGTATCTGCATGATCAGGGCCGATGTGTCGCCTGGGGAAGGAATCCAGAGTGGCGTCAGGTAGCGTGCTAACGCCGTCGGGCTCGCCTGGCGTTTGACTGGTACTGCTGGTTCTCTTGACCGCTGCGCCAGTAAAGCATCTGCGGTGAACCAGCACGCTCTGAAATGGCGGCCGTAGACCCGAGCGCATGCAAAGTCGTGCTTGGACAGACAACCGCCCCAGCCGTCGAGGCACTGCCCTTGCAACAGAAGCCATGGCAACCAGAAGAGCCACAAGCCCGGCTTTGCCTCCCGGAGAGGGTAACGGTCTGACGGCTCTGCCAGAGAGAGGCCTGCGTGAATGATAGTCGAGCGGGTAGAGGAAGTGCAAATAGACCTCAAAAACACGCAATGCGCGCAATGTGAAGGGAGATAAAGTGCTCTCAGTATCGTGTAACAGGACCGCCCGATTGCGGAAGCGCGGTGAAGGTAGTTGATGGAGGATTCGCTTGAATGGCAACCAACGTTAGGAAGTCGGTTTGACGGGAACCAGTACTATGCCGTTATCGGTCATGAGATTCCGGAGGCGTTTGGGGCCGATCGATAAGGTAGGTAATTACTATGAGTGTAAAATACCCAAGGTACTTAGGTTAGTAGGTACTTAGACTCTGAAGATTATTTATTCTTCACCTCCCTAGGTACTTTTTACACCCATCAAGGATGGTCGAGCAGGTAGGTACCAGCTGCTTCTCGGATAAGGTACGTGACCAAAGCCCAGGTACCCGTTGCCCATATTCTGGCTTTGTCACTTTGGCGTCAGTTCCCCGGACGAGCCAAGAGGATGTGGCCAAGCTTCAGCGGGCCTGGCTAGGTAGGTTCAGGTTAGGCATGTGATAAGATAACGGCACAATGCCGCCCCGTCTCCTCCCAAAATTTCTGGCGATAGGTATCGTCACTCTGCATGCCTATCTGAGCCTCGATTGTATACGGTCCACGACTCCACGCCGACGCGACAGACTCACGAGCAGCAGCCAGACAAGCCAAGATCCGAGCTAAGCATCGATTCAAACATCAAACAAAGCACCAAACGGCTGTCTCATCACTCCCCCAAGATGTTTAACGGAGGTTGTAAGTTACCCTCCTTCCCTCCCCTTCCCTTCCCTCCCCCCACTCCTCCTCGGGGCCCAGGGAGAAGAGCTGACTCGAGGCGCTGCCTCCCCCCAGACGCACCACAGATCGGCCCGGAGCAGATGCGCGAAGAGACGGCCATGGCCAACGCCACGGTCAAGTACTGGGCCGCCACGGCTGCCGTCCTCTACTTCTGTACGGAGACCCCGAGCTTCCCTTCCCGCCTCCCGCACCGTCGGTCCCCGCGACGAGTGACCGTGGAGTTGTACCCGTCGCACTTGGAGGAGCTGGGCAAGCTGCTGACTTTTTGTGTTCTCCTCCGCCTGCAGCTCCTTTCGTCATCGATGCCGTCTCCGGCTTCTTTTGATCGACGCAATACCTGATCAACTGCGCAAACGCACCAAGACGACCACTGCTGTCTACGTGCAGGAAAGGAAGAAGGAAGTTCAGAGGGAGATGGGGGGAAGGGGGTTAATGTCAAAGGTTGGGAAACTACAGGATCCAGCATCCCACCTGCCCTGGTCGTATCAATACCGACAAACCGTCTGCCTCCTGACACCCGCCTTGGGAGCATACGTTGGTGTACATAAGAGGGACTGAAGAATAGCTGGCATGGCAGTGTAGGTTCAGATGTATGATATGTACGAGGTAGAGGCGGTGTAGACCGTTATGCAAGTCCTTCCATATCCACATAAGTCATCAAGTGCAGACATCCATCCACCCATTCCCTCCTAGCCGTGCCGAACCCAGACCGTGCCATTATTGAATGTGTCGCTGAATGAACACCACAAGTCAGTCGATGAGGTGCTTTGACATACCAACGTTCCTGAAAGGCACCCTCCTAAACGCCAAGCTGATGTGACATGTAGCAGTCTCTATACCTATCCACACAGCATGCCCAGTTGCGGAAGCACTTATTTCAGCTGAAGTAGGCCACTCTCTAGTATCCACACGGACGAGACCTTCTTCCAGGGTATCTTGGTGTTATAATCCCCCTGTTCGCTTCCTCGTATCTACTTCGATGAAGATACATTCGCATCGGCTTGCCACTCTTTGAAGTCCTTATCAATAGACTCGACCTGTTTCTTGAGGGTTGTGAGTTGCTTCTCGTAGTCCTCGAGGATCTGCAGTGTCAAGTGTGAGCATATTTTCAGGCAGGCAGGTCAACAATTTGGGTAGAATCACCTTCTTGGCTTTGGCCTCGACTTCCTCCCCTATGCCCTCCTGGACCTCGGAACCTCGACGATCGATCTCGTTCCGCAGCGTGTCAGCGTACCCTCTGAGTAGCAACAGCCGGCTCCACAGCTCCTCCGTTCGGGCACTCAGAGCAGGATCCGACAGGCCCTGATCCAGCGACTCCAGCTTGGTCTTCAGCTCATCTTCGTGGCTGTCGAGCGTGTACCCGCGATTTCGGAGGACCTGGACTTTGCTCGCCAGCGCCAAGCACCGCTGCTGCAAGATAGCGTGTTTCCGTCGGGCATTCACGGCGCGCACGCTGATTTGTAGATCGTTCTGCGACAGGATGGCATCGAGGGAGTTGTTTATCGCGTGCAATGCTTGTCTGTAGTTCGCGAGCACATTCTTCTGCATCTGAATGCGATGAAAGACCGAGTGGAAGCCTGTCGCGAGCACGGGAACGTAGTCTTCATTTTCCTTAGAAGGCCGTTTCGGTTTCTCGTGGTTCGCCTGCTCCCATTCACGGGGGTCCTCGCCCGGGCCAGGCTGGTAGAAAGGAATTCTCGATTTGTCGACTCTGTTGTAAAAGTAGTATTTGAAGGAGGTGTCGGGATGGCTCGGTGTCCATTTATTGACCATGGTATCCATCTGCTGGTCAATAGGTTTGTGGTCTGACAACAGACGGTCAGTTCGTGACTTTCAAAACGACGGAGAGTTTTCATACTGGTTGACTCGCGGCCGGGCTCCCATATCGAACTCTTGAGCTGGTTCAGCGCCTGGCTAGCATTGAGCGACGCGCCGGCTGGCTGCTGCTGTGCCTGCTGTTGTGTCGACTGGCCCAGTAGACTGCCGCCAAACAGGCCTGTCTGTTGCTGACTCTGGTTGGGTGCCTGAGTCGAAGTCTGGCCAAATAGGCCAGTATTGTTGGCAGCTTGGCCGAAGGCGCCAGTGCTCGATCCGAACAAAGCCATCGTATATCGTTCGCAGTGACAACACGTCGCGAGATTCGGCAGCTTTCGGTAGGTGAGCCGGGACGGAAATAGAGGTGGTGGATGTAAACAATGGCGAGTAGACGGCGACGGTAGGGAAGCGCGTGCGACTTGTCGTGGAAAGAAGGAATGTTCCAGTCTTAGCTCATGGTAGCGAAGGCTTGATGCGGGACACGACTTGAAGGTAGGCTATTTTCAGCCTGACAATGGTTCGCGACGAGGGCCTTGGGCGGGTTGCTGAATACTTGGTCGCGTGTCCGGTGCGATAGTCGACAAGAGGCGCTGGAAATAGTCGGAGGGAATGGCGCTGGTTCGCGTGTTCGACGATTTGCGACGAAGGTTCTCATGAAAACAAAAAGATGTTTGCGAAGCTCCAGTTCCCTCAGCTACAGCTCCGGTACGTACCTGACAGTGGGTGCCTTTTGAGCTTAGCTCTACCTAAGTCCGTTGTGGCTGGCTGAGCGCAAGAGCTTCAGCCCCATGTGGCTGGAGCCAATCAGGCGTGTCAGTCTGCCAACTTCAAGTCGTTCCGTTGCTCCATTTCCCAGCTTCCTCAATTCACGGCATCATTCCACTTCGACGACACTGCGATCATGGCGGCCCGGAAGCCCGTGTAAGTCGTCTCATCTATTGCCTGCTGGATTTTGTCGATTTAGTGCTGCGCGTTATCGCTCCCGGGCGTTGTTCGTGCCCAATTGGCGAGGTCAAGACTGACGGTACTACAGCTTCAACCAGCACGTCCTCATCGACACCACTCCCCTCCCAGACTCGATTCCCAAGGTCAAGGAGGTCGGTGCGACATCCGCCCCGCTTCTCTCGGCTTCCTTCTTCATTGGCGCACGATGTCGGCCCTACAACGATGACTATATGCAATGCAAGAATGAGCACCCGGGCCAGGGCGAGCTCAAGTGCTTGAAGGAGGGCCGCAGAGTGACGAGATGCGCTGCCAGTGTGTATGTCGGCCATGGTCCCCCGTATCCGCTCACACAATGGGCTGGAGTACTCGCCGCGAAGGCCGTATACTCCGGCAGGACCAATTGCCCGTAGATACTGACAGCCCCGTCGCAGCATCGACGACATGAACAAGCACTGCTTAGAGACATTCCGTGCCCACTGGCAGTGCCTCGAGAACAACAATCATCAGCTCTGGAATTGCCGCAAAGAGGAATGGCAGCTCAACAGATGTGTCTACAAGAACCTGGTATGTGCTGATCTTGGCACCCAGTGTAGCGTCAATCGTGCTGACGGTCGTGGCAGAAACTCGAGAAGGAAATCCCCGACGCCCAGGGTACTCCCGTTCATCTGCGAACACGGCAGATCTACGCCCTTCAAAACCCCTTGGCCGACCCTGCCAATCCCGAGCCCCTTCGCGGTGTCCTCCCGAAAGCCCTCGATCCGCCATCGGTGGAAGAGGCAAAGCGGGCTCAAGCTGCGCAGGGTGCTCCCCCAGCTTCATAAGGTATCCTACTTATGATGTAAATAAATTATCCCGTGGGCTCCGGGGATCGGTGGCCTCGGCACGGCATCCCCTGTGTGACTAAGCCGGGTGAGAACTCCAATGCAACTTTGTCGACCTACCATGAGCCCGTGAATAGAGTACGCGGTTCCCTCTATGCTTGCGATCAAGTGTTTGCTTGAATGGATGCCTGTCAACATGCAGCCTAGAACCTAAGATCTTTGCCATGTCTTACTGGGCTACCTAGGTTACCTCAAGCTTGTAGAAAGTGTTAGAAGGAGCGGCCGTGGCAGGGGGAGAGGATTCTCGTCCAAAAAGACGAACTCGAGCTCTCAAGCAGTAGCAATGGCAAAGGATAGTGGCCGCAACACGTTCAAGTGCGGCGACAGCGGCAATGATGATAGCAGCAGGCGGTCACCGCCTTCGTGATCTCTTAGGCTTCTTGGGAAACTGTCTGTCCCGACTGACTTTACACTCCTTAAATCTTGGGAGGCCCTTCTCGGAAAGTCTACCGAGTTTCTATCTAATTAGTAGTTGGTATCTAGCATCAGCGTGTTGAACACCCAAACACTTACATTCTAATGTTTACTCTATTCTATATTAGGTACACATAGTTGCTCACATGTCTGGGCAATCTCCTGTAGCTTGTTTGTCAACGCGATATCTATCTAAGTATTTAGGCCCCATCAGTCAAATATCTTGATTACTGGTCTTACCCTGGGATCGTACCTAGATGTGATATTTGGACTTGTCTAAGTACTCCGTTTCTCATGGTACGGTTCTCTCGGAGGTGCGGCCCTCGGGATATGTTTGACGTGTAGTTCTCGTTGAGTGATCTGGCGGCTCACTGCTAACCGCGAACCATCGGTGTAAAACCTCATTTCTTAGACTTGTCTCGAAAGATGGTATCCTAACAGTCCCAAATCAAGCTTCGAACTTCAGAGGTCTCCCTGTCTAGGCTCTCCATAGCGCTCATCGTCGTTGCATATTTTACGGTCACTAACGTTCGGTGAATACAAAACCTGTGGTTGGCAGTTCCCGAGTTCACATACCCAATGAATATTTTCTCTATAGAAATACATGACTTCGGGCTTGGTTGTTTTCCTGGCTCCCGGGTGCCTATTTGAATGAACAGGAAAAAGAAGTTGGCGACGAATGATTTTCATTTCAAACGGTTTTTGGACTGCTGAAGAAGCGTAAAGCCAGGTACAGAGACTAGATAACACCATGACAGGTATAACGAGTTATTCCATGACCAGTGCTCAAGCCTGTTCTACTTAACATTTGAAAGCATAGTTTCCATGAGAAATCACTGCAGCTTCTCGCCCAACTGGCTTCCGACCTGGCTTGGCCGTATCATTCCCCGCTGCCTAGAGCCTCTTGCACGAAGGCTTCTAAGTTCCAAGTCGTTGCTGTCCAAAGTCTTGCTCAGACAGGAACCCACACCGCACGAATTGATGCTGCCCGTGTTAACTCTGCTTCTCCTCGCGCTGACGGCTTGACACAGTCTTCTCAGGCAGCTCTTCTAATGGATTCGGGCTCGGCGGCCGGCCGTCGATATCACAATGTTCGTCCTAAACTCCCGTGCACGCAATCTGCGTTTTTCCTATCAAAGTCGACCTGCCCGCACCCAGATTCACCAGCCCCGTCCCTGATCAAGCCCCCTCGTCCCCCACCGGCGTCCCTCCCCTCTACTCCACGCGGCCAGAGAGGGCAGCCTGCGGCGCCGGGCAGCCACCGCCTCGCTATTCCACCCCGTGAGTAGGGTGCCTCCGGGTAAGTACCCTACTCGGGTTCTCTACCAGTCGCTGCCGTCGGTAGCTCATTTCTCCCCGCCGCGACCTCTATCCCCCCTCCTACCTACGGCGGCAGCATAAGAGCCGCCAGTTCCTGCAGGTGCGCGCACCCGACCTACCTGCCGCCGCCCGCTCCGTCGGCGGCAGTGAGCCTATGTAGGCAAGCAGGCAGACAGACAGACAGGGGGACTAGAAACGCCGAGTCTGGGGTACATGGATCCCGATCAGCCCTTGGTCTCGAGGCGCAGAGGAACATCTGACCATCTGGCTACCAGGGAGTAGTACCTAGGCAGTAGGTAGGTAGTCAAGCTAGGCAGGCAGGCAGGCAGGCAGGTAGGTATTTTCCGAGCCCCTGCTCCTGCAATGCTCCTCCGGAGGCGGGACGTGACAGGTCGATGTCAGTCGGGCATTGCGGTTGGCCCGAGATCTGCGCTCGGATAGGTACCGGTATTTACTTAACTCTCCTTACTCATTCTCTCCGAAGGAGGATGATCTGCGACGCCCTGCTTTCCCCGGCCCTCCGTGCTCGGGACAAGCCGTCGGACATGACGTGGGAGATCCGCGTGCAGGACCTAGGTATTTCTCAATGTCTCATGCATGTTGTCGATCTCTTGTTCGGCCCGACACTACCTGGTTGCGTCTTCCGCTTCTCGCACTACATAGAGAGAAGAGAAGAGAGAGAGAGAGTGTGTGTGTGTGGGGGTGTGTGTTTGTGAGAAATAGAGAGAGAGAGAAGCCGACTGAGGACGAGATCCAGAGGGAGATGGAAGCACCGGTCACTGCCAGAAGCCTCCGTTGTCCCACCGTCACGAGGCCGCTTCCCTCCGGTGCCTCGTGAGCCCCAGCGCCGGACCGAACACGCGTCCCGCCGAGGCCGCATCGAGATCCCCGGACGGGACGCCGATCAACCGCACCGGTAACGTGTAGTTATAGCCCATGGGTTATGTAGTGAATAAGTACCGTAGAATGTGTCGCGTTGGACATGGCAGCCCGTCTCACGAATAGCAGAAGGCCAGTGACGCGCCCCTCTCACACGGGCTGGGTACCCATACGGCACCGCACATGCCTCCCAGCCAGCGACATCCCCTCCCTTCTCGTCCGGGTGATGAGTGGCCGGGGAGGAGCCGGAGTTTGCTCGAGCCCTGTTGTTGTTGCTCATCGACGTCTTTTGTCTGAAAGTGAGACGTCGTAAGGCCCGCGCGGCCGCGCACGCCCGGCTTCCGGCTTCGCGTCGCACCTGTTTCTTGTGCAGCAGCAGCAGCAGCTCCCCCTCCTCCCCTTGTGTGCTGTGCCGCGTGTGTGCTGTGCCGCGGCGGGAGTCAATCTTGGTGGTGCCACGGTGCCACGAGATATGTTGACTACCTTAGGTAGGTTAGTATTTTTACGCCGCCTCATGGCACAGGACTGCCCCCGGAGGTACGTGTCGGCAGGGCGGCACGGAGGCGGGGGCGGGGCCCCGCACGGGGGCCGGGTAGGCATGGAGGCATGTATGTAAGATGTTTATGATGGGTACGCGAGCGATGCGGCCACCCAGCCGACCGGCGGCAACGAGGTAGGGGCGGTTGGCGGCGGCGGCTGACTGCGTCGGCGACACGTCCACCGTCCACCTGGGATTCTTGCGGGGACGACTGGACGGCTTGTTTGCGCGTCGCGTCGCGTCGGCTCAGGGGATAAAACTGGCGGAGGGTGGCACGATAAGAGATGCTTGTATTGTGCTCGCGGGTACAGGGAATGGCAGAGCGTATGAGCCGATGTGGCTGGCAAGGTCCAGATCAACGATTCCTGGCAACGCGTATGCCCTGCGTCCGCAACGTATCTATCTCTGTTGGTTTGGCAATTTGGCCCTCCCGGTCCGCCGTCCTGGGCTCTTCGTCGGTAGGTAGGGACGGATATTTCGGAGTTCAGGGGAAAAATATGTCTCTGTCTCTGACCCGTGTCTGATACTTCCCGTAAGATGTCTCGCCTCGCCGAGATCCGACAGAAACTTTTTGAGACCAAACAGTAACGTCCCATCAGCCCAACACAATATCGTGAGCCGGTACGACTTGTTAAGGGCTGACCCGTTGTCTGCTCGCTATTATCCTCATTTTCCGGTCAGCAGTATATATGATAGCCGAGCTGCTTATGCGTTCGAGGCTGGCCGAAAACAAATTTGACAAAATGGAATTTTTGGAAGAGTACCGGTAACTACATTGCGAAGTCGCTACTTGGGGCTCTCCTGGAGGAGTATGAGGATGCAAGTCAGAGAGTATGTTAGCGAAGACAACCACAAAGGCCTTTCCCGTGCCTACCATATTTCACATAGCGGTCCAGCCTTTCTCAGTAGTCAAGAAACTATTCCGTGACTATTCTGACTGTCGCAAGTCCGGAACGCCAAAAGACACATGTCCCGGTCAAGCAAGGCCAGGTAGTTATTGAGGTCAAGCAAACACAGCACATGCGTCCCGGTGAGCCCAAACCACAGTGTATACGGTCCACATTGGCGGACCACAGTAGTCTTTGACGTCAATGTCTTACCTCCAGTGACCATCCAGGGTATCTTGTGTGGTCATCACTATATCATTTACGGGTGTCCTTCGACACTCGATCAGGGCCCCTTGTATGTAGTCTGGATCGGCTCAACTTGCCGTCCGTCACCGAGCACGCCGTCCGTCACCGAGCACCAACTTGGAGGCCTGCGAGACGAGTCAATGCTTGCGACGTAGACAGATACTGCTGAACAGCACTCGGTTCTAGGTATTCCCAAGGCTAACAGCCACAAGGGAAGTAAAGAGGAACTACCTCGGTATGTGTTATTTCTCAACGAAGTATACATCCGGATCGGAGATTTATGCCCATGTTGGAACATACGTATATCTGGCGGTACGTCCACGGGATATCGGATGCTAGATGACGATGGTGATGGTCCCCCATGGTTAACTGTACACAACAGTCCCGTCGAGTATGTTCGGTGCGGATTTGCAACGTGGCACTTGGAGCCTGAAGGAGTAGCAAGGGAAATTGAAACCAGCACGACGCAAGGCTCCTTCTGTGAGCATCCTCAGCGTCATGTGTGTGAGCTGGTAAATTTTCAGAATGGGTCAGCCCTGACCACTGAGCCGGGCCTGAACCCATGGTGGTGATTCATGAACAGCGGCTGTCGTCACGTTCGCATAGGCCTAGGCCTTGCCAACGTTACGGCTCAAGGCCCCCAACACAGGACTCGTGGAGCGATAGAGCTTCGCAAAGAAACGTGCCCCTGCTGATGGTGATTGGTAGGCGGGAAAATGGGATCGGTTTGATGCAGTCGAACGGTGACATGCTCCTGTTTCCTATCAAGATCAGACGACGCTTTGCTTCTGTGCCTATGAAGTAGTCGACGATGGGGGAGCACGAGACAAGCCGGACGGAAGCCTTCTCCCGCGTGCTCTTGTTGGTCGGTTGCACAGTGTCACCAGTTTTGTGACAGAGTGTTTGGAGCTGGCGCATAATATTTGCTGAGGCGTGCTGGATCCTGCCGCCGGGGGCGGCCTGCGTTGTGAACAGGTACGCAAGGCTAATCAACTTGCGACAAGCCGCCTGTGTCCGGTCAGCGTTGCCGCATACGGTATGCAAGCCCTGCCTAGGTAGGGCAAGGCCGGGCACGGCAGCCGAAGCCGCCGGCAGGCATGTAAGCAAATAAATTAAAGGAGCGCAACTGCGTTGGCGATACTAGATATCCAAACCATAGCTCGGACCAGAGGTAGCGTTGCGCCACTGGCGGTCGGGGTCCGCGCTGAGGCTCGCGATGGATAGGGGTAGAATACTTAGGAAGAGCGTAAGAGCATTGAGCGAGGCCGGGATACTCCAGGATCGAGGGCGCCAAGCTTTTCACAAGAGATCCATACAAGCTGCGTGTCCACCATGCTCTGGCCAAGCTCACGATGGGATCTCGGGGCGACGGAGGCTAGAAGGCTAGGACGACGGGATTCCTTCTCCAGGCTCGCCAGGCAAGCTGAATGACATGCTGACCGGGGGCCGGGGCCGGGGCCGGGGTTGTTGGTCAGCGTCGGGAGCGCGGCGCCGTCTCGTCTCAACTTGATTCGAAGAGGGATGGCTTCGAGTCAGGAAGGCCGTGTCTGACTTGACGCATATGGCACCAGCCGCACGTGCCCACGGTCGAGAACATTTAGATGCAGTGTCAAGCCACTAAGGTGAGGAGATACTGCCGGCGCCGTTGCTTGAGGTAGATGTCAGGTGCCAGCAGTGCCACTATGCCAGACTGTCGGGCATCGAGGATTTTCGCATACTGATTTCACCGTACAGGTCAGAAGGTCGTGAAAAGTCAAGTCTTCGGCGAGAAAGGCCAGGTCGGACGGATTTGGGATAACAGTACCTGCTGACAGAGGGCAATTGATGGTAGGAGCGCTGTGCCACGTGCCTTTTGCGGGCTGGTTCGTCTGATCCTCTGGTCTGATCTCTCTGGAAACATTACTGGGCATTGGCCCTCGAAGTTGGCGGCCTGGCCTTACCCTCGGGCCTTACTTAATCTGCGGTGGGGTTGGGACAGCCACGGACCAGTCATGGGCTTTCCTGGTCACCGTTCTGAGGCTTACCCGGAAGCTTAGCCTGCAGGACGACCCGCGCTGTCTGCAAGGAACAAGCGAGCTAGCAGGGGTTGGAAACAGACTAGAGGGTCGGTCTCCCGAGCGAATAGGCGCCCGCAGCCGCCCCGAAAAAAAGGGGGAGGGAGGCACGCACCAGACGCACCAGACGCACCAGCCACGCACCTCCAGATTCTATTGAATCTTTCGGTCAAACACTCGGGAGTCTTGCGAGCGACGGTCATGATTGCAATCATAGACAACCGCGAATCAGAAGGGTTGTACTCCGTAGAAGCACTTCGAACTCAGACATCTAGACCCCAGGTTTGCGCTTGGGGTATGTGCGGTGAAATCAAGTACCGAACCGGTACGTAGAGATTGCCTGTTATTCAACTCGCACCAGTGGCTCATGTGCAATGACGACTTTGAGCCCCTATCGTCGGCGCGTTAATGTAACCACGGGCCGCAGACAAGTCGGAATAAGCAACATACCCAACACTTTCATGGGGCTGTACGGAGTACGGAGTAGTTGGACGCCATAACTGATAGGTAGAAGCTCGAGTGCCATCCATGGCTGCAATGATGTGCAAATGCCATCGCGTCTGCTCCTCTCGGCTGATCTGTTTGCGAGAAGAGGACTAAGGGACCGGAGCAGGAAGCAAGGTCGATTGTATCCTAGAAAATACCTTAGAGTGCCCCCTCAGTCTTTTGCCTCGGCAATATGCTGCGGCAGCGTGGTCATATTGAGCTTGATCTAGGTCGTATTAGTATGGGAAGTTCAAGGAGATCAGACAATGCACACCTGCGCAATTGTCGCAAGCCCGGAATTAGTACATGGCCGCTCGGGGTGCTTTTTACGACGGCCCCTTGGGCGACGCCGTCTCCCCCTCCAATTTCGCCTTGCCTGAGTAAGTACCTGCCCGGTGTCCCTGTTTGGTACCCTAGGTATCCGTATTGTTGCTCCCTTAGAACGCCTCCCCGGTTCTGCCGGCCAGGACGTATCGTCGGCAAGAGAATATATAACTTAATATGGGTGGTATTGTAACAAGCGCATCGTTTGCAGATCGTAGTCCAGATGATCGCAACACTGCATGGTCCCATGGATGCTTGATGATTGTCACTGGATCCGTCGATGCGGAGGCAGGTGCAGCCCAGGTTCACGATCTGCGCCTGGGATGTTAGGAGCACCCCTGCAAGACCGAGCCGCCGTTGGGTCTGTACCTACAGTAGCGTCATAACGCGGGGCAGGTACCTGCAGCCACCGGCGGGAATCACTGGCCCCCCATGTACTGCAGCTTGGTCAAACGCCCAGAACGCCTCAATCAAACCGCCTCCTCCGCTCATTTTCCTCACCTCTCCTGCCGCCGCTTGGTACTTGTCACTCACCCAAGTCTGCCCTGTCCAATTCGCCATTGCCTAGGCCTGCTGGCAGATTCCGAGAACCCCTGCCAAGGTCCGTTCCGTCCGTTTGCCTGCAGAGGTACATTACTCGCTTCTTTCCCTAAAAACGCCGCGAGCCCGCAGTCTCCCGCTCTCTTTCCTCCTCCCCAGGTCTGGCCTTACCACCACAAGCACTCACTTGTTGTTCGCCTCGGCGTACTTCCGTTCTTTTATATCCCTTCGACCACGATCTTCGCCGCCTCGCGACTTGACGATCTGTTTCCCCGCCTGCTGTTTGACCGAGTCAACGCATCCACTCATTCTCTCCGCCCTTGTCACTCCTTTCGCCGGACGCCAGTCGCCCTCGGTTCTACATCAGCGGCATCTGACATCGTCAGCAATTTCCACGCCCTGTGACCACCAGCTCGTCCAACCTTGACATCGCCGGTCGAACACAGTCTCGCTGCTGTCTAACCACACCCTTGACGGTTACGTTACCATTCACTTGTGGCCCGGTAGAGCTTCGTTTGCCGCCATCCACCATATAAGATCTGCCGTCCTTGCGACTGTCCGAGGCCGTGTCAACAGTACGACAGACCAGCCCCCTCCCGAACCCAGGAATTGATCAGGTATGTCGCCGGTGGTTTTGTTCTTTGATCCGAGGATCGCCAATTTGGCTGGCTGGAATCCCCTGGCCGGGCCCAGATGGGCGAGTGCGCCACCTCGCTTTGTTCATGGTGAAGAGAAACGCCAGATTTCGTCCCATCCATACAAAGATGACTGGTCGAACAAAGCTTCACGTGGCTCTCGAGTCATCGACAGCGCGTCGGGCTGTCGAGAAGCTCATAAAACCAGCCTGCCCCGCCATCCCCCCTCACTTACATTGTCTGGGGATTCCCACGAGCTGCTCTCACCCACAGTCATTACACATGTATGCTGCGCAACATGCGATAGCCTAAACACCACTTTCACTTCTTCTGCTTCCTCTTCTATATCAACTCATTCGTTCGTTGATTCATCATTTTCACTCATTAATATTGCAAAAAAAAAAAAAAAACCAAACGCTCTGGAGATTCGCCTGCCTAACCTTTTGACAGTCTTTTCTCCACCACAAGCCAACCAACATCACGAGAAAGATGAAGTACTCGGCTCTGCTTGTGGCTACTGCCGCTGCCGTGACCATGGCTGGCCCCGTTGCCAAGCGTGACGTTGTGTTTGTAACAGACGTCAACGTGGTCGAGACCTACTATACTGTCACCGTCGGTGCTGAGCCCGCCGCTCCCACCACTGAAGCACCCGTTGTCTGGGTCACGGTGACCGCGGGCGCAGAACAGGCTCCTGCCGCAACGCCCGTCGAGACCCCTACCGAGACAAAGAAGGTTGTCGCCCAGTCCACGCCCACTGCTCAGTCTTCCAATACGTTCACGACCACTTCCACCGACAGCGGATCCGACAGCGGATCCGACAGCGATGACATGCAGACTGCCGCCATTAACCAGCACAATCTGCACCGTGCCAACCACTCTGCTCCAGAAATGACCTGGAACAGCGAGATTGCAGGCTATGCTGCCCTGACTGCGCAGAAATGCGTGTTCGCCCACGACATGTATGGATTCTCCCCGGCCCCCGTGGCTTTAGATCACTATTGGGTTACTGACATCCAGCAGGGACGAGGGTAACGGAGGCTACGGCCAGAACATTGCCATGTGGGCTCAGACCAGCGGTGCTGAGGCTCTTGGCGACGCTGGCGCTATCAAGATGGCCACCACCGACATGTGGTACAATGGCGAGTTCGAGAACTACCAGCAGTCGTACTACGGCCTGCCCACCCCCCCGATGGGAGACTTCGAGGCCTGGGGCCACATCAGCCAACTGCTCTGGAAGTCGTCGACTGAGCTGGGCTGTGCTACCCAGTTCTGCGCCAAGGGTACTATGTATTCCGACATGGATGCTTGGTACATGGTTTGCAACTACGGACCCCCTGGTATTTCTACCCGTGACCCCTGATCTTGCCAATTTGCACTGACCCCATCCTCAGGTAACGTCGCCAATGACTACGGAACAAATGTTCTGAAGCCCCTGGGCGAACCCGTTGTCTACTCCCGCTAAGCGTCAACACTGTCTGGACATAGGCATCGTCCTGTTCGATCGACGACCTTTCATATCTGTTCTCGCGGCAACGATAGGCAACGCAATATAGTCTCTTTGAGCAATTCAATCAGTCATACGGCCTATTGCAGGGAGCTCCATGATGACGTTATGATTTGATGGATGCACACACAGAGACAGGGGTCTTGGGCGATGAATCTAGCAGCATTTTTTCACTTCGTTGTCAGACGGCGATGCTCGCATCAATCGCACGGGTGTCTGGTTCAACTTGTTGATCATCACACATGTCGATCTTCGATGCGGTTGCTCTCCGTCGGCCCCTGCTTCTATGTTGAGTATACACCTTCATCAATTCTTGTACTTTGACTCTTTCTGCATGGCAAGCCTGGGTCGTGAATTTTCAGCAAGCGACTTCACATGGACGCGAGTCTGGCCCGGTTTCGGTATATCAGATACACATGCCTCGGTTTGTGTATGGAAAGGAGTTACCTCGGATGTTTTTCTGTTTGGGTCCGCTACCTCCAAAAAAGGAAGTATAAACCATAACCTCTGCAACTTGTTTGTTCTTAGGCCAATGCATAATGAATGCCAATAATGGTACGCCAAGTACATAAGCTGCTCACGCCTCTGCTTAGAACTTGCGAGAGCTCTCTGTGCCATCTGTGCTCGGTTTGAATGGTCAATCTGAGGCGAGTTGAGAGCCTGTCTACTGCGCGACGTGTGGGCAGATGGAGGAGTTCCAACTTATCCCGCCAGGTTGATGATGATGCGAGCCTCAAGGTTTATCTCTCCCTCTGGAGTGGTGGAGGTCTCCTATGAGTCCCCCTTTAAGGTATGCTTTTGCCCATGCCCATGGGCCCACGGGGTTCAAGTCCTGGCGTGTGGAAAGCCCACCCACGACATTGGGATGACTAGCTGACTTGCCTCATCTACTTGCTCCTTCATCTATGTGTGGCTTACGGCCATGTGGCCTGGTACAAGTAGGACGCGGCTCGGCATCGTCCTGGTACTTCTCGTTTGTGGAATTTGATGTTTTCCATGCTCTCTGGCTAGATGTGGCACTGGTATACCTTTCTCTTAGGCCTGTCCCTTTATCTTGGTCATCGACTTCTTCCCTGACAATTCCACTTCTTTTATCTCGGACAGCTCAACTTATTTCTTCCATGTTGATACCATGTATCTCTGCAGGGCTGTACCTAATTTTCACATACGAGAATCTCCACGCAGATCCAAATCTTCATCTTTCGATGTACGAACTCCAAGTGCATGACCTCCTTCCTTCTTATTCTTCTCGTTTGTCCTCTGTTTACCAAGGGAATAGGGGAAGTGCCCATGAGCCAGAGGTGTCAACGCGGGTTATGAGTGCCCCATACCTATACCAAGCCTACACCAAGCCTCCAGAGTTCAAGACAGCAGGACTCAAGGCTTCTGAGACAATCCAATCCATTGCAAGTAGTGGATAACTACCACAGTGCTACCACTCAAAAAGTCCTCTTCAAGCCCTGAACAGCAACGACGACGCTGTCTCCGTACGTGGTGTGCCGATCATTGGTGCCCACGTAGAACTTCAGCGCCTCGACGGCCGGTTCTGGCGAGCGTGGACCCTCTGCACCGGCTGTAGGCGCGACAGTAGCAGCAGCAGCAGCAGTAGCAATAACCAGCGTATCGGTATGCTCGCCCGGCCTGCCGCAGCCCCAGACGGGGCTCTCGCGCCCGTCCTCGGCGACCAGCTGCAGGGCGGCCAGCCGCCCGACGTCCACGCCCCCCTCCTCGCCCTTGTTGATCCACAGCCGCAGGGCCCGCAGGTGCTGGCCGCCAACCTGGCCATCCGCTGACGACGACGACGACAAGTCCCACGACTCGTGGCGGTGGTGGGGGATGTCTTTCTCGTCGTCCTCGAACTTGCCCTTGCCGCCCAGCTCGCACCAGCACCAGTGGCGGCGGCCGTCCCTGCCGTCCCGGTCCGTCGGCGCGGCGTACAACGTCGGGCCGAGCGACGCTTCCTCCTGCTCCTCCTGCGGCGTGCCGCCGCCGTCGTCCGCGTGGTAGTAGCGGAACCGCAGCGCCACGAGCGGCAGGACCTCGCGGTGCGTCATGTGGCAGAGGGTGGCCCGGACGTGGGCGAGGGGTCGGCTGCAGTCGAGCCAGCCGACGACGGTCTCGCCGCCGGGCTTCTCGAGCGGTCCGAACTGGTTCCAGGGGCCGTCGGGGGGGTCTGTCTGCCCCAGAATGGCACCCGTCTCGCTCAGGTGCTCGGGCGGCGCACAGGGCTCCCAGGGGTAGCCGTGCGAGTCGCTGTCGCCCACGACTGCGCGCGGATCTGCGGGCCCAAGGTCACTGCACGAGAGTGGGCCGATGAAGTCCAGACGGGCTCGGGGAGTCGACCGTTGGCCCCAAGACGCGAAAATGCCGGCCGGG
Source organism: Xylariaceae sp. FL0804 (assembly GCA_022539325.1). Classification (NCBI taxonomy): domain Eukaryota; kingdom Fungi; phylum Ascomycota; class Sordariomycetes; order Xylariales; family Xylariaceae; species Xylariaceae sp. FL0804. Next base: position 943,576 of record JAJKLG010000006.1, on the reverse strand, counting down.
AGAGAATGGTGGCTAAGATTTCCTGGCCAGTACCGCGTGGAGTTGCCCGTGGGCTGACCTATGCACAGCTGCCGGCGCCGGTTGGTGACGAAGCAGATGCACTCGGTGATATGGTTCGTGTGTACATGGATGCAGGCGATCTGCTCGCCGCCCCGTCCGTCGATGCTGAGTGTCTTCATCGCCAGTCGTCTCGGGCCGATGCTGCGAGTGGAGCCGTCTTCGTAGTGAACCTCGAAGCCGCCAAAGTGTACGTCGCCGGATATAGCTGTGATCCTGGAGAGCTCCTGGAACGACTGCCCAAACACGAGAGCTTCCATGGGGCAAACGTCGGTCTTATCAGACCTCCAGTACCCGGTCTGGGCCTCGCCAAAATCCAGCCCGGGGGGAGGTAGCCCATTGAACCAGGAATACTGCTCGTACTTGTTGCTATACTCTCGCTTGGCTAGGCTCGTGATCTTCTGGACACCGGCGGGGACCGCGGGCTGTGGTTGACACAGCAGCGATAGTTTCGATAATCTTCCGTCAGATAGAGAGCAGCTTCCCTGGAGGCCGACTATGACTCTCTTGTTTGGTGCTTGAAACAGACGCTGGTCCCCTTGATAGTCTCTTATTTGGATGGGCCTCTGCTTCGCAAAGACAAACTTCAGCCCGGTCACCCCACGCAGCCCGCTGAGCACTCTCGTCGTGACAACTATCCCAATCAGCCAATCGTTCTTAGGGAAGCACACATCATCCTCGGTCGCAGAAAACCATTGAGACCCAATAAGTCTATCCGTACGGTCAGTCCGGGTATGGACGCTGTTACGCGTGGAGACTCCGCACCAGATGCCCTCTCTGTTCCAGTGTGTGGATAGCACGATTTCGGGATCCAACATTTCCTCGTATTCCCTTACGAGACACAACATGGACGTGGGTCCAAGATTGGGGCCCGAGGAGACCAGGTCTCGTGATCGAGTGCAGGTCGCTCCTTCCAAGATGGGAGCGGGATCCTCGCCTTGCTCATACTTGGTTGCTCTCAAGTATGGGTCTGTCAACTGGTCGGTTAGCTGCCAGATGCGACGGCGGTTTGCCAGACCAAGAATCGCCGTTTCATGTGTCTTTCGGCTGGCGATCCAGAGGTCCCGGTAGACCCTGGGCCACTCGATGGCAGCCAGCTCTCCAGCCTCGAGAGCTGGGAAGTCATATAGCCAGGGCATGTCGGACAAGAGCTGGGATTTCCAAAACGAGGGGGGCAAGTTGGTCTGCAAGGCTGCTGGCGAGGCAGCCCTCAACATCATGACGTCTCTCATGCTGAGGCGTCGCATGACCAACAGGAGTAGTTCAGTAGAGAGGGCGCCCAACATGTCACCTCTGGTCAAGAGTGAGCTGGTGGGTTCCTCAGCTGCTTCCCCGGTGGCCGCCCGGGTCTCGTATTTTGGGAGGTGAATATAATACTCTGCGAGATGTGGGTTGGTCGTAGGGAGCACACAATATGCTTCAGATTCCTGGGTAAGGAGGAAGTATTGTTCCTGCATATCTCCGACCTCTCCCCAGTCCAGGCCGAGACTATAGTTATCCTCTGGGTTGAAACGGCTTCTCATAACTCCATAGAGAGCCACCCGGTCAACCTTGTCAGTGCCGAGCTTCTTGCACAGGAGATTGAAGCAGGCTTCATGAAATGGAATCAGTAAGGGATGGTCCGCATCCCAATCGAGTCTGTCGGCATCACACTTGGTGAGAGGAGGAGATCTAATAGGAAGGTATCTCACTCACGCTGCAAACTCCCCGGGACGGTCATCTTCAGACCAAAAGTTGGGATCGCCGCGTCCATCTACATTGATATAGGAACCGAAGTCATCGTACTCGCCACTAGCTATGAAGACACTGGCAATGACGGTTAGGGGGGACACTTTGGGAGCGAGAAGAAGGGTGAAGGAAGGGCAGACTGGCACGGCATACTTGGAAGATGATAGCGCGTTGGGGTTTTCGCCCATCAAGCGGATCTCGTTTGCCCACGCCACGTCCTCCGGTCCGACGAAGACCGGGGGGCGCACATTCTCATCGTAAGCACCTTCATCTTCGTCTTCGAACCTTATCTCGCCGACCATAATGCCGCAAATGGCGCAGTACTGGTCATTACCCATCGATCCTGTTATGACCCGGATCCGGGAGCGTGGTGTTTCGTTGGTACTGGGAGGACGCAGCTGTGACTGACGCCAGCGAAGGCGACCGCGGTAGACGTCTTGCGTTAACCCACCCGGTAAGAAGTAGGTATCACGGCTGGACGTGCGTTCACCTCACAATCTGATGGGAGGAACAGAATTCTTCATGTCCCGAGCGATCACGGAACATCTGTCCCAAAAATAAAGGAGTAGAAGGAAGGCATTTGTTGGTCGCCCATTAAGGGAACGCAGGCAACAGCTTCCTATATGACCCACCGCCGTCTGCGCCGTCCACTAGGCCGAAGCCGTCTTACGTAGGTAGGCACGAGTCCACGACGATGGCCGGTCGAGCATGGATGCCTATTTATAGTGGTCGGAGCACTGGGCAGGTACTATTCGATCAGAATACTGATGAAGCTTTCGTACAAGTCTTGTGGGACGGGATAGATCATAGGGCTACCGAGGTCTGTGCCGTCCATATATACAAGGTCGAGTGTATCTAAGACCGTGTTCGGGAGGGTTAGATTAGAGACCTCACTCTGGGAAATTCGTGGCCGGATATACCGCCAAGCCGCTCATAGACGTATAATCCTTAATCCGTAATTATAAAGTGGTGGTTAAATAACGGTATATTATCCTAGCCCTGCTCTAGCGTTAAAAACCCTGTAAGCGATCGTATCTCTGCGTATTTTTAAATAACTTATTAGATTTCTTTATAACCTTTCCTTTTTTAATAATTTCCAGGAGTTAGGACCGGATAAACGCAAATTTACCCTAATTACCTAGATTAATATCCTTACTTTACTTAATTCTGGAAATTTATAATTAGTTAACAGCTAAAACACTAATTAAATACCGGATTAAAATATTACCGCCCGCCGCCGTTACCGGCATTATTTAATTACCGTTATTATAATTATTATCGTATTTTTTAAGTATTAATAATTATAACTAAAATAATTAGAATTCTATTTTATTAAAAAAAAGTATTAATAATATATACGTATTTAACCGCGTACGCGGATAATAATAATAAAGAAAATATACTAATGCCTATAAAGCTTAACCCGGATAAAGCCGAGAATATTATTAAGCGTTTACTATTCGAGGTTATTAAGCCAGAATTTTATTAGTAAATGCGTATACGGAAACGGATTTTCCTTATTTTATAAGATTAGCTAAAACGGAACACGTATTTTAAAAATAACCATTATATTAGCTCCCGGTAAAAATTAATAATCTTTTTTTAAATCTGCGTATATAACGTAGTATAAAAAGATATATAAATAATTTAATAGTACTTTATATTAATTATTAATACCATTTTTTATAAAATACTAGGAGTTATAATAATATTATATATTAATTTTATATACCCGGCGGATTATAAAAGTATTATTATAAAAATATTTTATGATTTTAAGCGGTACCCGTACTTTAAGGATTATATAAGTATAATTAACGGTATTTTAATATACGCCTTTATACCTACGGAGGCATAATATCGCTAGTAATTTTATAAAGGGTATATAACCCAGAATATTATAATTATTATTAACCTAAACGGCACGTTTAATTATATATACGCCGGCTATAAAGGCTTAATATATAACGGCAGGGTGGTATAATTTTATTATTAAAATGGCTTTATTATTCCGGTTAAAAAATACTTATTAATAAATACCGGATTTATTTAGGGTACCGGATTCCTTATCCCGTACCCGTTTACGTAATATTACTTAAAGGAATAAGGAGTAAAAAAAACAATTTATGTATTAAAAAAAGCTTTTTAACCTTTGGTATTTATTACTGCGTATTATAATTAAAAGGGTTTTCGGAGGCCTTAAACGGAAATAAAAAATTATCCGCTCGAGTATTATAAAATACGATATTAATACGCAAATAAAGATTATATACGCATTAACGGTAATTTATAATTTTATCGTATAAATAAGATTCGAACCGATTTTAAAGGAAAACGCACTTATTTTCGATAATATTAATCCTTTCGTTAAAAAAGCAGAAAATATAATAAAAAAAAAGGCTCGGTATTAAAAAGCGGTATTTAAAGTACCGTTATAAGTGCTTAGCAATAATAGCGCCTTATTTATAAGCCCGGTTAATAATAACTCCGTAAAGTTATTTAATAAATTATAAAATACTATTACGAGTTAAATATAGGAGGGTTATTAGGCTTATATACGGGCCGTGGATAAAAAGGTAAAGGCGGTAATAGCGGCGGCGGTAGCGGCGGCGGTGGCGGCGGCGGCGGTGGTGGTATTATTATAAGTGGTATAAGGCAGGTTAAGCGGCGGGAGCGGTGGGAGAAAAAGAAGTAGTAATAAAAGCTATTATACCGTACGGGTATTAAAAGGTTATAATTATAATATACGGGTATTATATTACCGGGCGGGTAATTAAAAGCAGTACGCGTAATTGGATTTTTATTACGGGAATTGCGTTTTTTTAAGGAGCCCGGCCTATTAAGTGATTTATAATACGTGTAATTAGATTTTTATTACGGTATTCGCATTATTTTAAGGAGCCCGGCTTATTAGGAGATTCTGATTTAAATCCGTTATATTTATTACTTTTATAATAACTAGGCCGTTATTTAAGCCGGTAAGTACCCTTTAATATTCTGTATAAAATTTTATAATACGCTATTAAATAACGCGGATATATTTATATAATAATCGCTAATAAATCTGTTATTAAAGTATAGCCGTTAATAGGATTTAATAGATTTTTCGAAGGTAAGGTTTATTAATATATCCCGATTAAAAGGTCCACTATTATAATTATATGCCTATTATTACTTTAATTAATATTATTTTATTTACCACTATTTTACCTATTACCACTTTATTACCGTGTAATTCCTTTTTTAATAAACCTCTTTCTTTCTTTTAATAAATAAATCCCTTTTTTAACGAATTTATTTACTACTAGATTTATTTACTACTATATTACTTATTACTGCGTTTTTTATTTATTATTGCCCGTTATAGCCTATTTACTTTTTATATTTACCGGGTATTTATAACTTTATTAAGTACGCTTAATTATAACAGATTCCTATAAATCTAATATATTTTAATATATTCTAGCTATTTAACTACTCCCGGTATTACTCTCGTAAAGCCTTTTTATTACCTGTTATTAATAGTATATCTACTACGTTTAAGTCGTTTTATAATGCCGTTTTAATAGCCCGCTTACTTAAGTATTTTAACCGTAATACCCTAATAGCCTGTTATGCCTTTATTTTATTACTTAAAGGCTATATATTTAATACCGTTATTGCGTTAAAGCCAGTAGTGATTTATACCGTTATAGTGTTTATATCCTTTAATAATATATTAATAAACTCCCCGGGTTATTTCCGCTTTACTAACGAAGTAGGGATTAAATAATCACCCGCTATTAATATATCCGCTACTCCTTAAGTTATTATAACCGCTATTATTATTAGTGCTTTTATAGCTATTATTACTGCTATAGCTATAAAAGCCGTTATTATAATATACGCTGGCCGCTTAGGCGGTTATTACGGAGTAAGGTTAAGGTTATATATATTTTAATCCCGGCGGTAAATAATATATACTTCCTTATAAAAACGCCTAGCGCTAATAACTAATTCTTTAATAACCACCTCGTTATTAAATGCTTTTTTATACTCTTTTTATATTAGTATTCTTTTAGTATATAGCTATTAGTGCTTAATATGGTTATATTATAAGAAATAATATTACTAGAATTGCTTTTCCGTAAAGAACTAGCCCTTAGCATCCTATAAAAACCCAGTCCTAAAATACTCCGCTATTAATAATATTTTATATAACTTAAAATTATTTTAAACCTTTTATTTATACCGGTTTTTATATACTGCGTTAGTTATCGAGAAAATTATAATATATAACCCACTTTCTATAAATCGCTAATAAACGAATACCTAAATCTCCTTTTTGCCTTTACTACTAGCTATTTTTAACTTAACCGTAGTAAGAATCCCTGCCCGCCGGGTTTTATATAACACTAAAATAAACATTATACCTACCTTTTACGTCCAGATAAATAGCTTTTTTTCGTTAATATGCTTAAGGGCTTTTTAGGTTATTTTAAAAAGATTCGAGTTTTTAATATACAGGTTTACCGGTAAGTCCTTTATAATATTTTAGTTAGGAGCAGGTAAAATACTTAATTATCCCTTTTTACGGCCTTATAAACCGGTAGGGATTATATTACCGGTAAGGTTATTCCCCTAGCTGTTATCGATTTAGTTATTAGTTTACTAACTCCCTGCGATATTTTTTAAAAGCTGCGTTTTTTATATAAGCTCGATTTCGGTTTTATTTGCGTTTTAATCGATCTTTTTATCCGCGTTTAATTTAATTTTATCTCCCCAGATATCTGGTAAGCCGCGGTTATTAATAATTTTACCGTTGTTACGGCGGTTGCAGAGGTGTTGCCGATCACTTTTTTATAAGAAGAAATCCTTAATTATAAGATAAAGAGGGAGAAGGCTACGTATTATCACGGCAAGCAGATAGGAGCTGGGATAATGCCTTCGCAGTTAAGTTACCGTACTTTTATTAATTATTATAATCGGAATAAAGAGAAAAAAAGAGAAAAAAGGGAAAAAACTTTAAAGCGAGCGCTAAAAAAAACCCCTTTTAATAACGGCTTTCGAGCTAGGATTAAGGGCGTTAATAATAAGAAGCGGTAAATAATCCCGCGAAGTGGAGGCGAACGGGTAATAAAGTAATAAGCCGAATAATAATCGCGGTAAGCTATAATATTACCCCCCCTTCCAGGAAAGGCGTAACTTATATATGGGTTATACCGTAATAATAAGGAAGGTATAACCCCGAGTATAGGGTTTACCTATAAATAGGAAAAAAGCGGTTATATTAGTTAAGTATAACCGTTAATATTATTAAATATTATTAAGTGGGGTTAAATAAGAGTTATATTAATAGCTTATTATAAAAAGATTTATTTCCTTTTAATTACCTATTTACTTTTTTTCCTTATATAATTTTTTTCTTTAATATATACCTCCCCCCTTTAGCTAGCGAATAATCCCTGCTTTACCGGCCTGCGCCGGGCTTTTACCTTTATTTTACTGGCATAAACCGGCGAGGCTTTAATTTACGATTTAGCGAATAAATACGCTATTTTAGGGGGATTTTATTAACCCTTTTCCCTAATCGATAACCTTTAATCCTCGTTATAATGCTGGTTAAATTTAAAAAAGCGGTTAAAAAGCCTGCATAATTAACTAATATTAACCCTATAATCTTAAAGCGTATTATACCCGCTAATATAGGCGGGGTTATAATAAAGTTTATTTATCTTATTACGGTTCGCGGTAAATAAACTCCGGTTTCTTTTTTTAAGCTTCCGGTTACTTTTAGCTTTATTACGGGTTACGGTAAATAAACTCCGGTTCCCCTTCCTAAGCTTCCGGTTACTTTTACCTTTAAGCGTAAGCGCGATATTAAGGATTTAAGAGGCTTAAATAATAGGCAAACCCCCGTTAAAAACGTTTATTATTTTATAAATAATATAATAAAAACCGATTTCTAAAAGCTTATTAATCCGGGCTTTTATTTTAAAAACGCTAATAACCTTATTATAACGTTTATACGTAATCTTCGTAAAATCGGAGTAATACCCGAGTTAAGTAATAAATACCGCGAGTATTTCCCTCTCGGAGCGAAATCTAAGGAGTATATAAATATACCGCCTTATTTACGCTGCGTTAAGGCCGCCGTAAATTAAAAGCCTTTAATAAACCGCGTGGTTTACGTTTTATTTTATAGTAAATAAGGTTTTAATAAAATTAGGGCGTGTTTTAAGCTAATATTATTATAGGCTAATCGGTAAAGTATTAATGCTATTAGGAAATATATAAGGATTATAAAATAATAGGTTTATATTAATTTATAAGCGAATTATAAGCTAACCCGTTAGGTAAATTATTAAAGAGCTGGCTACCCTTAATTATACCTTTTTATAAGTGTATTCTGGTTATATTTTTACCGGTTAGCGTAAGCCCGCTATTAAATACGCGTAAATCGGTTAATTAAAGTATTTTATCCGGGATAATACTAAGGGTAATAATGATTTTTTTATTAAAAAGGTTTATCGTAAATTCCCTGCGTACCCGAATAAATAACTTTATTAATTCGTAACGAAGACTTTTATAAAACTATTACGGAATAGGTTTAGGTTTATATAGGTATTAGTTAATCCGCAGGTATTAGTTAATCCGCCGATAACGGTAAGGTTATTACGCTTACGCCGGTAGTTTATTTTCTATTAAATATTAACTCGGGAGATATACGTTATTTGCGTACGGATATAATAATTATTCGCGATAACGTTAATACCGTAGCGGGTAATACGCATAATCTCGATAAATATATATAAAAGTGCTTACGGGAAATTCGCTAAATTTATTAGCTTATAAAGGTTATTATAAAAAACTCGCGGATTTTTACTACGAATTCGGAGAATATTATTAAGGATATTATAAATATTTTTTAATTATTTCGGGTTATAGCCGGTTAGCGCTAAAATAATAAAACCGATAATAATTTTATTACCGAGGAGGATAATAAAGCCGATTAGGAGGAGACCCTTTTTACCCGGTTTACGAAAACCGAAGCCGATTTCGAGGTTAAGCTCCGGGTTAATAAATAGGAGGATAACGCTTAAGAAAACGAGTTAAATTATAAGGGTTTAATACGGGAAATTAATATTATAATCCCGTTTTTAGTATTTTTTAAATAAGCGCCCGCCCGGGTTTATAATGTTTTTATTAGGGATATAATAATTTATTATATTAATTCCTACCTTTATTACCTTATAAATAATTTTATTTATTAAGTAAATTACCGGTATTTCGCAAATAGTTTATTTCCTAATAACCTTTTTTAACAAATAATTAAAAAATAATAAAAAAACGCGTTTATTTTAATAAATATATAGTATTATAAGGGAAAAAGTGAATTTAAAGTAAAATTAATATTATTAAAAGCTAGCAAAGGCGGGTATTATAGGTTTATTGCATACCCGCTTTAAAATCGTTAACCGGTAAATTATCCTTTTTAATATTAAATAAGGTTTTTTTAGCGATAGCGGCCTTAGCCCACTAGTTAAGCCTTTATAGGGGATTTAAAGTATTCGGGTATTATTTATAATAAAGTTATAATTAAGCCGATAAATTTTTAAAGTTTTTTACTGGGTATTATTTTAAATCGTTATTATACCCTTTTTAATCGGCTTAGTATTATAATTTATTATTATGGAGGCGGGAATTTAATAATTTAATTATTACGTATTTTAATTCGCCGTTAATAAAAACAGGGGGTAATAATATTAATATTTAATTAGGTACCGGGTTATTTAAAGCTTTAATTAGTTTACTAACGTTAAAAATATAAGCGTTTTATAAACTTAAAGGTAAATTAACCTCGTATACGTTAGGGTAAGGGTTTAATTTAACTCGGAAGGGATTAATATAAGGGAAATTTAAGCCGTTATAAGAACGGTTTATTATTTAAGCCCTTTTTTTAATATATATTAAATTATTTACCTTTTAATTAATAATTTTATACGCTTTATTTATTTATATCTGGTATTTATTTTAAGTAATAATAAAGTTTTATTTTGCTTATTATATTATTTATTCGCGATAAGAGGTAAAATTTTAAGCTTTATTCTGGTTTAACCGCTTTTTTATTTAAAGCTTTTTTATATTTTATATTTACGCCCTTTAATTATAAATTATATATAAATTAGTTTTTAATTCCATTTCTGTTAATAATAAGCCGGTAAAGGAGTATAATTATATTATATACGCGAAGTTTAAGTAAAGGAGTAATCGCGACCAGTTATTTTAAAAAAAGTTAATAAAGGGATATAAATGGGTTTAAAGGAATTAGTTTAGAATTTTCGTTTAGCCGTTAGTTTAGGCGTATTTAACGGTAGAAGTTTATAAATTAATCCCTATAATCTTCGCTAACTTATTTAAAAAGTTCGAGATAAATTAAGGATTTTTATCGGAGGTAACGGTAATAAGAATACTAAAGATTTATTAAGGACTAAGGTAATATAATATAATAAGATTATTAGCTTTATATATTTTATATATAAGTATATTTTAAACCCTTTTACTAAGGCGGTTTATTATCACGAATATTATATTATAATTTTTTACATTTTTTAGAAACGATTTAAAGTTTATGATTATATATTATTATATACGGTTAAGGATAAGGAATAATTATAATAATCTCGCGGGTTATATATAATAAGGCTTATTTCTCCCGTAAATAATATAATTCGTATAATAACGGTTAATATATGCTTTTATACCCGGTTAAAAGTATTTTTCCTTTATTATCTTTCTTATTTTATTCCTTTTAGGGTATATACGGTTATTTCCTAGGTAATATTTATTATATAATTAGGTTTAGAAATAGGGAATATTTAGAATAATAAGGTAACCTTAGTTTAATATTAACCTATTTAATATTATATAATATTCCCTTTTTTTATCCTTTTTTACCTGTTCCCGTTTTAGGGATAAGGATATTAAAAAGCGGTTATAATAAAGGATACGGTTAATAAGGGGAATACCGATTAGTTTAAGGTTTACCGGAACCTTATTTAGGGATTTTTTTACCGAATCTTCGGTATTAATAGCGAAAATAAAGTGATTTATTTTTTTTTTATTAAAGGAAAAGTAATTTATAAAGGTTTTAAGGTAGAGGTTTTCCTTTTTTAAAATCCCCTTAAAGCGATTTAATAATAATAAAACTTATTACCGGCTTTATTCCTTAATAGCTTTTTAAGTAACGAGGTTTATTATTTTACGAGAAAGGAGATTAGCGATTAAATTCTCCTTCCTAGAATAATAATATAATTTAAAGTTAAAACTCGCTAGGATTTTACTTTATTTCGCTTAATAAGTATTTAACCGTTTTTTTATTATAAAGTATTAAAAAGCTTAATAATTAATAAAAATATTAAAAGAGTAGTATAAGGATATTAATATATACTTTTATTTTTTTATTATAATTATAATAATTAATAATTCTTTATTATAAATAAAATAATTATATTCCGCCGGATTTATAATACGGGAGAAATAAATTATTAGGTATTATTTTTTATTAATACTTTATTATAATATTATTACGGAGATTATACCGTTAAAGGCGTTAGTTTCTAGTTTAATTTCCCGGGTTTTATTAAAGTGGATAAGGATTAAGGCTAAATATAAGGTATTTTTTAATTACTAAAAAGCTTTTTAATATTCCCTTATTTATTTTTAATATTTTATAACGGTAAAATAATAAAGTAATTTTACGGTACGGGAAAAGCTATTAATAAATTATTAATAAAAGTTATAAAATCTTAAAAAGGATTAAATTTCCTTAATTTTAATAAGTATCTCCTAGTTTTAAACCGCGGCCACTTTTATTAGGTTAACGGTTACCCCTAATATTAAAATAATATAACCTAAAAATTATATTTTAATTACTCCGAATTCGCTTTTTTTAATATCGGCTTATAACCTTATTTCCTTAAGCTTTTATAAAACCTTAATAACGTATTTGTAATAAAAGGCCGGATTTTTTAAAAAAATTAAAATATTATTTATATAAGCGGTATAAAAGGTGTTTAGGTAAAGGAATAATACCTTATTAATATACCTTTAAAAGGTATTAGGGTTATTATAAAGTTTAAAAGGAAATACCTTATATTTATATTAATTAAACCGGGTATAAAAGGTAATTAAATCCTTTAAAGCGGGGTTTATACGAATTCGATAAAAAGCCTAATAAATATTAAGTTTAGTAAAATATTTGGTTTTCGAGATCCGTTTTATAATTTCCGAAATAAATAAGAAAAAATAATAATCTTATTTCGAGTTTATATTAATTTTACGGTAATTAACGTAAAAGCGTAGCCTTTTATTTAATTTTTTTATAAAAAGAATAAAAAAACCGTATTTTACCGTATTAGGGATTATTTAATCCTTTTATAAGTTTTTTATAAAGTAGTTTTTTAATACTAAAAGGTATTTAGTTTTTATAATATATAAAAAATATAATTAAAGCTTATTTATATTTTTAATAAGTTTAATATAATAATTTTATTCGCGGTAAAGGGGTAATTTATTATTATTTTTTTTCGAGAAAATATTTATAAACTCCTAGAATTTAGGAGATAGGCGTTTAGTTATAAGCTTTTAAGTTACTGGGTTTTTATTATAAAAGCGTTATTTAAGCTTAATATCGAGCGCGTAAACCGAGAACGAATTAATATTTTACTAAATATATTTTAATTAATTCCTTTTTTTTTATAAGGATATAAAAAGTAAAAAATATAGGCTAAAACCGTATAAACGTTTATTCCTAATTCTTTTACGCGGGATAACCGTAATTTTAATAGGGGTTTATATAATAATCGCTAAACAGGTTTCAAAATCGGCTTTAATTACCAGAGTTTGGGGTATAATTTTTATTTTATATATTATATGGTTTTTTTCTCGTTTTCCTTTTAAATACGCCCTAAAACGGGCCTTTAAAGGATTTATATAAGAATAAGAAATATATTAAGTATTTTTACCGCTAGCTTTATTTCCTGCTAAAAACGCTTCTTTTATTTTAAATTTTTTTAAGCCTTTTAATTAATACTAGGTTATTTTATAAATCGCCTTTTATTAATAAAGATATTTATTATTTAATTACGAAAATAAGGTAAATTTAATAAAAAAAGGAGGCGGTTTTACCGCGAGTCCGCTAATAAATTATATTATACTAAAAAAAGCTTTTTAATAATAATTTAAAAGGATTAAGTATTATTAAAATCGGTTTTTAATATTTAAGAATCCGAAAAAATCCAATTAATAATTTAAATATTTGCTTAAATTAAGGTATTAATATTTTATATAATATTATTATTAAAACCTTATAATATACTTATTTATTAATAAATAATTCTAGGAGTATTTTAATAATAATATAGCGATTTTATTAAGGCGTAATTATTAAATAAGTATGTTTTTACTCTGGTATTTATTAATATTTAAATAATAATAATTATTCTATAATAATAAATAAATCCTTTTAATATAAAAAGGCCTTTTTTTAAAAGGTTAATAAGGGTTTATAATATAATTAATTTTATAATTAAGTAATAAATACTATATATAAGAGATTAATTTAAAAAGGAGATTTTTTTAGGCTTTATTATTTCCTAATATTTATTAATTTGCGGTATTTTTATTAAAAACCTCTAGGGAATTCTCTTTTTTCTTTTTTTAAGCAGGCTTTAAAAATTATACCTTTGCCTTTTAGGGGTAATTAATAAAAATATATTCCGGTTATTTATATATTTAGTAAATAATTAAGGGTTTTTGGTTATTTTACGGGGTAATTATTCGGAAATTAGGTACTGGAATAATATTAAATCGAATTAAGGTAATTCGAGTAATTATCCTTTAATTAACCCGGGTAAATACCGTAATAAAATTAAATATAAGGTTTAATATTATTACGCGGTAAAAGAGTTATAAACTAATAACGGGACCTTAATATTCGTGGGAATAATTAATTTTATATATTTCTTAATTTATCCTAAAAATAAGCTTTTAAAAAACCTCGAATTTAATTATTAGGTTTATTTTATTTCCCTCGAGGAAGTAATTAGCGATTTATAAGCGAAAAGGCTTTATAAGGTAATTATTAAGCTTTTTTTTTTATTTTCCTCGGGAAAAACGGTTAATATTAATTAGTTAAATAAACTTTATATAAAAAACGTAAAAGCGTATATTCGAGAACTAATAAAAGCAAAATAATTAAGCCCTAGCTTAAGCTTATTAATTAGGGTTTTAAAAGCTAATAACGAATAAGTTTAAAACCTAATTTACTTAGGTATACCTTTTAGGGTTTTTATATAAAATAAAAAATGCCAGGGTTTATTAGGCTATTTCTTTAACTAAAGTAATAATTTATATAAATCGTAATTCCTTTATAGGGAATAATTATATATTTATTATAAGCTTACGGAGAATAAAATCCTTTTAATACTCGAAAATTAGGTTAGATTTATTTTCGAGCGCAAAAGGGTTTAATAACTTAATAATATAGCGAAATTTATTAATAAAAGTATAATTATCGAAGGTAATAATAAAAGCCCTGCGGGCGGTTTATAAAGGAGTATTTTTTTCGTAATTAGTTATAAAACGGTTAGCTTTAAAGTATATTACGGGAATACTGCGTTTTTACTGCTTATTTTAAAAGTTATTTAAAAAAGTAATTAATTTATAATCTCTTATTTATTAAAACTGGATTATTAAAGTATAAGATCCTTAATTTCCCTTTATATTCGAAACGGGGCCTTAAAAAAACTCCTTAAAAAAATCTAAAAAGTTTTATTTAATAGATTTCGCAGGTTATTTCCCCTTAGCTTAAATAGATTTATAATTAATAATATTATTTCCTTAGCTCCTAAGGGTATTAAAAATAATACCCTAAGTTTATAATATATTTTCGGTTATTTAACTCGTAACTTATTATATATTAACTAAGCCTTTAATACTATAATTAGGATCGGATTATAAAATTAATATTATTATTAGTATTTTAAAATAGATTATTATTGTTAAAATATCCTTATTCGAGAGCCGTTAATAAAAGGCGATATTAAAGCGAATTAAAAAGGGATTTAAAGTAAAGTAATATAAGTAAATAAAATAATTTTAATTATTATATTACGGCGAGTAAATAAGAGCTAAAATAATACCTTTATAATTAAATTACCGTATTTTTATTAATTATTATAATCGGAATAAAAAGAAAAAAAGAGAAAAAAGGGAAAAAATTTTAAAGTAAGCGTTAAAGAAAACCCTTCTTAACGGCGGCCTCCGAGCTGGGATCGGGGGCGCTAATAATAAGGAGCGGTAAGTAATCCCGCGAAGTAGAGGTAAACGGGTAGCAAAGTGGTAAGCCGAGTAGTGGTCGCGGTAGGCCGTAATATATACGGTTAGCTAGAGAAGAAGTGTGCAGATAAGCTAGCTAGGTCCGCTAGTGGAGCCTAGTAGCCGGGGTAACGTAAGCTATATATCTAGCTATACCTTTTAGCTATATAAATACCGCAGTACCGTTATTACCCCCTTAATCTCTTATATAAAGCCGTAGAAAAGGCTATATGCGGAGATTTTATTAAAAATGCGTTCTGCGCAGTATTATATAAAATTCCTTACTCCTTAATTAGTAAGTCGTTAAAATCCTCCGCCGAATTAGGCTTAATACCGCTTTTCGAGAACGCTAGTTAATTATATAAAAAGATAATATACCCGGCCCGACCGTAACGCATATAAAGGCTATTCTTATAGCGGTTAAAACGTATCTCTGGTATAAAGCTAAGTGCTATTTTACCGTTAGGAGTTTAAATATATAAGGCGTTTTAATTCGCTAAAGTACTGGTAAAAGTAGGGCGTAGTATAATGCCGGTGCTTATAATCTCGTACGCAGTATTTAAGGTATTAATAATAATAACCTTACCGATAAAGGTATTTATTCGCGATGAAGTTATTTATAAGTGCTTTTTAAAGCCGGTGTAAATATTAAAAAGACGGTGAAGGAAAAAAATAAAGTTATTATAGGTTTCCGGGAGAGATTCTCGGTTATTAAGCTTGGCTTATAGCTTATTAAATACCGCGTTACGAAGATTTTAAATCCGGATATTTTCGTCGAGGAGATTTATACTAGATTACTAATAAAGTTTTTCGTAGTTGGCGATAAAGGTACGGAAGGAGTCGCCGTCGGCTATTTTAAAGTTATATAATTTAAAAGCGGCTTATACGTGCTTATTTGGGTTTGCGTAAATCCGGCTTAAAGTGGTTAATAGCTTTTTATACTATTAGTGGTCGGTTTATAGTAAAAAACGCATTTGCGGTATATAAAAGTCTTATACCTTAGCTTTTAAACGGCCGAATATATAGTATACTAATGCTTTATTATTATTAATAGCCGGTCCGTTAATATCGATTTTACCGTTTATTTAAAGGAGTTAAATGTCGAATTCGGCCGGTTTAAAAAGCTTAAGTGGGTTTAATATAATAATATAAGGGTAATGCTTACGTTTTAATTAATCGGATTTAACGGTTATAAGCAGAAGATCTTAGTTAGATTTGCTGGTTTTAAGGAGGAAATCGAGTGCTTTTTAACTTTATTAACGGAGTTAGGAGACCTCGGCTTGGAATTCTTTTTAAAGCTCCTGCTTAATAGCCTTTATAATAGTATACACTAATACTTATACCTGGGCGGCGGTAATCTCGGTTATAATAAGGGTTTAGTATAATCTCTGGGACCAGAGTATTATTAGTAAATAATAATACCGCGGAGAAGGGTGGATTCCCGGGATAACGGCGGGAGTAAAAACTTTTAAAGGGACCGAGTTAGAATAGATTTGTGGTTATAAGGGTGTTAATAAGCTTTTAATAAGCGGTTTTAACTAATTAAAATCAGTTAATTAATAATCGAAGTGGGTTTACCCGGTAGCGAAGTATACTAGCGTAAAGTCCAGAAATAATAGAATTTTATAGTTAAAGTAATAAGAATCCGGTCTACTTAATAGCGAGGTATATTAGCGTGGAAGGAGTAATCGAAATTAATTAAATTAGTCGAAAAAGAAAAAGAAGGTAGGTGTTAAGCCCAGGTAAGTAGCTGCTAGCTGGTAACGGGCGGTAAGCGGCTTTTATTAGGTGCCGGGTATTCGAATCTTAACGCAAAGGCCGAAAAGAGTATTAATAAAAGGCGTAATATGCGGCCCAGCATAGTACTAGGGCGTTAGCGTTAAAAAGGGAGTCGGGCTTTCGGGAAGTTGTATATCGGCTACTAGGATAAAGGTCGAATAGTATAAGGTGGGAAACGTAGCGGTCTCTTATTTACCAGGGATCTTATAATTATTACGGCGGTTATAAAGGCGTTATTAATCACTTTTTTATAAAAAGAAATCCTTGATTATGAGATGAAGAGGGAGAAGGCTATATACGGCTAATTAGAGAAGAAGTGTGTAAATAAGCTAGCTAGGTCCGCTAGTGGAGCCTAGTAGCCAGGGTGATATAAGCCATATATCTAGCCACACCTTTTAGCTATATAAATACCGCAGTACTATTACTACCGTAAAATATATTAAGGCTTTTAATAAAACTTACTTTTACGATATCCGATATTATAGTGGTTAAAAATCGAATAATATACGTTAAATATACCGCGTTATTAGCTATAATTATATATATAAGTCGTAATTAAGTATTATATTTTATAAAAAAAATCGAATATATAAAGGCTAATAACGTAACCGACCTAATAAAGTTCCCCGGTTTATAAAAAAATACGGTAAATACTTTTAATATACTCCTACCCTTTATTACTACGGAGTTATCCGCTTTCTAACCAAAATTGGCTAGGGCAGAGGACACAAATATATCTTATTACTTCGTTAGTGAATCTGCGAAATTCTCCCGAACACGGTCTAAGCCTCAGGCTCCTCATGATCAAGAGACCTGTGGAGATGTCAGGGCGCAAGCTTGCCATGACTCAGCTCTACGGTACTAAAATAAGGTTCCCTATCGATCCCCCATCTCCTCAGTGTGATTAGGTAATTCTGCGTGCCGGCACCCGAGACTTCTCCCCCCGTCGTAGCCAGAAATGTGGATATCATCCGGTCCTTATCTCCACCTCCTGAGCAGTGAGCACTGAGCTGCTACTGTTTGCTGCCGCTGTATCCTGCTTGATACATGAAACCCAAGCACACCTGCTACTTTCATCTTCTCTCCTCTTCTTGCCAAGATCACTACCTAATTCACTACTCGTTGCCCTTGCTGGACAGACAGCGCAGAGAGATTGTCTGGCAGTGGTCGGCAGCACGGGACGGTCGGGCTCGCCATGATCTGCAGTCGAGCGGGCCTTGACCCTTCCCCGGAATCGGAATCCCAGCAAGTGAGGCCCGCTCAGCCCTTCTTACCCCAAAAACCCACGTTCTGCATGTTGGCCTTTTAATTACTTCTCTCTTACGGTGCTCTTTCGCCATCAGCCGGCACGCAGGCGTGACAGGTACAGGTACGTACACTGGGATAGGATGATATCTACGGAGTACCTACCCACCTCCTTACCTGCACATGGCTCGGCGCACCGCTCCGCGACCGCCGTTCAGATACGGATAGACACTCGTCTCGGCCTGCAGGTCGAGTCGCTTCATCTGCAAGATACGGCGATACGAGCCCATAGCTTGGCCGCTTGGTCGCTTGGCTGTTCTCGCCCCATACCCTGCGCCTTGGCAAGACGCTGTGCCAGCCAGTGTAAGCTCAGCTTACCCATCGGCTGGAAGACGTGATTCGCCTGCTTTCTTCTGTGCGTTGGCGGCTCATTATCGAGTGCTTAATCCGTACTCCGTAGGTACTTAAGGGATGCATTCCGTGGCTGGCCCTTCTGTCCCTCCAGCGTCGTCTCCTGTTGCCCGCTTCCGCTGTCTTCGTTTGCACTCACGACCGATGCCCTCGCTTCACCATCGGCCAAGGTAGCACCCGCGCCGTGAGGATTTCATTTTCGCTTTCTTCCTTCAAGTCACATGTTATAAGCTACTCTGTCCATTGAGTTTATCTACGCGGCGGGTGCCGCTGATTATCGTGAGAGCAACCATGGACAAATTCTCGGCAAAGATCTCCTCCCTCTCCTCCTCCCTTTCCTCCTTCTCCTCCTCCTCCTTCTCCCCCTTCTCCTCTTTCTCCTCCAGCTCGGTTGTCTCAGTGGCCATGGCGCGGAAGCGCCTGATTCTCCTCTTGTGTGTGCCCTTACTACTCATTGGTAAGTTCCCGTTTCGTCTTGCTTGTGGTTTTTGCAGTAGTCCATGATTTACTGACTATGTGCCATCGCTTCAGCTTTCCTCTTCTCCGGAACCGCGAGCCTCGATAGCGAATGGTCGCACAAATTAGATCGTATCGGAGGCGGTTTCACGGGCGGCGGCAACAAATACAGGCCCGATGAGGACTCGGAGGACAAGGGAGTTGTCTATGTCCACGCCAACGGCACCTCCAGCGCCTCCAAAGGTCACGGCACCACGAAATACTGGAAGAGTAAGGCCTTCGAGCGTCCGGGCTATGAATTGCCGCTCGCCGAGGGCATGCCGCTCCGCATCATGGCTCTGGGCGCCTCAACAACCCGTGGCGACGGCGCCGAAGTGGTCGATAACAACGGTTTCCGCAAATCCCTACGCAATAAGCTGACGGCCATCGGCAATCCCGTCAACTACGTTGGCACTCAGCGACTCGGCAGCATGATCGATAACGATATTGAAGCCTATCCGGGCATTCCCACCGAGAAGATTCACAAACACGCCAAACACGCCGTCCCAAAGTCGAAACCGAACCTCTTCCTCGTCAACGCCGGCTCCAACGACTGTTTCCAGCACCTTGACATTGACAACTTTTACAAGCGGTACGATGCTCTGGTCCAATACCTTCTCGAGGCGTCACCGAGGTCGACCGTGGTATTGTGCACGCTTCTGCCCACCTGGGACACGCGCTTCAACGGGCGGGAAGAGGTGTGGAAGGTCAACCCGCAGATACGGCGGATGGCCAAAATTTACCAGGAGGAAGGGAAGCCCGTAGTCTTGGCCGAGCTCCAAGGGCCCGATGGTATCCAGGACGGAAACATAGGATCCGACGGCATGCATCCTGGCACCGCTGGCTACGAGATGATGGCCACAAAGATGTTCGAGGCGATCGTAGAGGCGGATTCGAAGGGCTTCTTGCAGACGGCCGTGCCGATCGAGGGCATCCTCGACGACGGGAACAAGGAGAGGATGACCCAATACAATATGTGGCTTGACGAGAAGGCTATGATCGACAACAAGACGATGACGGCGGAGGAGGCCATCATTAACGAGATGAAAGCAGGGCTGAACGCTACCAGAGTGGTATCTGTTGAGTCAAGCGACGCAACCACAACAACAAAACAGGCGATAGCAGGGAAACCGACAGCAGGGGAACCGGCAGCCGAGGCATCAAGCGGTGCCCAAAGGAGGTCGTCACGCGCGAAAGACTACCGATTTCCCAGGCTACATGTCAGGCCGTGATTTTCTAGGCTACAAATTAGGCGCAAGCGACAGGTTGAATGACCATAGGATGTCACGGCCTTCGATCAAGTTTAAATTTTGTATATTCGCAGTGTGAGGGTCAAACCACGACCCCTGTTCAAGAGCAATGGGGGGGCCACGGAGTTTCGCCGAGCATTCCATTTTGTGCTGGAAAGCCGAGAGTGAGGAGGGAAAATGAAGAGTACCTTCACCCATGGGTAGAAATAGACTCGCCTGCATCCAGCAGCCTGTGCGATATCAGGGCGAATACCACCGGCAGACGCCCAGAACGTGCCTTTGCCTTTGTGATCTGCGACTTTGGCCTGCCGGTGCTGACCGCTCGATGCACCCAGGTCTCAAGTGCTTATCACAAGAATCGTGATATGCGGCAGAACTTGCAGCCGGGAAAATGTTGCTCGGACTGCGCCTCAACAATACAGCAGGGCCGTGATCAAAACACGCATATCGTATAGCGGCCATCCCTCCCTGATCGGCCGCTACACGCGTAAAGAGAAAATACAGAGGGCTAGGTATGGCTTCGCAAGCCAGCATCGCGAGCAGCCAGCCCGAGCCGCGGCACCTGCGCCTGATCGCGGCGTCGGCGCAGGCCAACGAGGCCAGCGTGCGCGCCGCCCTGGCCGAGGGATTCGGCCTCGGGGACCGGGACCCGTCGTCCTCGACCTCCCCGTCCCCCTCCCCCTGGTCGCCGCCGGCGTCGGCGTCGTCGCTGTCGGCCGGCGACCGCGACGCCCTGCGCCAGGCCCTGCAGAAGGTCGCCGCCCGCGGCAAGCTGTCCCTGGTCCGCCTGCTGCTCGCCCACGGCGCCGACGTCGACGTCCCTACCGTCCCTACCGTCCCTACCCCGGCTACCCCGGCCCCCGGCCCCGGCTCCCGGCAAGAAGGCACCGGTGCCGGCGGCCAGGGAGGAGGAGGAGGAGGAGGAGGAGGAGGAGAGGTCCCCGCGCTCGTCCGCGCCGCCGAGGCCGGCAGCGCCGCCGTCGTCGCGGAGCTGCTGGCGCGCGGCGCCGACGCCGACGCCCGCAGCCCGCGCACGGGACAGACGGCCCTCTTTGCCGCGTGCGCGCGCGGGCACGAGCGCGTGGCCGACGCGCTGCTGCTGCAGCCGCCGGCGGCGTCCACCACCAGCGGCGGCGGCGGAGGCGTAAGAAGGGCCGCTGACGTCGACGCGCGCGATCGGGAGGGCCGGTCCCCGCTGCTGTTCCTCGCCGCGGACAAGCCGCCGGCCAAGAAGAAGGGCGGTGGTGGTGGTGGTGCGGCGGGGAGCGCGGGGCCGCCGTGGGCGCCCACCATCACGATGGCGCGGCTGCTGCTCGAGCGCGGCGCCGACCCCGAGGCGCGAGACCATATCAGCCGCACGCCGCGTATGTTGCCTACCTACCTACCTACAGTACCTAAACTCTCGGGTCTATCCTACCTTCTCCCCCCCCTTTGGCCTACGGCGAGCGCGTAGATTGCTGACTGTCGAACCATCTTGAAGTGCTATGGGCTGCGACGAACGGCAACGCGGAGCTTGCGCGGCTCCTGCTGCAGAAGGGCGCCGACGTGCGCGCCGCCAACGACCGTGGCAAGACGGCGCTGCACCTGGCGGCCGAGAGCAGCGACGCCGCGCACCGCTGCGCCGTCGCACGCGTGCGTATGTCACTCGTTTCTCTACTCTGTTCTTCTTCGGGAATATCTCTCGGGATGTCATCACCAGACATGGCGGCGAGAACCCGAGACAGAGCCAGAAAGCCTTTTTCCCTATGAAGTAAGTGGTTGCTGACTCGCTCGCTCGACACGGTGAAAGTGCTGGAGCACGGCGCCGACGCGGCCGACATCAGCGACGGCGGATGGACGCCGCTGCACAACGCGGCGCAGAGCGGGCACGCGGACATGGTGCGGCTGCTGCTGTTCGGACCCGAGGCGGGCGCCGCCGGCGCGGGCCGCGTCGACGTCAACGCGGAGCTGGGCAGCGGCATGACGGCGCTGCACTGGGCGGCGCTCAACGGGTCGCGCGACGTGGTCGAGCTGCTGCTGTCGGCGCCGGGCGTCAACCCGGGCGTCAAGGACGGCCTCTACCGCACGCCGCTGCTGTGCGCCGCCGAGCGCGGCCACCTTGACATCGTGCGGTCGCTGGCGCCGCACGCGCACGCGGCGGCGGGCCGGCTGTCGCCGCTCGAGGAGCAAGCCAGCAAAGCCTTCGAGGCCACCGTCGTCGACTACGGCCAGTTCGACAAGCGCCAGCTCGTGAGCAAGTGCTCGGTCTACGAGCTGCTGTACGGCTGGAGCGAGGAGCGCGACGTTCCGACCGTGACCACGCTGGCCGAGACGCTCAACTACAAGCCCGACTTTAGGTGGATTCACCTCCCCGCCAATAATGTACCTCGTCGTCGTTGACACACCCCGCCTCCCCCCCCCCCCCCCCCCCCCCCCCCCCCCCCCCCCCCCCGTGTCCGAGTCTTCCGGTCTGGCGGGCGGTCTTAGCTAACGACTGCTGCTTTTCTAGATTTCCTGGGTCGAGGTAATAAACCGAGTCACGACGCTCTGTCCGGCGCCCTGTGTGTGTGTGTGTGCCTGCTGACTGACGAGATCGATATAGACCCTGCTCGCCAAGCACTTCACCGAGGTCAGCGCCGGCCGGCGGGACATCGACGCCTACAAGGCGCTCGAGAAGTGCTTCGACCAGGAGCACCGCGGCGCGTTCGCGCACGCCCACTTCATGCGCACGTACTGCCAGCACGTGCCCGGCCACCGGAGCGACGTCTTGTTCTCGTCGTCGTCGTCGTCCGAGAGGAAGGAGGACAGAGACCGTCCGCTGACGACCCTCTCGGAGAAGGCGTCCGAGATGAGCTCGAGGTCGAGCACCACGAACGGGGATGCTGCGACGACGACGCTGACGACGCCTGGTAGGAAGCAGGCCGATGCGCTCGAGGACGGTACCGCGCCCAACAAGAGGAAGAGCAAGTCGGAGCAGCTGACGGAGAGACACCCCCCGAAACACAGACGGGGCCGGGGCCCGCCCGGCAATAATCCGCTCCAGAGACAGGAGAGCTTTGCAAGCGGCTCGACTGGAAGGGTCTCGACTGCTCTTCCCCCGGACTCGTCCAAGTCTGGGGCCCCCAGCGGGAGCATCGTGCTCTTTGTAAGACATATACACTTACCCTCTGGGGGTTCAGCCCGGTTTACAGAGAACAGCCGGCTGACCCTCTCTCACCTGTGCAAGATGCCCTTCTTGCACTACGAGACGGACGAGCGCCGCCGCAAAAGTACGTATTTAGTTAGGCACACACACCACTCACTACTGCCACTTGAAAGTAGAGACGAAGGGGGGTGTTGTTCTCTCTTTCTGGGCCGTATGATGTATGGTTTTCTGACGGGTCCTTTCCTTCTTCGACAGTGAGCAACACGATCAGGTGCGTGCGCGAGCGGCGCCGGCCCGTCGACAACTCGTCGCGCGACTCGCTGCTCGTGCAGGCGTACCTGAACGGCACGCCGCCGCTGCACCCTCGGCGCACGCTGGACCAGTTCTTCTACCACGGCATCGACACGGCGGCGCGCGACACGGACCAGGTCGTGTATCGCTACTGCCGGCGGCACGGCATCGACCCGAAGGTGTTCATGGTCGACCAGGTGAGTCATCCCCCTCCACCCCGTTTATTTTGGCCGGCCATCCTTGAGGGCCGTACTACGGCATATATCTTCGGGTGTATCTATCTACTCTGAATATCCGTATATACGTCTGATCAGAGATCCCCGCCCCCTCTCCATCCCCCCTCATACACCCTCTCGACGAAGGCAAGGCCCGCTCGCTGACCCACCCCATTCCTCGCCTGGCGGAGCGAGCGCAACGAAACTCTCCGCAGCTGTGGCTCTGGGTCGTGGGCGGCGACCTGGTGGTGACGTGCTTCCCGCAGCGGTGGGAGCAGCCCAAGAACGACCCGCTCAACGTGCTGCAGGGCATCATCGAGGAGACGTCGGCCAAGACGCGCTCGCAGCCGGCCATGGGCAGCGTCTACGAGCTGGCCCTGCTGATCGCCGGCCGCTGCTCCTCCGGCATGCTCGACCACGGCCACCGCCACCGCCACCACACTGGCGGCCGCCTGTCGGGGGGCCTCGACGACGCAGAGCACGCAGAGCACTTCCAGTTCCTCGACATGTTCGAGAGCTCCATCGGCCTCGTCACCGATCGCGAGAGCCGCCTGTTCAGCCGCTTCAACCGCGCCTCCGCCCAGTCGGCCCGCTGGCTGCAGCGGCACCGCCGGCGACGTAGTACGTGACTGATGGATTCTGTATTCTGGATTCGTGCGGCTGTCTGTCCATGAGCATGGAGGACTTCCCTTCCCTGTTTCGTCGTCCCCCGTGTTTTCTCGACGTCGACTCGGACCCCCTATTTCTAGACGTGGTTTGCGGACTCTTTTTTGACCGCTACAGGAGATATGTATCACGGATGACTGACGCCGTTCTTCACGCAGTGGGCCACCCCGCTCATCTCCCGTCATCTTCCTCCTCTGACGGGGATTCGGATGACGGGGAGGACGACGACGATGATAATAATGATGACGACGGCTACGAGTACGACTACGACGACTACTACGACGACGACGACGGCAGAAGCAGCAGCAGCGCCGCCGCGGACCTCCCGACGCGGGCTACGGACCACTTCCCGGACGCGCTCCTCGACATCGGCATCGAGACGTCGCTGCTGGCCGAGATCAAGGACATCCGCGACGAGCTGCGCATCATCACCGTCATCCTCGACGCGCAGGTGTCGTCGACGACGGACCTCGAGACCGCCATGACCGAGGAGCTGCGGCGCCGCTGTACGTTGCTTTCAGAGTCGCTTACCCCCATCCGCCCCCTCTCCCCTCTTCCTCCCCCTTTTCTGGTCGCGTCACCATCCTTGTTCTAGCGAGATGGCTATCTGGCGCCGAGACCTTGGAGCCACAAACAATCAAACCCCCGACTTTTCTTTTCGGCTGCTGACGCCCAGATATCTGCTTGCTTGGCTTGGCTTGCCTTGTCTTCTTTTTCCCCTTCTTTGCAGTCGACCCCCGGCGCGCGACGTCGGCGGTGGCGTCGCTGCGGCGGCGGGCGCGCGACCAGCGGCGCGGGCTCGAGACGCGGCGGCGGGACGCCGGGCGCATGGACCAGCAGGCCGAGCTGCTGTACGTCTCGCTGACGGACCTGCTGGACCTCAAGCAGCGGCACGGCAACGCGCTCGAGGCGCGCTTCGCCGGCGACCGGGCCGTCCTCGCCGCGCGCCAGGGCCAGACCGTCATGGTCTTTACTATTGTCACCATCGTCTTCCTGCCCAGTGAGTTGTGAAGTGCACTACCTTACCTTACCTACTGAACTTACTTGGTCGACTAGTTACCTAAGTATATATCTTCTAACTTAATTCTCTGTAGTGAGCTTCATCGCCGCCTTCTTCGCCATCAACGTGCGGGACTGGTCGGGCGACGACGACTCGGCCGGCGGCGGCGGGCCTGTCCTGACCGTCGCCTACGTGAGCAAGTACATGTTCGGCGTTGGGCTGAGCATCAGCGCGCTCTTCGTCGCCCTCGCCTTCGCCGTCGAGGACCTGCTCGACAGCCTCTCGGGGCTCGGCCGGCGCCTCGTCCGGTCCGTCACGTGGCTGTGGTCGTCCTTGTCGTCGTTATCGCCGTCGTCATCGTCGAAGAGGAAGAGGCAGAGGAAGAGGAAGGAGAAGAAACAGCCCGGTACCGGGCGCCCTGAGATGAGAAGGAAGAGGAGGAGACCCGCCGTCGACGACGACGACGACGACGACTACTACCTGTACGTTGGACCGACGGAGGAGAAGACGACGAAACCCCACCACGTGAGGTATTCGCTCTCGTCGCCTACGTCGTCGTCGTCGCGGCGCCGGCGCGTGGCCGCCGGACTTGCGCCGGCTGAGGAGGACCTGGAGGCTGGCGCGTGGCCGGGGGCGAATGGGGCAGGCTTGTGATTGATGAGCGGGAAGGGACGGTGGTGGAGGTGGTGGTGGTGGCTTACGCGGGGTGAAGGGAGAGGGGGGTCAAGAAAATAGATGTACCTGACAGGGAGGTACTATACCTACTTACCTACTCAAGACATAGAGGGGGCCCATGCTGGTCCACAGCCGCCTTTCCGTTTCCCCCCTTGATACCTAGCGATAGCAACAGTGATGACCATGACAACGACAGCCATAGATGTCATGACCACAGATGTCATGACAGCGACAACACCGGTATGAGCAGCAACAGCATCATTATAAACAGCGGGAGTATCAACTATGAACTATCCGCACTCCCCAGCGTCAATATAGAATCTTCCTACACAATACAAAGTCCCTCGCATCTCAGCTCCAACAACGACAAATCTATATTTTCCCTCTTCTTTTCTTTTTCACTAACCAACCAGCTCGCCCTCATCCGTATAGATGCCCGGCGTGTTAATATGGACAGGGCAGCGGCTCTGCAGCCAGGAATCCCTTCCTCCTCCTCCTCCTCCACCATCCTCCCCCTCCGGGTCATGATGTCTCAGCGTGAGCAGTCCCCCCCGCGGCCTGCGGTGATAGTGCGCCGCCGCCGCCCGCCTTGCGACTACCCTAGCCTCCCGGTCCCGACGCTCAGCGTCGTGCTGCGAGGAGGGGGCACCACGATCACGACGGGACGGGTCTGAGAGGGGCGCGGAATCATCATCATCATCATCGTCATCGGGCTTTGGTGGCGGCGGGGGCGGGGGCACGGCGGCGGGCACGACGACGAGGTGGCGGCCGCCACCCAGTTTCCAGGGCACGATGGAGCAGAGCAGGCCGGGGAAGAGCTGCGGGTGCTCGAGCATCTCGACGCCGAAGGCGTTAGCCGTGGCGCGCGCGAGGTGGTCGTAGCGGGCGCCCGCGCCGCCGGCGGCGTCGCGGCCGAGCAGGGCGGCGAGGCGCAGCAGGTTCGCGGCCGAGACCGCGTTGACGGACGGCTGGGTGCCGTCCATGGCCTCCTTGCAGCGCAGCAGCTGGCGCGGCGGCGCCGCGGCGGCGGACGGGGAGGAGGACGAGGAGGACGAGGACGAGGGTCGGTCGTGGTGATGGAGCTCGGTCGAGTAGAAGCCGCCGCTCCTAGCCGCGGCCGTGCTGGGCTCGCTGACGGCGTGGTCGTAGAAGCGGCGCACCTGCGTGTCCTGCAGCGCGTCGGCCCACTCGAGCCAGTCCTCGTTCGCCGTCGCCTCGTACAGCTCGATCAGGCCCTCGACCAGGAAGGCGTAGTCCTCGGCGACGGCCTCGACGTCGCCTCGGCCGCGGCCGTCGTCATAGTATATCCGGTACAGCGTCTTCTCCCGGCCGTCCCACAGCTCGGCCTTGATGAACGAGGCTGCGTCTTTAGCGGCTTTGAGATACCTGGCCGACTTCTCGGGCTGAACATCGAAAAGGGCTGCGGCTGTCCTCGCTAGGGCTGCTATGGCCATGCCATTATATGATGTGACAACTTTGGTGTCGACCTCTGGGCGGACGCGCTCCTTTTCGCGGACTCTCGCCAGCTTTTCTTTTGCCGACTGTATGTGCCGCTGGATCTCGCTCTGTGCCATGCCCAGCTGCCGGCTCAGCCTCGCCGTGTTCTCAACAATGCGAATGACGTTCTGGTTGAGGAACTCGTCGTGAGGGTCATGTGTGGGATCGACATTGCCATCCTCTCGCACGTCCCAGTAAGCGCCGGCGATCTCAGCCTCCGTCTCATCACCAATGGCTTCGTCAAACTCCCTGCGCGTCCACAGGTAGAAGGCGCCATTGCGCATGTTAACATCCCCCCTTTTGTTGTATGATGCTGCCCACTCGCTGGTGTGGAAGCCGCCCTTCGCTGACAACATCGTCTCACTGGTGAGGTAGTCTGCAACCTCGAGTACTATGCCCGCGAACTCACTCTGAGGAGTCCCGCCCGAGAGAAGCCAGGCATCCAAAAGGACACCCAAAAGAAGTGCGTTATCGGCCAGGAGCTTCTCGAATGAAGGCAGTGACCAATCTCTCGTGATCGAGTGGCGATGAAAGCCTCCGCCGATATGGTCGTGAATGGCGCCGTCAATGATCCGACGTAACGTGTGCAAGGCGAAGATGCTAACGTATGCCGACTCGTTGGGCCCTACGACATCCTGCACGACTTGGGGGAACTGGGTGGCGCGTAGCATGAAAGAGAGCTTCGACGGGAAGAGGAACTTTGCTTCCTGGCCAAAGCCCCCGTAGGCCGGGTCGAATGTACGCGTAATACGCTCGTAGGCCTCCTCGAGCTGATCCAGGTCGACTTCGCACTGCAACTGGCCGCGGTGCGAGTAATCCGGAGGGGGGAAGTCCGGGGAGGGTGTGTCGACCAACGGATGCTCAGGAGAGCCATCCGAAGCGACTTGCCTGAGCTGAATCCAAGTGTTCCTCGCCTCTTCGCGAACGCGGTCTTCCTCGTTTTTCCAGGAAGACAAGACCTTCTCAATTACAGAGAGCCAGGTGAAGGGAGTGTCGGCCGACTGCTCATCGGCGCTGTTCTGGGCGCCAGGGGGGATCCAGTGACTCCCGCCATAGAAAGGCTGCATGTCCGGTGTTAAGAAAATATTCAGCGGCCATCCGGCGCAGTTGTTGATAAACTTGTTGTAATTCAGAAAGAGGCTATCGATGGTTGGGTACTCTTCCCTGTCTATCAGGATTGGGATGAAGTTCTCATTGAGGAGAGAAGCGACACGGGGGTTGGTGAGAGCCTCCTGTCGAACCAGGTGGCATTGGTGAGAAGCCACGAAGCCGATGCTGAGGAATATGGGTTTGTTCTCAGACCTTGCGCGGCTGATGGCCCTGTCCTGTAGAAGTTGCCATGCGACTGGGCTGTCGGAAAAGGTGCGTATGTATGGGTTTCTGGACTCTGCAGCGCAATTTCTCAGAGGCTCGTCAGAAACAGGCTGTGTCTGTACAGACCCATTCTGTAAAGTAGCATTGCTTGACAGCTGGTTCTCAGGAGGCTGCTGCTGTTGAAGCTGTGCCGACATCATCTTGACCGTCGTCACAGAGGGCTCTTGGTTCCAGTTTAGTCGTTGTGTCCCTGGCCCGCTGTACCTTTGTCGCGGCCCAGCCACTGCACTCTTGATCCCAAGACAGTCCCTCAACAACGAAGGAGTCGTCCAAAAGTAAAGTCAAAAGTCCCTGCTTGTTGCTGAAGGTGGGAGTCTCTAGGTTCCCGTTACAATGAGTCGTCCCTATCGGCAGTCGTGTTATTAATACATATGCCCCACCATGTGTGCCTCTCTCCTGCCTCTTATCGGTGCAGCTGGGGGACCCACCTTCCCCACTTAGCAGCAGCAACGGTGACAGCAAGGCCAGAGGCAAGGCCAGTAACAGCAGTGGTAACAGTAAATGCAACACGCAACAGCAGCAGCAGCAAAAGCCACCAGGGGTACAGAGTAATTGCAACAGGTCGTGGATGAGGAATCGACAGACAGATATACCATGTCTTACCTACTTCGGTATCTTGTGAGTTGGAGTGTCACTACAGCCACGAGGGGTCACCGGAGTCTCGTAGCCAGTGTGACGGTTTCCTTTACAGCCAGGCTGTTGAGTACTTCGGTATTCAGGGGTAAGGGAAGAGGGTTAAAGACAAATACTGACTCTTCTTCAGTACAATTCCATCCGACACGGGCACCCACTCCTATGAGTGCTTCTTGCCAATCCGACAAGGGACAAAGTACACACTTCTTCAATCAATAAGCCTTCAGAAATGTGATCTGACATGTCTTTCATATCAATGGGGGGTATCTACTCTACAGTCTTAGCCGAAATGTGCGTACACCGCCATCTTTCTTGTCTGACTTCTTGCCCGTCTCGGAGACACCTCAAACTCCAAGTGCTATATGCTGGATCCGGATCCTGGGTAAAGGGGTAATGTAGCAAGTACAGTCATGTTGTGTCCCATGGCCATCATCGAGACGGTGCTTCCATGCTGGGGTAATGTGGTACAAATGAAACCCGAGAGCCAGGCGAGTGAGCTGTATCAGTTTCTGGTGCGGGTGGGCGCTTGCCCGTGGGAGCAGTGGGCGTAAACCATCACCCAGGCGCCCACCGCTTGGACAGGGAGAACAGACCTGCGTCGAGCTCTCGACTTTGACCGCAGCGAGCCCTGCCTGTAAACCATCGTCCGGGCGCCCATACCTGGAACAGGGGAGAGCAAACCTGCGCCAGGGCCCCAAGCTTGACAGCAGCAAGCTTGGCTTATAAGCAACACACTCAGGTCTTCGTTGTGTTTCCGCCGGAAGCGGGCTTCCGGTTCATCAGGTTGCCGAAGAACTTGGCCAGGGTGTCTGTGTCGACTTGCGGCGTTGGCTCGTCGAGTTGCGACTCGTCATCCGCATCCAGCGGTTCAGGCGACTGCCCATACACCTGACGATCCTGCCCGAATGTCAGCACCTGTTTCGACATGGTCTCGCGAGTAGAGGCGCGACTCACCTTCAGTCGCTGGACCATATCGTCGGCATCCACCTGGATGCCTCCCATGTTGAACTGCACGGGGCCGATATGGTCGCTGATCATGTCGTCCGTAGCAGCCTGCGCGAAAGAGTTGTCCTTCGTCTCCTTTCCGCCTTTCTCGTCTATCTTCTTCTGTTGGTCGAGGCGCTCGATCTGGTTACTCAAGAATGCTTGTGTGTCAACCGATGGGATCTCCAGATTGGTCGTGTCCCGGTTTCCCTGGGCGAGCTGCAGGGCATCCAGACTGGAGTCCTGGACTTGTTCTTCGTATGTAGCGACGACCGAGCCTTCAGGTTCTGCCACGCCATTCGTATCCCCCAATACTTCGGGATCAGCACCGTTCTTGTCTACTCCATTCGGCTGGTTCATTGGGAAGGGTTGGTCCAAGTCTATTGACCAGCCTTCGCTGACACTCTCAACATCAAAGCCGTCGCGCAGGACTCGAATTTTGCCCCAAGAATCCCAGTTCGGGGGGACGACAATCTTGTCTCGATCAATGACGTTGTGCTTCAAAGGGGCGCGTTTTAAGAGAGAATGTATCCCGAGGCTGTCATGTACGAGGCTCTGAAGTGGCGAGGCCATCGAGGGCGACGTGTAGATAAGGGAGGCGCCGTCTAGCCACACGTCAGCAATTCCGCACCGCACCCAGCCTCCCAGGCAGATACTCACGTCTCAACAAGACCGTCCTTAAGTATTGAAGGACGAGGTCGAACTTCTCCTCTTTCCACCCCTGGGTCTTATCCAGATAGTCTATCCTCTCGGCCTGCCATAGCGTCCATCAGTATCGTGAAGGGGTGGGCTGCAGATCGCTGGCGACTCACATTCTGACACACCACGCAGAGCGGTAGGCCGAGCGCGTCTTCCCACTCTCCTGGCCCAAGGGGCAAGGCAACATCACCCTCGGCGGCCACCGCGCCAGTGCCATCCAGGTTCACTGAGCCGCCTGTCCGTCCCCGCTCTCGCCAGCTGATCATGGTCTCCTCCATAATCTCCTTGCATTCGGGGCTGAGCGACATGAGCACGGTCCGCAGCAGCAAGAGCCATTCCCGCAGCTGTCGCATCCACAGCCAGGGTTGTGACCAGTCGAGCAGGATTACTATTAATGTATTGCGTATCGATTGCGGCGTGAGGAGAGGCTTAACGAGGGACGTAAACGAAGGCGCGGGACTGCTGAGGAGATACAGAGAGATGCGGGCCAGGTTATCTGGTGCTGGTCAGCGCTTGACGGGGTAGGTTTGGGCACGCGCTGGCGAGAACGGACCCTCCTGGTCGGCATCCAGAACATCGTAGTATGTGTATCCAAGAGCGAAGCTGTTGGCCACGGGGGGCAGGGTTTCATTCTGTCTGTCCAGGTTCCTACGCTGCTCCCGGTTGGACAGAGCCTCGAGGAACTCTCGCTGCGAATCGACCGAGCCCCCTGGTACCGGCCAGTCAGTAAACAAGGTCTCGGTCCTCTCTCGACGGGAAGTTGCCCTTACCTAAAACGAGCATGTTCTTCTCCGGTAACCTCTTGCCGCTGGCGACACGGTCGAGCATGGAGCTCCACATGTCCTTCTTCTGCTCATCCTTCTTCCCCTCTGAACCGGTGCCCACCGAGGTGCTCGTATACGAGGAGAACCGATTCGTGTTCGCCGCCATGGTTACCTCGGGGTGGGCGAAAGCATTGGGAAAGGGGCGGACGGGCTCGCTGTCGCCAGCTCAAGCTATCACTTTCTTGCCGGGGGCGTTCGCGGAGCGCGTCTGGACCCGGCTAGTACGAAGTACCTAGTAGTACCTACCCCCAAGGGCCAGAATATGTGGAAAACGAAACTGGGAGACGGTGTATAATTTCGGCAGAGTGCTAAGTCGACTTTTCCAGACCAAAACAGAGTCTGCCTGCAGGTTGATCAAAGACAGAACAGAGCAGATGAGGTCTGTAGCCGCGTGGATGGCGCATGAAATGACGGCGATGGGTTGGTCCATTCGGGGAAATTTGGATGTACTCCTGGCGGACCGACGTTTTGCGGCAGCTGGCAGCCACGGAGACAGGGGCCGCGGGTCGGCGGTCGGCGGTCGGCCACATGGGGGAGTCTTTAGTGCGGCTGTACCGACCCCACGGCCCCCTGCATGGGCAGCAGCATCATTAGCTCCAAATCTGACAGCAGAGCTCAGCCTCGTTTACTCTGCCGCCCGCAGCCTCTTCCAGCGCATCAGCAAGCTCTGCTGGACCAATCTGCTCCTGTACACCTGCATGTGATCGCGCCGCCTGATCTCGGACTGGCAATGCCACTATTCGCCTTACACTATCCGGCATAGAGCCCCTACCGGCGACACCATGAGCGCCCTCAGCAAAATCCGCCAGACGCAGGAGCTCAACAGGATCGAAGTCGAGAATGGAGTGTACGCTATTCGACCCCTCTCCTCCCCTCCCTCCTCCTCCTGTTCTCTTTCCTCTTTCCCCGCACATCCCCCATCCTCTCATCCGTCCCGCGGCTACCCCCTCAAGTACTGACCGGGTGCTTCTGCTCTTCGTCTGTCTCAGCAAGCCCGAGGCGTCCTGGCACACGGACTACCGCGACACGGCCTTTGTCAACTTCGGCAACCTGCCGTACGAGCTGTCCGAGGGCGACGTGGTGACCATCTTCAGCCAGTACGGCGAGCCCGTGTTCGTCAAGCTCGCGCGCGACCCCGACACGGGCCGCTCCAAGGGCTTCGGCTGGCTCAAGTACGAGGACCAGCGCTCGTGCGACCTCGCCGTCGACAACCTCGGCGGCGCCGAGGTCGCCGGCCGCCCCGTCCGCGTCGACCACGCCCGCTACCGCCCCCGCGACGACGAGGACCCCAAAGACTTCGCCGTCGGCTGGGACGACCTCCGCCGCCGCGAGCGGGCCGCCCGGGGGGGCGGGGAGGAGGACGAGTCTGAAGAGGAGGAGGAGGAGGAGGAGGCGCAGCGCCGCCGACCCATGATAAGGGAGGAGAAGGAGCTGGCGCAGCTCATGGACGAGCACGACGAGGAGGATCCCATGAAGGGCTTCCTGATCGAGGAGAAGAGGCGGGAGGTCGACGAGGCGCTGAAGAAGGCCGGGAGCAGAGGGGGGAGGGAGAAGGAGCGCGAGAAGAGGCATAAGCACAGACACCACCATCATCACCATCGAAGTCACCGATCGCGAAGGGACGATGCCGACGGAGAACGAAGCGATCGACACCAAAGGTCTCGCCGAGACGAGACACCTGTCGGCGGAGATGACAGGCGGGACAGCACCCCCGTCGCAGGCGACAAGAGCAGAAGCCGGCGCGACCGCGGCAAGACTCCTGAGAGGAGGCGGGATGGCTCTGGAGACCGTGAGCGGAGACGTCGCGACGATCACGACAGGCGCCGGGACCGGGACCGGGACCGAGACCGGCGGAAAGACCGCGACGGCAGGGATAATAGAGACGAGAGGAGTGAGCGATACCTCGATGAAGATCATCATCATCGAAGGGACCGCAGAAGCAGGAGAAGCAGAAGCGCGTCGCCGCGACGATATAGAGATTAACAACAACACTGATGCTTCTTTTCTCATTCAACGCTCGATGGAGATGGAGATTACCCCTGAAAACTGACGCTGATCCATGTCGTACCGCCGCGGCGTGGCATCCTGTCCAAAGACCAAGTGATATCCCTATCCCCCGTATCTCCCAGCCGTGAAACGCCGTGTTCCGTAACTCCCGATACTCCAATCCGTCCGGGGTCGTCCCATATGATCAACACGTGCCGCGCCAGCCATACATATCACTCCAACCAACTGGGTATGACGACCCAGGTCTGGGAATCGGGCTCGACGTGAGTCCTGGAGGGATCCTCCTAGTTGCCCAGGTATCGCTTCCATCCTTCGCGCGCGACGACCAGCCGCCCGTCCTCGCCTCCGCGGAGCACAAACTTCTCCCACCTCGCGTCCTGCCCGGCGCCGACAACCAGCAGGCTGGCCTCGTCGATCCAGCCGATGACCCCCTTGACGGGTCTGCTAGTCCCCAAAACCTGCGTCTCGGAGAGGTTCCGGTTGACGGACAGGAGGGGCTCGTCGCCGGTGTTGAAAGGGGTCGAGGTGAAGGAGTACACGTCCGAGAAGGGACCGAAAGGAATATTGCTCAAGAAACCCCATTTATTCGTGGCCTCGGGGTTCGGATTTGCACCTAAACTGCCGCTCCCTCCCATTGTTGGTGCTGTCGGCGGCGTTTGGCGGCTTGTGACTGATGAACCCGACCTGCGATGCTTAGGCACGTCGAAAATGTGTAAATTGCCCTTGTCTGATGTGCAGGCGAGCATGCTTCCAGATGGGCTGAAGCGCAGGGAGTAGATGGAGGCGGACTCGGTGCCTCTCCTCCGCTCAGCAATCTTGGCGCAGCTGCTTGTTGAGAATATTCGTATTATAGTGCCCTGTCCCGGACGTTAGTCTCCAGGACAGCCCTTATGAGCGTAGGCTTACCTTTTCGCTTGCCGTGGCCAGCAACTCGCCGTCCGCGCTAAGCTGCAGCGCCCTCAAGCTGGAGGAATGCGCCGGGACGATGCTGACATTATCGGTCGCCAGTTGCACAACTTGTACTTGACCAGCTGTCCTCCCGGGGAACACGAGATACTTGTCCGTCAGGCAGCAGAGGCCGAGAAGGTTGTCCGCCGTTTCGTATCTGGCCAGCGGCTTGGGCGGCTTCTCAAAGGCATAGACGCGCACGCTGTTCTGCAGAACCACGACGACTCGGGTCTTGGATATCTGGACACCGCGGACGGCAGTCAAGGTGGCGATCTCGAGAGCGATCTTGGACTTGTTGTCGTCCCAGATAATGACCTTGTTCTGTGGGAACTTGGGCGAGCGGCCACCGCCTACAAGAGCAAGGTAGTTGGCATTGCCCATCATCTGTACCAGCCCAAGGCCTGCATTGAAAACTGGCATGTTGTGAGCCCCGGACGCACTTCGCATGAAGACGCTACCTACCTCTCGCAACCTGTATCTGACAGGTACTCGAGACAAAGACTGTGGTGCGTCAGTGAGCAATCATCTAGAGATCTTAGTGCCATGGGCCATACCGCAAAATCCAGAGTCAAGCCCGACGGTGAAGCGGCTGGCGTCCTGGTTGAAGGCGACTGAGAGGGCGGCATGCTCACTGGGCCCCTCTATGGGCGGCCGTGTATTCATGATTGGCGTGTAAGTCTATGCGACGCGGCGGGTGGGGTGGAGAACGAGTATGTAAAGCCTCGCAGAAGAACGGGCGTGGATACCAGCGCGTCGACTACCTGTCCCAGATCATCGCCGCAGAGACACACGTAACCCCGAAGTCCACCCGCGTCTACTGCTGGTCGGTCATGGGACGAGCGAGCGAGTGAGTTCTTCTGAAGCGAGCGACGGTTGGCGGTGCTACAGGGGCAGATGGAGCAGCCAAGCAGGTGATTTGGAAACGTTGGTACCGGAGAGCTAGGTAATGACACCAAGACGTGGCTTGAGCAACGGGAGTGAGATTGGACCGCCGAGATGCGCCAGGGCATATATAAGTAAGTGTAGTAGTTCGTAGGCTGGCAAAAGAAAGAATTCTTGAGAGACTATCGTGAAACGAAAGGAGACCAAAGCCAATGCCGCTGTCTAGTAGTAGGTACACGCTCACCAGCTCCGTACCAGCGAATGTGTATGAGGTCGTTGGCAGCAGGTACAGGTACACGTGAGACTCGGGGGAAGCCAATGGCGAGCTCCAGATGACGGCGGGACGGGCTGGACGGGACGGGACTGGACTCATGGAGGGGGCACGGGCCAGAGAGGGCCACGCTGTTACGAATTCCCTCTCCCTCAGGGTCAGTCATATGTGGCTTGACACTTGAGGCTTGTTGGTAGCTGACTCAGCCAGGTACGTACTTATCTACCCCTTATTTCCCGGGAGCGCTTGTCACTTTTGGGCCGGGTTTGGGGAAACTGCCAGCTGCCAGGCCCGCTAACCCAATATCAGGCTGGTGATAAGGCCAAGTGTGGAAGCGGTGACTGCCAACTGGCCCCCTGAGATGGCCCCGGCAGAGGGAAAATGCGGAGATGGTAGGCAGACAGGCAGGCGGGCTGGAGGTGCTCCGTGCTCTCAGTACCACTCTCTCTCCCTGCGGCGGCCGGCCTGTGTTTCCCTCTGCTGTGGCCCTGAACCCCCTGGCCAGGCCTATTGTCCTGCGAAATTGCTGCATCAAACGAGCCCAGCAAAAAACGCTACCCGACCCTTTCCAAACTTCCCGCCCTTCACCACCCTCCATCTCCTGAGATACCCCCCGTGCGCGAACTTGCCTCGTTTCCGTCTCTTTCTGCCTCAGCCTCTTTTTGTCTTCTTTCGCCGCGGATCTTCCCAGTCTTAGCCTGATATGTCGTCTCCCGCCGTGAGTCCCCCAAGCCCCTATCCTCCTGCTCGACCTCCCGTGCCGTGACCTCCTCCATCCTCCTTCCTCGACCCGGCTCCAGATCAAGCAGTCGCCCATCGCCCCCGGCCACCAGCTAACCAGCCATGCGTTCGCAGAAGATGATGCGCCGGAAGAAGAACGTGAAGAAGGGGATCCAGTTCTGCCTGATGGTCTGCGGTGCCTCGGGTACAGGTACATTCCTCCCTCCCGTCGCAGTCCTCCAATTCGAGCCGGAGCCCATCGACGTTGTACATGCGGGATCATCGTTGGTGCTGACACCATTGGCTCCCTCCCAGGCCGAACTACCTTCGTGAACACGCTATGCAGTAAGGCCGTGCTGGCCCACAAGGATTCCGACGATGCTGGTGTCGCTCATGTCGAGGATGGTGTTAAGATCAAGCCCATCACTGTTGGTATGCATTGCGATCGCCCCGTAGCTATCGCGGGCTCTAACGCGTCACAGAACTCGAGCTGGATGAGGAGGGCACCCGCATCTCCCTGACCATTGTCGACACTCCAGGCTTCGGTGACCAGATCGACAACGAGGCGAGGTACGCCCCGCGCCCTGCACTCTGCCGTGCGCATCGCGGACGCTAATACTGCCGACAGCTTTGCGGAGATTGTTGGCTATCTCGAGAGACAATATGACGATATCTTGGCCGAGGAGTCGCGTATCAAGCGTAACCCCAGATTTAGGGACAACCGTGTACATGCTATGCTGTACTTCATTACCCCTACAGGTCATGGGTGTGTATTGTTCGGCAACGCTGTCGTCTTCCGATGCTAACACTGCCATCAGTCTCCGAGAACTCGACATCGAACTGATGAAGCGCCTTGCCCCCCGTGTGAACGTCATCCCCGTCATCGGACGTGCCGACTCGCTCACGCCCGCCGAGCTGGCTGAGTCCAAGAAGCTTGTCATGGAGGACATCGAGCACTACCGCATTCCCGTCTACAACTTTCCTTATGACATCGAGGAGGACGACGAGGACACGGTCGAGGAGAACGCCGAGCTCAGGGGTCTCATGCCTTTCGCTATTGTTGGATCCGAAGATGTCATTGAGGTCGGCGGCCGCACAGTTCGCGCTCGGCAGTACCCCTGGGGTGTCGTCGAGGTTGACAACCCCCGGCACTCTGACTTCCTGGCTATTCGGTCCGCTCTGCTGCACAGCCATCTGGCTGACCTCAAGGAGATCACCCACGACTTCCTCTACGAGAACTACCGTACTGAGAAGCTAAGCAAGAGTGTTGAGGGAGGGGCAGGAGTGTATGTTTTCCTGTCTCTCTACACTATTGGATCTCCGACTTGACTGACCGGTATCTAGCGACTCGTCAATGAACCCCGAGGATCTGGCCTCTCAGTCTGTGCGCCTGAAGGAGGCCCAGCTCCGACGCGAAGAGGAGAAGCTCCGCGAGATCGAGGTCAAGGTCCAGCGCGAAATTAACGAGAAGCGCCAGGAGCTCCTGGCCCGCGAATCCCAACTTCGCGAGATAGAGGCTCGCATGCAGCGCGAGGCCTCGGCTGGGACCCCCGAGGCGAATGGCGAGCACGAAGCTTAAAACTCTATCCCATTCTTCCGATTCCCTTCTGGTGCACTGGCGGCCAGACAAAAGACCGACTCGAGGGCGTTGGGTGTTTGATATTCTCGCATCCACTGGCTCGCGCCCATCCGACACGACGGTCGGTATATGAGATTCAATACGGTTTAATGGGCTTCCAGTCGGCGCGTGAATAGTGTGAGAGAGAGGATTGGTGGATTTGTCAGGAATAACCCAGACGGAGTTGAGATTCCCCTAAAAGCATGATACGCGGACGACCGACCGCCGGTCGTCGGACAGCAAAAGCAGATTACCTAGGCTTTTCCCTCTCCGCACGAGCTACAGCATCACAACGATGGCGGTGCTGCTGGACGCAGTGGCAGCTTCAAGGGGCAGCCATATTCGTCTCGTGTCAAGCGTATCTCTGCGCGCAAAGCCGGTGTCTCCTTACCTTACGACCCATCTCGTGGGCTTTTTCTACTCTATGCCCTTTGATTCTCCTAGTACTACTACTGTGTTCTAATGCAGATATCAAATAGAGAAATTTGATGTCTTTCGAGACGGCAATGAGACTTGAAGCTGTGGACATAGCTACTGGTTTTAATGACTCTTATGTTCCAGATCTTTGGGTGAAACTGGTACGTCAAATAAGCCGCCCATATTCTGAGTCACCTTGTGATTTTGAGGTTGCAGATGTTCATATACAGTACCAGCGGACCGGTTAGAATCACAGTCGGCGCAACTCCCAGCCAATGTGGAAGGCAGGTCTGTATTCTTATCCGTCCTATGTGGAAGGACGCAAAACATGTACTAGTTCAAATTTCCGTACAGCGGCTGCGATGTATTTCCCTTCCTCCCCGATTGGGTCAACAGAGTAAAGTGGGAAGGACTATGCAGCAAGGTCCCGTTACAAAACATGCGGGATGCAAAGGAATGTTGCCCCAAGACTCAATGAACCTAATACGCCCCTCCCTTTCCCTCATCGTCCGTGATAATCCTACGCCTCGATGGTGGCGGCCCATGAACAACACCTCAGTTGTTGTTCTGGCTGTTCAGGATGCGCAGGATGGTGAGGAAGAGGTTGATGATGTCGAGGTAGAGGCTGATGGCGGCGGCGATCTCCTCCTCGACGTGGTGCTTGCGCATGACGAGCTGGGTGTCGACGAGGATGTAGCCCGAGAAGACGAGGGCGGCGAGGCCGCCGTAGACGAGCTCGCCGGTGCTCGAGTAGGGCATGAAGGCGGCCATGAAGCCGAAGAGCAGGAGGCCCCAGAGGGCGCCGAAGAGGTAGGGCATCCACGAGGTGAAGTCGTACTTGGTCTGGCAGGCGAAGAGGGTGAGGAAGACGAAGATGCCGCCCGTGAGGAGGACGGCGTTGAGCACCACCTGCGTCTGGTAGAAGGACACGATGACCGAGATGGTGTAGGCCTCGAGCAGCGTGAAGCCCGAGAGGAAGAGCAGGTTCGTCGGGTACGACTTGCGCTTCCAGTAGGTCAGGAGCATGAAGGCGATGGAGCCGAAGAGCTGCGGCCAAGCACCATGGTTAGCACAAGACTCCGGACGGACGAGGTCGGTCTCTGAAGAGAGAGAGAGGGAGAGAGCAGGGAAGGAAAGAAGAAGAAGAAGAAGCAGAAGAGAACGCGAATGACACCAGAACGAGGGCCGAAAGAAAGAAGAACGTACCGAGACCCAGACCAGGGCCGGGTGCGACTGGACCCAGGCGCGGTAGCCGTCGCTCCAGAAGCTGAGGCCGCTGACGACGGCGGTGGCGACGAGCTGGGCCGTCAGGATGGTGTAGACCTTGCGCACGAACTGGTTGCGGATGTCCGTCGTGGCCTCGGCCACGGAGCCGCCGAACTTGAAGTCGTCGGGCACGTTGTCCTCGCTGCTGCGCGGCGGCGCCCCGCCGCCCGCGCCCGCGGCGAGCAAGCTGTCGGCCGCGCTGGCCGACTCGGCCTGGTACGATGGCGGCGCCTGCGACCACGAAGTCGCCTCGTCCGGGTCCGAAGTCGGCGCCGGCGCGTACTTGGTGGTGGCTGCCATCTTATTCTTGTGTTTTGTCCTTGCCGTCGTCTCTCGGTTGTTTCCGGCTCGGCTTGGGGTCGCGAGTGAGTGACTGGACTGCGGGCTGGTTTTCCCAGGTCCCTTGTGTCGCTGTGTGTTCGTTCGCGGGAAGTCGGCGGTCGGCGGGATGAGCCTCTCGGATGGACGGGCTGAGAGCGCGCAGATTAGATGGAGAGATGAGAGGAGCCTAGGGGGTGAGATGTTGGTAGGTAAGGAGGTAGGACCGCGGGGATGAAGAGGGAAGCTGACTGTAAGGCTGCGGTCGTTGGGGCGTCACGGTGTGGTCATTCAAGGTGGCGTCACTGAGTCCTGCGCCACTTGAAGAAGCCACATGGTCTAGATATATTAGCCACATATGGCTAGCCAACGCCGGAGCCAATGTAGGTACCCAAGCCTACTTGAGTTACGTTAGGTAATCACATCCCGGTAACTGTTTGACTTTGGTCTGCGTGTTGTTTTCCGGACACCCAGAGCACCAAAACTTCGAACTGTACTCACACAGATACAAATTGAAGCACCCTGAGGCAACCTGCACAGAAAGATGTGTAGATCAAAAACACTACGAGGTGTGGAACCCGTTCATTCAGCGTACCCTTCGGCGGCACCAATGGATCAAGACACGCAGTAACGGGAAGCCATTTGCCTGTCTTCCTCAGCGGTAGACAACGGACGCCGCAATCCTGACGTACACTTCAAGAAAATACGGACATCTCGCTCCCGTACCTAAGGTACACTATACCGGTACCTTGGACAACATTGGGACCCTTTGCTTCAGCACCGGGCTTTTGTTGGGTTTCGCTGAGATCCGATATTGTAGGCCCTTCGCTGGAGGGCGAGGAGGACGACGGGTAGCGTTGTCATGTGTAGCTGTCGGCTCACTGTACCGGAGTCGAGGTGCACCATTCGCTTTAGCTGAGAAAGAAGCTCGGACAGTCGGTATAGTCTTCCCAGAAGACAAGAAGTCACCTAGTAAGTCGTACCGTAAGGATGGTTCAACTGCTTTACAGCACTCATCGCCGCACCGGCGCATGGAATGTATCACAACCACGACCCCCTAGCTCTCAAGGTCCCTGTCCCGTCGCGCTGTTTTCACTATTGCATCCATCTTCACAGCATGAGCCGGTATCATCTGGACATATATTTACCTAGACTCGCCAATTTCGCCAGCAGTCCCATCGAAAAATCTTCCCAACACTCTCCAGCGCACTCGTGGGAACGTCGCTTCGCGGCCACGTCAGCCAGCGTGTCCTGGTCACCTGTATCAGGGGCACACGCGAGAAAGGATCGACTCACATGCTCACCCGCAGCTCCAGC
Organism: Xylariaceae sp. FL0804; assembly: GCA_022539325.1. Taxonomy (NCBI): domain Eukaryota; kingdom Fungi; phylum Ascomycota; class Sordariomycetes; order Xylariales; family Xylariaceae; species Xylariaceae sp. FL0804. Next base: position 901,506 of record JAJKLG010000006.1, on the reverse strand, counting down.
TCGTAGCGTTGTACTGATCGCCCTCGCCGTCCCACAACGCCAACTGCGGCTACGGGCACAGTGGCCACTGTTGGAGCACACCCGACGTCGCCTTCGCCGCCTCCGTCCACGTCGTGGCGATGACCTGGTCGACGGGCTGGCCGTTCTCGACCCAGTCCATCGGCGCCAGCAGCACCTGTGCTCCGGGCGTCAGTCAAACAGCCAGCCAGCTACCCAGTCAGCAGTGGTTTGCCCTGCGGGGGGGCGGACCGAGTGAAATGTACGGAGTGGGTCGATCGATACGTACGTCGTGCTGCGGGTCCTTGAAGCCCGGGACGCGCCGCCGAAGGCCCACGGCGCGTCGGTCGGCGTGCCCAGGTAGTGCTGCATCGAATGTGCGTACTCAATCATAGAAGCTATCGCCACGGAAGATCCAAGTACCTCTTCCTTTCGCTCGCCAGAGAGAACGACCCACCACGACTTATAGCTGAGGGCGAGCAGGCTCGAGCACGCAACAACCAGACAGAAGATTGACATCGAGACGTGGGAGCGCGAGGCCCTGCAACTCCAGCTCAGCCGTCAGCCTGTTTTGTCGTTCCTCACATGATGTGTAGGTAGGAATATGCTGATGAAGAACTCGAGACAAGAACTCGAGACCGCCACCCCTTTGAGCTACCCGTATAAGCTTCTGAATGTCCCAACATGAGATTCCACCCACCGAGCCACGAATTTTGATTGACGAAAGGGTTGTCGCCAGAAGAACAAGGGGTTAATAGCTGATAGATTTGGTGCTTCTTGGTAGGTACTTGCAGAGCATAGGAAGAGCCAACGGAATGTTACAACATCCCATGTCTATTCCCTACTCTATTACCGGTACCAGGTTGCCTGTGATGCTACTCGTGACTAGTTCGATATTGCACCGTATCCTCACTGCGCACACCTTACGCACTTACATCGTTGCATCAGCCCTCTGGACTCGGCCTTTTCCGAATGCCGTCCGTCTTAAGTCCGTACCGTACCACCATTGGACGGAGCACCGGTAGGCCCGGGGCGTGGAGTGCACCCTGGGATCCACCCCGCCGAACCCCACCGTCCCCGAGCGTTGCGGCCGGGATCTACCCCACCGACCCCCGCCGGCGGAGATCACCCCACCGGTGGGGTAGACCCCTTAAGGCGTATTAGTCTACACTGCAGCAAAGCACTGCAAACATCACAGCATTGGTGGTGTACGGTAAGGGCTACATATCCCATATATGGATTGGACTTATATCATGGATTCCGACTTCCAGTTAGGTTCGGCTCTCGAACACGCTCATCTTGCAACTCAAAGGTCGAGGTTTATCAAAGTGCTCTGGCACCGCCGCACCGGCATCTCCTGAAAGCTCTTGGATCCAGCGTCCTCAAGTCACTCAACGTCCAGCAAGAATGTCCAGCATTGAGCAAAGCCCATGCCAGGCTCCGATGGCACCCGAAGAGAGACACGTACCGGTAGAGAAACGAGCGGAATAAGCCAACGACTCCAATGTGGTCGACAAGCCCGAATCGGCCGACTCCGGAAGCGATGAGGGCGAATACCCTACCGGGATTCGCATGGCTGTGGTGATGGGTGCTCTGATGGTGGCCATCTTCCTCACGTCGCTGGACCTGGTAAGCAGCCCGTTGACCAGACATCGCACTTGTCTGCCAGAGTCGTCTCCATGCTAATTGCGCCCCCTGTGGCTACGGTATCTTCCTAGACCATCATCGCGACGGCCATCCCGCGGATCACCGACGAGTTCCACAGCCTCGACGACGTGGCCTGGTACGGCTCGGCCTTCTTCCTGGTGACGGCCAGCTTCCAGGCAGCATGTACGTGCCCACGATCCGCCCCCTTACCGCTGGGCGCTGACAGGAAACGATTTTCAGGGGGGAAGCTCTACGGCTTTCAGGGTCTCAAGATCGTGTACCTCGTATCCATCGTCATCTTCGAGCTCGGCAGCCTGATATGCGGCGTCGCCCCGTCCTCGGTCGCCCTGATTGTCGGTCGTGCGGGGGCGGGACTGGGCGCCGCCGGCGTCAACACGGGCTCTTTCACGCTGGCTGCGTTCTGCGCGCCGCCGAAGCTGAGGCCCATCTGCATCGGACTCATCGGTGTATCCTATGGTAACTATGAACCACAGCTTTCATATTCCCCGGGTTCTTCTGAGTTTGGTAATAGGAGCTGATCAGGAGAGCATCAGGCGTTGCCGCTGTTGTCGGGCCTCTTCTCGGCGGTGTTTTTACGGATAGGGTTACCTGGAGGTGGTGTTTCTACATCAACCTGCCCGTCGGGGCCGTCTCCGTCCTCTTCATCGTTCTCTTCTTCCAAGATCCACCGGCTTCTCGGTCTGTCGACAAGAGCACCTGGCGTGACAAGATCATCGCGCTGGACTTTGTCGGGATTGGGCTCATGCTGGGCTGCGTGACATGCTACATCCTCGCCATGCAGTATGGTGGGAACGAGTATGCCTGGGACAGCTCCGTGATCATCGGCCTGCTTGTCGGCTTCGTGCTCATCCTCGCGGTCCTCGTCGGATGGGAGACCTCCATGGGCGAGAGCGCCATGATGGTGCCCCGTCTGCTCAGGGAGCAGGCCATCACCTCCGCCGCCGGGTTCTTCTTCTTCGGCTCCTACATCGTCATGATCTACTACGTCCCCATCTACTTCCAGAGCATCCGGGGCGCGTCCCCCATCTCCTCCGGCGTGCGGAACCTGCCCTTCATCGTCGCCGTGTCCGTCTGCACCCTCCTCACCGGGTTCGGGGTCTCCCGGACGGCGCTTCCGACCCCGTTCCTCGCCGGAGGCGCGGCCGTCGCGACGATCGCCTGCGGACTCGTGTACACGTTCGATCTCGACACCAGCACGGGCAGGTGGATCGGATACCAGCTACTTGCTGGCGTTGGCAATGGACTTGGCGTACAAGTACCCATCATCATAGCGCAGCCAACTACGCGCGCCGAGGATATGGCTAAGACCACGGCCATCCTTATGTGTGGGTAGTCATCCCTCCCCGAAATATGCACCGATCACCAGCTCATCGACGAGGTCCTCTGTAGGCTTTCAGACCGTTGGCGGTGCCTTCATGCAGTCGGCGGCCCAGGCTGCGCTTGTCAACCAGCTATTGATCAAGCTGCCGATCACCGCGCCGGACGTCGATCCCCGCGAGGTAATCGCCACCGGTGCTGCCGAGTTGGATGCATTCGGCCCCAAACTTAACGGGATCCGCTTGGCCTATGTGGAAGGCCTCAAGGTTAGCTTTGCGGTTGGGTGTGCTTCTATGGGGGTGGCCTTTCTCTCGTCATTGTTCCTACGATGGAGAAGGGTCAGCAGTATCAGTGCCACCGCGGCTGCCTAGCTGTATAGGTCGCTTAAAGGAAACCGATGGAAGAGAAGAAAGAGAAAAAAGAAAACTAGAATGTGCTATAATGTTGGCGGGCTGGAAGCTGTACGCCTACTGCGCGAGTTTTCTACATCTCAACTCTCAGCGATGCGCATGTTTGTTCTCATGAGACTACTCATATTCTAAATGCCCTTCAATAGTGAATCTTCTGCATCGCCACAAGCCTGCATTGACTTCTTAGTTGGGAGCCTAGGGTTTGTCTGTTATACAGAGACTTCCCCTAGTTACCGTATTCCATCTCGTTGAGACCAAGGGCCAGTTTCTGAAATATTTCGGAGCAAGGTAAACATACACTTATACTCAAACGCTGGGTTGGTTTGACGATCCCAGATTGGAGCTTACATATCGCAATGCAGTAACTCGGCCCAGCCACGCATTATGGCGCAAATTATTGGTAAACTATCTTCTTACCTCCCTGATAGTCTGATATCTTAATCATATATCCAAATGCTCCGCTCGCGCCGGGTATGGGCCCGAACCATCAGCATGTACGGGTTCTCTCCGGATTTCCGTGCAGAAGTACCTTGAAATCAAGTCAGAGATCGGCACCCACACATTGGTAGGCTCTGTCTGCCGTGATCCTATACTGAGACACACCTGGTGCACTAACTAATCTGACGGCATCCGCAGTCCCTAAGGCCTGATAAATTCGAGTTCCCAACCCGTCTGGCGCTGGAGAGGTTGTTGAACACCTTAACGAACTGCTCTCTGATGTACACCCCGTGCATTCACACGCCTACCTGGAAGGCCGAAACAGCTCTTCCTTGTATGATCCTCGGTATGGCATCCATGTGACCGCCTCCTCTCTGTATCGGACTGCGAGAGCGCCGCTGAGGAAATATGTAAGAATTCTAGAAATTCCGGCAGGAGAGGTGCAACTTACTGATTTGGTCAAGATGGAGCTGCCTTCCTTTGCCATTTCGGCAGAGCCAATATGTGTACTCCAGTCTCTTCTGCTGGTTATGGTGAGCGGATGCAAAAGTACCGACTTACGGAATTACCAAGACGCGACGTCCATGTCTCCTCTTCTGGTTGAGGTGCGTTTGACTCTAGCAAAGGCCTATATTTATCTCAGACCAGATTTTCTACACTGACTTGCTGATGTATATATGCGCGATAGGCCATTCGATGCAGGAAAGTTCCCACTCTGCCGCCAGAATCTTCAGACGCCGGAACGACTCTGACAGAAAGGTGGCTCGAGCGGGTGGATTTCGAGACGACTGTACGGTATGAGTAACTCCAAAACTACCCAGACTGTTGCGCGGGATCTAACAGGACTCCTTAGGACCATCTGTGCTATATACATCTTCCTGGGCACGCTCGAAGTCACCTTTGACACAGCGACCGGCATGCGGACCCTCGACGTAGCCGAGTGCTTCCTGCCCTGCGAAGAGAACGAGTGGATGAGCGCGTCGCCCAAGGCCTGGCTGGGCATCCGACAAGCCAACAACTGCAACCCCTACCACCCCACCCGCTTCTCCGCCGCCATGGAGATGCTCTCGTCCCCGTCCCCACGGATCATCATAATCAGGCGGCCGCACCACTCCCAGTCCTCAGCACGTTCGGCCTGTACGTGGCGCTCAACGGGATCGTGAAGCAGCTCGCCAGCCTGCGGCGGGACTTCTGGCTCCTCCCCGCGTCGACCACGACCACGACCACGACCACCACGCCGGCGGCGCGGCCGGGCGGCCCCCGCCTGCTAAGGGCCCTCGACGGCTGGCGCCGGTGCTTCGAGCGCAATCCCGGGTGCCGGGCCGTCGTCGGAATCGTCGGAGTCGGCGGGGGGTCGGTCCTCTCTTCCACCCGGCGCTGCTCGGCGGGGCCGGCGAGCGCCGAGATGGCGACGCTGGCCCTCGCGTTGTACCGCCAGGCGCGGGTCCGGCTGTGCGCCGACCTCGAGCCCCTACGGGCGGCGCTCGCGACCCGCGACGCGGGGCGCATCTGCCGGAGCGTGCGGGAGGTGCGTGTGCGTATGCGACACGTGATGGCCCCTGCCAGCAGCGGCGATGGTGGTGATGATGATGATGATGATGATGATGATGATGATGATGATGATGATGATGATGATGATGATGATGGGGAGACGTGGCTCAGGGCGGCGCGGTGCGCGGTCGAGGCCCTCCAGACGTCGGTCGAGATGGGCTTGTTCCTGCCCGGGTCGATTCTGGAGTGGCACCGCAAGTTGCTGTTCAACTTGTTTTCTATCGAGTGCTGTGAGTTTGGTATATTTACAGTCCATATCTGTGTTCTTGCATGGTTGCCATCATCGAACTTACTGACAGTTGCATACTGGATCCAGGTGTTTTTCTGAGCTTTTGGATACGGGAGCAGTTGAGCCGCCCGGCTGGGGATCGGTCTGCAGAAGAACACGACCTCATCCTGCAGACCCAAGAGATGCTGGCAGAAGTGAAGCTCGATCCGACCTTGGCGACACAACCGTGCTCGGTGCAGCTCATATACGCTTGGGCCCTGTGCTTCCGGCATTGCAATGTATCTGGGCTCCAAGGTACCATTTCAGAGGCATTGAGAGCCTATGCAGATGGCCTCACAGACTGATCGAAGGATAGGATGGGGTCATTCCTACCACGTCCTGCCCCTTACCATAATGGGGGCAGCAGGAAAATAGAAAGGAAAAACCGACTAAAGTATATCTCAAGAATGGGGGAATATATCTGGTTGTTTACAAATAATGAACCTATGACTTGTAGTTATCTGGAGAGCATAGCCATGAGTACCAACTTCTAAAATTTTCTTTGGGAGGTTACAGAGACATAGATTAGTCCAGCTCAGCAATGATATTAGTCTTATGTCTTAGTTATCCTGTATATTTTGTCTTGGTTGTGTATATTTAGCTATTTGGTTACTGTAGGTCTTGTAAGTTGTCTCGAAGACTTCTATTATTTATCATAGTATATTCACCTCGCACACTTGACGGCCTAGACTTCATCGGCTGCTGTATTTATTGGTGGCTCACCTGCAGAGTAGTAAGGTTGCAGACGGAGCATTCGATGTACTGAGACAGAAAATAAACCAAGGTCTGTGGGCCAAACATGCTTCGAACTGTAGGTAAGAGGTAGGTAGTAAATTGTACCACAATAGTTTTCTGGCTGTACAATCAAGAACTTCATTATCCACACTTGTTGGCTCAGCACTGCTGCCAGCAAACTACTAATTCTACTATAGAGCAGACCTCGGAAAACTTAGTAAGAAAAAGAGACTACTAGTATACCAGAAATCGTCTGCTATAGTGTTGCTTAACTCCAAAGGCGGTGAGAAATTATTATATTCGATTCATAGTGTGAGGAAGTAAGTACTTGGCTACTGGGTTAGAGCCCGCTTTCCATTGCCTGAAACCGTAGCAGGTCAAGTGCCTTACCTAATAGGTATACTTACCAGGATTGCCACACAGCTTCATGGTTGGGAGACTGTGCGTGGCCTGCAAGAGCTCATTGGAGACCTGTGTTGTGCAACTGCAGCAGGGGATGATGCTTACCGTGGGGCAGGGTTTGTAAAGGGCCTTCCCCTCATGTAGTCTTGGGGTTGAGCCCAATCAGGTTCACCACTGCGCAAAGAGTACAAACTTTATCGTGGGCTGCCAGAACGACGAGGCTATTCCAGAAACCGTATGCCGTACTCCAAAGTGGAGAAGACACGAGTACTTTTTATGCAGACCTTACTTTGGCCTGCAACCATAGTAGCTCTGTAAAAGTGCCATTGGTGGGCAGCTCCTATTGCGGGGAAGCTTCAACACTGCCCAGACTGCCGGTCTGCAATCATTTCACGGATCAGCAACGGCGGTCGGCGGCGGTTGATCGAAATGGTGCTAGCCGAGCCCCTAGGGCGTTCTAGGGGACCCCTAATTGAACGGGCAGGGGTGAGACGTGGGGCAATGGTGCTGCGGCTGCTGCAGCCTCTGCTGCAACCCCCCAGTGCCCCCTCCTTTTTTCGCATTCACCGCTCTGACCGCCTGACTGGCTGAGACTGCTTGTTTCTGCTTCCACGCTTCATGTCAAAATTCTTGGGACCGGGGCCCTCGCTTCGACCTCTCTCTCCCCCGCCTCCCACAAGCACACACAACCTGGAACTCCCCACGCCCCTACGCGACTGTCACCTTGGGGGATCGCTGGCATTTCATTCTTTTCGCACTGCAAAGTGTCGTCTTCCATGCTTCCTAAGCCATTGGCCCTTCCGCAACCGCCAGCTGCCTCCCCAACTTGACTGACGCTCAGCATTCGTTATCGTGTATCACCGAGCGACGCTTTCCTCACCTCATTGGCACCGCAACACCACCTCGACCGACTCCCTCGCGAGTCAATTGCATGTGCCCTCCATCACCGGTGCTCTAGTGACCTCTTCTGCCACGTTGCGCCCCCGAAAATGGCCGACGTTACCACTAGTGATGCCTCCGATATAGAGCCGCAGACTGTTTCAGTGCCTTCGCCTTCTGCAACCATGGAGCAGAAAGTCGAACGACTCAAGCCTTCCACCTCCACGCCCACATCGCCCAGAAGGCCGTCGACGCAATCACGCACGTCCATGAACGGCCCCTTGTACATGCAGAACAGAGACAACAAGGTCTTGATTCGGAGAGCCAGGAGGAAAGGCGATGGGCTAATGAAAAACCTGGCTCGCTGGCTTCTGGACAACCAGACAGGTATGTACGGCGCATTGGCAGACACAGTGTCTCTCGTCACTGGAACATGGACATTGTACCTGAATTCTGCAGAGTGTTGTGTTCCACAACAGCGTCGAACACGGCATAAGCCACGCTTCCCCTGAGTCCTACTTGGGTACTGACATATTTCACTTATCCAGGCTTCTCGCTCAACCTTATCACCCTGGTTTTCCTCGCCCATGTCTTCATCCCGAAGGCGCGGCAGCACACCCTCAAGTTCTTCACCCTGTCCTACTACAACCCTTCCACGGGTACGTACGCGATCGGTGGGGACGACTACTATTTCATCGCATTCTGTGTCGTCCTCTTCACTGGACTCCGTGCCGGCTGCATGGAGAACATCTTGGCTCCATTGGCCAAGCACTGGGGGATTTCGAAGAAGAAAGACGTCACCCGATTCTCGGAGCAGGCCTGGCTTCTGGTCTACTACAATGTCTTCTGGACTCTCGGACTCGTATGTGATGCCCTCTTCGAGGCGGCCGCCCGCATTGGAAATCTGAGCGATCCAAGGACGTCCGAGGTCGATACTAACACGGAAACAGTACTTGTATTGCAAATCGCCTTACTACCTCAACTTTCGGGAACTGTGGACGAACTGGCCGAACCGTGAGATCGAGGGTATCATGAAGGTGTACATGCTGGGTCAGTGGGCCTTCTGGATCCAGCAGGTCCTGGTCATCAACATCGAGGAACGTCGAAAGGACCATTGGCAGATGCTCACGCATCACTTCATCACCATCGGCCTGATCTATGCCTCGTACTGCTACCATCATACCCGAGTCGGCAACTTGATCCTCGTTCTCATGGATATCGTGGACATATTTCTCCCGGTTCGTCTCACTCCCGTGTCACTGCTCAATTGAGCCTTTCTTCTGAGACACCGACTAATTCTCGAACAGCTTGCCAAGTGCCTCAAATACCTGGGTTTCACGACGGTGTGTGATATCATGTTCGGTTTGTTCATGGTCTCATGGTTCTTCGCTCGACACGTCTTCTATCTCATGACCTGCTACAGCATCTGGCAAGACGCACCAAGGATCATCCCCGAGGGCTGCTTTGAGGGCCGCAAGGGCAATCTCACTGGCCCTACTCCTATGCCCGAAGGTTGGGGCCACCTCTTTGAGCCCTTCAGCAACCCGGAGGGCAAGATCTGCTTCTCTCAGTCGGTCGCGAATGCATTCCTATACACGCTCCTCGGCCTCCAAGTCATCACAATAGCCTGGGGTTTCTTGATCGTCCGGGTAGCCATTCGCGTGCTGAAGGGTGGGTCTGCCGATGATATCCGAAGTGACGACGAGGCAGAGGATGACGAGGATGAAGAGTTCGAGTACGAGGAAGCTCCGCCGCTGGAAGAAGAAGTCGGCGTCGAGGCTCTCGACTTGCGGGGATGGGAACGCCGGACAGGAGTCAAGAGAGCTGCGTCTTCTACCGGCGTCAGCCTTCCTGGCCATAGCGACCGTAAGGAGTTGCTCGGTCGCATTGGTTGCGAGAAACAAGTGGAATGACAGACCAGCCAGTATGACCACGCTGCGTTTTACCACAGGCGTGGCTGGCGATGTTCCGCTGGGGCGTCCGCTTGCTGCGTCGCCATCGATTATCACCAAAATAGCTTGGCTGCGATGGCGAGCAGAGGGCACGGCATAGCCGAGGGTATCATGAGTGGTCTTCGCAGGACCACGTGGGGAACACCCACTATTGCATGGGGTCTGCGTGACGAGGTCCGACGGTCCGGACAATCAGCTCGGTATATAGACATCGGAATTCAGTATAATACCCCCTCACGATCTGGTCAGTGCTAGATCTGTCAGTCATATCTCGAGCGATGATTCCTTGACCAATTTTGGTCTTGTGAAGCTTGCAGACAGTACATGCTCTCTGGTCTCGACACCAGGTCGGCATCCGCCCCCCCGTCCCTCCCTTGAGAGATGGTCTGTCGAGCACGCCCACGCAATATGCTGACACTTCAATGATGGGGGTCGATGAGAACTAGAGCGATGAAACTCTGTTCTCAACGTAGTCGTACGTAGGTACGAACAGGGCGATTTTCGAATTACGGGGATGGTTCTGAATACTCGACCGATCCCAGGGGTCTAAAAAGTCGAACGAGACTAATCTGACAGCCTTCCTCTACATGCGGTGCCACTGTATTGATCACAACACCCTGAAATATTCAGGTATGTTACACTGGCGAGCTGAGGTCTCAGATCGAAAAGTGTTCAAAACGACATAGTTATCAACTATACGATAAAGTACTAGTAACGCTGACGATAGGTCTAGTAGTATGAATAGATATCAACTGACTATACGAGCACATAGCTACTGGTCTCCGAGACGTCGCTGTTGCTCCTGGTCCGCCGCGGGCCGGAAAGCGTCATCGAGCCCGACGTCCCGACCGCGAGGCTCCAGGCGTAGGCGGGGCTGCCCTCCCCGTCCTCCCTGTCCTCTTTGTCTTCATCTCCTCCCACTTCCTCGTTCTTCTCATCCTCCTGCTCTTCTTCTTCCCCCCCTTCCTCTGCCTGCTCTATCTCGTCCCCTTTCTCCTCGTCCTCGTCCCCCTGGACCTCCTTCGGCATCGGCGATGGGAAGGCCACCGCCGCCACCCTTTTCTTCGCCACTTGGGCCTCGCCCCCCCTGCTACTGCTACTGCCACCGCCACCGCCACCGTTTCCGCCCGTGACGGGCGACGGCAGACACAGCGGCGAGATCTGGGCCTCGTCGCCGATGGTGGCGGAGGCAGCAGCGGCGGTAGCGGCGGCAGAGGCGGCGGCAGAGGCGGCGGCAGAGGCGGCGGCAGCGGCGTAGTAGACCCAGGGAGGACGGCAGGGTTCGGTCTGCGTCGCGGCAGAGGAGGTCTGCGTCGCGGCCGAGGTGGTCTGCGTCGCGGCCGAGGTGGTCTGCGTCGCGGCCGAGGTGGTCTGCGTCGCGGCAGATGCGGTCTGCGTTACGGCAGAGGCCGGGTTCTCCTTGCCGTTGCCCTTGTATACCTTAGCCGGGCTTGTAGTAGTCTCGTCCTCGTCCTGGTCCTCGGAGGAGGAGGAGAAGATGCACTGCCGGCAGACGCAGGTGCACCAGCACTCCTCGAGCTGGGCCTGGGTGCCGTTCCGCGACGCCGACGCCCGCACGGCCATCAGCGCCTTCTTCAGCGTGCCGACGTGGCCGAGCAGGAGCGCGTTCCGGCGGCGCTCGTCCGCTAGCTGCGCCGCCTGCTCGCTGAGCTGCGCTGCCTGCTCGTCGAGCTCCGCCGCCTGCTCGTCGAGCTCCGCCGCTTGCTCGTCGAGCTGCCACGCCTGCTCGTTGAGCTGCCCCGCCTGCTCGTGGAGCTGCCACGCCTGCTGGTCGAGCTGCTTCGCCTGATCGTTGAGCTCCTGCTGGTAGTCGGCCTCGACTGCGGGAGCGTGCGGTTGTCAGTCAGGCTCCGACTGATAAAGAGAGAAAATCGATTCTGTATTTGGGGTTGAGAAGGATGACGGAGCCGCCATCCTCCCCACGATGGTAGTAGGCAGTGCAGGGCAGGGCAGGGCAGGGTAGAACAGAAAAGGCAATAAATAAGTTGCAGCAGGTCTTGCAAGCCGAGCACACTCACCATTCTTCGCCATACGAGCGGCCTCATACTCCAGCTTCAGACTCTCCGCCTTCAGTTTCCGAACCTCGGCCTCCAGTGCCTCCCTCTTCGCCCGCGAGGCCGTCTCCAGCGCCCGGAGCTCCGCGCGGGCCCCGTCGCGCTGGCCCGTGAGGGCGGCCACGCTCTGCTCGTTGGTCCGCCGTAGCGCGGCGGCTCGCATCCGGTCCAGGCGCACCTGCTCCTGCAGGGCCTGCAGTCGGTACTCGAGGCTCGGAACCGGCGGCTGCTGGGAGCCCGCGTTCTCGAGCTGGGAGACCTCATTCTCGAGATGGCTGCTGGGTGGGAAGCTGCCGGGCATGATGCGGCGATCTGAGCTATCTCCGGCCATAATTAGGGAGTTGAGTGCGGTGGATAGACGGGTAGATTAGTGCTCCGTATGAAGGCAAGTTGAAGAGATAGCAAGGTGGAATTAACTCTGTGTATATTGATAATGCAGAGTCAACGTCTGAGCACAGGATGTATGAGAGGTTCTCAGAAATGGAAGAGAGTATTCCGTGCAGGAAGTTGTGGTTTTTAGCGAGAGGAGAGTTTCCCACAGTGAAGCGCCTCCAACAGCCATTGACGAGGCTTGAAGCCACAGACATCCCAATAATTCTGTGCTAGATGGTAAGGGGCTAGAAAAAGGTGTTCTCGTGATACCAGCGTGGCTAAAACATGATCGTGCTAATGTCCACCAGGCAGACAGCAGTATAGCTGCGTCCCATGGCGTGCATAGTAGCAACTCTGCTACTGCCACGCTGGACAGGGACTCGAAGAGCAACCCATATATTGAAATCCGTAGCTCTCAAGCCTTGCAAAGGCTCGCGGAACAATCGAGACCTTTCCGCAGATCTGGACGCGGGCTCCGTTCCGCTGTACCGGCACCGGTGTCGCTAAGATATCGCCGTCCGGCACTCGGGAAACCCACGCGGCACGTCCATGTTACCGGTAAGTTACCTCCATCTTAGGGGCGATCGGCGCCGAGGACTGTCATGTCAAGTGAGAAGAACAACATGTCGTATCGAGGATCTTGCGAGGCGTCTCCCAAGTGTTGGCTTTTAAAGCCGGTTCCCAGCCTCTTACTGCGAAGTCGAAACCTAAGAGGTTGACGGAAGTATGATTACTTAGAATATCCCCACAGAGTGGAGAAGCCCTGAGGATGGGGTCGAGGGTCAAGGTTCGGTATACTTAGGTAGTGCTAGCAAAGCGATTGACCAATCATTGAGTTGATCAACTCAATACCTCAAGGTCCTTTGGCCCAATGGTAAGGCGTCTGACTACGAATCAGGAGATTCTGGGTTCGAGCCCCAGGAGGACCTTATACAGCACGAACAGGCAGCCAAAACTGTTCCTTCTTTTTTCTTTTGCTTTTTCGTTATCTCAAATTTCTCGTCTAAAGTAGATAAACTGCTTTTTGATTCCAGTAGGTAGTTAATCTTAACTACCGGTAAGTACTTACTTACCTATCAAGTACAGCTAAACACTACAGACGAGTTAGTTCAGAACAGCTCATAGTCTCGGATTCGGAAGTCAGCAGTGGGGAGCTGCATTGAGTGCCTCTCAATATTTAACAAACGTTTGGAACTACCACAACACATTTCCAAGGCCGCCACACAAGTTACTCTAGTCATCAAGCGTAGTTACTCTTCACGATCCTGAGACAGTGACTGAACCTATACGTAAGTAACTACAGTTTCCAACGGAGCTTTAAGCTCTAGAGTTAGACTAAGTAGGTAAGTAGGCACCTACATAGCAGGCCATGCATCCCACGCTCTCAGACCAACTGGCAGTTCCTCCTGCCGCAGACGTACCTACTCCTCGACCTCGGACCACGGCGCTTCCCTCCGGCGCCGTGCCCGCGATCAGCCGCCGATTGCATTCCGCGTTCGGCCCCGGCGCAGTCGGCTCAGCACGTGCTGCATGGGCGTTGTCATCATCCTCGTCTTCGTCTTCGTCCTGCTCTTGTTCTTGCTCTTTCTCTTGTTACTACTCTTTCTCTTGTCCCTACTCGTTCTCTTGTTCTTGCTATGGGTTTTTACTCTTACTCTGGTATTTTTTTCGCTGCCGTCACCATCACCGTCACCGCCGCTCGTGACAGCATGGGGCGACGGCTCTGGGTCGTCGACGCGCTGCACGCTCGTGCCCTACTGCCACGGCCACCCGTACCGGTACTACCCGACCAGTCGACCAGCCGCGCGGATGCCAGTCGTGGTGGTGGTGCCGGTGTCAGTGGTGTTGGTTGCGCCTGTCGTAGTGGTGAGCTGTCGTTGCCCCTGCCACGTCGGGCTGGTCGACGTCGAAGACACCAAAAGTGGGGCAGGTCGAGCGCGTCGAGCCGTCGGGCGCACCCTGCGCCCGGACGAGCTGGATTGGCGTGGGTTCGCTGCCCCTTGCGCTTCCCCATTGACTTGATTTTCTTTTTGCCCCTTTCCAGAGTGTATTTGAGGGTGTAGAGAGTGGGAGAGGTGGCTGGGGACTCGTGAGAAACTGTGGTGTGTGCCTGGCTGTACCGGCAGCTCAGTTGCGGCTGATGTGTGTCTACAAAGAGTAGCTGGGATAGATAGAGAAATCTGGTAGGGAGTCCGGCGTTAGAGATGTCGATCCGACGCTGCTGTGAACTGGTCCGGACGAGGAGAAGGTCGTTCGTAGCGAGATTGTCCCGTGATCCTTTTTTATCTGGCCCTCGTTGGCCTGGGAAGTGTACCTAAGGTAAGTAGGTAGGTAAGATAGCTGACCTCGGGCTTATATTTTTGAAATAATGCGCTGATGGAAACATGGAAACGCAATAGTCTATCTATGGCCGTTTAAGTTGAAGAATAGCGCAATGACTACTGGAGTTGCAATACGCAACGGAACAAGTATGAAATGCTTGAGCAGGGTTTCCAGGAGTGGGAATACTGGCATACGGTTGTCTTGAAACTAGGTAGGTTTCTGACCAATGGATCATAGCAGGAACAAGAACCTAATGACTCAAGGGAGCAAGTGTCTGGTCTAACAATCTGTATTATATCTATAAGTCAACCGTAAACTATGATAAACCGTAAACTGACCGCAATAGCAACAGCTGATAGCAATGCAAAGCTATAACCACACAGTCGTACTCAGACGCTGTGTATTAGTACAGAATGACAGCCGATGCTCGGCTTCATAGATGTGTAGCTGGCGTTCCGGACGTCACCACGAGATATAACGACATATGAAAGACGTGTGAACCAAGCTCAACCAGCTCGGCGGGGGCTCCCGAGGACAATGCAAGAGCATGTCCAACTGAAACTTATTGCCAGGCGCGGGACAGTGGTCTTCAGTTGTCCATGCGTTTTGCATCATTGGGCAAGGCCTTACGGCGTGGGGGCGTTGCGATTTAAGTAGCCCGTACGACGAAGGGCTGCTTGTTGCTTCGATTTTGCGAGCTGCAGAGAAACTTTCGAGCACCTGAGCGTGACTGGTGGCCTTCGAGACTGAGGAACGACTGGCGGCCCCCGAAGCCAGGGAACGAAAGCGTTGGTAGTCGTCGGCGAAGCCCCGCCGCTAATATCCTTCATGGACTTGCTTCAAGTCCATTCGTTGTTTGTGGGTCGGTACATTCTTAATTAGCTCCTCGAGGGGCGGCTGGCCGGGTTCTCTCTGAAGCACGAACTGCTCATACAGTCCACCTGAAGTTGTGAGCTGACTACCCGGAACATGACGTCCACACTCAGGTCACATACCTTTCTCGTTTGTGCGCAAGTGCTCCTTCACGATGCGGTACAGACCGTCGTACCGGATGCCGCAGTCCGGGAGGTATCTGTTCCTCTGCTTGGTAGTGGAGTTCCCGGAGCGGAGGACCCGGATGAGGCGTCGCTGCTTGAAGGCGGCCTGCAGATTCTTGGTGCCATTGCTCGACGGCGCCGGCCGATCCCGGTCCGTGTTGGCGTGGCTGTTGGAGCCCGAGTACATCAACACGTCACCCCTATCCAGGTCGAGGTCGTCGTACTTGCTTGAGACCAAAATGGAGTACGCCCCGTCGACGACGTTGCCATAGATGCCGCCCATCTTGGAGCCGTGGGCGCCGCGGTGCAGCGCGACCAGCTGGTTGGCAAACCAGGTGCCAACGGGGATTTCATTGTGGCCGAACACATTGGCCTTCCTCGCGGGGATCTGCGGGTTCAGTCGATAGCTGCGCCGGCCGCTTTCACCCCGGAAGAAAATGATACCGTACATGATCCCCTTTTCGCCATAGATTGCGTGGTCGCTGGCGGGGAGGCCCGCTTGGGCCGTAGGGGTAGGGTCTGTGCCACTGCTTCCGCTGCTTGACGGCTCTGGTGCTGGCTCACCACTCGCCATCTCCTCGTCGGAAATGGTCTCGGCTTCCCATTTCTCCCGCAGTGCTGCCAAACCTTGCATGATGTCTTCCGGCAAGCGTACGGCGGGGTTGTCGAGAACAGCCTCCAGAAGCTTCCCTGTTGATGTCTTCTCCTTGAAACGACGAGTCATATCAACACTCGAATCCAGCCATTGCAGGTGCATCCTTGCTCTTCTGTACGTGGCCTGCTGATCCTCAGTGTCGGCCGGAGGGATGGCATTGTAGTTAATGCTCTTCTTCGAAAGGGTAACGAGACTCCTGTTTTCTATTATCGCGTGGCGCACTTTCTCCTTGAAGCTGTCCCCTACGGCGGGCACAGCGACTGTCCCCAAGTTGGGCTGGGCAGACGTGGTCATGATACGCAACTGGTAGTGTGAAGAACTTGGAGAAAGGCTGGAGCGCTGTTCCACGGTGCTGGATGGGCAAGACCGACTTGCTAAACCAGTGGCAAAGTAGGGCTGTTCATATGCGTGGTCAAGTATACGCCGTCAAAGGACCGAATGCCGTAAGTACAATGATTCAAGGAAAGGACGCCCTCAGATGCTCGATGGCGAGGTCAGAATATGTTGATTGACGCAGCAGGACGGTGGGCCTGCGAATGGGAGTGAGCACGAGTGCACACCATTCTGAATGAAGCATAAGAGGAATGCTGACAATGCACCGAATCCGTCTGCTTCTTTGTTCCCCCATCCTCTCCTTGCCTTACCCAATGAATCTCACCCCAGAGTTTAGGCGCCTGCTTACCTAAGTACCTCAACGACGGGAAAGGATATGGACGGCAGTATGAGGCCGCCACTGGTCCCTTCCCATTGCCCTGTGTGGGTTTGACTCCAGGCGCAATGGCTGACCGGGTGTGTGTTTGGGTAAAGTGACACGATGTGGTACGGATTGGATCTGTAGACGAAGCTGCTGAAGCTTCTCTGGAAGACACTTCGAAGCAGTTCTGCGATAACTGAGTCCCGCGGAGTTCAGGCAGAGAGGATTGGAGATGGTGTGACGTTCAGAGTTGCGATTGCTTTGGGGCAACTTACAGCTGAGATTAATTGGCGCGATAATGGCAATTAAGAAAATGCTACAAGCCAGGGCTAGTGCCGATACCGGAACGCGATTCGCTTGAACGGTACTCAACCTTATCGTATCGTACCTGCCTGTCCGCGGCAACGAGCCAGCTGGCGTTGAGTTGCTGCTTGCGCGTCTAGTGGCTGGCTGCTGCCGTGTGCTACAGTGAGATTGAATCTCAAGGAGGGCACGCGAACCGGTGTAACGCGTAGAGGCTGAAGGTTGGGACCAGCTGGGCTCAACGCTACTGTGCGACGCGCTGTCAGCCGCTAGACGCGTTCTAAGCCACGACGCAATGCTCCTCGCTGTGTGCATTAGTTACCTAGGGATACGACCTTCTATTTCCAGTCTGATGTGCTTTTATCTCATGATTCAACCCCCTGCCAAAAAATGCTGGAGGTAACTCACATAGACTCCATTGGACGTGCTTGAGCGTCTCTGACAAGTCAACACCTTTCTGAGTAATCATTGGTTCAACTAATCCCTGTTGAAGTGCTGCGTATTTTCCGTCTTAACTCTCTATTGAATACCTTATGTTTACGACGGCAGATATGCCGTGAGAAAGGGTGGTAAAGTCGGGAGATGTAGATTGAGCCACACAAAGTCTCCCACACAAGCCTACATACCATAGCATCCATATACACAGTCATGCTCACATCGCACACATCTAAGTACATTATCGCCGACGTGCGCTTCGACTTCCATCACTATGGAATCCAGGGTGACCGCCGAGAGATGCGCAGACATGACCAACCTCCCGGACAGACTCCATCCCGCCAGAGCGGCCCACGAGAGCCCCAATCAGCGGGCAGGCCGGCGAGAGAGAGGGGAGGGAACCCCGCGGCGCTGGACCGACGCCACCTAGGTAGGTACCTAGGTAACTCAGCCCAGGAAGGTCTTGACGTTGCCCCCGACGTTCTTGAGGTCGAGGAGGAAGGTGTCGTGGCCGAACATGCTCTGCTCCTCGCTCAGCTCGACGTGCGTCACGTTGCGGTTGCCCGCGAGGCGCAGCGCGCCGGCCACCTCGCGCTGCTGCCAGGCGGGGAAGAGGATGTCGCTCGAGACGCCCATGACGAGCGTCGGCACGTCGCGCAGCGCCGCCATGCCCGCGACCAGGTCCTCGGGGGGGCGAGCGTCGGCCGGGACGTTGACCGACTCGTCCGTCAGTTCCGCGGGCTCGTTCTGCTCCGTGTAGGGCGACTCGGGCAGCGTCAGGCTGCAGGCGGGGTCGCTGGGCTGCAGCGGTTCGAAGTCGCCGGAGCGGATGAGCTCCTCGCGCTCGGCGCGGCGCCGGGCCGCGGCGTCCTGGCTCAGCCGGCCGAGGTCGAACATGTCCATGGCCTTGCTGACGTACAGCAGGCTGTTGGGGTCGTAGGTGAGGCAGAACTTCTCGCCCGCGTGGTCCAGGTAGGTCTCGATCAGGAAGTCCGGGCACAGGGCCGGCGGGCGGCTCGGGTCGGCGCGCCGCCGGCCGAAGCGCAGCTCCCACTCGGGGCCGGACCGGTACGTGACGGTGGCGATCTCGCGCGACAGCTTCATGCCGGCGTGCGGCGGCACGCGGCCGTAGTAGAAGCCGCGGTTCCAGTTCGGGTCCATCATGAGCACCTGCCGCTGCGTGTGCCGCATCGCGATGCTGTACGGGTGGCTGCGCGCGCACCCGCTGATGGACACGATCCGGCTGACCCGCGCCGGGAACAGCACCCCGGCCGCCAGCGACTGCATGCCGCCCATGCTGGCCCCGACGCTGGCGTAGAGCCGGTCCACGCCCAGGTGGTCGAGCAGCCGGAACTGCGCCCGGACCATGTCCTCCAGCGTGAGGATGGGGAAGCGAGTGGCGTAGCGCTGGCCGTCGGCCGGGTCGACGCTGCTCGGCCCCGTCGACCCGAAGCACCCCCCGACCACATTCGTACATATGACGAAGTACTTGTCCGTGTCCAGGGGGCCGCCCGGGCCGATGAACTTCTCCCACCACCCGGGCTGCGGATTGCTCTCGGTCGAGTGCGCGTGCGAGGAAGCGGACAGGCCCGTGTGTAGTAGGATCACGTTCGACTTGTCGGCGTTCATGCGGCCCCATGTCTCGTACGCGATGTTGAACTCGGGCAGGACGCCGCCCCAGTCGAGCAGGATGGGCTTCCTGGAGTGGAAAACTTGGGTAGCGCCGGTGGTGTACGCGGGCTCGGGCCCGGACGAGTGCGACTTGGCCTCGAGGCTGGCAGATCTCGTCTCGAGCGCGTCGAGGCAGGGAAAGGCCATGGCCGGATTCGAGGCCTCGCCCTGGCTCGCACCGGAGCGCCTGGAAGCCTGAGAGTGCAGGAGGCGCGCGCCATGATGGCGCGTCGCGGACCTGGAGGTATTCGGGGCCACTGGCGCAGAGGGTCGCGGGCCGAGTCGGGATGTCGGGGGCACCACTTCTGCGTTCGCACGCAGGCTGGCAGAGGCACGGCGGAGAGCGGCGGCGCCGTATCGCTGGGCCTTCATGGTGGACGGAGTGCGGGCTGTGGTATATTCGAGTCCCGTTGGGACGGCGTCTGCTTGATCATTCTTATGTCCGAGGTCCCATTGTCGAGTTTTGTAAGCACCTGCAGGGAACCCGCAAGACCCGGTAAGCTTATTATCGTTACTGCCGTTGTCGGTCGGAGCCTCGGAGCTCTGCAAATAAATCGCGCCATCCCACGTGAACTAATGCAAGTGGCCGATTGCCGGCTTACCTCAAAACCGCCATAGATCTTATCATAGGTTGATCTACTAGTACTCCGCATACCTCTCAATTCCACCTGATGCACAGCAACACTGAAGTACCAATCAAGGTAGCCTGCTCTCGTCTGCTTGCTAGAGGTACCTAGTGAGTAATGTGCGAGCACCGGCTTCCGTTAACCTGTCACTACCTGTACGATGATACTGCTGGCGAGTGCCGACAGCGCCGCCTTGAACGTGGACGCCACTGCCATAGCCTCCCTACCAGTAGTTAGCGACCATTTCCCGGAGTCTTGAAGCCACGCACAACTACGCCATACGGTAGGTGGTTCGCCGCGCCGCAACGACAGGTCAACGTCGTCCACGGGAAGCACGAGAGCCGGGGTCACCAGCTCGTGCTTCCGGGCGACAGCCTAGCCGAGAGGCAATCTGCACTCGGCCTCCTCGGGTCGCGTGGGGCCGCTCTCGCCGACTGGCCCGCCCGGGCCGCCGACCCGGCCGGCACCGGCGTATTGCTATTGTACGGAGGCAGGAATCGACTGTGTAGGTAGGTAGATAGCAAGTATCACATAGTTGCGAGCGGTTCCATGCGAGGATTCTGTAAGAGGTGTCTACCTGGTATGCAAGCAATGACATGTCAAATCTGTGGGCGGAAACGCTCCTCCTCTTGAAGGTCCCATCCATGGCCTCCTGCGTCCCGTCTAGCCCCGAGGCCACTACACGCAGCGGCCCAGCCGAAGTCAAGCGTTGGGCATCTGAATGCCGGCTGATTGTCGGCTTCGGGGGTTATGCCTGACTGGTAGCAGAGCTGGCGTGCGTCATGCCACTTAGGCTCATCTGTCTGGGATTGACACCATGTTGTCGTCGTTCCGCGAGGCCCGCAGGCATGCTTTTCCAACGAAAGAGATCTCTTCTTCTTCTTTTCTTCTTCCTTTTCTCTGAGGAGAGTCAGTTGCCACGCCTCGTTATCCCAGCTGTCGTCTCACTGTCTCTGTTGGAGTTCAGGTTGAAAGTCAAGTGGGTGAAGATGCCAGATCAAAGACGCTGAAATTTACTCGTTAAGCAGCAGTGTCACTCATAACCAGTTAAAGGTGATGTTATACTCGTCCGCGCTCAAATCGAGCGGGGGTGGAAAGCGGGGGTGGAAAACAAAAACAAGGACGGGACGGAAAAAAACACTCTCATGCTATTGAATTGGAAATATCATCAGTCGCTCCAAAGACAAAAAGAAACCGGTGACAGAGTCTTAAGACTCCGGTACGGGGAATCGAACCCCGAGCTCCGCGGTGAAAACGCGGTATGTTAGCCGTTACACTATACCGGATTGTTGAATTGAAGAGCTCTTGTAGTAGTTTATATAGCCTGAACACCGGGAAAACAGCCCAGCCGGGACTAGCGCTCATCTGTCGCTGCGTGGGCTGGAGATAAATCTCAATGGAAAACTTACCTGTAAACAACCTCTCATGCTCGACCCTTAACTAGAATTCAATACATTGAGCAGAGTTGAGATATTCTTACTTTATCAGAAGCGAAATCAGGGAGTGTTCGACACAGAGTGGGACACTGGCTTGGCGTTACTTCTAGTGACCTGCTGCGGAAGGGGGAAAGTTGAGCGCAGGAAAGCCGGAGACAGCACTCAAGATCGCGGAAGTACGGAGTACGTCATTGCAGACACGGCCTCAGAACACCGTCCTTTGGCAAGTAACTCGTAGGCACCTCTAGTACAACTACCTGACGACGAAGAGTCTGCCTATCTGCTTCCTTAGGACTCTGGGCTTACAAGACAGACCTGGCTAGGACCGCTAGGCATCCTGGCATAGCCACCGCCGACCTCAAGCGAGCAGCAGTCGACGCCCGTGACTGGTGAACATCGCGGCCTCGCTGAGGCAGACTCGCGCGCGCAGACAGATACTCTGCTTATAAAAAGCATGCGCAGCGCCCTGCTGCTGCCATCACCTACGTCTGGACTGTCTTATGTATCACTGCCCCGAGGAGTAGCAGCAGCAGCAGCAGCAGCAATAGCATCGCCGAGCTTCAAGGCAACTGCTGCCATCTCGACGACGACGAAGACGACAACGACTACGAGAACGACGCCACGCACATCGCTGTTCATATCCTCGCATCATCATCGCAGCCGTCGACGAGTACCCAGTCTATTCCCGCCGCCGCCCCGCAGCCGCAACATGGCGACAACGACGATGACGACTACCTTCACCCTAGAGTCGCCCGCGGGGGCGCTGCCCGTCACCCTGCCCGAGGGCCTGACGCGGGAGCGGCTGCTGGCCTTTCCTCACTTCAACGTAAGTTTATGTGTTTATTTATGCATGGTCTTTTTTTCTTACCTGTAGAACCGTTTGCCTGCGCCGAGGGACGCCGCCGTGAAGGTGGCCATCCTACACCACAGATATATATATGCCTATATATATACTTACGTACTCTCCCAACGATGTGTACATGGGAACCTGACCATCTCCTCTACCGTGACAGAGCTGGCTCGAGACCCTGGCACGTTCGCTCCGCACGCAGCACGCGGACCCCTCGCACCCCTTCCACGCCGACCCCTACGCCCTGCGCGCCGTCCGGATCCAGAGCTACGACGTGTTCGGCGGCGACCGGCTGGCCTTCCTGAAGCTTCGCGCCGAGGTGTCCAACAGCGCTGGCGAGACGCGTGAGTCGAGCCTCCTTTTTCCCCCTCCCTCTGTCCCTACTCACATCCTCCTTCACTTCCTTCCTCCCTCTCTCCATCCGTCCATCCACCACGCCGTCGGAATATCCGGATATTAACCCAATCCCCCCCTCCCCCATCTCCTTTCTCATTCCCCTAGTTCCCGGCAGCGTATTCCTGCGCGGGCCCTCCGTCGCCATGCTCGTCATGCTTCTACCCGAGGACGAGCCCGACCACGGCAAAGACGTCGAGGAGGAGGAGCGCTACGTGCTGCTGACGGTGCAGCCGCGCGTGCCGGCCGGCAGCCTGGCCTTCGCGGAGCTCCCCGCCGGCATGGTCGACGAGGCGGGCGCCTTCGCCGGCACGGCCGCGCGCGAGATCCGCGAGGAGCTCGGCCTCGAGATCCCCGCGTCGCGGCTGCGGTGCCTGAGCGACGAGGCCGCCGCGGTGGACAGGGAGGAGGAGCGGGAGGTGGAGGAGGAGAAGGGGGAGTATGGGGAGAGGGAGGAGCGCCTGCCGGAAGCCATGTACCCCTCGGCGGGCGGGTGCGACGAGCACATCCCCATCTACATGCACGAGGTCAGTTCCTGTTCAGCGGCGGAGCTAATCATCTCCCCCTTTGCCCTCCTCCCCCTCTCCCCTTCCCCCCCCATTTGACCCATCTCAGGCGCCTCGCCTCGCCTCCGAGCGTGAAACAAAGACATCCTCACTAACTCTCTCTCTCCCCGGTTTCTCTCCTCCCCCTCCCTCCCCACAAACAGCGCCGCGTGCCTCGCTCGCAGCTCGCCGAGTGGACCGGCCGGCTGACGGGGCTGCGCGAGCACGGCGAGCGCATCACGCTGCGGCTGGTGCCGATGCGGCGCCTCTGGCGCGAGGGCCGCCGCGACGCCAAGTGCCTCGCCGCGCTGGCCCTGTGGGAGGGCCTCCGGCGCGAGGGCAGGCTGTGATCCCGTGACCCGGAAGGGGACCGACCGACCCGTGACCTGTGATAGGTAAGGGTCTGGCTCGTCTCTCTTGCCTACCTACCTTACTCACCTCAGTATTGAGCTTACGATGAAAACTTTGCCGGTGATTCAGCCAGCTGGGACTCTCACGTGGGGAAAGCGATAATCACGGTCAGCCATAGTGTGATTGCGAGAATCATGATAGTTACCGGCCTAGGTGGTAATGGGACAATGGGATCCGCACCCCACCTTGCCGTATCGGCAGTCTGCAATAGAACATTCAGATCGCCAAGTGGCAAGAGCAGCCAGTTTACTCAACGTTCGATTCTGCTGCATAGCTAGACGAGTTTGTTATTGCGGCGAGCGATCGCACCGTTGTGTCCGTCTACCTATACTGCTCGTACCTAGCAGCCTCCCTCAGCAGGCCCTCGACCTTCTCCACCGTGGCGGCGTCGTAGAGGTCCTCGGGCCGCTTATCCCCGCGCAGGACCTCCCTGTCGTGGCGCGCGGCCTCGTCCTTGGTCATGCACACGAGGTCGTGCAGCCGGACGTTGGACGACTTCTGCACATTCTTATTCTTCGTCATCGGCTGCTCCTCCTCATCCTCTCCGCCGCCGCCGCCGCCGCCGACGATCTGGACCAGCGTGGTGCCCGAGGGCTTCCGCCAGCGCACCAGCGCCAGCCGCGTCGTGAGCCCCGTGATGGCGCTGCGGCCCTTGTAGATCTCCTCGGCCAGGAAGGCCGTGTCGCCCGTCGTGACGGGCACTTTCAGCCCGACCGAGACGCTCGGGTCGCCGCCCGTCAGGTGCCGGAGCACCTTCTCCTCGCCGCCCT
This sequence comes from Xylariaceae sp. FL0804, assembly GCA_022539325.1. Lineage (NCBI taxonomy): Eukaryota > Fungi > Ascomycota > Sordariomycetes > Xylariales > Xylariaceae > Xylariaceae sp. FL0804. The sequence continues at coordinate 877,294 of JAJKLG010000006.1, read as the reverse complement.
GCACCGACGCCATCAGCCCCTCGTACATCTTCTCGCGGCCCTTGGCCGGCAGGTAGTCGTGGGGGTAGCCTAGAACGGATGTCAGCTGCTGGCCGGTACATGATGTGCACACACACACACAGCACGTCCGTGACCATACCTGTGATAGATAGAATGACGTGATTCGCCGCAGTGTAGCCGAAGACAGCGGGCATTGTGCCCAGGACGGGCAATATCCGCACCCGGAAGTCAGGCAGGACGCCGAGCTCGCCCACCTTGCCCTTCTGGAACTCGTCCTCGGGCAGCGGGAGCAGCTCTGCCTTGCCCTCCCCGGTCTTCTCGGTCGAGTAGACGGTCGGGATGCCCTTGGTGATGCCGAGGAGCTTCAGCCGCCGCCGCGTGGACCGGGACAGGCCGTCGTCGGTGCTCGTGCCGATGTCGCCCACGATGATTCTCGTGGGGTCGCTCTTGCAGCCGGCGCCCATGGCGGAGATGACGGGCAGGCCGCGGTCGTGGCAGTACTTGAGCAGCGCGACCTTGGTGTCGATGTTGTCGATGGCGTCGACGATGAAGTCGGGCTTCCGGCCCCGGCCCTCGTCATCGCCATCCTCCTCGCCCCCCCACGGCTCCAGCAGCCGGTCGGCGGCCTGGTCCCAGAACTTCTCCTGGCGCAGGTCGAGGCGGACCCAGGGCGCGACGGCGGCGAGGCGGCGCCGCAGGCACTGTACCTTGGGGGTGCCGACGTCGGCCAGCGTCGCGACGGCGTGCCGGTTCAGCGAGCTCAGCGTCACCTGGTCGAAGTCGACGAGGCGCAGGCGGCCGACGCCCGAGCGCGCCAGCGCCGCCGCGCAGTGCGAGCCCACGCCGCCGCACCCCACCACCACCACGAAGGCGGCCCGCAGCCGCCCCAGCCCGTCGGGCGTCAGGAAGGCCCGGTTGCGCGCCAGCTGCTCCAGGATCAGCTCCTCGTCGTAGTCGCCCGCGCGCGCCCGCCGCGCCAGCTGCTCGTTGCGCAGGTCCTCCCGGGCGTCGGCATCGTCGTCGTCGTCGTCGGCAGCGGCGGCCGCGCCGAAGCTGTTGAGCTACTGCGTTGGTCAGCGCTGGGGGGGGAGAGGTCGGGGAGCGCGTGGGGCGGTCGTGGGCGGAGGACAGTGCTGACCTTGCGTAGCGCGGCGCGCTTCTCGTCGGTGGAGGGTGGGATTGAGTCCTTGAGACGATGGACGCGCTCCTCTTGCCGCAGTCGCTGGTAGCCCAGGATAGTGCCGGCGACGAGGGCGCCCGATACAATGGCTGTTGCGGCGAGCTGTATGCGTGGGCTCGAGGCAGCTCGGTCGAGTAAGGGAGACGTCATGGTCAGGTGTTCACACCTCCCAAGTTCCACGGTATGTCTATTTGGTCGGAAGTGTGGACCGATGCATCAAGAAGGGATACGAAGCTGGCGGTGGCGCATCATCACATAGCGGTACATCGCTCCATTCGAGTGAGTGGTAGGTAGGCGGAAAGTATGAAGAAATTTTGGTGAAGTATGTATGACAAAAGCTGCACTGAATTGCCGTGGCGCGTCATTGGCCAAAGCTCCCGCCCAACTTAGAGATGACTTAACTAAGTGGGTACCTAGTAACTTATACTTAGATAACCTCAAGCGCAGTAACCTCAACAAGACTGGTTTAATAAACTGTTTTTACTCAACGCAACAGTTCTGGTATCTCAACTTTCTCAGCTCGTGCAATTGTATCCTTCACTTTGTTGTTTCAATGTCTCAACTGTGGGCCTCTCTATTCTCCTGTGTCTCGTGCCAGGTATCGAACCGGTCAACGCAAACACTTCCAAACCCGTTCATCGTCTACCCGCAATAGCCCTTTCGATTCGAACCGATGTTTGGTGCATTTAGATGCGGCTCAAGTGCAAAACCCACAACGATTCCAGCACCGCCCGACGCACGTGCCACGAAGCCATGGTATTATCACTGCCCATTCGAACATGCCTGCGATGAGAGTAAGCCTCTACTCCACCAGCTCGGGCTGCACCAGGGGAGATGCAGGATAGACTCAAATCATACGGGCTAGTACGGGGGGTAGTAGGGATGGGGCCCCCTGCGGTGCCCCTAGTGGCGGCGCTTACCCTGTGGTATCACACGCGGGCCCGGCGGCGGCGGCGGCGGCGGCGGCCACGGCGCGTCGTCGAGCGTCGGCAGCACGCCGTACTCGAAGGCGAAGACGATCAGGGCCAGCCCGGCGAAGATGAAGGCGTAGTAGTCCACGCCGAAGCGGAGGCCCCGGTGCCAGGCGACGTTGGCGGTGGCCGGCAGCGCCCACAGCGAGAGCCGGGCCACGTGCAGGCACACGGTGTGCGCCGCGGCCGCCGGCTCCCGGGGCGGCTTCCAGTCCTGGACGGTCCAGGCGTGCCGGAGGCGGTCCGCCTGCACCACGCTGTCGTATGCGAGGCCCAGCCAGGAGCCGAGGGTGAGGCCGGCGACCATCTCGTCGAGCGCCGCCCCCCAGCCGTGGCTCTCGAACGTGTCCACTATTCGGAGGAGCGCTACCACCATGGCTCCCAAGCCGGCGAACACCTGGCCCTCGCTTGTTAGGCCGAACATGATGGGCTTCTTTTCTTCCAGGAGTTATTCTGGGTGTTTCGAAGTGTGATTGGATTGGGGGTGGCCGAGATTGCCGATGGTTATCGTGGTTCACTGTCGCGGCGTAAGAGATATCGCGAAAAGAAACCCAGTAGAGGCCTCTGGTGTAACAGACAGCTATTGAATCGGACATCCTACAGTAAATATACCTGGCTTTATAAGTCTTCATGCATATCGGAGAAAAGGCGCATCATGAGAAGGTTTACAAATGTACTGAAGACGCAGTGGCGTTAAAGTCGGCAAGCCACGTTTTAGTTACAGAAAGTGAACGTATAGAGGGAAACACAGCGAGACCACTCATGTATACATCAGTAAGTATGTAGTTATGAACAAGGCGCAGTAAGCGCCGTAAGTCTTTTTCTAAAAGTTCCACATTCTACTTGAGGTTGTTGATTTATATGCCGCGCTCTATGGATATTTGTGACCGGCAAATTTCCAGTGCAATGACCGTTGGTGCATTCCAACCTTTTGTTGTGCTAGTCGATCTAGCTTTTCTTCTCGGATACGATGATAACTGCCTGTTTAGCCAGGCTATACACGGCCGCCTGGATGTGAGCGCTGATCGAGATGGGAAAGACTAAGGCACCGATAATGCCGATGTTCTGTGCTCCTTTTACACGCAGATCGACGCTAACTACTTACCTTGCCCATAGAGCAGAAGCTGGAACCATGGGATGTAGAACTGATGCCACTTATCAGCTGTATAATCCTTCTTGCGACGTCTGGAAAAGAAGTAATTGACCCTGCCTGGGCTTTAACCCTCTACTCGGTAGCTGCTTTCTCCAGACATCTAGCCACGTGAAAACATCACAACATCCCGGGTTATCAAAGTCGAACTGTTAGTTAGCGCACCTCGCCGCATCGCTGTCTTGGGTACCTAATTCTTCGTCAATAAGTCGCTCTGCTAAGTGCCAACCGCACTATGAGAATGCGAACACTGAATGGTGAGAGAAAGTTGAGCAAGCCACATCCTATTAATTTATGCTTTGGAACTGGGTCGATCCAGCTCTTCCTCCCAGTGACGAAGTATAAGGTATATATATTGTAGGTATCCGTACCTCCTACCCAAATCCTGAGTCTCTAAGACCGGATGCCGCGTGGGCGATCCCTCCACTAGGTAGGTAGCTTGACGCGCCCCTTAAAAGGTACAGGCATTCTGCGAGATGAACGAGGCCTACCTTCCTTACAGTACCTCCCGAATCTCTTCCCGACCAGCCTACGTCGCCGGGCGCGCCGCCCACGCCGCCGGAAGCACGGGGTGGTGCGGGTCGCGGAGGAACTTGTCGTTCTCGCGGAGGATGGCCTTGTCCTCGGCCATGGCCATGGCCACAGCCAGGTCCGGGTCCGTATCCGGACGACCTGCAGCGGCGTCAGCAGCGGCGGCGGCGGCGGCGTATCCCGGGGGCGACGAGACGACGCGGGCCAGCCGGCCGCGGCCGCCCGGACTACCCCTCGGCGGCATCGTCGGCCCCGACGCCGACCCCGATCCCGATCCCGATCCCGACCACGAGGCCCGATTCGGGTTGCCGATGCGCATCGACTCTTCTTCTACCTCCTCCTCCTCCTCCTCATCCTCCTCTTCCTCATCCTCTCCTACCGTCAAGAAGAAGGTCCGGCCGGGCGAGCGCTCCTCCTCCTCGTGTCTCCTCCTCCTCCTCCTCCCGGGGCGTTGTTGAGAGCCCGCAGCCGCGGCCGCCTCCTCGAGCGTGGCGCGGTTGCGCAAGTACGTGGCGTGGAGGGCTGTGCTGACGAGGGCGGCGGCGCGCAGGTCGCGGACGTCGTCCAGGAGCGACAGGATCCGCAGACGCACGGCCTCGTGCTGCTCGCTGTTGTCGTGGCCGTAGCAGCCATAGCCGCCAGCACCACCGCCACCACCATCATCACGGGTCGAATAGTCTCCAGTCCCGGTGAGCGAAGGTGGTGATGGCAGTGGCGGCGGCGGTGGCCCGTCGTCGACGTCCCGCACCCGGAAGAACACCTCCTCGGCCTCCAGCCGGTGCCGGTGGTGGCGGTTCTTGGACAGGGCCCAGCCGCGCCGGCCCGCGACCTCGAGGAACGTCAGCCCCTCGACGCCGCGGGCGATGTCGCCGACGGCGCGCCGGAACGCGGGCGCGAAGTCACAGCACGAGGCGCAGGCGCCGCCGCCGCCGTCGCCCTGGCCGTGGGGCGGCGCACCGGTGGGGCCTTCGGTCGAGCGCAGCGCGTCGATCAGCTGGAGGAGGCTCCGCCGGGGCGGCGGCATCCGCAGGTGGTCGAGCGAGGGCACGATCTGGCGCAGCAGGTCCAGCTCGCCCAGCCGCGCCATGAAGCAGCCGAGGTTGGCGGCGCTGCAGGCTGCTCCTGAGTCGCCCTGCGCGCGGCAACAGCAGCAGCAGCCCGGCCTCCGGCGGCGGCCACCACCGCCTCCGCCGGCCAGGACGAGGTCGCTGGGGCGGGGATGCGACCGCGCCGTCGCCGCGGTCAGCTCGTTCAGCGTGCGGCGGCACTCGGCGTAGACCTCCTCGACCTTTGCCTCGCGCACGTCCCAGATGCGGTCCTTGATCTTCCGGGGCCACGGCTTGTCCTGGAGGGCGGCGCGGTCGGCGACGCCGAGGATCGCGTTCCGGGTCAGGCGCGCGAAGTCGCGCGCGAGGCCGAACGCGAAGCTGACCAGCAGGAGGCCGTCGGACGTGGCGGCGGTCATCAGCGCGCGCTGCTGCTGCTGCTGCTGCTGCTGCCACTGGGGCAGCCACAGGTGCTCGACGGCCAGCAGCAGCGGGGCGTGGCACTGGTACCGCATGCAGGCCTCGGCGATGGCGACGAGCTGTCCGAAGTGGACCGTCTTGGGGATCTTGTCGTGGTGCATGTGCGCCGCGTGCAGCAGGATCTCCAGGGCGTGCTCGGCGTTGACTTCGACCTGCGGCATCCGGTAGAGCTTCACCTCGGAGCCGTCTCGGCAGTGGTAGCGGACCGGAGGGGGCGGTAACGCCTGTGAGTCTTCGACCCCCGGGGTGAATCGAGAGCCAGGCTTGAAGATCTGGGTGAAGATGGGCGATGCAGTCTCTCCGAGTACGTGTGAGGACACGCGGAAACGGTAGACTGAGGCGTTTCGCTCTTCGGTATTGGCAAATTCCAGCATGGTATCTCCCATGGCAGAAATAGTCAGCTCTATAAGAGTCCTGTCGGGAGATATTCCAGATTCTCCGGCATGAAGGAGGCCTCGCATCTCAGCCAAGTCTCTCTGCACCCCTTCGTAGCTCTGAAGGCGGCTTTCGTACTTGGAGAAGAAGTCAGGACCGATGAATGAGCTCTTGAAGTCCGAATGCCCGGTCCGCATGCGTTCGATAGCATGTGTGCGCGCTGTCTTATCCGCGCAGATCTTCCGAAACCCCTCAGGCGTCGGATTGATCTCGTATTCATTGTAGGTATCCTGGAGGGATCCTACAAGAGTGTCGTGCAGAAGTTCGAGACAGTCCTCCCATCCCCGAAGCGCCTCGAGCTGATCTTCGGGCGATGTTGCCAGGCCGGCTGCACTGCCCGTCGATAGCCCGGAATAAGCACGAATGTAAGATGAATTCCGGCGGCCGTCGAATCTCGTCTGCGTCGTGCCATCTGAGCTCACCAGTAGCTGCCCCCCTTGATGAGGCGGCAGGCTGAGGATGGACTTGCAGATGATTGTGGCCTGCGCCTTGACATTGTCGTAGTCGCCAACTGCAGCATCGACATGGCTGACGTCGCCGCACGCATGTCTGACCCTTCGCGTGTACTTGCACAGCTGCTGGATGTCGCCCAATGTGACCTGATAGATGAACGACGGCAGCTTCTCCGTAGGCCTGGTTGCGCTCGCGTCAAGCCTCAGGGTTCTTCCCAGTGGCCACTTTCGAGCACGGGGGCAGCATGTGTCAGCGGCTGTCTTACTTGGAGTACCTATAAGGAGAAAAACTCACGGACGAGCGGCTTACGGCTCCGCTGTGTGACCGGTTCTTCCACCATTTCTTAGCCTCAGCTGGGGATTTGGATAGACCGGCCACGTCCAATAGAGTGTATCGATCGTCTGCCATGGTGAGTATGATGAGGGAGGGGCATGTCAACGGCTCAGGTACTTGATGAGCGGGGAAACATGCAGCAAGGCTGCGAGGCCTCCGAAGGATTATTTCGCTTGACGGGGGTACCGGTAAATCGCATAGTTCATGGCCCCAACGTGACATTCGCGGACTCGATGTCGACAGATGCTTTGCTATACCGGTACCACTTGGTCCTCCTCTATGCCGCTCACCTGGCAAGGCTTGCCCGTAACGTATGGCGACTACCGGTAATACCGTGGCATCGGACGATGACTGGGTCTCGTAACGCACATCAAAGCCAGAGTCTCCTGAAAGTGGCTGAAAGAATTCCTCGATGATAATCTGGATGAGTTTCTATCCATGCACTCGAAGTAACTCTTTGGCTGTTCCGACGGCTGCCTACCTAAGGTACCTAGTCTTCGGGACTCACATAAATCAGTGGGTAGATTACTGTAGTTATATCCTACCGACATGTCGAATCATTACCACAATCGAACGGGATAGTCATGCCTTGCATAGTTTCAATCATGGCTCGATGACATTAGTTGCGAAGTTTGAGTTCCATTCAGATGGACAATGGGAGAAAGCATTCCCTCCTATGCGGTTGGAGCAGGACAGTGGCAATGTATTCGTGCTTTTTGGGCTTTTGATACAGATGCGAGTCGATGCTGTATGATGTCGAGGCCTTCGTCTAGTGTCGGCGACGACTGCACGAAGGGCAGAATCCCGATCCAAAGGAGGGCGGTTTACGTAGTAGAAGCAAACGGGAATCCAATAGCCTCGGACCACGGTGGCAGCTATCATGTGCTTCGCTCTTGAACTGTGCCTGTGTGGCCCGGGCCGATCGCGCCATATCGAATGCGCCATCGCAAGGGTAGCAACAGTGCTGGATGCGGGCTGTGATCCGGTGCGACGGGATATGCAAGTCGTATAAGCAACGTGCCCTGAAGCCCCATGCTGGTTTCGGAGCAGTTGGTTGTATGGCCGAATGAGGTAGATGTGACAGCATCGTCAACTCGGGGTCTCGTGAAGCTAAGGTACCTGAGAGGTAATCAGTGCGTTAGGTACAGTACCGCAGGCATCTCTCACGTATGAAGGGAATCAGCTCTTGAGAGTCAGTTCTCATGATCAAGGGGTTGGGTAGAGGAGCATGTTTGTTGTAGACAAGCCTCGGCCAGTGGCCATTGGCCAGTGAGCCAGTCAGAGGCATACAGACAAATCGGAGTCTGGACATTTCTTTCCACATATTGTCTGCCCCCAATGAGAAGGCAACTTACGCAACTCAGCCGGGCTTGCTCTGCAAGTCAAGCCAGTACAGTGCAAGCGGAGAGGCAGTTCGAAGGGGGTGGATCCCAGACTGTTTAAGGGATACATGACTTCTCCGCGCCGTCCCGGCACCCGCAGGTGGTATCGTTGGAGCACCAGAGGTCTCGCACAAACCCCCGCATTGCATATAGACTTCGTTGGCGAGACTGGCTAGCCAGACGCACTGTAGGCACCACGCCCGCTTTGGGAGGCCATTGGAACCGGAGCAGTGACACTCCAGCTGCAGGTGCACACACCCGCAGACCCGGCCAGAAGATCGAGGCGGGGCCAGCAGCGAGGGGCAAGGGGTGAGTGAGGTCAACATGAGTGCCGGATAGGGACAGTACCTCGAGTACTTATACCGTACCTGACAGCCTCCATTGCCATCGAGGACGCAGACGCCTCTTCTCCTTCCCCGTACCTACCTCCTCTCTTACCACACACCACCTCCGATATCCCCCTAAAACGGTCCAGCACCAGCACCAGCACCAGCATCGTGACCCTCGCCTCGAGCCACGCTCTCAGGATGAAGTCCGTCCTGCTCCTCATCGCCGCCGCCGCGCTCGCCATCGCGCAGGACACCACGGGCTACTTCCCAGGCATACCCTCCTGCGCTGTAAGTCATTCTGGTTGTAGGCGACAACGTCATGTCTGAGCGAGAGGGAACGAGGAGTGAAATGCAAGAAGAAATATGAGGAAAAAGAAGAAGAAAAAGAGAAAGCCGCGAGAGTGGACGTATCATGCTAAAAACACACACCAAAAACTCCCAGATCCCCTGCCTGACCTCGGCCATCTCCGAGGCGGGCTGCCAGCTCAGCGACATCTCGTGCCAGTGCGGGCCGACGCAGACCGTCATCGCCGGCGACGCGGCCCCCTGCCTGCTGTCCGAGTGCAGCGCCGGGAGCCTGGTGGCCCAGGCCGCCAGCGCCGGCAGGGCCGTGTGCTCGAGCTACCGCGCCGGCCTGCTCACCTTCCCGACCGTCACGGCCACGGCCACGGCCACCACCACCACCACCGGAGGCTCGGCCTCGTCGTCCGCGTCCTCGGGCGCCGCGGGAGGCGGCGTGACGTCGGCGCCTGCGTCGTCGACATCCGCCTCCGCCTCCTCAGGCTCTTCCGGTTCCGTCTCGGCCACCGGCGGCGGCTTGAGCGGCGTGAGTGCCACGAGCAGCAGCACGCGGACCGAGACGCTCGGCGGCGTGACCTCCAGTGCCGGGAGCGCCCTCAGCAGCTTGACCTCGTCGGTGCCTACCGGTAATGCCGCCGCTGCTGGTCCCGGTGCGCCCGTCATGCTCGGCGCCGGTGTGATCGCCGGTTTCCTGGGCGCTGTTGTGGCTCTGTGATGATGAGGAGAGGGGAAAGGGGCTGGGGCAGCAAGGCCACCTGCTTGTATCTAGTCTGCCGGATGATAAATAGGGGCTTGGGTGATTTGGATGAGGTCAAGTGAGAAGAGACCCTTCTCTGTCAGCGCCATCATGAGCCATCGGGCGCACGCGTGTGCTGATTGACCGGCAAGCCAAACATGACGGTTCCTTTGGAATACCTCGTAGAGTATATTTTCCTGATCCCCATCTCAGAATCCGCCCGTGATACTTAGCTTTCTTCCCACATTGTGAACAGCTGCAGATTCCAGCCACTCTCAAACGGGACGTAACAGAATTTGCAGGAAGCGCTTAGACAGCTCGATGTGGAGAGAATGCCACCATAACACGGAGCATCCATCTCCTTACCGCGAAGGTCCAAGCCGATCATCCCTGATACCATAGATCACCACCTAGCGGATCAACCACCCTTTCGTACTATGGGAATCGTAGCTCTCTCACCAAATTCTCTATGTTTTATATCTTTAATAACTTGCTGGTTTCAAGGGATAAAACTAAGAAAAAAAAATTTTGGGCTTATTAAAAGGTGAAAGTTTATAAAAAACTAAAACTTAAATTTTTAAAGAATTTTTAAAGCTTATAAATGGAAGAACTATAAAACGAGTACTTTTACACCTTATTTTTACGGTTTTTAAAGTAATATATAAAATTAAGAAAAATAAATAAAAATCCACTTTTAACTAAAACGAAGAAAGAAAAATGCTAAGAAAAATCAAAAAATAGGTTAAAGTAGTATAGAATTTTATTTCCTCGTTTTTCGTATACGTAGAAAAACGCTATATAAAAATCCGTGGACTTTTATATGCGTTTTTTTCTTCCGTCTTTTTCGAGCTATTATAGTTATAATTTTAAAGAAAACTTATAATGTAAAAGAAAGCCACGATTTTTCTCTTTTATAACCCAGTAAAACCTTATTTTTAGCTATTTTATTTCTTTTTTTATTACGATAAAAGCCCTTAACACTTTTACTAGGAAAATAGCGGGGGAAGTGTTATAAAAACATTTTTCTCTTTAATAGCTCTTTATAAACCGAGTAGTTTAAAAACTAACCCGACTTATTTTTTTCTATAGTTTAAAAGCATTTAGGCTTTTAATAAAAGTGGGTTTATAATTTTAAGGTTTTTCTCCACCAAGTTAGAGAATTTCAAAAAGATAGAGGTTTTGGTGAGAAGCTCCCGATTCCTATAGTACGAAAGAGTGGTGGGCCCGCTAGGTGGTGATCTATGGTACTCGAAGGTCGTTAATGAGACACTTACCGTACCGGTACCGGTAGTACTGGGTACTTAAGGTAGGTACCTACCTAAGGACATGGGAACGGCGACGGGTATGAAGAAAGCTTGTCCGGGCGTCGTGGCGCAAAAACGTAGAAGTACTAAACTTAGGTTCTCGTGTTGGCTCTCTCTTGATGTGTCCTTGTGGGTTGGACTTTGATGGACTGGAATCCATGTGTGCAGCTCGGTATCGGAATCGGATAAAGTCATTACAGGTATGCAACTAAGCCTCAAGGTACAACAATCCCTACCACTCGGCCCCATCCACCATTGCCGCTGCTGCGACGCGTGACAAGTCTACAACCAACGACCTGCGCGACTCTCCAATTCCTCGCGAGCTCGACCTTCCAACCAGCCACCCTGCCGACTGCCGTACGGCCGCTTCCGTCCCCGTCGTCCGTTCCGCCGTACACCAATAACGCCATGGCCACCTCCGATGATGTGCAAATGGGAGACGCCCCTGCCATCGAGAGCGAACCCATGTATGGGGGCTTCTCGCGGTTCGAGATCGAGCTCGAGGTACGCATGCGCCAGTCGTCCAAGAGTCCGGCTGGTCCGGGGGAGGGGGGAGGATGCCTGAGGAGCTCGCTGCTGACCGGCTTCCCCAGTTCGTGCAGTCGCTCGCGAATCCTTACTACCTGAACCACCTGGCCTCCCAGAAGCTCCTGAACGAGCCCGCCTTCGTCGCGTACCTGGCCTACCTGCAGTACTGGAGCCGGCCGCCCTACGTCAAGTACCTGATTTACCCGGGCCCGACGCTCAAGCACCTGGAGCTGCTGCAGGAGGAGCGCTTCAGACAGGACATCATCAGCCCGGAGCGAGTGCAGGCCCTGGCGGCCGAGGGCGTAAAGGCCTCGGTCGACTGGCACAAGGATGAATGACGTGACATATGATCGACCATCCCGCGGGTATCACAATTGCATGAAGCTATTTCTGCTGAGCCCACTCCCGCCGAGGGATGAACAGATGTGCGTGAGGGTTGGAAGCCAGACATGGCGTTACAGCATACTCTGGCGTTGCGTCGAGGGAGACTATCATCCCAATAACAGCTCTCAGACTGAAGCTATCTGACGCCCTTAAAAGCTCAAGAGACATGCCATCCGCCATTGCGGCATCGCACAGGGGAAAAGGGGTATCATAACAATCAACCAATCGTTCCCAGCAAAGGACGACCTCAAGAACCAGAGGTATTTGCAGCATAACTTTCGCAGTTGTCTGCATCACTAACACCAGCCCAGCAAACAATTCATTCCAAACCACCGAAGCTACATTGAAGCACGAATCCATTCATGCGATCAGTTCTCTCTCCAGCGATGCCCACAGGTCATGCACTGCAATTGAATATCAGCCACAGGTTCGATGGTGGTCTACCACCCAGAGTAGGTCGGCTCACCTTGAAGAAGCTCGTCATAGGTTCGTCGGCACTGCGAATCTGGATCTGGTAGTAGGCGGCCTCTCTTCCGGTGCAGCTTCCATTCGGGCACTGGACAGCCGTCTTGTCGGCGTTCTTCCACGCCTCGGGCCCGCCAAACACGTCTTCGCGTTCCTTTTTTTTGAAGAATTTTCGCGAGTACATGGGCTCTTCGATGGCATGCTGGTACGGGCAGCAGCGGCATTCAAGACGATTGCAGCCAGTCTCGGGGGACGGCGACACCGTCAGGATGTTGCTGCACTGAGGGCAGACTGCGCCGGCGCGTTAGCAGGACAAGACGTCCGAGGGTGCCAAAGTACTTACAGAGCAGCATGGTGGGCCGGTGATTGTGGTCGCAGGCTATTTCGGATTACCTGAGCCTTACAAGCAGCTGGAAATCTGTACCGGTGGTCGCTATAACCTCATAATTTTGGGGCGCAAAAGCTGGAGTGACTCGAGATGGAACTTGCTGCGAAAGTTGCGCCAAGAACGATCAAGACATGAGCCTAAACAAATTTATCGATAATGGAAGATAATAAGGTTATCTGCGGGTCCAATGGCTTGAAACGGGATCCATGGCCCCATCTTGGACATCCCGCCGGGTGCCGCTGAAACCGATTCTCCGGTACAACCTACCCCACGCTGCCCGCGGTGGGGCGCTGGAATGCCTGGACCCGGGCAGCTGTGATCGACGACAGTCGCTGCAACCCTGAAGTCTCACTGCCACCTCCTTGCGCGCCTGAGTAGGCGCCAATTTGACGACGACAAGATCGATCTTCTCGACAACAGACACGTAGACCAGCTACCAGAGTCTCAGATGAACTACGTAGCTAGCTGCCTTGCTGTAGTTACACCGTCTCGTTCTCTATAACCTTCCTCTTGGTCTCGGGAGTCCCGCGCACTGTTCCCTGCGACATCGACAGAGCACGATCACACAAGATGGCAGAAGAGCACGAGGTAACTTCTTGCCGATTCGTGGGAAGACTCGCACCAATAACACCAGGCAGGGAGCTTCGGTCAAGGAGCAGCTCATCGAAGCTTGCCGGCGGAATAACACCGACCTCCTCACCGAGATCATCTCCAACTGCAAAAACGACGACGAGATATCCGACCTGCTGAACAACACCACGACGGTCATGGGGAACCACCTCTACCACGAAGCGGCGAAGCAAGGGCACTGTGCGTTATGAACAAATAAACTCCCGTATCCCTCCCACTCTCCGGCCCCCTTTCGGCATGCCATGTCATGCCCTGCCCTTCCCCCAAGAGAGAGGCCTCCCTCGTTCGTTCGAGCAACGTTGAGCTGACGCGGTCCTCCCTCCGGAACCAACCAACAACAGACGAGGTGATCGACATGCTGCTGGACCAGCCGAACTTCGAGTGCGACCCTGTCAGCCGGGCCGAGGGCGACACGCCGCTGCACACGGCGATCCGGTGGATCAACGGCGAGCCGCCGGCGCAGCGCGAGTTCGGCGACGCGCTCGTCGGCATGATGCTCGAGGCCGGCTCGAGCACGCGCGTCCGGAACAAAGCCCGCCTGACCCCGCTGCAGCTCGTCGACCCCCGCAACGCGGGGCTGCGCGACCTCATCCAGAGGCATGAGTACGCCGCCCTCAACGCTGGCGACTTTGTGGAGGGCGCCGATGACACGGCGGCGAAGGGGGCGGCGGCGGGGGGCAAGAAGAATGCTGCGGCGAGCACACTTGTTGATGTGCAGACTGCTGGCGATGAGGATGATGACGATGATGCGGAGTTCTCGGGGAGTGATGAGGAGGAGCGGGCAGAATGGGAGCGGAGGCGGAAGGCGAAGGGCCGGTAGCGGTTGGCGCGGGCGCTGGTGATAATGGCAAGTAGATAACGCGAGGGTGTCCGGCACCATCTATCTGCCTTGACATGGTGAGAAACCCTCAGCTTGCTCCTTTGGCCAGCTACTTTACCTCTCAAGTAAACACTCTGGGCCAACAGCGACAGGCACATATGCTAAAATGTAGTGGTAGACAAGGGATCAGACATAGATGCAATGAGGAACCCGCGTTCTGTTACATTGGGATGTTCCTCAGGCCAGCCTGTCATGGATCAAAATGGGGCTAACGGTGGCCTCGTTCTCGCGTGTTGAACAGAGCAGCCCGCTGTGAGAACAGAAAACCACACCTGGTTAATCGTCATGTAGCTTACTACACGACAATTAAACCAGGTGTGATGGACTCTCATAGTATTGCCACATATAAACGATAGTCTCCCCGCAGAATTCATGGGTGTACCTTGGCTTTGCCCTTATATTATTAGCTGTCCCGTGGCCACGACTTCACACCGCGGGCTGGCGATATATGTTATGATACTGGCAGCCTGACCTTGAAGCATACCTGGGTCACGGGGATTGGATCTCATGCTGTCTGCCTGGATTTCGAATGCGCCTTTCCGAGTTTGAGGTCCCCCTGGGCCGCTCGGTTCGGAGCTGACCACCTAATAGGTACCTTATGTTTGGATGACCTCGTTGTAGGCCTCTCAGGCTAGGAGGTGAGGTAGGTCACCACAGCGTTGGCCAGTGTTCTACGTAGGCCGACCGCCTGCACCGCGAACATGGGCAGGCCAAGGTATCCTACCGCAGATGCTGAGAGCGATCCGAGCCATCTTGGTTGTCCCACTCTTCTCCCGGGGGTCGGGCACGTAATTTCGCTGAAGTACGCAACTCTCTGAATACTTTTCACGTTGAAATTTGTAGATCCTCAACAATCTTCATAGCATATATATTGGAGAAAGAAGTTCCGACGTATGAGATGATGATGAATAGGTGCCCCTTAACAAAGCAGAAACCATTCTGCTGGCTTTCTTCGATATACAGACACAACCAGCTCTTCCATCCTCCACCATGATGACACAACGGCCTCATCTGAGAAACGACCGTGGGAAAGGTGATATGTACTTGTCTTACAGAAAGCGGGAAACAAGAGGAATGTCGGGTCAAACCTCTTTCAGCAAGTCTCGAAAGCCTCTGGCACGGACAAAGCAGGCTCGAGCCCAGAGAATGGCGATCGGTCTATGGCCTCCAGCAGTTGTCAAAGAGCTTGCATCAGCCCCGTGCGAACAATTCGTTGTCTGAACGATCCACCCCTCCGTCAAGACACAGGATATCGCCTACCGAATTCTGTATATGAACCTCGGCGGAAAACAGGTATGTTTCTGTTGAAGTCGACCTCTTGACCGCAGCATTTGCACAGCAACTACTTGCTTATTACGAATTACCAAGTTCTTACTTACCAGACAGGCAAGTGAAGCCAGGGTATTCCCACGTATCGACCAGCAACGTCTCCCGAAGTTGAGTTCCCCCTTATTCCCTCCTTTTCCCGACCATCGTTCCTATTCATCGTTCAACTACCTCACACACACACCCCACCCCGTCCACCAAGACAAGACACTCCCCGTTCCTCCCTTCCTTCCTTTTTTTCCCCACAGGCACGACATGGAAGACAACTCCATGATGAGCTGGGAGCCCCACAACTGGGACGCCTTCCTGCTCAACCACGTGGACTGGACGACCCAGGACTACCGCGAGGTGCTGCGCCTCTTCTCCCCGCCCTGGGCCGCCCTCGCCGACGCCACCGTCGTCGCGCTCGAGGCCCGCTTCAACGCCTACCGCATCAGGCACGGCGTGATCAACGGCGGCGAGGAGGAGGAATGGGCCAACCCGGCCGCGATGGAGTGGGAGCGCCGGGCGATGGCGAGGGCCGGCGGCGGCAGTGGTGGTGGTGGTGGTGGCAATGGGCAGCAGCAGGAGACCGATATTGAATCCCTGCTCATGGATATCGACGGTAGCAGCCCGCTCGACCACGGCGTCGTACCCGGTGGTGACGGCAACAACAGGAATAACAACAAGAAGACGACGACGACGACGCCCGAGGTCAGCATGCTGGACGCCGCGGACGACTTCTACACCATCTCCATCGGCCTGGGCCTGCTCGTCGGCGTGGAGCCCGGCATCGCGGACAACTCCAACTCCGACACCATCGTCGAGGCCGCCAAGCGCCGCGTGGCCGAGGTGCTGCAAGCCACGGCGACGCCGTCGGGCAACGTGCGGTGCTGCGCCGTCGCCGCCGCGCCGTCGCGCTCCGGCGGTGGTGTGCCTCCGCCCTCGTCGGCGGCGCAGCGGGCCCGCGAGGCCCTGGGCCCCTACGACCAGGTCAGCCCCCTCGCCGCGGACCTGCCGGGCCTGCGGCACCGCGACCGCATGTGGTCCGTGGCCGCGTACCCGGATCGCGGCGCGCACGTCACGGCCGACGCGCTCGCCCGTGCGGCGCAGGCGCGGCATCGGCAAGCCAACGCGCCTCCGGCTGGTACCGGTGGTAATGCCGCCAGTCCCGCGGACGACCGCTGCGCCTGGGCGGCCCTGCAGCTGACGTCGCCCGTGATGCGGCTGCGCGACGACGCGGCGTTCAACGCCGAGCTGGCGTCGGTCAGCCACGCGCTGCGCGGCAACGGCGGGCTGGGGCTGCGCATCCACCCCGACGACCTGCCGGAGCTCAACCTGGGCACGCGCCTCGTCGTCGGCCACACCCGCGGCTTCACGCTGCGGCAGCTGAAGCGCGTCGTGACGCTGTGGGCGCTGCTGGCGCAGCGGGGCGGCCTCGCTTCGCGCCTGCTGCTGGCGGGGAGGGGAAGGCACCGGAGCGAGCCATGGCCGCGGCCGCCCCCCTCCTCCTCCGCTTCTTCGGCCTCGGCCGCTTTCAACGAGGACTGCGCGCCCGTCACGGCGGCGTCGCGCCTGGGCCGGCTGCTGCAGGAGGAGGAGTCGCGGCAGGGGGCCGGGCCCGAGTCCCGCACGCGGCTGCTGCCGAACCCGCACCCGACCGACGACGCGCGGCGCGCCCGCTTCGACGCCCAGTTCGAGGCCCACGTGCCCTGCTGGCGCGGCGCGCCGTCGCGCGTCGTGCCCGACGCCCTCGTCGCCTTCCTGCGCCGCGTGTGGCAGTACGAGTCCGTCTCGCGGCTCGCGGCCGCGCTGGCGCCCGCGCCGCTGCCCCTCCTGACCCTGATCCAGCCCCTGACCCTGACCAACCTCGACGACGGCGGCAGCTACCTCCGTCGTCGCCGACGCCTCGATCTCGGCATCCACTGCCGGGGGGGCGACACCACCGCCTCGATTTCAACGGACGGCGCCGGCGACGACGACGACGCCGCGCAACAGGAGTTGCTGGACCTCGAGCAGGACCTCGGACTGGAGCGTGAGCAGCTGCCCGCGATGCCGGGCGGCGGCGGGATGATCGAGTTCCGCCTGCCGCACGCGTCGCTCGACGCCGACGAGGTGGCGGCGTGGGCGGTGGTCGCGGGCGCGGTGGTGGCGCGCGCGTGCGAGGGCGGGCCCGAGGCGTACGCCGCGGTCGTGCGCGGCGTCATCGCGTGTAGTAGTAGTACCGGTACCGGTAGTGGGATGAGCGCGGGCGAGGTGCTGAGTCACCTCGGTCTGTCGCCGTTGGTGGCGGCGAGATTCGGGGACGTGTTGACGGCGGGGAAGGACGTGTTGACGGCAGGGGGAACGTGTTGACGGCGGGGACGGCGGCCCGGGAGGAGGAAAAGGCAACGATGACTTTTGAGGATTACTTGCATTCCCGGCCGTGAGGGAGAGCGAGAGAGTGGGGAGGGAGAGCGAGAGAGTGGGAGGGGAGAGAGAGGTAGGTTGGTTGAGTGAGGTAGGTGACTGCAGGTGAGTGAGTACCCTCCCAACCCCCGCTCCCCTCCCCCCTTCATTCTTCTTCTAGTTGTCGGTGTGAAGTGTAGAGAAAGAGAAAGAGAAGCCTTGGTGTGGGCGAGGTATGTGAATCTATATCAAAGCGACCTACCTTTCTGCTCGTGGCAGGCAAGGTAAGATACCATAGCAACAGGCCGGTAAAAAGGGAAGAGACCGAGATGTTGGCCCTTTTCACGTAGATATAATTTGATTCTGGCATTTCACATATTCTCTTGACTCTTATCGGATATCATTTAGTTCCATGCTACAAGCCGTCAGCTAACAATGCTCCAAGGGGTATAAAGTTCTAGGTGTACTATAGGGAACTTCGTTCTTCGAGTACGCCATCCCCAATGATCCAAAATGTGGCTAACGCATCGTCTCGCTCACACCAACGCGGCTGGCTGGCTGCGCGCGCTACCCAATGCCAGCTCTGATATTAGAAGAGTCGGTCAAAGACGACGGGAGAAGTAACTCCCAATGCCAACGCCAAAGTCATCGTGTTCCACACGTCATTTCTTCATCCGCTCCATCATGGCGTTCATTCCTCATCAGCGAAGCAACACCGCGCCGACGATCGCTGCGAGGACAGCGACCCAGGCACGTGCCGGTGCCCCGGAGACCGGCGCCGCGCTGTCAACGGACTCGATATAGCTCACGTTCATAGCCTTGGCCAGTAACTCGGGGGTCACGTTGCCGCTCTCGGCGATCTGGTGCAGCTCGTCGCCGAAGGTCTGCAGGATGTTGGTGCTCCGGCCGTCGGGGCAGAAGACCACCTCCCAGCCGCCGCCGCTCGGGATGATGAAGGTCGAGGTCTGGTCGTCGTACGCGTAGCTGTACGCGTCCGGGCACATAGCCTTGGCGTTCTGCGAGTACAGGCCCGGCTTGCAGCTGCTCGGAGTGCTGTACGAGCCGGTGCAGCAGTCCTTAGGGCTGTTGGTGGCGGCGCACGCGCTCTTGCAGGGGTCGAAGACGGGGCGCGCGATGTTGTCGTCGGGGTACGGGTACACGCCGTCGCCCGGCTTGTCGGGCGGGAACTCCTGGAGGTCCCACGGACACCAGGTGGCCAGGTCCGAGTTGGTCTGCTTCGTCTCGTACGGCATGGGGTAGGTCGAATTGGTGTACGTATCACCCGTGTTCGAAGAACCCTGAAGGTATCCGGCCGTCCCAATGCATGATGGGTTGACGAGATTCGGCGGGATAAAGGAGGTATTACTGGATGCGTGATAGACGATGCCCAGGGGCAAGTTGTAGCCGTCGACAAGTGAAATATCGTAGAAGGTCTGCTTGCCCGTCGTGCCTCCGGCAAGGTTGAACTCGGCGAGAGTCACTGGCGTTGCTCCCTAGCAGAAGGGTCAAAAAAAGAGCTCCCCAGCAAGCACAGGCTCACGGCATGAGAAGGCAACGGCTTACACCATATTCGCAGTCGAGCTTGCCAAAACAATCGCCCGTCTCACAGGTCGCCGTGTTGTCATCGGCACTAACGGTGCAGTTGGTGCGACCCCAGACTCTGCCCTGCCAGGTCGGGCCCACGTTCATGTTTTTCGAATCGCCGGCATCGAGCTCGAAGCCGTTGCTCTCCGGGGGGTCACCGTTCTGGGTCGCGATGCCGGGCCAGAGCGTGTCCCCGCAGTTGTTGGTGATGATGAGCGGGATGGAGCCGTCCCGCTTGGAGAGCGGCCGGTTGATGGCCCGGCGCAGCGGGTCGTCGCCCAGATGTGAGAATGTGTGCAGCTCGTGCATGGTCGGGAACACGACGGCCGCGGCCTGCGGGACGTGGGACGACAGTAGGCCCAATAAGCCGGCGCTGAGCAGCCGCGTCGTGGTGCCCGTATAACCGCGTTTACGGCCATGATACGTCGATCGTCGAGTCATGTTGCCCTCCAGTAGCGCTTGCGCGCAGGGCTGGCTTCCAAATGATGCTCAGCAGGCAGCTTCGCTATTCGTGATTACTGTATCCAAAAGAACAGACCAGCGAGGCTCTATCCAGCGATGGGAGCGAGAGGCGATCAGACCGTGGACCAGGCAAGCTCAGATACTATAGGGCATCGGTGCCAGGTTTCCAGTCGGTCTGAGGTGCGAAGCGAGCGAGAGTGAGTGCGAGGCGATTCTGAGGCCTGAGCTAGACGCGACGCAGCCGGTCGAGCATCTATCTACAAATACCGAGCTGTCGGCCAGTGACGTAGCGAAGGGCGAGGGACGGAGGGACGGTGAGTGACGGCAGGGTATCCGTAGGTTGGAGGTTGGTCAATAATAAGGCAGGCCGATCGCCGAGTCAAATCTCGGAGCGCCTGGGGCTGATCCTTGTCTCTGATGTCTGCCAGATGCAGGAACTTGGACGCCAAGATGGCCGGACTGGGAGGCACCAGGAGGATGGGCGAATGGGACCGAGGCGTCTGCAAACGCGCGAGCTGGGATGGACCAGGGAGGATAGAGTATGGTTCGTATCAAAAAGAACGACGATGAGAAGAAGAAGGAGAGAGGAGCTGAGTAAATGCAGGGAGTTTTCTTTCAAGGGGGATGACGCGCGAAGATGTGGTTGATTGAAGCCATCGTTAGGTATAGGAGGGTTGCCTAGTAGTAGTTTCAGAATAGCCCGATATGGCCTGGCCGCGGCTTTGCAATTCGACAATGCAAGAGCGATGACGCAGGCACGGAGGATGGCCTGCGAACCTGCCAGCTTTCCAAGTCGACACATGCCACCTGCCCAGACTCATCAGAGACCTGACCCTACGCCTTGTCAATCTCCACACACACCGACGACTTCCTCTGTTGTCTTATGGGTCTCATCATCACTCACCATCTGGACATCTGCCATCGTGGAATGCGGTAGGCAATGAATTCGACGGCGTGTTGCTTATGACTATCTGCTAGGTACAATCAGCTTTTAGACCGATACTGAGCACCGTCATCATGAGTATCGTGAGTATCACAAGAGGTGTTGGCGTGATGGCCAAGGCCTCATTGGCGTAGCCACTTTATCTTCCCCTATCTGTGGAGCTGGTTTCCACGACATCGCTCGGCTTGATGCCAGCGCAGAAACAGTGCTGGGTCGGCCAACATGGCCTGGCGATCCCTCATCATCTCCTCGATGACCATGCTTCACTCACATAGATCCCTTTTGGTCTGGACAGCTTCAGAAGGCAGATAGATAAAGTACTTGAGTAATTTGTAGGTGTCAAACCAGTCAGGCCGTCACACAAGAGGCCGGTGCCATTGAACATCTCGAGGGAAAGGAAATATCCGTCCACCTCGCCGCCGCGGTAGCAGACCTCCGTTGGCAAATCTGTTGCCAACTTAATCTTTGGCCGCTGGAGAAGGAGATCACCCACCCGGCATGCGAAGACAAGTGGCCTACCAGATCTGTCGGCTTCACCAGATTATACACTTCACGTAGTAGCCCCTTGAATACCTCCTAACGTCAGGACTTCACTTTATGATGCCCGTGTTTATCATCATTAAGGCGCTCCTTCTTGGATGACCCTTCTTCCTGCCCTGCCCTGCCCTGCCTATCAAGCAAATACCGCTGGCTCTCCTGTGCATGAAAATGAGCTGCTTAGCTTGGATTCTTCCCAGCTGCCACGCCTGCTCCACGATAGAGCCGCGTTTTCCCCGTTCCGCCTTCCATTGTCCAGATATGCGTGGTTTATTTCTTTTCAGAGGTATCTTGGTGCGTGAAGTGAGCCAGAAAAACAAAATCATCATGAAAAAACCAAGCAAAAGTGTCGGCCGTAGCCATGCATGGGACCCCCGGCTGAGAGCTCGTCTACCTGAACCGCGATCGGCACCGGCCCATGACTTCGCCTTGGCAGACCAGCTCGGCACTGAATTCGGATCCGTCCAACGTCAGGTAAATGTCGAAGTACACCCGGTAAAACACGCCCTGCGCCGTGTCCATGCGCTCAAAGTCTTTTTCTAGGTTCTTTCGCGACAAATCCGAAGTGAGCGTGACCACCTCCTTTATGCCTATATGATTGTTAGCCGATCCCCAGAGTCTGTATATCATCGGATAACTTACGAGGATCTTTCGTATACTCGGGGCAGACGTCTTCATCGCAAGCGTATAGGATGTCTTCGTACATAAGCGTGGCGCCGGGCGCCACTTGTCTGAAGAACGACACTTTAACCGGCTCTCCAATCTTGACCTTCTGTCCTTTCTGCACAAAGATCTGCCGCGTGAACTTGCATCGGTCCTTGCCATCAAGCGAAGGTACACGATATGCCTCGGGATGGTAGCCTTCTTTGAATGGCTGCAGGGTGGCCATCAGATAGTGGCGACGAGCAACGCGGTGGGTGATTACTCTCTCCGTGATACCGGCTGTGACGGCGCCCTTGACGATAGCAGCCACCGAGTCCATGGGTCGCACAACCTTGGTTTGGAACTGAGGGGGAACATGAAGCTTGATCTGCTGGAATAGGTACTCCGAGGCACCAAAGCCACCGACGACCAGGATGTTTTGTAATGTCCGGTTCTGGGCCTGGATGGCGATGATCTGGTTCCGGACAAGCTCCAAAATCCTGTTAACAACGGGTTCGAAGCACTGCAGGATTTCCTCGTTGGTGAAGGTCATGTAGCCTTCCTCGATGCCTGCCTCGGGGAATTCGGCTTCGATGCCGACATCGACGGCCCACTTCTGGCCATTGTTTCGGAAGTCGGCCTTGATTCTGTTCTCGAAATCCATGATGCACTTGGCGTATACACGGCCGGCGGTTTTGGAGCCATCTGGAAGCTTCATCTTCCGAATCTTGGTCCGGAGGATATTGCTGAAATTCCGGTTGAGCGCGGTCGAACCGCACGAGTCACCAGAGCCCGCTGTGCATTCTGCCACGGTAAAAGGGTTCTCGTCTTCGACCTCGTAAGCAATCAAATCCACAGTACCGCCACCACAATCAACGATGAGGATGGCATCGTGAACCTTGAGATTGAGCAACCCAGTCTTGGCGCAGAAAAGCGATGCCGCCTCGGGCTCACTGACAAGTGTCAAGCGGTTGTCGTTCTCGTCGCGCAGGAACCCGGCCTGGATGGCCGCGGCTCGTGTGGCAGCCTTGCCGGCATCGTTCCAGATAGCAGGTACGGTCAAGTAATAGCGTATGTTGCGCTCTTCTCTGTTGAACACCTCACCCAGCGTCTTTTGAAGGGCGGTCCGCATAGCCTGTCGCAACTTGAAGAGGTAGTCCGCGGCGACGTCAATCTCCGACTTTCCAGGGGGCAGCGGCGGCAGGTTGATGGGGTCGATGTAGGTGTTGCCAGACAGCATGAGCTGCAGCTTGAACCACTCGACTTTTTGGACGCCTGGCTTGGGGTAGCCCGTCGGCGCCAGGGCGTCGGCGATATCTGGACCCCATCCGACAACCTTCTGGTACTGGTCGTAGTAGAGGACGGTAGGGATCTGCAATACTGTTAGCCACTCTGCCTCCTGCGTTGCGCGAGACAACCGGGAGCCGACCGGAGTATTACCTTTTGTTTCGTGTAGGATCCTGCGCCCGGCCACTCTGTGATGATGTCTTCTTTGGCCTCGTTGTTTGTGGCAAAGGCGAACGCGACTCCGGAAAAGGTCGTGCCCTGTAGTGTAGGAGGAAGCAGAGGTCAGTCGAGGCTGGTCGAGACAAAGAAACGAGGGAGCGACAGGCGGGGAAAACGTACAAAGTCAATTCCAACAATCAGCTGGGCCTTGCTTCGGCTGTTACCCTCGACTTCGGCAGCCGGTCGACCGTAGGCTGCCATGGCGTTCTGCTGTGGTTGGGGAGCAGGCGGCGGATAGCCAGAGGCATAACCTGGAGGACCGCCACCGATGCCCGGGGCAGGGTGCGCGCCGGGTGGGACGGCCATTTGCGGAGGGTAGCCAGAGGTGGGAGCGCCGGTGTTGATGGGTGGAGGACCGCCGACCATCTGCGACGGCGGCGTGCGGGCGGGGCCGTGAGCCAAGGGGCTCGCGGTGCGGGCGGATTGGGGCTGCTGCTGGTAACTGGGCGTGTAGCTGGGAGGACGAGGCCCGACGCCGGGATGGTTCATTATCGGCAGGCTCGCCTGGGAAGAGGAGGAGTTGACAGAGGGAGTAGGAGCAGGACCAGGACGCGGCGGCAGGTTGGGCGGGTACTGCTGCGGTATTTGATGGGGGGGAGGGGTCGAGGTAGGCGGCGTAGGACTGCTGGTATTGTTGTCCGGCTGCGAGGGGATGCTGGCGGTGGACTTTCGTTTACCTAATCCGAGGCCCTTCAAGCGGGAATTCAAATTCAAAGAATTCATAAGGGAAAGGGAAAGAAAGGGACGAGAAAGGACGAAAGGGTCTGGAACGAGGGAGAGAAGAAAGAAAGGGCACAAGGGCTCGGGGCTATGGTGGGTGGGTTTGATTGACGAGCACGAAGGATTGGCGCGGGCGCGGGTGCGAGGGCGCGGGCGCAGGCACTGGCGCAGGCTGGGTTGGGCTGCGTGGGCTGACAAGAGCTGCTACTGCTGGCGGCGGCGGCGGCGGGAGGAGGTCGGCGACGACGGTGATGGTGCCGTTTGTACATGCGAAGGAGGCGGGGGCCCTTGGGTATCGCTGGGGCCCAGTCTGCAAGCGCTCGCAGCCAGTCCTCGGGCCAGTCCTGCCAAGGCCACTCGACGGTGCTTATTCCGGCCTGAATGAAGATAGAGAGGCAGGGCCCGCAGGGCTGGGCTGGGCTTTCAGTCCGGGATGCCAATCTGCCGGTGCTAGGTAGTTCGAAGTCCTGTGCTGTTGCTCCGACCTTGGCCGCTGATCTGTTCCTACCTACCTATGCAGGAGAAGGTAGTACTAGGTCAGGATGAAGGCAGACGTGCGTATCTATTAATGCAACTTGGATGTGGTGCAACTGCAGAGACGAGGCAGGCTGTGGGTGGAGAGAACAAGTGGAGGAAATAGGAATTGGTGCTGCAACAACAAAGCGGTCTATACGGAGTACGGAGTACTTCTTCGTGGCTTGAGAGAGTGTATGATAGCCAGCAGATTACAGTGAATTCTGTCCTGGGCTGTCCTGGACGCGATTCCGACTTCTGGCTACGATCGTTCTTGGTGCTGATGCGGTGTGGTGAGTGAAGTGCTGCAGGCCTAGTTGGCATGAGAAGTGGAAGTATGCGGGCGGGCGCAAGAGAAGAGCGGAAGCGGCAAGGTGCCTGAAGCTTTCTGACCAGTGACAGGGCAGGGTCGGGTGAGAAAATAGCAACAACCTAACAGGTTAGCCTGTGCCCTTGTACCTGAAGTCCGCAATCATAGGGCAGAGCTGACTGGCGCTAGCGTCCTACGGTCCTTGGCCCGGGGCAAGGCTGAGGGCCCAAGGCGCGGGCAGTGGCCGGCCCCCGGGACTTGATCAAGGACTCTCCAGTGGTGTCAAAGTCCTAGATTTGGAGACTCGGGAACACGGATATATGACCGTGCCGAGGGGCCCGACTCCGTACAAGTATGGAATCCCTCGGTACAATACGGAGCACAGAAGGCGGTTTGCCGACGGAGTATCCCACTGGACTAACGGCAGTAATGGTGGTAGTCTTTGTGTACGGGTTAGGGACGCAAGTCCCCAGATACAACAGCAACAGTAATACTGTCGGAGACTCCAGCTTGGTCTGACTGAAACGGGTATAAGGTAAGTAGTAAGTTGCTAAGACAGCATGCCACCCAAAACACGAAGCAGATGAAGGCGGGAAAATACCTACCCAAGCAGATAAGAGACGCATGCGCTTTACACGATGCCTACAGGGAGGCCGAGTCTCTGCAGTACGGAGTACCGGTACCGTAACTGATATATGTGTTTCACCCTCCCCACGAGCTACGCTTCAGACAACTCATTCCTCGACTGCCAAAGAGTTAGACTGTCTCATCTGTACTTACCGGTAGAGAGTCAAATAACCTCTTGATATTGTCACGGGCCGAATCATTCAAAATGACCATGGACCCGGCCATGATTGTCCATCGACACTTGTTAAAAATAAGACACCAAGTGGACTTGGGCCTTGGCACTGGGGCTCGGCCGCACTCAGCCCCCATTTGCTATCAATTGTCCCGCGATTGTGGCTGCAGCCTTCAGCCACCCTCGGAACCCCTCATTCCCCCTGCCACTATCTCAGTCTTCTCTTCTCCCTCTGTCAGTCCCTTCGCCCTTGTCACAGCCTTGGCCCACGCTCTCGATGAATCATGTCGCTAGCGACGTCACGAGCTCTCTGCTTTGAGAACAGCGACAACGACACTATCAAGGGGAGAGTGTAAGAAGGGGTCGACCTGAAGATGATGGCCCCTAGCTCCACGGATGTTCGTGCGCCCGTTCTGCTCCTCGTTTGGCTCGCCAATGGAAAGACAAAGTCGATATTAGGGCCGTGATCGGGGAGTCCTACAAATTCAACAGCTCATACAGTACTCCCTCCGCATGCACCCTCGGGCACCTCCTCTAATGGGAAACATGCTGTCTAGAAGCCAGGCGCCGTAGAATCTTCTCACGGCCTTTCACTACAGCGTACCTCGCATGCGAGGCGTGGTGGCGTCGTGTGCCATACACGTGGTACTGTGCCAGGAACATAAGGCAGGTCGCCACGCCAAGTGCTCGCCACGGCCCCCAATGTCACCCTCGACGCAGCTAAGTCTGGGCCAGCGACTACGGGTAGTTAAAGGACAGCGTACGGGGGGCAGTGACCACGGAGTCTCGCAGGAAATCGAGACGACATCGCTACGGTGCTCAGGGGAGGAACCCATCTGTCTGCCTGCATACACGTGTTCCCCGTCGGGAGTGTCGACGAACCCGAGATTGATAGGCTCACCAGCAGGCCGGGAATCTGGTGGACTGACTGACTTGAGGCTGCCGCGGGGATCATTACTTCCCCCGCGTCGGCCACTCCGTGGGCATGTTGCATTGGATCTGCATCGTGCGTCAAAGACTGCAGTCAGACTCACCTCGGAGACGCAGTCGACAACGGTTGGTACCGCTTATGCCCTACTATCCGCCTCCCTAGACCAACATTACGAGCCCGTACGAGGCCTCTGGAGACTGCTGGCATCCTCCTCCGGTCCTCCTCGTTTCAGATTCATGCAGTCTAATTGTGGTGAAATGGAAAGCTGGCAGACCTTGTTGGAATTGAGCATCGGCATGTCGCCCGAGACCCGAAGCACGATACTAACCTGACAGGATCCGAGACTACGATCTAGCCGACCCGGTCAATTTCGGCATGGATAGTGTGCTGGTATCACGATTGCACATACGACCCTTCCCGTGTCACTTGAGATGACTGCATTTGTCTGCTATCATGAGCTTTTCTCCGTCGTTTCGAGGACTACTTCCGAGTTCGCTCTGAATAGTCTCAGACGGGTTCCGAGCCTCTCCGTTCGGCTCTCTCAAACCTTCTCTGGCCCATTCTGCCATCCCAGCTCGAGGCAGTTGGACCCCGAGGGACTCCAAGCTTACGCACAAGAGCAGAAAGCACAAGATGTGTTTGTTGTCTATCAACGACGTACAGCTTGACCGATGACCGTGCTCTCACGGGCAGTGCTGCTACCGGTGATGTCACCCCACGTCACACAATTCTGTCGCATGGAGGGAAAGAAACAACTCAAGTATACGAGACGGCCTCTTTCGAGAGTGTTTTCTACTAAATTGAACCGTAGAGGGCCTGACGCCTTCTTGTCTGAGGACCCTTACTATCGACACGTCGAGTATTACGTGGCTACAGCTCCCCGTAGTGAAGCCTCCTGAATCTGAAAGTATTACCAACCATCAAATCTTCCCAAATCATAAGTCCTGTTCATCACACCTTCGGTCCTACAGGTGCTTGACCACAAGATACCACAAAAACCCCTATAGCACATATGGCCATCTAGTTGCTGTTTGCCTCGAACAGAATGGATCAGCTATGCGCACTGCAGGTCTCAGCCGCTGAATTCTTTCCGATCTCGCAGGCCTTGCTTCCAGCTAATGAGGTAGTGTTTTTTTGTTCTTCTTTTTCTCCTCTCATTTATCCTGTTGGCAGTTTCTTCAGTTTCATGCCAACTCCCCTCCGATGTTCTCCTTCCTCGCACTACGGAATACCCTCTTACGGTATTCTATCTGAACGCACACACTTATAGCAGGTTTTGCCCTGAACAGAGAGGGAGCGAAGAGAGTGCCAAGAAGAGCTGCCCAGAGACTATCTGTGAAAGCCTCTGGTACTCCCATATCTTCCGACGTTGTTGACAAAGGTGCCGGCGAGAGGGTCCAAATAGGGGACCAAAGAGGCTTCCCTAAAATTACACACCCTTCAGATCTTTCATCGAGGGGCGTTGGCAAAGCCATACGAACGGTCCAACTATCCGCAGCCGCCATTTCGAGGACCGTCAGTTAGTCGTCGCGTCAAGCAACGACATATTCTCCAGAATTGCCAACGGGAGGTTGGCAATCCGTTCTCCAGTGTTGGAATTCCTTCCGCAACGGTAGCAGCCTAAAAGCGAGAGGCAGGCCATGCTCCTGATAGTATTTGAGCCGGGTGTGATCTATATGACCGCAACACTTAAATAACCGCAACAGGAATCCATGAAAAAGCTCACAGCCACGAGAGACGGGAAGCTAGGTAGGGTTACTGTCCTGCCCCGTACATATCACCTCGTGTACATGTTGTCGATGCGGTCTGCCGGGTTTGCCCCACTCGGGCGGTGCTCCGCTCGACCGCTTCCGCCGTTTATCGGACATTCAAGCTCGGAGCGCCGTAGCCACCAATCGGTCGACACATCGCTGCTGTCTAGCAGCGAATGACCTGCCCCATTGGAGAATGGCGTGCTTTGCCATCCAGAACAGATCGTTGGAGCTTGTTCTCGGGAATAACTTCGATTGGTTATAAAAGTTCCTAGCCTGAAGCCCGGTATGTGCTCACTTGTGCATATATGTGTCAGTATGTTGGTATCATAAGGTAAGGTGATGTCCCCCGGGCCAGATTTGTTGCGCCATCCTCTTCTTGCGTCGTAAGCAGCCAGCCAGTGAAGATGGCGGCAGCTAGTGAACCGGTAACAACGATTCTCACCACTCAAACATACTTAAGGTATCAGCGTTGACGTTCCGTAGGGCACCGGGAAAACTGGCATTGCTACTAGACTCGAGAAGACCATTCAGCTCGAGTCGAGTTCCCCAGCAGAGAGGCCTCTGCATAGGCCTGGCATCGCGGACTATGTGTACTACGCCAAGAAGCAGAGACAGGCCGAGCTCGACGAGCGCCAGGGAAGGTCAGTACCGTGGGGCGCTGCCCCATGCTGCTGTTGCTGTTTCTATCGCTATTGCCGCTGCTCCTGGGTTGGTGGGCTAATGGACGCGTGCTCGCAAGAACCAACTTTGCTTTTCGTCTACTCCGGTTCGGGCAGGGCACAGCACCAGCGACATCCCCGGCCGACGGCGTTGCTGTCCGCGTCGCCGCTGACGACGAGCAGACGGCGGGGCTGTCGGCGGCCGAGGCGGAGCGCGTGCGCGCGTGGCGCGCGCTGCGGCAGGCGTCGTGGGTCAGCGCGCTCTGGCTCAGCACGACGGACATCCTGGGGCCCTTCAACGCGCCGTACGCGTTCCGCGTCAACGGCTACGTGCCGGGCGCGCTGCTGTACGTGTTCATGGGCGGCGCGGCCACCTACTGCGGCGCGCTGCTGTGGTGGCTGTACGTCCAGCTCGACAGCGACCGCTTCCCCGTCAAGAGCTACAGCGACATCACGGAGCGCGTCGCGGGCCGCGCGCCGAGGGTAGTTGTGACCTGGCTCGTGTTTATACACATGTGAGTTGGAGTAGGGGTGGGTGGTGGGAGACCGGGAGATAAAAAGGGGGCAGACGAGACGTGCTAGGAATTGGCTGTCTGAGGTTCCTGGGAGAAGAAGGCGAATTTGTGAGAAATGCGTGCTGACGGGGCCTTCAGGATTGTGAATATCGCAACTACGTCGCTCTCGTCTGCGCAGTCCCTCTACCAGCTGGCTAAGGGGAACATCTGCTTCGTGGTCGCAGTCGTCATCTGGATCATCGTGTGAGTGACGAAGTGGCCAGCTTTGCACTACGGGCTCTTGGTTGACGGTCCGGACGCAGGGGCTGTCTGCTCAACCAGATCCGGACCCTGAAGAGGTACAGCTGGATCGCGAGCGCCGCCATCTGGCTGAATGTCCTGGTGATCCTCCTCTCCATGGGCTTCATCGGTACGCTTTGCCCCCCTTCCCACCCACCCAGTGTCACTCCCGGCGACCGAAACTCCTGATCGGTGCTTTGCTCACCCTCACTAAACCCCTATTCGCGCGCTCCTATCTAGCACACTCGCCGCCGAACTACGCGGCGGCGTCGGCCTCGTACGGCGTGGCGGCGGGCCCCGTGGCGACGCAGCGGTTCGCGACGTACCCCTTCTACGAGCGCATCAACGGCGTCATGAACATCGTGTACGCGTACGGCGGCGCCACCATCTTCCCGCAGATCATCGCCGAGATGCGCCGGCCGATGGACTTCCTCAAGGCCTTCGCCATCGCCCAGGCCGCCATCTTCACCCTCTACCTCGTCTACGGGCTCTACGTCTACTCCTTCCAGGGCCAGTTCACGCTCGCCGTCGCTTTCCAGGGCGTCAGCAGGTACTCGTGGCAGACGGTGCGTTGTTCATGGCGTTCGACCTGTTTTTTTCTTTCTTTTCTTTTGGGGAGACGCCATGTTGGCTGACGTCGGCCCTTTCTGTTTGGATTCTGACTGCCATTTGACTGGGGATCACACAGGTCGGCAACGTCCTCAGCCTCGTATCGGGCGTCATCGCCGGCGGCCTCTACGGCAATATCGGCCTCAAGATCTTCTACGTCAACGTCGTGGAGCGCCTGCTCGGGGGCCCGGCGCTGCTCACCGCGCGCGGCCGCGTTTGCTGGACAGCCGTCGGTGAGCCAACTAATCCAAGCGTCATCATCTTCCCCCCCCTTTGGGAGTTTGTCTGCTGCCGAGACATGATTCCCATCTCCAAATTGGGAGCAGGAAAATGTCCCGACTGAGTACTTGACTACTGTACTGACTCCTCGAGTCACAGTGCTGGTCTTCTGGTGGGCCGGCTTCGCCATCGGCGCCGGCATCCCCCAGGTGCAGACCCTCTCGGGCATGGTCGGCGCCGTCGCCAACATGCAATTCACGTACAGCTTCCCCACGGGCTTCGCCTTCCTGTACCTCGTGCAGCTCGACGCCGCGGCGGCCGACGAGGACGACGAGGACGACGACGTCAACCACGACGGCGGCGGCGGCGGCGACCGTGACGGCCCGCGCCCGACGGCTAGTCGGCGGGACGCGTGGCGGAACTGGAGCAGATGGCGAAGGGGCCTGCTCGGGGCGCGGAGGAGGCACGGGAAGAAGAAGCAGGACGTGGCGCTGCAGCTGTTCAAGTGGTTCAACTTCTGGCTGTGCCTGGCGGCGCTGGCGACGGCCGGCCTGGGCATATACGGCTCGGGCCTCTCCATCGCTGCGGCCTTCGACAGCTCGGCGGCAACTTCGTTTGGGTGCTCAGCGCCGGTATGATTAGGAAGGTTTCCGGTACAAAAATATTTTCAAACTCTACTTCGGCCGCGATCTCACTTCCACTGGCAAAGCAAAACTTTTCTTCTATCTAGCCCGTATCCCTGGAAAAGGCGACTGAATGAGAGAACGCCACTGCTATGTATCAGTACACTTGTTCGAGGCTCATATCAAGTGCTGTAGGGAATACATCGCACCAGCAGTACCTCTGAGCCTACGGAAAGTCCTTATTGCTAACATTCTCGGACTTCGTGTAAGGTTGATAAGCGAAATGGTCCCGGGACCCCTGACGCTCTCAGTCGCATGAGCGCTCTCGCTCCCTTGAACACAAAAGGATATGCCGGGTCGTGGGCATCCTTCCGCCCGTAAAGTCCGCAAGCCACGCAGAACTTCTCCGGCCAAGTCTCCCGTGCCATGGCACACTTGGCAATCCTCTCGCTGCTCTGGTCCCGGAACAGGGATGCTACAAACTTCATGCCAGGAAGGTTCCTTTTGATATGAAAGTCGTCCAAGATTCCTTCTGCATCGCGCAAGCAAAAGAGCAGGAGGTCGGCAATCAGCCTGGTGGAGATGGGGATGGCCAAGGCTTCCGCAGCAGCCTTCAGTTTGCTGTCGACTATGAGAGGGGACGCCGGGCTTGCCGGGCTCGCCGGGCTTGGACCGAAATCGACGCCGAGCGTCAGGTACTGCAAACCCCGAATGAGGGTCCGCCTCATGTCACTGAGTGCCTGGAAGGGCGTGCCAATCTCACAAGCCGGGCAGTGGCATACGAAACCAAGCTGTCGATGCCGCTCGGCCCGGGTCCAGCATCCGAAGTGTTGATTGTAGGTGATGAGGATCTCCTCGCCTGCGCTGATATCGCAGAGCGCATGGCAGGTCATGACGCCTTCCTTAAGCTCCAACTCAGAGCCTGGGCCCTTGGTATTGGGAATGCAGGAGTGGTTGAGGCGCGAGTAGAGAGGGAACAGCCCGTGGGCTTCAGGGCTCTCTGACAGCCTGAAGGAGTTGTTCACCAGGGCAAGTTCCATGCGGGCGAAGGGCCTCTGGGCGTTGTCGCGAATGCTCATGAACTGTTGCTGTTCCGCCGGCGACAGCTGTTCCAAGGCCGCGCGGACATCGGCTTCCGTGATGTCTTCGTGGGGCTTCCGGATGCTGAACAGCGGCCCCTCTCTCAGGATCACGTCTCCTCGCTTGATCGGTCTGGTCGCGAAAGCACCCCAGCCCTTGCCATGCGAGGGCTTCAGTTCGAAGGGCGCGTTGCTGGGTATTTGGAAGCGTCGGTATGCTACCGGAGGTCAGTAAGAGGACCACACTAACAAGTATTGAGGCAACCCACGATGATTGAGGGCCATATTCCTTCGATGATACCTGTCTCTGAGGATGGGTAATATGGTGCAGGGAAAGAGACAGGAGTTTACGGGAGAAGTATAGGAGAGACGACCACCTCTTCCTATGCGTCCCTCTTCGTAACTTATTCCCCCGGTTCCCATCATTGGCTCAGCACATACATACAAACGGTCATGTACAAACGGAGCCCAGTACCGGTAGTCGATTACGCATGGTGCGGCTCCGGTGATACACAACGTGAATAGCACCTATCAGGTCGGACGCCGTTGCGTCGCTGGCACGGCAGCCTGCAGGTCACCAATGTCAGGCCTCCCGTGCTGCCCAACCGGGAGAGGCAGCACCACTTAGGGTACGGAGGGTACCTCTAAGTGTAACACAGTGTAGATCTCGAACCTGACGAACCGATGGATGGTCTCAATCGGGACATGGGTTTGCCCCAAGTGTCTACACTGGGTGTTGAGACTCTGGCAGCGCTGGCAACAAGTGCGGGTACTATGGTTGGATTAATCTGTAACCTATCCCCCGAAAATGCGATCTGGTAGTAGCTGTGAAAGAGGAAGCGTATTTGTTGGCCTGCTCAGTTGAAGACGTGGAATCGTAAGATAAGGCTGTACCTCTCGACCTGGCTGCTGCTGCTTCTGGGGACAGGGGTGGTGGTGGTAGAGGAGTGATCTATGGCCAAGGTGAGGAGATATCGGCTTTCCGTGGTGCACGTACTCAAGTAGCTTAAGTACTCAAATACGCTGCTCTACGTTTGCAAGATGTACCCTAGGTTGGGAGGGAAGCTGTTCTATTCTCGCCAGACAGCAAATAGTACCCTAAAACAAGTAGAGACGGATATCTTCAGCAATCCTCTTCTCATGTTGATACCTATCAGAAGAATAGTATAGACAACCATGTACCGATGAAGGGAACCGAACCCAAGCTCTACCTATGTGTCCCATCTTCGTATCCCGCCGGTTCCAACTAATGGCTCAAGACATGCAAACGGTCATACAAACGGAGCCTTCTCTACCCAACTACCTAGAGAGGTAGCTTTTCTCTACGATATCGGCAAAAAAGCAAAGACACGCGTTCGTTTAGCCTTCATTTTAATAACAGCATCAGCTTTCGTAGCCATATGATCGCTTCGGACCCTATTATTTCGGGCTATCAACCACCTCGGGCACACTTTGGGCCACGAACAGAAATCCTAGCCCAGCCTACCTGCCTACTTGCTTACCTGCCTACCTTGCCTACTTGGTACCTAGGTAGGTAAACGCCTTAACTAGGTAAGTAGGTAACTTAGTGGCCGAGACCCGCGAGCCGCCGCCGCCCCCCACCACCACGCGTTAGAAGGGCCTAGGAAAGAAGGGCTGCAGGGGGATCTCGGGATGCGCGGGCACCTCGTCCCGCCGCACGACGGACCGCTGCCTGCGCGGCCTGGGCTGCTGGGGCTCGTCGTACTCGATGACCGTCGTGCCCCTGCGCCCCCGGTGACGGCGCTCGCCGCCGACGGGGGGCCGCCGCCGCGGCCTGCTGCAGCAGCCGCCCATATTCGCTAGAATAAGTAAGTACTAGTCTCGCGAGCGAGATGGTAGGTAGCGGGGAATCGTGTTGATGGCCAAGGTGCCTGGGGCTGGTGCGGAAGATAAGTGGGTAGGTAACGGGTAAGCTGTAGGGAAGATGACTGTGGAAACAGTGGTCGAGGTGTAAGTTAACTTGTTTGTCGTGGATCAGGGTCGTGTTTAGGCCTATGGGCGGTTGTAACAGCTAAGAGAAGAGAGACTGGAGCCGGTAGGTAAAAGAGTCCAAATACCCGCTTTTTATAGATTTCAAGAATTCGGGGTATCGAACCACGTATTGTGTGTGGTCGACCATTTTCGTTTGAGTCGTCGATGTGTGAGTTGCTCAGCGTTGCAGCTAGTTCGTCTGGAAATACGCCATATACTACATGACTGCGTCCGGGTATTCAGTCATTCTTCCATGACCAGATGTTTGTTCTTTTAGCTGATATCTATCTGTATGTTACTTGGAATTTAAGTTTTCAATGAAGCTTCAAGGCTGAATAGGGGTCTGGTTTCCTTAGCAGCTGTGAAACTGCAGTTGAGCCGCAGTAGCTGCCGCGATAGTGACAGTGATAGTGACGGTGACAACATTAGCAGTGGTAATAATACACAACTAGCAACGATAGAGTCAGGTCTCTTACTTAGATCGACTCTCTCACATGGGACTCTGTTCCATGTACATTCTTGATATACTATTCATACACTCAATATGAATACGTTCAGGGGTAACTTTTTACATGTCGTCCTCCCATCTAATCTTCGCCCGCGAGAGCCTGACTCTCTGGAGCTGCCTAACCTAAGGATACAGCAGGCTGTATTGAACAGCGTATTTTCTGCAGACATTCGGTTGACTCTAGTCAGTTGGTAAATCATCGACTTGTCTCTGGGGCTAGCTAACCAGTTGTTGACGGTACATCAAAGTGATGTGAGTGGACGCTACCTAGCTTGCCCACACAAACAACTCAAGATGTGATGTCTGCCTCTTCAACCGTCTTGACACCTCTCCCGTTCTCGGCTTGTGGCGTGGCATCTCATGTCGAATAGTCGGGTTGGTGAGGAATCTTCTTGAGCCTTCCTCAGCAGTTGGCGCATCCTCATGAGTTGGAAACCCACGACGCGGGCGCTGCAGACTTCATGGAACTCTGAGTGTGTGCAGCACGGATCTGCACAAGTGACTCGACCACGACATAGCCTGAATATAGATCTGTTGCTCTCTTCCGGCACGTCACCGTGACATTGACTGGCTAACTACCAGCCAGCGCCGGACTGGCCCGAACTAATAATCTTCGATCGTAATCCGGTTGCGGCTCCGAGTACCTATATATCTTGGTGTCCTTGTGACCGACATAGATGGCATGGGTGTTGGGAGGCAGCGTGGCCAGGGCGGCTATACGGTCTCGTTTCGCTTGACTAAGGCGTCTAGGGCGAGATGTGCTGATATTGCAGCCCATCCTGTTGTTGATGTGATCAGGGGCTGTACAAAGGAGCGGTATAAGTCGACTCGCGTTACTGGGCACGGGCTGGCCCTTAGTAGGAATCCTCGTAGCGGAAAGTCTCGTAGGAATCTTACCATGGCGGAGCTCAGGAGTGGCTGCCATCAAGTTTAAATGCTCGTCCGACATCAACGAGATGGGCGAAGTAAACAGCGACATGTTGTTGGTTGGTGGGTTGGTAGGTATAATTAGCCCCGAAGTCATCTTGGCACCAGCATGAGCCAGCATGAGCCAGCATGAGCCAGATCCTCACCCATGTCACTGGTGTTCCGAACAGCACGGAGCACGTTCGTGCACAATGGAGGTTCCAATGTCAGCAACGTGATGTTGCGTAAGTAATTGCGTGGTCTAGAACTCGCATATTCTATACCCAATTGGTCGCAAGCCTGCACAGAATAGCTGTAACCGGTATGAATCATAGTGACGATAATTTCGACCAGAGCGTCGATCCCTCAACAACCGGCCACCCCCCAATGGTATTTCATGCAGCGTGCTGCATATGGGCGTTTTCGAGGAGTCAGACCGAGTAGGCAATAGGCGAGTGTGTGGTTTCACATTGCTTTCGTTTTCAGCTTGCGTAGTCACGATTGCGTCCTCCACGTCGAGCGTGTTCTCTCTGTCGCCCCCAAAACGTGAGATACCATATGCAGCCTAAATATACCGCCAAGCATGCCTCATCCAGGGGGCCTGGCTGTGTAACACAGGCTACACCTGCGTGGCTGACTAAGGTAATGAAGCTGAAGGCGGCTTTTGTTCGTACGTACATTGAGTAGCCACTGTCACCGGTGTGATGAAGACTTCCCGTACTCACACCTTTCACTTCTTGAACCCCTTCGTAAGTCATTGTGGTCATACGGCGGGCGTTGACGACAGGAGGCCCTATCAAGACCCGATTCTTACGCGTCGTGACTAGGTACCTAAGGTAGAATTCGTACTCTAGTGAGCAAAAATGCAAGCCACAAAAAACTTCCTCCATGAGTCACGAGCAAACGAGGTAATGCTGATGCTGGCATCTTCACTTCACCGCTCTTTGCTCGCAACCATATTTGAATATTGCACCTCGTTTTTGGCATGCAATGCCCCAGTAAAGATTAAGCCATGGGGCTACCGTACGTCTCTCACGTCCACCTGTAAGCTCTTCACCAAGCATGGCTCGGGCCTGTTCTCAAGAAACCCCTATCGCTTGCCTATCAAATCCGCAAAGAACTCGATTTCCAGCAGCCCGTGAGCCGTGTCTGCTCAGTCCGGCGCGAGAACAGTAGAGGTTATCTGTCCCTGTATAGTTAATGCTGCAGGTCGCCAAAACTGCCCTGGAGGCTAGGTAATGCGCAGGTCGTAACTACTTGCACTTACGCCTAGGCCCCCAAATAAATCACCAATCTTTGGCAATAATCGGACTCCTGAGGTTATTCGACACACATGACCACGTGGATCAGTGCCAGAGAGGATGCTCCAGCAGCCCCATGTCCAGCTGACGCCGCTGCCGTCTTTTGCTATTTGGCCTAGGCGGCCGCTGATCGGCGGCGTGTGGCCGCAGTTTGCGCATAGCGCTTAGAAGACCAGAGGCAGAACCTAGTGATGCGCTCTATATAGATGACGACGCCGGCCATCGCCATCACCGGCCTCGTCATCCTCGGCGTGGCCTAAGAGGCCTGTACTTCTTGAGCGTGTTGCCCACAAGTAAGCTCCATGCCTTGCTGGCCGCTGAGGAGTAGAGGCGTCCACATTCGAAGCTGACTGGGGAGTATGGAAGCGATATCGAGAAGACTGAGATACTCGCT
Source organism: Xylariaceae sp. FL0804 (assembly GCA_022539325.1). Classification (NCBI taxonomy): domain Eukaryota; kingdom Fungi; phylum Ascomycota; class Sordariomycetes; order Xylariales; family Xylariaceae; species Xylariaceae sp. FL0804. Next base: position 839,911 of record JAJKLG010000006.1, on the reverse strand, counting down.
ATGGTAGTCGAAGTTGTACATGACCACTTTGGTAAGGACACTCGGCTTGGAGCAGAACATTAAATGACACATACCAGCCTCTCTCAATCATGGCACCGGAGTCGGAGCACGCGAGTGGTTTGTGATGCCGCCAGATTTTCCGGGCATCCCAACTTTCGGCAGCGCGTGGAAAGGAAAGGGTAAGCAATGGTGCCGCCCAGGATCTCCGGGGCTGGCCCGAAGATTGGTGGAGCATAGACGGGTCGGTCGGCAGGAAGTGGGGCCGGCCCGCGGAGACCCGATATAGCCCTGGAGGTACCGCCCGAGGTGGACAAACCGCATAAGGCGCTCATCAACAAGCACTGCTGCCTATTTCCCTGGAGCCTGGGTAAAAGTCTCCAGGGGCTTGAGCCGCCGCTGATGTTGCATACCATTGAAGGCCCACGACGCCTGAATACGCCTCCTACGGTCGGCTAGACTCTGACCAGGCTGCGCTGTTGATAGCGCGGGCAAGGAGTAACTAGAGCCAGCATTTATCACTCATGGTAGCGAGTTGCTCTGGATGGAGCACCCCTATTCTTTATTTGCTGGTATTCAATGCAGGGTCTGGCCTCACCCAGCCGTGTCTTCGTAGATAAGCTGAAAATGCAAAGCGAAGGTACATACGGACGTATCAGTGCTTCACGTTGGCATGAAATCGGAAATTTGACCACCCAGAGCGACGACGTTGTCCGTGCCTGCTGCGCTGTGTGCCTGTCTAGCCCGTCCAAGCTCCGCTATCCCCTATTCGGTGTCCTGATCTGGAGAGAATAGCCCACCCCACTCTTTTTCTCACCACTCGGCCGTGTCCCCGTGATTCTTCAATCCGGGACCGCGTTGTCTTTCACCATCGCGCCCTTGTCTCCCTCTCTCCCTCTACCTACCGTACTTGGCAGTTGAGATACTCTGCGTTGACGATAGCCTCTTCTTGTCTCTCTTGGTTGCGCCTCCCTCGTGCTGCAGCACACGGTTTTTGCTCTATTGACGCAGGCCCCTGCGCCGTGTATCGATCTAATTCTGGCACTTATATTGTCGTGTCACCTAATCCATATCGTCACTTTGCACATCCCCTTTGATCTACCTCCTCGCTACCTTCAGTATTCTTCCACACTCGGCCACAAACGTGGACATACGTCTGGACCAATATCTTCTATTCTCCCCTTAGCACTCGGACAGTCAATCGGATCCGACTGGATTCTTTAATACTCCCACATACCGTACGTGTCACCGTACAGTATCGACACGACTACCAACTCTTGGCCACACAATTGTGGTTCAGCCCCAACTTTCTTCCCTCTCTTTGCGTTGGACCGACGTGGGAGCCGTCTCGCGCCCGTTTGCCCGAGGCGTTTGCCAGATTCTCCTCCCTCCATACTCGCGCGGCCCCGTTCTGGACTGGGACGGCTGGACTCGCTTCTGTGGCTGCTCGGTCTCGGCTGCAGCTGTGGTGGTGGGGCGGCGTCGCTGGATGACCTCATTTTGACGGTGCCGACTCTGCGCCAGACGGCCCGTTTTACCATCCAGAATTTACCCCGCTAATAACCCCGCGAGAGCCGCCGTGGCTTCCATCGCACCTCTGCTGCACGGCAGCTTCAGGGCCGCCTCGAGCCCCTCCAGCCCCTCATCGTCGCCCGCTGGCGATCATGATCCTCCGCATAGGCACAACAGCAATAAAGCCAGACCTGCTCCCAGCCCCGGCGCGAGGAAGAAATCGCGGGTTGCTCCAGACACCGGAGCCCCGCCGACCCTCTCGACCCTCTCGACCCTCTCGACCCTCTCGTCCCTCCATATTTTCTCCCTCGTCTTCCTCGTGCTAGCTCTGGTGAGTCGGTCTGAATCGGGCGCGCGCCTCTTGCGGTTGTGACGTTGGCGCGCGAGCGAATTTTTCACTAGGCCACCTAATGCTCCGCCCGCCGCGGTTATGAAACCTTCGTGCCCCATTTCGACTCTCTCCTCGTGTGCCTGTGCCTTTTTGCTTGTGCTCGTGCTTGTTGCTAACTGACTGACTCCCTTCCGACCTGTCTTCAACGCTATCCTCCAGGCCGCCCAGCTCTTCCTGACCGACGTCAAGTCCCACTATCTCTCACGCATCTTCTCGTCGCCGCCTGAATCGCGCTCCGTTTCTTCGTCCCCGGCACTCCTATTTGACCAGTCCGTCTGCGAGAGCCCGCCGCCTTTTCCAACTGCTCCTCCCGTCTCCCGAGCACCCACCATGGCGCCCACTCTGGGTGAGGAGACCAAGACCATCGTCGGCCAGTTCGAGTACACCGACAATGACATGAACAAGGGCGTCCAGGAGTTCCTGCGCCAGATGAGTATGTCCAGGCCTCCTTTGGCACGCCGCCGGCCTGCCGCCCCCAGCTCACATGAATGCAGATGAGGGCTTGGAGAAGGATGGCACGAGTATGAGCCAGATCCCCACCTATGTCACTGGTGTTCCCAACGGCACAGAACAAGTTCGTTCCGCCTTTCGGCCCCAGGCGCATTGCTTGAAGATCTATTGACCGCCACTATAGGGGCTGTATTTGGCTGTTGACCTGGGAGGCACCAACTTCCGCGTCTGCTCCATCCACCTGAACGGCGACACCACCTTCAACCTGACCTTCAGCAAGGTTGCCATCCCCAAGAATTTGATGGTCACCAAGTCGGCTCAGGAGCTGTTTGGTTTTCTAGCGAAGCAGATCGAGTCCTTCATCAAGACGCACCACGAAGACCACTTCGAGGCCCACATCCGCCGGCGGCAGACAGTGAGCACGCCCGAGGGCTACCGGGACGAGCACATCTTCCGCCTCGGCTTCACCTTCAGCTTCCCGGTGCAGCAAGTCGGCATTAACAAAGGCACCCTCATAAGATGGACCAAGGGTTTTGATATCCCGGACGCCGTCGGCAAGGATGTGTGCGCTCTGCTGCAGCAAGAGATTGATCTGCTCCGTCTTCCCGTCAAGGTATCGGCCTTGGTGAACGACACTGTCGGCACGCTTATGGCTCGCTCCTACACGTCTCCCGGCAAGACGTCCACCCTGCTTGGTGCTATCTTCGGCACTGGTACTAATGGCGCCTATGTCGAGAAGATTGCCAATATCAAGAAGCCCGTGAGCGGTGATTTCGACAAGTCGAGTGGACAGATGGTCATCAACACCGAGTGGGGCTCCTTCGACAATCAACTCAACGTCTTGCCGAACACCCCATACGACAAGGAGCTGGACAAGATGAGCGTCAATCCCGGTTTCCAAATGTTCGAGAAGAGGGTGTCTGGAATGTTCCTCGGCGAGATCGTTCGCCTGGTTCTCGTTGACATGCACAAGAACAAGGACGTCCCCCTGTTCAGCGACGCCAACTCGAGTACCAACGACTGGCGGTCTACTACGCTGCTCGGTCCATCTTCCGGTCTACACCAGCAGTGGGGACTAGATAGCTCCATCATGTCGATTGCTGCGTCCGACAACACTCCTGAGCTGTCTGCGCTGAGGATGCACCTCGAGAGCCAGCTCCAGATATACTCGGCATCGCTGGAAGACGCGCAAACCTTCAAGGATGTCTCGTACGCCGTCGGGAGACGAGCTGCGAGACTCGCGGCCGTCGCCCTGGGCTCCATTGTGCTGCAGAGCGGTCAGCTCAAGGACGACAGCAACGAGCCCATCGACATCGGCGTGGACGGCAGCCTGGTCGAACATTACCCCTTCTTCAGGACCATGGTCAACGAGGCCCTCGAGGCCATAGAGGGCATCGGGCCCGTGGGGGCCAAGCGGATCCGCATCGGAATCGCCAAGGACGGGAGTGGCGTCGGCGCGGCCCTGATCGCGCTGGTTGCCGCCGACATGGAGAGAAAGGCGCGCCCAGCAGACTACTTGTCTGCCGTCCGGAACGAGGCCTCGCTGAGGCTTACCGGGACCCTGCCGAACATTGGCGAGGCTACCACGTTAACATAGAGGGTTTGGATACCGGTAATGGCATGTAATGACAATCTAATGCATATATGATTCCACATGACTCATCAGGCTCTGGGAAGTTAGAAGGGATCCCAAGTGTTGACCGCGGCTCAGATCTGTCACTAGTGACAGGTTCCACGTACGTTGTATGATTTGATTATGGGCTTGCACCGAAAAGTACTTCGGCTCTAATGATGTGTTTCCCAAACCACACCAACCATGGCCACTGGTGCTTTGGTCCAGTCGATGCCTATTTTCAATATTGCGCCTCAAGACGAAGCCTTTGCTCTCGCCTGGACCGATTCGCCCTCGAGGACTCTCCTCAACAGCCTCCCGCGTGGTAGCGTGGTAGTCTATTTCAACAACAAGCCCGCCACGCCCGCCCGTCCGTCCCTGCGACAGCGGCGCGAACAGCACCACCGAGAATGTAGGTAAATCTCTCGAGCGCGAGGAGCTTGGTTGGGCATCTCTCTCGACACGCTTGCTTGCTTGCCCCTCCCACCACCCCCAGCCAGTCAGTCATCCAGCGACTTCGACGGGGCAGCCGGGACTCGGTACGCGTTACGATATCGGTACTTCGTAGAGGATATTGTCGGCCATGGTAGGAGGAGGAAAAGAGGATGATGATGAAAAGGGGGAGGGGGGGAGTGGATGCGGGACGATGAGCGAGGACCTTTTCGCCGGACACATCTTCCCTCCCTTTTTACCCCCCTTCTCTCTCTCTCGCCCAAATCGCCGACTACCTCTCCACGAGGAGAATCGACCGGCCATTCCCGATTCCAAGGATCTAAACTTTCCTTCTTCTTCCTTCTTTCTTTCTCCTCCTCTTCTTATTTCTGTGTCCTCTCTCTCTCTTTCTTGCTATTCCCTCGAGAACCACCCCTTCAGGCGCCATTCCCAAACGCCGCGGCCGGGTAGGCGCGGTCCCGGCGACGGCGTGCCGCGCCGCCGCCGCCGCCGGCACTCTTGCCGCTCTTGCTGCTGCTGCGCGAGCTGGCGGCGGTCGAGTCTCCTCCGTCCGCGACCGCGAGCACGACGCCCGGCGGATGTGGTGGTGGTGGTGGTTGCCGGTCGGACCGGCTCCGCGCGCCTGCCTGGTGGTGGTGCGGCGTCATGATGTCGGCGGGCAGGTCGTTCCACTCCGTCTCGGGGCGCGCGTTCTGGTACGAGATACCACCACCACCACCACCGCCGGCAGCTGCTGCTGGCCCTCCTCCTCCTCCTCTGGCGCCGCCGTGGCTGCCGCTGCCACTGCTGGGCGCGGGCGACGGGTGGTGATAGCCGTTGCGGCTCGACGACGAGCTTTGGACCGCCGCGACAGCAGGGGAGGAGGAGGTGGAGACAGGGGTTGGCGTCGGCAGGTTGGCCGCCGCGGCCGTCACGCTGCCGCGGCCGGCCGCAGGGGGCAGCGGTGGCCCCCGTGGGAGCGCACTGCCCTCGTACCCGTTACCCCGGCTCTCGTCCCACTTCTCCCCCCCTGCCTCTGCCCCTGCCTCTGCCCCTATTCCTGCTGTCCCTAACGTGGAGCGGCCACCGCCGTCGCCGTCGTTGTTCACCTCACGGCGCACGACCCAGGCGCTGTCGGGCCTTAGCTTGAAGTAGTAGCCCGTGGCGAGGCCGACCTGCGCGAAGCCGCGCGCGAGGTACCAGCGCAGGCCGTCGGGGTTCTCGGTCCAGACGTGCGCGTAGACGGCGTGGCAGTCGGTCGTCGTCAGCGCAGCGGTGACGTCGGCGAGCAGCGCGGCGGCCAGGCCGAGGGACCGGTACGGGCTCAGGAGCACCAGCGACTGGATATAGAGCGCGCTTTTCCCTGTCCCCGTCCCCGTCCCCTTCTCCTTCCCGGACGGCTGAGGCGGCGGCGGCGGTGGTGGTGGCTGCTGAGAGGAAGGTGAAGAAGAAGGAACGAAGGGCGAGGGGTCCTCCAGCCGGCACACCAGCCCGCCGATCACCTTGAGCGGCGGCGCCGCCGCCGCGGCGGCGCCAGTCTCGTCGGCCCACAGCACCACGCGGCTGAGCGAGGCCGGGTCGCACAGCCGCGCGTAGAACGAGTCGGGGTAGTTGACGGGCAGCAGCAGGCTGTTGATGCGCCGCAGCGCCGGCACGTGCTCCGGCCGGATCGCCGAGATGGTCGCCTGCGGGTGCAGGCCGGGCGGGCGCGAGGTCGCCGCAGCTGTGGGCAGCAGCTGCCGTGGGGGTGCGGTCAGAGGCTGTGGTCGAGGTGGTTCTTGCGGTGGTCGTGTGCCGTTTGGCTTCGCGGCCGCGGACGATGGCGGAGGTGGTGGTGGAGGTGGTGGGGCGCGGGGAGCTCGGGCAGAAGAAGCGCCCGCGGCGGCAGGGCTTGCTATCGTCGTGGTCGCTGTCGTGGGCGGGCGTGCGGGTGGCGGCGGAGTCGCGTACGAGGGCGGTGGCTTGGGGAGGAAGAAGCTCCGGATTGAGGACTGGCCGCCGCCGCCGCCGCTACTGCTGCTGGCCGTGGGCGCGGCGGAAGGGAGCGTCATGGTTGGGAAGGGAGGTATCTATGGTTGTGTACGAGTACTGTACGGTACAGACAATATGAGAAACACAGAGCCAACAGTGAGAAAGAGTGAAAGACAGGTGCTGAGGCCGAAGAGGTCGGCGGGGAGGACGGTTCAGGGATCGCCAGCGGCCATATCTTCGAGCTTCTACTAGTGACGGTAGGCAAAAAGTTCAAAGAACTAACCTTACGGTCGGGTCCATCAGGCCGAGGGGATGCCCGGACCGCGTTAAGTGCCTGGCATTGGCGCGTCCCGGCCCCACTTGGCCTGGCCGCACTAGTAAGAAAAGTGGTGTTGAGCGAGTCGGATCGGGCAGGGATGAGCAACATCAATGACCAGCTGCAAGTGCTTCTGGAGGTCGCGCTCGGGGCTCGTGTGTGTACACACGAAGTAGTACTTCGTACTCCGTACTCAGCTGGTATATCGTGTCAGTCTTTCGTGTTTTCGAGGTGGTATCCTCAAAGAAGAAGTACTCGGCTTACCAGTTACAAGTAGCTGACCACATAAGCTACGGTACCTCTTACCAGGCATCGAGCATGGCATACTGTACAGTGTCGCGTAACTTAGTAATCTGACGATCTCTGGTGACGCGCAGGTTTTATGGGTGACTCAACTTGTCAACTCGGATGCCGTACTCATCAATGACTTACGCAGTAGTTGGTTCTGAACTAGTATCCATATTCAACGACCTTGAAACTAAGTCATACTTGGGCATCTTCCTCATGCGGCAGATGCCAGCGATGAGACACAAGTCCAACCTGTGGCCTTGTTAAAGGCACGTACATGGAAGGCAAGCTTGGGTTGCCTGGTTCATCAATGCAGGTGGTCTCCTGTTCATTGGTCTACTAATCTCCTCTGCCTTTCGACTCGGAGAAATGGGTGGTTGAATGTTACTTGAGTGCTGGCCATCAATTAATCAGGCTGTTGGTCAAGGTCCTATGCAGAATTAACCGACTTTAAGTACCTCTTAATAGAGGAGGTCCGAAGTAATTCTACGTACCTAAGTACCTAAGGTATCTATCCGATGCTTTCTTCTCTTACTCTTACTTCTTTTCTCACCGAGATAGAACCATCGTAAGGCAAAACACACCTCATACAGCAGACTCTTCGCAAGAAGAAAAAGCCAGATTAGCAACTCAAACCATCTATCCGTACGCTGCGGCGGCCGGCGGCCAAGATCATACATACGCCCGGCTTAGTGGAGTTTCGGCCAACCGTACCGGGCAAAGCGGTAGGTACCGGAACTCAAGCTCGGAACCTAGCAACTAATTATTATTAGCAGTGGATACTCCCCTTTGACATTCTTCCATCATCCCTTCTCACACCTGCATCAGCCTGCCACCCTACCTCGCCCTGGCGCACGCGACAAAAGGGAGAGAGTGCAAGAGATAGAGAGAGAAAGGAGCGTCGGGCCCGAAGAAAAAAAATTAGGAGGCTGCCACCACACGATAGCCCTCACCTGCAAACACCCTCCTCTCAGCATCCGGTGTCCAGACCATCGCCAACCATCATCGCCGGCCCACCATGGCGTCGCAGCCGAACAGCGGCAAGGCAGGGGTCATCAAGGCCTCTGACGATGCCGGGAGTATGGATAAGCTCGTAAGTTGGCAGCCGTGTGCTACCTGACCAATCCTCCCCGGCGCGGCGAACGGCCTCGGGCGAGCAGCTGCCACAGGCCACACGCTGACAACCGCGCACCCCGTCTCCCTCCAGGCCCACGCGGTGCTCGACGACCTGCTCTACAACATCGTGCACGACCTGTTAATAAAGGTTCACCGGGACGAGAAGATCGCCCGCGCCTCTACGGCAGCCATCCGCGTCGAGAAGCTGGCTTCGGACGCCTCAGACTCGTCTAGCCCCGACGCCCGCCCGGACGTTAAGGTCGAGACCGACGCGGCCGTGTACGACGAGGGCAAGGTACTTCTGAAGGGCAACCCGCTGGCGACGACCAAGGACATCGTCTGTCCCAAGTGCCACCTGCCGCGCCTGCTCTACCCCACCGACGGCAAGGGCTCGCGGAAGCCCGATCCGAGCGTCATCTACTGCAAGAAGTACCCCTACATCGACAAGCCCGGCTACGACATCTACGGCCAGACCTGGGTCGCGCAGGGCCCCGGCCGGGGCAAGAAGAAGAAGGACATGGAGAAGAAGCTCGAGTCGCTGTCCGACTCGCCCACGCCGACGGCCGAGGGGGCGGGCGCCGGCGGCGGCGCCGCGTCGCGGCCGCCGAACATGCTGTCGTTCCCGTCCGCCACCTGCAGCAAGTGCAAGCGGTGCATCCTGGTGACGCGGCTGAACAACCACATGGGCTCGTGCATCGGCAACAGCGGCCGCAACGCCAGCCGCGCCGCCGCGCAGAAGATCAGCAACGGCAACAACAGCAACAACCACAGCAGCAACAACAACGGCGACGGCACGCCGCCCTCGAGCCAGAGGGGCACGCCGCTGTCGGGCTCGCGGGCCAGCAGCCCCACTAAGAAGCGGGACGGCGACGAGCTCGACGAGGACGACGACACGGACGGCAACAACGCGGACGTCCACCGGAAGAAGAAGCTGAAGCCGAGCACCGCCGCCGCCGCCCACCACGCCGTCACGCAGAAGAAGCTCGTGGTCAAGCCCAAGGCGGGCGGCGCCGGCGGCAAGAAGGACAAGGACAAGGTTAAGGCCGTCGGCTCGTCCTCGCTGAACATCGAGCAGAAGGTCGACGACGGCGGCGGCGGCGGCGGCGGTGGCGAGAACAACAAGAGCAGCAGAAACAGCAGCAACGCCCTCGAGGCTTCCACCGTCGAGGTGGTCGCGCCCAAGAAGAAGGTCTCCAAGATCCCCAGCCCGGCTAAGAAGCTCAAGCTGGGCGTGTCGAAACCGCTCGTCTCGTCGTCCCTGGCGAAGAACGGCAAGGTGAGCAGCAGTGGCGGGACTGGCGGCGGCGGCGGTAGTAATACGGGCGGAGAGGACGCCGAGTCGGAGAGCTCGGGCACGCTGTCCTCGCCCCCCGGCGCCTGAGAGCCGGCGGGCCGACCTCCCGCAGGCGAGAGGCGTTCGTAGCTTCCCAAGGGCGAGACGCCGTGCGTAAGGGAGGACCCGAGGCCCTGGGGCCCGGGGCCTGGGGGCCGGAAAAGAGCTCTCCGCTTCATTTTCGCCCTATTTCTTTCTCCTTCTCTCTCTCGAGAGAGAGACAGCGTCTAGCCCACCTTGTATCTCCACGAGGATATGTCCATCACCTAAATTCTTCTTCCTTCCCCCCCATCTGTATAATCCACCAACCGGCTTGCATCGAAAAAAGGGGTTCCGGGGCTTCGTGCCATCACTGGGGCTGGGTCATCAAACTGCATCACGGGGGGCAACAAGCGGCGTTCTACTTGTTTATCTTCCTCCGTCAGTCACATACTGCGCGGACAAGTGGAATCTATACTTTGTTTTTTCTAAAGCGAGAGATTTCCCTCCGACTGTACATAGGCACTGGAATGAGTTGAAACTTCTTATGCGTTCACCGCAACCTCGTCGGGTTTCTTCCGCTCTTCCGCCAGCATCATGCTGTGGGACTTTGTGATCGGTCCCAGTCTGTCCTGTGTTGCCATTATTAGGAAGCGATCGTGTACGCGCAACACCTGCAGCAGCTGCCATCGCTCCCTATAGTCCGTCCGCAGATCTGCATGCGTCCACACTTTGCATACTAGCAAGGAGTCCTGGCCCAGTAGATCTCTTTGATTTAGCCGAGTGAGGCCATTTTCCAAAGCCACAACGCCGGCGCAATGCAGACGAACGTCTATTCTTCTTTTCCCTCAAGTTCTCCATCTTTCTTTCCCTCTTCGTTGCTTCCCTCCCTTCCTCCCTACTTTCATCCTGCCACCTCTATTCCCGGCTGATACTAAGGTATCTTCGTATCACAACATAGAGGACCAGATGCTGCTCAATCTCTCTCCTCCTTTCCCTCCCTCTCAAGCCGCGCCCTCGCCCCCCTCGCCCCCCTCACCGGCGTCGAGCACGCGGGCGCGCACGATGCGGACGTTCTCGAGGGGCCGGTCGTCGGGGCCGGTGCGGACGAGCCCCAGGCGGCGGACGACGCCGAGGCCGGCGCGCACGCGGCCGAAGACGGCGTGGCGGCCGTCGAGCCAGGGCGCCGGCGCCAGCGTCACGAAGAACTGGCTGCCGTTGGTGTCGGGCCCCGCGTTGGCCATGCTCAGCACCCCGGCGCCCGTGTGCCGCAGCCCGGGCGCGATCTCGTCCGCGAAGGTCTCGCCGTAGACTGTTGTGCCGGTAAGGCGTCAGGGAACGGACGGAATGGGGGGGGCCAAAGAATAGGGTAGTGGTGAGGGCATGGATGGAGTGAGGGCATGGATGGGGTGAGGGCATGGATGGAGTGAGGGCATGGATGAGTGAGTGAGTAAGTGAGTGAATGAGAGGGAGGGAGCGGGGGCAGTTCAAGGTGGCAGCTCAAGCTGATGATGGTGATGATGATTTACAAAAAATGGACACCACGCACTGCTGGAGCCGCCGCGGCCCGTCCCCGTCGGGTCGCCCGTCTGCAGCATGAAGCCCGGGATGACGCGGTGGAAGAGCACGCCGTCGTAGTAGCCGCGCGTCGCCAGCGTCGCGAAGTTCTTGCACGTGCGCGGCGCGTGCTCCTCGTACAGCTCTACCGTTATCGTGCCCTGTTAGTTTTTGGGATACGGTTAGCATTAACACCTTGGAAACTACCGGAGAAGAACAGAAGAAGGGGAGGGAAAGAGACAGCAGAGAGGAGCACACCATGGACGTTTCTAGAGCTACGTTGGTCGTCATCTTCGCGCGCTGAACTGTCTGGGTCAAGGGAGAAAGAATGCCGGCAGCCGGGGTTGCTACTGAAACTGACGCCGATTCGTGGGGCGCGTGGGCCTGCTTCGAGGAGACGCTCCCTTCTCAACAATATCAAACTGTTTAATAAGTTGTTTACGAGTTGATTGCTGCGAAGCGTGTGCCCGGAGCTCAAGCTTCGAGATACACAGACTTGTGAAGCTGGTGGTTTTCCATGATAATAGAGGGGCGATCAACTTATGCGAGCACTCAAGATGATGGTCTATTTGCATATGCGCCTCGCGAAGTACATCCGTTTCCATACAGCCACAGCTTGAAAGCCACATATAATATCGAACGGACTCCGGTGCAATGAACACACGCAGAACAACCCGTTATGACTCTCTCCACAACCTCAGGCCAACTTCCTTGAGAAGTGGCTTTTCTTTTCGGTACACTGCTCTTTCTTAAGAGTGTCTTATCGGCCGTTCTCTCCTTTGCCTGAGCCTTTCATGGAAGATTCGGTTTCTTTCGTTTCGTGTGCGCCTTCTACAGTCGTTGAGCCATCTGTCTCATGATCTCATCTACTGATACATGACAACCTGCCTTTCACCTCAACCTTCCAGAACATCATCGCATGTCCATTCTGAAACTGCCTCAGCGTCAATTGGCTTAGTTCCACCGATAGGCTGCTACTCGTTCTTTCTGCAGGGCAAAGGAGGCAGCAGGCAACACCCTAGGTGCAATAAGCCTTTCACCCTTCAACTCGCCATAAATAGCTGCCCTGCCCCCAGTGTACAGCTTCTGGGAAAGAGCAGCGACCATGGCTAGTAACAACTCGACCATAATCGCTTCGAGCGGGCTGTCGACCACTAATCTGACGGATGAGGTGATATCCAACCGGACCCTCTTCGACCAGCTGATCAGCCTGCCAACCGCGATGGCAGACAACAAGGATCTGTTGCTCCTGGAGGCCCGGCTCGTGTTCACGGCAATGGCTTGCATCTACATCGGCTCCCACGGCGCGTTGCGCCGCCCGCCCTCTGCGAAGTTGCCGGAGCGCGGCAGAAAGAGGAGAGGCAAGATCCAGCGCGACAGCGAGGAGCCTTTCGTCCAAGGCCTGATGCCCTCCGATGCCTACATGTTCCCCATCCTGGCTGGCACCGTACTTGTCAGCCTCTACTACATCATCAAGTGGCTCGAGGACCCGGCTATCCTCAATCAGATTCTTCGAGTCTACTTCTCTGTCATGTCACTTGCCAGCCTCGGGAAGCTGTTTGCCGACATGCTTCATCTCGCGACGACCTTCATCTTCCCCTCAGTCTGGACCTCGAGCTACGGACGGCTATACCATATTGGTCAGTCTATGCAGGGACAGTGGTTCACCAAGGGGACCTCGACAGAGGAAGTGCCCGATGAGAAGAAGACCACGCCGTTCCCTGGCCGCTGTTCCGAGATGAAGCTATCCGACTCAAAGACGGCAAAGCTCTGGCAAGCCCGTCGCCTACTTCGAGGGAACTGGTCTTATCGTATCTTCGTTAATGGCTTGATTAACCAATCGAGCGAATTCAAGTTCAACGATGTACTCGGTGTTGTTCTGGCGGTTGTTACGAACCTTGTCTACTACGCTACCGAATCCGCCTTCTTGTCCAATGTCATGGGCTATGCATTCTCTTACACAGGCATCATGCTCATCTCACCAACCACTTTCGCTACTGGAAGCAGCGTGCTCTTCGGCCTGTTCTTCTACGACATCTACATGGTGTTCTATACGTAAGTCCAGCCACCTCTTCCACTATTACTTAATATTGGCATCAGCTCACACGCACCCTGCCCAGTCCGTACATGATAACTGTCGCTACCAAGCTGGATGTTCCTATTAAGCTTGTGTTCGAGGGGCCTACTAGAGCTAGTATGCTTGGACTGGGCGACATTGTCATTCCCGGCTTGTTCATCGCACTGTGCCTGCGCTTCGATAATTACATGTATTACCGAAAACAGCAGAAGCTCGTTCCAGTCGAGTTGACGACGGAGGACACCTCATCGGGCGAGCCAGCCACGAAGCAAGAGACGAAACGCATGGTGGTCAAGCCCGACTACGCCAACCCCCAGGGGCAGTGGGGAGATCGCTTCTGGGCCACCAAGCTCTCCAAGATGCTCTCTCCCGACGCTACGCCGGCCCTCAAAGCGTCTGCGTTTCCCAAGATATACTTCCACGCTGCCATGACCGGATACCTCATCGGGATGACTGTGACGTTGGTCATGCTCCTGACGTTCAAGCACGGCCAGCCAGCTCTGCTGTACCTGGTCCCGAGCGTCGTGTTCGCCACCTGGGCTACAGCGGCCGTGCGGGGTGAGGTTCGCGAGATGTGGGCATACACCGAGGACGGGAGCTTGGACAAGGAGGATGTCGTGGTCGAGGTCGACGGAAATGGACAGGTTATCAAGGAGATCGAAGATGACAAACCGGAAGAGGAGAAGAAGAACAAGACGAGCTCCGGTACCGACGCCACATCGACAACCAATGAACAACCCGAGGGCGAGTCGCCTTCCACCTCAACAGATCAGAAGGCTAGGCCCGAGGGAAACTCGCCTTCCACCTCGACAACCAATCAACAGCCCGAAGGCGAGTCGCCTTCCACCTCGACAGATCAGAAGGCTAGGCCCGAGGGAGGGTCGCCTTCCACCTCGACACATCAAAAGGCGAGAAAGGAAGCATCTCCTAGCCACGACGACGAAGATGAACACCAGTCGGGGCGTCCCACCTTTCAATTCTCAATTTGGGCTCCCACAAATAAGAGTCCTTAGAGGACAGAGTCTGGTCTGGGTCAAGTATCCGAACCTGCAGAAAGGTGAGGACACGAATTGCCTGCGTGTTCTGGGCAGGGGGAGTGTCGCCGGATTGCCGGCCTCTACGGCATCAGTAGGCGATCAAGAGCTAGATCACGATAGATATGATCCACTATGCCACGCAGGTGGAAGCTGCATTTAATGACGACATTGCGATTGTTTTATACGACAATTGTACTACCGTGATACGTTGACGAGATCCACAGCGAAAATAGAGGCCAAAGTAGTGTAGGCTAGGTGAAGTAGTTGGCCGATCACCATCCAGCGTTTCTACCTTCAATGTTGGTGGGTTGGTCGCCTACCCCATTAGTAGCAGGCAGTCCCTTCGCATCGGCCTTCTTCTCCCGAAGTATAAGATCTTGCACCACCTCTTGTTCCCGAACCAGGCCGGGAGGTAGAGAGCTTGACGCGCGAGTGGTAGGTGGCCCCAGGGGTGAGTCTGCCGTGGATCTCCTCCGACCGACAGCTTGACCATGCCGGCGTCCAGCTTGGAGCCATCCTTACGGGAGGAGATGACGACGGAAAGGTGTGCCAGTGACTGTGTAGATGAGCGAATCCCTGATCGTCGATGGGTCTGACGGCTTTGCTACCAGTACCGCCCCGAAGAAAAAAGTGAGGACGCGCTCGTCATATTCTGCCCGAGAAGGCGAGCTGCCGCTCTGCAGGAACTTCTCCAGTGCTTGCTTCGCCCAGTCGTCTATTCTGGGTACTTGGTATGTCCAGCAGCATTGATCTGTTGCATGGTATAAGGAGGTAGAGTTCATGATACCGGGGCTTAGAAATGAAATGCAAGGGCTACGATAGGAGAATGCCTACTCAATGAAAGCTTTGCTTCGGGTTCTGTTAGACAGAGACTCGGGAGTGAATAAAGTTACGACAGTAAGTTACCTTCTTATGGGAAAGTCCCGCATACAATGCTAAGTGCAGATCTGCGCCTAGGACGCATTTCTGTCACCTCACAGTATTTACAAAGATGGTCTGCCATGTAGTAAGATAAGTTGATTCAAAACTCTTCAAAGTATCTCTGGGGACTAATGGCATTTTCCAGTCCTCAATCTAGCCTCCTGTACCCAGCAACTCAGGGGGAATGGAACTGGTCGGTATTGGCTCCACAAACAATCCAAATCTTCTGTAACTTCCAATAGATATACCATGGGACCCCAATTCGTGGGCCACGCACATAGCGGGCTAGACTGCTTATTTCTTCTTTAATCAGCTTGTTTCTTTTTCCAACCATCTTGAGTAGCTTCCCAGGCGTGTTATAACTGTTGTAATGTATCTCTTAACTATTGCGAGTCTTATGTCCCGTCAATGAGCTGGCCCGTGAGTTGGGTTGTTCGCGAGACAGGGGCCCATGGTCACTACTCAATGCCTCGGTGATGTTCCACCACATGTCCCTCTTCAGTTACCCAGCGTGTACGCTCGACTCGGGGGTCTATTTTAATTTGCTCATCGGCTTGTCACTATACGAGGTAACTAACCAGGCTACCATAGGGTCGGTCCTATGAGATCTAACTTACTTAATTGTCTTTCCGAGCATCGCCTCGACACTCACTGTTGAGTTGTTTCTTACTAGCCTCAAACTCTACTCCACACTGTAGGGCTGATAACCTTGTAACAACTTCTTGAACGCCTCCGAAACTCTATGCGAGTTTCGCTGGGGCCCGCTCAGAGTTGGTCAACCGCAAGCTTAAGGTATGCGGCAAGGAAGGCAGAGGCCTGGAAAGCACCCACCCAGGCAAGCGTACCTGGGTTAGGTACTCAAAGTACCTTGTAAGGAAGTCCCATCTCCCCGACTAGCAAATGATTCGATACGTCTTCTAGGGCCACGGTTATTGGAAACTCAGAGTTACCCAATGCACCTACCTTAGTCTTGGGTTGTGGATACCTACTTCTGGGGTTTCCACTTGTCTATGCGGGCTAGGTAACTTCGACCGGGCTTCAGCAAAACGAGCTCTTTTCTCCGATGAACTACAACCTTGACGGACAGCTGTCTCCTTGTCTCATGAGGGGCGTTCTTCAGCCACCCAGCGAGGCAATTGCCAACTGCTAAGTTTCTGGGGCGTCCCATGACGGGCCAAAGTGACCATTCTGAGCTCGGAGAAAGGGCTCAGCTCGGCTGCGGCGAGTCTACGAAGACCTTGCTCTGCTTTGCTGGGTCAAGCTCAACAGCCACCAAAAGCCCTCGCTCTTTTTCCGATGGGTCCCGTCCAAGATTTTGGCCCGCCCTCTCCATCCAGATCGGACAGAGGAGCGCTTTTGAGGACGATAGGGCTGGATAGGGCTGGATAGGCTGGAAGAAGCTTCATAAGCCACCGCATATTCTCTCTTCAACACTTCGGAGAATCGTGGACTGGTTCGTTCCGGGCCAAAGCCACCCGGGGGCCAGGAACGCAATTGCCAAAGCCACACGGGTAGTTTCTTCTCGCTCTTCCCAAACTCTATGGAACTAAAGACATAAGTAGGAGCCCTTGCCTCCCCCAGTGCTGGTTGCTCTTCTGCTCTTCTTCCATCCGTTCCAACATTCTTCATTCATCTGCATACTCCAGCCATCAGACGACAAGTTTACCAGCTCTTTCAAGCTAATATTCGTACCCATCAGCGATCAGCCCATCAGACTACTGATCCCTTTAAGGTATCATCAGCTTTCCAGCCCAGCTACAGTTACCCCCAAGCACTCCCATCTCTTCGAGTACTTCAGTGCTCTATATCCCTCTCATCACTACCGGTCCAACAAGACCGGCTTGACCATAGGTAGTTTGTCACCTTGCACAAACAACCTCCTCAAAGGCAACCAAGGACGTTGACGATCCACCACCCTCGAGATACTGAAGGGTACCGGCGTCACTTAAACGTTTGACAGTTGCAGAGAACTCATCGTGGTCCGCTATCGACTTTATCCAACCCCAGACGGCCGTCACAGTTTCAGAGTCTACTCTGCTTTTGAGAAACCCTTGGAACCATGTCTGCCACGACTCACATCAACACCGACGACATGTTGGCTTTAGCAGCGGCAGCGGCCTCTCCTGCTGCCTCCACCATGGAGCCTGA
Organism: Xylariaceae sp. FL0804; assembly: GCA_022539325.1. Classification (NCBI taxonomy): domain Eukaryota; kingdom Fungi; phylum Ascomycota; class Sordariomycetes; order Xylariales; family Xylariaceae; species Xylariaceae sp. FL0804. The sequence continues at coordinate 822,774 of JAJKLG010000006.1, read as the reverse complement.
CGGTGGCTCTATCTCCAGCTCTTCCACTGCCGTCAACTCCCCTACTCCGCCCCCCACCCCCCCTGCCCCTGTCGCTCCCACCGCAAGCCGCAAGCGCAAGTCACGCCACGGGGAGGAGCCCGAGGAGGAGGAGCTGCTCGTCAAGTCGATCGACGCCGGTCTTCTCGCTCCGCGCGGCTTCATGATATACTCGTACAGCAGGCGGCCGTCAGAGCGGTACAAGCGGCCCCGCTACGACAACCGCGACCTGCTGGCGGCGGGGACGGGGGCGGCCGACATAATGCGCGAGGCCTGCTTCGCGGACCACGACGGGTTGCCGGACCCGGACCCGAAGGATATGTACCACACGGGCGCGGACCGCGCGGACCTCGGCATGGGCTGCCTCATGGGCGTGGCGCTGCGCCGCATGTACGAGTCGGGCGCGCTGGGGCGCGAGGAGATCGCGCAGCTCGAGGGCAAGGGGTTCCAGGAGTGCCTGCTCTCGCCCGGCGAGCTGCTCTACGGCCTCTACGGCATCGACGGGAACGAGACCGAGGACGAGGCCGAGGCCCAGGCCCAGGCCGAGGAGGAGGACGACGACGACGACGCCGAGACATCGGATAGTGATGCGACTCTCCTGAGCGACGACGACAACGACGGCCGTCGGTACACAGTCCTCACCTAATTCGAAATGCGTTGGGAGGCATCAGCGAGATGCCACTTTGCGCCAGCGACGCGCTCTGGATTGGATGGATTGTTTTATATTGGGATACCCGCCGGCCACCGAGGCAGGCAACCTGTTGGAATTTTGGGTGTTTATTGGCGTTTGCACAGGCCGGGCAGGCCTTGGGGGAAATTCAGGACTTTGGTTAATGGGTATGGGCTTGGATCATTGGATCATGACGGACGGGTACGGGAGGACGACTGCCTGATATCGAATGGGCAATGCTCGGGGTCCGCAAGCTCGTCGGGACCCAAGATACCGGGTCCCGGCATCGCGTGCGGCACATTCTGAAAACAATGGAATCTGCTTGACCCTCTCGTCTGTGTCCTGATCGTTATTACCTGTGTCCTGCTGGTTGTTATGACTTGTCGGTGCTCGTGATATGTGACCCTGGTGTGGCTGCATGAATTCTACGGCTTCTCAACGGCCGTGCCATGGGTGACGGCGAGGTGTCTCCTAGTATCAATGTCATTTTTTCATAAAGTCGCCTGAGTGTTAAACCTCACCGTCACCGGGTACTCTACTCGTACGTGCCATTCTCTGAAGTACCTACTTCTGATAAAGATAACAAGTTACGAAGTTACCGGCTTGACCCAGGAACGGTTGTTGAAGGTTTAAGGTGTCCCGCGAGTTCCGTCGAGTGGGACCTGGTATTAGTTTAGCTCGGCCACGGCCCTATCAGACGACGGCGGCCTGCGCCAGTGTCAGCATTTGTGCCTGCATTGACTGCAGCGCAATGCAAGCTGACTCCCCCTCGCTCGGGACTCCCCGCAATGTACCTCTCTCACACATGCACAGCACGCGAACATCGCGCAACCACGCGGGCACAGGGCTGCAGCTGTAAGAGGAGATCCGCTTTTGCTTATTTTCTTACCTCTCCTACCTCCTCCCACACAGACGTCATCCCGTCAGCCCACCCCGAGATATGCCAATTCCATATCATTACGGATGCTGTCTCCAAAAGCCAACGCCCACTCCGTAGACAGGAAGTCCCCGTGAGAGCCGCCCGACCCTCCTTCCTGAATACCAATCCGTAGCACGCGAACATGGCCTCGAATCAGGTCCAGGTCATCCAATACATCGTGGACACGCGCAAGCTCTGGCCCCAGGCCACGACGTCCAAGTCACTCGAAAGCCATGTAAGTCAGGCCAGACAGAAACAAGTTACAGGTCATAGGCAGGCAGGGCAGGCAGGGCAAAAAGGCAGGTCGGCAAGCGCCAAAAAAGACCAGCAGCCCTACTACCTAGCCAAAAAGAGGGGGATAAAAGAGAAGAAAGAAGAAGAAGACAAAAACGAACACGAGGCTGACACGAAATGGGTGACCGTGTAAAAAAAACCCGCAGGCCTCCCGGGCCATGGCGCTCCTGACGGCCGAGGAGCGGGCGGCGGTGCTGCGCTTCCACTTCGTGGCCGACGCGCGGCTGGCGCTGGCGTCGCACCTGCTGAAGCACTGGGTGGTGTGCCGGTTCGCGGGGGTGGCGTGGCGCGCCGCGCGCCTGACGCGCGACGCCAATAAGAAGCCCGTCTACGTGGACCCGGCCACGGGCCGCCAGCCCGTCGCCTTCAACGTCAGCCACCAGGCCGGCCTCGTCGCCCTGGCCGCCGTGGCCGGGTACAACGGGGACGAGGATGGGGATGGGGACGGGGACAGGGACGGGGTCGGGGAAGGGGGAGGAGGCACAGGCAGAGGCGGAGGCGGAGGAGGCCTGGTGGAGATCGGCACCGACGTCGTGTGCACGAGCGAGCGACGCGCCCGCGACCACCGCCTCATCGCCGCCGAGGGCTGGGCCAGCTTCGTCGACATGCACGCCGACGTCTTCGGCCGCGGCGAGACGGCCTACCTCAAGTCGGACGCCCTGCTGCGGGGCTCCGGCAGCACCACCACCTCCTCATCCGACGATAATGGCGGCTCGTCGGCTTCGACTTCGAGCAGCAGCAGCGGCGGCCGCCAGCTGACCTCCTCCGCCGAGGTGACCGACGCCAAGCTGCGCGCCTTCTACACGCTGTGGTGCCTGCGCGAGGCCTACGTCAAGATGACGGGCGAGGCGCTGCTGGCCTCGTGGCTGCGCGACCTCAACTTCCGCAACTTCCGGGCCCCCGCGCCGGGTCTCGCCGCGGCCCTCTCGCCCCAGCAGCAGCAGAAGCAGCAGCAGGAGCAGCAGCAGCCGCGCGAGGTCGTGCGCGACCACGACATCGAGTTCCGCGGCCGCCGCCTCGACGACGCCAACATCTGCCTGCGCGCCCTCGGCCCGGACTACATGACGTGCACGGCGCTGCGCACGCCGCGCCGGAGCGGCGACGGGCTCGGCTGGGAGCTGGGCCCGTTCGAGTTCCTCTCCGTCGACCAGATCATCGCCGATGCCGAGGCCAACTTGGGCGAATAGTGCGGGTCGGCTGGCTTGGTCGGGACAGGTAGTCCCGGCTGATGCGGTGCCTGATGAACGGGTCGTGGACTTCTTTCTATTGCAGAGAGAGACTTGGATGGCTTGGGCCGGGTGTTTGGGATATGCTACTTGACCTTTCTCGCGTTCGGACGGCTCTTGACTGTGAGCGATTAGACTGCCGGATATTGCCTTGGTCCGGAGAGATCTCTGGCCTTCTTAGAGAGAGGAACGAAGATTTCGAGGGGCAAAAGGCCTCCCTTACATATAGCCGTGGGAGAACAGGCCCGGATTTTACTCTACGGATCTCACCGCCGACCGCGGGAGCTATGGAAATATCATATTTACAAATCTGCACGCAGCATCGTTGCAGCGACTACCACGAGAAAACGCGGCAATGCTGCGGTGAAGGACTACCAACTCCGTAGGGTGAAAGAGTACTAGTATCGTCTGCTGCGGCGGCTGCATGGTGACGAGTGCAGACATGCAGAAAGCATACGAGATCGGGGGATACCACCAGCTGCAGGATCCCCCTAACCTCACCCCCTTTTGCTCAGACAGACTCCTCATGTAAGGATTCGTCGAGCAAAAGAAGCCATTTACACAAATTTCAGCACATGACCCAGCCACAAGCGGCCGCATCATGCGTATTGGGTGCGCGCGGCTGCTTATCTGTGCTTACCTACAGCTCTACTGTCTACGCATGCCTCCGCTTGTCTACACCTTCGACGCGATGCGAAGCTCGTGTGATCTTTCAAAGGCATCCCCGATCTGAAAAGACCCAGGCAAAGCTACTACATACTTGCAGTACTACCTGTATATATGTGCAAGGTACGGTATAGATATATTGACTCACTCAAGTAGTCTTGGTAGGATGCTTGACACCCACGCTCCCACGTTTGCCAGAAAGTGTACAGACAATGGTACAATACGGACCAGCCTCGCGGGTCGTCGGCATTCGCTCGGATTGGAAGCATTGGTGCTTCTTCCCCTGGGAGATGACGCAACGATTGCTTCGCAGTGTGGCCACATGTGGCATGGCGTAGATGCAGCAGTGCCAGTTCGGGCATCGGGTGAGGAGGTGAGAAGGATGGGGGGAGGGGTTTGGGGTTTGGAGGTGAGGATTGGTGGTGAAGAAGTGCCAGTATGAATTCAATCCAGAGTTGCTCCGTCAAGTCCAAGTAAAAATGCACTATAAATGGCGAGCGTCCTGGGTGCTTGCTTGTGGCATCTTTGCCTGGGATTGGCCAGAATAGAGGCTCCTGGCTCCGCTATCGTAAAGCTCAAAGGCGGGGCTCGGGGTTCTACCGTATCCCAGTGCTGCGGCCACCGCTATCACTGCTGCCAAATAAGACAGGTATTGCTGCTCCCTCTCTCCCAAAGCCCAGAGCAAAGGACGAAAACGTCATTCCGGTGGCAGAGGGGAGATCCCCTGCATCCAGCCGGCACCATCTCGCGCTCCTGAAAAGAAGAACACCCTTCTCCCATTCTGCCGGTGACAAGCGACAACACATTTTCTCGGCTTCATTATGTCGGATGCTGGAGACGGGTGAGCTGCGCGTTTCGCATATCCCCCAGATCACTGCCACTAGCCATCATCCATCATCTCTGCTACAGTGCCTGCAAAGTACTACCACTATTTAGTACACATCCTCCCGCCTTTTCTCACCGTCTCGCAGTCTCACAGACCACCTCTCTCGGCCCTGACCTTAGCTAGTACTGACGGCCCTGACTCGGTCATCTTTTTAGTCAGCACAAGAGGAACAAATCCGCCGCCCTGTCGCTTCTCCGCCGCAAGGACAAGGATCGGGAGAGCCGCAACGACGAAGACGCCGCCTCCGACGACGGCTCCAATCGCTCATCCGCTGCCTCTCCCTTTGCTGCCGGCCCCTCGCTCGCCCGCCATCACTCCAGGGGCCATAACCCGAGAATGTCGCTCGGCCGCGCGCCCTCGCGCGACCCCAGCGGCCCCAGCCCCGCCGCCCTGACGCCCTCGCGCTCCCACCAGGGCTCGGTAAGCGAGAGGGCCACCTCGATCGAGCAGTCCGTCCGCAAGTTCCGCATCGTCGAGGCTCTGCGCAGCGGCAACACGGCCGCCATCTCGAGGGCCATCCGCGAGACGTCTGACAGCGGCCCGCGCGCCAGTACCTCGTCCCTCAGCGCCGCCGCGAGCCCCACGCCCCTCGACGACACCACCGTCCTTCACCTGGCCATCCAGTGCGCCGAGTACGACGTTGTCGAGTACGTGCTGTCCGACGGCCAGGGCTACATCGACGTGAACGCCCGCGACAAGGACGGCAATGTGCCCCTGCACATCGCCGCCGCTCAGGGCCGCGCCCCGGTCGTGCGTCTCCTGCTCGACCAGAAGGATATCAACGACGCCATCCCCAACAACCAGGGCAGGTTGCCTCTGGATGTTGCGAGGAGCCCCGAGATTTTCCAGCATTTGCAGCTGGCGAGGACGCTGTTCGTGCAGGACAAGGTGAAGCACGTGCAGGAGCTCATACGCAAAGGCGCCTACGACACGCTGGGTCAGGTGCTCGAGGAACCCCGCGTCAAGACTATCCTCGACATCAATAGCGTCGAGCTACCTTGCGATCCCACTACCGTCCAGGCCGGCGGTACCCTGTTGCACGAAGCAGCCCGCAAAAAGGACTCGAAACTGATCCAAGCTCTGCTTCTCCATGGCGCTGATCCCTTCCAGCGAGATCGCAAGGGCAAGCTCCCTCAGCATGTCACGAACGACGACGTTACCCGAGCGATGCTGAAGAGGTCACCCGCTGCGGTCGCCGCTCAGCGCGGCATTCAAGAAAAAGCCGTGTTGGGACATGCGACCTCTCAAGCAGGGCCTGGCTCGGCTCCTTCCGGCGATCCCCTTGGTGGCCGGGAGCCTCAAATGAAAGGCTACCTTAAGAAATGGACCAACTACCGTAAGGGCTACCAGCTCCGGTGGTTTGTGCTGGAAAATGGTGTCTTGAGCTACTACAAGCACCAGGACGATGCCGAGAATGCGTGCCGTGGTGCTATCAGCATGCGTATCGCCACATTACATATGAGTCCGGACGAGAAGACCAAATTCGAAATCATCGGCAAGTCCTCAGTCAAGTACACCCTAAAGGCCAATCACGAAGTCGAGGCCAAGCGCTGGTTTTGGGCTCTCAACAATGCCATCCAATGGATGAAGGATCAGGCCAAGGAAGACGAGCGCCACAAGGCTCAGAGCGCAGAAATGCTGCGGCAGGCTAGAGATAACCTGGACAAGCCGACAGATCTGTCACATACAGATTCCCACAGTGAAGCCGCGAGTACCGGTGCGCCCCGGAGCAGCGTCAGCCTGGGTCGCTATCCTTCGAGCAAGTTGCCTGGTCCGAGAGCCAGCGTGGCCCGTGCCAGCACCGCTGGTAGCGTGGATGAAGACTTCCACGATGTCGGAAACGCAGAGGCAAGGGCGCAAAGCCATGGCGCCCCTGTCATTCCGGCCGACATAGATGGTGACGACGATGATGATGACGACGATTATATGGATAAATCCAGCCGCGGCGAGTCCCCGACCGCGACTAAGGACGCGTTCAACATCACTGCTCAGTCTGCCAGGCTTCAACTAGACACTCTGGCACAAGTCAGCGCGGCCCTACAGGCCGAGGCCAACAGTAACCCGACGATGTCGCTCGTGGATCCCAGAGCGTCTCAGGCGCTCGCAACGTACGATGCGGCAATTCGAAGTCTGAAGGGGCTCATGGGAGACCTACTTCGGATATCAAAGGATCGTGATGCACACTGGCAGTACCGGCTCGACCAAGAAACCGAGATGCGGCAGATGTGGGAGGAGAGCATGGCCAAGGTGGCGGCCGAGCAGGAAGTCCTCGAAGCCAGGGTGGGAGAGTCCGAGTTAAAGCGCAAGATTACTAAGCGTGCTCTTAGAGAAATGATAGGGGGCAGCGCCGAGAGTGGGCGTCCGTCAAGCAGGGCCAGCATGACGGATCCAGCTGAGACCAGTGCCGTCGCAGAGAAGGCGAATGGCCAGGCTCCGAACTCGCCGTCGATGAAGTCCACTCGCAGACCCACGGCTCTCTCTCAGGTCGTGGACATTTCCAGCGACTCGGAGTCGGAACAGGAAGAGTTTTTCGACGCGGTCGACGCCGGGGAAGTCGACGTACACCCGATGCCACCCTCTGATGTCGTCCCCGCGGCCGATTCGAAGCAGGATATTGTCGTTTCGGGGACGGATGTCAGCAGTGCGTTCAAGGGCTACGAGAATGGATTCAGGACCAGGCTCAAGCTGGATGAGGACAACAGGCCGAAAATTGGCCTCTGGGTAAGTCACATGGACAACTTAGTGTGTGAGTGAATCTAACCTTTTTCAGGGTATCCTCAAGTCTATGATCGGCAAAGACATGACGAAGATGACTCTGCCGGTTTCCTTCAACGAACCAACGTCTCTGTTATATCGGACCGGCGAAGACATGGAGTACGCCGATCTCCTGAATATGGCGGCAGACCGATCCGACTCGATTGAGCGGATGTTGTACGTGGCGGCGTTCGCGGCGAGCGAGTTTGCCTCGACCATCGGCCGCGTCGCAAAGCCGTTCAATCCTCTGTTGGGTGAGACGTTTGAGTACGCCAGACCGGACAAGGGGTACCGCTTCTTCATCGAACAAGTCAGTCATCACCCACCGATCGGAGCATCACACGCGGAATCGGCGAAGTGGACCTATTGGGGTGAGGCCAAGGTCGACTCCAAGTTCCTGGGCAAGTCGTTTGATATCTATCACCTCGGCACCTGGTTCCTGAAGCTGCGGCCGACGGCCGGCGGGAAGGAAGACTTCTACACATGGAAAAAGCCCAAGTCCCAAGTGGTCGGCATCATCACGGGGAATCCTGTGGTCGACAACTACGGGCCGGTGGAGATCAAGAACTGGACCACCGGCGAGGTCTGCCAGCTCGACTTCAAGCAGCGCGGGTGGAAGGCGTCGAGCGCCTACCAGCTCAGCGGCAAGATCCTCGACGCCGACGGGCGGCCGCGCATCAGCATCGGCGGGCGGTGGAACTCGAAGCTGTACGCGCGCCTGACGCCCGGCTTCGAGGCGACGGTGGAGGAGCCCAAGGGGGACGGGCCGCGGGGCAGCATCAGCGACCCGAGCCGGGCCTTCGTGGTGTGGGAGGCCAACCCGCGGCCGCCGGGGATCCCGTTCAACCTGACCCCCTTCGTGCTGACCTTCAACCACCTGGACGAAGCGCTGGGCCGGTACCTGGCCCCCACGGACTCGCGCTACCGCCCGGACCAGCGCGCCATGGAGGACGGCGAGTACGACGCGGCGGCTAGCGAGAAGAACCGGCTCGAGCAGGCGCAGCGGGCGCGCCGGAAGGCGCGCGAGCTGGACGGCGGCGAGTTCGCCCCGGCCTGGTTCGAGCGCACGACGTGCGAGGTCACGGGGCTGGAGCACTGGAAGTTCACGGGCCGGTACTGGGAGCAGCGGGAGAAGTTCGGCGGTGGGGACGCGAGCGCGTGGGATGGGCTCGAGCCGATCTATGCGTCGGAGGAGTAGAGGGGAGGAGAGGAGAGGAGTGTGGAGGAGAGCAGAGAGGAGAGGAGAGAGGGGTTGGGATGGCATGGGAGGGGATGCCATCCATGGGCTTGGGTTCTAAGCCTAGACTGGTGGTAAGGGTGAGCAGAGAGAGAGAGAGAGAGGGATTTCAGAGGTGGGGTGGGATCAGCTCTAGAGCAGCTTCTGTAAACACACACATACGCGCACGCACGAGTCACACGAGAATATGTTGGGACTAGGTAGGCAGCTTAGTAGTGTAGAGGAGCACACATCATGTACACCAGACTTTGTCACGCAATTCTCTCCCATCTCGGGTAAAAGAATAGATGTGAGCTACTAACTCTCTATGTCAATGGATAAATACTTTCAAGTATCCAGGTAGGTAGGCTACTATTGTCTGCAGATGAAGCCACCGCACCGGGGATGACGAGAGAGAGAGAGAGAGAGAGAGGCTCACTACCTGTAGAAGCCATGCCATAACCAGCGAGAGCTCCTTCACCTGCTGTTGCTCTACCCATTCATTCCCCGTCGTCTGATGTCTTTTCCACATGGAAATAATAGAAAGAAGCGCCGGGCGTTAGGTAGCCTTGACGTGCTCCAGTCAGTTAGTTCAGTCAGTTGGCCCCCCCACCCATCATTTACTTGATGTATCTCCTCCAAGCTTGGCAAGGGGAGGAGGACAGGCAGAATAGGACAGTATAGTGGCGAGGAGGCCTTCATCCCTCTCTACTTTGCTATCAATACTTTGAAAACACACACACACACACACACATACACACACACACACACACACACACGATCGGAGCTCTTCATTGCGAGAAACGACCACCACGCCTTACGGTACGTAAGATTGCATGTATTTAGCCAAGGCAGGGAGGGGCACGGATAACTTATATATATATCTACATGATCAGACGACGAGAGCAAGCAACCTTTTTTTGTCCTGCCTTCACACCTCGCTCGCTTGCTAAATACCTACGTAGGAACTCACAGAAAGACGCCAGCGATGCCAGTACAATACCTAGGAGGTCTGTGATATCGTTTCCATAAACCCCCCCCCCCCCCCCCCCCCTTTCCCTCGACACGCTACACCCCAACCCAGATCGAGACACCGCCCACAAGCATGCTTGCTCATCACCATCATCACCATCATCACCATCATCACCATCATCACCACCATCATCATCATCATCATCATCATCATTTACCAACATCATCATCAAAATTATCCAACATGATCATCATCAACAACATGGCCATCAACATCATCAACATCACATTCCCCCCCCACCCCCCTCAATCACAACCTATCCTCGCTGGTCCCGCGACTAGGCACACGGCTGGCACCACCGGTGCCAGCACCAGCACCACCACTACTCCCGAGGTCACGCAGCAGGTTGCTGAGGCTCTCGACGAGCGGGGGCAGCGGCTCGCCTTTGGGGCTGATGGAGCTCGAGTAGCTCGAGCTCGAGGCACTGGCGACGACGGTGGGGTAGTAGTTGTCGCGCAGCAGGCCGCGCGCGATGCTCAGCACGCGGCCCGGCCGGGCGAGCGGCTCTACTACTACGGCCGTCGACGCCGCCGCCGCCGCCGCCGTCTCGTCGCCCGTGCCCGTGCCCGTGAGACAGCCGACGCCGACGCCGATGCCGGGGATCCCGCGGTCTAGCTGCAGGAAGGCACGCGTCTCGCGGTCCTCGTGCCCGTCCATGCGCACGCAGGTCGCTTCGGGTGCTGAGGAGGAGGGTGGAATAGGGGCGGTGGCGGCGGCGACGGTTGTGATGGTGTTGGCGGAGGCCGGCACGACGAGGCTGTTACTGCCGCCGCCGTCCTGGCCTTGTTGTTGTTGTTGTTGTTGTTGTTGGCCGGCGGAGGCCGCCGCCGACGACTTGGGGCAGGACAGGAGGCCGTAGACCCACAGCGTCAGCGACGCGAAGTAGACGGCGATGGCGTTGAAGCCGCGCAGCGAGGCGGGCGGGAGCTGGCGCGCGCTGCGGAGGACCTGGCCGGCGTGCCAGACGGCGTGGCGGGCCTCGCGGCTGCCGGCCCACTCGTCCTCGAGGCGGACGGCGGCGCGGCGCGCCTCCTCCTCGCCCGCCTTGCCGGCGAAGCACTGCAGCTCGTCGGGCGACACGTGCAGCGTCATCATGAAGAGCTCCGTCACCACGGTCAGGTGCGGCGCCGCCGCCTGGGGCAGCGCGCTGCAGAGCAGCGTCAGGTACTCGCCCAGGTCCCGGTACAGCTCCTGGTGCTGCGTCGTCAGCCACAGCCGGTGCGTGTTGTTGCGCCGGTTGATGGCGTGGTGGTAGAACTTGACGGCCTCGCGGTAGGCCGCCACCTGGCCCCAGAAGCCGTACAGGACAGCGGTCTGGCAGAGCTCCACGTCGACGCACTCGGCATATGCTTCCAGCGTCTCCATGCAATACATGACTTCGGATACCCGTGGTAGGTCTGTTCCAGGTGGCAGCGTCCTCTTCTGGAGGTACCTATCTCGCCAGACCTCTGCTGTCGGTGCTTTCCACAGCGCCCTGGAGGCCGGCAGGCTGAAGCGGAGTTCCGTATAGGACATCAGGGGGTTTTTCTGAAGGCTCACAGATGACTGCGTATCGTGTATAAAGATATGGATCACAAGCCTGAAGAGTGCTCGTCAGTGCCGATCAGAGGAAGGTCATATGAGAAAGAGGTACCTCTTGTAAGACTCCCTCTCGATAAATCCGCGCCATTTTGCATTGAGGGCTTCAGGTGTGTCGGTGGCGAGGGGAATCAGAGAAGGCGAGTCAGCTGGAGCAGAGAATGTCCCTGCGCGTCGCAACATCTATCTCAAGTCAACAAGTTGATTTACCCCCTGAGCACCGTCGAACATACCGTCATCACTGGTTGTACGAAACTCTCAGCGATCTCCATCTTCCGTTTGAAGCCACTCCAGATGCCGACGTCGAGAACCAACATAAACGCCTGCAGACTCTGAAGGTCTCTTGTGAAAGAATTGCTGGATTCGAACTGCTGAGGGTTAGCAGGGGCGAGCTTAGGGACACATTTCTACACTCACTCTGTTTGACATTCCTATTCTTACAACCTCCTGTAAAGCAAGTCCAAATTGCCAAACAGCAGGAACAGCGATGAACGTAGCCCCACAGGCTATCACGGCGGCCAGGAGCTCGGGCATAGCCTTCGAGGGATTGAAAGAAGCTAGGTGGATCCAACTGTCGGTCTGATATTCGTCTTGCACAAAATGGGTCTGGAGCAGATAGTTCAGCAGGTCCAAGGACGGAAACGAAGGCACTTTGAGCGGGTCTTTATTCTGGGCCAAGACCATGGCAAACATTCGGTCGCGATGGGTGGGCTCCATCTTCAGCCGGTGCGAGTTGATGGCCACCATCTTCTCGTAGGCTGGAGACTGGGCGATTGTATCTTCATCGAGAGTGAGGGCTTCTTTGTCTCGTACAACGTAGTCTTTGGATTTCGGCTCCCATAGCCACGGCGAGCGCTTGAATGCGGCGTGACCACGGGATGGATCTCTTGCTATGCGATGTAGCCTCGATGCCGACGCCGTCGAGGACTGGGGGCTTGGTCCGCTGATTTCAAATTGAGGTATCGTAAAGCCATCAAAATTCAGGTCCCAAGAGGTGAAGTCCATGTCTTGGAAGAAGTTATGGGTTGGGTTGAAGTAGACCATGCCGTCCGCTATGCCGTCCATCATCGGCGCAGGTGGAACAAAGTTGTCGTTGAAATAGGGCGCTTCAACACCATGGTGGTCTGCCGTTGGTAATTGCTCACTCTCCGCGAGCGAAATTCTCCGGTCCATGCTGTGTTCGACCGTCCCGTTCGAGTCGAATCCAACACTCACCTGCTTAGGCGAGTAATCCGACGATGAGACGGTCGACTGACCTGTGAAGAGGGAGACCCGTTAGTGGGCAGACAACGGCGCGAAAGAGTCAGTGTGATCCCTGGTGTACTCCCTACCATCAATTGAAGTCCTATACGTAGACGAACGCTTTGTAGAGATCTGGCAGTCTAGGTTCTTGCTCTTACAGCGACCGCAGGGCTTCTGGTCATCGCATTTGGCCTTCGAGGAAGCACAATTCTGGCAGGCTTCGGCAGCACGATCACTCCTGCGGATGATCGGCCTACCTTTGCCGTCGCCCTCTCGATCGTGGGTGGTTTCGTGGCGGGTAAGAAGGTCACTGGCGACCCGTCAGCGACCAGTTCGAAGCAAGCAGGGCATCGGGTCTAGACGCACGCTCTGTTGAAGCGCTTTGGGCAGCGCGAGCACTGATAGGGGCGAGCATTTTCATCTTGGATCTCATTCAGCCTATGGACAGGATGTTGCGGAGGTGTGGATGTGTGGAAGAGAAGGGTTCGGGGTCGTTCTGGTATACTGACGCGATCGCAGATGTCTCGTCAAGTGGTCGGCCCTGCAGCACGATATACCATTAGCATGGCGAGGTGACACTCGTTCGCGTTGACACACCTTTCATAAACCCTTCTACATATGTGGCAGACATGCGACGGGGCGGAAAGAGAGGTTGCGTGGGACAGCTTGACGCGCTTTGAGGGCTGTTGGGGCTGTTGATGTTGTTGTTGTTGCTGTGGTGGTTGGGGCTGTTGTGGAGACGACTCTCCAAACATGGAGCCCAACAGGAGATCGGAGCCGGCAGCATCGCACAGAATATCGATGCCATTCTGCTCGGTCATGCTCATGGCGAAATCAGAGGGCGGAAAGGCAGCGAGACGGGCGCAGGAGGATGATGGTCGCCGGTCGGAAGGCGGAGGCGGAGGCGGAGGCGGAGGCGGAGGTAGTGGTGGGTTGTGGGGGAACCGAGACTTTTTAGGGGACTCTCCGCAAGTCCACCCTTCCCCAGAGCTGGGGAGTGGGGAAGCAATCGGCGCGTCCATCTAGCGCTAGTCTCAAATGAGCAGCCCCGTTTCACCAGCCTCAACGCCTGTCACCCTCTCTCACCAGCCACACCAAACGGGCGCTGTACTCTCTACTCCGTACTTCGATGGCCGAGCCACCCTATCAGACAGCCTACGACGAAGGCAGCCCTCTTCTCTTTCCATCTTGTTGAAGGGCTGCCACCATACTGTCTTTTTCGGCCATCGTCACGGCGAACGCTACTATTTCACCATGTTCCAGGAACATTCAAATCCCAGCCTTGCAGATCAGACCTCAGGTGTACGGAGTAGGCCCCGTGGTCTTACTGCCTTCAGTCCTCTTGAAAAGCGTCATGTATAAAGTGCATACCGGGATGTATTCTTGGTGGTAGCCCAACGACGAATCCACGTGCGAGGCCCGCAGCTAGTAGCTGAACAGGATTTTGCAGCGTCTCGGCTTTCTATCCATGGGCAGAAGTCGCTCAAGAACATGATGTCACAGTCCGTGTACGCAGGGACACGCTGGGAGCTACAGACTTCTGATTCAGGTATCAACCTCCACGACTCTACCCCGTATACCCCGAACAACTCCGATATTGCTGCCTTATGTCGGCATCTTGGATCCAGGCGGGCACCAAAATTTGGCTCCAGAGTGATGGGAAAATAACGAACGAAAGTGGCGCAAATGCCAAACCCCCCAAAATCCAAATTTCAACAAGCTTTGGTTGTCGCATCTCACCCATCATGAACATTCGTCGTGGTTTCAACACCGATGACCGAAGAGTCCCAGATGAGGCCGGAGAATTCCATCTTCAAGGCTATTTCCCAAAGATGTGCCGTCTGAGCTCAAGAGTCAGGCCTTCACCTGCGTCAACGTGTGAATCCGGCTGTGAAAAGGGACACGCGGGGGCCAACAGGCTTACCATCAATGAAAGCTCAGTTGACATAGGTGCCGCAGTAACCGCAGGTTCGACCAGGGATTATCCAGACTTCCGTTCCATTCTCCTTGCAGGTTGGGCATATCTTCCCAGGAATCTTGTACAACGGTCAGGGCTCGTAGCCGCGACTGAGGGGCTTTCACTCACAGTTCCGGAGAAGTTGACCAGCTCCTGAGAGTGGTTAGTCACACACGACGATGCCATGACGAATCTAGTGATGGGTATCTGGCGAAGTCCAACCAGCCAACCGAAAGTACAAATCGAAATTAGCGAGTATGGTGATGTGCAGTGGAAATTTTGGATGCTCGAGAGACGAGAGCCTTGGAACTTCCTCACTCTGACCGCGATCGAAGGGCACATTTATACTTTTCAGTTCAATACCTCGGCGCCATGCAGACTGTCCTCGCATCATCTGGACCTGGCACCTATTCAAGCAGTGGTCCAATGTGGTCTGGAAGCCCTGCGTGTACCCGTGGGAAGTCTACAGGGTCAGGGTCTCTTAGGACTTTGAGACGTATCCGGGGCCAAGGATGGGCAATTCGTATATCGGCGCACGAAGCAATGCCTCTCCAAGGGTTTGAGCCGCTTGGTGGGAGATCAGAGATGACGATCAAGGGAAAGGATCATGGGGTGGGCGCCATGGCCACCCCGGCGTAGCATGATGCCCAAGGATCGTAACGGAAGCATCGTCCTCATGCATGGTATTCCTTGGGCGACCACATCACAAGCTATGTCAGCGATTGGCCATCATGGCAACCTGAGCCAATGAGGACGACTTCGCTAAACCGAAGGGGCTTGTCATGGAAGAAAGCAACAGAACACGGACAGTCCAAGCTCAGCTTATACATTGCAAGGCCAGTAGATCGAGCTTCCTGCCAGCATGCCAAGGCAAGACACCCGGCGTCCTGCGCGTTTCTATTTCGCGCTAACTTGGATCAGCCTCCGGCCGCCCCCAGGTTCACCGGTCTTATTCTATATTTCGTTCTCTGATATTATCACCTCGATTGACCGCCAACTTTTAGGACGCCAGGACCACCGCTCACCCTGGTACTGCGCAGGCTCTATATGTGATGTTGGTAATCCAGCCGAGGCTACTAAATAGCTTCAACCACATTCCCAAAACGGCATGGGCAGCACCGGGATTTGAATGGGCGTACTCGTTCAGTGCCTCACACTACGGCTTGGTGTTCCCATGCTTCAACAGACGATTCTGCCGAGTACGGAGTACATTGAGCTGCAAGGCTCGACGGACTTCGACCACAAATCGCCAGTCCCACTGGCAAGGTTGCTATGCCGGACCACTCACGAATTGCCTCCAAACCCTCCGTTTCTTCTTTTGTCACGCTACTGAGCAGCCAGCCTCTTGTCGACCATATCGACCCCGCCCCTGAAGAGATAATCATAGCATCCAAGTCGGCAGATGAGTCTACGCTAGTTTCGGCTCCGTTGAGATAAACCGACCGAACTGGCTCCGAGCCGGGGCTGCCGTCAATATTGTGTTTCCCCTGAGCCGTGTGACCCGAGAATGTGATCAGTCACTTTCTGACTTTTTGACAGCGAGGTCACGCACTATCGCTCGCACATCTTGGTGGCGCCGTCTAAACCAGATGCTCGGGCCCGGCCATCCCTGTCAATATCGCGTATTCGGGTTGGCCACCGCCATAAGATATCGTGCAAGCCAGAACCTCTGTGTACGTCAGAGCGCTTGACTCGGAAGGGTTGCCCAGTATAGAACGGCTGCCCTCGAGTTTTCTTTTGTTATGACCCCGGATCCCAGCTCTACCAGCCCTCAACGTCAGTGGCTCACCGAAGACGCCTTCTATCAGATCGACGGACTCGATGCCTTTGAAAGGCCAAGTAGACTTACAACCCAAAAGTCTCCGCACGGGTCCCATTTTACACCAAAAAACTGTCACACTAATATTTTCGAGCCGTCGTTATCTGGAACTTGGAACCTTTCTACTGGCGCGCGGCAACCCTCCAGCCAGCCGCATACCGGGGTCACTGCCGCAGAACCTTTTTACTGGCGTGATCCGCCAGCCGGGTTCTGGGGTCGGCGGGCACCAAGAAGAAAAGCTGAGTGCAACATTGGGGGAGGGTCCGCTGAAGAATCCAAACCTTGCTCCTCACGTGCTGTCCATCCTCCCCAGGCTGCAAGACGACGCTACCTGATGATAGCGGCTCTCCTTTGGTTCACGACACGGCATGGGCCACGTAGCGTCGTCTTCGGCGGCCTGGCACACAAGCAGCACGGTGACGCATCTCCACCTCCTCGTCTGTGCCCCAGAGAGGCAAGCCATGAACCGGCGTGCTACGTGGACGCGCGTGATATCCGGTCTCCCACCAGCTAGCCTGCTGCCCGCTGCAGAGTCGACGTGGGCGGCCGGCCCCCCGGCGACTGCCGGTCGAGGGGCCCGGAACAAATACGACGTGGCATTCCTCTTACGCCTGCATGGATGACGAAGAAGGGGAGACAAAGGGAGAAAATAGAAAGAAAAGAGACGAGAAGCAGATTGGAAAATTAGCGCGACTGGATACGACTTCCCCTCCGCCGTCTAGCACTTCTACCTTGCGCGGACTCGACGCAGTCGGTCCGGTGTGGCTGCGCCGGATCCTATCATGCGCGGACTCGAGCGCCCGGTTCGGAGTGAGACGACGTCGCGCCAAGGAGCAAGCAACTGCCGACTTCCCGGGCCCAAGATAGGATAGGGGGTTTGCGTCTCGGGGCTTTTCGTCCTTTCGATCTGCGTTAACTCCCCGATGCCCCAAGACGGAGACGAGAGCGTGGTATTTGTTTGTTGATGCATGTAAGGAACCTTGCCTTACCCTGCCCTGCCCTGTCTTGTCGTGGCCAGAAAGATCAGGCCGCATCGCATGCTGCTTGCTGCAGGCTGTTGTGACGCGACCAATCCTGCCCTCCGGAGCCTCCTCCGCGCGTCTCCATAGGTGAGGCAAGTAATTCTCCTTCCAGAGATCCCTCCCCTGGCTACAATGACCTTTGATCAACAGGCCCGGGTTATCGTAAAGGGCAATGCTATGCCACCCGGGCAAGGCAGGCTGCTGCACCACAGATACGGATTATATAATCCATAACATGACATGAGCAGAGGCCGCGGCCCCGTGGGTGCGTTGCACTCACCACCCGACCCGAGGGGGAGATCGCGATGCCCGCTTCCTGCCGAGGAGATAGTGCTGTCAAAGAGGAGATAGATGCCCCTTCCCTGATCGACTGGGGATGTCGACCTATTGCCACCCTGCCTTGGTTGCGAGGCTCTGGTCTTTTGTTCCCCCCTTCCCTTTCTTTCTTATTTTACTTCTTCTTCTACCCGGACTAGACTGGGCACTCACTTACTTAACATCAGAGCTCTGCAAGCTAGTCGTCTGCTCGATAGGGAGGGGGGATTAGGTAGATACTTGGATATGGCGTCCCGCGGCGCGCACTAGAGGCGGGCAGGCCCGCCGGCAGGCCTGACAGGCACGGCGGCAGGGTTGTGACGGGGCCCAGCCAGCCAGCACCTGCATAGGACCGGTCTATGGTAAGTAAGCTGCGGTAAGCTGCGTATAGTTTATGGCGTCGCGGTTCCCTGTGACCTTGGTCAGGGTGGGGGAGAGAGAGAGAGAGCTCGAGAGCAGACAGCACCGCGGTCCCGTCCCCGCTGCTGCAGGCATACATACATAGGGCGACCCAAAAAAAAAGGAACAAAAAAACAGAAAACCGGGCTACGATGTCTTTGTTCCAATTCGTACGTAGGTATGCATGCTGACATGCGTGCATATGTAAGGATGGACGTACGTGCTACCTACCGTCATGCTGCTGGGGGGCGGGGAAGGGTCCCCAAGGGAAAGGGAAAGGGGGGGGGGGGGGGAAAGGCAAGCGGGAGAACTGGATGGGTGAATGCACAGTACGTAAGGGGGGGGGGGGGGTGGGGGTTGGAGGGTTGAGGGGGGAGAGAAGGGGGGAAAAGGCGGTGCGCGATGTTGGTGGGTAAGAGGTAGATACCTAGGCAAGTCAAGCTTGTGATGTTTCTCTTTTTATTTTCCCATAGCCTTGTCCAAGTGCGAGCGGGCAAGCGGAACGGCAGGCAGGCAGATGGATGGGCGGGCGGGGCGACCTGATCCAGATCCCGGGCACCCGGAGCCCGGTTTGAATCTGTCCTCCCTCCCCCCAGCCCAGCCCAGCCCAGCCCATTCTGTTCTTATTTGTCTGTCTCATCATCCCAATGCTCCCCCGTGAAATCCATCCAGCGGGAGCCAATGCAACATATGCCAGGATCGCCTGGCTCCTTCCCGCGGGTATCCTGTACAACAAACAAAAAGCAGTTGAAGTAGTATGATGAAAGAAAGAAAGGAAAAGAGTAATAACAATGGTCAGAAACGCAGAAGAGCAGAAGAAGCAGCCAGTTCAAGCAGGTTCCCCCCCCCGTTCCCGTACTCCGTACGACCCCCGCCCCAGTTGACAAAGCAACCCCCCGATTTCCTGAGCAATGACAGCATGAACCAGATGGATACTTTAGAAAAACCCGACCCCCAGGTACCACTGTAGACTTGGCCCGAGTATACCCAACTGAACGCCCGCCGGGGCCGGGGCCGGGGCCGGGCAGACGCCGCGGTACCTTGCCCGGTCATGGATTCTGTGTAGAATTCCCGTGGTGCCTTGCCTCGACACTTCTGTCGTAGCAGACACAGACCCCGGCCGTCTGCGCTCTACTAGCGAAAAGGTCGCGCGGTATATGTACATGATGGGCCCGGCTAATCATCCCCCATAGGCCTTCGCGAGCGACGAGCGGGTGTCCGTGATCGTCTTCGAGGCCCGGCTTGATCGTCAGACGGTCGCCGCCGTTGTGTGGTAAGCTGTACTATGCCGTGACACGCGTCAGGTCCTGCGAGGGGATGGGACATGTAGTTCAAGAGAGGAGGAGGGGGGGGGAGGGAGGGAGGAGGGGGGGGGGTTGGAGGATGTGAGACTTACACGTTATGATAGATACTCGGTCGTAGGGCTGACCGGATTGGATGATTGGTATCTCTCTCCCTCTCCTCTTTCTTAGACATACAGAGGAGTCATAACGCCGTTGGGACACACGAGCCAGGGCTTGTAGGTCGTGGTAGTGGTGTCGAACCGGCAGCATTTTCCAGTGCCGCTTCAACCCTTTCGCTGCTGCTCCCGGGACCGCTCACGAGCCAGAGCCAGAGCCAGGCCCCGGGGTTGGGGTTGGGGTTGTTGGTGGAGGAGGTTGTGAGCAGCGGGCTGCTGGTGCTGGTGCTGGTGCTGGTGCTGCTGCCGGTGAGTGCTCTTCAGGACCTTGACCAGCAGCAGGCCCTTGGTGTCGTTGCCCTCGCGGTCCAGCAGCTGCACGAAGCGGTAGCCCGTCGCCAGCCGGTCGAGGCGGATGCATGCCCAGCCTGCAAAGGGGTCGCGGTTGAGGGAGGCCAGGCGCGACGACGCATTCTCGATCTTGAACCTGATGCCCCAGTGTTCCCCGTGTTAGGTGATGCATGAGAGCAAACGAGAGTGAAGTGAGGAGCAAGGAAGAAGATTACTGGTCAGGCGAGGGAGGGAACATGTTGAGGCAGGTAAGAGGCTCGGCTGGAGGCAGGCGGTTTTCCCTGGGGTTACACAGAAGGGGACCGGTGAGGCCCAACGAAGCACACAGCATGGCACATACACCGGTGTGGAGGTGTGTGGCTGTCAATGTCGCCATGTCATTGCACGGGCTCAACCCGGAAAACCGAAGGCGTTACCCTGCGATGACACGACTTCCCCGTCCGTCGCTTGACAGGCCGGTGTCTGCCAGCTCAACCACGGCGCTTCGTGACATGTGATACATGGGTCGGAGAACAATGGTGTCCCAGTTACCAGACCCCAGAGGTCCCAGAGGCGTGTGTAGGTGTTCAGACACCGGTGGGACACAGGCCGATCATGATGACAGACAGAGGCCGGGCGAGAAAGAGGAAAAAGAGTACCCACCTGACGAAGCTGAGCTGTTCCACCACCTTCGGCACACCCGTGAAGCTCGCCGTGCGGCTTGCTGGGCTGAATTCGGGATGGTCCGTCTTCCCGGGGCCTATCTTCTTCTTGTAGTCGATGTCGCGCCTGACGGATCCGTCGACAACAGAAGTGCTCGGCCGCTCGTCTACCTTCTCGACGTGCAGTTCGCACTTGATCAGGGGCTGGAAGGATTTCGTGTTGCCGTGGCGGATGCCCTCCGGCAGCGGGATGTACTGCCCCGCGAGGACCTCGATGATGAGATCCAGTGTACAACAGGGAGACAGAGAGCCGGTCGATGAAGTGTCCTCGTCCTCGCTGCTGCGAAAGCCCGGTGGTTTCAGGACCCATCCATCTTCGCCCGAGAACATGGCCTTGTTCAGCATCATGCCCTCGTCCCGGGACTGCCAGTTCATTGCCACCATCTGCACGCCCTTGCGCCAGAACAACGACGGGTCCGGGTTGGACGAGTCGAAACGAGATCCTTTGGGGTAGGCGCGCATGAAGAAGTCACGATTGTGCGCGAACACTTCGCCTGGTTTGGATGTGGACAGCTCCAGAATCTTCGACTCACTAATGGAGAAGATGTGCGATGCTGTCTTGGCGGCTGAGGACTCGAAAGTCGTAAAGTGCTCGCTATGCGTGTAGACGGCAAGGCTGCTCAGGCTCTCGCATATTGGCACCTTGGGCTTCTTGCTGTTCAGCTGGGCCAGTCTGTCCTCTTCAGACCCGAACGACGCGTCGTCATCAGCAGTGATATTGGGGGACAAGCTCGCCATGCCTGTCGTGCCATCTGAGGCCCCGGCAACTCTTTTTTTGACCTTGACCAAGATTTTCTTGTGAAGCTCTTCCAGTCTCGGCATCCGACCGCTGGGACAAGCTTCGGTGGGTTTCTCGACGAGATAGCCTGCCCATTCCTGCTTCATGATCTGTACCATGGTCTCCTGCTGCTCCTGGTCGGTATGAACCTCGAGGCTGACAATGACGGGCAGCGAGGTCGTCTCAAAGGCAACCTCCCGGATTGCCCTGCAGACTTCACGAAAACCCACAGGCGCAGTAAGTGTGTAGCCGTGCATTACGATAGGCTCGTCCCTGGGTAGGGAGGGTCGCGATCGAATCGAGGCTCGATCGGGATCTAGTCTGTCAGCTGCGGCGGCAGGGTCGAGGGTCGAAGCGCTCTCGCGAGCGCCTGTGGGCAGCACGGTTTGGTCGGATCTGCTACACCTCGAGCTATGACTGTGCACCTTCTCGACGCGCAACATGTGCCTCGCATGATCGACCTTGTCCTCGAGGTTTTCCTTGAGATGAGCTGCGGCGCTGTGGAGACTGGAGGTGGACAGATGATGATGGTGGGCATGTTCTGAGCGATTGCTTCTAGACCTAGCCCGGCCACCCTCCGGAGACGAGCTGGGGGATTCCCCGTCCCACACATCTATCTCGACGCACCGACAACCTTTGCGGAGAACACGACGGTAAGCGTCTGCTGTACTCCGACCAGCCAACTGGTGACCGCTCAAGTAGGTATTGTGGCTGCTGTTGATGAAGTAATTACTGATGGGTCGGCTCAGGTCCTTGGTCTGGAGGGTTACCGGAGTCTCGGCCTCGAGTCGGAAAACGAGCCATAATGTTTCCAGAAACCTCTCAAAGCTGTAAGTGTCCTGGGTCAAGCAGGCCGTGATCTTCTCTGGGGCTTCCCCTTGCTCGGACTCGAGGAAGCTCTGGAAAGCGCTCTTGGACAAGGTGGGCTGGCCGCGGCGCCAGGCATCGTACAGTTTTCGCAAGTGACGTTGTATGGCAGCACTCAGGTATACGTCTTGTCTGCTCCCAGGCGAGCCGTCGCCGGTGAAATGTATGACGGTCGGGGTTATGAAGGAGGCCAGGTTCATGGCGCGCCTCAGGGCCATGATGGTCACAGAGGCAGGGCCTGGATTGAGAGAGAGGCGGCGGCGCGGGCCGGTGCCCTCGGTGGTGGTTCGTGTCGGAGGCATCTAGAGGCTCACGGCCTGGGTCAGCTGCAGGCATCCTGGGCAGTCTGGCACTGGAACGAGTCACTGACTGTGAGAGGTGAGTCACGACAGACAGACTGCTGTTGGGCGACGCGTAGGGCTCTGGAGGAGCAGGCTGTTGGCGCGTTGGATTACGAGCGACATGGCAGCATAGTCACGCTCGTTTCGGTACGGCAGAACAGTGATGACAGGGTGAGGTTGCCGGCGGACAGGTGATCCGGCAGCGGGTGAAGCACAGTACGGGTACGAAGTAATAATTCGGATGGAATAAGAAATGAAGGGTGCGAAGACAGGCGGATATAAGCAATCGACGGGGAGCAGGGATGTATGTCTAGCTCGACTCAGAGCCTCGTCGAGCTAAGCCCAACTCATACTAGAAGCCGCTTCACCGGCCAAGTTCTGAGCAGCTTTCTGCTCGTAGGGCTGTGGCGTAAAACCTTGGTTCAGGTACGTACTCGTCCCTGGCCTCTGTTCCTGGCTAAGACCGCACTTTAGTCAACACCGACTTAGACTGCAAGTGTGTGGGTAGTCACGGGCTACCTCTCAGAAAGAAAACAACGCAAAACCGCGACAGGATAGGCACGGACCGAGGGCACGGAGAGGATGCTTAGCAAGCTCAGGCCGGGTTTAAGGACGAGCTGAACAGATGCAGACATGCAGCTGGTGGAGTGGCTGAGCCTCTCGACACTGATTGGCAGGTCGGCCATGTTTGGCCCCCAATGCCAAGTGTTTTCGATGTTGTGAAAGGTATTATTATCGCGTGCCCAGGCGCTAGGTACATGCAGAAAATATACTGGCAAGTCATAGGGCGATCTTCTCTTCGGATTTCCTGCGTTGCAATATTTGGACTACAAGGACTTGTCTTGCCGGTGTGGTTTTGCAACTGAAATATTGATTGGACGAAAATCGGGACCAGCCCCTGACAGGTACCTCGCAGAAGGTACCATTTTCCCCAGAAAGGTGAGACGGAGCCCGGGCCTGGATTCTGGAAGCTGTGGGCTGTGGCGCGATGCGCCATTCGGGATCAAAGCCGGTATGTGATTGGCCAGCCTCTGTCTACACACCGCTGATCTCATGCAAGGCTACTGGTAGCGGGCAGTTGCCGACGTCACTTGGTCGCATCCGCTGAACCACAGCCACGCCTCCGCCTTGCCCAACACGCCCAGCAGCAACTCTGCCCAGCACCGAGCCTAGCAAGAACCATCACGAGACATTCCCAGCTCACTAGCAGCGTCCGAGACCTGTCTCCTCGAAGGGGGAAAGCGAAGCCCACGCGAAGGACAGAGAGCCATGGCGCACCAGAGGAGCCGCAGTGACCACGAGGCCGAGGTCCGCTCTTGGGGCTTCGACCACGTCTTCACCTGGACCGACGGCCCGTATGTTATGTCGTCCCCTCCCCGTCACCATTCCCATCACCTAGGTACTTAGGTATCCAAATACCTTGCCTACCGTGGTATATACAGTACTAGTTTAGCTCGTACCTCCACACCAACTGCCTACCTACCTACCTACTACCGCACCTATATGTCTCCTTCCATCGAGCCGCAGCAGCCAGCGGGGGGAGGGGGAGGGGGCGAGAGAGGCGAGGCTGACGGCTCTCCAACAAGCGAAGGCACGCCCACTACAGTCCGCACAGCCACTCCGGGCTGACCACGCACCTGGTGCTCGACGGCCAGTTGACCATCACCTACCCCCGGGACGCCCGGCCGGAGAAGACGACCTACTCGGTCGGCGACCGCGTCGACGTCGCCGCCGGCCGCGTGCACGAGGTCTGGATGGGGCCGAAGGGGTGTACCTACGTCATAGGAGAGTAGTAGTAGTAGAAGAAACAAAGTCTGGTCGCCGGGTCGAATGAGTGATAGCAACATAAAAGAAGACAAGAAAGGAGGGAGAGAGACAGAGAGAGAGGGAGAGAGGAAGAGACCCGAGATGATAATAGGGGTGGTCCGCGTTCGGGACAGACGTGGATGCTGCTGCCAGATGCAGTGCGACTTCTAAAGCCCTCTCTTCCCCCAAACAACAAGGAGAGTACCTGACAGCGCGAATCTTCCAAGCAAGCAGGCATGGTCTACTTCTGGTTCTCCCTCACCAGAATGACCCGAGCCGTACAAGTGCGACCAAGTGATTATTGGTAGTTCTGATGAATTCCTACACTGTACGCCTTAGTCATGGCATCATGTACGTAGTAGTGGACCGTTGCTATCGAATGAAAGAGCGCCACATGAGGTATCTTGGTCTATCTATCGCATCTATCAATCTGTCTATCCGAGCGATATAAAACAACGACATACCTGCTAAAAGCAACAGAGCAGAAAAAGGAAAAGGTCAATATTTCGTACACATGCAGCGCGCCAACCAGTAGAGAAGCTAGAAGTCAAGCTCACAGGGCGCGAATCCCAGCGCTACAATGCATGGCGTCTCAAGTCTTTTGCTTTATGTGTGGGTAGATAAGTACCCCTCATACTTCCCGTACAGAGTCCATGGACGCGTGGATTTACGGTTCTATAGCTTAGACCTCTCCGGGTCGTCTTGCTTCAGCCGCACAACACCCTGTTCCGCGTGTCAATTAGCCGCGGACTGCCAAAGCAGGATAGCAGGGAGGGCGGGAGAGAGAGAGAGAGAAGGATAGGTGGGGTGGAGGGCGGAGAAGCAGGCAGAGAGCCCTGCTCCTCTCGCCTTCCCCCTCCCCCTGGTCCATCCCTCGACGTACCTCTTGCACGGCCGTGGCCAGCAGCGTGCCATCCTGGCTGAAGATCTTCTGCATCACGACGCCGCGCCCGTCGCCCGCCCAGGGGCTCTCCATCTCGGTGAACATCCACTCGTCCGCGCGGACCTGCTTGGGGTTGTGGAAGTAGATGGAGCTGTCACGGGTGGTCAGTCAGTCAGTACCTATCCGGTCTTTTTTCTGAAGTGGAACCCGCGAAGAAGGCGGAGAAGAAGGGGGTGTCTGGTGCGTGTGTATAGTCTTGGTGGCAAACAGAACCCAGGGGGACAAAAATCGCGCGAGTACAGCAGTATAGAAGGGGATCCTAAAAGAAGAGAAGAGGCAAGAAAGAAAAGCAGGCTCACTGGTCCAGCGAGACCATCATTCCAAGTCGCGGACGGCCGGGCCCGTCCTCATCCAGCGGGCCTGGGCCGGGGCCGGGCCGCGCCTCCTCGGCGTTGTGCTGCTGCTGCTGCGGTTGCTTTGGCTGCTGGCGCAGCAGCAGGCCGTGGATGCGGGCGACGGTGCCGATGAAGTACGAGTCGCTGATGTAGGCCAGCGCGCTGAGGTGGGCCTGGTGGCCCCCGGCGGCGCTGATGCGTCCCCGCGCCCGCACCCACAGCCGCGTGCGCCGGCCCTCGGGCGGGGCCGCCGCGTCGCCCGCCGGTGCGGGCAGGATGACCGACTGGAAGGGCGAGGACGAGTCGGCTAGGTAAGGTGGGCGCGTCAGTAAACATGGGGTCATCTAATATTATGCCCCTTGACTGTCGGGATCGTCCCTCCCTCCCTCCCAGTTCCCCCGCGTGAGCAGCTCATCCGGTGATCAAGGCTACATGTCAAGTCTAGACATTGCCTCCATCTACATGAAAAGATATGGAACCAGTCACCACCGACTCGGCGATGGGAAGGGGGGATGGGGGCTCCGAGAAAAAACCAGGACAAGAAAGAAATAAAGAAAGAGGCTCCAGGCCCAGGTCAGGTCGTCGGTCACACTCACAAGTCGGCTCCTCCTCGGCGTAGTCGACGTCCGGGGGCGGCACGACGCCCCGAGGCATGGCGGCGGCGTGGGCGACGGTGGCGGCGCCGCCGGCGCCCTCGCGCGCGAACGAGCACGTGACGGTGAAGATGCAGTGGCCGCGCTGGCGCGCCTGCACGGTGCGCGTGCAGAAGGAGCGGCCCTCGCGCACGCGCTCGACGTGGTACAGGATCGGGATCTCGGCGTTGCCCGCCAGCACGAAGAAGCAGTGGTAGCTGTGCACGACGAAGTCGGGCGGCACGGTGCGCTGGGCGGCCTGTGTTTTGGAACGAACGGGGGGGTGGGAGGGGAAAGGGGGAGAGGGCCCCTGGTCAGCCGCCTGTTGTGCGAAAAAGTGTATCTTTTGGAAAGAGAATGTATTCATTTTCATAGATGATGGTTGAAGGGGAAAGAAAAGGGGCTTGGCGAGTTGGGCGAGTGGGGTGAGAGTGACAGGACTTCTCGCTGAGCCGGCCGCTAAGCATCCCCCATGCGGCAGAGCTTTCGCAGACAGGGCTGAGAGACGGGTGGTTGGGGAAAAGGGGGGGTTTGAAAGAAAGGAGAGAAGGAGACAACCCACTGCAAGCGTTTGCGCGATGACACACCCGCCGTACAACCCCCTTGCGCCCGGTGGATGCCACAGCTCGCGCGTGTTCGTGAAGAGGTCCTGGCCGGAGAAGGATGTCAGCCGCGGCGGCTCTGCATGCACTGATTCGCGCATCCGTCGCTCCAACGGCAATCTCATCCCGCGTCTCTTATCATGATCATAATCCCGCAGAATCGGCCAGTCCCGTCGCTCCCCAAGAACCTCCTCCGCTGGACGCAGTGCCATAGCGATCCGTCAAAAGTTTGACGGAGACGGGTGAGCCAATGGGGGACAGGGAAGAGTAAAACGGCATCCAAGAAAGAGAGAGAAAGAGGAAGACCCACGGGCGCGATGATGCCCAGCTCGGTCAGCTCGAGCGCATTCTCGATCGGAGCCTTGGTCTCGTCAAGCGGCGGCGGCTTGACCAGCGTGCGGCGGCTCGTCATGTCTCTGTCTCTTGTGTCTCTCTCGCACGTGCCTCAAGCCGGATCACCGAATTACAGCTGGGTTCTTTCACTCTTCTTTCCGGCACTTGTAATATGATATGCCGATTGCCACTTTGTATCTCACTCCGTGTGCGTGTGTCTTTCAAAACACTCTGCCCAGTTAAGGGGAAAGAGGCGGCAAGCTTATACCGGAGAGAGGCGACGACGAGTAAGAAGAGAACGAAGAGAACGAAGAAGAAGAAGAACGGGCGTATTCCTCTTCGACAGAACGTCTTTTATGTGTGACGGCTCATTGGCAGCACCCTAAGACAGTGGGGTGAGAGCGCTGTTTCGAGGCGAAGCCGTCAGGCGCTCAATGATGTGGGTGATGCTCAGCAAGCAGCAGCTAAGTGAGTAGGTACCGTAAGGACAGTGACGACGAGAAGGGGAGCGAAAAACGACCAACAACTACGAGACGAAGCAGGACTGAAGTGTCTTTCCAAGAGTGAAGACGAGAAAAAACATGGAATGCCGTGAGTGAAGTAAGCAAGCAGGGCTGTCGATATCAAAAAGACCTGATTAGGAGGTTCTGAGCGATCGGGTCCGATACCGAGATTGACGTTGACGGATGATGGAACTTTGCCGAGGCTCGGTCGTTGAAGTGGGTCCAGGGGATACTTTTGGGCGCCCGGCGCCGCAGCGGCTTTCTCTGCTGAGTCATCAACAACAGGAGTACCGGTACTCCGTACTCATACGGGCTCGACGGGCTACAGCCGCCCAACCGATCTGTGAGCGATCAAGTACTCCTCTCCTGTCCTATAGGTCCTCAGGAGGGTGTTCAACTAGTGCATGTCTCGCCCTCACGCTCCATCTGTGTACTTATCTTTCCGCGGTCGATGCGTTTGCCCCGTGTTTGCCCCGTGTAAAAGTACCGTAGCTGGTCTCAACTCCTCAAGACTCACTCCTGCTAGGGGGAATGTAGGTAGCTGCAGAGAGGCCTGGGAGTCGTTCACCGAATTCGGTCTGTACAGATCAGAAGCCGGGTGCTCGTATCTCAGCGGCTCTCCTCCTGGAACCGAGAAGCGACTAGTCCGGCCCAGCTCACTCTCCAAGTCCGAGGTCAAGACTTCTACCGTAATGCATGATATGGAATTCCAGCAGCCAGGTACCAGCATCGGCACCGGCACCGCCTGGCGCGGCCGCGGAAAGCAGAGCAAAGCACGACTGAGAATAAAGAAGCAGCAAGAAGTAGGATCCTAACACATGTTTGAACACGATGATGACGCCTGGGCGGCCTGGCTGGCTGGCTCCTTTTCGCCACTGCCCCTGCCCCTACCCCTGCCCTTACGCGCCCCTCCGACCAGCTAATCTTCTACATGCAGTCCCAGTCCTCTCTCAGCTCTCGAACTCCACGATTCCCTGGGCCGGGGGGCTGCTGCCGCCGCCGCCGGCCTTATTATCTGTGCTGCTGCCCTGCGGCGCCGTGTCGACGGTATCGACAAGAATAGACTGCCCCGAGCCCTCATTCCCCTTCGGAGCCCCCGCGTCCGCGTCCGCGCCATCCAGGAGGTCGCGGTCGGACGAGCGCACGCTGCGGCGCTCGGCGTCTCCGCCGTAGGCACCGCCGCCGGACGTCTTCGCTAGAGGGCTGCCGTGCAGGTCTTCCTCTTCGTCGTCCTCGTCCTCCCTCAGCTGCCCGGGTGCCGCGTTCTTCTCCAGCTCGCGCTGGGCCTCCTCCATGCGTCGCCGGACCTCGGACGCGACGCGCGACGCGTCCGTAACGATGTTGTCGAGCACGCCCCGCAGACTGCGACCAGCGCCGCCGGCAGCGCCCGGTTGGGGGAGAACGGGTATGGGTGCGGAGCGACCAAAGCTCATGTTGGAGAATGTGGTCAGGGATGAGGCCGATTGACTCGGGGTGTTGCTAGATAGCCCGTCCACGATGTGTAGCGACGTAGGGAATGATGACTCGAAGAAATGCTCAAGCAATTCGTCTGCAAGCACAACCATACGGAATGTAGGCAGTGTGATGTGCAGTGGGTTCGAGGGATCCAGAGCCACGTTCGCTTTCTCGGATTGCGCCTTAGACACGGCCCGTGTACGGTTACCATCGTCATTTGGGTTCCCCATGGCCGGCGGCATGGAATCCAAGGTAGGCTTCTTCTTTGGGCTCTTAGCACCGTCTGTTGCGCCATCAAAAGTTAGAAGATCGTCTTCCTCATCTTCTTCGTCTCCTATCGCGAATGCACTGTTGTCGGCTGACTCGCCGGCATTTGGCGAAGATGAAGCATCAGCTCCTTGGATGTTCTGGTCAGGAGCCCCAATTTGGTTATGTGGATGGTCCGGATCGGCATATTCAAAGCAACGCCTGATGAAAGCGCTGACACTCCCAAGAAAGCGCTCGTTCACGCTTCCACCCATAGGAGGGCTTGCTGAGCCCTTGTCCGCCTCCGCTGGAACATTCAGCGTCATACTCGAGTTGGAGTGACTCAGTGACCCTTCCAGCCCACGCCTAGAAAGAAATAAGAGGGCTTCAGAAATGCGGAGAATGCCCTCGCGGTCGACCTTCCCATCGCCATCATCATCATACAACTCGAAGAAATAGGTAATCGTGCCCATGATGTCGCGTTTGCCTTTGATCTGGGCTAGCCCAGTGACAACGTTTTGCAAGGTCAGCGTCGAACTCGAGTCCACGTCCCATCTTCGGAATAGGCGCTGCATAAACTCGTGTTCAGCCGGTTCGGGGCCCGCACCCCAGGGCGAAAGTGAACTGCTCTCGGATCGTCGAAAGCTCCCAAGGTATGGACTGCGTGGGTTTTCTGAAGAGGGGTCGCGTCTGGGGGAAAGTGGAGGGGCGTCAGAGATAGCCCATTTGGACACACTGGCCAGGAACTCCCGGAAAGCATCGTAGTCCATCAAGCTGGTACTAGGCCCGAGGCCTACTCGGCCTCTGTCTACCCCGTGATCCCGTTGTTCCGAGAAGGCCTCGGTAACCCTTGTCCTGCCTGCTTTGGCCCGCCGTACCTTTTCCTCCTGGATAATGCTATCCCGCTGTTGCCGTTCATATAGAATAGCATAGAATCTGTCGTAAAGAGAAGCAAGCTCCTCAGAGCTCAGCAACTTGCTATCTGGCCCAAGGTTGCGAATGGCAGTCCGTTTGGCGAAATTCTCAATGTTATTGAGAACGGCGTCCTTATTTTTCAAACGCAAATCTTGTATGCTGCTGTGAGTGATGCCGGAAAATTCTTTGAATGCCACCACCATCAGTTCCTGAAAGCGGTTGATGGCTCGTAGCTTTGGATTCTCAGACTTGGGGTGAGCCGATTCGTCGAGGCGTGAGAAGTAGGATTTCAGAACAGATATGAATGCCCCATCATCTGCCGCGTCTAGAAGCTCCTCTCCATTAATCCGTAGGATGGCCAGTCCCACCTGGAATAGAACCTTGGGCCCTTCCACAAAGAACACATCGAGCACTCTAAAGGCAAACACCAAGGGCATAGAGTTGATGTAGAGGGAGAGGAACCATGGCAGAGATACGACCGAGAGCTGGACGTCGCTCTTCACGAGATGCTCCCACAAGATGGGCATCGTCTTTTCCACAAGAGACTCAAAGACCTTCTGGTCCAGAAGAGTGCCGTACATGGTCGACGAGTAATATCCGGGGACAAGTCTATCGCATAGCGCTGACAGGAGGAAAAACGCCTGGGCCTCAGACATGTAAATCAACAATGCGGCGACGACAATATTCATGGCTTGACAATAACCGACTTCGGGATTGATCCAACTGTACGCCGTGAGAACACGCCGTAGACGGTTAATCCCATCCTCACTCTGGAAGCCGGGATATTCGGGGAGGCTTCGGTTCAGGTCCTTTTCTATCTCATCGATAGCCAGTGATTCTTTGCCGGAGAATTTGGCAAGAGTTTCGGCATACAGATTTGGGCTTTCCAGGCGCAGATATAACGAGCCCGAGGTTAATTCCCAGATCTCGCCTCTTAAACGGTTCGGCAGTCCGACTCTGATCAGTTTGTGGAATGTGGGTTGGCGAATCAAGGTCGCGTTGCGGCCGTTGTCACGAAGATACTCGGCCCACAGCCTCATCTTGGCCCGGTCTCGCAGCTTCTTGGCGTCGCCAGGATAGCGGAAGAACATTCCGAGGCCGGCATCTGGAGCTGGTGCATTCTTCTGGTCCTCTGGCCGCAGAAGATATTCCGAGTAGCATTCGGCAACGATCCTCTTCAGCTTTCCAACATGGCCGACGGCATTTCGCAGGCCCTTCTTGAGGCCGTCACAGAAGCGCTCGCATGCATGGCGGCTCCCTGCCAGCTGTATGGTTATTCGTTGCTCGCGCAAGTCTTTCTTGTCCTTCAGTGCGTCTTTGTCCTTGGCCAGCTCCTGGGAGATGCCGTTCCAGGTGGTGATAGCTAACGAGAACTACATTTTGCGAGTTTAGCCCGATGCCAACATGCAGAAGCGAAAGGGTGTCCTCACCTGGAAGCTCTGGCTATTCAGCCGTTCAACTCGCCGGATGGCACACAGAGGAAAGGTGAAGCCGTTGCCGCTGGGACCGCCGCCGTGGGTCTGGCCGGTGAAGGCAGATGACGTGGAGGTGCTTGCAGACTGGAGGAAGCTCGACGGAGTAGTAGAGAAGCAGATGTAGGACTCGGACAGATGCAAGCGGCCGGCGTAGTGCCAACCTCGATCGCGGTCTTTGTCGCCCTGGGTGACATTGGAGGGGGGGATGGTAAGCTCGGCGGGAATCTCGCACAGCGGAGTCTGCGAGGGCGGAAGGCGGAACTGGGCCTGAAAGAGAGAGGCCTTTGAGGGGTTTCTGTCTGAATTGGCCAAGTTCAGGCCCTGCATGGGATCAATCAGCTGCTGGGCGGCTGATTGTGCCTTCTGCACGAAGTTGGTTAAGTTGAACATGGCTCGGGGGGCCTGTGGGCATCAGGACCATCGGACCAGGGATCATCAATTCATAGCGGACGGGCGGGGAGCTGATGATCCAGCTGGTAGCCGTGGGGTCAGCCGTGTCGGTGTTGTTGCGAGCGAGAGGAAGGGTTCGCGGACGGAGACTGTCCAGCAGCGCAGTGGTTCGTCCTGTCGTTGATCAGCTACGGGTGATGGAAGAGGATCGGTCAGGGTCAGGTCAGGGTCACAGGTCAAGGCCTACGGAACCGTCGCGGTGGGGTAGTCGTTCAGTGGAGATGCCGGCACTCAGCCTGCAAAGGGGAGGCTCCTGTGGCTGAAGATCAGCCACGCAGCTGAACCAAGGCTGCAGCCTGCAGACGCTAGAGCAAAAGGAGCCCAAAGACTTCATATCCCTCCCTTTAATCCCCGAGTTCCTTGAATTACTACCAAGTATCTACGGAGTACTACCGGTATGTATCACTTGTTACACTTGGTAGATTGAGGACATGCCTGCCCAACTAAGGCCCTCTGATCTGAGCTGTATGCTGTTGATGTTTCTACATAAACATGATACCGGCATGCGGCTCTAGGTGCAAGGGCTAAGGCCAAGTTCACAGTTCTTATCCTTACTCCGTATAAACTTCTTCGCCTCGAGCCTCGATGGCTCAGCAAGATCTCAGCAGAATCTGGGATAGTGATTCGCAGATGCACTCTGCAGTAGTGGGCGGCCTTAGATCCACGCTAGGAGCAAAAAGACGTTAGGCTTACCGGTATACGGAAAAATGACTGTCCTATTAGCCGTACAAGAATCCCATATCTGTACCCCTGTACCGTACATCTTGTACCAGATCATTGAGAGAAGTCCTCATAAATGAACAGGCAGGTTCACAAACATAACTCAATCAGGATCTCTCTTACTCTTACAGAAACGAAACCAAATCTCGGGTACTTTGCTATGCCCAGGTTAAGAGATAACCAAGGGGAGACTCTGCCTCGACTTCGCCAACGGGTTATAATTTCAGGTCAGGTCTTGAGAGCAGCCGGATCGGATCTATATAGTTGTGCAACGGTAAGTATAAACAAGTAGTACTACATAAGCCTACTACTCACCAGAGAATCAAATGCCTCTGGGTTACCTTGCTACTTGCACGACTTACGGACCCAGATTTGGCGAACGCTCTGCGCTGGGCGAGGTGACAGCGTGAGATATACAAGTCTCCTATTCGGTTCGGACAGACCAGCTTGGCAGATGTAGGGAGGATCGTAAGGCAGGCTCGAGTCTATTGCAGCGTCGAGCCTGGCCATAGGCATGCATGGATGGCGGACCGAGATACCTTGACTGGGCCGTACTTATGTACACTTATCCTGAATCCCGGTCTGGGTTCTGCTTATGGCACGGAGGTAACAATATCTGGTAGCTTCACCAACCGTATGCAGGCGTAGCAAGACAGTAGTACTTACTATAGGGACTGATGGTTTCAGGAGAGGAGCGTGACTTTCATCTGGCCCATAGTCATGAATGCACTTATTACTCGCAATTACACTGCTCGCCCTCTATTTTCCCTCGGGAGACTCGAGGAACGTATTTATGGATTCTGAGCACGGGAACCGAGCCCGATACGATAAATAGCATAGCAAATCCGAAAGCCACCTCCCCCCGTGGGGCTCGAGATCTTCACTACCTAAGGTAGTCTCGGAAGATACAAAGAAGCCTCCAGCCGTCAGGCGCCCATATGTCAATAGAAGCCACGCGAAAGCAACGATATGTAAGGAATACATTTTGTACATGGGTAGATACATAAGTCAAAAAGTCATGAGCTGCATCGAGGCCATGATACCCGAAAAACGCCTTGCCTTGAACAAACACCGGTGCCACCAGGAGGACATGTCATTCATTCACCGTTGTCATAGGTCGTGTTTAAAAGGTTGCAAAAAGGTGGTCGTACTGGCGGGACAGGTCTTCGGTATACGGGTCTCTCTTGCCATCGTCCTCGGGGTAGACGTCGAAGCACTGCGCGTCGCCTGGAAAGCGGACATTGGGCTGGATCGGGGGGCCAATCTTTTGGTGGTACAGGGCATCCCAGTCGACGGCTTCGAAAAAGGGGTGAGCCTTGACTTGTTGAGAGCCACCGCTTATGTTCCCTAACCGTCTCGATCGATCAACGGTACAGAAAGACCGGATAATATTTTGGGCATTGGGTGAGATGGACGGCTCAGCAGGGAAAAGCACCGGCTTCTCAATGATCCTGCAAGCGCGTTAGTGAAAGGTTCCTCGACAAGAGCAGGGCAGCCACTGACTGTTTGTAGATCTCAATGGGATTCCGGTGCCAGAATGGCGGGTACCCGGTCAAGAATTCGTAGATCAGGATGCCCAGAGCCCACCAGTCGACGGCGGTGGTGTGTCCCTTGTTTTGTATCACCTCTGGTGCCAGATACTCTGGCGTACCACAGAGCGTGTAAGTCTCGACCGGCCGATCCCCTCTGCTACCCAGCCTCTTCGCGAAGCCAAAGTCGACCAGCTTGACGTGTCCGTGGGTATCGAGGAGCAGGTTTTCAGGCTTCAGGTCACGGTATGCCACACCGCCCTGTTCCTCGTGGAGGTACTCGAGCACCAGCACGATCTCTGCGGCATAGAAGCGGGCCCATTCCTCGGGAAAGCGGCGGTACCTCCGGAGGTAGCTGAAGAGCTCGCCGCCCGGGACGTAGTCGAGCAGCATGTACAGCGAGTCGTGGTCGGAGAAGGTGGTGAGCAGCTCGGTGATGAAGGGGTGGCCGGCGACATCGCTGAGGATCTGGCGCTCGTCTCGCACGTGGTCGATCTGCTTGAGCTTGATGACCTCGGTCTTGCGCAGGATCTTGAGCGCAAAGACCTTCTTCTTCTCCTCCTGGCTGCCGTGGGCGGGACGGACCAGACAGACGCGGGCAAAGGTGCCGGTGCCCAGGGTGCGCACGAGGTCGAAGTCGCTCAGGGCGACTTGTTGGTGCTGTGGTGGGACTTTCTGGTCCTGCCCCGCATCTGCTTGCCAATCCCCGCCGGAGTCGTGGTCGGCGCCGGGGCCCAGGTTGCGCACTTTGCGCACCAGCTTCTGCATGGGGTTGTGGTGAGCAACGGTGGCGGCCATGACATCGGCCAGGACCTCGAGCACCCGTGATCGGCGGCGGTGTCAGTGTCGGCGGCGACGGCGGCGGACTGGCCGCTGGGATCACAGAGCTCTCCGATGGAAGTGGGATGATTGCCAGTGACAGCAGGCCGGGGCAAGCAAGCCTCAGCGGGCTATGGGAAAAGTGATAAATCAAGAGCTTCGTTCGGGTTGACACGACGAGGCGACAGAGTGTCAAAAGTTGACTTGAACGGTATATGGCGGAAACAGAGTTAAGCTCGCGCTCTAGGAGCAAGCGGCACGGCTGGCCTTTGGTGAGTGAATGGAAGTTTTGGTGCAATTGGGAGGAGCGGCGGAGCTGAGACGCCCCAGGCCTGCAATGACGACATTTGCGGCTTGCCAGCTGCAAGATGCGCCCGCTTGACGAATTCATCCCACCGGGCAGCCGGGCTCACCAGGCTATCCCGTCTACCTTAGGTAAGGTAGTGGTCAGTCGACTTAGTCATTCACTGACACACCGTCTTCCCTACTTTACCCATCCTCCTCACCTCCTGCGGTCGGGCTCAATGCCCTGGATCTGGTGTCGTCGTGCCAGCGTGCCCGCCGGGTTTAGCGGCGTTCCCGAACAGGCTTAGCCGACCGCGTCCGCCCCTGTCTCGCCGTATAAGACGCGGCCGCCGCGCCGACCCTTCCGACACTCCTTTCCTGTACTCTTGACTTCATGCCGGTGCTTGTAGCACTCCTACACTCTTCCTGGGCGGCCTCGGCAACATGGACTTATCATTCATAATGAGGATCGGATGTGTGCCTCCCGAGAAGCTCCATGCTGCGAGACAGTCCTGAGAGACGTGGCTATCGCTTACAGTACAACCCGCTTTGCAAGTGCAGGACACTGAGTCGAGGTCTGCTCGGGGCGGGGACTGACTTGCATGGTGGGAAGCAAATGCTCCGCGACCTTCTTTGCCAATGCCTCCAGCGTCCCCATGGCCAGCATCTCCAAGACGCTCATGTCCATCCCGAAGACCGCCCGGGACCACAAGCGCAGCTCCACCGCGAGCAGCGAGTCTAAGCCCAGCTGCGACAGGCTGAGTGTGATGTCGATGTCGTCGTCGGGTTTGAGGAGCAGGGAGAACAACTTCTGCCCGATCGCGCGCGCCAGGACGACGGTTGCCTCGGGCGCCCGCAAGAGCGCAGGGTTCTGCGAGGCACCAGCCAAGAAGGTCCGGAGTCCGTCAGATTCGACGCCGGCGGCCCCCTCGCCGTTTGTTGTCATGTTGGCGTAGGCGGCCATGCGGATGTCTTTGCTCCAGCGCGTGCCCTCGACCGAATCGGTGGTGGACATGCCGAGGAGTATGCACTCGTGGTGTACCACCGGAGACACGGAGCTAGGAATCGTCGGGGGTGAGCTTGCCACCATGATGGCGACCTCGAGAGCCGCCATGAGCTCTTCCTCCGTGACTAGATTCCAGCCTGTCCCGCGCACTTTCTTCAAGAGGTTGTCCTTGCCGGCGAGGTATCCAACACCATCCACTGCACCGATGGCGAGCGAGGTACAGGCAAGCCCCATACCCCTGCGGTACTGCGCGAAGGCGTCCAAGAAAGTGTTCGCCGAGGCATAGTTGGCCTGTCCTGGCTGCCCCATTATGCCAGAAAGCGAGCTGAAGAGCACCAGAAAGTCGAGTTCGATGCCGTGCGTCTGTGTTGCCTGATGAATGTTCCATGACCCTTGGACCTTCGGCCGAACGACGCTGTGCCAGTCCTCTATAGCCATCCGCGAGAGTGCTTCGTCGCGAAGTACCATGGCCATATGCAGAACCCCTTTCAGCGGACCGCGAGTCCCCGTCATGGCACGCGCCACGTCGGTAGCGTCGGCGACGTCACCCCTGACCAGCTGAGTAGCACAGCCCATGCTTTCCAGCAGAGTGATGAGCTCGCTGTCGCCATCGCCACTGCCGGCGCTCCGAGACAGAAACACCAGGTTCCGTGCTCCGTGCTGAACCATCCAGACGGCGACAGACCGTCCAAGACCGCGCAATCCGCCGACAAGGAGGTAGGAAGCCGAAGGGTCGGAAGACGCCTTCTTCTCGTACCCGATATCCGGAGTGACTCGTTGAAGGTCTCTGCCCTCTTGGGCGAACGATATCACGACCTTGCCTATATGATTCCCCTGCTGCATGCGCCTGAATGCGCGGCATATATCCGATGAGGGGAAGACCTCGGCCAGCTTTACGGGTTGGATATAACCTTGGTTGTAATAGCTCTTCATGGTTCCTAACAGCCTGTGATATGATAAAAAGAGTTAGAGAAAAGACATTCAATATACGCGGTGCATGCTTGGAGTCGGGCGACTTACCGTGATCCCATGTTGGGTCGGTCCACGAACATCTTCACCAGATCAAAGGCAGTATAAGTCCTGTTACCAAGAAAGGGGTTCAGGTTGAGTCTTCCGCGTCCTATCAAGTCGATCTTGCCAATCTCAACCATCATCCCCCACTCAGCAACGCAGCGGCACGTTTCATGCAGCAGCTCGCCAGAGAGTGAGTTCAGTACCAAGTCGACTCCACGACCGCCCGTGGCGTCCAGGATTCCATCAGCAAAAGGAGGCGTCACGGGAATTGAAGATGCGATGTCTCGGGATGTGAAACGTGTCCATCAGGTAGTTCACCTTGGCTTCGCTGCTCACCGTCGTGTAGATCTCAGCCCCGAGCATACGTGCGATCTGGATCGCGGCAAGACCGACGCCACCGCAACCACTGTGGATGAGGACGGACTGTCCTCTTCCGAGGCGACCCTTCTCGACAAGTGCGTAGATGGCGGTTATGTAGACCGTCGGCATCGATGCGCCCTCCTCAAAGCTGATCGAATCAGGAAGCATCTCGCAATGATGGTCCGGGATGGTGAAGGAGCTCGAGAATGCCCCTTTCCCTATGGCGACAACTCGGTCGCTCGGTCGAAACCTCGCAACGTCCCGGCCTACACGCTGTACGACTCCACTGGCCTCGGAGCCCAGCTCACAGGCGAGTCGGTCAAGGCTGACTACTCCCATCGCTCGAAGGACGTCCTGATGAAAGTGATGAGCAAAAGATGTGCAGAACGAAGAGATGGCTGACTGTGGTGGGGGGTCAACCACAGGACCTACCCGGAAATTCAAGCCCGCGGCTCGGATCTCGACCTTGACCTCGTTCTTGCCAAGGGTCGCCGGTTCTTGAGCGGCCCAGTGCATCGAGTCCATCTTTCCCCTCTGTCTCAACGCGAGGCTGACCTTTCCGTGCTGTTGGGGGCAGGCTGCCTGGAGTTCTCGGCTTGGGTCAAAAGGGAAGATGCGGTTCACGCGAACAGCTCCCTTGTCAATGGCAAATTCCAGATCCGGACGGACTTCCGAGTCGCGGTGATGGTACTTGCAGAACACATCGGCCAGAACTCTCTGGCCCTCGCTGGAATCCATGTCGTCCGTCTCCAAGTGGCGAAGTCCAAGCCCATCTCAGAGCGGACCGTCCGCGACAGGCCAACGATCGGGGCGTATCTGGGGTCACGGCAACTTGTCTGTGATGGATGGGTTACCCAGAAGATGCCCGAGGCCGACTTTGCAGAGTCCTCAAAAAATTTCTTGAGACTGTCCAAGGCAGCCGAGTCGATGTTCTCGAGGAACGGCCCACTGCTGTCAAGAAGAACGATTATGTCTTGTGGGCTTTCCGGTATGTCGTCAACCGTGCAGTTCGATACCTCATTACATCGCGTTCGCAAATACTTCTCGAACTCACGGAAATCTCTCTTGTCATTCGCATCGCGCAGTAACGTAACCTTTCTGCCGCTCACTGTCTCATTCTTTGGTCTCGCAACGAAAAGATCGCTCATGCAAAACGTGTCCGGAAGCCCACTCTCAGGACGCGTCTCGACGAGCCCGAAGCCAGACTCGGTGAGGCCCTGCACTAACAGATCAGGTCTCACATAGGGCTCCTCGCTTCTGCCGTCTTCGGCACCGCACCACCATGGGGGATGTGTGCCGAGGATGTACTTGAGCCACGTCAGCCCCTTCCGGGGCTGCCAGAGCAGCAGACGTCCATCCGGTCGCAGCAGCTTCCTCACATTTCTGAGTGTGCTGTTGAGATCCGGTGTCGCATTGACGGCACCAAAGCTGACGGTCAGGTCGAACTCGCCCGCTGCGAAGCCCTGGTCTGCGGGATCTCGTGAGATGTCCAGGGTGGTGCATTGCAGATGTCGAGTCTCTCGAAATTGCTCGGCGGCGGTCGAGATCAGCCCCTGGGATGAGTCGGTACATACGTACTTGGAGTAGAGTTCACGGCCGTCTTGGTCCTTCGGGGACTCTAGGATTCGCTTCGTTGCCTTTCCGACGCCTGCTCCTAGCTCGAGTATCCTGGCATGGGGATTGCTATGGGCAAGACACCTGAAGAAATCCGAGAGGTCATAGGCCTTGAGAAGATTGGCAGGGTAGTCCGTGGTAACGTCGGTGGTCAGGCTGTGCGTAATATTCTTGCCCAGGCTTTCGGGGGTCGTCGACAATGCTTTCTTGTAGACTTGCCCAATAGCGGCAGCAGTGTCCGCTAAGGGGCCGTCTGAGAGCGAATGGGTCAAAGAATCCACACGGCTCTCTAGGATAGGGCGGTCCAATGTTTCCAGTGGTGAGTACTTCAGACTATCGAGCCATGACTTGTACTTCTGGAAGTAACGTGGGCCGGGGGTTGGCGTGACCCCTGAAAGTCCCCGTCGGGTAAGTTCAGCGGCGACCTGGCCAAGGGACTCCAAGCTACCGGCATACTGTGACTCCATATAAACTGGATTTACTAGAGCGCCAAAGTTCACGAAGTCGATATGGGGCACCCAATGGCTCCGTGCTGTTGTTGGGATCACCGGTCCGCCACCACGGCCGTCCAAGCGGGCCATGTGCACACCTGTGGCCGCCAAGAATGTCCTGCAGTCCGCCCTCCCACAAATGGCCCCCACGACGTTTCCCTCCAGGGGTGCACAGCTCGCGGTAAAGGTGAGAGATTCGGTGATCTGTCGGCAGAATGTCATGTGCTCGACCATGCGTGGAACGAAGGTCCTCTGGGCGTGCGTGAAGCGGTGATGATATGCGGCTACGGTCAGCTGGAAACAGGCATCTAGTGTTGCCGGATGCATGTAGTAGTTCGCTTCGTCGCCGTGCCGGTGCTCGTTGTCTTGATCCGATCCGCGAATCTGAAGTGATCTCCCAGGTCCACTCCTCCTCGGCTCCCGCGGTCGTACCACTGCTTGCAACTCACCGTATGTGGAAGTTCCGGAGCCTCAGGCATCTCCCTGGCATTCTGGTCTCCAGAGAACGGACGTATGCTCCCGAAGCAGTGCTGCGCCCAGGAATGCCCGTTGTGAGACGTGATGGTGAAGTCCCACCAAGTGCTGTCGAGTACATCCGTCAGCGGGCGACGGCGAAGAGTCGTCAGCGGTTCTGTACGGGCGGTCTCGCTCAACACCAGGGCTGTGGGTACGTTGATGTGCTCGAGTTCGACTCCATCCTCAGCTCCCGCAATTTGGCGGACGGCCTCGGCCGCAATACAGATGAAGCCGGCAAAAGGGAAGACGATGTTCCCGTTGATCTTGTGATCGCGCATCCACGAAACGCTGTCAACGTGGAAGAGGTTCCTCCACAGAGGCTGCGTGCTGGAGCTCTGCACCACTCTGGTACCCAGAAGGTCGTGTGGTGCGTGAGCGCGCATCCGCCATTCCTTTGAGGCCCTGCTTTCCCTCCAATAGCTCTCTTCGTGATTCCACGGGTAGAGAGGCAGGCCTGGGAGACACTCACCGTCGTGCACGACAGCGCTGAGATTGAT
Organism: Xylariaceae sp. FL0804; assembly: GCA_022539325.1. Classification (NCBI taxonomy): domain Eukaryota; kingdom Fungi; phylum Ascomycota; class Sordariomycetes; order Xylariales; family Xylariaceae; species Xylariaceae sp. FL0804. The sequence goes on along the minus strand of JAJKLG010000006.1, from coordinate 781,777 downwards.
GTCTGCGTGTAGCGCCCAGAGGTTTCCGACGGCAGTCAGGAGACTCACAACGCTGTCTTGCCGTCTCATGACGGTCGGAACGTAAGGGGCGCTGCTCCCCAGATGGGCCATGATCTGTCGGAGAGGGCCCGAGAGGGCCGCGTGCGGGCCAACCTCCAGAAAGACGTGGTCGGGCCTCTGATCCTGTAGGATCCTGGACACGGCGCCGTTGAAGAGCACAGGCGACTCCAGGTTTCTTCTCCAATAGCTTGGGCCCAGTCGATTCTCTTGGGAGCCTTCAGCTCCGAGACGATCTCCAGTAACACTGGAGAAGTACGGGATGGTGGGGCACGCGCCGGTTACCCCTGAGTTCCTCATGGCAAGCTCGTAGTCGAAGGCAATCTCGCGCATATGGTGGGAATGATATGCCTTCCCGACTTTCAAGATCGAGTTGGACACATTCGGGTGTGCTGCTTTCACTGCCGCCAGAACGGCGTTGACGGGCTCGGAATCGCCCGAGAGCGTCACGCTGCTGGGTGAATTGTCGCAAGCCACGACGACGCCTGGGATGAGGAATCTCTCCGCTGCCTCTCGACTCATCCCAACGGCTGCCATCGCCCCCGGCCTCGTCTGCCTCTTGGCGAACTCGCCCCGCAGTGAAGCCACGACGACGGCTTCTCTGGCCGTGAGCCCGCCCGACGCGTAAGCCGCTGCTATCTCGCCGCTGCCACTGGAATGCCCTACCACGGCAGATGGTTTGATGCCGACCGAGGCAAGCGTGTCCACAAGAGCAATTTGCAGGGCAGTGCAAAGCGGCTGAGAGAATTCGGGTTCGTGAATCCGGCTTTTTCGGGCATTCTTCAGCAGCTCCTTCTCGATTTGCCAACTTGGGGCGAGAGAGGCAAGGCCCTGTAGATGGTTATCAAGCATCCTGATAGTCCCCTGGAAAACGGCGTTTGTACGCAGGAGACTGCTACCCATCTCTGGTCATTGAGCGCCCTGTCCGGTGAATATTATAACAACACGGTTATGTATATCGGCCGAGTTTGTTGGTTGAGGGATCTCGCGTCGGTACCTGGTGGCCACCATGAAGGACCTGAATGAGAGCCCCGTTCTCTCTTGTGGGCCAGAGTGTATGCAGTGTCTGCCAGGGATAGCTTCTCAGTAGCATTTTCGAGGAAGACTGAGTATTTCTCGGTCAACCTCCTCATTGACTTCTGGTTCATTGCAGAAAATACCAGCAACTGCGGTGCGTCCAGTGTGTCCTGGCTTCCCGTTGCGATGGGGGGATGACCGAAACGTCGAGCCGAGTCCAGGATGGCATGCGCATTCGATCCGCCAATGCCGAATGAGTTGATACTCACGCGCTCATGGCGTCCTTCTGGCCACGGGGTGGCTTCCAGGGGGACAATCAGTCGGCCACTCTGGAAGGTGATCTTCTCATTGGGAGGCTGGGATTTGATGCTGGGCGGAATCATGCGATGCTCCAAGGCCAGTACGGCTTTTAATATCGCCGTCAAGCCCGAAGCTGCTTCGCCGTGGCCCAGGTTGGGCTTGACAGAGCCAATGTGTATGCCTCCAGCTGCACCGAACACTTTGGACACCGCAGTGGTCTCGATAGCGTCGCCAACCTGCGTCCCAGTACCGTGGCATTCGAGACACCCAGTCTTGGACATGTCGGCCTCGGCGATTCCTGCAACCTTGTACGTGCCTCGAATCAGAGATTCCTGAGCGATGGCACTAGGCACCGTGAACCCAGGGGTTCTGCCATCACAGTTGACACTTGTGCCAGCGATCACGGCGCGGACGGGATTTCCATCCCTCACAGCGTCGTCGAGCGACTTGAGATAGATGGCGACAATAGCTTCGCCGCGCGCATAGCCGTCGGCCTCGGACGAAAATGTCTTGCATGACCCCTCTGGGCTAAGAGCTCCGTCATGGGATATATCCGAGGCCGCGGCTGGTGACGTGATCAAGCTTGCGCCCCCCACGACCGCCGACGCACAGTCGCCTTTCACGATGGCCGCACAGGCTTCATTGAGGCATATCAAGCTTGATGCGCAGGCAGAGCGGATCGTCATGCTGCATCGTTTCATTGATCAGTCGACTGGGCGGTTTGGAGGGACAGCAGGCCGCGGTGATATGCCTACCTGGGCCCCCGAAAGTCCATCTCGTAGGATATGCGATTCGAAAGAGCGAAATCGTGCGTGTTAGATATCTCATACTGGCCATAGCGTTGGTCTTCGACCTGCGTGGCATCGTAGTGATCGTTACTGAAGCTGCCAACGTAAACCCCTACTTGGGGCCCCTTCCAGCCCACTTCTCCCGAGTCTTCCAGACATTCTCTCGTGACTTCCAGTAGCAGGCGCTGCTGGGGATCCATACGCTCTAGCTCAGTCCGTGGCATGGGTAAAAAGGATGTATCAAGAGCGCCGAGGTCGACGCTGCTGTCCAGGAAGTATCTATGTTCTGTGACGATAGTGCCCGGTTTTCTGACCTTTGAATGGTAGGCATCAATGCTGTACCGTGTCTCTGGGACACGAGACCGTGCATCGCCTTTCGAAAGCAAGAAGTCTCACAGCTCCTGAGGAGAGTGTATGCCTCCTGGGAGCCGGCAAGCCATGCCGCAGATAGCAATCGGAACCCAGGAATTCGACCTACGAACGTTTTCATTCTCCATAGATGCTAGGCTAGCGGTCTCCGGGCCATGGCCCAGTCCGGGGTGCCTGTTACCGATACCGCCATGCTCCGAGGGAGTGTTCCCATTGCTCAACATGGGTGCCTCGATGGACATTCCGTTTGTAACGTGCGAGCAGCTGGACGACGTTTTGCTGGAGTCTGCGCAGACTGAGCATCCGGCTGAGTCGAATGACGCCATGCTCTTTGGTCTGTCGTGCTAGTAGTGTTGATTTGGATGGGTTACGGTAGACTGATAGAACATCCCCTGATGGGTGGAAGCAAACCAAAGTTATATATTGGATGAGGTACCTACCTTACCTATCTGAGCTACTGGTAGATACCTCACATTGCCTTGTTACTGATGCGATCTACGAACGCCAGCTACGGCCACAGCCCAGTGAGAGCTCTAAGACTTCGCAGGGGATTTATCCAGGCTTCACATGTCGTCCCGTATTGTGGCCGTGTGACCGCGAAATGCCTGTTTGCCTCATATCTCGCTTAAATGGATTGTCCCATCGAGGACTACCAAGTAGGTAAGTAGGTAGTATCAGTACTGTGCGGGACTTCTCTTCCGACGGCTTGTTGTGTCGATCCCTCGTTCTGTGAATGCGAAACCCCGCCCCTGAAAGCTGCCGTGTGGTTACATTCGTGGCGGAGGCAAACCACCTCTTGAGGTAGTTCTGAGTAACCACGACGGTCACGACCATTCTGTTGGTGGTTGGTGCAGGGGTTGCGCCTTGACAGAAGAACAAAGGGAGCCCATCCACCATCATGTTGCCGCTGAGCTAGGTAGACTACCTCTTCCCGGGACAGTTCGTTTCAAGCCTTCCCAGTCTCCTGAGCATTCCTGACTTCGATACATTGCGTACAGTCGATGACCACTGGTTGATCATGGAGCCCATTCAGTATATTCTCTCATGGGCAGCTTACCTGCCTGCTGCTGTCGCCACCTACGTAAGTCGGAGGTGTCCGTGAGCGTGCACCAGCTGATAGAGAGCAAGCTTCTCTTGCTGTTCGGCTACCGCTTGACCTTGCACCCACTCAGCAAGTATCCGGGGCCCTTCCTTGCGAGGCTGTCCGATGCGTATGCCGGTTACTATGCTGGACGGATGTCCCTTCACATTAGGACCAGGGAGGACCATATGAAATACGGTATGTACTTAGCCACCTTGGTAACGACAGTCTCCTCTAAACCGTGTCTCCTAGGCCCCATTATGCGCCATGGTCCAAACAAACTGGTATTTAATTCCACAAGAGCAATGCGTGGTAGGTCAAGGTGGTTCTAGCAGTCTGTAGCTTGGAGCATAGCATTGACGATGGCAGACATCTTCCTCAACGATCGAGTCGCTAAGCCAGTGTTCTATGAGAACATGGCCGTGACACCAGGTGTCTGGGACACTTTCAGCGTCACTGACAAGTCTATCCATCGCGTCAAGCGGAAGCTCATCAGTCAGGCCATCTCGGAGCGTTCCATGCGCATATTCGAGCCCACGATGATGGACCAGATAGACATCTTCCTCTCCATACTGCACTCATCCTCTGGCGCTCCTGTCAACATGACAGACAGGCTCAAGCGCCTCGGCATGGACATAGTCGGGCTCCTCGCGTTTGGCTCGGCACTCAATACGCAGACTGACCCCAAAAACCGTTTCCTCATCTCTGCTCACGTCTTCGGCGGCCACCGCAGCAACCTCTTCATCCAGTTCCCCCTCCTCAAGGCAACTAGGATCTACAACATCCTCGAAAGTCTGGCCACTGCTGACGTTCGCCGGTATTTTGACACCATCAACAATATCATCGCCGCCCGCGTGGCTGAGGATAAGCACGTCAGGCATGATCTTTATTCCCTTGTTTCCGACCATATGGATACGAGCGGCGGCGTCCGCAGCGAGATGTGGGCAGAGGCACTGTTCTTCTTCCCAGCAGGAGGTGAGACGACCGCGACGCTACTATGTGCCACGTTCTTCTATCTGTCTCGCAACCGCCGGGTCTATGAGAAACTGGCCAACGAGATCCGCGCTGCCTTCCAGTTTGGAGACGAAATCAGGTCAGGCCCCAGGCTGGCTGGATGTCAGTATCTGCGGGCTTGTCTCGACGAGAGCCTCCGCATGTCGCCGCCGGGCGCGGGGACCGCATGGCGCGAGCTACCCGCTTCGGATGGCTCCCCTGAGCCACTCGTCGTCGATGGGCACGTCATCCCGCCCGGCGTTCAGGTCGGCATGAACATCTACGCCCTTCACCATAACGAGGAGTACTTTCCAGACTCGTTCTCTTACCTTCCCGAACGCTGGTTAGACCGGAACCAGACGACACAGGAAGCATTCATGCCATTTGGCCTGGGGGCCCGGAGTTGTGCCGGGAAGGCTATGGCCAACCACGAAGCCACGCTCGTTCTGGCCAAGACCATGTGGCATTTCGACTTTCATTCTGCCCCAGGGAAGCCCGGTCAAGTAGGTGGAGGAAGTCCCAAGCTTGGTACTGGACGCAACAGGGAGGGTGAGTTCCAGCTCTACGAGATCATCGCTGCAACCCATGATGGACCGAATCTTGTTTTCGCTCCTCGAGAGGTTCCGTCGAAGACCTTTGTCAATGACCACGTGGTCACGTAGACGTCGTCAGTGGAAAGCAGCTCATAGCTGGAGCAAATGACTCTCAACACCCGGCGCGCATCGCCGGGCACACTCAAATGATAACGAGAGGGGACGGATCAAAAGAGCAGATGGGCCGGTAAACTGAAACCGAGGCCGCAGACTCCAGACATCCAATTCATATTTTTTGACGCGACAGGGTAGCACAGTCTCGAGTGGCTATAGCCTATGGCTATGCTAATGGCTGATGCTGTTGGAGTTGTAAGTTATCGGCTGCCGGGTTTGAACGCAAATCATTGCACAGTGTCTCTCGTCAACCCAGGACAGTGTTGCGGCAGCCAGCTAATGTTGTTATCGGGGCTCGGGGCGACGAAAGAAGTACCATACATCGTCGGCTGGGGTAGGATATGGGATGTGTATGACTAAGGTGAGTACGGATATCGTACCGCGCATATCCGGGGTTTCGGTATGGCAGCGGCGGTGATGACCAACACCGGCACGTACTCCGACGTGGTTGGCTAGGGCGCTGTGGAGAGAACCGAGGCATGCCCATCCCTTTCTCTCATATGAGTCTGGCGTGTCTGGCTTACACCGACCCTCTCTCGACATATATCCACGGGCACTGGACGTCCCGGGAGGAGCCTCTCCAGCGCCTCGTCACCGCCCCTCCGGCGTCTTTGCAGCATCCCTTCAGCGCCTCTGCAGCATTTCCAGCGCCTCTACAGCATTTCTTAAGCGCCTTGCTGCAGGGCTCGCCCAGTTCACCATGGGCATCGAAAAGGCTGAGCCGTCCGCGGTCCAGGCCCAGGACAGCGCCGTCACCAACATGACAGCGGCCCCAGGCGAAGAAGCATCCCAGGATGCCAAAAAGCCGCTCTCGTTTTACATGTCGGTGGTGGTCCTGGGCCTGATGTCCTTGATATCATCGTGGGACGCGACATGCCTTGCCATCGCGCTGCCGGTGCGCCAGCCCGAATTTTTATTTCCTCTCCGTCCTCTCCTGCGTCTGATGCTTACTGCTACCGCGTGTACCGCCGGCTTCCAGACCATCTCGGACCAGCTCGACAGCACCACGCTGGAGTCGTTCTGGGCGAACATCAGCTTCATGCTGGGCGTCGCCGTCACGCAGCCCGTCTACGTGAGCGCGTCGGACGTGCTCGGCCGCCGGCCGCCGCTCTACGCGTCCATGCTCCTCTTCGCTGCCGGCGCCGTCGCGTTCGCGACCGCGCGCACGATGCCCGCGCTCATCGGGGGGCGCCTGGTGCAGGGGCTCGGCGGCGGCGGCCTCGACGTGCTCGAGGAGGTCATCCTCGCCGACATCACCACCCTCCGGGAGCGCCCGCTCTGGCTCGGCGTCTGCTCCGTCGCCATCGCCGCCGGCACCATCTCCGGGCCCGTCCTGGGCGGCGTGCTCGCCGGGTGGGACTGGCGCTGGATCGGCTGGGTCAACCTCCCCGTGGTCGGCGCGGCCGCGGCCCTGGCCCTCGCGTTCCTGCGCTTGCGGCCCGTCCCGACGCCGTTTCGCGAAAAGGTCCGGCGGCTCGACTGGGTCGGCATGGCCCTCTTCGGCGTCGGTGCGACCGCTATGACTCTGCCCCTGAGCTGGGGTGATACGCTGTACCCCTGGTCGTCCTGGAAGACCATAGTGCCTTTTGTCGTGGGCATCGCTGTCCTGGGCGTGTTTGGGTGGTATGAGAAGTCCCGAAGAGACCTCGACGCCATACTGCCTTATCGAGTGTTTAGCAGCGTGACGGGCAACGCATCGCTTGTCACTGGGTTCATCCATGGACTCATCCTGTACACCACACTGCAGTACTTTCCTCTGTTCTTCGAGGCGGTGTTCCTGAAAGCGCCTCTGGAAGCAGCCAAGACTGTCCTCCCAGTCAACATCGTCGTGGTGGTATTCAGCTTTCTTGCTCCTGTGGTGATCGAGCTTACCCGTCGGTACCGCGTGCTTCTATGGGTTGGATGGATACTCACTACCGTTTTCTCGGGATTATGGTATACTATCGGCCAGGACGCGTCACGAGCCGAGCTGTATTCATTCGAGTGTCTCATGGGCGTCGGGGTGGGTATCATCTTCACGGGCACACAAATCCCCATGCAGGCCAGCGTCACTCATGTTGATGATACCGGCCTTGCCGTTGGTATGCTGGTCATTTTTCGACTCTTCGGAGGGCTGATCGGTCTAGCCATTAGTTCGACGGTGTTCAATTCCGTTTTCCAGAGCACAATACCCCCGCACTCAGTGCTCCAAGGAAAGGGGGCAGCACAGGCGATCAGTCTCATTCCCTCTCTACGGACGCTATCCTTGCCGCGTCAGGATATGGATCGTCTCATAGAAACGTATCGGGTGGCTTTCCAGGCTGTCTGGATCATCATAATTGCGTTCTCCGGCCTTGGGCTCGTCGTTTCTCTCTTTATCAAAGACCTCTCGTTGGAAAGCGAAGAGTTCGGCAGGCAGGCTCTAGACACGGATAAGACTCCTCAGACTAATACATAGACTTCATCAGTAGCCAGTTGAAATTGCCATCTTTTTCAAGTGCTGTTGACTCCCAAGAATCATTGGAACTGTAGGAAAAAAGACGAAGGAGCTCTAGCGTTACCTAGCGCCTCACTAGGTATCTAAGGCAGATCAGAGCGGTGATACGGTACGGATACAATGATACGCCTCGAGACCGCAACAACCGTGAGACTCATCTCAGAGCTTAATCCAACGTCCCTGTTGAATTCAAGTTTTTCTTCCCGTGACGCCAAATTGCCTCCCCCAGATTCTGACCTTCCTATCCATATCCCAATGGACAAGCGTCACAAGGATTAACAGCGGACCGGCCAAGACACAGTTAAGGAGTCCCCTGAAAACTCCACCTCTTCCGCTTCCTCCTAACATGGTTCCCTTGAACATCCATGTCAGGAAGTCCGTGGTTATCATCTCTTGTCCGCTTTCTAGCATTTCAATGCTTCTTGACGCGATGACGCCGGGCCCCTTAGGTGTATCTGCCTCCTCCAGTAGCTTAGTCAGATCAGATTTTGTATATTCTTCGGCTTCCAAACCCTCGGTTAGGATCTTCGCGGGAAAGACGGTGTGCACTCGAACTCTCGGCTCCCCAGGGTTTGCTGCCGCATAGAGATTCATCTCTTGCGAAAGGGAGTCTGAGAGAGAGCGAAGAGCTGCCTTGGAAGGGCTGTAGGGGCTAAAACCTGCAAAGCTGTAGAAAGACACGAAAGACGCGGTGAAGATGATGTGCCGAGAAGGTGGCGATCGACTAGGCCGAGCCCCTGGCTCGTCAGCTAGCGTACTTAAGCCCCGGGAGGGTTCCTGGATCCGGCTTTGAAGCCAGTGCCTCAGTATGGCATGGGCCATGTAGAGACTGGTGAAGTAGTTGTCGTCCATCTGCGCCGAGAAGGCAGACACCGGAGTATCGATGAATAGCGATGGGCGACAGGCACCGGTACAGCACCATACCTAGAAACCTGCGGTCAGCTTACATCAGGTCCGGCTAGTGTTGATGTCAGTGAGAGGAGGCCACGCTTCCGTGGCAGCTCACCGCCGTGATGTAGAAGACATGGTATGCCCTTACAATATCTGGCGGGTTTCCGGAATTCCAGATCACGACCTCCTTGACAACCTCACGGCCTCGGAGGTAGAGGTCATATCAGCGCTGATCTGGTGAAAGTGCTGGGCAGCGGGGTCCAATGCGCTTTGCTGTCCGGTTACCTATCAGCCTCAGGGGATCCGATGAAGAAACAGGAAGTGGCGGTACTCCATACCTGGACTTGGACCACTGCTTGAAGGAGCCGAGAGCAGTCCCGCGCGACAATGACGACGCTCGCGCCCTTCGCGGCGAGCTGGCGCGCCACGGAAAACCCCATGCCGCGTGAACCGCCGGTGATGAGAGCCAGCTACGGTACTCATGTCAGCGGGAACCCCAACACCCAAGATGGCGGTGAAGTACTACCCTCCCTTCCACCTGAAAAGCATTTTCAGAGCGCATTCTGGACAGTGTGAAGATACTGTAGACTTCGGCGTAGCTGTCTACGATAATTCACAGGGTTGGGGGAACGAAGTACCCCAACTTAGGGTGCGCGTGAGAAGTAACCACTGCGATTCCTTCAAGACCCACCAAACTGCTCGAATCTTCGCGAAGATGCAGAGGTACCGTGTACGTGATTTTGAACATATGCCAACCTCTTTAACAGTGTATTATCTGACAGGCGGATGGTCTTCCAAGGGCCCAGTAAGTGAGTAGGCACCTCTCATATCAAAGTATTAGACACTTCTGCCCAAAAGCTGGTAGACTGCATTTTAGATAACGTCAATGTGTGGCTAAGCAGAGACATGAGATCTGGGTTGCCATGGTGAAAACTGCCCCAGTCCATTGAAGGTTTATCAACATCAAGGTTTCTCGTGCTTATGCTCAACATTCAGTAAATACTCTTATAGTTTCTCGGATTGCGAAAGTGGCTAGGGAACTTTCTCCTGGCTATAACTATCCTCAACATCACAAATGCTCGAGGAACAAAACAACGCACAAAATGCAGGGAGGCCAGGTACTCTTATACAACCACGTCTTTTTAACTTGTTGTAGTTAGTGTCGAATATTTCCTCAAGTTGGGAAGGCCTCGTAGGCAACGTTAAGTAAGAGATTAAAATTGTATCTTTAACACCCGGTTTTATAATATTCCCAGTCTACTTAAAATCCCCATTTAGGGGACTTACGCTCGAAACAGAGCTTAAAGGGTAAACATTATAGTTTCGCTGGTAAACAATACCATGGTCTGCAAACTACGGTAGTTTAATGTATGCTATCACTCTGTCTGTGCCAATGTCTCCCAACCTTGGCTTCTAGTATTCTCTCTTCTAGGCTGTCCTGTTCAGCTTCTAGTTGCAAAGACACAGTGTTGACTTGGTCCAGACAGTAGTCAGATGCCAGTGGCAGCAGGCACCGAAGCTGCTAAGAAGGCAGTGTGAGCATTGTAGAACATCACGAATGAGGGTCGACTTCTAGTTCTATGAAATGGCGAGTACCTAAACATTCTATTAATGACAAGTATAAAAGCCTTTGTTTCATCGTGACTACCGTCTAGTGTTGCCTTGCAGCCAACATAGCATCAACACCGCTATTGCATGCGCCGAGCAATTCGAAAGTAGAAATTAGGAGTAGATATAAGTTAGTTAATTGCCAGCTCATTAGACCATTTATTAACAGAATCTTACAGTCGCTGATTATTAGGTCAAGCCGATAGGCGACAAGACACAAAGCAAGCAACGAAAGGACCTCGAGTGTAAGGTGGGCAAGCCATGGTCAGCATGTTCTCTAGCACAATGAACTCCTCCTTTTCCTCTCCTCGAGGCCTTTTTTCTCTCTCTGTCCCCTCCAAACAGATGCTGGTAACTTACACAACAACTGAGAGGCGGAGCTCGAGTAAGACAATCGGTCTGGCGCTCTCTCGAACTCAACTTGCCTACCCGGAGAGGTGTAGAGCACCTCGGTAGCGCAGACTTCAGAGAACAGCGGGAGGAGGAGGTGGTGGTGGCAATTGAAGCTGCTACGGCTATGCAAGGTGCTTTTGGAAGCGTGACAAGTGGAAGAAGAGTCAAAGACTCGAGTGGAAATAGCAGTCGCAGTCAGTGGTTTCCCGGATCACTCTCCGGCCCCAGATCTGAATACACGCCGAAACTTGTAGCAACGCCCCTTTCGACGATGGGACGGGTAGGTAGTTTAGCCCAGAGGGGGTGGGTAGGGGGGGCCAACGATAACGAGCCCGCCCCAGACGCCGCATCTCCTCGCAACGTCAGATTCGAGCAGAACACCTTTACCCCGGAACTACCGGTAATTCTTCCCTCCACAGCTGCCCGTGCTGAACAAGTCGCTTCCACGCGGTTTTGTGGCAGGGGCGGCCGAAGCAGAAGAGGAGGACAGGGCCGCCCGAAACACAATTACCGCTCGATGCAAGGCAGGTGGGTGCGTGGCTGGTCACGACCTCGCGATGGTAACTTCTTGTCCATCTCGAAAAGCAACTTTGAAGCACCCAACCCACTTGCAAGCAAGTCATCTACCGTATCTAGACCCCCTTAACCTGGGCAGGCCAGGGGCCCCGGCCTCTCTCTCTCTTTCTTTTGCAGAACGCCGCCGTGCGTCCGCAGCGTCGGTCTGCTGGCCCAGCGAGCGCAGCGTGCTCAAGCGGTGACGACTGCGGGCTTGGAACAAGAGACCGCGGAGACAAGACAGGCAATGTTCGGTGTGACACTATGTTGACTCCCCTTTTTTGCCTGGGGTGGTGGACCTGAGAGAACGTGACAGGTATACCTAGTAAGTAGCACCGCAGGACCGCAGAACCGCAGACCACCTCTGCCCCGTGTGTCAGTCAGCCAGCCGGCCATACGCTGTCGACGTTCTTCCGCTCAGGTAAGGTATCCGTATCCTCGGTCGAGGCGCGTGGTAGTAGGTAGGTAGGTATATAGGGAGGGAGGAGTTGCGGCAGGCGTAAGGACTCTCGGCTGCTGCAAGTATGTGCGTACTGTTATCCAGAGACGCCAAGTGGCGTTGACCGGTACCGTACGTATGGACTAGAGACTGGGTCTCGGGCAGGAGGCTTGGGAGAGCTTGCGGCGTGGATGGATGGATGGATGGATGGACCGATGAATGTCCTGAGAGCACGCGGCCGTCGGAGCTGGCGTGCGGCAGGGGACTTCACGGAGTCGTCTTTCGGGGGTCTTCGTTGACGAGAGACGGCCTGGCTATCTGATGAGGGCTCGCTCCTCTGGGCGTGTCAGCACTGCGGCTTTCTTCTCTCCATCGGGGGAGAAAGGGGGAGACTCGGCTCGATCACCTGAAGTTGCTGGTGCTTGGGGTGAGTGAAAAGGGGCAAACTGGGCTTTCCACTGCGTTGTGACTAAAGCACAAGGAGACGACGCAGGAGAAGAGAGAGACTCGAGGCACATCCTCTCCGAATTACTGGTATGACTACTAGAAGACTTTCTAAGCTATTTGCCACTCTGATGGCAGGCGATACCCGAGATAAAAAAGAGACCTGGGACAGATGCAGAGGCTACGATTATAACAGAACTAAGTGCCAGGTCACGCATGCCACATCTTGGTCAATGTTTGCAGAAAGCTGGCCGGCACATCGTGGGGGATTCAGGCTCTCGGGGAAAGGTGGCAACTAGCTGCGGCGTCAAGACCAAGCTTTCTGACAGTTTTGGCCTCGTCCCTCCTTACGCTGACGGGCTCGAAAGCTCAGTAAGCGTCTATGTGGTAGCACCGATCCTTGTCACGACCTACACCCGATGAGTTCGAGCTCGTCTTGTCGCCCGCAGAAGTCATGATAGGGGGGGAGGACCTTACGGAACCGCAAAACGCTCAAAAAGGGGGGGCGCCTAAGAGAAGCCCCGACGCGCGCCAAACGGTCCATCCCTTGGTTCGTCGCCTGACCAGTTTGACCGCCAGGTCACCGCGAATCTACCAACGTGGCAGCATGCAGGCTGCAGCTGAGGTGCCCCTTTCCGTACCTGTTCACGACGACCCATGCACGGAGTAGAACCAAGGTGAAGCGCTGAGCGTCCCCAGCAGTCTCATTGGGTCCCGAGGAGGCCCCCGTATCTGCACTCCTTTGACGTTGAACCAAAATCCAGCGCGCCAGCTAGTAGATGGGAAAGGGGGCAAAAAGACGCCCGGCCGGTCGAGGAGGCGGGTTTCGAGGTTCCCATGCCGCCACGCAGAAACCCCAGCATGCCCCGTTCGGACTCACGCGGTGGTTACCTTGTCGCCCTCGATGAGACTGCAGGTGCGCGACGACATTGCCTGAAAAGCAAGAGGGCTTGACGAGTTGATTGGGTACCGAATGGCTTCGGCCAGCTCGTGGCCAGGTGAGACGTGTAGAGGGCATCTAGCACAGCCCCGAGATTTGCCCTGGAGTTTCTAGATCCGAATTCGAACACGATAGATCGACGTTCGCCTCTCGAAGTCTGGGGTCATTCCGGATGCCAAGGAGCAAGAAGAGTCAAGTGGACGAAGATGATCAGATAAAGTTGACTGCCGTGCGGTATGGCAACGAGGCTGTGGGTCACAGAGGCGAGGCGTGGTGGCGAAGATTCTCTGGAGGTTTCCCTTTCGGGATGTTGCTAAGCTTAGAAACAGATTGATTCCGCGTCCCGCCGAACCCAGATTTCCTGTGCAGGGTTGCTACGTTGGAGTGTAGAAAGCAGGTTTTCTAACCTTGCAACTGCAGTTGAATCTCCTGATCTCCCAATTGACGCGCAGACAGAATATTCGTGGTATGAAGGGATGAGCGGAGGAAGACTGTTGATACGCTGCAGCCGCTGCTGAAGCTCCAGGGTGCTGTCTGGTAAGTTTCCGGGCTCCCCAGGTGACAGGCAGAGCCCCAAAAGCTGCGAATTGCTCTCTCGCGCGTCCCTACCTCTCAGTACCAGTAGCTCGAGACGGCTCTGTCCCGACGCTAGCTTTCTGCCACTACCTTGCCATGTGGATGTGAGCTCCGGTGCTCCACTAGAGCCCGGCTTTCTGGAGATCCGAAGTGCACGAGATGGTTAACGGTATGCTTACTCCGTACGCCGGGTACATACTTTTTGCGATCGCATATCTCGTCCCTCTTGTAGGTATGGAAGCGGTCTGGCCAGAGGATGCTAAATCTCATCCGTGGTTGGCTGAAATGGAATAAAGGAAATCGAAATTGCAGGCCCCATGCCTGGTTTACAATGTCGGGAGCCTTGGTTGACACACCTGCGGTTGCAACCGGCATGATGGGGATCAGGCTCGGCTGGTAAATCTCAGAGGTTGGAGCCGGAGCGGCGGTGACACGCGAAACCGCGTATGTAGCCTCGTACTCTGCCTCGTAGGAGGTATTCGTAGGCACCGAGGGCACTCCGTAAAGGTCACTCCGTAACTGTCCGTGAACCCGTAGGCACCGCCGGGAAGGGCGGGAACGGGAAGGGGTCCTTTTTGCCTGACAACCGCCGGATTGGGATTCGAGGCCGAGCCGCTCGACCATACGGAGACTTTGTCGCCAGGGGACCCTGCAGGTCAACGTCGACGATGATGTGAGCTGCAAGGGGTGGAAATTTGACTGAGGCCTGGCTGGGTAATGGTTTTTGACGTTTGGTGATTGATGACAAACGATCTCAGCGACACTATTGGTACGGAGTCTTTGGCCCGCGGCTCAGCGTGGCGGGACCGTTGACGTTGAACGCGAAGAGCTCACGAACACTATTGATTCTTGCAGTCGGCCAAGGCCCCAGGCACGGTCCGTGGAAGCGGTCGAGTGGGGGAAAGGAAAGCTATTGATATTCGAGCCCTGACACATGGGTGGGTGAGGGGCTCGTTGTGCTCGTGGGCAAGCGGCTAGGCGGCCCCGGCGGCGGGTTCATGAGGAGCAGCGAGGAATTGATTGATAAGAAGTCCGATGCTGGTGAGATGGCAATCTCGCGATGTGCATCCCACAAGCATCCTTTGCGGCAGCGTGGCTGTGCCGGCTACGGACCGGGTGCCACAATGCGGCTGAAGAGCTATGCAGTAGTGGCTAAATGTGGAGATGATGTGGCGTTCGGAGATTTGGGCAAGATCCGGCAGACTTCTGGGTAAGGTACCTCGAGAATATGGAACTGCCCGTTCTTCTGAGTGCTTAGGTAACTATTCAACGCGAATTGCACGGGAAACAGCTTCAAGTTACAGACGGCCGATGCATTGTGCACGGATTACGGATACGGCTTAAGGGTAGGTTGGGACTGTAGCATACTAGAGCCTGGCAAGAGATATTCAGCAAATAGCCCAGAGATGGCTTCTGCCCCGAGCAACCGCAATCTAAATTGGTTTCGCTGTACCAGCTGCTGGAGTTTCGCGCTAGTTACCACCTCAGACGAGCAGACTCGACGAGGTATAATGAGACAAGAAGCTTATCGACTGGTCAGAGACAGAGAGGGACAATACGGGTCTACCTACGAGATACCATAAAGCTCGGCGTACGCGGAGAGCTCCCCTTCTTTCTTTCACCCCTGCCCCAGGGTAGTTCTGTGGCCCAGAGTTGTGACCCTCTTTGGCCCTCTGCGTGGCCCCGGCCGCGCGGAGGTGGCTATTTATTACTCGGTGCTACTGCATGCATGGAGATCTCGCTGGGGGCGGGTTGGAGTCTTGCCACAAGCAACACCAAACAATCGGTGGCATTCATGTCGTCCATTGCAATACAATTGCGGAGTAAAGACTGATGCTCATGACAGGTAGGTAAGTTACCTCTCTGTACACGATTTTGACGTCAGTGTCTAAACCGAGATGGTTCAAACCTCTTGGAGGATAGGTAAGTACCTAGAGGTATGTAGATACATGAGATACAACCACGGGTACGTATGGGCATCGTAGGCTCGTATACTGCCTAGAGGTAGTATTAACCTCTTATCACACAGGACCACGGGTGCACAGTTGATAAATTGTCACGAGTTGAAGAAGAGGTGGGCGCAAGATTCTCTCTTGTCCACAGCCTCGAAAGGTTGCGAATACCTCTCGGCTTTTGTTAATGTCCGAGTGATCTCATGTTAATTGGGTACCTAAGCCTGCAGCAGCTGTTGTATACAGTACATCGCACCGTAACCTCTTCGAATGCTCCACATCAGCGCGGGAGTTGTGAAAGCTGATAGCGATCAGTTCAGTCTCAATTTCAATAAACCGTTAAACGGATAGATTGAAGCCAACAGATGACTAATGGTTACCCGGTGTACAAGTCGGATCACGACTGGGCTGTTTCCATTACCCCTTTTCCCGCCCTACCTACCGATCGACTCGGTCACTTCCCTATTGTGTTTTCCATGCTTACTTGCTCGGCCCGCCTCCCAACAGGTAAGCAAAACGCGCAGCCTCATGGCACAGCTGGATCGGCCGCAGCAGGGATGTTCCTGTCATTGCCACGCGTGTCCTGCCTGGCGTGTCACGGGCGCAATCACGGTCGCAGCCGCGACCGAGCGTAGTGAACAAGGAATGGTGCTGTAGGAGTGTAGGTACGGATATCTTTTTTCTTTCGCTCTCAACCGAGCCACAGTTGAGTTGAGAACAGCAGCTCAATTTTCAACTCAGCCAAGGGCCAAGACCAAAGGCGGTCGAGTCCTTTCTGTCTCTCGACAAGTTGCCAACTCGCGGGGGCACCGATTCGACCTGCAGGTCAAGGTTTGTGTGCGGCGGGCCCGTCGGTGTTGTCATCCGATCCCGACTCAAAGATGCCCCTTACATCTATTCCACCTGCACCTACCGGTACCGATGTTCTCGCGCCTTGACAACTGGCAGGATTCCCGTTGTCGCGAGCGCGTATCTCTCGGCTACTGGCAGATACGTGTTTCGAGGCACTGTAAGAAGTGGTAGAGCAGTGGCAGCCAGACCCTGCATTTAGCCATCGCCACAGTGCTACTACTCTTCTCGTGTGCATGCTCGTAAGCAGCCAGGTGTGCTCGGAGTTGCATTCGTTGCTTCGAGGCTGCATATGCAGGCCGCTCAAGTACATACACGAGCACGGCGGCAGGTGCGATATCCCTCTTCCTGGCTTTCGATATATACTACCAGGCCAGCCTGGTGTTCATGCAGTAATCGAGGCAGAGGAAAAGGGGGTAAGCGGCACAGCGGGTGGTGCGATGTTTCAATCAGTCCGTGGAAAGGGCTCTTGAATCTATTTGCACAGCCACCTGCCCCCCAACCTGGGCGCGCAAGAAACGTCACGGTCCGCGC
Organism: Xylariaceae sp. FL0804; assembly: GCA_022539325.1. Classification (NCBI taxonomy): domain Eukaryota; kingdom Fungi; phylum Ascomycota; class Sordariomycetes; order Xylariales; family Xylariaceae; species Xylariaceae sp. FL0804. The sequence goes on along the minus strand of JAJKLG010000006.1, from coordinate 764,808 downwards.
ATCTCATTCCAGATCCTGGGATCCACAAGGACACGAGGGCAAGATCCGGCAGGGTGGATTTGCCCGGGAGACTGCTCTCGGGACTCTGCCCAGGACTCTGGGGCGAGAAGTCTGTCGGGGAGCAGAGAGAGAAAAGAGGAAGAAAAGCAAGCATCTTCGGTCGACGGGACGCGGACTTAAGAGCTAGTGGGCACGGCGGGAAAAAGGGTCAGCCGATATGTACTTCGTATGTACCTCCCAGTTGGGGACCTGCCTACCACGGCCAGACGCCACCATCAGGCTTGCAACGGTTTTTTCTCTCACACAGAAATAGGGGTCGTCCTTGTGCCGTTGCGCCATCCGCCAGAACCATCTGTCTGGGACTATCGTCAATGACTCTGCGCAGTCATAGCCGCGAATATCAGAAAAGCAACAGCGAGTCTCGGAACATGTGCGCACCTACCTCCTACCTTCCCTACCTAAGTACGTAACTGGGTACGTACATAGTGCTATCGGCTACGTTTGCCATGTGGAGTGCCCGAGATTTGACTGCGATGTACGATCTGTAGTTGGTAGATAGCTTCAACCACTACTGTGCGTAGTAGCAGTACTTAGTAGGTGGAAGAGATAAGGTTTCCACAGGCAGTACACAGTACATACTGCGAGTTACATATTGAAGACCCGTGAAATGGCGTCGAGTTGGACTCTTAGTTGTTCCAGCACAGAATCAAGTGAGGTTTACATAGAAACGGACAATTACTACTGTAACCACAGTACCTAGAGGTATGTCCCATATCGAGAGCGATACGGGGTACGCGGAGGGGTGGTAATGGCCCAAAGCCCACGGCAAATCTGGCGCCAGGGAATGGCAATGGATCCCGTCCCGGGGCCCGACCCCATTATCAATCATCGACAGGGCTCTCCGTGGTGTGGTTCTGTTGCTTACTCGAACCCGTGCCCAATACTGTGTACTTGCTTGTGGTCTTGAATGCGCGATTGCGCCATTATCCACCAAGGTAGGAACCTATCTGCCTGACACCTGTACTTCGCCGCCAGCTTTCTTGGGGTTTTATCCGTCTTCTCATAAGGTACACCATGGCATACTACTGCTGCTGTTTCTTAACTCCTCCAAGTGTGATGTATCTCAAGTCCGAAGCCCGAGATGCTCAAGATGCGCCGACAGGTAGACTTCTCATGAAAACGAGGGCTTTCTGTAAGAGTAGTAGTGCCCGGTTGAAATTAGTTCCTATTGGGACATTGAAAACACCTGTAGGAAGATAGGCGACACATGCACTAATCAGGTAGCGTGGCCAAGTTTTGGGCGCCGCGGCAAGCAGCAAACCCCTCCTCCGAGCCTCCCAAGACAGAGCCCAAGACAGTCCTGGAGGCTGCCTGGCGCCCGCTCACCCGCTGAAAAGCGTGCTCACTGTACGGTGTGTGCCGTACTGTACATCTATCTCACAGCACGGCACCATTCAAAGACAGTACATCCGATGCCACCTAGACCGACCGCTAGGGTGTACTGGCGTCTGACTGGTCCTCCGTTTCTTCCACCTTCGCTCTCCCCTGGCTGGCTCTCCTTCTGCTGCCTTACCTACCAACCTAACCTCGTCCGTCAGGTCTCTTTTTTTTCTTCCTCTTTGCTAGACGACTTTGAGACCCTCGCACTGCACCTCTCCTCCGCCGCCGTCCAACCTGTCGTTCTACCACCGACTCCCCCACCAGGCCCGTCCGAGTCGCTGTGTCCGTTCGTTATTCTTTTTCTTCTTTTCTGTTTCTTGAACGCCACGGCGAGATACACGCGCACCCGGCCCCTGCCATCGCTATTTCCACCTTGGACCGTCTGATTCGACCGACCCGGCCTCGTGTACCGCTGCGCTCGTGTGCCCGTGTGCCCGTCCCTGACCGTCGGCTTCCCGTTTCGCTCGTTCAACCTCTCCGTACGCCTGGCTCCCTTCGCTGAGGCAACCTGCTTCGTCCTTGTGGTCGGAAGCGCGGGAAAGATAGCTACCCTACAGACGCATACCCACACAGAGCATATCCACAGGCGAATACCGGGGGGGCCCCGACGCCAATCGAATCCTCGCTCTTCTCGTGGCCTGCACAGAGACCTGCATTCAACAGCCGCCACGCATGGGTTGCTGAATCCCCAAGAATAACTTCGATCTGCACCATCCCTTCTCTTCCGGTTGACCATCGTCCAGCCGGCTACGGAAAGGGTCAAGCCCGTACAGAGGCTGTATTCTAAAAACCAGTTTTCAGGGGCTTGAGACAGCCATTGGGAGGCGTCGAGACTGCGGGCGTGCGGCCGTGGTACCAGGCTACCTTGGCCACCTTGGCTCATCCCGACGCATCGTGAGCGACCACGCAATACATCGGCAGCGAGACACAAGTATCTCGGACGTCTGTCCACTAACCCCCATTGGTCTCTACCATGGCACCTGTCGCGCCCCGTCTGAAGATCCTCTCTGGTGCGTTCGCTTTTCCTTGTGTCTGTCTCCCTGGCCTCAAAAGCAAGCCTCCCACCCCCTCGGTGCTACCACCGGGAAGCCCTTCCCTTTCTGTCTCCGTGTCTTGCCTGCCCTGGCTCTACGTTCGTTCAATCCACCCTCGTTTCTACAGCCTCGCTGGCGGGAGACTGGTGCTCGGACAGCACATGCCTCGAGTCCATCACCACCGCTGTCATGGGTGATTTTGAGCTAATGAGAATATGTACAGTCGGCGGGAATGCTGTCTCTGCCTTTCTGTCGTGGAGGCTTCAGGCCACCAATGCCTGTGACGTGACGCTCGTCTGGAAGTCGGGCTTTGAGAGTGTCTACCAGTACGGCATCACGTTTAAGTAAGCATTACTCGACTGGAATGTTGCCTCGCGCTTGCGCTGACTCGTCAACAGATCTGCATCGTTCGGCAATGAGCGATTCAAACCGCGACATGGTACGTTCATCCCTCCCGTCCACCTGGCCGGCCCTAGTCCCCCTTACTAACGGCTTTGTTTGGGCAGTGGTTCGAACGCCAGAAGATGCCGCGGGTCATAAAGATAGTGCATTTGACTATGTCATCCTCTGCATCAAGGCTCTCCCCGACGTGTACGATCTCGCCTCGGTCATCGATTCCGTTGTCACTCCCCAACAGACATGTATCCTGGTGAACACGACGCACACTCTCGGCGTCGAGGCTGCCATCGAAGAGCGATTCCCAACAAACGTCGTCCTTTCTCTCGTTTCGAACGCTGAAATTACGCAACTGGGAACAAGCGAATTCGAGCATACCGGTTCGACAGAAGTCTGGGTTGGGCCAGCAAACAAGAACAGCAACATACCGCCGGCCATACAGGAAGACATGGCCCAGGCTCTTGCTATGACCCTGAGTTCGGGTCGTGTCGACTGCAAAGTATCGGAGAACATCCGGCAACAGCAGTTTGAGCGGGTTATTGGGTAAGTCATGGCCTTGGTCCTGCACTAGTGAGATCTCGCTGACAGGTCAGACCGATCGCTTTCCATCCCGCCAGTGTCATCTTTGAGACACCTAATCATGCTGCTCTTTTAGAAAAGACTGGTGTCCGACAACTGGTGTCGGATGTGATCGATGAGCTAATGGCGCTTGCGGCTGCGCAAGGCTGCAACCTCAGCGCAGACTTCAAAGAGAGCACCATGAGGGAGCAGTGTTCGCCCTCCGACACTACAAGCATCATGTGGCAGGACTACGTCGCTCGACGGCCCATGGAGGTGGAGACATACCTTGCTTCCCCGATCAAGCTCGCGCAGAGCGTCGGGGTCCAGGTGCCACGCATCGAGACTCTCTACGCCATCTTCCACAACTTGAATATCGTCAATCAATCTAGGCCAAAGGAGATTAATGGACTCCCACCAGCGCCTGCTTCCCCCGGCGCGGCACCTATGCCTCGCATGTCATCGGGCCCTATGCCGCCGCGACCTATGCCAAATGGCATGCAGAACGGTATGCCGAACGGCATGCCGAACGGAAATGGCATGCCTCGTCCACGGCCAAGAAATTCGTCCAACTTCGCCGGCCCACCTCCTGGCATGCGGCGTCCCCCGCCTTCTATGAATGGCGGCCCCCCCAATGGCCATAGGCCTTCAATCAATGGCCCTCCGAACGGTTTTCATCCGAAGCAGCTTACCGGCCGCACTTCTTTCGAGGACACCGACCTCGGCGAGTTCAGTCACCTGGTGGTCTATGATGATGAAGGGGGTGACGGCATCGGCCCCGGGGATACTTCTGACCTGGCGATCCGAGAGAGAGAGCTCCAACTGCGGCAACGCGAATTGGCGCTGAAGGAACAAGAGATGCGTATGCGACGGGGCGGCCCGCCGCCCCCTGGCCCTCCCAGGAGGCGTGGACCTCCTCCCATGCGAGGCGGGGGTGGCATACATGACGACGATGACGAAGAGGACGATTTCTTCGACCCCAACTCCACTCCTATCACCCCAATGATCGACCCCGACAACTTCGACATGATGAGTGTGACGTCGAGGAAAAACCGCAGTAAGCCCCAGTCCAGTCAGAGCGACTTCCGCGCGAACCCCGAAGGACCGGGAATGCCGCCTCGCAACAGCAGGTGGAGGCCAGGATTTGGCAGAAATCGATCTAGTCAACTCATGAGCTCCACGCCTGGCCTCCACGGGGACATCCTCGATGACCCTCTGATGGGCTACTCGTCCAACCGATACGGCAACGTTGATCGGGGCCAGATGCATGCGGGGTCGCGGGCGAACTCTTTGACAGCCTCGCACCTTCAGGAGTTGCAGAACGGGCCTGGCATGATGAATGGTGCATACCCCAGACGTGCTAGTCAATCGCCAGGGAACCCCTACAGCCCCTCAATGCGAGGCGGCAATGGCCGACCCTCGCCCCCAAATGGACTTGGCGGCCCGGCGAACGGACGGCCGTCGCCTCCAGATGGTGTACGGCAACCGGTCCCTCGGTATCCCCCTGGCCATGGTAACGCAGTCATGCCCCAGCAGGTTGAACAACGCGTCGGGGTGAGCACTCTCCATCCTCCCAACGCCAAGACGAAACGCAGTCTGACCGGTAGTGCGAGCGCCAGCGCGGGGAGTGGTGAATCGGCTCATCTCGACTCGGAACCTTCGGCTCACAGCAGCCAGAGCAGCCTCGGTCCGCGGCCCCCTATCGGCGTTCGCTAGACGGTTGCAACGGCCAACGGCTCATGAATTGAGCACGGATTGACGCGTGGAAGTTGGGCTACTGTCGTCAGGCTGGGACGACTTGGAGGAGGCATGGCCCTGAGGGTCAACGCGACCACGGTCCACGACGGCGACGACCTTGGCCATCTCGGCTACTCGGCCGACGCGGCCTAGAGGGCATTCGATAATGTTTTAGAGGACCCCAGCTTGGACTACCAACTTAACGACGTACACACTAATTTCTATTCGCACCGAGGGATCCACGTACATAGGCATTTTGGTCCGACCAAGCAGTCACTATTCATTTCTGGTAATATTGCATTGGGATGCGGGCTTTCATTTTTCTTCGTTCGAAACGGAACGCATATACTCTTGTCCTCTCCTTTGTCCTGCTGCGCTGTCACTCAAATTGGCCAGGCCCGGAAGCAGGCTATGCGGCCTCATGTTGGGTTGGTATTAATGAAGGAGAGGTAGATAGGTATGGGCGGGCCACGTCGGTAGACACGGGAGGAAATGTGTACAAAATCGACAGGGCCTGTGTTCCAGCTGCGAATGGATCAGGATGGCCGTCGTCGTGTCAAGGCAGTCGACTTAGTCCCGGCGCCCCAGCCAAGAGGCACACATGATTACAAAATAGATCTGGGTCGACTCGCCGTCTTACGACGAACAGACTGTCCGAATGGGAAGACCGGCGCACTCCCCGTTTCGACAGCGCCGGGTGAGGACAATGCGGACTCCCTGTGGCGCTGCTTCGACACACTGCTTAGCCCATCTCTCCTATGCTCATATCTCTTAGCAGCTGGGTCTAATTATCATTGAAGCGGGCATAAGACGGCTGGAGCTCCAAGCACGGGGAAGGGCGGGCGTGGGCTGGGAGGGACGAGGGGGAAAGGACTCAAGACACGAACTAGGGAGACAGACGATGACATAGCAGCGGCGACGCGGTCGCGTCTCCATAGGTGAAAAATTCAAGAGAGGTCTACGAAGTACTATCCGTATTAGGGGAGCCCATCTTCCTCTTACTGAAATGATGTGCTCCACAGCAAAGCTGGCCGGCCGGGTTGCTCGGCATGTCGTGAGCGACCGTGTATTGACGTGAATCATGACCTCTACCGTACTCTATGCGCCCTAGGTGCTGGATACCGGTAGACATGTCGACGATGGAGGCGTGGCTCGCGAGACGGTGCGGCTATGCGCTATTGGTCGACGCGCTAAGGTCAGGTGGTGCGAAGCTAGCCACCGACTCCCACCAGAGTAGGGCCGAGGAGCACGGACCAAGGCGGCTGGCTGAAAGGCCAGCCAATGGCGACTAGATACCGTATTTTCTCACCCAAGAGGACTTAGTCCCTCCCGGTCACTTCTGCAGCCAAGCCGTGGCACTCACCGATGATTGGCTTGCTTGGATGCGGCTCAAGTCAGGTGATATCAAAGCCCACTCGCAGTGCGCGGTGGACTCGGACCTCTAGAACGCCGACTTGAGCACGGGCCACGTATGCTCTAGTCTCTGGTGGAGGAAAAGGGGTGCGGTCGGCACCGAGGTGGGGTCAATAAAAAACGACACTCTAATCTGAGCCCCGCGAAACTCACCCAAAATCATTTTTTCTAACGGTATATAAAAGCAGCTTAATAAAGATATATATAATTAAAAAAACAGGTTTCTAATAAAGCTTAGTACGCGGTTCTATAATATAAAATCCGATTATTTTTACGATTTATATGCGGTTTTCCATTAAGCTTTAAAGTATAAGGCTTTAATATTCCCGCGAAAATTTCGCTGTTTGCACCAGAATAGAGTGTCGTTTTTTGTTGACCCCACCTCGGGTCGGCATAAGCCTCAACGCCACTTGCTTGGCTGCAGAAGTGACCGGGGGGGACTAAGTCCTCTTGGGTGAGAAAATACGGTATCGGCAGGCCGGGTTGATCTCGTAGGGAGCAACTTTTAGCGGCATGTATGGATTAGGGCGGCGGACAATGTGATGCCGTGCTTGGCTCACCTTCTATTTGTTTGGAGGTGTAGCTAGAGACAATTGCTTCTCATTGCGCCGCTTGTTACAGTATCGCGTACGCATAGCGGCCAGACGTGACTAGAGGTACCTTACCTTCAAATATATCCTTGAGATCAAGCACAGTGCCCGGGCCCGGATCCGCAGGTTGCACGGAGCCCGTCGGCAGGTCCCCCGGACGACCGCCCGCAGACGCGCTCCTCCGGAACATCATCTGACTACGATCTGTACCTAGGTACGGAGCACTAGCCACTTTATTCCAACGACGCTCGCTCTTTGATACCCCACACGTGCTCCCTGTCCGAGGGAGTCGGCGAAAGGAGTATTCACATTCACCGTTTTACCTACTTACTTGCCTAAGTAAGGACTTCGGTAACTTGTGTGTGCCTGGTCTACCGTCTACCTGCCACCCACTCGTTACCTACCTACCGACATAGCCGGGCAGGCAGGCAGGCAGGGCGGCAAAGAGAAGGCGCGCGCGCGCGCGGAGAACAAGACGAGAGGCGCAGCAGCAGCAGCAGTGACGGCGACGACGACGACAACAACAACAGCGGCAAGCCTGCCGGAAAAGTAGTACGGTAGCGGAAAGACGAACAGACGGACAAAGGAGACGTCGCGCCATCGATCGATTCAAATCATGGCGACTAGGAGCGGCGTAGCTGGCGCGGGCCCTGCCGCCGCGACGGGGGGGACGACGACGCGGCCGTCGATGGCGCCGCAGAGCTCGGGCGGCGTCGTGAAGGCGAGACAGCTGGTCAGTAAAAATCGTTCACTGGGATTACCTTGCCTACCATCCTTGACCTGCGTGCCTGCCTCACTGTCTGTCTACGTATATACCTTCTACCTCCCCTGCCCGGGTGGCCACACACATGTACCCCAACGACGACGACGACAACGACAACTATAACAATAAACACAACAACGAAAAAACATAACCCGAGCCCCCCAAAGATCTGTCTATCACTCTCATCGCAGTCAGCGGAGGGGTTTCATTGGTGCTGACCGACCGACACGACCGACTGACTGATTTCATACCTACCTACCTACACACAGACGCACCTGCACGCGCAGCTCGCGCAGCTCTCGGCCAACCTCGCCGACACGGAGAACCTGCTGCGCATGACGAGCGTACAGGCCGAGGCCATGCGCGGGCTGGGGAGCTGGCACGGGGGCATGTGAGTTTTTTTCCAACTCTCTGTTTCTCTTTCTCTCTTCTTTTCTGTCTCGAGTCGCTTTTTCTTTTTTTTCTCGATACCTGCTTCTTTGCTGTATATGTGTATGTGTGTGAGAGTGAGAGAGAGAGAACACCGGCTGTGGTAACATATCTACACTCTTTACCTCGCCGCTACCTGATCGCGGTAAGGGAGCGAGCAGGTCGGCAAGGGAGAGAGCTGAGATGGGGAGAGATGAGATGAGAGAGAAGGAGAGAAGAAGAGAAGAAGTTAACAGCGGCGCTGACCCCGCCGAAACAACAAACAGGTTCATGGCCGCGAGCAAAGTCCTCGGGGAGGAGTCTGTGCGCGAGCAGGGCGGGAACAACGCCAAGTGAGAGAGAGAGCAAGTGTGGGCGGAGGGAGGGGACGTCCGGGCGAAAGCTGGATGGCTGGATGGCTGGATGGATGGCTATGAATAGGAGGAGAAAATCGCCTAGACCGCATCGTGTCCTCTCTGTATCTCTCTGCCTCTTACTCTCTCTCTCTCTCTATGTCTTACTACTGATCCTCTGTCACACAACTGAGCTGGCGGCTCTGATTGCACAACTTAGTGGGAGAGCCCATAGCCACTCAGTGCCATGTACTTACTTGTATGTGCCCCGGGTGAGGCGCCGGGGTAGAGGACGCCGGGTCTGTGAGTGAGCTACCTAGGGAGATGGATGGCTAGATGGAAGGATGAAATGCACCGGCACGATTTACGCCCCGCGCTTAAACCCCTCCGGCCCGCTTCCTTTTTGAAACGCCTCCGAGTAACGTCAACGCCGGTAATAAATCCCGGGAGGATAGTCTAGCTTATCCCGCGAACGAACGAGGTATGAGTTGGATCGTGAGCGGGTGAACACCGCGTTCTCCTGGGCACCGGGGAAGAGCAAAAAGGGGGGACCGGGGTCACTGGCGGGTGCCTCTACCTTGTCCTGGGCATTCTGGCTGGGAAGCCGATGGACGGACAGGGTCTTGCGTTTTATTGCATTCACTGCCGGGGAGGAGTTTTGTTTGATGTTTTCCTCCCCTGTTCTGCGTGGGACACATGGCCGGCGGGGTCTGAAGGCGTTGCGGAGATTCGCGCCGTACCTAACTTACAGACGAACTACCTACTACAAGGTATCGTCATATGGTGGTGCCCTGATCCCCAGCCACCAAGTAGTCCAGGGTGCGCTGCAGAGGTACCACCACCCTCTTCAACATCTCCCGGCGCCAATGTTCCAGGCTGGCGCTGCGGTTGCCGCCGAGACACCAGCCCACCGCCTCGGCATACTCGGGCCCGGCCTGCTCGCCCACCTCGCACTGCCACTGCCGGGCCGCCAGGAGATCGAACGCGGCCCGCTCCTTGTACGTGGCGCCCGCCGGCCAGCTCCGCCTCTGCCGCTGCTCCTCCAGCGGGCGTCCGAAGCATAGCTCCAGGAGCAGGATCCCCAGCCTGTCCAGCGACTCGGCGACCGTGGTCCCGACCTCGACGCCCTTGCCTTTCATCAGCTTGATGAGATCCGCGTTGAAGTGAGGCTCGTCGAGCACGAAGACGTTGGGGTCCCCGGCCGAGCCGTAGAACATGACGTCCTGCTTGTTGAAGGATGTCTGCAGCCACGGCGTCTCGATGAGCTGCAGGAAAGACGACGCCAGCACTAGGGAAAGCGCATAGCGTTTCCTCCGCGTCGGGGCTGGCATGATGTCGCCTCGAATAATCCGATCCAGCGTAATGGGCGTGACAGATGCTGTTGTGGAGGTTGTAACTGTGTAGACATAGTAGCGGCATTTTTCCTCGGCCAAGTATCCGCAGCATGATCCGTCAGGACGACTGAGCTCCTGGCAAAGGTTCGCTATCTTTTGGTGCGGTTGGCAATCCGGCCTGGCCCTCATGTCGGATAAAACCAATGTAGTGGCTGGTCTGGATTAAGTAGTCATCAGTACTGTAAGTTTCCAATATTGTCTAGGAGGCAGCTGAGTACATACTTGTCCGAAGTAACCGGACCATGCCCATTACCGGCGATTGCTGGCAACAAGTCATCCAACATGGGGACTGATCGACTGGCTGCACAGAAAGTCATTAGCCTCGAAACCTAAGCGGTATATCATGTGACCTCACCAAGGGATGGTGCCGCTATCACTTGCACGTCTTGAAATATCGAAGGAACTGGCCTCACCCATGATTCCCATAGGTATTCAGTTTCATATGCACCGAGCACATTCGAGGTCCTCTTGAAGAAGGCTCAGAGTGCGTCGTCCAGTGCTGCCCGGATGAATTGGTTGGACAAGGGGCAGGTGGTCTGCTGTAGCGGCGGACGCCAAACTAAGTTGGCAACACGTTCGCTGGGACAAAATGCTGGATAGAAGTCGGATCTCATCCATATTTCATAGCAACATCCGTCCCCTTGCGTGCCTGGTCCAGCGTGTCTTTGGCTTCCTGACCACGTGCCGTCCGCCGCCTCTGCCGCGGCGCCTGGACGGGGAAGCGCCTCGTGCCCGCACAGGTGTGGCAGCGGACGACCAAGACGTCGGCCCAGGGCTTACGCCCGCCCTTGCTGGCGTTCTCCACGACCGAGGTGCTCGTCTCGCCCTCGACGAGCAGGCTGTCGCAGTACTTGCAGATGGTGTGCTTCATGGCCGGCGACAGGCGGATCTGGCTCTTGAGAGACGTCCCCCGCAGGTCCGTGAGCAGGCGCCGAGACAACGCCCGCTCGCCGGTGGAGCCGCCACCGCCGAGAGCAGCGAGGTTGCGACCCTGCCCATCGGAGCCGACGACGGCCGGTGCAGGCGCGGGGCCGTCTCTGGGCTCCGGCCGGCGACTACTGGTACCCAAGTAGGCGGCAGCTTGGTACAGATAAGATATACGCGAGTATATTGGCCGATTTGGAACACCGGCGGCGGCCTTGGACTTTGCCATTGTTCTCGCCGTGCCGTCGAGGATCGATGGGTTGAACTTGGGGATAGAAAGCAGCAGACAAGCGAAGCAGGTCTAGCTGCAGGTGCACAGTGCACGGCGTAGCTTACCTAAGGAATTCTATGGAGCCCTGGCTGCGTGCCGAGGTTTTACCGCCCAGTAATACAGCCTCGCTGCCTCTACGCTAAGCTCGTCCAGGCTTAGTGCTTGAAAACTGGGGCAACCAAACCCGCACTGCGGCAACGTCTGGCAGTCACGGCAGCCTGCAGGTTTCGCTCTTTTCTGACCTCTCTCCAGCCTTTCCCCATTGATCTCCCTTCTCCCTCTCATCGCGTCCCTAAAACAACATTCACGCGCGACCTCTTGCCACCTCTCGGGTCGACTCGGTGCACTGCCAGCTGCCTTTACATATCGTCAATCGATTGTCAAGCCTTTCTGGCCGCCCACACAACATTCGCGTCGGCCTGAAGCTTCGCGACTGCCTCAGCGAGGCTACCACCTATCAACTCTCGGTTCTTTCGCCATCCAGAGATCGCCATGTCTGCCGAGGAAGACCTCATTGACTACTCCGATGAGGAGCTCCAGACGGAGAACACGTCGGCTGCCGCCAACGGCAAGAAGACCGACGCGGCTGCTTCTGGCAATAACGTTGACAAGAAGGGCTCCTACGTCGGAATTCACTCCACTGGTTTCCGTGACTTCCTCTTGAAGCCCGAGCTCCTTCGCGCCATTGCCGACTGCGGTTTCGAGCATCCATCGGAGGGTTAGTCTACTACATCTTACACGTTCCAGCCTCCAATGAACCACCCACTCCTCCTTCAAGCGTCCGTCCCATCTCGCAAGCATGCCGCGTCGCAAGGAAGCAAAGAGACAAACAAGAGATGGCGGGCCAAGCTTGGGTCTGCATCGGGTCGGGCGGCGCCCTGTCGTCTCTGGAGGGGGAAGCGAGAAGCAAATCGTCGACTTTGAAAGCCCCCCCTCCGTTGGCTTGGCTCGGGAGACTCATACTTATCGTATCTGTCTACTCGGTCAAGGATGACCATCTGGTCCGCGTACCGCTGGAGACGTTGCCAAAGCAACAAGATTCACCTGGAGCTGCCATCGTGTTTGGATGGCCGTGCGATCACGAGCTATCGCGATGCCCCAAATGGCCGACTTGGCCTCGGGCGCGTTTTCGATAAGCCATCTGCGGATGGGCTTCCAAGGATCGATCTCCCGAGGTCGAGGCAGTCGGACGTAATCCTTGGCACTGCGATGCTGCGATGATGGACGGACCTTGTCGAAACCCTACCTCGTTCGCGTCATTCCACGTCCTTCACAATCGTCTTGAGAAACCTGTCTAACATCGATCGATACCTGCAGTCCAACAGACTTGTATTCCTCAGGCCCTGCTTGGTGGTGATATCATCTGCCAGGCCAAGTCCGGTCTTGGAAAGACGGCCGTTTTTGTCCTGACCACGCTCCAGCAAGTTGAGCCCGTGGCTGGAGAATGCTCCGTACTGGTTATGTGCCACACGCGTGAGCTGGCTTTCCAGATCCGCAATGAGTACAACCGGTTCAGCAAATACATGCCTGATATCAAGACTGGTGTCTTCTACGGCGGCACCCCTATTCAGAAGGACGCCGAAACCTTGAAGAACAAGGATACGCACCCCCACATTGTTGTCGGAACGCCTGGACGCCTCAACGCGCTCATTCGAGACAAGTACCTTCGTCTGACCAACGTTCGCATCTTCGTTCTCGACGAGTGCGACAAGATGCTGGACGCGATAGGTAGGCGAGCCTCTCGCAAGCTTTCACCCGCGAATCTAGCTGACCGACGAAGACATGAGACGCGATGTGCAGGAGATCTTCCGTTCAACGCCTACGGCAAAGCAGGTCATGATGTTCAGCGCGACCCTTTCGGACGAAATCAAGCCTGTTTGCCGAAAGTTCATGCAGAACCCGACTGAGCACTATGTCGACGAAGACACCAAGTTGACGCTGCACGGTCTTCAGCAGTACTACATCAAGCTGGATGAGCGCGAGAAGAATCGCAAGCTCAACGAGCTTCTCGATGATCTCCAGTTCAACCAGGTCATCATTTTCGTGAAGAGCACTATCCGTGCTACTGAGCTTGATAAGCTGCTGCGGGAGTGTAACTTCCCCTCCATCTCGGTCCACTCCGGGGTGAGCCAGGAGGAGCGGTAAGAGTCTATCAGCTCCCTCCACCGTGCCATTCGCTGACCAGTACAGTATCAAACGTTACAAGGAGTTCAAGGAATTCAACAAGCGCATCTGCGTTGCCACTGACGTTTTTGGACGTGGTATCGACATTGAGCGCATCAACTTGGCCATCAACTATGATCTGCCCGCCGACGCGGATTCCTACCTCCACCGCGTAGGTCGTGCCGGCCGTTTCGGAACTAAGGGCCTGGCGATCTCGTTCGTGAGCACCGATGGGGACCAGGAGGTCCTCAAGTCCATCGAGAAGCGCTTCGAGGTTGCTCTGCCGTAAGTGATATCACATTAGATCTAGAAGGGATGTCAACTAACAAGTCTAATAGTGAGTTCCCCAAGGAGGGCATCGACGCTAGCACCTACATGGCTTCCTAAGTTTCCCCATGTTCTCACGTGTATCTAGTGGCAGACCGGCCACACTCGATTACTCGCAATGTGGGGAAAACAAAGCTTCAGCCGCATTTCTCAGAACCCGAAGATTTCGTAGAACGCGACGTTTGCGGTTCGAGGATGCTTGTACAAGTATATTCTCTGCTTCGGGATGGCTCAGGAAAAATCACCAAAAAAGCTGCGGAGGTAGCTCCCTCGTCTCATGTGTTGTTGGACCTGAGAGACTGCGACTCGTCACTCTCCGAAGTTACTTGCCCGTAGTCGTTGGCTTTTTCTACAGATAGGGTTCATATTGTCGTTCCGTTCGAGCCTCGAGGACAAACAGACTGGCCTGCAAAACAATGACGAGCAATCTATCCCGGTGCGATGTAGTGACCCCCAATCAACTCCACATGTAGGCACCATATTGCTGGGCGCGGAATCAACTCAATGCTGTGCCGAGCGTACTTTTCGTGATAGCTATCGCTAAGACGGTTCGTCCCATGGACATGGTGACCTACAGAAAACACCACTCTCGTCGGGCTTACTAGGTTTGAAGGCCTCTTCATGTTCAGTGGAGAAGACTCTCGCCACCCCCGTTCTCTCTCCCTGTCGGCTACGAGTGATCTTTTATATCACATCAATGCTCCCTGGTACCTCCCCTTACTTAGTTGCCGCTTACAGGCGGAGAAGAATACCTGTCGGTGAGGGAGCGAGAGAGCAAAAGGGAGGCGTGTGGTCAGAGCCAGTGCAGCCGGACCAGCCGCGGTGAGGAGGAGGCCGGCCTCCTGGGAGGAGAGACGATATCGCACCGCACCTCCCGTGCTGGTGACTGAAATTCCATAGAGAAGGAAGCTCCGCGGATACGTGTAGAGCGAACATACTAAGGGAGGAAAAGAAGGGGGGGAGAGAGAAGGAAAACAAGAGGAAAAGAAAGAAAGAGAGAACAAAAAATAGGCAACGGCGGCGCCGTGTTGGGTCCGAGTAGATGCCCAGATGGGCCGCTTTCTACCGTACCGGTACAGGGCGATGGTCACGCCGGGCTGCCAGCGCTTTTCTGAAGGCGAGCTTTTGTCTGTCTCTTGTTTCCGTTGCAGAATTTTGGACGCCGCTCCCCGTCCTGAGGCCCGCTCGGGATAGGTATGGCCCTCCTCTACCGTACCTACCGGTTACGTGGTGGTCTGCTGGACGAGGAACCCCAGGGACGAGGGGGGGCTTCAAGAAAACGCAATAAGTTAGTCTTCCCTAGTACAAACGCCCTTTCCATCGTTGGCAGACTGCGGGCTCTTTACCCCCCCGACATGCCACCGCGCCGCGAGGTCATCGTCGACAACGACGCCAAGGCGGCTGCCTATCGTATGAACCAGGGGACTGACTGACTTTCTCGGTAACTTGCCTCGTACCTTAGGTAAGAGGTGAGGTGAGTACTTGTCACGGGATTTTTTTCACCTGATCTTACCTCACCACATCGTGGGATTTCCCTGTTTATTCTTCTATTTTTGCGGCGGGCCGGGAACAAAAGCCCGGTCGGTCTGACTCATCGGACTCCTCCTCCGCCTTCCCGCGACATGCCGGTAACTACCGTACCTACTCATCACACGAGATACCTAGGTATGACCACGAACCTCTCCCCTCCACCCCCCTCTTCGCCCGGCGTTTTGGCGTGTCTACCTAATCTTGGTAGAGGTAGCCAGCCTCTAGGCAACTATCCACCAACGAGAGGTACGTACCACGGTACTGCTGCGCGTTCCCGTACACCACAGAGGGAGAAAGCCTTTTTCCCGGATTGTTCGTTACCTGGAGGCCTGAGACGAAGCTCCCTGGCGATTCACAGCGACGTACCTTACAGCGAAAAAGAGTCACGCGGCCTCGCGGTTACAGACGGCGCCGCCGCCGCCGCCACGCCCAGTCATCGGTAGGTATTGTCACGATGCCCAACTGCCGGTGAGTCGAGCCGATACCCTAGGACGGAGGCGCCCTTCCTCCCTGGCGCTGAGATGGGGGCAGGCAGGAACGCGGCCGCGCCTCTGACTCAGAAACCGCCGGTAGCCGTTATGTGCGATGAAGCGTGCCGGGCCAGCTAGAGAGATAGAGACACACTCACACTCACACTCACTTGCTGGGCACGCCGCCGCCACCAACCAACCAACCAACCGCGCCTTCCCAGATCTCTGGCGCGAGTAGAAGAGAGCACGGCGCACGAGGCACGAGATGAGAGGCGGTTACCTACGAACGTCAGCAAGCCGACACACGCGACGAGGAGCCAGCCGCTGGACTCGGGCAAGGATGGCACGTGTGTATGCTCAGACAAGCAGACAAGGAGGCAAGAAACCCCCTTTCTCGTGGCATACCTACCGTACCTGTTGAGGCAGCAGCAAGAGGCACAGCACGGCACGGTACAGTAGGCAGCACCGGTAGTCAGTTAGTTAAGTAATCCGGTTGCGCGGAGGCGGCCGAGATATCGATGACCGGGAGGTATCTAGGTAGGAGATGACAGACGACTTGTCCACCCCCGAGCGAGCGGGCGCAAGTAACAGCAGCAGCAGCAGCAGCAGCAGCAGCAGCAGAGTGAAGGGGACACATATCATCGTCTTCTTCTTCGACGAGCCTCTGCTTCGCCCTCGACACACCCGGGCCTCCGCTCCGCTCCGCGACCCACAGCCGGGCAGGTTGGAATGGAAAAGGCGCGAGCGAGGAGAGG
This sequence comes from Xylariaceae sp. FL0804, assembly GCA_022539325.1. Taxonomy (NCBI): domain Eukaryota; kingdom Fungi; phylum Ascomycota; class Sordariomycetes; order Xylariales; family Xylariaceae; species Xylariaceae sp. FL0804. The sequence continues at coordinate 748,282 of JAJKLG010000006.1, read as the reverse complement.
CCGCCGGCGCGGATGAGTCGGTCCCCGTCTGGTGGGTGGTTTACCTACCAATTAGGAGGTAGTCAGTAGCTTGGGTGAGGCCTCGTCGCGTCTCTCTCTCTCTCTCTCTCTTTCTCCACAGGCAGGACAGGTGGTGGCTGAGTGAATACCGGCACGCTAAATCACGAGGCGCCATCTGGGGGGCTGAGCGACGACGCCTGTGAAAAAGGGGAGATACACACATGAACGACGGCCATCACGTGGTGTCTCTCTAGGTATAGGTGGCGCATCGACCTGATATTACCACTGGTCGGTCTTACGGGGTACCTCAGAAGATGAGGAGAGGTAAGTACTTATGTAGAAATGACTAACAATAACCAGGAAAAAAATGTTATCGAAATGCTGGGTGCCTATTTGGCTATTCGGAGATCCCGTCAGCTGATGATGATGATGATTGAGGGAGAGGGAAAGAGAGAGAGTACGGCCGAGGGGCGCGGGACACGCGGGAGGGGGGCACAGCGAAAGACGGCCCGGGAGGGGCGCACATGTGCGAGCGAGCGAAGGATTCGCCGCCCATGCTGGCTGCTGCTGCCGTGGCGGGAGTGAGACATACATATCATCATCATCGGCATCAGCAACCTATCAGCATCCCAGGCAGGGAAGCGAAAATGAAGTCATCAGGCGTTTAGAGGGAACAAAAAAATGTAGGTAGGCGCTCGCTCACTCGCTCGCTCACTTGCTCATGGAGGGGGCGCCAGCCTGCCCGGTGATGGGAATGATTGTCCAGTCTGCCTGCCTGCCTGCCTGCCTGCCTGCCTGCCTCTGCCTGCCTGCCTGCCTGCCTGACTGTCTGCTTGCCTACTAACCAGGCTACCATAATGGCCTGACTGCATTTTACCTATGAATTGAGTTATACAAGGCCGATGAGGTGATAGCCAGCCTCGCCAGCCAGCCAGCCAGCCGATCTAGACGCGATCTTGGCTTGTCGGTGCGACCCGACGTGCAGTCAGGACCTCTCCAGGCCACCACCGACCAGCAGAGAGCAGCTGTTAGCCCGTGGTCAGACTGAGGTAGTGGTGGTGGTGGTGGTGTGTTCCCGTCCAGGGAGTGAGAGAGAGCTGATCTACAACCCCTCGGCGTTTCTATCCCCCGGGAAGTCAGTCCTCTTCCCTCGCCTTGCAACTTGCGACCTATCTAGGGCTGATCGACGACAGCTGCGGCGAGCCTACGCGAGGCCGAGGAGTGTGCCTCGCGGATGAACGGGAGGGAATCTCCCTGACCATCAGAGATACAGGACCTTTTGCGTCGCGAGCGCGTCTCTCGCGTACATACATCCTTTTTCTTCAGGTAGGTGGGTGTAGGTGCTGGATGATCTAGTCAGGGTGTTGTACGGAATAGAGACGGTAGGTACCTACCTAGGCAGGTGCTTTGGTAACTTAGTTCTCGTCATGCCTCCCGCGATGCACACCAACCCTTTTTTTTCGTCAACTCGGCGCAGCGCAGAGGCATGTCTCGGCCTCGCCATGCCCCGCTACCAGTCTGCAAGTACGAAGAGGGGGGCAATACGTTATGATAGGTCGGGGTAGGAAACGGGGGCGACGAGGATGGGGGTTTAGACAGCTGTCGGGAAAATCATAGTGAAAAAGTAACGACAAGCCGGCGACCGTTTCGCTTCCCGCCCGACTCTTGTCTCGCCCGTGCAGCGTCGCAATTAATCAATACACTCACTGCAAACGTGACAACACGAGCACCATAGCGCCGAGGCATCTGCGTCTCGGGACCTAGGCAGTACGAGACTTTTTTCTTTCTTCTCGGCCCAAGAGCCAACACGAGGTGAGAGAGGGTTTTGCCGGCCGGGCTAGAAGTAGTCAGAGAATTGTTCTAGAACAGGTGGGCAGTCAGTCCCCGTTTGCACCGCCGCAAGGTTACCTCCCTCCCATCCCCTCTCTCTCCCCTGCTGTGCCTCGTGTCGACGGCCATGTGCAGAGCCATGTGGCAAGTAGTTGCCGGCTGCCTGTCGCGGCGTCTGGCGTATTGCGAAGGCATGATCTTGATAGCGCAAACGCGAGCTTCCTCTCTCGAGAATCGGTCGAGGCGGGCAGCAGACGCTACTCCGTACTTTTGCACAATACCTACCTACTTAGGTAATATGTTTGTTGCCTGTGGCTCAGATCCCTCGGGCAGAGGGATATGCCATTCCAATCCTTTTCTTGCCCCCGTGATCCAGTCACCTCGTGAGATGTGGTCAGCAACAGCCGTCCGCGCCAATGGCCCCGCAGACCTGTAGTTGGTATCACTACCTACAGTAGGTAAAGCACTGATTGGAGTATCGCCCTGCCTAAGGTCGCGGTAATGGTACTTTCGTAAGCAGCCGACTGGGCTTGGGGTGGGCTGCTGTGACCAGCGCCAACAATGCCCGACGATGCCCGACGCGGAGGGAACAAGGAGAAGAAGAGTCACGGCGGGTCTGTGGCTCGTGAGGTTCTTGTGAATGATCCCGTGGTGCTACCTCCGAGAAACGCACCGGCCCCCGATCTCGCACTCGCTCACCAGATGCGGCACGGGGACGATATGAGATGAGGGTCCGAAGGGTTGACTCATCGCCATGATGATGGGATGGGTCTCTCCGTTCCGCCGGCTTGGACGCGTGTTATTATTGGCACGCGGGGCAGGACAAGCAAGGCTACCTACCGTAGGTCGTTCACGCCAACAGCGGGACCCCTCTTCTCTGTCTGTCTGCCTGCTTGCCAGGCCCTCTCACCAGATCCACGGGAGCGGCAGACCTGGTGTGGCGGAGGTGGCGTGGAATACCTAGCGTTGTTGATGGCGTTGACAACAGGCCGCAACCGCACTTGTGGTCATTCTTATCACCAGCAACACTCGGAGAAGCTCTTCCGGCGGTGGCAGCCTGATGGTCGAATTGCTCGGGGTTCATTTATCATCCGTTATTATTGGACATGGTGGGATTGGGAGGAATCAAGCCGACATCCAAAGGCAGCATACAGCCACGAGCCACATGCAGGTTATCGCATTACCTAGAGTCGATTCGGATGAGCTGCTGCGCCCGAAAATAGCAAGGCTCAAACAGCAGGGCTTAAAACATCTCGAGGCGGCGAGGTGGGATGCCGAGTTGGGCTTTCCCTTTGCCGTATGATCGCTGAGTCGCCTTGGGCTTTGAGGCGCGCGCCACAGGCGAACTTGCGTGAGCAACAGCATCAGCATCACCACTGCTGGCACCATGCAGGCGTTGTTGCCTACCTGTACGCTCCAGACTGCGCTCCAGTACCATGGTCTACATCTAGCATATAAGCGTGCTACACATGAGGCATGGTGACAGGTTACAGAGCGTATCATCAGCTATCTGAAACCTGAAACTCTTTTATTGCTTCGAGATTCAGCAAGCCTCTCGGTATCAAAAACAACCTGCGTCACAAATAAATATAGAACCTACGAAGTGCGAGCTACGTACCGACGAACCCACTCTGTACATTACCACAGCGACAGGACTGGTGCTGTAGAAGTGGCTGGTTTTAGCTGAGCTGGATAGCTTGGAGGCATGCTGCCATTTGCCTACGAACTTGCGTGCAATGTGAAGCAAAGCCCGGCACGAACAGGCCAGCAGGCATGACCACTCACACCCAAATACCCACTCCGCTTCTCCCTGAAGAAAGGTTCCCGGTGAAAACCTTTTGTCATTCGCCATTCACCATCCAGGTGACAAATGATAGCGCTCATGTTTGCTAGATCTCCTTGCTGATCAGGCGGAATCTCGCACAGTAATTACGGGATGAAAGGGCATTGGGAGAAAGAATATCCACAGGTCAAAAGTCTGTATCTCCAGGTATTAGGCAGCCAGCATGTGGCTGACAGCCTTCCTAGAGGTAGGCATTCACAGTAGGATCAGCATTAGGAGTGAGGGAATCTGGCACGCTGGGATGAGAACAACTGCAACCTGTAGAGGGCGGAGAAGGCGATGACTCTTTCTTCCCTTCCCAAGCTGCTTCGTCCTTCATCTTCTCCTGTGGCTGGCTTCCATGCTGCAGCACACGTGCAGCTGCGCTAGGCTGTTTCCAGCACCACCAGACCAGACTTCAGGGGGCTCTGATTGCGCTGCCAGCGCTGCCAGCAGCCTGAGCAGCTGCGGGTTGTGGCCATCTTCCCGGGCTCCCCTGTCATTTCGGAGGCGGGGGCCCAAAGCTGCCCAGTCAGCGGCCAGCAGCTTGCTTTGCGCCAGGCCGGAACTGGTCAAGGCTGGGTATAGAACCACCACCTCGGCTGCGTCGTGGCACACACCAGCCTCGTCAGTTGGGCCGGACACCCTCCAATGGCAGGCTCTGCATTTCCCATCCATCTCCGGCCAGCCCCTCTCTGCTGCAGGACCGCTGCTGGACGCACACCCCGTCTCCATCCTGATGCTCCCTCTCAATTTGGGTTGGCCGTCTTGACTGGTTACAGGGCAATCGGATCGTGCAAGCACAGCAGAGAGCGTGTGTTCTGCGTGTATTCCCACAGTTTCCGCGGTCTGCCACCACCCACCTCCTCTTGCCTCTCGCCCCTCCCCCCAGTACTGCCGCCAGCCAGCGCTTCCTGCCATACTCCGTACCTACCTATCTTCAAAACTCCTCTGTACCCCAAGTTTCAGCCGAGTCCCTCCCCCTCGCTTTCCCTCTCCATCGAACAACGCCGCCGCAATGTTCGATTTCAAGATCTGAAGAACGAAGGACAACTTCGCGAGGGTCTCCGTCTACCCGCCCCGTCCGTCCGTCACACCCCCCTTCGATCGGGTCAACCACCGCGCACAGTCATCATCCTCCTCCTCCGGTCTCCCGGTCTTCTGGTCCGCAGTGGCATTCACTTGCACTCTGGTGTACCAAGGCCATTTTCTCTCTACCTGTCTGCTCTCGGGCCCGCCTCCAATTTCCATTTCATGTCCCAACAAGAGGCGTTTTGGACGAGCTTTTTTACCACTACTTTAATGACTGTCCTTCTCGCCTGAACGCCTGGCTGTGTGACTCGGCGGGAATCGGATAAGCGCAACAAGAGGCGGCACGCTGCTTCTTTCTGCCTGACTCCCAGGTTCTCTTAGTCGTCCCCGGTGATTCACTCTCCCCTCAGTTCTTTATTTGCACCATTTCTTCATTACTTGCCACACCGTCTTCGTCGATACGAGAAGCGCCATCCGTCTGCCCATCCGATCGGCTTCTGCGCGCGTCCAGGCTGCCACTCTGCCGTCACTCTCGTCAGCCGCGCCCAGTTGGGAGTCACTTGGTGGTGGTCACCCTGGTAATCTCCTGCTGTCCGGGTCCAGGCCTGTCCTCCGGTCTCGCCCCTCTTTTTTCCAGCCACTGAGCCACACGCAATTCTCGAGCACCGACCACGCCGTGCCTCGTACCGCTGCTGGTCCCACTGGTGGATGATCCGCCAGCCTTCGCCACCTACCACACGCGCCAGACACAAGAGTCATCGACGGTAGCGCCCGGAGGCAACTCCAGTCTCTCACGCCACGTCGTCCGTCGTCCGTCTTCGCTTGCCCCCTAGGCCTAACCTCGCTGACCACGCGACTCACCAACCCACGAGCCCACTCGTGTCGCTCTGTCGCCTGGTCCAAGCCTGGCCTTCGCCTTCGCCTCGAGTCCCTCTTATTAAGTCCGTCTCCTGCCGTCCCCCCCTAGCCTGACTGCATGTTTGCATCGGCAGGAAGCGGTTACAGCGTGTACCTTGCATAATTCAGCCTCGTACCGACGATACCCTTCCTTCCTCACTGTACTCGACCACCTCCTCGACCGCAGTTGCGCACCTCTCCTCTCAACCCTTCTTTCTTCTCCCGTGACGCACACGGCGAGGTGGCAGCCAGCTGGATGAACATCTAGCTGCTGTACTCCTGCCGTCGAACTCCCTCTTGTTTCCTCGTCGAAACAAAAAGCACACGATGCTGCTATCGAAATCCGTACTTCCCACTCCAGTCGTCCGTCCCGCTCCGTCATCCGGTCTTATCGTTCGTGAAACCTCGGCCATAGGCTCTTCTGTCTAGACACCGCCTTCTTTCGACCACTTGCAGCTTACCAGCAACTCTCGATGTTGTTGCTGTAAAGCTTCTCTATTTCGAAAAGGACTCACGTGTACACTCTACGGTATAACGATCTAACTGGTTGACTCTGCCTGACGGGCGACTGGAGGTTGATATCTGGCCTCGAATACCCACCGACCTTCAAGATGATCAGCAGTGAGAATGGCTCGCTGAACCTGATCCATCCCTTTCAGAATGGGCCCTACAACCCTTCTGTAGCCTCCTCCGCCTCCTCTTCTTCAGCTTCCGTGTGGTCCGATGTTGCGTCTCAGAACTCGGACGACACTTGCACAACGAGCTCCTGCTCGGACTCGTCGGAGCGCTGCGACTCTTTGTGCTTTACGCAGCAGTATGTTGCTTCTCAACTCGAACCCCAGGCCGCGCCGGCCTTCACGCGCAAGTGGTCCGGAACATCGGCACCTGCCGAGGTGCCTCGGGAACTTCGGCAGAACCCTCGACGCACCAGCAGGACGGCATGCCCTCCCGTCCTGATGCGCCAAAGCGATCGCAAGATCAACTTTGTCGATAACCTCGTTGGTAAGCCTTGGAACCACGCACTGTCTGCCCCATGCTCCCACTCAACCGCCGCTACAGATTCGTCGACCCAGATCGTGGAAGCCATCTGGCCGCTGTCCTCGGTGTTCCAACCACACAAGCTGGGCAGCAAGGTACTGCCTCTGCGCACCTTTATCCAAGAGACACTGCGCCGTTCGAGGACAAGTTTCTCGACGCTGCAGGTCGCCTTGTACTACCTCATACTGGTTAAGCCGCACGTGCCCGAATACGACTTCACCATGGAACAGCCCGACGACACTCATGCAAACAAGGTTTTGCAATGTGGCCGTCGCATGTTCCTGGCTGGTCTGATTCTGGCCTCCAAGTATCTGCAAGATCGCAACTATTCGACGCGCGCTTGGAGCAAGATTTCGGGCCTAGCTCCGCAGGAAATCAACCAGAACGAGATGGCCTTCCTGCATGCAGTCCAGTGGAAACTTCATATTACTGACGATGTCTTTGAGAGATGGACCGAGGTCATGCTGAAGTACACTCCCTCTCAACCCCCTTCTCCTGGTTCAGCTCGCTCCCTCGTCGTGGATCAGCAAGTTTCGGACTGGAAGAACCTGATATTGCAGCTCAATCCTGGGCTAGAGAACATGGAGGAGCTGCTCTCGTCGGGCCCGCCCAGCTGCAGGGTACGCGAGATGCAGATGGCCTCGCCTCGATCCATGTATCCGGTGTCGCCAATGACACCGACTCCCATCTTACCGGAAGAAAATGACGCTACTCCGACTCCTAGGAGTTATCCTACGCCTTCGGTGATGGAGCCTGCGCCGGCCACTGTATATACTCCTGGCCGTGCACCAGCGCTTGGTCTCCTTCCCACCCCACGTCTCACGCCTCAGTCGACTGGGTTCAGCACTCCTGCCGTGGGTGCTGCCACGAGTCTTCTCAGCGGAAAGAGTTCGATGCAATATGCTATGAACCAAGCCGCGAGCGCGTTTGCCGCCCAAAACCTGGATCGATGGCCGGGTACAATCAACACATCCCCGCAGGGCTACTTCGATCTCCGGCGTTCTTCGCTTGCCAATTCTCTCTCGACAGCTTCGTCCCCGGAGTCTATGATATCCGATTCGTCGCGTACATCACGCTCGTCCTCGATCTCGTCAGCATCGTCGTTGGTTAGTGCGCCGTCGTCCAAGTTGGACGTACAGGCGCGCTGCCGGAACGCGAAACTGTATGGAGAGAGGTATGGCCTGAGACCGGCGATCGCGTCGGTTCCGGAGACCTACGAAGAGAGTCGCTTCACGTCTTCGCCCGAATCCTATACGGGCACGATGGGGAAGGATTTATGTCAGCTGTCGCTGGAAACGCCAACGGCGAGACGGGGATATGATGCGGACACGACCGACGCCGCTCGGGCTCTGGGAGAGCTTCATTACTCTCAGAGTCAGCCTAGCGCCCGGCCACGGCCAGTCCGACTCGGTTCCAAGCGAGGCCGGACGTCGTCGGTCGACAACCCCCTCCAAGACAACGTGCGTGATATACTCCGCACGCAACACTGCACGCACATGGAGAACTCGGACGCCAACGGTAGGCTCTACAGCCGGCCAGTGTTGGAGTCGAGCGCGCACGAGGGTGGCGGCAAGCGATTCTGCTACTCCTCGGGCGCATCTCTGCGCACTTATTCCATCCCGACGATGCACCCCGCTGTGGGCGGCACCGGCGGACCCGGAATGTGGGAGGGTATCTTGAACTAGAAACCTCCTACACCCAAACTTGCAATCACCCAAGCCTTGTGTTAATATTCTCGACCAAGTTATGTCCAATATCCAACATTTCCTTTGTTTGGTTATGGAGTGGAGAATGGAGATGAAGAGGCAGGCTCATTGATACCACGTGGGAGCAGACTAGCTTATAGATGCCGATAGGAGCTCACGGGATCGGCAAAAAATGTTGTTACCTGGGCGGTATGTCTATGCGTTTGTTGGCATTTTCAACTGGCTGAGGCGTAAGTAGTCGTTTGTGTACGATGGATGGTGTTACGGGTAATCATGGTGTGACGGCGAACATGGATCACGGGCAAGCCAGACACCGTTGCGGAAGATGCCTCGGATCGAGATGGTCGACCACAACCGGGAAGTCTGGTACGCTCTGCATTATCAACGAGTCCTGGCTCGATATTTGGTTATCCGTGCCAAGGACAACCTTTTATCCCGAGTCATATTAGGCATCAGCCGAAATGCGATGCTTTAAACGTTACCATATTTCGATAGCTGATCAAGCACGAAGACAAGCGTTTGACTTACTGGCCTCTCATTCACCCACCGCAATGGAATTTAAGAGTGCGCCGTTCAGAAGCTGAATCGGCACTTGTCGAACTTCAAATGGCTCTCGGCCAGGGTCTCTCGTGGCATCTCAGCCCCATACCGTCGCATGCGTTTCTCGGCGGCGTGTGCTGCTGCCTCGGCGCCCCTGTACACTACTGTATATCTATACATTTGATGAAACCAAGTTAAGCACCTGAGAGACGGGGAGCCCTGCAACGCTTGCTGCTGACCTTTTGTTTTAACCTGGTATAGTATGGAATTGTGAGGTTGATGAAACAAGTTTCGAAAGAGTTTGCTTGCTTGGTTGGTCGGTTGGTTGCGTGGTTGCCTGGCAAATCGAGTGGCCGGCTGGCTGTCGACGACCTCCGATGACCAAGAAAAGAAGCCAAGCCCCGCCCACACACACACACACACTCACGACGACAGCATCAGCTCGCCGGTGAGTCACACACACTTACCCACCCAATATCGACAGTACACGGTGAGTCAGTGAAGCTATTATCTTCCCTCCCACCATTCCCTGGCGGGCCCGGTTGGCGCCGCTGTCATGGGAGACGAATGGCGGGATCTATCTACCTTAAGTACCTAGGGGTGCTAGGGGCTGCCAGGTGCTTACTGAAGCATCCGGACAAGTCAACGTCGCTTCGTCTCGAAGTCGATTCGATGCCCGCCGAGCTGATGGCGGGGCTCACGATGGATCGATCCCTCCTGGTGATTGATGAAGGCATGGGCAAGTAAGTAAGTATCGACAGGTCGAGGCCGCGGCATAGCGGGTGCGGTTCAACACTCTTGCTCTCTACCCCTCTGTCTCTGACTCTCTCCCCTTCCCTTCCCTTCCCCATCACCTCACTACCTGTTACGGTACGGGACCGGTACTTCTCCTTCCACTCCCCGTAGGTAGGTAGGTAGGTGGGTGTCGCACGTGTACCGTTACGGTACGGTACGTCCCAGCGTCTGCCTCCCCGGCTGTGACTTTTCCGGGCTGCCGCTGCTGCTGCTGCTGCTGCTGCTGCCGCTGGTGGCGCCGTGCCGGCCGCCCCGCATATATACACTCCCACGCACGATATCAGGACTCGGCGACGTAAAAGACTGCTGAGCGAAACGATGCGACCGACCGCGACCGAGGTGAAAAGTAGAAAGGGAGTAAGTGTGAAAGGGGAGAAAGAAAGAAAGTCAGGAGAGGAGAGAGAGAAAGGAGAAGTGCGCGGCTTCCATGGACTCTTCCCTTGCTCACTCGCCGCTTTTTTCTCTTCTTCCTCTGTTCTCAGTTTTCGTCCGCGGCGGTCCATTTGCCGGATCACTCAGAAGACCTTTCCGCGCGAGCAAGGAAAAAGGAGAAGAATAAAGCACAAGCCCAAGCGCTGCGCCGGGGAAGCTCGCCATTTCGTTTGATGGCTTTCTAGTCGTCTTCGTAATGTTGTTGTCTTCGTAATTTTGTTGTCACCGTCAGACTAGGTAGGTCACATGAAGTGTCTATAATCAACGCAAACCGCTCTATGGGTGATCAATGTTTTTACCCGTGTGGGGGGTTTGCTTGTATTTCTTCTAAAGAATCTCTCAGTCAAGCTCCGAAACACCAGCACCCCAGTGTCCGAGCCCGGCAGCTAGGTCCTTATTCATAGTGCTGTCGAGCTGATGTCAATCTGTATAACACTGCTGGGCTCGGACACTAGGTTGCTGGTGTGTGGAATCATGCCATCTCAGGAGGGCAGCCTTCGCGTGTCGGGAGTCCCTGCGAAGTGTACTCGCAATCCATAATCAAATAGGCGCTTACCGCTCTCTAATATTCCAAGGAGGGAGAGGGGGCTGATATAAATGGAACAGCCAATATGTATTCGAATTCAATAAGCGCCTTGTTCTTCGTCGTGGTGTTTTACTAATACTTCGATATAGGCTCCGGTGCCACGAGTAGCCAGCTCGATGATATGCAGGTCCAAGTTGTTCTTGCTCTCAGCCTTCACAACACCATCTCCGTGGTCGTCTGCTTCGTCCTGTCCACGGCCTTCCAAATATCCTCCGATCACAGCATGGAGGCGCGTGAGATACTACGGTAGATACGGAGTAGAGCTGTGGGAATTGTGGCAACATCGGGCCCGGACGGCTTCTTCCGAACGGCCGGCGTTGACCCGGGCAACTACCTATGCCGTCGCCGGTATCGTAACAGATTAGTTCCTGGCCTTCTGAACGTCGTGCGAGAAGTCCGTGCCATGCAGTCTTTTTTATCAGTCCCCCCTTGTGTATGGTGTTCAACGCCTCGAGCATATCGCGCGCACGTGACCGTGGCACGCATTGGGGCGGCTCCGCCAACGAGCTGGTGTGAGCACTGATATCCGTGAATTCATACGCTATGATCTGTCGAGAACATGCCTGACTGACACATCTTCCTGTCTTCCCGTCGTCATCTTACCTGCTGCCCTGACAGCCCCAGCTCCCATTTCCTGCCCAAAGTGGGCAGTCTGCCCAAGTACTACCTGGAGACAAGACACGCATCCGTAACACCCTCCCTCCACTGGCTGCTGCTCTGGCTCACTGGAAATCGTTCGGCCAGCACTTCTCCTTGGGCCACAGCTTCGCGTCGTGGGTCTCCGCGTGCTTCTCCAGCTGGATCTTGTTGGTGTTGACAATCTCCTTGCGGCAGTTTTGGCACTAGAGACGAGGTGGCCTCGGTCAAAAACCAAAAAAAAAAAAGCCAATTTGACTTATTGGGGCAGCGATGGTAAGGAACTCAGGTTACTCACGATAGAGGTGGGCTTGGGGGCCTTGACGGGGAGACCGTTGGCCTTGACGGGCGCGCGAGTGCCAGCCGCCTCGGCCTTCTTGTGCTCCTTGGTCCGCTGCGCAATGAGGTTAGGCTCTAGGTTCAGATCAAGAGCGCCTCGAGGCGGGCTTAGGGGTGGACTGGCTTCATACTCTGTCTTTCTTGGAGATAGGCATCGTGGGCAAGTTATCTGACGCGCGTGGCACAGTGCTGGTGAAATTCTGAGGCCCTGGGTTTACGGGTACCGTAACGGAACCGGTCTTCAGGGATGCGACGCGTGAATGCGGAATTGGGATAAGTTTGAAAAAGGGAAAAGGCAGAAAAATGACCAGAGCATGTCTGAGCTACCGGCTATCAATCAAAACGAGCGCCACTGTGACTGACCTGAACAGTCCAACCTTGCAGTCTGGAAACACCAACTGCTGCTGCTGCTGTGAGATCTCTGGCTGAGAGTGATCCGCTCGGGGTGAGAAAATTTATCGGGTGGGTCGCAGATGTGGTTGTCAGATTAGCCAGGTAACTTTGTACCTACCTCCTATCTCCCGACGTGCGCCCGAAGGCGTCCGCCGCGCGCTACTAGTAGATCTACCCTAGATCCCTCCAGCGGCCACGACACGACCAAAAGCTATGTCCCGACTTCTGCCAAATCCCAAACCGCAGCCATGTTAGACACGTTCGAGGTTCTTACCACTTCTGGTGTGGTGCTGTGGTCGCGTCACTACGCCAGTGTCAGTCCCTCCATCGTCAACGACTTTGTCAGCGCCGTCTTCATAGAGGAGCGTGGCGCCGCCGCCGGCGCAAGGGACAGCCAGCCCACGGCCGCCAATCCTCCCTACAAGGCCGACCAACATACTCTAAAATGGACGTTCGAGAAGGAGCTCGGGGTCATCTTCGTCGCCGTCTACCGCTCCCTCCTCCATCTCTCCTGGGTCGATAAGCTGGTCGACAATCTGAAAACCATCTTCGTCGATCTCTACGGCGACCAACTCAGAAAGCCCCATACGACCCTGGTCCAGTGCCACAAGTTCGACGAGTATTTTGACCAGCAATATGGGGAGCTTGAGTCAAAAGGTACCACGACCACGACCACGACCAAAGCCCTACCCATCGACGATGCGCAGCCTCTTCCACCAGGGCCCGAGCCATCCACGGCCGAGTCTCCCCCCGTCCTCCTGACGCCGAACACCTCACGACCCTCCACACCGGGCGTCGTCGTCGGGAAGAGCGGCCCTATGGGGCGGATGTCGCGAAGGGCAAGGAAGATGCAGAACAACAGCTCCGCACCGGCATCCTCGGGAGACGAGGCGCCGTCGAGGAGAGCGAAGAAGGCGCCCAAGAAGGGTCGCAAGTGGGACGCCGACGGCTTCGCCGACGAGGAGGACGACGTCCAGCTGGACTATTCTGCTGCCAGGCAAAACGCCCTGACGAGCGACAGCGAGGTGGAGCCCCCCGTGGGGCGCTCGACGGCGGTGGAGGGCATCGACTCGAGGAGCTGGGGGACCACGACGTCGAAGGGGCAGTTCGTGCTGAAAGACCTCGGCGACGAGGTGCACGACATTCTCAGGTCGGCCGAGGCCCGGAACAAGAACTCGGCCGCGAGCGGCGGCGCCGAAGCCGCCAACAAGGGTCTCGTCGGCTCGGGCCTGAGCACGATCAGCGGCCTGTTCCGCAACGTGGTGGGCGGCAAGACGCTGACGAAGGAGGACCTCGAGAAGGCGATGAAGGGCATGGAGGACCACCTGCTGCGCAAGAACGTGGCGCGCGAGGCCGCCGTGCGCCTCTGCGCCGGCGTGCAGCAGGAGCTCGTCGGGATGAAGACGGCCAGCTTCGAGAGCATCAACGCCCGCATCGCCAAGGCCATGGAGGCCTCGCTCACCAAGATGCTGACGCCCACGTCGTCGCTGGACCTGCTGCGCGAGATCGACGCCGTCACCAAGCCCTCCTCTTCCTCGTCCTCCTCCCGCACCACCGCCGCCGGCCAGCAACCCCCGAGGCCGTACGTCATCTCGGTCGTCGGCGTCAACGGGGTGGGCAAGTCGACCAATCTGTCCAAGATCTGCTTCTTCCTGCTGCAGAACCGGTACCGCGTCCTCGTCGTGGCCGGCGACACGTTCCGCTCGGGCGCCGTCGAGCAGCTCAAGGTGCACGTGCGCAACCTCAAGGAGCTGACGGGCCGCGAGGGGGGGCGCGTCGACCTCTTCGAGCGCGGCTACGGCGGCGACGCCGCCACCGTGGCCAAGGACGCCGTGCGCGAAGCAGCCTCTTCTACCACCACCTCCTCCAGTAGTGCTGCTGCTGATGGTAGTAGTAGTAGCAGCGGCAGCAGCAGCCTCGCCTACGACGTGGTCCTCATCGACACGGCGGGGCGCCGGCACAACGACCAGCGGCTCATGTCGTCGCTCGAGAAGTTCGCCAAGCTCGCGCGCCCGGACAAGATCCTCATGGTGGGCGAGGCGCTCGTGGGCACCGACTCGGTGGCGCAGGCGCGCAACTTCGACGCCGCCTTCGGCCCCGGCCGCCGCCTCGACGGCTTCATCATCTCAAAGTGCGACACGGTCGGCGACATGGTCGGCGCCCTCGTCAGCATCGTCCACGCCACCGGCGTGCCCGTCCTCTTCGTCGGCGTCGGCCAGCACTACTCCGACATCCGCAACTTCTCCGTCCGCTGGGCCGTCGAGAAGCTGCTCAGTAGCAGCTAGGGGAGGTGGGTAGGTAGGTAGGTGCTTTAGGAGGTAGGTAGTCTAATACTACTTACTGTTCCTACGAGAAGTCAAGATACCTATATATAGAATACTACTGTACTGGATCGTGGTGCCCAGATGCTGTTGGCCTTCATCGGCATCTTCTGTTCGCGGCAGCGGTAATCGGAGCGGCCAACGGCCATGTGTCCACCACCGGCAATGTGACGAATACCGCATTAGCAACAGTGTCGGCGACAATGGCAAATATGACTCGTCAATTGCAGGAAAGCCTAGGTATCTGATCAAACAATAGACAGAGCTGTCATGACATCCGCACTATTGAAGTAATTTACTATACTTAACCTCGGCTGAGGATCCACATAAACACCAGCTGTACCAGATACGAGTAGGCGAACAGGAACTGCGTGCGTTGGTTCCGTTTTGTCCTCGTGTCCGTCTGCATCGGCCCTCTCGCGTCCCCACCGGAGCTCTCCGGAAGCAGCACGTATCTCAAGGATCTCATCTGCATCATGGGGGCAATGCTTAGCACAAACGAGGAGAGGACGCAAGAAAGCCGACCCGGCGAGAGAGAGAGACAGGGGAGACAGGGGAGCAAAAGGGGGAGCAAAGGGGGATGGGGGTGAAATTGACGTCGAATCGAAACCTACCAGGAAGAGGGAGTTGGCGAGGAAGGTGTAGCCGAAGAGGGACCAGCCGACGACGCCGCCGGTGCCGCGGCCGCCGTTGAGCAAGCCCGCGAGGGCGACGGTGACGATGATGCCGACGAACTTGTACCCGGAGTAGGCGACGAGGTCGAGCAGCTGGGACTGGTTGGAGATGCTGAGGAAGTAGCAGCCGAGCTTGAGCAGGAGGATCTCGAGGGCGACGACGACGCCGGCCTTGGAGGCCGTGTAGCCCATGAGCTCCGGGCGGAACTGGCCCCGCAGGCCGACGAGCAGGGTCGAGAGCAGGATGTACGTCACCAGCGCCATGAGCGGGATGTACATGTCCGGGCTGTTGACGTCGTCGCGCGGCGGCAGGTAACCCGGGCCGACGCCGGCGGCTCCTACCGTGGTGGCGGCCTGCCGCCGCGACCAGGGCTTGTGCCGCCAGGGGAAGAGCACGAGGAAGAGCTTGCTGACGACGTAGCCGTTGCTGACGTTGAAGTAGTGCTTGAGCGCCGCGAAGTTGAACCACCGGTTCATCTGTTGGTTCCCTCCCCCACCGAGACGTCAGCTCCATGCCGCCTTGGAAAAGGAAAAGGGGGGAGAGGAGGGGGGAATATAAGGAAGGGGGGAGACATCAAAAGAGAGATAGAGAGAGCAACGCACGTTCTGCTCGACGTGGCGGAAGGCGTTCTGGCCCACCTGGCCGACGAACTGGGCGGCCATGGGATCGCTCATCAGGTTGCCGTACTGGCCGAACATGTTCCCCCCCGCGCCGGCGCCGGCGGGCGTCCCCTGCGGCTGGTACGGGTTGCCATAGCCGGGGCCGCCGCCCTGGGCCTGCGGCTGCGACGACGAGAGCGGGGGCGGGGACCGGAGCTGCGGCACGGTCGAGACGTGCTGGGGCACCGGATGGTGCAGCGGCGGGGACTGCGCGTACGTCGGGCGCTGCATTTCTTTCTCTCTTTCGGAGGACGGACGGGCGGGCGGACGGGCGCAAGCAGGGGCAGAGTATTTCTCGACCGTCGTCGGCCCGGCGTGGGTTTTCGTCCAGCGGGTGGAAGAGTGGGAGGGGAGCAGAGTTGTCCTGGAGGAGGCGAGAGGTAGGTGGTGGTTCGGGAGGCAGGCGGACGAAGAATGAGGTGGGCTTCTGGCAATGTGTTACAGAGCTGGGCAAGCTGGCGTGTACCTGAGGTCTAGGCACGTAGGGCAGCTGGAGGTAGCGGTTGGCTTTGACCCGATGTTCTTCCGTTTGATGCCTTATCTTATCACTGACGACATGTGCTGGTCAATAGCGATATCACTGTAATAAGAGATACCCCGAATTCAATGACCGCTTCTCCATTCAGACCACAGATCCCTTTGGCCTTTGGGCAGGCTCTACGTGTATTTGTAGTCATAGTGATCGAAGACATCATGAAATTATAAAGCCAAAGACTCACTTCAGCCTCTGGACACGCATTTCTTTGTACTAAGGTACCGAGCCAGTCAGCCCCGACCGTAGAGGCAGGCAGAGATCGGTCGAGTCCCAGTCTTGGTAAACCTCCACAAACAGTTGCCAACACAGCAGCTGCCGGCACATCTCATCCCCTAGTAATACTCCTGTATCCTCGCTCGCCATGGCGCCTCCCCCGATCGTGACCGCCACCGCTCAGTCGGCCGTGCTGGCGGCGACTTCAAACATCCTGGCGCAAGTTCTATCGGCGTACCAGCATGAGGTGCGTGCCCCCATGCTGACTCCTACCGTACCTATTTGCCTATCTCGCCGGAATAAGGCGTACCGGTAAATGGCGAGGGGCTGCGGGCTGACCATAGATATGTCCTTTCACACAAAAGACGCCGATCGTCATCGACTGGGTGCCCGTGTTCCAGTTTGTGCTGTTCGCACTTCTCAACACGGCCCCCAATTTTCTATGGTACGTTCCTGTCCGTCCGGCGCTCAAGAGGGCTGCTGGTATAGGTTGTCGGCAGAACGACCTCGCCCAGACTGGCTGGCTTCACCCGGGGGGACGAGTTGTTGTGTGCGTACTAATGTGTGTGCGTGTGCAGGCAGGAATTCCTCGAGTCCACGTTCCCGGCGTACCACATGTCGCCGACGCGCGCGGCCGTGGCCTCGGCCGCCGCGGGCGACGACGGCGAGCTCGAGCGCGAGGCCAAGGCCGGCGAGCTGGTCGAGCCCAAGCTCAACCGCGGCAACACGGCCGTCAAGATGCTGCTGGACCAGACCGTCGGCGCCGCCGTGAACACGGTCCTGTTCAGCCTGTTCATCCACTCGATCCGTGAGTCCATCCATCCCTGGGCTGCTCTTCATCCTCCCTCCTCGGGCCTCACCCACTCCTCAGGGGGCATTGCTCTAGTTTGCGGAAACGCTCACTGTTCCAGAGTGATATGCGGCCTCTTATGTCATGGCCGGTCTTCTTCAAATCAGCGCATTATGACTGACTATGTATGTCACAGAGGCGGCCATGCCTCGCCCCCTAGGCGCGCCCCTTAGCAACCCAGACCGGAGCATACAGTATCGTGAGTCTTGACACTTCTTCCTGCTTCTGCTAGGATATTTCTGCTCCATTCCCCAGAAACGATTTGGCGTTTCAGATCATATGGTCCCTTTTACAGATCGAGCGGTCCCTGATTCGGGATGTTCTAGTGTTCTCGCGCGGCGCAGTGGACTACAACCACGTTGACTGGAAACGCGTGGTTGCGAAAACCCGCGCCGAGTTCCTCAACATCATGAAGGCCGGGTGGAAGCTGTGGCCTTTAGTCAGCTTCATCAACTTCGTCTTTGTCAAGTCCATCGAGGGCCGCAACCTCGTCGGCGGCCTGGCCGGCGTCCTGTGGGGCATCTACATGAGCCTCGTTGCGTCTCGTTAGAGCGGCAGCGGCGGTAGCCACATTTACAACAACAGCAGCAGTAGTAGCAGCAGCAGCGACTGCATCATCATCAACTCATGTGAGATGCAGAAGGGGGACAGAGGGTCCTAAATGGATAAACAGGCACTTATAAATATACTTCCTACTGACTGGGAGAACACTAGTAATATCATGGCCCCGCAAACGGCTCCAGATATCGTGCAATGTTGCGCCCAGTCGGGTTTTCCGAACAAAAGATCATGTATCACGGTCTCTCGAGCTTGAATGAGATGCCGACATCTATTCCAATTAACTAGCACACTTCTTCTCCTTCGTCTACCTCAATCGCCCTATCCTTTCTGACTCATGAACCTGCACCTGAAGATGAACTCGATAGCTCATCGGCCTAAAAGTGTCACCGGCTCGAAGCGAAAGCCTAGCCCATAGAGGATCACTGCGCCACCGAAAGTCAGCAGAAATCTTCCAGGCAGCGCCCAAGTAATTATCTCTCGTCTTCGCGAAAGTAACGCGGAAACCACCGAATCACGATGATAAAAAGGAGCAACACCGGAGGTCAAGGAAGGGGACTGGTCTGTGCATAACATCGTCGTCGTCGTCGATCATCCAACAAGAAAAGCGTGCATGCACTTACCCTTGCCGTCGAACCCGTCCTGCGCCATGTCCATGAGCGCCTCGCTGACGCCCGGGTGGTCGTGGCGCACGTCGTAGATGTTCTTCTCGCCCGCGCTCAGCACCAGGCACACGCCCGTGCCCAGCTCGGTGCCGATGCGCACCGACTCCATGGCGTCGATGTGCTCGACGATGACTGTGGACCGGATGGGGATGGTAAAGCATCTCAGAGGTCAGCCAACGGTAACGGATAAAGGCAACGGATCTGTTGATGATGGCGGCGGGGACAGAGAGCTCTTGACGGCCTCTGGGTATGACTCGCGAAAGCTTGAAAACCTGGGATAGGGAGACAGAGAGGGAGAGACGAGAGATCACTCACAGCCGTTGCGCAGGATCTTCTTCATCGTCACCTCGCACGCCTCCTCGTTCGACAGCACACGGTCTTTGCGCGGCGGGCGCGCCGGCGGCGCAGCTCGTCTGCCCGGGTGGTACGCGCTCATCTTTCCTCTTTTTCCCTCTTTATCTCTTTCTCACTCTCTCTCTCCGAGTTCTCTCTCGGCTATCCGCACGCGCGCTGCTCGGTCCTAGGCAAGGTGGGGGCGTCCTTCACGAGCTTTGGGGTGCGTAAGAGGGGAGGGAGGCAAGACTCTTTTCACCTGTGGGTGACGGTCTCCGCGTTGTGGATATCGAGTCGAGTGATGCCGGCGCTTGACTGTGGGGAGGCGTTATTGATCGCTGGTGTAGGTTGTCTGTCACGCGTCTGGATTATGTGGAGGAAAGCCAAAGTCCAACAGACGCGCCGTCAGTACGATGATTTCTCTCTGCCTCTCGCGATCATGTGTGGGTCTTTGTCGCCGGCGATCAAAGGGAGTCGGTCGGGTCGCTCTTTGACCATTTCCTGGCCCCAAATGGCGACATCCCTTTCTTTGGGTTGCCGTTCCCGTGCAAAACGACAAAGGCGCAGATGACGATTTTGACTAAAACTATGGTCCTGGGAGCTGACTTTGGAGATACCATTGATCAAGTCAATTCAAGTCGACTATCGTCGCTCGAAAAACCCCTGGCCGCGCGATGCCCTCACAATTACGAAGTTAGGCCAACAACCTTCAGCTATTCGAATGCCTCATTCTTACTCTACCATGGAAGGGCACACTTTCGATTTATCGGTGCAGACTTGAGGGCCATCGTAGTACTTTGCAATACTGGATTGTCATGAGTTCAACTTGGAAATTATATAAGAATATAGACTTGCTAGGACGGCATCGAGGGGGTTTCTGCTTGACTAATGGGGACGACAGACGGACAAAAGAAATCTACCAGCCTGGGAGGAGGGGGAGGGGGAGGGGGGGCTAAGTCATCACGACTTTCACACGATCCTCGTCTGGGATCTCATCTTCGTCCAGCGTCTCGTCCCACGCATCCTGTGCTATCACCATCTTGCGGCACCTCTCCGCCAGACTCTCCTCGGCCCGGGTCTCGTCAGACCGCTCTTCGTCGCCGTCGCCGAGCGGCGTGATGGCGAGGTTGGCGTCCAGCATCTTGAAGCGGAACCACACCCCGCCCATGCTGGTGCCCCCCGGCAGCGTGTGCCGGAACTCCTCCTGCCGGGGGCCGTCGGCGTCCGGGCGCGCCATCTCGCGCAGCCGCGCCCGCAGGGCCGGCTCCGACGCCAGCCGCACCTCGCCCGCGAGGGGCCGCGCCCGGCACTCCGCCACCAGCGCCACCCCGAGCCCCTCGTCGAACACCCACTGCGCGCCGGGCTGCGCGGGCCCGAGGACCAGCCGCTGTCGCCACGGGACCTTCTTCTTCTTCGGCTGCTGCTGGTCCTGCTTCTGCTCCTGCTTCTGCTCCTGCTGCTGCTGTTCCTGCTGCTGTTCCTGCTGCTGCTGGTGAAGCTCCTCCGCGGCGGCGCACACGAGGGCCGTGGTGCGCTCGAGCCGGCGCCGGATGTTGCGCCACTCGTCGGCGTCCAGCGTGCGGTGCGGGTTGCCCTTGAGCGCGGCGGGCTGGCCGGGCTGCAGCCGGCCGCCGCGCGACTGGTGGCGCTTCTGGGGCGGATTTTCCGGCCCCCCCTTGCGGGGCGGCGTCGGCTCCTCTCCTGCTCGCGGTGGTGCCGCCCAGGTCAGTCGTCTGCCTCGACAGCACGGGGGGTGGGGGAAGGACGGGGTCAGGGGAACAAGGGGGGAGCACGGACTATTGGGATCCTGACGACGACGGGGCGCCGCGAGCTCGTTGAGCCGGGCGCGCGTCAGGACGGGCGGGGGCCGGGACTCGGCCTTCTCGGCCTGCTCGGGGTGGGACTTGTTTGTCCGGTTCTTGAACCTGTACTCGGTGACCAGTTTGTCCCGTGGTCTCTCTTCCTCGTAAGGCATGCTGGGCGAAGGGAACACAAGCTTCGTGTCTAGAAGTAGTATGGAAATCGTGATAGGTGGTACAGTCGTCTTGGTAAGTAGATTTGGGTAGTTATGGTCGTTGAGCTTCTGTGAGTATCTGTCTCAGAAGGACATCTTTCTTGGGAGCGCTGGAAACCACCACGGGCTTATATGTCTCTGCCTGCCGAAGCAGGCCGTTTGTCCTGGCCGGGGGCTTGTGACGGCTGGGAGGTGTCGGTCGCTTTGTGCCTTTTCCATGGCCAACGCGTCATGTTCAGGTGTCAAAGACGTTCTGTGGCAGTGGATGAGAGGAAATGTTTCTCCCACACTCCGACACTGCTGAAGAGACCCAGCCCAAAGGGTTTAGAGACTTTTTGAACTTTCAATGAGATCCCGATCTCTTACAGCTTCTGCTCCTCTGGAGGTTCCCTTTGGCGCAAATATTGGCCAGTGGTGTCTGGAAGGGGGGTAGTTTTGGGTGGTATGCCAATTTGTAGTGCTTTGTTCCTAATACAGAGGGATCCTCAGTAACCAGTAACTCACATTGGAGTTGAAGTCATTACTCTGTGCTCTTTACCTACCCTTTCTTCAACCGCCACAATTCATCGCAAGTTGGCAAAACAGCACAGCAACTATAACGTTGCTACTCATGTTCTTTTGCAAAACCACCGAAAAAACACCATTCATGAGGAGTTCATTGGTAGATAAGTCAGTAGTTGGCTGGTAAACTATTACCACATCAATACTGGAGATTCTATTGTTGGAAATGTTATTCGGGACTCTTCGGTTCCCGAAAAGCAAGTCATACGCTCCCCATAGTATTACAAACAAAATGTAGGTTAGGGTATCACAAGCCTCCGCCATACAAAACACCTCTGCTCGGACGAGTCTTGTCCAGTGACCTTATCTCAACATCAGCTGTAATACTCGAACATTACCAAGCAAGGGTCTCAACTACCATAGTGGCTCCCATCCAGAAACTAACAGCCGCACTATCCAAAGGCAACCCATTGCTTTGGAGTTGCTGGGTGTGCCCCTCAAGTTACCTTCCCAAGCCAATTCTGCCGTAGCTACGGCATGGGCGGGCAGCCTGCAGTTGTTCTGAAACCCGTAAGCAGATAAAGCCAGTCGAGCCGTGACTTTGTCATGCGCACAACGCCTACGAGTAAAGTCATTCCCTCAGAATAGGCTGTTCTGCTGCTGCGGTGTCCTCGAAAGGCTGAGCGTGGGCTAACTTATCCTGCAGCCGGTCGAAGGCTGAGACTACACTAGTTGATACGTCTGCGCTCAGGAGCCAGCCTGTGGGCTGCATCTCCAGCGCTGTGTGACAAGGTGCAGAGACGTACATACAGTCAGTTACTACGGAATTTCTTATCTGCTATCTGATCCCAGTCGATGAGCTCTCCGGTAGATTTCCGTAGTCTGTTGGCAGAGCATACTGTAATGCGAAGTCATGACAACGACTGTGATACAAGGGCTATCATCTATGTATGAAGCCCCAGAAGGGCCATCTATGGCGATATCTGCCCTCGAATCTCTTCTGCAAACTGAGCGGTCTATTCATCAGGTCCCCCCTCAGGGGAGATTGGGCAAGGCGTGCTTGAACGGGTGCGTCGTGAGTTGAGTGAAGAGTCCACAAGAGCCGCCCCCCCCCTCCCCCCCTGAGACACCACACTCCGCCGAGAGAAGACGGAACCCCTTCTTCAGAATCCCGCAAACAGGTCGTCCTCGTGCAGCGGCGGCGGCGACCCGTGCCTCACCCGGACGCCATCGAGCGGCGGCGGCGGCCCCGGTGCCCCCGTCGTCTCGCCCCCGAAGGGCGCCGCCTGCCGGACGCCCGTGATGTCGCGCATGAGGGGCTCCATGTCCTCCAGCCCGCGGCCCGGCCGGTCGCCGCCGCTGCTACTGTAGAAGCTGCTGCTGCTGCGGCTGCGGCTGCTCGAGTAGCCCGCGTCGACCTCGGTGCCGGCGGCGCTGGCGGGCACCATCAGGTCACCGTAGTAGTTCTGGTTGGGGTGGGGGTGGCGATGGTGATGATTCTGCTGCGGTTGCTGCTGGCGCTGCCGCCGCCGCCGCCGCTGCTGGTGCTGGTGCTGGTTCTGTTGTTGCTGCTGCTGCTGTTGTCGATGTTGCTGGTGCTCGTAGCGGGCGCGCGCCATGGCCTCGTCGAGCTGGGCGTCGCGCTCCTCGGCCGCCCGCCGCGCCGCCATCTCGTGCTCGAACTGCTCCTGAAGGTGACTGCTGCGCGGGATCGTCTGGGCGAAGCCTCCGCCGCCGCCGCCGCTGCCGCCTTGCCCGCCGTGGGCGTGACCGTAGCCGTAGAGGCTAGAGGAGCGGCGCCGGTCCACCGCGCGCGGCGACCAGCCACCACTACCACCATCGCCGCCAGCGCCGCGGGTACTCTGAGAGCGGCGGAACGCGTGCTCGTTGTGCATGGACCGCAGCGAGTCGGACGACACGTCGAGCGAGAAGCGCTGCCGCGGCGGCGGGCAGGCGACGACGGGGACGGGTGCGCCGCCCATCGAGACCGAGCCCCTGCCCGGCGGCGGGAACCCCAGAGAGGGCGATCCGTAGGGGCTCGACGGCTGCGGCTGGTGTTGCTGTGGGTGGTGGTCGAGGTGGCGGCTGGGATCATCCGAGCCTCCCTGTTGCAGCAGCCGGTTCAGCGCTTCCATCATGGGACCGAGGGAGCGCAGCCACACCTCGCCGTTGCGCTCGAGGCGGCGCATCCGCTTCTCCATCTCGTGCATGCGCGAGTCTCGCAGGCTCTCGTAGCGCTGCAGCAGCTCCTGGCGCGTCAACTTGTCTGTGGCCTCCCCGTCCTCGGCCGTGGCCGCGGCCGCGTCAACCCTATGGCGGGTCCTCCGCGCCGCGGAGCCTTCCCACGGCCCGTGCAGCTCTGGCGAAGACGGCGCAGAGACGCTGTGTTCGGAACGAGATACATGGTTATTTCTCTGGTACTGTCCGACGATGGCAGTGGGAGATATGACCGGCATGGGAGGTGGTACATCAGGTCCCCAGGAGAGCGGAGGGATACGCGACCTTTTCCAGGACTTGGACGCAGGCCGTGAAGATGAGGGTGTGTCAATATGGCTGAATCGCACAGAGCCCCGCGGCTCTGGCCATGTGTTGCCTGCCTCCACTGCTTGACTACGGGGGCGAGACGCTGCAGGCGCAGGGGCAGCCATTGTATCAGGAACATCCACGGGGCCAGATGCTTGATGCGTCTCCATACGCGTCTTCAGTTTATCCATATCGCGCTGTTTTCTGTCGCGGACACGTTCCTTTCTGCTTTCTTTCCTTGCCATCTGCGGCGGTTCTGGCGGTGGCGTCGAGATTTGGACAGAGCGGTCGACGGTCTGGACAGGAGGCTTGGGAAAGTTGAGGTAGAGTGGCGATTCGACCTCTTCTTCTTGTCGCTCGGGAGGGCGAACAACAATGGGAATAGTGGTGTAAGCCATAGCAGTCTGAGCTTTGAACAGTTTCGGCGAGGACTCGGTGGTAATGAGACTCTCGGCAAACGAGTCTCGAGCGTGATTGTGCGCACCGATACTAAGACCATTCCCATTGGCGTTCTCTTGGCCACTCAGCGAGGATCTTGGGCTGCCGACCATGCTGTCCATCTTTTCGCCTCGGCGGCTCTCCGCTGGCGAACGCCTACTCGAGCTTCGAGAAGGCACGACGAGGTTGATGGGAGGGCCATCAAGAGGAGGACTGGGTGGTGCCGGTGCCGACGAACCACGACCTCTCTCCGCCTCGTCTGGTTGGCAAACCGTCTTCGCCATTTTCTTCTGCTTGGAGGTAATCCTATTGGCAGCATCTGACGGTACGTCAGGTGTACGAAAGGGCAGAACCTCATCCGCGGCGCTCGGCCGCGGCCTGCTGGCCTCAGAAAAACCCAATCGGCCCCCCCCCTACATGGTGGTCAGATTCTAGTTCCAAACAGTTGATGGAATTGGCAAGCTCACGGTAGGGAAACTTTCTTCGTAGTCGGATGCCACTTTACGCTTCGTCGCACCCTTGCTCTTACGAGAAGGTAAAGAATGCTGGTGCGCTGACGTAGGAGCCTCTAAGTGTTCGACCACGGGATATGCAGGCTGGGCGCGGGAGATGGTGTCCAGATATGTCGAAGGTGCCTTAGGCGTCATCGACACGGAGGATAAAGATTCGCGGTCTTCCCTTACCGTCCTGAGTCTCGTCCCAGGATGGTGATGAACAGGATGTCTCATGGGGCCCAGTCGATTCTCAACTTCTCGTTGGAAATCGGCCTCCAATGAGTGATAGACTGGGTACTGCGAGTTTTCCAGCCGAGCCAGGTGTGAATGCTCCAGTGGGATAGATATAGCTATGTGGCGATGCCCAGCAATGGTCTTGGAGGCTACAGCCGAGTCCGGGAGCCTGATGGTGGGCGGACGTGCTTTGCGAGGTTTACGACGCTTTCGGAGCATTTTGATCTTGAATCTATTCCATTTCTCATCTTCCGAGGAACTGCTGACATTGTCTGGTATGGACATGAAGTTCCCCGGGGGCGGCGTCTTCTGCAGAAGCCGGATGAGGTCTTGGAAGCCATCGTCCTTCTCGGCGGGTTCCAATAGGCCTCGGGAGTTTTGCTGCCTGTGGTCACGATAGCGGCTCATATTGCCGAGCGGTAGACACGGGCGGTCTTGATCCAACTCCTAAGTAGAGGCCGAGTTCTTGTCGAGCGACGAAGGGACAGAAGACGACAGAGTTGACAGATGGCACATGCGACGCTGCTGCTACATGGCTGTCGACATTTCCGTCGTTTGGGATAAGAATTTCTGTCTCCACAACGACGACATCTGGTGGACGTTGGCGCTCTTTTCTCCATGGGACGGGCGTTACTTAGACGGAGTCTACGGCAAACAACGGCCTGGGAAAGCTTGTCTTGGCACCCAGCGGCTGGCTTCGCTGTGAGTAAGGTAACGATACGGGTTCGTCGCTAGCTTCAGTAGTCGTTGCTGGTGGTTTGACTCATGCGTGCGGAGACGAGACCATTTCGACTCGAGTAAAGTCTATCTGGGCTCGGATCTGGGCTAGAGGAAGAGACAAAAGCACGTTGGAAAAAACAAGAGACAAGACTGAAACGGTCTGAAAGATGCCAGCCTCGTAGCTCAAGAGGAGCTTAAGAAGTAAGTAAGCACTCCGACCAAACGAGACGTAGCTCACAGGTGGCATACCAAAGGGGAGCACGTAAAGAAGCTGTGCCCTGCTTCCATCACCACTCGATGCGGAATGGTCATGAGCGGCAGAGCCTCAAGGGACGGCACAAGTCCTGACTAGCCTGCAGGGGAGGACGCTAGTCCAAGGCAGGAGAGTCGGCAGGAGAGTGGAATGACCATCTGGAACGCGAGCCCGATTCATTGCGTGGTGCTGGTATGGTCTTGCCGCGCTCGTTTTGCACAGCTATTTCGTACTCAGTTGTCATGGGAGGTCGGATGATGGTCATGGGAGGTCGGACGATGAACCTCGGACCGAGTCATGGCGGCAAAAGAAGAAGAAAAAAAATGCATGATCCAGGCTTGCCGCGTCGAGGCTACTGCCTGCGTGTATTGTACCAGTAGAGACGCTGTGGGCGGTTGACGGTCTGGGGGAAGCACTGATATACTGCCTAAGGTGAGGTCAGCTCCCTAAGACAGATCTACGGTGCATGATCATCCCGTGAGAAGGAACGTCGTCGAGCCTCTCTTAGCACCCGTGGACGTAATGGCTGCCATCAGTTTTAGTATGCATACTGCTTCAACTGTACCGACTGCAAGATCTCTGCCGTGCACAGCTTGAGACGGGGGAGACGAGTAGAGACGATCACTTTAGCCTGGCGGCGGTCAGATTCCTCTTCCCCACGTGCCCAGCTTGTTGACTTGCCGAGCTCTTCAGGGTCCTTGATCGACATCAAGTTGTGGATGCATTATACAGTAGCGTGAGTAGGAACCGAGAGGATTCGGTTTCGAGGATGGCAAGCCGTAGAAAGACTACGAGTGTGCTGGTACTACTACAATAGATGAAAACCCCGCTTAGAAGCGATATCACAGTGGCGCTTATGCATTGTCTCACGTGATTGATTAAGTAGCTAAGGTATGATCTGGCCTACGCTTAAGGTTGTGTTTGGTAGAATTATTTGGTTTCACGACCAGAGGAAATTCCCCCTGTTAAAGCAGCCGAATATACCTCCCAGAGGCCAGAACCCTGCTCGATTCCCTGTATTTTTAGGAGTATATTACTAAGTGGCTGGGGGCCCTGGTTATGGCCCTGGTTATGGCTATTAAAGGCCTTACAGAGGCCGTATCTCTCGGTATTTTCTGATTTTCGGGTTAAGACTCCTGCTTTCGGCTCGATGCTTTACCGCTTTTAATACTGCCGACGTTTATTTTGCTCTGGTTATAATTCCTGCTTATTAGCAGGAATTAAAGCCCGAAACCAGGAAATTTAAAACAGTTATTAAAACCTGCCGGCTATAGCTATTAAAACCTACCGGCTATAGCCATTAAAACCTGCCGGCTATAGCTATTAAAACCTGCCGGCTATAACCATTAAAACCTGCCGGCTATAATTATCGGGACCTGCCGGCTATAGCCATTAAGAGCGTACGGCTATTAGGAGCGACCGGCCCTTAGGAGCGACCAGCCCTTAGAAACCTACCGGCTATTAGGAGCGTACGGCCATTAGGAGCGACCGGAGGGTATATTAGGTATATAAAGGCCCTGCAATGCACGCGCCGGCCGCTAGCTAAATTCAGCTAGCGGCCGGCGCGTGCATAACACAGATATACCAAGGTCACTTTAGTCGTTAAACCGAGAAATTCTACCAAACACAACCTAAGTAATATTTCAACTCGGCTAGGAGTTGCCAACTTGATGAAGTATGTGACGCAGTGACAAGTCTCAGCCTCTCAGGGATCGATTGGACCACACATTGCTTCTACGCAATTATTAAAGCCACTGAGGCTGTCTAGTAGCTCAGACTGAGTACACACCAGGCCGTTCACCGGTACCAACAGGCACAACTTCAATGTTGAGAAATCAGTCGTGCGTTGGGCAACTCATCTCGGTAAGTAGATGTGAATTTATGATGAGGTCAAGTCCGCAAGACGCATGGATGCGAACGTATGAAATGCCACGCAGGGAAGCTACCGAGTAGTTTCCGGGGGCAATGCAAGCGACACAGCGAGGTCTTGCCTCTTTTGGCTTCGGACCCCCAAAGGCTCTCCCAACGTGAGGCTATGGGCCTTACATCGAGAAGAAGAAACCGCCTGCTGGGTGGCCTATAGGGTGGCTGAGCGAGCGGGATAAGAAAGACAACCCTCAGCCTGCTGCGTGTTTGGAATCGGGGTTTCCCAAGAGACATCGACGATATCTTCACTGGGTACTTCCACCACGGAGCATGGACGCTTCGTGGACCGCCTCTCCGCTGTTCCTGAGGACCTAGCTGAGCGCCGCTATAATAACCCAAGGATCAGTGCCTTTCCCAACCAGCTTGATACGAGGCATTGCCGTCAAAAACCCTGGAGTGCCATGGTTTCCAGTCCACAGTTGCTGGATGGAGGAGAAGGCAGGGAGGGACCTATACCCGGGCGCCGAACATGACCAGCTTTACAACCAACTCATCGTTCGTACACGAGCATAGAATCGCCAACAGGTGGACGCGTGAACCTTTGGACTTTTCAAACCCTCCTGATCAGATCTGCCGGGGTTGCGGACCATCGCAAATCATTGCCACGGCTCCGAGCCTAGAGCCCCTTGCCGTGATGCCGAACCATGGCTGGATCGACCATGGCTGGATCGACCATGGCTGGATCGTCATATAGCCCGCATGTCAGTAAATACGTATAGGCCAAGCCCCCCTCTCCCAGCAGCCCGGCAAGCCTTTTACCCCTCCCCCCTACCTACGCCTGGCTGACCTCGACGCGCGCTGCGGCCCCGGCCTTATCGTCGACCTTGCAGTCGAACTCGGACTCGGTGACACGCGCGTCCTCCTCCACGGCCGGGTCGTCGTCGTCGGGCGGCGGCGGCGGCAGGGCGCGGGCGGCGGCGACGCGGTGGAAGCGGCGGGGCGGGACGCGGGTCTGGGCGAAGAGGCGGTCGAGGTCCTCGAGCGCGCGGCCGCGGCAGTCGGGCACGCGCACGCGTACGCGAAGGCGAGCGAGGCGGCCGTGGCGGCTGGCGAAGACGAAGGCCACGCGGGCGCCCAGCTTCGCCGGCGCCGCGTCGAGCGCGTACGGCAGCGCCAGCGTCACGGCCGCCTGCAGCGCGACGGCCAGCACAGTACCTGGCCCGAGCGCACAGCGTGGTCGCGGTGGCGCGCGCTGTGCCGGCCACCTCGGCGGCCAGCGTCTGCGTCACCGCCGCCCACCCGCCGTTGTAGGTAGCCCTGGTCGGCGAGCATCATGCCGGCTACGATACCGCGCTTGACGCTGCGCGCGCCTTGGTGGGGGCGCAGCGGCACGGTGCCCAGCGCGCCCATGGTCTGCAGGCCGCACAGCTGCGCGGCGGCGCCGACGAAGAGGATGCGGCGGCGGCCGACCCGGTCCGAGAGGTACGCGGTGAGCGCGTTGGACGCGATGCCGAGCAGGGCCGACGTGACGCGGTAGTAAAACGGGTTGAAAGCTGCCGAGCTCCTTGAGGAAGACGGCGCCGTACGGTACGTCGAGCTGAACTGCTGCCCCGTGCCCTGCAGGAAGAAGTTGCAGCCGAGCACGATGAGCGTCCGCCGCCGCCGCTGCGCCGCCTCCCGGGGGAAGGCGAAGCGGAAGTACGACGGCGGCGGCCCGGCACGGGGAGTCCATCTGATCATATCCCCGTCGATCTGGGTGGCTAGCATCGGCCCCGGATTCCGAGCCCGTGGACATCGCCCCCTGGTTGTTATAGTGATCGTGATATTGATCACGGCCTTTCAAGCAGCAGGTAGAGTCTCTGTAGTCGGTGAAGAAGCAGATGAGGCATGATGCGGAGAAACAAACAGAACACTCAGACCTTAAGAGGGCTGGTATAGTATGCCAGGTTTAGTCCTAGTGGTCACGACGGAAGCCCACTCGGAATCAAAGTTGAAATCGACATCAAAGTAAAAGCCAGAAGAAGAATACTTACTCATCCGGGATATAGGGCCACCTACCTAGACCAACGAGTAAGTATACGCGCCTGGTCTGACAAAACCCGGCACGAAAGTCCCATAGCGCACATACCTGAGCCATCTCAGCGCCCTTACAACTAGCATCAGCTAGCCGACTTGCTCCCTGCGTAGGCAGTACCAGAGAGCCCGCCGCCTGAGCCGGCCCCTTGGCCGGAGAACCAGCCAGCCCATTGAGCTTGATGCGCGCCTGCACCACGGGCGAGGGTCGAACAGCCAGCTCCCAACAGAGCCGCCGGGCTCACTGCGGATGTAGACGCCCAAGACAGCCATCAGCACCATCCAGCAGCGTACCGGTAGATAACTCGCCTGGGTCCGTGGCCGCAATCCAGCCTGCCCGGTATCTCTTTTGACCAGCTCCCCCCTCTCTGACCACGCCCCCATCAACAATCCCTATCGCGCAGGGAAGAACGGGCAAATTGGTTCTCGCGTAACTCATGTTAGCTGCGAAAAGAAGACTTCTGGTCCGATAGTAGACGAGGAGGGCTATCCACTGGAGCCGGGGGCTCAGAATCGATCAAGAAGTCAAGGCACAGTCGGCTGTGTAGAAACAGTTTGATTATCACGTACAGCCAGCGCTATGCCTCGTCGTCATTTTATGTAGTACACGGAGGGACGGTGTCGAAGGCCCTCATGTCCCACGCCCGTCCATCTCTCTCGAAATTGCACTGCTCGCTTGCTTGCTTGCTTGCTTGCCTTGCGCGCCAATTCTTGTCCCCGTCTGTCGTGTCATGATGCAATCACAGAGCCACGTCCTGGAAGCTCGCGCCGTCGCCCGGCGAGGGTGCGACGACCTTCTCGTCCTCGCCCTCGCTGTCGCCGTCGCCGTCGCCGCCGCCCCCGTCCTTGGGTCTAACGGCGAGGCTCTTGCCCTCCTTATCCTCGAGGCGCATCTTCTGCTCCTCCGCTGCTCGCGACTTGTCCGCGTCCGACGACGGGCCCCCCTTTCCTGTTCCCTCTGCCTCGTCCTCGTCTTCGTCGCTGCTGCTTTCCTCAGCTGCTGCCGCACCCCCTTCCTCTTTTTGTCTGGCGGCAGCGGCGTCAGCCTTCTCGGTCTCCTCGGCCTCCTCATTCTCAGCGGCGGCCGGCGGCGCCTCGGGCAGCTCCTTGTCCTTTTGCGGCGCCGTCGGGCTGGCTTCGGGGCCCCTCGTCTGCTGCTGCTGCGGCTGCTGCTCGTCGCTGGGCGGGCCGGGCCGCAGGGCGTCGAGGTAGAACTTGGTGACGCCGAGGATGCGGCCGTTCTTCTCGCAGGCATCGACCCACTCGGGGCGGACGACGGGGATGTTCATCTCGACGGCCTTCTCCCAGCCCAGGCCGCGGCCCTCGGTGGTGACGAAGTGGGTGGTGTCGATGCGGACGCCGTCGGCCAGCTTGGCGCCGATGCGCTCGACGGCGCGGGCGAGCTCCTCGCGCGCCGCCGGCCCCGGCAGCACGCCCGTCGTGATGGTGACGCCGCTGAGGTCCGTCATCTTGTGCGTGCGCACGGCCACCTGCCGGCTCGCGAAGGTGCCGGCCGTCGTGCGCAGCATCAGGTGGAAGGTGTACTCGGTGTCGACGGCGAGCCCTGAGATCTTGGTGCTGTGCATCTGCGTCGGCCGCGGGATGTTGCCGGCCTTCTGCCCGTTGCGGTACAGCGACAGCGAGATCAGGTCTGCCGTCGCCAGGTCGATCGGGTCCCACTCGAGCACGACCGAGGTCTGCGTCGCGTTGCGGCAGCGCAGCACCGGCGTCGCCGGCTCCGACGCCCCGAAGCTGTTGAGGATCTTGTCCTGCAGCGCGGCGAAGCGCGAGTCGGCCTGGGACTCGCTCTGGTTGTTGCGCGCCACCGTGATGTCGACGATGGAGCCCGAGACGATGTTGGGCGGCAGAAGGATGGAGGGGAACTCGATCTGGCAGTACGCATCAGTCCTGGCAACACTGGACAAATGCAGGCCGTAGGTAGTGGCGCGGCGCGCCCTGTGCGACGGGTTGCGACAGCTCTGAAGGCAAGAAGATGATGCGGTGGATTCAACTCACCAGCCGTTTGTCCGGCGTCAGAAGGACGGTCACGCCGGCATCGACCTTGCCGACGGTGAGGGAGACGAGCATTCTGGAGACGGCAGAGCTTCAGGGGTCGAATTGGTGAGGTTGGCAGATGGAAGCGACGAGAGTTGGCAGTGTTGTCGTGTTTTGGTGTCCGTTGCTGTCCAAAGTTGATGTCAATTATCTGTGGTTCTGGCCTTGTGCCCCTGTCTCGAGCTGCAGCTATGTGGGGCTCCAGCCTTGCAGAGCAGTCCCTTCGTAAAGTACATACTCCGTATCTGTACTTGTGTCTTTCGACATGCCGTTCTGATATATGAGAATATGCCCCATCTGCTGCATCAGTACACAAAATTAAAAAGCAGGAATTGATATACAAGGTCGAGTGTGCGATACAAATACTGGTAGATATACATAAACACTATAGCGCCCCTAGCATACAGTGTTCTACACCACGAGCTTCAGGAGCTTTACGCCTGGAGCGGGAGAGTAGCTTTTTGATCCCGGGTCTCTCAGATTTCTCACTTTTGAAGATTTCAGCTCTGGACGCTTCCTGGGGTTCCTTTCCCCTTCCTTTCTCTCTTTTCCTGCGTCTGTGATCGGTTGGGCCTCTCTTTTCAGAGTCTTGCTGCTGTTGGTTCTGGATAATGGGACGGCTTTCGTCAACGAGGAAATTGCCCTGATGGTCCCGCCGGAGCTCCTGCACAGCCAAGTCTATGACGCCCTGCGCAGCCTCCACAAGAGATTCGTATTTCGTATGGATCACCTTCGCATACCAAAACTGGACGTATAGGGTCCCATGCAGGTCCGCGATGACTGACGACTTTTCCCGCTTCCGCCCGTATTGGTCAAACCCTGCCAGACGCAAGGCATCTCGCAGAGCGTGCTTGACCCTCCCCTCACCGGTTGTACGCGCGTACGGTCGGGTATCCCTGCCATACGTGCATTTGACATGCATCCACAGTGGCTTCCTCGTGCTGGCCACGTAGTAGTCAAGGATGGTTTGGCAATTCGCATGCTCTCCCGAGATCCCGTCTTGAGTGAGATACTTTTGCGAGTCCGGATGGAAGCAATGACTGCGGGAGTGCTTCACGGAAAGGCGACAACCCGGGCTGTCCTTGACCTGAAATTTTGACGAGGACGACATGTGCTGTAACAACTCGAAGCCGTAGCCGTGTGGAGACATTTGAGACCTGACGGAAGGTGCGAGTTTTCCATATCCAGGTTTCAAATTGCTGATTCTGGGAGCCGCAGCTGGATTTGTGTTGCGAAGCGCAGGAGCTTGGAGGCCCGGTAAAGGCTTGGTGAGTAGACTTTCGTCGAAGGGAGTTTTGCCCCTTGGCCCACGCAAAGAACCTGGAATGCGGCGGGCGGCATCTTTGGGAAAAGGCACAAGCCCCATGTCCTAGGTCCCAGCCCTTGATGCGCTGAGCAGCCAGCGGCGCATATCTCCCAGATGGTTGGAAGGCTGCAGCAAGCCTGCAACAGTCAGGTCAGCCAAGACGAGCGGGAAAGGTTGGATGAACGGGCTGGCTGATTAGGAGTTGATATGCGGGCTTTCTTATGGCAAGAAACGAAGAAGAACCAACAGAAGATCGGGTATTAAAGTTATTATATTCTTTCTTACTTTGTCATGTGTCGAAAGAAGAGCCGTAGGACTTTAGCAGTCGGAGATACAACTCCTATAAATTCATATAGAGATGCGGATCTGCCCCAGTGGATTGTGCGCCACTTTAAAGACTTGGACAGTGTGGCAGTACATCCGTTGACCAAGCGACTTCAGCCACACTCATTACTCATTGTCTGACGGCCCCTCGAGTCTCGCCGACGTGCTCTTTTACTTAATCCGCGCCCCTCTGTAGCCTGATTTTGCAGAACACACCTCGATTTCCTCGCCCAACTATCCCAAGCACCAACCGCCTCTGTCGTCCTGTTTCATCCTGCACCTCTGCATACCGAGCACACGAACACGCCAATATGCCCAAGAACAAGGGAAAGGTACGTTTGACCATCGTCCTTGTGTCTTCGTCCTTCGCTGCCCCGCCGCCTCTTCCCTCCTCTTCTAAATGCCCGCTGCCACCCCACCCGATGGATCTGACGCATCCCGGACCTGAACTACTCTGACTGACCTACTTCAACAGGGAGGCAAGAACCGACGTCGCGGAAAGAACGAGAGTGACAAGGAGAAGCGTGAGCTTACCTTCAAAGAAGATGGCCAAGGTACGTCTCCGTCAGCCACGACACCCCAGACCTGACATCATCACCACCGCCTCACACCGCAACGCCCCAATTTCTTACCGTCTCCCACGCACGCACACACAAATACACACGCACATACACACTATACATCCTACACCACTCGAGAGCGTCCTCGCCATGAAGCCGACAAACTGACAATGTTTCTTCCCCCCCCTTCTCAGAGTACGCCCAGGTGACCAAGATGCTCGGCAACGGGCGGCTCGAGGCGCTGTGCTTCGACGGGGCCAAGCGGCTGGCGCACATCCGCGGCAAGCTGCGGAAGAAGGTGTGGATCAACCAGGGCGACATCATCCTGCTCTCGCTGCGCGACTACCAGGACGAGAAGGGCGACGTGATCCTCAAGTACACGGCCGACGAGGCCCGCTCGCTCAAGACGTACGGCGAGCTGCCCGAGAGCGCCAAGATCAACGAGACCGACACCTTCGGACCCGGCGACGAGGGCGAGTGCAACTTTGACTTCGCCGAGGACCGCGACTCGGACGACGACTCGGACGACGAGGGCGCCGGCGCCAAGGGCGACATCGAGATCGATGACATCTAGACGTCCATCAAAAAAGGAAAAAGCAGCCCGGAGGCTGCCGCGCCCCCCGTCGAGAAGATGTTGTGCACGCTTCTTGGTGTTGCCCCGTGGACTCGACTGGAGGAGCGCAGGGGTATTGTCCATCTGGATGTGTGGCCTCGTGCCACGCAGCTGGTGAAGTCTGTCTTCTCTCTCAAACCCAGGTGGCGGATGTGCCTCTCGGCATGATCCGTGGTCTGGGTCCCACGACAGCGTTTGGGCAATGTGGCGGCAGTTGGCCGTCGAGAAGCCATGGTGGGAGAGACGTCATGGCCTTGATTTGACCTTTTCATCTTTTTCGTCCTTTCCTTTGCGGCGCTCAACGAGGTGAGCTGTGGTGGATATGGGCCCCTACTTATGAGGCGGGAAGTATGTAGGAAATGTCACGAGCTACCTACTAGTCCGACAGAACACTTAGCTCGTCAATTTCCATGCTGGACTTTCTCACCTCAGAAACCACATCCTCTTGTGCGTGTAGCATGTGACTGTTGTAAAGTGTGAAGATGTGATCATAGCACCTACTCACTGCTAGGTATCCGTGCCGTATCGCAGCTCGAACCGAGCCCCTCAGCCCTATCTAGCATCTTCCTACAAACCTATGTAATCTACCGCCTGGTGTGCGCTCTCGCAACTCGAAGCCACAGCACTCAGCCCGTGACGGCTTCCAACGGGAATCAACAACAACGGAGAAGGCCGGCCTCCCTCCCGTGCTCGGTTCCTTTTCCCGCAGCCGAAATGCACAAGACATGGAAGGGAACCTGCCTGACGTCCGCCGTGTACTAAGCGCGTGCCGCCCGCCCGCTTACTCACTCACTCTTCTTATCCGGGGCTTTCTGATTTTCTTTGCGATGTTGTTGATGATGATGATGATTTTTGTGCTATTCTCTATTCCAAAACCACCTACCTACCTACCATACCATACCTTCAGCTAGCTAGCTAGCTAGCTAGCTACCTGGCGCCCAGCAGTAGGCACGGCGCGGATCCCCATCCATCTCGTCTCCTGCCCGAACCCGAGCCCGGGTCCGATCCGGAGTCACAAGCCGGGAGTCCTCCTTTCGCACCTGCAGGTAGCCTTAGTCTTGTACACCGTATAGCTGCTTCATACCTGTCTCCACGGTTCTTTTTCCCCGGGCCTGTGGCCGCTTGGCCGTCTCGTGTGAAACCAAGAGGAGAGCCGCTCGGCGCCTCATGCCTGGCCTGACAAGGCGTGAACATCGTCCTTCTCTTTTTGCTTCAAGCTACCTAGTCTGATTGACTAGACTCTATATCCTATGCGAGCTCGCCACTGTAACTCCTCCGAAACAGGCGCAGATACGAGCTCCTGCATCAGGATCACGATGTGGTGCTATCTTGTCGGGACGTGTTGAACCTCGTTCATGAGCTGTCTTGTCCATCCGGCGGGGTTTCAATCCACGATCACAGTTGGCCAACTTTCTAGCGGCGCATTTTTTGCCTGCCGCCGAAGTACCCCTTACTTTTCTGAGCATCGACCACTAGCCTTCTGTTCTCGCCACGAGGCGCACTTCGTCGCGAACGAGCATCTTCGATAAGTTTCTACCATTCGTCGTCACTCTTCTCGTCATCTGCGGGATCGTTAGCACATCATATCTCAGTGTTACTTGGACGTCGGGCGTAGGAACACGTACCGCTATCGCGAACTTTGGCTTTCCGTTTCTGGAGCGCAGCGGCGAGGGCGTCGGCCATTCCACCACCGCCACCCCCAGGAGCAACGCCAGCAGGCGGCAGTCCACTACCGTGCGGCCCCGTGTCGGCTCCGCCACCGACGGTGGCGGCACTCCTGTCTCGTATTTCGCTTCGGTCTACCTTCTTGAGCGCTCCAATGCCGCCTGCCTTCTGGATGTCACCCAGCATCGCAGCACGGCCTGTATCTGCCGAGGGCATGGGCGGAGCTGGTGCAGCCGAGGCGTAGCCAGAGTCGCGGTCCGGAGGAGGAGGAGGCGGCGGAGGCGGCGGAGGAGCTCCAGCACCACCAGGCGGCGGAGGGGGTGGTGGTGGTGGTGGAGGCGCTCCGGCACCACCTGGTGGGGGCGGAGGTGGAGGTGCCGGAGGAGCCCCGGTTCCTGGTAAGGGAGGTGGTGGCGGCGCTGCCGCCGCCGGTAGAGGAGGAGGCACAGGTGCCGATGACTGAGGTAGTGGAGGCGGTGGTGTGTTCCTCGGAGGTGGAGCGGGAACAGACCGCGAGGCGGCTGGTGGTGGTGGTGGAGCGCTCGAGGCAGGCGTTTTGGGTGGAAGACTTGGTGGTAAAGGCGGCGGAATTGAGTGTGATGTGTCGCGCGGAGGCGGAGGAGGCACCGGACCTCTAGCCGGCGGCGGTGGTGGGGCGTTGTTCAATCTCTGGCCGGTAAAGGCAGGGGGGACGCCAAACCTGTGGCCGGACT
The DNA here is from genome assembly GCA_022539325.1 of Xylariaceae sp. FL0804. Classification (NCBI taxonomy): domain Eukaryota; kingdom Fungi; phylum Ascomycota; class Sordariomycetes; order Xylariales; family Xylariaceae; species Xylariaceae sp. FL0804. The sequence goes on along the minus strand of JAJKLG010000006.1, from coordinate 711,075 downwards.
TGTCATCGTCATCTACTGGTGTCTTGGGCGGTCTTGGAGGAGGTGGAGGCCCAGCAGGAGCTGCTTTGGAGAAATGCGCCTGGGCGAATTTACCAGCATCTGGTAAAGCCGGAGGCGCATTGAAGCGAGGGCGGGGGGGCGTCGGTTCTTGCGGAGGCGTCGGTTCTCGTGTAACTGTATCTGCCTTCCCTGATCTTCGAGGTGCGGGCGGTGGCGGAGGAACTCCTCGGCGTGAACCCGAAGATGAGATACTCTCTGCGGGAGGCCTCGAACTCGCAGGGGGTGGAGGAGGGGGAGGGGGAGCTCGACCATGGTTTACGCTATTCCCGTTGACGGGTGGAGGAGGCGGTGGTGGTGCCGGCGTTGATGCAGCTGCCGAGCCTCCTATGCTGCTTCCTTGCTCCTTCAAGAAGTCGACAATAAAGTCCTGGTTATCCTTGATGAACTCATCGGTGAGCCCTTGCTCGGACAGGAAATTCCCAAAGTTATCTCGCCAGTTAGGATCGTAAGCCTCCAGCTTCGAGAACTCAGAGGGCGGTTTATGAAAACCATTGACATTTCCTGACGACGAGCGGGTGTGTTGTTGCAGCGGTGGGAGGCTGATTCGGGGAGACTCTGGGGGCGTGGGCGTCGGGGCCGAGGAGTGTCTATGTCCTCCAAAAATGCCGCCGAAGAAGCCAGTCTTGTGTGGTTGCGGTGCAGCGCCGCCGAACGGGGTATTCCTTGTAGCCTTGGAGGCGTTCTTTTCTCGGTCATCCATCTTTTTCTTGAATTGCTTGGCCTCTTTCTCGTCGACGAAAGACAAGCCGGCCAGACAGTCTTCAAGCTCGAAGGTATGGAAGAATGTCCGATCTTGGTTGTAGGACCAGCTGTCGAAGATCTCCTGGTCCCATATCACACCTCGGCCGGCAGGCTAGAAGGTCAGCGTGCAGTCAAACCAGACGCGCCGGACAGGGCAAAACTCACGGATATGTCAACCATCTTCAACCAATACGTGTGTCCCACCAGGTCGTTGGCGAGCACGACAGCGCCCTGCAGGCCCGTGTACGTCCATTTAGAGCGGTTTGGATATGCGACGTATAGCCTGGCAACGCCAACGGCCTGGATCTTGTTGGACTGCTTGGGCACGACGCGCTTGACGGTCTCCTTGTCCTCCTCGCTGAGGATGGAGGGCATGGTGACAGGAGGGGATCGGGATGGCGGTGGTGTTCGGGAAGGCCAACAAGCTGTCAATACCGTACCTCCAGTTGGCTGAAGCTCAAGTGATCATCGATACAGCGCAGCGGTTGTCCCAAATGGGTCGAGCGTACGCGAGTGGTGGCGGGACTTGAGATCCCGTATGGGGGCGGCCCAGCTCAATCGCTCGGGGAGGCGGCGTCGAGTGACGAAGCGCAGGCACAGCCTCGGGGAAGGCAATCTCGGTAACGGCGGAGAGGCCAGCTATGACAGGCGGTGGACGAGTCGGGATAGCACTGCTGAAGAGATACTGTCCTGTACGTTGCTTGGTTAAGAATTCAGCGGCGGGCGGTTGGTTTCATGGAGTTTGAACTGGGTCGATCCGACTGTGACTGTCGTTTCCATGCGTCCAACGCTGCCATACGGTAGATGCCGCTACGCAATTATTCGACATGGATTGAAAGACATTGGGCCAGTCTGACTGAGCACGTCCAGAGTTGGGGCAACCACAGAAAACGGTCGAACCCACGGTGCTGCGCCACATAAACCCCCACCACTGCTTCTGTATGCACCGCCACGGACCGACCTCCGAACGCCGCCAATCGGCCTTATTACAAATGGCTTGAATAGTTTCCCATCCTCACTACTAATGAGCCGTCAAGAATGGCAGCCTGGTGGCGCGCAAGAGCAACTTCACGCGATGACGGAGAGGCTACTTCGCTCATTCGACATTGGTACGTGAGAAATGCCGCTTTGCCGCCGGTGGCCTCGAGGCAGACAGAACGCGCGTTCGAGCGTCGCCCGCTCTAGCATACAGCTGCCTACGACCGAAGCTAAGCGCGAAGAACCACGCGAGGTTGACTACCAAGCTCCCAAATAAGCACCTCGGCAGGCGGCTTGATCGTTTTGTATTATCTGTCTTGTTCTGTCTATTACAGCAGAGGACTTGGCGCATGTCCTGAGCCCAATATCTCCAGTCAATCTGGGCCAGGACTCAGCCACCAGCGATTTCCCAAAACGGCCCTCAATACGTATCATCTACTTGTTCAGCTCCTTGGCCTTAGCCTGTCGCTCTTCCTTGGTTCCCTTCTCTTCGGGCATGTTCTCGGGGACAGCGGGCCCGGGGTGGGCTTGGTGCGCCGCGAACTTGGCTCCCTGGACTGCCTCGCCCGCCGTGGTGGGCTGAGAGCTGCCATCGGGCTTGCCGGTCTGTTTAAGCGTCAGAACAGATCACGAAAAACAACCTGAGGCTCCCATCTCATGCCATAGAGACGTACATGTTGAGTGGTGTCGGGCATGTTGGCAGTGTTCAGCTGTAGTTGTGGATAGGCTTCGTGGGACAGTCTGTTGTTTGAGGGCTTTTCTGCAAGGGGATATACGGACTTAATGTCTTTAGGTCGGATGTCTTCAAGAGGATGAGACTGGCCGAAGTCTACGGGCTCTTATAAGTTCCAAGATGTAGGCACCTTAGCTTGTGGTTACACCTGACCGCGTAGGTTCACTGCCTACATAGATGATGACGTATCCGGGGGGACACAGAACCCGTGACCGGGCGTCAATGTGGCGGCTACGGCACTTTTCCGGGCCCATTTTTCACGGCCGATGCGCGACCCCGGATCTCGTTTGCACTACGGAGTACCTACGCCACCGGCAGGACTTCATCCACCACCCACGCCAACTGCCAACCACAAGTCCGACTGTGAACGGCCGAACGCGGGGACGACGGCTGCTTATCCGCTGGCTCGTCCCACCAACGGCGCCGTCGGCTGATCCTACGCGTCATTGCTAGCCGAACATGTACTGTAAATCGTCGGCTACACCCTCTTGTCGCGCTCCCTCTCCCGGCCCGCGACGTGCCCCGCATGTCTACGACCAATGCCCCCCAACCGGTGAAGCTCTCACTGCCGCTTGTACGCCTGCCCGTACCTGATTTCCCCGTTCTACAGGCGCTTGGGACCAGCTGACATGCCGTCGCGCAGGAGTACCAGCAACACCTGTTCCGGGAACTCCGCGCCGAAGATGAGCTCGTCGTCATCGCCAAGGGCCTCGGCCTCATGCGCTTGGTCACCAACCTGCTACACAGCTACGACGCCGCCGGCAGCAACCTCGTGATCGTCGTCGGGGCCGAAGACCGAGAGAACGCCTGGATCGGCGAGGCCCTGGCCGAGCATGCCGCCGTCAGCATGTCTCCCCGCGCGAGGGGCCTCACCGTGGTCAATACCGACTTCACCAGTGTGGCCGCGCGCGAGAAGATGTACGCGAAGGGCGGCATATACAGCATCACCTCCCGCATTCTGGTCGTCGACCTGTTGACCGGCCTCCTCAGGCCGGACAGCATCACCGGCGTCGTCTTACTGCATGCCGAGAAAGTCGTCGTCACGGCTCTTGAGGCCTTCATACTGCGCATATACCGCCAGAAGAACAAGACGGGCTTTCTGAAGGCTTTCTCGGACAGTCCGGATCCCTTCACTGTTGGCTTCTCGCCCCTGGCTACGATGATGAAGAACATGTTCCTGCGAAAGGTCTCACTGTGGCCCCGCTTCCATGTCACTGTTGCAGGCTCCCTGGAGGGCAAGAAGAAGGCAGAGGTCATTGAGCTCGAAGTCCCCATGACAGAGTCGATGAAGGACATCCAAACGGCCATCATGGAGTGCGTGGAGGTCAGCATCCACGAGCTCAAGAAGGGCAACTCCGGCCTGCTCGAGATGGAAGACTGGAACCTCGACAGTGCGTTGCTTAAGAACTTCGACGTCATGGTCCGGCGACAGTTGGATCCCAACTGGCATCGCGTCAGCTGGAAGACCAAACAGATCGTCAGCGATCTGACCGTCCTGCGAGGCCTGCTACACTCTCTTCTGAGCTTTGACTGTGTTTCCCTGCTCCAGCACCTGGATACCATCCACGCTGCACATTCCCCGCAACCGGGGTCCACAAGACAGAACCAGTCGCCTTGGCTGTTTCTCGATGCTGCTCATACCATCTTCAGTACTGCCAAGCAGAGGGTATATGCAAGCAAAGCAAAAGCCACGGCGCAGAGTTCCATAGATGCTCTCCGGCCAGTGCTGGAAGAACAACCTAAATGGGCACTCCTGGCTGAGATTCTGGAAGAGATCGACAGGGACCTCTACTTCGAGCCCGCCATGCGCGATGAATCGAATGGTACCATTCTCATCATGTGTTCCGACACGGCAACGTGCCGCCAGCTGAGAGACTATCTACAGACCATGAATGTGCAAGTCAAGACTGATGACAACGATAAGTCTACTAAGGAGGACCATAAAGCATCCGCCGCATTTATGATGAGGAGAAGACTACGGAACTATCTCAACTGGAAACGTGAGTTCGCCAAGGTAAATAACGAACTGTTTTCCGAGAATCAAAAGGCCCTCGACGGCGCGGTAGACCCGAGGATAGCCAACGGAGCCTACAAGGGCAGAGCTCCGGCCAACAAGCGGCGTCGAATACGCGGCGGAGGTGCTGTTGGTGCAGGGACCGGCAGGATGGCGAATGGCAGCGTTGCCCAGTATTTTGAGAAGCCTTCCGAGGTTACGGACCTTATGGAGGAGGTGCAAATGCTGGAAGAGGAATCCAACCAGAAAGCTGATATCGTCGCCGACCCCCTCGAGGACATGGACGACTACTTTGAGCTCTACGAGATGCAAGACCTCGTGGTCATACACGCCTACGACGGGGACCAGGACGAACATATCTTGGAAGAGGTAAAGCCCAAGTACATCATCATGTACGAACCGGATGCATCATTCATTCGGCGTGTCGAGGTCTATCGATCGTCGCACAATGACCGCAACGTGCGTGTGTACTTCATGTTCTACGGTGGCTCCGTCGAGGAGCAGAGGTATCTCACATCGGTCCGGCGGGAGAAAGACTGCTTCACCAAGCTCATCCGGGAGCGCGCCAGCATGTCTGTGGTGATGACGGTGGACGCGCACGGCATCGAGGACCCGCAGGAGGCCTTCCTGCGCACCGTCAACACGCGCATCGCGGGCGGGGGGCGGCTGGCGGCGACGGCGGAGCAGCCGCGCGTGGTGGTGGACGTGCGCGAGTTCCGGTCGTCGCTGCCGTCGCTGCTGCACGGGCGCAACCTCAACGTGGTGCCGTGCATGCTGACGGTCGGCGACTACATCCTGTCGCCCGAGATCTGCGTCGAGCGCAAGTCGGTCGGCGACCTGATCTCGTCCTTCAAGGACGGCCGCCTCTTCAACCAGTGCGAGACCATGTTCCAGCACTACCGCAGCGCCGTGCTGCTCATCGAGTTCGACGCCAACAAGTCGTTCACGCTCGAGCCCTTCGCCGACCTCAGCGGCAGCCTGCGTTCGGTGAGACCACCACCCCCCGGTGGTGGCGGTGGCGACGCGGCGGGGGGCGGGGGCGGAGGCGGAGGGGGGGCTCACCACCACCAGCCGGACCTGCAGGGCAAGATCGTGCTGCTGACGCTGGCCTTCCCGCGGCTGCGCGTCGTCTGGAGCAGCAGCCCGCACCAGACGGCCGAGACGTTCGAGGCGCTCAAGGCGCAGCAGCCCGAGCCGGACCCGGTGGCGGCGGCGCGCGCGGGGCTCGACCCGACGTCGGCGCTGGACGGCGGCACGTCGTCGTCAACGTCGGACCAGGTCTTCAACCTCGAGCCGCGCGACATGCTGGCCGCCGTGCCCGGCGTCACGCCCGCCAGCCTCAAGAACCTGGTGCTCGCGGCGCCCGAGGGCGTGCGCCACGTCGCCAACATGGACGCCGCGGAGCTGGAGCCCATCGTGGGGCGCGAGGCCGCGCGCAAGATGCATGGGTTCTTCACGCGTAACCTGATTGATGTGGATGATTAGGGGGGAGGGTATGGGAGGCGGGGGAGATTAGGTAGGTAGGCTTTGGGAGGAAAGATGGTGGACCTGGAAATATCGGGATAGATGTCACGATGTATGCATTAGAATTTCAAAGGGGAAGACTGAAGAGCGCCCAATCGTCGAGAGTAGAGAGCTCAAAGAAGTGGCAGTCAAGAGTGATGCATTGTTCCTATGCTAAAGTGCCAGTGACCATCTGCAAGATCCCCATTATGCCCCGTGGCGCCCTGGAAGTCCGTGAACGCGTGAAAGTGCAGTACAACAAAACGAAGTCTCGTGAGAAAAAAGGATGGGGGTATCGTAATTTCGTCAACAGGTCAGGCACCGGGAGAGATCCTGACCCGTAACATGATGCAATTAACCCTGGGTTTCCGCGTCTCGAAATCAATCACCATGTCCTCTTCTCTTCTCCTCTCCCCGTGGTATCATTAGGTAGGCAGGCCCCATCTTGTCTGCCTGCCACTCTACTCCCACCACTACACCACACCACACCGCACCACACCACGGGATCAGACGCGACTCGTGGTGGTGCCGTGGGTTCTTCCGCCGCGGCGCCGCTTGCCGCAGTAGCCGCAGGTGAGGAAGGTGATGAGGATGTCGAAGAAGGCGACGATGCCGTTGATGATGGCCATCAGGATGCTGCCGATGCCGTTGACGATGGCCATGAGCACGGAGCCGATCGTGTGGAGGATGGATTGGATCTGTTTATGGTTGTCATTCATTAGTATACCAGTAAGGGAGAAATTGTTAGGCGATTATCTGACTCGCGACCGCATGCATGCAGCGACGGCTTGGGGGGACTAGGCTGAACTTACGCAAGAGAGGACGGCACCCATTTTGGCGGTTGTTTTGGCGAGTAGTTTCTGGGGTGGGGTTTGGTAGGGCTGCTGGTCTGGCAGAAGGTTTTCTTGACGGCGGAGTCTAGGAGAAAGACTGGTCGATTGTGTGTGTGTGGTTGTTGTGTGAAGAGAGGTGCTGTTGGGTGGATTTGTAGGAGTTTTATGTGTGTGAGAGAGACTGTGTGTGTGTGTGCGTGTTTCTTCTGGTAACAGATAGATGGGAGAGGTTCAGAGGTGGGAGGCGGGAGGTACGGAATACATGTACTTTTATATCAACAGGTCACACGGGCGACAAGTGCCAGCCCCCCTCCCTCTCGCGCCGTGTCAATGACTGTGCCTTTCACGGGCAATCACGCCAGCAGGTACAGCAGATACGAGAAGAACAACAATCCCCCATCCCCCCATACCTCTTTCCCCTTGCACGCCTTGCTGCCCTGCCCACCCCCATCGATGAGCTCATTCTCGCTTGGCTTTCCCTGTACCGGCACATTTCGCCATTTTGCTTGGACCGCGGATCCCAAGCCGAAGGGGGAAGGGGGAAGAAAAAAAAGCAGGCAGATTAAGTCATAGATGCCCACCAGAGGCAGAGATCTGAGCATGGGATAGGTACGGATACTGTAGGCAGAGCGTGATTGATTAGCCGACACACCCGCACCATCTCCCAGGTAAGGTAGGTCAGTCCTTAATTACTACTACAGCACCACGCTGCACTGCAGCGCATACAGATTGGGCCACGAAGAGAATGGAAGTCTGCCCGTTGTTCGGCGCTGCTGTCGCAAAAGGAGAGTGGCCCACGTCATAGGCACCTTCAGTGACCCCCGCAGCAGCGGGTAAGCGGCTAGCTCCAGCAGCTCCAGCGGGAGGAGCCAAGAGCCATCATGATCCAGCCTCTAGGTACCCAAGTACCTAAGCCAAGCTAGCCTTGTCAAGGCTGGGATGTGGCGGTGTAGCGGTGTGGCGCAGCCCATCAGGTGTTTAATAAGAAAGAGGGGTACTCGGTAGGGCAAATGAAATTCGGTGCAAAAGCTCCGGAATGCGCCGTCTGTCACAGCGCCTCCAGCAGTAGCTGAGTAGTACTTCTGGGGTTAGAACTTGAAGGGATTCAACCTCGGGTTCGACGAAGGCGAAGCAATAGCGGCATATCTTAGTGTGGCTTGATCGTCGATTTGTCCCAATCCAGAAGTGGCAAGCCACATGCTCCCCTTAGCCGATGTGGCTTTAGTGCAGAAAACCGGTTTTTTACCCGTACCGCGGGCGCGGAAGCTCTGATATATGACGTACCATGGACAGAAGCAGATCGGCTAATGCAGGCATTGACAGGTGGAACTCCTCCAAAGAGCATGACCGCCATGCGCGATTCGGCATCCTGTGCCGAGGGAAGATAACGGGCACCTTACAGTACGAATTCATCTGCACACGCAGTGCCAATTAGCCCACTGATCGAGCCCACTGCTGGTAATCAGGCACGTCTCTCACGTCTGGCAAGCGTTTTGGACTCGCACGGAAACCTCCCAAGATTCGAAGAAGACCATGAATGGGTGCTGGGGGAGAGCCTGCAAAACACGTGCTTTAGCGCGTACCGGTACGGAATAGAACCGGCCTACCCAGCCACGCCAGCCACCAGCCCAATAATAGGACGCCATGTTTCGAGACAGCACCACTGCAGGCCAGGATCTCGTGGGACCGCTCTCCTTGCTTGCGCCCACCCCTGTCCGGCCCTTTCTGACGTAAAGTTGCGACGCCAACCCGGCTGAGGTATATAACCCGCCGCCCCATCCGCGCCGCCCGCTCCGTCCTCCCTCTCGCTCTTTTCTCGTCATGCGCGCCGCACTGGCAGCCGGCCGTCCACCCCGCCTGCCGCCCAGAGGAGGCCGGGCAAGCGGCCGGCTCCCTTCATGGCAGTCCGAATAGGTTCCATGTCGGGATCGAGGGTTGCAGAGACCGGAACCCCCCCTCTTGGTCTCTCCCCTCCATGACCCAAGGCTAGACGCTCCCGCCAGCCACGGTTACCTGGTCAGGCTGTCGAAGCGTTCCAGGTCGACGACTGCCCGCAAGGCAGTCTCCCGGTCTGCTCCAGCCGCCGCGCCGCCCGCGACGCGTTTTGATGCGCCGGCCGATTTGAACTTACGGCCCCGAGGGGTCTCGCCCGGCACCGATCAATGACGACTACGACGACGACAACAACAAACATGATACCTACTCATATCCTGAGGCTGCGACCTGCATTCCCCCTCGCGCCTCTGCCCCGTCCCGTCCCGTCATCCGTGTGTGCTGGAGCGGCCTGCTGCGCGCTCGATTGACCTCGGTCGGTTTTGAGCTGTGCGTGGGCCCGCTCCGGCGGATACATGCCGGAGGCGTTGCCGCCAGCGCGCCAGGCCTCTCACCCTCGGGTGTCTGGTCATGTTGCAGCGCGGCGGCGCGCCCCCGGCCCGTTCTCTCGAGCAATACAACCCCCTTGCTGGCTGCCGTCTGATCTCGGCACGGCGCTCCCTCCGAGCGGCGCACCCCTCGCCACCCCGCGTCCGCACCGCGCCAGCTCCCGCGTCGCGACTCCCCCGATCGAGGCGTATGAACTGTCTCGAAGGTCTTTGCGCGCGCGTGCCGCGTTGACGCCAGGACCCGCAGGTGCTTTGACTCATAACCGTGCGGAAAGCCGCTATTCCGGCCCCGGGGACACGCGTGATCCTCCTCCCCCCCTCACCCTTCTCTCCCGTCCCCGATCGACGTGCTGTTGCCTCTCGCCGGCGCTCTCGGGTCGTACGGGATTGCAGAAGGGGTAGGGGTGAGCTGTCGCATCCGCTGCCCCCTCGGTTCGGGATGCCATCCGCCGACCTTCGATCGCACCCGCGGCGACTGCTCCGCCGGCCCCCCTCTTCGATTGACTTCGGTTCTCTCAGGGTCGAAGTTGCTTCTGCTGGGAGCTCCTGCGGACGAGGAGCGAGGGTTTCTCACGTGGAATTCCCCTAGGGGTCTTTCACACACGCACAAAGAAAAGAAGAAGAAAAAAACGCCCCGGTCGAGCTCTTGGGACCCGTCGTGCAACTACTCGACGGTCTCGCGGGGCTCATCGGGGTGCCGCCCGCAGCAGACTGGCTACCAGGCCTCGTCTGGCGCGACTACAGGTCGTGTAACTCTGCACATCAACATTCGGGCCTTCGCGCGGTTCTGAGCCGCGCGGTCGACCCGGCAGAGCTGTGTGCGTCCTGGAATGCACTACGGGTACACACCGTCACTACATCTCAGGGGACGTCAGAAGAACGTTCACGGGACGTTTGAGGGAGGAAGTTTCCAGATTGTCAAACACACCACAAGTTCGCGTTGCGAATCTATATCGTTCTACACATGTCTGTTAAGGACAGTCCTGAGGAGGAAGGGGGACATGGACTTGGTCTTATGAGAATCCAAACCACGTCTTCCTTCCTCTGATATTACATGCCCCTCTTGCTTTTACTTTGTCTTCTGCCCACTTGAGCCGAAAGAAAAGGAAGGCTTCTGTACTCAATGCGAGCAGATATCACCTTCGCCTCGCAACTTGCGTGTCTGTCTGCTGGACCTTATACTTTGCCTGCTGCTGGCCGGCCGCCGTCTTTGAACGGTGGTTGGTTCGGCGCACCGTAACTTAGAATAGCTCCTCCTTCAATCGACCTGGTCTCTTCATCCCTGACTAAGTCTTCAGCCTGTTCGACTCTTTTGCCCATGCCTGACGAAGTACCAACACATCCGAGTCTTGCTCCCGCTCGTAGTAGGGGGCGTATTGCAGATGTTCCGTGCCGACTGAATGTATCAACTCTGCCGCCCCTTGCGCCCCTACCTCTTTCTCAGGCTACTACCGCAGGTGCACTACGGAGTTTGAGCCTTATGGCAGACCGGCCTCAGCGATTCGACGGATCGAATCCAGGCACTCATTTCCCAAGCCCGTCGCGCGGCAGACACAAGGGGACGCGGGAAGCACTTATCCCACATATTGCGGCCCGTCATCTTCATCAGCGAATGCCCGAGGCATTTAGTTTGATCTCAACCCGTAACCGTGAGAAGAGGCGTGACGCAGAGCCTTCCTGCCTGCCTGCCTGCCTGCCTACTTATCTGCTTTGGTCAAGTCAGCTGACTACTTACAAAGTACCTACCTCGAGTTCCTGGTGGGTGAGGTACCCCAGCCGGCTCCGTGTCCGGGACAAGCCCAAGACAACTATCTAATTACACACGGCCGCCCGCCCCATGGTTTGTTCGATCTTGGTCTCGTCTGTCTGCCTGCCTCCCTTCCTCGTCGGGTTCTTGCAAACCTCCTCCTCCCTCGAAGTCAGAACAGACAAGTAAGTCACCCCAGAGGAGGAGGAGGAGGCGAGGCGCGCGCCACAGCCTCAACCGCGCACCGGTGGCGTTTCCTCCTGAGTTTGCTACCGGGGGGAGCGGGAGATGCCCCGTTTGCAGTGGCGAAACTGAAGGGATGGGATGGACGGAGAGACGGATGGAGTAGACGGATGAGGTGAGCGGATGGATGGACGGGATGGACGGGCTCTCTAGTGTACAGAGCAGTACGGAGTAGGCCTGGCCACAAACGGGCGGGTATATCTCTAAGGATATATACGTACACGCAACACTCTCTCTCTCACCTAGGTACTTTATGCCTGACTGTAATTACCGTACCCGCAAGCGTTACACGCTCTCTCGTCTGCGACCGTGTAGCCGCAGGGAATGGTGGTGATACAGTGCTACCTGTGGCTGGTTTGCCCTCTACCTAGCTTGGCTTTCTTTTGCCGTCTGCGACCGTCCGCCCCTCCCATCCTCCGGCAGGTATGGAAGGGCGGCGGGATAGAGAGAGAGAGAGAGAGACTTTGCCGTCCAGCATCCTCACTGGCGGCCTGTACGACACTATTGGTCCCTGGTTACGGGTACTATTCGGGCTCCCCGACCACTTTCCGCCCAACGAGAAACGAAAAAGACAGAACACAAGAAGAAGAACAAACAACGAGGACAGGGGGCCCGGGGAACGTCAAGCAGAGGTCGCAAGGGCCACTTACCTGCCTTACCTACCTTACCTACATCTGGGTTACATACATCCTGATCAACCAAGTCTCACCTACCTACTGTAGCGGGAAACCCCCCTGGCTAACTCTTAAAGTTTGGCAAACTTTTATTATTAGCCGATACACAGAGTTAGCCGTTATATATTTCTGCACTAGAATTTTGCGTGTATAATACTTATAAACTAATAAACGCCAGATAAACGCTAAATAATCCGTGCGCGTATCCGGGTTTAATTTAATTTATAACCGGGTTTAATAAAATACGATTATAAGTGTTTAAAATTTTATTAAATTCCTTTAATATTACGGGCGTAACCTTATCGGCGCTTTTAAGTTTATTATTATTAGCGCTTTTAATATATAAGTTTATTATAATTTAAAATATTAGTATTTTTTTTAGGGAAATTATTTGTATTATTATAAGGAAACGTAATTAAATCTATATTTAATAAAGTAATGCTATATTATAAGAGAATTTCTTTCCTAATAAAGTGTTAAGTAATATTATATTATAAGGAGAATTCCTTTCCTAGTAAAGTGCTTAACGCCGTATTATAAGGAGATTTCCTTTCCTAATTATTTATAAAGCTATAGTTAATTATCTCCGGTTATAGCTATAAATAAAAAGCCTTATTAAACGTAGCCAGAGTTATACCGGTTTTTCCATTTAAGGTAATAATAATTAGGGCTTATAAAGCTGCGGTTAAAAGCATTCTCGTTATTAAATTATTTATTAGCTATTTAATTATTAGCCTTTTTAATCGTTTAGCTCTCGGCTTATATAGTTTAGCTTTTATCCTTATTATTATTATTAATAGTATTATTATAGCTTATAATCTGGCCACTAGAATTATTACCGCCGGCAGGAGTATTAAAACGCGAGCGAATAAATAACTAGGAACTCGTAAATTATATACTAGTACCGGATTATATACCGGATTAGCCTATAATATTTTCGACCTAGAAGAAAGGATTATTATTATAATAACCATTAGAACGGTTAAAACCGTTAAAAGGCTAGTAACGTTATTAAGGTAAGCTATTACCGCTAAAACCGGTAAGAAAGCTATTAGGACTCGAGGGTAATCCCGTGGGATTATCCGTAAAAGGAGGAGGTTAATTAATATACGACTTTTTTTAAATATTATAACGTTTCGGGATCGATTTAATATTAAATATATTATATTTATTTACTACCTTAATAGTTTATATCTTTTTTTAGCTTATATCTAGTATTATAATAATCGATAATATAAATAAATAGGAATAATTTATATTTTAAAAAAGGTAATAAATTTTAACTTTTTTAAAGGCCGGGTTAACGTAAATGTTTTAATAATACTTTATAACCGCGTTATATAACTCGTTATTTTTAATATAACCCGGTAGGGCGCGTTTAGTTTAAGGAATACGCTCGCCGTTAAAGCCCGCGTAAATATTCTTTTTAAGCTTTAACTTAATAATAAGGAGCGTTTTAACTAAAAGGTTATAAATAACTTATTTAGTAAATTAAAAGCTAAGCTTAAGGCGGAACTCGGGAGAATATAATTTATTTATATTAAGGATTTTATTAATAATAGTTTTATAAAAGCGCTTAAGAAAGTTAGCATTAATACGGCGGTTATAATATATAAAAAAAGCCTTTTAACCCTGGCCCTTAATATTATTAAACTCGTTTTTAAACTTTAAATATAAACTTTAAATAATTTATTAAATAAATATTAATTATTATTACCAGTTTATTATTAAATCTAATAATAAGGGATAATAACTTATAAAAATATTAACTTAAAGGAAATCGGTTATAAAAATCGGGCTAATATTACGGGTAATATAATTATATAAGTTTTCGGCTAAATTAATACTTAGGTCGAGATTAGGGAACGCCTTATATAATATACTAAAATAATATTATATTATATTAAAGATAACCAGCTTTTTATAAGATTCGAAGTCTGTTTTTCCCTTTATTATTAATATTATATTAGCGTTAGGGAAATTAACTAAGCGCTATTTAAATATAATATTATTTAGTTAATTATATTTTATAATCTCCTTTAAGTTAAAGCACGTAAGCTTTATAAAGGCTTACGGGTATTTTTCGATAAAACTTATTTCGTTAACCGATTTGCGATTAAAGCTATAACTTTAAGGAGTAAATATAATAATTTACTAAGTAAGGGTATAAAGGCTTCCGGTAGGAATAATATAAGTGGGAATAAGCGTTTAGCGAGTATAATTAATTTATAAATAAAGGTATAAAATTTAAAAATTAATATACCGGATACTTATTATAAAAGGGTTTATATTATTAATATTGCTTATAATATTAATAAATTATAATTAGGTAAGGTTTTTACTTTAGCCGGAAAGCGGTATTTAAAAACTAGGAATAGGTATAAAAAGGGCGGGATTTTAAATACCCTATTTTTATACCGGAGGGATTAAGCCGTTAATTTATTTATTAATAATATTAGGAAAATCGAATAAGTTATTATGGTTATTATAACCGTAATCGCCGTAATTACCGCCGTGGCCACCGCCGTAGCCACCGCGTTAATTACCGCTATTATTACCGCGGTTACCGGCGCGATTACCGGCGCGATCGCCGCCGTAACCGCTTCCGTAATCGTTACGGCCACCGCCGCGGGTATTAAAGGGTTTAAAAATGCCTAATATCGTAGCCTGGTAATAGTTAACTTTTTTAAACGGATAAAAGGGGGGGGGATTAGGTAAGAGGGAAGGGGATATACTTTTTTTTTAAAGGCGAGAGGATTAATCGGTTTAAAAAGGGAGAGGGAGAGGGGAGAATCGGGGGGGAGAGGGCTTATTTATAATAAATTTAAGGCGGTTTAATAATTAATTAATAGAATTATTTATAACTTGGAAAATATAACGGCGGTTATTTTCGTTTAAAATTAGCCGTATTATCGGATAAATAAAGCGTTATTATTAAATACTACCCCCTTTTTTTATAATATAACTTACCCGGCGTTAATTATTCGGCGTTAATTAAAGCTTAATAATTTATACCTCGAAAAAATTATATTAAGTCTAGTTAAAAATAAAAAATTCGGTAAGCGCGGCTAGTTTTAAAAGCTAATAAAAGGTAGTAATAATAATTATAATTCTTATAAGGTTATTATTAAGCAGTTATCCCCTTTTTAAAACTTAAACCTATTTTATTACCTAGAGGATTTAACCGTGTAAGCTGCCTTCCCCCTCCCCCCCTTAAATCCGTTTTTTTTTTTTTAATTAAACTTAAAATAGGAATTCTTATTAAAATAATACACTTTTAATACTAATAGCTTATTAATTTATACCGGTATCCCGTTTTTTCTCGCCGCTTTTATCCCGTTAACCGTATTACCTTAATTTTAATCAGCTAGGTAAAATACACCTTTTTTTTTCTTTTTCGATTACTTTTTCTTTTATTTATAATATTATTACTTAAATCCTAAGGTAATCCCTGGTTTTTTATATAAGGTATTATATAAGTTAATTACCCGTTTATTACGGTACCGTATACCTGCTTTATTCCCTTATTACCCACGAACCCACTTTATTATAAACATTTATAACCAGCTTTTACCTTTGCCGGTTATATCTTTTATATTTCTCTTTTATTTTTTTCTCTTATTTACCGAATCTCTTTTTAAGTACTAGGCTAGTAGCTTAAAGCCGCCTTTAACCCCGCGTTATTAAATCACCGAGATATTAGTATTAGCCTTTTTACCGCTCCGCCGACCGGCTTAAACCTGGAGATTACTTATAAGCTGCCGAAGCCTTTAGCGCCGTTTTATTAAAAGATTTCTCTTAAACTATACTTATATTTCTTAGTAATTTAAAATAGCTAATAGTAAAAGCAGAAAAAAAGCGCTTAAGCCTAAAGTGTTTAAGCCTTAACGAACTCGTAACCTTATATTACGTGCCTGGGATATTAGTAATAAGCCTTTTTACGAGTAACTTAAAAATTACTAGCCTTATAAACGTACCGAGTAAAAGCTCGAAAAGGGATAAAATAATAATATTATTATAAAAAAAGGTAGCCCTTTTAATAGCAGTGATAATTTTAATAATAATACCGTTAACAATAATTAGAATAAACTTAAAAATAATAAGGAAAAAAAAAGATTTTTTTAATCGAGTAGTTTACTCTTAAAAACAATAGATTAAGTGCGGGGTTTAATATTAATAAGCTAATTCCTTTTAAGATTTGCGCTAATTATATTATCTTTATAATATTTTAATAACCGAGTAATAGTAATCGATATTAACGATATCGCGGATTTAAAGAATATACGTTAAGATAAAGATTATATTATATAGGTATAAAAAGTTATTAACGCTATTATATATAATAAAGGTGCTTTAAAAAAGGCATTCGAGCCTTATTCTTTTAACGATATCGATTAAGATAACGATATTGCGATTTTCGCTAATAAATAGCCCCTTAACCTAGGTATAGGGGATATTAAGGTCGTTATACTTATAATTACAGCCGCTTAGGTTTTAGCCCTTTAAACCACCGCTAAAAATATCTCCACCTTAATTATTATACCTTATAATACGGAAATGCTTATTCCCTCGGTATTTAAAAGATTCTGGGTTATTTTTTATAACCTGTTTAGGATTTTTTATAAGCATTAATATATTATCTTAAAGGGTTTTTATTTATTACGCGATAATAAAGATAACCCCCTCCTTAAAGTTAAGAACCTTTTTAAGCAGATTTCGACCCTAATCTCTCGCTCCTGTTCTCGATTCCCTTTTTATTATATGCGCAAGGCTTAAATCCCGGTTAAAACTATTAAATAACCTAGTATTATTAGCCGCGGTAAGCGTGCTAAGCTTATTAAAAAGCTAAAGCGTTAGCTAAAGCGTAAGAAAACTAAAACCGCGGTTATTATAATAGCTAAAAATAAATATAAAACTATTATTTAAAAATAAGCAGTTATAAAGCGCTGCGCTAATACTAGAAAGAAAGCCCTTAAAAAGAGGCGTATTAAAGCTAAAAAACAGGGCTTATTTAAGCCTGAATTTAAATAAAAGGATAAGGAAATATAAGAGGATAAAGTTAAAAAGGACTTATTTAAAGGTGAAAATAAGGGTAAGGAGATAACCTATATTAATCTCCGTTATTTCGATCCGCCGACCGTTTTTAAGCACTTAATTTAATCCGATATTTTTAAGCTGGATATTTATTAGGGCCCTAACTATTTTATTAACCGCCCGTTTAAGTTATACGAATTTTAATGCGTCCCTTTTAGGGGATTAAGTCCTAAGGTGGGGATTTACTATAAATAAGCTAGGTAGATAAGCGTAGCCCGGCTATTAGGGCCAGCCACGCTAGGTAGCTATACTAGTTACAGGCTAGTAAGTAGAAGAGAATTTCTCCCGGCTCTGCTAAAAAGAAGTTCTTTATTATAATATACACCCACGCTTTTACCCAAAACCTTTCTTTTTAAATAATAGCATTTGTTTTCGCTTTATTACAGTTATAAAACTATAAAAATAATATTATTATATTATCGGATCGATACTATTAATTGCGTCTTTTTCGAGGAACGATTACGTAATAAAAAACATTACGATTTAAGCTATTAAAATCGGACTTTTTTCGAGAGTTATTTAAAGTAGAGTTTAATCGATTATCCGTGTGCGCGATATCGGACCTTTTTCGAGGGTTGTTATTATATTATTTAAGATATCCGCGTATATAATTATTAAACCTTTTTCGAGGGTTATTATTATATTACTAGGATACTACTATTATTAAATCATTATAAAGATCTTTTTACGGTATAAATCGTATACGTAAGTCTTTACGCGCTAGTATTCCTCCCCTATTAGCATATAACCTAAAATCGCGTTAAATTTACTATTATATCCGGGCTAATTTACTTCGCAATTAGCGCTAACGTTTACGGTATTCTAACCAGTATATATCCTTCGGCCGCGCTCTAAAGCCCTTGCCTTTAACCGATTATTTTGCTTTACAAATAATCGTATTAAAGTATTAATAAAAAACACGCGTTTTATACGTGCTTTTTACCACTCCGTAATTTATTATTCTTTATTATTATTTAGCGGGTAATAAGAAAAGTGGAGATTACTTTAATTTATTTATAGGTTATAACACCTTTTATTTTTTCTCTTTTATATATACCTAATTACTAGGTTTAATACCCAGTATAATATATCGTTCGCGATTAATATTAATAATAATTATTATAGTATTTAAACCCATGCCTAGCACTATACCCGAAAGTTATAATAAAGACTTTAACGGCTTATAATCTGTTATTCGGCACCTAGCTTTTTTACTACCGTAAAGCGCTAATATAACCTAGCTTAAAGTAATAATGCTTTCCGCCTCGGCGGTATAAATCCCCTTACCAGTAATTTACCGATAAGTATTAAAGCAAAGCGCTCGGAAAGCACGAGCTTTTATTACTGCCCCTGCCTAAGCGGTAACCATTTTACGGAGAGATAATATCTTTATAAGCCCGATTAAGCGTTAGCTATAAAATATTTAACCCTAATTAACTAAGTTTAGCGAGCCGTTTAACCGTATTTTTACGCGAACCCCCCGAAACGAGTTTTATATAGCGGAGGCTTAGCTTAAAGGCTTTAAGCTAACTGGAGATTATAACGGTATAATTAATCGGTTAAAAAAAATTAAAAAAAAACGATCGCATCCTTTAATATATAAATAACCGTTTTTAAGTGTTAGAATATAACCAAGTATAAACAGCTCGCGAATCCGCGTAAAAAGCTTATAAATCCGAGCAAAAAGCTTATAAATCCTAATAAAAAGGTTATAATACTAAACTCCGTTATTATTAAATACTAAACGCATTAAAGCGTATTATTAAGTCTTAAAGCTTTGCGGGTAATATTACCTTTAAGGCTTTAAGCTATTGCTTATATAAGATTACTATCGGTAAATAACTTAAGGTAGCCCCCGTTATTAAACCTATTACTTGTTAATTAAAGTAACCTGGCGTAATTAATCTAGAGGATTATTTCCGTAATATTTAAAGCCGGAACCCCCAGAGTTAGGCTTTTTCTTATAACGAATTTAGCTAAAAAAAAGCGGTAGTTTTTTATTACGCCCCGACGGCTTTTATAGCTCTTAAAGCTCGTTTCCCGGCCCCGCGCCCTGCTATATAACGCTTTACCCCGGTTTTAATAACCAACCCTTAGCATTAATAAAACGCTTAAGCGGCCACTTTTAAGCTATAAGGTTTAATAATTCCCCCGAATACCGCCGGGTTTATTTAATAGCCTGCTCCTATAACTTAAACTTAAGCATAATACCTCTTTATAAGCTTTAAGCCCTTTACTTATTAACTTATATCAGGTTTCCAGCCTTCTTAATAATAATTTACTTAGCCCTGATTTAAATATTACGTGTTTTATACTCCCTCGGATCGTATAGGATAAAGACCGCTAGGAGGAGGTGGATTCGGAGGTAATAACCGAGAACTTATTCCTTATACTCGAGTTTCCCAGGCTTAAGGTTTATTCGCTATTTCGGGTGGTAACCGCTCTCGCCGCCTTAAGCGAAAGGAAATCGGAGTTTTTAACCCCGATTAAAAGGATTATTATAACCTCGGTATAATTGTTAACGGTAAAGAAATTGTTTTCACCGATGTTTACGTTTTCGAGTAATAATTTTAATTATATTTAGAGGATCCCGAGCGCAAGGATAATTATACTCGCTAGCTATTATTTATTTTTTAAACCCTTTTAGGCGGGAGTGCTATGCTTTAATGGAATACTAAGCTTATGGTTCCTGCCCGATAAAGTTATTAAACCGGTAATATTAAGGCTATATTTTAAGCTCTCGTTTAGCGATTTATACTATAGCCCGCTACCGTTATACGCAAGTTTATTAAAGGTAACCTTACCTTCCGCGATATCGCTAAAAATAATAAAGCGGTTAATAAATTCATCCAGAAAAAGCTTTACTTCGCTAAAGCTATACGAACTCTGGATAAAGATAATCTTAATTAGCTTAGTATAATAACCTAGATCTGGTTTATAATAAACATTAAGATTAAAACGTATTTAAGAGCTCCGGAGCAGGGTAAAACCCTGGCTAAGTATATAAAAGCCGTTAAGGCTTTTTAATCCATTCTGTTAAAAGCTGTTAACAAGCGGTATAATAACTCTGCTAAGTTTAAAAGCCGATTTAATACTCGATCCTTTTATACCCAAAACAACCGTTTTTTTAATAACCGTTCTTTATAACCCTATTATTTTAACGATTCCTACCGGCGTAATAATACTTACGACCGTAACCGCGACCGCGACCGCCGTAACAATTAAAATACTAATCGAAATAATAAGGATTATTATAATACCCGCGATAACCATAATAAAAACCGATAAGCCCGCTTTAATAATAAGCGTGATTCGGGTAAAAAATATAATAAAGCATACTTAGTATAAGAGGATAACCGTAATCCTAAGCCCTAGGGTTCCCCCGTAAAGAGTGAAAACTCGCGTTCGCCGTTTTCTGCTTTTAAAAGCGACCGATTATTAGATTTAAATATTAGCTTCTAGGTTTATAATAATACTACTGAATGCGAGCATTACGCCCGTTAATTCCCTTTATAACACTTAAAAAAAAGTATACTTATAAATGCTAATTTAAACCGATCGCTAAAGCTATTTAAACCCTTTTAACTAACCCTACGGGTTATTATACCTGCGGGTACTATTATAAGCATTATGCCTCCCGAAATGCTTTATTTAAGTACTTGCGTACTTGCATTTATACTAAGAAGGGCGAACGCAAGCCTGCCCCGGTTCCTAAGAAAGATCTTAAAAAAAACCCTAATCCTATTATCGTTAACGAGAATACACACTTCGCTAATGCTAATAAACCCCCTCGCGTCCGCATTACTTTATTTATAAAGAATATTAACGATCCCCTTTTCTCGAGTTATACTTATTTACGCATTAACGTTAAAGCTTTACTAAAGAGTAAAAGCGTGGAGATTTATGCTAACCCTAGTACTGGTCGGACCCTAATTAGTAAGGAATTCCTTAATACCCTTAAGTATACCGTCGAAACTCGATATAATTACGTTAAGGGTATTAGTAAAGGTAAAGTTATATATAACGAATAGGTTATATTCTCGTTTTATTTGCCTGGTATTAAGAGTATAGGCGAGTATATTATGATTAAAATTATCCGCTGCGGATGGGTTTTTAACGCTGAATTAAAGCTTTGCGTATTGCTCGGTAACGAATTCCTTAAGCTATATAACGCTAATATCTCCTACCCTAATAAGCGTATTATATTCCGCGAGCTTAACGGTTTCTTAATACCTTTTAATATTAAGCGTTATATTAAACCTTATACTCGCAAGGTTATATTAACTCGTAAAATCATTTTAGCCCTAGGTTAAACCGCGATTATCCCGGCTAAGTATAAATTACTTCCTAATAATTATAGCTTTATATTTATACCCTTTTACCCTTTAGCTATTAATTCCGTTGTTTCCTTTTTAACTCCCTACTCCGTTATTATTAAAAATATATCCGATAAACGGTAAACCCTGGCTAAAAGCCTTAAAATAGGTTTTATTACTAAATATAAGGATAACGATTACTTTACTGCTTTATAAAAAGAATGCATAAAGGTAATTATTATTATAACCGTATTAGGAATATTACTCCCGACCGCTAATACCCAGAGTACTCCGGAATTAGCCTTTTAAGTCGCTGAAAATATTAGCCTCCCGGCGGTGGTCCTAATAAATATTAACTTTGCTTTAACACCTTTTATAACGGTAGTAGTTATTAATACGGCTTTAAAAAAAGTAATAATTAATATTACTAATATTATAGATTAAAAACCTGCTAATATTATGTTAAAAACCCCCTTTATTAACGTAATCTTTATTATAATCGAGTAGATTAATTAAGCCGATTAAGGCTATATCCCGCGTTCTCGCGTTCGCGAGATTATATCCTTATTAGGCATTAAGCGACCGGTTAATATCCTTAAAATCACTACCGATTAAGGTTATTATATCTGTAACGAGAATAAGGTATTAACGATTTAAATTCTCGGTTTATTAGATAATTATCCTAGTATTTAAACCGATTAAGGTATTATTAATATCCCTAAGGATTAATAAATAAAAATACCTTTTATTAACGGCTGGTAGTATTATAAGCTTAATAACTAACCTTACCGATTAAGCGTTCGAGATTATAAGGCTTTTAATAAAATGTTTAACCTTTTTTACGAGTAAGGCTGTATAAAATAAGTCGATAAGCTTTGCCCTTTTATATATCCTTTTTTCGTTATTTAATATATTATTAGCGGAGTTTTTAAGGCTTAACCGGTGGTAGATTTTCGTAATCTTAACGCTGTAGCCGTACTTAATAATTACCCTCTTCCGCTTTAAGGTAAGGTGATCTCGGCTTTTTACGGTAAAAAGTATATTACCGCTGTTAATATTACTTCGTTCTTTTACCAGTTCGGCGTATACCCTAAGTATAGGGACCGATTTATTATAATAAGTCTTAAAAGCTTAAAGCGCTTTATAATAGCCTTAATAGGATTTCGTAATTCCCCGGCTTATATCCAGCGTTTTATAAATAAAACGCTTAAGCTTATAAGAAAATTTTATCGTGCCTTTATCGATAATATTATTATTTTTTTTAATACCGTTAAGGAATACTTAAAATATTTCTAGTAGATTTTTAGCCTATTTTAACGGCTTTATATCTTATTATCCCCTAAAAAATCCTTTTTTAATTACTTTAATATTATTTTACTCGGCTTTTATATTAATGCTTTAAGTATATTGTTTACTAAGAACCGCCTTAATGCGTTCCGTAATATTACGTTCCCGCGTTAGCTTAAGGCTTTAAAATAATACCTCGGTAATACCGGCTTTTTATAAACCATTCTGCCTTATTACGCCTAAATTATTATACCTCTTCAATAATATAAAACCGCTTTTTTAGCGGCGGGCCGTAAGGATAGTAAGTTACCGGTTAAAAATATAGCGAAGCGATAAGCTTATATTAAAACCATTTAATATAAGCCTATTAAGCAAGAACTAAAGGCTTTTAAAGCTTTTTAAAAGCTTATTTATTAGTATATAACGGTTTATTATTATAACGCGGATAAGCTATTTTATATATAGGTTAATAGGTTTATTTATAAAGGCTTCGGAGTTATAATATTTTATACTCGGGACGGATATATTTAGGAACCGGGCAGCTTAATTACCGGTTTTAATATTCGATTTATTATATTCCTTAGCCGTTACCTCTTTAATGCCGAAACTAAATACGGGCCTTCGGAATTAAAGATTGCTTACGTTATATAAGCTGCCCGTTACGTATAAACCATGCTCGAGGCTAGTAAAGCCCTTATTATCGTTTTAATGGATTATTTTATTATTAAAAGCATTATTAAGCAAAAGAGCTTTAATATATCCTTAACCGATTATGTTAATCTTCGGCTTATTAACGCCTTAATTTACCTTTTACGGTACGGCCTGTAAGTATATTATTTACCCGGTAGGCTTAATTTTATACCCGATGTATTAAGCTGATTTTATATTATTAAGGATTAATTTAATAAAGACGGCGAGCTTATTTAGACTAATAAGGAATTTATACTCGATTAAGTTTAGCTCGCCACTATTAAAGCCGTTATAAATAACTCGCTCTGTATAAAGTTTATTAACGCGTATAAGGAGGATATTAAGTATAAATATATCCTATAAGCTATATACGAAGGTAATAAGGATATTACTTTTTATTTACGCCGCGGTTATCCTTTCGCGGTTATTAATAGCCTTTTATATAATATTAACCGGCTTAATTAATATCGATTATGCGTTCTGTATTTTATAATCCCCGAGATTTTCGTTATAGCGTATAATAATAAGCATTATTTCGGTATATATCGCATAGTATAAAACCTAAGCTAATATGTAATTTACCGTAAAATATACCTGGTAAAAAAATACGTTAAGTATTATCTGGCTTATATAGTCTGCTAAACCGACCGTAATAAGCTATTAGGAGATTACGAGCTTATTTACCCGAATCCGAAGCTAATAACCACGATTATAATCGATTTTATTATAAGACTCCTAATAGTCGAATCCGCTAAAACCTTATAGTAATTAAAGGGTGAAAATAAGGAATCCTATAACTTTTTATTAACGGTTACTTGCCTTATATTAAAACGCTCCTTACTGCTCCCTGGTAATACGAAGTATACTGCTTAAAATTAGGGCACTTTTTTAAGCACGTACTTAATGCTTACCGATTAGGGTACCCCTACCGGAATTATTTCCGATTAAAACCGTAAATTCACTTTAGAATTCTAGTAAGGCATTTAATACGCGCTTAATACGCGCCTGCTAATAATTATTATTTAGCATCCCTAAGTAAACGGATTATTAAAACGCAAAAACCAGACCGTGGAAATCGCTATTAGGTATTATACCTTTATAAATCCAGAAGGTAATTAGGTTAATTTACTGCCTGCATTATAATAAAACCTGAATTCCGCTTACTTAAGCGCGATTAATTCCTCCGCTTATAAGTAATTCTTTAGTTTTTAACTCCCTAGTCTTAATAATATGCTGCTTAATATTAATACCGATAAATTCGATAATATCCGGTATATACGTAAGCATTTACGTAAGGATGCCGAATTAGTTATAAACTTTATATCCGCTCGAGCTAAGCGCTTTTATAACCGCAAGCACGCATTAATAGAATTTAATAAAGGCGATAAGGTATATCTCCGTTTTTATTACGGTTACCACCTGCTAGGTAAGCTTTTTTATAAATACTCCTAATAATGCGCCAGTCCTTAAACCGTTAAAAAGCAAATCGGTTATCTCGTATATAAATTAAACCTCCTTAAAATTATAGATATATACTTAGTGGTATTTATTACTTAGCTTGCCGCCGGTTTTAAAGGAGAAAACCCTTTTTACCGCACTTTACCTCCCCTTAGCCCTATCGAAACCGATAAGGATAATAAGGATTTTAGCGATAAAAAAGGAGAATATTACGAAATTAAAACCGTTTTTAATCACTGCCTTAACCGTTCTCGTAATAACTAGGATTACCTGGTTAAGTGGAAAGGCTACGGTTATAAAGATAATTAATAAAGATTTTCCTGGTAATTAAAACGCGTATAGTACTTTATTAACGAGTATTAAACCTATTAACCTAGTAATAAACCTAACCTTAAGGCCGCCGTTAAGGCTATTTAAAAAAATCCCCGTTAGCCCGTTAAGCGCCGTGGCCGGCCTCCTAAGAATTTTATTCCGCCCGCTAAGTATAAGCAGACTGCTTTAAAGTGTTGTAGTAAACCTGCTAAAGTCCTAAAGGATAAGAGTGCTTTAAAGGCTTTTTTAAAGGCTTTTACTCTCGTTACCCGTCGCCTCCGCCCGCGGGCCCGCTAAGCGAGTAAGCGTTTTTTAAGCGAATTACGCGTTTTTTAAGCGATTAAGCGTTTTTTGGGCGAATTACACGCTTTTTAAGCGATTCACCGCTTTTTAAGCTATTTAATACGTATTAGGGATAATACTGCTTTTTCGTGCCGGCGGTATTTTAATGCGTCCCTTTTAGGGGATTAAGTCCTAAGGTGGGGATTTACTGTAAATAAGCTAGGTAAATAAGCGTAGCCCGGCTACTAGGGCCAGCTATACTAGGTAGCCATACTAGTTATAGGCTAGTAAGTAAAAGAGAACTTCTCCCGGCTCTGCTAAAAAGAAGTTCTTTATTATAATACACACCCACGCTTCTACCCAAAACCTTTCTTTTTAAATCTCGAGTATAAATTAGCTTTAATCGCTCCTTTAACGGTATTTACCCGTATTTTTTTAAAACCGATATTATAATCCTTAATAACGATTTTATTTATTATAAATATTAAAACTCCTTTTATTACTGTTATATTATTAAGAATAATATTACTTAAACTATTGATTTTTATATTAATTACGTAATCGGCTTCGGTTATAACCTATTTAAATAATCCTGTATTAATAAGTTACGGGAGATTCTAGTTTTAAAGGTATAATTAGTATTAGCGTTAAATAAAGATTTCGCTAATATTAAGCTTAAAGAGAAGTTTAACCCCGCCTGCTAAATTAACGAGCTCGTGCTTTATAATAAGGCCGTATACGTCCCCGAAACCAGTTTATATACTTTAATATCCGTTTTCCTAGACTACGAATTTAGCGAATGCTAGGTTAACCCTAGTTTACCTTAATTACGCGGTAAGGGAAAAGCTAAGGAGTTCTTTAAATATTAGGATATTTAAACGGTTATTAAATAAAATAAATAATATTATTTTATACGGTATATAATAATTTAGCATTATATAAAGAATAATAACTAAGGTAAATATATTATGCTTATTTATTATATTTACCCTATCCGTAATAAGCTAAAAATAGCGTATTATTCTTATTAGTTATATAAGCAAAAATAGGATTAAAAAAAACCCGGTTTTATAAAGGTTATTTTATGCTTATTCGAGCTATTTATTAACGGTTTCGGAGTATTCCGTAATGCTTACCGCACGCTAATAAGAGTATATTTAACCCTGTGCGGTTAAACTGGAAAGGATTACTTTTAACCGGGTAGTATTATTCCCTTTATATTAAAACCCTACGGATCTGATTTTAGTAATATTATTAAGGGCCTTAATACTTTTACTGATTTTAACCGTGGTATAATAATAATTATTAATAGCGAGAAGGTATTAGTTTATACCTAAGTAATAGTGTTTATTAATAATATGCTTTAGCAGGCAGAGAATTATAGTTTTAAGAGTCCTAAAGCCTATAAGTTTTATTATATCTGCTATATTAGCTCCGATTTAACTTAAGAAACCGATTTTAATATTACTTAATACGGCCGGTATTATTACCAGGTTATTAAAATATAATATATAATAGCTTTGCTTTTTAATTCGGAGAAAGCTATATTCGGATCCTAATAAGGTATAATTATATTTTATCCTGCCCTTATTAAAATTACCCCGGCGCTGGATATTATTTTTACCTATCCCTATAATCCTATATATTTGGAATTTAAGGGCCTTTTTAAAATAGTTTACACCCTTTTCCGGAACGGTAGGAAATTTTTTTTTTTACCCACTCCTATTATTATTATAGCCGTGAATATTTATTAATGTTTTTTTTTTAAATTAGGTATTTTAAAGGTAAAGATTATTAACGAATACGCTATTACCTTATACGCTTTCGCCCTTCCGAACTCTAAGCGCTTATAATCCGTAAAATATTATTTAGGTAATTATAGTATATTAGATTATACCTTATAGGGTATTTATATCCCGATTTTTTTTCGAGGCTGGTTTAAAGCGGAGTATATATATAAAATATTTATTATAAAGGCCTTTAAGCCGGAGTATAAAGCAGGTATAATTAATATAATAATTAATTATTTATTTAATTTAGCTTAAAGCTCCTCGGTTTTAATAAGGCTAAGCTCTCCTTTACAGGATTATAATAACCTTAATATTATTATTAATAAGGGTCGCGATAGCTTTAATAAGCTGTATACGATTACTATATTAGCGGTTAAAGTAGGATCCCGATATAGTTTAATAGCTTTTACCGTTCGATTATATGCCTTAATTATTAAGATTAAGGGAGGAGGTATAAAATTAGGAGGAAAGCAAGCTAAATAAAAAAACCTTTTTTAATTAATAGATATAAGCCGCCCGAATATTTATATTACCGTATATTACCCTAACTTTACGGTTAAGTATATTATAATAGTTAATTATAATATTTTTACGGGAAAGGATTTATACCGGTAAGTGCTTTTTTTTTTTTTTTTTTTTTTTTTAGTTAGCTATTACGGTATTAGCGGGAATAATTACTCCGAAGCCTTTCCTAACTCACCGCCTTAGGTTATATAGCCTTAGTTAATACTTTACCTTATATATACCCAGATCTGCCTACCCTTTTTTATTAACGGCTTACGAATTTAATTTAACCTTTATTTTTATCCCTAAACTAATCGATTCCTTTACCTCGTAAATAGTTTAAGTAATGCGTATATAAGACTAATTATAATAATATCGAAAAGGTTTTTTTAATAAAATTAAATAGTTAATTAACGCTTTGTTTATTCCTATATAATGCTTTTACCTATAATAATCCGCAGTTAACGGCTAAAATGTACTAGCTTAATCGGGATTATTTAACCTTATTTTAGCGGGCTTTAACGCGAACGGATCGGAACGAGCTAGAATTTTAGCGGTTTATTATATAAAAATAAAATACTTTTATCCTTAAAATGCCTCCTTTAATTAATAATAATCACCGGGAGCTAACCGTTATTAATTATATTAACCTTAAAAAGGCGAAGGCTAAATTTTATTTTATTTAAGGTATTAGCCCTTTTTTAATTAGGGCTTAGTAAATAACTATTAATTTTATCTCGTTTATATATAAGGCTTATATCCAGGATTACGGTTATAAAGCTTATTAGCTTACGGCGTGGGAGGAGAATTCTTTAATTAAGTGGGCTTAAAAGCTGGTGTTTAATTAGCCGGTTATAATAAAATAAATCCCGCCTTATCCCCGATTCCTTATTCCTGTTTAAAGGCTAAGGCAGGTATCCCTTATTAATAGCGTTATTAAAGCCCGATAATAAAGTTTATAATCCTAAAGTTAAGTACTTAAGTAAATAATAATATAATATAGCGGTAAAAGCTAAATAATAGTTTTAGCCTTAATAAATAATAGCGGCTTTAAGTGGAGTATTTGTTTTTTTATTAAAGTTAGCGATATAGTCTTTTTAATTATAAGTAACCCGGTTTAAGTAATCTCGGGTTTTATAATCCCTGCTAATATATTATATTATAAGATAAGCTTTAGTTTAATAGCTTTAATATTTTATCTGGTAACGGGCTTACCTGCTATACCCGATTAGGAATACGTATTATACTTTAATACATTTAAATAAATCGCGTATTAATTATTAATACCGCTTATTATAAGGAGGAGCCGGGTTACTTTATATTCGCCGTTAACGATTTTATTATATTTTGCGGTAAGAATATTAATTATATTAATAATATTTTCGTATTTAATATTTATAATACGTAGTATATTTTTACCCTAGTAACCCTTATTATTAATGCGGAGGAGCGTAATAAAGCTCTCGGATATAATATTTTTTATAAGTATATTAATAAAAAGAAAGGTTTTGGGTAGAAGCGTGGGTGTGTATTATAATAAAGAACTCTCTTTTTAACAGAGCCGGGAGATGTTTTTATCTACTTACTAGCCTGCGGTTAACGCTTATAGCTAGTATAGTTACCTAGCGTGGCTGGCCCTAGTGGCCGGGCTACGCTTATTTACCTAGCTTATTTATAGTAAATCCCCACCTTAAAACTTAATCCCCTAAAAGGGACGCATTAAAGTACCGCCGGCACGGAAAAGCAGTATTATTCTTAATACGTATTAAATAGCTTAAAAAGCGGTAAATCGCTTAAAAAGCGTGTAATTCGCTTAAAAAACGCTTAATCGCTTAAAGAGCGTATAATTTACTTAAAAAACGCTTAATCGCTTAAAAAGCGTATAACTTGCTTAAAAAATGCTTACTTACTTAGCGGGCACGCGGGCGGAGGTAATAGGTAACGGGAGTAAAAGCCTTTAAAAAAGCTTTTAAAGCACCTTTATCCTTTTAAACCTTAGCAGGTTTGCCGTAATGCTTTAAAGCAGTTTGCTTATATTCGGCGGGCGGAGTAAAGTTTTTAAAAGGCCGGCCACGGCGCTTAATAAGCTAACGGGGATTTTTTTAAATAGCTTTAACGGCGGCCTTAAGGTTAAGCTTATTACTAGGTTAACGGGTTTAATACTCGTTAATAAAGTATTATACGCGTTTTATTTATTAATAAGATTTTTATTAATTATTTTCGTAACCGTAGCCCTTTTACTTAACCAGGTAATCCTAATTATCGCGAAAGCGGTTAAGGCGGTAATTAAGAATAATCTTAATCTTGTAATATTCTCTTTTTTTATTACCAGAATTCTTATTATCCTTATTGGCTTCGACCGGGCTAGGGGGAGGTAGAGTGCGGTGAAAAGGGTTTTCTCCTTTAAAACCGGCGGCGAGCTAAGTAATAAACACTATTAGGTGTATATTTATAGTCTTAAAAAGGTTTAATTCGTATATAAGGCGATTAACTCTTTTTTTAACGGTTTAAGGATTAGTGCGTTATTAAGAGTACTTACGAGAAAGCTTACCTGGTAAATAATAACCGTAATAAAAACGGAGATATACTTTATTACCCTTATTAAACTCTATTAGTGTATGCTTGCGGTTATAAAGGCGTTTAACTCGAGCGGAAGCGAAATTTATAATTAATTCGGTATCCTTATATAAATGCTCTCGTATATACTGGATATTATCGAATTTATCGGTATTAATATTAAGTAAAACGTTATTAAAACCAGGTAATCGGAAACTAAAGAGTTATTTATAAGCGGAGGAATCGATCGCGCTTAAATAAGCGGAATTTAGGTTTTATTATAATGCAGGCAGTAAATTAACTTAATTACCTTTTGGATTTATAAAGGTATAATACCGAACCGTAATTTCTATAATCTGGTTTTTACGTTTTAATAATTTATCTGCTTAGGAGTATTAAGCGGTAGTTATTAGTAAGCGCGTGCTAAGCGCGTGCTAAATACCCTACTAAAAGTCCGAAGTAAATTTACGGTTTTAGTTAAAAATGATTCCGGTGGGAGTGCTTTAATCGGTAAGTAATAAATAAGTGCTTAAAAGGGTACCCTAATTTTAAGCGGTATATTTCGTATTATTAGGGAGTAATAAGGAGCGTTTTAATATTAAGTAAGTAACCGTTAATAAGAAGTTATAGGATTCCTTGTTTTTACCCTTTAATTATTATAAGATTCCAGCGGATTCGATTATTAGGAGTTTTATAATAAAATCGATTATAATCGTGGTTATTAATTTCGGATTCGGGCGAATAAGCTCGTAATCTTTTAATAGCTTATTATAATCGGTTTAATATATTATATAAACCGGGTAATACTTAATATACTTTTTTATTAAATATATTTTACGGTAAATTATATATTAGCTTAGGTTTTATATTATATAATATATACCGAAATAATACTTATTATTATATATTATAGCGAGAATTTCGGGGATTATAAAGTATAAAATATATAATTAATATTAATTAAGCCGGTTAACGTTATATAAAAGGCTATTAATAACCGCAAAGGAATAACCGCGGCGTAAATAAAAAATAATATTCTTATTACCTTTGCGTATAACTTATAAAATATACTTATATTTAGTATTATTTTTATACGCGTTAATAAACTTTATACGGAGCGAGTTATTTATAATGGTTTTAATAATAGCGAGCTAGATTTAATCGAGTATAGGTTTTTTATTAGTCCGGATAAGCTTATTATTTTTATTGAATTAATCCTTAATAATATAAAATCGGCTTAGCGTATCGGGTATAAAATTAAGCCGACCGGGTAAATAATATACTTATAAACCGTATTATAAGAGGTAAATTAAGGCGTTTATAAGCCGAAGATTAATACGGTTAATTAAGGATATATTAAGGCTCTTTTAATTAATAATGCCTTTAGTAATAAAATAATCCGTTAAAATAATAATAAGGGTTTTATTAGCCTTAAGTATAGTCCGCATATAATAAGCGGTTTATATAATATAAGTAATTTTTAATTCCGAAGGCTCGTATTTAGTTTTAGTATTAGAGAGGTAACGGCTAAGGAATATAATAAGTCGAATATTAAAACCGGTAATCGGGCTGCCTAGTTCTTAAATATATCCGTTCCGGGTATAAAATATTATAATACCGAAGCCTTTATAAATAAAGCTATTAACCTATATATAAAATAGCTTATCCGCGTTATAGTAATAAACCGTTATATTAATAAATAAGCTTTTAAAAAGCCTTAAAAGCTTTTAGTTTTTATTTAATAGGCTTATATTAAATGGTTTTAGTATACGCTTATTATTTTACTACGTTTTTTAACCGGTAATTTACTATCCTTACGGCCCGCCGCTAAAAAAGCGGTTTTATATTATTAAAAAGGCGTAATAATTTAGGCGTAATAGGGTAAAATAGTTTATAAGAAGCCGGTATTACCGAGGTATTATTCCAAAGCCTTAAGTTAATAAGGGAATATAATATTACGGAATGTATTAAAGCGTTCCTTAATAGATAATATACCCAGAGCGTTAACGTAAAAGCCGAGTAAAGTAATATTAAAATAATCGAGGAAGGATTTCTTAGGGGATAACGAGATATAAAACTGTTAAAAAAGGCTAAAAATCTCCTGGAAATATTTTAAGTATTCCTTAATAATATTAAAGAAAATAATAATATCGTTAATAAAAACTTAATAAAAATTTTTTATAAGCTTAAGCGTTTTATTTATAAAGCGCTAAATATAAGCCGGTAAATTATAAAATCCTATTAAGGCTATTATAAAACGTTTTAAGCCTTTAGGGCTTATTATAGTAAATTAATCCCTGTATTTAAAATATACGCCGAATTAGTAAAAGAACGAAGTAATATTAATAGCGGTAATATACTTTTTACCGTATAAAGCCGAGATTACCTTACCTTAAAGCGGGAGAGGGTAATTATTAAATACGGTTATAATATTAAGATCGTAAAAATCTATTACCGGTTAAATCTTAGGAACTCCGCTAATAATATATTAAATAACGAAAAAAGGATATATAAAAGGGCACGGTTTATTAACTTATTTTATACAGCCTTATTTATAAAAAAGGTTAAATATTTTATTAAGAGCTTTGCGGTCTCGAACATTTAATAAATAAGGTTAATTATTAAGCTTATAATATTATTAGCCGTTAACGAAAGGTATTTTTATTTATTAATCCTTAGGGATATTAATAATGCCTTAATTTATTTAAATACTAGGATAATTATTTAAAAGGTTAAGGATTTAAGTAGTTAATGCCTTATTTTTATTATAGATATAATATTCTTAATTAATAGTAATCTCGGGAACGTTTATTAATTATTTAATGCCGAGTAATAACGTGTTTTCTTGGACGCGAGGACGGGGAATATAATTATAATCAGCTTGGTTAGTTTACTCGATTATATTATATATCGCGTTAATAAAAGGAGTTTCCGAAGTGGTATAAGTTAATTTTTAATTTATAATATTAGTAATATTAATTATTGCTCCTTTTAAAGCCGCTTTAGTGGCTATTACCGTTATAAAGGGTATTAAAGCGAAGTTAGTATTTATTAAGACTACCGCCGGGAAGCTAACGTTTTTAATAACCTAAAAAGCTGATTTCGAAGTATTTTAAGTATTAGCGGTCGGGAGTAATATTCCTAATACGGCTATAACGATAATCGCTTTTATATATCCCTTTTATAAAGCAGTAAAATAACCGTTATCCTTATATTTAGTGATAAAACCTATTTTAAGGCCTTTAGCCAGGGTTTATTATACGTTTAATATATTTTTAATAACGATAAAGTAAGGGGTTAAAAAGGAGATAATAAAACTAATAGCTAAAAGGTAAAAGGGTATAAATATAAAACTGCGATTATTAGGGAGCGATTTATACTTAGCCGGTATAATCGCGGTTTAACCTAGGGTTAAAATGATTTTATAAGTTAATATAATCTTACGAGTATAGGGTTTAATATATTACTTAATATTAAAAAATATTAAAAAACCGTTAAGCTCGCGGAATATAATACGCTTATTAGGATAGGAGATATTAGCGCTATACGGCTTAAGGAATTCGTTACCGAATAATATGTAAGGCTTTAATTCGGTATTAAAAACCCACTTATAGCGGGTAATTTTAATTATAATATGCTTGCCCGTATCCTCGGTACCTAATAGGTAAAAAAAGAATATAGCTTATTTATTATATATAACCTTATTTTTATTAATACCCTTAATACGATTATACCGAGTTTTAACGGTATGCTTAAGGGTGTTAAGGAATTCCTTATTAATTAAAATATAATTAATACTAGGGTTAACGCAGATTTTAATGCTTTTACTCTCCGGTAAAACCTTAACGTTAACTCGCAAGTAGGTATAACTCGAGAAGAAAGGGTTATTAATATTCTTTATAAAGGGAGCGATACGGACGCGGGGAGGTTTATTAGCGTTAATAAAATATAATTTCTCGTTAATAACGGTAGGATTAAAATCTCCGGTAATATGGATTAAAGCAGGCTTGCGTTCGCCATTTTTAGTATAATTATAAGTATATAAGTGCTCGAATAAAGTATTTTATAAGGTATAATACTTATAATAATACTCGTAAATACGGCGACCTATAAGGTTAGTTAAAGGGGTTTAAATAGCCTTAATAACCGGTTTAAATTAGTATTTACGTATATACTTTTTTTTTAAGCATTGTGAAGGGAATTAGCGGGCGTAGTGCTTATATTTAATAGTATTATTATAAACCTAAAAGCTAATATCTAAATCCGATAATCGGTTGCTTTTAAAAGCGAAAAATTACGAATACGAGTTTTTACTTTTCGCGGGGGAGCCTTAAGGCTTAGGATTATAATTATCCTTATATATTAAGTATACTTTATTATATTTTTTACCCGAGTTATGCTTATTATTAAAGCGGGCTTATTGGTTTTTATTACGGTTATCGCGGGTATTATAATAATCCTTATTATCTCGATTAATATTTTAATTATTACGGCGGTCGCGGTCGCGGTCGCGGTTGCGAGTGTTATTATAATAATAGGAATCGTTGGAATAATAAGGTTATAAAAAACGGTTATTAAAAAAACGGTTATTTTGGGTGTAAAAGGATCGAGTATTAAATCGGCTTTTAAACTTAACTGCGTTACCGTACTTTTTATTAGCAGCTTTTAATAAAATAAGACGAGAAGCTTTAACGGCTTTTATATACTTAGCCAGGGTTTTATCCTGCTCGGGGACTTTTAAGTACGTTTTAATCTTAATATTTATTATAAACCAGATCTGGGTTATTACGCTAAGCTAATTAAGATTATCTTTATTTAAAGTCCGTATAGTTTTAATAAAGCGAAGCTTTTTTTAAATAAATTTACTAACCGCTTTATTATTTTTAGCGATATCGCGGAAAATAAGGTTGCCTTCCGTAAACTTGCGTATAACGGTAGCGGGCTATAGCGCGAATTACTGGATAAAAGCTTAAAATATAATATTAATATTACCGGTTCGGTAACTTTATTAGGCAGGAATTATAAGCTTAGTATTTTATTAAAGTATAATATTCTTATTTAAAAGGGTTTAAAAGATAGATAATAGTTAACGAGTATAATTATTTTTTTACTCGGGATCTTTTAAATATAATTAAAATTATTATTTAAAAACGTAAATATCGGTAAAAATAACTTCTTTACCGTTAATAATTATGCTAAGATTATAATAATCCTTTTAATCGGGGTTAAAAACTCCGATTTCCTCTCGCTTAAGGCGGCGAGAGCGGTTATTACCCGAAGTGGTAAACAAACCTTAAGCCTAGGAAGCTCGAGTATAGGGAATAGGTTTTCGGTTATAGCCTTCGAATTCGCCTCCTCCGCCGGGAGGTTTTTATCTTATACGGTTTAAGGGAGCGTAAAATATATACCGTTTAGATTAAGGCTAGGTAAACTGCTATTAAAAAGGCTAAAAGCCTTATATAAGTTAATAAGTAAAGGGCTTAAAGCTTATAAAGGGGTATTATGCTTAAGGCTAAATTACGGCGGGCTATTAAATAGGCTTAGCCGTAATTAAGGGAATTATCGAGCTTTATAGTTTAAAAGTAGCCGCCTAAGCGTTTTATTAATACTGCAGGTTAACGGTTATAAGGACCGGGGCCGGGCGCTATATTATAGGTTGCGGGGCCGGGGGATAAGCTTTAAAAGCTTTAAAAGTAGTTAAAGCTCGGTAAAAGGCTGCGGCCTGTTTACTTTGGCTAGATTCGTTATAAAAAAAGGCTTAACTTAGGGGGTTCCGGCTTTAAATATTACGAAAACGGTTTTTTAAATTAATTACGCTAGTCTGCGTTAATTATTAATAAGCAGCTAGTTTAATAACGGGGGCTATTTTAGGTTACTTACCGGTAACGATTTTACGCAAGCGATAGCTT
The DNA here is from genome assembly GCA_022539325.1 of Xylariaceae sp. FL0804. Classification (NCBI taxonomy): domain Eukaryota; kingdom Fungi; phylum Ascomycota; class Sordariomycetes; order Xylariales; family Xylariaceae; species Xylariaceae sp. FL0804. Next base: position 674,970 of record JAJKLG010000006.1, on the reverse strand, counting down.
AAAGCTTTAAAAGTAATACTACCCGTAAAGCTTCGGGATTTAGTAATACGCTTTAATATATTTAATAATTAATAGTGATATAGCTTAGCGTTATAATCTCTTTGCTCGGATTTACGAGCTTTTTACTTAGATTTACGAGCTTTTTACGCGGATTCGCGAGCTGCTTATACTTAATTATATTCTAGTATTTAAAAACGGCTATTTATATATTAAAGGGTGCGGTTGTTTTTCTTAATCTTTTTTAACCGATTAATTATACCGTTATAATCTTTAATTAGCTCGGAGCCTTTAAGCTAAGCCTCCGCTATATAAAACTCGTTTCGAGGGGTCCGCGTGGAAATGCGGTTAAAAGGCTTTTTAAACTTAGCTGATTAGGGTTAAATATTACGGGCGTATTACTGGCTAAGGGCGCGATAGTCTAAATACCTAGTATATTAATGTAATAAACTGCGTAAGGAAGAAAGAATAAAAGTAAATAATAAATCAGCCCGATCTAGTATAAATATAATAGTATGCGGTGGGTTTCCCGTTTCCACCTGCTCGGTTAGCTTGCTAGCTGCTAGTTTACAGTGGAGTGTAATAGGGTAGCCGGTTAGTTCCACTTTATTATGCTCCACCACCTTTTAATATAACCGCTTATTACCACCAGCCTTACTGGTGATATATGCGTTGGTTATAATTACCCCCCTCCTTAAAAGAAAAAATCTCGACCCGAGATTATCGTTATGCCTAGGATTCGAACCGTTAGGGTGTAGGTTAAAGCCGGAGCGTTTAATTAGCTGCTTTTTAGGCAGAGAAGGGGTACCCTCGGATTAATTTCGGGTCCGTGCGTTAGGGCCCTTAATCCCTAGCACTTTACCGTTGCGTTATATAACTAATAGCGAAATTTTTAATAGGTTAGTTTTTAAAAGCATTAGTGGCGTTTCCTCCCGGGTTAGCTAATTCTCGGCCGGGTTAAACGGTTATTATCCGGGTAAAAAGGATTAAATTCGTTGTTTTCGGCCGCTTTAAGCCATTTTATAAAGCGTGCCGGTGGTCCCGTTTTATTAGGATTTTCGTTATAATACCGTTATAAAAGCATTACGGTATTCTTAAAGTTATTAACCGGTTCCTAAACGGGTTTTATATCTTAACCGGTTTATTTAGCCTTATACTATAGCTTTTAACGGAAAAGCCTAAATAATAAGATCTTTTTATATTCCTATTCCTTTTTACCTAAGTCCAGGTTAACGATTTCTCCCTTTAGATTTACCGGTTTTTAGCTTAGGACGGGGTTATTAGGATGTTTTCTTAAGCGGTTAGCGTAAAACCATCGGGATCCTCGCCAGCGGTTATTTAGCCGGAGCTTATAGGTATAACCGGGCCTTTTCTCGATAATCTTATAATATTCGCGTATTATCGGGTAATCGAGCTTATTACTGGGTTAATTAATAACGGTGCTTTTCTTTTTAATAATATATACGCGGTTACCTATATTAAAATCGGGCTCGCGATAATAGTAATTCGCTTACCGGTATATACGGTTTTAAGCCTTACTAATAATATTACGGGCGCGTTTTATAAAATCTCGTATTCGCAGGGTTATTTATTAGGCTTTTTACCGCGATATTTACTCGGGTTTTAGTAGCCGGGAGAGGTTTTTTAACCGTGATTCCTAATTAAAGGGCATTTTTATAGGCTACCCGGTTAGGATCTCCCTAGGAGATATACCGTTAAGTAACGAATATAATAATCCGGCTTATATAGCGTTTAGGGCCGGTAAGGCTTATAACTAATTGTTTTGGAAATGGTTAATAAATAGTCGAAGCCTTTAATCGATATATTTATTTATAATCTCTACCTGGCCGGTAGTTTTCTTATAACCGGGGGTACCGAAGGTAAGCTTAATACTATAAATCCTGGATAGCTCGTCGGTAAAATCGCTAATAAATTAAGAGCCCTGGTCGCTAATAATAATATCCGGCTAACTTATTTATTAATATAATCCCTTATAATATATTTAAGCGGTCTGGGGCACTATAACGGTATCCTTATAAGGAACGGTTTAGGAGAGCTTTAAAAAACGGTTAATAATCACGAAAATATTATTATATCCTGCCTTATTAAGAGGCATACTTTTAAAATCGATTACTAAATCTTTCCAAAAAGCTATAAATACTGGTAACGGGATTAGGAAACCGGGGGTTTTATCCCGGGGTACTTTAACCGCTCTATACGAATAATTCGAGACGTATTACGAAATATAACCATATAATCCGGGCTATTAATAGCGTTAAGCCACTAAATATTTAATCTTTTCTTTACCGGGATATACCGTTATTAATTTCGCGTATACCTTTTTTACCACCCTGGTACGTAAATTCTCGGCCTCGGGTATTATTAATCTCCCTTTATAAGTAATAAGGTTTCCTAATATAGCCTAATCCGGCTCGCTCGGGTTTTAGGCTTTCCTTTAGTAAGGATCGAGATCGGGGTCGGTTTTATTCTATGCTAATAACAGGTTAATTAGTTTTATACCCAACGGTTCGGGTATTTTATTAATTAGCGTATAGATTTCGGTAATAAGGGAATCGGCGTATAAGGGCTCCCCTAGGGAGTAAATAATATTCTCGCTAATTACTTAGTTAATTAACTAAAAGAATATTATAATCCTTTAAGCGTTTTTTTTCTCCTTTTAAGTGCGGACGTTATTAATCGGCCGGGAAAGGATATCGGTAACGGTGTTTTTCGAACCGGGATAATACATAATTATAAAATTATAATGGGATATTAGTTCCGATTAACCCGCTTAACGGAGGTTAAGGACTCTTTTAGTACTAAAGAACTTTAATATTTTATAATCCGTGAGGATTAAAAAAGGGCGGTAATACTATAATCCTATTAATTTTAGTCTCCAGTAATATAAACCTTTAATTACCGTAAAAAGCTCCTTATTATATATCCCGTAATTTAGCTTAGTATTATATATAGTCTCCGAATAAAAGGCTACCGGGTACTATAATTCCTTTTCTTTATCCCGCTAGGAGAAAATCCCTAAAATAATTCCGTTAAAGGCATCCATTTCCATTAGCGTCTCCCTATCGTAAAAGAAGTGCGCTAGCAGGGGTGCCGAGGTTAAGGAGTTTTTAAAGCATTCGAATACTAGTTAACACTCCTCCGTCTACTTTAATTCGGCATCGGTGCGTATAAGGGCGTTTAATAATACCGTAATCCTTCCGAATCCCTTAATAAACTTACGGTAAAAGTTATAAAACCTAAGGAATAATTATACGCCCTTTATAATAGCCTGGCCCCCTTTTTAAGGCTCCTGCTAATAGCGGATAACCTTTACTTTATTAGGGTCGACTTTAATACCTTTTATACTAACGATAAAGCCTAAAAACTTAGTTTTAATTATATAAAATTCACACTTTTTAATATCTGCTTACAGCCTAGCCGCCTTTAAGCGTTATAAGACCTTATTAACGTATTCTTTATGTTTTTTAAGGCTTCTCGAGAAGATTAGGATATTATTAATATAAACCGTATAAAACTTATTAAAGTAGCCCTATAAGGTATTATTTATATATTATTAAAAGGTAACCGGCCCGTTAATTAAACCAAAGGAAAATACCCGGGACCGGTATAATTTATACCGGGTATAAAACATAATAAGGTTTTTATAACCGGGGGTTATGCGTATTTTATAAAAGGCTTATCGGATATCGATTTTTAAAAAGCATTTAGCCTATAAAATTCTTAACAGCGTTTCTTCGATTAAAGGTAAGGGGTATTAATCCTTACGGGTAATAGCGTTTAGCTTCCAGTAGTTAACGCAGAACTACAGGCCCCTGTTAGCCTTACAGGCGAAGAGGATCGGTAATGCTTATAAAACCGACGAGGGCTCGATAAATCCCTTTTTTAAGTTATCGGTAATATACTCCTTATAAGCCTTTAATTCTTTTAATATTAATTTATATAAAGGAGCGTATCCGACCTTGCTTACGTTATCCTTTAAGCGAATCTCGTGGTTAATACCGGGGCGGTATAATAATAATTTATTAAAAAAGGCCTTATTAAAAACGTCTAAGTATTAATAATATCGTTACGGAACCAGTTTTATTACGGCCTTACGGAGGGCCTCCTCGTTATCGGGAAGGAGGTTTTCGACTTTTAATTCCCGCTTTTTTTTAATAACCCGGTCGATTTTTATAAGGGTGGTTATCCCGAAGTTTACCGGTTCCCGTCGGGATAAGATCTCGAAGCTAATAACTCCTACGAGCGCAATATCGAGGTAATATTCCGTTCCGTGGGTTACTAAGTGGCTAAGTAATTCCTAATAATCGTATTCCGGGGTAATTCGGCCCTTTAACGCCCGCTATATTACCTATTAACCGCGGTTCTCGCGGGTAAGGTTTTTTAAAATCACCTTTAGGAAATCCGGTATATAATAAACCGGGGCGTATACTTTTAAGGGTTATTCTTTTATTTAGCTTTCGCAAGCGGTTTTTTTTAATTCCCGTATTCTCCGAATTATTAAATATCGGAAACACGGTTTAAAATCTTTAAGTAAAACCTTTATTCCTACTCGATTTAATTAATCGGGTTCCTTAGGGGACTCCTCGTAGGTGGGTGGGTGGTAAGCTTAAAGGGTTTTTTTTTTTTCTCCTTACTTTAGCGCTTATTTCGGCGCCTTTTCTCGTTAATAGCTATTAATCGGTCTCGTTAGTTAACATTGGCTTAGTATAAGGGGTTATAGTAAAGCTGGCCTTAATTTATGCTTAGTTTGCTATAATAAAGGTCGGGATAAGTAGGCTTTTAACCTTCCAGGAAAAGGAGCCTTTTCCTTTATACATCGATACCGATATTATAATAATTATAAAATTTCTTACTAATAATAAGGTTATACTTTATATTAAGGATTAAAAAGGGAGTATTACTTACGGTATATTTTTATAAACGTAGGTATATAAAAACGGTTATATTTATAACTTAAGAAGATTTACCGTTAAATCCGGCTACTTTACCGGGCTTAAAATCACTGGATTTTTTTATACCCAGCTATTTAATTATTTTATAAGCGAATTTTACGCTTATTAATAGGTATCCATTTACTCCTATATCGTGGAGTGCTTATATGTTAAAAGAAAGTTTATTATATATTATTATATAATTAAGGAGAAAAGGGTTACCGCCTAATATCCTTAATAAAAGGTTTTATAAAACCGTGCTATATATATTTATATTTAGCGCTATTATTATTCCCCTAGGAGAGGAGTCTCGTTAACCCAGGGTTACTCTTTTACCGAGTCCGAGTCCGATTAATTTAATTTCTCCTTATTAGAAAATAACTAATTAACTATAACCCGGGCGGTAATAGTATTAATTCAAGCCTTTTTAAGCTTATTATACTCTGCCTTATAACTGCATTCGGGGTTATAATAGCCCTTCTCGTGGCAGATAAAATATATACTAAGGGGGATTATCTGCTTTAATTATTCCAGGTTCGGGGCGGCGAAGAGTTTTTTATTAGTGGATAAGGTACCTAATACCGTAATACTAAAATAATTACCTCCATTAATGCCCGTGCGAGCCGGCTAAGCTACGGTAATAGTGGTAATAATACGGTTATTATTCTTAGTATTATTAATAATATTCTTAGCCTCGGAAATCGAGGATTTATTAGCGCTCTTTTGCTCCTTTTAACGGGCCACGTTATTCTTCCAGTACTAGTAATTATATTACTAAACGTACTCGTAATATTTCGCGAAGGTAATATTAGAGTTATAATATTAGTTAACCACCTTATTATTAAGGCAAAAAGGTAGTTTATTATATATCTCCCGCTTATAATCGGTTTTAATAATATAGGCTAAACCGGCCTGCTTTACGAATTCGATTTTAAAAGGGATAAAATACTTACGAGGGCCTATTATAAGGTCTTAAAAGGCGACTCGAGCTTTATTATAAGCGTTAGGGTTATTATATTACTCGTGGAGGTGCTTTAATACCTGGGAATAAGTTATAAATTCCGGTTTTTTAAGCTCGTTATTAATAAATAAGTAAAAGTTATCCAAAGCTTTACCTCCTAATCGGGCTATAATATAAGAGATCTTCTGGCCTTTAATAGGGAAGTAATTAGCGTTACTCTCCAGCTTCTTCTTTATAAGCATTAGCTAAATATTAAATTTAATCTCCGGATCGCCCTTTTTTAACTTTTTTAACGTAAAGACCAGGGGATTTTATTATTTAATTAATTATTTAATACCGCCTTTAATAACCGCGGAACCAGGGGTTTAATCCCGTTACTTAATTACGACTTTAGTTATATTAACGATCTTCTCTTTAAGGGCGGTAATAATTTCGTTTCTTTTAATAACCATCCGAGCCTATTCGTTTTATTAAGCCTCCGCGGCTCGAGTATTGGTATTAAGGCGGTTTTAAGTTCCCGAGAGGCCACCGCCACCGTTAGTGGCCTAGCCGTTAGCCACCATATCGATGATTTATCGGTTAGCATTAGTAAGTAATTTATTTACCTCCGCATAATTTCCTTAATAAAAAATAGCTTAATCCGCGAGTCCACGGCCTTATTCGCTAAGCATATTAATATTATAACTTATTTCTTAAACTAAATAAGCGATATAATTAACCTATTACTAGGTGCCTATTATAAAAATCAAACGGAGTTTAAACTCCTTTTAGACGGCTTTAGGGTGCTCCGTTATTATTTTCTTAAATTATTCTTTATCCAGGAGCCTATCCCAGCTAGGGTAATAGCTCTTTATTTCTTCAGCGAGTGCTTTAAAGAATACGCAGGGTTTAGCCCGCTTACTCGCGAAGTATTTAATAAAAGCTATAACACGCTTTATAAGGTTATTAATATAAAAGTTTTTTATATTATCGATATTATATTAATATTATTCGATTTTATTCTTAGCCCCGAAGGAAAAAAACTTATAAGGGTTTAATAAAGCTAATTCTTCCGTTTCGATACCCTCTTCGTTAACGGTAACCGTTCGAACGGCCTTATAATAAGGAACGCGGTTACCGATAACTGTAATAAATCGGCGGTCGAGATTACTCTTAATATTAAAGCCCTAAACTCGGGGGAAGTTTTTTCGGTAATTATCGGGGTTATAAGCGGCTTTAAGGACTGCTTAACTAATAACCGCTTCTTTATTAGCCTTAAAAGTAAAGGCCTTAAAAGGGACTCGAGGGGTTAAAGGGCCCTGGTTAGGGCCGGTAATCTCTCCACTTATCTTAATAATATTATAATATAATATAAGGATTTTCGGGAAGTTCCGTTAAGGCTTTCGGGGCCTTATTTTAATTCGAATCGATCGCCGGGCGCTTACAGGCTCGCCGATAAGATCGTTTCTAATCAGGTTAAAATATTTTAAAGTTTTCCTAAACGGTTAAGCACGCAGTTTATTATTACGGGCGTATTACTGGCTAAGGGCGTAATGGTTTAAATACCTGGTATATTAATATAATAAACTGCGTAAGGAAAAAAAAACAGAAATAAATAATAAATCAGCCTAATCTAGTATAAATATAATAGTATATAATAAGTCTCCCGTTTCCACCTGCTTAGCTAGCTTACTAGCTGCTAGTTTATAATAGAGTGTAATAGAGTAGCCGGTTAGTTCCACTCCATTATACTCCACCACCTTTTAATATAACCGCTTATTACCACCAGCCTTACTAGTAATATATGCGTTAGTTATAACTTTAAATGTTTTATAATTAACGCTTAGTCGGGTTTATAAAGATATTGGTTTTTCGTAAAGTGGCCGCTTAGGCAGGGGTAATAATAAAAGCTCGAGCTTTTTAAGCGCTCTGCTTTAATACCTACCGGTAAGTTACTGGTAAGGGGATTTATATAGCCGAAGCAAAAAGCACCGCTGTTTTAAACTGGGTTATACTAGTGCTCTGCGGTGGTAAAGGAGTTAGGTGCCGAATAATAAACTGCGGGGCGTTAGAGTTATTATTATAATTCTCGGGTATAATACCTGGTATAAGTCCGGATACTATAATGCTTATTATTAATATTAATCGCGGTCGATATATTATACTAGTATTAAATATAGCGATTAAGTGTGTAAAAGAAGTTATATTAATAAAAAGTGGTGGAAGGTGTTATAGCTTATAAATAAATTAAAGTAATCTCCACTTTTCTTATTACCTATTATATAACTATTAAATAAATAATAATAAAGAATAATAAACTACGGGGCGGTAAAAGGTATATAAAAAACGCGTGTTTTTTATTAATACTTTAACGCGATTATTTATAAAGTAAAATAATCGGTTAAAGGTTAAGGGCTTTAGGGCGCGGCCGAAAAATGCGTGCTGGTTAAAATACTATAAACGTCGGCGTTAATTACGAAGTAAGTTAGCCCGGATACGGTAATATATTTAACGCGATTTAAGGTTATATACTAATAAGGGAGGGATACTAGCGTGTAAGGATTTATACGTGCGATTTATACCGTTAAAAGCAAGCTATAAAAAAATCTTTATAATAATTTAATAATAATAATATCCTGATAATATAATAATAATCCTCGAAAAAGATTTAATGTTTATATACGCGGATATCCTAAGTAATATAATAATAACCCTCGAAAAAGGTCCGATAATCGTATATATACGGATAATCGATTAAACTTTATTTTAAATAACTCTCGAAGAAAATCCGATCTTAATAGCTTAAATTATAATATTTTTTTTATATAATCGTTTCTCGAAAAAAACGCGATTAATAATATCGATCCGATAGTATTATTTTTATAGTTTTATAATTATAATAAAGCGAAATAAATGCTACTATTTAAAAAGAAAGGTTTCAGGTAAAAGCGTGGGTGTGTATTATAATAAAAAACTTTTTTTTTAATAAAGCCGGGAGAAGTTTTTATTTATTTACTAGCCTGCGGCTAGCGCTTATAGCTAGTATAGCTACCTAGCGTGGCTAGCCTTAGTAGCCGGGCTATGCTTATTTACCTAGCTTATTTACAGTGAGTCCCCACTTTAAGACTTAATCCCTTAAAAGGAACGCATTAATTAATAAGCCGGTAATTATCGGCATTATTATAATCGAACCGTAATAGCTTAACGTTTATAATATTAGCGGCGGTTACTTTATTTACTATAATTAATAAGTTAAAACACTTTAATTTATTAAGTATTAATCGGAATCGTTAAAGGAAATAAGGGAATAATTATACGGTGGAATAAAGCTATTACCGGTATATTATTATACCGTTATTTATTATACCTTATAATATAGCGGGCTTAATCGCGGTCGCCGAGAAAAAGGCTTTTACGGTGCCCTTTTTACGGTGCCCTCTTTATAATACCCTTCTCACGGGGTATAATAAGAGCCAGGATAACCAGACTATGCTTTTTAAACATATAGTCGAGAATAAAATCGGTCGAGAATAAAGTCGGAGTAATAAGTCTTTTAGCTTCTTTTATAATTAACGAAATTCGTGTTTTATAGCTTATACGGCGTAAATAGTATAATAAATTTCCTTTTACCCGGTAACGGTATAAATAATATAATAATTCCCCTCTACCCGGTAATAATCTCCAGATAACTAAGGGTATATCTTTTGCTTTTTTTGCTTTTTTTGCTTTTTCTGCTTCTTTTACTTTTTCTGCTTTTTTTACTTCTTTTGCTTTTTTTGCTTTTTTTACTTCTTTTACTCTTCCCGTAATAAATATAAAATATTTTTTAATAAGCTTTAAATAAGTGTAATAATTTAATAAGAATTATAAAAGAAATAAAAGGTTTACGAAATCGACGATTTTTAGCTTATTTTCCTATATACCCCTTTTAAAATCTAATAAATTACTTAAATCTGATATACTTTTAGCTCCGTGTTATAATATACTAATATTATCGGGATAAATATTATTAAACTTCCGATCGTTTAATATATTAAATACCGTTATATTCGATACCCGATTAATACTTTACCACCCTTTTTTATTACCGGTTACCTTTTTTTATTTTCGGCGTTATAGCTAACCTTAAATTAAATCGCCGAAGCTTATAAAAAAGGTTATTATATAACGAGGCTAATAAAAAAGTATTAGAAATATAACTAATAACTTATATCGGATTTAAGGTTACGGTAATAATAATAAGGTAATATTTACAGTTATAAATTAAGGCTTTAAGGCTATTTAATTATAAGAAATAAGCTAATAACGTATAATATAACCTATAATTATAATCGTAACCTAAAGAATTAAAGTATAACTAGGAGTAAAGTTATAACGAGTTTAAAATCGTTACGTAATATAGCGGCTAACTTTATATATACGGCTAACTTTATATATTTAAAAAACTCTTATTATTTAATAAACTATAAAAGCCTATAATATATTAATTATAATATAAGCATATATTATTCGCCTAAACTCTTATTATTAGCCACCCCCCTTTCCCGATACGGTATATACCTGCCAGTATATATATACGGTGGCAGGTGATTAGTTACACGAGGTATGAAAGAAGGAGGGGGAGTAAGTAGAGTGCGTGAGAGATAGAAAGCGTGAGAGCAGGGCAGTAGAGTGAGTGAGGATGGGAAAAAAGCTGGCCATGTCAGTGCGAGAACTACTACTACTACGACGGGGCCAAGCTGTTGTCGTTGCACAAGATGCCATCCAAAGGGGTTAGAGGCAGCATGAGCAGAGGTACCGACCGGATGCGGCAATTACTCAAATAGTCGAGCAACGGGCCAAGTTGGATGGAATCATTGGTTACACGTCAGCCCAGCCGAAGCAGGGAAGGGAGAAGAGCCGCGGCCACACGCACGTGGAGTTTGACGAAGTTGGAAATTCAGTGGGCCACTTCGCCTTTGGGAATCTATGGAGGAGGAAATGGAAGATGCTATTATACACGTCGCCCTTGGGTGGTCGCCTCCTGCCACCACGTGGTGCCTTGTTATTTTTTTTCGAATCTTGCACAGAGAAACCCACCAAGGGCAAATAATGCGAGAGCACAACTGCCCTCGATTATACCCTATGCGCCGATGTTGCCCAGTTCGGACAAAATCAAGGAAATGCAAAGAAGCGGTCACTGAAACTGGTGGTTGACCGTAGGACATGCGATTGCATCCCATTGTGTCGAAACCTTCTGCTTCCAAGGGCAGCCGTCGCCAGTAGACTGCTGTTCGGGTCTGGATGCTGAGAACTGTCAAGTCTTTGCAGTCTAGAAGGGACTCGCGGAGGATGCAATGCAATGACCGCAAATCACACCACTGCGAGAAAACATCAACATTACACGAGTTCAAGACCAAATGCTTTGCCTGGAGATGGGTTTCGCTGAGCCCGTTGAACCGCCGGACCAGTCTCCTTGCAGATCATTAAGCCTCGTCATCCGTGAATGTCGTCGAACCATTCATAAAGTCATTAGTAATTGCCGTCACTTGACCGCGCACCCGTAAAGGCAAAAAGGCGCCTGGAGGGCCCGTTTGCGAATCTGACTGTGTCCTTTGACCTGGCTGATCGTGTGTTGGGCATCCCGTCCCGCGACGTGGCATGCGTCAAGTCCGCAGAATTAACCCCGACTAGACACATAGTTGGGCAAGGATATCCGGATGGGCTTTCTGGGGGCTGTCGAAAGCCCCAGGTAGACTTGCGCGATGGCATGACGATGGTCACGCCGAAGCGCACGCTACCAGCGTATCGAGCCGAGGCGAACTCGACGCAAGGAGCACATCGGTGAGCGGGCGACGAGATCAAGTCCTGGCCTCCGGGACGAGAGCGCGTCCGATTATGGCAGAGTGCGCGGCATCGAGTGGGCGGACTACCACACGGGCAGCCGAGGTAGCAATAAGAGTTATGGTGTAAAGAGCGGTCGTAAAATGGGTGGTATATGAGTTTGGGGGTATTTCAGTCACGATGACCCAACAACGCCGGTCCACCGCAACCACGCAATTATGGCCGTATTGAAATGCCTCAAAGGAAGTGAAAGCCTCACAAATGCATCAGATCGGGTATCGATACTAGGCAATCGGCCCCCGAGAAGAAATCCGGCAACTCTATGACTGATGTGATGTGTGCTGCGGCAGGCCCGACTGCGGCGGCATGGCGTATTGAGGTGCGCCGCGCTGAACGTAGCCCTGGTACGCCATGGGGTCCATGGGGACGTTCGGCATGTAGCCCGGGTTCATCGCGGCCTGGGGCATGCCTGGTCGGCTGGTCTGCTGGTGCATCTGAGGATGGGACGGCTCCTCGGGCGACTCGACGGAGTTCGAGTCGTCGACACCATTCTCGTTGCCGGGGTTTGGCTCGGGCGCGTTCAGGCAAGCCTGCGGGCACTCGGTTAGTTTGCGACTGGTTGCACCAGACCCTCAGGCGTACTGAGAAGCGCGGTAAGGAATGAGTTGAACCCACCTGAATCAGGTTCTTGCCTTCTGCCTTGGTGACGAGCGGCTGCAGCTTGGGCGTCGTGAAGGTGTAGACGAGACCCGTCTCGGACACGACCAGAAGCAGGACTTGTGTGCCGGTCAGAACCGAGAGTTCATATGCCTAGCGAGGGACTTGGTGTCAGCGCGCGAGGGCCCGACCATGAGGCGCAGCAGGGAATGCGACACGGGAGGGGCGCGTCAAACGCGACGCGTAGAGGGCGGGCAGAGGTTCGGCGACGATGAGCGACGATGGGCGACTTACCTTCTTCATAATGCCAGCCTTGCGCTTGGAAAAGGTGATGTGGCGACGCGACTTGTCGCTGATGAACTTAATCTCGATCTTACGGCGCTCGCGACCGCCCTTCTCGTCATCGTCATCATCCTCATCAGCGATGCTCTGGCGCGGTCGCTTAATGCCGCGGTTCTCGGCGGCGGCCGAGTTGCCGTTGCCGACGTGGCCGTCGTCGAGCTCGGCGGGCGAAGTCTGGTCGTGTTGGTCGGTGATGTCGGCCATGGCGCGCTGGTGCGGCGGTGGTATCACCAACGAAAAAGGTAAAATTTGGTGGAGATGCTGTTTTGGTCGTGGTGCCGACGACCTATACTTGATCTGGCGTTGAGCGGAGAGGCTCTGTTGTAGTAGGCTGGATTTCTTGTGGCAGAAACCTGGTTTTGGGGGCTTGGGCTGGATCGAGTCTGGCGTGTGCGTTGCGTGGGCGGGCGGAACAAATCTGGAAGCGAGCACCGAAGAATTTCGGATTACTACTGCTTTGTTTGGCTGGCGCGTGCTCGGCTTGGCTCGATCTGGTGAGTCGTTGCCTTCTACGGTAGGTTGACTTTGCCAGAACAGAACAATCGATTGCGACGAAAAAGATAAAAGTCAATTCCGGGGATTTTGGGGCTGGGTGAGAGGGCACGAGGCAGATCGATCTGATGAATCTGGGGGGGTCTGGCACCGAACAGGCGACCGGATGAATCCAAGGCCAACGGTGGCAATGGGCAATGGCGGAGGAGGCGGGGGGCTTCCAAATGTTTGTTCGTGCTGGCCTGGCCCCTGTGCAGCAGCGGACTTTGGAGGGCAAGAGACCAAAACGAAGTCAGTGTCAATTCGGTTTTGCTTGATGGATCAGGAAAGGTGAATGCGGGATGATTGAAAAGAGAATAGCGAGGTCGTAGCACACGGACCAGAGACTGTTTAAAATGGGAGAAGGAGAGGTGGGAACTCTGCGGGGAGGGAAAGAGCGACCACCCGCCGCCCGCCGCCCGCCCAGGCTCCCAGCACTCATCAGTGGGTACCTACTGCCACTGCGGTGCGTCTACTACCGTACAGTGCGTCACAGTCTACAGTGCTAAGTACCTTGCCTAAGGCCCTGCGCGCGCGCATTCCCAGCAGCCGGCCAGGGCCTTCTGCTGCAGTGTGCAGGTGGCCTGTCTAGCTCCCCTCCCTCCCTGACTGACTGCCTGCCCAGATATCCCGCTGAGTCTGCCTCGCTTGCCCAGTATGTACCTGTCTACCTTATCTAGCCGGGATAGATACGCAGGCAGGCGCGCGCAGGTGCGGTGGTGGCGGGGGGCTCTTCACCACAACAACCCTTACCCCGAAATCCTTCCCCAGTCATAGTGCCTCCCTCTTCCAATCACCCGCCGTCGGAGTCCAAGCTAACGTAGAGCTAGCACTAGCGATACCACTTCAACAGCGGTGATTCTGCGAGAACATTGCAGCGGATGGAGGGCCCATGACTTAGACGGCGAACATGGCTACACACTGTGTTGCATTCACTGTTCGGCGTCTGCAGAGTATTGGATTACCGATGACCCAGTGTACAGAGATAAAGTTCGAGGAATGCTGGGGCGATGGAGCAGACTTGAGTGTTTAGGGAAGGAGCCGATCCGCGCGCAGCCAGTCATATTGTAGGAAACGAATTCTGGCTAGCCCACTAGGGGAGATAAGAGCAGAGTGAGATAAAGTCGGACCACCGTAGACACTGTAGTTGGACCAAACGCTGACCCCGTTTGCCAGCTGGCCGCTCAACATTTTGACACAATACGACATCTTTGAGAGGTATCTTCGGTCTTGCTCTCTAATATCCCACCATACCTATGAAGTTGCCCGACCAGCACCAAAATATCCAATGAGATATTTTACCATGAACTGGAATTTGTACACGTGTTGTACTTCATGCTCAGTTCTCCGCAGCAAGAGCTGAAAAAACTTCTTACTGAAGCCATGTAATAGCGGCCTTCGTTTAAACCAAGGTAGTAGGTAGACAGCTCAGCAAAATCAATGGTTCATATAAGAGGCCAATATCTGACAACCTATGATTGTGAGAATGGGGTTCACTACGGAGTAGGAGCAGGAACCTTACGCACACTCGGGCTCATGCCTCCTATGCTGCTTGACGGTAGACATCCTTCAAACCCCATTCTGTCTGCTACCAGGCACGCCACGATAGGCGGTGATATAGATTAACCACCACTGCTATAAGTTACTAGAACTCTTACTAGGTGAACGATTTGCAACCTCGAAGTTGTCTGGAAGATCGACCCAGACCGAGCCCAAACCGGTAGTACTCAACTCAAGAGATTACGGAATGTACGGGAACTTCGCGGACTACCTAAGAGAGCTATGGCCAATATATCGTGGTTATCATGTAAGTCTCCTCCTCTCCATAATAACGGGAAAAGGTCGAGATCGTGCAGAACAATGCGCTCTTTACCGGATCCTGCCCGAGTCTCACTCTTGACACAGTCGAACAGAGCAGGTATTGCCGGTATTGCAACAGAAACAGGTAGGTATCGGACAACATACTTGCAGAACGCACGTTATAGGGCACAACTGGGAACGTGGCCTGTAGGTCACTCCGATTGGACAGGGTTTTGAGACCGCAAGGGCGAGTCTTGTTGAGCCTGGATCGAATACTCATTTATTAGACTAACGGTACCTCACGTTTCCAAAGGTGGGCCTTCGTGCGATAGGCAACCAGACCGAGTCGTCGTCGGACGTGCTCGCATGATACTGCTACACGACATTGGCTTGTTTAAGTTGCAGCTTCCGGCGGCCCGGAGTACCTCTACACGGAGAGAGGGGGAAGAGAGTTGTAGGATGCCACGATGCCAGAGGTAGAGCTGAACTGCGCTGACCGCCTGGCTCTGGTTCCGGCCGTGGGATTTGAGGCGTCGATTCGTGGCGGTGGCGGCCCGAATACAGTGGTGATCCTAGTTATAGCATATAAAAAAAACCGGCCAACCGTATGCTGTTTAACCAAAATATGTCATAACTGGGTAATACGTGATTTCCACCGGCGTTTAACCCATATAGGAGGGGTACTTAAATTCTAGTGTGTGTTTTACTTAATTTAATATTGCCTATTATATATCTTCGTATTATTATAATAATAATAAAAACCCTGATTGCTTAAATCCAACTCGTTTATATATAAAGCTCGTAATACTTTTAAAATCCCTAAATTTTAGTGTTTTACCTAGTTAACCGGCTAGCGGTTATATATAATTTTAATAACCTCTCCGAGCACTTTAAAATTAATACTACTTATACCTTAGTTATCCGGTAGCCTTTAAACCCTTATAAGCCGCCGGGTATTATTATAACCGGGCTAAGCCCTAGTAAAAAAGATTTATACTTTGGTTAGGTTAAAAAAGTAAGCTATTACCTTGTCGAGAATTATATACGCGCTAGGGAGCTAGTCAGGGTTATTATAACCGCCCTGGGTAAGAGATAGTTATTATTATAATGCGGAGTGGTTAAGGTTTAGCGGAAGGGGATTAATAATTATTTTATAAGCCCGAAGGAGTAAATTATTTATTTAGGGAGGTTTACTTAGCGTTATTTTAAATAAAATATATAAAATTCTCCTTTATAATACGCAGTCTTTAGTAGTTTTTATAACTAAATACCTTATACTCTTATAATAAATTTAATAACTTTATTAAGTGAATTAATCCTTTTTAGGGTAATATTATTAACTGGGCCGGCTCCTTCTCCTTTTCGGCCTGGATCTTATTATTATTCCGGTAATCCGGTTATATAAAAAAAGAGTTTATAACTTTATTTAAAACCTTTATATTTATTTTAGGTTTTTTTGGTTTTTTATTCTCGTTATCTGGGTTAAGGAATTATTTTAATAATATACGGTTACGGATATAAGTAATAACAGCGTTATATAAGCTATTAAGGGGCTTTATAACTTATTCCTTTGCCTTAGGGATTTTCTCGGGATCTCTTAATAAAATAAACTTCCGCTAATAATTCCAGTAAGTATTAGATTTTAGCTACTAGTAATAAGCTTATAATACCCAGGGTATAACTTCCCGAAGTATTAAAACCTTAGCCGGGTTTTTTATTTATATTATAGGGTTTATAAGTACTTTATTAATTACCTAAAGTAATTATTACCTATAATAAAAGCGCTTAAGGGCCGAGATAATTCCCTGGTTATTAGGTTGGTATAAAAAGGTGATATTAGCCGGGAAAAACTTAACTATAATATTAGGAGGCGGCGGAGTAAGGGCTAACCCGTAGTAATAAGCCTTAAAACCATTAAAAAGTAAAAGAACTCGCTGGCCTGGTTTCTTACAATATATATAATTATAAAAGGCTATAAGCTACTCGCGGGTAAGCTTAGTATTAAACCAGGCTTTTTTCTAATGCCTTTATATTATATTAATAAAGTTTTAATTATACCTTTTAAGGGCATATAGCGTTTTAGTTTTATTAATTATCCATAATTATACCCGGTTATTACCAGTATTATTAATATAAGGAGTAAAGGTAATTCTCTTTTTATTAAGTTTCCTATTAAGCCTAAACTGCGTAATTAGGCTAAACGAGCTAAATTAACACTAGTAAAGAGCGCTTTAATCCATATTATACCGGTTACCCTTAGGAGTCTTAAAAATTAGTTACCGTAATTTTGCCATCTTCTTCTTCGTTATTAAGAGGTTTTTAGGTTATATTACGGACGTAGCCTTATTATAGAATATATAGTTTTTTATATAAAAGCGCTTTTAAAATAGCGCATATTACTTAAAGCCCAGGTTCGGGGGGAACTCGTTATTTTTAAAACCGTTATATACTTTTAGGTAAATTACCCAAATCTCCTTAACCTTAATTATAAATACTTCTCGAGAGGTATTAATAGCCCGCGTTTTTAAAATAATTTGCTATATATTAAGGATTTTTTTAAGGATTAGCCATTTTGCTTATCCCAAGCGGCGGTATTATAAGCCAGGGCCCTTAGCATTAACTTTATTAAGAGCCTTATTACTAAGAATCCGGGAGATTATAAACTAATATATCTTTATATCGAACTTCTCCTTTAACTAAGCCTAATAAGCCCGCTAAAACGGTATAAACCGCATATTCTTATACTATTCGCAAAATTATAACCTTTATTATATAATTAGGCGTTTAGATTATAAAATTTAGCTAATTATGGCGGCGGTAACGCTAAAAACCTGGTAATATTAGGATTCGTAAAGCTTTATTTCGGTTAAATAGGATATTAGTAATAAAATAATACGGTATTACTCGTAACGTAAAAATTATTTTTGGTTATACGCACACTTAAAAAAAACTTTTAGCCGGTTAGGGAAAATTAATAAATTATCGTAATTATAATAGGATTTAAAAACGTAATTATACCGGTAAAATATAAGGTTATAATAGTTTTCGGGTAAATAACAGAGAAATTATAGGATAATATATATATACTATTAAGGAAAAAGTATTTTTAGTTATAAATACTATTAAAAAGAACTTTTAATTAATCGAGGAGCTTTTACTGGTTATAGTAATAGGGTATATAAGCCGAAAATTTAATACGGCCTATAAATCGGTAACCTTAATAATAGCATAGATTTGAAAATACGCATACTATATGCTTTTATACTATAGCTAGGAATCTGCCCACTAATAAGAAAGCGGGCTCCTAGAACTTATGCTATTACCCTATAATATGCTATAAGTGGCTATGCCGTAACTAGGGTTACCACTATACCACGCAGCGAGAAAAACAGAAAAACAGCGCAGTAGTATGTACGTGCGTACGTACAGAATTATAGCGCATTACGTGCTGCGGCATCATGACTGTGGTCGACGCTCTCGTCCAGAAATTCCGGAAGGCCCGTGTGGCTTTCTGCAAATGAGGCCGTTCCGTGTCAGATGGATGATGTGGATGGGGACTCGGCGAGGAGAATTGCCAGCTGCCGGCCGCCAGCTGTCAGCCACGGGCTCTCACCTTGTGAGCGCAGACCCGCACAGTACAGATGCATGTCCCTCCATCCTGCCGCGAAGTACTTTGAGTCTAGCAGGGGCTAGGTCAAGACACCCAGATCCCGTGGCCAATGAGAGCAGAGGTCATCGACTCTTTAGGAGTGTGTCTAGGTCAGGGGCTCTAACATTGCACCGCACCGTATCCGTACCCGGAGGCGAAGATGAGATGGTTGGCAACCTGGATAAGGTATCTCATCAGAGGCACGGAAGATGCTATCATCGTGTCTGTCACCGTTCAGTGGTGCCGACGAGCGGAGCCGTCTTTGCCTTCTTCTCCCGATGGGCTCCGTCCCGTCCGTCTGGAGCAGACACACTGGCGACTGACGGACTGACTGACTTGCAAGTCCACCGGCCAGGCGCGCCCGGGGCGCGCCAGATAGAACATGCACCAGCCCGCCGCATCTCTCGCACGGATGCGATGCTGCAGTACCACGGTGGGCCGAATGGCGGTTCGCGGTGTGATGTTTCCAGAACACGATTGATTGACTATCTACCTGGACCGACGCATGCCCGCGGGGAGGACGGGGACTTCCTGTCTACGCCCTATGTCTACGCCCTATGGGTAGAGGTCTTTCCAGCCGGCCAGGCAAAGGCCGACCTGAACAACCTCTCCATTTCCCCTTCTTCCTCTCACGCGCGAATGGCCATGATGGTCGAGTTCAGGAGGTTGGATGGACATCCATCCACCCTGCCTTGCATGCCACCTTTTAGCAAGCTGCAAGAGGCACAAGCGAGGCCAGGGCCAAGGAAATTGGCACGGGCACGGCCCACGGGCAACACGAACAGGGATGACGGGAAGCAGAAAAGCGGGGATCCAGATACCCCCATCGAAAGATTCAACGTGAACGAACGGAGGATGCTGCTGCTGTCATGGCGACATCAGCAGGAACCCCGAGATACGCGGTGGAACAGAACGGCAAGCAAGCAGGCAAACAAGCAGGCAAGCAAGCAAAAGCCTGGAGGCTGGGGCGTGCTGGACGACGATGTCGGGGGACGGTGTTTGATGATTGATTGGGAAGCAGAGCTGACGGACCCAGATGGCCGGCTCAACCGTCAAGCCCCATCACTCGGAAGGGAATAGAATGATGACGGCCACGTTGAATTAGGCCCCAGAGGGCATGGCGCCCAAATTCCCCACGATGCCAGAGCTGCCAGAGCAAAGTCATGTGGCAGAGGACGGCCCCTGCGCCGCCCGTGTCCCCGAAAGACTTCTGGGGGATGGTCTTCACAAGGTGTCGGCCCGTACTCTGGCCCGTACAGTGCTCGCAGGCCGGCAACGTGGCAGGAGAAGTTGATTCATCAGGCCCGATCCTCTTCACCTGCCTGCCGATAGAGACCTGAGCCGAACAGCGACAGCTCGGGGATTGATAATGAGGACGCCAGGCGACAAGGATGGAATTCGGCGAGCTGAGCTGGGGGCCCAGACAAGTCCATGTCGCTTCCCCTCCAACCCCTCCCTATAACCCACGACCAGATCACCGCGACGAATGATAAGCTGCCATGGAGATAGATGGCCTCGCCGCCCCGGAGCGTGTGCGAACGGAGCTGCGGAGTACCCGTCGCGGCATGCCGACATCTCACCTCACCTCACCTCACCTAACGTCGCACGCAGCCAACACGGGTAGGTATCCGTGGCCAGCGTCCAACTCAATGACGTATGCGACGTCAACTTTGCTGTGGCGCGCCGCGGCAAACGCTCGCAAAGCTGCAAGCGCAGCACGGAACTGGCCTGGATGCGGCCTTTGACCAGTGCCGGGTCTGACCCATCCAGATCTGAGAGCAGATGGAGCGCGCGGGAGGTATGGGGGAGGTAGCGCCAGAGCGATGTTTCTGGCTATGCTTCCAGGTGCCGATCATGAGGCTGTTCAGTCTTCTCTAAATTGCCTAATCGAGTAATTGCGTGAGGTCGCCAACGAACGCGCGTGGCTCGCATTCCAGTTTTTTTCTTCAGAGAGGAGAAAGCGTTGCGAGGACGTCTCTACCCGGGACACGCCTCGCCTAAGAGCTACGGCAGAGCCATTCAGCAGACCCAGCCGTGTACCACTCCGCTTTCCAGAGCGCCTAGGTGCGGCGATGGGGAGCACAGCACTGGCGACGCTGCCGCTGATACGAGGCACGGCCGAGGTGCCTACTATGTGTCCTTACGACATGCCACCGCAGGTCCGACCTCGACGGATCAAACGCGCAGTCAGTCTGCAGTGGGAGACATCCTGCTGTGGAACCCAAGCCGAGTGCAGATGGTCAGGTATTTGCGCCACGACGCCGACGCATCGGGATCCCAGGGCCCCTTATTAGGGACATACACACGTACAGGCCGTTCGCTCGTCTCGTTCGTCGACGGACACGGGCGCGTCGGCACCCGCACTCTGGCCTTTGGCCCCCCCAGCGTCGCGCAGAGAGGCAGACCAATCAAGCCACCGCCAGAGAAGACACGAAATGTCGAAGCAATCGGTCGTCTTCCCCACCCACCGTGCCGACCGTCTTCTCCGGCTGGCGGCGAGAATTGCAGATGCTGGGGCTGAGAAGTGTCTCGCGGGCCGCGTCCCACAGGCAGTCTTTCGTCAGCCAGCTCGGTCGAGGGGTGAGAAACACCGACATCTGCATCATGACGAGGGGCCAATATGTTTCTGAGCTCGCAAGCGGCTGTTGTTTAATGTCCAGAACATGGCAGACTCCCGGTCCAGACTTGACGTGCAGCTTTGCGAAGCATTTCTTAATTTAACCGTCAGCGAATCCCCCTTGCCCTGGGCGGCGTGGCTTGTCCGGATCGTCTCGAGTCTGGGGTAAGATGAGCACGGGTAGCTCGCTGCACGCGCTATCACAATACCGACCTGCTCATCGGTGAGCAGGAGGCTTCAGATAAGGTACGTCTGACAAACGAGCTGGACCTGAATAACAAGAACGGCAAACAGCTAGGACAGCAGCAACATAACTACATTCGTCAGTAGCGAGAGCCCGTATCCCACGAGAGGGAGAGTGGTGATCTGAACTTTGTAGAGTCTTGTCAGCGTCTTGGACTCTACCAACCCACATTCACAGACTCGAGAAAAGCATAGAGGGCTAAACACCAGCCCATACACGCATGATCGCAGGCTTGAACAAGAGCATCAGATCCATGACTCGAACAGAAGTAAGAATAGACACATCTCAGCCTCATACTGTTCGTGACACGATATCGGGTCGTCGGCCAGGATCATTCCACTCTTTCAGTGGCATTCACCACGATTGCCGCCATTCTCGGGGGGTAAATCAGATTGAAGAGACCCAGCTGATTGGCCGGGCGGCGGCCGTCTTCAGCGTCTTGGCCCCCCAGCTCCCCGACCCCACCCCCCGGCGCTTCAGAGGTGCAAGGCACGGTCTGGCTTCGGGCCCGTGCCAGCCCAGCCCGCATTGCTCGGGCCCTGACGTGACAACGTCTCCCTGAAACTCCAACCGTCGAAGATCACGCCTCGTGGGCTGGTCCTCTCACCCAGAGGCTCACCCACCCACGCAACGCCTGGTGGACCGCCAGCCCAGCTATGCGTTTCCGCTGCGTTTCTGCACGCCCGCAATCAGGCCAGGTCTGAATCTGCTGCCGTGACCTGTCTCAGCACTCAATCCTCTTTCCCACCCACCGAAGCCTCCTCGTTGGTGGCAGAGAGGGGAGGAAGGCTTGCTTGCGCGGCCCAAGAATTATCTAGGTAATTATCGTACGAATTTTGCCTACACACTGGGGGGGCAGTGCCTATCGTGGAGCCCAGCCTGGCACAAGAAAAAGAGCATTGCCGTTTCGTATCCCACCCCGGCGCTTGTCGTCGTCTGTCTGTGTGTGTATGCCTCTTAATTTTCCGTGCCGTGCCGCCGTGTGCCATTGGCTCTCTCTCTCTCTCGACCTTGCTTCTGCTTTGACGTTGCAGTTGCTGCATCTTTCCTGATTTCCTCTCTTCGCTTCGCTTTCGCTTCGCCCTTTCGCTTCTTTGCCCGTGATCTCTTCTCTTTTTTTGCCCTCTACCTCCCTTCCCCTCCCTTGCGACTCCGGAGTAGTCGACGAGCGGGAAGTTTTTTTTTCCTACCTAATCCAGTCGGTTGATATCCCCCGACGTTACGTTCATTGCGCGCCCGAGGCCGCTCGATCGATCTCTCCTGCCATCATCGCCTCCTCGCTTCCACGAAAAACAAGACGCCGGTCGTCATTTTACGCTATCGCCCTCGTTCATTACTCGAAGTACTAGGAGAGGGTAGATAAAGAAAAAGGGTCGGCGGACCGAGTCGAGGAGGAAAACAAAACCACCCACCCAGACAGACAGACAGACACGAGACCCCGAACATACCTACCCACCATGGTCAACAAGGTGCTCGCGGCCTACATGGCCGCCGACGGGCTGTTCGTCGCCATGGGCGCCATCATGCTGGGCTTCTGCATCATCGTCTCGCGGACCGACCACGACGTGCCGAGCGACGGGACCGAGGCCGCGCGGAACCTGCTGTACCAGATGTTCCCCTTCACGGGTGGGTCTCTCTCTCTCTCTGCTTTTCCGTTCTGGGTTTGCTCCCCGCTGGCTTGTCTGAACCGCAAGCGAGTGAGAAAGGAAAAAGAAGGGAACAAGAAGCTCTTATCAGTCAGATATGGCGATGACTTAGGGGCAAAAAGCTGACGTCCTTTTTTTTCTCCGGCACAGCGGGCATCGCCAACGCCATCATGACCTTCGTCGTGTTCCTGGTGACGCTCCCGGCGCTGGTGACCAACAGCCGGGGCTGGCTCAAGCTGGCGGGCTACCTGATCGTGGCGGACGGGCTCTTCAGCCTGATCATCGGCATCGACCTGTGGATCATGACGCTGCGGCTCAAGGAGACGCTGGCGGGCACGTGGGCGGCGCAGACGCCCGCGACGCAGAGCCTGATGCAGACCACCTTCAACTGCTGCGGCTTCCTCAACAGCACCTCGCCCGCCTTTGCCGAGGACGCGACGTGCCCGAGCCCGGCCTCGGCCGCGCTGCTGCAGGGGTGCGCCGCGTCAGTCAACTCGTTCGGCAACACGTTCGTCGACGAGATCTTCACCGCCGTCTTCGCCATGGTCGGCATCGATGGCTTGCTCATCATGGCCACCGCCGCCCTGCTCAAGGAGCGCAAGGAGATGGAGCGCTACCGCCACATCGACGAGAAGACCGGCGCCGGCGGCTTCTAGAGGGGGAGAGAAAGAAAGAAGAAGAAGACGAAGAAGAGGGGGATAAGGG
The DNA here is from genome assembly GCA_022539325.1 of Xylariaceae sp. FL0804. NCBI lineage: Eukaryota > Fungi > Ascomycota > Sordariomycetes > Xylariales > Xylariaceae > Xylariaceae sp. FL0804. Next base: position 651,067 of record JAJKLG010000006.1, on the reverse strand, counting down.
GGAAGTAAGAAAGGAAGGAAAAGGGGAAGGGGAATGAGAAGAAGGAAAGGAAGAAGAAACCAGCGGACCGAACCGTGGACCGGATTGGATCGGGCTCTTGTCCAGACAAGACTTCTCTTCGCCTCTCCGTCCTCTTCTCTCGTGGCGGCGGAAATCAGGAAAAGGGGGGCAAAGACAGGATAGTGTCGGACACCATTGATTGGATTAATTGGTCACGAAACTGTACGACGGACTGAGGCCCTGAGAAATGACGGGCTGGGTTATCTGGCATCGGAGACGTCCCGGCATCGACATAACTGGCTGCAAGCGACCAACGATGAATAAGGGTAGAGGACAGTCATCCATACACGATATTCCTCGCCCGAGCTCGTCAAAGGCACATCAATCTGGTCCTGGGCCGTCGGACATGCTGTGAAGTGTGTATGCGCTTTGCAGTGCGGGACCCAGTCATGGGCAACGCCCCCCGGATAGTCGAGATCTGGTCTACTTTCAAGCCCCCACCCCTTTTCCTCTTTTTTCATCTATATTTACTTTTTTATCTGTTTGCATCTGCTTTGAGCGTTGCCTTGGTTTGGGCTCGTCTATGGCCGAGCTCTTCGCTTCGAGAATTAGTTCCCCGGTTAGATTGGAGGGATAGAGAGAGCGCTGGCATTGCTTCCTTCATACCGCGAGATCTCTGCCACGGCGTAGGTAGCAGTGAATCAACAACAGATCAATGACACGCTTTGCAGCGTACATGCTCGTCGTGAATGTTATCTGGTGTAGGGGTTGAGGTTGGATTCTTGGTCCCGAGACTCTGTGATGAGTGGTATATGCTGGACCGTGTGTGCAGTAAGGAAACAGGAGGTACTATGAAGTAGCTAGCTGTCTAATGGGCACCTGCGCGCTCGCAGAGCTGTAAGCAAGGTATCAGACTCTGCTCCCCTCTTCCTTACGTCCGTCAACACGGTATAGACCGCAACGAAGAAGCAAAGGGACAAGCGGAAGAGGAGGGATTGGAAGCAACACGCAACAAGTGATGTACGAAAGGGGGTTAAAGAGGTTTCCCGTCCGGCCGCAGCCAGACAGGGACTCGTCTTGAAGGGCGTTCTCGAGTGGCGAAAAAAATCAGTACCATCTCCGGAACCCTCATGGCGGCGCGCAGACACCCTTGGCCTGGGAAGAGGAGGTAGGACGAGGAGAGGACGGGGCAGATGACGGACAGGTGTTCACAGAAAGAAGGGCAATGATGTCTTCGGAGGAGCACGTTCATCTAGGAGCTGCAGAGAAGCCATGGCAGAGATTGTTCGCCTAGGTCCGCGTGGCGGTCTTGTGGGTGGCAAAAAGACGCCTACAGCTAGACCCTAATACACCAGTTGTTCAACGCTCTGGTAATCATTTAGTCAGTCCCTAAGCAGCTCTTTCTATCTTAGTCAGGCAACCATAACAGTTGCAGCTCCGGGTAGAGAGAGAGATAGTTGGATCGACGACGGCCAAGGAGGGGATGATTCGTTTACACCAACATTGAACAGACAAGGCCCCCAGGAATGAGATAGGGAGGGAGGTTGCCTCTGGATCTACCGGTGATACTTCAACACTCACGTGGGACCTTATTTATTGGAAAATTCTGTGCCTAATAGGGCTGGATATTGGGCCACTGTCCATTGTGACAACCTCGAATGTCGAAATGTCGTACGCCGCCTAGAGTTCAAAGTAATTCCGCGCGACACTTGCGCAGGGAACCACCAGTCCGCGTGTTTGGAGTCCAGAAAAACAGAGAAACGCGTTTATTCTATGTTCAAGGGGCAAACTGATATACCAGTAGAGTCATCCTATTATCCTGCCCAACTTGGGGCTCGTAGGGTTTGTGCCGAAGTTGAGAGCACGATTAGCACGGCCTAACTATGAAGCTGGGGTATTCAAATCAGGGATGGAGAACACCTGGTGTAGGTTAATAGTGTATCGAGAGAAGCAGAACGATCTGTGTAAGTACATAAGCACTCAGAACCTTAAGCAGAAGAGTCACTAGAGTACTTGAAATTGTCTGATTAGTTCTAAAGCTGGTGACCGATGTCGGTTAGGGAACGCCAGAACTTAGTGAGACTGCCATCCCAGGTGGCTTGAGATACTGCGTTACCTCCTTGAAAAACTATCTCATCGTAGCAAACTTGACTGGGGACATCCACTTCTGTCTACTATCTCGGACTAGGACAGTTTTCTACCAAGTTTCAAACTGAGCTCAATAACTGGAGGCTATACAACAACCAAGAGCCTATAGGGTTTACACCCGATATATCCTGGCCAGAGTCCTACCCACATGGGAACAAAAGGTCAAGATCGGTCAATCCAGTACACAATACATGAATTTCACTTCAGGGTGCGATTAGGGGCTCAAGCTACTTAAGCCAGACGTTAAATCTACTTTGGAAGCGTCTTAAGCATATCAGGAAGAATACGACGCTCCTTATGGCCGTATGTAGGAAGGCAAGTCCCGCAAGGGGTCCTGGATCGCTCGCTCCTAAGCAACCAGTCGGTGTTGCACATGGACTCGACAATCAGCAGGTTACCGTTTCGTGGCGAATAGACACATATGATGCATACATCCTCGGGACGGACGTTGCCTCTCTTGATCGGTGATACTATCAGTCTGGATTTCCTTCTAGTGGCTAAGTTATGCCACGGTTATAGCACGGCCCAGGCGGCAGACTATGTCATTATGGTCTCGACCGACCTCGGCCCGGGGAATGGACAAAGAGCAGGAGGATGGACCTGACAAAGCTGGGTCAAAAATGAGGGACAGCGAACGAGTCGACGTGGGTTGAGCAGCGAAAGTATTGGTTTCCTGGGATCATTCACCAAGCCCTTGGCAGGGATTTATCTCCTCGGCCTCGGGACAACAATAGACGCCAATTTTCGTAAGGCAGTATATTATATCAACGATGCAAGATAGAGGCCTTATCACCAGTCACTGTAATATAACAAGACGGCCAGCAAAGTATCGAGAGAAGTCCAATAAGGGAGGCCCACGGGAGTAGCAGAGTCATGGTGCCGGTACTTAGTACCTGGGTTGTAGCAGTTGCCCAGTCTGGAAATCGACGGTTGGAATTCTGCAGTGTCAGTCCATTACTGGAGCTGACGGCGGACAACTTTGACAATGAAATCAATGCCACCAAGTACACGGTGGTCAAATACTACAAGTGAGATACAGGCCTTCCCATCATTTCTATCTTGTCTATCGCTGCGTTGCCGGGACCTTGAGCCGCTCGTTGCTCTCCCTCAGCGTCTGCTCCCATAATAGCCGTGGTCGAGCCTCTCGCTGACGACCTGCTCCAGCCCCTACTGTCCCCATTGTATAACTTTTGCCCCTACTTATCAGACAATGTACGAGTTACGGAACGTGTCATGAAATACCTAACTTTGACAGAGCTCGGAGGTAGAAATCGTAATTCAAATACCTGGTACTCCCTATCGCTTATAGTTGTCTGAAGACTGCACAACAAGCATTAACATTGCCTGAAAGTTAATTAATTGCAATGTTCCGTGAAGCAAATGCCGGTCTAGTAGTAGACCGTAAGCAAATATCAAGTGCTTCAGGCAATTAGCTGCTCCCGTGGCTTTAGGAACGTATATATACCAGCTTAATATGAGGGACGCTTAATGTGTAAATGGCTACAAGGTGTGTTACACTGCACACCGCAGATAGGTAAGTTTTCCCCTTCCCCAGAACCGGCTCGGGCAGCTACATCAGATTCCGGCGTCCGAGACCAATGAGATAATCACTTGGCAATGATCCCACGCTGGTGGTTGGTCGAGAGCTGTGCCACCCGCATGAGGCTTCAGGCAACCGCATAGCCCCCTCCCCATCCGTCCGTACTCCTTGATATAAGTATCCGGAATAGATTCCCCCTATGACTCACACCGTCACAGTTCAGCCTGAATACTATTTCTTGTACGCATCCGTTGGGGGCATCCGGGCCCATTTGTGACCAGCAACGCGACAGCCGAAGCCGAAGCTGGAGCGTAAGAGGCTCTGAAGCTCGGGCCAATAACACTTCAGACATCGGCAGCAGTCCAACGTCAGCAGCCGCAATATACAACACAACGACGCCAAGGCAACACCAATTCAGCCATGCAGTGGATCAACAGGCATGCGGCCCGCCCAAGCGAAGCGGAGGCACCGCCGCTGGCCATCCACCTGCTCGAGAACCCGGGCCTGGTCGCTCCCCAGCCGCGGTCGCCGCTCTTCGCCATGCCGGCCGAGCTGCGAGACAAGATCTGGTCCTTCGCGCTCGCGCTCCACGCGGACCCGGAGAAGAAGCTCTTCCCCATCCAGGAGCGGTACGCGCGCCCCGGGCAGGCCGGGCCGCTGCGCGTGTCCGCCGCGCTGCTGCGGACGTGCCGCGCCGTCTACGTCGAGGCCTTCCTGGTCCCCCTGCGCGTCAACCAGCCGGTGATCTACGCGGGCGACCCCCGGGACTTGCCCCCCGGGTGCGTCCTCCACCGCACGGTCTACGGCTGGGACGGGATGCCGGCCAAGTTGAAGAGCTGGCAGTTCGCCAACCTGACGTCGGCTGAGCTGGTGGTGCAGCAGTTTCAGTTGGAAGACAGTACGTTTGCTCCCTCCAAGCTCTGTCGCTAGAAGCGGGCTGGGTCTACCGTGTGCAACTGATGTGGACCGGAAGCCAGCGTCTCCCGGTGCCAGCATCATCATGGCCGATGGGTTCCCCGATTTCTTTTCCTTTAATGGCAGATCTGGCGCTCTTCCTGAAAAAGCAGACCATCGATTTGCTTACTGACGCTGCCTACAGACGCGCTCGAGCAAGCTTCTCGCTACATGGGAGCCAAACAGCGCCACCAAGGTTATCGGGTGGACGGTCTCTCTAGGCAGGGATCGCCCAGCTGGTTCTCCCTGCAGAAGCCGACGAAGGGGCACGAATCTCCGCCACCGCACGACGTGCTCACCACCAAGAAGATAACCCGTCTGAGGATCCGCCTGTCCCGCAGCGACTTGTGGGCGTGGGCCGAGCCGCCGCCGTCCTCCGCGACGCGCGGCCCCGGCGACCCCAGCAGGGCACTGCGCCTCGAGCCCATGGCCGTGCACACCAACCCGAGCGGTGACGAGCACTACGGGCGCGCGCAGAATGCCATGACGGCGGCGCACGAGGTGCGCAGGGCGGGCCGGAGGCCGGATGCCGTGCTCGGCCCGGCCGAGCGGCGGCGCTGCTGGGGCCGGCAGATCCGCGAGCACTGGCCGGACCTGCAGACGCTGGAGCTGGAGCTGGAGAGCTGGGAGCGCAAGGAGGGCCAGCTCGACGCGGTCGTCGAGTGCGCCCGGCTGTGGCGCTTCCCGCTGCCGGACGGGTGCTGCCTGGAGTTCGCGGGCGCGTCGACCACGTGCTGGCGCGGCGCGATGAACTACCGGCACTGGGACACGCAGGGCTGGTGGATGAAGAGGACGAGCAACGAAGCGGACGCCAAGCTCAGGGCGAACCCGCTGGTGTATTGGAGGCCACGGGACGGGTCCGAGAGAGAGACGTATGTCGGGGAGACCTTTGTTGTCAAAATCATCGTCTTCAAGAGGCGGGTCAATGATCCACGAGCTCCGGAAATCTGAATAGAAGCTTTGCGAATGTTGGCACCAAAGAGTCAGTTCTGTCTCAAGCGAGAGTTCTGTGGGCTATAGTTACTGTTTAGCAAGTAGCTATGTGAAACGAGGCAGAGTGTCTCTCTGCCGTTCATTATCTGCTCATGGAACCGGACCTGCGGCTTAGGAGTAGCCGATTATACGGTTAGGACTATACAACTAAGTAAACTATAGCGAAGTTGCGCCAATGTACCTATTCAAAAACAGAACAGAAAGTTAACCATAACAGTGTGCATGGATATGCTCTGTATTAAGTGAAGATGAGACCGCCCGTAACGCTGCTCAAGTAGTATACAGCGCTACGTTGAAAGGAAATCCCCAGAATCTCCGAGCAGTATACTCAGTGTAAGGTAAGAGTGGAAAGATTATTCTCCAGCTAGGGATGAAACACTACCGAGTCTCTGTCGTTAGTGTCACGGCACAAAGATATTGCTGTGGCACGGCACAAAGATATTGCTGTTGCCGGCCGACTGCTGGCTGCTCCGTGGATATGGTTCGTCTCCGGCACAGGCTGACGACATCTGTACCGAGTATCGACTGGGTGGTCGTCGGGTGGTCTTCGTACGGCTAAGGTGCGATATCCATTCAACCCCGCCCCTCCTGGGTCTTTGAGCACCTCCCTGTCTACTATGGAATTCTTTACATCCCGACGCGGCGCGGAAAGTGAGATTTCCCACAAAGGATCTGCCCCTCCGAGGTCCAATACCAGGGAGCGCAAATTCTCCAACTCCCAGGTCTACTGTGAGTCAGCTCCTAATGAAACAGAGACCTCCACGTCAATCACTCACAAGCCGGACATTACGCAGACTGCAAGTTATATCTGACATGAGAACTTTGTGCCTTGTTACTAACCGTTTTCATTCAAAACCGGAAAGGACGATGTAAGTTGCAACTCCATGACAAGCTACTCAATTCTAAACTAATGTCGGCCTAGTATGTAAGTCACGACACCGAGTTTCGACGAAAGATCTCGCATTAACCTATGAAGTACCTATGAAGTCCGTAAATGAGACTTGAGCTCCGCCACAGCGCATTATGTTTATGCTGATTACATATAGCATGTAAGTTCCCCGGCTCAAACTGAATATCAGAGGGATTTTCATGGTCTAATCGACGGCAAGACGGTACATAAGTAAAACCTTGTGCCCTTCTCTCCTAGAAATTGGTACCAATGAGACCATCCGCAGATCAACGATGATTGGCTTTACCCAATCGACAATGCCTTTGCTCTCAAGGTTATCAACTCGTCCAAACCAATTGAGTCTTCTTTGGCACAAGTCCTGTCGCCGAGGCTCTGCGACCGATGCACCGACTTTGACTTCTGGCTCCCGATGTTCTGCATTATCGAGAAAGCACGACGGCTTCAGGCCTCTTCCGAGAAGTATCAATTCTGCAAGCTGTTACTAAACAGTTACCAGATACGGGACCATGTAACAAACCTGATCTCATTAGTGTTCATTCGAAAGGCATCCAACATATTCTTGGAAGGCGAATGTGGACCTGTATGTCTATATACAAACACCCAGGTATGAATTTTCGTGGACGTGGCAGGGCCGCACTAGCGCTCTATCCGGCTTGGCGTTGCTGGGATGCCTGTGGAATGGCAGTTACAGAGGGCCGAGGGAGGCTCGGCGGGAGAGAGGTGAGAGGATGACGACTGCCACTTCATATTTCACAAGAGGTAGTACGTACGGAGTACTACTAATGAGCAAACTCGAGCAAGAAACAAAGACGGCCACTGAACCATAACGCTTCCGCTGCTGACCGCAAAGTCGCTTTGTTGACCCGAAAATAGCATACGAAGTACGGGTAGTGTCTCGCCGCACAGCTCGTCAAAGGGCGGCAGATGATGGCCGGCTTGCAGATGCCGCCCTCATCTCCTGAAACTCGCCATTCTTTCTTTCTTCCTCGAGCACGAGTCGGCGGCAATGCTCGACCCGAACACCCACCCTATCATCCTATTAAACACGTTTGGCCTGCCAAGACCGTTCCGCGCGCCATTCTCTTCCTTCGCCTCGTAAACGCTGTACCGTGTCGTCCCACACAAACACCGGCAGACAACTGTCAACGGCAGAGAAACTGTGATACTCAGGTCCCGATATCGCATCTCCTCCAAGATCGAATTGTCCTACGAGTTGCTTCAGCTCCCTCCTCCTTCCTCGCATTATTATCCCATAACCAGCGTGCTGCCAGTCATACCTACACCCAGACCTGAGATAATCCGACTCACTATATTACGCCAGTCTCCCCATCCACGTCTGAGTTGGTTGTCACTTCACCTACCCACACCGGACCTACGTTCCGTGACTACTACCTGTACATTCCACCTCATATACTCCCCCCCATACCGATCGAAACCCTCGAAGCATGCTGTGGCCCCGCTACAGCGCGAACCCCGCCGGCATGTCGTCCACCGGCTCCAGCTCGGACACGAGCAGCAGCAGCGGCGGCGGCATGGACATGGGCGACATGGGCTCCATGCCCGGGATGGACATGGGCTCGTCCTCCTCGTCCTCCTCCTCGACCAACTCATCGTCCGGCTCGGCCATGCTGGGCATGCAGGTCATGGGCGTCTTCCAGAGCACGGTGGCGACGCCGCTGTACTCGATGGCCTGGACGCCGACGACGAGCGGCGAGTACACGGGCACGCTCGTCTTCCTCGTCGCCCTCGCCGTCGTCCTGCGCCTCCTGCTCGCCGCCAAGACCGCCGCCGAGGCCCGCTGGCTGCACGCCGAGCTCCGCCGCGGCCACCACCACCAAGTCGTCGCCCCCGGGCAGCAGGATGGCCGGGGCGGCGCCGATAAGCTCGTCGGCCGCGACGGCTTCACGCGTAGCTTGGTCATGTCCGAGAGCGGCAGCGTCGAGGACGATCTCGTCGTCGTCAGCCGCAGCCGTGCCGGCCCGGCCCGCCGCCCCTGGAGCCTGTCCGTCGACCCTCTGCGTGCGGTGCTGGACACGTGCATCACCGGCGTCGCCTATCTACTGTAGGTTCCCTTTCGTTCTTTTCCCCTAACTTTCTCTCTTTCCCTATATATATCTCTCTCTTGTCGTGCGGAAATTTCTCTGCGCGACGGGTCACTTCACCTTGAGGAGACGCACCCGTGCTAACGCGTGACCATGACAGAATGTTGGCCGTCATGACCATGAACGTTGGCTACTTCATCGCCGTCCTCACCGGCACCTTCCTCGGCAGCCTGCTCGTCGGCCGGTACGCGGGCACCATCGAGCACTGAAGGAACACACAGAGTCGGCTCGTACCGCAAGTACGAACAAAGACTTGCTTGTTGTGGCGGTGGCATGGATTGCCAGCGCAAGACACAGGTGGCGGACCGCCTATAGATGGCCAGACGACAGGCCCAATCGCCAGCGTCGCCCACACGACACCTTGGCTGCATGAGACGCAACCGAGAGAGTGTCGGACATTAGGGGCAGGCACTTGTGGGCTCGCTCCTGGTCGTTGCGGACCAGCCTGCCAGGCAAGCAAGCAGTGCAGAAACTACGATTGCTATAGGTGTACCTACACACCACAGCCCGAGGGAGGGTTAAGGCAGGCACACTGGACATTTGGCAGCCACAGAGCAAGCAAATCACATCCTCTTTGATGGACAACTCACCCTCTACTGTTGCCCCCCCCCCCCCCCCCCCCCCCCCATCCGTCATGAGGGATTTCCTCGTGGCGTTTTTTGCCAGGTAGTTATCAATGATCTACCTACCTTTCAACCTACAGAGCGTTGTGCGGGACCCCGAGCTCGTGCCGTGATATCATCGCGCCCAAGGGAAGTTGGGCTTGCGCCCCATAGCGTTGGCTTAGACCAGAGCTCTCCTGTCAGTACCGGTATGCCATAGCTCAAAAGTTGTTCTTATAAAGTCCATTTCGCCCACGGTGTTGTTCGGGGACGGGAGACTGAGGCCCTTGTACTGTAATCCCAAGCTGTCACTCAATCATCAATCGCCTTGCCACCATTGCTTTCTAGAATCCCACCTTGGTAGTTATCATGCCGCGGGCGAACGAAGGTCGCCTCAGACCGTCCGCAGCGGGCATGAGATCCTGAATGTTTATTGAGCTAGGTACGCACCATCACGCGAATGAACCGCGGCACAGTGACCGGCTAGGCGTTGAGGAATGCTTTGGTCAGGTCGACCACGGTAGAGAATAAAGCGTCACCATCACGGCTCATTCAGACGTCCTTGGAAGGCCCCAGGGGAGATGTCTATGGTGGTGTTGGTGTCTTCGGGGGTAAGTTAGGTGGGAGGGCGTTTTCCCATATCGCTCTTCTGTCTGCTCGCTCCCCACCACACTTATACATGGATCGTTCTGCTTTCTCGCGATATATTCTCTTTCGCATGTACAATCTGAGGGCCATGCTGGCCATGAACATGCGGCTTCTTTAACGGACCTAAGTAGAAGTCATAAAGCAAAGAGATCATCCTAGGCTACTTGAACGGGAACCATGTGGTATACATGGGAAGTCTACACGGGCCGGATCTTGGTCTGACCCTGAAGATACTAGAACTGGAAGACACGCACCAGCGCGACTCAGTACATTCTCCCCCATGATTTCCCGATTAACACCTTGGTAGTGCGCTCACCGACAAAGACATTGTACAAATTGCCGGGCAACAACGTCTTTATGACTGTCACTGTTCTGGACCATTTCCTTTCAACCTTCATCCGCAGCTCCTTCAGCGGTCTCATGTCGACCCCTATATCTAAGACAGCACTGACCTGCCTGCGAGCCGCGTATATTCATGTACCCTATCCCATCACTAACGTCAGACTCCCAGAAGCAATAAGAAAAAGGTATATATCCAGCGCCACCGCTTTTCGTCATCTAGATACCGCACTCACCGACTCGCCATGTGCTACATTCAGAACATCCACATCTGCGTCCACCACGCCCTCATCAGCGTCAGTGGGACGGAGCGGAACCGCCACGAGTGCGAGTACGGCTACCCGCCCGTTGCAGATGATCACTGTCCGCTGCACTCGTGCTGCTTCGTCCAGCGCGAGGTGATAACCCCCTGCGCCGGGCATGGCGCTGGCCGTGCGTGCCCCGCCTGGGGAGAGGACGTCTTCGTGCCGATGCACGAGGCCCGCGTGATGAGCGCCAGACTGGACCACAGGACCGGAAAGCTGATGATCTGGGCCACCGGCGGGGATGATCCCAACTACTACAAGAATGAAGGCGTCCTCTTCGACTCCCATGCGCACGGGTCCGGAACCAGCGGGCCCGCGGCACAGGAGTCCCAGACGACCTTGGCGGAGGACCAGTCGGTGAGGGCCGAAGGGTCTCGCCCATACGCAACGGTGGATTCCCATGCCTCGTCGGAAGACCTCGCAGCAGACACTGCTGCAATGGAGAGCGATTAACCTCGCGGACGACGTAGAGGATGTCCAGAAGGGGTCGTGAACTCTTCCAGAGGGGCCAGAAGAAGCCCCGGAGCCGGTCCGGACCTCCTCCTCATCGCCAGAGCCGAACCCCTTCCCCCCTCCTGCCACTGGAGGATGGGTGGAGGGTGGACGCCAGCGTGTACAGGGGGTAGAAGCCAATGGAACCCGAAGACCGCTCTTGGCGTTAGCTTGTCATATCATATTGACATGTTCGAAGAGTTCTCGATGCAGAAGCATGTAGTCGTGATAGCTCCGATCTACTGGAGATAATGATGATAAAACAGATTGTATTCGTTTCATATGGTAAAAGCATAAGAGACCCACCCACAAGTGTGTCAAAACTTCCAGACATGCTGGTTTTGAACATGTTCATCGCCTCTATTAGGAAGTAAATATATATATGTTGTCGTGAAGCTCGTCGTCTTCCAGTCCAAACCTCCAGATACTCTCTGTACGTCCGCTGCTCGTGGGCTGAAGGATGATGCCTGGGGTTCTGTCGTCTTGCTGACCAGTGCCTCCGCTCCATCACTACTCCGTACGAAGTGGTCTGTCTCCGTGATGTTGATGTGGACTCACCTACGAACCATGCGTGCAATTCGCACTTACCTGCTTAGCTGTTTTGCCATTCTACTGCTAGTATCAGCACATGGCGTTGATATGATAGAGTCTCGTAAATCGCAGGTACGCGAAGTGCTTGCTGGCCTCTGAAATACAAGCATCGTCTAGTGTAAATTTTTAGGTTGTCACCAAGTACAGGCTCTGAGGTAAGCAAGTATCTTGGGCAGCCCCAGAAACACTACAGTAGTTCTTCTATTCCTATCTACTCCGTAGTACGCACTCCTATTAATAAGTCTCGTAAAAACGAAGTAGTTTACCAGGTAGGCACTCAAGTAAATAATTTAGTCCTCGCTGTTGAAATCATGATATTACAACTATTCCTCTTTACACGATTACCGCTACCGCAATACCGGATAGTCTCCTGCACGTTACCCCCTTCAAGGCAGGATTGCTGCAAGTAGTTGACACATCAAGCACTTCGTACCGTACCTACTTACAAGTATATGGTCTCATTTTCAGCTTGCGTCTCCCGAGCCTCTCTGAAGCTCTCCGAGACGTTCTTACTGACAGGGCAGGTAGGTACGTCAGACACAGGTGGTATTCCGTGGTAATAGGGAGGAGATTGGATATCTATTAAACTATGAGGAGCCAGGACCCAGGGGACTGCACCACCCAAATGTACCCGTAAAGGGGCAGGTGAAGCCCGATACCGGCTAGACTACTAGGCTACTGTACAGCCTTGCCGTGACACTTACGGCTTGCTAACAAAACCGAGCAACCAAGATCAGTGTTTTAAAGTAGTCACTATTGTGCTTTTCTATCTTATTCTTTACAGTAACCGCAAAGTAGTGTCTGTGGGAAATTCGTCTTCTCAAGCACCTCACTCATAGAAAACCCTTTGCTTGATATAGACCGCGAGGTTTGAGGCTCTTAGCAACTTACTCTGTATGCTGCTTGAAGTCTTGCCCAGATAGACGTCGTCTCCTGGTTTGGTTTACTGGCAGCAGCAATATCATAACGTATGATCGCCATCATATCGACCACAGCAACGTGCCTTTTCTATTTTTTGGATTCTTCTATTCGACCTAGACGATAGAAGCAGCAGTAGCAGTAGAAGCAGAAGCAGGAGCAGAAGCAGAAGCCGACATAAGCACGTTATTCGCCTCCTGAAAGCCACCGATTCGACGTATATCTCATCCTAACTTACCTTCCTAGTTACAGACTGCCCCAACCAAATCCATGTTCGGTCTCTCTCATCGCTCGTCTCATCCAATCTCTCGTTCCTCTTCCATATATCCCGAGCCGAACGTCGTCCCGTCTTTCGTCTCAGGTCTGCTTCGTTCTGCTTCGTCGCGGGGAAAACAAAAGGAGAGGGGCGTACTACCTGACTACCTACCTACCTACTCACCTATCTAGCTAGCTTCTCTATCCGCCTACCGACTCAATCATGCCGGCCACTGAGTTTCTACGGCATTTTGGGTACCTACTACCCAAACATGGCGTGTACTTACGTACATGATCACCTACGTTATCGACGGTGTCTCCGGGCCTGGCGCGGCACCCTTCAAGGGGTGTGTCACCGCCGGTCTTCCCGGTGAGGATGGGCCGGCTAAGTCACTCAACATGACTTTCCCATCTTCTTTTCGGGAGTGGGGAGACGAGGTCTGGTAGGCTTCTCCACATGATCTTCGTTTCGTACCGTGCCGTAAGTACCGCGCCCACCACGAGCGGGATCCGTCCGGCCCGGCAAGGCTGGAACTTGCGGTACCCGTGGCGATTCTGGTAGTACCGTACATTGATGATTATGGTGGGCACTCACTGAATGACTGACTGACTGGGTCCGGCGGAGGCGGGATTGCGCAGAGTACCTGGGTTCTCACTTGACTGCCGGCCGGAGGAAGGAATAGACGTCTCTCGCGTGAGACGCTGCGACAAATGCTTCAAGTACATTTAATTGTACATACTTGACTACCTGCATCTACATGCCGGCATAACTTACCTACTGTAGGTACCTACCGGCATGTCCTTGCGTGTAAAAATAGGCAGGCAGAAGAAGAGTGTGCACGTGTGTTCCATACGTGCGCGCGTGTGCGGTTCTTTTACTCCCTCCCCCCCTGATCTGCTGTGCAGGATGAGAGATCGGACGGCGAGGGGGACTTTTTACAGGGGCCGGGGTAAAAGGGGGTAGGGGGACGAAGGGAGGGAGGGATTTTGCCCATTTGGAAGTTGGGGGCCGGGTTCGTGCGGGCCGCGCGAGGCTCCCTGGTTCTCCCTTCGGCCGCGCCGTAAAAACGGTCTCTCCGCTTCGCCGAATGGCGAAGGCGACAGAACCTACCGGTACTACGAATTCGCGGAGGGAGCGGATGGAGTGCCGGGTTGATATGATATGACCTGGACCGGCCCGAGGCTTCCGCGCGCGCGACGGGGGAGGAAGAGAGAAAGAAAGCAGAAGAAGAGACATAGAAAGAAAGAGCCTTACTTGCCGACCTGGTCACGGCGCCGGGATTTGTGAGAGTGAGAGTTGGAGCCCATCCGGAGTTCGGGGTGGAGAATGCCGTGAGCAGGAGCCGAACGTGGCAATTGGCGAATGACGACGCGGGTCACCTGCTGCTGCGCGAATAACAGCAATCTGCGCGCGAGCAAGGTCCTTTTTTTTTGGCCCTTTGAGGCCGACGAGCAGCAGCAGCCGAAGAGGATCAGATGTGTCAAACCCCGGCATTCCCATGTTTCCTCAACCCCCCCGGCTCCAGAAAGGCCCGGCTGCCTCCGCGGCACGGTCCTCGGAGACGGGGCAGCAGCAGCAGGAGCATCGGAAGAAGCGATCGTAGGGCAGGTACATATGCCCACCTCGGAAGCCTCTGCTTGCTGTGCTGTGCTGTGCGTCGCGGGCCACCCCCATCAGATGGTTCAGGTCGAGTCTGGACAACCGGGCCGCGCAGGAAGCTCTCGTTGCGTGCATCCATGCTGATCGATCGGCGTGGCCGGTCACATCAGTCTGCGCACGCGACCAAATCGGTCTGCCGGATGCCGGTTACGTATAGAGTCAGGGAGGGAGGGCCCTGATCAAGAACTGTCGCGCGAGAGTAGTCCCGGTCGGAGAAGAAGGAAGCAGCTGGCGGCCACGGCGAGGGCCGCCAACGGCGACGGCGTCGGGTCGCCGAGCTGTGCGTGCACTTCTCTTGCATATGCCATATGCTTTGACACCAAACGTCGGAGGACATCGCCGAAGCCCCATCTATCGATGAGGCAAGCTAGGAGCAAGCAGCCAGTACAAAGACCGAAATCAGTCTAGATAGCAGTAAGTTTAGCTTCCCAAGAAGAATGAGGGACTGCATCTCCGACAGCTTTTCTCCCTGAGTCTCCAGCAGTAGACCGACCATACCGGTACATCAGACGAGGCGACTTGTGTGCTTCGCGGCTCACGTGAAGCAGAGCCGCTCCACAATATCATTGCAGGGCTTTCTGGTTCTCGGAAGGCCTTTGCGAGGGATCACCTAGCCGAGGTTTGGGCCAGTCCTTTTGGTTTATGGAACTGTCATCTTGTCAGCAAGGACAGAAGACAGTAGGTGAGTAGGTTCTGGCGGATAGGCAGGACTTGTGTCAGCCGTCGGCCGCGGAAACTAGCAGATAGCCACGACAACACGTCTCCAATAGAAAAAAGGGACTCCTCTTACCATGAGCTCCTGGCGACGGCCATACTGGTGAAGTCGAATGCTCTCCGCCGCGGCCAAATGAACAACGTCTCAGGCGATTTGGTTGCCTCGCCGGGGGTGAGGGCGTCTTGTCCGCTGCTGCTGCGAGTCTGCCAACCGCGCTTGGCTTAGCTCAACGATCCTCCCGCCCGCCGTGGGCCTGCGTGGGCCTGGGAGGATCGGCTTGCCATGCCAAGTTCGTTCTCGTTCCTCTCGAAACCGCGATCGACGCAGGGGTGTCGAGAATCTGACCTTTTGACGTTATCCCAAACACTGATGACAAACAGCTCTGGCGGGCAGGTGACATGAGGAGTGAGAGTAGGAGGATTCGAGGGGGCATTTGCAGATCATAAATTTCTTTTGACGAACCTCTGACCCGGCCTTGACTCTTTCCCCTTGGCTGCTTGGTTGCCATCTGAGCAAGCACTCGTATTCCCTCGTGGTTGATGCGTTGCTTGGTGACTAATCCCGGATCCCCGCCACCCCTCGGTGATTAGAGGCGTGAGATGGGTGTGTTGGTTGCTTTGTGAATAGCACAGTTGTTTCGGGTGCTTATGATCTGACAGTTTGCACCTCCAATCGAGCTTCCGAGGGGAAGGGCAAAGAAGGCTACCGTAGCCAATTCCAGTGAGCCATCCAACCAGAAGACCTTCTGTGATCTGGTCAGGTCCGGCGATCGACAAGGCGCGCACAAAAAAAAGGGGAACATTCTGGGGAGTCGGGGTATCTTGTCCGGATGCCTTCAGCTCAGGCTCCCAAATAATTCCTATCCATTGAGATTTGTGGATCGATGGTAGTGGAGTCTCAGATCCGACCGGAAGCTTGCCGAAGCGGCAAGCCCATCAGCAGCCTCGGCAGCCAAACCGTTCCGTCAAGGGGCAGTGAATATGAGGCTCCGTGGGCCTTGGCCTAATGCTTGCCCTTACCGCCCTCCGCCCGACTCGTGCGTCTGTCTATCTTTGCCTGTCTTCTTGTCAAATGCATTCACCGCGAAGTGCGTGATGATGGCCGTCGTTCTTCTCTGGCAGCGAGCACGGGAGAGTAGAGTGCGACCTCTGGGCGGCGGCTGAACAGAGAGAGGTCGCCGAGACCACCATGGCCCGGCCTGTCGCGTCTGAAGTATTTGTCACTGCCCGCACCTCCGTCGCGTGGTCGTATAGTGGGTGCGTACAGCTTGACGGTGGTGGTGTTGGTGTTGGTGGTGGTGCAATGTTTCCCCATGTCTCCCCATGTCCCCTTACCCCCCCTTGTCCCCATGTCCCCATGTCCCCCATGCCCCATGCTCTACCGTAAGGGCGGCCATGCGGTCTCTGCAAGCCACATCAGGTCTCAGATCTGGTGGCTTCAATTTGATATATGGGCGCGGCACTGGGGACTGGGGGAGGCTGCCCAGATCGAGCGGGGGAGAACCATCACCTCCCCTTCCCCCCGGGCTCGCGATCAACGCCTCTGCCGCTGCTGGGCCCGGCGTGCTGGCGCCCGGGGCGCCGGGGAAGGGGGAAAAGGGGGAAGGCGTGGAAATGGCTTGCCGGTCGCCGCTGAGCCCGGGCACGGTCACTGTCCGCATTGGGTAACTGGCGCGTGGGATGCGTAGTACAGGCACTGGCCCCCAATAGAAATTTTGAAAAAACAGAGCTCGCGCACGCTGCAGTTTAGTGATAATTCCGTACTCCGTGGAAGCAAAAGTCTTGGCCGCCGACCCCCCTTGCAGTCAGTGGCAGACACGCTGCTGTGCCTTCTAGACGCGTCCAGGGCCAGGGCCTGGTCAATGGTAGCGAGGCCTGCTGGTGAGACGACGACGGCGTCTTCTTGCGAGCAGCGCAACGGCTGTGATGATTGCAGACAGCCCAGCTCGGAAGTGGACGTTTCTCCTCCCACATCCAGAAAGGGGGGCCTAGACCGCAGCAGTGTCATGAATTTGAAGGCCGTAGGGTTGCGTCGTGGGCGGCTCCCGTCGACGGGTCTTTGGGGCACGGGGCAGCTGTCAGTCACGATTGGGGACCCGGCGGCCATACGAAGGCAGATGTTGATAGTACTCGGTTGGGCGGTGGTACCCGAGGTAGCTACGGTAAGGTGATTACCTGTATACCTGTGAAGAGAGAAGTGCCCATCTACGAATTAGACAGCAGGTAAATTTACTCAAGGTACCATGCTTGCAAGAGGATTGAGTCTGAAGGTCCCGCTCCCCCGTCTAACCTTATCCTCTGACCTTACTGCAGTGGTATTCCGAGTGCCCGGCTCGGTGGGTCCAGTGGCCGCTCACTCGACCAGAGATTGGCCCGGAGACCCATTATCCTGATCATGATTGCACGCGACGGCAGCAGGGAACAGGGAGACATTCACAGGGGTCGTCCTGGACCCCAGCTCGCTAGCTTTCCTCATTGCATTGAAATGCCACTCCAGCTTCCATCGTCACAGACTGCGAATCCCTGCGGCTATTAACCGTCCTAGCTTACGAGGTTAAGGATCAGACACGCGACTGGTCGGCTAAGTACTATCGTGAGTGAGTACGGATTATGGAGGACTCCGTATTCCGTACTCCGTACCGTACGTGAGTGAGATTTAGATACAGGAGGTGCTTGGATTTAAGATGGGACTCGTATAGTAGTACTCCGTATTTGCACGCCATATCGGTAACACTTAGCTCCGGATGTACGGTACCTCACTACCTAGCACCTGTATGTTTCTTTTGATCCCACTCCTCACTGCTCGGGGTTCTAGACATCCAGGCAGGCCTTGGCACGGTCACGTCGTACAAGACAGGGGAGGGATAGGAGGAAAGGAGATGGCGAGGCTCTCCAGACTCAATCATCGGACAACGAGCTCGGTCCCGCATCTCCCGCACTGAGCGGCCGAATCCAACCGCTCGGCGTCCCGGACCAATGAGGCACCAGCACCGGCAAGGACTTGAGCCAGCTTTGGGGGGCGCGGTCGTCATCGTCGGCGCGCACACCTCCCGTACCGAGGGAGCACTGCTGCTGTATGTCTGTCTGTCTTGTGCGACCGGCCGCCTCTAAAAATGGACCGAGAGATACAATGTCTCGCGGGCTTTTCCAAAAGCTCCAGCTTCACAGCGCAGCGCCAGGGCCTCGGGACATATTGCTTACTGCGAGCAGAGAGGGCAGACATGGTCAGCCCGGCCTGGCCCTCGAGAAAGATCCACGCATCTCCGCCGCAGGCCCAGCGCGCGACGGGTGTCTCTGACGAAGAAGCAACGACGCCGGCCCCCCAGTGCCTCTCTGATTCGTCTCTCTGGTCGGGCCCGGGCGATCTGTCACACATCGTGAGTTGTTGAAAAAGAAATGAAAATAAGAGAACCAAAAAGACCCACACACGGAGATACCGTAGACTGAGTGAGAAACGAAACTGCTGCGTGCAATTGCGAATATAATGGCACATGTTGACCACACTGTCCTGCTGCTCATGCAGTATGCCTTCCGAGCATCAAGTGCAGCCACACCTACTACACCTGGTTCCCCTGCATCCCAGCAGCCTCAGCATAGGTTAGGTAGGCTGCAGACCAGGATTCTTGTACGGATTAGCCCGTACATTTACGAACTACCACGTCGGTTGATTTGTTGGGACGTCGGTGAGCTTTCCGGGCCTAGCCGCTCTTCCACGCCCTCACTCACACCTGACAAGCAAGCGGCTAGGACGGCTGGCTAATGAACTTATTATCGTTCTCGTGACTACTATTACTCTCGCCGTCCCGTGATGACTATAATGCCAAATACATTCCCCAGCTGGGCACAGCACATGTCTCTTCCGGTACGCGGACACTTACTGTTACGGGGAATACTTGGAGGGGCAGAGAGGGCGCGGCCCGGGGAGGGCCAGAGAGAGGGGCTGGTGCAGGGGTGCTCCTGGCGGGCACACCTTGCTCCATCCGGTCCTTGAATGGCACCGCAGCTCTAGCCTCCTCTCGGGGCTCCGCACTGATGCTTGTTTTTTAGATCCCGTCCTGACTCCTCTCTTGGGCCCGTCCGACTTGCGCTTGTTCCACCTCCACCCGTCATGCCCAGTCCAGACATCCCGGTCGTTTACCCCGATGGATCGATGATATGCTGCACGTATGGCAGCTGTGTTGAAGCCATCGCGGACTACCCAAGTTACCATGCCGCCGTGGTCAACGCCAACCCGCGATGCTGCCCGTCTCGTCCCACGGCGTTGCCAAATTGGGAATCCTCTCGTCTACAACCCAGCCATCCTCCAGTGTGCTGTGGGAATTATCCTGACGAAAGAGGCTTAGATGCGTCAACAAGTACTACCTACTTCTAACCCCCCTTTCCCTCTCTGGAACAGGCCCTATCCAGCGGCGCCGGACCGTGTCCTACGTGAGACTGATGCAGATCGGGACATTTCAGCTGGTGCACCTCGGACGGAGCAGGGAAGAGAAGAGAAGAATCAATACTTGACACAACCGAGCAGCTTCAGCTGTCGACTCCTGGGCGACAACGACGATCTAGCTCCTTGCGTCTGCGCAGCTGTACCGCCAGAAGAAAGCTGAAGCGAGCTAGGCCCATGTCGGATGACATAATGATTGATCGTGTGCCAGCCCAAGGGGTGATACAGTAGGTTATGAACAGATTACAGCACTCTGATTGAGCTGACGGGCACATCGCCGACCACGTGCGCCAGATGAATCAGTTCTGCTAGGCACCGGATTTTGCTATGTTCTTGAGTATCTCTCAGCTGCGGCAGCCATACCCGTCTGTATGTACACGATTCCCCAGATCGATACACGAGCCTGTTGGTCAAATGACAAGAGGGCACTGCTCCTTCATCTTCAGCCCACGTCGCAGACGACTCTTTGTGGCAGCAGCGATCATGCCCCCTGTCGATTCTATATTGGGCGGGAGGGAATCCATGGGGCGCTCATCCCGGTCCTAGTCATCATCGCGACCCCCAACTTCATCTCTCATCGCGCTCGTGCGTGCCTCAGCGTGCCTGAGGACTGAGTGAGGTCCTGACAGACGGCCGGACCGACGGACGGACCGACGGCCGGCTAAGCGTCGTGCACATCCGCTGCGAGATCACGCCGTAAGCACGCGCAAATGATCTCCGCCCTCATCTGCCGCAGACAGGCTCCTGGCCCGGCTACCGATAGTTCTACCGGCAGCGCACCTGGCGTCCGAAGAAGATTCAAGACGACGACGACGGGACGGGCGGGCAAAGCTGGGGCCGGGCCATTCCTCCCGCGCACGTTGTTTGGAGAGGAGATCCTGGATCCAAGAGCTTAATTATATGCTCGCGCTGCTGCGGCAGCAGGGAGCCTGCGCTGGCTGCCACGGTAGCATCGATCAATGGTTCGCGATATTGATGACCTGGTCGTTAACAGGGAACCCGGAGTCTTGGGTGCATGATGCCCATGGCTGGCCAGGGTACGGTACGAGAGACGAGATTGTACATATCTGCTGCCTGAAGCACGTCAAGTACTTGTAGGTACCTACAGTACGCAGCAGATACCGGACGTAGATTGCAGCGCGGGACTGGATCATGTATCAGGGGGGTGGTCCCTACCCCAACAGGTACCTCTTGTCGGCCGCGTAGCCCAAGCACCCAATGGTAGACCCTAGACCCCCTGCGTGGCTCTCGGTACATGCACGGTACAGAGACCATGCCGGTGCAGGGTTCTAGCCTCTTGTCGGTTCCGCACACGCTACTGTAACTCTCTCTCTCTCTAATTCCCCTTTACAAGCTTGCCTGACATGCCATCCCATTCCTTCCATGTGCGTGCGTGTGTGTGCGTGAGCATGTCTGGTGTATGCCTGTACTTACCCAGTTAGGTACTTTACCTGCCTAGGTGCCTAACTCGCTACCTTACCTGCCGTCTCGTCGGTCTAGACGGGAACAGTCTAGACACGCTGGAGAGAGACAGAGACAAGACGGGCAAGCCAGCTTGCTTGCCTTTCTCCTCACCGTACGGAGTACCTACAGTAGCTGCCTCGCCAGCTTTCCTTCTGATCGAGGTCGGAAACTGTAAGGAGTAGCGGACGGGCAGACGACAGGGTACGAATCCCAGATCCGTCTCGCTCGATTCGCCCGCAGTGGCACGCTTGGCCATCCGCGCTTCGACAGACCTACGGACGACTTATTACTCCTTCATGGCCCCCCTCTCCCTCCCCTTTCCCACCCCCCTCAGCTCTTGACACGCCCCGTGCTGGCACTTGTCCAGCCTGCTCTTCCTTGCTGCTCACTGCCGGCTCGGAGGGACCCTGGAAAAGCCCACTGCTCCATTCGCACTGCACTGGACAACTCCGGACCCTTCTCACCTCGGCCTGCAGACGACGAAGTACTATAACCGAACTGGATCAGGACCACACTACTTGAAGTAACTTCTGTCGTCTCCGCAAGATTGGCTTCTGTCCAAAGTCAATCTGTGGGGAGCGAGAATAAAAAAAAGCCCCGGTACCGGTACCTGGGTGTCCTCGGCTAGATAGAGTTCAAAAGCACGCATTTCCCTTTTTCCCTTTTTCCCTAATTTTTCCCTATTAAGGCATTGGTGCAGACTTAGGTTAGGTACATAAGTGCAGTTTCCAGCAGCCCTTTCAGCCATCCAGCTTAGCCCAGCGCCTTTTCCTCCTCTGCCAACCCTGGTCCCCGGCTTGGTTCTCTAGACATTGGACGACACAGATCGTTCGCTACACGCACAGGTACCTCCTACAACCACAGCCGCGGAACCCCGTCCCAGCTGCCCAGGAAGGGGGACCAGAGAAAACCTGGCCCGGCTCTCTCTCGTCCCATCCAGCTCTGGACGCACGGGGGAAAGCCAAGTCTGACAGCATATAATTCGACAGGCGCCTCCCGATGATCTACGTCCCCACCGAACCGATTTACCTTTAAGCTCTTGCATCCATCCACCCACGCCTGCCAGCCATCCCTCCCGTTGTGGCCCTCTCTAAATACCACACGGATTGGACCTCACCAAGCCATTGACACGAGTGGCATATCCCCAAGGGCGCCTCTGTCTTGTGTTGGTTAGTCAGGCCATACGAGGCTCAACACCATCCAGAGCCACCGACACCATACCTTACCCCTTCAAGGTCCGCCACTACCGTACTGGCGACGACAACGTCGCCGTCGTCACGAGCCACTGCACAGCCGCACCCCATTCGAGCAGCAGCAGCAACACGAGCAGCAGCACGGCCAGGGAGAAGAATCTCCTCGTCTTGATCGCGGTCACCAGACGAGACTAGGGACCAGTGGCAGCACCGGCACCAGCACCAGTACCAGTCCGCCGACGCCCACCGACGCCTACCGACGCCCGGCACCGGTAGGCCAACTTCGCGGCAGCTCCGTTGCCGCCTTCGCGCCCGTTGGTTCTGGAGGACAGCTGGTCCGTCCCTGCTAAGCTCGACAACGGCTCTGGAGAAGGAGCCAGCGTGGAAGCCGACAGTACGGGTGTTTCCTGGCTGTTTATCTCGTAACAGCATGGAAGCCGGCCCTCACAGTTTTGCTTCTCGCCGGGCAGCAGCAGGCGACCTTCCGCATTTCCACTTACCACTTCCAAACCCGACTTTTGATGCTCAAGTACCCAGTATGGATTTTCTTCATCATCGTCTGCAAGGCCCTCAAGGCCCTACTCCCCCTCCCACCATGTCTCCCTCCGCACCCAGCTCGGCCGAGCCCACGCCGTGCCCCCAGAATGACGGCCAGCCTCAGGTTGCTGGATTCAGACGTCTGACTTGGTCCTCAGGAGTCCCAGGAACCGACAGTCTGAGTCCTCTGTCGTCTGGCGTCAACAGCGGCAGCTCGCAGAGCTCCCAGCCCGGCGTCGCGCCCTACAATCCTCAGGGCGCCTGGTCTGCCCCTGCCGGTTCTTCTTATACATTCAGCCAGGCCGGAGCCATGCAGCAACACAACTACAGCCGTCATCTTCAGTCGCCGCCTCTGGGCGTGTACAACCACCGAGCCACGCACTCTCCGACGGCAACAGAGGGAATCTCGGGCCCTCCCAGCGACAGTCTTGGCCCGCCGTTCCCTCTTCAGATACCCCAGGGCAACTACAGTCATTCCGGCATGCTCTCGCAGTCTCCGTATGGGCAGCAGCCCATGAACAATTCAATCCTGGGGACCC
The DNA here is from genome assembly GCA_022539325.1 of Xylariaceae sp. FL0804. Lineage (NCBI taxonomy): Eukaryota > Fungi > Ascomycota > Sordariomycetes > Xylariales > Xylariaceae > Xylariaceae sp. FL0804. Next base: position 627,725 of record JAJKLG010000006.1, on the reverse strand, counting down.
AGGCCTCGCAGCCGCCTACGCCTGCCACTTCTGCGCCTGCGGAGAACTATTCGCGACCCCCGCCTACCCCGAGCTTCTACGCAACCCCATCGTCGACTCCACAGCAGTCGTCCTTCCCGGCATTTCCCAGCACTCATGGACAGCACTCTCCGGCACACACATCGCCGTCGACGGCGAGCTCATTGTCGAGAGGCATTCCCGCGCTCAGTTCGCAGCCGCCTCCTATGCACGCGCCTCCAAACTATGCAAGCAGACCGTACGGCTACAACCAACTGCCGCCGGCCATGCCAGTCATGTCCAACATAGGAAACCCCGGCAGTCAGATGTCGATTATGGGTAGCATGAGCGGCCCGATGCATCACCAGTATCCGGCGCACGGATATGGAACATCTGGAATGTACGCTCACGCTCCGCCAAGTCAAAGTCAGGACCGGCCCTTCAAGTGTGATCAATGTCCACAGGCCTTCAATCGCAATCACGATTTGAAGAGGCACAAGAAAATCCATCTGGAAATCAAGCCGTACCCCTGCACTCGCTGTGAGAAGGCATTCTCGCGCAAAGATGCACTGAAGGTATGCGCATCCACAATTTTTCTAACGTAGCAGTGAATTTCGAGTACTGACTGTGTAAGCGACACGAATTGGTGAAGGGTTGCGCAGGTGGAAGAACGTCGCCGAAAAGCGCGAGCGGCAGTTCACCACGCGACGAGATCAAGGCCGAGATCAAAGCTGAGCCCAACTCCGCGATGGACAGCCAAGCAACCCACGGATACACGCTCAAGCACGAACATTCCGCCTAGGCATATCCGTTGCGGACTGTGGCGCCGCCATGGTCTCTCCACCTCCAGACCACCAACGTGTTTCGGCGTCGGAGGCTTTGAAGTACGGGGGTGGCTGGCCAGCCTGTCAGCACTGTTTCTTTAACCCTCTCTCCAACGACCACGCCGCCAAACTCCGGCATGGGGAATGGCATGGCACGACGACAAAAGTGAGACGGCCGCAAAGGGGTTCGGAGTCGGGTGGATCACGATAATTGGTATAACAAGCGATTTAACGACGACACTAAGAATCACGGCCGGCTATAGGGGAGTCTACCACGGCGGGCCTTCAATCGGCCTCCCGGCGTTTCTGAATTCATTGGGTTCTCAATGGGTCTTTCTTTTCTCTCTACTATCGTTCTCACTACTATCATTATAGAGAGCTCACTATTCGGGGCGCTCAACACGGGAAGGACACGATAGATGATTTATTTGGGTTTGCTTTACTTTCTGTTGTATTTTTATCGGTCATGGAACGGACACATGGGGGGACAGTCAGCAAAGAACTGGACGGGGGAACGGAAAATTATCGGTCTACGGTCTACGGTCCAGGGTCAGGTCAGGTCAGGTCGGGTCAGGTCAGGTCTATTCGGCATATCTGGCGAGGTATCACGCATGGCAGATCGAAAAACCCTTTGCACAACAACGGCGTCTTGATTCCTGAGTCGGTGCTCACTCTTATCACGAGCCATCCACGATCGTGGCTCTCTTATCACAATGCGTTCGGTATGGAAAAGGGAGAGAGATATGGTGCATCGGCAGGCCTTACCGTATGGGACTCATCATCTCTGGCTAGCAGCACCACCCATTCATGGGTGAAGGATTGGGGGAGGGATCATGTTTCACTTTTCCTGTCAGGACTATAGATCATGGATGGAACTCTTAATGGATCACGGTCTCGGTGGCCCTCTTCTTGTTTGTCCGGGAGTTCGTGGGGGGGGGGGACGGGGGGTTCTTCTTACGGGCATTCGGGAGAAAGAGTTCAGATACCCCAATACGGTGTAATTCCTCAGTTTACAAAACAGTTGTTGTCCGTCGCACCGGAATCGGTATACTATTTCTTTTTCGCTTGCTCTTGTCGGCCGGTTTTGATCTCTGTGATACCCTACCCTACCCTACGTGGGAGGAGTGAGTGCTCGTTTGAACAACAGCAGCCGGATGATTGGTTCCTGGCCCGAGGGTGTGCGGCATAGGCAACCTGTCTGTCTGTCCTGTTTGCTCTCTCTCCTAGGAGAGCTAGGTAACTATGGTCAGCAGCGCGCCGTGAGAGCTGCCGCGAGCTGCCTTGTTTGCTTGCTGGCTGTTCGACGCGTCTCACGAGCTGCCGAGGCCGCGGCCTGCCTGCTGGCTTAGGTACTTACTTGGGTGGTAGCTTTCACATGTTAGGGCAGTGAGCGAGTGTGGACCACTTACCGGTAGATACCGTAGCTGTTCTGGCTCCTCGTGTCGCGACCTCGCGTGATCGAGATCAAGGACTACCGGTACTGCCTACCTGTGTACTGCTTCCTCCTTCGCGTATGATGGTCGTACCTAGGTAGACAGGTAGCTTGAGCCGAACTATCTTCGTTCCGGGAGGTGAGGGGAAAACAGAGGAAGTGAAGCTTGCCTCGCGAATCATGGGTATGCCAGCCTGTCATCAGAGAGATGGAATCGTGGATCCGGGAAGTCTAAATCGTGCTTTGCTGACCACGGCACCTAAGGTACTAGTGAGCGGGACGGCGCGTCTGCTAGTTCTCGGGTTAAGGTTGATCTAGGTAAAGTAGATTAGCTTTGCTCATGTGCCGGGACTTGCTTGGCGTTAGATCTACGAGCTAGTATTTTGGATGGATAGCTAGCTATAGGAAGTACCTGGACATGAGACCTGGTCTTTTCGATGAAAAGTTAGCATCCCTGTCGTGTTCAACTCTATTGCTACGGTAGTAGGCAGTGGAAAACGGTGAGTGATGGACACAAGTTTTGCTGCTGCTGGCTATGGCATAACAAGGTTATGATTTAGCTACTATTCGGGTACCCGTGATCTGAAGTCCCAGCCACCGAGATGCGAATAGTCCACTAGTACTACCTGGGGGAATAAGTACCCAAGTCTTGTTGTTCTTTTTACCCGTGGTGAGGGGTAAACTTACTACGTCTATCGTATGACTTCTCGAATCGTCTTCCACTAAGCGCCTATTGGGGAGATCTCTCTTGACTCCGTACAAGCGGTCACGCGGCCCCCCAGCTGACGGCCTCCTTCTCGTCGCGAGGGAGGATTGGTGAGGGAAAAAAAAAGAAAAGCACCCGAACCTAGGTAAGTATCTAGCTGGGAACTTTACTCAAGCTTCCCCCAAGGGGTTCTCAAGGAGGCAGTGCCTAGGTACGTATGGGTACTTGCCTCGAATGGCCTTGTTTTCATATTATGTAAAGCAGAGACATGCCAAAGAGGGGGAAGAATAGGAAGAGGAAGAAGAAAAAGAAAAGCCCCGGGCTAGCGTTGCGCCATGATCGACCTTACGCGACTCCACCTCCCCGGCTCCCCGGAAAGGGGGCTGGAAGCGGGGGCTCGGCGGGGGGGAAAGACACATAGCCACAGCCCGCAATCCGGTGTGTTGGGTCTGGGGAGGCCACGGGGTGATTGAGGCTGAGAGAAAAGACGACGGGGCGCGCGGGGGGCCGGAATCGTCTCCATGTGACTACTGCATAACTAGACCGGAGAGCCGATGTGATTGATGGTGATGGACGACGACGACGGGATGATGATGTGCAGATGGTGAAACAGGCTAGAGGGCAAGAACGAAGCCGAAATATCCTGTTTTCTTCTCTTGCTTCATACTGGTATTTACGAAGTTCTAGCCCCCATCTTCCCCCGCTGATCATCCACAGTGAGGTGTGAAACTACCAGTAGCGGTGTCAGGAGGCGGTGAACACTCTGCCTCACTGGATTCAGGTACCGCATTATATTTGCTACTTGTCGAGTATGGTATAGGCAGTTGCACGTTATTGGGGTCCTCCGGCGTCATCAGCAGGTCGTATGTCGACTGTTGGGCTCTGGGGATGAGAGAGAGAGAGGGAGTCTCCATAAAGTCATCGTGACACTGAAGAGGTCGTGATCCCCGAATGAATTCCTATTGGGTTGGTGCCCGAAAGGGCTCCCAAGGAATATTGTACAACATGGTTACACGACATGTTTTTATTCCTTTTTTCCCTCTCGTTCCTCGGCCCCCGGGCCAAGCTGAGCCGCGCGCCGGTTTCCACACCCACGAGGTCCTGTCAGCTCGTGTTCGGTGATGAGAGACACGCCGCGTGTGTAATCGGCGACTTTTTTTGTCTCGTAACGTGTCATACAACAAGAATTGACAGCCAGCCAGCGTGTGACAAAGGGACCAGCGACCAGGCCCAGGGGGGGTTGGAAGGATGGAGGAGTAGTACAAGTAGGAGGAGCAGCAGCAGGAGGAGCAGCAGGAGGAGCAGCAAGAGGAGCAAAGCGGCTCCTGTTGCACGCCCATCGTTATTAAATGCAGGCAGCTCAATAATAATGCGTGCTCTCAATAGTCCGTGCGACCATTGGCGGCGACCCGGGTCAGCAACGCAGCATGTTACATATCTGACATGCAGAAGCGTCTTGGCTCATGAATACATAGACGCGGAAGAGAGGAGCTGGTAGTCTGTGAGATGAGTAAGAAGAAAAACCCAGGGGGAAAGGGAGGAGACGGAGGCCTTCCTTTGGTTGGTAGCGGGGATAGCCCCGTGAGGGAATGGCCTCGTATCCTGACCTGTGCATCGCATCGATCCGCGGTAGTTTACAACATATGTACTTCATGACTATTATGTGCCAGGTTGACATGGAACCAGAGTGTACAATAAGAAAAGTAACAGAGAAGGACCACGACGAAGTTTACCAAGCTGGCACCGACGTCAAATTAGGCTCCTCCGAGCACCCGCTTCGGCCGTCGCCCGGCTTTATCTCCCCGCGGTGGGCCCTCCCCTCCCCCGGCGGGCTGCTGCCGAGCCGAGCCGGTACCGGGGGGCCCGACGGATAAGTGACTAACTGTATCTGGTCGGGCGAGAGAGAGCCGGGCGACGACCGTCGCCGTCTTTCCTTTCTCTCTTCGCCTTCCTAATTCTTCTTGTTCTCTCTTTCCGACTTCGAACGAGGGAGAAATGCGCCGTTACTACCGCGTACCTATCGTAACGAAAGAATTTGACAGACCACAAAACCCCCCCCACCCCCCTTCTTATTCCCATTCTCGCTATTCCTCCGAGTCGAGTCGAGTCCTGTGCGAGCGTGCCACGACAGGCAGGCAGGCTAGCTTGGCAGGCTGGCCTGCGCTGCGCTGCGCTGCGTCCACCCGCCCGTCCGCCCGCACGCCCGCACGCACGCCAGTCTTCGTGTACCTACCTACCGTATGGCTTGTGCGTTGCGCGCGGGGAGGGGGAGCCGTCTCACCAACACCACCACCACCAGGCGCGCGGTGAGTGCGTTGTGTCTCCTTCCGCTTCTTGCTCCAGGTATTCTCCTAAATAATATCCCGGGCCGGCGGGACGCGCGACGCAGCAGCAGCAGCAGCAGCAGCAGCAGCAGCCATGGGACTTCCCTGTTTGCTCGCTCCGTGCCTTTGCCTCTGTCTCTCTTCATTTACCCTTTGGCGACCGTGAGAGATACTTCCGCGAGACAGGACTGGAGTAGCCCGAACAGACAGATAAATTGTCCGTCGTGCTATCGCCGTCCTTTCCGGCATCATCCCGGCCCGGGAGGCCTGACTGTCCCCTACTCTGCACAACATACACGCGCCAGCCAGTCGGCAGCCGTCGGGTCGGGGCGACCGGTGTCGCCTGCCGCCTGCCAGGAGGTCGAGTCGAGTCCCCGGTCCAGTCGGCGGGTTAGGTAAGTAGCCGGTTATCAACTTAGTCAGCCAGTTAGTCAGAGAGAGAGAGAGAGCGAGGAACGAAAAAGGGGGAACCCATTCGATCACTTGCCCCTTTGGGCCGAGGCCGCATCCGCATCCGCCGACGGACCCGGCTCCATCCCGGCTCCCGGCAGGTGAATGGAAGGGGGACTGGCTCTAAAGTTGATCCCTCCCCGGAGCATGCCGGAGGGGCCAACCACGACACTTGCCGAGCTACGGCGGGCGGCGGCATGGCGAGCCGCCGGAGGAACCCTTACCTACTACCGCCTACCTCAGTAAGTAAGTAGGTAGGTAATTAAGTAGGTGCCTAGTACTAGCCTATTGATGTTGACGTGTACCTACATGGCCGCGGCCCCCATGGGCACGGGTAGATACAGGCATGGGCATACCATACCTAGTGGACATGACATGACATAACATGACTATGGGCACGGCCTCCACGGCGGCCACGGCAGCCTGCCGTTCTGCGCCCGGCTCCCCCACGGAGGGCTTTGGGGTGGTTGCGTTCTTTCCGCCCCTCCGTGCAATCCGCCCCGGGGCTTGAGGAGAGGGATGATATGGAACGTGGGTGGGGGGTCCTCCCGGGACTGGGTGGTCTAATTGATCGATGCCTCGGCGGGATGGGGATGACGACGGGTGCGCCTGGCTTACGAAGCAGTTCTGCAAATTATAGCCAGCCACTACGAGCTGAATGGACCACGGGTGCGAATTCCCCTTCCCCCCTCCCCACAGGTGACTGGCCGGCCGGCCGGTCGGTCTCGCTGCGGAGGAGCCAGCCGCACACGGCCGTCGACTTCGACGACGTTGTTATCGGACCCGGCCGGGCTCCCGGCGAACGAGGACCGGCGCAAACCCCGTAGGTACGTGGTTGGGAAACCCTGCAACGAACGAACGAACGCCTTGCGTCGATCAGTCGTCCACCCATCTAGGTAGGTAGGTATTCATCCAGCCAACCAACTGACCAACTGACCAACTGGTCAACTGCCCAAGCCAACTGACTGACAAGGACCAACTCGACAGTCTGTCTGTACGGAGTGCCAAGCAAGGAAAGGTATCATGATAGCACAGGAGATAAGGTAGGTAGAGAGAAGAGAGGGAAGAAGCCCCGGCACGGTTGTGTGTGTGTGTGTACTTACCGCCACAGCAGTGAGTGACTCTTTCTGTCATGCTTGGGCGTGTAGATGACATTTGGCGCTCTCCACGGATTCTAGAGACGTCTGACGTCCGCAGAGAGCATCAAATGTCAAGCTACGGCGTGTGTGTGTGTGTGTGTGTGTGTGTGTGTGTGTGTGTGTGTGTGTGCGCGAGTGAGATCTATCTCTCTATGAAATTCAACAGGGCACTTCACCCGGATGGGTACTCTCAAGTACCATCTAGAGCTTCGCAGCCCTTTGAAACCTTTCTATACCGATTCCTCTTCCCTGCACCGACCGATCGGCCCAGTGACTAATTCAAGGTCCGGGTATCGAAAGAAAGAAAGCAGGGAATTGTGCGCATGGGGATGAATGCATCGATCGCACTACCCCCATGCGCACGCCCGAAACGCCGGCTCCTCATACGCCACCACAATGCTTCTAGAGTTCCTGTCCCGACTCGCTAACTCCGTGTGCAAATGCAAGCAATCTTCTCCCAGTTCAAGCAAATCTCTAGCGAGGACCTGGCCGGTTTGGTTTTCGACGGATGAATGGGTCCGAGGACGGTGCCTTCTTCCGGGGACCCGTTGGTGGTGGTCGTGGTGGTAATTGGGGGTTGGATGGACCCTGGCCGCCGAGGTTAGCTCGACCAGTACTCATGTGTGAGGCCATGGAACACAAACCCTGGGGGCATTCTGAGGGCGCGACGGCGGAGGCCTGCCAGCTGATGAGGAAGTACTCGGCTCCAAGCCCAAGACCGACATGGCTGATGGATCTTGCGGCCTGGGCATAGCCCGAGGCGCACTGGGCGGTGCTCTGGGCGGTGCTCTGGGCGGCCCGCTGCTTCCCTGCAAGAATGGAGTTTAGCTAACCTGTCTACTTATTTCGGTGTCTCGACTGGTCAACTGACTCTCTTTGGCATATTGCCGTCATCCCCGCTGTCACCTCTCGGCCTTTTCTTGCCTGATGGATGGATAATGGGGCGTTCTGAAGCCGATCGCAGCACGGTGGCAGGTTCGCCCCTCTCGTTGAGACCGGCGAATCCCGGACTCGACTGGTTGTTGGTCTGGAAATTTGACGAGTTTCGCCTGGAAGCAGGATACGCCGGAGGCAGTTGTGCGGCTCTATGTCTGAGTGGCACAGGCTGGTCGACCCCAGGCGCATCTGTCATTTCCACATCACCGTCCCCGTTGACGCGCGTCGGATGGGGAGGTACGTTTGCCGAAGCCCTGTTATCAGTGGGCTTTGGTGGATGGGGTCGTTGATTGCCTGAATTCATGGCCGCTGGTGCTGTCTCTAAGGCGGGATAGCTTGGACGGGAAGGCGCGTGCTTTGCACCAGGCTGCCGCAGCTGAGCTATAACGTCTCCAGCGGTGTAGCGATCTCTAGCTTTGGCATCGACAATCAGCTTGTTCCAGAATTCGCCTTGGACGAGGGCTCGCGAGTCGCCCAGAATCCAAAGGGAAGATTTGGCACGGGTCAGTCCCACGTTCATTCGTCGAATATCCGTCATGAAACCGATACCGCCTGTAGAGCTAGCACGGACACAGGAGAATATGATGATCTCACACTCTCGCCCTTGGAAAGCGTCAGTCGTGTTGAACTCGATCTGCTCCGTGATGGAATTTCCGTAGCGACGAGCAAACTGCTCACGAAGCTCAAACAACTGAGCCTTGTAAGGGGTGATCATCCCAATTTTGGCCTTGACATCAATTTCTGGGTAGTCGGTGAGAAACCTCTCATATAGCTGCATGGCCACTTTGATCTCTTGCATGTTGACCAGGGACTGCCCCCTACGGCCCTTTTCCTGGGCACCCTTCACATCGAAGAAGCGGTAGGGCCCCAGCAGAGCGCTCCGGTGCCAGGGCTGATGGCGCAGGCTGCTCATATCATCGCCATCTACCAGACGTCGTTCATAGAATTCCTGACTAGGGAACATGCTGATCTCCGGATGCATACGATATTGTGTGTCAAGAAGATGAACATCATCCGGACAATTCCGCTGCATTCGCACGAATAGACTCTGGTCGTAGCCATAGCGAGCTGCGGACTGCGAGAGAACAGTAGGCGGCAGCTGTTTGGGGTCACCAACCAGAATACACCTGGAGCAGCCGTATTTGAGCGGAATCAGTGCGCTGAGCTCGACACACTGAGCGGCCTCGTCGATAATGACCGTCTCAAATTCCACAGCCAAGTTCTTGAACATCTCGTGGCCACTTCCACTGAGGGTTGCGCACAGCACCTGAGCTGAGTCGAGAATCTCCTGTTGGATCTGTCGGCGGCGAATTTCATTCTCTCGCGCAGCCGTGTTGCCGCTATCCTTGTCAGCATCGATCTTCGCACCGATCTGGGCCTGCCGTCGTTTCAGTTCATCGAATTTCCGCTGTAACTGACTGGTCAGGGGACGATCCCCCGTTGTTCGAGCAGCCTCCAACTGAGGACGCAGTTCGCCGAGCTGCGACTTGATCTGACCGGCTTCCTGGTGCATCATCTCACGGGAACTCGGGCCACGTTTCTGGTTTGCATCTCCTTCTACGCGGGCTTTTACCAGCTCGTCCAGGGTGCAGTCTTTCACGGCGGCATTGATAACATCAGTACGACCGAGGCGTACCACATTGATCTTATGGAAAGATCCCGTCGACGACTTGACGCCGGCCTTGAGACGAAGAACGAGCTCATCGACAGCTGCATTGCTTGGTGCACAAACCAAAAGCTTCTTAGAAGTCCCTTTACTGCCCGCGGGGCTTGGGCCATTAGGTCGCTTGATGGCGGTACCATTGTTGGAGGCGAAATTGCCCGTTAGCAATGAGCCCACCATGGCCACGATGGTCTTCGTCTTGCCGGTGCCTGGCGGTCTATTCGCACAATCAGCAACAGCCTATCACAATCAAAATGCAATACTCACCCTTGGACTAGAGTAAAAGCCTCGTTGGCCTTGGCATTCATGATAGCTTTCGCCTGGCCCGCATTGAGGTGGTAGTTCTGCATCGTCTTTTCGACAGCTTCGGGGCTGAACTTGAGCATCGGCGACGGCTTCGCTTCAAGGATCTCTATCGCCAGATCGTAGTACTGCAAGCTCTCCAGTGAAGCATATTCACGTTCTATAGTGGTCATGTTCGTGACCTTGATGGCGAAGAGCTCAGCGCCCGGCATCAGCGTCGAGAGAATGGGCCCGGCACGGCCACTCAAACGGTACTGTACTTCCAGACTGCCATTCTTGAATTGGACACGCCAGATTCGAGCCAGACAATGGAGCTCATCCCTCGCCTCGAGTGGGGTCGATGCATGCGAAAAGAGGACGATATCACCCTCCCCTAGAAATTGATCCTTTCTCTCGGATATAGGCATCGCTGTGCTGACTTCGATGAACTTATCGACGTTCATCCGGTTGACGACCTTGATACCAAATGGTTTCGTGGTGGCTTCATCTTTAGCGGTCACGAATGACCTCCACGCTTCATTGATCAGCAGCGGGAAGAATGTCGTCTTGTACTCTCTGGGATCCTGATACGTGTCCGACACGCGCGAGCATTCGCTACTGTTTGGCGGGTCATTTCCCTCATGAAAGATATCCCACTCCAGGATTGCCTGATGCAAGTTATCCATTGGCGGAATTAGACGAGCACGCATATCTTTCGCAGACCGCTGGATCTTAACCTTTTTCACAGGTAGACGCGGATTCTGCTTTATGTCTTGGATGCGTTTGGACTCGTCGTCACCAGGCTTTTTGCCGGTCCCGGTGCGTTTCAAGAATTCGGCATCATCTTCCGAGTCATCCTCGTCCTCGGAGGAGGAATTGACCATGATCTCGCTCCTTAAGGGGGCGTGATCTTTACCCTGAACACCAGAGAGGCCCTGCAGGCCGGAACCTTCCCCAGCCACGATCGGCTTGGGCGCGCGGAGTGCCCTGGCCTTGGCCACGGCCTGCGCATCTCGCTTCCTCTTCTCTTCTGCCTCCCTGGCACGCTTCTCACGTATGGACGGAATCGAGGAAACGGGGGGAGCTGGAGGCATCTGTTTTGCACGTGGCCTTGCTCTCGACGGATCCAAGCCTGGTCTTGCCTTGTCGGAAGAGCTTGCTTTGAGTAACTCTCGAACATCATCTTTTCTTGAGGTCACTTTGGGCTTCTCTTTGGCTGGCGCACTCGATATTGCATTCGATGTTTCCTCAACGGATTTCGACCACGTGTCGAGCTTCGTCTGCTTCTTGGGGGCCTCTACCTTCTTGACGGAGACAATCTCGATAGCATCTTCCTCCTCGCCTAGAGCGCGTGCAAGTTCCGCTTTTTGTGTCTCCGACATGTTGGTACTTATGGCGTACTTGTTGAATGCGGTCTTGATGCATGTCTTGCGAATGAACGACAATGGCTCTGAGGGGATTTCGATGTCGTACTCGACAAGTCGTCTTAGAAGTTTGCCCAGAACATTGACGACGACATCGACAAGATACAGGTCCTTGAGCCGAAGCATCCTGCAGAGGCCCATGGAATTTTCCCGAGGCTGTTTCAAGATGTCCTTCATAGCCTGTCGAGAAGCATCTCCGCTGTGAGACAATGCAGTCGAATGAGCAGTATCGGGACTCATGGCCGATGCGAGCAGACCATCCTGAGCCAGTAGAGCGTCGGCATGTTCCATCGCTTCTCGGCAGAAATTCTTCATGGTGGTCATCTCGATCATCTGACTCCAGCCATCAGTCTGGTTGAAAGCGTTGTTGAGGAATTGCCATTGAGAATTCCACCAGCTGCCCAGCACCTCCTGCTCCGCCGAGTTCAAGTCCTTGGCGCGCAGTATTCCAGACGAAGGGTCACACAGGCTATTGAGGATTTCACCAGAATAGCGAAGTATGTTGAACTGTGGCGACCAGAGCCCCCTCTTACTGGTGACCTTATCAGTCACCCGGGTGAAAGCGTTCAGCATGGTGATGAAATGCATCTGCAGGAGCTTCAGTACCGCGCCTGTCCTGCGGCTCTCCTCTGTATACGACTTGATGAAAGAGGCGCCTGCCTCACTGATAGGCTCCTCCCCATGAATAAGCGACCCAACTATTGTGAGAGCCACAGGCGGGTCTACGACAAGCCTTTGCTGTGATGTCCGATCAAAGTCCTCCAATCTATCGATCATTCGGCCAACGGCTTCTGTGGCTTTTTGAAACTCGGCATTCAGGCGGGATTTGACCGGTGATAGGGATTGCTTCTTGAGTGGGCGAAGGATCTCCACGGTATTGAGAGGAGTAGCGCCAAGCAACATGGCTCTTGCAAGGGCATATGCTTTAGGTTGCAAGGACTCTAGGAAGGCTTCCCATAGACCGGCCGAATCCCTGGTTATCTCCCGCTGGATATGATCATCACTATCCTGAACAGCACTGAACTCCTCGGCAGTGATGCGGGAGTCCAGGGTTAGGGCCAAGGTAATGACCGAGAGTCCGACTTGAGATAAGTCAGGTCGGGGGTGCTGGGCAACCTGAACGACCACATCATTGTGCTTCAAAGTCAAATTTAGCAGCGTATTCGTGTGTATCGTCGATGAACCGGCGCGCAGCTTGTACCGTGAAGACATGAAGGCGGTCAGCGAAGAGGAGAGGGCCTCTGTTGCACCACGATAGCACGCAAATTGGGCCTCTTGTGACAGATCCCGCGTGCTGGCAAAATCTCCAATAAGGTGGTGTAGGACTTTGTCGCACACGTCTGTCTTCTGATTTGTGGAAATGGAGTCTACGAATGGCCTCACCCAAGATATAGCCGTCGGTCCAGCTGGGGTCGAATCGTGTTCTCCTGCTTGGCCTAGCAGCCGCAGAAAAGCAGGATTCCTAATCACCTGCTCAAGAACCGCAGGAGCAGGATACTGGCTATAAGCATCCCAGAAGCTCCGAGGGGACTTCTGGATGAAGCAGCAGAAAGTTTTGATCAGCAAACGCAGGATGGCGCTGGAGTCGATCTGTGGCAGCTGGTTGATGAGGAGATCGAAAATGCTAGGCTGAATGGTCATGGATCGCAGTGAGTTGGCGATCAGCCCCTCGTCGAGTGCCTCCAGTATCAACAGTATTCCTTGCCAGAAACGCTGCAGGAAGCCGTAATCGGGGTTGGGGTCGTTGGCTTTTAGAATTTCCTTTTCGAGATTCCCACGAACAGCCCATTCGAAATCAGACTCGGTGATGCGAGGCTTTCGCTCCAGTATGTGGACCGCAAACTTGTGCCGTACAGGATTCTCGTCGAATAGAAAAAAGGTCATGGTTGGGAGGATTTCGTCGAGCCTGAGAACTTTCCGTTCCTGGATCTTCTCGAAAACGAAGTTGAAGTGCTGGCGGTTCTCCGGGAGGCTCAGGTAAGGCATGCAGCATATCGCCTCGTACAGAGCTACCAGAAGCTCTATCTTGTCCTCCTTAACGAAGGTGCTCTGACTGACGACGCCATCATGATTAAGGATAAAGTCTTTGGCAGCCGCCAAGCCCTCGGTAATACGTGCAAAGTCGAACAGATTCAGTCGGTCCTCAAATTCACCCACGGCGTTATCGGCGTATTTTCTGCCGCGCAAGTCAGCAATGGCCTAATGAATGGTCCACACGCGATATTGAGCTTACTCGACGACTTCTTGGAGAAAAGCCCTCCGATGCTTATGCCAGTTGCGCGCGCACGAGGCGCAAGATGTGAGGAAAGCGCTGCTGCGCTGGACAAACTCTTGGAGCCATGTACCCGCAGCATCCCGCTCAACACCCAATATCAGAGAAGACGAGTAGGTCAGATGTAATCTCTCATTGCCTTCCCGTACTCTCTGCTCCTTTTCGGCAGCAGTAATGTTGCTGGGGGCCTCCCTGTCCTCGTATGACTCGTCATCGTCGTCGGAGATCTTGGGACAGCAGAGATGTTGTCCTTCGGGGATCTCTTGAAGCTGGCGGATGGCCCTCTCTGGCTCAGAAATGACCTCGGCCATGGTGAATCTCGGTGGGCATGTCGCTCGCGGGGAACGGTCGGAGAGCGGGTAGACCGGTCGGATCGGGCCCCGTCACCCGACTCCTCCTGTCACGTAAAGCTGCCAACGGGCAGTCTAGAACCAAGTACTGCCGAGTAACGAGGGCGGCGCAGGAGATCTCGAGTTCGGCTGGGCTTTGATGGTAATTAGACAGGTTGAGATCTAAGTAAATCTGGCATGTGTCAGTACCCACTGACTCTCAGCTTGGAAATACTGTCAGCTGCAGAAGGAAGGCACTGGGAGGTAAGGAGGGGGTGCGGCGAGATGGCGGGTAAGGGCGACTAAGCCAACCATCGAGCAGAGGGCAGGGTTCTCACCAAGATATAAACAAGACTGGTAAAAACGGCAACAGAGATAAATATGAAGTATTAGTGAGCTCAATGTTTACCGACATCGAAGCCTGATTCCCACAGCAAAATGGTAAGGTATTGCCCACAGACAGAGATGGTGTAGCAGACGCGGCGATGATGAGCAGTGGTCTCGGCCTGGCCTGTCTAGAGCACTGGCGTTGGCAGAAACCCTCTATCGATAAGCGCATCTACTGCATTGGTACCTAAGTGGCTGCAGGTACCCACTATAACAGGGGTACGCGCATACTCGCGTCTGCATTCGCGTCTTCGTCTCACCACTTCTTGTATGAAGTCTTTCTTGGCAAATGAACTCTTTCTTGGCACAATTCTTTCCAATGGCTATCATGTACACTATTATGTCCGCAGATAGGTCCCTTACGTGAACCAATTCACAATCAAAGGCAGGGAACATTATAGTGATATGGCAGGTATCAGGCGCAGTCAAGCCATCTATCCATTCAGCTACCGGTACCTGTATCGTGGAGACTCAGCCCTAGCTACCTACTGTCCGAGTCGAAGTGTACTCGCGAAAAACACATCTGCTTTGCGCTCTCACTAAGCTCGATGGCGCAGATATCCCAGCATCTAAGCAGGAAGATATCCACCATATATCAGCAGTGGAGATAGAGCAGTCATGTCTCTCTACCTACTCAGCAGAATCACCTTGCCGGTCTTCGTAGCCATGTTATGGCAATCCACACCCATGACAGCGGCGATCACTGCATCCTCCATTCTAATCAGCAGCATCTCCATCCTCACCCATCGCCAAGTCGCCTGTAGCGGCTTCAGCCATGTCCTCGAGGTCCTGTTTCACTTCCTCTTCCAGGGCTGGTGCCTCTTCACTCGAGAAACTTGCCTCGCCACCCAGAGCAGCGTCCTCGAGGTCCTCGAGGTCCTCGATGTCCTCTTGTTCTTGGGCATCTTCTTCTTTGATACCCTTCTTTCGCTTGGGGACCTTCGGCTTGGCCTTGGTCTGCCGCTTGTCGAAACGGTTCAAGAGATGCTCAAGGGGGCACTCTTTGGCCGCCTTCCATTCCTTGGTGCCCTCGGCTGTGCTTCGCATGCATTTCATGCAAACTTTGCCATGTCGGATGAAGAGCTGGTGGAGGCCATACTTGAGGTGATCCGGACATCGGACCTCAAGGTGACTGAAGATGCTGTTCTCATTCGCCTTCTCCGGGGCCCAGCCGAGCCACTTGGAGAACTTGGCGACATGCGTATCAACGGCGAAGCAGGGTAGCTGAAGGCAGAAGAGTATGACGCATGCTGAGGTCTTGACACCAATGCCAGGGAATTTGGTGAACTGCTTCATCAGCTCGTTGACGGACAGGCCCCGCATGTGGTCAAGTGACAAGATGCTTTTCTCGGTCTTCATGATCTCGAAATCCTTCTGACCCTTGGTCTTTTCAGCTGCGCCGTAGACCTCTGCCTGCACACCTGTCTCCTTCTCTGCGATGTATGCCTCGCGGCGCTCCATATTCTCCTGGTGGACCATGTCCAGAATGCCCTTGATGTGCTTGGCCTTGATCTGAGCCAGACCTCCAATGCGAATAGCGTCGACAACATCCTCGATCGGCGACAGCCTGACCTTATTCCAGTTGATGCTACCCTTTCCGATACCTTCCTCAAGAATGCCAAACTTCTTTTGGAGTCCTTGTATCATCTTATCCGCCCCATCAAAGGTGGTTGCGCCACTCAGCAAGGTTCTGATCAGGGCATCAAGGACATCTGGCACTTCACCGCAACCAGCAACTTCCAGGGAAGGGGCAGGAATGGTCTCAGGCGCCTTGTACCAAGAGGCGTCATCATGCATCTCTGCCAGCAAGCGGTGCACTTCCTCACACTGCTCTGGGCTGGGGTCCGGCCAATCAGCAAATGGACTCTCACCAGGTGTTAGCCCATAAGGATTGTCCTTGGTAATGCGAGCCTTCCTTTTCGGCTTCTTTGGCGATGGCTCCTCTGCATCCTGTCCCTCAATTGCTAGCTGAGCAGCCTTTCTGGACTGGCGCTTTCGTTTCTTGGGCACAGTGGGACTGGAAGCAAGTAGCTGCGTCAAGCTCTCATTGTTGTCTTCGGTGCGTAGCTCTGCTTTGATCGGGTTGTCATCTTCGGCTTCGACCTGCAGCTTTGCTCTGGTCGTGCTCTGCTTATTGACTTCAGCCTGTACCTTTGGCTTTCTCGAGCGCAACTCTCGTCTAGAAGCGCCATCCGCCTCACTGGGCGCAGGTGCATTGGTTGCACTGGTCTCTTGTGTGACTGGGGCATTGAGGCGAGGGCCTTCAATGATGTCAGAGCCCGGGGCTAGAGCGGGCAGTGTGTTAGGAACTGCTTCAGCTGGAGTAGCAGTGGTGGTGGTGGTAGTGGTGGTATTGGGCAGAGTGCCCATGTTGTGCGGGAGCACATCCCAGCCCCCCTTGATAGGGACTGCCGCCGTCTTGCGACCTTTCCTAGGCATTGTGAAGTCGTGGCGGAAGGAGTGCAGAGAAGGGGAAGTGGCGGGGAAGTAGAGGTAGTTTTTGAGGGAGTTCGTAGATGTGTTCGTGCACACAAAGTGGCAATGTCCCTTGAAGCGTTCTGAAGATTGGCGAAGATGTGTCTTCCAGCCGGGGACTTGCGGCGATCGAAAAGCCGATAGAGAGCAGGGAAGAGAGTCGAGGTGAAAAGGCTTGTCCACAGGCAGTGGTTTTCGAGTGAGCTGGTCTATATCAAAGAAATAGGTGCCCAGAAGTAATATAGGTATAAAAGAGAAGGGTGGGATATGTTACATCCTTTGGTGAAGATCAGAGCACTGAAGACTGTGAAAGGATGGCTTATGGGCGTACCACCAGGATGCGATGATGATGCCAGACGGATCACTGGTGGGAAGTGTGAACGTGTTGAAAACCTGCTTCAAGGCTTGAAGTGCTTCGCAGGTAAGAGGTATTTATACTCACAGATTGTGGGCTATGGTGTTGTTCGGTCCTTCCATCAAAGTGCAACATTGATGTACAGCAGGCGCGATTTCCTTGAAAACATCAGACGAAAGCACTAAACACTCCGAGAGAATGCAATCGGCTAATCAAGGACCCTGGGAGTTCCAGAGAGAGGCAGGAAGCACCGACCTACCAGTACGTACTTACTCAACTACTTACTTTATCGAACACTATCAATGACTGGCATGACTGTACAAGCCTGGGCAGATAGAGACTGCCTCCTAATCACATTGACACCGGGCATACCTAAGGTAGGCACTTTAGATAACACATAATGGAGCATTCGGTACTACTGGCCATGGCAAAGTAGTCATATCGTCACCTGTTCATGTAGGTATTTAGCCTGCCTGGGAAAGTAGATTATTGGGAAACCCGTCCTGGTTGGAGAGTGTATATATTCTTGAGCACTGCACACTCCAAGTGGCACTTGCTGTTTGTAAAAGAGAGCTTGGGCAAGCTGGTTCAAAGCATCGAGGCAACTGCGTTGTCAAGAGGATAGCTGGCCTACCAGCAGAGCTTGAAGTAGCCATGCTTTGAGATGTAAGTGACAATGGACACGAATAACCTGCCAGGGATTTATACTGGCATCAGGGTAAATCTTCTTTCCCAGAACTATACCAAGAGTCAACCTGGGAAATAATCTGTTAGCTTTGGAAGCTTTGTAGTATTCCTTTAATGTAAGAAAGAGATGTTGAAATCAGAGCATAATAGTCCTCATTGTTGATCAGAAGTCGAACATTTGATAAAAAAAAGCTCATCATGTGGAAATGGCAGCAGGTACAGTACCTAGGCTAGAAGGTAGGTATTGATCTAGGACATGCACTACAATGTCGAAGAGGAGCCTTGCCTGTGCGGCATTGAGTACCAATTAAAGAAATAAGAAGAGTGAACATACACTTCTGCTGGATGGTTCAATCATGCGGTTTCGCCTACTTCTGGCTGGTTATCGATGGTCAAGGCCTGGTAGAGGCAAGCCGCCCCGCGGTTCGGGGGCTGTACCTGAGCTTAGATGGACCAGGCTGGTCATCAATGGTAACAGGGTCGAACTCAGGTCCTTCTCGTATGCTTCGTCACATTGTCGACATGAGGGCCAGAGAAGAGAACTGGTAGGTAAAGAGTGATCCTGCGAGGAAGGTTGGGTGGAACGTTGATGTTGCCCATGAGGATTCCAAAAGATTAGCTAAGGTCCCTCCACAGGAAAAATTTCCCATTACGCATGGACCTTCCGAGTCTAGCGCTGCCCTGGAGGTTATGTAATGACATATTGGCTTATGTAAGGCGGGGCTCAGTACTAGCCACGCCATGGGAGACTCGAGGCACGCCAGGTTACACATGCAGAGTTGCCAGTTTCTACTAACTTTTGATGCTTCCATGATCTACTTGCCATTGTGGCACGGTATAATTGAACCCTTTCTAATGACTCTGACCTTACGACTCTGATGTGCCAAGTATAGCACCGTGACTTGGACATCGGTGTGCTATTTATCGAAGTGTTTATACGAACCGACGGAGTACTTACTCAGTTCGCGTTGCATCAGCACGTGACAAAGATCTCCTAGATCTGAGCTGCAACGCGCCATCGATTACGAGGGTGGAGTTCCTTCGCATCATTCAGCATGAGCTAATCGCTCGTAAGCAAGATCGCCTCAATGGCGATCTTTAAGCAGACCTGGATAATAACTCAGGGAGTTACCATTGTTCCAATCCAACTTCAGTCATCTTGCTTCGACTATCACTAATCTAACCAGTCGACAGTCTTCTTTTTTCTAGAATCGTACCTGGGCGTGTGTATGAGTATATATGACGCGCCTCATCGTGTGGTTCTCCATCTTGGTTGCTTCAATTGCAATCTTTGTGTTCCACTCAACAACTGCCAGGACTGTGATACAAGACGTCTTATCCAAAGTATCAAATCTGCAACCCAGCTCCGGTTCTGCAAGCACACCCAATAATCCGGACACAAACTCGTCAACCCTCAGTGTACACTCCCCATCAGCTCCCGGCCCGTCCATGAACGCTGCCAAAAGCGCCATCATGTCGAAGACCCTCTCGCACGCCAAGATCACGCCGCACAGGTCGGCGGCGCGCGGGCACGCGGACCACGGCTGGCTCAAGACGTACCACTCGTTCAGCTTCGCCGACTGGTTCAACCCGGCCTTCACGCACTTCGGGGCGCTGCGGGTGCTGAACGAGGACCGGGTGCGGGCCAGCTCGGGCTTCCCGACGCACCCGCACCGCGACTTTGAGATCTTCAGCTACATCCTGTCGGGCGAGCTGACGCACCGCGACAGCATGCTGCAGAAGGGGGCCGAGGGCGGGCAGTCGGACCGCTTCTTCAAGATGCGCCGCGGCGACGTGCAGTTCACCACGGGCGGCACCGGCATCGCCCACTCCGAGTTTAACGAGCACCCGCGCGACCCCGTCCACTTCCTGCAGATCTGGGCCATCCCCTGGAAGCGCGGGCTCAAGCCGCGCTACCACACGCGCACCTTCGCCGAGGCCGACAAGCGCCAGGCCTTCGTCCCCGTCCTGAGCCCCCTCCGGCGCGGGCCCGAGGCCTCCTTCCAGGACGAGGAGGCCGCCGAGCCGGCCATCGAGGGCACCATCCCCATCCACGCCGACTTCGTCATGGGCGCCGGCATCATCGCGCCCCAGCA
Source organism: Xylariaceae sp. FL0804 (assembly GCA_022539325.1). Classification (NCBI taxonomy): domain Eukaryota; kingdom Fungi; phylum Ascomycota; class Sordariomycetes; order Xylariales; family Xylariaceae; species Xylariaceae sp. FL0804. The sequence goes on along the minus strand of JAJKLG010000006.1, from coordinate 607,947 downwards.
GACGTTCGAGTGGGTCGTCGGCGCCAAGGCCACCCAGGAGACCAAGCGCAAGGTCTACGTCCACGTCCCCATGGTCAAGAACGGCAAGGCCAAGATCCGCATAGACGGCCGCGAGGAGGTGTTTGGGGAAGGCGACGGCGCATTTATCGACAAGGTCAATGCGGGAGACAAGCTGTCAATCGAGAGTGTAGGCGAGGCCGAAGCCGAGGTTATTGTTCTTGATACCGCGTAGGACATACTTCGGTCGGATGGTTGGTAGCGCTACTTGTATATAGGCATCTTGTTCGAACCAGTTCCTCAAATTGATAATAAAAAAAACGATAAAAGAAAAAGCTCAGTACCGATTCCTATTCATACAGTCGATGGAATGCTGTCTTGTGAAAGTGGCTGGCGACAGATCAACTACGACTCGTACCTACTGTACACAAAATGATAGACCAAATAGTGAACAACAGCTCAGCCCGAAGGAGATTTGAACTCTGGTCAGGCATGTCGTCGTCAGGATTGGGCGCCCTGTGACTCGTTCTCCATCGCACACACATTTCGATCTCCACGCCCGTCGTGAATCTGTCCACCCTTAGCTGCGTGTTATCACCACTCTGTTCCCCGAGGCAGAGTCGTCGGGAAGCCTACTGGCTTTGAACTAAGCTCCGAGGAGACCGGATCGCCGCCAGCTCGCCGCGCGCCGCTGCCAATAGTTCAGGCCTCCTCAAGTGATCTATCATCTTCGCATACATCTTCGCATAGATTGAAGAGCGACAGGGTCTCTAGCTGGGTCGTACAAGCTGCTCTGGGAACTACCACTATCCGGATCCCGCAAATGGCCATGGTGTCTGATTCTGTATTTCGTGCAATTGGGCTAAAGTAGTACCAGAAACGGACGAATGTGTTTTCTAACCGTGGCCATGGCAGGCTCTCAAGCACAACCTTGGATTCCGACATTATAGAGAAACGAGCCACAAACCAACCGTGACAAAGGGAGAGGCGTCTCTCAAGCAGCCAGGCCTACATCATAGTCGACGATCTCCTGCGAAAATGAATCAGGCTGGTGGTGACTTGCAGCAAGCTATTCCAGCCTGCCAGTGTCCAGAGGCCGAGGCTGGGCTTGCGATGCTTGGGGGTTGATGATGCAGGCGGGCCACCACCAGCACATACTTAAAGACCCCAGTGCCATTTCCCATTCAACGTGGTGACTCGCTCCCTGCCTGCATTTCACGCCCCATCCCCCCGAAGAGTCAAGGTGCGGCATCACAGCCGGTCGTTGCAGGCGTCTCGTCTGCGTCCTCTCATTCAGCAAGCCTGGACATCACGCTCACTAGGTAGCTTACGGCTTCGGCCCTCCCACATTCTCTCCAGCATTTTTTTTTCGCAGCAATGTTTAGTAGTGGTTGCACGATGGCGTCGAGACTCCCCCTGCTGGTGGCGGTGGTCCTCGTCGCCGTGCCCGCGCTCGCTACCTATCCAACCTCCACGCAGAATTCACAGCTTGATACTTACTGCGTGAGGCACCTACCCGCGGGACTGCAGTACAATTCTTGACAAAGCTGATACTTTGGAAAAGGGGCAATCGGGGGTTGGGGACTTGCTTGGGCAGTATTGCGCCTTGTCAACCACAGCCTCGAGCTACCAGCTGTCTTCCAGCGCCATCGCGATCTCCAGCTCCAAGCCAGCTCTCGGCTATCCACTGTATCTGGGCTCTGGACCGGCCCCCAGCTCTTTCCCATCGTCAGGCGCCAAGGTCTCGAACTATCCGGCGTCTTCCAGCTCTGTGTCTCCCTCCAGCTCTGTCCCGGCCTCCAGCGTCGGAGCCTCGAGCTATGCGGCCTCGCCCAGCACGAGAGCGCCCAGTCATCCCACTTCGTCCGTTCCAGTCAATGCGAGCAGATCGGCTTCTTCCAAGCCTGGCCCAAGCTCGGCAACTTCGGGTCACGCTGTCTCCGCGAGCTATGATGCTTCCTTGAGCCATGCGGCTTCGTCAGCTCCTGTTGTGTCGCCAAGTATGGCTATTTCTGGCAGCTCAGTCAGTTCTAGACCAGCTTCTACATATGCTACTTCTAGCACTATTGCCTCTAGCCGCGTTGGTGCTTCCATCGAGACCAGCTCCTGCGCCGCGACATCCATCGATACTAGCCCCTATCCGGCGGTCTCAAGCCCAGCTTCTTCGAGCGAACATTTTTCGACCACTGTTCGCTCTTTTGAAGTTGTGCCTTCCAGCTCACATGTCTTCAACTCGACATCACTCCATGGTTATCCGAGCACGACGACATCGTACCCGGCCAGTTTGAGCGCCGCCTACTCTGCTCCCGCCAGCTTAAATGTATCAGCCTCTTCTTACACTGCCTCCTCCCGCTGTGTTTCCCCATCTCCTGCCTCGTCTTGTTCTCCATTCCAGGCATCCAGCCGTGGCCCTGCTTCGACAACGACAGGGGCCTCTAATGCGTCCCCAGCGGCGTCGACCACGTTCACGGACATGGAAATCTGCACCGAAGGGGACAACACAGTCGACGTTACTATGCCTTCTACCCAAAGCTATCCCTCCATGGCAACCACTCCGGGCTCGTCTATGAGCACGAGTTCCGGTTCCTCCCCCATTCCCCCCCCTGCACCTTCCGCCACCACAACCTGGTCCAACAGCAGCGTCTCGTCCATCTCCTACTACACGACCAGCACCGTCATGACCACCACCGTGTACACCGTGACGTCGTGCGCCCCTTTCGTGACGGACTGCCCCGCCAGGGGGTCCGTGACCACCGAGACCATCGCCCTGTACACCACCCTCTGCCCCGTGACCGAGACGGGAGCCGAGCCAGGGCCGATGACCGACGCTCCTTCCATGACGATCGGCACCGTCTACTACTCCACCAGTGTTGGCACCATACTCGCGTGCCCGCCGTCCGTCACTGACTGCCCCGTCGGCGGCTTCGTCACCACCGAGACCGTAGTAGCCGTCGGCACGGTCGTCTACCCGCTCACCAGCGCGGAGATCTCGCGAACCGAGACGACGGCACTCCCTGCCTACCCGACAGCCCCGCAGCACAGTGTTCTTGAGAACAAGGGCCCCCCGGCCGCGGGGACAGAGACAGAGATCGAGACCGAGATGCTGGCCCTCGCGACCTCCCATCCAATTCTAACCGGCCAGGCAGTCTCCTCCAATGTCGATGAAGACGACGAGACCGCGCCCGCCGTCGATGCCGGCCACGTCCTCTCAACGGCCTCTGCGGCCGCGATTTTGTACCCCACGCAAGTATACAACACCACACTGTCCACCCTGCGCGGCACGGGGCGGCCGCTGAAGCCGACCGTCGCCTGGGGAGGCGGCGGCAGCAGCAGCAGCGGCGGAGCCAGTATCAGCACCGGTACCTGCCCTGGCGGCGGCCCCTGCTCGATCGTCACGGCGGCGGCGGCGGGCAGGGCCGTCGGGGGCGTTGGGGCGCTGCTCCTCGCTGCTGTTCTGGCGTTTTAGTGTGGATGGTTGGATGCAATATACCTTTCAGCAAGGATGTGTGAGGAGGCCTTTGTGATCGGGTGTGGGTTTTGCGAGTTGGGAAGATGGGCTACTCTGGAAAGAGCTTGGATGCGATTTATTGATTCTTGTAGATATTTCAGTACCTCTACCGGTCTTGCAGACTACCTAATATCTCAGCTTCTCGATTCTATTTATCAAGTAGTACTTCTCTGCTTTGTATACACTCACCCAGGCTATCCCGGGATGCTATATCATCATTAGAGTTGAATTGCAACAGTCGAATGTCAGCCAAAGTTAGGCATCTATGGGTCTTAAAGGAAGCCTTTTAGTTCACCCTGATGATGATATACAGTCCTATAATCAGGACAACCAGCGCGGCATGGCTACTGTCATTCAAAGTATATACATACTAGATGTATAGACTTCTTTGCCTGCTATTAATGGATTGCAGACCATGGGCTTTGTTGAACATGTCCCCATGTAAGTTCAGCCTCCCCAGGCAAAGCCAGTAGAACGGTGCAAGCCATTGGGTCTATGTCCAAAACCATGGTAAAGGGCACCATCCCTCAAGATACAGACATTATATAGAGTAGGGTTGACAGCAGATCTATGGAGTGCAGGACAGAGCTACTATACCATGAAAATCTCGGCCCAAAGGGCACCTGTGCACTGATGACTTACTGGGGGTAGTCACGTACCAGCCTGCAAGTTCACACCGAGCCAGTACATTCCGGCAATGCTGCAATTTCAGCGGCAAGGAGAACAGACCTGTAGAAGAGTATTAGCAAGCAGGGTGACTACAGTCAGGTACAAGACAACGCGCACTGCACTACGCCTGAAGGTAGGTACTTAAGGTACCTAGGTACTTGACCCAGCAAGTACCGCGTGTGAGCCAGGTATTTACCTGTAAGTATTAGGTATCGAATACTGCGACGTTCCATGGGCAGGAGTAACTGGCAACAGGTATAAGTAGGTATCTTCGTACCGTTCCCCGCGTGTAGAAAAATTCTACTATCTGTTATCGGCGTTGTTGATGTTTTCTGCACAAAAGCAGAAATCCCCGCCGCTGCTCGACCATTTCTTCCACTTCCTCAAAACATCACCCACCTCTTTTTGCCGACGCGCCTCAACTTTGGCCATCGGCCCCAGCCTGGCTCTGGACGAGCCGCGGCTGGGCGCCCTGCTGGCTAACAGTCAGACGGGCAACCATTCCAATCTCCCTTCTGGAGGTTTTCACTGCATTCAGAAGCAGTCGCCGCATGGTAAGTGTTACTCTATTGACCTTGGCTTCCACTGGCAACGCATCGCACGCGTTGCTGGCGCCATCCCCAGTCATATGCCGCCGCATTCTACAGCGGGATCCCCAGCTAATCTGCATTCCTAGAACTGTGCCGTCAAGGTCCGCGGCTTCGCGTCTGATGCGTCTGTCATCGACGCTGGTTGTCTGTCGAGCAGGGCTGCTCATGCTGAGAGCAGTAGCCCACTTGCTCTCATCAAGACTGTGAGTGCTCTATCACACCCGTCTTCCAGCCTATCTGCCCCAGCTCGACCTCCACTATCCCCTTTGTCCATATGATATTGTCTAGACAGTGCTACTTCACAAGCCTGTGATAGTCCTCCTGTATCATTCTTGGTTGCTATCGATACTAATGGATAACAGCCTTCTCATCAAGAGAGCGTGCCCGCACCATGTCCCTCTCACACTGGACGCAGTCAGTGTTCACCCTTCCCAATAGATCATATGGTAAGTGACCGTCTGGCCTCAACTCTGATGACTGGATGGATGCTGATAATCTCAGATGCAACTGTCATCGCATCCGGCCTGGGGGTCGGAGCCAAGGACTTGTCACTTCTGCCACCTCCTCTTTCAAGCCCAGGCCCAGGCGATCGCTGCCAAACGCGCCCTTGAGGAGGCGATTGCGCACACATCCCTGAATTGGGTGGTTCGTACCGCGGGTTTTACAGTCACGTATGAGAATGAACCTCATCCAACTCAACGTCCTGCTGCGAGAGTTTACCAATCGCTTTGGTCCTGAAGACTTCACCACTCCCAGAAGCAACATGTAAGTGGTGCAGGTCACTGGCATCACTTGCAGGGACTGCCATGAGGCCCGGGGATACCACGACCGCCAAGTACAACGGCATGGACCCTTGCAGCAGAGCCGGCAATAGCCAGGGCAGAATACTTCGCCAGTATCTTGCCAAGGACAACAAGACGTGCTTTAATGCTATCTTAATGTGAGTGCCCCTGCTTTCAACTGCTACCTACGCGTCACCCCGTCACCCTGCCCGCCGAACAGCACTCTCAGCCATGCTGTCCCTGCGGACAGTCTTGCCTTCCCTCCCATTCTTGTTGCTGGGCGGCTTCCAGCGGACAAGAGACTGGAGAAACAAGTCATTGGACAAGAAGGCCAGAAATGTGACCATATGGAGTGTTGATGAGCTAACGACGAAGAACAACCACAGGGCTTGCCCGCCACGATTCCTCTTAGCTCTGATGAGGCCCTCGTGGATCATCAGGGTTCAGCCAGGGATCCCACTGGTGGAAGAGGAAGCCGGTCCACTGACCTCTCGCCGAGCGCGGTGACCCTCAGAGCCGGGCCTGATTGTCGCCGCCAAGTTCCTGGAGCCGGATCGAGAGATGTTGTGAAGTGGGCTGAAAGCAAGACTCCCTTGAGTTGCCTCAGCTCTTCTTTTGAAAAGACAACCCAGCCAACCTCAACCCTCCACAGGTTGGCATCCTGCAATCCAGTAAGTTTGCGGCTCACTTCGAGAATGGTTACACAAAAACAGTATTGCTCACCCCCTTCCAGGGCATATTGGTCACGTAACAAACGTATCTGGATCAGCCGCGGAATCACCAACCCTGCTACCGGCTCTGAGCACCTTGAACAAATGCTGGGAGCGGCGCGCCGGGAAGCGAATGGCCAAAAGGAGCTGAAGCAATGGGAGCCCCTGACTACCACGGGCTCAGTCTTCGAGCTTGCTACTGTGGCCCCGGCTACTGTGGCGGTCGATCATGTCGGCGATGCAGCTGTCTCCAAGCCGAACCCCCCGAGACGCCTCGATCTCGGGTACATGGCGCCTATTGTTGGTATATCTACTTGTTTGAACTCTGTACAACACAACGAGCAGCGGGGAGGCACAAGAACCGTACTGGATGGATATGGAGCCCGCACGGCACGCACTGGGAGACTTCTCCTCGACGCATCGCCGCCCTCCGATGGACGGGCTCTCTGCTGTACGTCCCCGGTGATCGGGTCCTGGACGCTTGGAGGGTCGTAGCAGACGCTCGTGACGCTGAGCTTGTTGTCGAGTATTGTGATGGGCTTAGCTTCAGACCCTGAACTCTTCACCTCGGAGTTCTCCTGTTCGCACGCGCAACTCGGTGGTTGATACCTGTGTCTACTTGGCACCACCTCCAACCGTCCAACTGACTGTCAGCTGCAAGGACCAGAACACACACAACGCGAGAGTAAGTCGTCCCGTGCATCTCATCTATTGCATTCCTTCTACAACCGAGATCTTGAGCCTCCAGTTTGTCCCGCCCACCACAACTGTTGACGAGATCGTCGACGACACGTTAAGAAAGATATTCTGACGACCAAGCACTTGTTACAATCCATCTAGCTTCCACAGGCAAACCGTCCTGGACGACCTCCACGACGGTCGTTTCTGCGACTCGGGCCTGGATCTCAGCCTGTGCGACGACCCATCAAGGGGACTTCCCTTCATCACAGGGTTGTTAGAACCAGCGGGGCCCTGAGCGAGGAGCCATTTTACCAGCTTCAGCAGTCCTCGGTTCCATCCACTGGCGAGCTCGATGACCTGTCCCCAGACATGGATTGGCTGGGGATGTCGCTTGACGGTGATATTGGCGACGATTGGCTTGATGGTTTCGACTTCAGGTCCAAACCCTTCGTCACCTGGAATCGCCATGGGACCGTCTCGCCTCCTAGGGAGCTGCTCCATCCATCCTACTCCATCCACCATGGAGAGAGGTTATGGAGGACGAGGGCGTGGGAGCCGAGGATAGACTTCACAGACTCGCCGTCACCATAATCACCACCGTGAAGTTGTTGAATGCTCCATCCGCCATCGTTCTCTACCTCGATTCCTGCATCGAGCCATTCCTCTCGGTCGAGGTCTATCTGGGCTGGGTACAAGGAGGGCACCCGTGAGCTTGCCTCCGCAGCCGTTGCCACGAATACGGGCATAAGTATAGCCAGGTAATCTCTTCCCAGGAGTTCACCGTCGAGGGAGGTTCTTGAGGCTAATAATGATCCAGTTCTGGCCAGCAAGCCCTGGGAAATCCTCACCAACGGCGCGGACCCGTTTCCGCCGCACTCCGTCTTGCCGTCAGCACTGGCGCGGCCTCGCCGTCCAGATCGATGACCTGGACTCGATGCCGCGACTCCCCATGGCCGATTACATGCAGACCTGCCGCCATGCCGTCAGCACAAGTGGCTCTCAAGCCGTTGCGCAGCCCTCTTCCCAGGAGTTCCTTGAAATCGTTGTCTTCTTATGTTTGTGCGGCCACACCATGCACGTCGCAGAGCTCGCCACCTGGTTCAAGTCGTTCTTCGACAAGACGGCGGATCCCCACTGCCCCGTATGTCGTGCGAAGGTGGGCACAACAGTCTTCTTCAAGGTCCTGCACATACTGTCCTCCCTATTGTCACTTCCATTGTTTGTCACAGTGCACCCGCCGGCGGGCCTCGACTATAAAACCCACCATGCCCACCTACCCTATCACTCTATCTCTACTCCATCCCATCTGCAAGCTGACACACCTCGAGCCATCCAACCGACTCCCTACTGCCAGCCCTACAACACGCACCAGGCTTATGGCCTCGTCTCAACAGGCCTGGCAGGCCAGGGAACTGCCACTGTCTGAAGGAGACATCGGCCAGCAGACCATATACGTCGGGAAGAGAGAACGCAACTATATGCGTTACGCGCTAATACCGGTAGCGAATACCGACCTACCGCAGAACAGACAATTCACCTATCTCTTCTATAAGTTGTCACTCCCGCCACCTCTTTCTCTAAGCACAGGCACCCCCACGCTGATTCTGGCGCATTTCCGTTATTGCCTTGCCTTCTTGAATGATATTTCCTGCAGCCGCGGTTCGCACTGGTATCAACAGTACCACCCTCCGCGCTGCCCGACTGGGCACTCTCTACATTTGGCCTCTTGTTCACCAAACCTCCCACTAAGACAGGCCTCTGAACACCAATAACCTTACCAACCTACACCTGCTCGAGTCATCATCACCATGCCTCGCAGGAGGAAGACGCCTGTTACCACAGCCAAGACCGCTGTGATGGGTGCTGACAAGCCCAACAAGTCGTCAAACACCACATCCGGTACCTAATGGCTTAACTCATCTTCAGATGATACGCGAAGAAAGTTGTGCGTCAGGAGATACCCAAAATTGTGGCACGAGACTAACACCGACCGCAGGGTAGAATGGCCAGGGCCGGAATGGCCAGAACCAAAAGGGTAGCGGTCTTGCCCCCAGTCCCCGGGTGTTGTCCGGATGGACAACAAGACGTGCTTACTGGTGGGCCCGGGCGGGGGGCCGAAGGACAACAAGCGCGCTATCCTCGGTCCCCCGGTCCCCGGTGAGGTGGACAACAAGACGTGTTACCGACCGGGGCCGGGGGGACCGAAGGCCGAACAAGACGATTGTCCTCGGTCCCCCCCCCCCCGGAACCGGGCCCATCCAGTAAGTTGTCCATCCGGACAACAAGACGTGCTACACCCGGGGGGGCCGAAGGACACCAAGACGTGGATTGTCCTCGGCCCCCCCCGGGCCCATCCGGACAACAAGACGTGCTCCACCCGGGACTGGGGGACAACAAGACCTGCTACCCTGTGCCCCCCGATCCCCCAGAATCAGCACCAGGGGGGGGACAACAAGACGGGCTACACCGGGGGGGGGGAGGGGGCCGAAGGACACCAAGACGTGGATCTTCGGTCCCCCGGCTCCCGGTGAGACCTGCTACTCACCGGGGCTGGGGGACCGAAGGCCGAACAAGACGATTGTCCTCGGCCCCCCCCGGTGGCCCATCGAAAGACAACAAGACGTGCTAGTCTGGGGGTCGGGGGGCCCCCCGAGGAAGAAGGACAACAAGGCGTGGTACCGGGCGCCCGGCCCCCCGGTGGTGCACAGCGGACAACAAGACGTGCATTACTGGGGGCCGGGCGCTCGGAGGTGTTCGTATAATGCTTAACCAGATGAAAGAAAAAAGGACAACAAGGCGTGCCACCGGGCGCCTGGTGGGAGCACAGCGGACAACAAGACGTGCACTACTGGGGGCCGCGCGCTGGGGGGTGTACGTATGACGCTTAACCAGAAAGACTTGAATAGTCTTAGGCCTTGTTGTGGTTGGGAAGAGGGGAAGGGGGAGGGAGGGAGGGAGGGTGAGGATCGGGCACGCACTGGCGGCCTGGCCGGGGCCACACTTTTGCCCCGGCCCTCACTTATCCACCACCCGGACAAGAACATGGATCGACAAGCCGAGGCAACCGCAGGTTCTTGTCCGGGTGGTGGATAAATTTCGTCTAGTTTTGCAGAAACCGGACGAGAACAATTCTTTCTTGGAAAAGGGCAGAGTGCCCCCGGACTTCTTGTCGTGACATGCGTGAAGATTGACGAACATGGAATCGAAATAAGTCAAGAAGTGGCAAATGAAGCCCATGACGACGAAGTGAGTTTACAGGATTGCGTAGCAGGCGGCAGGTTTTCTCCACGCGTCAGTCCGGCAGCAGCAGCAGCAGCAGCAGCAGCAGCAGCGATATCAGACACGTAAAGAGTGGACACCATCACTATCATCGCCCACCATCTTCTCCATTCTCGGCCTGTCAAGGCTCCTCCACCCTCACCGCTTGATCCAGGCTAATACTTTTCCATCCTCACCACGACGATACCTACATCCCCGAGCTGCGGCGCTCTGGACACTGACTGGGGGCCAAGGGAGACGATGGGGGCTGGCCTCGAGGGAAAGAGAAAGTAGAGCCTCCTCCACCTCCTCCTCCTCCTCCTCCTCCTCCACCTCCTCCTCCTCCTCCTCCTCCTCCTCCTCCTCCTCCTCCTCCTCCTCCTCCTCCTCCTCCTCCTCCTCCTCCTCCTCCTCCTCCTCCTCTCCCTTCTTCTTCACTAATCATCCATCCATCCATGCATCAACCTGGACCTGAGCGCTTCCGTGGAGTAGGAGGAGGAGAAGCAGGAAGAGGAGAAGAAGACGGCGAATGACGCCAACAAAGCGAGGCGGCACGACGTCGCGCCCCTGGATGGGCACGGGCCGGATTCCGATCTCCCAGCAGCGGGACGGGACAGGAGGCACGCCGGCGGCCGAGAGAGTACAGTCGCGAGGGCAGGGCTGCTCTATGTACGTGTCGTAAGTCCAGAGAGAAGAGAGAGGGGAGGAAGGGGTCTCTGAACGCTCGGCGCCCTTCAGGCTCTTATTACTTTACCTGGCTGGGTGCTCCCGGCAGCTGTAAGCATACAGGTAGGTAACTAACTACCATACATGAGTTCTTACACCCAATCTCCAACCCCCAAGAGTCGAGCTTCGAGTCGAATTCCTCCCGCGTTCCATCCTCGTCGCGTGTCCCCCCACGATCTGTTCAGAAGAGCGAATTTCGTCCGTCCTCAGAAGAGACCGGTCGTCCGCCAGTAGGGCAGCTGAGACGAAAGCAGCAGACCCCCGACCAGCACGTGGGTGTTTTCGTAGAGTGGACGGCTGGCTGGCTATTCGAGCTCCCTGGCAGAGGGCGGTGTCGTCGGTATACGATATCTGTATCTGATACCTGTATCCGTAATCTACAGATGTTCCAAGACCGCATTGCCCAAAAGAAAGAAAAAGAAAAAAGCTGATTGTGTATCTGGATGGAGCACCTGCGGAATCACGACACAGCATCACTCAAGGATACGAAGCAGGGCGCAACAACAAGCCCAGACAAGTGGACTGCAGAGCTTGAGCTTCTATATGCGTTTTTTACTGTACATCCAACCCCATCCCATCCAGCTGCTTCCCCCCCCTGCCCCCCATGCAGCCAGCCGCCGTTATGGCCTGGGTCCGGCACCACCGAGCCTCCAGGCCCGGAGCGGCAGGCTCTGGAGGACCATGACCTTCTTGCGTATGTAAAAGACGAAGGTCAGGAGCCCCACGACGACGCAGAGGAGGTTGACGATGTGGTAGCCGTCCTGCTGGATCTCGCAAGACCCGCCGCCGTTGAGGCAGCGCTCGCGCTCGGCCTGGACCGCGCACGAGAAGGGCGCCGTCACCAGGGGCCCCCGCAGCTGCGCCTGCACGAGCTTCTCCGTCGGCGGGTGGCAGGTGGCCTGCGTGAACGAGTCCACGAGGCGGAGCACGAAGTACCGCGGGAACGTCCCGCCGAGGTTGGACACGCTGTCCGCCACGCCAGGGGGTTAGCGTGTTCGGCCGACTTGCGCGGAAAAGAGAGAGAGGAGGTGGATGGATACTTACGTTGCAAGCAGGGTCATGTACGTGCCGCCGATCACGGGGTCGGCGACCCGGGCGTGAAAGGCCGAGACTGCTACGAACATGATGGTCGAGGTAAATGTCGAGAACACATGTTCGCCAATCACCGCAAGTAGATACCACGAGGTGACGCCTTCGGCGGGGAAGATGCTGACGACGACCTGGCCCATGACGGCGGCGACGAGACGGCCCATGAAACCCCAGCACCAGAGACGCATCGGCGAGTATTCCTGCGACCACTTCCCGGCGTAGTAGCCCAGGCCGATCTCGAAGGGAAAGTCGATCAGTACGGTGAGAGCCATGTTGTCCTTGCCGAAGCCCATTTCGATCAGCTTGAGACTGGTGACGCCATCGTTGGCCTGGAAGCCGATCTTGGCGATGAGATGGACGATGATGATGGTCTGGATGTTCTTCAGCTTCAACACGTTCCCCATGATCTTGTAGACGTCCCATATGCCGTCCTCGTTCTGCGTCTTCTCCTCTTTCTTGAGCACGGCCAGACCGATGGTAATGGCTATGTAGGCCCAGCCCCAGAATGTCAGGTAGCCGCCCAAATTCAAGAGGCCCGCATCTACTGGCTGCGAGCGGAAGTACTTGTTGGCAAAGTCAGGGGAGTTCAGGGCCAAGAAGACCGTGTAAGACAGGAACTGGCCGGCCGTGAGGCCGACGGTCTGCGCGGTCGAGGCATACGAGACGTTGCCAGGGGTGAGCAGAGTCAAAGCCCAGCCGTCTACGGCAATGTCCTGGGTGGCACACATAAAGACGAGGAAGAACCACCAGCCGGTAAATTTCCATATGCTGGGGCCGCCCGGCTTGCCCGTGCTAAGCATCAGATCCTCGATCATCGAGCCCAGCCACAGCATACCGACGCCGGACAGCAGCTGGATGGGGAGAATCCAACTCTTTCTGCGTCCGAACTTGGGGCTCCACAAGGCATCGACTATCGGGCTCCAGAAAAGCTTCAACGAGTACGGGTACGATGCTAAGCTGAACACGCCGATCTCGCTGAAGGACAAGTGCTCCTTGAGGAGAAAGGGCACAGATCCGCCAGCCAGACCCATGGGGACTCCCTGCAGGAAATACAGCAGCACGAGCAGCATGAAATTCCGCTGATCCTGGCGAGGGAGCTCAAGAAAGCCGTGGTTGTTCACGGTCGGGGTCTTGGGGACATCGGAGTCGAGAGAGAAGGCGTCGCGAGACATGAGGTCGGCCGTGACCCGGCCCGAGTCCTGAGGGGCGGCATTCTTGCGCCGCTGCTCGACGTTGTTCATCTTGTCGCCGGTCTGGCCGTTGGCCTGACTGCCCGTCGAGATGGTCAGTTCGTCTCGCCGTGGGGATTTCGAACGTCTCGTTTTGACCCCCATAGGGAAGACTCGCAGCGGCTCGCAGAAGAAGGAGACAAGCGCAAGTGGTGAGTGCTCTCGTGCTCGCAGGATGGAACAAACGCACGGACGGACGGCAATAGACACGAACGGCGGGAGAGGATAGACCGTCGCAACAGATGACGAGGCGTGTTCTGGTCAAGGACTTAGGTTATGAGGCTCGCGACCAGATAACTCGTTACGCGGAAAGCCGAAAATGTGCAACCGTGGCTTCTTTGACAATGGCGTCCAAGTGGGACCGTAAGAACAGAGCAAAGAAGGTCCTTTTCTGAATATTAGGCCATGATATCGGATGAAGAGAGACTGTAGAGACACACGACCACTCCTGCCTGCTCGGGGGAGGCCAACTGGGAACAAAAATGTGTTCACCGTGGATAGGATCGGCTTTGCGGCTTCGTCCAACTGACAACTCGAACAGATTCTATGTCGACACGTCGAGAAAAGGACCCTGCGCTAATCCTTCTTAGGTAAGCAGACAGCCCCCACCTCCCCGTAAAACGCCGAGGCTTATCTTATCGCTCCTGATCTGCATCGCGTGCATGCGTCGCACCAAAACAACAACAACCACCGTCATCATCCTTCAACGGTCGCATTTGCGATACTTCGACTATTTGGTCGCCCAGCGGGAGCACATACCCACAAAACCAAGGAAATGTCTGTGGAGGATCGCGTATCTCCATCTCCAGATCTGTCAGTGGCAGACAGACTGGACAATGAGATCTCGAGCCTGAGAGCCCAAGGTAAGCTAACCCCGGCCGTCGCACACGCGCCGCCCCGAAGATTTGCTACCGAAGAAGCTGCTGACAATCTCCCTCTCTCTCTCTCTCTCTCTTCACCGCCTTCCAGTCGAGTCGCTGCGGAAGGACCTATCCATCCAGACCGCCACCCTCCTAGCCTCGGAACCCGCGCGCCGAGCCCTCCAAAAGTCTCCTCCTCCCCCACCTCCCGGGACCACAACTACCACAACCACCACCACCACCACCACCACCACCGATGCCGCGGCCCGCACGGCGCAGCTCCGCGCGCGCGCCGAGGAGCAGCGCGCCCACCAGCAGCGGTGCCTGTACCGGGCGTGCGCGAGCGTGACGACCTTCCGCGTGCGCGACCCGGACCCGCGCGCCGTCGACGGCGGGCGCGTGCTGGGCCTGCGCGTCGAGGTCATGGCCTCGGCCTCGGCCGCGCGCGGCGGCCGCCGCTTCCTGCGGCCCTACTACGTCATGCTCAACCGGCCGTACGGCAGCGGCAGCAGCAGACACAATAGCCATTACCTGCGCGTCCACCGCCATACCGTGCCGCCCTGCGTGCCGCTCTCGGGGCTCGCGGCGCGCTTCCTGCCGTCGCCGTCGCCGTCGTCGGCACTGGCCGCTGCTGCCGGGGGCGAGCAGGAGGAAGAGGCGGAAGAGGCAGGCGGGGGAGGAGGAGGAGGAGGAGGAAGAAAGGGGCGGAAGAAGCAGGACCTGGCGCAGTTCGCCCGCGCGCTGAGGAGGGAGCTGGTGCGGTACCACAACCGCGCGGCCGTCATCGGGCGGCTGCGTCGGGCGGCGGGGCTGGACGATCCGCAGAAGCAGAAGCAGGAGAAAGAGAAGGAGCCAGAGGGAGGAGACGAGGGGGAGGAGGGGGTGGCCTCGACCGCCATCGTCGACATCAGCGCGGCGGACGCCGAGGCCAAGCAGATCCGGTTCGAGTGGCGCGACGGCCGGTCCGGACGCCTGGTCATGGGCGACGACGGCGAGGTCCTCAAGGTCGCCGTGCAGGGCGACGCCGGCCGCGACCGCGACACGGCCCGCCAGCTCCTGGGCGGGGCCGTGCGCATCGAGGGCGTGGCGAGGCATCTGGAGGGAGAGGGAGAGGGAGGGAGGGCGCGAAAGGGGTGAGAGAACGGGGGCTGAGCTGACTGCTGCTCCGGTGGAGGATGCGGAGGCCGAGCAATTCGTGTGTAGAGGTCGAATTATGATAAGTCAACGGCAGCTTTTGCATCCGTCATATTGCAACCTGAATTCCGAGTTGCTTTGGTGTTACAAAAGACAACCTCGAAGACGGTTTACCTCAATTCAGACTCATGCCCGGCAGCGGGCAGTTTGCCGGTTTCTGAGATTGATCTCAACCATTTATGTGGACATGTCGAGATCAACGTTGCCTTGCCGTCCCATCCATCTACCTGGGTAAGTGTATTTGGGTTCGGACAGAACCATAGCACAATGGTCGCGAAAATACTTCATCGTAGGTTACCTCCAACACGCACATAGGACAAAAAAATGTGCTATGTATTTACTATCTTTATATCACAAAGGAATCGGTATATCACATCCTGCTTGTCCTAGACTGTACCAGTTCCACCTCCGGAACACTGTAATAGTATGGGATAAACAATGGCCTTGTCTAATCCATCTTCCTAACATTCTGGGGGAACTATAAGGAAAGTTCTCATCACGAGAACACTCACGATTTGCAGAACTCTCTCTCCCTTTCTCGGCATCAGGGTCTCTAAACGACAGGACTACCTCAGTAGCAAAATCTCTGTCTCGAATTCGCGTCCAGCGTCTTCGGCAAGATCTGACAATCCATCTACCAGGTACTCATCCCATCCCATCCCATCCATCAAGCCCGCTTCAGCAGCCATGCTGTCCATCCCTCCTACTAGCCACACTTCCGAGCAGGCCTCGAAGAACAACGAGAGACGAACCGACGACGCAGCGAGAGACGCGCGACGGCCGTCCGGTGCCGCCGGCGGCACCACTACTGAGCGGATGTCTAATGACGACGACGACCATGTCTCAGCTGCTCCTAGTAGTAGTACCGGTAGGAGATGGAGCGGCCCCCGGCTCGCAGCAGAAGAGGAGCAGCAGATGGTCATCATCGACGACGATCTCACCATGGAGGACAGACCTGCCGCCTCCGACGACGACGCAGCAGACGACGACGAGGAGGACAAGTGGTGGGAGGACCTCACCGAAGAGGAATGGGACAGATTCTTCGCCGAGCTGAGGTCGCACAGCCGCGTCAACGCCTGGCTGCGCACAATCCCATCCCTCCCCTCCCCTCCCCCAACCCCTCCCCCGTCACAGCTGCCGCTGCCGCCGGCGGCATACCACCGACCGGCGGGCGGCGTCGCGTCCGTTGCGTACCAGTCCCTGTACAGGCCGGCGCCGGCGCCGGTGGAGGCGGCGACAGCAGCAGCACGCGGGCCCCACGCGCCTGGCAGCAGCAGCAGCAGTGGCAGTGGCAGTGGCAGTGAGATCCTCGCGCGTCCCGAGCCGTGCTGGTGGCCCGCCGCCGCCGGGCATCATCATCATCGACCCGAGGGGATGATCATTGATGACATGTCCCCGGCCGCCGACGATATGTGGAGGAGGAGTTTCGGCTTCAACGGTGACGGGCAGGTCCAGGTTGCCTTTGAGGATGCCATAAGCCCGCGGCAGCCGCCGCAGGACAATCAGCAGGAGGAGGAGGAGGGAGGGGAGGAGAAGGGCCGGCCGCGGCAGCTGCTGCTGCTGCCTTCCTTCACGGAGTTTTTGGTGGCTGTGGGACAGTTGGATGAGGTGCTTTAAGTACTTATCTGCCGGTCAGGTAAGTGAAGTACGGTAAGTACTAACCCCACGAAGTGCCGGTATGAGAATCGTTATCGAGAGGCATCAAGCATCAGGGAAATCTCCCCTCGATGCTGATGATGTACCGGCACGGAGTATCAGACAAGCGTCTTCCCATACTGCCGGCGCCCAAGCAGTGAGCAGTCAGCAACGATGGAACATGATTACTTATACAACCATTCGTTATTAGTAAGTTGAGTGATGTCCGAGGGCGCGTCAGGGCCGGTCCTTGTCTTGGGCGAGAGTCCTCTTCGATTTGCTGGCAAATCTGTGGGCTCGTGTCAAGGGCGCGCATGAGCGGTCCGGTCCAGTGGTCCGGTAGTCTTCAAGCCAATATACATTGCACTTTCCCTGAGATGGTTATAGAAAGTTCCCTTTTTTTGCAGGTGAGTACAGTAGCTGAATGTGTCGTGTGAACAACAGGCGCTGTGACCCAATGTACTTCCGGAATCTCTTCATCGTCAACAGGGTCTCATAGAGCTTTTCGTGGTAACCAGGCCTTGGAAACACATTCAGGCACATGCTAGGAGTGGTGTCCCCGCAAGATAGACGAGAAAACAAGGCTCGGCACGTTTGCATGGGTACATACCAACGCGATGATATCAACGACATCACTCATCCTCGTAACGGCCTCCTCCTCACCGTGCGATGATTGAGAGCCAACCAACAAATGGAGGGGTAGAGAGACCAGCCACCATCATGTACCGACGGTCTGACAGGAGGTGCGGATGGGTAAACACCAACAGACCGTACGGTGTACCTACCGTTTCTACTGCCCGACGCACACCGAATGCCGGCTCCAAGAGGTGTGTACCGGCGTATAACTCAATCACCTCTAACTAAGCTTCTCATACCCATACCGTAAGTAAACACTCCCGTTGCCCACCGGCACGAGGAGAACTTCCAAAGTACCTAACCTACCTACCTACCCAGCCGAATACCCGCCACTCCGCCGCCTCCTCCTCCTCCCAGAAGAGGGCTGGCTGGCTGCCGGCTCGCTCACCTTAGCCAACACCTTACTTACTTACCTCGGTGGCTTGAAGCTACCTACCTTACCTACCGAGCAAGTCAGGTGAGAGCAAGTATACCTAACCTACCTAGTCTCGGTCAGAAGAAGAAGCTCCCGCCACGTCCAGAGCTTAACCTGCCTTAAGCTCCGGACAGATCTCTTCCTCGGCGGAGCGCCCTCCCGCGGTGGCGCGGGGGCTGTGCATGTGTCGTGGGGTTGTCTGTCTGTCTGTCTGTCTGTCTCCTGGCGAACCGTGCGGGCAGGGACAGGCAGTGCCTAGGTAGGTAGGTAGTAGTAGAGGAGAATCGCGAGCATGTGACTAGTACGCGGGCACTACGGGTATGGGATGAGTCCACCCATTTGGCCTCCCTCGAACCTGTCACCTTGGTTATGTAAGTAGACAGCAGAAGTATTGATATATGTGATATGATATGATATATGCCCCTTTCCCGGATGATGTGAATCGAGGTGACCGTCTAGAGTGACTAGGTACTTTAGGTAAGGTAGGTATAGATCAGCTAGCTACATTGGTTTATAGCCAGCCGGACAGGTAGCCAGCTATATTATGGCAGAAAAAAGTCCCGGAGAAGACAAGAAAGACGCAGAAACCCAGAGCTATAGATTTCCCACCCAAAACACAGGCCGCTATGTTGTCTCGTGTGAAGCGAGACGCAGGATGAATGATAAAAAGCCAGAGGAACAGCGTAGAAAAGAAGAATAGGAAAAGTAAAAGGGACAATGTGTGTTCGCTGAGAGAAGGCATGCTGGCATCCGAGAAAAAAGAACAGTTGACCTCCCAGATATACCCGGCCTTTCCCCCACTGGTGGTAGAAATTGCTCCTCAAATGCACCCCGTTTCTCCAAGCTATGTCACTCTCTTCCGTGAAAAGCGTGCGCGAAATACCCCAGAGTCCCCGAGACTCCGTGTGTACTTCCTTGGCCCGCCTTGACTGCATTCGTCCGAAGAGAGAACCGAGTTTTTTTCGCGGGCAGACCACAATGCCAACCGAAGACGACCGGACCAGACCGTTGTCTTACGTCGAAAGTGCCAGGCCCAGCGGGGATCGAATGCCAATGTTCCCCCTCTGCGAATGCATGCTGCTCGATGACGCCAACTTCTCCTCTTGAACTCGTGTAAATGTCGCTAACCATGAGATCCCGAAGAAACAATGGCGGCGAGCGCACCGATCAATACCTCCAGTCAACACCAGTCCAGTTTCACTCCTTTTTCGCCGATTTTTTTAAATGAGTATGCGCCCTTCGGATGATAGCGGTACCACCCTTCTTCATGCCCAGTCCATGTAGATGTGATATGTGGCAAATCGTTCTCGTATCATGCCGCGTGTAAGGTGGAGCAGCCGCTCGTTGATACAATGGCTGGACCCGTGCGATTCCGTCCCGTCATGTGAGAAGATGATGTGGACAGTCATGCCGACCAAGCTCGTACGTCGCACAACACGACTTCGATTCGCCGAGAGCGAGGATCCGGTTCTGAGTATCCACGCTGTGGAAGTACCGCCCCAAAGATAAACCGACGTCGGACAGCTCTCAAAACGTAACGCTAATGCCGCTGGACAAGAAACAAAATGGCAAGAGGATGAACACCGACCAATGCCCACCTGTGACCAAATCTGGAAGTGAACCCCTAGGTGCCTCTAAACGCCCCGGCATTGCGCAATCCGATCGTCCGCCGAGATGGGACCATGGCAATGCTCAACGCCAACGCTAGAAACCATGTTCCCATCTGCAAATGCGAATACATGACCAGCAACCAGCCAAGCGGGCCATTTGCTCGAGATCCAGGAAACGACCGCAGTCGACCGAATGCTTCCGGCCCACGGACGAGGTCCCGTACAAACGGGGCGGAATGGTATCTTCCCCCCAATGTTCACCTGGAGTATTTCCCATAACGCCGATAAAGACCCATACGCATAATGCATGTCTCTAAGTAATTCGATGCCCTGCTGTCGCCTCATCATGGAGAGTGGAGGGAGAGCTGACGAGAGATCCGCGGTCTATAATGCCTATCTCTCACCCGAGACATAGAGGTCGACAATGTGCCCCCCACGCGGAGAGGGCCCGCCGTACAATGAAATGTTCTGAAAATAGTGTTTATGGATTGGACACCCTCCCGTCGAATTAGGCGAGTCGCTGTCGTAGAGGCCGGGAGCGAGAGCGCCGGGCTAACGACGCTATCGTCCCATCATATGAGGTGGAAAGGCCGACGAGCCATTCATGGCCGAAGTCGTAGGCCCGGCAGAGAGAGGTCCGCTATACAGCGGGCTGCTCCAGACGTTGCTGTTGGGCTGATAGCCTCCCGTCGAATAAGGAGCGCCTCCACCGTTAGGAACCGGCGAGCTGCCATTGTAGTTCCCGCGGTTGAGGCCGGGAGGAGCGGCGAGACCCGGCGGCGGGCCGTTGGCAGTCGTGAAACCACCTCCGGATCCGGACATCAACCCGTTGACGCCAGCCATGGGGCTGGCGCCGTTCTGACCCGGTGCCTGTCCGGAACGGACGCCCAACGGGTTCTTCGAGAAGCTCAGGCGAATTCCTCCCTTTACACTATTGTGGAGGGGCTGGCCGTAGAGTTCGTGCAGAGCTTTCGTCGCAAAGGAGACGTCTTCGAACTCGACAAAACACATGGGACCGTTTTGCTTGGTGCGAAAACAGAGGCGCTTGTAACCTCGCTGCTTGGAGAACATGGCCTTGAGCTCCTCCTCGGAGGTGTCAATCGGCAGGTTGCCGACATACAGAGTGTTGCACGGAGGGTTCTGATCGGCGGGGTTCACGGGCGGGAAATTGTGGCGCTGATAATGCTGGCCGCCGAGCTGATAGTTCATGGCATGACTCCCGTTGCTCATAGCCGTCGGCGACATGGTATTGCCGTGGGCCGACAGGGGTGTCATGCTCGGGTGTCCGTACTGCGGCAAAGAAGTTGCTCCGTTGGCGGTGGTGTTCAACGAGAGGCTGCCCATGCGCGATATGGGAAGTTGAGGGGCGGTGGCTCTGCGCTGCGCCGTGGCCCCGTTTTCGGCATAGGCAACGGGATCCTTGAGGAGCTCGCGCGTCTCGTCGTCCTCGGCGCTGTCGTGGTTGATGAGCGTTTTGCCCGAGATGCGCGCTCGGTCAGTGAGGTGGTTGCCGATGGGCGACTGCGGGGAGAAGAGACTCTTGTAGTGTGCGCTGGACTCGGGATTCGGCAGCTCGTTGCTTCCGTAGATGCCGTTCATGGGCGGGGATATCCTCTCGAGCGATTGGAACGTATCGTTGAAGCGGGAAGGCTGACGCGAGGTAGGGCCCGAGGACGCGGTCGAGGGGGGCCCGCTGGGGGCGACCGACGCGGCGCTCTCCATCGGGTACCTCCTCGAGGCGGTGGGACTGCCCGACAGGGCTTCGACGATCAGCTCGACATCGTTTGACATGATGGACTTGCCCTGCAGCATGTCCTTGGCCTGCTGCGCTCCGGCGGGCGTCTTGAACTTGACGACGGCCGAGAGGCAGCCTGGGTCTTTGGACTGCTCGGCGGACAGCATCTCTACGTCGAGCAGTTCCTGAGAGAACAGCAACATCAGGCGCAACTTCTCCTCGGTGGTGTCACTGGGCAGGCGACGGATGAGGACCTGGGAGACGGAGGCGGGCGTTGTCGCATACGGTGTGCCGATCGGCTTCGCTGGCGCATCGCGGTCAAAGGCGCCCACGGCGGCCATGGAGGGCGGGAAGGGTGATTGGGTCGAGGGCGCGGCGTGCCGGAAAGAATGCGACTGGTTCAAGAAGCCAGGCGCTGTCATGGCGGTCATGGAGGATGATGTGGTCGGGGCGGTAGAGAAGGGACTTGCGCGGCTGGTGGACAAAGGAGGAAATGCGGGTTTGGTCCTGGGATTGGAAATCACGCCTGTCGTACTCAGCTCCAGGTTCATGGCCGGCGATGCATGCAATCTGACGGGCCCTGCGAGAGGCACCTGCGAGATCGACGTCCCACGGCGGATGGGATGGGATGGAATAGGGATGGCGATGGCGATGGAATGCGGCGCGACGGGCGCAATGCGATGTGATGTGATATGGTGCGATGCGATGCGATGCGAGGCAGAGACACACGCACACACACAGAGAGACGACGAATGCTGGTCCAGATGCAGACGGGGATGCGCCGGGCGGTAGACACAGATGGGTCGCAATTAATAAGAATCTCTAGTTGGCACCAAGATCGGCCGGCTGCTATGGTCGCTGAGCGGCGACGCGACCGGGGAAAAATGGAGAACGATCAAGTACTGTAAGTGCTCCGACTGTGAACAGTGACGATGGTGCGGGAACGGGGTCGCGACCAGATAAGCACCAGGCGAAATGCAGGCGGCTCGCTTCGCGATATGGAGGTCCGGTCGGGTCCGTCAGAGGCGGTAGTGATGTTGGTGGTAAGAAGTTGGAGTCACCGCGGCCGCGACGGCAGAAGAGGTAAGCAGAAGGTGGGTAGTAGTAGTGGTCGGTATGTGGCAGTGGGTGGTGGTACGTAGGAGCAGTAGAGGTGGTGTGTGTGGGAATATCATAGGGGGGAAAGAGAGCCGACGTATGTACGGAGTACGGTAGGTACGAAGTAGGTATTTGGGATTGGGAGAAACGGACGTTTGGGGGGATGGGGGGAGTCCTCAGGCAACCTCTCCGCGTGTGCTTGTCTTCTCTGGACAGTGGGATTGTTAAGACACAAGCAGAGAGGGGGGGTGGCGGCTGGCGGGCAGGCGTGGCAGGATGGGACGAACGGGACAGACGAGATGGGGGGAGATGGGGGGGGGATTGGGGATGGGGGGCGAGCGTGCTCGCTCTCCAATCTTTCGATCAATTGGCTTGGTTTTGACGACTGGCTTTGTGCAGAAGGTGCGATGGCCTGCTATGCTGCTATGCCTCTATGGTTGCCCGTCAGGTTGGCCTTACGAAGTACGAAGTACGGGAGAGGGAAGTACATGGGAAAATAAAATGAGGGAGGATACCGCAGCAGATGGACGTGACGGGAGGGGCCTGTTCCTGTTCTGGCCCGGCGGGTCAGGTACAGCTGGGGATACTTGTAATCCACGAGTCCACCCACGCTTCGACCTGATAAAGCATACAGACAACGCGCGCTTTCGCTGTTCTCTTGCCGGGTGGGTAAGGCGCAAAGCGAAGCTCACGCTCTGGACAGCCACCTAGCCACGATCCTAATTGCGCACCAGGCTCGACTTTCCTAGATAGCTTCCGTCGTTTAAGGTACCTAGGTAGTCAGAGAGATGGGAGGATGTACAGCTGTAGGATGCGCCAGGTACCGCAGGGGTACCTACTATCTGCGTACCGCAGCTCGACGGATACGGCTCCTTGACGCTGGCTGCCACCCTCCACTGCGGACTCGGGACAGGAACACGCTAGTAGTGAACGGACCAATCCAAGAGCAAGCCGTGGCCCACACCAGCAAACCAGTGCACGCGCACGCAGCACGCTAACGACAACACTGGTCTGGCTTGCAGAACGAAAAGGCAATTGCCGGGGGATTTTAGTTGCTGCTGAGCGTGGCAGTGCACACACATACCGGTAAATACAGTACCAAACTGTAGACACAGCTGGTGTCCCGTATGCACCGACACTACGGAATACTACCGACCACAGACAAGTCGGAGGGAAACGGCTCTGGAAACATGTGGATAGGTTGATAGACTGGTACCTGCTTGTTACGCAGTTGATGGAGTGAGCATCAATTATGAGATACAGTAAAGGCACAATCGGTCCTCTGGTCCGCCTACCGCTGCCGCCCAAGTAAGAAGCTATCCTGCCAATCAGAGAGCCGTGACCCCATTCGAGGACCCGGCTGGGTGGCTTATTGGCAGTGATAAGCAGGCACACAAAGCGGTTTCTTCTGCCTCCTGCCGGCCTATCAGCCCTCTCGTCTCGTGTCTTGCGAGAGGCGAGGTAAGACAACATGCGGTTGTGACAGGAGACGTCGTGAAGCCGGCTGGCGCTCCGGCAACTTGGGTGGCCCAGGACACTATCTACCTTCCCACTGCCTTCTCAATCCCTTCCAGTATACCAAAAGCCTCTGGACGGCAAGACAAGGCATTGCTCTAAACACCACGAAACAAGAGGGACGGCCCGGAAGGGCTCCCGCTAAACACGCATACCGTAACAAACAGAAACAATGGTACATGATATCTAAGTACCTACTGCATATTGCCCACGAAGTACCTGGGCTTACAGTTTCGTAAGGTCTATGATACGTTACCGTAGATTATACTTTACCGGTATGTGTTCCCAGAAAGTAATACTTCGTAGAGCAAGTTCTGAACTCGCCAGTCAAAGTAAATACCAGTACCCTTGTTCAATGTAGTCAATCCCGTCAAATCTCGCAGTTGGGCAGCCAGTGCAGCAAGTACTCAGTACGTGGACCTCTATTTGACTTTGTCCCGTCGTTCGCGGCTGTCTACTTCCTACCTGCCACTCGAGCAGCTCCGAGTCAAGCACATGAGGCATTGGACGGGAGTGCTTGAGGCTGGCAAGAACTGCGTTGCGCGGTGTGGGTCTCCACCGAGCCCACTTCCTGTGAGCCGGCTGCAAGTCTGCTGCATGGTGGCTTGGCAGCATAGGGCCTGCGTGGGTCTAGACGCTTTTCAGCCTTAGTGGACATGGGCTTGGCACCACCAACTTGGTCCCCCCCAGTCCCCCTCTCTGATCAGTGATCCCCCACATCGTCTCTGCCCACTTGGGGCTACATTGAACCCCTCTCCATGTCTCTCCTCGACAGAGCTCTTCTTTTTCATCATGCCGTTACCGTTTCAGCGCTGGCGACAGCCACATGTCAAGGCTGTGTCTCCCGACGTAAAAGCCTGCTCGACCAGCAACGAGGCGTATTCTGGTGGGCGCCGCGTTCTACCGCTCTGTCTTGTTTCATCCAACGAGGCCAGAGGCCACGTGGGGTATCTGGCAGCCTCGTCGTGAGCTTCAGAGAGCTGTAATTTACTACTGTAGTAGCAGCGTCATGAAGAGGCTCTGACTCGATGCGGCCCGCCCGTTCGGTAAAGCCCCCAACTGCGCAAGAGCTCGCTTGCTCCAGAAGTCCAGATAACAGCAGTCAGCCTCAGGCCTAGGTTGGACGGCGTTCGTGTGAGACATCTTCGACATCCAAGTCTGCAGACTGACTGCCAGGCCCTACCCATAGAAGCAATAATCCTCCTCTGCGGAGCATCAAGGAACGACACCCGATTCGCGCCTTCAATACAAGTACATAAGCACTACCTCCTGTCGTACCTGATCAGCCTGCTCCAAGGCTCTGACAGCAGGTTGACTCCAGCGATTGAATCACATCAGGGAAGAAGAGGCGAGTGGTAAACTGTCATTTTCACCTCAAGGGCACAGTCTTCCTGGGCTCACGACCCTTGGTCACGTTGATGGCGTGCAACTGAGCTGTCCACTTGCGGTGCTCGTCTTTATCGAAACATCCTATGCCATCATTCTCGCCGGCAGCAATTGGTCAGCGAAGCATCTGTACGATCCATGGCCCCACCGCGGCCCATGCATTGCGCACAGCTCCATCCCTGTTTGCTGTTGCGCCTGAGGGCTCCGGACAGTTTCACCCACCATCTTCCGTCTCTCCCTTGCCTCGACCTTGCCCTCTGGCAGAGAGTCTCTGCCTCTGCCTCAGCCTGCCTTTCATTGATAAGGGCAGCAAACGATCTTTCCCAAGTCATACTTCTTCCATCCGGGGCTTTCCGGGACTAAATGGAGCGGATCGGCCTCGAGGCTTTGACACAGGATACGGCAAATCAAAGCTCTTGGCGGATAACACCCAATGATACTGAAACTGTTACCCGTCCTGTCTCACCGCTTTCTGAGACCCATTATGTCTAGAAGCCTTCCAGATCGACAAGAGCGCCAAACTGAAGAATAGGTACCGTCGTTATTATCAACTCGGCGGGCGGCTTATTAATGATGCCATGCTGCTAACTCTATTCCTTGTATCCTTCATCATGCCAATCTCCAGGGACATCCTGAGGGATTGCTGCCCCTGTCAGACCACCGGGTCTGTGAACGGTGACACGGTCTCTGAGACGGTCCGAGGACGGTCTCGAGGATCACGCCAACTCTGGCAGACTTTGACAGGCAGTAAGATCGATGCTTCCCCCGGTTCCCGACGCCGAATCGTCGGTCCAAACGCCACAGAGCTGCCGAGGCGGTGGCTCCCGTGTCTCTGGGAGATCACGCGTCTTAGGGCTGACGCAGGTCGATGGCGCAGCTGGAAAGCCGCTCAGCGAATAGCTGTGTAACTGACGCGAACGCCAGTGTCGGGGTGCGCCTCTCGTATTCGACTTCCCCGTCAGAATTCTTCAAGCAAGCCCCAAGAATGCGGCCCGCGCATCCTGCCGCTGCCATGTCTGCGCTGCTGACCCTGCCGGTGGCGCCTACGGCTACACGTGCCAACGGGGGCAGGGGAAAAGGACCAATCTGCCTATTTTCCATCTCACACCGGCTTCACCGGGCTCCTCGGGGGTTCCCTGATATGGCGTATCTCGTCTTTTCACCTGACTGGTGGGGATAACACACGCAGCTCCAGCTGGAGTGAGCTTCTGAACGCGGCGAGCAACGTGATACCACGCGTTTCAAGCCGCGCGACGCGGGAGAGGAGCAGGTTGAGTCTCTCAATTACCATACCCAGCGCGTAGCAGGAGGTCAGAAGAAGTCCCGAATACCTACCTCGATGTATAAGCTAGTTGTCGCCGCCATCACTGAGTATGCGATAACCGACGCCACCTCGGGATTCGCTGAAGAAGGCTGGACTCGTGGCTCAGTGCGTCCCCGCCGTTCATCAACGATGCTACGCTGCGTGGTGGGCACCGCAGGACACCGGTGAGTGTGGACTGATCGACAGTAGGACATTTTGTCCGCCCCTCTTCTCGGATGCGGTGGCACGTGTTGCCCCTGCTTCGGAGCAGACGATAGGGCTTAACCTGCGGACCTAGACTCGGCGGGCCCCGATCGTCGTCTCCTCTGGCGCCGGCTCAGTGGCCCTGCACGGACGAGGCCACTGCTTTCCGTCTGCTCTCTAGTGCGGCCTCACTCATGCCGAGATCGGCTCCACATTGGATCACGGCTTCACCCGGGCCGGACGGCTCGCACGAGCCGAGGAGAAAAGACGATACCGCCCATGCCACCGATGCCGATGCCGTGGGCGGCGAGATGGGTGCGCCGGAGGTCGATGGGAGTCGGCCTCTCCCCACGTCTGCGCTTACCGCCATCGGTCGTCCACTACCAGAGCACAAGGGGCCATTCTCACCATCCACGCACCCGTCTCCCAGCTTCCGGCCTTTCCCGCACGAGGACTTGTCGCGGCGTCGCGCGCGAGGGGGCGGCACTGATACCGCCTCGTCGTCTCCCGACTTCTTCCGATGTCAGGCAAGCTGGGATCACGGCTTTGCCCTTGGTCGCGGCATTGAGCCGGGCGCAAGTCGTCGTCTTGGGAGGGCAGGGCAGGGCAGGACACTTGTTGGTTGAACGCGGTTGTTATCACGCAGTCCCAGGTCGTCGCCGACATCGAACGTCCGCTCGTCAACCGTGTGCAGCCACGAGCAGCACGTGCGGACCACGTGGTCGTCGAGAACGGGCGGAGCGGACGTTGGTATAATACCATCACTCTGGGAAGTGGAGGGGCAGAAACCTCCTGCCGGACGACGACGCCGTGGGCTTCCGGGCGCTGTCCTCATGCCAGACGCTGTCCTGCTGAACGACCATCCCCCTTACCAGGCAGAGCATATTGAGAAAGACCGGGTGCGCCGCATCTCAAACGGCATTGGTTTTCCGGGGTCTGATACAAAGGAAATGACCGACGCCGGCATCGCCGGTCAACAGGAAATCTACCTCAGTATCTGGTCTGTGGCGCCGGTCGAGAACTCCAAGCAAATGGAGGAGGTACCTACGGACCGAAACGAACTGGCATAGGCCATAGACACGATAGGGGAAGCTTCTGCCTGTAGGTACATTAGCAAGCGGCTGGCCCAGTCTGCATGTCCCGTCGTGTCCTGACTCCGACACCGAAGACCCATCGAATACCCCTTGGTACCCTCGTTCAATTCTGTCGTATCGACCGATTCAGCGAATCTGCATACGTACCTAGCGTGCTATTTTGCACTTGATCACCTCCCCTCGCTCCAATCATCCGTCTAAACGGGGAAGAGATGTAGAAGAAAATGACCCACGCATGCCATGCCATACCGTTCTGTGCTGTACAGTAAAGTGCAGCGCTGCGCTATACCGTACACATCCCCCTATTTGGGTGAGTGTCTAGTACTTACACACATACAACCTCATCAACGCCATGCGTCAACCATGTCTTCATCCCCTCCTCCCCCTCCTCCTCCTCCTCCTCCCCCTCCTCCTCCTTCTCCCGCGCCGCCGCCGCCGCCGCCGCCCCAACCCATAGTCATAGTGGCCCAAAGGTCGTGGAACGCGTAGGGGGCCTGCCTCTCCGGCCGCCCCCCGGCCCCGGCCCCGGCCCCGTCCCCGTTGAGCGACGGGCCATCGTCGGCGGCGGCGTCACCACCACCACCACCACCACCACCACCTCTTTCAATGGCTCCGAAACCCTGCTCCTGCTGTGTCTGTGTCCGTGCCTGACCGTCCCACATGGAGATATACTGGTCCAGGCTGCCGTCCAGCATGGGGCACGCCGGCGGACCCGCCTCCGCCCCCCAGATCTGGAGGAAGGTCGGGTCGTCGTCGTTCCCCGTCCCCGTCCCTACCCCCGCGGCCCCCGCCGCCCTGGCCTTGGCCTCGGCCTCATCGAGCGCCGCGACCTTGCGCGCGTACTTGTCGAGCAGGACCCGCAGCACGACGCGCAGCGCGGCGGCCTGGTCGATATTTTTCTCTTTCTCTTTCTCCGCCCGCCGCTGATGCTGATCGCCCGCTTGCTGCTCCTGCTTCTGATTCTCGTCGTCGTCGTCGTGGGCATCGCGGTCATCGTCGTCGTCGTCGTCTGCTGCGGCTGCTGACGAAGAAAGCCGGTTCAGCAGCGAGGCGAGATCCAGCGCGCGCCGGCCCTGTGCGGCGTCGTGCCCGGGACAGGCCGGGAGAGGGAACGAGAGACGGTCTGTTCTGTCTGGTCAATGTTCTTTCTTTCCCGGAGGAGGAGGAGGGGGCTAGGAAGCCGCGCGCTCTTGGTTTCACTGCTGCTACTGCTGCTACTGCTGCTACTGCTGCTGCTGCTGCTGCCGTGGTGGGAGGGACGGACGGAGCGAGGCACACAGGCCCCACAGGTGGAGGGCGGACAATACTCACTAGGAGACTTCGTCAGTGAGGCTGCTCACCCACGGGCGAATTTTTCGGAAGAGAGGAGTGGAGTGGAGGAGAGGAGAGAGAGACAAAGAGAGAGAGAGAGAGAGAGAGACACGTACCAGGCAAGAATGATAGTCACGATCAGATGCGCCCAGTCGGCGCCACAGAAGCGGGCCACCCCCCGCCGGGGCCCGAGGTCGGCGACGTAGTCGAGAAAGGCGCGCGCCGAGTGCGCCGCGGCGAGCACTTTCCAGTCAGGGAAGGAATACGTGATACGTCAGCCAGTTCAGTCAGTCACTCACTCAGTGTGGCCAAGTAACTCTAGTACTCGCCGGATCACCCAGCCTAAGGGGAGTACGGGTTGTCCGGGGGGATGAATGCTCCTCCTGGCCGTTCGTCCAATGAGGCCCAAATCCTCGAGCCAGGCCCAAGGGCAGAAAAAGCAAAGCGGAAAGGTAGGTGGTGGACGGGTGGGTGGGGTACTACTCACGACGCGCCGGCTCGAGCGGGAAGTCCTGGCCGGGATCGCGCGGGCGAGGCGGCCGCATCAGGGGCGGGGCGCGGAGGTACATGTCGGCCATGAGGACGGTCATGTGGATGGCGGCTGGCCAAGGTAAAGAAAGGGGGGAGGGTTGGAACACGATAGGTCAGTCAGTTTCAGTTCGGCGCCCGGGCTCCGGGCGGGTTGCGCACGTACAGGCGAGGACTTGACGAAGCTTTTTGCGGAATAGGGGAAGGGAAAGTCGGGGGGAGGGGGGGCTTGGGAGGGCTCGAAAGGGGGGGTAAGGTAGGGGCGCTTACGGTTCGCTGACAGCAGCTGGCTGGGGAGCCTGCCCTGGAAGTTGCGCAGCTGCGTCTCGAGGCCCATGTAGAGGAGGTCGCGGCGGTGCTCGCTCTGGTCGTCGTGGAAGCCGTGGAAGGACTTCTCCACCTGGCTGTGCTCGTCGAGGATGTACTGGACTAGATAAAAGAGCCACACGATAGCATCAGTGGGTAGAATTTTCTCTATGAGTTGATGCGTGCTTTGGAAGATTTTGAAGACACCTAGGAACCCAGGAATGC
The DNA here is from genome assembly GCA_022539325.1 of Xylariaceae sp. FL0804. Taxonomy (NCBI): domain Eukaryota; kingdom Fungi; phylum Ascomycota; class Sordariomycetes; order Xylariales; family Xylariaceae; species Xylariaceae sp. FL0804. Next base: position 577,653 of record JAJKLG010000006.1, on the reverse strand, counting down.
TCTGGTGCTTGAGACGGACTGGACCAAAAAAAAAAGGGGGATACATGAAGAATAAAGACAGGCCGGTGAGAAGAGGTATAAAAGTCCCGAGGAGCTACTCACACCGAACGAGCCAGACGAGCGTCATGTCCTGATCTAGAGGGCTGGTTTCCTCGAGCCAGTCGCAACATTTGGCAATCCAAGACGTATATCGTAGCGCGGAGGGCTTGGCCCAAGTGACGGAGTACCTAAGCTGGTCAACGTCCTCCTCGAGAGACAGACGGACTATGGACGCAGGGCAACGAGTCTGGCTCTCTCTGCCCAGAAAGATGCGGTAGATCGGTTGGGGGTCTCACGTCGATATGGAGTAGAAGCAGGCGAGAAAGGCCCGCACCTCCTCGAGCTTCCTGGACAGCGTTTCCGGGGATCGGAGAGCAAAGCCCGGCAGATCCGTCTCGCGGTCCAGCTCGAGATCGTGCACGATGTCGACGATCTATTCCGCAGCAGCAGTCAGTACTCGCTACTCCTCCCGCTCATCTCGGCAGTGCAAAGTTACGTTCCGTGCGCATCGCATCGGCCTCTCCCCCTCACCCCCCTAAGACAGGCCGGAACAGCCAGCACACAGGCCCTCCTCGCTTCGAACCAGAAACAGGCAGTGCGGCACGCGAGAGATAGAGATAAGTAAGTAAGTAGGTGTACTGACCATGCGCACGTACTGGAACAGCTGCCGGTTGCGGGGCCGCAGGTGGAAGGGGTACCAGCCGCAGTAGACGAGCAGGCCCTGCAGCAGGTCCAGGCCGCGCTCGCCGCCGGCGACGAACCGGAGCGCGAGGATCTTGCGGAACTCGTCGTCGTACAGGCTGTGACCCTGCAGGCTCGTCGAGCAGCTCGTCACGGCCAGGATGGCCAGCAGCACGAACGGCGCGTCCCGGGACACTGGGGCAAGGCGCAAGCGCACGGTCAGCAGTCTGGCCTGTCTGTCTGTCTGTCTGTGTGTAATATCATGCCTCTTCTTCGTCGTGAGCACGGCGGACCGGGTTCTGGCTAGCTTAGGTAGGTAGGTAGGGAGCGAAAAGGGCCAAGGAAGCGGATGCGAGATATCCCCGTGTCCTCAAGCTCTACCCCCCAAACCAAGCCCAGAAGTGAAGTGAAAGTGGCGGGGCGCGATCTCTGCGGTACTACCGGTAGGTACTTTACTCACTGGAACGCACGTCGACGTCCTCGGCCAGCACCAGGCACGGCAGGTGCGGCAGCATGGACCGGAAAGTCTGCAGCAGGGCCTCGGCCGACGCCAGGTCGAACTGCGGCCGGATGCCCAGGCTGTCGTAGATGGGCCGCGACGACGACGACGGGTGCTTGCCCGCCGACGACGCGCCGGTACCATCGGTATGGCCCGTCGTTGCCGTGTCGGCGGTGGAGGAGGAGGAGGAGGAGTAGAAGGGCGCAGTGGCCGACGACGACGACGCCAGGTCACTGAAGTCGAAAGAGCCGCCGCGGCCACCGCCGCGGCCAGGCGCCTCCTCGTCCTCCTCGTCCGGCACGAGGCTGCCCAGGGCATCCGCGTGCCGCTGCTGGATGCCGTCGAGGTCGAGGCCCGTCGGCGTCCCGGCCTCGGCGGCTGACACGCGGAAGTCGATGCTGAAGGTCTTGGCGGCGGCGGCGGAGCGCGGCGGGCCGCCGTCTATTCTGCGGGGGGGTGTGGTGCGCGCCGTTCCGCGCGCCGTGTCTCAGCTCTGGGTGCCATGATCTATCCGCCATCACCGGAGGGGCCGCGAGGACCGGAAGGCCGGGATGCGAAAAGTGGGGTGGGTGGGTGACTCACGGAGGAGGTGCCGCCGCCGTCCGGGGGCGCCGCGGGCGCGGGCCCGTTGGCCGGAAGACGCACTCGCGCTTGAACTCGGAGCACCTACCGGTATGTAGTCACGTCAGCATCGTAGCTTCGACCGTTCTGTTCGCTCGGCTCCCGCGAAATATGCAACGAGGGGGCATAGGTAGAGAGAGGTAGGTAGGTAAGGTAAGTAGGTAGGTACCGTCTGCAGATGCCCGGCTGCGTGCCGCCGCCGGGCTGGCACTTGAGCTTGGCGGCTCGGCAGGCCTCGCAGGCGTGGGTCGTCGTCGTCGTCCTCTGCCTCGCCCTCGACGCTGGGGCGGATGGACCGGCGGTCGACTGGTCCATGGTCAAAGTAAACGCGACCAATGCTGCTGAAAGGGTTGGTTGGGGTCGAGTCTTGTCAGCCTGTCTGTCGGCACCCGATTCGCATGAGACGAGTTGAAGCTTGCACCCTTTGGATTCCCGACTAGGTACTACTCGACCCTTGAAATATATGTAGACATGTGATGTGGTAATCCTCCTACCTATTTCCCAATGCAGTCCGGGCCGTGGTCGCGTCGGAAGGCCTACGGCACTTGTATGCCAGTCGGCGAGATTGTCTGTCCGCCATCAGCGCCAAGCTCCGGCCGCCTTCGGGCCCCCTAATAAGGACTGGCGCTTCCCCCTTTATCGAATACTACCTCATAGCTGCGGCTACGCGCATGGTCTTCAGCTGCCACGACAACCGATTTGTTCGAGAGAGCTACCTGTACTACCTCTACCGTTAGGGACCTATGGTGGTAGATGGGTCACATGTGACACCGTCGTCACAGCTTCGACCTCCTCCCATCCCGATCCCGGCCGGTTCGCATCTGCACCGCGGCCGGCTCCGGGCCCTCCCCTCGCCGCTACACCCTGCCGCCTCGGCCGGCCCGGGAAGGCTGCTGGTCGGCGAGCTGAGGAGAGTCGCCGGGAAGAGGGACGCATGATGAGTTTGGGCCACGAGAACAGCCTTGCCCTCCCATTTTTTGGGCTTCGGCTGCCAAAGTCCATTTCTTCAACGTGAGGAGGTGACCCGAAAGTGTTATGCTATGTCGAATTTGTGCTTTGAGTAGGTAAGTATAACCTTACCTTAGGCACCTAAGTAGTAGGCAAGTAAGTCAAGTCAGTAAGTTAGTGGCCAGGTATGTAAATACACTGCTCCAACCATGTATGATGCGTATTCCCGCGAGACGCCCCCAAGTGCTCCCAGTTCATCATACAAGCCAGCCATTGATGCTCCCTCAAGATGCTCCCGTTGTCCCGATGTCCCGTTTCCTTACCCCGGCTGGTGTTCTAACCCGAAGTGATGCTACATCTGTACTCGTTGCCACTACTATCGAAGCAGTAGTTTGGCCCCGTACTGCCACCAATGCCACTGGCACCACCACCACCTCCTCCTCCTCCTCCATGGCTCCCCCCCGGACCGCCGCCGCCGTCCCGCGATCTGCCGACGCCGACTGTGACGCCGACCGCGACGCCCGCGAGCAGCAGCGCCAGCGCGAGCAACGCCAGGGCGCAGACCCAGCACCGCCGCCTCCTCCTCCGCATCCGCGCCATCGCCATGCCGACGACGGGCGGCGTCCTGCCGATCGGCGGTGGCGGCGGTGCCGCCGCCGCCGCTACTACTGCTGCTGTTGTTGCAGAGATGGGTGTCGTCGAGTCGGCGAAGCTGGACCGCGCTGATGAGGACGAGTGGAATGGCGGCCCCGGCCCTGGCCGCCGCAACGGCAGTGGTTGCCACGGCGGGAATTGCTGCTGCTGGTGCTGGTGCCGCTGCTGGTGATGCGGGCGTGGTGGTGAGTACGGTGGTGGCGGTGGTGGTGTCGACAGCGATGGTAGCAGTGGCGTCAGACCTGGCGACTCGGCGATGCCGATGCCGACGCAGGGGTCGGACGTCTTGCCACCGCCACCGCTGCGTCCGCTCCTCTGGTGGTGGTGCTGCTGCTCCTCCTCCTCCTCGGGCCCCGGGACGTAGAAGTCGAAGCTCGCCTCGCTATACCGGGTCCTCATGCCGTCCTCGTCGTCATCATCCCCGTCCTCCTCTTCGGTTGTCGTCCTCGTCGTCCTCGTCGTCGAGTGCATAGAGTTCCTCTGGCTCAGATATCCCGGGCTCGGCCGCAGCAGCAGCGACGAAGACGGCAGCGGAGAGGGGGACAGCGTCGGTCGACTTGTAAGCGTTGTCGTCGTCGTCGTCGTTGTGACTCCCGGCTTCGTCCTGCTGGCTGCGTCGTGGTGGTGAATGTGGTGGTGATGGTCCTCCTCCTCCTCCGTCTCATCATCCCCCTGCACCACCACGACAACCGACGTCCCCATGCTACTGCTCCGTGGGACGACGCCACCGCCCGCGAGCAGCGAGGCCCGACTCGGATGATGATGATGCGTCGTCGGCGGCGGCGGCGGCCTGGGCGACGACGCGGCGCTGCGCGGCGGCACGGGGAACAGCGACGGCGACGGCAGCGGCGACGACGGCGACATGGTCCCCGTCGTGGACGCGGTGAGGGCGCTGGTCCGTGATCTGGCGCCGCCGCCGGCGGGCGATAGCGCGTCGGCGGCGGCGGCGGAGGCGGAGGTCCGGGGCCCCAGGGGGATCGAGAAGTAGTCGGCCCGGTCGGCCTTCGCGGGGGCCGCCTTGTTGGTACTAGTCCTCGGCAGCGCCGTGGCCGGGCGCGCGAGAAGCTCCAGCGGCACGATGGGGCTCTCGACCATCGAGGCGCGGTCCTGCTGTTCGGCAAGGAGGTGTGTGTGAGCAGAGATACAGCAGGGACTGGCGAGGTGAGGCAAGGTGAGGTGGGATGAGGTGGGCAGACAAACCCATTCTGTGCGTCCCTGGGCTGTGTTGATGCGAGCCATGTTCTCAGCAACCTCGCCGGTCTTCTCTGAGATCGCGGCTTGTACTCCTTCTCCCCAGCTCTCGAGTCGAGCTCGAGTTCGTGGCGGGTGCCTTCGGGGAGTTGTGATACTCACACCCAGAAGTACAGGGTTCGACGTCACGTTTATTGAATGGTGAGAGAGATCCGACGATCGAGTGATCAAAGATTCGCAGCGCAGGTCGTTTCGTCCAACACAATAAGGGGGAGAACGACCACGGGAAGTCGAGATGAAACCCTTCTTCAGCAGAAGCACTCCTCCCGCTCAGGGACGACGACCAGAGTTCGCGATCGACATTCACGACGGGGAGTTCGACAGAGAGAAGCACAGAAGGACGGCGAAGGTGAAGGCGAACGAGAAGAAGCCACCCCTTGAGTAATGGTATTTCCCCCCCGTGCCACCTCGACGCCGTACGCCTGCATACTGATCCAACACCATCGCCATGCCCATGCCCAGGCGCAGCGCAGGGCCGGGCCGACCAGGCGTGCCAGCCTCCAGGCAGAGTGTGCAGAGGCTGAAGAACAAAACCCCTGCGCGTCGGCGGAGCCCAGGGCCCAATCTGGCCCATTCTACCATCTATAATAAGTGCGGCGGACCTTGCCTTGTCTCTCTGCCGGTCCGTCATCCATCCTCCCTCGGCTGGCCGGCCGGTCGGTCGGTCGCAATTCGAGGTGGCACTGGCTGGTGATCCGCCGAACTGCTTCTTGGTCCTTCCCGAGGTCCTTCTTCCTACTGCTGCTCCCGGAGGTTGCTGACTGTGCGCATGCCTTCCACGCCCTCTTGACCATCATCGGGCAAGGGAGCAAGCAGGGCGCAGCGAGGGATTCGATCGATCTCGTGACCGTCCGGGTAGGTACCCGAACGATCGACCAACAACCCCATTATCTTCTTCATCGTCGCCGTACTCCCAATACCCGGTCAAACTGGCTACGGACGAGGTAACTGGGCACTCCGTACGGAGGAGGTCGTGAGTTGGGTGCAACTTGCGTCGCTCAAGTGTGACCGCATGGCCCAGGCTGCAGGCCAGCTGCAGTGGTAGTAGGCAGGCACCGTCGTACCGTACCTGAGAAAAAGAACACACAAAACGGACGACTCTCACTCAGCCAATTAATTATTCCCATTCCCAGGCCCCCAGCCTAGAGGATCGCAGAATGCAACCACACACACCCCGCCCCGCTCCCACGCGAGTTCGAACTCGGGGAGCTCGCATGGCTCTCGCAACTGACGCCGTATGCGTGCGCGCGTGTGTGTACTCGTAGGTACGTGATGCGGGCGCGGGCGCAAGGTGCTTACCGGGCCTTTTTGTTACCGGCATATTGTACTTACTTCCTAAGGTCGGTAATCCGTAGTAGATTGACAGCCAAGAATATCTCTCGATGAGTCGATCCCTCCCCGCTGGCGGATTCCTCACAGATGCAGGGGTTGTTGGGGTTGACTGGGGGGCGGCGGGTCTATTTAACTTACGTTCGTGGGTACAATCATGATACGCGCATATGATGGATCACCCCAAGATACAGAGAAGCAGTGGAAGAAGAGCAGGACGTCCGTCCTGGGGCGAATTAGGGTTGGAAAGGGGGTCGGAGTCTCGACCGTGGAGGAGGGCCGAGATGAAGAGAGGGGGGAGGGAATGAAGCAAGGACCTTGCATCGAACGTGGCTGCAACGTGCCATGCAAGAGAAGAGAGAAATCATCAGAACTGATGAGAAAGGAAAGCGGAAAATTCGTCGAGGCCCGCCCGCTCCCCTGGACCAGGCCAAGTCCAGCCGCACCCGGGTAACCATTGTACTGTGATCTTATCGTATCGCCGGTCCAGACGCAATCCCAAACCCAAATATTCTCCCCACCCAGGCCACCCACCCCCCGCTGGCTGGACTTGTCGCCCAAAGATCCCGATGGGGGGATCAAAGAGAAGGAAAGGCGGAGGCGGGGGGAAACTACATCCGTATGATGGGCGGGCGGGCTGGCTCGTTCAGGGCTGTCCGCGAGGCAGATATGGATGGCCTCAGCAGGCCTCAGCTGGCTGGCTGCGCGCTGGCTGACCTGAACCCACACACACACACACACACACACACACACTCAGACCTGGGCTCTCTTCTCGGAGGGGGCGGGGGAGCGGTGGCTGACTTATACTGGGCTCGCCTCCAAGAATAAGATAATAACAATAGCAATACCCGTATCCGTAATACAGTACGATGCTAAACTCGTACGGACTCGTCTGCACAGGTATCCATTTCACGCACCGCGCATAGTGATATAATCATCAAGTGGCAATAGTCGTAGGGCTGGCTGATAAAGTCTCTCGGGCCTGTCCCATTTCTAAGGATAAGGCCGGCGCTCAAGTAGTCCGTTCTACTCCTCCATCATGAACCCTCGCCAGACCTAAGACTACGGTACGGTACCACCATCCGTACGGCACGGGGGCTGTGCAGTCCGAGGGATGAATCACGTCCGGCGACCCGTCTTCGTCCGTCTTCGTCCAGCCGTTTATTCGTCTGTTCGTCCTGTCTGGCCGTTTCGCTTGCTCCCCCCCCCCCGGTACGCGATGAAAGTGAGATCGATTCTGCGGGATCGATCGGCCACATCTACGATAGATAGCACGGGACAGAGAGCATGGGACAAGGAAGAGAGAGAGAGAGAGCCAACAACCGTTCTGAGACGTCAGAGAGTCTATTAAACATTGCCTCGGGTTAAAGATTGCGCAAGCTCGAGCAAGCGAGCGAAGCTCTTTCGTTTCCGAGTAGACGGTAGGTATGTACCTATATTGGCTCGACACCACCACCCGTCCCCGTTCTCTCAGCCCCCCCACTCCTCCTCCCCAATTCCCCAGCCTCGCCTCGCCTCGCCTCGCCTCGCCTCGCCTCGACGCGGCGTGCACGGGGAAGGGGATCTGGTTTTGTGTCCGTCCTCGAGCTTCGTGTAGGGTAGCGCTATGCTAAGTAGGTAGGTAGGTAGTAAAATAAGGTAAGGTAGGTAAGGTAGGTACGTGGTGGTCTAAAAACACTCGGTCGCTGGTATGATGATACATGGCAAGAGAAAAACCCCATGGGTGATGGGTATCTTCGCCTTCCAAAAAAGAAAAAGAAAATGCCGGGAAATAGAATGAAGCCATCCCCTCTCTTATTTTGTCTTAGCTCTGCGAAGAACTCCGTATGCACCGTGTGATATGCCAAATGCGGGCCCAGCCTGTCTTTTGTGAATTTGTACATGTCGGCGGGCCAGTGTGCTGCCGTGGTCCTGGTTTTGGTAGTGTTCGTGTGGGCGGGAAGGGGAGCGTGTCGAATGGGATAAGCGTGTAGCGCAGATGGGAAGAGTGAGCCAAGGTAGGAGGTCGTCGTCACCGTCGTGGCATTCGCTCAGCCGCCCGTACCTCCTCCTATCTTGCCAGAGCCGTCGTCGATGAAAAAGTTCACCAGGTCAACCGTGTTCGAGCCGCCCACCGTGACATTTGTCGCCTGCTCCACCGTGACGAACGCGTACCCAGCGTTGCTGATGAAGGTCTGCAGGTAGTTCTGGGCCGTCGTGGCCGAGTCCAGGCTCTCCTCCTGCAGCACGAACAGGACTGCGACTCGGGCGAAATCAAGCGCCTCCTCGGTCACGTTGAAGGAGTTCGTGGGCGAAGCCGTCGTCGTCGCCGTGGCCGCGGTGCTCCGCGAAGTCAACGCCGGCGTGGCAGTGGTCTCGGAAGTAGGGACCGTAGCCGGAACGCTAATGGTCAGTGTCGTCGCCGTGATATCGCCGGTGAATGTGGTCGGCGCAGTCAATGTGGTGACCATCACGGTGCCAGTCCCCGTTGGCTCACTGATGACAATGGTGGCATCCATGTCTGGTATGGTGACGGTGAAGCCGTCAAGGCTAGTCTCATCTCTGGCCAAATTTCGCTTGGATGGGGCGGAATGCCCGTCGAAAGTGACCAGGGCATTCTCTGTGTTGCAAGAGAGATCCGACGAGCTGAATCTCGACGAGATGGTGGCCGCAGACAGCGGGACGGAGAAATTTGTCAGGGCGCCTTGAACAAGGCGAGGTATCGACTGACCTATGGTGACATTGTTGATATTCGTCCCTCCCGTGTTGATCGTCGTCATGGTGCAGCCCTGTGTCGTGGGCACAGTGCAGTTAGTGCCCGTGAACCCGTTGGCGCAGATACACGAGCAGACACCCTGCGTTACGACACTCGTGCCGCCGTTTTTGCAGTTCTGTTGTCCCTGGCAGTCTGCCGACGTCGACGTCGAAGAGTTGCCATTTTTGCGGAAGACGAAGATCTCCAGCGGCACAACGATAGCGGCAGCGACCACGCACAGGGCGATCAGGACGATGATGAGAAACCCCCAGCGAGGCAGCCCGCAGCAGCGTCGCCCCCTTTTCTTTTCCTGCGCATCGACGGGCCGCTCGGTCACCATGGGCGATCCGCGGGGCGAACCGCGTACGCCCAGCGGCCACGAGCTCACACTCTGCCGCATGCTACGCCTGCTGCCGGGAGGTGGAAAGGCTGCCAGCATGTCCGTGAGGCCCGATTGGTGCTTCTCATTGTTGTCTGCGAAACAGTCAGTACAGTCCTGTCCACCGTAGAGAAAGCAAGAATACGAACAGCCGTGTTTCTCCGAATCCCTGTCAAACAGCTCCTCGGAGAACTCGAGCTCGTCGAAGCGGCTGGCCGGCCTCCGGCCTCTATCCATCAGGGCCGCCAGCCTCGTCGCCCGTCGGATGAGGTCCGGCAGACTTGTCAGGCTTCCCCTTGCCTCGGCGGCCCGCACGGCATCGATGTCGAGACGTGGCGGCCTTCGCAAACCCGACATTCTGAAGGGTCTCGGCGAAGGTGCCGCCTTGCGCACCGTCGAGGGGTCCGTGGCACTCGCGCCTTCGATCGCGTTCAGTATGCTGTCTGCAGTCAATGCAGCCCCTACCCCGGGCCCGGCCTTCGGCAAGTCGGACGAGCTGGAAGAGTTCTCGACATATCCAGTACCACCCGGGAACGCACCGCGTTGCATGGGTTTCGGATCAGGGCGCACCGCGTCTGTCCGCTCGGAACTTGACGTGGTTACCAGGGACGGCTTCGCTCTCTTTCCCACGCTTGCGCTCCTGACCAGCTGGCTCTCGTCGGCATCGTCGCTGATCAGCATCTCGTCTGCTAACGAGTCGTCAAAGAAAAAGCCTTCGCGCGGGCTGTAACTTGGGGACGAGTTCCCGAAACTCTCCGGTATCGCCGCACTCGACGCGTATGACGTGTGAGACCTCGTGTAGCTCTCTTCCGGTATTGGCGAGACGTAGGAGGCGTTGGAATAGAACGACGAGGCACCTCTTCTGGACGACGGTGGGGGGCCGAGGTTCATGCTCCTCCGAGGAGCTGGGAGTGGTGGTGCGACTGGCGCGGCCGGCGCGGCAGGCGCGGGGAGGCCAGACACGGGTACGGGAAAGTCTGGGATCGACCCGACCGAGGAGAGCGTCGACGGTCTCGAGGACGAGACGCGGGCCGACTCGGCAGCGGATAGCTCGGAGGCTCGGGAACTCTGCGGCGTGTATTGGAAGACGGGCGTGTGGTCCTGAATGCGTGACGCGTCCAGTATGGACGGCACCCGGCTCGGCCGTGGCGGACGCTGCGGCGGCCGCCCTGGTGGCGGCCTATACGGCTCCGAGTCGGTAGGCGGCGGCGAGGTTAATGGTCCGGCGAGCGGCCACTGCGGGGTTGGCGCCGGTCTCGATATGGCGACGCCCATCTGCCCGTCGCGGCCCGGCAGCGGTCTTCGCGTCACCGGCGGCAGCTCTGGCACCGGCGGCGGATTTCCCCTCGACATGCCCGGTTGACCCCGTGCCCGCGGGCCTCTACCGGATCCCCCCATCCCTGGTGAGTCGTCCATTCTCCTCGCATTTTTCAATTGACTCATTTAAACCACGCAGTATTCGGGTCGATTCCCTCTCACGCCACGTGCCCGCGTCTGCTTCCCTCAATCCTCGGCGGCCCTGGCCTGATTGATATATTGCCGGCATGCACGAGCTCCGGCCCAGAATCACAAATTCGAGGTCCCGTCGATGTCGGTAACCGAATGACCTGCCTGTGAGTGGATGGCGCTCATGCGGCGACGCGCGAGTCCTCGGGATGTCGTTTGGCGCCGGATCTTCGCTGTGCAACGGCAATTGCGTTTGTACGGACTCGGACAGATTATCGCTTCGGCTCGGCCGCAGGTCGTGAAACCACCTGGTCTTGCGTCTATCCAGAAGAGCGGCAAAGGTCAACAATGCGATTAGATGCTGCCGAAAAACAACGAAATAAGCGCCCGATGCTGAAATGAGATGCACAATAGAGGAATCAGATCGGGGCCAGAGAGAGCTGGCTCGCTGGCTGGGGTGTCGCAGGGAACTGCAGGCCCGTTAGTCTCGCACTCGCAGAGTAGCGGGAAAAGGTATCATTGGAGGACAGGTGGTGAGGCAGGTTGTGAGATGCAGATGCGACTCGAAGGCCCAGAACGGGAAAAATTCAGGAGGCCCCCGGCTTGTGCAGAAGCCCCTCGGAGCGTGTGCCGTCCGATTCCACCAAGCAGCCGCGCAAAACGACGACTTGGGACATGGGGTGTGTCCCCAACGGACTCGCCGCAGATGGCGTTCAGGTTCGGGGAGTCACGTACGTTTCACGTTTCGAGTTCTGCCAGGCCCCTTTGCACCGGCTTCGTCGTGGTGAATAAGTCAAGTAGGCTGTAGGCTACCTAATGTTCGACAAACACAGGACCGCTGAAGAAAAGGCGTTGGCGAACTCTGCCGGTGTCTACGAAGTCAACGCTGCTGCAGTCGGGAGTACAGAGGCGCACAGCGTGGCTAGCCCGTGGCGCAACGAGAAGGTGTGGTGTAGAACTCGGAGACTCGTCGTGTTTCAGAAGCGCGGGCGGAACAAGGTGGGATGACGAGTGGTGCTCGTTGTCTGAGGCGTGCTGATCAAGAGACAATCAGGCAAGAGGCCGAGAATAGTCGACAGGTCTACCAGCCGACGAAAAGAATAATATAAATCGAAAGGTGCCGGTAAATAGAGCGTCGTGGCTCTGTTGTGGGCGAGTGTCGTCAAGACGTCTCACAGCTCACTCAAGACCGGCCTTGGCAGGACGAGAGGGCAGAAAAGGGGGAAAAGAACGAGAGTCGCGAAGCAGACAGTAAAAAACGAGTGGTAGTTAAGTGGGTGAGTGGTTGTCGTAGACGCACTGGTGGCGACGTAGGGAGGGACGGTGATGCTCAAGTCGAAAAACGAAGTCGACAGGTCGAACGACGGAAGACGAGATCTGCAGGGACGGGGGGCTGGGCGAGAAGGAGACAGGACGCGAACCCGTCTGGGCAGAGACGGCGGACAGAAAGAGTGGAACGGGTATCTGCGGGAGCCGGGTTTGCTGAACAGGCACCCAGGGGCCAGGTGAGGTTGGCGATAAGTTACCGTACCACGCGTACTCGTCGGTAGCGCTGGACTGCGCTGGCCGAAGGTGGTGGACAGTTGATGGGGAGCCAGAGGGTATGGTCATCTCGCTTGAATTGGGCCAGGAGTCCAGGACCGCGACGGCTCATCCTCAGCAGACCGCCGTGACCACGTAAACCCCCAGATGAGGCACCTCCACGAATCACACCCCAACTCCAGAGAATGACAGGCCAGACGTGAGACCCCAGGTATTCTGACAATTTACTGTAGCGACTGGTGATTGACAACCGTGATTGATTGGTCGGCTGGCCCAGCATGCAGTCGCTTTGACCTGAAGACCTGGTAAAGAGAGCACACTGAGATCTGGAGGCCGCGTGCGAGTCAGAGAGAGTTGGATTGTGGTTGGTTGGTTGGTACAGTACCTGCCCCCGCGAGCCCCGGAGCCAGCGTGACTGCCCCCGGCTGCACTAATCGCAACGCTCCGGCCCCTGCTGGCGTAGGTAGGGTCTAGACACAGCGAATCACAGCCCTGTGCCTTGCTAATCGGAAACACTAGCGCCCTTCCCCTGCCAAGACGGCCCCATCAGTCCTGAGTCCACCGCACCCGACACGCCCTCGATCAACACCACGGCTAAGGCCGAGAGGTTCTGAACATGCCGCCGTCCCCGGCTCATCACCAGCATCGCATCTATGAATGGGATTCACCGCCAGAAGCTGCTCCGACTTGGGCAGTCGAGCTCGGCGGTGTGTACACTTTGCATCCTGTCGTGCCATGTCCGCGGTACCGAGTTGGCCCGGCATAGTGCATCAATCTCACTAGCAGTCATCGTATTCGTGATGCTTTCATCGAGCGTAGCATTGAAGATTCATAGACGGACGCCGGCGTCAGTCGGCGCCATCAGCAGTCCACGCCGCGCTACGGGAGATTAGCGGCTCCGTCGTCCCAGAGGATTGGGATTTTTGGGGATTCTCCCGCGCGGCGGACGGTGGCGGAGTCTTCGGCCTGCAGCCGTCCCACGCCCGTCATTCGCGCACCTCCATCCGCCGCGCGCGAGCCTCGGGCGCGAGATGGTGTGCTGCCACAAATAGACCAGAGTCCAATACGAAATACTCCGTACGAATACTATGCTGTCCGGAGCCCTGTCCGCTTTCGGCTCTAGCCTCGGGGAATATTTGATAACCACCAGATCTGTCGGCCTTCTCATTCTGACAGCGGCTCCAGATGATCCCTCGGCCCTCATCTATCGCAGGCAGGCGACACCTTGCGATGCGCGGCCGTGATCTCCTGCGGCTACTCTAGCTTGCCTGGCTGCTATGCGAATCTTCTCGAGCCCATTTATCCATACGGAGTACTATCCTCTCCTATAGTACGAATTAATCAATCCATACTATCTTCGTATTTATTCCGTACGGCATTTGAGGGGCCAGCAGAGCCCTCTCAAACGGTTCTCCGTCCCGGTCGTGGCGCACAACACAGGCCCGCATCGAGAGGGCGGCCGGGTAATCCAGGGTCCAAAATGGTTTGCATCCCGTCCGCGAGGCAAGCAGCTGAAAAGCTGATGATGAGCTAACTTACACTTCACTTGGCGTTTGCCTTCTCGTATCTGTCGTCTGTCTCTCGGGGAGCACGCCACCAGGCCGAGATCTGCTCGCCAACGCAGCCAGTCAGTCCCCGGCGCTCCCTCCGGCCAATCACCGCACGGAATGTTTCCCCTTTTGTCCAAGACCTCGCCTCAGGACAACGACTTGCCGTCGTGTTTTCCACTTCACTCCGACCCTGTCTTGCTTCTTACCCTTCTTCACTGTGGGGTTTCACGGGTAGTCCATGGAGGACTCTTTACCTTACCGGTGCATGCTTCATCTCATGAACGCTGCTCGGGCGCGGAAGCTATGCCGAATCACGGCGGTGACACGTGTGTTGCCCGAGACGACGGCCGTTGGTCTATTTCCTCCGAGCCCACCCGGTGTATTGTCGATTATTGTCACACAGCTGTGTCTCTCGACCTCGGGTCGCGAGCCCTAAACCCCTAGTTTCAGCGACTGCTTGGCTCGTAAGACACAGCGTGTTGTGCTGGGATTGTCTTGACACCTGATGAGTCTCCGGCTGATTCAGAGAAGATTTCCCTCTCTTGAAGCGCCGCAGATTTGGCCCGCACGAAAACCACACTAGTAGACGGGTGTCAAGGCGTCTCCTTGCAGTCAGCCCACATATGCTGTCACGCGACAGATGCCCGTGCCGATCAGATAATAGTGAGTATAAATAAGTCACTTGCCTTTGATACTTCCAACCTCGCCAACGTATTGGTACAGCTGACTGTTTCCTCTTTCAAGCATATCTACATGGCTCTGGTGCTTCTATCATCCCCTGTGAGGTCTAATCCCGGGTTGGAGGTCAGGAATACCGAACAGACGTGCTCGCGTAAATTGCCTCTAAGATGGAGGATGCACACGGTGGCGAGAAACAAGACTGGCGGACTCGTGGTCCTTTGCACTCTTGCTACTAGACCAGTCTTCTAATTACAGCCGAGCCGCAATCGAGCACCCGTGTCTCTTCAACCATCCAAATAACAAGGCCTCGGGTAGCGTCTTCATGCCGATGGCGCGGCAGTGCCGGGTTTCACGAACAGGGCTTATGTATAATGAGGTTAGATATATCAGCTTACTTTACTCCCGATCCAAAGAGCGTTGCGTAACCGGATAATCATTTTCAAAGTATCTTGGTGCTGTCACACAAACCCTGGGAGCAAATATTAATCCTTCGTCTATGGTAGTCAGCCAAAGCGTGCTATTCGCGGATGAGACCCTACTGCTGCTGGTCCTGTTACTGCTGGTTACGCTGCTGGTGATTTAGATGACCAGAGTCTCGTTGCTAGTTTCCTTGCAGTCCAGAAAGTACTCTCATAACATGGACCTTCCAATGATCTGTATAGATGAGTCGTCTTGCAATAGCAGCTTACTATAGTCTACGTATGTCGTCAACCTCCTATTCATATAGCGCTGGCTACCAAACCAACACACTTCGACCAGATGTCCATTTCGTCACAATCATCTTCCCGGGCAACTTCAGGAGTCTATACCTGCCAGACTACCAACAGCACGCAACCGGCTAACAAGCTCTGGCAGCTCGTTGCGAGACTCCTGTCCTCATATCATAAGCTTCCATCAGGCTAGTATGAACCTCAAGAGACACAGCTGCAATGTGTGCGTTGGTGAGATTGCAAGAGAGTCCTATAATGGCAGTCTCGGATTCCTGAGGGATCTCCAAAGTCAGTACTGTGGCACAAAGCGTGGTATTGGGGGATATCTTGCTAGTAGTCTTGATGTCAGCTTGTATAAGTCAGTCAAACACTTGAAAACGGTCAGATCTGTAGAATTTACGCAAGAGCCAACGATGGCAAAACCCTACGGTGACTGAACTCAGACACGGGATGTTATCACGCGAGTGAGTTGTCACAATAGCAGCGGAAGGGCCAGCGCCGTGAACAGTCGAATAGTGTAGATATACTACCTACTTATACTGCATGTTCTCTGTGCAGGCTCGAGGGAAAAGAAGAATACTTCAGGTGCTCCACTGATCCATTGTAAGTGTCGCTCCCTGGATCCCTAATTCAGGGATCGACTGGATGATGTCCAGTCTCCAGCAAGCCAGTATCAGGGGAGGAACTTCGACGTGTCTATACTATGTTGGCGAAACAGACCGAGACTAAGTGAGCACCAGGTTGCCTTTTACAAGGCTATACAAGTTTGGATCCCACTGAAGTGGTGAAGTCGTGAAATAGATGGCTCGTCTTGGCATCATGGCATGACAGCAGTGCTAGAGGAAACTATTCTCAGCCCCCCATTTTCCCCCAACCCGAGACATTCCAAGACCTCCAGATGCAAAGGGATGTCAGACAATGGAGGCTCTCTTCTATGAGTAGTCTGGCCACCGAAGGCAAATAATACGGTCTAGACGCCCTGCAGAGATAAAGACGGGCAAAGCACTTGGGGCGATGGCCTGGTCAAGTCCAAACAGGAACTCAAAATGCGTGTATTGGACTTGTATTCCCTCCCTTTCAAAGACGTGATATCAAAGTACGTCGGTAAGCCAAGTCCTTTGTACACTGTTTGGGTACACGTATGCTTCCACGTGACATGACGTGGCAGTGCTCTGTTTCAGATCCCTTTGCTGTGTGATACCGTGTCAGCTGTGAGCCTGCGTACTGTATAGAGCCAACCAGCGCCTGGAATGCGCCACCCGTTACTGCTTGCGGAGCAGGTACCTAATGTATCAGTGGCACAGTGCCTGGCTTGCTGGGTGGCTGCCCCGGCAGCCGCGGGGTGGCTATGGCTGACTTCCACCCTTCGAACGGCCAACCTTCATCATCCTCCCAGGCAACCTCTTACTCCTATTTCTTCCATTCTCATCAACCCATCAATTCGACGACCATATTTCTTGTTGTTCCTCTACTACTTGACTGAAACCATTTCTTCGACACCGGCATCAGTATGCAGTTGACCTCCCTGCTGGCCGCCGGTGGCCTGGCGGCCTCGGCTACCGCCATCATGTTGCCACCGCCCGACTTCTCCGACGACGATGTCGTGACCACCCTGCCCGTCCCTACAGATGTTGACTTCGACATCACCCAGATCGCCGATAACCGCATCCTCGATGTCGACTGCACCGACTGCCCCGTTGCTCTCGGCGGTGACCCGACCCTGATGACCACGGGCGTTCCGAGTAGCCTGAAGCTGGAGTTCAGCGTCGAGCCCGCCTCGGATGGCGCGGACCGACTCCTTCTGAACGGCTACGAGATGTACCCCAACGCCGACCCCTTCAGCGGCTCTCTCACCGCCGCCGTCAAGGCCGTCGACGACGAAGAGTCCCAGGCCGCCACCGCCCAGCCTCTTGGTTTTGGCATGGGCTCGCGCCCCATTACCAGCGAGGACGGTATGGACCTCATCATGGTTGAGCTGCAGATCATCGAAGTCGGTAGCGTCTTCGTGTCCAGCGTTCCGGATATTCAGGTCAAACTTCTCAAGACCCCGACTGGCAAGCTGGTGATCGCCGACCTCGACACCGTCCCCTCTGGAACCTCGCAGAAGAACCCCATGGACAAGCAGGAGGAGTGCACCACTTTCCTCTGCAAGTGGAAGGCCGTGATGATGCAGAAGTTCAACGCACTCCGCAGGCCCCACGGCTGCGGCCGACGACCTGCCCACCTCACCGGCATGCACAAGGGCGGCTTCCGCCCCCACCACCACCACGAGCACGCGCACAGATTCCTCCATGTCTTCCGCATGATTGCCACCCACATTCTCCTGCCTATCACTATCGGCGTCATGGCCGGCATTACGGCCAGCATGTAAGTCTTCCCAAATTCTCCACAGTACATGCCATGGTTGACTAATATCCCACCAGCATTGGAATGATGGTTGGCACCTTGATCACCTTCCTCTGGCGCACCTTTGTCCGCCGCCCCGATGCGAGCGGTCACCACGCCTCCGGTCGTTGCCACAAGGCGGCCCAGAGTGACGCGGCCGTCGATTGCGAGAAGGCCGGTCTCATGGAGCACCAGGAGGAAGCCGAGGCCCCGCCCGCTTACGTCGAGTCCGGCCTCGTGGTCGTCAACGAGGAGAAGCCCGAGGACGAGGCTTAAGCCTATCACACAGGCATCTGACCAGCCCCGACTTGGCCACCAATGCATCTCTTCACCGCACCTCTACCTAGGTAGACATCCCGCGAAGGGACCAAAGGATTATTCTCGCTTGTATTACTGCAGCCAATGAGGAAGACTGGAAAGAGAGTTCAGGCGTTCGGCTGCAAGGTTTTGGCGCCCGGGACAGTGAACGGCACGGGCGAGGGATGTATCATAGTGTTAACCGCGGGGGTGTACGCTCGTTTTATCCCCCCTTTGATCTGGTTTCTTATGGCAAGGCATTAGGTGGTGGTATACCACGTTCTTTTCTATCGCAAAACACATTCCGTAGTCCGCCCTCGTGTCTTGTTGCGTGGCCCTTGTGTACGTGAGTCCCTTGGGATCCAGAGCGGACTGCGCTGCATCGCAGTCCGACTCCTGAGCAAAGAAATCATCTGAAGAGCGCACAGTTGACCATGGTTCAATGCGCCCTGCAGTGGAGGCTTTGCATAACGTCGCCTGCTATCTGCCTGCCTACCTGCCTCTCCGGAGGTCAGTACTTTCGTATGATAGTCCAAATACACACGCACAAGCGAGTAGTAGGCTGTCGTTGCGGACCACCCCCCCATCCCCCTCCTTCCTCCCCAGTCAGTCAGTCAATCAACCAACCAACCAACCCGCTTTTTTCTGTTCAAGCCTTGAAGATGGACCCGAATCCCGTCTCGGGCGGTGCGAGGTCCTCGAGCAGCTCCTGGGCCCTGCGCGCGCGCTCCCGCACGACGGCTTCTTCGGCGGCCCAGCGCCCCGCCGTCGCCTCTGCCTCCTCCGCCTTAGTAGGCCGGCCGCCGCCGCCACCCCAGAGCCCGCCCAGCCAGCTGCTCTGATCTTGATTGGCGGCCGCGGTGGTCTCCTCCTGCTGCCGCTGCCGCTCCTCGCGCGCGAGCCTGGCCGTCATGGCGGCCCAGTTGCCGAGCCCGCTGCTCAGACACTCGCGACACGTCTTGCGGGCGGCCTGGACGACGACATCAGCATTATCCCCTTCCTCGCCACCGCCGCAGCCGCCCTTGAGGCGACGCAGTTGGTCCTCGGCCAAATCGACGGCATCGCGAGTCCAGGCCAGTCCTTCCTCCCTGCGAAGACGACGGCTGCTGTTGCTGTTGCTGTTACTACCGCCGCCGGCGCCAGCGTAGATGATCTCGCCGATGTACATGGCGATTGCGGCCTCCTCGCACAGCTCGCGGGCGTCGCGGACGGGCGGCGCGCCGCCCGACGGCGGCGCCGGCGGGTACGGCGGCTGCCCGAGGAAGGCGCGCGCGGCGGCCAGCAGGGCCGCGAGCCCCTCCCGGGACAGCGCGGGCGGCTGCGGCGGCGCCGCCGCTAGCAGCGGGACGGGGGCGCGGGCGGAGGGCGGCGGCAGGGCGCGGCGCGCGCGCAGGACCGAGACGAGGACGGGCAGCGCGTCGGACGCGTCGTCGCTGGAGCGCGCCCGGTGCGTGGCCATGCCCGTCAGCGCGGCGAGGAGGTTCTCGGACGGCGGGCCGGCGTCGTCGCGTAGTACGTACGTGGTCGGGTCGTAGGGTAGTGATGGTGGTGTCTTCTTCGTCGTCTTCGTCGTCTTCGTATTATTATTCGCCCTCGTCATCATCATCGTCGCGATATCGGCGTCGTCGTCGTCGTCGCCCGTGGCGAGCGCCAGGGCCCACTCGTGCGCCTGGCGGGCGGCGTCGCGCTGGCCCTTGAAGTCGAGCCAGGCGCCGTAGGCCAGGGCGGCGTCCAGCTGCTGGCGCCGGGTGAAGCCGCGCGTGAGGAGGATCTTGGTGTAGAACTGCTCGGGCGACTCGGCGGCCGGTTCGCAGTCCTCCTCGCGCGGCGCGCCCTGCACGTCGGACCGCAGCGGCTTGGGAAAAGGGTTCGACGGGCCGACGACCTGGTCCGCGGGCACGACGACGCCCCGGCGCGTCCGGTCGACGACCTTGCCGTCGAGCTGCTCGGCCGCCCGGGCGCACAGCATCAGCAGCGCGTGGTACCCCCTCCGCCAGGGCTCGCTCTTCGCCGCGATGTCGTAGCCGATGGTGGTGGTGGTGCTGGTGGTGGTGGTCGCCTCGCCCGCCGACTCACCGCCGCCGCCCTGCAGCAGCAGGTCCTCGAGCCCCTGGCCGTCGGTGTTGGGGTCCTCGAGCCGCGCGATGGCCCACTTGGCATACCGGACCGTCGCCACCCAGTCCTCGAAGGCGGGCTGGGTGGCGTAGTTGGCCAGGCGGGCGTAGACGCGCGTGAGGAAGGCCCACTCGTCCGGCGTCGGGTACTGCCGCTCGAGGTACTCCTGGTGCAGGCTGTAGTAGCTCAGCAGCGAGAGGCCGATGGCGGTCCACAGGAAGACGGTGTACTTGACGGCGAGCAGGAGCTCGTACTTCAGCCACCGCTTCCGCTCCGTCGTCAGGTAGCGGAACTGCTGGTGGCTCCGCGCCAGCGGCACCGAGAGGAAGGGCAGCTGCGGGCGGGCCTGGGTGGTGGTGGCCTGGCCGGCGAGGCTGGTCGTCTGCCGCGTGAAGTTACGAGTGGTGGTGGAGGAGGAGGAGGACCCGACGGGACGGAGGACGAGGAGGAGGCGGCGCAGAGAGGTGCGCGGCGGCATGACTGGTCGAGCGCGCAGCCGGCGCAGCAGCAGTAGTGGATGTGACCAGCTGACTGTTGGATGTGTTGTCAAGCGGTGGCGTTCATGTCGGCCATGCTATAAAGCAGTATGGACAAGCGTGTTCGATGCTTTTCTTCCCTGGGGAGTCAAATCTGGCTGAGACGACTTTCGAAAATGAGGTTTGAGCTTGCCCGATTCCGCTGAGCCCCAGTCGCCAGAACTCGGAGCTAAAGGCACGGTCCGTCAACCGCTGCCGCCTGCTTTCTGCCACCTGGAAACTTCCATTCCCCATGCCGGAGATCGCTTACAGTGAGGCAACATAGGTGCTACTAAGCGCTCGCCTTCTCATCCACCTGAGAACCCAATGTCGCAGCATTGATGGTGTAATGGTAACATTCAACCCTTCCAAGGTTGAGCCCGGGGTTCGATTCCCCGTCAATGCACACTTTTTGATGATATTTTGATGATATGCTTTGGACTCGTAAACTCGCTTGTCCCTTGTTTTATTCTTGTTCTTCTTCTTCCTTTTGTGTCTGCTTTTCCTTCTCTACGTTTCTTTCCGCCTGTCCCTCTACTTCGGAGTCCTCTGCATGAACTGCGGATCGCAGCGACTTGACTGGTTGTTATTATTAGAGAAGAGCCAGATTCGAGCTAATAGCTCTCAGACTCACAGCTATAATACTACTGTGTATACCCTTCACAAGTCAGTCGTGATGAGGAACACAGGACCTTTCCAGGGCCGAGTCATTGAGACTGGGAGAGTCAGGTCCTGGGGCAAAGCTCAGACTTGAGTGGACACGGGGCTGGGTGAATACCTAGGTGAGCAATGCCGAGGGGAAAGGCGTCGCTGGTCACTAAGCTGCGAGGATGATCATGCACTCCGCCGAGCCTCGCCGGTGATTTCCACGTTCACGACACACCGGCATGGACGGTGCTGGCAGGGTGGGCAGATCGATCTCATTATCTCCGGCGAACCGGCTCAAGCGCACGACGAGGCGAGTCGCGGTCTCTCTACCTATCTCCCGCAGTGCTTCCGCATCGACCAGTAGGCACTAGGTAGTACTACCTACTGTACCTAATCACAATGGGCTTCAAGCTGTCTCCATCTCACCAGCGCGAGTGCTATTGAGTCACTCGAAGCGGGTGGAACACGAGATTGCGCATCATGGCCTCACTAGCTGTCGCTCAGCGAGTCATCGCAGACCACGAACTAGTTCTCCGTGACCGGCTCCGCGCCCTTACCGACGGCCTTTCCCTTGCCCGTGCCCTTGCCCTCCCGGCCCTCGTTCGGGCCACCCTTGCTGGCAGAGTTGTCCAGGTCCTCCCACGTCTTCTGCTCCGCCGTGACCATTCCGTCGCCCTCGCCGCCCTCGCCGCCGTCCTCGCCGTCGTTGCGCCAGTACTCGGTGGCGGCGCCCGGGTCGAGGTCGCAGAAGCGCGCGCCCACGTCCTCGAAGAAGGCGACCGGGTTCTTGTACTTACACGTCTGTACGGTGCCGGAGCCGAAGTCGATAGCTGCGGCGGCGACGGCGGCGGCGACGGCGTCGGCGGCGGCGACCTCGCGCAGCCAGGTGACCACGGCGGGCGCCGCGGCGATGAGCGAGCACTCGATGTGCGCGGCCTCGCCCGAGCTGACCACGGGGCACCCGTGGGCCGTGAAGTAGGTCGTGCGCGGGTTGCCGGCGGGGCCTGCGATCACCGTGCCGCGTGGCTCGGCGCTGAGAATGTAGGCGCGGGCGCGCTGCGAAGGGGGAAGGAAAAGAAATGGTTAGCAGTTGGCCCACAGACGATGAGAGACATGTACGGAGGCAGGTAAGATGGATGTAGTTAGGCAAGACTGATTTGGGGGTTCACTCGCAATGGCCTATGCGGCAAAGGAGTGCATAGGGGAGGAAAAATAATCTGAGAAAAGGGCCTCGACTCACTTCTTTCAGAAACTCCTTCACCTCGCCCTTCCAAGCGCTCTTGAGTTCATCGGCTGCGAGTCCGCCGCCCACGAGCGCGAGGCATCCGAGGCGCGCGCGCCAGGTGCGCCACACGTCGTCGCCCGAGTCCAGGCAGGCCTCGACCGTGTCCGCGCCGTCGCCGACGGCGACAATGTCCACGAGCGCGTCGGGGAGCGCCAGGCGCGGCAGCACCTCGCCCAGGACGTGAGCGACGTGGCCGCGGGGCCCGCCGGGGAAGAGCGGCGGCGGCGCCACGTTGCCGCGGTGCGCGGCGCTGGTCATGGGCGCCGCGTCGAAGGCCGACAGCGTCATGGCGCGCCGCTCCGAGGCGTGCCACAGCAGCTCGCCCGTGTTGGCGAGCACGACGGCGGGCGGCGGCGAGGAGGGGACGGGGACGTCGACGTCGACGTCGCCATCACTACCGGGGTCGCAGCCATCGTACTCTTCGCCGGAGCCGGGGGAGGAGGAGCGGAGGGCGCGCACAAACGAGACCAGAGATCCCTTGTCGACGCCGCCGCGACCGCCGATCACGCGGTGCGCCAGCACGCCCAGGTCCTGCGTCGTCTCGCCGACGACGAGCACGATGCGCTTGGCGGTCGCGATGTCGTTGCTGACGAAGATGGGGGCGTGCGGCCTCTCGGGGGCATCGCCGCTGGAGATGGCCGTGGAAGAGGGGGAAAGAGGCAGGAAGATCTGCTCCAGACCAAGCTTTCCCAGGCGGTCGTGGATTTCGCTCTGTAGGGCACCTGTTGAGGTGAGTTCAGGAGGTCAGCTGGTTCCGCGGCTCCGGAGACAGAGGCCGGGGAGGGGTTCAGATGGGGAAGGGAAGGGGAAAGGGGATGGACGTGATCTTGACAGGTATGAAGGCAGGCAGCAGGCGGGCAGGCAAGGGGATGCAAAGGGGATGCAAATCTTGAAGAACCCACGATTCATGGCATAGCGCTGGCGCACATTCCATCGCTCGTTGCGGCTGATGAAGTACTTGAAGTAGCAGTCCGGGTCCTCGATGGAGCGGACCTCGTCTTCCTCGTTGATAAAGTAGCTGCAGTGGCAATGCGCCAGTTAGCAACCACAAGAAGTCTAAAAGAAGTGGTAGAAACAGAGAAAAGGGGGTGGGTAGAGTATGGTGAACGCACCCGAGTCCCTTCAGGTCGTTGGGGAAGGACGGGTCGGCGGGCAGGCTGGACCACTTGCGCTTGAACATGGCTCCGACTGTATCCAGGAGATCAGAGGTAGTAGTCAGTAGGATGCTGAGATCGCAACACCCGGCTTTGGGATGCTGGAACTGTGTGTTTTGTGAAGGAGAGACCTAGGCCCTGGTGCCGACGGAGCTGGAGAGGAAAGCACTGGGTCTGTGATGGTGCTGTGGATGAATCCCAGAGTTAAATGCAAGGATGTTCGGGGACGTCAATCGAGAAGGAGCAGAAGTCTTGGGAGTAGACTTGCAGCTGCACATCCAATGTGCTCACAAGGAGGAAAAAGGCAGTGGTACTTGTGGCGGTGGTGGAAGATAATGATGGAAGGTGACTGACAAACGGCGCTGTTTGCTACCTGCATGCACAACAACAAATTGGCAACTGCAGGTTGGGAGGGAAACAGCAAGTCGAGGATCTACCTTAGTAGTAAGGAGCAGATACATCCCCTATTTACAAGTACCTACCTACCTGACCTTTAAATGAGAGGTATATATCAATGACAGTCCCAATGTATGCTGCCACGGCACGACCCTCCTCAAGGTAACACATAAAGTAGGTTGTATGTTTGTGTTGGATCGAAACACATTAGATACCTCGCAGCTCCCATGACTTATATACTCTTCTTTTCATTCTCGTCAGGAACGCAAGATTTATATCATACAAAGTTGTTTACAGCATCGTATACCGCGGGTTCCGATGTATAGGTCGATGGGTAGGAAACCAGAGCATTCCGATTCAAGCTGTGCAGCCGGCTCTCGCCTGAAAGCCGCCCCGAGGCGTCCTTCTCTACCAACTGGCCTTCCTTACGCCCGGAAGGTTGCCTGCGAGGGCCTGCATTCTGAAGTTGTACTGCACGCGACGCCCGTCAGCTCTCGCACGCGCACTGATTCTCGGGACCACGGCCGCCCCCCACAAGACCGGGGATGACGGCAACAACGACGAAGACGAAGACTCACCCTGGACAGCTTGAAGTCCCGCATGACACCTCTGCTCTTGCCGCCCATGATGCAGCGCCCGTTGATCTGCACCGGCCACGTGTAGGGGTGCATCTGGGCCAGCTGGAGCTGTGCCTCGGCCCGCGTGCGCGGCGGCAGCGTGGTGTTGCGGATGATGTACCGCAGGGCTTGTCTGTTCGTTCGGTTTCGGCGGCCGCCGGACGACACGGTCAGCTTTCCTGTCTGTCTCTCTGCGCGCTCTCATACATCGTCGTCATCCACAACGGCTGGGGAGGGCTGGGGGGTGGGGTGCCTCGTGTGTTGGTGTTGGTGTTTGCGCACCTCTCGGGCTCGTAGGCGGCGAAGGCCTTCCTCTTGGAGTGGTCGCGGATGCTCCTGATATTGACGCAGCAGCCAATATCGAGCTTCTTGGCGCGGAACATCGACATCGTGGGCGGGCTGTCGATGGGGCTAGGTAGTGTCGGTTGGTCTGTCTCGTCGATGGCTCTCCCTCGGGCCGTGGGGAGTTGGCGTCGCGATGGGCGGATGGTGGAAATTCTGAGGCGTCGTCTCAATGGGCTGTGGCTGACAACTGCCAGGGGAATTCTGTGTTGCGTGAGCCGTCTCGGCTGCCAGCTGCCCGTGGACGGCTGCCGGCCCCACTTGTTCTCAGTGGACCACGCTCAGCTCGTCTGCGACATCTGCCAGATGGCCACCTCCGATGGATTTGGTACTCCAGACTGGACAGTACCACTGCCGCGCAGACCGCTCTCCAGTTCCTCTTCGGCCGCGCAGTGTACATCAAGCCGCAGCTCGCAGACAAGCGGCGGCTCTCACGGTTGTTGGACTCTCGGCCGCGCGCGAGCTGGCTTTCGGCGCCGCCACGCTGGGCATAGCACTCCGCGGCGCGGCGCGGCGACAACGGGCCCGGATGGCTGGCTTTTAGACTCGTGATGCTGGCCAAGGACGCAATAAAGGCCTCGGACAGCTTGTTAATTCATCATCTACTGGGCACAGGGTAGGGAATGCATCGAATGTTTGGGTCTCTCGAACTCGGCATTGGGCTGAAGATACCGCCCAGTTGAGGGTCGTGTACCGGTAATAAGAGCTTGCTGATGACGACGTCTGCAGCGTGTGTACTCACGCCCTACCGGGAGCCTGATGCTGACAGCATCCAGTCCCGCGTGGAAGACTCCGCCATGATATACATGTTGGACAAGAGATGCCGCATCATCTACAGCGGCCCATCAACACCAACAGTAGCAAAATACGCCATGGCCTTCTTCACCGTCTCCGCGTCCAATTCCTCGCCCTTGGCCGACCACTCCGCCATGAGTTTGAAGTAGTTGACATAGAAGGCCGGCGTGAAAGTGTTGAAGAAGACCGCCGGCTTGTCCGTGGGATTGCTGAAAGTGTGAGGAGCTCGAGGGGGAACTACGACGTAGTCGCCGACGCCGGCGTCGATGTGCTTGCCGTCTTTGGCGTGGAAGCGGATGGTCCCTTCGGTCACCAGGAAGGTTTCGTCATGCTGGGCTAAGCGTTAGCTACACCACCATCATGGCGAGAGGAGAAGGTCTGGGAGGGAGATAGGATGTGACGCCGCACCATCTCGTGCCAGTGCGCTGGCGGCCCCGTGGTATTTGGTGGCACGGTGCAGGATACGGCGCCTATGCGATTGTCGGTTCGACTGCCATCTTCCTGGACCCTGAGGGTGATCCCTCCAGCGACGGTGATGATCTCGCCTTCTGTGGCCGGAACGAAGCCGATGGGGACGGAGGGTGTTTCCATGGCGAGGATATGATGATCTTGTCCAGAAGCCGTGGTTGTACGGAGCATGAGTCCGGTTCGACTTGCTCGGGTGGGAGGGCAACACTTTAAGTGCTCGCTGGCGCCAACAAACGCGATAGTGATCGCTACGTCTGCGTAGCGCGTAGTCGGCTGACCATCAGTGAGCCTATGCCGCGGCTTCCATTTATCGCCTGCCGCCGGCGGAGGGGGTCGATTACCTCCGAAGGTTTCCTTCATCCGCCGTACCAGGGGCACGGACCGAGAACGAGGACGCTTCGGAGCCGGCCTCGGTGAGGGGTCGGAGCCGAACGGAGCATTCGGAGGACTCTGCTCTGTGTTACCCGACCTATTACACCGGTATAGCATTGAATCATGGTCAACCCAGGTATCGATACTAAGGTACCTAGATATAAGGTAAAGTACGCTGCAGTCTGTCCACCAGTGGTAATTCAAGCACCTGCCAAGATCATGATAATCAGAAACAGATTCTTGAAGGTCGAACACTCTCTACCTACCTCTTAAGTACCTAGGTACGCTTTGAATGATTGAAACCTTGACCCTCTCGCCCACTGGCTCACGTCATCACCTATATCATCCAAGCACACGCGGCTGCTATGGTGACCGATCAGCTGCCACGAAAGGTAAGGTTATACGGAGTAACGAGGTGGACAATCGATTTGTCCATAGAGCCGTACTGTGCTGTTTACAACGTGCAGGTGTATACTCTGTAGGGAGTATACCGATAGACCTTGCGACTATCAGAGACGCATTCCAGCTAGTATTCTATGAAATCTTCAATGACCTCGCATCCGAGAAGTGCGACCCAAACAATCGCGAGGCCGGCAAAGTCGAGGAAAAAGGAGGGGCAGGCGAGGACACCCGTAATTCTTCAACGTGGTGAGCTTCCACTACCTCCCCTCTGCCCCCAGATACTTTTAGCCATTTGCCAGCGGCCTCAGTACAATAAACTGGTATGAAGGATATTCTAGTTATATAGAGTAGTACTCCGTACCGTGCGTAACTAGGTAATTACGGTAGATTTCCTGTAATGTTATAGGCAAAGCTCAAGAGGAAGACAGAGAAGAGGATCAGCTGTACTCCGTACACTACTAGTACTCTGTGCCTAGGTAGTATCAATTGGCACAACTCCTTGCTTTGTATATATTATGTTGTACTTTTTCGTGTTTGAACCCCAATCTGTTTTCTTCCCCCATGATTGCTGCGCTTGTCCCCAACCGCGATGACGTGAATTTCGGCACGCAGAGCAACGCTGTTTTTTAGCCCGTCTCTCAGGCAGAAATGGGAGGGGCTGCAATATCGATAAGGCTCTCAATGACGTAGGCAGCTCTCTGGCTTCCAGCCCTGCCACCCGAAGAGGGGCAGTACCTGACATAGCACACTACAATAATAAAACCGCAAGCTGGCAGGAACTCTCACAAAATTCTTTCTTGCTCCCATTCATATTCGAGATACCCCAAAATTCTGTTACTCTGAGCCATATCGCCATATCGCCAGACTCCGACCATCTCCCACAAAAACCAACTTCAGACGCAATCACCCACAGACAAGATGTCGGGCAACTCCAGTGTCGGCACCAGCGGCGTCTACGAGGCCGGTGACCAGAGAAACTACAAAGACTCTGAGATTTCTGGAGCTTCGAGATACGAGGAGGGCAAGGAGAACTCCCACAAACCCAATGACTCGAGTACGTTATCCTCTTCATCTTCCTCTCTGTGGCAGCATGAACACGATTGTTATTATCTCCCATGACACGACTATCTCTCGCCCTCTCTGTCTGTGTATGTATTTGTGTGTGGCGCATGGTAGGCTAATACTGGCTGCGTCCAAACAGAGGATGAGCGATCCATCGCCAACCGCCTCGCCAACGAGGAGCGCAAGCAGGACCCCGCGGACGACCCCGAGACGGGCGCCTCCAAGAAGGACCCCACCCTCCCCGTACGTCTCTACCCATTTGCTGCCTGTGATCCGTGCCTCCATCGTGGACTCACTCACTGACCTTCCCGACTCAGGCTAAGCTGCACGGCAACGAGCCCTCGAAGGGCGCCAAGATCGACGCCGAGCTGAAGGCCGAGGAGGAGGAGACGCTGAAGAAGAAGGGCAAGGCGTAAGCGGGCCGTTGTCCGCTCCTGTCCTGGGAAGCCTTTCCACCACGGCGTTCGTTGGGGGTTATCAATGGATGGCGTCACGACTTGATGTGAACAGCACGCTCGGTACGAAATGAAATAATTCGGCCAAGGGCAACACTTACATTGCAACTGTGCCATCTGTATTGACATGGACTTTGTGATGACGCTGTTATTGACTTGAAAGGTATATTTGACGCAGCGAAAGCGAACAGAGTTTCGCCATCGACCTGTCATACACGAATGCCTAAGCATGTTTGACAAGAGTGTTTCCCAAGTCCTCGTTGGGGCCAGGGTGGGCTAGGGTAGGTCAATGCCCATCATCAGCCCACACGCGTAAATGTGAGACTGTACAGATGGAGAGCATAGCCCTCGTGCGCTGACCACAGTTACCGCGCAGTGCCCTACTCCTCCTCCTCTTCCTCCTCCACCTCGTGATCCTCCTCTGCCGTTACGCCTCACAGCTTCGCGCTTGTTCGCGAATCCTACTGCGCCAGCGGTTCCTCAAGCAGCTGCCGCCCACAGCATCCTGTTGCCGGGATTCTTGGGGAGCTCAGCTCGGCGACCGAGCTCAACGCCGCCCCTGAGCCGGGTGCGTACACTGCGCAATTCTCCTGGTTGCGGAACATCACGAATGATGATGGCCGGCGGCGGCACTTCTTCTCGCTCGTCAGCGGCTAGAGCCCGGCGCGAGGACGAAGAGAGAGCCAGGCGGAAGGCTCAGGGCTCCTCAGCGGGGCACATAGATAGATGGTCATGTAGTTACTTTTCGATGCGCTTTCGGAGGAAGCCTGAGAGAGAGATCGGATCGCGGCAGCAGGATGACGGTCTCGTCTCCTTCCGGGAAGTTTCAGAGCCGCCAGGACCACACCCATCACCACCACCACCACCCCCACCACCAGGCCGTAGGAGTGACGTAGAGGCAGTAGATCGACCTGGTTTAGGTAGGGTTGCCCAGGCGGAGTGGCATCAACGAGCCAACTCTACCTCTCGTCCGATCGATATGCGCGGAAAGAGAAGCAATAGGTATTTAGAGGCTGATAGGCTGCCCCTTTTCCTTCGGTAACTTTAGGTGCTGGGCTCTCCACCGCGGCCATTCTCGCTGCTGGACTGCTTCTGGAATACTTGCTACTCAGTACTCCCCGTGTGGGAGTATAGGTTTGGGGCACATGCCTGTATGAAGTCTGCTCGTTCTGGCTCTTCTTTTGCTGCGGCTTTGGAGGCCTTCACAGACGCACATGATCGTGGACAGGCAGGATATCGTAGAGGTCAGAGAATCCTACCCCCCCAGAGTTGGGAAAGAATGTCTGATTTCCGGATATTTGGTTGAGACCCCTTTAAGTGGCCAGGTTTATTAGATAGAGCCTAGCCACAAATTGTGAGGATCATTGCTCTGCTGGATGGAGCTGAGTAGGTGAAAAACACCTCCCAAAGAAACTCCCAGCCCTCTCATGGTTTTGATGAGGTTGCTAGGTAAGGATTACAGTGGCCACAGCATCGAGCTTATTACCGCAGTTCGCGGTAGTGATAGGGCCAATGCGATGGGCTTCACGAATAGCAGATAGGTTGCACTATTTTCACTGTAATCATGTATGTATAGCCTCTCATTCTCCCTTCTCTTCGTCTTTTATCCAGCAGCGTGATTCACTGGGTGTTACTCCGTACGCAGATATCATAAACTCGTTCACCCATTGCTAATCTCGAGGGCTACTTTTCTGGGGCAGACTTCGGGTTCGGGATAGCGATTAGAGTATCTTGTCTATACGTATATCTCTGGATAAGTTCAGCGGGGTGCCTCTTGTTGCAAGCATGCATACCTCTACCCGTAGGTAATAAGGACCTGGGACTGTCTTGCCTTACCACCACACTTCCTGTTCTCAACCTGTGAAGTCTCCTTCCAGAAACGTCCTGTTGGGGCATATAGGATGTTGCTGGTAT
Organism: Xylariaceae sp. FL0804; assembly: GCA_022539325.1. Taxonomy (NCBI): domain Eukaryota; kingdom Fungi; phylum Ascomycota; class Sordariomycetes; order Xylariales; family Xylariaceae; species Xylariaceae sp. FL0804. The sequence continues at coordinate 547,367 of JAJKLG010000006.1, read as the reverse complement.
CCTTTATTCGACCCTTTGCCTCTTTCCCTTGCAGTATCCGGCAAGCCGGCACTCATGGGTACCTCGAAGAACGGCGTCTACTCCAGTCAAGAGCGGCTCTTGTCCACTCGAGGTGCCATTACAATGGAGAAATCCGGGTGCCTTGATCGGGAGTCCGGCTAACAGGTGGTCTTGATACAGCAAAGAGAGTCTGCGCTCCGGTAATGCTCCTCGGTGAAGGTGTTGTGTACAATTGACCCCTTTTGAATAAACAGATGTTAGCCATGGTGCAAGTGAATTGAGATATAAGTGGCAGTGGTTCGCTTCATTGTTAGACACGTGACCTGGCAGTAATTGCACTACCGCCGCGTCCAGGGGAGTGCGACCACGATCAACTTCAACATGCATGGCCAGGGAGCTAGACAGATGCCTCCCTATTCGTGCCCCGTAGTCTTCCGTCCAAATGCCCGCCAAGAAAGCATGCTTATTGTGTGGAAAACATTCAGAAGTAATAATAGAACGGGCTCTCTCAACTTACTCTGCGGACTATATCAGGACATCTATCTGTTCACACTTAGAGCACATATGGCCAGCTCCTTTCCGAAGGAGGAATTTGAGGAGAACAGGATAACGGCTAATAAATTATCAGAGCTTACCATCGCGTATCATTTGAGCTGGTTTCTGAGGCTTGTTAATGCTTGAAGTAGATCTGGCTGGTTCTCCCAGTTCATGCTGAGAAGAGCCGCCCTGTATGTCTGGTATCCTAGATAAAAAACCACAGACCTGCAAACAATAGCAAACCACGCCTTTGCCAAGATGAAGACTCAGGCGGCCAGATGTTTCCATTACGTCCTCTATGTCCCTGTACAGCTGGCATCTTGGAATGCAGTCTCTAGCATACCAGATGTCGCTGTCCAGCGCCTCTCTGAGCAGTGGTGCATACGTATCCAGAGCTACATTGCAAGTAGTAGTACTATGCCTCTTACATGCCTCTCTTAGAGACCGTGCACTGGATTTCACAAATTCCCAGAAACTAAAGGCATGCCCAAGAATGGGGTACCTGGCATCCAACAGCCGTATGGTATGTACCAGAGTTCGGTATGGCCAAGTCAAGTGCCATGGGGTAGACTATTTGTGAATACCCAATGGGTTCCATACTGGACAGGTTCACGGTGGCAGAACCCAAGTCTATCTCCTCCTTCTGTTGCAAGCTATTCCCATAGTTGCTCCCGAGGCCTCTGTGGTATAATATACAGCTCAGCTTCATCTATCATTGCCTAGGCGGCAGGACCAGCTCAACTCGCTCCTGAAGCCTAGGTGCCTATGCTCTAAACTGGTCTATCTGCTTCTCCCAGCTGGGGTAATATTCAACAGACACCCCTGCTGCTGGCTAAGACGGTCAGTCTCTGCAAGTCAAATGTCTTCACAACTGTGCAGGAGCGATGGCCTAGTGGTGAGAGTTCCAGAGTTGCAAGGGAATGCCCTCCACTGGAAGTCGATATACAGCGACTCTCTAAGGTTCGTAGTTGCCTTGAAGTTACCTGGATTGGTATCGTACCTACCTCCTAGCCAACTAACGTAAGCAAGTATCTGTGCGCTCTTGCCGTAACCTTTCTTGTCCATTCTGGCGCTCTGGCACATGGGACGAGCTCTGGCTCAGGTACTTCCACCGGCGTACCTTCCCCCTGAGTTCCCATCTGCAGCATTCGTCTTCGTACTTGCCTTTCTTCTCATTGAGCAACGATAATTGGGGAACGTACTTGCTTTCCTACGTCTAAATCCCGGATATACGGCAACCGCGATCGTACCCTCCTCGTCACCTACCCTCCCATGTGCCCGTCTGAGAGGTTCTCTGGCCATTGCTGGAAAAGTATTTAAACACCTCCTCTTCCCCGCCCTTCGTTCCCTTCTCTTCTCTCTTCTTTTACTTCGTCATCCTCCCCTCCACACAGGGCCTTTCCCTACAGGCTCCCACTACCCTCAACACCATCATTACCATCACGATCATCAGGCCACCTCGCATCCAACAACCCTCGCCAGGGGTTGCAAAGCTGATACACGGCCTCTGCTTCAGCTTGCCTCCTTCGTGATCTATAGACGAGATTCCACCCTCAGCCAATGATCCGCCTACATACAGGTAAACAATTCTTTCGTTCTCCTCCTTCGTCTTCCTATTGAGACATCTGCTCTTCTTCCCTTTTTCCCTCGCTTCCTTTCTGTTATTCCTGTTACGAGCATCTTCATCATTGCTATTCACCTTCATCCCAACTCCACCGTCTCCTCTGGTCACCCTTCATCTACTCCGCCTGGTTTCGGTCTTTCCTCTTTCTTCTCTCACGGCTCTGGTCAACATCGTCCAGACCTGCACAACTTCCCCTCACCTTGGGTCGTCCTTAGGTGCACATCTCACTCTACCCTTTCGCCCAAGCTTCCTGCATTCTATTCTACCTTGCCTGCTGCTACCAGTCAGGATTCTCCACCAGGCATCCAGCCAAGAGGACGCTTGCCTTTGATACATGAACCCAGACTAACATCTTCATCTGATCGTGTCCCTTCAGATATTATACTTATCTAGACACCATCTGAGTGAAATTACTCAGAAATCATGAGTCACCGGTTCAATCTTCGCTCCAGGCCCCAGGCCCCGAGCTACCCTTCCCCCCAATCCGAGTCAGAGTCCTCGGAATGGTGCCAAGAGACTGATGACATCACATCCAGCGTAAGCTATGCGCTGAAGCGAAAGGCTTCAATGATCAGTGGTGTCGGTGATGCGACCATCGATGATTCGAAGGTTGCTGATGCACCCATGGCAGAGGGTGCAAAGCGCGGCTGCACTCAATGGCAGGAGAGAGCCTTCGCCGACTTCATGGCGAGAAGCTCAAAGATCGACCAGTCTCCTATCCAGGCTGGCGCTAAAGCTACTGCTGCAACCCTTGCAAAGGCTCGACTTGAGGAACTTCATGCCAGCAAGCCCGAGTCCTTTGGCTACCCGCCTGCCATCTCTCACGTTCGTGGGGCCTTGTGTGATTCCCAGGACAACTTCAAGTCCCACCAAGGCGGCCTTCACAGCGAGGACTTGGTTGCAAAGGGTCTGCTTCTTGATGCCTTCCCGGACATCCGTGATCACTTTGGCAGCCAGGTTGTCATCGCTTCAGCGTGAGTCTCTTTGTCGACTATCCGAGCGCACCCTTTCTAACTCAAGCAACAGTGGTGGAGGTCGTGAAACAAACCCCCAGACTGGCAAGATGGAACGCAAGCGCGACTACATCGTGGGTCGAGGTGAAAAGTCCCTTGCCAGAGCTCGCCACTGTCAGCAGCCCATTGCAGTAATTGCTGGTCAGTACACTTTCCCATACTTTATGCTACCATTTCTGACCATTTCCAGGCAAGGCAAACCCCTTGTGGGCTGTCAAGCCCAAGGCTTACTACAATATGCTCGACTTCTTCCATGTCACTGACATGTGGCACGAGTTGAGCATCAACGAGTCTGGGGACGCGTGCACGGTCTTCAGAGTGCGCCTTGAAAGAATTGACCTGCACACCCGCTCTTGGTGGTCGCCCGAGGGTCCGGAGGATCCTAACATGTTCATGCCTGACGACCACGCACCGAACAAGCAAACTTGCGGCACCTGCCTCAAAGAGTTCAAGGGAATTTATTCAGAGGGATGGACGTGCCTGAACAGGCATTGTGAGGACTTTTTCAAGACCTTCAAGTCTGTCCCGGGTATCAACCTGAACAAGCTTACTTACAGCCAAGGTTTCCTCAAGGAAAGAACCTGGTTCCCTGGGACAGCTCCCATGCCGCCTTTGGTTCCTGCGCTCCCCGACTCCTCGAAGGTCAACAATGGAGAGAAGTTCGGCACTGAGTTGGAATTCAAACGTGGAATCATCTGCCCTCAATGCAACACCTGCAGCCGCCGGATTGAATGGGGTGGATGGAACTGTGAGAATCCCGAGTGCGGGTTCACACACGTTGTACCCATGCGACAAGTTCCCATCTCTCATATCGAGCGTGAGACAGAAACGGCAATGCAGCGCCGCTCGGGTCAAAAGGCCCAAGTCCATGCGGATATCAAGGTCATCTCGGAATTTCAGGCCGAGTTCCAAGTCAAGACTTTCTATCTGCCCGCGGAGCAAGGCAGTGAGGACGGTTTCGTGGGATCTGTTACGATCTTCCGGCCTCACAATAAGACCAAGAAAAAGGCGGGAAGCTTTAATGACATGTTTCTTAGTCTCCAAGAGGCTGCAAACACAGGCGAAGTTGACCTTCGCAGAAATGCATCAAGATGCAGAGGTATTTGGGATCCACCACAACCCCCCAAGGCTAGAGCTAACATACCTCTCAGGTTCACGCATGGAGGAGCTGACCTCGCACTTCGCCTGCAATATTGTGAGTATAACTGGGGAATCACAGTGAATACGGTATGCTAACATGGAAACAGGGTGCGCCATACAAGTATGGAGTTGTGGTTGAGACAATGAAGGGATTTCAAGATGCACCACGCGTCGTCTTGGAGTCCCTAGACAAGTTGACCCAGGCAGGCAAGGATGCAGTCCAGATCGCCACTGAAGGAGCAAACAGCCACCAGCTCGCTCTGAACAAGACATCTGCTCCTGATGTCTTCTGCCCATTCAATGAGCTACTCACCCTCGGATACTTTGAGGGATCTCACATAAGCGTATGTGATCGCCGCTCTTCGATTATCTGTTCTCCCTGAGGCTAACGTGCAATATGTAGTACCATGATGATGGCGAAAAGGAACTCGGTCCCACTGTGGCCACACTCTCGCTGGGATCACCAGCCATAATGGCCTTCCGGCCAAAGAAGAAGGCTCGCATTGGAAATCTCGAGGAGATCCAGCAGGTCAAAAAGGGAGGGGCCCAGCGAAGTGCGATGCTGTCATTCACTGTGCAACATGGCGACATCGTCATTATGCACGGCAGCCAGATTCACAGACTCTATGAAGTAAGTGACTCTCTTCTGCTTTTTCATCAATGCATATTTAACACATCATCTAGCACAAGGTTGACCCTGCTGGCCTCCTGCGATTTGCTCTCACCTCCCGGTACATACGACCCGAGACCATCGCCGACCTAGCTCGACGCGAGCGTGCTCTGGTAGATGGTGCCATCCCTGATGACTGGAAGAGTCGCCGCCCACAGGGAGAGGACATGGAAATGCAGCAAGCAAGCATCAACAGCACCAGTGACCAATCTGCTGATGCTGAGAAAAGCACGAACAAGGACGAGGCTCCTAGAGCTGAGAGTCCTTTGATCAAAAGTGATGCGCAAGGCATTGCAGAATCCGAACGTGAGCTTGCAACTGGAGATGCCATTGCTTCCATCGAAGATGGCCCTCAAGGCAGTCCAGATCCTGCCAACGTGCTTGCAACTGCTGGAGTTCAAGGCGAGGAGCTTGCTGCGGCACAAAGCAACCTACAACAACTTCGAACCCGGTGTGAATTGCGACAGCAGTCTATGGAGAAATACATCACACGGGCTTAGATCCCCAATCTCCCGACTGTGGTCAGAGACATACTGCACCTGGTCTTGCCACGTCGAACTTGATCAGTGCTCTGCCTTCGAAGGTAGCTGCGCTACTCACTACGGTCTTTCTTATGGAAGGGTCTCTTCAATGGGGTTTTGCCAAGCCGGTTCCAGCAATTCCTTGACATACTTGGGGCTTTTTTTCTGCTTGCCGCAACGCACCCAAGTGGGAGTATACCGCAAACAACACAGGAGCTTCATCATATCATCATCTGCTTAGAGGTTGACAAGAGGTGGTTGATTACATCAGGATTTTGCTTACATTTGCTTTGGGGGATTTACGATGATGGTGAACGAGGCATATCGAGTGCAGAGGCACAAAAGAGTCGATATGCGAGACATCACCAACCATAGCTTACAGAACCAGAGTGATATTATCGAGGTAGTTAAAGCTAGTACCTACTCAATCAAGAAGACGCTTGCTATGAAGTCGTTAATTGCTGGTGCGTGATCCAAGGAATATTCGTCTCGACATGCACGTAAACCTACGCCGCAAGATTTGATTTAGCATCTTTAGATGAGCTCCTGACTGGACGAATAACGGTAGCAGCCAAACAAGGAAGACCATTCTGACCGGGCAGCGGCTACAAGTATCTAGGAAGCGAGGGCGAGGCCGAAGCAATAAAGATGCCCTGGCTGTCCTACGATCCCAGGCCTGAGCGCCATAAAAAAGGGCGCCACACACCTCTCGCTGAGCGCGAGAAAGGGTTTCCTCGCCACCAGGAGCATTGGGTCATCCCCTTTCGGCGGTGGATGAGTGCGCGGGTGCAGATGAGCGAGCTATCGACGCCCTTGACAGACAAGTAGGACGGTGAGTATTTACCATTTTCAGGCCCTGCGTCAGGCAGACTGGCTGCCGAAGGGGCATCCAATCCACCAATTTAACTACTTAGGGTGAGGGCTTGCCATCTCGAAGAGATGTTGAAAGTCATATCCCGTCTTTGCCTTCTGGGTTGGTAGTTACTATGTAGCTCGGGAGTTTCCATCCATCACGGCGCGATGCCTGAACCGCGGCCTGGGAGAGCAGAAGCCCTTAGCCAGCCAGCCAGACATGCGAGCGGGCGCGAGGCTGTGGGGGACGTACGGTTCCTGGACCATGACTTAGGTAGGTGCCTAGGTATCGCCATGTGACGGACGCTTCACGGTGGCATGATTCTGAATGAGGCATACCGAAGGTCGAGAAGAGGCAGCATTGCCCGGAGACCTGGTACCGGTAGGTTATAGCTACGGTAGGTATTGGCCTGGTATCTTGTAGGTATGAGTTACCCGCGCGAAGGAAAGGCTTCATCTCCTCGTGAAAATGGTAGGTACATGGCTGATAGATAGTCTGACGCTCCTCGCTGGCTTTTCTCCCTCGAGTGACTGGCTCGTGGTGACTGACCGACGTGTGCAGCTTGTCTACCCAACCTACCTGCGGCAGATCCAAAAATCGCCGGGTCGTGCGGGTCTTTGCGCACGCTGGCATGCAGCAGACATGGCTGAACATTCGATGCGAGCTCTTGGTCTCACCTTAGAGGTACGGTACGGTAAGTTCTTGGTGGGGTCGTGGCTGGGGCTACATCCCGTCGAAGGAATTCCCGGCCTCGTGAAGTATACTGGCCGGCACATTAAGTGACGATGATGATATGGACGTACAGACAGACAGCTCTCGTCTGCCCCCTTTTCCCGCTCCTCCCTTTTCCCCTAGTGATCCCAGGAACCATCGGGTCAAATAGTAGGGTCTCGAGAGTTGTGTTCCCCTGCGCCTCGACCGTGCAAAGACGTTGAAGCTCGTAGGTAAGGAAGTCTCCAGTGGTCTCTCGAGGTTTACCGGTAGAGGCCTGCGCTTGTCACGAACCAGGCCTGCGAACCGTGAGGACTGGAGCGGGACACCGTCCTTACCCAAGGTCCGCGTAAGTGGTGATCGACTTCCTGGTCAACACCTACACTTAAGACAGGTAGTGTAAGTTACTTATACAAGATGCCCACAATGAGATAGATGTGGAGGGAGCTCTCGGGGCGATGGGGTCATATGAGCGACCGGTTTGGCTTAGGTACGCAACTGATTCTGTAGCTAGCTGCCGCACTCCGCCCTCGATATTTGTCAAAGGCAATGGGCCGGCTCCTGCAGTCCTGCTCAATGTGTGTGACCAGCTTGGGGACAGGGTGCGATATACTTGGGCCCAACGCAGCGTCTAACCCACCGTACTTCCCCATCCCCAATGCCCCAGGTTCCACTGATGACGGGACCGCCCCTGACTCTACCTACCGGCGGCGGATGTCACCTGGAAAGACTCGCGGAGATTGAACCTCGCGCCTTACCCCTAAAATATCGATGCTGTTTCACCACAAGCTACGCAGTACCTACCAGAACAACATCGATGGCGGGTAGCCTACGGTAACCGGGCCGCCACGACAGTCACCGGTAATGACCAAGGACGGAGACTCGTCTTTGCCCGACCTACCTACCCATGTTACCAATTCACCTACCGTACGCGTCTCGCACGTGTACGGTAAGTACGGTAGCCCCTTCGGGCCAGCCCTCTCTTTCTTCCCCCCCCAATCTCCGTCCCGGTAAGCGACGATTGCCTTGAAAAAAGTTCTGTGCAGCAGCATGGAGACGAGACGCCGCCGATCCGAGCATTGGGGGGACCAATGAGGGGGGGAGAGGGGGAGGGGGAGGGCTGGTAGGTAAGTAGGTAAGGTTCCCGTAGAGAATGGTAGCAGCAGCAGCATCAGCAGCAGTAGCAACGGCGGCGGCGGCAAGCAATGTCGTCCAAGAGAGAGAGGGAGGAGAAGGGGGAAGGGAAAGGGGTAGTGGAAATGGACGTGACCGGACACTCCTCACGAGTACAGAGACGGGCGTTCGAAATAAAAATTTCCACGAATGCACTTCGGTATGGTACGGTACGGTACCGAAGAGACGAAGAGCTTATTCCGCTTTGGTCCGTCCCACGACGTCACATCGAGCTTCCACGACAGTCTTCTAGCGTGCCCACCTCCCTCTTCTCTCCGGATCGAGGTATTTGGAATTCCCAGTCGCTACTGCAGTGCTACCTACCTTACCTGCCTTTGCCCTCAAAACGGCGCCCGTGGCTCCAGGTAGTCCCCGCGTTCTGGGCGCGCGGAGAATTCGAACGCACGGCGTCTGCATGAAAAGATTTGGAATATGCAGTACGACGCTGCAGGCAGTGCGGCACGTTACATACAGCACGGCACGGCACTACCTGCCGTGACGGCGGTGGGCTTAGACTTGGAGAAGCATGTCGGGGTAGGTAGGTAGCATAGTTGGAGATGCCAGTGACGGTAGGTGGCTTGCTTTCCCGGGGGACGGGGAGAAACTGACGCCCGTCCGCGTTGTGCTACTTGTTGGTTTTCCCTGGCGGGGGAGGCGGAGGGCGGTGTGTAGGCAAGAAAGAGGAGAAGACGAGGAGAGAGGAGGGAGATGGTAGAGTGCAGAGAGAGACAGAGAGAGGGTATCGGTATGAGGAGACTGACTAGCTGAACTGACTGGGGGAAAAGGGGGGAGTGAGCCGCAAGCTACCTACAGACAGACCACTACGGTTCTCCGTACTCCGTACTCGTCGTCGCCTCTACCTAAGTCCGGTCCCTTCGTCCTCCTCCTCCTCCAAAGCCCACTGACCGACACAGTCTCCCCCCTTGCCCGTGATGAAGTCCGCCCCCAAGGCCAATCCACCCAGCCCATTGTGCCAAGGAAGGGCAGACGGAGCTGGCGCGCGATCGCGAGCGCAAGCCCAGCCTGAAAAGGGGCAGGTAGCTAGCTACCTGGCTGTTTGCTTGGCTGGTCAAACAAAGTGCGCGCAGAGCTGGGGGCGTTGGAGCAAAAGCAAGGGGCGCCAAGCAAAAATGCAAAAAAAAGTCCTTCCTCCACGAGCGGCGAGGTAGTATTTCAACCAGGGGAGACGAGGCTGCTGCTGCTTGCTCCAGGCGCGTGCTGTCCATCATCGCTGACAGAAGTGCGCCTCGTCCGTCTGGGCACAATGGTAGGTAACTTATTGGGGGCGAGAGAGATCGCAATGATAGAGCCTACCTACCGTAGCAGCTACTCAGGTATTTGTAAAAAGCCAAGAACATAATCACCGTGCTTACTGTAGCCGGAGCGCTTACTACGGAGGATTATACCATTGCAAACTGTAATTCCACACGGCGCGGGCCATTATCTCTATCTCTCTGAACGTGAACAGACTCGTGGTGCCTTTTTTCATATTAGACCTAGAGTCTTGGAACTCATCTATCTTGAAAATTGACCCCCCCTTTTCCTCCCTTCTCTTCTCTCCCATTTGGCTGGTCGGCCCTATATTTCCTTTCCCCCCTCCCTGCCTCTCCCCTCCCCGGCAAATCATCCCTCATGAACCGGACCCGGACCCGGATCCGTATCCCGAATCCCAGACCCCGGACCCCGGACCCCGGATCCCGGACCTTGAGACCTTACGAGTCCTCGTACGGCCCGACGCCCAGGTGCGACCCGGCGGCGCCGTACGCGCCGTCCTGCGCGACCATGCTCGCCGAGATGGCGTCGGTGAAGGGGTCGAGGTCGGCCGTCTGCACCTGGCGGACCGAGGGGTGCCAGCCCTGCGCGACGGGCAGGCGCTCCTCGCGCAGCCAGGCCGCGACGCGGTCCTTGGGCGCCCCCAGCCTCGCCACCTCGGCCGCGGTGACGTTGTCGGCGGCCGGCGGCACCGGCGTCGCCAGCATGAGCGTCAGCAGCAGGCTGGCCTCGCCGTGCGCGATGGTCTCGGGCGTGGCCTCCAAGGCGGGGGACAGGGCCTCGACGCGGTCGCGGCTGCGCGCCAGCGACGCCACGTCGAGGAAGGCCGACGAGGCCGGGCTGTCGGCCAGCAGGGCGTCGAGCCGCGGCTCGTTGAGCACCAGGCTGTTGCCCTCGGCCGTGTCGAGGCGCGTCAGCGACGCGTCGTGCTGGCCCGCCGGCATGGCGTCGAGCTGGTCCAGGTCGATGGCCGTCACGTTGCCGAGGCCCGCGAAGGCCGCGTCGGCCGGGCCCGTGCCGAAGTCGGTCGACCAGTTGAGCGCCTCCAGGATGGCGCCGGCGATCTGGTCGATGGTGATCTGGCGTCCGTCGTGGGGCCTGGAGATGGCACGACTTGGTCAGAACACAGGCTACTACTACAACTTGGCTTGCCCTGGACGGGTTCCTCACGCCCTGCCGTCTCCCCATGGGGCGGGAAGGGCCCTTACAGGTATCCATGGTTGGCCAGCGTGTTCAGCAGCGGACACGGGCTGCGGGAGTCTGTCTTGGTGGGCGCCACCCAAGGCTTGATGGAAGGCTGGGGGAAGGCCTGCGAGGCCGCCGCCAAGGCGAGGAGGACGAGGGCTTGCATGCTGACTGTGTGCAGTTGAACGAACAAGGCCAGACGACGAATGCTCAGGGGCGATCTTGATCTCGGAACTACCGTTACTTCGAGAGATGGATATGGGCAGCTTGTGAAGCCAAACCCACGACGGCACAGCTGACTGTTATAACACTTTCAGACACGTCTATCCTGCTCGTAAAGGCGGCAATAGGTCTGCCATACGGACGCCTCCCTGCTCGCACCCGATATCGCAATTTGGACGGCGACACTTCATGTGTTCCGATGCTGCAAGCAGCCCGGTGGCCTTGGTGACGGACCTCGCAAGCGTGACGTCGCCATTGGCTCGTCTGCTATACGCACACGGAGACGGGAGTTTGCCATGTTTGCCAGAGATACAAGCACGGATGGGGACGACTTCACTTGATCTGCTGGTGAATCAAGTGCTCTCGCTTAACCTATTGCAGCCACGGCCAGAATACTGACGCTTTAGCCTGATTAGACAACAGTACACCTCTACATGAAGCTGTTGGAACTTTGTGCGTGACGTTGCCGCATATCGACGTTGGGTGACTTTATCAATAAACCCGAGTGTTACCTCAGCATCCTCGTGCGCCGTCTGCGCCGTCGGCCGGCGGCAGCGCCTCGGTTGAGAATTGGAGTGCCACGAGCTGTCCCCCCCGCCCCTTTGCCTGCCGCCACGCCCGTGACACAACATTGTTCTGCCAGTGGGTATTTGTCATTCTCAAGCAAGAGGCCTCGAGGCGCCGCGATCGCCGGCGACGATGGTTGTGTTATTTTGTCATATTGGGGCCGCTATCGAGAAAATTGTCGTCTCTAGCAGACCGTCGGCGCCGGGATTATACATCTGCCAGGTATGGCAGAAGCCCAGCAGCCGACCAGCTTGAGCCAACAGGGACATTGCAAGTCCCACGAGGTCGCATGCTGGCTCGGAGATTCCCAAACAAGCTCGGAAGACTGCAGACGAAGTGACGGAGGCCAGTTGGTCAGGCTTTTGTAAGCCGAAGCGACAAGCAGCCTTGGGGTATCAATGTAACATCCGGGTCGCGGTGACGGAGCTGAGCCCGTCCAGCCGCAAGAGCCCGGCTCAGGTAGATTCTTTAATGAGCCTCCGTGCCAGCTTCCTCTGCTGCTCTACCGACAAGTTCTTCTCGTCGGTTTCCCGAACGGCGCGACCGACGACGAGCACCGTCTTGATGCTCTCGCTGTTGACCCACATTCTGCCGTTCCGGCCAACCGCAGTCTCGAAGGCGAGGCCGGCGGCACCCAGCTCCTCGAGGACGGCGATCTTGCCCTCTTCCAGAGACTTTCTCATCAGTAGTCGTCTTGCCATGCCCAGCGAGATATTGTAGAGCATGCCGCCGGTAAGAGGGCCGAGGCCCTCGGCCTTGCCCGTCGTCGGTGAGACACACTCGAGCTCCGGATCCATGTGGCGGTTTGCCAGAGAGACCCTGGCGTAGACCAGAGCCCCGGACTGCAGATTGGGCCGCGTCTTCTTGCTAGCCATCTCAAAAGCCAGCTGCGGGAGCAGGGCATTCGACGTGTAGTCGGACAGTGAGACATAGTAGTAGTCAGGTGCGGAGCGCTGGACGCTCGCAATGACCAGGTCTCCGACTGCCGGGATATACTGGATGACATGTCAGTCACTACGAGCATACGCAAGGCGTTTCCAGGATGGAGACCTACCCGTCCTCCATTGTACTCGACCCATATGGAATTCTTCCGGTGGTCTGTGACGAGCTGACCGGCCACAGCGGGCACGATCTCGCTGGGAGGGATATGTCGCAAACCAGGTCCCAGCTTCAGCGGCTTCTTGGGATGGGACGGTATGACAGCCGAATCTAGACGGTCTCCGGGGAGGACGAAAGTCGGCTCTGTCTGCTCAGCCATCTTGACTGTGCCCGGGGCCAACACGGATTGATGTTCCTCAGTGAAGAGTGAGTGAGCTCTACTGCTCTTGAGATTTTGGCCGATGAATGCTAGCGATAGCGATAGTGATAACATTTGTGGCGTATCGTGCAATGATGGAGGGGCATTCGTGGCTGGTGCGGGCATTAGCTGAAGGCAGGGGTCGGGTCCCTAGCAACTTTTTTTCTCAAAATTTGGCTGATCTAAACATCGCGCAACCCGCCGAAATACACATTCCAGTCCTCGACGACGATCGCCTCGCGCTGCTCACTGCTGCTTTCGAGGTCCCTCCTAAAATCCCAAAGGAAACTCCCAAGTCATCTTAAGTCGTGGCCATGGCTAGCAATGAGTCTGGCGTGGCGCCAGACGATCGCTGTGTCATTGGAATTTCCTTTGGCAACTCTTACAGCTCTATTGCCTGCACAATCGACGACAGCCCTGTTGTGATCGCCAATGAAGATGGAGGTGAGTTCTAAGAGCTTGAAGCTTCTGTCCTGTCCTCTGGCTGACTGAAAATTCTCCAGACCGCCAAATTCCCACCATTCTGTCGTATATCGATGGCGAAGAATACACGGGCAACCAGGCCAAGGCCCTTCTGATCCGGAACCCGAAAAACACTCTCGTTTCGTTTAAGGACTTCCTCGGTAAAGAGTGAGTCCTCTTCCTTGCACAGCTATCATGGCTACACGCTGATGTATGGAAAAGATTCAAGTCGATCGATGCTACCCACTGCCATGCTGCTGCCCATCCGCAAGATACCAACGGGGCCGTGTCTTTCACCGTCCAAGACAAGTCCGAGGGCGAGCCATCCACGATATCCGTGTCCGAGGTGTCTTCCAGGTATATCCGCCGCCTTGTACAGTCCGCCTCGGACTATCTCGGAAAGAAGGTCACATCGGCCGTCGTGACGGTGCCCACCAACTTCAGCGAGAAGCAGAGGAACGCGCTCATCAAGGCCGCGAGCGACGCCGGGATCGAGGTTCTCCAGCTGGTTAACGAGCCGATTGCCTCGGTTCTCGCCTATGACGCGCGGCCCGAAGCCAAACTGGAGGACAAGATCGTGGTGGTGGCAGACCTCGGCGGCAGCCGGTCCGATGTCGCTGTGGTGGCTTCAAGAGGTGGTCTCTACACCATACTCGCGACTGCTCACGACTACGAGTTTTCGGGTGTCCATCTGGACCAGGTGCTTATGGACCACTTTGCCAAGGAATTCATGAAGAAGCACAAGAACGTCGATCCCAGAGAGAACGCGAAGAGCTTGGCGAAGCTGAAGGCCGAGTCCGAGGCTGTGAAGAAGGCTCTCAGTATAGGCACCAATGCGAACTTCAGCGTCGAGAGCTTGGCTGACGGAATTGACTTCCAAATGTCGCTCAACCGGCTGAGATACGAGATGGTTGCCCGCAAAGTGTTCGAGGGGTTCAACCGGCTGGTCGAGGGCGTCATCAAGAAGGCCGGCCTGGACGTGCTCGACATCGACGAGGTCATACTCTCCGGCGGCACTGCCCACACCCCCCGGATCGCCTCCAACTTCCGATCCATGTTCCCGGAGACGACGACCATCCAGGCCCCGTCGACGAGCGCGAACGCGATCAACCCCTCGGAGCTGCAGTCGCGCGGCGCCGCCCTGCAGGCGTCCCTGATCCAGGAGTACGAGTCGGACGACATCGAGCAGTCGACGCACCCGGCCGTGAGCACCGTCAAGCACATCAGCAACGCCCTCGGCGTCATCACGCTGTCGGGCGACGGCGGCGAGGAGACGTTCACGCCCGTCATCGCGCCCGAGACGGCCGCGCCCGCGCGGCGGACGGTGCACATCGCCGCGCCCCGGGACGGCGGCGACGTGCTCGTCCGCGTGGTCGAGGGCGGCACGCACATCAAGGTGACCAAGCCGGAGCCCAAGCCCAAGGAGAACGGCGGCGGCGCCTCCAAGGGGGAGGACGACGACGACGACAGCGACTTTGACGAAGATGACGAGGACGAGGAGGAGGAGGAGCACCGCGAGAAGGTCTGGAAGATCGGCACCCTCCTCGCCGAGGCCGCCGTCAGGGGCGTCAAGAAGGGCGCCAAGGTCGAGGTCACTATCAACGTCGCCGCCGACCTGGGCGTCACCATCACCACGCGCGAGGTCGGCGGTAAGGGCGGCGTGCGCGGAAACCTGAAGGCCGCCGCCGCTGCTGCTTGAGCTTGAGCCTTAGCCTTGAGCCTCAGCTTCGGGCGGGCCGTGACTTGTTTTCGTCTACCAACCATTATGGACAACACGACGCTCATAACGACGAGGGGGGGCAAGCGTGGTCTGGTCTCGGCGACTTAAAACGTAGTTAGCTTGTTGTTACTAGCTAGCTCAGCCCAGTCGTCACCTGGTAGGCATTTTTACTAGACGGTTTTGCTCTTCCGCGCCTACCTAGATGCGTGGATGGGTCGGTGGATGGATGGACGTATGGGATGTATGGATGTATGGATGTACCTACGGATTGCGCCCCCTCGCGGCGGCGAGGTGACAGGCAGGCGTCGCGTGGTCATAGAGGCAAAAAAAGAGAGAAATGGCATATTTAAGTGGTACTTCCAGTTACCCGCGTGTGTGCTCGCATCGCACATGACGATGTTCCATGTTCATGTAACCGCCTGCAGCACCGTGTGTCCGTAGCCGTTCAAATACCAACTTCTCGAATAGCCGAGTCACTACAGTTGAAATAGCAATGTTGCCAGATACTTACTCACTTTCCCTCACTATGCAAGACGCGGCATCGACAGGGCACGGCACGGTCATGACAGGGTATCTACTTATCCCGTGGCACAGACGTGCCGGAGGGGGAAAGACACGTCGTCTTGGGCCGGAGAAGAAAGCATAGCAGGCCTCTTGCAAGACTGTTGTTTTATATATAAGTACTTTAGACAGCCGTAGCGCCATCGCTGGGATGAAGACAGGTAAGGTACTAGGTAGGTAATATACACGCTTCGTGAGACAGGTTGATTCCAAAAAACAGGGCAAAGGAGTGGGGGCAGGGGGAAAGCTTAAAGCCCGGCCTCTCCGCGTTGCTGCACCAGCCCCCGTCCAGTCCGGTCTACTTACCAGCCCCCGACGCCGGCCCCAACTCCGGCCCCGGCTCCGACCCTAGCCCCGACCCGGCCCTGACCCAAGCCCCGGCCCCAATCCCGACCTGACCTGCCCTCACCTGACCTACGCAACAGCGCCCGACAAATTCCAAGCGACGAGATCATCGCGCAGCTCATACTCGTCGACCTCGCGATGATGCCTACCACGAAAGCCGCCCCCGCCCCCGCCGAAGCCCCCGCCCCCGCCCTCGCGACGTCCGCCCCCGCCTCCGCGCTCACCGACACCGCCACCGCCACCGCCACCGCCGCGGCCACCGTGGCCACCGCCGACACCGCCGCCGGGATCCGACGACGACGACGTCGACAGGGACTCGACGCTGCCGAGCGTCGGGGCCAGGCTGGTCAGGCTGTCGTTGCGGCTGTGCAGGAGCTGGGAGGAGGGGCGGCCCAGCGGGCCCAACGGGCCCGAGGAGGAGTCGTGGGAGGACGTGCGCTGATGGTGGTGCCCGTGGTGTTGGTGGTTTCGGCCGCCGCTACCGCCGCCGTTTCCGCCGTTTCCACCGCTGCTGCTGCTGCTGTGGTTGCTGGCCCCGCTGCCGCGGCGTCTGTGCATGGAGATGCGCGCGCCGAGCCCGTCGCGGTGATGGGGGTGAAGTTGCTGTTGGCCCTGGTGATGGTGTTGGGGGTGCAGGTTCTCGGTCACGGTCAGCGTGCTCCTGTCGCTCGAGGCGCTCACGCTGCTGTGCGAGCGCATGTGCGCCTGCATCCGGCGGATGTCGCTGGCGCGCAGCGTGCCGCCGGCGATCTCGTCCTCGCCACTGCCGCTAGCCGTCGTGCTACCATCGCCGCCGCGGCTCCGGCTCTGGCTGGCGTGGGACGAAGAGGAGGACCCGGCGCGGCGCGAGTGGGAACGCGGCGGCGGTGGCGACGACGAAGACGACGACGACGACTTGTGCCGCCGCCAGCCGTTGCCACCCGAGAAGATGTCCTCAATGCACTCGTCGGCGGGCAGCTCGCCGGGCTGGCAGGCCCACGACGCCGCCAGCGCGCGGCGGTACATGTCCTGGACCTCGCTGACGTCGCGCGACTTGGTCAGGCTGGGAAGCGCGCTGTCCGCCTCGCTGCTGCCGTTGTTATTATTATTGCTGCTGTTGTTGTTGTTGGTGTTGGGGGTGGTGTTGACGGGCTCGCCGACCATGATGCTGCCGGCGATGCCGCCGAACATGGGCGCCGTCCGGAGCGGCGGCGCGACGTAGTTGCGCTCCCCGTCCACCTGCACCATGAGGATGCCGAGCCTGAGCGTGCTGTTGATCTTGCTGTCCTGCATCAGGTGCCGGCGCACGATGCCCTCCTCGGCCTCCTCATCGACCACGTCGTTCTCCTCCAGCTGGGCCGAGGCCGACGGGCTGTTGTCGGAATACCCGGCGCCGCCGGCCGAGCGGGCGCTGCTCATCCGCCGGTGCCCGCGCGCATGCTCGGCGCTCCCGCTGGGTCGGGCCCCGGGGCTCCGGCGGGGGATGTTTTCGCTCTCCTCAACGTATTCGCTGAGGTTCAGTTCGACGGTGCCCAGGGTGATCTTCTCGTCGCGGGCGCCCAAAGTGGTGGGGAACTCCTGGTGGACCTCGAACTTGATGAGACATTCGGTGAGGTTGTTGGCGCGGTCGATGGAGATGCGGATGGGCACGATCTTGGAGTAGTTGTAGGCGACGCGGTGGTTGATCTTGTCGATGGAGCACTTGGCCGTCCGGCCCCGGTGCTCACCGTGTATGCTGCTGGGGAGGTGCCATTTCACCACCGACGTCCCGGCCACCAATGGCACGTTATTCAGGTCGTAGATGGTTAAATGAAGCTCGAATTTGGGCTGCGAAGACGCTGGTCAGCAGGCCCAGAGAGACGGGCGACCTCGATGGCGCTCGGTCGAGGAGGGAGCAGTACCTTTCGGGCCTTATTTACTATGGGGAAGGTATACATGTCAGCTCGGGGTGCGACGTCAAGATGCGAAAAAGGCGCATGGCAGAGGGCGGCGACAGGCGACCAGATGCGCAAAAGGGTACATCTTGTTTGTTTAACTGATCGGGGCGGCAAGGCAAGAGGACGCTCAAGGGGTATTGAATAAAGAACAGCAAAGGGACAATGGTTGCTAAGCGAGCAAGCCGCAGTCGCAATCGCAGTCGCAGCCAGCCAAGCTCGAAAAAGTTCCGGAGAGGCTCAAGCGGGAAGCAACAACGGTCTTTGGGTCAAAGTGTCGCGCGTAAGCAGCAACGGCGCAGCCTGAGACTTGGGGGCGGCAGCCTTGCTAGGGCTCGGGCTCGGGCTCACATACTGAGGGACGTCATGCTGCTTATATGGCAACCGCTCTCACCCCGGCGAGGGGCGACGGGGCGACGGGCGCCGACGGGACACGGGCTGACTGGCTCGGCTGGGCCGGAAGGGGGGAGGGCAGAGAGAGGAGGTCGTCCTGGACTGATAAGACAAGCGATCACGCAAGGCTGGCAAGCGGGCTGGCGGGGGGGAGAATAATTAGAAGCAGAAGTCCGAGGTACGAATACAGTTCGTACCCGGTTGGGCGGACGGTTGGACAGGATGACAGCGTAAATCCGCCTCAATGAGTCTGTCTGGTGGGGGCTTACGGCGCGCTAGGCGCTTTTTTGGCGGGGGGTCTCTTGGCCTGGGGCTATGCTGAGCTTAATGGGACTTCACTTGCGCGGGCGAACGCGTCTGGATCTGATTTATTCTCAACTTTTTTCCCCTTTTCCCCACATCCAACTGGCTACGGTGCCTTTTGATCAATGATAGCTAAAATTTACTCATTGAACCAGGCACCGTCTTAGATACCACAGTCAGCCCTACACAGATCATCTCACGGAAGTAACCGTACATGTCCACTTACGGCCTGATAGACTTCACCCACTTCGAAGTCCAGGGAGGACCTGAGTCACACCAGAATCTTCCATATGTCGAGGCAACGTCCTCCAACAATCCACAGGTACCGTAGGTAGCTTTTCAGCTGTGAAGTTACCGTTCGGCTGCAACAGCTTCCTCATCCCAGTTCTCCAGGATGCCGCCCAACGTGATCCCACGTGCCCAGGCCGGCCGAGAGCGCCCCTCCAAGCCGAAGCCAGATAAGAGGCAGCCCGCGCCTGGTCAGCACTCTGTGCCAAACCAACCCGGCCAGTCTGGCAAGAGGAAGAATCCACCGGGGCCGGAGCCCAGCAAGCCGGGAAAAGGCTCCCAACCCAATACCCGCGCCGTCAAGCGGGCTAAGATACACGAGGCCAGAGCCATAGCCGTCCAGGAGCCGCATGCTGCTCTGAAAGATGGCGAGCTCAACGTCCAGTCCTTCATCGACTCGATGGCCTTTGAGATCAACGCCCTGGACGAGAGCATGCAGCGGACCCGGACGTCCAAGACCAGCCGCGCCTTCCAGCGCGTGCCCTTCACCATGAGACGCCGCGCTGCCGCCCACGACCGCAAGAGGATCCCCAAGCGCCTGCGGAAGCGGGCCAAGTGGGAGATGGCCGAGGACAACACGCCCACCGTCAACGCGAAGACCAGGAAGCCCAAGACCACCCGAGCCTGGCTGCGGGCCGACACGGCGCGGAAGCTCGGCGTCCTGGCGAGGCGGAAACGCCTCCTCAAGCTCAAGAAAGCCCTGGGGACAGACCGAGAAGCGATCACAACAAGGATCGCTCGGCCAAAAATCCGGCGGAATGAGCTCAACGAATCCGTAGTCACCGTGCCGAGATACAGAAAACGCCAGAAGAAGAAGATATGGCTTCCGACTCATCTGTGGCATGCCAAGCGGGCGAGGATGTCTCCTCCCTCACAGCCCTTGTGGGGTTTCTCCATCCCTATGACTCCTACGCAAAAGGTATATCGGCCCACTCATCGCATTCAGTGGGAGAAGGGTGCTATGGCCTGGGACATGAGTTACATGAGCACAATCGGCCTGTTCGGCGCAGAAAACAGCCTACGGCATGTGCTGGAGGCTATGGGGCTCACCCAGGCAGCCCTGTGGAACGAGAAGGGAAGGCAGTGGAGAGCCGGAGTCGTCCATTGGTCTGGGCTCATGAGCAGAAAAGTCCAGGGACAGAGTCGTACCATCGCACCTGGCACGGTCATATGGAATCCCCGTGATGAATCCGAGATGGCAGACGTGAGCAAGCCATCCAGACAGCTCTTCATTCGGGTTCACCCCTCTGCATTCTTGGAGACCTTCAACGAGCTCCTTCGGCTCGTGAAGATGCAGCACCCTCGACCATACATACAAGATCTGAGATATGAGATCGGCAGCATTGATGTTACCGGGCCCGATTCAACAGAAGCACTCCTGGCTGTGCTGAAGCCGTATCCCTCGGGACTCGCAGCCGAAGCGTCCCACGGCACAAGGTTCGCGTCGCTTGCGGGGCTGAAAGATCCAGCCTCCCTGCCTCGAGGCTCGCTGCTGGCCTTTTCCATCGTCGACCCGCGCCTGAACCGACCTGGACAGCGTGCTGCCGTGCCCCCAGCGGCAGACCCAAAGACCCAGGCCGCCCTCTTGGGAGCTGTCGCCGCGTTCGGAAGGGACGCCAAACCTCTCCCTTCTCCGCTATTCGACCGCGACGCGAGGTTCAGAGCCTCGAAGCTCCCGTCGCAGCAGTCACTGAATCGCCGACGGGGAAAGGCCATGCCCGGGACCCCGCTGAAGCCGACGCAGGCGGATCCCCCCATCCCCATCGTGCTGCTGGCCTCCAGCCACCCGACGAACTCGCACGTGCCGGGGACGTGGACGCTCATGCTGCCCTGGAAGTGCGTCCTGCCGGTCTGGTACCGCCTGGCCCACTGTCCGCTGTCGACCGGCGGGAACCCGGCATTCGGCGGCGTCGACGAGATCCGACACCTGGAGTTCGAGCGCGGCCAGCCCTGGTTCCCCGGGGACTACCCGGGCACCGAAGCGGGCAAGGCCTGGGAGCTGGGGCAGCGGAGCGCCCGACGCAGCGCCTGGGATCGCATGCCCAGGGGCAAGCGCGTCAACTGGGACACGCTCGACCTCGGAGCCGGGCGCAGGGGCGAGGTCGGCCTCGGGTGGAGTTGCGATTACGAGACCCTGTTTGGTCTGCGGGCGTCGTCGCCCGACGACGAGACTTCATCGCCCGAAGGAGCAGCAGCAGTCCTCCACCCCCAGCCGCCGCCGCCGCCGCAGCAGCAGGCGAGCACCAGTACTAGTAGTAGTAGTGAGAAGAAGGGGCCGAGCCCGGCCTCCGCCGACCGGCTGGAGAGCATCACGTTCGTGCCCAAAGCAGCCTTCAACGCCGCTCTGCGCTCGGGCGCAGCACCAGCAGCAGCAGCAGAGAAGATACCACCACTGCCCGCCGCCTCGCTGGTGACGGTCCGCATCAAGATGCTGGGCCGCGGCGTCCCGACGACCTGCGCCCGCATCTACCGCCTTCCTCCCCCGCCGCCCCCACCGCCGTCGCAGTCGCAGTCACACGTCGCCGCCCCGCCGCCGCCATCCGCGCACGCCGAGGTCCCCGCCTCGGACCCCACGCCGCCGCCGCTGCTGCTGTCCCCCACGGCCGACCTGCGGTCGCAGTGGCTCGCTCAGCGGCCGTCGTCCAAAGTCATCAATGCCGCCGCTGCCGCCGCCGCCGCCCACAAGCCGGGCGCGAACAACGACGCCGAGGCTCGCCGCCGCCGGCTCGCGCGGCAGCTGCTCGCTCCTCCTCCTCCTCCCCCGCTCGACGCGTCGTCTCTCGACAGAGGACAACACGCCATTACCACTACTACCACCACCAGTACTACCACCAACAACAACAACAACAACAACAACAACAACAACAACAACAACAACAACACTAAAACCACCAACACCACTACCACCACTACCGCCAACAACAGCAATCGCGACCTCCTCGATGACGGCAGCAGCGTCGTCACCCCCCTCCTCGACGACCACCACCACCACCCGCCGTGCCCCGACGCCTCCGACCTCCTCGGCTTCGTCACCGCCGGCGGCTACAGCCTGCGCGACGGCCGCGGCGTCGGCGTCGCCAGCCTGTCGGCGACGCGCGCCGCCGCTGCTGAAGACTTCCTCCTCCAAAAAGCCGACGACCCGACGGCGGCCGCGCAGCAGCAGCAGCAGCAGCAGCAGCGGCTGTGCATCGTCCGGAACGCGGGGCAGAGCGTCGGGTGGCTTGCGCGGTGGGAGCTGCTTTGATGTGGTGGGAGCTGCGGTGCTGTGATGCGGTGGGGGATGTATTGTGATGTGCTGGATGTGCTGTGATGTGCGGGATGTGCGGGATGTGCGGGATGTGCGGGATGTGCCGGGGATGTGCGGGATGTGCTGGATGTGGATGGGCGGGTGAGCGGGCGATGGCGGCGATGGCAGCGCGAGAGATGCTGTACGTAGGTGCCTGATTAAGTCAGTACCTTAATTACACTCACCTAATCTACCCGTCTAGCTGGTAGGATGCGGAATCAAGGGCAAAGAGACAGATAGAAGCCAAATACCTGAGAAGAAAGAGAGTGATAGATACCCAACAACCCGTGTCCAAATCTCCGCCGTCGAAGGGATCATGTGTCTGCATGCCTGCCTGGCTGCCTGCTTGCTCGTCGCCATGTGCCAGTTCTTTTTTGTGAATTTCTTCTTCTTTATTTCCTATCTTGTCTCCCGGCTCTAAACTGACTATGCCATCCTCCTCCGTCTGCCGTCTATGAAAAAAAAAGGGGGTATGCTTGCTTGCTTGCCTCGCCTGCTCGCCTGCTCGCCTGTCTGTCTGTTCGCGTCTTCGTCGTTTTGTCCCCCATCTTTTCTCTTGTCCTATTTCTCCTCTTTCCTTTCCCTTCCCTTCCCTTCTCTTCCCTTTCCCCTTCTCTTTCTTTCTTTGCCTGCCTGCCTGCCAGCCCGTCGCGGACCAAACAAACAAACAACCCAGCCAACAGGATCAACCTGATTTTTCCGAGAGACAAGAGACAGAAAACCCCGTCATGATGAATTTCGCCTCGTAATCCCGTAAAAAGTAATCCGTAAGCCGCGATGACCCTGCCGATCACTTCCGATAACTTGGTAGGTAAGGTAAGTAGGTAGGTTTGGTAAGAGGTAGGTAGTCCACAAGGTCATGAAGAAAAGTAGAGGTAGAAAGGAAGTAAAAGGGAGAAAAGATATGCAAGTATACTTCGGGGGCAGCAGTCCTCCAGCCTCGCTCGCCCGCCCTTTGGATATCGCTGACTTCTCGTCACAACGTACAATGCTATTTATACCTATATATGCCTGGGATCAACACACCCACAAAACGCCTTCCATTCCAGACAGCCGGCCGACCCGTCCCAATCACCCCCCAGGGGTTCGAATACGCCAGACAGATCAGCCAGCACTACCAGCTCGTCAATGTCGATTCCGGCACGCTGAAGATAGCAAGTAACCTGGTGCGGGAGGTTTTGTTGCGGTCAGGGTTCTCGATGGGAGATGTGACTGGCTGATGGGCGGCGTCTATATCGTGACTCAACAGCAAAAGCTACGAGGGTTCGGCAATGTCCTCGCCTCGAAGAAAAATCTGGGACTTCTGGATTGTGTTGTCTTGTTCGATGGGCCTGTTTGGGCAAGAAACTACCCGTTGCGAGTGACTGAACGTGACTTGATGTTTCAGCGACCAGTTTTCCAATTGCACCTGGAGAAAAGTCGTAGAGTCCACGTCGGAGAGCTGGGGAGGACAGGCTGGGGTCTCGCGGGTGGCCCACTGAGGAACTCCCGCGCGGAAGCCGGTTCTGTAGAAATCGACCTCTGCCCACGAAATCACAATCCGTGCGGCAAGACCCTCGGAAAGTCTGGTGTTATCCACGTGGGAGATAGCCAGGGCTGCAAACCGTGTCCAATATTCTACCAGACATGGCGATAAGAGATTCTAACCGAGAAGACAGATGCCGCAAGTTCGCCCGCAGTAAAATATCCAACAAGTGGACGGCAGCCACCCACGAGACAGCGTTCGAGATCTTGGCGTCGTCGAAAGTTGCTAACCGCCCTTTCTCTCCGAGCCGTGCTTTGGGAGCTGTTCGCTTTGTGAAAACGCTTCACTTCGGGCTTTAGACTCGTAACCTTTTTTCCTCCCTTTCCCCGAAGCGATCTTCTGCCAGGACCCGCTGCCGCCGCTGTTTTCACTCTCGCTCTTGGCACCTCTCACGTGGCCACTCTCGCGATGTACTCCATTGGTCCCCGATCTCGGCTTCGACATGTCGGACTTGGGAGAAATATTCTCAACTGGCAATTGTTGTTTTCCCCTGGCCGAGATTGGCTTTTCTTCGAACCGGGCGTGACCGACAGGTGCAGCATTTGTGCCATTCTGCGCCAATGGCAGATCTAGTCTGCGCGATAGGTTCGGCGACGGACTCTTGGCTTCGTAGACCGGTGACAAGTGCTGCAGTTCGGCTGTCGGTAAGCGGTTCTCAGTGGCGAGGTCTAGTTGCGCAAGCGTGTTGGGCAAGAGACGCGACGTGAATCGTTGGGAGGCAGCTGGCGACCTTTCGGAGGGAACGTGATCGAAGCCGTTCGGAGGCACAGCCACTGGCATACCGTGTGGCAGAACGGTCAAGCCCCCATTCGGACTGACGGCCACTGAATCGCCAGTGAAATGAGACGTCGAGGGGTTTGGGGTGCCCTGTGCAGGCGTCGGGGTTGAGCCATTGACGACGACTGGCCTGTCACTCGCCTGTACATTCTCTTTTCGAGGCGGAGGGGACTGTCCCGAGGGTGACACCACGCCAGAGCTCGCGGGCTCTCGTCCGTGGCTGATATGAAGCGGGTTATCATACCCGCCAACTTCGACTGGCCGGTTCTCGCCCTGCCAAGGCTGTTTGGCGTAGCTACCGTTCGGGGGCCGAGACACAGATCCATTCACTACCAGGGGCGCAGATTCGCGGACTGGGGCCCTAGCAGAGTTGAAGGTTGTGCTTTTGCTCGCTAACGGATCTCTGTTGTGGCCTGGCGGTGAAGGCGCCCTGGACAGTTGGTTCATCTTCTCAAGCACGGACTGCGGAAGTTGTTCGGTCGATAGTCGACCGCGGCCTGGACTGCTGGCTTGTAGCCCGATGTCACCGAACGCGGGCATCCCATTAGTCGATCCGCTTGTTCGTCGGGGCGGGCTGGACGGGTCTGCGTAATAACCATTGGCTCTTTCGTCATCAGGTGGCGAGGTTGTCGAGGAATTGTCCGGCTCATTATCATTTCCCTCGTCAGGCATAAAACTCGGGATGGGAAACCCATTGACATGCCTGGCAGGGACGCCAGCTAACCCGCTGGGCAAGGGAGCCGCATTGGCAAAGGCCTGAGTCGCCGGGATGCCAGCGACTGATCGCGACGCCGGCTGGGACTGTGATCTCAGCGTGCTTCCCGAGAACAAATGGCTGGCCTCGGTCGCTGCAGATGACCGAGTGGAACTCCGCCTATACTCAGGGTTGTGGTTGCTTGCTGGGGCGGCGGTCGAATATGCAGCAAATCCGGGCTGTGTATAGTAGGCCTGCGGCTGTGGTATCGTCACTGGGTAATAAAACAACTCCGGACGCATGTCGTGACGCATGTCCTGACGCATGTCTTGACGCATGTCGTGACGAAGAGGCGCCGTCAAAGGGGGGTTGTCCAAGGAGTTTGTCCTAGAACGCTCCGTCGGCGGTGCCCCCTGAGAGTTGCCATTCTGCATCTTCTGAGCATATTGCATGGCCTGCTGCTGGACAAATTGCTGTGACTGCGTGTATTGTATAAAACGTAAGTTGTTCTCCTGTACCTGCAACGAGCTGAGAGCTTGTGCCATGTAATCGGTGCTCTGCATGTATGCTGCAGCCGCGGCGGCATCTTGAGCGGTCATCAAGTATCCTGATGGCATGTACACCTGGTTGACATTGCCGTCGTAGGTGACGCCGGCGGATGCCCTCCGGCTGTTGTTGTTGTTGCCGTTGTTGTTATGGTTGTTTCGGTGCTGACCAGACTGGCGATTTCCGCCACGGTAGGTCCCACCTCGACCACCCCGGTTGCCACCGCCGTTATGCTGTGAGGCGCTGCGGAGAAGGACCGGGCGTGACACAGCCGGAGGTTTCTGGAAGATGGAGGACCTCTCCTCTTCCTTCGGAAATACGAACTGCTCGCAGCATTCCTCAAGCTTCCCCTCCGAGATGAGGTCAAAAGCACGCCGCAGCTCCATGTGGAGACCCCGGGCAGCAGTATCATCGGCCGTGTTACCGAGATTCCGGCTGGTGTTGAATGGTTCTTCAACACAGAGCTGGTTGTTGCTGGCGAACTTCCAGTCCTTCTCCTTCTTGGTGACGGGTCTGCCGAGCCGGACGGAAAGCACGTACTCGCCGTAATCGAACTCGTGAGCATAGAAGCGGAAAAACTGGAAGAGCAGCTCCCCCTCGGAAGACTCGTTTTTCTTTCCGTACCCTCGTAGCTTGTCTATATCGTCCGCAAATGCCGCCATCTCGCCGTTCTTCTTCGGGAGCTTCTGATGTGGTTTCTGATGGAGCGTGGGGAGGACGGGGGGCTGCCGAAGCTGCAGGAACGCGAGGATCATACATATCCAAGTGTATGAGCTCAGGGTCCCACCAAATGCTGCAGGACTCGGTAAGCACGGGAGCATGTAGGATTCTGGGGAAGGGACACTCACCAGCGTCATTGATGACCCTCTGCCGCGTCCAGTGCTTGATGACCATGGCGAGAGGTCGCACCCGTGGGTCGATTTGAACATAGGTCTTGATCATGCGGGTATTCTCCAGAGCCAGCGTGTTGTTGACATTCATGTCGCAGCTGAGCTCCAGCTCCGGGTCCCAGGCCTTGACGATGGGGACTTTGGCAGAAGACACACAGTTGACCTTCTCCATGCCATCTGAACAATGCATGAGCAACCTGACAGGGATGGTGGGGCATGGAGCACATACTTTTGGCCAGCAGGTCAGCAAGCATGCAGACGCCTTCCAGCTCTTTCCATGGAGTCACGATGCAGATATCCACTGGGAATCGTCAGCGAATAATAGGGTATGGGGGGGGCCGAGCTGGAGCGAACCGTCAGAGTTGTCCGAGCACAGCAAGTTCCCGGAAGATCCGAAAAGATGTACTTGGATATCGTGGCCAGGCCAGGTATCATTGAGGAGCTTCTCCAGCTTGCGCACCAGCGCACCGCGCTTGTTTTCCACCGAGGGAGTCGGCTGTAACCGGTCGTAGAGTTCGCGCATGTCTGTGGTGAGTCTTCGCTCGTCCTCTTCCGACAGTTTGCTCTTGATGCTTTTGAGGTCTGTCCTCTCCAGGGGGTCGGTCCCTATACTGTATGGTATCCTGCGGCGGTGATGCTTCAAGCCCGTCTCATACTTGCAACCCCCATGACGCGGCGGTAGAGGCCTCAGAGATGGCAGAGTGGCATTCGCCTCCGAGCACACAGACCGCGGAGAGTGGCTGTTATTGGCATTAGGCGACTGATCCCGGGACTCGAAGGAGAACTTGCGCGCATGCTGATGAGGCGTCGAGGGCACGGAGCTCGAATGCTGCGGCGGCAGCATGGAGGGAGACGTGGACGGCTTCGGCCGCGGTGGCAGGCCGTGGTTCAAGTCTGACTTCTTGGGCGGCATCTTGGCAGTGGCAACGTCTTTGCCTGTCAGGAGCGCGCGGTCGGCTTTGGTGTTGTTTTGGTGGCTCCAACTCCCATGGCAGTGCTGGGCCGACTGTTTCACGCGGGGTTCCTTGCTGGACACTTTCGATGAGGAGCGAGATCTGGGCCCAGCGTGGGCGTTCTGCGAAGACAGAACAGGCGGCAAGGGAGAGGTCAGGAGACCGCCCCCTCTTCCCGGTGCGATGAGCTTATTATACTGGAGAAGCTGGGCCTGGTAGAGCGATGACTGCTGGGGAAATAGTATGGGCACCAGATCCAGGTGATTCGTAAACTGCGCTGTGGGCGATGGCGAGGCTTGGGTGGTAGATGAGAGGGCACTGGGCCTGGGGACTGGCGGACTTGATGTCGACCGAGTCCAGAGATGAGCTGGATAAGGATATTTCGAGTCTGCCGTGATTGGTCGGCCGTCCATGAACAATTGGCCCCGCGCAAGTCACTGAGCAGGCCTCGGACTGGGATATCAAACGATGGGATATCAAACGAGTGGCTCGAGAAGGGGCTCGAGATGCAGCCGCGAGAGCGACTGGGCGAGTAGCCTGTGGTGGTGTTGAGGAGCCGTGCTGGGCAGACAAGGCGCACAGGATGTCGGCCAGGCAGGAGCAGCGCGAGACAGTGTCGAGTCGGGCCGGTTGAAAGACAGACAGGAGGAGGAGGACGGCGAGCAGCGGGGGAGGATGGAGGAGGTTCGGAAAATCGGCAGAGCAAGAGCGAGCGAGGATTGTCGGGTTTTGGAGACCGGGCTAGCAGTCGCTCAGATATCGATATACCTGATGGGAGAGAGACAATGCGGTGACTCGTCGGCCGAGGTCACAAGGCAGAGGGCTCGTTCGTCTGGAGACTGGCGGGCAGTCTCAGAGCAGCAGTGCGTCACAGATCGAGGACATTGGGCGGTGGGACGAGGTAAGAAAGAAAGAAAGGCGTCGGTGCCAATAAGCACACACACACGGATCGACGTGTGGGCATAAAGGGGGTATCGCAAGAAATGGCCGGTAAATGCTGCAAGAGACACACAAGATGCACAATGCTCTAGACAAGCGGCTGTCACTTCCAACGCAACCGCGCTGGGAGGGGGAGGTCGACACGGGAGGGAGGTAGAGGTGCAGTTGCAGCGATATGGAGGAGGGAAAGGGAAGCGGCGAGGATGTGTGGTCGTTGGCGTTGGGAGCGGTAATTTACTATAGGCACAGAGGAGACGGAGACCGGGGCAGGGCGTCAGCAACTGGATTGGCTGCCGCTAAGCCACCAGTTTGACCGTAGCGGGCGCAACAGGAGAGACGCGTGCAGTGGCACATAGTGCACAGAGCGCGCGGCCTTCAGTGAGGGCCCTGAGGGCCCTGAGAGCCCGCTAGCCCTGTGTAATTCCGAGTGCACCGGCGCAGCGAATTGGCTGGAAGAAGACGTGGTGGAGCAATGCACGTACTGTACTGCATTGTACCGCGGCTGGCGGCTGGGTTAGCGGCCTGGTCGGCTGCACAGTGGTCCGGCCGACAGTACGGCAGCCTGTGAAGCCGGGTGCTTTACTTATAATGACGGGTATATTGGCCACAGCGGTACAAGTAGTAGTGGATCAGGCCATGGCAGTCCACCTTTGGCTGTCCGCCTTCGTCATAGTTTCTGGACACTCTGAATTAGTAAGTCATTGCCTCGCCTCTCCATTATCAAGGTAAGGTACCGCGTAGTAGTTGTTGGCTTTCGCCCTACGAAACTATCAGTATCTTCTTTGCAGCTCTTATTTCTGATGCTATTGTCTCTGTCATTTCAGTAAGTACTGTCGTTACTACTGTTGAAAGCAGTAGTGGTTGTTGTTGTTGATACGGTCTCGTGGCGGCCAAGGTGACTGATAGGAGTAGTGGCACAATACTCCGTACAAACAGCAATGCTGTAGATTCCACCAAGGACGGGCAGTGGCTCAAGCAAGTCAACTTAGGTACTTCTTACCTTACTTAACCTGACAGTTATGCAATAATAGTCCTCTTTCTTCCACCTACCCATACTGCCACACTTGGCAACAGCCAACACCTCAGTTGTCTTTCTCTGGGTAGATATCAGAGTTGGCCATACCGTACCGGCTACATTACCTAGAAAACGGCCCGGCCCTTAAATGATCTCCTCGTGTTGCTTCTGGATTCGACCAGCGCTTCTCACCGTCCTCTCTCGGCAGCCTAGTCCGAGTTCTAGCCAGGTACGCGGTATGCAGATCAATGGGTAAGTACACTACCAGTAGTAGTGCACTACAGTTGGGGGGTGTGGGAGCGCGTCGGCTCTTGTCCCAAAGCAACGTGGTGCGGCGACATTCTTGATGCGGTAACAACCTGCAGCCATACAGCCATCGAACAGGCTTGGGCAGCCTTCCAGGCAGCGCGGCTTCTTGCCCAAAGCCCAACTAGGGAAAATCCATACTGGCGCTAGGTGGTCCAGTGATGATATCGCCCGTGTCTCGCCTCAGCCCTGGACGCGAGCATTATGAGTAATCGGTACCCGGAAGTATACTCCCACGTTCTCACCCTCATCATCCTAGTGACTCGCCGGGCCCGGGACGCCGTTGCACTCAGTTCTTGACTGGACTTTCTTGTGAAAGACTACCGGTAGGTATAAGCACGCGTCGGCAACTTCCGGCTTCTTCGCGACCTCCGCAACACCACCACGCGCGAGCACGCGATGCCATCGTGGTGTCGGGAGCGGAGCATACATGCGTCTCCGCGCGCCACCTTACCCTTACAGCAAGGCGCGGCCAGTCCCGGCAGGCCCAGCTGCCGCTGCCAAGGCACGGTGAGCTCCAGGTCGCCGCCCTGCGGAGGCTAGATGGTCCCGTCATTGACTCCGGACCTCAGCTGCTCGTCCTCCCTGCCTACGCGACCTCAGCCACTCGGCCGCTTGCACCTGAGGCTGCATCATCCTTCTCAGCTCTTCACAAGCCATGGCCTGATCAGCGTGGGTAGTTGGTCGTCGATACCAGATTGGTCACAACTGTTCTCGGTAATCGTGCAATCGTGGATGGCAGGGGTCACGGCGATCCGACTCGTTTTCTGCGTATACGCAGGACGGGCAGGAGGAGCCCCAGATGGCCAAGAATCCAGCCTCGTATAGTCGAACAGTATAGCCCATGCGCCACAATTCGTTGATATCCAACGATACGATGCCTTCCCGGGTCAAGAACCAGGGAAAGCACGGGCTGACATCTATTTCGAGGATGCCGGTACGTCACGGCTCGGTGACCGTCACGCGATTTAGAGCACTACCGGTACCTATTACCGGCCCAGCTCCCACTCCTTGTCACTTGTCTGGGCATCCTCTTCTCCATTCATTCGGGTGAGGTCGCAGCAATAGTACGGCGGTTGGCCAGTCTCTCCCGGCTCTGCACCTACCGGCAGGCGCAGGGTTGGACTTTGGATTTTCGATTGTCAGCAGCAGCATTTCGGACTCTGCGGTAGGCAACGCACGTATACCGTACCCGGCTTCGTCCTTCCGAATTCGCAGGGAGTTCTGACGTAGATTCACTCAGCATCTCCATCAACAACTCGAATACTACGAGTGTACATGCCTAAGCTTCGTGTTCCTGGCATGGATGTCGTCGCAGACTTCGGGTGTAGCGGCCTCGGCCGCCGCTGCGGCCGAACACAAGTAAACCCGACGTGGCAAACAGTTTTCTGCTCCTCGTGAGACGTCTTGGGTGCACAATCCTTTCTCAGACGCCGATTCCAAAGTCACCAAAAGGTACACCGTATATCGGGGCAATCTACCGTACATTCGGGTCAGCTGCACCCAGAAGCACATCAGCTTGTCCCAGGCCAAGTTTTGCGTGGTCATGCTCGGCGCCCGAGACTTTTGGACAGTTTACTGGCGGAAGGATTGTGAAAACTCGAAGGAAATGCCGGGTAAGAAGGCCACTTGGTGGTAGGTCAAGTATTCAGCCGGCCCAAACTCACCCCATATTCATATGCGCCTGAACTTCGTCCACCAATCCGGACCTTGGCTACCAGCAACTAAACGTTGCACGCGTTACACTGGTATGTCTAGGTATGGGGTCTACGGGATATATCCAGTCGCGGTGACCACTTCGGCCTGGCCACTACGGTATACAAATTCATTTCTTGCTAGCTCCGACAGGCCAGGCCCCGCGAGCTGGCGGCATCTTCGCATCTTCATTCCTTCAATCAAGGGGCTGTGGGTCACGACCGCTCTTGGATTGACGGATGTCGAGATGGAACAGAGACATTGCCGCAGCGTATTTGCTTATAACGGAAATGAAGCCTCCGTGGGTTGACGCGGCCTTGGCCTTTCCCCTCAGAAGAAATATGTCGAATGACCTGACCTGGATCATTTGGTCGCGGCGAAAGGCATCCGGAGAAAGGACTGTTGGAAAAGGGAAAACAACGGCCTCGATATCGCATGGGTACACCTCTCAATCGAGAACCGCCGTGACTTATACGAACGGCTCCGCTTGCCTACCGCACGCCAGTCCGGTGGTGCGGACGGTTGGCATCTTGGGGTACAGCTCGCCTCTCGCGTGCACCGCAGGACGTCTTTTTGGCGCTGCGATCTGTACTCTTCGCACCGCTCAGTCCAACCCACCCACCGGACTGAATTCTTTTGGTTGGATACTACGTGCTACTGTACCCCGCGAGAGACTGACGGCCAGGGGACTGCCCCGCGAAGCCAACGATGCCACACCCAATCATCGCGAACCCAGCACTGGGAAGGGGCTCTTGGCATCAGCCTCGTCGCGACCTCGCCTAGCTGGGGGCTCGAGCGAGGGGCTCTCCCGCCGAGGTCAGGGATCAGGACAGGGAGAGCTGTGACCCCTGAGACGCTCCCTGTGTCAGGGGGTTTCTTCAGCCTCGTGCTCCGGATCGCCTTCCGTTTGACGTTTCGTCTGTTCGTTTCAACATTCATCGATCTTCGTCCCGTCTATTCTACCTTGCCTTCCTCGCGTTTGCTTAATGATCTGCGTTGCCGTTAGTCCTTCACTCCGCTTGACCTCTGTCGTCAAACTTCACGCATTGACCCAGACACTGCGTTTTCTATTGACAAAGACTACCGGTAGCGGATTTAAGCCGGCAAGATGTTCTCGAGTTTGACAACCAAGCTGGCGATGCGGAAAGTGGGACTGTCGAGCGACGCCCTTGACTTTTCCTCCAAGTCTAGCAAATCCACCAACGATGGCTCCGTCCCTGGCCTTGACGACATGGACGAGAACGGCACCTCGAACAGCTGGCCGCCGGCTTGGATGAGCATGAAGAAGCTCCCGCTCACCGCCCAGGCCTGGCTCTCGCCCGTCCCGCCCCCAGTGCCCGTCGCCGAATGCCCGAAACCTGGCGATCTGGCGCCACTGGACCGCGACCGCCAGCTCGAGTTCGGCGGTGGCAGGCCAGTCATCGTGCTCTTCCTCCGCTGCGTGGGCTGCGCCTGTGAGATGTCCCCCGCCTGAGCGCGCTGCAGCCACCGCCCGCCGCCATCTGTGAGGCTAATGCTGCATCTGACAGTCGCTCAGAAATCGTTTCTGGCCCTCCGGGCCCTCGCCACAAGGCACCAAGGCAGTCTACGCTGTGTTGCCGTGTCGCATTCCTCGGCCGCCGCCACGCGCAAGTGGAGTGAGTTCCCCGGTACTCTTCTCTTGTTCCCCGTTCCCAGCGTGTCTCGCGGGGAGCTCAGTCTCCTATCCCTCTAGTCCGGAGGTACCCAAGAGATGCCTGCAGGCTTCTTCTGTTTGGAGTTCCGTGTACTCACCACAACTCGGCGTACAGTGGACATATTGGGCGGCTCGTGGGCCGTCGAGGTCATCATCGACGAGGACCGCGCCATCTACGCGGCGTGGGGCCTGGGCCTCGGCAACATCTGGTACATGTTCAACCCGACGACGCAGCGGCAGGGCTGGAAGGAGAAGGGCTGGCTGGGCATCAAGGTGGCCGACTCGGTCCAGAAGACGGGCGCCGTCGCAGCAGCCGGGTCCCCGGCGGGCGGGCCGCCGAGGAGAGCCGACACGGGCATGAGCGCCGCAAGCTCGGGCGCGCGCGCGCGCGCGGGGCCCGAGGCCGTAGGCGACGAGGAGCAGCCGACGGGCCCCTCGACCGTCATGGGCAACAAGTGGCAGCAGGCGGGCCTGTTCGCCGTCGACGGCCGCGGCACCGTCGTCTGGGCGGCCAAGGCGCTCCGCGCCGACGACGTCATGGACCTGGACGCGGCGGCCGCCGTGGTTGGGTTCTAGAAGAACGATACGATCATGATGGCGAACGGACGGACGAACGGCCACTGCGGTGGCTGGGCTCTGAAACGGTACGATAATGACCCACGGCTACTGCGGTGGGTGGCTGGGCTCTGAAACGGTACGATAATAACGAACGACTGGACGGACGACTGACTGGTCACCTTGTGGATGTATTATATACCATGCCCGTGGGGGTGGGGGTGGTCTCGCTCTTCTCCTCGAGCCAACTATTTCTTGCTCTCTGTACGACCCAAATTATTGGCGAGCGGTCGTTGTTCGGCGGTGGGGTAAGTCCGACTGAGGAAGGATGAAATGCACCTATCTCGCGATGCCAGGGCAAGTTGCGGCTGCTGCTCGGCTCACGGGGTGGGCGGTGACGCCGAGGAGCCCTCCAGGGCAAGCTGCCGTGGCTGAGGCATTCTGTGCGCAACAGGCCAGTCTTCGTGTCAATATAGCACTGCCGTTGTTATCTGATAGTCGATGGTGTCTGGGTGTTCCCGCGTCGAGAAGAGAATTCAGCGAACTAATAACTCGCTAGACGCCGACGGCTCAGCAGATGTACCGCCTATATATATTCGACTGCAGTCAATTTATAGGCAATTCTGTGTACTGATCTGTATATATATATCAATACTCAGCTGCACATCCCCGACCATGAGCAGGCTGGACGCAGCAATTATCAGGAACATGCTGCCATCTAGTTATCTACATATCCAAGAGTATTGACCTATTCATCTGTTCATCGAATGCCATCCTGCCAGAGGCAGGCCAAGGCCAATAAGAGTATGTCCCCTATACTCTCTCTCTCTCTCTCTCTCATTCGGAACCAGGGAGACCAAGGGTGTGTCAAGCATGTCCATACGCACGCGACACGCACGTTGACCGACGTACACGCGCGCGCGCAGCGTGCAGTTCGGCTACGGTATGCGAGACGCAAAAACCCAACCCCCTTTTTCCCCCCCCGGCTGGCCCGCGCATAGGGCTTATCCGGCCGGGCGGGTGGGTGTTGGGAGCGGAAGATATGCAGAGAGGATACGGAGTATCAGTATATACTTAGGTAGATAGGTAGCAATTGCGCCGGCGGTACAGATCGGATCTAATGCAGGCAACACAGGAAGTAGGTAAGTAGGTACTTACGCAGGGGGCTTACTGTACCTCGTCCCTTGCCCTGCCGTACTTACTAACGTTATGTAGGTGAATTACCAGTACCGGTTCCTGGCCCTTTTCCGTGAGTTCGGTACCGGTGGGTGCTCGAGTAGGATAGCCACACGCAGGGGAATCTCTAGGACCGGGACGTGAGCAGATTTGGTTGTTGTTGCTGCTGCTGCTACCGTGTTTGCTGATGCCGTTACCGTTGTGCGCTGTTCTACCGTACCGTACCGGCTTGGATTTGCAGTAGAGACGATATGCGTCTACTGCGAGCCTGCATGATATGATATACAGTGATAGATATGGCACCCTTTCTGCGGCCGGCGGCCGATGCAGTTCGCAGAGGGAAAAGGGGTCCGGAGAGGCAACGGTGGCGGGGTCCCGGAGGCACCGGCCGGGCGGGACCCGGTGTGGGTCACCGTCCTCCTCGGTTGACGGGCTGCCCCCGGCCGCAGCTGGCATGTACAACGCATATACCTACTCGCTGCGCGCAGCAGTGACGCCCTTCCCTCTACCGGTACCTACTGGCTTATGTACCCACGGTGGCCTATGTCTATCGCTCACCGCCGCTTTTTCCCGTCGGCTCGACACACACAGTATGCGCACGCGCACGCGCACACATACACACGTTTCATATACTCACGGCCAGCTGCTCTCGTCCAGCTGGCATATGTGAATAGGTAGGTAGATAGTTAGGTACCTTTGGTGAGAACAGATACCTTAGCTAAAGTACCGGTGTTACCCGTGCGAACGAGAGTCCGTGACGATGTCAGTGCAGAGCACACGGTAGGGGAACCGTTGGGAATAAGGTTCAGCCCAGTCGCAAGAGGGCCTCTCCAATTCCTCCTCTCCTCCCCCTCTCCATCTCCTCTCCTCCTTTCTTCTTCCTCCTCCACGTTCTCCTGATCCCCCATCGTTCCATCGGCGCACATGATCACAAGAGCCTCAAAGCTTACCCGTTCAAGGTATCCACCGTACCTACCTTTACTCAAGTACGCTAGGCCTGTTCCTGCATGTCGATCGGAGGGACCTGATCGACGCATAACTACGTCTTGGACCCCTAGCCTGCGCACTTATGTAGGTACCGGCGAGCGAGCGAGGGCGAGGGGAGGAGCATCAAAGGGGTGGATAAATAGCGCCAGTACAAAGCGAAATAAAATATAGATCTGGAAGAAGAACAGGAACATGAAAAGGAAAAGCAAACACGAAAGAAGATAATGAAGGGGCTCGAGTCTCGTACGGACCCTTAAGCTGCCTACGGCGGCAGCTCACAGTGAACGCTCACCGTGAGTTTCGTGCCCAGTAGGTAGTACCTAGGTTAACATGCTTGCAGGCAATGAACGCAGCACAGAGGGGATAAAACCAGATCCGTCTGTCTGTCTGTTCGAGAGAGCCAGGTTCCCGGCGGTATCGTAGATCTACTAAACAGCAGTACGTAGTAGAGGTCCAGCTGCAGTACCAGCAAGCATCGAAGCCTCTTCTTCTTTCTTCCTTCTCGAACACAAGTAGACTCTCACCGGGTCGAGTCCGTCCGTCTCGAGCTCTAGCCGCGACGCGGCGCGAATGATGGTGCGCGCCGTAGCGTCAGGGGGGCAAAAGCCACCCGAAGTCGTTTACTTCCCCCGTCACGTGTGCAAGACGACCGTGTATGTGTTAAGGTATATAACTACTGCTGGTAAAGGTAAGTACCTAGTAATACCTACTTCCTACCTCCTGAGAGTACACAGGCTGTGTAAGTAACCTGAGTGTCTTACCTATGCATGCGAAGTTGCCCGACGAGCAAGCAAACCGAACCGGGTCACCACCCACCCATCGCCAACCAGCAGCAGCAGCCGGCAAGCCCAAAGAGTCAACAGACACTCCGTCGTTGTCTGTGTCTACCTCAGTGCCTGTGTCGTGGGGATGGGCGCATTACTCGGGACTCCGCGGCAAGTTGACGGCGGCAAGTTGACGAGGCGTTAGGTAGTCGGGGACAGAGTGCCGCTTCTTTCGCCACGGGGCGCTCGCTGGTCACTCTAGAACCAGGATGGGTCTCTCGGGAACCAGAGAGCGCCGCTGCTCGCCCGGGCATTCACGCTTGCCGGTGCGTCTTGTATGTATGTTTGTATGTGTACGGAGTGTAGATATGTGGGTGGTGATGCTGCCACGTACCGCGATTTGCCAGACTTGCAATTTGCCATTTTTCCCCTAGTAGGTATAACTTCCTACGTGATGATGAAGCCAGAGAGAGGGCCGCACTAGGACCGCCATCACCCTCTTTCTCTCCCCTCCTCTGTTGCTTTCATTCTCTCTTTCTTTCTTTTTTCCCTTCGCAAAACCCCCTGGATGTTTACTGAATCGTCTGAGTTGAGGGCTTACGGGCATTTGAGTTGTCTCGAGTATTCTGGTAATGAGTAGATAACCAACCAGTGCCCCCCAGAAGGCTGATATTCTTGCTTCAAAACATTAAAGAGCACCTTGTCCGTGATGGGTACTCGGCTAGCCTCATCACTACAGTTCGTTCCTCTATAGGGGTCCCCGGTTTAAGGCAGATTTACCGCCGCAGTATAAAATGCCTTCATGCTGTCATCAGTAGTAGTTAGCACGGCAGAGTACCGCCATATTGCTGTCTTTGGTGCCTAGCACAGAGGAGTACCGTGATAATAAGGATCTCTCTCAGCTTGTGCCACCAGGGTAGAACTCAACCCTTTTTACATTATGGCCCATGGGCTCTATACCGTCATATGCAGTCGTCAACTTAGCAACATGATACCCTCTGGACCGCCTCGTTGCCAGCAGAGACACCCAGCCACGTAACTTAGAGAGGTGCTTATCAATCAGTCAGGCAAGGAAACAAGATGCATGCTTACATCACTGCTTAAGTACCTACCTCTGAATCCTACAAGCCCTCTCTGAAAGCATCTTAACAGTTACATAACTAATAACAGGTTACTCAACCATTAATAGGATAGCCAACCAGGTAACAAAGAGCCTGAGGTAGGTCAATGGTATAGAGGTTGGTAAGGCGCTCTCTCATTTTAGGAACCTGTATACTACATATCTTGGTGACCAGCAGAGTCTTAAACTCCCGTTCTTAACATAAACTCCTTGCTACCTACCCACTCTGGATAAGTTGAGGTAGGTGACCATGGCTATTGTCAGGGCGACCACGCAGTTTGCAGGCACAGCTTTCCATTCAACAATCCTACATGCTTTTGTTTTTTGTTAAGAACCGCACTGCATTCCGGGAAGTGCCCCCCTCCCCTCCCCGAGACTTAAATACTAACACGGACCGCCACAGTCACAACAATCCATCCAGTTTCCTTCGCGCTCTGGTTCCCCTTCCACCAAACGCCCGAGTGTGTGTGTGTTTGTGTGATCGATCAATCCCACACTCCAGCCCTGACCCAAAAGTTTGCCGCCATGCCGCAGAAGAATTACCGACCACTCCCCGTGGTCAATTGAAACAACTGGAAAAAGAAAAAAGAAAGAAGAAAAAAAAAACTCCTGCCATCCTGTGTGCCGCCGCCTTTTCTTTTTCTTGTGATAGCAGCGCCCCATCCCATCTGCTTTCCATTTCATGCTCTCACAACTCCACCAGCCGTGTGTGTACCTGAACCAACTCGAAAACAACCGTCAGACACACTCCAAATACAGATTGCCACAATGCCTCCCCGGTCCCCCTCCCGCCCAGCCCTTGCCGCGTAGATCCTTGATTACCGAATTCGCCAATTTTAGTTTTTCGCCGCTCACGTGTTTCCTTCCTTTGCTGTCGTCGCCTGCCTGCCTGGTTTCCGTTGCTTTGCCGTGCCCCGAACAGTGGAAAAGAATTTCTATATATCATTCTGAGGGGATGGGATGGGATAGTGGTACCGGGCGCGTCGGGAGTCGGGGGGTTGGTATCGCGGTCGTCGAAGAAGAAGAAGTAGAGAAAACAATAGAGCAGAACTCCGCCCAGAAATCAAGAACTTGCCCCGCCCCCGCGTGCCAACCCATGTGCGTTTCCGATTGTCGTCAACGGCCTGAACACCCATGCTGATGCTGCTGGATATCTCGATCCCTCAACCCCACCCGAAACCGACTGACCTGAACACCGTGTTTGTGGACCGCCATGCTCTCTCTTTCTCTCTCTCTCACGACCCCCGCACGCCCCGTCGTGCGTTCCCACCCAGAATTGCTGGGCTGGTGCTCCCCACATTCTGTTCTGATTCCTAGCCCCAGACGCTCGCCTGAACGCCCAGGTTGGACTTGTTGCCCCAGACGCCGGAGCGGTTGCCCCAGCCATTGTAGCCGTCGGCAGAGGCGCTGGGCGGGTTGGCGGCGGGCGCGCCGGACGTCGGGATGCCCTGGCCGTTATCGTTCCCGTCGCCGGGCGCCACAAAGCCGTGGCTGAGGGGCGAGGGCAGAGGCGTGGTCGACCGCTTGTTCAGGGCCGGGTTGGGCGCCTGGGAGCCCCCCGAAGGTCTGGTGCCGATGGGCGCGACGGCGCCGGTCTGGCCTCCCCTGGAGGCGGGACCCCCGTGGGGCGGCGATCCTCCGGTCGGAGACGAATTGCTGGTGCGGCTGACCTGCTGGCTCATGGCATTCTCGAACATGCCCATGCTGTTGGGAGGGTTCGACTGCGGGCTGGCATTGCTGTTGGCACGGGACTGGGCCGCACCGTCGCCGGCCTGCACCGCAGCCTCGGCCCCGGCGACACCAGAGATGGAAGCACGCCCGTAGTCGTAGGCCATGGGGGACGGGCCCCGTGGACCCGAGGCCGACACGGGCAGTCCCGGGCCGCCGGGTCGACCGGCCTCTTCGTATTGGTTTTCGCCGAACAGAGCGTTGCGCTGGCGCGCAATCAGATCATGGCGGCCATCCTCGGATATGCCGCCCGGACTGAGGGCGCGGTCGGGCTTGCCAGTGTAGGGCGCGTCAGAGAGGGCATCTGGGCAAGGACACCAAGTTAGCAAAGATTCTGAAAGATACGGACAGATGACGGTGCCGCGAGAGCGCATGTCGACACGTCGTGGTGGCTTTACGCGATCTCAAACGAGGCATGGGAGGTAGGCTGCAAAGCGGCGGGACTTGACGGCCCCCGCCGAATTTGTTTTCTTTTGAATTTCGATGCAAGATCTTGTGCTATACAGAAGAGGGTGGCCTACTGCGGTTATATTGCTGTTCCTGATGATAGTTGCGAAGTTCTCGCTCCCGCTGGGCCGCCATCCTCCGCTTGGCCTGCATCATCTGCTCCGCCTCGTTGGAGCCACGCGAAGACTGGTGGCGCTGTGCCGCATAGAAGTTCTGCAGGTTGGGGCCGGGATGCCCACCACCGAGGCGTGGATCGTTGAAGTCCATGTGGTGCCGGGGGCCATGCTGTCCAGAGGGAACTCGGCCGTCTGTCTCCGCGTCAGCCAAGCCAGTCACGAACAGACATGCCAGGCGACGCGCCGGGCATGTTGCCAGCATGTGTCAGCTAGAGCGGGCAGTACTCACGGCGTCCGGGTGGACCAAACATCTTGCCGCTTTTTACCAGGTTGTCCACGGCCCGTTCGACCTCTATTATGGCACATACGCAGTTAGCCTCCGAGATATATAGCACCGCCGGGGCGACAGGTGACCATGCCCGCGGGCAGATAGCCTCTCCGTCGGCGACCTGTCGACGTTTGACACCACGGGTACAGAGTACTGTGTGTGTAACGCTCTTCGGCACAAGGCACATGCCAGCCATTGCCGGCTCTGCGAACGTTGCTTGCTGTTGTACATACCCTCAATCTGATGGCAAAAGGCGGCGGGATCCTCGCGCGGGATGACGGAGCTGGCGCCTGCAGTAGCTAGGTCAATTGGAACGTTCTCTCTGATGAGTTTTGTCCTGTGGGATGCGATCGCGAACTCACCTGACCGCGCAGGAGGCGGCGTCTGGTGGTCCCACGCCGGTGGCGGCTGAGGAGCACCGGCGCCCGCAGGGTCGCCAGCAGGACCGGCGCCCGGCCATTGCGAGTCTCCGTAGAAGCGCGACATGGCGTCTTTGGATGCCGAATGAGGGGTGCGAGCGACGGAAACGGCCGAGATCTGGAGGGAGGCGTGGAGAGGAAGAGGGGAGCGGTAGGGCTCGTCAGCTCTCCTTGGCTATATGCGGGCGAGTCAAGGTCAGCGTCGCGATCAGGTAGCCTGCGGTCACAAGGAGTGTCAAGAATAGTAGACGATGCGTTGCGAAAGGGTAGAGACAGTAGTCGGATGGGCAGGATGTTGGTGCCGTGCCTCTGGGCCGAAGGCAGCACGCGCGTCTGTCTGCCCTGTCGTCTCCGTCTCGGCCTCTGGTCGCGGCGCGGATATCGGGGTCACTCGTTCGTCATGAAGAGCGCGCTGCTGCCTCACGTACGGCCTAGGAGGTCACGGCCGTGTCCGCAATCTGAAGAGTTCGGGTCGGGTTGATGTTGTTGTCCAGAGACATGGGCCAGGGCAGAGAAAAGTTTGGGTTTGGCCTCGGCTGTCGCAGGCTCGCGCTCTAAGCGCGCAGTAGACGCAAAGTCTCTCCCTTTGGCAGAAAGGGGCAAAAAAAAAAATATGTCTCTCAGCAGGGAATTGGCAGGTAAAGGTACTTACCAGCAATTCTCTAGTGCGCAATCGTCAATGTCGAGACTGCCGATCTGCTCTGTTGGGCTGTGCGAGGCTCTCGAATGTCGAAGAGACGGGTCGAGAGAAGGAAGAACAAAAGAAGGGAATGCACGCCACGATCAAGACACACACGCGTGCTCTCGTGTGAGAAACGGGGTGGACGCGGGTAGGGAGGAGGAGTGGGTGAGGGAGGCGAGCGCCAGGGGACGGGGGAAGTTCTACTTTTGAGCAGCTGGTACCTCGGGTCGGCAGTAATTTACAGGTGGTGGATGTATTTGGAAATAGGACTAGAAAAAGTCCAGGAAAAGAGACTGTGAGAGATTATCGGAGGGACGACCGCTACCACCTATTGCTGATCAACTGCCACCGACGGGTCCAGCAGCTGCAGCACCAGAAATTGGTGGGGGGAGGGGGGAGACATATCCCCGGCGCAATGCTCCGTACAGTA
Source organism: Xylariaceae sp. FL0804 (assembly GCA_022539325.1). NCBI lineage: Eukaryota > Fungi > Ascomycota > Sordariomycetes > Xylariales > Xylariaceae > Xylariaceae sp. FL0804. The sequence continues at coordinate 505,544 of JAJKLG010000006.1, read as the reverse complement.
GCACGTACCATGTACCTCGACTCTTACCCGCGCACCTGTGAATACCTGCTGCAGATACTGACCAGGTAAGAGGCTACTTGGATAGGTGTATTTACATGCACCAGACTACTATTATCTAGTACTACTGCTACTACCTTACATCTTACTTACATGGCTATGCGCAGTGGGAGTTGAATACACTTTTACCTCAATTTGTGCACAGCACCAGAGGTGCGGAGGGAGTAGTAGTAGTAGTATTGCGCTCGCCGCTGGCGTTGGAAGAGAGCTGCAAAGTACCTGCGCGTGGGGTACAAGATCCCGGACATGCAACCGTCTCCTATCATCCGTACGGGATACCCCGTGACTTAATCTATTACAGGTTCACTTTGGATCCGGTGTCAAAATTCTCTCTCTCTTCCTGTTCATCTTGGCTCTGTGATGCTGGCTCAGTATTCAATACTTAGCCTCTCATCGGGGTGGCCAGTCGTGAAGGTCAGAGGAGTATCGCATTTGCAGGTACCTCGTCCATTTGGTTAAAAGCTGAGCGCCTACAACGGCTTGGGGATAGGGGCGATAGGGGGTGGACGGGCCCGAGAAACGGACGTCGGCAAGGCGGGCGGGCAGCAGTGGGAGTGGGGCCGTCGGGGGGTTTCCTTGCACCAGAGGCTTGTACTGTACTGTGCCGCAGAACGAACGTACCGGTAATTCGTACAGATTACCTGAGATGACCACCACAGATATATCTATCCGCACATGCCCCTGCCTCCCGCCTCTCCAGGTTCCTGGTGAGTTGGCGATAATATGCCTCTGGTATGGTCGTCGACTGCCTAATGCGCAGATTCGAGGCTATCAATTTGGTCCGTCACGTACCGCACCGCCGACGAGTGCCTCTTGGGTCTTCGCGGCAGAGGCATTGAGCCGAAAGGTATCTTGATCGTCCTGTGTGTGGTCCGATGTTAAATGAGCTTGAGACCCGAAGTGAGAGCTTCGAATCTCGCTCGGGACTCTGCTCGGGGTCACTGGTCAGCCCCTGAGAGGTCCCTGCAGCCTCTCTACCACATGACTGATCAAGCACGATAGGCTTCCGAGACGGGGCTGTAGAATACTGAATTAGTCGGGTCGACTCGACAGCAACGGCTGACACGGCGTCGGAGAATTACCATAATGGTCCGTTCATGGCCGGGCTGGGCTTGTTCTCAGACGCGCTGCAGCCGGTCAAAAACGGCCAAACCGGCCTGGGACCCAAGGAGGTGGTCGCACAGGTGCTAGAGATGGTAGCTCTGGCGGATGTGTCCGCTTTCCCTGGCTCCGCGACTCGTCCGTGATCACCTCCGACGATGAGAGTGTCCACCTCCAACCGCTCCCGCTTGACTTGCTTAGGGCTAGGACATCGTGTCCCGGTGCTAGAGGAGCCGGGTCAGCACCGGTACCTGTGCCGTGACCAGACTATGAATCGGCAAGCGTTGGCACTTGGCTTGGGTGCTTGGTAATACGTTACATGCAGGCAGATGTGTGTAAGTGAGGGAGGTGAGGCAATACTCCGTATACTACTACTGCAGCAGTCTGTTCTCGGAGCGATGCATTGGCTTGAATAAGGTAGTACTTGATTGCTTGGCAAGTACTTCCTACGGTCAGCTTTGCGCATCTACATACGGAGTAGTGATTGCCCTTTCGTAATCTGCATGCAGAGACTTCCAATATCTAGAAAATAACGTAAGAAAAGTTCTCACTTGAGGCCTGTTACCAACGTAACGGGGATGTGTCGGTACCTGTGACCCCCCAGTTTCCACCGAGAGATGGAAACAGCCGGAGGTCAAGAATGCCGCCCGAACCGTGGCCGTGGCCGTGGCACCAGCCAGTGGGCCCGTTTGATTGCAGAGCCCACGGGCCACCAGTGACCACGATCCACGGCCCACCCCTCGCGGTCCCGGCGCCGCACGCGCGCAGTCTTTCCCGAGGTCTTTCCTCGCTCTGCCAGCTCTGCCTCGCTCTCCATATTCTCCGTCCCATTTTTCCTCTTGCCCAATTGACGTCGCCAGGTTACATCGCCCCTCTTACTACAGGGCTTGTTTCAATTTCCAACTCCCAATCCCACGTGCAACCAGTGATCAGAAACCGTTCATCAATCGCCGGCGGGCCGTGTCACCCTTCGCCCTCCCGCTTCCCGCCGTGAGGCATGTTCTTTTATCCCTGTCCGCCGCTGCGCTCTCGGTCCACAGGTACATCTCGGAACTCTGCCCGGAAGAACTCCCTCCCCAGAGGCTCCCCAGAGGACTCCCCCGGGACTCCCCATCCACTGTCGAAGCAACCGTACCCGAGCGTACCTGCTAGCCTTGCAACCCCAAGTTCCGGATCGGACAACTCTTCCTCGGCTTTCCTAATTCTGTCTGCCGAGGAGGATGAACTCGGCGACTCGTCGTCTCATCTGCACCTTGCATCCGCATCCTCCTCTGGTTGCAACGCTCCTCGTCACACGTGGTCGTGAGTATCCCTCCGCCCGTGTTGCATCAGAGATAACTTGTACTTCGTACTCCGTACTTGACTGAGTATTTCAGTATCATTATATTTCCCCTGGCCCCTGGTAGGTCTTCTCACACAACACTGCAGGGTAAGATGTTGGCAGATAGGCACACAGGTCTGCGCCCGTCTTCATGGCTCTAGCTTACTACGAGCTCGTCACCTCACGACTATTGGTTACTCAGGTAACGATTCTGGCTTTTCAACCGCGTGCTCTCCAGCAGGTGACCGACACGAGCATTTCTTGTTCATGAAACTGAGCTGGGACAGAAGTCGTCTGGCCGCAACCATAGTTGTCTGCAACACGTCACCTGAAAGGCAGCACGGTTACCGACATGATCTCCCGCTGAGACGCGTATAACATGTAGTTTGGCCACGATCCCGAGAGATGGTCCGGTACAAGCTGCACTCCTGTCCTCACCAAAAAAGTGGAAAACACCCGACGCATTCCTGTGCCGTTACAGCATACAGCATTTGAGGTCCGAGACACAGTCCAGTCACGACCGTCGAGTTCGTGCTAGGTAGTCAGTCGTTGAGGCGACTGCCACTGTGGTCGTCATCGTCAACGTCCTCCATTGTCTGACGAGAGCCTGGGCAAATCCGGAGCTGACAGGGAATCTCACCCGCGTTTCGGATGGCCCTGCCGGCTGGGTTCGCTCAACAGCTTCCTGAATAGGCAATCTGCTCCATCCACGGCGACACCAACCTCTACATATCGCCGGACCATTGGACAGCTCGCTGAGGATCTCGGCTGCCCCGACGATCACAGGTCCGAGGCCTAGGAGGGGCACGAGACGCCGAAGAGCTCTGATTGATTGTCTACCCAATGGATGGCGACCTCTTGCGCAAAGAGATATTCACGGTGGCGAGTCCATCGCCCGCGGTTCCAGCTGCTGTCGGTGATAGGGACATAGCTATGGCTCGCTTATCACCTGTCAGCATTACTTCCGCCTGGGCTCTTCAGCTCGAGTGAATGCCTAACAAGGGTTCTTCATCTATTTTCACACGCGCAGCGGATCGCCCGATTATATCACATAAGTGCTGCTCATACGCACTGGAGCGAGCTAACAAAAATAGGGATGCATTAATGTGTTCGGTAGATACCTTGCTTGGTCAGCATCATCTCATACAGAAACGGAGACAATGGGATATGTGCCTTCTCCCAGGCTAGAATCTCGAAGTTGCATCATCCGGCTAGCCTCAGGAGACGATATACCCGGGCCAAACTCAGTCGAGGGTGCTGAAGGTGCACATAAGCACCCATGCCATCTTATTCATATATGGATTCTATGTCCATGCTTTACCATACGGTATGAAGAGTCTTCTGGTGGCTGCGTGCCTTCCAGCGTCAAGCGCCAACTCCGGCGCGTCTCAAAATTCGGGATCGGAAAAGCAGCTCTTCTCCGCCGGGCCAGCATACGTCAGGACACCCTTCAGGGCTGTGGCCTGCGATTAGGGCGGGCCTATTCATAGCCGCAAAGGTGCGTCCACCTGCATGCAAATGCAGCTGGCCTCGCAGCAGACATGCAGCGGCGGTTGCAGAAGAGCCCGCGGACCATTCACAGGCCCGCGTCGCCTGCCGTCTCCAAGAAAACGGTGACGAAACTTCCACGATTAGAATGCGGTCACCACATGACCTGTCAATTTTTTCTCATCCGTCTCTTCGGTCCAGCCAGAGCCGCGATTCCCCGCTTGGGGCTTTCCTGTAGTGGGAAGCGATTTGGCCTCGCGAATAGCCGCTACGTAGTCGGCGACACGCACCCCCTTGGGATCCCGAACCGGCAGATATGTTGCGGTTCGGCAGTTTGCTGTCATAGCCTTACTTACATAATCGAATTTCGCCCCTTTTCGGGTCAGCTGGGACGGCGTTTGATGCTGGATAAAGCGCTCCATCGGGATACTCCGTGAACGCCTCAGCAGCGTTGGAATTATCGACTCTCGGTGCGCCTTTGTCGCCAGAAAAGGGACAGCCTATCCCTGGCAACACAGAGCCGCGCCCGGATACATACCCCAGGGACCCGTCAAGCAGCCGGCCCGCCCGGGTCCTTGCGGCTTGCTTGTTGTACAAGCCGCGACCACCTTAGCGCAAACATCAGGAGCGGGTGGAGGTGACACATCTGATAGAAAATGAAATGTGCCTTCAGGAAGCACAACTACTAGGAAATCAAGCTGCGGCTTATCGCTGTCAGCAACAGCCAGCACCGACTACAGCAGTGACTGCTGCAGTCTTCATAACGGTAACGGCGACGGCTATGATGCTAACGCCCCAGCAGATAGGGGATGCGGGTGTGCTCCCTCCGAAGAGTATGAGTTTCCCCGCCTCACTATTACCCCGTCCTGGGCCGGGCCGATAGTTCAGTCATGAGTTCGCCTTGCACGAGCGGGTGGCAGAGTTCATGAGAACTACGGGAAATCCGTGCTTATTTGATATCCGGATCGTGTCCGTGCTCCCGCGAGGTGTGACCATCAGTACTTCGTAGAGCCTCTCTACTTACTTCTTCCTAGGTTACCGTCCGGCAACACAGGGATCAATCCCGGGCTTCGCCAGGATAGCGTCTGCCGATGTGGCTGTAGGGACTTTGAGCTGTCCAGCAGGTCCTGCCGTACATCTCGCTTCCCACGCTCTGTCACCACAGAGGACTGCGTCCTCGACGTCATCTGAGCTCTTCATATGAGCTCCGTCTCTGAGCAGGTCCTCAGGGATAGTAAGTAGACTCCCGCCGCTAAGTAAGTAGCGAAACCGAATTGTACGCATTCTGCTGCCCGGTAGGCTCACAGGCCGTAGAGCACCGCGAATCTGGATCTGAAGTAAGTATCATGAGTCAAGTCCCGTCCTCACGACGAGGAAGGGAATAGCGAAACCGCGAGCTCGCAGTGCGTCTCTCTTCTACGCGAGCACCTCTGGGATGGCCCAGTCATCGTCTGTCTACAAGCCGGGGCAGACGCAAGCCCCATCCATCCATAGGTAAACTTACGAGGCTAAAATATTCGTCCGGGTCCACACCGCGAATCGCCTAGGACCCAGACGAATACTCTTGCCCTATGACTGTATCTACCAGTGAACGAGTCGTGCTTGCTCCGTAGGGAGCCAGCCGTAGGTATCTTGCCAGCTTATCAGAGAGTCTCCGATGGTGCTGCGCGGCCGCCCTCATTTGAGTTTCCAGGCCGCAAGCAAGGCGGCAATCCGGACGGATGAAGTGGAGGCGTGTCCGGTCCGGTCCGGTTTCCTTCCTTCCCGCCCGCGCCGCTCGCTATCTTCCACCGGCTCGGATGCGGGCAAAGGGGGAGGAAATGAATCCCCGGCTCAAACCCCCCCAACCTTCGGGAGATCGGCATCGGGAGAGTGCGAAGTCATTCGCCACAAGAGACGCGCGACCATCCCGGTGTGACTGGCTTTACGCGGAGAGGAGCGGCTCCCTTCATGTGCTTGGACGGACTGGCTGGCTGGCTGGCTGGCTGTGGCCGTTCAATTTCAGGCTGTGCGCCGAGTGTCCTTGAGGTTCCGCAGTCTGATATACTTTGCGGCGCTACGGCGTGAGGTTCATTATTTAGGTACGATGAATGGGTAGGCGGTTGAGGATGTCTCTATTTTGCTTGGCCTATGTGCGATGTTCGCGGCGAGCTGGTACATATTGCAGCAGGATATTCAGATCCTAGTGCGCAGAGCAGGGCTAGGGGGGTTATTCAACTTGACAGTCAGTCTTGCTTCTGGCCGGCCTTTTCTTCTTCCCTTCTTATCTCTCTTTGGTCACACTTCCGGCTCGACGCCCAATGTCTGCCTTTGATGGCATGGCTGGGAATCAACTTGGGCACGACGTGAGACGGACTCGGAAAAAGGGAAGACCTGACGTCCAGCCCAAAAATATATTGGGGGATGTGTTACTCCATACAGCATCATTATATATTCTTCGAGTTCAAGGCCGCTCTCGCCGAGTTATATCTGGGTTATTGACTAGGTAAGTACGGATGGTAATTGAAAGCCCAGGTCTCGCAACAATTTTCACGTCCAAGATGCGTCTTCACGGGACCTGCGCTCCGCATGCAAAGTAAGCATACGACAGAGGACACCGCGACGCCGTGAGTCAGGACTAGCGACAGACCAGCGCGCCCCCCTGACCACTCATCAGTGCGTGGAGTCCCGGGCCGGGCGAGCAAGTAAGTAAGGAGACAGCGCTTGTCTATGACTATCGACACTGCTCCAACAAGCAAGAAGGAACGGGGGAGGACGCGTATAGCCGGGAGCTCTGATCCGAAGCCCGTCTAGTCCGATGAGGTCCGGGGGCGGCCAAGAAGGCCACGTGCTGTTTCGCCGCGCCCGTGGGAACGATCGGCCACGCCGGCATCAACCCCGAAACAGGAACCGGCAGGAGATTTACATGATGGGACTTTAGATTTGTCGTGCTCTCCCCGCGGAGGGGACGACGACGACGGGGAGAGAGGGAGGGGGTGTGAGACCGAGGGCGTCGGGAGACGGCGAGGACATTTCTTCGGCGACGGAAGACCAACGACAATGGGCAGACAAAAGAGACCTATGGACGGCTCTGAGCAGATCGCGACGAAATTGTTGCTCCCCCGCTCGCGCATATCTAGTCGGTGCCTGCCTACTTTCCGTCCGTCCATCCATCGAGCCGCTCGTCTTCTCGGCGAAGAAGAGATCCGGGATGGATGGGGAAGGGTTCTCCTTTCTACCGAGAACCCAACGCCGGACCACAAGCGCAATAGGGCCCCCGAATCCGGCTACCTACTCGCGGATTTCGAGTCCGCAGGCCGGACGACGCGCCACCCCTCACTCACTCCAAGGCCCGGAGCGGAGGCTTGGCGCGAAGACTCCCGAGCGGCAGTCATGGGCCCTGGTGGTGGTGGTGCTGCGAGCGCCGTCTTCTCTCGGCGAGTTCGGAGGCCCCAAGGAGCGCACCTACTGCGGCCGACCGGCCGGCTGCCCAGTGAGCCGGTGCCCGGAACACTCGGAGTGGCCAAGGGGATGGGGTCCGGACCGGACCCGGAAGCCCCGTCCCACCCGGCACGCTGCTTCCCCGATGCCTCCCTGTTACCGGGTCAGGCGACCGATCAACTTCTTGACTGTCCAGTTCCTAGTATCACGTCAAGCATCGTCCAGCCTGCATAATCGCCATGGGGTGAGCACTTCTTGTATCTATCATCTAGACCACGACTCTCAAGCGCGGAGAAATGTTACGTTTTAGCAAAGTGTATACCTCTCCTGCCTCTGCACCGAAGCGGGAGCCGGTAAGCTGGCCAATGGGAGCTCCCGCTGCGCCGGCTACAAGGATGCCCCCACGAAGAGCCGGGCCAACGGTCACAATAGTGGGCGGGTGGTGCCGCTGGCGCGCCTCCCCCCACCCCAATCCGGCAGCTTCACGGCGCCCTCGGCCAATGAGACGACGGACCTGTTCGGCGGACGGGGCGAGCCACTGCGGAGGCAGGCCGGTGGCGACGACCCTGACCCCTCCAAGCACGCCTACCGTACGGCAAGTACGTGCCCTCGTGCCCCTCCCTTCACCCCCTCACACAATCCGGACGCATCCACTTCCTACTGCGACGGTGCGAGCTGCCTCGACGAGGTCTTGGCTAGGCCTGGCCGGGAAGGAAGAGAAAATTTCTCTCCTCAGCTGTGTTGGCTGGCAGATACGGTAGTGAATGAGAGCCCGTCCCTACGCCGAGGCCGACAATACCTCTATCCGCTCCATCAAAATTGACGGGCAGCCGGATCATTCTTGTCGCACGCCCACCGCCTGATGCATCGGAGCATCCGTGTGGACTCACCTTAATACTCAAGTGTTTCAGCTCATCAGCTCGACAACTCACCTGACCCCGTTTGTATTATCAATATTTCGTGGTCTGCAGCTGTTCATCGCGACTGATTGAGTCGTATACAAGTCGCTGGTCGAGGAGATACGAGAGGTGTCGAGGAGTGGCGTCGTGCGATATCGCCGTCTCGTGAGATATTTATCGCCCGTACTCCCTCTCTCCGGGACGGGGCGGATTCCGAGAGGACGAGCGAGCCGCGAGGGGCTGCCTTCCAGCCTCCCTCGAAGATTCGACATGGCAGACCTTCACGGCAAGCCAGGCGACCCGTTGCAGTCGCCCACCCACACGGTAGAGGTGACTGCCGGCCCCGAGCCGCTCGAGCGCGGGAACAGCGGCGCCGGCGATGAGGCTGCCGCCGCCGCCGCCACCAACGAGGCCGTCGGCCAGGGGCTGCAGGAGATCGAGGCCCGCAAGGTGCACTGGTACTCGTACCTGGGCACGGCCGACTTCTGGCTCGTCATCCTGCTCGGCCAGTTCCTGGCGCTGTGCATCACGGCCACCAACACATTCTCCAGCCTGCTGGTCGAGTGGGACACGTCCATCCCGGCCTTCCAGACCTTCTTCAACTACGTGCTGCTGACGGCCATCTACCTGCCCGTGACGCTGCGGCGGCTCGGGCCGCGCGCCTTCGGCCGCGTCCTGCTGCGCGACGGGTGGCGGTACCTGCTGCTCAGCTTCCTCGACGTCGAGGGCAACTACTTCACCGTGCTGGCGTACCGCTACACCAACATCCTGTCGGCGCAGCTGATCAACTTCTGGGCCATCGTCGTGGTGGTGGCGGCCTCGTTCGCCCTCCTGCGCGTGCGCTACACGCCCTTCCAGGTGCTCGGCGTCCTCGTGGCCTGCGGCGGCATGGGCCTGCTGCTGGCCAGCGACCAGCTCTCGGGCGCCAACGGCGGCGGCGCCACCACGCTGCGCGGCGACCTCTTCGCCCTGCTCGGCGCCACGCTGTACGGCGCCACCAACACGGCCGAGGAGTGGTTCGTCAGCCGCCGCCCGGCCTACGAGGTGCTCGCGCTGCTCGGCATCGGGGGCGTGTGCATCAACGGCGCGCAGGCGGCCATCTTCGACCGCGCCAGCTTCCGCGCGGCCACGTGGAACGGCACGACGATCGGCTACGTGGCGGGCTACACGCTCGCGCTGACGACCTTCTACTCGGCCGTCCCCCTCCTGCTGCGCGTCGCCTCGGCCGCCTTCCTCAACATCTCCCTCCTGACGGGCAACTTCTGGGGCACCGTGATCGGCGTCCGCGTGCTCGGCCAGACGGTCCACCGGCTCTACCCCGTCGCCTTCGTCCTCATCCTGCTCGGCCTCGTCGTCTACTTCCTCGCCCCCGGCGGCGGCCGCCTCGGCGAGGCCCGCAAGCCCTGGCTCGGCGACCGCCAGGAGGACGGCGTCGCCGGCCTCGGCACCGCCAAGCTGCGCGCCCTCAACGAGGCCCGGAGGCGCGGCCTGGCGCGCGAGGACGCCGCCGTCTGATTCGTTCCCCCTTCCCCAATCATTTTTTTTCTCTAATCCGGTATTGGTGCACGATGCAACCTCGAGGGTCTGGTCTGCCGAGAAAGGGGTTTGGTTGTCTCACTTTCTATTGAAAGCCGATATTACCCTCTCTCTTCTCTGCCCACTCACAATAGAGATTGTTGCATCAGACAGTACGAAGTAGCGCTCTCATCAAGATATTATGTGGTAAAAGTTATTTCGCGTCCCGACCCTCGATTTTAATACTTCCCATGTGTGTGATAGACAGTTGCCCCCTTGGCCAGTAGTACTACGGCAGTTCGGGAGAAGGAAGACCAAGAGCTTGCAGGTATTACCCCCTTTCCTTTCTGTTCTTAAATCTCCTCTCTCTACCTTTCAGCAGGTAGGTCGACTTGAAAGGCGTTCTCGCCGATTCTTTCCAAACCCTCGATTACTAACGCTGAGTCCTTTGGCTCTGCCATGCGCCGGTGGCCTGCCTGCCTGCCTATTTGCTTGCCTGGCAGGTTGGCTCTCCTCATCCTGCGTGCGCCCCCCTGGATTCTCGAGTCTCGTCGTGGGCACACCAGCCATTCAATCAACACCGGCGGTCCGCACTGCGTTGGGTTCGCAGAACGCGATGCTATGACGCAACTGAGAGAGGGCATCGAGTCCATCATCGCTCGTTGATGATGCCTCGCGGCGGTGAGGATAGGGAGGGAGTAGGACGATGGGATGTGTATAGTCGCCAGCGCGGAAGGATGACTTGTCAAGGCCTGTGGATGGACTTCACGCGGACAGCCTCGGAGATTTCTTCTGTTCCTCAGAAAGGGCGGGGGAGCCCAAAGTGTTTTGTAACCTTCTCGTAAATTACCGCGGCGCAGCAGCCGCGTTCAGTAGCTATCCCATCCATTCTTGAATCTTACCTCCCCAGGTACGGCCCACCACCACCAGCACCACCACCAACGCCAACACCACCAGCCCCAGCCCCACCGCCGCCGCCGCCCGAGCCGTCCGCGTCCGAGGAGGAGTCGTCGGCGGCGGGGGCCGGGGCCGGGGCCGCCGAGGAGGAGCGGCAGGGCCACCAGCCGTAGATGACGAGCAGCAGGCCGAGGCAGGCCAGCTCGATGAACAGGGCCGAGATGGTGCAGAACCAGCCGATGCCGATGGCCGAGGTGGCCGGCAGGGCGAGCGCCGTGCCCGCGGCCGCGAACAGGTACCGGAACAGGAAGTTGCCCCCGATCACCTCGGTCGAGCGGGACGGCAGCACATCTGTCGGCGAGCAAGATTAGCACACATTACTACTGTCTCTCGAGAAGAAGGAAGGAGGGAGGGAGGCAAGCGAGAGGAGGACGTTGCGGCGGACCGCTACTAGTGCTCACCTAGGCAGTACGTGTTCAGCGCGGGAAAGATCATCAGCTGGGTAAAGCCCCTATCCGAGTTTTGCAGAGTCAGCTTGCACTCATCTCCTGGCCTATTTCGCTGGTAGAACACGCCCATGCTCCCACAAGTATTGAGCTTCGGAACACGAGGAGGCCACTAGTGTATGTATTAAGGGGGAGGGGGGGGGGGGGGGGACGCACTGGATGAACATGACAATGACGAGGACCGGAATGCCGCCGCGGCCGAACTCGAGGCACCAGCCGTAGATCAGCATACAGGCGGGCGTGCCGAGGCCCATCCAGGGCAGGACGGCGCGCACTGCAACACAAGGAGTCAGTAATTACTCTTCATTCAGAAAACTTCCATGCTCTCGAATCAGAGGTCGGGTAGTAGGTATGGAGCATGTCTCGGTCTTGAGAGCACCCGAATTCCCTCCCCCAGAAAAGGGGAAGAAAGAAATTCGACTCCTGGATAAAAAACAGACAGATTATTATATAAATAAAACAAAGAACTCACAGCGGTCCCCCGCCCGACGCTCCCCGCCCCGCCGCCTTATCCAGCGGCGGACGGTAACGTCGGCCCAGCGTCCCCCGAAGAAGGTGCCGGCGAGGTATCCGGCGCCGGGGGCGAGGTAGAAGAGGCCCGACTGCAGCGGGCTCGTGAGCCCCAGGCGCGGGTTGATGACGTAGACGATGGGCGCCAGGAAGGCGTACATGTTCCACATGAGGCTCGACGAGGCCAGCGCCACGAGCGCCAGGTCCGCCCGCCGCGCGAACAGCCCCAGCGGCCGCCGCGGGTCCAGCAGCAGCGCGAGCGCCGACCGCGTCGCCCGGACACGCCCCCGCCCCCGTGCTGCGCCCTTTTCGCCGGGAGGAGGAAGGTGGAGGTGGAGGAGGTCGTCCCATCGGCGCCGGTGGTGCATCGTCTCGGGTATGAAGGCCACGGCCAGGACGCAGGCGAGACCCGCCACGCCCGTCTGCAGCCAGTAGATGTTGCGCCACTCGCTGTACGTGACGATGATGCCGCCGACGAGCGGCCCTGTGCATCAAAATAGATGTGTGTGTGAGAACGGGCTCTCTCTCTCAACGGCAAAGATGAGGGGGGGATGAACGGGCTTACCGATAGCAGGCCCGGTGAGCATGCCACTCAGAACCCATCCGAGGGCGGTGGCTCTTTCGGTCTGCAGGGAATCGCGTATGAGCCTCGATTCACTGTCTTCTTCTTTCTTTCCTCCCCCTTTTTTGTCTCCCTGATGGTCTTTCAGGGGGGTCCAGGCATGCAGGCCAGGCTAGGCCAGGGGGGACTATTCCATCTCTCACAACTCACCGGCCGGTACAGGTCCCCGATCACCCCCGGCGCGACGACCAGAAATCCAGTGCCGGCGAGGCCGCTGAGGGCGCGGAAGGCGAAGAAGGCGGCCAGGTTCGGCGCGAGCGCGGAGCCGAGCGAGGCGGCCAGGAAGCCCGCCGCGGCGCCCCGGAGCACGGCGCGGCGGCCCGCCAGCGAGCCGAGCGCGCCCCACGCGTACGCCGACAGCGCCATCCCCCCCGTGTAGAGCGCGTTGCCGACGTTGACCGTGTCCCCCGTGACGCCCAGGTCCGACGCGATCTGCGGCACCGCCGTCAGGCTGCCCGTCGACGCGAAGGGGGACAGGATCCCGCACAGCGCCAGGATGGCCGTGAAGCCGGCCTTCTGCCGCCCGCTGAAGCGGTCGTACGGAGACGACTTGTTGTTGGACGACTCGCCGTCGCCGTCGCCGTCGCCGCCGTGCGCGTCGGAGACGGTGGTGGCCGTCGTGGACGCGTCCGCGTCCGGGGCGATCATGGAGGAGGACACGTGCGATGCCTCGGGCACCACCGTCGCCAGGGGCACCTCGCGGGCCTCGATGGCCGCCGGAGACGGCTGTGGCTGTTCTTTCTGAAGCTGCTTTTCGACGTCCATCTTGGGGAAAATCTTGGATCTGTCGTGTGACTGCCTAGGTATGGATCGTGCCTAGGTTTCTTGTCCCCCTTTAGCCCCATTCACCACCCCCGTTCCCCAGTTTCGAGGCGGCTGCGCAGCCGTAGACATATGTCCCCGTATCCTCGCCTCCCCCCGGGAGTCCGACCTCTCTCAGACCCCATAGAGGCCGACAACCGTGCCGTGCCGTGCCGGCGTGCGCAGGGCAGGCGGCGGCAACGGGCGCGGATGTGTGCACGCGACGGCGGCTAGAGTGTAGAGTGTCATCGCGGCAGTGGACTTCGGGGGGGGAGGGCCCTCGATCAGCATTCTGGCGTATCACCACGGTTCGGGAGAAGGGGAGGGGGGGCTCGAGCACCCACACACGTCGCTCCACCGCGGATGTATCAGACGGGCGCCCTCGCCTTCCGGCTTGGGCTGCGCGAGTGCGACATGCGCTTTCGGTGGGCCGCCGTGGTGGAAGAATTGGCCCGCCCGCGGCCGCCGCCGGAGAGTGTGGATTCAGCGCCGGAGCCGCAGGCCCGTCGTCATCATCTGCTTGCAGGCTGCCCCCGAGCCAGTGCAACAACACTCGGCGCCCATTCACAGGCTGGCAGCACGATGTATGCCTGTCCACGTTGACGGGGTTGATGAAGGCCCTCCTCTGGACTGACTCGCAGGTGGGTTTTCCAGCGAGGAGAGCCCGTCGTTGGGTGCGCCTCCGGACTGCAGCAGATCGTCTCTGGATGGCGGGACCTGGCTCGTGGGCAGAAGATACGACAATACGACTTCTGCGGTGTTTTTCCGGCCAGCACATCGACCGCGTCTGTCGCATAAAAGCGGACCGGTCCCTGGTTTTGTTTCCCCTCTGGTTTTGCTTTCTGCCAAGACTGTGCATTCGTACAGTCTTGCGTCCATGCTCGGAGCAGGGCTGTATCGACCCGACCTTTCTCGAAACGCGAAGTTTCAGTCGCCCACTGGCAATACCCGAGGGCAATACCGTGTGTTGGTGAGGATGAGGCTCGCTTTGTCAGGCAGTCAGTCCATCCTCGGCACATGCTACTCGGTATCGCGGCATGGCAGCTCGAGAAGACAGCGGGCTTTTCCGTGCGACAGCCGCCTCACACGAATGACGGGGCACTCCCCACGACGCAGTGATATGCAATGGTACCCAAGGTAAAGCTTCGTTTCTGGGGGCCAGTGTTCGGCATGTCGTAGCCGTATACACGCGCCGTCTGATTCCGGCAACTTCTCCGTACTTGGCGATAACCGACATGTTCCCCATGATCTTGACATATACTACCGGGACATCTCGACGGGTCAGAAGCAGGTTCTGGCTTTGTTCCGTGACACCTGCCGAGGATGCAGCTGGTGAGTTGTCAGTGGAATGCCGAGTGTAGTCTGGCTCTATACCTACGAACTGCCGGTAGGTCGGCCGAAAATGAAAGGTGAGCGAAGCAAGCCTCTGACTTCAGTATTTGAGTACTTACTTCCAGTCTGTCAGACAAGTCAAAACAGCAAACAAACTGCCGACCGAAGATCGGCCGGGTGATCTACAGGATTAGGAAGCTTAAAACAACTCCTGGCCAATCATCCTGGCTTCTGGGCAACCTGTAGACACAGTCTTTTCCACGGGTCGGGCGGTAGTAGTAGAGACCTAGTTGTATTATATGCCATATCGTCAGTATTATTGTTGTGACTCCTCGAGCAGCCTCACTCGGCCATTTGGGTTCGACTTGTGAGAGTGGCCGGTCTTTCTCTTCTTTCCCCTGCTCCGGGAAGCAAGCATTCATGCGTACCTCCTGCGTGCTGCTATCTATTACCGCTTCCAGACAATGCTGCGGACCCTCTAGGTAGGCCAACCTACCAACACCGCCCAAATAGTTGCCCGACATCCGCTCTCTTCACACACAAAAAAGAGAAGAAAACGTCATGTATAAGCGGACAGGAAAATAAGTACACACCCGGTCCGCGAGCGACCTTCCCGGCCCATCTCTCAGGCCAGATCCGTAAGCACGCGCGCGCCGTGGTTCTGCCAACTGGCAACATTGCTACAGCCCCAACCCCGAGCGGGGGGCTGGCGGAGTTTGGGGTCTCTCGCGGGTACCATGGGTAGGCAGCAGGGAGGTATCGACCATCGCATACTCATACGCGCACCGTCGTCGTCGTCGTAAGAGAGCTCGGAAATAGTTATCATACGAGAGTGAGAAAGAGACGAGGGACTGACGTTAAATCAAGCCTGCCCGCAATGAACGAGGCCCGCTGTGCAGTTGAGCCGCAAACTAAAAGGAGAGCAAAAACAAGCAATTAAGCAATTGGCGCGCCCGGGCAGCAGCCAATGGCCAACGCCCGAGATGGCACAATCGTAGGGGGGGTATCACGAAAGCGTCCCAGCCCTGCCACAAGCGACCACGACAATTAGGTAATATGGATGAATACATTTCAAAAACATCGACCCGGCTGGACGGACCGGTCTGTCATTGGATAGGTAGGCATTTACTTTAGATATGTCTGGCTGGCATTTTATTTGAATACGAAAGACCGCCGCAATTAAACGGACGATGATGATCTATATCCAGCTCCCCCGGGGCCGTGGACTCGGCGCATCCCGTAGCGGCCCGTCCATAAATCACTTGCCCCGTGTCCCAACCTTTCCACCGAAACGCCGGGATCCCCCCCTTTTCTCTCCCTCGATAAAGGGGTATATTCAAGGCGAAAGCAACGCGTCGGAAAACATACCTGCCCTCCATCCACCTCCCTCGCTCGCTCGCTCCAATAAGCCATCTGTGTCCGTATGTATCTAAGTATCTATCTCCTCCTCATCTAGATAAACCCCCCCACCACCGCGCCCTCCCCACGCGCCCCAACCTCCAGTCCCCCAAACGTCGGGCTCCGCAGTCCGCCGTCGCCACCGCCGCCACTACCACCGTCCCCCATCGTCATCTCCGTCGTCGTCGCGGACCTCGGCGGCGGCGGCGGCCTGAGCCCCCCCGCTGCCAGCGGCGACGGCAGCGGCGAAGGCGACGTCGACGATCGCTGCGGCAGCGACAGGTCCGTCTTCTTCGTCTCGCGGCTGCTCGGCGTCCAGGGGCGGCTGAAGGAGCGGAACGTCGGCGAGGCGGTGCGAGGCGTCGCCACCAGCGTCGCCGTCACGCGCGGCGGCGGTTCGAGCGTTAGGTCTAGGTCCAGGTTTAGATCCAGGGGGGCCGACCCGGCGGCGGCGGCAGCAGCGCCCCGGCGCGCCGCGAGTGACGTCGTCGTCGACGGTAACGGCAGGGGCCAGTTCGCCGCTGACGCGGCGGCGTCCGGGGCCGGCGCCGGCGCCGGTGCCGACGGTGGGGGCGGGGGTAGCGGGCCCGTGGGCGGAGGCGAGAGCGGGGGTGCCTGTGCCGCCGACAGGTCGCCGTTCTCCTCGCCGCCTCGTCGCGTCGCCGTGTCCAAGAGCAGAAAAGCCGGGGCCGGGGCCGGGGCCGCCGCCGACGTGGCATCGGCTTTCGCGTCGTCCGTCGTCCGGGAGCGCCGCGTGAGGAGCGATGACGACGACTCGGACGTCGGGAAGCGGGGACTGGCCAGAGGCCCCGTGAGCGGCATCACGGGGCTCTCCGGGCGGCTGAGGGTGAGGCTCTCGGGCGACGCGGCGCGGTCGTCTAGGGTCGAGCTGTCGTCGTGCGAGAGGTGCTGGCCGTTGCGGGAGGAGGAGGATCCGTCCTCGTCTTCGGCTCGTTGGGTGCGGTGGTTTTCTTCCCCGGTGGTGGTAGTGGTGGTGTTGGCGGCCGGGGCGTTGCTTGCAGGTGCTGCTCGAAGCCGGTTGTAGATCGAGGTGCTCGACAGCGGCCGCTCGTCCATCGTGAAGGGCGCGCTCCAGGAACGCGAGAGCGGCCGCTCGTCGGCCAGGAAAGGCGCGCTCATCAGTGGCCCGTCGCCGAGATCGAGATCGAGGTCGAGATCGGGCGTGAAGAGCGGCCGCGAGTCGAGCCTCAGGGGCTCAATGCGTTCGATCTCGCGCGAGTCGTGCCCGCTCGATGTCTTCGGGCGTGCCAGTGCCTCCTCCTTCTCTACCTGCATCATGAGGCTGCGCCTCCGAGACGCTCGGCTGGCCAGGGTGTCGCGTCTGGCCTGGACGTTCTGGATGATCGGTGCCTCCCACTGCTTCATCCACTGTGTCAACGATGCTGACGACAGCCTCTCCCCGCTGTCGCGAGGGGTCAGCATAGGTGAGGGTAGCGACGCCGCTCCGGAGGCCGAGACGCGCCAGTCATCTTGCATCATCTCTAGCCTGGGTGGTTCCTTTCGCGTACTACTTCTGCTTGAGCATGGCCGAGAAGTGACTGGTGCGAGCGAAGAGCCTAGGGTCGGGCTTTCCACCTGCTCTTCTGTCGCCCCTTCGGTCTTGAAAGAGTCTGTTCTGGCGGATTGTGGTGGTGATGGCGGTTTCGTTGATAATTGTTGAACTAGCAGGTTGGGGTCGGGCATGACTGAAGGCCTCCGTATGCGGAGTGGTTCGGGAACTTGGACGGACTCGTCGAGCTCGTCGAACCAGGAGCTCGTGTTGCTGGGAAGATCCAGCCTGAGTTCGTACTCTCCCAGAGGCGACCTTGGCACGGGTGATAGTCGCTGGGGGTCCGACTGCGCTATCGTCAACGCTTCTTGGAGCTCTTCGCCGAGGTGCAGTTCGTCGGGGTCGTGAAAAGGGCTTTCCAGACGAGGGCCGTCTGGGGTGATACTATCAAAATCAGGGATATCCAGACGAAGGCCGTCCAGACAAGGTACCGGCTCGACAGGAGGTACCGGCTCGACAGAAACCGGAGAAGCCAGGTTCAAAGATGGCGAGGAGCTGTTCTTCCGGTCGGACCTTAGGTTCGGGTTCGACGCGCACTGCTTCAGGCTTAGGATCGAGTAGCTCGAGTCTCGGAACTTGTGAGGGCTCGGGAGGTTCGTCATGCTCAGGGCGGCCAGGTTCTTGCCTGCCGCATAAGGGGCGGCCGCTCTGTGCGCCCTGCCCGCCGCCGCCGTCGCCGCCGTCGACTGTCTAGAATCCGGCCGCGAGAGCGAGTAGGCGCTCGCCGAGTACTGCGCATAATGCGCCCCCGTGAGCCCGGACAGCTCACGCTCGTCGAACACCTCCTGCTCGTCGATCTTGCCTGGTCGGGGCGCCGAGATCTTGAGCTGCTTGGTATTCTTCCTGCGCCGGTTGTCAGCAGGAGACTCGGATCGCAACTCATCGTCTGACTCACTTCTTCTTCTTGTCGCTGCCACCAGCACTACCGCCTCCGCCGCCTCCTCCACCGATCTTCAAGCCAAAGAAGGAGACCATGATGCACCTCTGGCCGAGCTTGATAGCCAATGTCGATTACAGCAGTGCCGGCCCCTGTCCTTTGGCGCGCGTGTTGGATATCGCTTTGGAGCTGACGTCCTTCCGCAGTCGACGGCACAAGAGAGGTCACAGCCGTCGAGTTCGGAGCAGTCCAGATAAAGTGTTGTAGAAGAGTTGCAGTCGTCGGCTGTGCAGATGGTTGCGATGAGATGCTACGACCCCATGCCGATCGCAATAGCAGATCCAAGCCGCGATGCCACAGAAGTATGGATCCGTATGGGTACGACAGGTCGTCCGAGATGGGGTGCCAAGTCTCGAGAGAGGCGATTCGCGACGTCGACACGCGCAGGCTCGACTGGCTCGACTGGGTATGTGAGAGACTGCTGTTGTCTCACGAGTTGATACTGCTCTCACCGCGTTCGTGTTCCCGACCTTAGTCCGCCGCACAACAGGCAAGTGATACGAATACAATGAAGTTAAAAGTAGGTAAATGTGTACGGCAATCAAGCAAAGTGACAAGTTATAACACATGGAGTCCACCCTAACGAAGGATCGTCATCCTATTAATCGGTGCCGTCGTCGGTCCAAGGGGGGCGGGACGGAACCTGACCAAGAACGCTATGGTTATGACTGGACGCGAGGACGCGAACGCGGACGGCAAGACAGAGAAAAAGGGTCTTGACTCGTGAGTTCCTCCCCAGATAATAATAAATACCATGGTGAGGCTCTCCTTGCAGATTGCAGAATTCCCCAGGGGTCTTCCGCCTTCGTCCGGCCGAGGCCCAAATAGGGATGAGGCCAGGGGCGGGCAGGGATCAGGGAAATTTGACCAAGTGGTCTGCTCCACAATGGTAGGGGTCCCGGGCCAGGGGCACATCGCGCAGGTGGCTCTTACTGGACCGTGCAGAGCCGTTATCCCGTCTTTTCCACAGTAGCCCGTGCTCTCCCGGCCCGGGCCCGGCTCTGGCCCGTCCTAGATTGACTTTGCATTCCCGCGAAGCACGCACATGCCACGACTTTTCCGCGCCGCCACAGAAGGCATTTCTACCTGAACTGCGCGTCGTTCTAGGGGTAGATTCCAGTGATAGATAAGTAAGAAAGCGGCGCATCGACAGCTTCTACTTAAGGTATGCAATGTGCAGTATCGTACAGCTTGTTCAGGGACACCCAACACCACAGCGAGGGATAGGCACCCCTATCTACGGTAAGAAA
Source organism: Xylariaceae sp. FL0804 (assembly GCA_022539325.1). NCBI lineage: Eukaryota > Fungi > Ascomycota > Sordariomycetes > Xylariales > Xylariaceae > Xylariaceae sp. FL0804. Next base: position 485,920 of record JAJKLG010000006.1, on the reverse strand, counting down.
CCCGAACCCCCTTTCTCCCGAACGGAGGAGTCCCGCCGCCGGCATACCGGTACGATAGCACTCGGGAGTCTGGCGGCAGTTTGACTAGCGACGGGCCAAAATGCAGCTCGGTTGCCCAACAATCTATGAGCGTTGATGATCTCCTCTTTTCAAGACCATATCATGGATTACCCTTCACGTCTCACAGCTACCGATGGCATGGGGTCAATGTAGACGACGAGACGCAAGCGCACACAGAATCAGCCACTTAACGACTCGTCTTGTTAGGTCGATGGGAGGCCGGCAGTCCGCTCATGCTCCTCCTCCGAGATATACATCCCGGGAGTTTCCGAGGGTCCGGTACCACCGGTATGTCCGGCAGAAGCAGCCGGGCCTGATGGAAGAGCTCCTGTCCATCGGCGCTGTCGACTTCCTCGCATGGAGATCCGTACATGTTCTCCGCTTCCTGGTCTGGCTGATGGAAGGCGACAGACCAAATGCATTGTCCATCCGCGGGCATATGGGCCGCGAAGTCGGCTGGCTCGCCCTTCTCGCCACAGACTCGACAGGCGAGCGGGATTCTGACTGTCTTCACCTGCTCGACGATACTGCCCACGAAAATTTTTCGAGACACGGCTAGAGGCTCGAGAACGGACAATACATGCAACTCTGGGCTTGGTTGAGGCCAATGGCTGACCAAGACGTCCGTCGAAGATGCATCAAGTAGTGGAGGACGGCTGGCTTGTCGTAATCAGCGCTGAAATCACCCTTCACCATCATCTCCTCCAAAGCAACCGTCAACTCGTCTTCATCCATATAATCACGTAACATAGAGAAATCGTCCATGGCGGGGCAACTCGAGTCACAGAAAAGGGCAGCAAAGTCAGGAGAACCAACGGAAGGGGTGGCGATAATTGGGTAGACAACAGCCAAGACGATGGCTCAAGCCAGGGCGACATACTAAGCAATCATAAGCCGAAGCCACACCGTCCTCTGACCATGAGACCACACTTGCAGGTTTGCCAAAGGGGGCCATACAGAAAACAGCTTTTTGAACCAGCATCTAGAATGCCACCTCCCCGCCTCTCACAGCTCTGAAGAGTCGGGAGTCTAGATCAGCCTACACCTGCTGCGGACATCCCTAGGGTTGATGAGAGGCGGACCTCATAGGTGAGGGTCCAAAGAGAGAATGACAATTCCTTGCACCAAAGTACACTATTGTGTACTATCTTCGTTTGTTGAGATGAGAGGGCGAGGTGACACGAGCCTCAGCTTGTCACCATGCAGCAAGCTCTGAAGTTGACTGTGATCAGGTGCTTCCTTGAGGCTACCTGGACGAGTGTGGCATGCCAATTTCTGGAGGCGAGGACACAGAGTATCGTGTAGCTATCAACAAGTCACCGCGTCCATTACAAGTGCCGCTACGTCTTGTGTTTCTAGTTAGAGGATCATGCTATTTTAAACCGCAAGCTGGATTTAGCGGCAAGTAGGGCTACCTGAATCGAAAAACTACTGTCGACCTGACCTGACCTGGAGGCAACAGCCTCGACGGCCAAGCAGGCTGTGGTACTCCCTTGACCGTGCCCCTGGAGTGGTGTTAGGTGCGTAGGCATGATACCCACAAATACCAGCAGTCTTCTTGTCGTGTCTGCCTATTGAGCTTGAACTAGACAAGCCTCTGGCCTTTTTTTCATTAAAAACCACGAGGAGACTTCCGCTACTTTTACGCTATGAAATATCGATGATATCGATATATCTGTCATAACGGCTGGACTGGACCCCAACTTGAGGCAGTGGAGGACTACCTATTGTTTCGACGAGGTGGCCGGCCATATACTACGGTAAGTGAGAAATAATGAATAGGCGAGGACCTTAGACCAGCTACCGTATACCCCTTCGCCAGAGCTGACTAGTTGGACCAGGTTGATTGGAGTTGATTCAACTTACCCTCGCTGCGCGAGACTTCCTCTCCCGTCAAGTCGATTAGCCTCATCATCGCAAGATAACACATACCTAAGTCAGCGTCCTCAGATCCAGGTCTCCCTCTAGCCTTTGCTTCATTTGTACCCGAGGAGAGTGACGAAGTGGATAGATAACCCAGTATAATTTGGCTCGGTCACTTACCTATATGGCCGATGCGGGGGGTCGGTGAATGCTGGTGCAAACGTGCATAATGATATATAATGTCGAGGATGAAGAGTCAACGACGCTGTCATATTCGTGGAGTTTATAAACCTTTATCACTTGAGTCACCCCATCCATTCTCCTTATGAGCCCTTGTCCTCGAGTAAAAGGGGGACAGGGGCGCTGGTGAGAAAGGGGGAATGGGCTTGTGAAGGTTCCCCTGAGCAGTATATATCCGTATAACCCAGCAAAGTGGAACAGTCAGATAGATACCTAAGCAGCGCAGCGACGAACGCGGTCGCCCTCCTCTTCCTCTTCCTCTTCCTCTTCCTCTTCCTCTTCCTCTTCCTCTTCCTCTTCCTCTTCCTTTTCTATCTCTATTTTTATTTTACTCTCCCTCTCCCTCTCCACTCTCCTCCCGAGGCCGGGGGCCGCCTCTGCTGGACACCTACAAAGAAGACATCTCTCTCCAGAGCGCGAAGGCGTCTCCGGAGGGGCCTGCCTCCCAGTCTGTCTGTCCCTTCCTGTTGTCTACGAAGCCCTCTCAAGCAGTCAAGAAAAGAAAGGGGCCGTGGGTATGATGCGTACGTCTTCATCAACAGGCAGGCATAGAGCGCATCTGCATGTGCCTTTCGCCATGACGAGACTGGTGTCACGGAGGGGAAGACCTTCGTCCAGTAGGTAAGGTGAGCAGGAAATACTACCCGAGCTGTCTGTATATCAGGCCGCCTTTCAGGCAGACGGGATGGATATATCGAGGACCCGTCTTCATCATCATCATCGCCGTCATCATCATCATCATCATCATGATTATCATCAGATATCCACCTGGCTACCTAAGTAAGTAACCCAGAAGCTCCCATCCATCTACCTACTACACAACATAACACAACATGGTGCCCTGGGATCCTGGGTATAACCGAGTACTTTTATACACGCTTTTTGAGAAAAAGGAAGAAAAAAACCCACGCCATGCACGAGACTGACGCCTGCCCGCCTGCCCTGTGACGAACGGTGAACAATGCACGGTACCGCATTCCTCCATCCCATCATCACAGCACGGATTTGTCCTCTCCTCCGTCAGCTGGCGCCTTGCGAGCCGGTTCGTCCTCAGTACCAGGGGCGACAACCTCCGCCGCGTCCCGTCCCGGGAAGGAAGAACTCGCGGTATCCCCCCGTGGTGTCGTTGCCGCCGCGTCTGCGTATCCGCCTCTGTCCCCCTTCAGCAGCGGTGCCGTTCCAGCTGCTGCTGCTTCCTCTCCAGTCCCTGCCTTCGTGCTGCTGCTGCTGCTGCTCGCTGCTTGGTTCTGGTCCGCTTCTTGGCCCACCACCATCTCGCCAGCAGCATGCGCTGGCCGGCCGCCCTGGCCCTGTCCCTGACCAGCGCCCGCGCGGACCTCCGCAGCGCCATGCGCAGCAGCGCCCTGTGCATCTTGCGCGCCAGACCCCCCCTGCTGCGCCTCTTCTCCCCCCTTTTTGTCCTGCTCTCCGAGGTCAGCGTTACCGGTGTCCACGCGGCCGGCGGGGGGGTCCTCGGAGAGCTCCAACTTTTCTTCCATGCTCTCGACCAGCCTGTCCAGCTCGCCCTCCATCTCCGCGTCCCTCCGCTGGCGGCTGCTCGCGCGCTGCTTCCGGGCCTCCTCCGCGCCCACGACGCCCTCCCACATCTCCTCGAGCTCGGCCCGCCAGCCCAGCGCGTCGGCCAGCCGGCGCACGCCGGCGTCGCACTCGCCGAGGCACAGCACGTCGTCGGCGCGCGTGCCCAGGTCGCCGACGCGCTCGAGGTTCAGCAGCAGGCGGGGGGCCCGCTCGCGCGCCAGGCGCGGCAGCCCGGCGAACGGGTAGACGGAGAGGCTGGTGCCGAGCACGAGGAGCAGGTCGGCGGCGGCGGGCGCGTGGGCGGCGGCGTCGTGGAAGGCGCGCGGCAGCTGCTCGCCGAAGAAGACGATGTCGGGCTTGACGAGGCCGCCGCACTCCTCCCGGCCGCGCACGCACGACGGCGGCTCGCCGCGGTCGACGTGCTCGCGCATCGCCCGGTCCGGGAAGGCGGTCTGGCAGGCGATGCAGCGCTGCGTGGCGAAGCTGCCGTGCGCCTCGACGATGAGCTCGGGCGGCACGCCGGCGACGCGCTCGAGGCAGTCGATGTTCTGCGTGAAGAGCATGTGCAGCAGCTTGCGCCGCGCGAGCAGCGCGATGAAGGCGTGCGAGACGGTCGGCTGGAAGTTGCCCGGGTACAGCTCGCGCGCCAGGATGTAGAAGGGCCGCGGGTCGTTCTTGAAGAAGTCGAGGTCGAACACGGCCTCGGGGTGGGGGAGGTTGAGGCGCGCGAGGTTGTGGTAGAGGCCCGTCTTGGGGGACCGGAAGTCGGGGACTATATAACAGCACATGGTTGGTGAGCAAGGCAGCGGTTAGAAGAAGAGCGCACGGCGGCGGGATGACCTACTTCCAGCAGCTGTCGATATGCCGGCGCCGGTCAGGACGACGATGCGCTTCGCGCGCCCTTGCTTGATGTAGTCGGCGATGGCTGCGAGGCTGCGCTCTGAGAGCGTCTCCGTCGGGGTGTCATCGGACACCACCTCTGAGGAGACCTCCTGGCCCATCGTGAACCGTCCGCGTCGACGCTGGTTAAGCGCCTTTTGGTGACGAGCCCTCCTTCTGCGGCCTATCTTGGGCTGGATAAGTCGGGATCTGTGAGGCGAGACTGTCCAGGTAGGTTCTTGCCGGAGAATATCGAAGCGGCTCTCTCCAATTTCGCAGTAGACTCGAATAGGTAGAAATCAGCATGAGGTGAGCGTCAGTCGCAGCCGCATTTTATGTACAGTACCGGTAGTGGTATTTCCTTCCTTGTGGATGTATAGGATGAGGCAGCTCGGCAGTTATTAGGCAGCGACACAGTGCGTGCAGAGAAGGGAATGCTGGGGCAAGTGGGATGCATCTTATCGATTAGAAGGTACCAAACCTCATGGATCACACGCCCGCGGGGTCACAATGACGACTTGGCAGGCTGCCAATGTCAGAACATTGAAGGCTGTATAACACGCGTTGACTCCCGCACGACGGCAGTAGCATATCAAATGATCTGTCTCAGTTCCTTTTATTGGGCAGTTTAGAGCTTTTATTAAGACTATACATGAGCTCATCGGCTTCAGTTTTTCGCCAACCCATACCCGTACGCCAGGTTGCCGTTACCAGTGCCTGACTGCCCCGCGGTTGCCCTGATCCTGAATCCTCTATTCTATTGCAGAGTGTAATACGCCGGCGGGGATCTCAGCCCTTCAATCACACCTGATCTCTCATGCACAAGCCGGAGCAGGAATAAGACCTGCTTTTAGAGCCTCGAACACCGTTGTATGCTAGGGCCCCTTGTGTATATCCAGAACTCTGCTGGACCATAATGTATGCCGAGGTGTAGAAAATACAAAGAAGCGGTATGGTGGGTTAATGTTGGGTGGCTGGTCCAGCCCAGCGCCCGGGGAGATCTTCATTACTTGGCCCATTCGAGGACCTCGAGAGCTAGTATGACCAGCACCAGCGTCGATGGCATGATCCTATAAGACGCCGTTAGTAAAGGGGAACCAAGTATGGCGGGCAGGGAGTGACAACGTACCAGACAACGTAGCTCTGGAACAGGATTTTGGACATGACGCCCTCGTAGACCTCGTTGATCTGGCAGATCTGTGCCAGCTGCAGAGCGCTCGGCGCGCCCGTGAGGAGGAAGCAGACGATGATGAAGATGGGGTCGTCCAGGATGCTGACGGGCACGAACTTGGCGAACAGCGCGAGCACCGGCATCATGATGAGCATCGGCAGCAGCATGCGGCTGATCAGCGAGGCGACGAGCAGTCGCGTGCCGATGCGCGCCTCCTCGGAATCCGCCGTGTCGCTCTCCTTGGTGCTATTGGCCAGGTTCGCGCCGAGGACCACGAGGATGAGGGGCACCGCAACACCCGCGCTTTGCGAAACGGCCCGTGTGACGCTGTTCCGGACAAACGTATCCTCGAAGAAGAGTGCGCGAAGTTGGGGAACCGAGGCCACCACGACCGAGATGAGCATGGCCCAGAGAGGGGGGTTCATGAACTCGCAGAGAAAGCCGTACGTCTTTTCCATTGCCACTCTGATCGGCCGGGGAATCCGCGAGTAGACTTTCTTCGTCACCCGAGACGTTCGCTGCCCGGTGCTCTTGGCCACTTTGACAACACTGAGCTTTGCGCGGGCGAAATAACCCTTGGGGCCTTTCGGAGGTTCGAACGACTCGCGTTCCGGCATTGGGGGAAAGGACATGATATCGTTGGGCACACCAGTCCGTGTCCCAAAGTCACCGAGGTTATCCGGAGCAGTGACATTCTTCCTGAGGTGCTGGCCCGGAGCGCCGCCCTCATCTTCAGATTCGATCGGCGATGTGCTTGCAGTGCCCACCTCTGGAGTTCGACCGGCCGGCTCGTAAATATCCGAGTCGTCTGAGCCATCGATTTTTGCTGCATCGTTGTCGGGAGATTCCCCATCCAGACCAGGTATCAGAGTCTCGCGAGAGATACTATTATCTCGGTACAAGCCTCCTTCCACCGTCTCGTCTTGGTACTCCTCGTAGTGGTCCTTCTTGGCTAATAAGACGTGGAAACCCCAGCTCCATCTTAGTAGTTGTCCCAGCTGCTGGAATATCAAGAGGTATAGGATGCCGCGCGACGCAACGGCCGAGGCTGTGTCGTCGGGTTTCCTGTCCCACCGAAGCGACTTCAGGGTCTGCGAGAGCGAGATGACGAGTGAGATGGGGAGCGAGTTGGAGTTGCCGAACACGCCCATGGCCGTGACGAAGTTGGACGGACGCTTCGAGAACCTGAAGACCTTGGAGACCCCAATCGACACTATATACGAGACACACGTCTGCGCGATAAAGATGATGGGTATTACTGCCAAGCTTCCCAGCTCGCTGGGTTTCAGCTGCTTCGCCAGTTTACTGAATACTAGAGACCTGTTAGCGAGACGGAAGAGCGGCCGGCAGACGCGTTTGCTTACTGAGGCAAGGCGTGAATAGCTGCATGTTCAGATTTGCGACAAACTTCTGATGCTCGGGCTTGAAGAGACCCTGCCTTGCGAGAATGTACCCGGGCAGGCTCACGCAAACCACCTCCATCACAGCCTCGAAGACCAGCAGCACGAGGCCGCCGAGTGACGGATGCGACTCGTGGCCCATTGTCGTCATCGACGCGGCGAGCGGATCGGCATTCTGATTCAAAGCGACACGGCCGAGCTTGAAGACGGCCATTTGGTCCATTGTGGCAGCGGGAGGTGAAAAACCGCTTGCAATCCGACGCTGGCGGGCCACGCGCCGACTTGCAAGCAAATATTCTTAGTGATCGGACGCTGGAGTGAGGTGAGGCGAATTATGTTCGGGTGTGTCGGCGCCGCGGAGGCGAGTCGCGAGGGATATTATTCGAGGTGCGAACGGGGTGGTCGAGCCGCTTTCGGGAGCTCGTGTCAGACCAACAAGCAAGCCATCGAGATAAGGGAGGCAAAGGCTGGCGGTCCAGTCACGCGGAGAAGGGGCGAGACAGGTTGGAAGCAAGCTCGGGAGGGGCAGCTCGGGAGGCAGCGATAGAGAGGATGAAATAGTCTACAACAAGGTTAGGCCGGCGGTGAGCAGGCTGGCAGGCGGCTAAGTACTAAGAAGCTGTAGTCTGTAGGCGCGAGCTACGTACTTCGTAGTACAAAACTTGGTCCAGGAGACTCGTCAGTTCATCCCCATTTGTTCCCTGCTGTCTGCTTGGCCCAGAACAAAGCGAAAGCGATCGATTGCAACAAGAATAACAGGTTCTGAACCTGTACGGGGCACAGCGTCAAGCGTCCGGCCAGCGTTTCCGCCTGGGTTTCCGGCGGGGCCCAGACCTGGAGAACAGTGTCCTGACTGGCTGGTTGGTCGCCAAGATGGGCTGCGCTGAGTTGCCGAGAACCGCCGCGCTGCACCAAGTCCATCCACTATGAAACAATCTGCAGGCACAAGAGCCAGTCGAGACAGGCGAGACGGGCGAGACAGGAGACAGGGAGGCCTGCCGCCTTGACAGGTCTGGTTAGCCTCACCCGTGACGATAGTATCTGTATCCTGTTCTGAGTTGCCGGCACGGTCTCTTATCTATCCGTACGTGAAGCCTTCCTGCGCCTGATTCGCAAACTGCTTCCTACAGACTGTCAAGAGGGGGTTATAACCGAGGAAGACGATGCCGTGGCCGATGCGCATAGTTTCTGGGCGATGCTAGCCTCGACATTGAACTGTCACGGCACTGTCAAATACGACGGAGTTCTACGCGTACCATCTTGCTTGGCCTGAACTTGGCTGGTGGCTATGCTGAGTCTCGGGCTGAGTATAGAGACTACCACGACACAAGGCTTGTGGTTGCCACGAAATGAGCCCAAAGTCTATTTCACTCCGTACCACGGAGTACTACTCAGCGCATTCAGCGTGCCAAGCCTAGGGGTGTCACCATCTGTTCAACTCAACATGTTGGAGTTGGTTGATAATGCGACACAGCCACATGAGCAGCTGCTCCGGAGCTTTGCGCCCGTCCGCCGCCTTTGTCAACACATTGGAAGCTGAACATGCACCCAACCAGACGGGAGCGCGTCGGGGAAGCGGTAAGAAGTGGAAACGTCGTCCGCTGAATCGGGACAGAGACGGCCTTACTCCAGCTCCGCTGCAGATGCTATGACGTAGTGCAGATAGTCCATCCACGCTTGACGTGCGCCCTGAGCTCTCAATCACATTTCAATCAAGGAAGAGCCTGCTAGAGGCCCAGAGCTGAATCTTTTGCGCAATGCGCTCGCGTATGCACTCGGGGGCACTAGCAACGCCATAACTGGCCTTGGCCGACATGGGATTTCCTGGAAAGTCGCTATCTATCTCTGCGTGCCTCATTACGAATTATATCACCTCCTGGGACGGGTGGACAGTCTTCAGCAGGACCCGATGACGTGGTGGGCCTCGGTGGTAGGGCCAAGACGGGCGGCGGAGACGGTGTGGCTTGTTAGCCGGCCATGACGTTTTGGCGCGCGAAAATCTGCAGCAGGTTCCTGGACCGGGCTTGCAGCGCCGGCCCATGTCACGATGCAGTCAGTGAGTCGTCGTCAGTGGTCACTTGTACACGGGATTGCTCTTCGCTTTGGGGAGCTGGATGGCGTGACTAGAATATATCGCTGTGGGCAGTCAGGCTGTCAGGCAATCTGGGACACAATGCCCTCGGACCCTGCCACGGATAGGGACCCTGAATGCACGTCACGGGTCCCTGGCCTCGGTCCCTGGGTCTCAATCTCGTCTCTTTGATTTCCTACCTATCTTCCGACTCAGATGGAGATGCATTTCTCATTTCTCGTCCGTGTCGTCGTCGACAAGGCCCCGTAAATGTGACGCAACACATCCATCTGTACCGCCGACTTCGTACTTATAATAGGGCGGGCACGGGCGAGTTAGGGGCCAGAGTCGATCAGCACCCGATCTTTGCTGATCTTTGGAGATCTCCAGCTGCGGCAGCAGAGACGGACTGTTTCAGACTTATCGAGTTATCACGACGACCTGATTCGACGAGATATTGGGGGAAAGAGGCAGACGATAAAAAGGGAAGAAAAGGGCACTAAAACGCGGGGCAGTCTGTTGTTGGGCTAAGGCCTGCCTAGAGCTGTTAGAGGTAATTTCCAGGCCTCTTTTTTTTCTTTTCCCCTCCTCCCACGCACCAGAGGCACCACTCTTCGAGTCCAGTACAACCACGGCGCACCCGACCACCACACCCACCTCAGGTACCTTACCTACCCTACCCCATGGCTTAGCAACCTGACGACCCGAGGAACCTGACGCCAGCTCTGCACCGGCCTGACTGATGAGGCATACATACGTGGGCGACGCAGACACTAGAGACTCTAGTCCGCGTTGACGACAGACCATGGTCCCCCTCAGTGTCGGGCTCTCTTCTCCCTCCCCGTGCCGATCCCTCACCACCCATCTTTAACCCCTCCGTCTTCCACGCCTGTGCCACCAGCTCTGCGCGACACAACAGACATAGACCGCCCAGTATAGTGTAGCCTGCGCCTCAATTTCTGTCCGCCTCTATCTTACTTTGCACCTACATCGCTTTGACAACCGGTCAGCTCGAGAATCGACGTCCGCCCAGTTGCTGTGTGGGGCCTGGCTGACGGTGGATTCAGTGTCACTTCAGACTCGGCTACAGCGCTACCTACCTCACTGCTTCACGCTACCGATTTCTTTCGCCTACCGGCAACACTTCCGACTGCGACTCTTCTCCAGAGACCCGACTTGCTCACATCCCTTGCCGACATATCTGCGAAGAGTCATATCGACCGCCTATACCCAGTGATTGCCGCCTTCCGGGAATGCTTGTGTGAACACAATCTAGACTCTGCGATCCCTTCCACCGCCTTCGTCGTTCGATTTCGATCCCGCAATGCCAGACGACCAAGAGACAGGGTCGCTGCCGGCGACCCCCGACGAGCAGGCGCCCCCCTCTCCCGGCTCCGTGACCTCGTCGGAAGCCAGCACCCCTCTCGAGACGCCCGAGGAGCTGTCATCTGCCGAACCACCCAAGAGGATGCCCTCGTTACGTTCCGTGTCGGATAATCCTGCCCATCCCATGTCGGCGTCCTCGACCCACGTGGGCATGCTTTCCAACGCGAGGCGGCCTCCGACCGGCGCACGTCTCCCCGAAGACCTCAATGCCAAGATGAGAGCCTTCCACTTATCTCGGCAAGGCAGCTCTCCTCTAAACTCTCAGACGCCGTCGACTGGGTCTCCTGCCTCGGCCACATCCTCTCCCGGCGGCCCGGTGATGGGCGGAGTACCCAAGAACCTGCAACTCCCCGGAGGAATGTCCAGACCAGGCGCGCCTTCGTTTCCAAGGTCGGCTCCGAATGTGAACGCCGGAGCACCCACCGGGGGCCTGGCGGGAAAGCGGCGCTTTGGATTGAAGCTTGGGGATATGGGAGGCGGCCCCTCTCCATCGTCATCGCCAGCAGCTGGCGCATCGGCGCCCAAGCAGAACGGAGATCGACATGTGTCCCAGATGAAACAGTTCGAGGAATACATCGACTCGGAGAAGGGGTATCTGACCTTCAAGGGCAAGGCCATCATCACAAATGAGGGCGTAAATTTCTCGGATGGCTCCGTCTTTAAGATATCGCTCGACGAAGTTGAAAAACTGGACGAGCTTGGAAAGGGCAACTACGGCACGGTCTACAAGGTGCGGCACACTAAGCCGCGCATGCCACGATTCGGCCCTGGGCTTGCCGGTGGAAAGTCGGCTTCCGTGGCGGGACTTCCTGCGACGGGCTCGGAGAGTGACCCGAAGACCGGCGGCACCAGCGGCATGGTCATGGCCATGAAGGAGATGCGTCTCGAGCTAGATGAGGCCAAGCTGGGCACCATTCTCAAGGAGCTGATGATTCTTCACGACTGCGCTTCTCCTTACATAATCGATTTCTACGGCGCCTTCTTCCAAGAAAGTGCCGTCTACATGTGCCTGGAATACATGGACGGGGGTTCTATCGACAAGCTGTACCTGGGCGGCATCCCGGAGAATGTCCTGCGCAAGATAACCTACTGCACGATTCAGGGGCTCAGGGAGCTGAAGGAGAAGCACAACATCATTCACCGCGACGTCAAACCCACTAACATACTCATAAATACCAGGGGGCAAGTCAAGATATGCGACTTCGGCGTGAGCGGAAACCTGGTGGCGAGTATTGCCAAGACGAACATCGGCTGTCAAAGCTACATGGCGCCCGAGCGGATCTCAGGTGGCAGTTTCATGCAATCAGGCGCATCCGACGGCACCTACAGCGTGCAGAGCGATATCTGGAGCCTGGGCCTGACGATAATAGAGTGCGGCATGGGCAAGTATCCCTATCCGCCCGAGGTGTCGTCGACCATATTCAGCCAGCTCAGCGTAAGCCTATCCAGTCCCGTCTGCAGACTAGTTACTGACATCGTCATCAAGGCCATCGTGGAGGGAGAGCCGCCGGATCTGCCTGCAACCTACTCGACTATTGCACAGACGTTTGTTCACGGATGCCTCCACAAAGTAGCAAGGTTACGGCCGAATTATCAGGCTCTGTTGGCCTCGGAGTGGCTGAAGGACCTGACGAAGCCCGAGACGATCCCGGAGGAGGACGAAGAGGCCCAGGAAAATAACGCCAGCGCGGACACGGTCGCCGAGGTAGCTGACCACCTCGACCTCAGCCATTCGACCACCGAAGACCCCGAGGTTGCGGCGTGGGTCAACGGAGTACTCGCGAAGAAGAAGAACGGGCAGTACGGCGAGGACATGGGCAAGCCGGCCCTCCACGCTGCTCCATTAGATGCCGTCAGCAGCCCGATGACCAGCCCTCAACTGGTGAGGTAAAGACCAATAACGTTACGGATGACGGGATGCCACCGAGGTAGAATAAAGCATCGTGTAGTAGAAGTCGGGCGTTCCATGTACATGAATCCAGGGTCGGTGTTTTTCGGGCAAAAAGAATTACCACAGATGTTCGGGAACGGGGAGGGCGGACTACTACCTAGGGCCAGCGCATGGCGCATTTGTTGTTGTTGTCGTTGTTGTTCGTTCCATTGCGGCACTTGCGCAGGCGATGGCTGGATGGATGGATGAATGGATGGAACGGATCCGGAGCTGGGAATCAGGCAAGCACCATACACATATGGATAGGGAGTTTGATAATTCCACACACACACCCTTCTAATCGGACATCCGAGGTGATTGATCGAGGAGGGCATTGAGGCATGGCGTACTGATTATTGTTGCTTTTGTTCTCTCTTCTCTGCTTTTGCTTTTTTCTCTTTCGACGTGCACGAGGACGGGATCTCGTTCGCGTCTAACGTACCTGTAGCTTGCGAATGACGCAGAGGAAGCTAGGTGGCCCGTTGATGGCCGCAGTGAGAGCTTACAGCCCGAGGAGAAGGCTCGACAGCCCGCCCCGCTCACTTTCGCTACTCTGGGACGGACACGGCCCCGAGTCTGGAGATTGACCGGCCCCGGCCGGGTGCCGTAGAGAGGGGGGTGGGGGAAGGCAACTCGCGAGCTGATCCGGCAGACAGGCCCAACAGATGTATGACTTCTCACTGCCATCAAATCCCCCAGCGCCGAGTAGGAGGGTTTTTTTTCGCAGTATACGGAGGTGTCCACGCACCAGTGCTGCGATGTTACAGTTGCTGCTTTTGCTGCTGTTGCTGTTGGGTAGGTCGTTCTGTTGGTCTCAAGGATGGAGAAGTGATATCGGGACACTAGTTGTTCCTGGTTGCGCTCAGATAGACAGACAGACAGATGGATAGATGGGAGACAGTGTCAGATAGTTGTAGTTCCCATGCCCGTAGTTGTACTCCGAAAACACCAGCACCAGATTGCAAAGTGAATCTGATACTTGAAGGTATCACAGCGATGTCTACGGCTATGTTGTACCAAAGACAGCTCGACACAAATAGCATTAGAAGTAGCGAGTACCTAAGCGAACTAGTATTGAAAACATTACATTCGAAGCACAATTGCTTCTCTCTGCGCCTTTCCCAACCCCAGCTTTCCAACGATCGTGTGGTCCGCCCATATAAAAGGTATCAAAGATCAGGTTACATCATGAGCGGGCATAAAAAATTAAGGCAGGTATAGTCGTCCCTGTGCGCGCGCGCACAACGAACGGCGCGGGACGCTGCATTTCTCGTGTAGCGTCGGACGGGAAAATTAGCAAGGCGAACCTCGGATGCACTCCCACCCTCTCTGCGATCCAGGGAATGATGGCTCTCCACGTGTTTTCCAATCCACAGCAACCCCCTCCTCCAGACCCCCTCCACCCTGAGGTTTTTCGGCACAGATGCGCCGGTGGGGTTCTGGACCGCCGCTCATCAGACGTACTCCTCCTTGACGCCACGGGAGCCGTTCATGTCGTAGCTGCGCTGGCTGCGCTGGCTGCGCACGCTCCGGTGGCGGTCCCAGGTGCTAGGCCCAGCAGCGGCGGGGGCTCCGCCGCCATGGCGGCTGGCGCTCCTCCGACCGCCGTAGCCGCCTTGGTGGTGGCCGCCGCGCAGGCCGAGGAAGAAGAGCACGGTGGCGATGAGCAGGGCGGCGGTGGCGCCCCACGAGAAGCCGAAGCCGTAGGCGCCGAGGTGGGCGGCGCGGCCGTCGCGGTGGAAGGCGCCGCGCAGGCGCACGAACGCGGCCGTCATGAGGGCCGAGGCGAGCAGCTGGAAGAGCAGCGCGGCGGCGCAGACGAGCCCGGCGAGGGCGGCGCCGAGGCGGCCGAAGCAGGCCACGCAGCCCGCGAGCAGCGTCGCGGCCGCGAAGAAGAGCGCGATCAGGTAGAAGACCCAGCCGAAGCGCCAGAGGTAGTAGTACGTCTCGCTCGTCGTATGCCCGCCGTAGCGGCCGACGGTCCCGTCGGGGGCCCCGTCGCCGCCCGACGACCAGGCCTGCGCGCCCAGGGCGGGCGCCGGCCGCGCCGGGCTGCAGCCCGTGTTGCCGGCGCCGCAGACGTACAGGTAGGACCACTGCGAGGAGGGGCGCGCGCCCGCGATCCCGGACGTGTCGGCCTGCAGGAAGTACGTGTGCGAGAGCGGCGTCGTGTGCGTCACCGCCGACAGGATGACGAAGAACTGCATCACGAGCGCGCCGGCGACGAAGAGGAGCGCCAGCGGCGCGAGGTACGCGGCTGGGTTTTCAAGAAGGGTCAGTACGGCCGTGTGGAGCGGGCGGGTTGTCGACTCGGCTGGGTACGGTAAAGTACTGTCCAGAGACACGGGGAGGGCTTACCTGGTCGCACCATCTCGAGATGTGGTGGTGGTGCGTGCTGGTCACCTTGCTGACGGGAAGGAGGAGGGTTCGTGAGACTCGGAGTGGCTCAAAGAAGTTCTGGTAACGGAAAGGATGGTGAGTGCTCGGTTCGATGCCGGTGGAGTATAGGACATGAAAGGTCTCCATCCGTTACCTGGCCTACCTTTTGCTCCAAGGTTCTCGTCCTTTGTCTTAGACACGATGGCGTGGGATGACGTCCAGCCGGCAGAATGTAGTAGTAGGTAGTTCGGAGTTCCGTCTGATACCTTCGGTACCTATGCTCGGTTCTCACGGGATGGCGCGGAGGAGGGAGAAGCTTCAAGCAGGGATGACGGGTCTGCGAGTGAGTGATTAACTAGGGCGGAATATCATATGCACATAAATAGGTGAAGAAGATCAAATCAGATGGTACCTAGTGGGAGAGCGGCCGGACAAGCGCACGATAATTATATCCTGGGCTCTCCGAGCACTGGTGATGATGAGGTACAGTTGGGAAACAGCTCCACGGCAGATATTGCAACCAAGCAGTCACAGCTGGTGGTAGTCGGGCTGTGGTGCTGGTGGTGCTCGTGGTGGATCTCCATGACGACAGCTGACGAAAAGGCTGCAAGCACCATTGAGAGCTTCTTGCCAGATACAGCCTAGTGTGTGCAGGACAACCTGCGTCGCAGCCTCATCGAAGGTTGCTACGGTTGCTAGACGCGTGCTAGCACTGAGCCAGACGAGCCTAGCGCAATAGCTGGCTGCCGAGTGCAATCATCCCACCTCGAGGACCCTATTTCTTGGCCCTGAGCAGTGAAAGCTCTGCTTCTGCACGCGGCACCGACCATGGATCTATCTGCCTCTCTCTCCTCTACGTCACTCCCTGCTCTCTCTCATCCTGGGGATAGCCGACCGGTCGAGTGCAAGTGTCGAGCGTAATGTTCTTTTTATTTTTAGTCAGAGGAGGAGTACGGAGTCACTCTGCTAGTACAGGGGTCCCAGGTTGGCTATCGGCCTTTGGTTTCGGCCATGGACCGTGGTTTCGGCCCTACCCTTTCCTAACAGCACCCTTAGGGCGTAGCCGCTGTGCGGAACCACCCACAGAATTCGCGAGCCCACAGAAAAAAAGAAACCGTTCCAAAAATCCCCCTTAAGCGGGAGATGCATGGAGCCCTCGATACCGCTCCTCTCAGGTCTTTCGCGGCCGGAGATTCTTCGAATTCCTTATAACAATGCTCGACGAAAACGGCAGCGTGGTAGATCTGCTTCCACCAAGTCGCTTAAAGTCTTACCGCTCCGCCATCATGCCAGCCCCTTCTCAGCCGGTTATAAGGAACCACGCCGTCGTGGTGTACCGTGGTGTGCCGAGGTAAAACCACGCCGTCGTGGTGTGCCGAGAGGGAGCGTATACGTCGAGCGTTATACGCTCCGTGCTGGTTAACAGCTCTTTATATCCCGCGGTGCGTTAAGATCTCCAGCCGATTCAGCCTCCGGGATTTCGGTCTCGAAGTAATAAAACGCCTCTAGGCGACGGTCGCCTCTAGGCAACGCGGTGGAATGGGCGAATGAATTATCGGTACGCCGGAGGTCTCGTTCGTGGTGGCCAAGTCGAATATGGCAGGTTCGAATTGGGTCGGGGTCGGAAAGCGAATGGTGATGGCATCGCTTTGGTAGGCAGTTTATCCTCATGCCCGGGAGGTGTCGAGTGCAAGTGTCCCCCACGCTCGACTACCGGTAGAAAAGAACGCCCCACGATCCGGGACAATAAACGCCAAGCTGTCGTCACCCCTGGAGAGCCGTCAGATCCGATCTGATCTGTCGTAATCCCTGGTGATCATGGAGTCTGGACCGGCAGTCGAGGACCCTGGTGCGACCCCGATATGGAATTTCCCATGCGCTCTGCAAGACCACCAACCACCACGCGGATATATCGGCTGCTGCCGGGCGTGGAGTGGCCCGTACGCGGGACCTACCTGCATACTGCGTAAAAGCCCAATAGTTCAATGACACTGCCACACTTCCTGATTGCCTGCTCAGCTCACCAATCTGGACCTTGCTTTCTTGAAGCACTGCCTGGTTGGCCGCGTCTCTGCGACGGGGCTGACCCTCGTGGCGCTGCGCCTCTTTTGACGACGACTCGGGCCATGCCGGGCGCCCTTTTACGCACGCATCGGTCTGAGTCCCACCGGCACGAGTATTTCATACGAGGCCTGAGGAAGAGTGACCTCTTGCCGCGCGTGAGTCGTATTAATGAGGTGCTCATAGTGAGCCAGCAATCTGTCCTTAGACGCGAAAGAGCTTCAGACGACCGCCGAGGTTTGAGGGGCGGGCCGGCGGACATCTGCGAGAT
Organism: Xylariaceae sp. FL0804; assembly: GCA_022539325.1. Taxonomy (NCBI): domain Eukaryota; kingdom Fungi; phylum Ascomycota; class Sordariomycetes; order Xylariales; family Xylariaceae; species Xylariaceae sp. FL0804. The sequence goes on along the minus strand of JAJKLG010000006.1, from coordinate 468,670 downwards.
TCCACTTACACACGAAATGTGACTCGCCGTACATGAGTGGCTTGCCCCCTCTACGCCAACAATACAGCAAGTGCTGGCCTGCTGAACCTGCCAGGCAGTATTTAGCAGATGTAGAGCGCGCTACCGGCCACCCGGGTCTTCACTTGGGCTCACTGATCAGCTTCAAAAGGCAAGCAAGTGGGCATCTCCATCTTGCATGTTATGTATCTGCGCAACCTTTCCAGTCATGCAGGTTGAGGCCAACTCTGTTTCAAATGCTTGGGAGTGAGTGTGCTTGATAAAGAGTTGACAACTACGCCTCTCCTGAAGTCAGGGGTACCTATCTGAACTCCGGACTGCTCACGAGACGAAGGATCGAGCTATATACGGCTACATCCGCGCAACGTCCAGCCAAATTATCTCCGTACTTCCAATATAAGTTTGCCATCCTTCGACACGTTCTCACGTGCCGAACATTATGAAAGCAGTTTCCTCGATGCTTAAAGCTATGAGAACGAGCTCCGCGTCAACTTGTGCAAGCACCGGTAATCTCTTTTGCTGGATATGTGCGGGAGAGAACCAGCCAGTGAGCAAAAACGCGCCGCATTCATGCCGTGCCCGTCGCGGTCAGCGTGCCTCCAGGGGCGGAATGGATTTTCCATGTGATACTCGAAAGGCATCGCGTTGAGCCAATCTGTTCAGCCGCAAGATGAAGACAATTTTCGTACCTAAATACCGGGGCAATAGGGGACATTTGTCAGCGCATGCCATTGTCGAAGTAGATGTAACGCTGATTAGAGGGATGCCGCGCTGCTTGTCCTGCTCCGGCACGGGATCAAGTCTTTCCGTCACACAGCTAATTGATCGGTCTGCTGAAAGTGATGCCTGTTAGCCCGACAGGATGCATCCAGCCTGAGGGCGGCTCTCCGTCCGAAGACTGAATAGAATATTCGCGAACAGCCTTGTCCAACGACGACGATGGTTTTGATTAGCAGTCCTATAATAATACCTGAGACGAGCAGTGGCTAAGCTATTGCTTAAAAAGTCGATACATTTCCACGTATATTTCCTTTTGAGTTTGTTATTCACTCTTCCCCTCCGTGGAATTCTTAGAATATACTGGCTGTTCCACGTACGACACCCTCAAACGATGAGCCGGGAGAGAGAGGTTGAAGTGAGCGCCAGAGGTTATTCATGGTGACTTACCACGCTCCCCCTATTCGGGCGCCGATGAGAAAAAGGCAGTCGACGATGGCGACAGTGGCGGCGAGCCAAGTCTCGACTCTCATCGACGCGAACGGAGGACTCGACCGGGCATCCACCCTGCCGTACGTGGCCGCGCGAGAGACTCGGAGACGAGACGTCGTTCGTGGCACCGAAAGTACGGGCCGTGGCGCAATCCCAACGGTCTGGCGAGTTCTGCGGGAGACAGCCGGGCATAGCCTTCACGATGCTGCTCGCGCAGGGGCCCCCTGGTCGGCATCGCTGCTACTACGCTGCTCTGTGATTGCCTGGCAAAGAATGACTTGCTGGTGTTGCCGGCGGTGGTGGTAGAGGAGGATATGGTCGTGGTGGAGAGGAGTGAGAGGGACCAGCAGCAGCAGTATAGTGACGAGGAGAACCGCGGGTAAGCGTCAGGCGCGCGCGACGGAGGGCCGTGAGTTGGACAGACCGGCGGGAGACTGACGCCGCACTCTTGCATACATCGCCAACCCAGACCAAGTTAGTAAGTCAGGCTTCAATCTTCCAAAGCCTCAACGGGACTGCCGATCAGAATCATCGCCTCGGCCGATCATACATGGTCACCTGATGTTTACTGGAATCCCGAGACCTGGCCTCTCTCCTGTGCACCCCCTTTCAACCACTGCTCAACCCCGGAGACATTCGATGGTTCAGCACTGTGATAACATGACGGACGACCTTGAAGACGCCGCCGACCCGGCAGGCGTCGATGACGGATCTCCTCCACCACCCAGTTATCAAGAAGCAGCATCGTCCACCGCCGTGGTTGCGGCATTATCTCGCGTGTATCGTCCGTTTCCCTCTCCCATGAACGTCTACTACCAGTAGAATCTCCGCGGACCGAAGTACTGCCACCTCTGCGGCGCCAGCAGGGAGGAGCACCTCTGTCTACCTCATCGAGTAATTACTACTCCGGCTACAGTCTGCAGGAGCCCCTGCGGACGCCGTCCTCGCTACCCGCGGCGGCGACGAGTCGAAGCTCGCCTCCCGCCTTCTGGCGCTCAGCCTCAGCAGCGCGATCTTCCTGCCTTCGCTCTCTGAGTCGACGAGGGGCACGATGGTCACTGAGACGATGCGTGCCACCGCCACAGGTGGTGGTGGTGATGGCGCCCACGACGGCGTCGCCTTTCTCTTCTCCGTCGAGGTCGTCCACGCCGGGGAGAAGAAGCTACGGCGCGAGCGGTTCGCGTGGCGGAAGATGATGAAGAAGAGGGGCACTGAGGATGATGGTGGTGGTGAAGCCCAGTGTGGTGGTGGTGGTGGAGGGTGCAGGCTTGTGCGTCTCGCCTCCCTTCAGTTCTCAGACGGCACATTCAGGCAGCGGCGGTTACAGTGGCAAAGGCAATGCCGCCGCGATCTCATCTCCCCTCCTGCACGGTAGCGATGCGTGCGAGACCGTTGCCGTCTTGGCCCTGACGACGGGGCCGTCGCGTCGGAGCCGCCCGATCTCCCTCGAGCTGAGGGGGGAGCGCGCTGGGCGAGCGGGCCACGCTCGTGATTGTCACCACGGACGGCCGTCAGACTCATGATGCTGAATGCGAGTGGCCGGAAGAAGAAGTCGGTCATCGCGGCGGGGGAGATGTTCAGAGAAAAGCTGGCTGAAAAGAAGAAAGAAGGCCGGCAACGTCTGATGTATTGATTATCGTCCCATTGAGGGGCTAAATAGGAGTAGCATTCCGTCCCTGAATTAGACCAGTAAGGCGTACAAATGTAATGTAACCTCCGTTCCCTGAGCGAATACGTAACCTCTTGGGTGTACATGTCGGCAGCTATGATTTTCCACCTCTCCTCGTGGTATCAGATTCCAGTCACCATCACCGGCACCTTCTGCCCGGTACACGCTCAGGACGGCCAACTCAACATATCACAAGCCTTGGACTGAACCACTGTCGCGAACGGCCTGCCAGCTTGCCACTCGATCGCCTTTCCGGGGCTCATTCCACATCCAACCAGAGGCACTGTGTTCGAGGTAAGAAGAACACAAGGTAAGAGGAAAAGTAAAAGGTGTTTCTGCCGCATCGCAGATAGGCCTTGGAACTGGTTCCTACTTTACACCGGTAGCTGCCAAGCCGGGCACTGAGCATCTGAAGGCTGACTCCTCGATAGCTGTGCGGAGGGCCATATTTACGCCCCTTCAAGGGCTCGAGACAGAGTACATTCAGGCCGAAGCACATCACGCTGACTGCGAGCACTTTCAAGGTTGCAGGGACGAGTTCTCCGAGGACGGCCATGATGGGAAACCCAACCAGCGGGTCGATGGTGACCCAAGCTGTTCCAGGTATGTTCATTGCCACTGTAGTTTACTTCACGATAAGTATATGTCTACTTAGCAGGTAACAGGTGACGTAGCCCAACATCAGATCACTACCAGTAAATCTAGAGCAATGATCTTGCCATACAAAGTGCAGTTGCTGACGGAACTGGAAATCAACAGATTTCAAAAAGAGAAAGATCACGAAGAGAATGCTTACCCTTCACCGTAGGAAATGACCGTGCGGGCCCCCTGGGTCTTGGAGAAAAATTGACCATGCCCCTCCCTGGACAGCGCAAGAGCAACTCTCTCAGGCTGATGACGGACAGCCTTGCACATATCAAACCTCCTAGAGCTGAAAATCCAGGCACGTTATCTGGAATGCCCTGGAAGATCTAGGTGAGGGTCGGGAAGCTATTTAACTACGACAAGAAAGAGATCTGAGTCATAATCAACCACAACAGTGCTGGATAGTTGCACCTCTAACCCACGCCACTTGGTTTACTGGAGTCTTACTATACGACAAAGTGCATGCTCGAGTTCATCGACTGGCGAGGCATATATGAGACCCTCGAGGGAGTATATCAGGTACTAAGCCGACGCGGATCATCAAAGCATACTTACTGGCCGGCCTTACGCCGCTTTGAACACCACCATCTGGCCGATTGTTGGACAATGGTGTATGATGATTTTATCTGATCAAGCGGGCCCAGGTCAGCCCCAGCCGCCGGGAGAGCAGAGGCGTGCCGGCAACAATGTTGGGAGTAGAACAGCATTCGCTCTGGTTTCTCCCCTACCGTCGTCAAGCGCGGCTGCTTGCGCTAAGCGCACGTGTGCTGAACACCTATCAAAGTAGGTACCTAGCAAGTACAACGTCTCGCAGCGAGCCTTGTACCTCCCAAGTACCTTAAGTACTTAATCTAACCGGCAGCGAGCCTCACCACTGCGTGCGTGAGATGGCGCTGACGACGTTACTACCGGAGGTCATGTGCTCACAACTCGATGCGGTCAGCCGGCGTGGGTCGCAGAGAGCCAAAGAGAAGAACAGGAGGGTGGCTAGTTGCTGACCACGAGGAGCCTCGTTGGGCCGTTCAACGTTTTTCAAGGAGGGAATGGGGGCGGCAGGCAGGAGACGGCCCGGATTCCGTCGTCGCCGATGGGGGGAGAGATATCTCAGAAGGACCATGGCCGATCGTTTGTCTGTCAGCCAGCCAGCAAGGCCTCACCACCATCCAATGTCTGCAATGTCGGCAATTTGCGTCGTCTTTTTCTGGTTATTTTCAACGAGGCTCCAGAGGTCCGGGCCGAGCGTTTCTGCAGGGATCATGATCCCCCCTGCCCGTATCGGCGCACGGGCCGCCCTGAGTGCCGCAGGCGGGAATGAGGTCGGAGCGAGTTGGAGCTCTTTATCTCCGGCGCCTTACCCTGTGCTCCGAAGGTGGAGCCCCTGCATCTCATTTTCCTGTTGAGCTCCGGAGCTCTGCTTCTTTCTACGGCCCGGCCTTCGTCCTTGCGCATCTCGGCTGCAGTCCTTTCCCTCTCTCCCGCCTCTGCTCAACCTCGCGTCAGATGTCGATCAGGCCGCCCGCAGCACCACCCTCCCCTGAACAGTTGTGCCAGTCCTCCTGCCGCAGCTCTTTCCGGAAGGAGTAGCAAGCAGCCCGACGCTGTTGTTTGTGGCTTTCGCCCCCCTGGGCCCGGCTGGTCCAATGTCGCTCCGCCATATTCACTTGCCATCATGGCCCCGGGGCTACTACTTGCCCAGCACGATCGGCCAGGCGGGTCGCGCCCGTCCTCCGCCGCCGCGCTACCCCACCTACGCGCTCGCTGCGCGCGTGCAGGCGGCGCTGCAGCGCGAGCTGCTCGACTGGAAGGCCGACGCGCGGGGCCGCCCGCCGCCGCCGCCGACGCTGCTGTCCTTCACGCCCGCGCCGACCTACACGCTGGGCCGCCGCCAGGCCGGCCTAGCGCGCGACGCTGACGACCGCGCGCGCCTCGAGGCGCCGCTCCGACACTGCCTGGCCCCCGTCGGCACCAACGAGGGGGAGTACGACTGGGGCAACCGCTACTACCACGACCACTACGGCTTCGATCCCGTCGTGACGCACGCCCCCCGCGGCGGGCTCGCCACGTACCACGGGCCCGGACAGATTGTGCTGTGGCCCGTCGTGGACCTGCGGTCGCCTCTGCACGCGGCGGCGGCGGCGGGCCGCCTCGGCGTGCGCGACTACGCGCACATGCTCGAGCAGACGACTATCGACCTGCTGGCCGGACCGGCCGAAGCGACGACGACAACGACAGGCGACAGCGAACACGGGCCGCCAGGGGGGCGCGGAGTCTGGGAGTCCTTCGTCCGGGAACGAGAGCGCAGGGCCGGGCGGCTGCAGTGGCCGCCATGCGAGTTCCACCGGACCGAGGACCCGGGCGTGTGGGTGTCGTCCCCCCTCGCCGACCTGGGCGAGCCCGCCGCCAAGATCGCCGCCATGGGCGTGCACCTGCGCCGCCACGTCACGGGCCTCGGCGTCGCGCTCAACTGCCGCACGCCCCTGCGCGGGCGCGCCGAGACGAACCCGTGGGCGCGCATCGTGCCCTGCGGGCTCGAGGGCAGGCGCGTCACGAGCGTCGCCGACACGCTGCTCGCCGTCCTGCGCCCCCGCAGCGACGGCGTCGACCGTGGTGGTGGTGGTGGACCCGTTGGGCGCGGCGAGCGCGATGATGACCTCCGCTCCGTCGCGGCCGCGTGGGCGTCCGTATTTGCCCGGCACCTGGGCGTGGAGTACCGGCCCGCGACGACGACCGACAGCTCGCCCCCGGACTACAGTGCTCAGGACGGCTGGTTCGTGGCCGGCGGCGGCGGCGACGGCGGAAGGGGCGGCGGCGGCCCTCTGGCCGAGTTGATGGCCGAGCTGCGCGCCGCCGGCGAGGACGAGGGGTTTGTGGAGGGGACGCTGGTCAGCTGACGACAACGATGACTACGACGACGACGACGACGACAACAACAACAACCACAAAACACCCCGCGGGCCGACCCCTTCATATCAACTCCCCTTTGTCGAAGCCCCCCACCGGCACCGATCGCGTCAAGGAGGCCGAGCACGAACCCCGGGAGAGGTGAGGCGGTCTTTCTTCTCTCACTCAAGAGCCCACCTACCCCCTCACCCCCTCTCGTCGCAGCTGCTGGGAAGCCAGCCAGCCAGCCAGCCCCGTTGGCCGTCGCTGCGGCGCCTCGCCGTCACCACCCCCATATCACGCCATCGCTTTGGCTTCTGCTGCTGCTGCTGCTGTTGCTGCTACTGCGCGCGTGAAGCTCGCCCAGACTCTCCCGCCCCTATACCCGCACCGTGCATGAACGCGCGAAGAGGACCCTCCCTCCTCGTTCTCTCTATCTCTCACACTTCCTGCCCGCCACGCGCTTCCGCCACAAACCACAAGCTTCCTCCATGCGGCTTGCGCCCCCTCTGGCCTCTCCGTCCTCTCCGGCCGCGACGCCCAACCTGCCCGCTCGACTGACCGACCGACCCACTCACCCACTACTGCCCCCTGGGTCGACGACTGCGAGGAGCGGTGAGGGCAAGAGTGGGGTAGATGGCGCAGGACTCTAGAAGGGAAAAGGGGCAAGGGGGAGCGGCCGATGGCCGGCTGGCTGGCGGTCACCCACCTAGCCACTATACCGTTCGCTCTGCGCGGTGGTGGGACAGTACATACCAGCAGCAGCAACAGCCCGGCTGTCTGAAATGCGTGCTGCTGGCTAGGCATACAATATCCACGTATCATCTAGACAGTCAGTCAGTCGGCCGGTCAGTTGTTCGGTCGGTCCGCGAGCTCGTCTACTCGAGTTTCGCAGGCGCCAGCTGGGGGTGATTGGATGTCTAGCCAGGCAGGTAGGTACCTACTTATATGTACCTACTTAGGGTGGTAGGTACGTCAGGAACAACGAGGTGGTTGCAAGGATGGGAGAGGGGATGCGGGAAATATTGAAGAAAACGAAAACCGCGCAGTAAAGGTCGGTGACCATCGGGCTTATGCCGGGGGATATTCCAGCAGAACAGGATGGATTAGGGAGGTTAAGGTAGTAGTACTTTACCTACCCATTTCCTATGGACGTGCCTCGTCTACGTGCAAATATCCATAGACAGATTTGATAGGTACAGCAGCAGAGCGATCAAGCAGCCCTTACCTATTTGCCCCTTTTCCCCGTTGCGAACAAGTCCCACCTCCACGACCACCACCATCGTCCCACTACCTTAAGTATCAACCTAGGTATGGTACCTAGGTAACGTACGCAGTTGTGTTTCCACCGCAGGTATCCAGCTAGCTACCTTAGGTACTTAGGTACCTACTTACTATATGAACGCACCAACACACCAAAGATGATTTATGTGAGCTGCTGCTGCTGCTGCTGCTGTTGTTGTTGTCGTCGTCATTGGGTTATTGGAGAAGAGTAGATGCATGGCGGAGGGAATGCTGGGGGGAGGGGGGTCGTACAGGTAGACATGCCGCGAGCGAGATCAGCCACCAACCTACCAATCTACGCTCGCTCGCGACCTCGAGCGCCGCCGTCGGCCAGGGGGAACGATGTGGCTCGGTGAGCGAGCGAGTGGACGAGGTAGAAAAGCGCCAGGGGTTCTTTCTGGATGCCAACAGCCAGCCAGCTAGCCAGCCAGCTAGCCAGCCACCAGCAGCAGCACACGGCAACAGGCTGGCATGGCCGTTACAACTGCGTACCTCCGATACGGAGTAAATAGTACAATACATACAGCACAGCAGAGAAGCTGAAGCTGAAGCACACAGGCGCGCATGCATGCATATATCTTCATGCATGGTTGGGACCTGCTCATTCGCTCGCTCTTTATCCCTGTTTTTTTTTTTACTCTACTTCGTCCCTGTCTCTCTCAGCTCAGCCTTCTCTCTGTCTTTGTATGTGTGCGTGTATGTGTACTGTGGTAGATCCGGGGGTGGGGAAGGGGGGGGGTGAGGGGGAAAGGGGGGTTGTCGGAAGGGCTGGCTGGCTGCCTGCTCGATCGAAGGAGATTGTAGGTAAAAATAGTAAGGGAAAAAAGTCCATGGGGGATCGATAGATGGACGGGTGCGCGGGCGTGCCGGAGGCACGAGAAGTACCGTAGGTATCAGGTGTACAGAGTGATCAGGCACGGTACGAATTACATAATACCGTGATTACATGCCTACCGGCCGGTACGGAGTACCGGTTACGGAGCAGGCAATACACTCCTACATACTTACCTACTGGTAGTACCTTGCTCGCCTCGCCTTACCTTACCTACCTGCCCCCTGACACTTCCCCAGACGACCCCAGATGCAGGTCTCGCTAGGCAGAGGGGGTGGAGGGGGGGAGACCGGGGGCCGGCCGGGGGATCGATTGGATGGGGGCCAGACTGGGTTGAGGTGAGAGGGCAGCAGCTCGCGCAGATGTGGACGTAGCGCCAAGCAGCAACAGCAGCCCAGCAGCAGCTAGGCAGGCCAGGTGCCGCAAAAGTGCTCACGGAGCACTCCGGAGTTCGGCCGCATCAAATACGAGAGGATATGGAGGACCAGCAGCTGGCTCTTTCGAGGAGATATACAGTGGGCTCATAAAGCAGGAAAGGTGAGGCAAGGCAAGGTAAAGGTACCTCCTTTACATACTTTAGGTAGTCACGGTGTAAGAAATAGCGGTAGAGTAGGTACTAGGCATGCGGCTTTTGACGTGCTCATCGCGGCGAAGGTGGTTCGGCCCGCGGATTTGTTTCGTTTTCCCCTTCATTATGAAACAACAACTCGAGGATATCTGCCTTTCTTCAAGTAGGAAGTACTCGAGGCATCGCGGGCCCAGCGCCAATCTGTCCAGCCCCGAGGGCAGTCAGTCAGCCAGCCCAGCCGCGTAGCAGATTCTGCCTGTCCAGTCTGCTCGTCTCTCTCTCTCTCTCGCGCCCGTGTCGTCGTCCGTCTTCCGCATTTCATTAGCCGTCCACTATTTTCGCTTTCCTTCTCTCCCTCCTGGTGGCATGGTCCCAAAAACATGAGGCGGCTCGCCGAATAAGGCGTACGCCACACCACACCACATGAACTCCCTGTCATCGACTCGTGTTACCGTTTGATAAAAATTTGCGCCTGCGGGTCCGCGCATGCCTGTCCTCGTAACGCCGTCGAGCTGGCACAAGATAGAAAAAGACGGGAAATCAAAATCAAAGCTCGACATCACCATCCGGCAATGCAGACGGGCCGTAGAAATGCGCGCGACCAACGCCCGTGAGAGGCAATCAAGACACTAGGTATCACCTGCTTTCCTTTTTGATGGTCGCGCCGAGCTCGCTGCTCCGTTTGCGGCCCGCGTTCCTCCTGTAGTTGTTGGCCGGCATCATCTCCTCGTCGGCCTCGGGCTTGTACATCTCGGGCTGGAAGTTCGTGTTGTTGTAGTGTGCAACATTAAAGTGGCTGTTCTTGAACGTGTTGGTCGTGAAGGCGGGTTCGTACGAGCTGCTGTTCTCTCCCGCCATCTCTGGTAAGTTGGGGAAGTTATATTTGGAAAGGCGAAATTGGGGATGCACTGATGGGGGTGCCGCAGTCGGCTGCTCCGGGCTTGGCTGCTGCGGGGTCGGCGCAGGCAGGCCATCGGCAAATTGCTGGGTCACCCAGGGTGACTGGGGAGAAGGCGCATACATATCCGTGATGGGGGACGCGCCGGCCGGAGGAGAGGCCAATGGCGACAAGCCGGCCGGCTCGAAGCAGACCGGGGGGATCATAGCTAACGGGCCCAAGTCCAGGCTGGAGTAGTCTTGGAGCGACGGCATCGTATCCTGAAACTGGTGATGCTGTGTGAAAGACGCGGCGCGGTTGACTTGGATCGACACGGGCTCGGCCGGGACAACTGCGGCAGCGACCTGCGGTTCGCGATATAAGATGTCGTAGTGGCCGGGGCGATACAGCAGATAGATGTTGCGGCCCAGCACTGACGTCTCCTCCCAATTGTCCGTCATGGGAATGGTGTTGGCCTCCGTGCCGGCGCTTCGGTCCAAATAGACGATACCGAGCCCGATGCGGGCCGGCTTCAGAAGTATTTCGGCGATCATGGTCACGCAGATGTCCTCGATCTCCCGGTCGAGGGGCATGACGGTGCCCTGGACGTAGCTCTCAATGTCCTCGGTCAGAAAATGTCTGTACTCATCCGGCGCCGCCCTCAACCTGGCAGCCGCGAGCAAGCGATGATGGTAGACGAGGTACCGCGCTATGTCGTCGTCGTTGAACCTGGCAAAGAGTATGTCGTTGGGGTCGCCGCCTCCCACCATAGCAGCGGCGAGGTCATCAAACAGAACGTCAGTCTCCTCCACCAGATCCTCTCCGCCAGCAATGCCCTCATTGAGCTTGGCCAAGCGAAGCCTCTCGTCCTGCAGCTGATTGACATCGCCACTTCGTACCAAGACCTCAAAGTAGGCGAAAGCGATAGCTATAAAAGCGCGGAAATGCCAGGTCAGCGCTTCAGATGCTGGACGACAAAGCGGATACGTGATGCGGGGCGGCCGGGGCCGTCGTCACGGGCGCCGATCAATGGAAGCAGAGCATCCCAGCCCCAGCGGTCGATGCTAGGCTGGCATGAAGCAGGGCGCTGGAGATGGCGGAAGACCTCGAAGGCGAAGGATCGGGTGAGGAGCAAAACAGAAAGATCTCACCTCGCCAGCCGCAATTGCCGTCGCCCTGGATTGGACGGTAGTGTGAATACGTCTGCGGCAGAGCCTGGAGACGACCGTCAAACGGTCGAAAGTCAGTCCTCGCGGAGAGCTCCGGTGCCGGCTTGTAGTCAGCGGGGACGGATACTCACCGAGGTTTTGGCGATGTAAATGGGATCGGCCTTGGCATACTCCTCAGCGATGGCGTAGCTCGTCGTCTTCTGGCCGACTAGGGGGCCCTGTTGCGTAGAATGTGAGGTGAGCGACGGGCTACTGTCAAGCGCACGAGGCCCAGAATGCGGGCGGGGAACACGTCGCTGCACCTACCTGCAGGTCAGGTTTGTAGTCACGGGCAGCAGCTTCTTGCTGAGCGATGTCGCTCTGCGGCGGCTGGTCCATCCTGGGCCGATGATAGCTTGTGACGTGAGAGTGGTGGTGGTGGTTTTGTTGTTGTTGTTGCCGAAGCTGCTGCTGCTGACGTTGCTGTGGTTGATGATGATGTTGTTGGTTTTGGTGTTGTTGGTGCCGGGTTTGGTGGTGGCGGTGTTGCTGCTGCTGCTGCTGTTGGTGGTGGTGCTGGTGGTTGTGGGGAAATTGATCGTAGGGATGACTGTGGTGATTGTGGTGATTATGGTTGTGATTGTGGTTGTGGTTGTGGTTGCGGTCTTGGTTTTGGTGGCGGTTGTGGTTGTGATTATTATTGTCAGTCTGGAAAATGGGCGAGGCAAAGAGGCCGGCGCCGGCAGCTGTTGGTCCACCTCTTACACCTGTGCCTGCACTTGCACCTGCACCTCCTCTTGTTCCTGCTCCGGCAGCGCGTCCGTGGCCAGCAGCTACCCCATGTCCTCCGCCAAAATGAAGCGGCGATGTCTGGTGAAAGGCAGCCTCGGGGATCTCGGCGTTGGCTATGTCGATGTTGTAGGCAAACTGAGCAAACGGCGTCGGTTGCGGCTGGAACATTCCGCTGCCTGGGCCAGAGCTGGACCCGGAGCCTGCCAGCTGTGGACCATGCAGCGCCGGACACTGGTGCGGGCACGGAGGAGCGGCCAGACGGGCTCGGTAGGCGTCGGCTCAGACAGAATCACTGACTGACTGCCTCGGAGAAGCCAGACTGTAAGGGAGAGGTAAAGGAGGAAGGGATTCAGAAGAGAGAGGGGGGAGGCAGGCAGAAGCAGAGACGGAGGCACTGAGCAGAGGCGGAGGCAGAAGACGGCGGAGAGGGAGACAGGGGACGGAAGGGCCATCTGGAGAATCTCCAGGAAGGGGAAAACTATCAACCATCACACGTCGAGTTCGGCTCCTGGCAGCAATAAGTGGCGTACACAAGGTCACATTGGAAATCCCTTCTCCAAGGGCTTGGATTGGCCGGCCCAGTCTCCAACATCTCATCATACCACCAGTAAGCTCTGTTATACCCACCAGGTACCACCAGGAGGTACTGGCCAAGTAGTAGTAGCAGCAAGCAGCATGGCAGCATGCCGACGGTAGTATAACGACACGGATGCTGCTGCTGCCGCTGCGTGCTGGCCCTGCGTGGTAAGAAGTAAAGAGTACGGAGGAGATGTGAGGACAGTGTGCCAGCCTGCGAAGTAGCCGGTACCTATCGTGGCCAGATAGATGATGCATGGGCTGTGTGCTCTGGCGCACACGCTGACGTGCTGCTGTGGGCGGGCATCCACGCACACGACCATAGGTACTGGTAGTTGCTGTTTACAGAGTCTGTACCTAGGAGCTAGACTGACCGTCTGTCTACTGTTTGATAAGCCAACAAGAGCTAGGTGAGCTATAGTCGTGTATTGTACGACGCGATCGCCGCTGGGAGATGGACGTTTACTGATGATTGACCCGGGGTAGACCACAAGGGTTAGTAGTACAGTTGGCCGCCGCTGAAGGGGGACCCGGACAATGTGCCCTATACTGTGTGGGCGGGCACATGGGGCCTAGAGGCGGAGGGGCAGACCACAGCTCTGGCCACAGGGGGGATGTTAGGTAATACCGGCTTACGGACTACTACCCGTACTCCGTACGGAGTACGGACAGAGCTACGGCGTACCTAACATCCTAACGTACCTGAACTGCTTCGACCGTCCACCAAGCTCGGCTCTCGTTAATAACGATGCCGCGATCCAAGTCAGTCCAGCCACCCAGCTTCCTCATGTACGGCCGCCAGCAAACAATCGTTCCATTCCATGCTCCCCGCCTGCGCCTGCGCCTGCGCCTGGGCGCCCGGGCCTCCTGGTAGTACCCTTCCCAGCCCTGGCACTTTCGCCGGCCACTGGCCCACCGCCAAGCTCGGCCGGATGGTGAGGCCCGGGGTTTGATCAGAGCAATCGCGGTACGGACGGGCTGGACGGGCGTGACGGGAACGGATAGGGTCGCCTTGGGAATGGGGGGATCCCACCACCGTCCACCCGTCATGATTCATCCTACCTGGGAGTCCGGGCACCTAGGTAGGATTCCCCCGCACGATGCGGTACTCACCCCAGGCCGGGCCCGGGCTGCTGGATCGCATGATATGATGTCCCGCCTGGTCCCGCCAACTCACTCGTCGCCCGTCGTGGCCACCAACACCACGGCTTTCTCCCGCCGAGGCTATCGTGAGCGTCGCCCATTCGAGACCGCGGTCCGGACACTGACTCCCCTTCTGCGGCATGACCTCTGGCGACGGCCTGCCAGCGACCCACTATGCTGTCGATGGGTGGCACACGGGAGTCACGGCATCAGCCAGGCACAGCGCGCCATGCGAAATGCAGAACCGAGACCTCAGAGTCGCATGGAGAAAAGCCACAGTGCCACGACAGTATGGTACAGTCGCCCTCCTCATCTGACCAGGGGGCCGGCGGCGGCGGCCTGGGCGGCACGAGCCCGTCCGGGTTTCACCTGAGCTGGCCCGTCCCATTCTCCCATACCACCATACATACCACCGTACATGGATCGCTTGGAACCCAGAACCCAGGACGGGAGAGAAACCGTGAAATGAAGTCATTCCCAGCTCACTCACTCGTTGGGGCAGATACGCGCTGCCGCATGACATGGTCGGTCTGACAGTTGTTGTTGCCGCCCGGCCGGCTGTCATTTCGTTGCCAAAGCACAAGCAGCGTGGCGGAGCCCCATGATACGAGCCCCCTCTCTGTTAGGCCAAGCCATTGAGAGAGAGGTCTGGAGATTTACGACACACACTCGTGGCTGGCACGCAAACTATCGACAGCGGTCTTACCTACAGCTGCGGCCTGCCTCCCGCAGCCTGGCCCCTGCTCCGGCCCTGCTGAAGTTCCCCTGGGGGCCGCCCATGGCTCACCGACCCCGCCCGGCTGCGCTCACCGTCAGGGGTGCCACCACGGAAAAAACAACCGTAGCGAGTGTAACTCATCAAACAGCTTCCTTTGGCGCCGGGTGTACCAGAAAATGGGGCCGAGAACCAACAACCTTCTGTCGTCCGTAACCTCGAGGATGAGATTGGCACGGTGAAATAGCTCAGCTCTCGACAGACTTCCGGGAGCATCTTTTCGACATCTTCAAAGTCAGGTCGAGCGCCGCGCACGGAGTATCGGCGCCGCACTGGGCGGGATCTTGGCTGCTTGGCTAACGCCACGCCGCACTCCAGCACCTGTTCGCCGAGGGGTTAGGACTTAACATACCCAGAGTGGCATCAGTCAGCCCTGGACTTTCACGATGCCTCAACAAAATGTTACGATCTAACCTGTCCTTGTGAGCTTGACAGCTCCGGGATCGTCACCGAGCATGGCCCGGCTGACACGTTTATTGCTGTCATGGGCCGGTCAAGATGGCCGAGTTGGCCGGCGCCCCTGACGGCGGTCGGACGCCAATTCATATGCAGTTCCAGTACGACCAGCTTTTGGTGACGATATCATTGCTACGCGAGTACGGTGGTTCCTGCTCCTCGCTCCCTTACCTAAGAGGATCTCATCTTGTCGACGTTTAATGTGTGTCCGTAGTCCGTACCATGTACGCCCCTTCTGCCAAGCCGAGGCTCTGCGTCCGAATATTCGGAGAGCAACGCGATATCGGGTTCTCGTGGTGGGTGGTACATGCCTCCTGCAGACGCTACAGCATCCACGGAATCTTCCTCGCCCGGGGTATGGGCCAATGTCTCGAAGCCATGGTCGCCTCTGGATTGACTGGTAAAGATTACGAACACTCCGAATGTACCGATATTTTCTCAAGTTGATACAGAGGTCGATGTACACAAAAGTATGCATCCATGGCAGGGTCTGGTCTAGCCCTCCCGGTGCTACGGAGTGCCTCGCATGTCATAGAACTCCCCTGATATCCATGGGAAGTCTGCTGCAAACCGCACGCTTTTTTCTCGGTTCAGAATGCAACGCTAACGATGCGCTCCTGCTGTACGATCTGTCAGGTGTCACTACGGTCTCTGTGGCACAGGTATGGTTGCATTCGATACCCGCGCAACGAGCGTGAGACGGACGAACGGCTGCCTCCAACACCTAGAGTTCTACACACTACGTCTTCCGCTGAGGACGTGACAATGACTATCGAATATGCAGGAATCAAGCCATTCTGCAAGCTAAGGCACGATCAGCTCTCTTGCTGAGCCATGGGGCTTGCCATATCTGCTCCCGTTCTGGTCCGCTGGTATTAGATAAGACACGCCCCAGCAATCGGGTCGCGGAGAGCTTCTCTACGATAGGCCGTAGGCGAACGGGTTGGCGCAGCTTGCTCTCGTGCGACCTTCCACAGCACGAATTTGAAAGCCAACGGCTACGCAGAGAAACCATACATTTCTCCGTTGGTCTTACCTCCCCCAACAGGACACGAGAGGAGACATGTGAAGAGGGGCAGGTCGTATCTAGGCCTGTCGTCAGACCGCATTTCACAGCTTCGACGACGACGACGACGAAAAGCGGGTGGATGTTGCGATCTGTCACGTTGACCAAGAGGTATGATGGACCACAGCGTTGCATGTAACAACAGCGTATGCTGGACAGAAGCCTCCATCACCCTCCGGGACCTTGCCCGCTGAGAATGTTTCCAGTATGCTTTTGCTTTGCAGGTGATACCACCTCAAGCTTGCTGTCACACGACATACTTGGCTCCTTTTCTCATCAGACACCAACCCCTGTCTGCCTATCCACAGCTCTGGGCGCGTCACGTAATCACTCCTCAGATTCCCGCAGCCATTCGCGGTCAATGATTGAGAACAGGCCAGCTCATCATTGTGCCTGAGGAATTGTACCACTCGCTCCCGGGCTGCCCTGTCCCCACGCCACCGTACACGCATTCACCGGGAGAGTACGTCATGCCGTGCTGCACAGGTGGCTTTGCAAACAGGTCCTCCAGCCGTGCTGGTCGTGTCAATCAACCAGTCAGTTTGTGATCAGTTGATCAGCCGGGCTTACTGGAACGCTACACGGCGATTTCTGGGCGCATTTTATGGCAGAAAGTCTGGAAGTTGAGAGCTTGGTTGATCTCGGTTCGCCTTTCCATCCCCACGCTTTCCCCTCCCATACACCCCCGGGACTTATCCCTGTGGACGGTCCCCTACCGCAGCATTCATGTAGGCCCAGGGTCTGCCGATCGGAAGGATCCTAAAGCGGCAAGTCTCCAAGACCGAAGCACGGCCCCCATTCGCACAAACCCATCCTCTCGACCCGACATGCTCCGTATACTATTAGTCATCTACTTCGTATGTATGTAACTTGCGGCCGATTCTACGAGCTCTCGGCCTCGTTTCATCCGCAAATCCGACCCGGCCGTCTCCCTCTTATCACCGAGACCCCGGCGGACCATTCGTCGAAACGGGCAAGCCGAGGGCCGGTGGCCCCTGGCGGTCGCCGCTTCTTGCGAAAGTATCACGAAGTTCCGTGCCGCTGCTTCGCCGCCCCTTTCCGGGCTATTCCGGGTCGGCCGGGTTGGCCGGATCGGCGCTCCGGAGAAGACGATTCCGCCGTGAATCACCTGATCTTGTCTGACCGCTTGCCCACTCTAACAAGCTTCTGACAGGCTATAAAAAGGACAGCTCTCCACACTTGCCCGAGAGTGGCCCAGAGTATTCAATACGTTGGTTGCTCGCTCTCATAATCACCTGACTTTTTGCACCCAGCCTGCTCGTCTGGGCCAAAAAGTCACGCCACCGCCGGTCCGCCGCCGCCGGCCGGTCCGGCGGTCCATCGCTCCTCGCGTGAGAAGACAGAGAACAAAAGAGCGAGCGAGCCAGCGAGCGAGGCATTCAGGGTGGGCTAATAAGTCTTGCTCACGGCGAGGCAATGCTGTCAGCATCTAGACATGTCTAGAGCTCCAGGGTCTGCTCCCAGGAACCACGGACGGACGGATGGACGGACGGACGAAGAAAGCGCACAGGTGAATAGGAGACAGGCCTGACAGGCTCTCTTGATAGCTCATGGCGTGTTTCCCCTTCTTTCCCCTTGTCACTCTCTCTTTTCAAATACGCAACCGCCCGCCCGCCGCTCCCGGCTGCCCGCCCGAATGCTACGGCATCTCCGGCGATCTCTCCTTACCTCCCATCCTCCACTGCTCTCCTCCTCTCCTATGCGCGCTCCCGCTAACCTTCGCCCTTCTTCGCCGCGGAAATGGCGCCAAGACGCGAGCCCGCAGGAGAAAGAGGGAGATGGGAAGGCAAAGGAGTCGCAGCAGCAGCGGCAGCCCGCACCGCATCGCACCGCATCGCATCGCATCATACGGGACGGTACGGCTCGGTAAAGGGTACGTGCTGCTTGCTTGCTTGCTTGCTTACTTGCTAGCTAGCTGGACTGGCTGGACTGGCAGGCTCATCTAGCTGGCTGGCTGGTTGCTGGCCACCTACCTACCGACCTCCACGGCGTGCCCTTCCCAGCGGGCTGCTCCGGCGGCGTGAAGAGGGAGAGAAGGGTCTATTACCTGGACATTTCTTAAGTCATCTGCACCTATCCGCGCTGCCGTCGCGCCGCCGGCGCCCGCCGGCGCCCGCCCGTCCGTCTGCGGGCTATCCGCTCTCTCCCTCTCTCTCCCCCTCTGCCCCCTCGCGCGCCCTCCTCTGGCGGGAGAAGACGAGCAAAGGCTCCAAGCAAGGGGGCTTAAGGAGGGGGTTGGTGTATACTACCGTACCACCGTATCTATCTACCTTACCTACCTACCTTACCTACCTATCTATGGTACGCGGGAGAGCGCGCGGCTGAGCAGCGGGAAGCCCTGGATTTGCGGCGCCCTGTCTGGACTGGAGCCAAGAGGGGGCCGAAGCGTGCGTGCTTGATGCTACGGCACGGAGTACTTGGGGCATGGTATGGTACCTTACATATATCGGGTAGGTCGGCGGCGCCCTGGCTGGCTGGCTGGCTGGGAGCATGGCGGGGATACTCTCTTACAATGCCGCTGGCGCTGGCAGGGCCGACGCCGGCGCCTGGCGGCTGACGCTGGGCGCGCAACGGGCGCCCGCGCAAAGTCCCTTGCCGATGTTGTTGCCCGCTGCCGTTGCCGGCGGGTTGGTGGGTGCTTGCTTGCGAGGCGACGTCGATCGGCGTGTCTTGGTTTGATACGTAGGTACCTGTGAGGACCTACTCCGTGAAGTGGAGGTAGGTAGGTAGGTAGGTAGGTACGCTGTCTCTACGTCAGAGCGCCACTATTGTGAGCGTGATATCGCGATAGGCAGCGAGTGGTAGAATAGAGAGAGGCAAGTACCTCGTTTAAGAAGTCATCAATGTCGTGGGATGAGTGCAATGGGTAACTCTGTGTGTGTGTGTGTGTGTGTGTGTGTGTGTTTGCCCAGCCCTGGGACGCGTAGCAGCAGTCCGTTCTGCCCCCTTCGAGGTCGGCTCGGCTCTCAAGCTCGGATGAGGCAGGGGCGGTCACGATGAGTCTGTCTCGAATCGCTCTGGGGTGACCGCTATGAACGGTAAATGTTGGGATCAAGGCTTTGCTGGATTTCACCTGGGGGAACCCGCCTTGATTCCGTGTTTCCCATGAAACAAAAGTCCCCTTTTTGAGAGCACACTTGCGAACAAATTATAGAACTAGACACCTAGAGTAGGCTTCGCCTTGATCGAATCGCTTTCCCTATGGCGAAACGTCCCTTGCAATTGTTTCACGTTGGTACTCCGGGTATCGAGGACATGTATGGGTTTTTTCGTTGGTAACTGCTGTCAAACCAGACTCGTTCGGTCTTGTATGCCAACCTAGGTATACGTGACCAACGCCTCCCCATTCTCTGAGACTCGATCAATGCTTACCATCACGGTTTCTGCAAACCTCTAGGGTCTCCAGTGGCATATCCCCTCCTTTTGTGTGCCTGCCTTTGGCGGCCTTGCCTCTTTCTGGCACGAGTCTAGTCCCAGGCGTTATGTCACTTAGGTACTCACCCTTCCTGGACCTGGACCTCGCGCGGGGGCAATGCCCGTCCATGGTTCATTCAGGGACCAAATAGAGGCAGATCGAAGACCGTGCCTGAATTCGTGGCCTGCCAAAAGTCCCCTCACTCCTCGGGGCGACGAGCCTCGCTCATGATACACCCGAACCAACTCGACGGTGCCGAGATCGAAGTTGACCCTCGGAGCAGTAAATAAAACTTGCTGATCAGACAATCTCCTACACGCCTGGCTTAGAACCAGTTTAAAGGGTGTGAGGGCAGAGAATGGGGGCAACTAGTGGCATCCATTGACCATCGGGGAGAAACCAACTCCAAGGATACGCAGAACGCAGAGCGCATTGCGCGCCTGGGCGGTGACTATGAATACCTAGTTTCAAAGACGCTGCTGGGCGCTGGGCGCTAGCTACTTACTAGGCTCTTGTGTCTCTCCTCCGTCCTAATCCCAACCCAAGCACCACCGCGCCAGACTCTCGAGCACGACTTGCCTGCTTACCCAACCTACGGTACCTATCTGCCTGCCTGCCTGTCTGCCCTGAGTACTCAAGCAACTCGCTTAATCGGCGCCGCCCTCGTCCTCGAACACGACCAGTACGGTGCCGGCTTTGCATTTGTCCTGGGAGAGAGAGGGGACGTCAGCGGGGGATCCTGAAGAAAGGGGGGTTCTCACTATCTGCTGGTCGGCGACTAGGAAAGATAGACAGGCAGGTAGAGTAGAATACTCACGCCCTCCTTGTGAACGAGGCGCTTGACGACGCCGTCCTGCGGGGACCGGATCACCGTCTCCATCTTCATGGACTCGATGCTGTTTGCGGTGCCTCTCGTGTCAGCAAAACTCGCCCGCACAGTCAGGGATGGTCAAACAGGTATATGGAGGGATAGAGGCAGACAGGCAGGCAGGCAGGCAGGCAAGCAGGTGGACAAATATGTAGGTAGGTAGGCCAGGAAGCAGTAGGGCGGCCACAGGCGCTCCTCTGTGGTGTGCGTGCGCGCTTCAACTTACACGACGAGCGGCGCGCCCTTGGCCACGCTCTCGCCCTCGCGGACCTCGTTCTTGAGGATCTTGCAGGGCATGGGCGCCGCGACCGACGCGGCCGCCTCCTGGACGCCCAGGGCCCGGTCGTGCCAGGACGGCGGCGCGAGCGCCAGCTCCGTCTTGGCGCCGCCCTGCTGGAAGACGGTGAGCTTGTGCCCGTTGTCGGCGTCCCGCACCAGCGTCGTCTCGACCCGCGCGTCCGGGAAGAAGGTCGTCAGCGTGGTCGTCGTGCTCGGGTTTGCCGTCGCTGCCGCCGAGGAAGAGGACGAGGTAGAAGATGAAGAGGAGGAGGAAGAGACCACCAGGCCCTCGTAATCCTGGTATATGCCGCCGGCGCCGCTCACGTGGGCGTCGAAGAGGTTGGCGCCCCGCTGGACCAAGGTCACCTCGACGACCTCGCCTGGCTTCGACTCGTACGGGTCGTCCATTGTTCGGAAGCTGATCTTCCTCTCCGCGGCCGCGTTCTGCCCGAAGCCGAGCGCCTCGCCCTGCGGGCTGGACAACGCGGCGGCGACTGCAGCGGGCTGCTGGGCCGACGAGGCAATGGCGACCCCGAGGGCCGCCTGCACGTAGACGGCGGGCCCGGTCGCCTCGGGCCTGAAGAGCTCGTCGCGCCACTTGTCGATGAAGCCGGTCTCGACGTCGCCGCGGACGAAGGCGGGCGACCGGCATAGGCGCTTGAGGAACTCGATGTTGGTGCTCAGGCCCACGACCTCGTACTCCCGCAGGGCGAGCTCGAGCTTCCGGATGGCCGTCGCGCGGTCGTCGCCGCGCACGATCAGCTTGGCGATCATGCCGTCGTAGGCCTCCGAGACGGTGTCGCCCTGCACGAAGCCGGCGTCGATGCGGACGTCGTCCGTCGCCGCCGGCGTGGCCAGGTGCACGAGCCGGCCCGAGTCCGGGAGGAAGCCGCGCTCGGGGCTCTCGGCGTAGATGCGCGCCTCGATGGCGGCGCCCCGCTGCCGGATCCGCTCGGTGATCTCGTCCTGGGTCAGCGGCAGGTCCTCGCCGGCGGCGACGCGGAACTGCCACTCGACCAGGTCGGTGCCGGTGACCATCTCGCTGACGGGGTGCTCGACCTGCAGGCGCGTGTTCATCTCCATGAAGTAGAAGGCGCCGGTGTCCTTGTCGAGGATGAACTCGACAGTGCCGGCGCCGACGTAGCCGACGGCCAGCGCGGCGGTGCGGGCCTTGGCCCACAGGTCCCGGCGCAGGGCGTCGTCGAGGTCCGGGGCGGGCGACTCCTCGAGGATCTTCTGGTGGCGGCGCTGCACGCTGCAGTCGCGCTCACCCAGCGCGACGCAGTGGCCGCGGCGGTCGGCGAAGACCTGCACCTCGACGTGGCGGGGGCGCACGACGTACTTCTCGACGAGCATGACCTCGCCGCCCTCGCCGAAGGAGGCGCGGGCCTCGGCGCGCGCGCTCGCCAGCTGCCGCGCGAAGGCGGCCTCGTCCTCGACGACGCGCATGCCCTTACCGCCGCCGCCGCGCACGCTCTTGAGCAGCACGGGGAAGCCGACGTCGCGGGCGTGGCCCAGCAGCTCGGCCTCGCCCTGGTCGCCGCCGTGGTATCCCGGCACGCACGGTACGCCCGCGGCCGTCATGATCTCCTTGCTGCGGGCCTTGTGGCCCATGTCGGCCATGGCCTGCGCCGGCGGGCCGACGAAGACGATGCCCTCCTGCTCGCACCTCTGGGCGAAGGCCGAGTTCTCCGACAGGAAGCCGTACCCGGGGTGCAGCGCCTGGATGCCGTGCTGCTTGGCCAGCTTGACGATCCTGTCCCCGTCCAGGTAGCCGTTGGCGGCGCCGAGGCCAATGGAGTTGGGCGAGCAGGCGGCATGCTGAGATGAGGCATCCGGGTCCGTATACAGCGTCGTGGTCTGGATGCCCAGCCGCTTGGCCGTCTTGTTGATCCTCAAGGCGATCTCCCCACGATTCGCTATGAGGAGCGAGGTTATGGGGGTGATCTGGGGCGGCGCGGATGTGCCAGTGGAGAGGCAGCGGGGGCCGAGGGGATGCCGGCGCAAGTGCCTGGGCCTGATTGAACGCATGATGGCAATTCCGGGGTCGGCTGCCTCCTCAATTGGTCAACTGTGAGCCAGTGATGAAGTGGTTATCACATCGCCGTCTATAAGGGGTGCTAGAAAGAGTTGAAGAGGCTCTCGGTGTTGTTCATTGAGCCCACAGTCTCGAGAGGTTGGTGTTGACGAGGGAGGCTTCCCATCAGCTGCCCATCCCGTCGAGGGGTGTCGTGAGAGAAGGAGAGGCCGCGTCTAAGCGGCGGCTCCCTCGAAGCCGCTGTAAGCCGCCACGCCGCATGCCGGGCGGCTCCTTGATCGCCGTGTGGGGGGCGGGTGGGGGCTCCTCAGCTGCAACCTCAGGTCTCTTTCCGGGGAATTTAAGCACACGTCATAGGCTCGTAGCTAGCCAGAAGCATCCATGCTACGCCCCTCCCGAAAACAACTTCACGATCCGGCCCGCCCGCCGTGACCCGTCCACCGTCGTCTGTCAGAAGCGGCCATGGATGCGATCCCGCTGAACCACGAGGCCTCGGCCGGCGACACGCACAAGCAGGTCGTCACCGAGCTACCGCCCGATGTCGTCCAGTGTCTGGAAAATGCCCGCTTTGTAAGGCCGCCCTTCACGCGCGCACACACACACGCAAACGACTCCTTTTTCGAGAGAGTAGTAGTGGTAGTAGTCCTCTCGCTGACCGAGTCCCTTTTCTCGCCGCAGCTTCACCTGGCGACCTGCATCGACAACC
Organism: Xylariaceae sp. FL0804; assembly: GCA_022539325.1. NCBI lineage: Eukaryota > Fungi > Ascomycota > Sordariomycetes > Xylariales > Xylariaceae > Xylariaceae sp. FL0804. The sequence continues at coordinate 445,405 of JAJKLG010000006.1, read as the reverse complement.
AGCCCCACGTAGCGCTGATGAACTACACGTACCTACCCTCGTCGCGCTTCTCCCCCGCGCCCGTCATCGTCATGACGACGAACCCGTCTTCGCGGAAGACGCTGAACCTGGTGGCCAACCCCAACGTCTCGCTACTGGTGCACGACTGTGAGCTCGACCTACTTCCCGGAAGATGCTCCTCGCGCGAGATGCAAGGACAGGCGTGGACGAGTAGGGCGAACGAGATTTTGTGCTGACACGATCCGGCAGGGGTGTCGCACCGGCCACCGACGCAGGGCCGCCGGCCGTCGGGCGGGTCGCCCGGCCCGGAGCACCGGTCGAGCCTCGCGTCGCTGCTCATCAACCTCAACACCAGCGCCATGTCGAGCATCAGCGCCACGATCAACGGCACGGCGTGCCTGCTGCCGCGCGGCTCGGACGAGGAGCGCTTCTACCGCGACCAGCACCTCGAGAACAACACATTCGACGAGGAGGGCGGCGTCGGCATCGATGGCACAGCCTTCGGCGGTCAGCCGCGGCTGGGCGCCGCGGGGGGCCGGGAGGACGGCGGCCGGGAGTGCTTCGTGGCCGGCGAGGAGGTGCGCGTCATCCTCGTCCAGGTCAAGGACATACGGACGAGCGACTGGAAGGGCGGCGTGCAGGACTGGGTGCTGGAGCCGAGCGGTGCTCCTGCTGTGAACGGGGTCAGGTGATACCTGGTATGTATTTGTGTGCCCGGTGTAGTGCTTTTAGGCATCCCATGGGCCCTGGAGTTGTAGTCATTGCAATGCATAGGGCGCAATGTACGGAGAGCATACACTTTCTTGTGATATAATTACTGTAGGACCATTGGGTAGATTAGTGGGCTTCTCTTCTTCCTGTGGGGAGTCAGCTACACGGCTCGGCTGTATGACAGTCGAGGTCGAGGTCTAGCTACAGCCACCATTGGCATGTTCGCTGCTATCGCTGAGATTTAGCTCTTTCCATTGCTTCCGCTGTATCATTCGAGACCAGCAAGCTTCTTTTCTCTACTTGAGAATTAGCCAGTCACGGAACAGAGGCCATCCAAGTCTCCCCGAGTGTTCTTCATGAACAGGCCAGCCGGGCCGAGCCGGAGGTCGGAGCCGGGGCACCAACAATCGCCTCAGCAGAGAGATGGGAGATGGGAGACGGGGACGTGATACGGCGGACTGACGGGGGTTGATGGCGGTCTCGTCTCGTACAGTAGTGAACGTCGGCTTGGTCACGTGAAGTCCCGAGTCCTGATCGGAAGCGACTGGCCACCCGGCGCAAAAAAGGGGCTAGCTCCGCTGCCGCTCGGCACTCCCGGAGATCGAGACGGCTGCGTGGGGGTCCCGGACATACGTGCTCGACGCTACGCATGGATGCCGGTATGGCCACGTCTCAATGTCGAACCGATGCCTTTTCCCCGGGAAGCCGAACCAGACGCCCCCTCTCCCTCGCGCACGGCTCAGTCAGCCATTTCGACCAGTCAGTCCTAAGCACCCAAGCTCTCCAGCAACCTCGTGGCGTACGGTAACTAAGACAGGTTCTTACACGCGAATCTCTTCGCCAGGCGTGCGCAATCCTCCCCGTGGAGCTAACCGTTGTCTGCAAGACATGTATCGTAGACCTTTCAGTGTCTTCTTCTCATCATCATCGCTCCCCTCCCTGGTCTGGGCATACATGCATACATACATACGTGTCTACTGCGTCGTCGTCGTCGTATACTGCTTGGCGCGGCTGCTGCCCTCGTGGCCACGATAGCGACGGCGACGGCCCATTCAGTGAGTGCTTCGTAGAATCCCGGAACCACATTTGTCTGTCTGAGAGCAGGCAGCTAGCTGCTAGCTTCTCTTTCAGTCCGACTGATGAGTTGGACTACATTGCTCATGGATATCCGAGCACGTCAGGACAAGAGGGAGATAGTCGGCTGCAAGAGGCGCGGAACGCAGGGGCCGTGTGATCGAGGAGCCCCCCAAGACGGAGAACACATAGGCCAGGCCATCTTGTGCCGGGACCCAGATATCTTATGGCGTAGGGCAATGGTACTTGCGCGCCTTGAGTCTTGCAGGTCTCTACTATTCCTTTTTCTCAACTTGCTTATCTATCGAGAGATGCTAGATCCCCTTCCCCCGTTCCAGCAGCAGCAGCGGGATAACCTAGGGACAGACGAGGTGAGGGCCAACACACGGTCCCCCCATGGCACATGCAGCACCAGCAGCTATCCCACAGACACGATAGCTGAGGAAGCCCGGATTGCTAAACCTTGCTCAGCAGAGGCCTTCCTTTCGTGCCTCCCCCGGGCAGAGCAGTCCGGACTGGGGCCATGTACCAGGAACCTCCGGAGAACGCACTCCCGCCCACCCGGTCTGACCTGACCCGCCGTATCGTACAACACAGAAATTCTCCACCCATGCAGTCGTAACGCCTTGCAATGCTTTCGAGAACGGAGCCGCGTCGGCCTCTTGTTTTTTTGGGAGGGTGGTGGTAGGGAGGGCGAAGAAGCGAGCGGGCGAAATGTTTTTTTTTTTTTGGTTGTGACGAATCGTACATCTATCCTCCGATTCCCTATGCTTACGGCTTCGGCTGCTGCTGCGATGATGGCTCCTCCTGCGCCTCGCCCGTTAATTGCCGCGGTAGTGGTAGCGGCGTCCGTGGCCGCGTGTCGCGGAACTTGGGCTCGTCCAGGATGCCAATCTAGGGTGGTGTCAGCGCATTGAGCCAAGGTACGGACGGTGTGTAAAAAAAAGAAGAAGAAAAAAACAAAGTCAAAGAGGCCTGGGACATGTGCCATGTGTCCCCCAGCCCTCCGCTACACTCCCTCCATTGCTCCTGAACCCCTCCCTCCCGCAACACTGCGAAGAGATATGTCTTTGTGGGATCGATCCACGGTGTAGGTAGGGGGCTTGCTTGGGGGGAATAAAACGAAAACGGCAGCCAGCAAGCAACGCACCATCCTCAGCAGGCGCCACACCGTGTCGGTGGGCTGCGCGCCCACGCCGATCCAGTACTGCGCGCGGATGCGGTCGAGGTTGATGTCCTTGTGCAGGCGGCCGGACGTGTCGTACGGGTCGCGCTTCGGGATCGGGTCGTACGTGCCGATGACCTCGATGGGCTTGCTGTTGCGCGCCGTCCTGTTATGTATTGCGTTAGGTGATGATGGAGTTCCCAGCTGGTCGAGAGGAGAGGAGAGGAGGCAGGTAGGGTAGGAGAGGATAGGATAGGATAGGGAGAAAGAGAGAAGGAACGGACGAACCTCGCGTGCGCGACGACGATGTTGTAGAAGGGCTGGTTGGTGCGCCCGAAGCGCGCCAGCCGGAGCTTGACAACCATGGCGGGAGCGAGCTGGGGCGCGGGGCGTGACGGCTGCGGTGTTTGCTGCTGGCTCTCCCCTCCTTCGATCGATGGTCTGGATTGATTTTGCGTGAAGCTGCAGCAGATTATCGTCTTGGGAGGTACCGACGGCCGGGAGTCGGGGGTTCGGAAGACGGGCAGGTGAACGGGACGGAATGGAAATCGATAATTTTGGCGGACCCGGAACGGTGGTTTCTCCCGGGCCTGCACATTACCTAAGCTCCATCTTTTCACTTCAGCCAATCAACGTTGGAGCCTTGTAGCTCCTAAAGGCAGCTCCGGCCGTGACGTCGTTCCGCATCAACCTCCAGCTCTCACTTCCATCATATCGCATTTGTGTCCGACTCCTCCCTCGGACCCTTTAACACGATTGACTCGAACTTGTACATTCAATTCATAGTGGAGCGTGACTGACCAGATCATGGCGATCAAGGTGAGAGATGAAGCCAGTTCCGAGGCAGAAGCTCTGGTTACATGGGTAGCGCGGCGGCTCACTTACACGTCCTGCAGACCCTCTCCGCCAAAGCCGCCGCGGCTCTGGACCAGGAGCTGATGAGCACCGGCGCCTTCTCGATCGACCAGCTCATGGAGCTGGCTGGCCTGTCCGTCTCTCAGGTTGGTACGTCTGCTTCGGGCGCACTTTTCTGTTCGGTTTGGTTTCCTAACGTCTTGTCTTGTCTACCCCAGTCTACCGAGTGCATCCGCCGAGCAAGGGCAAACGTATTCTAGTGGCTTGCGGCCCGGGCAACAACGGTAAGGCCCCTCGTTGTCCTTGGCCGCATCGCCGGGAGGCTCACCGAGTTATGATACACAGGCGGTGACGGACTTGTTGCTGCCCGTCACCTCCGCCACTATGGGTACCAGCCGTCCATCTACTACCCCAAGAGAAGCAAGAACGACCTCTACCAGGTGTGTATGCCCATTGTATCATTGCCTGGTCGGCAGGATGATCAGATCCATGGCCTCCCCGGATTTCCCATGTGGCACCTTTCATGGCCAGCCCCTATTTGAGTTCCATGCTTCTCGGGGTTCTCTTAGAGCTCTGCCTCCGCCTTCACCTGAATAGGCTAATGACCACGACCCTGATAGCGCCTGGCTAAGCAGCTGGAGGACCTCGAGGTGCCGTTCGTGGAGGATTTCCCGGCTGCCGCAAAGTCAACAGACCATATCTTGGATGCGGTCTTCGGTAAGTGCCGTAATCGCCTTTCCGTAGTCTGGAACAGGCTCATCCGCCACCAGGCTTCAGCTTCTCTGGTGAGGTCCGCGAGCCGTTCCCCGCCGTGATCAAGACTTTCGAGGAGACCAAGGTCCCGGTGACCTCGGTTGACGCACCATCCTCATGGAACATCGAGAGCGGTCCGCCGGAATCCGGCCTGGGGAGCAAATTTCACCCTGCGGTCCTCATCAGTCTCACAGCCCCGAAACCGCTGGTCAAGCATTTCAAGGGCAGGCATTTCGTCGGGGGACGGTGTGTAGAATGCTGTTCTTAGTCGGAAAGCGTCCGCGTGAGCTGACTTACCGACAGTTTCGTCTCGCCTGGAATCGCCAAGAAGTATGACTTCGAGGTCCCGGAGTACCAGGGGCTAGACCAATTTGCCGAAGTCGATACTGGCAGCCAAAAGCTCTGAAGAAGCTACTCTCTGACGGCACACTCCACCCTCAACTGACAACACAGCCTCCGTTGCGGCTGTATGGGCAGACGGGACTGGGGCACCGGCCCTCTTGCATATCCCCCCTCTCGATATTCAGACCGCCGGGGCACCGCCGCCGAGGCGGATGGTAGTCTCGACAAAACGCGACATAGACGAGGTAGTCCTTGCCGCAGACTGGGCATGCCGCAATGTGCTCAGTGCACATGAAAGCCGTAAAGGAATATGGAGGCCGCGTAGCTGGGAGGTAGTCGAGCAAGGAGGGTCTCGACACGGAACGGATAGTATTCGACCGGTATCGACCGAGCATAGCAATTGCTAATGGATGTGGCGCGGATATAGTCGCCGTTGACCGTGGCTGCATACATCAAGAGAGGGCGCACAGCTACTCTAGATATCAGGACGAGAGCCGTTACACACACATGCTTGGGGGCCGTCGCCAGTGATCAGTACCTACGTACTGAGCGTACATCAAGAGCGGCAGGCATGGACGAAGGTGGTGTGGCGAGTGCAGCAGTGTGGCGAGTGCAGGAGGCAGTCGACAGCTGAGCTCGAGCAGCATAATGATACGAAGAGAGGAAGAATCACATTTTCTATTTGCCCTCGAACAGTCAGTCACACAAGAAGTCCGCCTCGCTGCTGCCTTCCAGCTTTTTTTTTTCGGCGTTGTCTGGATGCAGCACGTATGCTAAGAGGCGAGCCCGGAGCTTTTGCTCCTGGGCCTCGTCTGATTCGCCGAGCTGCCGCTCCCGGCTTCTGCCCCGTTAGCTGGCTGGACCCAATGCTGACTGACCTTTTCTTTTCTTTTCTCTTCATCTTTCTGTCTCTCACTCTGTCTTTTCCATGCTTTTCTACTGCCTCCTCGCACGATCTCCGGCATTCGAATGCGGTAGGCGCCTTGGCATGACCAGCCACAGCTGCTCCATGTCTCGCGCTGCGGAGTGCTCAGGATTGGTGCTGCGCAACTGCAATATCGAATTCGAGCCCTCTTCCTGCAGGGCTCGGGGGTTCAACCCAGGCGCCTTGTACCCCAGCCCTCTGCCCAGCCCTGTGGGCTCGGGGCGGGAGTATTCCCAAGAGCTAGTATCGACTACTGTCGTCGGGCGCCCTCCCAAGAATTCACTGGGAGTTCAATAATCTGCAAGGCGATGATGGACCCGGACGATGCGCGACTCGTTGTCGTCTGCTATCAGGCGAGCTAGTGACAAAGCTCCCGGAGGTAAATTTCCGGGGTCTTTCCTCTGGCAGCTACCGGTAGGTAGTTGCTTCAACATGTCTGTCTGTCTCTTGGCTCTGTCTCCAACCACTGCGAGCTCTTCAACGCCAATCAGGCGGCGTGGCTCGGTTCCGCAAGGTTCGCGCTGTTGTCAACTACAGTACGAACGTAACTATCCTGAGTAAATACTTACCCAATCAACCAGGTGTCCCCACCTCATGCCTAGCTTGGTCCCGCGAGAGCATAGGTAGAGGCCGTGGGGAAAAAAGAAAGAGAAATGGACTTTGTAGAGCTGGAGACTTGGTCAGTCGAATTCTGCCTTCGTTCTGTCTGCCACGTATCTGCTTGCTTCTGAGCTTCTGCATATGTCGACGGCCACATGGGTAGTAGTTACCTGAGTCGTCACGAAGTTTCCAGAAGAGACTTTTTCGCAACTGGCAACTCCATTGCCCCACTGATATCCGACTCTTCGACAGCGGCGGCGGCGGGGAGAAACATGGACCTCAAGGCTTGGCACAAGAAGGTCATGGATGAATCGTCCCCAGCGGCTTCCGGACAGGCTTTAAGTGGCTTCCGCCTCACGGTTCTTGTTGTCGTCATGCCTCATGCGGAGAGTACAACAGGGACTGGATAACTATGGCCAGCCAAGCATGTTGCGAGCTCCAGGAGCCCAGCTGACAAGTTCCCGCCACTGAGGATCTTCGAAAAGCAGCAAGCAGCACATGTTATGGGTTGATCATTGTCGTCCACTAGGTGGGACGACTAGCGCGGCGGGATATCGTATTGAAGATCAGACGTCTATTGTGAGAGCGTGCTCTCCAAGACCAGCAATACGATGCCAAAGCCTCCATAGCTCTATGCCTCTGGACCAGCTCCGACCCTCTTTGGACCAAGCTCAGGAAGCTCTCGGTTCTCCTGTGTTCTATTCTGAGAACTGCAACGCAGAGGCACATTCGCCACACGACAGAGTACAATACTCAGCCACTGTGGCGTCGTGTCGGTGCGCGCTTGTCCCCCCCCTTTCCCCCTTTTTTGGTTGCCACTCCTTGACCACGATACGATTTCCTTGGAATGCTCACGAGGCTGCGCAGAAACGTGATTCAAGGAAGCCGCCTACGATGATCAACACGCATGAAGCCCGAATGATGAATCCTCCACACCCCCGCCAGGCTTCTCTGTGACTCTCTGTCTGTGACTCTGGCCTGCCTTGCCTTCGTGGGATGATCGCCGCCGTGTACTCCGTACAGCACGGTGGGAGCAGACCTGCCTGGCTCTGAGCTGCCACCCCAAGCGATCATGGGAGGGCGCGCTCTGGGCTTCCCAGATATGCCGCGACGGAAGCGGCGAGGAACCTGCCAGCCAGCCACCCGCCCCTCAGACATGAACTGAAGACCCGTATTCGTGCCGGCTATCGACGTGCTTGAATCGCCGCTTGGTGAATCTCAGGTCGATCGAGCGCATGGAGCTTGTCCACTCGGGGGTGCTCCCAAAGAGGCGGCGCTCGTGGAGCCCTGAGGTTTGCGCCTCTCTGTCGTTGGCTCTCGGCGCGGGCTGCGTGAGAACATGACGGGCACGACAGGGCGTGCCATAACAGGCCACGGCTGTATAGATAGGTAGTACCAGCATGTGTATGGGTGTCCCTTTCAAAGCCCAGACAGGATATCGCCAAATTGTGTCAATTTGGACATGATCACTCGCTATGATCACTTTCACGAAGCGAGCTTTATCCTGTTTTCGGGAGTTTTCCGCTGTTATTGCTCCTTATAACGCAGATATACGCGAACTATGGATACGGGTTGTGCGTTCTCTTCACTGATCTCGGTATCTCCGCATGTTATCTTGCCATTCCTTGCCTTCTTTGTAGTTGAGCAAGCCAGATGGCAGGCCTCCCAACGCCGGGCAACCGTCGAGGTCCCCTGCGGGCTGTAGGCTCCGTGATCCCGGTGATACTATTTCGCGATGGCTATTAGGTCACTGGCCAGGCAGCCGACGCCGGCTGCTGCTCAGGGACTTGTTGTACCTAAGCCGCTGCTCTTTATTAAAGTAAGGCTGTGCTGTTACACAGTCCATGGCAGCTGGATGATGGATTGACTTACTGACGTTGCGACGAGGGTGACCGCCTCACTGGCACCATCTCCACACTTTCAGGGATGCTGTAGCACTGCTGCAGGCCACCGTCTCCAAGTCCGCCCTCCAGTTCTGTAAGGTAAAGTACTTAGGTAGTAGTTGTTGGTGGCCTGCATCCGCCACTCTTGTTGGCTGCGCCTGATTTCCTTGTTCAGCCGACATGAGAGTTCTGCCGCCGTCCTATAAGACAGGAATGTGCTCTCAAAGGGTCAAACGCTCCTCTCTCCATTCTCAGGCGCTTTTCCATCTCTCGCCCTCTTTCCCTCTTTCCCCCATCTCTCCTCTTTTTTTTTCGATACTCAAGACTCTATAGATTCTACGCGCTTCCCTGAGGCCTCGCACTGTCAGTAGAAAGCATCAACAAATCGACACTCATCGCCTTTCCTCCGTCGTCCAGTCGCCTCCATCCAAATGACGCGGCTTGCCCCTTACGCAGAGCTGCACAAGGCCCGCCAGGGCCCGGGAGATGGCCGTCCGACAGCTGCCCAGATTGTGGAGGACCTCGGTCTTGTCGCAAGCCCTGAATGGTCCAGCCGCGTCGTTCTCATCACGGGCTGCTCTCCGGGCGGGCTCGGACCCGAGACGGCTAGGGCCGTACACCTCACGGGAGCCAGCGTCTTCATCACCGTCCGGGACCTCGCCAGAGGCAAGGAGGTCGCCGATGAGATTTCAGCTGATGGCGGGGCCGGCTCGGTCGACGTTGTGCAGATGGACCTGAGCTCGCTGGAGAGCGTCCGAGCTGGCGCCTCTGAGTTTCTTCGCAAGAGTGGCGGCAGACTCAATGTCCTGATCAACAATGCTGGTGGGTAGCCACTCACCTCTGCGTAGAATAAGTGCTCTCTGAAGCGTCGCTAATGTTGTCCAGGAGTCATGGCTTGTCCCCAAGGTAGAACGGAAGATGGCTTCGAGTTGCAGTTCGGCACCAACCATCTAGGTATCTTTTTTGTATCATTCCATGATCCTGACAGGACGTTAACCTTTTCAAGGCCATTTCTACCTATTCCACCTGGTCAGAAACGCCCTAGTCGCGTCCGCAGGCCCCTCCTTCAACTCCCGAGTCATATCACTGACATCAGCTGGCCACCGATACGGTAGCATTAATTTCGACGACTTCAACTTTGAAAGGACCAAGTATGATCCCGCTACTGCATATAGCCAGTCTAAGCTTGCCAATGTCTATTTCATCAACGAACTGGACCGGCGATATCAGTCCCAAAATGTAAGGGGTCTGAGCGTAAGCCCCGGAGGCGTGCTTACGCCCCTTGCTCGTCACCTGTCTCCCAGCGTTCTCGGAGAGATGGAGAAGGACACAGGCTTGATGAAGCTCTTACAAAATCCGGCTCAAGGTGCGTCAACGACGGTCTGGGCCGCTTTAGCCAGAGAGCTGGAGGGTAAAGGTGGGATTTACCTTGACGAGGACGCGGAAGCGGAACAGGCCCCGTCTGACACACCGTATTGGGCCGGTGGTTACGGAGCACAGTCTTTCAACCCTGCCGCCGAGAACAGACTTTGGATCGAAAGTCTGAAGAGCGTGGGACTGGGTGAGTAACGATGAGTTCGGTCGCACACTCCGCTGCTATCGAGCGGTCGAAAGGTTTGAAAAGGGGAAGAATAAAACTTTTGATACATTTATTATTGGTACGATGATACCTAACTGATGATACCGTCGCCGAGACTCGAGACCATCCTGATCAGAACTGAGAAGCCGTCTGACGACGGTAGGAATTGCAGGTAAACATACTGTTACGATATAGGGCCCCGAACGGATGATGGAAGAGTTCTGATACGGCTCTGCCAGAAGAGTCTCAGGGAGTTTCATGAACAGAACCGTCTCTCTGGCATGTCCCGACAGCAGGGCGAACCCGGCGTCAGGATTTAACGGCGAGTTGTCCGCGCCCAGTGGAAATCAGGATAGACCGGGCGAGGACGCGACGTCCAAACCCTACAGGAAGACTTCGTCCCACATTCGGTGCCGCCGCTGAGGTGGCGAGAGACAGATGGCATGCTCCTACTCTCCTTTCCTTGACAGTAATTATTACCTATGTATTCAGCCTTCACAACCCGAAATGGACCCTGAAAGGAACCGGAAAGTCTTACGTGCTCAACACATTGTATTGACATAGAAGATTACACATTAGAATCTAATCAAGGGTATCTCTACAACTTTTTACTCGGGGGACCCGTGGCGCACCCGCACCACGCAGTCCCCCCCTGAGCTCTTACGGAGAGGCGGGGAGCTACAACTCGGGCCGTCGCACTTACATAAACTGGGCCAGCTGGCCGACCCGCAGCAGCGAGCGGCCTTCCGCTGTCACCATCAGCAGTACGCTACCCGCCGCCGCCTTCACCATGGGGTCCAGCAATTTGAACAGCCGCCCCAGGCCCCCGCGCGCGTGCTCACTCGCCAGACTCACTCCGCTCGCGTCCACGAGCAGCACCAGCTCCCGCCGCTGCGGGCGGAGCGCGGCGGCCGGGCTCAGCTCCGGGTGCGTGAGCAGCAGAGCCTCCAGCACGTCCAGGCCGGCGTGGGGGTCGACCTCGCCGGCCCGGTTCTCGAACGTTGTCAGCGCCTCGCCTACGCGGCGCCGGACCAGCTCCTGCCCATCGTGCTCCCGCTCTGACGGGTCCCGGGCCGCCGCCGCTGCTGCTGCTGCTGCCTCGGCGGCGAGCGGGAGCAAGGCTGTGATGAGGTCGTGCAACACCTCCCACAAGGCGAGCAGGCCCATAGGGTCGCTGGCGCTGTCTCGGAGGTGGGCGCGCGCGTGCACCACGTGGCTGCGCCCGGCGTCGTTGGCGTTGATAAATCCGGCCAAGTGGGCGCACTCGCGGCGCATCATCGCGCTGCTGCTGCTGCTTTGCTCTTCTTCCATCCCGTTCCAGGACCAGAGCGTCCTGATACTGGCGCCGTCGTCGCACTCGCCTTCGTCGTCGTCATCTGCTGCATAAGCATTCGCATTCGCAACAGCCGGAGACTCAGACTCAGACTCGGACGAGGCCGAGGCCGAGGCCAGGGAGGGCCACGAGACGTTGCGCGCCCAGGCCGCGTGCGGCCGCCACAGTCGGAGCAGCTCAGCGGCGGCCGGGAGCGCGACAGGCGCCGGGAGCGGCTCGCCCGGGCTGTAGACGACGGGGGGATCGCCGCTGTTCAGGACTTCGCCCTCGGCGTCCTCTGGCACCACCCCCGTGAACTCTAGCGTGTCGGACGAGAAGTTATTGTCCGCAGAGGCGCCCTCGCTCTGCTGCTGCTGCTGCTGGGGGATAGGGTAGCGGCGCTGCCATCGGCGAGAGCAGATCAGGGTACAGAAGCTGGCCATGTTGAAGGCGGTGCTGGTGATTAAAGTGAGAGCTATGAGGATGGGGATTGGGTTGCTAGCTGTCGCTTGAACGAGTGGGGAGTTGTTGGGGCTGATTTTGGTGTGGTGGTGCCGGCTTTGTAGTGGGTGGTGGAAATAGGGGGTGAAGTCGAAACCGCCTCCCCGATGAAGCTGAGTTTTTTCCTGTTTTTTTCAACGAACACAGTTCGTACTGAAGAATAGCTGATCTGATAGTGTGTTTGCTTGTCTATACTACTGGTAGAACTCGTAGAGGGACAGGAGCCTCTCCTTGAGCTACCTAGGTGACTTATATAGACAGCCTTTTTTTTTTGGCGAGCCCACGATACCCATCCTGTGCGATACACTCTTATTGTCTTTGCTAGAATCAAAGGCAGAGCTCTGTACAAGGGCATTGTCTTCGTTAGGGACTCGGTTGCCGCCTGGGGGTACGAGGCGGTGCCACACCCGGCGGGGGGACCACCACCCCCGTCAGCCACATGCGAGCAGCCTCATGAAAGCATAACAAAGACCTTGAGGCCTGAGAGGCAGCCGCTTAGCCTCGCCAGCTGGGTTCTCAGCTACTGTGGTCCTGGTGCTGGGATAGGGCCGGACCGGAGCAGCCGGCGGCGGCTGGGGGGCGACGGCAGGCCGTCCGCCGCGGTACAGCTCGCTCGCCCGGCAGACAAAGCCAGGGGGGCTTTCGCGGTGTGGAAAGCAGACTCACAGCTTGGAGGATGCTAAAAAGAGCCCTGTAGAGCCTGTTGTGGGCGGGTATGCCTCTCCCCCTGACGCTCAGGGGCGTCTCCTGGCCGAGGGGAGGTTAGACTCACAAGACGACCGATCTCTCGAATCTTCCGGTCTACTGCCACTCAGGGTGCTCAAAACGGCCAGTGTCCATATCCACGAGCGTAGATTTGGTCTGATATATCATGGGGGAGTTGAGCTACAGTGTAGACCCTCGTTAGGCCATGATCCTCCCGCTTGGTTAGCTTGCTCACTGCTCCTGCGTACAGGATCCCAGGGGCATTCCGACACGTAACTTTGCAAATGGTACTGGACTGAGCCTGGCTTCTGTTGATCTTCACGGGTGGAAGCCCCAGTCACAGTTGCAAGGATACGCTGGCGAAGTAGCAAGGGCTGTGGCTGTTTCACGATCTGACGAGCGGTGGTCGTGCCGGAGACATTTCTTTGTCTGTCCCGTACCGTATATCCACCCCCTATTCCACCACACATGCACCCTTCGCTGCCGTACATATAGATTAACTCCCCGTATGCACCTCTCCCGGACGTGGCCTTGCCTCCACGAATCCTGCATTCTCGGCGACCCATTTGTTCCCTTGTTGGAAGCTAGGGCTTACTGTATGTCAGCAGCCCCCGGGGATGGTGAAATGGGGACCAGTCGCCTGCTCCGCTCCGGACGCCGAAGAGATCCGAGCATAAATATTCGAATATCGTCAATGCCCGATGCCACTGTCCTGCTATCGAACTCCTTCGCCCGTATAACGACCGGCGTCGGCCGAAATAAAGACCGGCAGCAGCTCTACGTACTTACTTTAATGAGGTACTTTGGCTAGAACCCCGACTGCAACCCCAGCTCGACACTGATGTACCTTGCTTTTACCTACGATAAAGCCCCCGGGTCGACTCGTACTGAACTCCATTTGATTCGACGTTGACTTGGAGCCACTTGACTACCTCTTACTTACTTTGGTATCTACAGACAACTCTGGTATTTCCGGCAGCAGTCCTACCGGTACCTATATCTCGTTCACAACCAAACATCATCCCCCGGAGTCGACAACGCCATCATCGTCAGCCCAACCGACCGACTCCTCGACTCGAGAACTCACCACGACGGGCTCGGCTCGGCTTGGGCCGCCTGCCATCATCATCATCATCATCATCATCATGGGCGCCTTCTACGAGGCCATCCCGCCGTCGCTCGTGGCGTGGATCCTGGCGCAGCGGGTCTTCTGGGTCGCGACGGCGCCGCTGTCGGCCCAGGGGCACGTCAACGTGTCGCCCAAGGGCGGCGGCAGCGACAACGGTCGGTCCTGCTTCGGCGTGCCCGACGCGCGCACCTTCTGGTACCAGGACCTCAGCGGCTCCGGCAGCGAGACCATCGCCCACCTGCACGAGCCGGGAAACGGCCGCGCCACCGTCTGCTTCTGCGCCTTTGACGGCCCGCCGCGCATCGTGCGCCTGGTGAGTCTTTTTTATTTTTTTACCAGGTACCTACCGTACTACCGTATCTTATATACCTACCTATGTGCTGCTGCCCTCACCCACCCCCACCACCGAGTCACGATGCCGTGTCTTACCGACCGACCAACTGACTTGACCGGCCCGGGGGGCCGGCTTGCGCGGCACAGTGGGGCCAGGGCCGGGTACTAGAGGCCGGCACTCCGGCCTTCGCGGACTTGGCGGCTTCCGAGCGGATCGCGCTGCTGCCGGGGGTGCGGTCGCTCATCGTCGTCGACGTGCACCAGGCGGGGGCGTCGTGCGGCTTCGCCGTGCCGCTGTACGACTTCCGCGCCTTCCGCACCACGCTGGACGACGCGCTGGCGCGGCAGGAGAGGCGGTACCGCGGTAGCGGCGACGGCGAAGAGGGCGACGAGCGCGCCAGCTGGGACCGCTACTGGGCGTGGAAGAACGCGTACAGCATGGACGGAATGCCGGGCAGTGAGTTTTTTTCTGATTGTTTCCTACCGTATTCCGTTCACGTTTTTTTGATTGACTCCTGGAACTTGGCCCCTGCCCCCGCCCGGCCCCTTTTCACGTTTCTGGTGTAGTAACGCCGTGTAGCCTCCCCAGCTGCCGGACCGAGGCCGCGGTTGCGTTATCGGCTGTGCAACTGAATCCAGCCTGGTTACCACAGTCGGCCAGTACCTCTCTTAAAGAAAGAAACAAGAGGAAGAGGAAACCAAAAAAAGAAAGAAAGAACCCCCCGGCTGACCCTCCTCCCTCCCCCTCCCAGTGCAAAGAGGCCTCAAAGCCGGCGCCGAGCTCTCGATCGCCCCGATCCGCAAGATGGTGGGGCCGCTCGTGCCCAAGAACCAGAACGTCCGCCGCCCCGGCCACCGCCGGTGGTACGCGACGACGACGACGCGGCTTGGGGAGCGGGAGCGGGAGCTGCAGCTCCTGTACGCGGCCGTCGCGCTGCTCAGCCTCGCGGTCGCGCTGCTGGCCGCCACGCACCCGGCCCTGCAGCAGCTGCACCTCCCCGGGGCCGATCGTTGGCACCTGGGCGGCGACGCACTGCTGCCGTCGGCCTTCCGGACTAGACTGGACTAGACTAGACTAGACGGGCCGGGCCCGGTACGGTAGGTATGCTTTCATAAGACTCACCCTCCCGGACGGAGGGCAATGTGTTGCCGGCGGTCCGGGCTATCCATTCTCACCGGCTCTGTTGACGAAGTAGGGTAGGACGGGCCGCGTGGACTCGCGAGAGGGCTCTTGAGTCCTGGTAAATGCAGTGGCAAGGGACGGACGGCGGCTATAAGTAGCCGACAGTTCGCATCGATGGGTTGACCTGCTCGAGGTGATTTTCACTTGCACATTTGCTACTACAGCTACAGTCCTTGCTTCATGGCGGGCGTGGTTGGGAATCGAAATCTCTCGCTATTCAAATTTCTCTCTCCGGCTTTCCGGGTCATACATGACGTATGTCATGCAGCATTCAGAAATCCCTCATCCCCCCTTCCCCCCCAGAGGTCCGTCCCGCCGTCGTGGTATCAAGATCCAACCAGGAGCCATGGGCGGCCCACGCTGCTCGTCCGCTCTTCAGGCCCAGTCAGTCGGTATCGAAATGCCGCCGGTATGATTTCCCTCGTCGGAATGTCCATGCTCCAGGACTGGATCCGCCCGACGAGACCCCTAGTGTTATCCTGGTGCATGCTATATATGCTTGCTGGCCGGCGCGAGTAGATGGCGCCGTGTATATACTCTCCTTACATATACTGATATACATATACTTCCGGATCGATTGATCAATCGCGATCGATCAATCAATCACAGCCGTGCCCGCCCGGCCTTGAGCGACGCCAGGTCCGCCTCGGTGAAGGGCACGTAGGCCTTGGCGCCGCCCGGCGGCAGCCAGTACATGGCGTCGACGGCCGGCTCGCCCTTGTCGGCCGCCGCCCGCGCGATGGCCGCCAGCTCGATGCCCTCGGCCCGCAGCCGGCCCTTCTGCATCTTCATCGTGCCCGTGTACTCGATCTCGCGCACGACGCGGATGAAGAGCGGCACCGCGTAGCGGGGCAGGCTCGCGAGGCAATCTTCAGTAGCAGCAGCAGCGGGGAGAAACCAGCCTTGGAGTTAGCGATCACTCGGTCTAGAAGGACATGGTGGGGAGGATTTCCACCCTGACTCGGGACGTAGGATGATGTCTACGGTATCACAATCTCGCAGACGGATAGGATAATGAGAGCTAAAAGAAGAAGAGAGGGGCTGGGAGTTTACGGAAAGGAAAAGCAAAAAAGGACGTACGCGTCGCGAGGGCCTCAAAGTCCAACCCCCCCGCGGCGACGGCCGCGGCCGTGGGCACGACGGCGGCGCAGCCGGCGCGGCCGTCGGCGTTGGGCACGAGGACGCCGTAGACGTTGGCCTCGGCGACGTCGGCGCGGGCGCCGACGACGTCGGCGACCTCGCTCGTCGACACGTTCTCGCTGCGCCAGCGGAAGGTGTCGCCGAGGCGGTCGACGAAGAAGAGCCGGCCCTCGGCGTCGAGGCGCATGAGGTCGCCCGAGCGGAACCACAGGTCCCCCCGGCGGAAGACGTCGGCGAGCCGGCGCGACACCGTCGCGGCGCGGTTGCCGAAGTAGGCCGGCACGCCGCCGCGGTCCGGGTCGCGCGCGTCGAGCCGGAAGACGGCCTCGCCCGGCTCGCCGACGCGCGCCTCGACGGCGAGGCCGTCGGCGCCGCGCACCACCTCGCCCGAGTCCGGGTCGACGCGGACGCGGCGCTCCCAGCCGCCGTTGAGCAGGTGCCAGAGCGGCCCCCGCAGGGCGATGGCGTTCTCGGTGAAGGGCCCGCGGTTGGCGTTGGCCATCATGCCCGCGCCGTCGCTGGCCCCGTACAGCTCGTGGATGCAGGTGATGCCGAAGCGGTCGCGGAAGCGCGCCCACACGTCCGGCCGCATGCCGTTGCCCCAGGCCCGCTCGACGCGGTGAGCGCGGTCGAGCGGCCCGGCCGGCGCGTTGACCAGGTACCGGCACAGCTCGCCGACGTACTGGATCGTCGTCGCGCCCGAGGCCACCACCTCGGGCCAGAACGTCTTGTGCGAGAAGCGCCGCGAGAGCACCACCGTCGCGCCGGCGCTGATGCAGGCGAGGACGCACTTTATACCTCGGCTGTTAGCAGAGTTGCTTCGAGGGACCTCCGGAGGGGAGTTGAAAAAGGGCTAAGGTCCATCTCGGGAGCTTGGAGTTGTATCTCAGGGCCACAAAAACCAGACGAGACAGTATGGAGAAGGGGGAGGGGTGGGGGGGGGGGGGGGGGGGGGGGGGGGGGGGGGGGGTGGGGGAGGGCAGGGAAGAAAATGAATGTTGAGTTACGTACGAGTCCGTGCGCCGAGGCGTGGTAGAGCGGAAGACAGGTGTATATGCGATCGCGGTTGGGCTTGAGGTTCAGGTACTTGCCCGCCATGGTGCGGATCATGGCCTCGCGCCCGTGCGTGATGACGACGCCCTTGGGCAGGCCGGTGGTGCCCGAGGTGTACATCAGGGAATGGAGACCCATGGGGTCCGGGTCGGCGCGCCGGTCCGCCGGCAGCGGCTCCGTATCGGTGAGGGTCCGGAACAGCTCGGGCCCGTAGTATACCGTCTTAGCGCCGGCGCCGGCGAGCTCCTCCTCGACTGGGCCCACGAGCGGCCGGACGTCGTCGTCGGCGAGCACGAGGCGCGCGCCGCTGAGCTGGATGCTGTGGACGAGCGGCCGGCCGGTCAGGTTGCAGTTGAGGAAGGCCGGGGCGGCGCCGACGGCCTCGAGCGCGAGCCAGAGCAGCAGGTACTCGGGCGAGTTGCCGCCGTCGAGCGCGACCACGTCGCCGCGGCGGACGCCGAGGTCCTTGAGCAGCCAGTTGCCGACGGGCTGCAGGGCGCGGAAGAACTCGCTGTAGGTCCACTGGCGGCCCTCGAAGACGAGGAAGACGCTTTCGCCCGCGCGCGTGCCCGCGCGGTCCTCGAACACGCTGTACGTCAGCAGCTTGCCCCGCCGCACCTTGAGGTACAGGTCCAGCATGATGCGCAGCTGGCTGACGGGCCGCGCGCCCAGCGCCAGGTCGTTGCGGATGTGGAAGCGCGCGTCCAGGTAGGCGGCCAGCGCGGCCGCGCCGGCGACCGCACCCGTCGTCGCTGCGACTGGGGGGGCGAGCAAAGCAGCAGCGTCAGCGTGTGGCAATGACAGTGCCCCCGGTGTCGGGTCTGTGTGACTTACCTGACATGGCTGAGCGGTTCGTCCCGAGGAGATACAAGCAGATTAGGAAGCACGGATGCCGGTATATAAGAGGGACATGGAGGAGGAGGTACGGTAGCAATGAAAAAGCAAAAGCCAATGCTCAAGCAAGATAGCCTCCCCGATACAATAGCAAGAAAATGGTATCAAACAATAGCAATATCAGGCCTGTGAACAGGGACACAATGACGATGTGGTAGATACAATGTGGACGATGACCAAGGTAGAGTTGGAAATACGAGATACACGTACACGCACACCGAGCTGTGAGCCTCGGCAAGTTGTCAATTGCTATTAATTAGTAACCTAACCGGGAGGGGCCGTATTGGATTTGATGCTGGGACAGGGGCCCGACTCGCCGAATTGGCCGAGAACAGGGGGGATCCGGGGGAGACATGGGGGTAACCTGGCCGCAGGAGCTGCCAACAGTGCCAAGGCCAAAGGGGTTCGTTCGTTCGCCCGGGTTAAGGGCGTTAGTAATCAGGGGTTCCAAGCCCCGCTAGCTCCGCCGGCCGCCACATTGGCACATTAATGATACCTAACATTGGATGATGACAGCTCCACGACCGACCAACATTTCAATTCCAATTCGACCGCCACGATAGCAGACAGCAATACGCAAGTTGTGGACTGTCTCTCCGCATTGTTGGTGGTACGGGTTTGTATAGACGTGCGATCGCATACGATTGTTGTCCAAAGTGCCCGGCAGATACGGACCCAGTGGCCTGTAGTGCAACAGACAAGTGCGAGGGATTCGCCATGACCTTCTTTGCCCTGGCATGTCAGCCCTGATGGCCTGCTGCTGCTGCTGCTGTGCCTCGGCCCGTGCGTGCTACCATGCTCAGAGCCATATTCATTCGTTGCTTGCGATTGGCGACGCCGCCAAACCCATGTCGCACCAGTGAGTCACTGCCGGGCCACCAGAGCGCGTGCAACCAGATCTCAATCATCATCATGATAAAATCCGAACCGAGCACGCACGGCTTGGGTCTCGGCTGCTTCCGGAAGACTTAGGTAACCCTAAATCTGGTCCCCGGCTACCGGGGTGGGCACCGGAGCAGCTCCACCAGGGTCCATCGGCAGGCCGGCGCCAGCCCGGCGTCGGGGCCGCATCCGCATCCCCCGCCGACGGGGCCCCGCTTCTCAGGACCGATCGGCATCCGCAGCCCCGGAGCGGACACAGCTGGTCAGCGTCGCTGGAGGTAGATGCATACCTACCTACCGCGAGTCACCAGCCTCTGACAGTGCGAGAATTCTCACTGGGGAATCGCGTCCTGGGCGCTGTTGTCTGACGATCTTGCCGCCTTCCCATCGACGTCGCCACATGAGCTGGTCGCTGGCGCCGATCCGCCCCCAAACGCCCTGCGTCGGTCCGGTTCCGTCGGTTCTTATTTGCGACCGTCCGTCGGGGAGCTAGTCGGCCCCATAGAGGTCCCTAGTCAGATATTTTTACAGTGGCGTCGACTAAGGCGTACGCGAGATACGCGAAGTTTCAAAAGCCCAGGCTAATCTACGGTAGTCGTTGAAGCCACATCTTATATCAAAGTCAGGCCAGTACCTAACTTTACAGGAAGTAGTTCCGAGTCACTTGGCATACATATACGGGACGAAGTATCGACTACAGGGACTACAGAGCATACCGCTCGTGTAAATGAAACATATTAGATCACTTTGTGAGGTGAGTATCAGGTATTTCATATACCGGTATGAGTTTGCGGGCTGATTCTTTTTCTCTATAACTATCAAATCTCTATCAACTCCCAATTGACCATCGGCAACGGTATAATAAGATTATTGCAATGCCCTTTACTCCAGAGGACCTGAATGCGGAGGGGATGGACACGGCCTGCTGCTCCTACTTGTCAAGCTATTTTTCAATGCAAAACTCGCTGAATGGGATCATGTCATCTAGCCCAGCACGTTTATGATGGCCCCCCGGGAGGCTTCGCGGAGGTGCCACACGGCGCACATCGCATCGTATCGTATCAGGTATTCATCCCCCCTGCCGGCCCCCCGGACGTGAACGACTACCTACCTTACCTACAACAAGGCCAGCAGCACCACGACCGACCACATCATCAGGCCCATCAGGCCCGCGACGCGCACGTACGCGTCCCGCTCGAGCAGGGCGCGGGCGTGGTCGCGCCCGAAGCGCACCACGGCCGCGCCCGCGACGAGCAGCCGCGCCGTCGGCCACGGCGCCAGCACCAGCGCCGTGGCCAGCGCCGCGGCGACCGCGGCGCGCAGCTGCCACCCCCACGGGTCCGAGTGTGCCGATGCCGGCGGCACCACGAATTCCGCTACCAGGAGGGCGACCAGCAGCGCGAAAAAGACGGACAGCAGTGCGCCGAGCGCCGCCGGGAGCTGGTCCGTGATGGGGGCTAGGAGCTGCGAGACGAGCACGGCGGCACGCATCGTGGCTGCGAGCGACTGTTTTGTTAGTGGAGGTGGTGGTTAACTTATCCTCTTGGGTTGCTCTGTTTTTTACTCTTCCTGGGGTTGTGGTAACTGGCCTGGCAATTAGTGAAACAGGTGCTCTGAGATGACGAGAGACAATCCGAGAGACGAACGGGGGATATTACTGGCCTATATAGATGAGTTATAGGGGCGCCGCTGAGGCTGCGATCTCGCATATTGGACGGAGAGGAGCAAACACAAAGATATTGTTGCAGAACAATGCTCACTAGTCTGAGCTGGCTTCAAAGAGGATGCATATAACGTTGGCAGCGAACATCGCAAAGGGGTTACCTACAGGATTGTACCTCGGATCAACCTCCCTGCTCTGCCCTAATCAGAGCCTACCCCTGGATTAGGTGTACTTCACTTGATGTCAGATACGGTCGGGAAGAATAATCACTGCAGCTATGTATCGATATTCTGTATATCGACACGACGTCCTAGCTCGGACTCTATAGATATTTGAATCAACGATGAGACCTCAAACAAGCCAAGAAGGTGAGCGACAACCAGTCTGTAGCGATCTGGAAGGATGCCAGCTGCCGATGATCGTGGCTGCCCTTGCCCATCTATACATCACATGTTCAGGCTTTGAAAGCCAGATTCGACTTCCTTACCGGCGCAACACTCAGAGAGTAAGAGAGATCCTCCCCCCTGGCAGGTCAACTCAAGGGCTGGCCGCGACTCCCCATAATGTAGAACCTCAGTTCGCATGGCACTTACCCCGGACTCGCCTTCTCGTGCTGAGATACCCCTCTCGCGAACAACATGTCACGGAGCCCACGTCGAGCAGAAGCCTGGACTGCAACAGAAGTATGACACCGCCAATATTCAACAACTAAACTTCTTAGGAGACACGGCATATAGAAGAGAGAAACAGCATCATTTCCAAGAAGCCACGGCGAAGCGTACTTAGCCCAAAATCACAATTCACCAGGGACGTAGGTACGCAATCTCCGAGGGACCTCGGCTCACACGACACCACACCACACCACACCACACCACACGAACGACGACGACCACCAAGACAGCCACCATCATGTGCTGGGGCGACAAGCGCGTGCAGCTCTGCCGGGTGTGCAAGGACCGGCGCGTCTGGTACATCAACTTCGCCGAGATGTGCGCGCACCCCATGGCCGGCTGGGACACGTGCCCCAACTTCAGGATTCGCCGGGACCTCGGCGCGGGCTTCATCACCTGCGACAAGTGCTACCAGAAGTAGGTCCAGGCGCAGCGGGAGCAGGCGGAGAAGGACGCGGCCGAGGAAGAGAAAAGAGCAGTAGAAGCAGCTGCGTGTCGCGGGGACACACCAGGCTCAGCAGCAACACCACCAGCGGCGCCGCCGCCGTCGTTAGCAGCCGGAGGAGGAGAGGCAGAGGGGGAATACGTCGACCTGGACGACGAGGACAACAAGGTACCGGTGGACCTGCGGCAGTTCGCGTGCCGCGAGTGCAAGCGCCGCGAGGGCTGGCTGATCGGCTGGCTCTCGGCCGACGGGTCGCCGCCGCGCCCCAGCCCCAACATGCGCATCATCCCCGACCGCGACGTCGAGATCCCGCGCCACCTCGACCTGCGCCGCGACCGCGGCATCCGCTGGACCACGTGCCACATCTGCCGGACCCGGGCGGAAGCGCTGGGCTTGGGGCATGGTGAGTACCGGTGGCTTCTTGTTTTTGTTCTCTCGCTGTCCTCCCCCCCCCCCCCCCCCCCCCCCCCCCCCCTTCTCTCTCTCTCTCTCTCCCGCTCTTCCCTTCTCCCTTCCTTTCCCTCCTTTTCCCCTCTGTCACTCCTCTGGCCAGAACCTTTGTTTTGATCCTCCGCGCACCAGTCGCGACCCGGATCCTTCCGAACAAAAAAAGAAAACATGCAAAACACCAGTGTGACCCCCTATTCCCAATTCACCTCCTTTTTTTTCTACACGGAATGATCACCAACGCCACGGAGTAGTATCCTGAGGCTTTCCACCCTCCTTCCCCCTCTGCTCTTCTCCCCCACTTTCCCCCCTTTCCCCATATCTCCTTTTCTTCCCCCTTTTCTCCTTCTCCTCCTCCTCAACCCCCCCCCTCTCTATCATCCCCCATCATCCCCCCACTAAGACCAAAGAAAAACCCACCCCACACACAGCCATCGCGCCCGACATCGAGGACGCCGACGCGACCAAGGTCGACGTGCAGCGCCGGGTGTGCTCGCGCTGCGGGCGCGCGCGCCGCCTCCTCGTCGGCCGCGCTCCCCCCAGGGGGGACCCCGGCGCCCCGCGCCCAATCCTCCTCGACGTGACGGATATCCCTCCCCCCGTCGTGCCGCCGCACATGGTGGTGCTGCGTCGCCTGCCCGTCGAGGGGGACCCCACGTGCGACGCCTGCCGCCACGAGAACCACCCTAACTACCACCACGACAACGGCCACGAAGATGAGAATCCGGACGGGATCGTCGAGGCCGCCTTCGCGCGGGAGCGGGCTCGCCACGAGCCTAACCACCACCACCACCAGCACGACGAGAACGAGGACAATCCGGACGGGAAAGGGATCGTCGAGGCCGCGTTCGCGCGGGAGCGGGCCAGGGCGGAAGAGCGGGCAAGGGAGCGGATGCGGGGATGGCGGGACTGGAACGAGCGGGAACGGGGAGTGCAGGAGAGGGAGAGATACAGGGAGAGGGAAAGAGAAAGGGAGAGGGAGGTTGCGGAAGCGGAACAGCGCGAGAGGGAGCAGGAGGTGGCGGTGGCGGTGGCGGAGCGGGGCGCCGCGGCCGTGGGCGCCGAGGGCGGCGTGCCCGAGGACCTGGAGGCGCTGCTGGCGGACTCGCCGGCGCTGTCGGTCTGGTCGGAGGAGAGTTAGGTGGGTGAAGGAGAAAGGAGAATAGGAGGATACGTAGTAAGGGGGGGAGAGGGGGGGGGGGGGGGCGGGGGGGGAGCTGGCTGGCTGATGAAGGGGGAAGTAAAAGGTACCGGTAAAAAGTCAGGAAGGTGGCAGAGAGGGGGAGAGAGCTGGAGGGAGCCCGCGAATGAGGAGGAGTTGCACTACCCGTCCCCTCTTCCACCCAGAGACGTCGGGGTCCAGAGAGCATACAGCCATGAGGGCTCACCCAGTGTTGGAGTTGGGCGTCAGTCGGTTGCTTTAAGATAGAACCTGAGTGTTTAGCACGTATCAGGACAGCAGTGCTTGAGAGTAGCCATAACATCAGTTCACCAAGCGTACACACACTTGTGTCCCGGAACGTCGTGCAGAACCTTTCGGTGCTGTAAGTCAGTCGCGGTGTGATGTCTAGCCTCACGTAGCGGAGTGTCCCGAGAAAGCATCTTGCCAGACAGGTCCCCTAGGCCTTCGTAACGTGACACTTGATTCATCTCGACGGCGAAACGGCGACGGGCTCCGCTAGCGTTGTTTACAGTATACCAACAGGTTCATGTTATTTGCCTCTACCAACATATAATGCATCGTACCCGCGTACCCGCGTACCCGCCACACCCGCGGCCTCGCGCCTGTCTCTCTCTCTCTCGCGGGGCTCTCCCTCTCTTCCTTTCTCTCTCTCTCTCCTGTCTCGCGCGGTATCAGGTCCCCGTCAATGTTTCGCACGCACGCACGCACGCACTGCCTCGAATTTCACCACCACCAGAGGTGAAGAAAGAAGAAATATCAGCCAGAGAAACCCGTGGGCCTGGCCGTGGCTCGAAACGACAAAGATTCCGCTATGGTGAACGCCCGGGTTTTTCCCCTCAGGAAAGACTTCTTGTGTTACATGAAGATGATGCTCATTAGCCCCCCTAGAGCAGCAGTGGGACACACCCCGTTCTGGAGGCCCCTATAGATAGAATATGCACAAAAGAGAAGTAAAGGGTTGATCGTGTGGGCGGGTGGGTGTTGGTCCGGACCCGAGATGTGTACTCCTGTACCGTACAGATGCAGACAGACAAGCAGGTAAGATGCTCGGGGTGTGTGCCCGGGGTGTGTGCCCGGGGTGTGTGCCCCGGGTGTGTGCCCGGGGTGTGTGCCCGGTGGCTATCTCTCCAACCGCGACTGTGGTTGCCAACCGTTTATGTAAGCCATCAAGCCCATGCCAATCAGTACCACGCCCATCATGGAGGCGTACGGTATTCCGTTGGCTAGCGCTTGGTTTTGCGATATCAGGCTGGCAGATGGAGGGTTTGGTGTTACAGTGTTGGCGCGCGATAATGTCGGAGGGTCGTCAGATTTGTCCAGCATCATCTGAGACGGACCCGAGCCGGCAGACGGTGTTGCTGCAGTGGATGATAGGCCACCCGAGGCCTTGTTCTGATCGTCACGTTGTCGAGTCGTAGGGGCACCTATCAGAGCCTTCTCTCGTGCGGCCGCCTCTCTGGCCTCGGTGTCTTTCCGGATCTGCATGGCCATCTCTACCAGGCTCTTGCGGTCGACGTCCCGTTCCGTCTCGGCCTTCTCGGCCCGCTGTTTGTGGCTCTCCAGCTGCTGCCGCAGATCTTTGATTTCCAGCACCATGGTCTCGATCTGCGCGTGCAAGTGCGTGGCAGAAGCTTCGATGACCTGCGCGTCGGGTTGAGCCGTATCGTCACGGTCACTAACAGGTGCCTCCGCCTTGGTAGAATTTGTTTCTTCGACGGGCGGCTCGAAAGCTGCTTCGAGAGTCGTCTCCTCCGTCTGTCCCTCGCCCTCCGCGGCAGCACCGACTGTCTTTGCCGCGGCTGCGTCTTCCAACCTCCGGGCCAGTTCCTCCGCCAGCTCTCGCGCAGCGCGTTCGTTGCGCAGCATCTCCTCGAGATCTCGCATCCGCATGGTTTGGCTATCGATCTCCCGCTTCGCGTTGTTCAGGGCCTCGGTCAGCTGGAGAATCTGGCTGACGTTGCCGTCCTGGCGGATTGGCGATATGCTCTGCGCGTGCGTCTTGGGGCGTTCGGTGATGCCTCGCTTCAGGGAAGGGACGTCCGGCTTCTCAGGCAGAGGCTGCTGCGGAGGGGGCGCGGGAGGCTCGGAGAATCTGGTCTTGTTGTCCGCTCGGAAAGAGACTCCATTGCCATTAACCATGCTAGATTTTGGCGGCTCAGGGACTTCGTGCTTTTCGATGTCTTTGATATCCTCTTTGGAGAGCAGGGCCTGAACAAAATGTCCTGTCCGTCCCAGGTCATGGGATTGCTGACGAGCATTCCGCATTTCGAGCTGCAAGCCGTTAGATATGAGCATGGTGCCATGGGCAGGCGTGACCAACCTGGAGTTTCTTGACAATCTGTTCGGTGCTTATGGGTGAGAAGAAGAAGCCGCCTCGTTGTTGGCCTAGACCGTTGGCCTGGGCACCCAGCATCCCGCCCTGAATCATGCGCCCGTTGCTGGCCATGGACGCCTGGCTGCCTGCTCGCTGGCGCGCGCCCGCGCCTTGGGGCCCCACCATCATCATCGAGCCGTTATTGGGATCGAGGTCTCCAAAGTTCACATCGAGCAGATTGTTGCCCGTATTTAAGAATCCCGCGTGCTCCACCTTGGCGGATACCTTGTGGTGAACCACCGTCTTCTGGTCCTCGCTCACAATATCGATTCCCAGCTCCAGGTGATCGCCCGTCTGTAACTCGTGGGGCTCGGATTCGCGGTTCTCCTGTGACAGCCGCGAGCCGTTGACAAAGGTCCCATTGGACGACTTGACGTCCCGGACCCAGATCTTGCCATGCCGGTCGGCCCATACATCGGCGTGGTTGCGCGAGAGCACCTTGGAGTCGAAGAACCCGTTGATCGGCGTGGGCACCGTCTTGGCATTCGTCTGGCGGCCTATTCTAAGGGTCTCAGGGGAGAATGGTACGGATATGGTCTTGCGCTCGAAGGTGCCATTGAGGGACAGGAGGTAGAGGACAGGCTGGTTGCCAGGTTCGAGAGATCCCGCCACGGGCCGGGACATGGCCTGCTGGGAGGCCATCTGGGCTTGTGATGGTACTATCGGCGCCGAGCCGTTCAGCCCGCCGACCAGCTGAGGCCGTCCAGCCGACATCCTGACGAGGTCCGATTGGGCCTCGGGCTTCGCGGACTGCCACGGAGCTTTGAGCTGCGGGCGCTTCCGGGGGACCGGACCGGCGGTATTTTGCCAGGAGCCCGGGTCTCCCGAGGCGGCCATCGGGGCGCCATTTTGCTGCCCATTCGAGGCGACGGTCGACGTGGAGGACGCAGAGGAGGCGGAGGAGATTGACGAGGACGAGTTGTTTCTCTGCAGACTCTTCCGCGGCATGAACATGCGACTCAGCTCGTCGGGATTCATGACCTGGCCCGCGTGGCCACCATTCATGACGTTCATTCCCCACGCCGGCCGGTTGTGCTGGGAGAAGGATGGCGGGCTCGCGATGGCCGTCATGAGGGAGGCGGGCGCCGAGGCCGGGGGGATGGAGAGGCGATAGGGGCCGGCGGTCTCGACGGAGAAGGGGGCGAGGGTGTCGGGTCGAGGCTTCACGTGGTCCTCCTCCCGCCTCGTACCACAGACAGGGCCGGATGCAAGTGATTCGCACTGTCGGTACTCTGGAAGCTACCGGCCCGAGAAGACACAGTCGAGATCAGCCGGAGGTCCTGGGAGGGCCGGGGACCGGACCAAGCAGATGAATTGGTCAGCGAAAGGGGGTGAGGCAGACCAGCGGCGGTCGGGTAAGGATCGAGGCGGCTGCCCAGGGCGCGAAGGCGAGGGGGAAAACTGCCGCAGCACGCGTCCAGACAGCAGGGCAGCGCCAGATGCGCACGGGCGATCGATGCAGAGAGATGCTGCGGCCGAGACTTGACGACAAGGTCGCGATGTTGAACAAATACAGCAGAAGAGGAGGTTGTCCAGAATTCAGGAATCAGATGGTCGCTTAGCGCTCTTACTGTGTGTGGACTAGCGTGGCAAGTGGGGGCGCCGGCGCAGATGCCAACCGCGTGTCTTGATTGGCTGGGTTGTCAGACCTCCAAGTCGGGATTAAGTACACGGTACGGCCCATGTCGGGTCGACTTTAGCAGAGTTGAGTTCTCAATAGCTTAGGTCAAAGTAAAGTAGGCAGATTACAGATAAACAGATAGGACTTCTACCAGTGATATGGCAGCCCAGCGGGCAGATCTGAGGTATCATCCGCGGCGCAGCGAGGTGATGTACCTAGCGAACAGGGCACGTGATGGGATACGGTACAGATACCAGGATACGGCGCCTGTCACTTTAGCGGGGTCGGTCGCATGGGCCATCTGGCCGTCTGGCGAGGCCTTGTCTTCAGCCGCGCCAAGACGGTGGAAGTCTGGAAGCTTGCCTGATTTTACGAACGGCCCAATTGCTGGACCACCCGTTGCTGCGACAGCATCGCCGCCCAAAGCTCTCGAGTGCCGCTACGTCCACTCCACCGCATTCGAACAGAGTCGCCCGAGCTCCCGTTCGTTCCGAGAGATCTTCCCTCACGATGCCGCCCATGCCAGCGAACCGCGGCCATGCCGGCCCCTCCACCGTCGACAAGTGTGCGCCTACCTACCTACACCACCTGCCACCACCACCGTCTATCTCGGGGCTGAATACTAGCTAATGCCGTCCTCCAGTGAAAATGGGCGCCATGATGGGTGGCAGTATGTGTCTACGGACCATGCGACGTCTGGACCGAGCTAACCATCATAACAGCCGTTGGTGCGATCATCGGCTTCATCTTCGGTGAGTCCGCTTCGCGCGCTGCGCGGCCGCCCGCTCTCTTGCGCCGCTGACTTTCGAGCCCGAAGGCACCGTGAATATCTTTAGGTACGGAGCCGGCACGAACGGCATCATGAGGACCCTCGGCCAGTACATGCTTGGCTCCGGCGCGACCTTTGGGTGGGTACAAACTCCCGTGCCTTGAGGCTGTCTCGAGCTGACCACCGTCGGGCAGCTTCTTCATGTCGATCGGTAGTGTCATCCGGACCGACGCCGCCTCCCCCACCGTTGTCGAAGCTTTCGCGCGCGCCCAGCGACGGCCCTATATCATGGCCGCACAGCGGTTCAACCGACCGCGTGACGAATGAGTATACTCGCCCGCCTCTATACCGTCTTTATCAGGCCCGGGCCACTGCGACGATCACCACGTGCGATGATAACGTCAGCTGTACAACAGAAAAAGCCCACGAGCTTTTCTCGATATTCGGGAAACGGATGCGGCCAAACATATGGGTTCGGAGTTCCTCGATCGCCTCGTCTGCGTGTAGGCAATCATGATGTGTAACATAATAAGGCGTCTAGATCTGTGTCGATCTGAGTCGTTATCGTCCTTCTCGTCCGCGGAGGGAAAGCTCCCTCGAAGACGATGAATCATTATGGCAGTTTGAACAACTAAATCGCGGCTACTCTGTTTGTCTCGAGACCATCGACTGTTGAGAGCCCGAGAAGCGTATGCACTCCTATTCCGGCAAGGAGTGTGCCATCAAAAGCAACTCCCCGTCTAATTTCCGCCCTCAGCCGCTGTGCAGTTAGTGGTTCTGAAAAAGGAACACGGAACTATCCCTTACCTGCACGCCCATAAGCGCCTTTGAGGGCGGATCGTCTCACTCTGGACCCCGATATCCGTATACTAGTGAGGTTTGTCTCCGACCTAGCGCCAATCTCTCGGCCGGCCCAGCCCGTGTGCCGGCCGTTGGCCTCGGCGTTAGCCTGCCGGCTCTCACGGACTGGACGGTTGAGACAGCAGTCGCCGACTCCCCTTCCCCTTGGAGAGGCGACGACGGCCGACGAGTGTGCGACCCTGGTCCATTTCCATCCTATGGGCAGGCTGTCACGGCGAAATAGGGGAGCCTCACAGGGAACCCCTTCGAGTCGGGATCCGTTCGCTGAGACACAGTCTAGGGACACGTTCTTCCGGTCTTACCTCTCCTGCGTCCAGTTGTTTGTGGCGGCCAGTGGCTTGCCAGGGGCCAATGGGAGGGAGGGCATCACGACAGGGTGCCGACCAGAGCACTTGACCCCTGGCGAGTGCACGACATTATCTAATCATCAAGTGGTGATGAGTAGACGGTCGAGAGGGCTCCCGATATCATGGAAATGAAGAGCGCCAGCACGCGGCTGTGGACAGTAGCCCTGCATGAGTAGCCCTGCATGCGTCACCTAGTACACAGAGTTTCACTTGACTGTACTCACCGGGCCGAGATGCAGCAACTCGCTATATTGGTCTCCGGAGCTCGACATATAAGAGAGCTCTGTCCGCTCCCTCCTTTCCCACGACAGGCTCATCTGTCTACGCTTCTCCTCTGCCAGGGTTGAGTCCACGGTCGGTTTGTTCGTTTGTCCTTTTTCATTCATTAATATCCAGGCTTCCCGGAGCCGTCCAGTCGCTCTTTCAATATGAATTTCCTCCACTCGTGTGACGAACTGCTGGGGACGCTAACATCTGTAGGACAGAATGGGTGAGTGATGCTCTGGCGTGCCCCCCTCTCCGTTGCATATGCGCCTGACCGTCACCTACAGATTATCACTATGGGGCACGATAATTGCTCCCACGCTTCCGCTATGGATGCCCGGGTCCGGCGGCAGCGACGGCCTGCCCTGGCCCGGTCTGACAGCGGGTGGATCCAACCCATATATCGCGGCCCCTAACACGGGCGTCACGCGGTACTACGAGTTCAACGTGTCCCGGGGGATGATTGCACCGGACGGGTACAACAAGAGCGTACTGCTCGTGAACGGGCAGTTCCCCGGGCCGCTGGTCGAGGCCAACTGGGGCGACTACATCGAGGTGACGGTCAACAACGAGATCCTGGAGGGCCCGCCGGAGCCGGAGGGCACCACGATGCACTGGCACGGCTTCCTCCAGACGAGGACGCCGTGGTGGGACGGAACGCCCGGTGTTGACCAGTGCCCCATCGCCCCTGGCAAAAGCATGACTTACAAGATTCGGGCCGAGCTCTACGGCTCGTCCTGGTATCACTCCCACTACTCGTCGCAGTGGTCCGGCGGTCTCTTCGGCCCCATCGTTGTCTATGGACCGACCAACCTGGCGTACGACATCGACCTGGGCCCGGTCATGGTGAATGGTATGTCACCCCAGCCCGTGAAGAAAACACCCCCGGGAGCCGGCTGACAGATGTGCAGACTGGTACCACGAGGACTACTTCACCGTCGTCGAAGAGGTTCTGTCGCCGAACTTCACGGGCGAGGCGCTGTCGGACAATAACCTGATCAACGGCAAGATGGCGTTCGATTGCTCGACGGTGGCGTATGGCGACACGCACCAGTGCGTCGACGACGCGCCCATCTCCAAGTTCAAGTTCGAGTCGGGCAAGTCGCACCGGCTGCGCTTCATCAACTCGGGCTCGCAGGGCACGGAGCGCGTGTCCATCGACGGCCACAACATGACCGTCATCGCCAACGACTTTGTCGAGGTCGAGCCCTACGACACCGAGGTGGTGACGCTCGGCATCGGCCAGCGCGTCGACGTGGTCGTCTACGCGCACGCCGACCCCGCCGCCGCCTTCTGGCTGCGCGCCAACCTGTCCACCACGGCCGGCGCCCGCCAGCCCTACGCCGTCGCCGCCATCTACTACGAGGACGCCGACACCAACCTCCCGCCCAACAGCACCGCCTGGGACGTGCCCGACCCGGGCACCGGCGCCAACGACCCGCTCGAGGAGACGGTGCCCTTCTACCCCATCGCGCTCAAGGAGCCCTCTTGGATTGGCAACTTCCAAATCAGCGCGTACCGCAACGCCACGGGCAGTCTGCTGTGGAGCTGGGGTGTAAGTCTCTGCGTAACCTCCCCCGTCAGTCTGTGTAGTGTCTCACATCGGTTTTTTCAGGGTGGCACCGCACGCGTGGACTACAACGACCCGACTCTAGAACAGGCCAACTCGGGTAACCTGACGTTCGGCCCGGAGGACAACCTCATCAACTTTGGCGACCACAACACGTCGGTTCGCTTCATCGTCAACAATGCTTCGCCTGCGTAAGTTTGGACCCCTCACTCCTCTCTGTACACCCCGAGACTACGGTGTCTGCCGGGGGCATGTCACCCCATCCACATTCCGAGCATACGTCCTAACTCGCCCACCCCAATTTTCACACCTCCGCGCCATTACGCTCCAAAGTCGAGCTTCCTGCTGACCCACTCCCGCAGGCCGCACCCGATCCACGCGCACGGCATGAACATGTTCATCCTGGCCGAGGGGCCGGGCAACTACAACGGCACCGAGGTGGTGCGGCCGTCGAACCCGATGCGGCGCGACGTGCAGCTGGTGCAGCCGCTGGGCCACATCGTCGTGCAGATGGACGTGACCAACCCGGGCATCTGGCCCTTCCACTGCCACATCGCCTGGCACGCCAGCGCCGGCTTCTTCGCCCAGATGCTCTTCCTGCCCGGCCAGGTCGAGCAGTACCAGATCCCGCCCGAGCTCCAGCAGGTCTGCCGCGACTGGGACGCCTTCACCAACAAGGTCGTGGTCGATGATATCGACAGTGGCGTGTGAGAGAGAGTGCGCGCGCTGTCGAGGCTGAATCCCCTGCTTCTTCCTCTTCCACTTCTTCTTCTTCTTTCACTTCTTTCTGGCATATAAACTTTTGCCTCCGGGCCCACATTGTCACGCTCACTGTCACGTTTTTTCCTTTAAGTTTTATCTGTTGCATTCCCTGCATCCGGGCGGGTACGCATTCATCGGGGGAACGGGGAAGTCTATGAGGCAGAAGACGCGCATGCATCCCATCGCTCGGGCGCAAAGCCTAGGATGGTATTCTCTTTCTCTGTATATACTTGCATACCCTGCCATATTGGCATTGCCACCACCATCGCCATCACGTCTGTACCTGGCATAACTGCGCCACCGCTGCTGGCGCAGGTTAATCAATACATTAATGAGGAACTAAACCTCTTCCACAACCTTCCTGCTCTCAAATCGTCGCCTGGTTGACTTGGATGGAGAGGGGAATCGTCCCGGACCGTGATGGCTTCACTACCTACCTACCACGACCGGTAATCTCTGGCCCCGCTTCGACGCATGTCTCAGGCCGGTAGCTTGCTTGCACATGCTATAATTTTCTCGTCGTTGGCGTCGTCATCATCTGTCTGTCGCCTGAGTACGACTCATTCTATCGTCCCGGTATCTGAGACATGGCTGCCCAGCCAGATATAAATGGCCCTGGATGCTGTGTAATCACCGAGGACCCCCTGGCATCCTGTAGTAGCACCGCTGGCCGTGACAACTAGGTAAGTACCATGGGTGAGGCTCTCTCGTACGCTACTGTATGTAAGTAGGTAAGTAAGTTGCAGCCCCGTATCCAGTGGGTTCTGTGCCACCCTCTACGGCAGCGGTGTGCGCAACACACGTGCTGATCAACGCCGGGGAGGTGAAAGCCATGGTGCGACGTCGGGCCACCCACCCACGGAGGAACATGTCGTGTTGCCTGGAGAGTACGAGAGTCGTGCAGTCGGTAATTGTCATCTGGCAGGCCACATGGTCTTTGTAGCACCCGGAGTACGGTATTGAGTGAGGCTGTCTGTCGGACTGGGATCTTCGCCCACCCTCCCAAAAGCTGTACCTACCCTGTACGGTAAGTTACGAGATATGTGTGTGTCGTCTCCATGAACCCACCACCTGATACTCATAAAAAGATCGGGCTGGCCGGTCTAGGTAATGCTCTCTCATACACGGTGCCAGAGCAGATATTACCGGCGTTGATTACCATGCCAGCACTTGAGGTATCTGGCATACGGCCGCCTCGTGGTAGGGAAAAAAATGAGAAGAGAGAAGTCCTGCTGTGCTGCCGGCAAATATCCGCAGGCCCGTGCTGTTGTCACAGTCCTCGTGTTGTGTTTCTCATGCCGTGACCCAAGACACGCAAGGGCGGAGAGATATCGGGAGGTAGGAGAAAGAAAAAAAGAGAGACATGACTGAGGAGTGCCGAGTCAGGGACGTACAATACACAAGTGACTTACCTAGTACTTTATACACAGCGAAACCAAAAATCAGGTCACGGGCGAGGGATCGGAGAGAACCGAGGAAGAAAAGACGAGAGGATGAAAAGGTGCACGATTACCGAGACCAGACCGCCGTATAGCCTCCCTGCTGAAGACACTGAGTGCCCTATTACCTCCACCCACCACCGGACCAATAACCCTCCTGACCACATCCATCAATGGTCAGGCTAGCTGTGTCGGAACCGTCTCTACATCGCAGAAAGGAGAAGGACGGCACCACACTTACGCAAGCACTCCCTATCTCCTCGTCCCAGGCCCTGTCCCCGTCCCCCGCGAGCTGCTCCTCGCCGACCGTGATCTGAACCATCGCATTCACGCCGTCGCACGCCGGGGCTTTCAATTCGCATGTAAATCTGCCTCTCTCGAGTCACACACACACACACACACACACACACATACGCAAAAACCCAGCTCTTCCCCCAAGGCGCCCTCCCGCGTCGGACAACGCAGCGCGGCGGGGCGCGGCGAGCGGCGGGTGTCTCAGACGCCGGGCTCGGGCGTGGAGCGTACCGCTACAGCAAGCAGTGAGATAATGTGCGTCGGCACTCGGGGACCGGTAGGTAAACTTACGAACCAAAAGTCTTGTTACGGGTCCCATTTCACACCGAAACACCCCACCTTTACAGCCTTATATAAAAACAACTAAAATAGGTAAAATAAAACCAGCCTAGAAGACTAAGGTTAAAAAATGCTCGATTTTAAGAATATAAAAGCTGTTTATTGCTTTTTATAATAGAATAGGTTAAAAACCTCTTATATTTAAAAGTAAAAAACCGGCGTATTTTAGTAATAAATTATAATCAAATAAATAAAGCATATATAATTAAACTTTTAATTTTTTATCCTTTTTATAAAAGCACTTAATACTTATATACCGGGTATAAGCTTTTATTATTTTTATTAAATTAATTAAAAGCTTATTAAATATAAATAAATTTTATTTTAATTTTTATTTTTATAAATCAGCGTATTAAACTATATAAATAAGCTAATCCTATTATAAAATTATACGAACTTTAAAATTCAGCATTTTATAGCCCTAGTCTACTAAGTTACTCTAATTTTGCCTATTTTAGTTGATTTTATATAAGCCTGCAAAGGTGGGGTGTTTCGGTGTAAAATGGGACCCGTGCACAGACTTTTGGGGGATGACTGTAGATAGATAAAAGCAGATAGGTAAGGTGCCTAAGGTAAAGAGTCGGGGAAGCTACCTACCTATTGTCAGTCAGATAAATAACCCGCGCGCACGCACGGCCGTCATTCGTAAGTAAACCTGCGACGCCGGGAGTTAGGCAGGTCGGTCGCCCCCCCTCCTCCTCTCTTGCTGCGGCCGGCCGCGAGCCGGCGAGCCTCGGGTCCCTTTTTTCGGGTCCCACGAAAAGTACCCATGGGAAGCAAGAAATTAGGAGACAAGAGACGGACAGGCAGATAGATAGACAGACAGACAGACAGGCAGGCAGACAGACAGGCAGACAGGCAGACAGACAGACAGACAGGCAGACAGACAGACAGGCAGACAGGCAGACAGACAGACAGACCGACAGACAGACGAGACGGAGAAACAGAGAAAATGGCGTAGTGGAACGAACGGCCGTGCTTCACACCGCGTCGTCGCGGATGCTCGGGGGTCAGGTGGCAGCTTGGCAGCAAGCGCACTACCGAGGAGGTTTACTCATTACTCGCTACCTCTGTCGAGTGTAAGAGAGAGGGGGGGGTGGGGGAGGGAGGGAGAAGAAGAAGAAGAGGAAGAAGAGGAAGAAGAGGAAGAAGAGGAAGAAGAGGAAGAAGAGGAAGAAGAGGAAGAAGAGGAAGAAGAGGAAGAAGAGGAAGAAGAGGAAGAAGAGGAAGAAGAGGAAGAAGAGGGTGTAGTGAGCATCCAGAAAGCATCAAAATGCAGTATCCCCCTCGCTCCGGTCTGATACATGTTAGGTAGGTAAGTAAGTAGCTGACGGAAAAGAAAGTTCCGCCGAGTATACGTGAGCCCTTCCCCCTTTTTTTCCTCCGAATTGAATTGACCTGACTTGACTTGACTCCAACCCTTGCACCCGACAGAGCCCAAGGAAAAAAAGAGCAGAACGCAGGCCCTCCTGTTTTCGGGCCCGAGACAGCACAACATGGGGCAGATGGATACTTATCCATCTGCCAGCAGCAGGTAAAATTACCGTATTCTTCTCATGCAGCCAGGAGGGACCACCTTCGCCATGCGACGAAGGTGAGGGGCCAACAAATCCGACCGCAGGGGGAGCCGTCCGTTCTACTCCGTTCTGACTGCCTATCGGTTTTCTCTGGCGAGAGAGACCTGACGAACAACCTCCCCTAACTATCAATACTCGGTGATGCGGGGATGCATGGGTAAGTAGGTATGTATGTCTCCGTATGTCTCCCAAGAGAGCCAGTGCCCCCCAGAGTCAAGAAGCCTGTCCCTAAGGCCCTTGCTTATTCAAGCGCTTCAGTCTACTAGATACTCCACGTGATAAGACTCCCTGCTGCGTCAAGACGGCCGATTGAGGGTAGATACCTACCTAGGTAAAGTACTCAAGGCAGGTAGGTTCTTGAAGTGAGTACCAGGTAGGCAGGTGAGAAGGAAGTACCGTAGAGATAGTTACCAAGCAGGCCATTTCCATCCATCCATCCACCTGACTCTCTCTCCTCCACCCCCCCTTTTGCGAGACCCATCCCTGACCCTCACCGTCCATTCACTCACTCACTCACTCACTCACTCACTCACTCACTCACTCACTCATTCACTCACTCACTCACTCACTCGCTCACTCACTCACCCACTCACAGAACATCAGCCGAGCAGACACGGCGCCGCTGCGCCATCTTAGCCTGCGAGCCCTCACCTCACCTCACCTCAACCCCACCTCACGGGAGACAAGCAGAGCAGAGCAGAGCCAGAGCCAGAGCCAGAACACACAGAGGGCACGCGTGAGTCGTGGGTGGGGTCGGTGGGCGTCTGTGGTTGCTTGAGCTTGGAGGGCAGGGGGGGGGGAGTTCGTGGTTTTGCGCCGCGCGAGCTGCTCTCTGATCCTCTCTCTCTCTCTCTCTGTCTCTCTCTCAGGGGGGCAATTTTATCGGCACGTTCCCAGCTTTGAGTCCCTCTCAGAAAAGAAGAGGCGCGTCGTCCAGAATACGGCCCATTCGTTTATTGAGTCTCCTACTGTAATTACTCTCGCGTCCGCCAGTTCGCCGTGGTGGGCGATCGTGTAAGTACCTAGCAGTGTCACAGGTCGATCGAGACGCAGACGCAGATGCACGCAGCAGCGGGACGACCAAGAACAAGTTTCGAAAGCAATCATCCTCATTCACTTTACACCGCTGCTTATGCCTGCCGCCTCGGCGTCATCAGCAGCCTCGGTCGTCGCAGTCGACCACGACCCGCTTGGTATACAACAAAAAGAAGGAGACAGACACAGAGAGAGAGAGAGAGAGTTTTTTGAGGACACGAATCTCACACCGGTTCGCATGTAACCTGGTTGGCGCCTTCAAGCATCAATCCGCCCGCGCTCGTTGGGGGTTCGAATAGGCAGAGAACCACTCCCGAGTCTTGAGGTCTCCTGGAGGAGATGCCGCCACCATCTGAAAAACAAAACAAAGATTACAGTATGCGTAAGAGCGTCCGAATGTATATGCAGCGCCAAAAAGGGGACGAAAACTAGTCAATATGTACAAGTGAAAGGTTGCCCCCCCAGGCCGTACGTCGGTCGGTGGTTGGCTCGGATATGCGATGGATATGGGTCGTGCGAGGGCGATATCGTCGGACGGCGGAAGGCGAAAGCAGATTAGACGGGTAACGTGGATGGGTATTTGAGACCTGATAGTCCCGAGCAGCAGAAGTGGAAGCGTATTTTCGTGAGATTTCGCGTGCGTACTCTCCAGCGAGAGAGAGAGAGATGGAGGACGAGGTCCAAATGGTGTGTGTGTGTGTGCCGGGCGCAGTGACTGGCGCTCCTACATGACGGCGCAGCCAGACTCCTTCTCGCCGCTGGGCTTGACGCTCAGCGCCACGCGGGCGGCCTCGGTGAAGGCCTCGTTGACGCCGCGATTGCGCATGGCCGAGCACTCGAGGTAGCGCATGGCCTTGATCCGGCGGGCCACGTCGAGCCCCTGGTTGTAGTCGATCATGGGCTTCTTCTCGCGCGGGGCGCCGGCGCCGTCGGCGGCGCCGCCCGCCTCGTCGTCCTCGTCCCCGGCCTCGCGCAGGTCGCACTTGAGGGCCACCAGGACGAGCTTGACGCCGGGGCAGTTCTCCTGTATCTCGCCGACCCACTTGCTCTCGACGTTCTCGAGCGAGTCCTTGCTGTCGACGCTGAAGCAGAGCACTACCACGTCTGTGTTGTCGTAGGACAGACTCCGTAAGCGGTCAAACTCTTCCTGTCCGGCCGTGTCCCATAACGAGAGCTCAATGTGCACGTTATCGACGAAGATATCTGCCACCTGTCAGCGCGACGCGCCGGCCCCAACGTTTATGTGCTGCCACGCATATGGGCATCGATGGTCGCAACGGGATGCGGTGCGGTCGAGGGGGGGCGGACTGACCATGTACATAGTTTTCGAAGACCGTAGGCTCATAGACTGTCGGGAAATATCCTCTCGTGAAGACGTTCAGCAGGGAAGTTTTGCCGCATGCACCGTCTCCTCTGTACAAGTCATGGTTAGTTGTGAGCCAATGCCCAGAGGGACAGGGGCGGCCAGGGGCGGGCGGTTCCTGAAGATACTCACAAGAGCACCAGCTTGCGCTGCACCGTCTTGGATCCTCCCAGGCCACAGAGCGACGGCATCTTCGGGTGTGTGCACACTGCGGAGGAGTATGACACGGAGGAATGGACGAGAGCGAGGGGCGGGCGCGATGCGATGCGATGCGATACGAAAGTGCGGCAGACAGGGGTGGGCAGCGGAGCAGGCGGGCAGTCAAAGCGAGTCGAGTCGAGTCGAGTACTGCAATGTGTGGCGTGCCGAGGTGAAGGTATTCGCGACGATGACGACAACAGGATACCGTAAGCGTACACGTGGATTACACAAGCGAGAACAGGGAGGGAGCAGCGTGTGGCGGGCGGGAGAGGTCGTCGTTCTGCTTTCTTGAGCCACTGACGATGGAGAAAGGGAGGGAGTTGGTGGTGGAAAGCCAAATGGGCGGATGGATGCCAATCTCGGAGCTGGGCCGTGATTTGCGGCAGTGAAGTCTAAAGTCAATATGGGCAGTGGGGCCAGCAGTGGACACGGCCGAGGACACGGGGCTTACGGGGGGCGCTTGCTGGGTCTGTTGGGCCAGGGCCGCCCCCAGGGGCCGCCTGTGGGCTGTGGCTGTGGCTGTGGCTGTGGAATCCACCTATCATTACCTTAGGTAGTCTCTTCCAGTAAACCAGCGGGTCTTCTGACGATGACAGCGCCGCGGCAGTCACTGACAGGGACTTCCCCATCTTCGCTGCGGAGCGAGCACTTGGTGATCGGCGAAATACAGCATTAAAGGTGCCGCCGCATCTCTCTGCCTCGTCTGCTTCTGACTACGGCTGCATCAGCATCAACACCAGCAGCCCCAGCGCATGGGTACTTCCACGTGTCTGTCGGGAAGACGGGGGCTGCACCAGCAATGCACTGCCACGACTGCGTCACGAGCCTTGCGCGCCGCAGAGCACGAAAAGCGGCTGAGACAAAACTTCTTTACTACTACCTGTAAGCACGCCACGGCACTCCTCAACCGAGCTGCTGTGTCAAATATATCTGGTCGAGCTAATTCGTGTCTTGGCGGGAGCAGGTTCTCGATGATGTCTACATGAATTCATAGGTTCTATCTGACAGCCTACAGCCCAGTCATGAGGCCCAATATTACACATTATGGCGATTGCCTGGATGCCTAGGGCGCTGCAATGCAACCACGCCGTACGAAATTCTAATTTCGACGTTACCTTTTACTCAACATCGCCGCGCAGATAAATTACGCCTCGTATCATCGCATCCAGCGAGTATTTTGAGCAAAGTCAATTCGCATTTTTTCCCGAGCCACGCTCAACATAAGTCAGACTCAGCCGCGCCTAGTGGTGAATACTCCAGATTCCTGCGATTCTTTCACGTTCTCGCGCTCTCTGTGAAAACCATGGGTGGGATGTCAAGTTGTACTGTGATATATGTTAACTTATAGGGCTGAACATCGATCGAGTGTGAGGCCGCATCTCATCGCCCCCAGACATGGTGGTGAGGAGTGGCACGCGAGGCAACGAACGAGGGGAGATTCAGAGCCTCGTGGCTCCCCTGACCGGTAGGCCTTGTCGTTGAACACTCCTACACAAGAGGTAAGTTGCTCGGGGAAGTAAGACCCAGAGCCGAGCACAAAGCTGGGTTCTGGGGGTTGCAGGCGGCGAGGCAAGAAGCAAGCGAGCGAGAGTCGTGTGTCGTT
Organism: Xylariaceae sp. FL0804; assembly: GCA_022539325.1. Lineage (NCBI taxonomy): Eukaryota > Fungi > Ascomycota > Sordariomycetes > Xylariales > Xylariaceae > Xylariaceae sp. FL0804. Next base: position 405,558 of record JAJKLG010000006.1, on the reverse strand, counting down.
AGACGCCCTTTTCCTCACAAATCGACATGATTCACGATGCTGTCCAGCTTCGACACGGTCCGGTGACGGCGATTCGGACCATTACTGAAATCGCGGTCCCTTGGAGGATCTGGATGGGTAGACAAGTAGGTACCTAGGTACTCAAGGCATGAGATGGTCGCTGGACGGGCGTGATGCTGGCGTGGAGGCTACAAGTCAGGGCAGGCAAAGACTAAGTCCGTATATACGGCTTAGGGGTTAGCCACGCCGTATATACAAAGTAGGTAAGGTACCTACCTCCTACTTTACGTACGGCGTGGCTTACTTGAGTTAAGCCTCCCGTACGGACGCCTATCTATGGCTCTATGGGTACGGCTCTGTAGCCTTATTATAGATGATTAACACTCGTACCAATAAATAACTTCAAAATGTTAAGATGGCAGATTTAGAAAGTCGTCTGCACCTATCCATCCACACAATCATGATGTTTCTCAATGGAGTATTCAACGTGGTGACACGTCAAGTATTCGACGTGGTGACACCCCTCAGTCGGCCAATCACGCACGTTTTTGCCTTCATGGAGACACTCGCCCTCCGCGCCTTACATCGACCGACATCGACCAGCTTCCGCATGTTCATCCCCTTCGAGGTAGCCCCGACCTATTGCGTGGCGGAATCTCACCTCGTGTCTGTCACGATTCTGCTGCTCATCCCCGTCCTGGTGTCGTGGGAGAAGCGCTGCGCATATCTGTGTCCTGCTGCCAGACTCCTGGAACCTTGGACGCTGCATTCTCATCCCCGAGTTTCGTGGACGTTCATGTTTGTGCGCATCTGGCTTCTCGTCGCCATCTGGAACGCTGCCGTCGTGCAGCACATCGCTGATGAGAACTGGAATGTCCTGTGCTTGAAAGCTGCATCCCGTAAGTTGCTCGTCTTCTTGCTTTTACAGTAACTTTGGGATTCCTCCGGTGTCTCGGAGCTTGCATATCAGACCCTCTTTCTTCCCCAAAACGAGAATTGCTGACTCCCTGTTGTTGTAGTGCTACTTTTGCTATAGTCGGCGCTTTGAGGCGTGTTCTTGCCCAGCGAGATTATTGCACCCGATAGATTCGCCTTCCGGTATACATTCGAGTAGCCTGCAAAGATGCTGTCGGGAGACCTCGAAAGGGGGCTGGGAGCTGGGAGCTGGTGCATGCTTCCAGAGTGGAATCAACGGGTACATAGATACTGTCGAAGGCGACCTTCATATCATGCCCATTCCTGACCATGTCAATGCTAGTTCTGTGTATTGGTTTGGCGTGTGGTGTAACTAGGGGAGACGATAACATGATATTTACCCAACGGGCCGCCTTCTGTCGCCATTGAAGCCAGCCAGGAAGCTGCCCTTGTCTCCCGAACCAAGTGTGTGACAGGATTACGATTTCGGACAAGCCGAAATCGTTGTCCTTTATGCAGTTGGAGGTCTCGACGTTGAGCAAATGCATCTTGGCACCTGCGGACGATAAGTGCAGAATCGAATACAGTATAGTCTACAGGTGAGTGCTGGCAAGACCGGATCGCATATATATATCTGTGAGGTCTGTTATAGAAGCGGTGAATGGCAGGGATGGAGAAGGTACAAATGGTCGGATATGAGGCTTCACGTATACCACACGAAGCATGTTTCCAAATTCGGTTGGCATGCTCGCTCGTGCTTCCCACCTGATGCTGTTGGTGGTCGTGAAGCTGGGTATCTGCGGTGACTGACAATAGAGCAGTCCAGCCCTTCTGTGTAAACCCTTCTGTTGTAACCCTTCTGTGTGAACCTCGTCGAGTTGCCCCTGGCGCCGACACGTCGTGCTGAGTATCGGCGCCGCCACACAAACCTCTAGCTGATGAGCTTCCTCCGTAGGCCGTTCACGAACTCCCTCTCTCCGTACTTTCCAGAGCGCTGCCGCGCCTTGTCGTCCGCCTCCCTTGCCATGCGCTCCTTCTCCTCCAGGGCCGCCAGCCGCTTTTCTCGGTCTATGTCGAGGTCTGATGCCGCCGCTTGCATGGCAGCCAGCTTCCGGGCTCTCTCGTCGTCGGCGGCGGAAGCGTCCGACGGGCCACTGTAGGCACTGCCATCCCTATAACCTCCGTTGCCGGCACCATTCCTGTAGGGCTCTCGCTGGCGGTAGTCGCGGCGCTCGTCTGCCTCGTCCGAGGCGTAGCGTCGACCACTACGCGGTGGCTCGTCCGAGTAGTCCCGGCGACGCCTGTATCCCTCGTCACTTCGCGGCGGGCTTCGTGACCTGCCTCGATAGGATCTGTGGTGGTCCCGAGGTTCATCCCTCGAACTGGACCGCCTCCTCTCGTAACGCTCCGACGGTCGTTCCCTTCTCGAGTCTTGTCTGTCCCTGTTGTCAGGCCTGTCCATAGGGTCGGAGTCGTGCCGGCGGTGTCGATGCCGTCGTTCGCTCGAGTCGTCTTTGTCCCTCGAGTCTGATCGTCGGTGCCTCCGGTGGCGGTGTTCTCGAGACTGCGACCGGTGTCTGTGTCTGTGCCGCCGCTTCTCGTCTCTCCCCCGTGACGACGACTTCTCCTCCTGGCCCATCGAAGCTAATAATTGCCGCCTCTTGATGGGGTCGTTCATCATCTGCTCGTAGGCTTCCTGCTCGCGCCGCTTGATCGCGAGTAGGGGGTCTTCGCGTATCTTCGCTGCCGTGTCTCTCGTGTTGTTGGCACCGTTCTGCAGGGCCATGAACGACTCCTCGCCTGCATGCTTCTTGAGGCTCTCGTGGTTGGAGCCCCGGGTCAGGATGGTGTCGATGCGTCTCTTGCCCAGCAGAAAGCCTTCGAGCTCCTCCGTGGTGCCATGGCTGTTATCGCTGGGGCCCTGGTACATCCAATCCACACGATCGATCCTCTTGCGGCCGCCCGCCGCCTCGAGCTTGTCCTGAAGCTCCTTCTTCGCCCGCTCTTCCTTGATTTCTTGGATTCGGGCCTCGGTCTTCTTCCGCTCCGCTAGAGCCGACTGCTCGGCATCATACACCTTTGCCTGGTTCTTTAAGAGGGCAGGGTGGTATGATTTCTTGAGTTGCAGGTCATTTTTCCCCATCTTGACGATTCAGGGCGAAATGCGATGCCCAGCGAAATTGGCACTGTTGATGTTGGGAGGATATCTCGCAGATTGATGCACGGATGACGCCGGAAGGTAAAGCAGGGGAATTTGCTGGAGAGAAGACAAAGTCGGGTGTGCACAGGCAGGCAGCTGTTTATATTAAACTGAGGTTGCCACTTTCAGCCCAGCCAGCCACAACAGCCTTGAAGTTTGCTAAAGTGGATTAAGAGCCATCTGAGCTAGTCACTGATTGGGCGTTTAGGCGCCCCATAATGCCCCGCTGTCCCGCACTAACCCCGGGAAGATCAATACCTGATAAGATAAGCACACTCAAGCCCACACTACGAAGTACCTCCCCGCCTGGCGGCGGACATGTACCTTCCTGGGTATCCGTAACTCACTTTATATCAAGTTACTTGGTTACCTACCTCTACCTTGTTTGCCTGCCCGCCGACTCTAGAGCACTGCTTTTTTGTCAAGATATCTGCTTCTGCGCCTGATCCAGGTCACGAAGCCGGCAGCACCTGTGCGCCCGATCTGCCACTCTACCTCTGGTCATTTCAACCCGACCTCGAAGTCTGGTTATCTTTTACTAGGCCTTCTGTACGCTGCGCCTGCGTAATACCGACACCATGTCTGACGACGACTTCATGCAGGAGTCTGGTGACGAGCAGTAAGGGCACCGCTCCACCAGCCGCCGCCATGCTTGAGCTGACGCTGCTTCTTCTGGCAGGTACGATTTCGAGTACGAGGAGGAGGACGACGAGGATTCCGGCGATGTCGGCATTGAAAACAAATATTACAACGCGAAGCAAATGAAGTCCAGCGAACCCGAGGAGGCGATCGAGGAGTTCCTCGGCATTCCTGCGTTGGAACCTGAAAAAGGCGATTGGGGCTTCAAGGGCCTGAAGCAGGCAATCAAGCTGGAGTTCAGACTCGGGCAATATGATCATGTCTGTCTTCTCCTGTCGCGCGGCATACACAGTGAAAAATACTGACTGAGCATACCTGTCCAGGCCACTGAGCACTACACTGAGCTTCTGACTTATGTCAAGTCCGCCGTTACCCGGAACTACTCGGAGAAATCAATCAACAACATGCTCGACTACATCGAGAAAGAGGCCGAGAACGAGGCCGCCCGCAAGTGCATGGAGCAATTTTACTCCCTGACTCTGAACTGCTTCCAGAGCACCAATAACGAGCGCCTGTGGCTGAAGACAAGTATCAAGCTTGCCAAGCTTCTTCTCGTTCGCAAGGAGTATCTCCTCGTTAGCAGGAAACTACGCGAGCTCCAGAAGGCCTGCCGGCGAGAGGATGGCTCCGACGAGCCCTCCAAGGGCACCTACTCTCTTGAGCTGTACGCACTGGAGATGGAGATGTGCTCCGAGACCCACAACAACAAACAGCTCAAGCAGCTTTACCACAAGGCGCTGATGGTGCGCTCGGCCGTGTCTCACCCCAAGGTCATGGGAATCATCAAGGAGTGCGGCGGCAAGATGCACATGAGCGAGGAGAACTGGGAGGCGGCCCAGTCGGACTTTCACGACTCGTTCCGCAATTACGACGAGGCCGGCTCTTTGCAGCGCATCCAAGTTCTCAAGTACCTCCTCCTCACCACGATGCTGATGAAGTCGGATATCAACCCGTTCGACTCGCAAGAGACAAAGCCCTACCGCTCGGATCCTCGCATCACGGCCATGACCGATCTCGTCGACGCATACCAGCGAGACGACATCGGAGCGTACGTCAAGGTCCTGCAGGAGAACCAGGACATTCTCAGCGATCCCTTCATCGCCGAGAACATTGACGAAGTCACGCGCAACATGCGCACCAAGGCTGTCATGAAGCTCATTGCGCCCTACACGTGCATGAAGATGGCCTGGATTGCCCAGAAGGTCAACATCTCGGAGGCCGAGGTCGAAGACATCCTGGGCTACCTCATCGTCGACTGCAGAATTCGGGGACAGATCGACCAGCAGGCCGGCGTGCTGATGATCCACTCCGACACCGACGCGGTCCGCATCCAGGCGCTCAAGGCCCTCGCCGGATCCCTGAACAGCCTGTGGGCTGCCGTCTTCAAGGACGGCGACGGCTTCCGCTTGGCAGCGGATGCGGGCGGCCTGGCGGACGATACGCCGCTCCCAACGTGGCCCGCGGAATCATCCAGCCGAGCTGTCAGGTCGGCTTTCGCAAGGGGTAAGCGAGGCAACAAGGGCACGTGGGCAAACATGAGCTAGAATGGCAGCCGTTGCCCTCTTATCTTCCCAATCATCAAGTCGACGGTGCCCGGGGCTCAGTCCCTGACCAGCGGCCTCCTGAGGCTGGCACGGTCTGGCACGGTGATCGCTCGGCTCCGATGGCGGGAGCTGGACATGCTAGGAGATGGATATGCTGGGAGCTTGAGTTATTCGCGCCAGCATATAGTCGTCAACGGGCCCGTCGGGTAGCGGTTGCTGACGGCACGAGAGATACCCCCAGGCCTCGGATGGCCCTGCAGATGCCATGCGCCACCAAAGGTGGATGTATCGTCGTCGCGTCGTCGCGTCTAGACGCAGGTCAGGTAGTCGAGCGATACTGCCCACACTGAACATAGCAGACATAGTACTCTGGACTGTATGCCCTGTGGCACTGTATCCCTCCTGCCTCGCCAAATGCAGACCATTAAACCCATGAGCTACACGGCAATACGCATAGCAGTGACATGAAGAAGATATCTGCTCGAAGCACAGGGTATGCTCGGGGGCGTGAATGGTCTGTAAAGGCGTTGTGCCCGATTGAAACAGCGATTCATATCCAATGTCAAAAATATCTCTAGTGGCGTCGTGAGTGCGGGCATCAGCCGATATCCATTAGAAGTAAATATCAGAAGACGACGACCAAACGAAAGTCAACTTAGTCCCTCGAAGGGCGAGTTAGACTCAAATTATTCCTAGTGTATTTATTTCACCCATATGGTTGCACATTTGCTTGGACTCCTTCTCGTCATCGTCGTCTAGCACGAAGTGCACTGGACAGAGGGGAACTTGACGAGACGAAGATGGGTTTCTGGGACGGCGATGAGGGGGGAAAGGGACAGCAATGGACTCAAGGCCCATACACCGAGTGGTTGGGCGACTTATATCCTTGACAACTCTGGTCATCCAGACTTATTGCAGGCTGAGTAGGCCGCCTCCGGTGGTGAAGCACACCTAGGTACTTGGGTACGTAACCTACCTCCATACCCTATTCGCACCACCACTCCTCGGGGTAGGCATCACAGCATCTGCCGTATATCTGAACGCATCTGAACGCATCCTCCGCACACGGTCTGGTCCCGTGGCAGCGGACTTCTGGTGCTGGGTCAGCGGAGCCCCAGGGCGTATACTCGGGCTTCCTCGTCGCAGTCGACGCAGCTGATGGTGCGTGTTACCGCCGGCGTCGCATCCCGGGCACATGACCAGGTTTACCGCGCACAAGACGCGCTCTGATAGACATACTTGAAGTACATGCTACCAGATACAGGCTGCAGCGTGCTGCTTCTAGCACGGCTTCGCTGCTGGCGGCAGGGGCTGCAGGAATTCTCGCTTTTGTACGTACCTGATGGTATGTTGACAGGCACTTCTAGGAGTCCTCCAACAATTGGAAGTAGCACAGTCGCAGTTGGACAGACGCCAGGGCACAGTTGCCAGCTGACAGGAGCTGGCAGCGTCATACCCTGGATAAGTGGGTAAGTACTTATCTAAGTAAGCACCTGCTTACATAAGGTGTGCGCGCCTGCCTCACCTGTTTGACCTCACGCAACTGCATCCTCCTGCTCGTGAGTCGTTCTAGTCTCTGGAACTCCTGAAGACATACGTACCACGTTTAGTGGCAGAGAATTCAGCATGTCATTCGCAAACGCCAAAGTGCTGTCAGCAGAGCCCCTCGTAGGTGCACTCCGGAGTCCGGCCCCTCGCACCCCTCCGTCTCAATCGCTGACACGCCCCAGGCCAGCGGCGAGGCCAAGTGGACAAAGCTGGTGAAGTAGGTAGGCGACCTTGCCCATCTTTCTCACAGAAGCCCAAGGCGACGAGGCTCCCGAGTTTGAGCCTCAATCGTGGACCCGTGAAGCCTGCCGCCTGCCTACCTTACCTACTGGCACATGCCGGTACCTACCGTACTAAGGTATCGGTCCCCCCGAGGGTCCACCAGCGCTGACAACCTACGGCGCGCCCGCCCGCCGGCGCTCCCGTTTTCCCGCAGGCTCACCTACGCCGACTGCAAGGGCCAGACGCGCTTGTGGGAGTCGGCAGAGCGCACGACGCGCCCGCCCAGCGGCGAGGTCGACGGCGTCGGCATCCTGGCCGTGCTGGAACGGCGGCCCGGCGCCGCCGCCGGCGCCGGCCCGGAGATCGTGCTGCAGAAGCAGTTCCGCGCGCCCGCCGGCCGCGTCTGCATCGAGGTGCCGGCCGGCCTCGTCGACGCGGGCGAGTCGGCCGAGCAGGCCGCCGTGCGCGAGCTGCGCGAGGTGAGGAAGAGCTTCATGAATCCGGGAGTCGGCTCCCCTCCGCCGTGCTCTGGGCACTCGTCTGTCTGTTCCCGAAGCAGGGCATGCTCCTGTTCTCTGTATCAGGGGCACAGGGGGGCTGTCCTAGGGGCACAGGGGGTTGTCCTAGTTGATTGTTTGCTGACTCCTTGAGTTGCAGGAGACGGGTCTCGTTGGCACCGCTGTCGAGACCTCCCCTATGATGTTCAATGGCGAGTCTGCTCCTTGTCCCCGGCCCTGCCCGTAGAGATTTTCAACGCATGTCGGAAAATTCAACATTCACAAGCGGAAGTGTGACAAGGCTTCTGATTATGTCATTTTTTCCGGTTATGTTGTTTTTTCTGATCTTGTCCTGCTGCTTGCGGAACATTCGCTAACCTCGCGGTGTCAGACCCTGGCTTCTGCAATACCAACCTGCGCATGATCTCCGTCAATGTCGACATGTCGCTGCCGGAAAACCAAAACCCCCAGCCGGCGCTGGAGGAGGACGAGTTTATTGAGGTCTTTTACGTCCCACTGGCCAACTTGTATGCCGAGTGCAAGAAGCTCGAGTCCGAAGGATACGCCATCGACGCCCGCGTCGGCACCTTCGCGCAGGGAATCGAGCTCGCGAAGCAGATGAAGTTGTGACGCGCGGCGATACGCTAGCAGATAAGCGGATTGCAGCAATAGACTGAGACGAAGTGTGTGCATGCACGACTTACTGATAGCCATGCCCTGAACCTCAACTTAGACTGATTGCATGCAGCCCGACTTGCTCTCATACAAGTGACAACTCTAGGGAGGTACACGAGAATAATCGCCTACAGCTTTGATATTTCTGGTCACCAGAAGACATCGGCGGGAGCGTTCAGGGGCCCCACGCCGAGTCCGACTACAACTCTCGGCGCCGTGTGGGGGTGTGGGTCCCACATTCGGAACGCGAGCGTGTCAGTCGTCCACCTGTCCAACCCGTCGCGTAGGAGACATGACTCGCCACCCGTTTTGGTTAAGTGGACTCAACTTGCTGTATTCGAAGTTCTAATGTCAGATGGAGCTAGCTAAGACGTCTGCTCAGTCTTCACGGAAACCTTGGTGCCACGCCCCTGTCCACCTCTAATACTACTGCTACCAGTATGCCACCATAACCAACGCCTGTGACGTCCAACGTCATTTCTCTCCAATCTCCAGCTCGCCGGAGTGCGATCCAGGAGCCGACTTCTGCTGGGTGCCTGATGACCTGAGACATCCGCTGTCAATAACGGAGGGACAGAAGACCTGGGTGACCAATGGGCTTACTGCCAAAACTGGGATCCCACCGCCGTGAGATCGTGCTCTTGTTGCTTCTTCGTCTTCTTTACAGGGACCTCCTTGGACTTCTTCGGCTTGGCCCCGTCGCTCTGCGAGGCGCGGGACGTGGCAGCCGTAGCTGCGTTGGAACCATCAGAGGTACGGTGGGCTTGGAGGGTCGGCATATTGATGCGGTCCATGTCGGTCGGTACGAAGAGCTGCTATCGGGAGTGGGAGTACTCGATTTCTGTCGAAAAGTAAGATGGATATCGATCACCAAGACCTGAAGGAAGACCTATCGATGCTCGGCGAAAGGGAATAGTCTGTTGTCCTTGTCTTTGCTCTTCTGAGGGCCATGGGCCTGGGTCACATTTATATAGGTACTCATTATGAGAGTCTCTCGCGCACCATAAGTGTCTCGAGCAATCTCTCACTTACACGCCTGGTGCGACGGGACGTGGCGTCGGTCTGCACAGATGTCACGAGTGGAGTCTAGCTCTGGCATTGTCCAATGATCTCTCGGACCCGACGAGCTTCCTGTCAACCTCTGGTCAACCTGAAGTCGGGTTGCCTTGCTTGCCTTGCAAAGCCCAGGGCTATGTGTTCTCGTTTGGGCACTAGCCAATCAGAATTCACCCTGCTGCCCTCGCCGGCTGGCCTGCAATGCAACGGCGACACGATGAGAGGGCACCCAGCATACCGGTATGTCCTGGCGCGGGTCAGGACGGAAGGGCCCTCTTCGCTGGTGAGGCTCTCGTCGGTCCCAAACCTGTGCCAGTGGCTTTCTTTTTTTGGCATGGCCCAATGACAACCGTTGATCAGGCGGGGCTCAAAGGTCCTACGCAGAGGTGAGAAGGCCGGCCCCGGACCGAGGGTGGATTATGTTTTTGGTACCTGCCAATCATACCTATCACGCATTGTGCGCCACGCATTGTGCGCCACGCATCCTGCTACTGTCTCCTACTCCCGGGGCATATGAGGCTCTGCCCGACTTTGCTTCATTGCACTTCATCCCCTGACTTACTGAGTTCCTCCTCAATCTCCGGTATACTTACCTCATCTACTCCGTTCTTCCCTGACGACAGGTAAGCCTATCCTCCTCTTTTCACTCGACTACCATCAGCTGAAACCAGTCTCAAGATTCCCAGCATCGCCATTTCCACTTTCCCAGGGCTGCGCGGGCCGAAACATGGCGGCCAGTGACTGGGAAAGACACAAAGCGATCATCGTGCACCAGTACTGCATCGAGAGCCTGAAGCTGCCCGAAGTCGTGGCATATATGAAGGAGAAGCACAACTTCGACAGGAAGTACGCTTGCCCCGTCCTCAGTCCATTGCCATAGTCATGCTGATAGCTCTGCAGGCCTCATCAGTACCTATATCAGCTGGAAAAATGGGATGTCAAGAAGAAGATCCCAAGGGAAGTGTGGCTATACGTTGCTCACCAACTTCGGAAGAGGGGCAACAAAAGATCTCAAGTCACCATCCATGGGCTCAAGATTCCCATGGACAGAATCTCCAGGGCACTGCAGAGATACGCGACTATCCCAACTGCGGAGGAGTTTGGTAGCATGGGTAAGCATATCTGAACGAAGCTCCCTGCAGGCATGCTTCATTGGGCTTCTTCGTGGATGCGGACTAAATAGCGGCAGTACACAGTCCCAAGGCACCGGAGAAGGCCATCCTCCATGTCTCGACTCCGATCATCGCAGACGATTGGTATCCCTGTCTGGGGACTCTTCCCTGGTTCAAATTCCTTGACAACGTACAGCTGGGTACCGGTACGCTTCCGTGTCTCTAAGCGCTGCGATATGAAGCTGATGTATTTAAGTTCCACCGCTACCTTCCCAAATTATGGAAACCCTGGTCACAGCTCGCGATCTTTCCGGGGTTTCCCTCCTGTCCAGCATAGGAGCTACGCATAGCTCACTTACATCCCGGATAGCAAGCAACCATCCACTTGACTTCTACACTCGACTTAACAACCTTGTGCAATCAATCCCAATGGAGCACCCTGAGGAACTGGATGCCGCTCAGGTTCCTTTGCGCCTAGGGGATCCGAGCTCAATAGCAACCACGTTGCTCAAGGTGGTCTTCTTCCATATGTCAAACAACCTACACCTCCTGGGGGGGGAATTTCGTTCCATCGAAGACATGAATCTGGAAGACAAATTCATTATCAGCTTGGTAGAGGTCGTCTTGAAATGTCACCCAGATATGATCTCGCAGCTTCTCGCATCACCGTCGCCGACTTCGCAAGCTATCAAGGAGAAGTTATTCGCATCTGCAATCCGCCAAGGCAATGGTGCCATTTCTTCGCAACTCCTTAAAGCCGGCGTGAGCCCGGAAACGGCCATCGTCAACGCCGAAGGGCTTATTTGCAACTTTAGCGTGAAGAAGTGCCTGCCAAGTGAGCTTCTTGCGGACCTCATACTTAGCATGAAAATCGAAGTTAAGGGCTACATTCGATCCCCCCTGGAACATTGCGCCGCAAACATGGATATAGAACTGGCTTCGGTTTTACTGAAGGCAGGCGCGGAAGTCGGCACCGATGGCACTACTACTATCCTATCGATTGTGGCCTCATCTAAAGAACATTCACGCGCCATGGAGTTCACAAAATTCCTATATAATCATGGAGTCAAAGCTCATACTGCAGAGCCTGGGGCGGTAGCTATTGCCAGACACAACAACACCTTGGCAAAGTTTCTTTTCAACATTGAAGGCTATCCCTTGGTAGAGGGTTTTCTATCCAGGTTTCGTCCGCACAGGTTCTTCTACTCACAGGCACTCAGTCGTCTTGAAAAGGCGATTACTCCTCTTCAAGTTGCCATTATTTCTTGCAATACTGAGATGATTGACCATATATTGCATATTGCGCGTTGCAGTCCTGGACCTGTCTCATCTTCTCTGAGAGAAGCTTTGTTTGTCGCAAGCCTGCTTGGAGACGGAAGCACCGTGTCGAAGCTTCTCAGCTTCGGCTTTGACTTGAACGTGAATTGGGAGTTGGGACTCACGCCACTGGTGGCATCAGCCCCAAACCCAGATGTTCAGGTCGCAAAACTACTGATGGCGGCCGGGGCCCGACCAGACGCCCTTACCGGGACAAGCACGAGACAAGCAGGATATGGCCTATCAGCAATGCATCTCGCTGCATTCTACGGAAACTCAGCCATGGTCGAACTTCTCCTCGAGCATGATGCTGACTGCCGGCTACGTTTTGATTGCCCATACGAGCTAGATCCACCGGAGTGGCCACTGTCCGATTTCCTACCTCCGGAACGACTTCAATACGCGACTCCTCTGCAGCTAGCCTTGGAGAGCGGCGATGCTGATACCGTCCGTTTGATACTGCCACATGCGAGGCTTTTTGGCGGGGAATATACTCAAGCCCTCTTTCTTGGAGACAAAAGCATCATCTCTGAGGTCTTATCGAGGAAACCAGACATCAGTAGCGCCGATATTTACGGAAGGACCGTGACCGTTACTGAAGCTGCTGCATATACTGGAGATCTGGATTATATATTAAATTACTTCCGGCGAGGCGGGGAGTACAGCTCTCGGACCTTATTTTACGCAGCAGGTGTCGCCAATGCCTCGGAAGATTACTCGATCGTGAGGGTGCTGGCAGAACATCGCCCAGTGGGTCCCATCGACAGCGACGAAGCCTTCGTCTTGGCTCTTGCGATTGTCGAAGACAACTCGGTTCTGGTGGATATACTGTTGAGCCACCCATTTCAGCCTGGTCCCGCGAGGTTCTACATCTTACCCGAAGACCTGGCGAAGTCCCCCGTGTCCTCCTTGGCAAAAGACAGCTTCTACAATGATTGGCTTTCTACACCAGTATCAGTAGCCCTTGAAAATAATAGGTACCTCGAAAGGCTCCTGGAAATCGGCTACCCACTGCAATCCGACGACCTGAGGGCCATGTCGACACTTCGGTTGAACTTATTAATGGATTCCTTGACACCCGAAGTTATGCAACCAGAAGTAGGACGGTATCTACTATACTCTGCCGTCACCCTGGGGAAACTCGTCACGACACGCAGGCTACTTGAGGCTTGTGGGTCCTGCAACTTTTATACAACCGACAGACTTAGCAGAAGTCAAACCCCCTTACAAGCAGCGGCAGAGCGTTGCAATGAACCCATGGTTCGCCTCTTGCTCGGTGCTGGAGCAGACGTCAATGCACCTGCGAATATAAAATCAGCGACAGCGCTACAATATGCCGCAATACACGGGAGCTTTCCAATAGTGAGGCTGCTACTTCAGCACAAAGCCAACATCAATGCGTCTGCTGCCTCCAAAGAAGGTCGAACGGCGCTTGAAGGGGCAGCAGAGCATGGCAGACTGGACGTGGTAGGCTTTCTGTTGGAGAACGGCGCTCAAGTAGACGGGGTGATGAGGATACACTACGTTAGAGCTGTCATGTTTGCCTTGAAGCATGGCCATCGGGTAGTTGCAGACTACTTGAAAGAGCGTGTTGAGTGGAATAATGAAGACGAAGAGTTTTCGGGACACCGGAATATCTTGACACCCAATGTGGGCTTTCTATACGAGTATGACGGTGTGGGATCTCTATACGACCATGCAATGGCTTGGCTCTCTAATTGGTATGACACCGACGAGGAGGCTAGCTCAGGCTCGAGCGAGACTTCAGCAGCCGAGAGTTCGGGGCTTTACGAGAATTCAGTTGATGAAGAATGTACGGAGCCAGGGCTCAGTCGACAGGCAGAATGGGCAGATTCTGAATTGGAGAACTATGTGGACAGCAGTCTTTGGACTGAAGACATCAGGGACGGCGGCTCGGCCGTGACACCAAGTCCACCTCACAGAGACATCATCTCAGAAGCCAGACCGGACGCTGACGGCAATGGAACGTTTCAGATGGACGGCCAACTCCTTGCAGTGGTACCCCTCGTGGAAGATGACCCGTTCCACGGCATCAACTTTGACGAGACCGAGGTGCCATGCGACTGGCAGTGGGCTTAGGTGGCTAGGTACTTACTGTCACGATATTCCTCCCCAATCACCTGTCAGCGAGCATCGGAGCTGAGAGATCCTCCATCGATCTCTTCACCACCCTTGGCTACCGGTGCCTTCACAAAGACGACCTGGCAGAGGCAATCGACCCCTGAACGGGTCCCCGCCGCGCTCAAGCCCCCGCGTGCGTCCGGCCCATCTCCTATCCAAATCTCAAGGCCCGGCCCGGCCCGGTCCGGCCAGCCCCTGCAATTGTTGCCACCGAAGCGCCCAGAACGGCCGTGCGGCCCGCGAGGTACGGGGATCCCGGACTGCGCTGTACCGTACCAGAGGGCCCGGTGGCTGGGGCTCGTCCGTCCTACGGGTCAGTCGAGGGGCCGTCGACTCGGCGGAGAGCGGGCTCTCTCGTCCAGACACGCTGGGAGCAGAGGGGATGGGGAGGGGAGGGGAGGACCAGAGCGTTGGTTTCGGCTCGGGATACGAAAGCCGCGAGAGGCGCGGGCAGGCAATGTCGATCAGCACCGGCAGGCCTGATGGTCTCCCGGCGTCCATTTCTTTATCACGAAATTTGGAAAAACTACACGCAAGGACTGCAAGCGAAGCCTTTTTGGAAATTACACTCAGTTCGAGAAGTTGGGATGGCTAGGTCAGGTTACCTTCGTTCAGGTCCAGATCCTGGCTGGCTTGTCGCTGTTCCTCACAGGCGATGCCGCAATCGCACTCTCTATTCTGTCTCTGCGGTATTCTGGTGTTGTGGCGTTGGATCTTATTATCAGATCAAGTACTGATTGGGAAAGTTTGGGGAGTTTAGGGGGGGTTAATGAGCAGGCATCTCTTACTCGCGTGCTTTTGACACTGGTGCTGCGAGATGTACACGACGGCTCGCGGGTGTTCATGTTCTGCCAGACCATTGCCGGGAAGCAAGTATCAGGCCCTGGCCGCCATACGCCTAATTGAGTCGTCGAGCGAAGGCCCGGCTTTCTAGCTGTCGACGAGTCTGTTACAGTATGCTGGGACACTGTCGGTGGCATGGCCGCCCACTACCTACATCACCGAAGCTGTATTGTGGGCACAGACCGATCAAGGGCAAGGAGGCTTAGATTGTGGAAGAGGCTCGCATCGAAGCCGAAGAGTAATAATCTCCTTATTCGTTTCATTCTCGAAGGTTCAAGTCAAGTATTGCTCTGCTGCCTGGGGTTTCTACCGAGCTGCGAGCCATGCCATGCAGGCTTTTTATGTTGGCGAGTTCATTTACACACGAATACTTCGCCGCGGCGTTGGACATTCGTGGTCCTCGGCCTCCCCAACGCATATCAGCAGGTCCTCCCACCAGCCTGTACCCAGGCCCTATCCAGCCTTCTCTCTCTTCCTCGAGCAAGCTTTCCGACCCAGCCTGGAGTCCTACCTGAGAGCCATTTTGCACGTCTCAAAGGCTCGTGTTACCTCGCTGGAAGGGTTGAGTGTGGCGCGGCTCGCCAACAGGACGACCTTGCGCGCTGCTGCCTTCCAGGCTGGCCTTAAGACTCCTGCAAGGTGGCATTGGCAAGGCTGCACAGCCATAGGCAGACCGATCTCATTGCTCATCCTGGCATTCCCCGTGCGGCTCTCCTGTGCGTCGAGACAGCAAGCGCTTCTCAACCCAGTATTCTCGGCTTCACCTGACGCTGGGCTCGTCGAGGAACCGGCGCTGCCTTACCTGAAAATGTCTGCTGGGATGGACGAGGTCGATATCAACGGCTTGGTTGTTGGATTGCCACCTCCTACCTACTCATGGGGGTCTGTGTAGTAACGGATCTGCGATGTCCAGGACTTGAAAACGACTTTGTATATTGGGAATTGGGGGCCACTGTTTAATATCACCCAGCAGTGGCCTGGGGGCGGATCATGTCGAAATAGTCTTGCAGTCAAAGAAGAGCAAGCAAGGCCTCGGCTGTGAGTGGCTGCTCAGCGAGGCAAGTTGCACTGCCTACCTGCTTCGTGACGTCCAAGGTTACTCTCGCCCCGATCATTGTAAATCAAATGTCCTACCAGTACATTGACTTGAGTAGGATAGTTGAGAGGTGACACGCAGGCTAACAAGGAGGATATAAGAAATCAAAAAAGAAAAAGAAAAAAGAAAAAGAGATTGGCAATTGTCTCAAGCCCAAGCGCCTCCTCTCATCAGCTGGTAACGTGCTAAGACGCGTCTTTGAAAGGAGGAACACGTCTCGTCAATACTGATGCTCAGAGTCCAATGAGTTGGTCAAGCCTTGCTTGCTTCGCAGCATTCTGCTGCAGGCAAGCATAAGCTGGCAGAGCCTGGCACGCGAGGCTCGCCCACGAAGAGGATGAAGAGGCAAGGAAGCGATCCCAATCACCCAAGGACGAACCAGCTCATGATCAGATATTACCTATGGTCTGCAGCTTGCATTGGATTGGGGGAAGGACACGTGTCATGTCATCAGATTGTCGGATGGGACATGTTTCTCATCGCTGTAGGCAGGCTGACGGCTACGAGATACATACCTCCTACCGTATCATTGAGATGCAGGAGCTTGGGCGAGACAAGGCTCTCTCTCGTAAGCACCTCCAACACTAAATCGATTTGTGAGGCCGCATCAGGATGCATGCCGGCCATTGAAAATGGAGTTGCAGTGCGGAGGGTTGAAACAGCATCTGAAAATAGCGTCCCGCCGGCATGGGGCGGCAGGGGCCATTTGCATCGCGCCGGGGAAGGTGCAGGTGGAAGAAAGTTCCGAGTACTCTTATTCTGGTGAAATGTACCCGGCATGGGGCCAGTTATCCGCACGGAAGGAGGTACCCTCTCATCTACAGAATGTACAGTCTCGAGTACAGTACCCACTGCGACCCAGAAGCCCGACCCTTCCCCAGGGGGACTGGTAGGTACCTAGTGGGGGCAATGACGCAGACGCGTCGGGCGCGACGAGACCTGTACCTACCTTACCCTTGTGAAAAAATACCTATCCCATCGCGAATGCGGTATCACCACCACCACCACCACCACCACCACCACCACTACTATCGCCGCCGCTGTCTGCACCACCGCATGCTGGGAGCCGTCGGGTCCAACTGTCTTACTACCCAAGCACCTATTCCGCTCCTGCAGCAAACACGGGCTGCTGCGATGCGCCAGTGAAAAAAAAAAGGCACCTGGTAAGCACTTGCCCTTTGTCTTCCCAATAAACCATTGCGCATCTATCACAACCTTCCCGAAACCCGTCGCCAGCTTTCCTACCATCCCGCCTTTGCATCTCCTCCTCCCACAGCCCTGTGCCGTGACATCCTGCACAACCACATCCCTCAATCACTGCAGCCCTGTCGTCCTATCTTGGTCGACCGGGGGCACTGCCAGCTCACTGCCTCGTTGCCTTCTGGCGTGAAGCCTTGCGCCCGGAGCCTTGCGCCCGGAGCCTTGCGCCCAGAGCCTAACTGACGCCATATACCATAGTACTCGCCCTGTTCCCTACCGGCGGCCGCATTTCAGACATGGCGTCCTTGGCCCCTCAGCCCGGACCCCAATCCCGGCAGGAGCTGCTGGACGAGATGCAGGTCGCCCAGATCCTCCTCGATTCCCTCGAAGGTACACCGGAGGACACTCCCGAGTACAGACGGGAGCTCAAGGATCAGATCTCCCAACTAGACCGGCAGCTCAAGGCTGAGACACCCGCAAAAGGTACTCCCGCCCTCTCCCGTGTTTTTTACAACTCATTCTGCCTTCTATCTGTCCCGGCAGCGCTAATCTGATCCTTCGGTCCAGAGCCCTCAAGCACTTCGGCCGATGAAATGTTCGGCTTCTCTAACGGTAATACAATTGCTATTTGCCGTTGCGGTCCCTTTTTTGGTGGCATGTCCTGCTCACATATTTACCAGGCAATATGGGCCGTACCCACGTCTCGCCCTCCGATATGCTGCTGAACGACATCGACATATTTGGACACCCTGGCACGCACCCGAGAATGTCAGATTACGACCAGCTGGACTCCTCAGACCCGAGCCGAAAACGCACATTCAGTACTCATAATGGATACAGTGCATCTCTGGGCCCCTCCAAGTCTCGACGCACCACACCAAGCCCCAGCGGCTACGAGTTGCCTAGCCTTCAAGGCAGTTCATTCGATTATGGCCAGGACTTTATCGACCTTAGTGGGCAAGACGATAATGAACTATCCAAGAATTGGACTGCAGGTCTGCAGCCTCCCTCGGGGAACCATCGTCCAGGCAAAGAGGATGGCACCAGACTCAGGGGTCGACACAGCGGCGAGGGCCTACCTTTCAGCCCCTCTCCCATAGGCTCCCTGTCAGGGCCCTCCAGCTTTCCTCGCCAGGCATCGAACGGGCACCGGCCCGCAGACGCACATGGCCTCAGTGCCAATGGACCACCTCCTCTTGCAACATCCCGTCCGTCTGCTTCGCCCCTTACCGGCCGCATAGCCAGCCATATCAAGTCGGAATCCCCAACACAGGGTCTTCAACGCCCCAGCAATTCAGACCCATTCTCATCTCCGTCCCGAGGTGCTGCCCGCCAGCAGCGCTACAAGGTGCCGGGGGCTTATTACAGCGAATCGGACGATGAGTCGGTTTTTATAGGGGCAAGTGGTAGCCGGCCAGGTCTGCCGTACATCGCCGGCATGCCCGGCTTCGCTTCGGCGTCTTCCCTACCCACATTCTCTTCTCAGTTCAGCCTAGGAGGCTATGGTGTTCGGCCGGGATACTTGCAAAATGGTTACTCCAATCCTCTTGAGCCTTCACCCTTGAGCGCAAGGCCGAATCGTGGCAGCACCCTTGGTGATATTATCAGTCAGACGGGTGCTTACGATTATGAAAACGGCCTCGACGCAGCCGGGAACCCGCTGCCTCCCGATCTACTAAGCCTCTACGGCTTGATGGAGCGTCCGGGTGATAACGAAAAGCAGATTAAGGAACTGCTCGCCAACATCCGGCCGGACGCCGAGATCGCCGCCGCTGATCGCGAGGGCACGCCCAGAGAGCTCAAGTGTGGCCTTCACAAACACCAGAAGCTCGCGCTGACGTGGATGAAGAGCATGGAGGCGGCCGAGAAGAAGCGAGGTGGCATCCTCGCCGACGACATGGGCCTTGGCAAGACCATATCGACCCTCGCCCTCATCGTCAGCAACAAGGCACCGCGACCCCCGCCCTCGGGCAAGAGCTTTTCGCGCAAGCGCCTGATCAAGGTAACAGGCTCTCTCCTTGTCACCCATCTCATGCTGACCCCTGCTCCAGACCACACTCATCGTCTGTCCCGTATCACTCATTAGCCAATGGTCGCGAGAGATTAGGACTAAGCTCCACGACGAGCACCAGTTGAGTTGCTTCGCGTACCACAACAAGAAAGTCACGTACGACCAGCTCTGCACCTACGACGTCGTTCTCACCACCTACGGGACGCTGGCTTCCCAACACAACAAGATGGACCAGGTCATCCGGCGCACCGCCACGGAAGGCGGCGTTGCAAGCAACGCCGAGCTAACCCTCGTCGCGCCCTTGCTCGCGCCAACTAGCATGTTCTACCGTGTCGTCCTTGACGAGGCACAGTACATCAAGAGCGACAAGACCAAGTCGGCAAGGGGTGCTAGGGATCTCAAAGCAAAGTATCGCTGGTGCCTGACCGGCACGCCGATGATGAACAAGGTGTCAGAACTCGCGTCGCTTATCTCATTCCTCAGAATCGAGCCCTACTGCCAGCCCAGGAAGTTCCAGCAGGTGAGCACCCAATCGTCGATTCTCTGGACTGTGGCTAATCGCGAACCAGCAATTTGGATGCCTTGACCCGAGCAGGGCACACAGCGGCAACCGGAACGACGCGATGCGCCAGCTCCAGGTCCTCATCAAGGCCACTATGCTGCGGAGAACCAAGGATTCTCAGCTCGATGGCCAGCCCATCATCGAGCTCCCACCAAAGACCGAAGAGGTAGTCGAGGTCGCCTTCTCGGAAGCCGAGCAGCAGTTCTACAACGATCTGCTACAGAAGGGCCAAGTCCAAGTTAGCCGCTTTCTTCGGGAAGGCACCATTGGCAAGCATTACAGCCACGTGCTCGTCCTCCTGCTGCGGTGCCGACAAGCGTGTTGTCACCCGTACCTACAGATTGCCGACTTCGAGTCCACCAACATCGAGGTCAGCAAGGCGTCCATGGTGGCCCTGGCCAAAAACTTGGCTCCAGAGGTAGTCAGGCGCATCAAAGAAGCCGATGGTTTCTTGTGTCCCATATGCACAGATGCTGTGGAAAACCCGTCTCTCATGGTTCCTTGCGGTCACGACATATGCTCCGACTGCTTCGTGCAGCTCATTGAGTCTACTAAGCATCATAACGTGCAGGCTGGTCAAGAGCATGGCGGCTTGAAGTGCCCACAGTGCCGCGGTGAATTGCATGCCCAGAGCATCATCGGCTATGACGTCTTCAGGAAGGTCCACATGCCTGAGACCGTGCCACAAGAAGACTCAGACGTGGATGAGGAGACTGCGAGCGATGACTCGGATGGCTCTGAAACGGAGTCTGATACCGTCGAATCATTGGACGACACCGACGAGAAGGGCAACCTGAAGGGCTTCATCGTAGATGACGGCGATGAAGAGGAAGAGGACGAAGAGAAGCCTGAGGTTGGAACTCACGGAGACAAGAAGCCCTCCGACGATGACCTCCAATCTAGTGACTTGGAAGACATCACCGAGGTGGTTCGCCGAATGAGCGGAGCCCAGGCCAAGGACGGCAAGGGCAAGGGCAAAGCGCCTAAGCCTAAGCGGAAGAGGACAAAGACGAAGAAGAAGGCACAAGAAGTTCAGCCACACATGCTGAAACACCTGCGCGCCGAGGGAAATAAGAATAAGGCGGCTCGAGCCAAGTACATGAGCTACCTGGAGGACATCTACCAGCCGTCGGCGAAAGTCGACAAGTGCCGAGAGCTTCTAGCCGAATTTCAGTTGACTGGGGAGAAGACGCTCGTATTCTCTCAATGGACGCTTCTCCTAGACCTCATTGAGGTACAGATCAAAAAGGATCTCGACATTGACATCTGCCGCTACGACGGCAGCATGGCTCCCAAGGACCGCGAGAACGCGGTCCGAGAGTTCATGGACAACGACAACATCAAGGTCATGCTCGTCTCCCTGAAAGCCGGCAACTCGGGCCTCAACCTGATGGCGGCGTCGCGCATCATCATCATGGATCCCTTCTGGAACCCTTACATCGAGATGCAGGCGGTGGACCGTGCCCACCGCCTGGGCCAGAGCCGGCCTGTCAAGGTCCATCGCATCCTCACGAGCGGGACGGTCGAAGACAGGATCATGGAAATCCAGGCCAAGAAGCGCGATCTAGTCGACAATGCCCTGAGCGAGCAGGCTGCCGGAGAGCTCGGTCGGCTGAGTACTAAGGATCTCGCCTACATCTTTGGCATTGGCAGTCGCTAGGCGCCCAGATTCGCAGCATGACTGCACGGGTTGCCTGCTTTCTTTCTCCCTGATCATGTCTTTTCCGGTACGAACCCTGACACTGTCGTGTGGTCACGATTGGCCACACCAAACCCTTCCCAGAGCGGGGCCTTCACCGGCCAGTCTCGCGCAACCCCCCCTTTTCCACCATCCTTGTTTGCATGCAGGGCGTTTGGAGTCTTGGTAGTCAGACCTGGATTATAAGTCACCCACGTGACGGCACGGTCCAACATTGACGACTGACGACGACGCCAGAACGAGTCGAATTGGCTCGAACGAATGTTTTCGTTTCATTTCATGAAGAGTTGAAGCCCGCAAGGAGCAACGGCGAGGGGAACAGAGGATAGATACCCAGGTTTGGCGCATTTGCACTTGTTAGACTCTCACAGCCTCAGGGCACGATCATGGAACGAACGGGAGATAGACGGATGGATGATGTGGCGAGTTGAAGAAGAAGGGAACAGGGAAAAAGGGGAAGAAGAAGAAGTCAAAAGGGGTGTAGGCGATTTTGCCCAAAGCTTCCTGTTGGCCATCACCTCCATGTACATGCTACATGCTACCTGTCTGCCAGCCTGGCCGTCGTCGGCTTCTGGCTGCTACTGTTGTTACTGTAACTTAGTTGCCCAAAGCACTTAGCTACGTGTGTGTATAGCTCCCTCAACTGAAAAACGAAAGATGAGTAATGTAATGATGACGAAGCTGTTGCTCGACATTCCTTACGTTCTGATGATACTCGCTCTGATGCAGTGCCGGGTTTGAGGACTCTGTCATAGGATTTCTCGACCTGACTGACTTGCTGGCTGGCTGGCTGCTGCTGCTACTGTAGCGCAACTAACTGGCTAGGGGGAAGAAAGAGAGAGCGAGGAGGCAGAGAGCGAGTGCATACATGAACAGCGGGCGACTGAGTGCGCTCACACAGATCACGAGATACGTAGGTAGGTAGGTAGGCAGGAATTCTAGGTAGTGTTCTCGGGCAGGTAAGCAAGTGCATGCATTCATTCACGTTGCTGGCCGTCAGGTCTTCTTCTGTCTTCCTTGTCTTCTGATTACGAAAACTATACACTACTACTTGCTTACTTACTACCTCTTCAACTACAGTAAGTACCTATGGATGTATACCTAGGTAAGGTAGGTAAGGTATGTGTATGTATGTACAGATCCAGCCAGCCCAGCCCGGCGAGCTAGCTCCTCCCAACTCAACTCAACTTAACTCATCCACACGTGCGTGCGTCTGCGCGTGTGTGCTGGGTAGAGTTCCAGAGTGAGTCCCGGTGGAACCACACGTCTAAACCGGGTATATGTATATAAATAGGTGGGTAAGTGAGTATGTGTGAAGTATGTATGTGTATGCGTGTTGTGTGTGTATGTGTGTGGTATGAGGTGTGTGGTATGAAGGGTTGCATGAGGTGTGGTATGAGGCAAGACACAGGAAGGGAAGAGAAAAGAGAAGAGGCGGCAAAGGTGGTAAAGGTGGTGGTGATAGTGACGAAGGTGATGATCATGGGCGCCATATCAAATATGGTAGGTTTCCCATCGTTGGCGTTTTTTCCCCATTCTCTCCCACTCCCACTCTCTTTTCCTCTTTCACCCAGTCCATGCCGTCGTGCTGGCTGGGGCAGAACACCCGAGCCTCGCCATAGGCCGGCCGGCCATCCGTCCATCCTTCCGGGGACAGCGGGAGACGGGGATCCGTATTCGACATCGCGGGATATATATAGCACGGCGTCATCGAGCCAGGCCCCTCCACCAAAGACGTTCGTTCTTCCTTCATTTATTCGTCAAGATCTGTCTTTCTCATGTCTTTCTCTCCCCCACGTTCTCATTCCCTTCCCACCCGACTCTTCCTCGCCCTTCTACCCCCCCCTCCCTAGTAGGTAGTTCACGAGCGCGAGTGCGAGCGGTGCACGCCCTCGTCGCCCGGCGCCTCCTTGTAGTGGCCCTCGCCCAGCAGCTCGACGGGGTTGCGCTGCTCGGGCATCTCCTGCGGCGGGGGCGGGCCGTTATTATTAGTCTGCTGGGGCCGGAAGGTCGGCTCCTGCGATGTCGACTCCTGCTTCTGCTGCTGCTGGTACTGCTGCTGGTGCTGCTGCTGGTGCTGCTGCTGGTGCTGCTGGGTTTCGAGCGGTAGTAGCGGCGGCGCCGCCGACAGCCCTCCTCCCACGAACGCCCAGGTCCCGTCGGCGTTCTGCACGTACCCCCCGCCTCCTCCCGGGTGCGGCGGGGTATGCTGCTGCTGCAGAGGATACCCGTTCGCGTCCACGGCGTAGGGCACCGCGCCCGGGAAGGCGGCAGCAGCTGCGCCGCCGTGGTGGTGCGGCGGCGGCTGGCCGTATGCGGGCAGGTAGGTGCCTGGGCCGCCGCCGCCGCCGAGGCCGTGGCCCGTCGGCCAGGCGGTGGTGGCGTCCTGCGGGCTGACGGCGGGCTGGCCGTACAGTCCGCCGCCGCCGGCGCCGCCGCCGTCGGTGGTGCCGACCCAGGTGGCGCTGGGGCTGCTGTAGGCGTCCGAGTGCGGCGGCGGGCTGGGGTGGTGGTGGTACTGCTGCTGCTGTAGCTGTTGTAGCTGCTGCTGCTCTACTTGTTGCTGTTGCTGCAGCCGGTGGTGGCGGGCCTGGGCGGCGGCGGCGTCCTCGTCGAGCTGCTTCTGGCGCCGCCGCAGGAAGACGAAGGCGATGGCCATGCCGCCGAAGGCGATCACGCCCAGCGTCACGCCGACGCTGATGCCGGCCTTGGCGCCCTCGCTCAGCCCGCCACTACTAGCTGCGGCCGCGGTGGTGGTGGACGCTGGATTAGAAGATGAAGATGAGGAAGAAGACGACGAAGACGAGGATGATGAAGAAGAAGAAGACGAAGCCGTCTGGCTCGTGTTCGTAGAGGCGACGACGCTGGCCTCGGCCCACTGGCCGTCGTTGCTGGCCACCTCGGTCACGTTGCCGCCGCTGACGTAGTACAGGCGGATGGCCTGGGTGGTGGCGTCGCTCGCGATGCCGAGCGGCCCGCCGGCGACGTCGGCCCGGGGCCACGAGCCGCTGTCGGCGCGCGTGGACGGCAGCCAGCCGGCGACGCCCCGGTAGTACTGGTACAGGTTGCCGTCGGTGCCGAGGAAGAAGACGTAGTGGGTGAGCGAGCTGTCGATGCCGGCGGCCAGGTAGGAGGCGGTGCCGTCCCACGCCTCGAGGTTATAGTCGGGCGCCTCGGAGCTGAGGGTGAGGTTAGCCGACGCCGTCGCGTTGGTGCTCTCGCCGCCGGTCTCGGCTAGTGGCTCGGGGAAGGAGACTAATGAAAGTCCTGGTCAGCAAGGCAGACTGGGCGTCCCCCCGTCGGTGGGTGAGTGAGCTTACGGAGATGCCAGGTATCGTCGCTGTAGAAGGTCGAAACGCCGACGTTTTGCGAATCTCTCGGCCTCACGACGGTGACGTTGTTGTTATCGCTGAAGAATGTCGAACCGATGGCCTGCGAGGATATCTTGTCGTGCGAGACGACGCCGTTGTAGGCCCATGTGTCGTTTATGTACCCGATGGAGTGCAGCACCCCGGACACGCCGTTGTAGTAGACGCGATAGCCCGCCGTCGAGCTCAGCAGCACGGCCGAGAGGCCCGACCCGGACGCCACCTTGGGCGAGCCGCCCGATATCACCCAGTCGCCGTTGTTTCCCCAGAGCCCGGTGTCCCAGTCGCATTCCAGCAGCGAGTTGATGATTTCATTGTTGCCGTCCAGATAGAAGATCGAGGCCCAGGTGGTCTGGCCGTCGAACCAGCCCGTCGCCGACAGGCTCGTGTTCGCCTTGGGCGGGTACTGGTCCAGGGGCGCGACGATGCTCGTGTCGTCGGGCAGGATGGGCGTCGAGTTGCCGTTGCACAGGCTGTAGCGGATGCCGCTCGTGGCGTCGTCCTGCAGCATGATGCTGGGCCCCCTCGTGTTCCACCAGGCGGCGATGGTGCCGCAGGCCGCCGGCGCGGCGAGCAGCCAGGCCGACAGGGCGGCGCACCGCAGCTGGGATCTCGGAGCCATCATCGTTGCGGCCGGGACGACCCTTCCACGGCGGAGGTCTCTTCTCGGGCTGCCTGCCAGCTAGCTAGCGATCACACAACTCGGTGACTTGGAGCGCAACATGGACTAGACTAGCCAAGCCAGATGGAATCCATCCATCGCTAGAGTGAGAGTGCGCGGTCGCGGGTTCAACTCGGCGCAAGGCAGAGGAAGGAAGAGAGGGAAAGCCAGGGGAAAGCGTGCCGAGCAGGTAAAATTGCGGACTCGAGTACAAGAGGCAGATGGGCCGAAGAGCCAAGCACTGAGACAGATGAGCAGCAGAAACCGAAGACCGATGAGCCGACCTGACCACAGCCGCAGTCGATGTCACGGTAAGCCAGGGGGGAAGGATCCGGAATAAGATGTGGTCTGGCGGCGATCAGGCGCAGCCGTCCCACGGGTCCAGCAGCCCGGGCATGCTGGGCAATGGGCATGGGGTCCTCTTCGGAGGCGCATCGCGGTTTTCAGAAGGGACAGAAGGTACACCAAAAGGGACCGAGATGCAGATTGCAGACGCGAAGGATCAGGCCCAGGTGGACCGGTGGTGTGAGAAGACAGGCGAGTGATTGGGCAGACGAGGCAGACGACGGCTCCGGACCGTCCAGGTCCCCGGGGCTCCCCCTGAACCGCCGCCCCCGAACCCCTGCGTCGTGTGATTTCCCCGCCACCACCCACCACCACCAGTGACCACCACCACTGCCAGACGAACAAACGCCCACATGCGGCCGCTGCGAGAGACGACGGCCGACCAGTAACCATTATCTAGGTGCTGCGGGTGCGCGCCGCGGCAGCAACCGTTGCAACGCACCGTAGCATCCAGTGCTCCCCAGTTGCTCCCCCCCATCGTCGTCGCGGCGCGGCGTGCCCGGCGAGCGGATCCAGTCAGCCGGTATGCGCGCTACCCGGGGCCGCTGGACTCGGCGTTGGAGAAGGAGGTGGAGTACTCCGTAGAAAGGGCGTAGCGTGGTAATCAGCAGCTGAGAATGAAGATAAAAATAATAAGGCCATCTTGGCCGGCTAGACCTCGGCCTTGAACGGGTCTGGTTGGTCTTTTGCGCTGTCTCTGGACAGGACTTTGGTCTTTTGTTTCTGTTTCACACTTTCGAGAGGCCCACGTGCGTCCTCGCCGCTCGGGGGCAGCAGCAGCTGCCGGCGGCGCGTCATCGCAGATCTGCATCGTCTCTCTCCGAGGACCGTCTTTACTGCGTAGATACTTACCTAGGTAGGTACCTATTCCTGGCCGCCATAGGCCAACGGCGCGCTTACATCCAGGCCCTGCCTGCTTCTGCGCCGATGCGGCGCAGGGTGCAGCGGTGGTTTTTCTGGAATACTCGCCTTCTTTGCCCTGGCACATTGCATCTGACACAACAGCGCTGCAGAGCCTCACAGCCGACAGCGTTAATGGACAATGTCTCGCAGTCTCTCGTCTTGAGCTTGGACTTTACGCTCGCTCGTCCATGTGAGTATCGGTCGTGCTGGAGATGAAAGCGCGAGTTTCGAGGACGTGCCACATATCCAGGATAGACAGATGCGGTAGGTAAGGGATAGATAAATCCCGTTGAGCTGTGGGCGTTCAAGTGGCTAACCTAACGCGTTGGCTTCTTCAGCCAGGACCTAGTCATTGCCATCATCTGACCGTTTCAAAGACATCCCCCGATAGGAGATGTTGCGAAATCCAGGCGAGTGAGTGTCTGGCTGGCTGGCCTCTGCGACGAGTCCGCTTGATTCATCCCCCCAAGCTCTCTATTACCTCTTCTGCCTCATCGAGAGCAGTAAGGAATCCGGCGCGTACTCTCTTGATCAGAGACCGCGACCCGAAGAGACTCCTCCGCTGCCAGGTAGGGCGTCACGTTCCCTCGAAGCAGCTTCATCTGCAGCGCCCAAGATAGTGTCTGCCATATGTAATCTTCCGAATCGCACTTCGGATGAAATCCTCAGTAGGCAGTGGGTGATGCCCCTCCCTGCAGATGGAGCGGCCAAGACAACCGACCGAACTACCTTACCCGGGGGAGGGAGTTCGTTCAGAAGAGCATCCCGGCGCAGGCGGCGGCGGCGGCGGCGGCGGCGGCGGTCGGCAGCAGCAGCAGCAGCAGTAAGAAAGGCGCGTCCCTGCTTACCTCGCCTCCTCGCACGTGCCTCGGTAGAGGACTGAACCCCCTGGGGGCGTGCAGGCATCGAGCTGAAGAGCTGGCGAGATGACCAACACGAGGTCAGAAAAACAAGGGAGTCATCTCATCTTATTATCAGCAGTCGACTGGGTAGATGTGATGATGTTTGGCGATGTACTGGGTAGGTACGAATTAGCTATTCCAGTGCGTTCAGGGATAATTACCTCCGGTCCCCCGATTCCAAATCGGGGATGCCGGAACTCCCCAAGAGAGAGAAAGAGAGGCTGATCAACGAGTGCATTTTGGTAGTGGTGAAGATGATGGAGAGCTGACTCCCAAGTGCCCCTCCAGATTTGCTTTTTGTACTACTCTCAGCGCTTGGTACCTACCTTCCGTATGGTGTAGGACATTCCAGACCCCGGCTCCAAGGTCATCCTTTACTGCATTTTATTGTTGCTCTCAGCGGTGCCCTGAAAGCTTACCTCGACAGCCAGCCAGCCAGCCAACAGCCAGACTCAGCCGATAGGGGCAGTTGCCAGTCCCTTTTCTAGCCTGGGCAGCCCTCTCAGCCTCTCCTCTCCCTTCGCGATGCTACATATCTATAGGTACCTAAACCTACCTCCTATAACATCAGTATATCTATAGGTTTTCAGGCTGTCCCCCCGGGCTTACCTATCCACTCCCAATCCCACTCCCGCTCCTCCCATTCCTTCCTCCCCCAGCGGCAAGCCACGATGCAACGATGCACTGTCACCCTTTCCCTTCCTGCGCTGTAACCCCCCAACGACACTCATAGACGTACGGATTCATGGTCACATAGAAACGGCGCCGCGATAGGTAGAATCTACCTACCAGTCCTGTGCGGCGTGATTCGTATAAGTACCTATTTACTCTTACGAACCTGTTTTGAGCCGGGCCTGGCCGCTCAGGTAGGTGGCGTCTATCTAGATGTCCTTCACCTACTCCGTACCTACGGAGTATATGTCCCTCGATCGATGTGTGGCACACCAGCGGTGCAACCTATCTGACACACGCCCACCGAGCTGTCTGTCCACTCTACCATACCATACCGTACTCGTTCAGTTGTTCAGAGTGATATAGTCAGTCGCCCTCGCCTACCTATCACTCAGGTAGAAAGTTAAGTAGTCAGGACTCGCGATGCCAGTCTCTCTTGGCGAGCGCGTCGTCGCCCACATTACCAAGACGGTACCTACCTACCTAGGTAGAGCTGCCACCCTTTCCTCCTCAGCGGTATCCCACTAGCACGTGGCACACGTGGCAGGACATCCGTATAGCTAGGTCGGTAAATAAGTGATTTACAACAGTGAATATGAATAGTAGGAGGAATAGAAAGGGAGCAAGTCGGGACGAACCGAGACCGGCAATGTGCCTATTGGCCAGGCCAGGCAGGTAGCCCTGGTGGGAGGTGGGAAGGCCTCGGAGGGTGAAGGATGATGTCGTGCACATCATACGTAAAGTACCTAGGTGGTGATGGAAGGATTCGAGATTCGAAACAAAGTGACGGGGGGCCTGCCTGTTGGCTGTCTCTGTCAAACAGGAGGACATGTTACACGTAGACATCCTGGTCGGCTGTTCTGGGACTCTGAGCACAAGCCGTGGGAAGGCAAGGGAGATAGGAATTGGGACTTCCTTCTGGCGAAACATTCAGCCCTTCCGTTCTGCTGAAGATTCAGGGGCTGCTGGCCTTGGTATAAAGCAATACCTATAAAATACGCATAAGATATAATAATAATAATAATAAGAATAGTAGTAATAGCAGTAGTAGCAGTAGTAGCAGTAGTAGCAGTAGTAGCAGCAGCAGCAGCAGCAGCAGCAGCAGCAGCAGCAGCAGCAGCAGCAGCAGCAGCAGCAGCAGCAGCAGCAGCAGCAGCAGCAGCAGCAGCAGCAGCAGCAGCAGCAGCAGCAGCAGCAGCAGCAGCAGCAGCAGCAGCAGAAGCAGCAGAAGCAGCAGAAGCAGCAGAAGCAGCAGAAGCAGCAGAAGCAGCAGAAGCAGCAGAAGCAGCAGAAGCAGCAGAAGCAGCAGAAGCAGCAGAAGCAGCAGAAGCAGCAGAAGCAGCAGAAGCAGCAGAAGCAGCAGAAGCAGTAGAAGCAGCAGAAGCAGCAGAAGCAGTGGCGATATAATTATCTGTAAAGGTGTTTATTCTACTCCGGGATCAGCCCCCTCTTAGAGTCCTTGGCCAGGAGGCCGATGAGATTCTTTTCGGGCGTCGTGTAATTGGGGCGGCCGCCGTGTACTTGGGGCGGCCGCCCAGGATATCCACGACGGGTGTTTGTTCTACTCCGGGATCAGCCCCTCTTGGAGTCCTTGGCCAGGAGGCCGATGAGACTCTTCTCGGGCGCCGTATAATTGGGGCGGCCGCCCAGGATGTTCACGACATCCTTCATGCCCAGCCAGTAGGCCGACGACGGCCTGCGGTTCATCCAGTCCGTCTCCTCCTCCTCGGCCTTCTCCATCGGCGTCGGGTGTTCGTTCTACTCCGGGATCAACCCCCTCTTGGCGTCCTTGGCCAGGCGGCCGATGAGGCTCTTCTCAGGCGCCGTGTACTTGGGGCGGCCGCCCAGGATGTCCACGACATCCTTCATGCCCAGCCAGTAGGCCGATGACGGCCTGCGGTTCTTCCAGTCCGTCTCCTCCTCCTCGGCCTTCTCCATCGGCGTGAAGACGACGTCTGCGCCGCGGATCCCTATCACCGTCGAGCTCGAGCTGCCCTTCTCCGACTCCAGGTGCTCTATGCACTTGATGGCGAGCCGGACGGCCCGGCACCTGTCCATGGGTGACGGTACACCGCCCTGCTGGACGTGGCCCGGGTTGCTGTCCCGGGTCTCGAACCGACCGTGCGCCTCGTCCCGGATGATGTCCGAGATGAGCTTGGCGTTGTATATCGGGCTCGCCTTCTCGTTGACGAGCACCAGGCGCCCCGCTCTCGACTGACCGTTATCTCTCTGGAAGACGTCTTTGAGGTGGTGGACGTCCGCATTGAGCATTTCTAGGCTGACGCCCTCCTCGGGTATGTAGACCGCGCTCGCGCCCACCCCCAGCGCACCGAGCGTCGCGACATAGCCTGTTCGCCCACCTTGGGTCTCGATGACGAACACCCGGCGCCGTGTGGCCGACGCCGACTGCTTGATCTTGTCACAGTAGGCCACGAGCTCGTTCAGGCACGTGTCGGAGCCGAGCGAGTACTCCGTGCCTGGCACGTTGTTCGAGATGGTGGCAGGCAACAGAGTCATCGGTATGCGTAGCGCAGCATGCTCTGATCGGGCTTTGCGCAGCTGCGAGACGGCGTGGAAGGCTTCGAACCCACCAATCACGAAGAGCGCATCAAACTCGTACTTCTTGATCAGGCTCGCAATGTGGGCCATGCCGGACTCCTCGGGGAGCTCGCGATTCGTTCCAATCTCCGAGCCTCCTATGCTGGCCCATCCGTCCACCTCGAGCCAGTTAAAGGGCCTGACCGAGCCGAGGGGCTTGGTGTCGTGGTGTCGCGCCAGCCCGGCGAACCCGTTGTGGATGGCGATCGGCTCGTGGCCCCGCGCCCGACAGTAGGCCACACCGGCTCGGATCGCTGCGTTCATGCCGCCGGCCGGTGCTCCGACATTGATGAAGCCAATCTTCATCTTCTTGTCGGCTGGCAGGCGGATGTATTCTCCCAGGCCCATGTCGGTCGTCATCATGTAGGACCGGTACTGGTCGGAGAATTCGGTGTCGCGAAGGCCCATGGCCTCGTTGAACTTCTGGGCATCGATAAGCTTCGCTACGTCCTGGGTCGCCTGGACAGCTTCCATCAGGGGCTTCCGGACAATCTGGTTCTCGGTAATAGCGATGAAGCAGGTCTCGGTCTCTGGGGTGGCCTCGAGCACGGCTCTGACAGCCTCGACTCCTTGCAGAGTGGCGAGCATTCGATCGTATGCAACAGGCGGCCCTCCCCTCTGAACGTGGCCCAGCGTGGTGATTCGAGTGTCTAGGGCCAGGCCGTTCTCGTCCGCCAGGAGGTTTTTGACCATATCGGGCGATATCTTGTCGCCGTGGCTATCCCGGGCACCTTCCGCGATGATGACGATGGTCTTTCGCTTCCCCATTTCGCGGTGCTGTGGAGGTCAGCGGGTGTCACTCGTCGCGGGCGGGCCAGGCAGGAGATACTCACCCGGCGGATGACATCGCACATCTCTTTCTGCCAGTCATCCTCTCTGGGCTTCTCTGGTATGAAGATGAAATCCGCACCGGTGGCCACACCCGCCATCAGGGCCAGCCAGCCGCAGTGTCTCCCCATGACCTCGATGACGAAGGCACGGGAGTGGGAGTGCGCGGTCGACTCGACGTAGTCGACCATCTCGCAGATGCGTGCCAGGGCGGAGTAGGCGCCGATGGTGGCATCGGTACCCGAGAGGTCGTTGTCGATAGAGCCCACCAGACCTACGATGTTGAGGTGCCGGTACGGCTCGACCTGCTGCTTGGTGAGGGAGCCGTTTGAGACGAGCTCATCTACGAGAGAGGGCCATTCGGCGCGGAACCTGTCGGCTCCGGTGAGGGAGCCGTCGCCACCGCAGATGATGAGAGCGTCGATGCCGTTGAGGATCATGTTCTTGGCGGCAGTGAGGCGGCCCGGGCGCTCGTAGAAGGACTTACACCGGGCGGTGCCGATGAGCGTGCCACCCATGGACAGGTAGCTCCGGACATCCTCCCAGTTCATCTGGCGTATCAGGTCGCCGCCCCGGACGAGGCCCTCGTAGCCTTCGTAAATGCAGAAGGCATCACAGCCCATGTGGATGGCCATCCGTACGCAGGCCCGGACGACGGCGTTCATGCCGGGGGAGTCACCCCCCGAGGTCATGATGGCGATCTTCTTCTTCACCTCCATGGTGGATCTGTATTGATGAGAGGTAGCTGCAAAAATGATACTTCTAAAGGAAGAGATGTTTCTAGGAAAAAACGATGAGCACCTGACGTGAGGCTGACGTTGCAGGGAGTCGGGACAGAGCTGGGGGTGGGAGACGGAGCAAGATCACACGGAGGGACACGGGACGGGAATGTGCGAGCGAGGTTTGTTCTGGGAGGACTGGGAGGACTGGTGTAGTAGTCGGTCATCAACTGTTTGCCTGCAGGAAGGTAGGTAAGGTTAGGTAGGTACGGAGCCTCGAGGGGCTATAAAAAATCGAGACGGTCTACCTGCTTATATTATCGGAGATACTTGGGATCTCACCTGATGCTCGACCAAAATAAGGTACTGATAAGTGGGCCGTCTTTCATCTGTCTCGTTTTCAAATAGCGCCGTGGCGCCTCGAGGTACGGAGACCAAGCCAGAAAATATTATGGAAGGTGGGATGTCCAGCGCCGGCTTTCGTCACTGAAGCTCTTATCGGGCCTTATCGAGCGCGGTGAGAGCTTCGACGTAATGGTGCGGGGAGCTATTCAGGTAGGTTTTTTTGAGAAGCACTATTTGCGCAGTGCCAACCAACTATCGGCGCAGTGTAGCCACTTTTTAGAACCAGTCAGAGGGCCAGAAAGCAGCAGTATCTTTATTCTCCCAGCCTCATCTTCGTTCAATCTATCTGCAGACCTAGCCACCCCGCGCCGCCTAGAGTCCTGCAAAACCTTACACAACGACGACGTCGATAATAATAATATACGGTACGCAGGGCACGCAAGGCACGCAGTTATAGCCATGGGTCTTGGGCCAAGGGCACGCAGTCATAGCCTTGGGCCAAGGGCACGCAGTCATAGCCTTGGCCAAGGGCACGCAGTCATGGCTAAGGGCACGCGGGCATGGCTAAGGGCTAAGGGAGCGTTTTCTTCACTACCGGGCTCTAAATCATTCGAATCTGTAACAAGAACCGAACGCGTGCCATTAACTGCGTGCGTATATGAAGAAGAGTCAGAATAGGAAGTAGGGAGAAGAGAGATACAAGAGTTGTCATATAAAATTTGGTGCGCGGGCTTGTATTACCATTTTCTAGCCCTCTGACCGGTTCTAAAAAGTGGCTACACTGCGCCGATAGTTGGTTGGCACTGCGCGAATAGTGCTTCTCGTTTTTTTGGCCTGAGGTCACAGTGGCAGGGGTTGACCCCTCCCTCAGCTGGTCTTCTGGTAAGGCTGCATTCCGTGTTTCCTCCAAATGGTCAACAGTCTGAATAGTCCGGAGAAGTGTTGGGGGAGGTCCATTCCCTCTGTTGGATGCTGGTCGCTCTCTCATCAATATTCGGGCACTTGATCTACCTAATTTGAGGAGGTAAGCTGCCAGTAAGACGTGATACATACTGCTTGACTTGACTTGTGACATGAAGAAAAGGGCCGGTAGTACGATCTGTAGTGGACCTAGCAACTCCTAGCTCCGCGGTCAGCCCCGCGCTGAGCCCCAGCTGCATCGCGAGTATGACATAGCCGCCGCCAACGTTGCCCGTGAGAGAGAGAAATTCGCGCACCGGCTGGGGCATATGCAGGACAGCCAAGGTGGCACACTTTGCCGTATCATACTGGCGGGGTATAAGCCTATGTCTTCGGCCTTTTCCAGGGTTAACCGGGAGCTGCCACTGCTTCTTGAAGATGGAGCGTGGCCAAGAGGACTCCGAATACCTTTCCCTGCCGCTCACAGAGAGGGAATGGTAAGACCATGCGAAGTAAGTCGGAAAAGATCGAGAATCGGTTATAATTGGCGTACAGATTAGCGGGGACCCGTGTCGGCTAAGCATCGAGGAACAGAGCAGAGCCCGTGACACGAAAGCGTGTTACCCATGTCCGGCCTGAGGTGGTGTGAGTACCGGTAGCCGGATGCAAAGCCGGATAGCAACGCCGGGGCTCCTGCAGTACCAGCCACAAGCCACAAGCCACACTTGGTGAAAGCACGAGCTTCACCTCTACAGTCTAGGTACTCTTCCCTCGTATTGCGCTACACTACCTACCTACTTACCTACCTCTAGACCACATATCTTGCTATGAATACTCGTGACTTGGTCAAGCAGACCGACGAGGCCTCGTAATTGATTGGAAGAGTCACCCGCCACCGGGAACGCCATCGATTACTTGTGGAAGGACAACGGGTCTACCTACACTCGTACGAGGTCGCCCGGTGCTGCACCTCCGGCCCATTCTCCTTCTCCTAACGGCCACGCGCGCATTGTCCGCGAAGCCAGGAACTCGGTGGTATGGAGTTTTGGCGAAAGGTCAAGACTATTCGACAGAGAAGCATGTCATCCTGCAGTGGCTAGATGGACGACGTCTCGGTTTCAGCACCCCCAAGGCCCTATACCATACTCGAGAGGCAGCAGGCTGACAAGTACTACCTTCTTTTCGTTTCCCGCGTACCCGGCAAAGTGCTCGACGAGGTCTGGCGTTCTGTGGACGAAGACGAGAAGCAACACTGTGT
Source organism: Xylariaceae sp. FL0804 (assembly GCA_022539325.1). NCBI lineage: Eukaryota > Fungi > Ascomycota > Sordariomycetes > Xylariales > Xylariaceae > Xylariaceae sp. FL0804. The sequence continues at coordinate 370,781 of JAJKLG010000006.1, read as the reverse complement.
CCGCTGCATTGTAAACGTATGCATGGAGCTATCGGCGTGGAAGTCTGATAGGATTACCGGAGTCAATGGTTGGCAATTCCCCGATCGATACTTAGACGTTTGTCGCGATATGTACAATTTCAAACCAAAGACATTACGACAAAAACTGTGCCGAGTTGGGGATGGGATGCACGGAGTTTACCCTCTACCATAGTGATCTTGGCCCAACAAACGTCATGGTCGACGCAAGTCAACAAGGCGCGATTGGCATTATTGACCGGGAAACGACTGGCTAGGTACATATCCCCTGGAATGGGTTAGGACTAAGTTTGGCGTCTCCGGGGGTTGGATTTCGAATGGACTGATGCCGACGATGAGACAGTGAGGGACGGGAATGGAGGGACCATGTGGCCCAAAGGCTCAGAGAAGAACGCTTCCCAGAGGTCATTCAGGAATGGAAGAAGTGGTTCAACATGCGTCGAGCATCAAGAGGCAGGTGACGATACAGGAATTCGTAGTAAGACTTGCCAAGCCGAGGTAGACAGCTCACAGCATCGCCTTGCCGACCTCGTCTCAGACTGACCTCGGCTCAGGCAAGGAGCAGTCGTCGAAATCCCCTTCGACTTTGACCATCTAGATATCCGTAAGTCTTGGACATCCAACTCCACCAGGTCCGCAGCTTGGAAGCGCCATGAAGCTCCTGTGCCGGAGCTAGAGTATTCCAGCTTACAGTACAGATCAGCATTCAAGCACCTGGCCCTTTCCCACGCTCTTGGTTGCCCGACCTTGAGAGAGGTGTCTCAAAGATCACCGGTACGTCATGCATATCTAGGAATCGCCATTTCTTGCCAACAGAGTAGCTCTCGATAATTGCGACTTCGAACTGCGGAAAAGACCTGACACTCTTGGGCCGTTTGCATGGGTCAATGGTGCTGTTTTTTATCCATGCCCGGCAACAACGTATCCTCGCACGAGTGAGTCGCGAAGGCCAGACGATGCGGCCTAGCCCAGGGAGCCAACTGACAGTGAAGTTGCCCAATCCGTAACGCTCTTGGCATTTGGGAAAACGCAGAACCGGTATTGTCAGCCGCTGTTGACGCACCTTCTCTGCAAAACAACTTCCTCTTTTGGGCTAAGCCAGGCCTGGAAAAAAGCGGAATGGTAGAATATCCCAACTTTAAACCAATCACTGTTGACATACAGTAGAAAAATTGCGCTAGTCCTGATCGGTTACGCTTAGAGCAAGTGGTAAAACCTGGAACCGGTAGATACCGATAGGTTGGCTACTAAGGTACTACTATTTACTTGATACGAACGTATAGCAATCCCCCAAGAGCGTGTGCAAAGGCGTCGGCTCGGTCTGCCATTGACCACCCGAGCCAGCTAGCTTCCTCACTGCGAAGCTCTTCCGAATTACACGCAACTTGGAAGCTCCGGGAGGCATCACCGCTTCCATGGCCAGCAATGCCTCGCCGTTTTCGCTTCGGCCATGGCCGGTCGGTGACAAGAAGCCCAAGACCCTGGCCGAATTCATTGCCCGCGTCAACGCCCAACCTGGAGGATTCCGCTCTATAGATGAGGCCAAACTGCGCGCTCAGATCAGGGAGGAGGAGGAGGACGCGATGGACGTTGACGGCGAGCAGGGCTCGTCCGACTCTGAGGAGGAAGCAGACACGGACAGCTCCAGAGGCATCATTGCCACTCGCGAAGAAGTCTTGAAGAACATCGAGTGAGCCGCCGGCAACGAGAAAGCGTCAGGCGAGCTGCTGACACTGTCTGCTCCAGGGTCGCGCACCAGTCCGCCCTGCTGGGCCTCGACTTCGTATCCCTCCTGCTCTCCAAGGAAGCCCCGGTTCAGGCCAGCACGACACTCTCGCCGGCGCTCCGCGACCTCGTCGGCATCGGGACACTGGGAGCGTCGAAGCTACACCAGTCGAACGTGACCCCGGCACAGACCCAGGACGACATCGCCGTCGCGACCGGCTGGAGGATTATGGGCAACACCGGTATGATGGACTCGGTCCTGGCGTCCGCCCAGCGGCTGGAGAAGGAGATGGAGCTCGAGACCAAGTATTGGGCCGACGTGTTGGCCGTCAGCGATGACGGCTGGGCCGTGTGCTCCCTCCCCCAGGACCCGCACACGCTGGGAGTCCGCTTCGGCTTCTCCGAGTCCGCCGCCGAGTTCAGGAACAACAGCATCGCGCCCCTCCGTCGCAAGGACGACGGCACCTCCCAGCTGGCCCTCAGCCGGGTCGGCGGCGGCTCGCAGAGGGTCCGCGTGACGTTGAAGAAGGACGGCAAGGTCGTCGATCAATCGCCACTGCCGGGGCGCATATCCGACGATGCCCCCATTCAGGATCGAGTTCGCGAGGCCCGAGACACCGTATACCACCAAGAGCTGTGGTACGAGCTCAACCGGGAGGCCCGGACTCTTGTGGCCGTGAATGTCTCTCATGAAGGTTCAGCCATCGTCTGGAAGCGAGACGAACACAGATGGCTCTACTTTACGCTGGAAGACCTAGCCGAGCCCGACGAAGCCCACGTAGATTACTCCTCGGCCAGCTGCTCTTGCATCTCATCATGGCACTACCTACAGTTTCTGTTCTTTCAGGGGCACCGGCAAAACTACCACAGGCGTACCAACCTGTCGCCATCGCCACCCCAATGGGTGGTGGCAAACCAGCCCTACAGCATAATACGCCCTCTCATAGCCCGCCTCAAGTACATGGAGGAGGACACGAGGATGAATAACTTCTTGGGCAGTCTCGTGTCCGCCATGCGCAGGGCGGGCATCTCTACGGCTTCCTACTCCTCGAGCATCTCCGACACCGACCATTCACTCAGCCAACGCTCCAATGCAAAGACAGAGATCCAGTGGGTCAACCAGCTCGTCGGCCAACTGACATCTAGCTACGTCCTCGACATCACCCCCGAACTCCGGATCTGGACACAGGCCCGCATCATCACCGTCCCCTACATCGGGATGCAATACACCATCACTCTGCGGCCCCCGTCCGCCGAACCTGAGAACGGCCCACCGCGAAACCCGCTACAGCAGCTGTACCCCCCCGTCGATCCTCCCGAGGGGTATCCCAACACGGACGAGGCCATCTACTACCTGCGCTCGGCCGCCACGCGCGCCGTCGCGCACGAGATCGCCGGCCGGGTCGCACGGAAGCTGGGGCGGGAGGACGGCGCCGGCGCCGGCTGGCGGGGCAGCGTCGACGGCGCGAGCATGACGAATGCAGAGACGGACGAGGGCCGGGTGGACCTCTCGACGGTCGACGGCGCCCTGGTCCTCAGCGCGGAGGCGCGGTGCGGCGGCGACGGCGACGGCGAGACGGCCCCCCGCCGCAGCTGGACTTGGAGGGCGGACGACGCCGGCGATCCGCCACATGGAAGCCTCGAGGACGTCTTCCTGCAGATCATGAAAGGAGAGGTGTAGAGGGCGCCGGGCGGTTATATAGGTACATAGGAAGTCGGCGCGTTGCTATTAAGCCGTCCAAGAACATGATATATGTACTTAGTCCAATCATCGCAAGCATACCCGGACTTGCGTGTTCAGCTAGTTGCCACTACGTACCGCCTTCTATCATGTGTTACAACCGCCGCAGTGTGTCTATACGCTATGCCGAGTAAAACCGCACCGAATATCATACACGCCCATTTGTTCAGTCGACCTGCTGCCAGTCCAAAACCGGCTTTACAACCTAGAGAGAGCATGCTCAGTCAGCGCCTCGTCAACCGGCAGCGGTCTGCTCTGGAATACTCGCCTTGCCTGCGTGCATATCTCGGACAGCCTCGCTCATCTGGGAGACGGGGTACGTCTTGCACAGCTTCTCGATGGGAAAACGTCCGTTCTGGTGCAGCTCGATGAGCTCGGGGATGAACTCGGGCGGATTCGCATCGCCGCACTTGTTGTTGTGAAACATCTCGAGTCAGTGTTCGTTCGTTCGCGCCGCCTGAAAACCAAAAGAAGCTTGGCGACGGTAGGTAAGGTAGCTACGTCGACAGGTTACAACCCCAACCAACCCCCAGAGACGAGCCGGCAGGGAAGGGGAAGGGGAAGGACGGGCGGGACTTTTAGTAAGGTATAGACATGGCTCACAATGACGCCGACCAGCTTCTTGTTGCCCAGGATGAAGGACAGCGGGTCGAGCGTGACGCGCGACCCGGCGGCGTAGATGCCCACCAGCGCGGCCGTGCCCTCGGCGCCGACGCTGCGGACCACGTCCTCGACGACGGCCGGTACGCCCGTGCACTCGATCGCGAAGTCGACGCCGCCATCGCCATCGTCATCGCCACCGTCATCTTTATCGTCGTCGTCGTCGTCGTCTGTGGCGCCGGCGCGGCGCACGGCGTCAACCACGTCCACGTCTACTTCCACGTCGACGCCGTCCACGCGCCGTTTCGCGGCGGCGTTGACGAGGTGCGTGGCGCCCAGCTCGGCGGCGAGGGCCAGCCGCTCGTCGAGGACGTCGACGGCGACGATGCGGCGCGCGCCGAGGTGCCGCGCCGCCATGAGGGCCGCGAGCCCGACGCTGCCCAGCCCGAACACGGCGACCGAGGCCCGCGCCGTGGGCCGCAGCACGTTGAGCACCGTGCCGGCGCCGGTCTGGAAGCCGCACTGCGATGAGACGAAGGAGAGGTCAAGTCAGTTTTTTATTTTATCCCATCCAAAGAAAAAAGAAACTTCTCGCTTCTAAAGTCTTGAATCTTGAATAGAGGCCATGAGCAGAGCAGGGAGCACTGTCTCGGGCGCGATTGCATACTTCCCAAGAAGGAGAAGGGGATGATGAAAACGACTCCGGGATAGTCAACGTAAGGTAGGTAAGGCTCACCCCGAGCGGCGCGTAGAGGTGCAGCAGGTCCGGGTGCGCGCACCGCACCACGCTGCGCTCGTGCACGACGCTCAGCCGGCTGAAGGACGACTGGCCGAAGAACTGGCTGCGCACCGGCACCGCACCACCACCGCCGTCCCGGTCCCGGAGGCGCGCGGGCGTGCTCCCGTCCGACACGCGCACCGCGCCGAGGTTGACGGCGTCGTGGCGGTGGCAGCGGGCCGGGCGCGGAAGGGGCGCGCGCGCGCACGCGCCGCACGAGCCGCACGTGTTGAACGAGAGCAGCACGGCGTCGCCGACGGCGAGTTGGGCTTGGGATTCGGATTTGGATTTGCCCCCACCACCACCACCACCACCGCCGCCGCCGCTTCCGCCGCTTCCGCTGCCGAACGTCCCGAACCGCCGCTCTCGCGACGCCGAGACCGCGGACCCGACGGCCCGGACGATCCCGGCGCCCTCGTGCCCGAAGATGGCGGGGAAGGAGACGGCGCCGGGGAGCAGCCCTTGCTGCATCACGAAGTCGGAGTGGCCTGTTACCGGTGTTACGTTGCGCCGAGCCGAGCCCCTGGTCAGAAGTTGAATGGAATGCTCGGGATGGATGGATGGATGGATGGATGGATGATGCGCGTGCGGGCTGCTGCCTCTGCGGCCGCGATGAGGGGGATCAAAAGAATAAAAAACAAAGAAAAAAAGAAAAAAACTCACAGATGCCGCTGTACTTCATCTCCACGAGCACCTCGTCCGGCCGCACCTCGTCCAGGATGATGGGCGTCATCTCGAAATCGCCGCCGGCGCGGTGGACCACCAGCGCTTCCGTCTCCATGTCCCGGAGCCGGAGGGGTGGATGCTGCTGCTGCTGCTGCTGTCGCTCCCCCTCCTCTTCTTCTGCTGCCGGAACCGTCTTCTTTATCTTCGCCGGCGCCGTCTCGGGGACGACGTCGTCGTGCGCCCCCGCCTCGTCGTCGATGTCCTCGACGTGCGCGACCAGGCCCTGCCTCAGCTCCGGGGTGCTGCTGTTGGTGCTTCTACTCGTTCCCAGCATCGTGACGGCAGTGCGATGGATGGGGTTGGCCACAGAGAAGAGATGGCGTCGTGTGCAGGGTGGTGAACAAACAAACGGAACTCCCAAGCGATCCTTTCGTCGCGGAGGCAGGTCGGTAGGTATCAAGGTTTCTATTCCGCCCCTGCGCGGGGACGGGACAACAGCCCCGACCTCGATCGTGAAGCCGGAGTGTGGGGAAGATGGAGCCGCCCGTCACACTGGGGAAGCCGGCGTTCTAGCGATGGCGTCACCTGATGCGGCTGCGGGACCTCCCCGCCGCTCGCACGGCAGTCCGTCCGGGACGGGCTCTGGACATTGTGGATAGGTAGCTCTCTCCCATATGTACCTAAGGTATTTCTGCGCGATGATGAGATGTCATCACTGCCGCTGTCTTCTGCCACGAGACACTACTCGCCGATGGAAATTGAGACGTTTCCAAGAAGATACCAACCAGCACTGAGCCCATCGGTACCCCTGGCAGGGTCTCCCGAGCGTGGCCAATGGCATCAACGAGTTTGCGCTTAACCAGCCAGAAATGGCAACGCCGGGAATATTTATAATCAAACCACCCCTTGCCATGAACGGTTGAATGCTTACCTCAGACGACTAACATCACGTAACATCACGTAACATCACGTAGCATCACATAACACCACAGATCGCATATGCGCGCACGTTGAGGCTGTCGGTTGGGTAACACAGGACCAGCGAGCAGAGCAGAAGAGGCGGAACTGTGAATATGGACAACATGGAAAGAGGTGCGGCAGAGGAACTGAAGGCAAGTATCATTCATCACGCAGACGCGTGCGCTTGGCGCCTGTGATGAAGCCGGTGGTACTGTACCGTACTAACCAACACGATGACCGACTGCAGCGACGACGTGAGCGGGGTCGGCTCGCTCAAAAGCAACACAGGAAGCGTCAGGCCCAGGCGAAAGAGGAGCTGCTCAGCCAGAACCGCCGGCTCAGGCAGGCCGTAGAGGCTTTAGCCCGAGCGACGCTCGTCGACGACGACAAGTCGAACTTGACTGCTAGTGTCTACGAGGCCATGGAAGCGGCTGGGATTGATCTGGACTCTCTACGAAATGGCACTCGGGGCACTTTGTCGCCAGTCAGAAACACCGTTTGGCCTGATCAGGGGGGATCTCTGGTATCGAGATCAGTGCCGCGCGGGCTATCCAGATCGGAGCTGGTCCTGCCTCCACCTCCTCCTCCCCCGAGGCGGCATTCACAACTGCACCGGCACCCCGGACAATGCGGTCAGGTATCGCCGATGCAGCCGACACGTCCCAGGTTGCTCCCCGACCCGTTCCAGTACCTCGCCACGACGGCCCCACCGGCCGACATGCTCCCCTTCCTGGGACGCCCCGGGGCCTACTCCTTCGCCGGACGCATCTTCTGGGCCGTGCTGGAGAGGACGATGACGGCCATGGACGAGCTCGCGATGCTCCAGCCCGCCGCCGAGACGGAGGAGGCCGGCCAGCAGCAGCTGGCAGTGGTGACTCTCCGGCCCGGGGCGGGCTTCCATCGCGTCGTGGAGCGCATGGGCGGCGGCGGCCCGTCCACGACGCAGCACAGAATCACCTATCTGGCTGCGGTCCACGAGGCGAGGGCAGCGCAGGGAGGCTGCTGCTGCGAGTCGTCGGATGGGGGAGGGGGCGGCGATGCGACTTCTGCCCTGACTGCTATGAACACCGGCACTACCGGCAGCAGTGTTGAGAGCTCGTCGCAGCAGTGGCTGTCCGACCTCGTCGCGCGCGAGTACAGCTACTACGGAGAGAGGGGTCGTCGGCGTGCGCCCATGCTGTCCATGACGGACATCGAGCATCGGGTGAGGAAGATGTTGGGAGAGGATGCCTTTGCCGTCGTGGCCAGGGCTACGGTCGAGGACTGGGAGAGAGGCGGAGGAGGAGGAGGAGGACATCATGCTGCTGCAGGGAAGAACGCAGGCGTGGTGGACGGGCTGTTGAGGAGGCTCACCGACACCTGGGTGTGCTTTGGGGAGGGACCGCGCTGGGACGTGCAGCTGTTCGAGACGATCATGAGAGAGTGGATAGCTACGATCGCACCAGGGGCCATTTTTTAGGTACCTGATAGCTGTGATCTTTCATGTGAGATGACTATCTAGGGTACCTAGGTATTTTGTAACACTCCCGATCTGCTTCCACGTTCCTGAAGGCTTCGTACGGCCGTAATGGACAATACCTACACCGTGAACCGGAGCAATGTAGGGTCTACAACGTTCTATCCGGCCTACCTAGTGTACCTAAGGGAAGGATATTCCCATTGGTAACGCGCTCTGTCCTGCTTAGCAATGGCCGAGTTACGTGATATCATCAAACCAAGGTGCTTACCTATTCGGCCCACAGTCTTCAGAGCTTGGTAACGCATAGAGAGGAGAGAGGGAGATAGATAAATTCTATAAATGAGGGGCTTTGTCCTGTTGATTCACTGATGAATACAATCAGGCTGTAGACATAGCTCACTTGCTTCTTCCCCTTTAAACTCATTCGGGCTTTTCTCTCTCTACCACCTTACAACGGAGACCATGGTTAAGATCGCAATCGCAGGCGCGGGTTCCCGTCAGTCAGTCCGTTCCGAGTTTGTCTAGAGGAGTCCACGATGAGTACTGACCCATTTGAGCAAACCAGAGCTGGCCCGGGAGGTCATCGACACGCTCGCCGCCACGCGGCGGCACCACATACTGGGTCTGAGCAGAGGGGTGAGCCAGCCCCCAAAGCCACACACACAGCCAAGTGCTTTCCTCCAGCCCGTCGCTCGCTCACAGTCCTTCCTTCACACAGGACATCTCTCGTCTTCCCGTGATACCCGGGGTGGAGTGGAAGCAGACCGCGTACGAGGACCAGGCCGAGATGGTCGGCCTCCTGACGGGCGTGCACGCTCTGCTCTGCTTCTGGGACCCGACCAGGGACGCCCGGGGCGAGGCCCAGAAGCGCCTGGTCGACGCTGCCATCGAGGCGGGCGTCGAGCGCTTCGCGCCTAGTGAATGGTCAATGTCGGTCTTTGCCTACTCTTTTTCCCCCCCACAGTCCAGTGCCTAGGAACTTTATCCATGCCTCCTCGTCTAACGCTTTTCTGGTGACAGGGGAGAAAAGCTCGAAGATTGCATGGACAGTTTTCCGTGGTATAGCTCCAAGCTGGCCGTTCGCGAGTATCTGTACGAGATCAACAAAACCAAGAAGGTGTGTATCATCTCATGGCAAAATTTGAAGTAAAGTCGTGTGCCGTGTTTACCACATACAATCTCAAGTTGACACGACGCGACATACACAGGTCATTCAGTACTCCCTCTTCCAACCCGGCAGCTTCATGGAGTACCTGGGCCACCCCCAGCAGACGTGCGAGCACGTGGTGGCGATACCCATGCTCGCGAACCTCCCCGGCCGCCGGATCATCGGCCTCGAGGGCCACCTCGGCGACGCGGTGACCTACACCTCGGTCCGGGACATAGCCGGGGTCGTCGCGGCGGCGGTCGAGTACGAGGGCGAGTGGCCGGTCGTCGGCGGCATCCAGGGCGATCGTCTGAGCCTGGAGCAGCTGCAGGAAATCGGGGAGAGAATTCAGGGTAAGTGGTTTTAACCCTAACCCTCCCCTAACCCTAAGCCCTGGGCAGGTGCCGGTAGCAAAAGCTGCAGTCTGACTGACTGACATATGGAACGAACCAGGCAAGCCCTTCCGACGGGGTGTGCTGAAGCAGCAGGATGTCGAGGCGGGCGTGCTGGCGCTGGATGACCTGCCTCGCGTGGCGCATCCCTCGATCCCGGAAGACCAGGTCGAGGCCTTCTCCAATGTTGCGGTTCGGGGAATGCTCCTGTCCACGGCTCGGGGCGGCTGGACCACGACGAGCGAGTGGAACGAGCTATTGCCTGATTACAAGTTCATGAGCGTCGAGGATTTTGCAAAGAAGCTGTCTTTGTAGGTAGGGCTGGGGCAACAGTAGACGTTGTGAAGGTCGGACGGGCATCAACTAGTGTGATGATACTCTTGATATTGAATCAAAATGGTCTGTTCGACAGATACTCAATCAGAAATCCACGAAATTGCAAGATAGGTACCTGTATAAATGCAAAATGGCGGGAAGAGGTCTTCACCCAGGTCCCCACACCTCGCTCGTCATGCACACGACGCCGTCCTCCTTGACCACATTGATCTCGTACCGCCGCCTCCTGGCGCGCCCTCCTTCCTCCTCCTCTACCTCCTCTTCCTTTTTCTCCCCTGGCTCTTCCTCCTCCTCCTCGACGACCGCCTCGGTGCGTATGTAGTACGTCTCGCCGGCGTAGACGGGCGCCACGGCGCGGTACCGGACCTCGGCCGGGTCGTCATGGCCGCGACGGCCATGAACATCCCGCCAGTAGTCGAGGATGCAGACGAGGTTCAGCGGCCCGTGCACGACGAGCCCCGGGTGGCCCTCGACGCCGCGCGCCCAGTCCGCGCTGTAGTGGATCTGGTGCCCGTTGAAGGTCAGCGCCGAGAAGCGGAACAGCCCGACGGGCGACCAGCGCAGGCGCCGCGCGGGGAATGGAGATGATGATGGTGATGATGTCACGCCGTCGCCCGCCACGCCCGCGACCACGCCCGCTGGCACGTCCTCGATCACGCTCGGGCTTCCCCGCCAGGGTAGTAGGGAAACTTCGTCGGCGTCGGGCCTCCTCTGCTTTTCGCCGGCGGCGTCGTGGTGTTGGGCGGAGGAGTAGGAGGAGGAGGAGGAGGGATCCAGCGCGGGCCGGAAGATCCACGACCGCGTGTCGACGACGGCGGGACGGCCGTCGACCCGGATCTCCTTCTCGACCTCGACGAGCAGCATCTCGCCGCCGCCGGCCCGGCTCTTCTTGGCCGTGACGCCCAGCAGGCGCGTCACCTCCTCGGCCCGGTCGCCCGCCGAGAGGATGTGCGCGCCGGCGCGCTGGGCCGGCTTGGGAGATCTCGCGGGCCACTTTGGAAATACCGCGTCAGTTAGGTACTCTTTGGCTTTCAACTCTGTCTGTACTTGGAGAGGGAGTGACTAGTACGGCTCAGGGGAATCTCTGCATCGGGTTGGAAACGTAGAGACTACCCGAGCAGAAGGTCTCCGCCATGCTCTCACCCAAACCCCCCTCCTTCCAAGTTCCCCCAGACAAGTCCAGCCCCGGGGCAAGCAAGGAGACAGCGAGACCGCACAAAAAACGACAACCGGGTGCTCAACTCACGCGCATGCGCCCGCCCGCCCACATGCGCCTCGTGAACGGCGGCGGCGGGCGCGGCGCCGTGTCGGTGCCGTCGGGGCCGAGGTCGCGCTCGAGGTCGCCCGGCGTGAAGTACACGAGGTGGTGGCCCGGCGGGACGTGCCGCCGCCTACCGGTACCGGTACCGTCACTACCCTCCAGCATCATCAACTCGTCCTCCTCTGCCTCCCCCTCGGGCCCTTCCCCTTCAATACCGGTAGACGCCGCAATACCACCTGACGGCCGCTGCCGCTGCCGCCCAAGCGTCGCCGCCAGCTTGTCCAGCTGATTGGCGTCGATGTCCTGCCGGCGCGTCTGCAGCGTGGCGCCGGCGCCGCCGAGCTCGCGCAGCATGCGCGCCGCTGCCTCGCTGGCCGAGAGCGGCGGCGGGCTCCGGCACGGCGCCGACAGGGAGATGGCGCGCCGCTGGGGGTGGTGGTGGAGGAGGAGGGCGAGGAGGCATCTGGTGCTGCAGGCGGCGCGGCGGCGGGCTGGTTTCGCGGCGAACATGCTCAGGTGGTTTGCTAGGTCATTGCCGAGGTTGAAGTTGGGAAGTCCGTAGGAGGGGCCGTTGGAGGGGCCGGTCTAGATCTCCACTGACAGCCGGACGTCGCCCTGCATCACGCATTGGAATAGTATTGGGTATTTGCATACTTTATGTGACTCGACGTTATAGAGGGCTAATCTTATCACTTTAGTGAGGCCCAATTGTTGTGATGGTCGCCTAGTATCTCGTAAGGAGTTCGGATTCAGTTGACTTCTTACTATTTACTTAATTCCCATGCGTGCCATGCAGCCATGTTATAACCCGGCCAGCAGCCAGCACAATTCTGAGTTCCGCGTACGGTTCCCATCAGTAAAAGTGCCAAAAAATGGCCTCTTCAGTGACCGCCGGCAAACATCTGCTGTACACCCCCAAAGTGCAGAAACCAGGGGGCGGAAAAGGGGGCGGAAGCGGGAGGGGCTTGGCTTCCTCACAGCTCAAGCGATGCTACGGAGTCCCTACATCGAGGTGACCGAGACACTCTGACCGCATTGATTCTAATGGCACTGGCCATGGGTGACCTGAAGAACTTCCTGCCAGGCGGGATTTCGCTGGGCAGTGATAGTATCGCCAAGGTACGAAGTACGGCCCCCATGTAGTACACTCATTGAGCCCCTGTGCCTACGGGGAGCGGTGGCGCTTCCACGCGAGTATACTTGGGCATGACACAATCTGCTGTCGTCGGGGCACATCTCGCTCGTTTTCGTTTCGGCCACTTGGCTTACCAGGTTGCGGTCAACCATGTCCGGGACGATGTGCTCATTCAGGTGGCCCTCGCTCGTGAACTGGGTGCTACGATGTCTCTCTCTGCAGTTGATGTATCAGTGCCACGCTCGTGATATGTGCAGTATAGTCGATCAAAGAAGTCAGTCCAAACCTCGCCAGTGTCCTGTTTGCAGTCGTCTAAGAGGCTAACTGGACTACAGGCGCTATCGTGGGCAACCGCCTCTTCTTCTCGAGTGGGAACTACACCTTTGACGATGGCCAGCCGCTGCGCAGCACCTCGTCTCTGTACTGGATCTCTCTCAATGACACGTTTGACATGTCTAGCCCCATCGACATGTCCATGATCGGCTCGGTTGACCTTCCGAGCGAGAGCCTCACCGGTGATGTCCCACCCGCTTCGGGCGGCTCGGCGGGAACCCCCAACTACGACCACACCACCCTGTATCCGTATGCTGGGCTGGTGGGCCCCGAGTCCGACGGCATCAACAACGCGCTGTGGTCCTTCGATTCTACCTCGGACAGCTGGAAGCCGGTCACCGTCGAGGGTGGCAGAATATCCTTGGGCGTGCGGCGGATGTGGCCACGGGCACCTCCTTCTACACCCACGGTGGTCTATGGCGTACGACGGCAAAGACAACGGCACCATCAAGCTCCAGTCGAACAACACGGACTCCCCGCAGTGGACCTTCGAGACCGCCGTGCAGGACACCCAGGGGCCCGACATCCTCAAGGGGGCGATGGTTACGTCTGCAAGGACCAGGCCGAGGTGCTCCTCGCCTTCGGCGGGTACCAGACCGCGTACAGGGGGACCGAGTTCCTCGACCGGGACTGGGATCAGCGGTCGTTCAGCGACGTCTTCTCGAACACGTGGTACCGGCAGACGGCCACGGGCGACCTGCCCGACCTGCACACCGAGTTCTGCGCCGGGGTGTCCCCTCCGTCCCCGGCGACTCGAGCTTCCAGGTCACCATCCACGGCGGGTGGGACCAGTTCTACGGCCGGGCCTTCAGCGACGTCTACGTGCTGAGCGTCCCCTCGTTCCGCTAGATCAAGGTCGACGACCAGGACAACCCGGACCTCCTCGGCCCCGACCACTCGGTCGCAACCGGCTCAAGTGCGAGGTCTTGCACTGGGAACCCATGCTGTAGGGGAAAGGAGAGTCAATTGCTGTTCCGGGCCCCATGCCTTGCACCCAGTTTGTCAAGCATTCGACTGGAGCCGTATACCAATACTGCGTGCTGGAAAGCTATCCTCCGGCTCACAGCAGCCAGGGCCTGGACCGCTAAATTTCGACATGGCTGTGAAAGGAAGGGGGGGTATTTGAATCGACAGGCTTTCTGCATCTGCTCGGCCCCTTGTGCCCCTTTGTCCGGGTCGGGGTCAACCTGCACAATCCCCTTGTCCCAGGCCCAGTCCTCAGCGCTTTGATCTGAACAATGCCCTTCATCGACCCAGCAGCGCAGCAAAGGGGCGAGAGCTTATTAATGCCAGTGCTGGCCTCCGCTTACCTTCTTCTTCCCCTTTTCCATATCCTCCCAAGGTACTCGCCCGTCCTAGAAGCCCCACGGTCTCACCCCCTTTTTTTTTCAACCCTTTTTTTTCACATAATTCGATAACAGGTAGGTACCGTATCCATTCACACTAGCCAGCCAGGAGCCAGCAAGCCATGTCGAACCGTCCGTCGCTGCGCATCAACACCGCCACGCCCACGGGCGAGCGAAGACGCGTCGCGGCCGCCCCCATCCCCATCCCCGTCCCCGTCCCCACCGCCGCCGCCCGTCGGGCCATCAACGGCAGCGCCGGCTCACGCATCCCGGTGCCTTCCTACTCTATCCCCTACTCCTCCTTCCCCTCCTTCTCTTCCTTCTCCTCCTCCCCGCCCCCCGTCATCTTCTCCTCCCCGCCGTCCTACCACTCCTCTCCCCCCACCTCCTTCTCCCCGCCGCCCCCCTCTGCCCCCGCCTCCGCCTTGGCCGACGACGAGGACGAGGACGAGGCGCGGTCGATCCTCGGCGCGCTGCGCAGCCTGGAGTACACTGTCGAAAATCTTTGCGAGCTGTCGGCCGACGTCGGGGACCTCGCCGCGGATAACGACATGCGCAAAGACACGGATGAGGAGGCTGCGAGAGCCATGCAGACCGGGCGCTGGTTGAGCCAGGCGCTTGAGGAGCTGAGGCTTCTCTTCGAGGCGGGGGTAGAGGTAGAGGAAGAGGAAGAGGAAGAGGAAGTGGAAGAGGAAGAGGAAGTGGAAGAGGAAGAGGAAGTGGAAGAGGAAGGGATGGAGATGGAGAGGGAGAGGGAGGAAGTGTATCAATGGCTGTCAGACGTGCCGGAGGAGGACGAGGAGGACGACCAGGAGGAGGCGGAGCGGAGTTGGACGAGGCGGTCGTGAAGTGCTGGCGAGCGCTGGGCGCTTGATCAATTAGGGGCGTATTTCGTGGGAGATCTGGATCTCCAGCAGTGAGTAAGTAATGATGCAAGTTAACTTATAGAATCAAGCCATATTGAATTCGCCATATCGAACTCCACTTGTACCTCTTGTCCCAACTCAAGCTCTCACAGAGAAAAGTCAGCAGACCAAGTCATCATGTGATTTATGTGTTTTATTTCGTAGGATCGTAACATCATGGACAGCGTCTAGATCGTCACAGAGAAGTAGACACACAGACACATGTCCCGCCCCCCACACACCTTCCCGTCAGCTCTACAAAACATCCTCGCTCAAAACTTCCTCGCCATGAAATGTATGTATGTATGTATGCGCACGTCGTAGCATCGTTAGAGAACAAGAAGAGGGAGAGAAGAAAAAAGAGGAGGGGTTAAAAAGGGGGAAAAGAGGAAAACCCGTAGCACAAGATACCAGAGAAGCCAAACACACCGCCCGGAATCGCATTTTCCCTCCAGCGCGCTCCGGCATCTCGAGACATCGCCCAGACGAGAAAGGCGCACGCACGCACGCACGCACCGAAGCGCCCCATGCCTCCGAGATCGAAAGCCGCGCTGTCTGTCTGTCGTCGGTAGCGCTCACAGAAGGGCAAACCCACCCACCCTCCCGCCTGCCGTCTGCCGCCCGCCTTCCGTCTGTCTCATCAGCGCAGGTAGCGCGGGGAGCGGTCGTAGATGACCTCGCGCTCGACGACGCGCTCGTCGTCGACCTTGTCCCAGGGCGGCAGGGACTTGCGGCGCTCCACGAACTCTATCTCCCGCTCTCGCTCGCGGATCCGGCGCCGCTCCCGCTCCCGCTCGCGCTCTCGGTCCAGCCGCTCCCGCTCCTGCAGCCACACCGTGTCGCGGTACTCGCGCTCGTACTCGAGCTCGCGGGCGCGGCGGCGGCGCGCGCGCCGGATGTCGTCCGACAGGTTGACCAGCTCGAGGACGTCCTCCTGCACGTTGTGGGATGGGATGGATGGGCTGTCGTTAGCATATATACTTACATATGCGTTCATTGCACTGAGTGCTGCCCGCACTCGCCAGCAACCGCGGCGGCTGACTAGCTTGGAAGATGGGATATGGATGCATGGATGGATGGATAGAAAGAGACAACAAGAAAGAGAGACTCACGTAGCGCAGGTACTGCATGACGTAGAAGAAGAACTCGGTCTCCTCGTACTCGTAGCCGAGGCGCTCGACCGCCTCGCGCACCACCAGGTCCTTGGTGATCTCGGTCCACATCTCGCTGCGCGTCTTGGCGGGCCGGCTGCGGCCGCCGTCGTGGATCGTGATCTTGCGGTCCCTCACCTCCTCGACCTCGGTCTCGCGCTCGCGCGACTTGCCGCGCCCCTTATCATAAATCTGCACGCTGAGCCGCTCGCGCGACGACGACGGCTCCGGCTCCGGCTCCGGCTCTCGCTCCGCGATGGCGGTGGTGGTGGACTCCCGGGTGCTGACGACGGTGCCGTCGCGCTCGCGCTCGGGCAGGAACTTGGCGCGCCGGACGCCGTTGTAGCGCTGCCAGGTGACCTCGGCGCCGCCGCCGCCGACGCCGTCCATCCGGACGCGCTCGGTGCCGGGGGGCACGTCGACGATGGCCCAGTCCTTGGTGGCGCCGTTCCAGGCCTCGCCGTGGCGGCCGCGCGCGTCGATGCGGCCGGTGATGTACTCGGCCTCGTCGTCCCACTCGGGCGAACGGGGCGCCGGAGGCGGCGCGGCCGACTGCGCCCGGCGGTGGTGGTGGACCTCGCTCACCCGCAGCCGGTCCCGGTCCTTCTCGATGATCAGGTCGTCCTCGTCGTACGACGTGGGCTGGCGGCGGGGGCGCGGCCGCTCGCGCGGCCGCGACCGCGACCGCGTCCGGTTGCGGATGTCGATCTCCGTGTCGTTGCGCGAGGTGTAGATGTCGATGTCTGTCTCGCGGTCTCGCACGCGAGACGGCGCGGGTCGGGGCGGAGGGGGCGGGCTGGGTGGCTTGACACGTTCGATCCCTAGTGGGGAAAAGTTAGCGACGCCACATCGACGGCAGCGGCCGCAGCACCAGAGAGACTTACCGTGATCGATGTCTCGGTAGTGGGTGATGACCTCCCGCTCGATGGTCGGGCCGCGAATGACGGGCGGCGGCGGCGGGGGCGGCGATGGCGAAGGGCTGGGAGACGGTGCCCGCTCCTTTTCCCGTTCGATGTGCAGGCTGATGAGCTCCCTCTCCCGCTCCGAGCTCGGTGATCGCGCTCTCCGTCGCTCGACCGTGCGCGTCTCGACCCGCACATCCGGGGGAGGCGAGGGCGACCGCTCTCGCCGTCGCTCGACCGTGCGGGACTCGACCCGCACCGTCGGCGGGGGAGAGGGCGACCGCTCAATGTAGCGGGGCCGGCGTTCCATGGGCATCGGAGGCGGCGAGGGCTCCCGCTCGACGATGCGCTCCCGGTATCTGACCTGAGGGCTGGGGCTGCGCGGCCGCCGGCGGTCGATGGTCTCGACCTCGCGCTGCCGCAGCACCAGGGGCCCGGCGTCGGTCCGCCTGTTCTCCTCGCGCAGAAAGGCCGGAGTGCGGTCCACTCGGTCACGCTCTCGCTCCCGCACCTGGACGTCGATGTCCAGATCATCGTACTCGCGGACCACGGGCCGGCGCGGTGGCGGCGACGAGCGGCGCTCCCGGCGTTCGTAGACCTCGATGTCGTCGTACTCCCGCTCCCGCTCCCTCGGCGGCGGCGGCCTCCGGGAGGGGCCCCGAGATTCCCGGTCACTAAAGTCGCTTCGGCTGCTCCTGTAGGCCATGATCGCGGAGGCCTCGAGTAGTCGGTCGGTCGCTTGGTGGTGGTGTTGGTGGGTGTCTTCCAGTCAAGGTAGGTCCGACGTCCTCAGACACGGCAGATGGGGAGCGGTCAAAAGCCAGCGGCCAACGTTGCAGCCGTCGTGTTGGATAGAGGTAGCGGGGTACTAGTACGCAGGCACGGCAGGGGCACGAGGGGCTGGGAAGACTGATCAACGCTAGGTACTGTACTGTACAATAGCGTTGCGCGGCCCGTCGGTCTGGAAACTCTGGGCTGGCGTGGACCGGTCTTCTGGCGTGCCGGGAAGAAGGCTGTGTTTGCCTTTGAGCGGATGGGATGACAGGCAATCACAGGGAAAGGCTTGACGGGACTGGAGGAGCCTGTGACTGATGGTGGAGGGTCATAAGATGGACACGGCTGCGGGAGCCAGTAAAAAGGTCGCGTGCTGGAGGCCCAGTCTCGCCAGTATCAAGAGACGTAGGCACACTGTAGTTGACGGGAAAGCCAGATCTCGTCGGGAACATCTGAGGCCGGAGAGCTGACACTAGAGAGCCTCTGCAGAGCCCAACGTCGTCATCCCACAGCGGCGGAGCGGTGATAGGTAGCGAGACAGTAACCTGGAATAGCAGAGGGGCCATCCCACGTAAATACGCCATGGACATGAGGGGCAGCAGTCCTGGTGGGAATCCCTGATCCTACCCTGTCCAAATACCTAGGTACCTAACCCTGGCTGCCTTGGGAGGGTCTGGACCACCCAGCCTGCCGACAGCACGGCCGACAGCACCAGAGGAGGAGGCGGGTGGTGAACTCCTTCACTCCCCCGTGGGCCATCCCACTGGGCCAGCCCTCTGCGTGATGTGTACCTCGTGAGATACGAGGCTCCGTCTTTACCTACCTCTACGCATAGAGGCTGACAGCCGGCTCCGCCTCTGCGCAACCAACTCTGATCCTCTCACCGAAGAGGACAAGAAAAAGGGAGACGCGCACACGCGATCCAATACATCATCTGTGTCGACCGTCACCTCGAATTGTTCCATGCTGTTGGTCGCGCGAAAAAAGAAGGGGCTGTCACGGATGAATAACGGGTACGGCCCGTACGGAGCACAAGCACTGGAATTAAAACAACCGCCTGTCCCGTATCAAACTGTCGCGCTACTCCCATATTGGTCGCTGTGGAACTCGAAGTCAAACAAGAGCTCGGACAAGAGTTGGCAAGACTGAGGTCGTGATTGGCCGGAGGGAACAGAGGGCTCCAGCAATACCTGACAGAGGGGTCAAGTACAAAGCTCATGTACCAAATTAGCCTGGCCAGCTCGGGCCAGGACGGGACTGACCCATCTCAGAACGCTGACGCAATTGTGCATTTTGACGACGATGCTTCCATGCCGTGGCCTTCACCGCCTCAGCCCGCGTGGGCTGGAAATCTCATATTGAAACTGCTGGCTGGCGTCAATGTTCAGCAAACACTCCGTTCTGGCATGGTGGAATGGACGGGAATGACGGGTACTTTCGATCGAGTCCACGGCCACGCTGGAAAGCTCACAATATCGCACTCAATCAGATCTCGACCGCAGCATGCTATCGATGTAGAGGCCCAACCAGTTATTCGTCCGTGTGGACTGTGGTGAGTTGACAAGGGCCGCAAGTCTGAATCTGGCCTGGCAGTCGGGTTCATTTGAACTGTCCCCAAACGTGCCCCAGTCAGGCGTGTCAGGCTGGTGATGAAGCATGTGTTCAGCATCGCATATCAACAGCGGTTGATAACGATGATGATGATCATGGTGATGATGAGGCTGGCCTGCGGTGGGATGATCCCTGGCGTCAATTCGGCATCTTCCCTGTCCCGGATCGAGGGAGCTTTTAGAAGCTGAGAGGTCTCCAGCTCGATCCCAGTCAGTCTTGCTTCGAGACGACGTCCTCGATGCGAATCCTCGATGACAAGTGACAAACAAGCCTTGCTCGTCGACGGCGCCAGGCAAACGTAGCAAGCAGCTCGAGTGCGCTTCTCCTGCCGCTGCGAGGAGGCATGTGCGGGTAGCTACAGTATCAGACTTGCCATGAATGACAGATTTACTGCTCCATACCTACCGGCAGCATTGACTGCTGTCCCTGGGCGGAAAGGCTTTGCGAATCGCCTCCCCCCTTTTCAGCGCCCCCGATGAATCGTGATACCTGTTCTGCTCTCTGGAAGTGCCCTAGACAATTTCCTCTCCTCGTAGTTGTCCCGAGCAGGTTTCCTCGTCTCGCTCCATAGCCACCCCTGATCTGTGCCAGCTTACAACTAGCCAAGCCGGTATGAACTTGACAGGGCCACGGCCTCTTCCTGGGTGGCCATGTTCGTGGACACGCTCTGGTATCTCGGGAGACGGCACGTCTCAAATCTTCTTCGACAGGTGTCCGTACGAGATTGGCGAGCTGGCTTGGCCACGGACCCCGGTGTGGAAAGGCATCCATTGCCGGTATCTTAGATACTACGCAGAGCCTCGTTCGGTCGATGATCTAGTAGCGCATGAGGCAGGTGTGTTCACTGTCCGTGGTCGGATCGACCCGGCGGCTGCTTGAATCTTTACTCCAATGTGAGAAGATAGGCAGTCAGTCTCATGCCGTGACGGCCCAAGTCGACGGTGGCCAGGCAACCTGAGATCTCAGCTTCAAAACGTGATACTCATCGGTGAAAATTGTATGACTCTATCCAACGACAGTGGACAGGCAATGCGGCCACCGCTGCCACCGCCATTACATGCCCCGTTCACGGCGCGCGCAGAACACCACCCCCTAATTACCTTACGTACAGTCCACGATGGACAGAGCTTCCACAATGCCTGTTCGATTCACGCCGTGGTAGTGATAATGAATTCCCGTGCTCCCGTCCCGACCTGTTGACAAACGCCATCCCATGCACCGTCCGCGGCATTCCCATGTCGGGCTCCCCCTCGAGCAGCTAGCTGAATCCACAAGCCTCGAAGCTAAATACCGTTGTATATACCAACCTACCCAGTCACATGACGCCCCAAGAGCCAATGAGCTCGGTCCTCGCCTACTCGGCACCGCCGCTCTGCTTGTTGCGGGCTTTCTGGAACTCCTGCATCTGGAGCTCGGCGAGCTGTTCCAGAGACATGCCGCTGTCCTCAAACTTGTTGCCTCTCCGTTCCCGAACCTGTCTGCCAGTCAGTGCCGCTTAATCACGCAGGCCGCAACTCGGCCCGCCGAAAATTAGAAAAAGGGGGGTGTGAGGGGACGCACCTTTTGAGTCTCCTTGTGCTGGGCAGCGGCCTCGAGGACGGCGGGCACGTACTCGCTGAAGCCCAAGTCCTCCAGGGCCTTGGTGATGTGGTCGCACGCGATGGTCTTCTTGGCCTCCTTCTCGGAGATCTCGTTGGCCTCCGAGGAGATGAGGGTGATGAACTCCACGCAGCACTCGATGAGCAGGTCGCGGGCCTCCTTGGAGAAAGAGACGCCACTCGATGGAGGCAGGATCTCGCTCACGATCTTCTGCACGGTCGCTATCTCAAAGGTCAGTCGCGCGTAGACGTGACGGAATCCGGGCTCCGGGACATACCTTTAGGAAGTGACAGATCGTCGTTGCCTGCAATGTATCAGAACGTCAGCAGATGGCCGTGGGATCTCTCATGTCAAGGGCCCTTGTCATGGAGTGCTGGGAAAGGATGGCTGCACCATATCCCAAAGTGGCACTCCTCATCCCACTGGTCGTATGACCGCTCAGGGGCATTGTGGCAGAATTGTGCTGCATGGAAAGATCCTCGATGCTGAGCTCTTCAAAGGAAACTGGCTGTACAGGCCATCGGATACAAGCATCCGTTTCGACAGGCCCTTGCTGGCATTTTTCTGAATCTGGACCTTGGCTTGATCGGACGGCTTCCTCGCGTGATATATCCAACCAAGGACAGACGAGCATTGGGATGGAATCCGCCTTTGAACATTACAAGCAGGCCGCCGGTGGTATGGTGGCAGGAAAGACCTCAGTCGCAGCCAAGTGCTCTGCCAGATATAGCTGTCTGCCTCTGGGTATACAAGGGCTCCCAAAGATGTCCGCCATCCAGGACATCAGGAGCGGAGATGTATACACCGCAGCAAGAACAGCTTATTGCCACAGAACAAAAGATGCCACACTGAATTCCAGATTTCGCCCTTGACATGAGAGAGAAGAATAGGGCATAGGCAGAACTCACCTCCGTACTCATGGTCCGACATGGTGGGTGAGTCTGACGGGTATTCGACAGCAATGGCAGTCGGTAGTAGGTACCACTAAGCGGTTGACGAGCTATGGTTGAGGAGGTGGGGTCTGCAGCCTAGTATTGCGTATTTCACCATGTGCAGAGCCGGGAGGAGGGTTAACGATGGATGAATGCGGATGAAAAGCTATCCTTTTAGAAATAAAGAAGTCGCGGCGAGAGCGAGATAGAAGGCTTTGTAGTTTGAGCCGGAGATAGGTATGAGAGGCAGCCTCGGTCGTGACAATAGAGCTGCCTCGCCTTTGAACGGAGATAGCCACATCTGATCATTGATCGTCGAGGGTTGCCAAGACCAACGCCACTTTTGCGTATTAGAGCCTTGCTGTCAAGCTAGTACTCAGCTCTGCAGCGCCACACTGCGATAACGATAAGGGCGCTTTCACCTCAACATGAGAGCCTGTGCCGAAATTTCTCAACTTTTTTTATCATCTTCTCTGCCACAAGGCAGCTTTCGATTCTTGAATTTTGCTACGAACTACATTTTTATTTGATTGCCCAAGCACCTCGGCAGGAGGTCTTCGCCAACATGACTCACACCGTTTGCGCCTTGTCGCTGAGCTCTTGGAGAAGCTTCACGCCCTGGCGTGGCAGCTGAAGCTCCTCGAATTCGCGTCTTTTCGCCCGCTTCAGTACATACGCCAGCGCGGAGTTATAGATGGGTAGCTCTGGTCGATGAGGTCAACTTCGAGCTGCCCAGCACGCATTGGTTGGTCCCTCCCTTCCTTTGCTTTCATATTCTATGATGAACACTGTCGCCCCAGTCTTACTATAGCCTTATGGCAACATGGTGATCGACACGTCAAGCCAAACGACATATCTGAGTCTTATCACACACAATGCGCCCAGAAGCTGCCTTATGAGGAGGACCCTCTGTGCTAACTTGTCCAGATTCCAGGCAATCATTGTCCAACGTATGCTATCCCCGCACCTTTCCTCTTCCTCCAGCAACATGATGCCAAAAACAAACCAAGTACTATCAAATTCCGACACTATATGACGGACCACTTTTTACCCTGATCTTGCCTCCGATAGCCGTGACAGTGCCGCCGACATACAAAATTCTGGGACTGATTGGCGGACATTTGCAGTATATGATTCAGACTACACCAGCGAGGGCAAAGTGTTTCCTCACTGGCGCCTCCTGGGCGAAAGTCACGCGTAAGGTATGGTGCATCCTCGATTTCTCTTCTGCTGCTTGTGATGACTCTGCTATTTCTGAATTTTGATGTGGAAAATACAACGTCTTTTCATCTTTCGACTGAAGCTACGATTCTATGCTGCGCTATGTATACCCGACGTGACTTGGTCAATATGCTGATTCACTCCATAGCTCACTCGTGGATCCAATCCTGCCTGAAGAGGTTATTGGAACTCGGCGAGTTCAGCGGCGTCCCATCTATGAGCATGTCAGCCTAGGAACTCATACAGGGGTGAGACGACGGGTCATACTTGTAGTGCTTGCCGTTGAGTGCGCTGGGGGCGTCGACGACGAGCTTTGCGATGACGTTGCCCGGCCGGTCTGGGCTCAGTAGCTGACCGCTCTCGTGGTCTTTGACGAACTTTTCGTAGACCTCGGGCGACATACCGGTCTTGCCGTCGTCGCGGAGCTCCTTTTGCATAGCGGTATCGACTCTGCCAGGTGAGATGGCAACGCTCGTGATGGAAGGCTCCTCGACAGCCAGGTGAGTGCACAGGTGAGTTAGAGCGGCTTTAGAAGTGCCATAGGATGCCCAGCCGGCGTATGCACCGAACGCGGCACCGGACGAGACGAACACCACTCGGCCGCTCGATTTTCGTAGCTCAGGAATACACTCTTTGATCTGCGCACATGTGAGCTTTCACTTCAGCCGCCTCATCTGCCACGGCTGTGCCTACGAGTGCCACGGCGCTGAAGACGTTGATGTCATAGGCGTGCTTCCATGCTTCGACATCCGCAGAGAAGAGTCTTGTGAGAGGAGCCAGGATGCCGTGGTTGATCACAAGGCCGTCGATTCTGCCAAAAGCCTTGACCGCCGAGTGGGCGATCTTGGGTGCGGCCTGCGAGACGATTTAATCAGCATTTCCAACGTCGTGGGCCGTGAGATTGTCTTCTGCGGGCGGCCGATCCGACCCTGACTCACCGTGAGATCCGCCAGGTCTGTAGCCATGTAGTCTACCGAAGACGGATATTGGGACTTCAACGTCTTCATCTCATTTTCCGACCTCGCCACGAGAAACACATTGTGTGAGTTCCGCAGCAGGAACTGGGCCGCGGCGAGACCCAGACCCCGGCTGGCGCCCGTCACGATGAAAGCCTTGGATGACATGATCAGCACGGGGAACTTTGCTGGTGGTGGTGTGTCAAGCGGGTTGGCAGGTCGCTTCGCTGCAGCAAAATCGGGTGAAATGGACAGACTACTATTGCAGTGTTCACGCTTGTGGGAGAAGATGATTTCATCCGTGCCTTTTATTATCTTATCGGAGCTCTCTGAGCTCTACTCCGTGGACCGTAACTTGCGTGGTGGGGTTATGGTGATAGATCATAGGTGCCCTTTACGAGGGGCAACCTCCTGACGACATCATCACCATCGTCATAACACGAAGCGGCTTTTCATCGGCGGTCTCGGGAGACTCATGGACGCCGCCCCCTGAGCTCTAGAAAAGCACACACCAACCAGACTTCTTTCCAGAAAGACGTGAGCCCACTGGCACCACCAAGCAAGCATCCACCTACACGCCCCGGGCGCCCGGCCCCTCATCTCATCCGCCGCCGCGTCAGCAGCAGCAGCAGCAGCAGCAGCAGCAGCAGCAATAGCAATGGCCAACACGGTGATCCTCGGCGCGGGCATCATCGGCACGGCGACGGCGTACCACCTGGCGCGGCACCAGCCGCCCCCGGCGGCCGGCGGCGGCAGCATCCACCTGGTCGAGGCGGCGCCGGAGCTCTTCGCCTCGGCCTCGGGCTACGCCGGCGGCTTCCTCGCGCGCGACTGGTTCGGCCCCGACGCCGCCCCGCTCGGCGCCCTCAGCTTCGACGAGCACCGCCGGCTTGCCGCCGAGCACGGCGGCGCCGCGCGGTGGGGGTACGCCGCCAGCACGGCCGTCGGCCTTGCGCTAGCGGCGGAGGAGGAGGGTACGCGGAAGGGCAGGAAGAAGAGGACGGAGATGGAGAAGGAGAAGAAGAAGGAGGAGAAGGAGAGGGAGGGGGGCCGCCGCCGCCGCAACGTCGACGTCGATGTCTGGTGTCGCGAAGACGTGAGTCGTGCCGAAGCCGCCGCTGCTGCTGCTGCTGTGGCAGAAGCAGGAGAGGAGGAGCAGGAGGACGCCCGACAAGTCGATCTGGGAGCGGCGGCGCCGGCGTGGCTCAGGATGGAGGACGGCGACGAGGTAGACGTCATCGCCGAGGAGGGCACGACGGCGCAAGTGTGAGTACCCATCTTACCTATCAGGTGGGCACGTTTTGCAACCAACGACCTTTGCCTGCCACCACCCCCCTACCCAGGGGGGCTTCGCTTCATCCGTCGCTGACTCTTCCCTCCCCCTCCCCTCCCCGACGCATTTTCGCACGCCAGAGACCCGCTCCAGCTCTGCCGCTTCCTGCTGCAGGAGTGCGTCGCGGCGGGCGTGCGCCTGCACCAGCCGGCGACGGCCGTCGCGGCAACGACGGACGTGCGCGGAGAGCTGGCCAGCGTCCGCATCGCCACCATCGATACCGACACCGACATCGACGGCACAACGGGCACAACGGGCACCGAGACGGACGTGCCGTGCACGCGGCTCGTCGTCGCCGCGGGGGCCTGGTCCCCGGACGCCTTCGCGCAGCTGTTCCCGGACGCCAAGATACGCCTGCCGCTGGGCAGCCTGGCTGGGCACTCGCGTGGGTGGCGCCTCTCTGGGTTTTTTTTTTTCTTCTGATTTTTCTTCCCTCTGTGTGGTGGCGTGCTTCTTTCCTTCTCTCCCCGGGTGCGGTGCTTGAGCATGTCTACCTACCGTACCCTACGCAGTCCGTCCCGAATCCCCGAATTGCATCAGGGAGAGGCCCCGTTCCGGGTTGGAAAGTAACGTACCGTAAGCCCCCGTACTGACACCAGATATTACACAGTCGTGCTGCGGTCACCGCGCTGGGCGGGCAGCAGAAGCGACAATAGCAGCAGCGGCGGCGGCGGCGTCAACTGCTGCCACGCCGTCTTCGCCAGCGGCGCGGCCGACGCCCGGCCCGGCTTCTCGCCCGAGGTGTTCTCGCGCGCCGACGGCGTCATCTACGTGGCCGGCCTCAACTCTGCCGCGCTGCCGCTGCCGCGCCGCGCCACCGACGCCACCACCACCACCGGGGGCATCGATCCGGAGGCCGCGGCGCGGCTGCGACACACGGCGCGGCGCGTGCTGGGGAGAAGAAGAGCAGGTGAGGACGAGGACGAGGATGAGGACGACCTGGAGGTCGTGCGCGAGGGCCTGTGCTTCCGGCCGGTGCACACGAGCCGCGGCACGCCTGTCCTGGATCGCATCCCGGACCGGCTGCTCGGGGACGGGATCACCACGCGGCCGGGCGCCGAGGGCGGCGTGTTCCTGGCTGCGGGGCACGGGCCCTGGGGTATTAGCAGTAAGTGGCCATGTCTGGCGAGTCGTGTCGACGATGCTGGATTTCCTGCGCCCTTCCTCTCTCTCTCTCTCTTTCCCTATCTCTATCCCCCCCTCTACCAGTATGCTTCTCCCTCCTCCTACCGTACCCCTCTCAAACTCGATAGAAGTGGCTGATTCCCCCTTCTTCGCATATCACAACAGTGAGTCTGGGCACGGGCAAGGTCATGGCCGAGATGATCCAGGGCCGGCCGCTGAGTGCCGACGTGTCCGGGCTAGCGCTGGGAGCGTGAAGGATCGCCGGGAACACGAGGAGGCGCCTCTGCAGCGCCTCCCATTTTTCATCGTCGTCCTCTTCTTCTTTCCTTTCTCCCTCGCTCTCGTGTTTCTGCTGTTCGCCAGCAGGCACATGCTGCGGCCTTTCTATGTAGGTAGATCCCGTACCGTCCGTACCCACGATGGCTTCACCTTCCCGACCCGGAAGGCCGCGACATTGGAACAATGTGGCGTTGCGAGGTCGGGCATGTCCGCGATCTCATTCCAGGGGATGCAAGGTACGGTGTGGGATGCACCCTTCATCTGCCGTCGTCCATCTATTATTGAGGACTGTCCTCTGTGAAGAAGCGATGGCGGAGAAAGGGAAGGCAGTCAGTCAGTCAGTCAGTCAGTCAGGTGTCACCTACCTACCTGTGGCAGGTGTCTCGCCCTCCCGACGATCAGTCATTCACGCCACGCCAACAAGCCCATCTGTTCTATTTGCTTGGCGCTGCCGACTTTTTATCCCATGCAGTATCTCTATCTCTAGCACTCCCGAGGCCGGGAGGGAAGGGATACCAGTAACCACTTGCTCACCTGCGGCACCTCCCTCCCTACTTTATCCATATGGATCGATAGATACTATCGTCTGGCGCGTGCGTGCTCAACAGCTGACTATCTATCTGCGTGCATTCATACTCACCCCTCCTATCCCATCCATCCCACCCATCCCACGCACTAAATGTTGACCTACTGTTCGTGTCTAATGACCTACCTACCTGACCTACGCAATCGTCCCCGCTTACTATTTCATCGTGGGTCAATCGTCGGACCCGGGCAGTTGGGACGAGCCGGACTCTGAGACCGGGGCTGACAAGATGACGAATCCGGTTTCTTGCTCTCCTGCGAGCCTGGTTGGTTATGCACATACAGTTACCTATCTCCCATGGTAGACAGGCAGACAGACAGGCAGGCAGACAGTTTAGGTGAGCGGGCGGGCAGGCAGGCAAGCAGGCAGGTACCCGACGCCGGAAGGATGGTACCGGATGCAGGTACCGTGGTATTCCCTCGGTCCGCGGCGCCCGAGTGCTACGCTCGCCACAGGTACTACCCTTCCTACAGACCGACCCGGGCGGTGAGGCGCGGGAAGGACCAAAGGATCAGAGCATAGCATATCATAGCAAATCGGTACCTATCGGGAGCAGGAAAGGGCAGATCGTCACGCGTGCTCTCGTCCCACGTATATGGGGATTTGCACTCGGTCCAACGCCCCCCCATTCGATAGCATACACGCGAGGTGGCGAGCCTTGATGTGATAATATACGTGAATCGCACTCGGCCGTGTGATATACACATTGGGACATATCCCTACTAACTTGGGGCAAACGGCGTCACGGATCAATGCTGATCATAGGCGCGGTGGCAAGGAGCGGCAGTTCATAGCTGATGATGCTTCAGGAAGAAATTAGAATTCATAGGCAGTATCGTATATTGTAGTACAATACGATCTGAGCAGGCAAACAAAAATAAATCAAATTGGTATCGTGTCCGTCCCCCAATAGATGCGCCTTTTGTGTGACCACAACACCCCAGATATGCAGAAACCCTAATAGATCGTACGGAATGACGTTGTTCCTCCTGGCCTCAAAGGGCAGAAATAAGCCACCTCTCCTCGCCAGTCCAGATGTGGTGTGTGTGTGCGCTCCTTCTCTTCCGCTGCATAAGGGGAAACGTCAAGGTCGTTCAGTTCGTGTGTGTGTGCGCGTGTGCGTGCGTGAGTGCGTTGATTATAAGTCGTGGTAGTAATACAAGGTAGTGGAAGAAGAAGAAGAAGAGCGAAGAACAGGATGATAGTTGTTGTTGGTAGGTTGTGATGTCGATGTTGATGTCGATGTTGATGATGACAATGATGTGAGAGTGATAGTGATATGACGACGGCCGATCGAGAGCTTCATCCTTCGAAGACTGCATCCAGCACGGCATCAGTCGTAGCCGAGCTCAAAGTGCTCCTCCTGGAGGTCCTGGTGCTCCGAGTCGAGGTGGAAGACGAGCCCGCGGCGCTTCCACTCGCCGCGCTTGAGGAAGGCGTCGGGCGTGCGCATCCAGGCCGTGTTGCGCGGCATCCGGGCGGGCGAGGACAACGGCGAGCTCGCGGGCGATGATGAGGCACTGCTGCTACCGTCGTCCGACACCAGGCCCGGCGAGGGCGGGATGGCCTGCCAGTCCTTGAGCGGCCACTGGCAGTCCTGGTCGTAGACGTACGAGGCGCGCAGGACGGTCTCGTCGCCGTCGGCGGTGACGTCGACGAGCGGGCCCTCGAAGTAGCAGTTGCGGCCCTTGACGGGCGAGTACTCGGCCAGGTCCTGGTAGTGGTCGGCGGCGCGCGGGGACGCGTGCGCCGGCCGGTCGAAGAAGCGGGACTCGCGCTCCTCGTCCTCGCGGTACTGGGCCTGCAGCAGCTCGTCCACCACCTCGTCCAGCACCACCACCGACCCCCCGCCGCTGCCGCTGCCGCCGCACGACGGCGAGGCGTTGAGGCTGAGCGGCGGGTGCAGCGAGAGCGGGTTGAAGCGCAGGCCGTCGGCGGCGGCGGCGGCGGCTGCTGACGAGGATGACGAGGACGAAGAAGATGAAGCCGAGGAGGAGGCGGACGTCATGGAGCCGGACGACGAGGCCGACGCCTGCGAGAGCGTGCTGGAGGAGCTGAATTTGCGGGCGTGGAAGGCCTGGTCGTCGTCGTCGATGCCCTGCCGCGAGAAGAGGCTGCTCTTGGACTTCTTGTGAAAGAGTGTCGAACTGCCTAGGCGCCCCATGGTGACGACAGAAATGAGCACGTAGCCCTCGGTACGGCTACGGCTGGGAAGGATATGTGGGTGGCTTGGGGAAATAAGGAAAGTCTCTCAGGTGTGCCGGCTGAGACCGCAGGTCATCTGGGAGGGGGGCTGGTTCCCGCTGGTGAAGAAGAGAGAGAAGAAGCAACAGCAGCAGCGGCAGCAGCGGCAGCCGGCGGGGTGAAGAATATAATAGTCAGGCACACCGCCATGTCTTTCTTCTAGAAGGGCAAGATGGACGACGCAGGGCGCGGTTAGGCTTAATATCTTCAGATGCAACGCTCTCTCTAGATCGGATGGTTCCTGCAGATCCCTGGCGGGAGCAGGCTAGAGAGCGGTGCGGTACCTTGATCCATCTTTTGGTCGATGGGCGCCGACAGGGGGGGAGAAAAGCTTGTTCAGCATGCGGAGAGTAATACGATTTCCGGGCCAGGGCCTCGATCGTGTCAGCTCTGCTAGCAGAGACGATATGCGTCATGGGTTCACTGGTCTTGGTAGCGTCGGCGTGGGTGAAGACAAGCGCGGCTCCTCATAGGCCTGCGAGGCGGTGGACCGCCTCTGTCTCAGAGGTTCGCGCGGAAAAAAAAGAAGGCTTGGTGGTGTGGAGGAGCAGTAGTCATACTCTGCCCGGCCAGTAGTCATAAAGCATGCCTGATGGGCGAGTGGGTGTACGGGTGGATCATCGGGACGTGGACGCAAACCTGATGATACCTGGTGCAGTAGAGCAGAGCCTCGAGGAATATTGCCTTCAGCGGCAAGCATTAGCATTGAGCAACGAGACCCCTGGCCGAGAGCAAGCCCCAGCTTCAGCTTCCCGGCCAGCCGCGGAGTCCGGACTTCCAGCCGCAGAAGCCCACGCGTATGCCCAGCACCAGTCCAGTGCCGTAGTCAGCAGCTTCAGCTTCATCGAAGCTGAGCTCGAGAAACTGCCGCGTCCGCCGGTCTCGCTCGTGTGCGGTTACTGCGGCTTGCTGTGCGGTGCCTGGCGCCGGCCGAGGGACCCGAGAGGGAAGGCTGCTAAGAGGCTGCATGGCGCCGCCACTCTGGGTGATCATGTGGAGATGCTCACCACACCGACTCACACCGACAACCATGATCTTGGGCTGGGCCATGTGGGGGGGTTGATTCCGCGCCGGTTCAGGAAGCTCGTACCTGGCGCCGGCCCAGGCTCGTTAAAAGTCGCCATAGTTGTGAGCCGGTTACCCAGAGGCCTGGAGAGACCGGCCGGAGAGAGGCAGACAGGTCAGACAGGTATCCCTCGGAGCTATCCTCTGAGGCATCTCCAGCCTCATCGGCGCTAAGGTACCTGATCGAAGAAGGCTGTCTGCTCCCCTCGTGGAAAGGGGTGGGGGACGGACCGGATGATCCTCACAGGGGAAGGGGGAGGGGTAGAAGGCATGTCGCATGCGGAGAGACTGGCGCTTCCTTTCCGGTCCTGCGCTGCAACCACAAATACTTCTGCTGCCACATTCCTCGCTGCGGCTGATCCTCTCGGCGCGCTCGGCTGAGGTCAGACGACCTGCCACTCGCACACCACCACTACCAACACCACCAACACGGACAATAAGAGGCATTAAGCAGGCGACGAAGGCACCTGTCAACTTGACACAGCCGTACAGCCCGCCCGCGCCGGGCCACGTTTCTCCCCCCAGCAGCAGCACTCACTGCCGGCATTCCTCTGCGTGGTGGGAGGGAGGGATTTGATTTGTTCGACCTCCCCCTCTCCCTCTGCTCCTCTGATGACGCTTGTCAACGAAGCTTCCCACCTCGCCGGTGTCGCCCAACTCAAATACCATCTTGGCCCGGACTATCCCGGTCGTCAACGGGCGTTCGTCCCAACGGCCGTCGAACCCAAAAGCTTGGACGCCAAACGGCTGCTGGGCCAGAGACGGGCTCCCCTAGCCCTGCATTAGGGCAGACCTTGTAGAACAGGTACAGAAGGTTGTGATCCAGTGCGGTGGTGTTGGTCCTCGACGGCGCCGCCTGCTCTCCTCGTGGCCGCCGCAAGTGGGATCGCTACCGTGGCGTGGCCAAGAAAAAAAGAACCGGATGGCATTCTAGCAGGACTTGTCCTGAGCCGGTTGGTCTGCGGCCGTGGAGGGTGTGCTGAAAGCTGATGCGACTGGTCCGGAGGGCGGATCTGCGGGGGATCGCCCTAGGTACTGCGGCCGCCAGCTTTCACCGCATTTTGTTGATCAGGATCTTTGCGGTGTGCGAGTCAGAACCAGAGATTGCCCGCTTCGTCTCACTGGGAGGGTGCACCCAGTGGGGGCCCACTACATCAGATTTTACGACCTAGCTAGCCGCACACCACCTCTATCACCAATATAATACACTCGATGCTTGGGACTTAATCCTTTTTCTGGTGCTTAGTATAAGGAATAATCGGATTTAATCGCCAGCCTTATCTTTGTTAATTTATTATTATTATTATTATTAGGTTATTACCTGCTTTCTCCTATTTCCATCGGGTTATTGCCCGCCTGTTTACGGGGTTATAGCCCTGCCGCGGTTACTGCCGTTAGATTAGGTCGCTGCCTACTATTACCACTATTATTAGGGTTATTGCCCGTTGCCACCATTATTATTACCACCTTTTATCTGGCTAATATCTTATTATTACGATAGGCTGCTATTACTTAGTGTGTACTTGCCTTTTATTACCTTAATTCCTGTGCCTTTTAGCCTCGCCTTAATCGATTAATACTATTATTAAACTCGGCCTTATATTAGAATCACCTCGTCCGCTTATATAGAGTATTTTAACTTCGCTAATATTATTATCGACGTTTAGCAGAAATCTCTTACTATTAAAAGGCCTTATTACTTTAGCCGACGAGAGTACCTTTCTTTATTTATTAAAATTGCTCCAAATATACTTAACCAGAAGTAATGTTATAAAACAAAGTTTTTAAACTTAAAATCAGTTACCAGGTGAAAGTGGTATTATTTCTCTTAGCCGAGAAGCAGTGGTTTAGCACCTGCCCACTAAAACGCCCTTTTAACCTAATCTTTTTAATCCCTTTTACCCTTTTTCTTCTTTTTTACCTTTTTACCTTGCCTAACGTCGAGAAGCTGGTTTATTAAGCACCTCCGGTTTATTAAGCACTTTATTAAATCTCTTTTTAGGTCTGTTAACCTTAAATCCCTTGTTAAATTTATAAGCTTTAGCCTTAGCTTACCGGCTAGTAGCCCGGAGGTAACGCCTGGAATAAGCCTTAGCCTTAGCCTACCGGCTAGTAGTCCGGAGGTAACGCCTAGCACTAGCCTTAAGTCCGTTAGCTAGTTTATTAGTTTTATTAGTCTTAGCTTTATTAGATTTATGCCTATTACCGTGTGCTAATTATCCTATAAGCGAGTTTAGTTTTACCTCTGCTAACCAGAACTCGATACCTTAAATCCCCTTATTATCTATTACTATATTAACCAGAGTATTAGAATTTAATACCGTGGGCTTATTTAATAGATCTAGTACTGAATTAGCTGCGAGATGGTTAGCTAACGTCCGATGGAAGTTTAAGGCTGCCGGCTTTATTAATAATAACCTATTAGCTAAAAAGGTTATTTTTACTATTAATATATTATGCCGTGCCGATATAGCCACCTTCCTTAATTCCAACCCTCGAGCTTAAAAGATCGTTATTAAGTCTAAACCTAAGCTTAAAAATCTAAAAGCCCTTAAAAACCTGCTAAAAGATAAATACCCAGTTTAACTCGTCGATACTATTACACTAAAACCTAATAATTTAATAAGAATTAAGTAAAACCCTAATAAACCCCTTACCTAATATTATACCAGGGTTTAAAATAGGCTCCGAGGTATTAATGCCCGTGATTTACCCCAGTTTAATAAACCTAACCCCCTTATAACTCAGGTCGAGACCACTTTCCTTAAGATTATTATTTACCGCTTCGTTAACGGCCTTTATAATTTCGAGCTTTAATAGGAGGCCTTAATAAGCAGAGCTCGTTAAGCTAAATTACTCTGGTTATATTATAAAACTATTTAGGATTATTAACGAGCTATTAAGGATCGAGCCCGGTTTATAAGAAAGGAATTAAACCGTATTTATATCGAGGCTATTCGCAAGGCTTTAGCAGAGAAGAAAAGGCTTTTAATGGAATAAATTATTATAGATTATAAACCCTTATAACGATATAAGTATTAGGATTAGGGTTACGCTAAGTATTAGCCAGGTACCTTACCCCCTAATTACGCAGGTTAGAATTTATAAGCTTAGGCTGGCTTTTAAGCGGCACCTCACCTTCCCCCTTAGCTTTAGCCTTAGCCTTAAGCCCTACCTTAATAATAGTAATCGTTTTATAATATAGTATAGTATTACCCTTTTAATTACCCGTTTTATTTAGTTAATTATTAAAACGGTGCTTATTAGCCTTACCCAGCCTTAGCATTAACACCTTAGGTACTAGTATCTTAAATATTAATAGCATTTAAAGCTTAGTAAAAGTCTTAGGTAACCTATTACACCTGTAACGAGGTTAGCTATTTTAATAAAAACTATTTAAGGAATAATAATTAAGCACCTTAGTTAGCTCTTAAAGGCAATGCTCGGGAGTATAAGCTACCGCGAGCTTTACCAGGGAGAGAGATATTTAAAAACCCTATTATTAATGGATTTTAACCCTTAAACTAAGGTGATAAAGCATGCTTCCGGTATGGATTATTATAATATATTTAGATTAAGTGTATAGCGGCCGAGGTAAACTGGCTAAGTTAGTGGGAATAAGTATACCTAAAGGCTATAATTATGCCGGCCGTTAAATACTCGCGATAAGCTAACTTAATACCTTAAAAGGTATATTCCAGATTAGCTTAATTATATTACGAATAATTTATGGAAAATACCCTTAAGGCTTAGAATAATAACGAAGCCTAATTATTATCGATAAGGCTGGTGTTAATTAAAGTGGTAAACGAGCTTAATAAAAAGAATAAGTAATAAAGCATAAAAGATAATATAAAAGCTTAGGTTATTATCCTTTAATCCTTGCTTACCGCTATTATATACCTATATAAAAAAAGGAAGGCTGGTAATACCTTTATGCTTATTTTATTCTTGGTTAATCCCCTTAAGGCTAAGAACGAGCCGGCTGGCGTTAAACGTAAACCGCGAAAACCCAGAGTTACCGGATAGCCCCCGAAAGCCTTAAATAAGATTTAAGCCAGGAAGGGAAAGGGTTTCTTTAACTATAAGAACCTAATTAGCTAAACCAAGGTACCGGTATTACTCCTCGATATTCTCCAGATTAGCCCAGATTTTAATAGGAATCTTAGATTTCTAGCTATAAAAGCTAGGGAGAAGGCTTAGAAAACCGCTCGCCGCTACGCTAAAATAAAGGGCAGGCCTAATATGCTTAAATCCAAATCGATTATTATTTTATAATCTAATAATACTTATTAAATCACGCTTATTATTACCTTTACCGGGTTAAACGGTAAAACCTTAGTATTATAAACCCTATTAACGGATTTAGCTTAAGCCGATTAAGGTAATAATATTAACCTAATCCATTTAAGCCTAATCGAGAAATTATAAATCCTAAAGCGTTTATTATCCAGTATTAGGATCCTTAAGCTATCCTTAGTTAACTTAGCCGGGAAGTTAAATATAATATATTACTTTTGCGTATTTATACTAAAAGTGGATGGTATTTTACGCTTAGTTTGGGCTATTATATAATTAAAGGGTGGGCAGGATAGCTTAATCCTTTTCCTGCTAGGGCTTTTATAGCTATAGGATATTACGGTTAACCTGGATATATAACGAATAGCTTTTATTATTAGCGACTTATTTCTAAGTAAGTAAATCACTATTCTTTAAAGTTTAATTATAAGCCTCGATAGTTATTATAAGCTGGCTTTAATTATAGGCATAAAGTTAAATTCTAAGTTAAATAAATTAAAATCCAAGGAATCCGATTTAAAAGCTAATAACCATTATATATAATCGGGAAATTAAATAACCTGCCTCGACCTGGTTAAGTCGTTAAAAGGAATTTAATTAAAAGGCGGTTATCCCTGGAGAGTTAATTATCCTCGAGCTTAGAGTCCAGAGCTAAGCATAAACCTGCTAAGTTTATTTTCTTAACGCAGTAATAGTGGGAAGCTTACGCACTACGTTTTATAGCCTAGAGTTATAAGAAATCGGTTTACCGCGAGCTCTTAGGTTTATCGGATATAATTAGTCCTAAAGAGATCGGAAGGGAATAACTCGCTATACCTGGTAAGGAATAAGTTATTTACTTACGCAGAGCTAAGCTTAATACCCTTAGCCCAGTAATTTAGCACTTATTCCCTATAAACCGTTATATTACCCGCAGGAAGATTATTACCAGGGAAAAAGTCTTAAATACTTAGGTTAAAAAATAATAGTATTTATTAAATCCCGATTTTAGTAATCTGGTATTTAACGAGCTAAAAATGCATTATATAAGGGTGTAATATACTTATAAGGATTACGGTGCCTTTTTTATTACGGATATACGTATACTTACTGATTTATATATATATTAGATTAGGCTTAAACCTGGTATTAAGCCGTGGAATCGATCCAGGAGGCGATATTAAACTAATTCGCAGCTTTACTGGTTATTAAAGCTAACTTAAAAATGCCTTAATACCGGTATATATAAGCGCACGGTTTTATTAAATAGGTGTTTATCGGATTAAATTACTATACCGGTGCTAGTAGTTAAGAATCGGGATATAATTAAAATCCCTAATCCAAATCTGGAACCCAGGCTTATTATTAATTACGCGAAAATGGAGGAAGATTTACCGGGTATTAACTTTTTATTACTAGCTAATATTTATACCCGATTATTAAACTCGCGTATTAAATTATATTTTAAATTCGATTTAAAGCACGGATATTAGGCTATACTTATATATTTAGATAATTAATATATTTTAGCCTTTAAGATACCAGGCTTCCCTTAGTTATAATTAACTCGTATGCTTTAAGGAACGTAATCGGCAGGTTATTTTATATTAGAAATAATGCGTATTATTTTTAAACTAATTCCTAAACCTAATCCCGAACCGTTACTTATCGCTTTAAACGAACCTAAAGGATTTATTAAGGCGTGCGAGTATATTAATAACGTTTTTATTATAAATAAGTCCGTGGAAAGCCAGCTAATATAGATTAAGCATTATTTCCTACCTCGAATCCTTTGGTTTAAGCTTAAGCTTTTATTTAAAAAGGTTATTATTAGCTGCGAGGAAATTACGGCTTTTAGTGTGGTGTATAAAACTAGGGAATATATAGGTATTAAGTTCGACCGTGCCGAAAAGATTAGGAAATAGCCCGTCCCTATTAATTAAACTAAGGTTAAATAGTTCCTGGGTGCGCTGGGACCTACCAGGCGGTGGATTAAAAACTACTTAAAAATTACCCGACCCCTTAATAGGTTATAAAGGAATGTATTATGGAAGTGGGAACGATTAAAGTTACTCGCTTTTAAGCTCCTGCGTTAAAAAGTTACCGAGGCTATTAAAATATACGGGCTGATTTTAAGCCTGTTAACCGACCTTTATAATAATGCGTTAGCGTATATAATAGGGTGCTATATTATATAGATAGGAGAGGATAAGGTTATTAAGCTTATCCTGTTTAATAGCTTTTTATTTATTATTATATAACGGAATTACGGTATATATAAACGAGAACTTTATAATATTATCGAATTTAATAGGAAATACGCTAGGTATTTATAATCGGGAAATCAGGTTTTATTAATTATCCACACCGATTATAAGCCGTTAACCTTTTTCCTTATATTACTTAACGTGGAAAGTATTTATGCTCGGTGGGCCGATAAATTACGCCAGCTTAATATTAGGATTATTTATATCGAAGGGAAATATAACCGCGTAATAAATATATTTTTATATACCCTTTTCGATTCTGATAACTGTTTAAGTAATTTATCGAGTTACGGTAACCTTAATAAGCATGGTTAATAGATTTAAAAAAATGGTAAGGGCGGTTATAATAAACTGCTAAAGTCTTTGGATAATAATTAAAAAGCAGAGCTTATTAATTAGCTAGTAGGCGATTAAAAAGTAATATTTAAGCTTGCTTGCATTTGGAACTGGTTTAATAAACCCGGCGGTTATAAAAACCAGCTTATAAAATTTCTTATCCCGGAGTCGCTTACCCTAGAATTATTTACCTCGGAATGCCGATTATTATTATTAGGGATCCTGCTAGGTACTGATTTATACGCTGGTTATATTTAGTATTCTTGCGTTTAGGAATACCTGAATAATTAATTTAATTAAGGGAGATTAGGAACCCGAGCCCTTTAAAACCGTGTAAAAGCCTATCGAATTATAACCACCGGCGACGAGACCTTATTATAGCACTTTCGGCGGGGGGTTTAAAGGCGTTATTTATTACCGAACCAGATTAGGAATACCCTAAAACTGGCTTATAATTAGAGTAGTTATTTCTCACCGTATATTATAATAAAAAAGCTTAATAGGACCGTTTTCTGGCCAGGTATAGATTAAGATTATATTAATTAATGCTTAGGCTGCTTAAAGTACGCGAGGTTTAACGCCGCTAAACCTAAGGCTTTTAACCTACCCATTATAATTTATTAGCCCTTTTAAATTCTAATAAAAGACTTTATAGGCTTATTCCTTATATTTAAGAAAGGGAATAAGTATATTTTTTATATAATTAACGTTTTTACACGCTATGGTTAGGGTTATCCTATTCTTAATACGAAAGCAGTATTAATAATTCAGAGTTTAAAGAAGTGGTATACTAATACCGGGATAATACTACTCGCCTTTTATTTTAATCCAGGACCAGCTTTTATTACGAGCAAGTTTTATTAGCACTTTAAGGGCATAGGGGTATAAGTCTTAAATAGCCCAGTTACCTCTTATAAAAGCACCGGTATTATTAAGATTTTTATTAGGATTACTTAAAACGTGCTTAATAAGCTGGTAATTTACCTTAACGAATAAAACTTAAAAACTAATAAGGTAATAAAATACCTTAATGCGCGCTATATAAAAAGTATAGAATTCTTATTATTCGAAGTAATATACGGTTACGTATTAAGGGGTGCCCTAGAACTGGAATACCCGCTTTAAAATGATTCCCAGCTTAGGTTAGCTTTGGTAACGGATACGTATTAGCTCCCCACCGGCTTAAAATAAGGTAATTTAGTACTTAAGCACGCTGCTTATATCCAGTATTACCAGGAATCTATTAAATTAGGTTATAAGGATTTAAGGGCACGTTACTAGGCTATATACCTTTAATATTAGTATTAATATAAGCTTAAGCCTAGAGATATAGTTATAATCCTATAAAAAGGAAAGTAATAAAAGCTAACACCGAAATAGCGAGAACCCTTTTTAGTAAAGTTATAAATAGGACGAAAGTTATACCTATTATAAAACCTGGACGGATTTTATCTTTTAAGTTTATAATACGAGTATTATAAAGATTCGCTTAAGCTATTTATACCTTATACCGGTTTACTAAGGGATCCCGACCTAATTATACTATTCCATTAAACCTTAAAAAAGGGCCGAAGGGTTAAGCCTTAATATTAGGTTAAGTAAGGCAAGGGCTTAGTATTATCGGGTTAAGCTTAAAAAAGCTTAATATTAAAAACGGCATTATTAGATTAAGCGATAAGGCTTAATACTAGTGGAATTAGTATAGGGATCAGCATTAGCTTTATAGGATTAGCTTAGGACTTTAGGAGCGAGGGAGTTCTAATATTAGCTGCGCATGCGCGTATGGGAGATCAGGGATTAAAAAAGCTCAGGGCTCAGGCCTTATACATTATACCTAATAAAGAGCGGGGGCGCTCTTGTGTTTGCCCCGGAGTACTGGAAGGGTGCACCCAGTGGGGGCCCACTACATCAGATTTTACGACCTAGCTAGCCGCATACCACCTCTATCACCAATACAACACACTCGATGCTTAGGACTCAATCCTTCTTCTGTCTCCTCGGCTCTTGTCAAGAGGAGAACAGACTTTATCCGAAAGTCAATTGCGCAACGACTGGGAACCCAATTTCGCGGAGCGGGGGTACCCACGAGTCTGGCAGCTGGGTAGCCGTTGGCGTATTTAGGTAGGTGGAAGCCATCTCCAACCGTCTTGTCGTGGGGAGAGGCCCGTGGGCCGTGGCGGCGGATCGGCCTGCCCACCCCGTCGCCGGCGCGCAGTCCTTGACGTTGACGCCCGGCCAGGCTGGCAGATAGGGAGATAGGGAGCGCCCACTCAGGCGGCTTGGATGATGTCAAGCTGTCACACATGCGCACTGCCGGACCATCCTGTCATAGTAACGTAATCATCTCACACGTGGGACTCCCTGCTGTGCAGCCTGCGGTGCAGGTAAAACATGCAGGATTCCACCGAATGGCTCAGGCGTGCCTCTTGCGTAAATCCAGGCCCTGTCACGGCCGCGTGGCAGACCACGCCGACTACCGGTTTCCATTTCATGAGGCGCATCCCATCCTTAGTTCTTTGGCTGCCCTGGATTCAGGGCGAAAGGGGTTGAGCGGCCTTCCCACTGGTAGCCGCAGCGCTGGTTCATAGCCGCGATGAGCCTCTTCTTCCCAGATCGCCAACTGAACACCACGTCCGATCTATTGTTAGTTCGACTACTTGGACGGCGCTTACTAGGCTGCGCACAAAAAGAGATAGAACAGGCCAGAACTGCCCGTACATAATCTCTTGCCTCTAATCCTTAGGGGACAGAGGATGGGCCGAAGCTGTCGAACTCACAGCAGCAAATCTGGGGAAAGGGGCAGCTCGTCCGAACCGGTACCTGCATGCAGCGAGGAGTCAGTGGTGGCAGTCGTGAACCTTCATCTCCCCGAATCATCCACGTCATGGTTCGGATTGGACACGGCATATGAAGCTTCCCGTGGGGGAAGAGCCAGTTCATCCGAAACTTGGTCGGATGACAAAGCTTCCCGAGATCCTTAATCGCGAACACACCAGCCGGCTGGTGCAGTGGAGTTGATACTGGCACGCAGCAACCGGAATAGAATCACTCTGAAGTTGGGGTGGCCTGATTCGTTTGGAGCCTGTGGATTCTAGACGAGTCGGTTCGAGCATGCTGCTGTCAGGATATCGGCCCACTGAGCCGGCACATGGACGAGAATGTATCTGCTGCCAACACGGCTTTATTACAAGCGTCGAGAGAGTATCTTCGTAGCTAGAGTTCTTTTCCCTTCGCCATCTCCTCCACTAGCTTTGCGTGAAACACTTCACATCACGAGCTATGAAAGCGCCCCTGCTGTCGTGATACTGTATCTGCGCCTACTGACAAGCTGTGTCGTTCGCCGTAATAATCGTCAGAGTCACGCGGAGCAGTGGCAGTCAGGCACGAGCTGGGTCTCAGCAACCACGCAACAATCAACAACAATGGGGTACGATGACCAAGCGCTTGGTTCGTATACCTTAAGTAGGTAAGCAACGGGTTTATCATCGTCACGGGGAATCCAGGGCCGGATGCTGGTATGTCTGGGAAGGTATCGCCATACATGACTCCGTACACCGCGGCAGGTGTATTCGGGTTTGCCGTAGTTCAGGGCAGAATATCGCCCAAATCTTGTTCAATGTCGTGGTGATTGGTAAGTACTTAGGTAGGTAGGTATATGCCGCGGGAGTGCGGTCTTGGCGGAATCCGACATGGCCGACTTGGGGAAAACGAGTCAACGACCGGGACAAGTTCGCGCCGAAGGTATGGTCGTAGACGGCAGTTTACTCCAGGATGCCGTCAACCTCGCCGGGCAGTCTTGGGGCGCGCTTCTGCTCCCAGTTATTGTAGTCCTTTCCTCCGGACAGTTTCTGAAGTCATCGCCATCACCGTTAGTCTAGCACGCGCCGGTGACGAAAGCTCTCGGCACCCGGGGCGCGCAGGGGTCGTGCTCACAAAGTATTCTTCCTGGAGGCTGGGCTTGTGGGCATTCCTGTGGATGCCGAGCTCTTCTTCGCGAGTAAGCTGCCGAACCTTGCGGTCGTATCGCTCGTATCGCACGGCGGTGGCGGGTGTGAGGACGAAGGACCCGACCACCATGACGGTGAGGAATGGCAGCCCGAAGAGCAGGAAGGGCTGCCTGTCCATCGCGGCGCGATACTTGGCGCCGATATTGTTGGCACCCTTTGAGCCCACGAATTTCTTCCGCGGGAAGACAGGCTTCTTGGGAAAGAAAGACATGGTGTCAGGGAGCTTCGAGATCGATGGGACGAGCCCAAGGGCTTTCGCGATGTCGAGAATCAGTGTCTTTGCGGTCGGTCGATTCAATGTTTTAGGACGATGCCTCGGTGGACGTCGAGTGGTCGCCGAAGCTCCGCAGATGTTGTCGTCAGACCACCGGCTATCGATAAGTAGACGCCCGGGCCACATCAGCCGGCGGACTGTCACGTGCTCCCGCGATACACAACCTGCGCGTGGACGCGTCTCCCACTCCCACCCCGCACTCCCCAGCTATAGGCCTCTGTCTGCGGCGCACCGATCAAATGATGCCATTCTCTGCAGGCTGTGGTGCGAGATGAGAGATAGAAGCCATGCCTCCCACATCACACGGGCGGCCGGACCTCGCCAACGGGTCTCTCAATCATGGCCCGCCCCCTTCGACCTTGGCCGCGCAGCTGGTTGAGAACATCTCGACCTCGAACAGGTCATCACGCCCGGACGAAACGGCCG
This sequence comes from Xylariaceae sp. FL0804, assembly GCA_022539325.1. NCBI lineage: Eukaryota > Fungi > Ascomycota > Sordariomycetes > Xylariales > Xylariaceae > Xylariaceae sp. FL0804. The sequence goes on along the minus strand of JAJKLG010000006.1, from coordinate 328,613 downwards.
AGCTGCAGAAGCTCTTCGGTCTCATCGAGAAGGTCAAGGACCAGCCCGATCTCCTCACCTCCCCCGAGGAGCGGCGCGCCCACAACCACATGCTCATATACGTCTATGCTCGCGTGGTTCTCGACGGTCTGCGATGGGACGACCCCTTTGCGAACAGGTCGCAGCTTAGGGCAGACGCGTCGAGGGCGCTGAGCTTCTTGAGGATCACCGTCAAGGAGACCCCCGAGGTGCTTCTGGCCACCGCTGAGCCGGGCTCGTTCCTCTTCCGCGGCCCAGAGCCCCTCTGGCTGTGGATCTTTCCCAGAGTCCTCAGGATGCTCGGCTGCCGTCATTGTGCCGAGCTGACACCGGCCATCGAGGACTTCTTCCAGGACGTGTACGTCGCCATCTCCCAGGCCAGCCTGCTGTGGTCTTTGATATCGCCGCTCTTGTCGTATGTCAGGCGAAACTTTGAAGGTACGCTTGTAAGCCCAGGCCACTTACTCTCGCGCCTGCTGATCACATGCAGCGATAATTGGCTGCTTGGAACAATCAAGGACCTCGGTGACAGGCGGTGCTACCCCTTTCGAGCTGCGATTGCCCATGGACTCCTATCTAGAGTCTCTCGGTGGCTGTGATCTTCAGCTGCTTCAGCAGCAGTGTACCTACACGATCTCTTCGGAATCCCAAGCTCTCGAACATGCTTTCGGACTGCTGTCCCTTGTCTCGATCTCTTTCTCGCTTCCCCGTCCGAGGGTCGTGGTCGCTCCGTCTTTTCAAGAATTCGCGCCCTGGCTCTTAGACTCGCAGCTCTTCCTGCACCAGACCTCTAGCCGACGAGATGGCGCCGCTCAGGCTAACCTGCCACGTCTGTTGCAGAGCACACTTCAGCTCCTAGAGGCGCTCTGGGATGTTGAGGAAGCGGAACCTTCGATCCGGGAGAAGGCTTGTGCCATCCTAGTGCTCTTCTGTGCGGAGCTGGCAGCCCAGCGACTGTCAGGCAAGTCTCCTAGAAGCGTCGCAGCCGGGGATGAGCGTGTCCTGCACCGTAGCCTCCTCAGCATCGCGAAGGCCTGCTTGACGCTCAAGCCCCTCTCGCGACTCGTAAGCTCACAGCTGATCCCATCGCTCGATAAGCTCAACAAACACGAGAACGCTACGGATGCCGACTCTGACTTGGGGGTAAGACACTAGAGCTGGACGCGGCTGTTCATCTGCTGACCTGGCACAGAGATGTCTCACGCTCCTCCGACGGCTCACGGCGGATTCGGCACCGGCGGCTCTGAACGTCGTGGTAGAGGCGGACCAGTTTTCTGACGAGGATCTGCGCTCTCGTGTGAGGTCTCTGCCCATCACGTCCACCCACGATCGCCCGAGAGGACAGCAGGCCAAGCGCAGGAAGATCGGCCAGCCTCAGGCCCTACCGGGTGTCATCAGCGAGGCGTGGCGGGCTCTAGGACAGGAGGCAAGACCAAGCCTTGACGGCTTTCAAGCAGAACTGCTGTAGGTGATCTTAGTAATCCTTTCTGACTGCTACGAGCGCTCACCACCGCAGCTCCCGGTTTTCTCAACTCCCCGACTCCGCGAGATGCCACGTGATCCAGCTGCTGGGCTTCGTGTGTTGTGCAGCCGACGACTCCCTATCAGTCGTCTCAGAGGACGGCGATGGCGTGCTGGGGTTCGACTGTCCCGACTGCAGAAACCCGAAACGAAGAGGCGATGACCTGGCCTGCCTTGATACGTCCTCCAGGAGTATCGCCACGGATGCGTTCGTCTCGATTTTACAGGTGCCGAGCTTCGTCGAGGCGCGAAGACCTCGTATAGCTGCGATGGTCTCTCTGAGACGCATTGCCAGGCACTGCGGCGCATCTAGCTTCCTCGATCTGGAGGTCTCAGTTGCGGCGCAGTGGTGCTTGAAATCTCTCCAGAGCTCCGTCAGAGAGCTGCGTATCGCAGCTGGGTAAGTATCCCACTTCGTCGCATGTCTTCTTCACGGCTGACGGCCACGCAGGCGAACCATTGCTGTCTTCTTGGCCTCGCCTCGTCACCCCCACGTATCTCAGGACGTGGTGGACAAGAACCGATCGAATGTGCTCAATATCCTACGTAAAGTCTCGGAACAAGGCGTTTCACATCTCACAGAGTCGTGGATTCTGGCCTGGTCTCAAGTTGCAATGTCAGTGCGCATAGGCAAAACATCCAAACGGCCTGTTCTGATTGATATCCAGGGTCGTATCTGAAGACCAGTTGAATCTGGTTCTTGTGAAGCTTGTGGAATACCTTGGCCACGAGAGCGACATAGTCTCTGCTGCCGCCTTCACCGAGGTACGCAATTCACCCGCCCCGCGATCGCCCATTATTACTGATGTCGCATGGTACAGATTGTCAGATTGGCACGATACCGCTCGACGACGCCTCGCCAGCTCTTCGAGCCTTTCTGGAGATACCTCGCATTCTCTGCTGTCAAAGACATGATTACCCGGCCGAAACTCGTACGCTCTCTGGCCGAACTGGTGGACATGGGCGTGCCGCAGCTACTTCTCCACGTACAAGGCCATGCCTTGCCCTGGCTTGTCCTCACCAGAAAGAACGACGTGATCCAGAAGATCGCAGAAGTGCGGAATGAAGCCGAACCGTGGCAGCCCTGCTTAGATAACCGGAATCTAGGGGGTATACTAGCCCTACTGCTGATCCAGGATACTTCAGATTCAGAGGAGTATGCAATGACCCTCCTCAGGCACGTCTCCCCTCACTTCAACGAGTCCAATCTCATTGAGCTTCTCCTCATGGAGCCTCTGATGACCACCTTTGAACTCCTCAAGATGGCCGCCGACGCCGAGGAGAGCCGCAAACCTACCGTGAGTTGTCTCTTTCCAACCTGGGTCACTGCGGTCAACTATACTCACGGTCGTCCAGATCCGCGAGGCCCTGATCCGCATGGCGAACAATATTCTCGCAGCCCACGGGGAGCCGGCGCGGAAGAAGGCGCACTCCGCCGGCCGCTTCCTGCAGCAGCACGCGCTGGGTTTGATGGCCCGGCTGACCGACGTCATCAACGACGTGTCGTGGGCGCGGGCTCCAATGCAAGAGCGAAAGCGCTGCATCAAGGCGATGGAGGAGATGATCAGGACGGGGAGATACTACATCCATATCGCTCGCCCCCAAGTCAGTCGCGATACAACAACACTCCTTCGATCCAGAGTATACTGACACGGAAGCAGATATCGGCATGTCTCCTGGCGGCGATGCCTCACGAGGAGATGCGTGCTGTTGCGTTCTCGTGCTGGGCCGCCATGCAGCTGCACCTCCAGGGGTACGATGTCGAGGTCCTCATCGAGACGACATTCTTCCTCATAAGCCATTACTGGGCGGGATTTGAGGCGTCGAGCCAGGCCCTGTCGCGGCAGCTCCTGCAGAGCCTCCTCGAGGACCATCGCGAGAACCTGACGAACGTCATAAGTAAGCTGCCGTCGTTCAGCCACATCAACGAGCTCTCCGACATTGAGGCGCAGCTTAGCCAGCTCAGGTCGCCCGTGGACAGGCGCACCGCCATCCTCCTGCTGGCCGAGAGGATAAGTCATGAGAACACTGGCGTTGTCCTCCAAGCTCTGGGCGAGCTCGTCTCGTACCTGCAGAGGCAGCAGGGCTATCTGCAAGCGTCGGCAGTGAGCGAACAGCCCGACTCAGTCGTCCCCGACCTCGTTCGGGCGCTGCTGGATTGTGCCTCACGTTACAACGGAACGCACAGTGACATTGCCGACCTCTGCACCCGCTGCATCGGCCTCGTGGGATGCCTGGACCCGAACCTCCTGGAATCCGTTCGCGCCGAAAAGTCCGTGGTCGTCCTCAGCAACTTTGAGGACGCGGGCGAGGTCACAGACTTCTCCATCTTCATGCTCAAGGGAGTGCTGCTCAAGTCGTTCATCTCAGCGACCGACACCAAGCTTCAAGGCTTCCTCTCGTATGCAATGCAGGAGCTCCTCGACAGGTGCGACCTCAGGGAGGCTGTCAAGATGCAGGGCGCGGGCCAGGCCGCGCCCATCTACCGCAAGTGGGAGTTGATACCAGAGAGCGCTCGCGAGATCCTCACGCCTTTCATCACGTCCCGATACGTCATAGCACCCATGCCCTACCAAGAGATCGAGTATCCCATATTCAGGCCCGGCAAGCCGTACGGGAATTGGATGCGAAACCTGACGCTCGATTGTCTCCGCAGGCCGCAGGCTCCCTTTGCACACCTCGTATTTGAGCCGCTCTGCCGGCTGATACGGGTCAAGGACCTGTCGATAGCCGAGTTCCTCTTCCCGTACGTCCTCCTCCACATAATCCTCGGCGAGGAGATAGCGGAGCATGATCGCACCAACATCCTATGTGAGCTGCTCATCGTCCTCCAGCATGAGCTGCCCAGTTCCGCGACATGGGCAGAACGAGAGGACAAGAAGCTCTACTGCGAGGTGAGGCCCCAGCTAAGATGACTATGTGCTGTTGACGCTGACGACAGTAGGCGATTTTTCGATTTCTCGACTACGCCATGCGGTGGGTGCAACTCAAGCGGACAACCACCAAGGCCACGTCCACGACGGCGTCTCGGGCGACACCTCGAGATATCGCCGCCATAGCCAAAGTCCAGGCCGTGCTCGATTCCTTCCCGGCCGAGCTGATATCCCAACGCGCCGTAGATTGCTCGGCCTACTCCAGGGCGTTGTTTCATCTGGAGCAGCACATTCGCGACGTGGATACGGGGGCGAACGGCGTCGACGACCGAGACCGGCTACTACAGAGGCTCCAGGACATCTACACGCAGATCGACGAGCCCGACGGGCTGGAAGGCATATCTGCCCACCTCCAGGTGCTTGACATCAACCAGCAGGTGCTGAGCCACCGGAAAGCAGGACGTTGGGGAGCAGCCCAGACTTGGTACGAGATCAAGCTGGCCGAAGATCCTGACAATGTCGACGTCCAGATAGACCTGCTCACGTGCCTCAAAGAATCCGGACAGCACGGTACGTTTTCCGGAGCCGCCCCTCCCGTCCCTTACTGATCTCTGGGTAGATGCCCTCTTGAATTACGTCGAAGGTATTGAGAAGCACACTGCCTCGGCAACTATTAATCGGATCGTGCCCTACGCCGTGGAAGCGGCCTGGGCGACCGGCAGGTGGCAGACGATGCAGAGCTTCGTCGGCAAGTACCGGGGAGACCACACGGAAGACTTCAACGTGTCCATCGCCCAGTCCCTCCTGCATCTCCAGAAGGGCTGGACCAGGCAGTTTCTCCAGGAGTTGAAGACCATCAGGGACAGGGTTGGCTCCTCGATGACCTTCTCCGCGACCTCTTCGTTGCAGGCCTGCCACGTGCCGATGCTGCGATCGCACGTCCTGACCGATCTGGAGCTCGTTGCCGGTTTAAACAACGACGGATCCCGCCACCCACAGGAGACGCTCAAGTCCCTCGACCGGAGGCTGGAGGTTATCGGGTCCTATGTCACCGACAAGCAGTACGTGCTGGGCATCCGGCGAGCAGCCATGCAGCTGATGCGGTGAGTTATCTAATATCCCCCCACACGTGAACATGGCTGACGGGCTCGCGCAGGCCTCGCTACGGCGACACCGATATCTCGGCCGTCTGGCTGTCGAGTGCACGGCTGGCCCGCAAGGCCAACGCGATGCACCAGTCATTCAACGCCGTATTACATGCCTCGCAGCTCGGCGATGGCTCGGCCACGATCGAGAATGCTCGACTGCTGTGGAAGGAAGGTCACAACAGGAAGGCCATCCAGACACTCGAGGGTGCACTCGCCAGCAAAGTATTCCTGAACCAGAGCTTCAACGAGCACGACGCGCCCGAGAACAGCAGCGGACCTCCGCAGAACATGCTGACGGCCCGCGCGCAGCTGCTGCTGGCCAAATGGCTCGACAGCGCCGGCCAGACGCACGCTTCGGCGCTGCGACAGCAGTACAGGAAGGTCCCATTGAACCATGGCGCGTGGGAGAAGGGCCACTACTACCTCGGCCGGCACTACAAGAAAGTGCTAGAATCTGAGAAGGGGCTCAAGCCGGACGACCAGAGCGACGAGTACCTCACGGGAGAGACGGCGAAGCTCGTGATCGAGAACTACCTCAGGTCGCTGGCCTGCGGCACCAAGTACCTGTACCAGACCCTCCCCCGGATCCTGACCCTCTGGCTAGAGCTGGGGGCTCAGGTCGACCGGGCACCAGAGAGCAAGGTGGCCCTCTCGGGCGAGCTCCGCAGCCGGCGAAAGACGCAGCTCGCGGCGCTGCACAAGTACCTGTTAAGATACGTCGCAAAGCTGCCGGCCTACATATTCTATACGGCACTGCCGCAGCTCGTGGCGCGTATCGCGCACCCCAACAATGAGGCGGCCATGCTGCTCCAGGAGATCATCGTGCGGGTGGTCGAGGCTCACCCGCGACAGGCACTGTGGAGCCTGTTCGCCATCATGACCCCGACGCAGGCGAGCTCGGAGCGGAGGGCGCGCGGGCAACAGATACTGATGAAGCTCAAGGACCAGGGCTCGAAGTCGAGGGCGCAGAAGGGCACACAGAGCCTCAGCGAGCTGATCAGGGCGGGCGAGAAGCTCGCGAACCAGCTCCTCCTGGCGTGCAACAACGGCGAGTTCAGGAGCAACCGGACGACGGTGGCGAGCATCACGCGCGACCTGAAGTTCAACCACAAGTGCACGCCGTGCCCGCTCGTCGTCCCGATCGAGACGTGCCTGGCGGCGTCACTCCCCACGCTGACGGACAACGTGAGGCAGCACCAGGCCTTCTCGCCGGACGTGATCACCATCAGTTCCTTCCTGGACGAGGTGCTGGTGCTGGGCTCGCTTGCGAAGCCGCGGAAGCTCACGGCGCGGGGGTCGAACGGGGTCAACTACGGCCTCCTGATCAAGCCCAAGGACGACCTCCGGACGGACCAGCGTCTCATGGAGTTCAACAGCATGATCAACCGATCGCTGAAGCACGACGCCGAGTCCAGCCGGCGGCAGCTGTACATCCGGACGTACGCGGTGGTGCCGCTGAACGAGGAGTGCGGCATCATCGAGTGGGTCGAGGGCCTCAAGACGCTCCGCGACATCCTCCTCAACATCTACGAGAGCCGCGGCATCGCGCCCAACTACGGCCAGCTGCAGCACATGATGAAGGAGGCGGTGCTGGGCGACAACAACATCGGCCTGTGGACGGAGGGCGTGCTCGGCACCTTCCCACCGGTGCTCCCGAGCTGGTTCACGGCGCAGTTCCCGAACCCGTCGGCGTGGTTCGCGGCGCGGCTGCGGTACACGCGGTCGTGCGCGGTCATGTCGATGGTGGGCACGATCCTCGGGCTCGGCGACCGGCACGGGGAGAACGTGTTGCTGGAGGAGGGCAACGGCGGCGTCTTCCACGTGGACTTCAACTGCCTGTTCGACAAGGGCCTCACGTTCGTGCAGCCGGAGCGGGTGCCGTTCCGGCTGACGCACAACATGGTGGCGGCGATGGGGGTGTACGGGCACGAGGGGCCCTTCCGGCGCTGCTCGGAGCTGACGCTGCGCATCCTGCGGCAGCAGGAGGAGACGCTGATGACCATCCTCGAGGCCTTCATCTACGACCCCACGCTCGACCTGCAGCGCGACAGCAAGAAGCACCGCCGCAAGCACGAGGTCGTGCGCCTCGACCCGCAGAGCGTCGTCAGCAGCATCCGCCGCAAGGTCGTCGGCCTGCTGCCCGACGAGAGCATCCCGCTCGGCGTCGAGGGCCAGGTCGAGGAGCTCATCAAGCAGGCCGTCAATCCCCGCAACCTGTCGGCCATGTACATCGGGTGGTGTCCGTTCTTGTGACCGGCTGGGTGCCGCGTTATTACTTGCGGGACGGCTACGTGCCTGACCTGCCCGCGTGGGAGCAGTGGTGTATTTGAATGTATCCCACGCCCAAAGATAGAGAGAATAGTGAGACATGACTGCAATGTAAAATAGTACCTGTACTCCGTAGTCCACGCCGTGACTGCGTGCAATGCGAGGCCAGCTCCCAACCTATACGTACAGTGCGACTAGAATTACGTAGGGAATAGCAGGCACTGTATCGTCTATTGCCCAGTGAAATTCCAGCGGGGGGCTTAGTGGTGTTTGCGCGGGGCACTGTTGCTGGAGGCACCGTGCGCGGACCAACTCTGTCAGCACAGTCATTTCAGCTGTTGACGCGGTTCGCCTCGCTTCGCGTCTCATCCGCCTCCAACACCTCCTCTCCCGACCTATTCAACCTACCTTTCTCCTCGAGAACCAGTAGGTCTGACGATCTGGACCGCCTCGTATCAAGATCATCATCTTCCTTAGGTCTCGTCTTTGTCTCTCATATATCGACTCTGCAAAATTTGCAGTCAAGTGCAGAGCCCCTCCTCGTCTAATCACCAGACTGACACAGCATTTGTTGCTCTTTCATCTCATCGAGACTCGATATCGGCGTCAGTCCAACTTGACCTGCCGTTCATCACACAATTTCGTCTGGTCCTCCATTGACTCCCTCTTCACCATGGGCCAATACCGGATCGGTACGTTCCTGACTGACTGACTGACGGACTGCCCTGCACGCCGTAATAAAATCGCATGGCGCGTCGCGCGTCGCGCGTTTGCGAGCACGCGGACTTTCCGGCGCCGGGGCACTTTGCTAACTCGCTCGTCGTGCAGAGTTGGCGAATTCCAGCCGCGCCGGCTGCAACGACAAGGCCTGCAAGGACTCCAAGGTCAAGATCGCCAAGGGCGAGATGCGCTTTGGCGTCTGGGTCACCATGCCCGGGGGCGACCACGGATCCTGGAAGTGGCGACACTGGTATGGCGTCCATCCCGACAACCCCTTCCGGCAGATGCCCGCGTTTGGCCTTTTTTTTTTCTTCCTTTTTTTTTCAATGTGGCTGACCAGCTCGTGCCAGGGGTTGCGTTTCGGGCAAGACAATCACCAACGTTCAGGAGAGCCTGTCGGGAGAGACCGAAGGCGAGTACGACTGGGACCTCCTGGATGGCTACGACGAGGTGTAAGTACCTACTTGCTTGTCTCGCTCTATACGTTCTTTCTCCTGCTGACTTGAGCGCTCAGGCCGGAGGATATCCAAGAGAAGATTCGACGCGTCGTGGAGCAGGGCCACATCGACGCCGAGGACTTCAAAGGTGTACGTCGCAAGCTACTTTACTTGACTCATCTGGCCGTGTGCCGTGCCGCCGCCCCTCAACGCTCCTCCTGCTAAGCTGCTCTAGGACCCCGAGTTCAACGTGCCCGGCCAGACGGCTCTCCGTGCGCGCGCCCCGCGCGCCAAGAAGGCCAAGGCCGCCAACGACGACGACGAAGAAGCTGAGGTTCGTGGATGGACGGACGGACGCCTTATGTGCACTGCGTAACAGCAGCCGCAGTTTAGTCTTTACTGATCAAGTGTCCAGGACGTCGGAGATGATGCCGCTACTGCCAAGAAGAAAGCCGCTCCCAAGAAGCGTGGCCGCAAGCAGGCGGACGACGACGATGACGACGACGGCGCGGATGAGGAGGCTCAGCAGCCGGCCAAGAAGGTCAAGCGCGGCCGCAAGGCCACTAAGGCGGCCGCCGCCGAGGATGATGACGACCAGGAGGAGGACGAGAAGCCCCTCCCTGTGAAGAAGGCCCCAGCTCGAGGCAAGAAGGCGGCGGCGGCCAAGGCCGCCACCCCAGAGGACGACGAGCAGGAGGAGGACGAGAAGCCCCTCCCTGTGAAAAAGGCTCGAGGCAAGAAAGCGGCGCCCAAGGCAGCCGCCCCCGCGAAAGAGGAGCAGGACGAGGATGAGAAGCTTGTCCCTGCGAAGAAGGCCCGGGGCAAGAAGGCGGCGGCCAAGGCTGCTGCTCCAGAGGACGACGAGCAGGAAGAGGATGAGAAGCCTCTCCCTGTGCAGAAGGCCCCCGCTCGAGGCAAGAAGGCGGCGGCCAAGGCCGCTACCCCCGAGGACGGCGAAGGCGAAGAGGAAGAGGAGAAGCCCGCCCCCAAGACTAAGGGCCAGGCGAAGGGCGGCCGCAAGTCCAAGGCTGGTGATGAGGCTGCCAAGACCACTTCCAAGGCCCCGAGACGCGGCCGCTCCAAGGCTTAGGCGTCTTCCGTCGGAAGCACATGCTCCATTCTGAAGCTGTACCTCCGCGGCACTCGCAGATGGCCAACCCTTTCGGCCGATCTAAGGATCAAGGGGAGCACGACTCATCTTGTCAGAACAGGTCGCTCTGCAGACTCTTGCCTCTTCGGACCGAACCATCACCCTTCGCCCGCAAGAGCGAAACCAAACCGACCTGTGTTGGGCTGCAACAATGGCAGCCGCTGTAAGGATATAATGACGAGTCACTTTGCGAGCATGCAACGTGGAACACGCCGGCGATTTCTGACCAATTGGTTCATGTACAAATCACGCGTGCATTTGCAACCGCCGACGAATGCTGGCCTACCTACCTTAGGTATATAGCTTAGGTATCTCTGTACTTTGCACCTTGATAGGAGGTGGTGTGCGGTAGTAGGTATACATCTCGTGTCTCGAGAGAACTAATAGACCTGACACCCGATTTGGTGATTTCCTCCGAGCATCTGTGACATTTAGAGGGCGACGACGGAAAATCGACTGTACCGTACTGGCATATGCAGCTCATGTTTTTAGATTTGAACAGGAGCAGGTCTACGGATCGCGAGCCTCCAGTAAGGGCTGGGTTCTCAGGTGCAGCTGGCCGCAGCTGACAGCTCCCATCCCTACACGCCCTGCCAACTTCCACTACCGACCCTTGTCACGTAATCCTGAGCTAAGCTCGACGTCCACCACATCATATACCACACTACAGCAGCTGCACAGCAGGCGCTGCGATACCACTGCCACGCTGCTCTCACCAACGCCCATGTCGCAAAGTCCCTAGCTCCGACCTCTCTGCCCTCCATATCACGTCGATCGCCCGTCCACTCGGGCGCGCGCCGCTTCAGCATGCGTCTGTCACTGCGGGCGCTGTCCCTGCCGCTGCTGCTGCTGGCGCTGCCGGCCGCCGTGCGCGCCGTCTTCCAGGACGAGGTCGGCCACGTCGACTGGCACCACGAGCTGCTCGGCGTGCCGCAGCGCGAGACCACCTTCTTCCACCGCCCGCGGCCCGAGGAGAAGGCGAGTCTGCTCTACACCCTCAGCGACCTGGGCGTGCTGGGCGCCGTCAACCCGGCCACCGGCGCCATCGTGTGGCGCCACCTGCTGGACGACGGCAACAACAACAACAACAATGTCACCGACAGCGGCAGCGGCGGCCACCTGCGCGCCGCCGACGGCGAGGCCTGGCTGGCCAGCGCCCACGGCCGCTCCGTCCACGCCTGGGACGCCATGACCGGCCGCAACGTCTGGCACCTCGAGTTCGCCGGCCGCGTCAAGGACCTCGAGGTCATGCAGATGACCGAGGACGAGGGCGGCCGCAAGGACGTCCTGGCCCTCTTCGAGGAGGACGGCACCACGGTCGCGCGCCGCATACACGGGCTCGAGGGGCGCGTCGTGTGGGAGTTCCGCGAGACCACGGGGGACCTGCCGCTGCAGGTGAGCACCAACATCGAAAAGGTCTTCGTCGTCACGCTGCACGGGTCGCTGCTCTCCTACAGCCTCAAGGTCGTCGCGCTGGACCCCCTGACGGGCCGCAAGGTTGACGAGATCCCCCTCGGCACCAAGGGCGAGGTGCAGAAGGAGGAGGACGTCATGTTCGTCGGCGCCAACTCGGCCGCCCCCATCGTCGCCTGGACCGACAACGGCCGGGGCAAGATCAGGGTCAACGTGCTCGGCACCAAGAGCCGGCAGGAGTTCCCCCTGCCCCCGGACACGGCCTCCGTCGAGGTCCACGCGCCCCACGCCCTCCAGGCGGTGCCGCACTTCCTGGTACACAGCCGCACCGACACGGGCAGCAAGGCCGACGTCTTCCACGTCGACCTCAAGAGCAGCGCCATCAGCAAGGCCTACGAACTCCCGCTGCTCGAGGGGTCGAGCGCCTTCTCCACCAGCTGGACCGGCGCCAACGTCTACTTCACGCGCGTCACCCCCGAGGAGGTCGTCCTCATGTCGTCCGTCTCGCACGGCGTGCTCGCCCGCTGGCCGCTGAAGGAGGGCGCCAGGGACCCCGGCGCCGTGCACGCCGTCTCGGACGTCGTCAAGAAGTCCGGGGACAGCTACGCCGTGCGATCGGCCGTCGTCACCGACGCCGACGACTGGGTGGAGATCGTCAATGGCGACCTCGCCTGGACCCGGCCGGAGGGCCTGAGCGGTGCCGTCGCCGCCACGTGGGCCGAGATCCCCGAGTCCGAGGACCTGGCTAGGACGCTGGAGGCCGAGGCTCACAGCAACCCGCTCGAGGCCTACGTGCACCGCGTCACCCGCCACGTCCGAGACCTCGAGTACCTGCCCGCCTATCTGCAGGCGGTCCCGGAACGATTCCTGGGCAGCCTGTTCGGGTCCGAGCCCAAGACGCACGGCCCGCTCACGCGCGACAGCTTCGGCTTCAACAAGCTGGTCGTGCTGGCGACCCGGCGCGGCAAGCTCTACGGCCTGGATGCCGGTAACCACGGCAGGATCGTCTGGTCCAAGCCGGCGAGCGAGACGCCGGCGCCCGCCGGGAAGCCATGGGACGTGAGGGCCATCCACGCCGACGACGCCAAGGGATTCGTGACCGTGCGCGGGGCCGACGGCGACTTCATCATCGTCCGGCCGGACACGGGCAAGACGGTCGAGTCCATGCCGGCGGGCCTGTTCCCGCCCGTGGACGGCGCCGTCGTCGTCGACAGCGACGCGGGCCCCTGGCTGCTCCCCATCAACCGCGGCGGCGGCATCGCCGAGATGGCGGGCGCGTGGGCGCCCCGGCAGACGGTCGTCACCCGCACCGCCGACGGCGGTCTGCAGGGGGTGGCTTTCGAGTCGGCGTCGTCGTCCGCCGGGGGCGACGGTGAGCAGCAGCAGCAGGCCGTCGTCCAGGTCCCCGTCTGGACCTTCACGCCCCCGGGCGGCCGGCAGATCGTGTCGGTCGCGGCCCGGGCGGCGCACGACCCCATCGCGTCCATCGGCCGCGTGCTGGGCGACCGCAGCGTCAAGTACAAGTACCTGAACCCGAACACGCTGGTGGTGGCGGCGGTTTCGGACGCGGCGGCGGCCGAGCTGTCCGTCTACCTGCTCGACACGGTCTCGGGCCAGCTGCTGGCCGCGTCGACGCACGAGGGCGTCGACGCGGGCAAGGAGATCGGCTGCGTCCTCGCCGAGAACTGGTTCCTGTGCACCTTCTTCGGCGACTACGCGCTGCGCGACGACGCCTCCCAGACCCTCAAGGGCTACCAGGCCGTCGTCGCCGACCTGTACGAGTCGGACCTGGCCAACGACCGCGGGCCGCTCGGCGACGCGGCCAACTTCTCCTCGCTCGACCCCGTCGATTCCGTCACCACAACACCTCTCCTCCTCCCGTCCGTGGTCTCGCAGACGTACGTGCTCCCCGAGCCCCTCGCCGGCGGCGCCGGCCTCGCCGTCACGCAGACCCGCCAGGGCATCACGACGCGCCAGGTGCTGGCCTACCTGCCCGAGTCGCGCGCCGTCGTCGCCCTGCCGCGCGCCCTGCTCGAGCCCCGCCGGCCCGTGGGGCGCGACCCGAACCCCCAAGAGCTCGAGGAGGGGCTGGGCCCACGCTACGCGCCCCTGGCGCTCGACGTGCTGGGCGACGCGCGCACCGCCGTCTCGCACACGCGAGACGTGCTGCTCGGAGGTGGCGGGGGCGGTGTTGGGTTAGGGGGGAAGATTGGAGGTGGAGGTGGAGGGCCGCAGATCGCGGTCGCGCCCGCGGTGCTCGAGAGCACCTGCCTCGTGCTCGCCTACGGCGGCGTCGACGTCTTTGGCGCCCGCGTCGCGCCCAGCATGGCCTTCGACATGCTCGGCAGGGGCTTCAACAAGCTCGCGCTCGTGGGGACGGTGCTGGCGCTCACGGCTGGCGTCGGGGTGCTGGGGCCTATGGTGAGTCTCTTTTTTTTGTTTTTTGGCTTGAGTCTTTTCCTTTTCGAGTCGTTGACCCCCTTTTTCGTCGGGTTGCCTGCCTGGGCGCGTGCTTGTGCCGTGCGTGTAATCCGTTACGCTGCGAAACACTGACTAACGTGACACGACGACAGGTGCGGAAGAAGCAGATCGACCTGCGCTGGAAGGCGTCCATGTAGACGAACTGGGTTCGGTACCTACCTACCTAACCAGGGACTCGCTGGTCATGGAATCATCTACTCTGCCGTGTACTACTACCACCAATACTATTACTATTACTACCGCGCCGGCATACGCGAGGTACCATGGCGTTGGACCTCGTGGCCTGCAAGTGCCCTTCAAAAGAAGTTATCCCCTGTCGGAGGTGGTGGTGTTGGGGGCAAAAAGCTGTCGTGTCGACCTGTCCTAGGTACTTTACGGCCCATCAGGCTTGCGTGGCTGATGGGAGGACGGATGGGCGGCCTGGCTGGCCGTCTCTAGAGCAGCTGAGCCGGCATTGTATTGTGCTGAATAGATCTCACGTAGAGTACCAGGGATTCAGAGAGTTGTTGATTCTTTTTCTTTTATGGGTTGCCACATTTCCCTGATCAGTCAATCACTGATCTCTGTGAACTATTTGATCGTCAGGCTCGTAATTTATCTTCGAAGAACGGCATCAATCAAGTCTGGTAACCGTCCCTGGGCTGTCGTGGACGGGCATCTATCTGGCTGTCCCCCTTTTTCGTTGCTCCTTACTTACACTTGCCCCCTACTTATCCACCACCCCTTATCCATCGCCCCCTGTTCATCCCTCGTCCACCCACCTCCCCCTCCCCCTTCCCTCCCCCTTCATTTTTGTGATTCGCCCTACGCATCACCCACCCAGTCACCGTCAAGCGAGATCAAGGGCGAGAGGGGGACCGTCACGGGAGCGGTGCAGTGTCGTTGGGGACATTTTAATAACAGCAGCATGGTTCACTACATGAGTCCTACCTTAGGTACAGACTTAAACAGCTCATCTGTCCAGCAGTGGTCTGGGCAACTCCTCATCCTGATTGTCCTGTTCCCGCCGCTCGAAGCTGCGGACGATGAACCTTTGATCCCCTCACTACCCGTCATGGGGCTCGAAGCTGCCCTGACCGGGGCGATCCTCTGTACAAGCTCTGACGGCGGCTCCGTCTGCGCTATCCATCATGGCTATGGAAGACTCCTCCTTCGGCTCGAGCGCCTCGCCCCGAGTGCCGGCCTCTCTTCCTACTGGATGCTGGTTCTGTACTTCGGTCCCTTCATCCTCTCGTCGCGCCATGCGATAGTCTCCTTGCGCTGATGCTTGTTCGGTTGCAGCCTCCGCAGGAGCCGAGCCGGCCCGGCGTTCTCGTTGTCGATGGGTGGCCTGTTGGAGCGCCACGAAGATGCGTGGTGGCACGTCCGTGTCTCCTCCCTCCTTCTCACTGCTGTCGCTGCTCCTGTTCCTGCTGCTGGTGCTGCTGGTGCTGCTAATGACTCTGTTATTATTATTACTGCTCTTATTACTGTTATTGCTCCTGCTCGCGCTGCTGCTCCTGCTCGTGCTGCTGCTCCTGCTCGCTCTTTTGCTCCCGCTTGTGCTTCTACTCCCGCTCGTGCTTCTGCTTCCGTTACTGTTATTACTGCCGATGCCTTGCAGACCGCGAGATAACCGTTGCCGGTTACCTCGATATATCTGGCCGGCCAGGACGACCCGCTCAGGCGGCCGAACCACGCCCAGAGGACTTCACCCTCAACACTGTAGTACCTTCCGGCCAAGATACGCGACTTCAGAGGCATAGTGCCATGGCTGCTATTGAGGATTTCCAGTTAACGCCTGACGCCCTGGACGAGGATACGGTCCGCACAATTCTGTACCTTTGCGCCAGGTTGACGCCGTTTATCCGCCTTCGCGCGTCTCTCGAAAAATTCGTTGATTTCTTTACCGACGTGTGCGTTCATGATAGGATAGTCGCGGCTAAGTTCCATGGCGGCACGCTGGCAGGCCCGGACTTTAGTTAATTACTGGCCCGGTAATCGCGAAGAGCGAGCAAGCTTGGTACTCGTATCGGTTTTATGGTGCCAATAGTAATAAAAACCTATATTCATAGCGCGGTTACCATCGCCAACTTGGGAGAGGATGTTATAAGGTAGCTTGGTCTCCAAGCTGCTCACATTGTCTGCCTCATCATCTTCCGTGGAATCGTACTCGTCGATAATGTCATTTAGCGAAGGGAGCTCGAGCTCAGAACCGGACTCAGACTCTTCCTCACTATCGAACTCGGACTCGCCGAGCGGCGAAAGAACCCACCGACCAACCCGCGAAACCGCTGCTATTCGCATTGCTGGTCGCGCTATCTCAGCAGCCGTTTGGTGTGCAACAGTTCCCTGAGAAGAACTTGATCCCTTTCCAGGCTCAACAGGGTGCCCAACCAGGATCCAATCATCAGACTGGTTTACAGGTGAACCCCAGTCACGCACAGTATCAGAGCCAACAGCAGACTCCCCCTCCTGCTTACTCTGGTCCTGACCGTGCTCTAGCCCAGTGCCGCCATCTTCTCCACATCAACTTCCTCCCTACAGCTTTCTTTTAACTGGCCACGGCTCTGCTGCCAGCACTGGGATCAGGAAGCTGATCAAGATACTGCTGTCGCTGCTCCTGGTCCTGCTGCTGGTGCTGCTGGTGACTCTGTTGCTACTATTGTCGCTCTTATGACTGCCATTGCTCTACTTATTCGCCCTCTCTTTTCCCTTGGATGACGAACCTTCACCAAAGTCTTCCATCCCCACGTCCTTATCTAAACGCAACTTGGCAACCATCTCATGGCCAGCCAACGAATCGAGAAGAGTGGGATCGTAGCATTCCCCAAAATCTTCACTCTCCAGTTAGCTCCTGCTTGTGCTGCTGCTCCTGTTTGTGCTTCTGCTCCCGCTGCTGCTATTGCTACCGGTGCCTTGCAGACCGCGAGATAACCCTTGCCGGCCTTAACACATCTGGCCGGCGGCCTGGCCCGTGCAGATGGTACCGCCGGGGCCGCGCATGATAGCGCTACTGCCGCCGCCGCCAGGCGATCAAGAGGGCATCCCAGTGCCCCTCCCGTCGCAAGGTCGAAGTCGTGTACGAGTGGACCGAAGCGCCCGCGTGGTTGCCACCGGCATTCTGTAAGAACACCGGCATATTAGTCGACGGCATGTACGCGATTTAGCGCTCGAGAGGCTATTACGAAAGTTAGCATCGCATAACTCTAACCAGTAACCATGTCACGGCTGATGGCAGGGCGTAGCCGATTAGCACTTCATAAGAAGTGATCCTTGATTGTGAGATGCAGAAGAAAGGGAGAGAGGCTACGTACGGCTAGCTACAGAAGTGCAGATAGCTAGGTCCGGTGCGGGCCACCTGGGTGAAGCCTAGCCTAATGGAGCCTAGAGGCCTAGGTGTGCGAGAGCCACACCCAGCCACACCTCTCAGCCACACAGGCCACTGCAGGTGCGGTGTGCCGTCACTAACCATAAGAATATACG
This sequence comes from Xylariaceae sp. FL0804, assembly GCA_022539325.1. NCBI lineage: Eukaryota > Fungi > Ascomycota > Sordariomycetes > Xylariales > Xylariaceae > Xylariaceae sp. FL0804. Next base: position 311,119 of record JAJKLG010000006.1, on the reverse strand, counting down.
TTAAGCGAGAACCGTTACTGGAAGTCTCGCACAATAGGGTATATAATCTGCACGATCCCCATAGCACTAGCCGATATGGTATTAACCGCATAATACCCGAAGGGGTTATTAATGGTTCCCGGGACCCCTTACGGGTTAGGGCGAGGCTACTATTACTGCTACTGGTTATTATTATGGTTATTTATGGTGGCGAAGAGGTTAAGATATTCGAAGATGGGGAGTTATACAAGTTTATTAAAGAAGGACGAGGAGAAGCGCACGAGAAGAAGCTGAAGGATGAGGATGAAGAAAAGGGAGTCTTCTCGGGTGCTGCTGCCGCCGGTGCCGCCGGTGACGCCGCCGCCGGTACAAGGCTATTTACCTGACCACTTGAGGTACCGGCTCTGAGAATATCGTTTGGAGCTCTTCGTAGCTCTCGTGGACATGGTATTCGTTGTTCTCAGGCAGTTCATCGTCTTCAATCTCGTCATCTTTAATCCCGAGCTCTCTTCTCAAATCGAGCTTTGATGTGAAATCGTAGCGCTTCCAAGTGGCCAGCAGCTGGTGAATAATGGCCAAGTTGTACATGTATCGGGCCGCTGGAGCAGGACCCATGACTGCTGCTCCTGTTCCTGCTGCCGATGCTTCTGGTGCTCCTGCTCCTGTTTGTGCTACTGCTCCTGCTCGTGCTTCTGCTCTCGCCCGTGCTTCTGTTCTCGCCCGTGCTTCTGTTGCTTCCGCTACTGCTGTTGCGGCTGGTGCCTTGCAGACCGCGAAATAACCTTCGCCGGTTGCCTCGACACATCTGGCCGGCTAAGACAGAGATAAGTAGCAGGACGCCGGAGACGACCAACAAAGCTACCAATAAACACGTCCAGCGGTCGTCCAATCGCCAGAAGAGCGGGCCAAGCTCGAAGCACAGTACTGGTGAGCTTTATGTGTGTGAAGAAGGATTGGAAGATGAAGAAGGGGGTTGATGGTGGGTAGCGTGATGCTGTCTCCCTGGTAAGCAACTCTGTAGGACAGGGATTTTTCCTTGAGATTTTGCCAGTGGTTCCGGAAGTCGGCGTTGGTACTATTGTATATGTAGGATTTGACCATTATGCGCTTTGGGTACTGGTCTAGCAAGTCTCGAGCAATGATTCTCCTCCCATACTCTGATTTATCCAGGAAGCTGTCGCCAGTGACTGGCCAACCCAGTTGGTAAATGGGGCCAATGAAGTTCGCAGTGGGCTTCACTGCATCAGTTCTAGTCTGGAGGTCTTGTTCGAGGCCCTCACTCGTTCGTCCGATATAGTCGTGAACCTGGACCTCCTTGTCATATTAGAGTGGTCTTTTCGCTCAGCGACTACGTCGGCAGCGAAAAATCCGCTACTCTCCTGCCGAATGGGGCGGATAGAGTAGGAGTCGTTTCAATTGATTAGGAGGATTTATTTGATGGAATTGATCGAATAGGAGATTGTCGTCATTAGACAGATGCTACCAGGTACCCAGCCGACCCAGCACATAATCGTGATGACGCCCTTGAGGTTGATACAAGCCCTGATACACGGCTTGGCGGTTTGGGTACGCCACTCCTCACCCTCGAGTGCCGCCGGTCGGAAGTCGTTGAGGAACTTGAGTTCTGTTCCGTCAAGATCTTGACCCCGTGGATCTGTTGTTGCGGCTCCTGCTGCTGCGTCTGCGGCGTCGGCGGCGATTGGTGGTGGGAGCCGGGGTAGAGGGCCGGGAGGAGGCAGCCAGGCCGGACAGGCCTGCTGCCGGGGCTGCCCGTGCTGCCCGTGCTGCTGCTGCTGATTGCGGTACTGTGCCTGGTGGTGTTATCAATGCCATGACTGCTGCTGGTGCTGATTCTGCCATTGCATTATCATCGCTATATCTTCTCACCAAAACGAAACGCGCCACGCCGGCGGATGGATTCTCTCTCTCTCACTCACTCTCTCTCTTTTCGTTTCCTTAAAAAAAGAAAAAGAAAAGAACGCAGCGATTTCCCGCCCCACCGGGGCGCCCACACACCTACTCCTTTTTCTGCTCCTCCCCACCGCGGCAACGCCCGCCGCCGCCGAGCCTGTCGACGACGACAACGACTCCCCCGAGGACTTCCGGGCGCCGGCCGCGCCCTCGCCCTGGCCCTTACCCTCGCCCTCGCCCTCGCCCTCGCCCTTGCCGGGCACCGGCTTGCGGATGGGTACTCTAACCGCACATACGCCCCCTTAGTGCCCCAATAACCTTTCTGCAATTATGGCTCGACGTTTTGATAGGCGTCTTTGGCCGCTCCTATATTCCAGAATTATCGAAGCACGGATGCTGCAAAAGACAACCACAGGAATCTTGCCCTCGGCCGAAATGCGCCGCGAAACTTAAGAGGCAACTGGTCTAAGTCCTTGCCTAGGCGCGTGTCGTCATTTGCCGAAGTGATTCGATTTCGGAGTAATTTGTGGTCCGGGAGCATTACTCGGAACTTATAGTTCCGGGGGAAAGATTCTTCCCAGGCGGCTGCTTGCTCCGGGGTTGGGTTATACTCAATGTCGGGGTCCATGGTGTCAGACATCCTTGGGACAGTATCCTGGGTGATATTGCTCTAAATTCCTCTTCTGATATCTGCGAATCACTTTCATCGTGTCCAGGTAATACATGTATCGGGCTGCTAGATCAGGACAAGTTACTGCTGCTCCTGTTCCTGCTGCCGATGTTTCTGGTGCTGCTGCTTTTGCTTTCGCTCCTGCTGTTGCTCCTGCTGATGCTCCTGCTCCTGCTCCTGCTGCCTGTGTTGCTTCCGCTGTTGATTTTACTGCTCACTGATATTGCTAGTCTCGCTGTTGTTGTTACTGTTGCCGTCACTGTTATCGGCACCGGCTCCGGTTCCGTGACCGTGCCTGTGACAGCCATCGTCGTCGTTGTCCGGTCGTTGTCCGGTCCTTGTCTTGTCCTTAGGCCCACCGGCCGCTGCGTGATCAACTGTGAAAACTACCCACGCACTCGCGCCCCCCCGCCCGCCTCCAACCGTGTGCCTCTTAATATCGGGACGACTCCCGAAGGAAGTCCCGCGCCGTAACTCTTCGGTCAGTGCGAGGCGTCGAGCCCGGAGAGGTCGCCCGCCGCGCGCTAGTAGCCCTCCATGTCTTCCATGGAGACGGTCTTGGTGAGCAGGTGGTCCATGATGGCGCCGTCGCGAAGCGGCGGTTATTGAGAGGGTGTTCGACTCGCTCAACAGCGGCAACCGTTGGTGGGTTTTTGACATAAATTTATGTACGAAGGTAGAGTACAATGGCAGACACTGTGCAGTACATAGGACCGCTCCAGTGGTCTCCAGTGTTAACCGGTATCCAATAAGAAGGCGTCTCGCATCTCCACGACTCATTAACAGCGTCAACTATTCTAAGCGGTTTTTGTGCTGTTGCCTCACGCCCCGAGTCACGCCCTATACCCCTCTCGAGCCCCTCTGCCTCCATGGCCCAAGTACCGACCTGAGCGTGGGATGCGGTACATGCCAAGAGCCCCATAAATAGAGATGAAGTTGACGGACCCGAACACCCCCTGATGCTGCCGCTGCCGACGCCGCCGGCCTGGCCTACCTCGACCAGGCCCACGACCTGGCCCGTGCAGATGGTACCGCCGCCGCTGCCGCCGCTAGTGGTAGTGGCGGTGGTGGTGCTGCGGCCGGCGCCAGAGACCCAGCGGCGGCTGCGGCGCAAGCCGCGGCCGATGGCCTCCACTCGGTCCCAGTTGAAAACCGCGAGCAGAACGGCAGGGGCCCAGGCCGAGGGCGCCGGGGCTGCTACCGCCTCCGCTGCCGCCTCCGCCGCCGCCGCCAGCTTCGCCATCCAGCGGTCGCCCAATCGCCAGAAGAGCGGGCCGAGCTCGAGGCACAGTACCCAGCCGACCCAGTACACAATCGTGACGACGCCCTTGAGGTTGACACAAGCCCTGACACAAGGCTCGGCGGATGGATTCTCTCTCTCACTCTCTCTTTTCGTTTTCTCAAAAAAGAAAAAGAAAAAAACGCAGCGATTTCCCGCCCCCACTGGGGCGCCCACACACCTACTCCTCGTTCTGCTCCTCCCCACCCGCGGCGCGGCGGTGGTGGTGCTGCTGCCGGCGCCAGAGACCCAGCGGCGCAAGCCGCAGCCGATGGCCTCCATTCGGTCCCAGCCCGTGAAAACCGCGAGCCCGACGGATAGGAGGGCCGTCACGATCCATGGGCCATCGGCCCAGGCTGAGGGCGCCGGGGCTGCTGCCGCCTCCGCTGCCGGCCGGTACTGGGGCCGGGGCTAGTGCTGCCGCCGCCGCTGCCGCTACCGGTGCCGGTGCCGCCGCCGGTGCTGCTGCTGCTGCCGCCGCTGGTGCCGCTACCGCCGAGTGTGCCTGGTGGTGTTATGATAGTACGAGTCTTGGCCAAAAAAGCAACCAAAACGACCACCAAAATGCATAGTAATAGCTGTTGGAAAGCATATACCAATACCAGAAGTGACTCTTGCCATATCAGCTTCGAGTCCGCAGCCACGCCCTCCCGAGTAGGCTGAGCCCCCTTCCGCCCGACCACGACTGGGCCCTCTCCCCTCTCCGTTTGATCTTCGGTTCTGTAGTAGGGATATCAGCCAGCGACCTGCCATGACTGCTACTGGTGCTGATTCTGGCATTGCGTTATTGTCGCCATCCCTATTGTCCCAGGGCTTCCCCGTAGCAAGTCTAAACGCAGCACTTACCAGTGTGTGTTTGTGTGCGTTTGTGTGTGTATGTCTGTGTGTGTGTTTGTATGGATATATCTATATACTAGTATTTGTATGTGTGTCTGTGTGTATGTGTATATGTAGGTATGAATGTGTATAGCAGTTGGGCTTGATTCAAAGCCAATGCCTTTGTCGGCCTTCAAGTCTCGACGGCGGTCTGCCGGGTCTGTTGCAGCTTTTCTCCTTCTCTCTGGTGCTGATGACAATGCTGCTAATCATGCGGCTGATGATAGTGATGGTATTGGTGTAGTGATGTTGGTGCTGTTGCCGCCATCGTCAGTGCTGCTGTGACTATCGTGGCCAGGGGTGAATAGATAACTTACATACTGCTATCGGTATATCTTTGAATATCATCAATGCTCTCGTGGCTTTCTTTGCGTGATTTTCGGCAAGCAACGGAGGTAATGGATGTCTGATTGTGGCGGACGTATACTGTGGTGGCTATGGGGACTGGGGACTGTGTATGTGGTAGAGGAAGTTGACGTGTCGCCCAGGAGTCCAAGAGAATGAAAAGGCCAGGCTGGGTAGCGGATGACATAGGCTGAGTCTACGAGAGTTACAGAACAAGGCAGGTACCAGCTCGCTGTGAAACTTTCCAGCAGGCAGGCGGCCTACGCAAATTGGGCTACTTTGGAAGCTGCCCGTCATAGCCCCCTGAGTCTGTCTGCAGACAGGTAACACTAATTCGAACCCCATTGAAAGCTGGCTGTGAAAGCACCTATCAAAGCATCTGAGCAACTAAGTATGACCTTGCGTATGTCTACTACCGGTAGTAGTATCAACCCGTAACTGCTCTTTGTGCTGTCCGATGTGCCATGGCCCCGCTCGACGGGCTGAAAACCCCTACTCTCCGGCAGCAGCAATATCTACTGACCAGGTATGAAGTCCACCTCTTCTGGGAAATAGGTAACTTGAAGCAGTCTCTTGTGGTAAATGTCATTGAACTATCAATTTACTTAGGTAAGTAATACTTTGAGATTTGAGCACTCAGCTCCATGCGCCATCGAGAACCAACCCGCTGTCCGCCCCCTGAGTATCAATCCCGCTGCCATCAAGGCTCAAGTTGGTAGATAGAGAGAACCCAGCCGGACAACCTGCTGTTGCTTTCCCTAGACGCCCCATCGGAACCCAGAACACCCATTCTCCGGCCCAAACCCCATCTCCATCTCCATCTCCACCTACTACATCTCTGTCTGCGTCTCCGTCTGCGTCTCCGTCTGCGTCTCCGTCTGCGTCTCCGTCTGCGTCTCCGTCTGCGTCTCCGTCTGCGTCTCCGTCTGCGTCTCGCGCTCCGTCTGCGACTCCGGTTGCGTCTCCGTCTGCGTCTCGCGCTCCGGCTGCGGCTCCGGCTCCGGCCCTTGCCACGGCTTTCGCGGGAACGCCGGGACCCGCCCGCAGAGGACGGCCTGCCTCAGCTGCTCGAAGCTCCGGAGGTCGCCGTTCGAGAGGTAGGCGCGGCGCATGGCGTCGGCGAAGGCCGGGTCGTGGCTCCGGCACGCGCGGATCAGGAAGATTATGCTCTGGTGCGGCATCCAGCGCCAGTACCAGTTGGAGTCTGCGATGTGGGGCAATGGGGAAGAAAAAGGAGCCGTCAGTCAGTCAGTCGATCGGTCACGTCAGCGGAGGGGGTTGGGTGCCGTGAGTCTGACATGACGATGATAGCAGTGGGGGAGAAGGTGACACTGAATAGGGGGGCCAGCTGTCCACCGCAACTACTCAAGCACCTATGTAAGGTACATACTTCGATAAGTATGTGAAAGGGGCACGACTCACAGCACCTCTGGCGCAGGGCTTCGCACCTCTTCAGGAACGCCTGGCCGGACGGGAAGTCTCGACGCTCGATCGTCAGGAATTCCGTCAACGCGTCCCAGCCCCCCTCGTCGTCGTCGTTGTCCTTCGTGTCGTCTTGCTTCTTCTTCTTCTTCTCCTCATCATCGTCTGTTGGAGAAAACCGAAAGGTGTTACCCACGATGCCCAAGAACTGAAGAATGGAATAGCGCTGGGAGCTCAGCGAGGACTGCTGCTGCTGCTGCTGCTGCTGCTCGGGTTCGGCGGCGGCGGGGGCGGACGGGCGGTGCAGCATGACCGAGACGGGTATGGCGTCTCCGTTATTGGGCTCGGAATGTGACCCGGCCGGCTTGGGCGCGCCCTGTGCGGGATTCGCGCCGGCCACGCCGGCTGTGCTGGAGTTTATCATCTCCTCTCGGTCTGCCATCTTGCGGTGGTGGTTGCAGTGGTATATTGTGAGGGTATCCTGGGCAGTGGAATAATGTTATCGTATTTAAATGAATACTTAAGGTAGGCAGGGAGAGAAAGAGAGAGAGAGAGCAATCAGGGGCGCCTCTGACCTATAGTTATAGACTTCACGAGGCGCCACGTGAGTATGCCCATGCGGTTCTCTTTGCGTACTTCTCACCCGGTGTCGATTGCTCGCGTGTTAGAGGAATAGAGCGATGGCGTTGGGCACGAATTGCCCTGGTGGGGAGGCGAAACCTGACGGGTCAGATTGCGAGGAGTCACATAACTACCTCCCCGACATCCGTCGCGATGTGACAGACAAGTGGTGGACTACTAGCTAGACAGCCAGACTCATGTGGTTCTAGACATGAGAGGGGGTAAAATCAACGTATAGTGCCCCATGGTACCAGGATGAGGCTAATGAAGGTCACCCCGACTACATGTTTTCCAGTCTGCAGAGGTTGTACATGCATTCATGAGCCAGGGTTCTGCGCTTTGTTCTCTTGCTCTGGCCAGACTCATGGAAAGCGATAGATCCTTAAGATAGATCCCAGAGCCACTCAAGAAGACTATAATTGCGGGCCTCCCAGGACATCCTTAGACGTATCTCGTTCCGAAGTAATGCCCAGTTCCGTCTGGAGGCAGTAAGGTCACCATGGTAGAAATAAAACCTCCACCGCAGACAGGCGGTGTGTTACGGATTGAATCCAACGGTGTAGGTAGGCATCTACCTCAAAGCATCTGCTGAGACATACAAGGCAAACCAAAACGCACGATACTCTTGATAGGGGGTCTTGGAGTTTCTTCGATGAGCGGTTGCTTGCCGGCTCTGGCCTCCGCAATCTCGGAGTGATGAATTCGCTCGAGCTGCTCGAGCTCAAGGGCACTAAGGGACGATGATAGGGATTCGTCTTCTTCCTGGTTCAACGCACGCTCTGCAAAGACGAATTAATCGGCTTGGTCGATATGAATTCGAGCAAGCTTATCGGACGATCAGTCTGGTCCTTCTACACACACACGAAGCTCACCATATGATAGCAATCTGTGGTTTCGAAGGTACGCTGCAACTTTGCAAACATTGTTGATATCTTCCGCATGGCTTGTCATAGGGATCGGAGAGCGCGACGTCGATCGAAACGGGACGCGGCAAACGGAAAAGAGAATCGACGACAAGGAAAAGACGATCCGAGAGTGTGAATGAGACTCGACGGAAGTTTGATCAGAGTTGAGAGAGAAAATGAGAGGAGATTACCGGTCGTGCCACTCGACGAGAAGAAAGGAGATCATCAAAACTCGCGAGTTATGAAGTTAAAGAGAGGAGCATCACAAACTCGAATGCAGAGAGTATGGCGTCACAACGAAATGAAATAGAAGAAAACAAGCCATCGAAATCATCATGGCCATCAAACGTGAGCAGACTTAATTTCGATCCTAGTCTGTGAATGATCTATGATGCCATACGAAACGTCACACGGTACTCTGGACAGAGTCAACTCACCCCGGCATCCACGTGAGAGTTTCGAGCACAAGTTTCTGAGCTATGGAAAAGGGGAAAAACAGTAAACTTGAGTCATCTGTATATATCTCCAAGACTGAACTGTATGACTGAACACTAGTAATCTTGAAGCTCTGCACCGTGAAAGGCTCGTGGCCCTGAAAGTCGAAGCGAATAGGGATCAAGACGCGAACAAGGTACTACACCTGATGTACGCTCATGGCGCTCTGGGGACTAAGTTATCTCCTCTGCGCCTGCCTCGCGTGCCCCTGATTCTTACTTGCCTCTACCCCTATCCAGTCCACCTGCCCGTCCAGGCACCTACCGTACCTAGGTACGCCACTACCTTGGGTAGGTACTTTCCGCGTCTGCTCTGCTGATGACGCGAAGGCAGCTTGCCCTGGCGGTGCCCCCGGCACCATGTCAGGGAGGTAGGTACCTTAGGTACGGGATACGGTAGGTAAGGTAGGTAGGTATCTCTCGCTGTCGATGCCGACCACCATCACCACCATCTTGACGATAACAATGAGTAGCCATCACCTCCCCTTCTGAACGCTCTCACTTTCTTGGCTTGAATTGTCTTCCATCATTCTTCATTCTCTTTGGCTACGACCGCACCTTTTGGTGTTTGTTTATATTCACTCGTTCAGATCGCCCATCTCCCTAATTCATCCATCAGACTAAATATCCGTCCACTCGCTCAGCCAGCACGTGCCGGCATCCTCGACCGGAAAGCGTAGAGGAGCAGAACAGCTGGCCCGCCCCCCTCCAGTTGACGCCGTCCAAGACGCCTGAGCTTCCAACCTATCGCTGGAATCGCATACACCATGAAGTCCGCCCTTCTGCTGCTACTCCTCCCCGCTGCCCGGGCCAGCACGCTGGCGCCGAGCTTCACCGGTGAGCCTCATCCGTCCGCCGTCTCTTCCGCCTCCCCGGCTCGATTTGAGGGGGCACGAGACGAGGCGGCTGCTGACCATCTATCTATTTGCAGGGGGTGTTTCCTCCAGCGTAGTCAACCACTACTCCTCCGGCACACCGTGTGTCGACACGAGCTGTCTTTACCTCCAGGAGGGGGACTCGGACCCGGTAATCGCCTGACGCGAAGACGCACGCTCTCCCACCGCAACCCGAGCTGACCGAAGTTCTCCAGGTTCTCCCCCGGTCCCGCCAGTCCCAGGACGACCAAGGCTCTCACGACCGCGTCATCCAGCAAGGCGCAAGGGCATTTGACAGCCCGACAGGGACAGCCCAGCCTCCCGCAAACGGTGCCTCGGCGGCCGAGGTCTGTGCGACCACCATGCAGGACGGGTGCACCACCGTGGGCGGCTGGACGGGCCCCATTGCCGCCTCGGATCCGTGGTCCTCTATGACCACCGTGCAGGCCCTCCCGGGATACGACGCGGCGACTGAGCCGGTGCTGCCTCCTCCGGACTCGGAATTCTCGACCGTGGCGGGTACGGGCGAGCCTGAAGACCCGACACCACGGCCCAAGATGGCCCGTCCTCAACCGCCTGGGCTGGACGCCGCCGCCACCGAGACGGCCGTGGAGGAGACCATGCCCACCATCACCGAGATCGTCCCGGAGAAGCTGGCCTCCACGCAGGCCATCCACGTGGCTTTCCTCCCCGAGACCGTCCCGGCGACGGTAGCCACCACGGGGACCGCAATGGAGACGGAGACGGAGACGGCGCGGACGTCGGCTCCTCGCCAGACGTCGCAGCCCGAGCCATCCAGCAGCCCGCCGCTGCTGCGGGAGAGGAGGGAAGACGAGGCCGCCGCGTTCGTCGACTGGCGGCCGGGCCACTCGACCACCACGACGCAGGTCTCCCCCGTCTCCCCCTCTCACTCCCGCGTAGCCGAGTCGCGATCCGCACGCGCCGGGGCCTCGTTCGCCGGCCTGGTCCTGTGGGTCGCGTTCGTGCTGGCGCAGGATAGCTGGGCGAACGGCTTGTAGAGAGAGAGATATGGGGCATGGTCCGGAACAGCTCTGCTTGAATAAGAGTTAGGTACTCAGGTAGGTAGGTGTATGCTTAGTTGTGAGCTTGCCGTCGGGACGGCGCTGGATGGTGACGAGGTCGGAAAACTGCTTGTATGCTATATCGCGTGCGGGAACAGAGGTGGAGATGGGCTAATCACTACCTAATGCCTATGGCAAATCGACTAATACCTGAGCCCCTGTGATGCCGTGACGATGCAGACCTCGCAGTGTTAGCGACAAGCTGGATGTGACCCCTCGTATTTTTCTGTCGAGACACTGCATGTAAGCCCCGAACAAGAACGAGGTAACGGTGAGGTGCGTTGAATAGTGGATTTGTTAGACCCTTTGGTACAACGAGGCACTATTCGCGAATTTGGGACTGAGACAACAAGCAGGACGGGCTTTCATTGCTCGGGGTATCTATGGGAGGATTACGAAACGGTTGAGAGGTCGGCTCCGCTGCATCAGTAGAACAGAAGCTGCAGAGGCCTGGTGGGATCTGTATATCTCTCCTTGAACTCTGGCCGGGCCAGCCAGCGGGCCAGGGGAATCATGGTCTCCTTCATGTCCATGATCCCCCGCTTCTTCTGGTCGATATGGGAGGCGTCGACCACGAGCCTCTCCAGACTGTCGAGCTTGAGGGCGCCTGCATCTGCTGTCAGTCTATTTGGCAGTCATTACATGGCCCGGAGGTGGGACCGCTTACCACTCTCCACGAGATCGCCCAGGCGGACGGGCGTGCCGACGGCGATGCCGGTGCGGTGCTTCTGCAGGAACTGCTTGCTCTCCTCGATCTTGATGTGCTTGGCAAACTGGAAGCGCGTCAGTCAGTCCCGTCGGTCGAGCCCCAGACGGCACAGGCAGAGCGGCACATACCAGCTTTGCCACAGTGTTGTTCTTCTTCTGGTATTTGCGCAAGGCCCTGCAGGAAGTCAGTCAGTCAGTCGATCAGTCAGTGATTGACAGCACTTCTGAGCGGAGGGCCGCGCAGCCGTAGCCAAGCACCTACCGCACGAGGTCCGCGGCCCGCAGGCCGGCGCCCGCCACCACGATGGTGTGTGGCGAGCCCTTGGCCTTGGGCGCTTCTGCGAGATTCTCGGGCTTCTCGGCGTGCGCCTCCAGGAACGCCGGCAGACTGTCCGTGATCCTCGGGTCCTGGAAGGACGTCGTATCGCGGATTGCGTTGGCTGGGAGCCGTTAGCCGTTGATCCTCTCGAGACGTTACCCCCCTCCCCTTTGCCCCTTTCCTCCGGGGATGTAGCGGGTTTGGGTCCTCACGTGAGATGTCCAGAGCAGACAGCTCGACTGGCTTCAGTTCCGTCCCGAACCTCCTCATCTTCTGAGCCAGATGGTCTGCCAGGAGCAGGCTGTCAAGCGAGGCAATCTTGTTGTTTAGGCCTGCGTCCAGGTCGAGATCCATGTCTTCTTGCTCGTGTGCCGACTTCTTGCGCTTTCGAGCGCCCCCGTCATCCTCACGCGCTCGCTTCTTAGACTTGGCCTTGGGCTTGGAGGTCACATTCTCCGGCTGAGCCGACTTGGAATTCGACATAGCGACGGCGCACACGAGTCTCGTGTGAGTTCTACGTTTCCTTCTTATAAAAAAGAAGAAAAAAAGCAGCTTTTGTTGAGACGTGGAAAATCAGGCTCAAGAAAAGGTTCCATGAGCTTGATATGCGGTAAGTGCAACAGGACGTTGAAGATTTGATACTAGAATAAATAGGCTTCATGCAACTATCCGAGTATCACCCCACCATCCAAAAATGCCCCGCGTCACACTCTAATTCTGTGACTCTTGTCGCCGGTAGAATCACAGCATCTGTGGGTTTGATTGGAGTCACTTACCTTCCTTGTTTATACTCACTCCAATAGTCCAGTCATTCCTTGTCCGGCCAATTGCTTACTCCTTCAGCTTTCCCGACCTTGAACGAGTCAACTGACACGACCAAACCCCGCGGTTGCAGACCACAACATGTCTGAGGCTCCCGCCGACAAGCCCCAAGCTTCGGGTGCTGCCCCGCCGGCCGAGGGCGAATCCCCAGCCCAGTCCAAGAAGGGGGCCAAGAAGGCCGAGGCCAAGGCGAAGAAGGAGGCCGAGAAGGCCAAGAAGGCCGCGGAGCGCGAAGCCGCCGCCGCCGCCCAGAAGGCCGCCGGCGGAGGCAACGAGGACCTCGCCAAGGAGAACTATGGGAGCGTCAAGCCGTCCACCAAGGTCGACGCCGAGTGGGTGCAGCTGAAGAAGCTGGGGGAGGAGCACGTGGACAAGACGGTGAAGCTGCGGGCCTACATCCAGAACTCGCGCATGCAGGGCGCCAAGATGGCCTTCTTCGAGCTGCGCGAGGAGTACGACTGGACGGTCCAGGGCGTCATGGCCGCCAGCGCCGAGGGCAAGCCCGTCAGCAAGCAGATGGTCAAGTGGGTCGGCGGCCTGAGCCTCGAGGGCTTCGTCCTAGTCGAGGCCGTCGTCAGGAAGGCCCCTGAGCCCATCAAGAGCTGCCGCGTCAGCGGCTACGAGCTGCACCTGACCAAGTGCTACCTGGTCGCCGCCGCGCCCGAGAAGCTCGGCATGAGCCTCAACGCCGCGAACCGCGTCGTCTCCAGCTTCGAGGACAAGGACCCGGCGCAGCCCTCGGCCCCTACCGAGGACGTGGCCAACCTGAGCCTGGCCGACGCCGCCGGAGCTCCGTCTGCCAGCATGGCCACTCATCTCGACAACATTGTCATGCACAAGAGGGCTGCCATACAGAAGGCTATCGCCCACGTCCGCAGGACCGTGAAGAAGCTGTTCCGCGACTACCTCGAGAGCAAGGACTTTGTCGAGTTCGAGCCGCCCTGCCTCATCGGCGCGGCCTCCGAAGGCGGCGCCAACGTGTTCTCCATGAAGTACTTCGAGAAGGAGGCCTATCTGGCGCAGTCGCCCCAGTTCTACAAGCAGTATGAGATTGCCGGGGGCGATAAGCGGGTGTACTGCATCGGCCCCGTCTTCCGAGCCGAGAACAGCAACACGCCGCGCCACATGACCGAGGTGTGTGGCCCGGCCGTCCTCCGGAGGTGACCGGGCAAGGCAGCTAGCTGACAGTGCTCGCAGTTCACTGGTCTGGATATGGAGATGGAGATCATCGACCACTACCACGAGGTCCGCGACATGATCGAGGGCGTCATGCTGCACATCTTCCGGGGTCTGCAGGAGAAGTGCAAGTACGAGGTGGAGCTGATCCGCGCCGTCTACCCGTCCGAGGAGTTCCTCCTCCCCGAGCCGGGCAAGGAGGTGCGCCTCTCCTTCGCCGAGGGCCAGAAGCTGCTGCGCGAGGAGGGGCCCGAGGAGTTCCGCAACGTCAGCGACGACGAGGACATGAGCACGCCCCAGGAGAAGGCCCTGGGCGCCCTGATCCGCCAGAAGTTCAACACGGACTTTTACGTGCTCGACAAGTTCCCTGAGGAAGCACGCCCCTTCTACGCCAGGGAGGACCCCGAGAATCCGAAGCTCACCAACGCCTACGACTTTTTCAGTGCGTTGACCGCCAGCATCCCCTTCTTGCCCGGTCGGTCGTCCCCATGCTGACTCTGTGCTCTAGTGCGTGGCCAGGAGATCCTCTCGGGCGGCCAGCGTATCCACGAGCCCGACGAGCTCGTCGCCCGGCTGCAGAAGAAGGGCATCGACCCCGCGAGCCAGGGTATCAAGGAGTACGTCGACGTGTTCCGCTCCGCAGGAGTCCCGCCGCACGGCGGCGGCGGCATCGGCCTGGACAGAGTGGTCGCGTGGTACCTCAACCTGCCGAGCGTCCACCTGGCGAGCTATTATCCTCGCACACCAAAGCGCCTCACGCCCTAGAGATAGACTCAGTCGTATGAAAGAACATCATGACCCGTGTCCGGATTCCAGGTCAGCTACTGCATTATCGGACAGCACACGCTGGCGAAGGAGCGGCGATAAGGTAGTCGTCTAGGCCCTGGGTAGGTGATGCCGGTATCTGGGGCACTGTATATGTAGGGGAGGTTGGCAAATGGCCGATTTACGGAGATGAGATGTAGCCCGTGAACTGGCGGTGCCCATGCAAAGATGGACCCCTCGTTAACGCAGGAAGCAGTGAAAAAGGAGGTTGAGATACTGCCACTGAGCGATGTCGAATCTGTACGTACCTGACTGAGATGCATGTAGCGATGATGTGCATGCAGTTACAAGATACGCAGGAAGCCCCATTTGACTTTGAAGAGAACCGCAGCCCCACCAAAATTTTCTGTCGCCCAGTCTATTAGAGCTCGTGATTGACCATTGACACTCTCACTCACCACCGCCTTGCGCTCTGCCACTTGATCACTCTGCGCCGTCCCTTCTCTTTTACTTGAGGTACCTACCTTACTCAAGACAAGAACCAAAAAAAACACACCAGAGCCACGCATATCCAGTGCCGCGACTGATCACCGAAAAGCTCGCGACCATGCCCTCAAAACGCAAGTCCGAAGACGACCCCGCCGGCGTCGCCGCCGCCTCCGGCTCGAAGAAGCGGAGGCGGTCGTCGACGACGACGGCGGTGGACGCGGGTTCGGAGGAGACCGCTGCACCACCCAGACGTAAGGAGAAGAAGGTGAAGAAGGAGGACGAGGACGAGGACGAGGAGGTCGTCGGGGTGATGCCAGAGAAACGCAGCAGCAAGGAAGAGAAGAAGCGCGCCAGAAAGGACGAGGGGGAGAAAAAGGACAAGAAGAAGAAGAAGGAGTTGAAGGAGATGAAGAGGGTGAAGACGGAATTGGCGAGCGAGGACGGCGAGGAGAACGTCATGGACGTCGTCGATGATGAGCCCGCCGCGGGGGCGGACGCAGATGCAGACGCTGCGCCGGCTGCTGCCGAGGGGGAAGACGAGAAGAAGAATGTGACGACGACAGAGGCGAAGGCAGAGAAGAAGCAGAAGAAGGACAAAAAGAAGAAGAAGAGCGCCTCCGCATCTGTCGACGACGCGAGCGCCAGCGCCACCGCCGGCACCACCGACGCCGCAACCACCGACCCCTCCATCTCCACTGACCCCTCCACCACCGAGCCCGCCGCCGCCGCCGCCGCCGGCGACAAGAAGGCCCCCCGGTTCATCGTGTTCGTGGGCAACCTGCCCTTCGCGGCGACGCGGGACGACGTGGCCGCGCACTTTGCGCCCGTGCACCCGATCCACGTGCGCCTGCTGCACGGCGAGGCCAAGAAGAGTGACAACAAGAACAACAAGAACAGCAGCAAGGGAAGCAAAAGCAGCAAAAGCAGCAGCAACAAGTCCCGCGGCGTGGCCTTTGTCGAGTTCGCGCGCTACGACCACATGAAGACGTGTCTGGCGACCATGCACCACAGCACGCTGCGCGCCGGCTGCTCTTCCACCACCAAATCCTCCACCTCCACCAACACTAAATCCTCTACTACCCACTCCTCCTCCAAACTCAAGCAGCAGCGGGATCTCGTGCCCGACGAGCGCCGCATCAACGTCGAGCTGACGGCCGGCGGCGGCGGCAACACGGCGCACCGGCGCGACAAGATCCGCGTCAAGAACGAGCGCCTGGCCGAGCAGCGGGCGCGCCGCGCGCAGGAGCAGGCCAAGGCCAAGGCGGGCAAGAAGGCAGGAGGAGGTGACAAGGACAAGAAGGAAAAGGAGAAGGAGGACGACGGCGGCGCGGGGGCGGTTCACCCCAGTCGGCAGGGCCGTATTGCTGGTCTCTGAGTAAGTAGAGAGGTAGAGAGGGAGGGGGAGCGCAAACAGGGCGAGGGAAAGAGATAAAGAAGGAGAGAGGGAGCGCTTCGTGATACTCCCTAGGATTGGGCCCTGGGCCTTCAGACATGTACTCATAATACTACTCGCCGGAGACAGATGCAGAGCTCATCACTTCAAATGCATGTGCTGGAAAGGTTTGTTTTCCTCTTGCAAGCGTGCTATCTACAGAATCGGCGGTAGTGGAGGAGAGCGGTGCCTGATGCCCCTCGATCAGAAGTTGGCTGGGAAGCTGGGCAAGTGTGCGCCTAGAGGGTTGCAACTCGTGGCAGACCTATGCCGCAGACTGCCTCTCGAAACCTGGCCCTAAACCAAGACCACGACGAGGACGCAGATCAGGCGTATATCCGCCGCCCGGGACGTCAAGTGTCGAACCAAATGTTGCTTCCCTAGACTGCCTCGGCAACCGGACTTCCGCCTTGGCATCGAATCTCCCCTCCAATGCCGGGCCGAAAAGCGTTCTATCCCCTCCAACGACGGGAGGGCCGGTCAAAATATCAGTGGGTATGTAGAGTTGCAATGAGAGGACGTGGACAAGTAGTAGGCCAACGGGCAGAGAAGGCCCAGACACGTCGATCTCGCATCGCGTAAAAAGTCGTTCTTTCCTGTATGTCCACCAAAGCGCCAATAGTGCTTGCACACCAAGGATCTCGCGCTCGCTCGGCCAAGGATTGCGTTGCAGGTGCCCCGCCAATCCCTATAGGATCGTGCACTTGGGCTTCTTCTGCTTCTGTACGACGGGTCGGGGGTTCAGGACAGCACTGATGATGCGGTCAGCCAGCTTCACGCCACACCTGTCGGGCCACTGCATACCGGATCGCCTCGTCAAACACGCTCTTCAGGTTTCGCTGCGTAAGGGCCGAGCATTCGAGGTACTTGTGCGCTCGAATCTCCTTGGCACAAACCAAGGCTTGATCGTACGAAACCGGCTCCATCCTCTTAGCGCGGAGGCTGTCCATAGTCGCAGGGTCCTCGCGAAGGTCCAACTTGGTGCCGACCAGGATGATCGGGATGTTGGGAGCGTGGTGGTCAATCTCCGGGTACCACTACACATGGGAGTCAGCCCATATTCTCATCTTGGGGTTGGGTCCTGCAGAGGGAGCCTACCTTTGCCTTGACGTTGTCGAAGGAGGGGGGGCTGACAATGCTGAAGCAGATCAGGAAGACATCAGTCTGGGGGTACGACAGGGGTCGCAGTCTATCGTAGTCCTCCTGTCCAGCGGTATCCCAAAGGCCCAGACTGATAGGCTTGCCATCGACCATAACGCTCGCAGAGTAGTTGTCAAAGCTGGTCATGATAGGTCAGCATTCAGGCATTGGGGAGGCGGAGCTTGAGGTGCAGACAAACTCACACTGTGGGGATGTATTCGCCAGGGAAGGCATTGGTAGTGTATGAGATCAGAAGACATGTCTAGTGGGCAATGTCAGTGGCATACATCGGCGACGGTTCCAGTGGCATCAGATCTAGTGGCGACGTGCCAGTTGAGGCTGGGTAATGCAGATGCTGGACTAACCTTGCCGACGGCACCATCACCAGTAACGACACACTGTAGGGGGAATGCAGGTCAGTCTCGAGGCTCGGGATGCGAGCACGGTCAGGCAGGCTGATCTCGCACCTTGAGAGACTGAGTACCCGGGGCGGCCATGTTGGGCAACCTATGACAAGCGGACGAGTGGTCCTATCATGTAACGAGCAGGACAAAGGGCATGCGCCGATTGCAGAAGCTTTGCAGGAGCTCGGGCGTGTTGTGTCGGTTAGTCAGTCGGGCGGTGGGTGCCGATCGCAGGAGGCTGAGGTGTCGATGAATGAATTGACTGGACTTGATAGAGAGGGGAGGCAGTGTCGGCGATATGACCGAAATATGGTCAGGGCTCTTGATCAAGGAAGGAGCTCCAGAATGGAGGATTGCTGCTGCTACACAAGGGTCAGAGATGTTTTGTCGCAGACCGGAAGTGTGTGGTGCCGCAGGACAAGGTCGCAGGAGGTTGCAAGGCGGTGGGCGGCGGGTGGCGGGCGGTGGGCAACAGCACCACTCTCCCACAGCACCAAGCACGGATGATAAGCACGGGAGAAGCACGGGCTGCGGGCAGGATGAGTGATATGGGGCAGCTGTTGCACCGGGGGCACCAGGGGTGGATCTCTGACCTCTGCTCCTGGCAGGGCAGAAGGGCAGACACGCAGACATAGCTACCAGATGCAACCTGGGCTGTCTTTGTACACTCGCCGACTCACCACAGAAGGCTCGAGAGGCTGCAATGGGGAATGCACACCTGTAGAAGCCGGGAGAGGCCAGGGCAGAGAGAGACAAAGAGCTTCAGAGTCGAGAATGGTCTGCGGCTAAGGGAGCATGGATGGGGACGAGGGATACGGTAGGCAAGGTGGCAAGTGGGCGGATACCTCAAGGTACCCAAAGCTGCCAGGGCAAGGTGCAGGAAGAGCACGGGTGCTGTGCCGGCGGCGGCGGCAAGATGACGATGGATAAGAGGTAGCTGCCAAAGAAGAAATGCAGACTTACCAGACAAATAGGCACAGGCGCCGGTCCAGGTAGAGTGGCACAGTGGTGCACTGAGTCCGAGGTGAAGAGAGTGAGTGACAGACGGAGAGTCTGTGAGATCAACGAGAGGGCGGCGTCAGAAGCTGGTGTTTACTTATTGGGTATCGAGGCAGGATGGGAAGGGAGAGGAAGAGGAGGAAGAGACGGAGAGAGAGCGCAAGCGGCGGCGTAGGTGTCGTCGCAATGCGATGCCTCAGTTCAGTGCAGGAGGTGGAGGGTGGAGGAGGGATCCAGGGAAGTGGACGAGTTACATGTGCGCAGTAATAACTGGGGGCATGTACCGGACGAATACGGCACTGGCGTTGAGGAAAAGGGTGATGAAGGGGATGCCAGCCAATGAGTCTTTGCCGATGCCCCAGGCTCTCTCCGTGCTAGGCTTAGCTCCACGGTGGCTGCTGTCGGGTGGTCTAAGCACTTACTTGTCCATGCAATTCAGCCTGTTAACTGACAACTACAAAAAGTACCACCTTGCCTGCTTCCCTCGCTCGCCTTATTACTACCTATGGAGAGCCTGAGAAATAATAGGTAGCAACTCAGTGATATCATGAAGGAGTGACAGAACTGGTCTGGCACCTACTACCTATCAGCTGAGTTACTAGTTGATCACAGAGTGGCCATAAGTGTTTAAGTATCTAAGTACCTAGGTACGTACCCAAGAAACTTCAGCTGATGGTCACTGTTGTAGCTGGGCCAGCCTTGGAGTCAACTTCAATGCCACAAGGCAGCAAGGGATGAGAGAAGTTGGCTGCTCCATGGCAACCTAGGACTCAACTTGCAGGGCCCAACCAAGTAGGTACATTAAACGAGAGAGTGACTTCTGTTCAATCAAATGAGGGATGGCCAGAGTTGGGGCACGCCTGCCACTTATTGGTCATGCTGTAATGGCGAGTAGGAATACAGAATGGAGATGCAGTTATGGTATAAATTCAAGATCCATCTCTATGAATTGCTACCTACCCCTTACGATCGATCTATGGGCCTATCAAATGGAAGTCTGCCGGCGCCACTTGAAGCACAGCTTGTAACAATGTCCCCTGGGAGCCTCCAAGAGGTCTTCGGGGTGGGTGTCAGGGGCCAGTGTACAAATCCTACTCGACTCTTGCCACGCCTGAGCATCAGGAGAGGAAGAGGCTGCCTCGTTCGGGTCACGTCTTATTGGAGACCAATGCGAAAAGGCCAATTAAGAGAAACGATTCCTCCTCATCGACGCACCAACAGCAGTTGGCGCATGCTGCTGGCTCCAACGATCTCTTGGCACCCATACCACGCCCCAAGCCCGACATCCACCCCGAAGTACGGATACGGTAGGTTCAAATGTCTACTCTGGACCTCGTCGAGAAAGTGTGGAGTCGGCTTCCGACCTTGACCGATTGATCGGCATCGGGAGTGTGAGGTCGTATTCATCGCCGGAGCTTGCAGCAGGCAGCAAGAATAATCCGAAAGATATATGTGTTGGAGTAGAAGGACCGCAGTCGTGTCTCCGGAACACTCGAGGGATGCTGCTCGAGGATGCTGCTCGGCGTTGGTGCTCGGGTCAAACAGGTGACAGAGACGACGGGAGATGCCCTCGCTCTTCGCTGCAGAGAGGGCTCATAACCGGCTGCAGCAGAGTTCATCAAATCATGTACAGTACCAGTAGCAGTTACTATCAGTAACAGCAGACCCAATGCAGACGGCGTAAAACATCAGATCGCATGGCGGCGGTAGGAGTGTTTCATTGAGGTTTGGCGCCGACAGCTTGGCCCGGAGAGAATTCCGGAACTAACCAGGGCCTTTCCGAGCGGCGAGCCGAGCTGCGAGGACGCATGCGGCGGCATGTTGCTGATCCGGCAACAGGCCACACAGCCGGTCCACAGCTGGTGGCAGGTCCAACCTCAAGGACGACCCCGCTGCCCCACCCAAGCTGACGGCAGCGCCACGTGCAGCCCTGGCAAGCCGACAATTATCCTGACGCGTCTTACCTGCAGCGCTGTGGCCGAGCATCGCGTCCCGCTGCAGGAACACCACGACATCCAAGCACGGCCCCAAGTCTTAGCGACTCCGACAACCACCGTCCCGCCCCGCCCCGGGAGAGTGCTCGCAACATACGCAGTGCCACAAACGAACCGAAAGGCGCCGGTAGCGACGAGAGCGCCGCCATCGGCCGACGACGCTTCTGGACCGCCGAGTCCCCGCCGCGTCGATCCCATCTTCACACCCAGCGCGATGGCCTCCAACGACAACAAAGCCGGCTCCGCGCAAGACGGAAGCAGCCGCCGTCTCGCGCCCGTGGCCACACCCAACAACAACAACAATGCCAGCGGCCGGCGCGCGGGCGCGGACGCCGCGGCCTCGGCGGCGCGCCTGTCCGCGTCGGCGCGGCGCCACCACCGCCCGCAGGTGTCGACGCCGCATGGCCGCGCGGCACTGCGGGCCATGGACCAGCGGCGCGCGGCGCTGTTCACGCCGGGTAAGGCGCGGCGGCGCAGCCTGCGCGAGCAGCGCGAGACGCCGCGCGACCTGCTGCGCAACCTGAGCCGCGTGCTGGCGCCGGGCACGCGCCGGCCGGCGGCGCTGTCGTCCTCGCCGCCCGACAACGACAACGACGGCGACGGCCCGCCATCCGATGACGCCCGACGTCGTGAGAGTGGTGCGGATCCCACGCTCACTTTCGGGGGCGGCGCCTTCGACCTAGACGACGACGACGACGACTTCCCGATCGAGCGGCCCCGCCTGTCGCTGCCGCTGGGGCCCGAGCATGACGACGACGACGACGACGACGTGGATCTCAAGCCGCCGCGGTCTAGTGGGCTGGAGGACCTGGAGAACTACACGATGCAGTCGATCGAGCTGCCGCGGCGCGCCATGGGCGAGTACTACGACGCAAACGCGCGGGACCGCGCGAGCCTCCTGGGCAGCGCGCGCGTCAGCGACTTCTACGGCGGCGGCCCGGACCTGCACAGCGACGACGCCGGCATCGACTCGGGCTTCTTCCCGCCCCCGCCGGCGCTGGACGACGACGACAGCGACGACGTGGTGCTGGACGAGGGGGCCGTGCTGGAGCGGTAAGCGCGTCCTCTTCTCTCTTTCTTCCTTCCTCCCTTCCTCCCTTCTTCCCTCCCCGTTCCCGACGCCGTTCCTAGGATGGCCGGCAGGAGACTTAGGAGAAGGCGGGCAGGCACTGACGTGGAGTTTTTTCTAGACTGGACGCCGAGGACGGACGGCGACAAACCGTCGGCCGCGAGAGCGACTTTGGACCCATCCAGATCCCCGACCTCGGGAACGAGAGCACCTTTGTCATGGGCTCCGTGGCGTCGCCGACCCGCGAGCCCGCGGCGCTCGACGACATCGAGGAAGAGAACGCGCCAATGGACGACTACGACCTCGGCGGCGGCGGCGGTTACGATGACGACAACGACGATGATGACGACGGCCACATCAACGAACCGTTTGGCGTCCCGGACCTGGACAGCGACCGCGAGGAGGAGGAGGAGGAGCCCAACAACGACGCCACCGCCATTGTTTCCCCGACCGCCGAGCAGCTCACCACCGCGCTCGGCTCCGCCGGTGCCGGTGCCGGTGCCCGGGGGAGGACGACGAAGACGAGGGGGAATAAGAAGAAGATATCGCGGCACGGCGTCGAGTACCCCTCGCTGCCGCGCGGCGTGGTCAAGCGGCTGGCCACGACGTTTGCCAAGACGGCGGGGGCCGGCGGCGGCAGGGCGGGGGCAAAGATCGCGCCCGACACGCTGGATGCCGTCATGCAGGCCACCGACTGGTTCTTCGAGCAGCTGGGCGACGACCTGGGGGCGTACGCGCGGCACGCAGGGCGCAAGACGATCGACGAGAGCGACGTGGTCACTCTCATGCGGAGGTGCGTATTATCAACATCATCATCATCATCTCAAGCCAGATATATGTACATGTATATGGGTGTGCTTCTCTTGATTTTATTCTCGTACAGGTGTGTCTAACTACTAACATATTCTATACACAGACAGAGACAGACGGGTGCGTCCACGACGCCATTCGCGCTCGCCCAGCGATACCTGCCGCGGGAACTGCTGCAGGAGATCCGCATGCCCGTGCCGGTGCCGAGCAAGCCCCCGCGCAAGAAGGCGAGGCGCGGCGGCGGCGGCGGCGATGGGGAGGAAGAGGTCACCTGAGTAGGGCTCGCCGCGACCCACCAACCATACGCCACGGGATGTGAGCAACGGGCCTGGCTACCAGCCCCTGTTCGCCCGCACGCGACCCGCACCACCACCGGCGGGCTTCTTGACCACCATGTAGAACATGATCGACGTGCAAAACGCGAGGCCGTACCTGGCGGGCTGTCAGAGCTGCGAAGGTCTTGTTGCAGAGAGGGAGGAGGGAGGGGTGATAGACCCGGCTCGTGGGGGACAGAAGAATTTCGGATGGTAGAGAGATGGTGGGAGGTTGAGGAGAATGAGACACAGAGGCATAGGTGGCCGAGGAAGACTTACCATGTAAATATGTACTGGGCGTGGTTGTTCCTCAGGTTCACCTCTGGCGCTCGTCCGATGGGGATTCCCTTCCTCTGGTTCTCAAGCGCCTCCAGCAGGTCAGGCTCTGTAAGACAGACACGTCAGAATATCCCATGCCAGCAAAACCGTAACAGAAATAATGCAAAAATGCAGCTCGGGCTGCGAGCTGACAGCCGCGGCGCCTTCCCGTCACTCACCCATGGTCTGCTCGACCCAGATGGGCTGGCTGCCGACCAGCGCGGCCATCTCGTGCACGTCGGGGAAGTAGAACTCCCACCGGTCGGGCCGATTGTCGGGCGTGAACACGTTCTTCTTCCACGGCTGGCGCAGCAGGCCCTCGACGCGCACCTCGCCCGTCGGCAGCGCGTCGGGGTGGCGGGTCCGCCGGTCGCGGTGCGCGCGGTCGATCCACCCGCGGTTGACGAGGATGGTGGCGTTGTCGACGAGGCCCTCGCGGCCCGCGCCCTCCACCACGCCCTCGGTACTACCGTCGCCCTCACCACTCTCGCTCCTCCCCTCACGCCGCTGGGCCGCGGCAGCCGCGGCGTCGGCGGCGGCCGTCTCGTCGAGGGGCGCGCGCTCGAGCGGGGTGACGACGAGGAAGCCGTCGGCGCCGTCGCGGGTGCGGGGGCCGACGAGCATCTCGCGGTCGTGCCTCAAAATACCCCGGGCGCGGACGCGGCGGTAGTCGAAGTCGCGGACGGCCTGCGGGTCGACGTGCGGGGGCAGGGGCAAGGGGGGCTGGACCAGGCGGTCCTCGAGCCGCGCCAGCAGCTCCGTCTTCCAGCCCAGCCGCTGCACCTGCCACGTGCCGAGCCCGAAGGCCGTCAGCGGGATCGCCGCCAGCACCAGCAGCCCCCAGCCGTGCCGCCGCCGCTGCACCCGCACCAGCGTCGGCGGGTGGTCCACCGGCGACGTGAACCCGGGCTCGTCCGCCGGGTTCTCGGCCCCGGGGCGCGCCCCGCGCACGCGCGTGTGCGAGAAGGGCCGCCGCGGGTGACAATGACCCCCCCGTTGTGGTGGCGGCGGCGGTCGTGGGTGTGCCGCGGTGTCGGTGGAAGGGGAGAAGAGCGAGGACCGGGGCCTCGGGGCCGCGCGCGTCTGGAAGCGTCGTGAGGGAGCTGTGGTGGTGGCGGAGGAGGAGGAGGAGGAGGAGGAGGAGGAGACGGGAGCACGGCCCCCAGAAGCGTGGGCCGACTGGATCTGGCGCTCGATGGACTGCTCGACGCGCCGGGCGAGCGACGGCCGCGGGGCGAAGAAACAGCTCGGGGACTTCATGGCGGGCGGTTGGAGAGCCCTGGTGCCGGACCGGACGTCGTCATGTGTTGCAGGGAGGGAGGACGGGAAGAGGTTGTTGCCGGACCCGCCTGGAAGCTCCCTCACATCAGCTAGAGCTTGCTGCGGATGGCCCGTGCTGGCTGAATTATGCAGTACCTGGTAGGCTTATGTCGGGGCTTGTATGCCACCTCCCGGGGGCGACCTCGGTGAACTGAGAGAACCTACCTCAGACCTGGCCAGGCCATACCTGTCCAGAACCACTCTGAAGTCGTCTACTCTCCAGCTTTCCACTGTTTTCGACCGCTGATCAGACTTTGGAATCTCAACAGACGATACTCTGTGATTTATTATCGACGTACCGGAGCTCTGCAAGAGGCAGGAGATCAAGGCCTTGGAGCTCACTGAGTCCGTCACCTGCTGACCTCACCCACTTACACCACATTGCCACTTAGCCTCTCGTAACTCACCGAGCCTCGCCACTCAAGCTCCCGACTGTCGTTCGCCATGTTCTTCGAGGGAAGCTTACAGGACGGCATCTCAACCGCTGTCCAGCAGGCCAAGAAGGTTGTCTGCTTCGTCACCGGTCCGTAGCTCTCTGTGGCTGCCAGAGGGCACCCCCCGGTCTAACAGGTACAGATGGAGGAGACGAGAGTCAGAGATGGGAGGGCGAGTTCCTCGCCGATGAGTCTGTGAGCTACACTGCGATATCGTGACCAACGGCTGTCTCACTGATTCATATTCGCAGCTCAAAGCACCACTCGATGACCAAGCAGTCGTCCTGAGACTGATGGCTGGCTCCGAAGAGGCCGGCTTCCTGGAAGCTCTATTTCCAATACCAAAAAAGCCCTCGGTCATCGTTATACAGTATGTTACCTGACTCTATGCGCATGGATGTATCAGTATTTCCCCGCCATCTGTCTTCGATCTTATCCGCTCACTACTCTACTAGGAACGGCCAGTTGCAAGAATACATTGCTTCTGGGACTTCACGAGAGGAGTTCATCCGCAGACTATGTGCTTCGTTCAATGCTGGTCCAGCCCCGAGCCAGCCTTCTGCTGCTCCTGCTTCTCAGTCTTCAAATCAGAGACAAGAGGCCGCTCAGTCACAAACATCACAAGATGACGATGCCTTGTATGGCGACGTGCCAGCAGCCGCGGTCCCATCTGCCCCTAGCGCTCCTCAAGATCAGAGCCCCGAAAGAGCTCAGGTTCTAGCATCCGAGCAGGCCGAGCGTCAAAAGGCCGGAGAGGAGGCGCGAGGAGCTGACGCCAAAAAGCATACGGGAGCAGACGATAGACGACAGGAAGATAGAGGCGCCCCGGGCCCGTCTGCCGAAGCGTCGCAGTCTTCGTACGCACAGCAAATGCGGCAGCGGAAACTGCAGGCCAGCGATGAAAGGAGACGAATCCTGGATAAGATCGAAAACGACAAGGTGGAGCGCAAAAAGCGGGAGGCCGACGAGCGCCGAGCGCGCCAGCTCTTGAGCGGCAACGCCGACGCCGCGCACGAGTCCGGCAACCAGGAGGCGTCGTCGTCGATCCCCCTCTCGACCAACATGCCTCGGGGCGGCGGCGCGCAGGCCGCCGACCACTGCAGCCTGCAGGTGCGCCTGCTGGACGGCTCGAGCCTGCGGCGCCGCTTCGCGGGCGACCAGACCCTCGGCCAGGACGTGCGGCGGTGGGTGGACGCGGAGCGCACCGACGGCGACGCGCCGTACGCCTTCCGCGTGGTGCTGACGCCGCGGCCCAACGCGGCCGTCGCGCCCGCGCGGGAGGCCGAGCCGCTGGCCGCCCTCGGCCTCGCGCCCTCGGCCACGCTGATCCTCGTGCCCGTGCGCCACGCCTCGGCCTTCGCGGCGACGACGGCCGCGCTGTCGTCGCACGGCGCCGTCGCCCGGCCCGTCCTCGGCCTCTTCGAGTACGTCTACTCGGCCGTCTGGGCCGTCGTCGGCGGGCTGCTGGGGCTGTTCCGGGGCGGGGGCGGCGGCGGGGGCGGCGGCGGTTCCGAGGCGGCGGGGGAGGAGATCCCCCTCGAGACCCGGGCGGTCGGTGGTGGCGGTGCTGCGTCAAACTCGCGCATCAGGGGCTTCCGGAATCCCGAGGACCGGAGGGACGCTCAACCTCTTTACAATGGAAATTCGGTATGTCTGCGAGCGACTGCGCTACTCGGTCCAGGCCCCCCCGTATGTGTTGTGCCGCGCATTGCTGACCTGTCTGTCTGTCTGCAGTTGAACTTCGAGCCTCGAAGAGACGAAGACGAGGAGAATACCTAAGCTAGCTGACGGGCCCGGCTGGGCCACCCGTGGATGTACGATAGTCGCTGGAGACGGACCTGGCTGGGCTGCTGGGAGAGCGAGGGTACTGTCTGTCGGATCTGGCTGGAGATGACCAAGCTTGGAGTCGTTGGCGAGGAAGAGCAACAGCATGCATGCGGTTTAAATGGTCTACTTGGCCCCCCCACAGCTCCATAGCATCAGCACCTAAAGACAGACGATGGTTTGCCAAATCATGCGGCTTGAGGCTATAATGAATAATAACTCGCAGCGCACGGAGGGTTGTGTCGTGCCATCTTCTAGTTATAGGCTCGCTATGCCCGCAACCTCCAGACATACCTAGCCGCAGACGGTAAGATTACTTAATGACGATAGTGTGAGCCGTGACCATTACCATCTAGCAACATCGGCAGCAGTGAGCTACAGCAATAATGCCGGCGACCAACGGCTACACGACGGATGTAGTCTCAACGGTAGTATTCACGGTGTAGATGAGCTGAACGGCAGAGATGCCATTTGGTTGGAGGGGAGTTTTGGTCAAGTTGGTACATCGCAAGGCAGCCACAGTACTGGCCGGGCATACCGGGTAATTCTACTCATGCCTCGCCTCCCCGCATCCGGAGACAGCAGCTAAGGTAGTTGGCTGTCTTTCTATCTAACCATCTAGCCCTTCCCGTCCGCGTCTTCATCGTCGTCATTCCATCTTCCAGGCGAAGAGAAGGAATCACGAAAACAACATGACACGACACCACCCGCCGCAACCGGCAAGAAGAAGTTCTTTTCTCCTCTCTTCCTCAACTCAGTACTGCTTGGCGGCCTGCTGGCAGGCCTTGAGCTGCTCGAGGTACCAGTTGCAGATCTGCATGTTGCCGCTGTGGTCGTCCATGCACTTGGTGAAGCTCTCGGCGGCGCCGGCGCAGTTGTTGCTGAACTGGTTGTCCTGCGCGGCCGAGTAGGCCTGCTGCGGCGTCGCCTGCACCTGCGTGCTGGCCTGCTGCTGCTGCTCGGCCGGTGCCGACGAGCCGCCGCCGAACATGCCGCCGATGGCGTGTCCGATGGACGAGCCTACCGCCACGCCGCTGCAGAGGAGGGAAGGTCAGCAAATTTTCTCTCTCACATAATGTGTTCCCTTTCTTTCCCTTCGGGTTTTTTTTTTCGGGTATCTCAGGGATGGAACGGGTCGACAACGTACGCGGCGGTGCTGGCCATCTGGCCGAAGAGGCCGGGGCCCTGCGACGCCTGCTGGGGCGCGGCCGGGGCCTGCTGGTGGTGCTGCTGCTGGGCGGGCGCGGCCATGGTGGTCGCAGGCCGGGTCTGCTGCGTAGGGGCGGGAGCGCGCGAGACGGTCGGACGCGCCGGGGCTCGGCCGCCAGATCGGCCACCACCTGAGCGAGGCATCGTGATGATGTTTGGTATGTGGTATAGGTCACTGTGTGTTCGTAGGAGACGGCGAGTCTTTTTTTACGCTGGCGGTAGATCGACTTGCGGTAGGTGGTTGCTGGCGCAGTGAGAAATGAAAGAAGAAGGTCGACGTTCGGGTTTAATAGCTGGCGGTTCGCTGGAAGCTTCTCAGGGTGGCCAATGGAAGCTCGGCGTTTCCACAATCCGAAGCCCGTAGCTGGGGTTCGCCTCACGACGCTTAGCTGATAAGCGCCTAGCGCACCTGCACCCGTCATCGACATGCGGTTTTCACAGATATGTAGCACGCGAAGGTTTGTATTCACGGCATCTGACCAGTGACCACCATGGACTGATCTCTACGGTCACTGTCGTGAAAGACTGATCTCTACCTCTTACCTCCGGCAGCATTTTCTGAAAGACGGACCACAAGCCGAGGCTCACGGCCAGTCGCAGCTCTCTTGCGGTCTTATCGGAGATTTTCCAGACGACAGACGCCATCTCCAACCCGTCCTCGGGCACACACGCCCGTGCTATGTGCCCTACTCCGAGGCACTCGACAGGATGAAGGGACTCCAATCCCTCGGGCGCCTCGCGCAGGCACCCATCCGGCAACCAGCCGCAGCTCTCGGCCTCTCCCACACCACGTCCACATCCCCTTCGGCGCCGCCACCACCACCACCAGCGTGCGCCGGTCCTTGCCGGCGGGCCTTCTCGGTGCTCAACCGGCCGCCGCCCGCCTACCCGGGCCACGTGCCGCTGAACGGGCCGGAGCGGGCCGCGCTGGCCATCGGCTCGGGCCTGCTCGCCTTCCTGGACCCGCGGCGCGGCGACATGGTGGCGGCGCTGGGCGAGGTGGCGCCCATGACCCCGCGCGCCCTCGAGCGGCTGCGCCGGGCCATGCTCGCGGACGCGACGGGGCGGCGGATCCTGCGCGACCGGCCGCGCCTCACGGCGGCGTCGCTGGACCTGCCGCGGCTGCAGCAGCTCCACCCAAATTCGGTGGGCGCGACGTACGCGGCCTGGCTGGAGCGGGAGGGCGTGTCGCCCGACACGCGCGCGGCCGTGCGCCACGTCGACGACGCCGAGTGCGCGTACGTGCTGCAGCGGTACCGCGAGGCGCACGACTTCTACCACGCGCTCACCGGGCTCCCCGTCGTGCGCGAGGGCGAGGTCGCCCTCAAGGCCTTCGAGTTCGCCAACACCCTGCTGCCCGTCACGGGGCTCGCCGTGCTCGCCGCCGCGACGCTGCGCCCCGCCGAGCGCCAGCGCTTCCGTGACGTGTACGCGCCCTGGGCCCTCCGCAACGGCCTGCGCGCCCAAGACGTCATCAACGTCTACTGGGAGGAGGAGCTCGAGACCGACGTCGACGAGCTGCGCGCCCGGCTCGGCATCGAGCCCCCGCCCGACCTGCGCGCCATCCGCCGCCGGGAGCGCGAGGAGAGGAGGCGCGCCCGGGAGGCGGCCGCGGCGCAGGCTGCTGGCGCGAGTTGAGAGGGGTTCGGGGGTGGGCAGCGCGGCGCGAATAGGCTCCAACGTTGCTACGCCGCTGGGCGAAGCATATTCCTCGTTATGAAGCTACAGCTGCGAATTGCGTGGCGGTGGTGAGGTTGCAGCGCCGACAGTAGAGTATGATACACAGACAGCGGAGCAGAGCAGCCTGGGCGCAGTACTGTTGCGATAGGTAGATGTACGATTTTGTACCAACGTCAAGAGTATAGAAGACCCTCAGGGGAATAGACCATAACGCCGTGCCGAATGCCATGCCGCGTCCTTTCTCGTATTGCAGTTTCCCCTATTTTTGCCTTCTCACTGTCGTCTCCTCCTCGCCTAACCGCGCCAGTGCTTCTGCCCACACGCGCGCCCGCTCGTTCGTTCGTTCGTTCGATCATCCGTTCGTCCATTCGTCCATCTGTCCGTCCAACCACGTTTCCGCCTCCCACCACTGATCATCCCTTGCCCCTCCAGAAGACTCACAAGTCGAGCAGGTCGTCCTCGTCCTCGTCGTCCCAGGCCTTGCGGCGGTCGACGACGATGCGGCCGACTCCGCCGCCGCCACTGCCGCCCTGCCCGTTGCCGTCGGCCAGGGCGCTCAGCAGGTCCTTGAGCTGGGCCTCGGTGACCCTCTGGCGCAGCTGGCCCGAGCGCGCGAGCGCGATCAGCCGGTCCTCGACCTCGGCCGCGCGCGCCTCCTTGACCAGCCGGATGCGCCCCAGCCGGTCCGCCGCCTCGGGCTGCAGGATCTGCCCCAGCATCGCCTGCCGCGCCTCCGCCTCCTGTCTGTGTGGTGCGCGAGCGCGTGAGTGAGTGGGTGGGTGGATGGTTGTTGGCTCAGCGAACGGGAGGGAGGAAGGGAGGGGAGGGGAAGAGAAAGGAGGAGAAGCAGGAGCAGGAGGAGAAGGAGGGAATGAGGCAGAGGCAAGAGACAGGGAACGGGTGTAGAACGCGTCTGCTTGACGTGCAGAGGCCGCACGCTGGACTCACTGCCTCTGCTGCTCGGCCTGGTTCTGTCCTCCCATGCCGCCACCGCCGCCGCCGCCGCCGCCTTGGCTGCCTGGCCCGCCACCGCCCTGCGCCTTGAGCTGCTCGAGGCGAGCTTTCCTGATCTGCCGGCCGCAGTATTGTTAGCGATATGGTAACTTGTGGTACCCTGTGATGTCAGGAAGGGTGAGACGTGCCTGATCCAGCTCTGCGTCGGCCATGGTCGCGTTTGTCTGGGTTCTGTGGTGGTGAGTGCGTTGCGCGCCCGATTGCGAAAGCTGCTAGGTAAAGTGACTTATTAGTGGGGGAGGTGGACGTCAAAAGTTCAAAACCCCGCGTAAGGCAGTACCCTGGCTTCGGATTATCGCATTTTTAAGGGCTTATGGTGATTTTCCAGCATCGATGCTTCCATATGAGCGTTCAGCGCTGGAAGAGAGACAGACCGAAGGTGAGCAGGGTTGAGAAGCATTCAACTGCGTCTGACCAACATATGTTAGTACTCATTCGAGTTTTATATCTATTCTGATGAGGAAGCCGTGATTGCACGTCTAGGGGTATGTATCTACGGTAGGTACTTAATACAGAGGTATTTTATACATAGAATGGTGGCGACAAGAGGCATCAGTATACAAGTGTCACGGTCTAGATGCCAAAATCGTAATCATCCAATTCTGGGTCAAAGTCCGTCTGGCCGCCGCCGATCTTGTCGCCGTCCGACATGTAGGGGCTGAGCCCGAACGGGATGGCCTCGTTCAGCTCGTCCCGCCTCGCGCGGTGCCGAGCCTTGACCAGCGCCATGACCGACTGGTTTACGTGGGCGCTGAGTCCCAGCTCCTGCGCCCTCTTCACAAAGTATCCGTTGATGAAGTCGACAGGGGGCTGCTTCCCATGTCGTACCCACGATACCCAGCGGCTGTAGCCTCCGCGTTGGCGTTCGAGGTGAACCAGCAGTCCGCGACGAAACGATTTGCTCGTCAGATGCTCGGTGAAGCGCGGATGTTTTTCGAATTCCGGGAGCGCACGCATGATCGCCTGCGTCTCGTCTAGAAGTCCGTTCCATAAGCACATCGCCGCTGTGCTCTTGGAGATGCCCTCATGTCGACAGCCTAATATCACCGAGAGAGTATCGGCCAGGGACGAGAAGACCATTCCTGGTAGCTTCTGTGCCAGGAAGCTCGCATAATGGAGCCCATGCGCATGGAGGTTATCGGAGGCCGTCAATAGCTGAACACAGTGCCGGATCCGAGCGAGTGCATGCGGGTCGAGGTGGGACCCTTCAAACCTGGGCACCCCATACAAAAGTAAACGCCCGGCGTGAACGTGTCGCATCGACCAGTGGTTTGCGTGCTTGTACACCTTGTGCGTGCTATGACCCAGGATGAAGTTGGGACGTCGGGACGGATCGTCAAAGACCTCTTGGATGAGCTTCTCCACGAGCCCAAGACCCGGAAATATCAGGCAGATTGTGGTCTGCTGATCGATGCGGTGGCGAATATTCTTAAGTGCAGCCGAGACCGCCCACGGTGCTATGTCAACGATGATATTATCCAGGTAGTCCGGGTTCTGCATCTCGAGCTGGAGGCGCAGAGGGCTGACATCGTAGCCTATGTACTCGGGCCTGGGGGCCTCCTGAGCGGAAAGAAGCTTTCCCTGACCGTCGCGCAGGATGAGACGCCTGTCTTCTAACCCCCATCTGGAGATGCTGGCTTTGCGATGGGTGAAGATGCCCGCCGGAGGTACGCCGGAGGCAGACAGAGCGTGACAGATGAATTTGGCATGCTGGGTGAAGCCCACGATATGCACTCGATCGGATAATTCGGTCTGCGATGTCGTCGGCGGTGTCGTCGGCGGCTCACGGGGCCGGTCTGTCGGTGTCGACTCGGGCAGGTTCGCTAATGCCTGGGCCGGCCGCGACTGGGACGCCGAGGCCTCCTGGGCGGCCGGACTGAGCATGACCCTCGGCGGCGTTTGGAATAAAGGAAGACCCGAAGGCTCCTCATTTTGGGGCAGGCTCGTGGACTTCTTCATGGGAGTATGGTATCTCGGAGGATCGGTGTGCCACGATGAGGGCCCACGGCCGGCGGCGGCGGCGGCGGTAACGCTGGATAGTTGCTTAGAGGCCCCCCGGCCCTCAAAGGGGTTATGGCGGCGCCATCTCTCTCGTCTGCGAGGTATCCTCGCCAATGCCGGCGAAAGCGGCCGGCGGTAGATGTGGGAATACAGATTGGAGAGCTGAGTCGGTTAGGGAATCGTACTCAAGTCATTGAAGTTGAAGATCAGGGGTCCGCGGCACGGTGCCAGCCCGAATCGAGGCGCGTCCCGGAAGGCAGGCCAACTACCACAAAGGAACGGTCAGAAGGCAGTCGCTAGAATACGAGTGCTCTCCAGGTAGCCCAAGAGGTGGCAGCAACACGTGCGATGCTTAGGCCGAAGATCGCGAAGTGTATTGTCGACGAGAGATCATCCCCCATGGTTAGTAGCGGTTGGATCCCGTTCGCTGGCGCATGGTGAGCCAATCACAGTGACCCGGATTACACCGATAAGAATCCTCCTGCAGCCCAGCTCGCTTATCTCCAAACCTAGCTCGTGTTCTGCCAGTCTTTACCGCCATATTCGTTGGTTTGCGCCCTGCCCGCCAACGCCTGCACAGCTCGACAGATCAAGTGCACCAGCCCCGGAGAGACTCATAGGACGGAGTTCAAGTGTGACTTCTGGTATCACTGGATGCGGGCTGCATAGAGGCGACAACGCGCCACGCCAGCTACGTCGTGGCCACGCCAGACAACCAGTATGGACCCTACCAGCATCTTGCCGCAGCTCGAGCGGCTGGACGACGAGCTGGACAACCTCGAAGAGGCTCTCCAGCCCCTCATGGGCGGCGTCTCAGATGTTGCCTCCAAGCTTCCCCTCCTGGACAAAGCGAAGCTATACGTGCTCGTCACCTACGCGATTGAATCCATGCTATTTTGTGAGGTGACCAGGTGCAAGTCCCTATCCTGCCGGACTAACGTGTACATCAGCGTCGCTCCGCCTCAATGGCGTCAATGCGAAGGAACACCCGGTCTTCAAAGAGCTCACTCGAGTCCGGCAGTACTTTGAGAAGATCGCGAACATCGAGTCGCCTCCCGCGAAGCCCGAGAAGACCCTGGACAAGGGGGCCGCCATCCGCTTCATCCGATCCGATCTGGCCAACGACAAGGAAGTAAACGCCAAGCTGAAAGAGCTGATTGTGAGCGAGCGCGCGAAGGCTGCCCAGAAGAGCGCCCAGCTGGGTGAAAAGCGCAAGGCGGAGGAGGTTCCCGCGTCTTCAGACGAGTCCAGCGAGGAGGACGAGTCCGAGGAAGCGAGCCCCGAGCCCGCGCCAAAGAAGCAGAAGACGAAGGAGGAGAAGAAGGACAAGAAGAGCAAGCGGCTCCAGAAGGATAAGAAGGCCAAGAAGTCAAAGAAGACCAGCGGCGAGGAGAAGCATAAAAAGGGGCACAAGAGCAAGACGTCGTCCAAGTGAGACTTCCAGTCGTTGCGAGTCCCCTCTCAAACGCGCAAGTCGTCAGTGCACCATGCATCGTTGTGGATGCAAGTCTGGATTTTGCGCCGAGATCACAGCGCGACATGCTCGCCTGCCAAGGTACTCTACCGGACCTTCGAGAGCAGAGATCCCAGACTCATAAGAGTATGGCTATG
The DNA here is from genome assembly GCA_022539325.1 of Xylariaceae sp. FL0804. Lineage (NCBI taxonomy): Eukaryota > Fungi > Ascomycota > Sordariomycetes > Xylariales > Xylariaceae > Xylariaceae sp. FL0804. The sequence goes on along the minus strand of JAJKLG010000006.1, from coordinate 276,808 downwards.
GGGCTGCAGCATCCGGGTATGATATCAGGTTCACAGACCCGCACGAGCTGGCCCTGTACATGCTGTCGCAGCTACCCAGGTAGCTGAGCAAAGCCGCGAGGTGTCGTCTCGCGATGTCACGGCCTTCAAGCAGGGTCATGGGTTCAGCCCCTGAGGAGTGCTGTTGCAGATACGAATCGGGGGTTCAAGATACCCAAATTCGGTGACCACAACTGCCGAGGCAAGCTGAGGCATGAAGGATCCATGAGCACTCTCTTCCAATTCAAGCTGCGGTTGCCTGTCTGCTTCAAGATGCACGTTGCTTTGCTTCCTCTCCTGCAACGTTAATATCGCTACGGAGTACAGCAGTGAGAATGCCCAATGTAATTCAGTGCACCTTCACCCCATCGGCCTCGTAGATTTCTGTGTGATATAAGTTGTAGAACGAACTCAGACAGGCGATCGTGAAATCAGTCTGTAGATGCCTATAATTAAGACCGAACAGGAGTAGGAAGGGTCAGCAGCCATTAGATACGGTATACAGGACAGTGCCAGAGGCGTGTATGTACGGTGCCAATTGTTTGAATTCGAAGTGCTGTCGGCCTCTATCGATAAGTCCCAGCCGGCAGCCACCACCGCCAACTGGCAGCTACCGCTAGGGCACAACAACCCTTCGGTCAATTTTGCCAGCTCCAATCCAAAATTCCCGAGTGCCTCAACTTTTCGCAGTCCTCAAGTCTCCAGTCGCCGACCTTCCCACCTCATCACAGCGCCCAACGACGACAAACCGCCAACATGGGTAGAGGACCGTAAGTGCACAGCCCACGCAATCGATTCGTTCAATTTGTCTCTGCGCATGCTCCTCCGGGCAACTGCCGCTGGCCAGAGACGATCCGAATCCATCCGCTCCGTCCCGTGTCGACCACTGTACTGACGAGGATATCCTTCCAGGAAGAAGCACCAAAAGCGCCTGAGCGCGCCCTCGCACTGGCTGCTCGACAAGCTCTCCGGTGTCTACGCCCCCAAGGCGTCGCCCGGCCCGCACAAGCAGCGCGAATGCATGCCCCTCATCATCTTCATGCGCAACCGCCTCAAGTACGCCCTGAACTACCGCGAGACTCGTGCCATCCTCATGCAGCGCCTCGTCAAGGTTGACGGCAAGGTCCGCACCGACATGACCTACCCCGCCGGCTTCATGGACGTCATCACCATCGACAAGACCGGCGAGAACTTCCGCCTCGTCTACGACACCAAGGGCCGCTACACCGTCCACCGCATCCAGGCCGAGGAGGCCGAGTACAAGCTGGGCAAGGTCAAGCGAGTGCAGCTGGGCAAGGGCGGAATCCCATTCTTGGTCACGCACGATGCGAGAACGTAAGTGTTCTGTCAGACATCATTCAGCCGTTGGATCAAGCTTTGGTTGCATTCCTCCCGGGAACACGACGACATGTCGAGCTTTGAACCGATGGCTGGTATGTGCCCCTCCCATTTTCGCCTGCTGACAGTTCTTTCCCTCGCAGCATCCGCTACCCTGACCCCCTCATCAAGGTCAACGACACCGTCAAGATCGAGCTGGCCACCGGCAAGATCACCGACTTCATCAAGTTCGACACGGGTGCCATCGCCATGGTCACCGGTGGTCGCAACATGGGTCGCGTTGGTGTCATCACGCACCGTGAGAGACACGACGGTGGCTTCAACATCGTCCACGTCAAGGACGCCATTGACAACACCTTCGCCACGCGCGAGAACAACGTGTTCGTCATTGGCTCGGAGAAGCCCTGGATCTCTCTGCCCAAGGGCAAGGGCGTCAAGCTCACCATCGCCGAGGAGAGAGATCGCCGCCGGGCCCACGCTCTGGCTGGCCACTAGGGTGACGAAGCATGAAAAATGGGATCTGGTAAGGTTGGTTTTTCCGCGGGAACTGGAGTCTATGGCATATCCATTGTTCTTGCTCTGCCACGAATTAGAGCCCGTGGCCTAGGTCATTGATGAATGAAAAAATTAATTGACCTACGAGTTCCCAAAGAAGACTGCTTGCGTGTCTGATATGTTGCTACTCCACTCCGCGCCGCCGTAACTACCCGCCTTCTGCCGGTATCCCTCCCGTTGCCCTCGCCTCTCGGGCTGGATTCACGGCACAGTCAGCAGCGGCCGGCGGGCAGGCTTGTGCTACGACTCTAGACAGACCAGCGGTGAGGCCCATGTCAGCAGTTCACGATTGGGCTTCGCCGGCTGGAGACAGGCAGCAGACCCTCCCTCGGGGGAGCCGACTGCTGGCCCCCATCCACCCCCTTCCCCTCCCCTCTCCTCCCCTCCTCTCCCTTCCCCGGTTCGTTTTCACCAACTCTCCCTGCTATTGGCTCGGGTCAAGCACCGACGGGAGTGAGGTGATCGTTCGCTCGTTCGCTCGCCTGCCCCTGCGGTGAGAATTCGCCTCTCAGCAAGCGGCGGCGGCGGCGGCCAGTAGCCAGGAGCGAAAACCAGGAGTGAGGTGAGGAGCGAGGTGAGGAGCGCAAGAATAGCGCTAGATCTGCAAGCAAGCAAGCAAAGCAAGCAAGCAGGCAATCAGGCAAAGCAAGGAGGAAAGGAGGCAACGCGGCCGATGGTCGTTGGCTCGATCACATGAATGGATTTCTCTGTCTGTCATGATAGTGCCCAGTGCCGGAAGTCAGCCAGCATTAATCCATCCATCCATCCATCCACCCATACATCCACCCACGCTCGCCGAGGACTGGGTTGTCGAGAGAGCTATCGTATCGTCAGGGTTAGGTAGATAGATACTTATGTTCAGATTGTGTAACGGCAACTGGTCGACTTGGTACTCCCCACGTGGGCGGTGCTCATCGGGCTCTGAGATAGGTAGGTAGGTACTTAAGGTAGGTAGGTTTTTGGGGGTGTGGGTGGTGTGGGAGGAGGAAAAGGGGGTGAAGAGGAGGAGAAGGGCGGGGGGCCAGGGGGGGGGGCCAACTGTCTGCGGTCGAGTGATATGCTGCTCACCACCACCACCACCACTCAAGGTAGTTATCTCCGTCTGTCTCTACCCCTTCGTAACCCACGCCTTTGATTGCTCAACTAGCCCAAAAGTGAGAAGTGATCCTTCTGCTCACTGGCTGCTGCTGGTGGACCACCACCCGCGCCTTCGCTGTCTCTATCTGCCTTTACTCCCTTGCTTACCCGTATCCACCACCCATCACTTACACCTCTCTGATAGCCGACAGTGTGGTGGTGGTGTGTTGATGGTGATGCCTCCTCTCCTTTCTCATCCTCCTCCTCCCTCCGTCTATTGCGGGGGCCTTCAGACCGCATCTGGGAGCTAGGAGTCTTGAGGATGGGACGAAGCTGGCCAGCTACTTAAGCTACGGTGGGTAGATAGCTGGTTGGCGGAAGCCGGGCGTGTGCTGTGCCGGACACAGACAGCTACTACTTGAGATACCTACTTACATAGACGACGTTAGGCTATCGTGACCTTGGCCTGTCTCCCCAGTCGCGAGAACTTCCAGTGCCTGTAGGTAGCATCAAGCCGGAAGCTATCTCGGGCCTCGTCCTGCCTGGGATACATATCCTCCTTGCGTGGGATGTGTCTCGGGCGCGCGGCCGGGCGATCATCGGTAGGCGATGGGTTCGACGGCCAGGAAGACGTTGGGTAGATGAGAGTGGTGTGGGCGGTATTTGCCTACCTTATTTGGCCTTCCCAGACGGGTAATGCGCGAGCTGAAAATGTCAGACAGGCTGGCCGGGGCTTCACCGACGACCCGAATCCTCATAACAAGATGGATGGGAGCTGCTGGCTGTCAGTGGTCGGACCGTGCCGGCCCAGTACCACCACTACCAGCTGTCCCTACCTGACTTATAACAGCCCTTTCACTTGTAGTACTCTCCCACGGGTCTGCTCACAGCAAGTGTGCATGGGATGATGCGGCCGAAGAGGCATCACTGGAGATGCCCTGACCGAGATAGCCTCCCTGCCTGTGGGCTCGCGCGGCCGCCTGGGCTATGTTCGATGACGATGACAATGACGATGGGGGGATGATGATGATGATAATGCCGTGTGCTCGCTGGTCCAGCTAGCTGTCTGGCCTCTCCCGTATCCCAAGCTTCGCGTCGGCATGGGCATGCAACAAAAGTACAGACAAGTACTAGGGGGCAGGCCGCCGACGTTACATGATGTCCGACTGTGGGAGGCGGGCAGGTAGCGCCGCAGCGGTTACCGTAGCGTGCCGCCTCGGGACCCTCGTGGCGAACGCGGTATATAACTCTCCCGCCGCCATGTGCCGCAGTAGCACTGAGACCCTACCTGAATGCTGTCGAGCCGAACAGGCGCGGACGGGACAGGTAGGTGGTAGTAGTAGTAGGTTATCGGACAGGCAAGCGCAGCAGCGCCTCTGCCGACGCAGGCCGCGCGCCGAGAGCCTCGCCAAGGCTGTTCGTCATCGCTCAACGGCGCCCTCCGTGATACCCTTCCGCGCGTCAGCAGGGGGCGAGGCTCAGGTCCGGGAGACAGGCGCAGGGTCCAAGACAGACAGGCAGACAGACAGAGAGAGAGTCAAAGACCCACGGCGCGCTGGGCGCCGCAAAGCTCCTCCCTGCTGCGGATGGGGTTTTCTGCTTGTGAAGTCTCTGCCGCGTTCCTGTACACTTACAAGCATAGCCATACCTACCGTATATCTGGCCGCATACTGCATCGGCTCGCCACGCCCTGCCTGCTGCAGGTCGGGATGCAGCCCGACGAGCTACCACCCCGAGTTGGGCGCGGATGGTACTCCCATCCCTGCCAACCTGCCCGCGCTTGGACGCCGAGGTCAGGAAAGAAGCATCTTTTTTTCTCTTCCCGGGCTGTTTCTGATGCGGAAAGGAGCAGTGCTTGAGTTGTGTGCAGCCTGCCACCCTGCGTGCCTGCAGAGGCACCTGGCCGAGGGGCGATCCCGCCGGCAACGCACCCCTTACCCTCCACGTTGACCTCCGACGTCCGTAGCATCTCACAGATCTTCAAGGCATGGGGGCACCGGGAGACTACCTAGGTAAGGGGCCAGATGGCCTCGATTACTAAACGCTCCAGCACCTGGGCCCTCCGTCTGGATGTCGCCGTCGAGTCCATGGTCCAGCACCGGCTGACTGGGCTCGCGCCGAAGTTCTCAAATGCTTACCCCGAGCACTCGTCGTTGCATCCCGAGGCCGGCGGCAGCTGGTCGCGTGGCTCTGCGCGAGGCTCGTACCCTGATGTCTGCGGTTCATGACAGGCCCGAAATCACCTTCTGCCCTGGTGGACGAAGTGGTCTGTCCCGGGACGGGTTGGCACGGTTGGGCGCACGGTTCGACCCCATCTCTGATCATCTAATGGTGCACTCGGCTGCCACGAAAGTCTGGGGAACCCCGCACCGCAAGCATGTCACCACGGCTGGCGACATGGCCGCAAGTCTGGTATGTACCATAAAACCTGCCAGACATGGCACTCGGTCGGTACACGGGCCCCGACTCGCCAGCCGGCCTCCCGACCGAGAGCCTCTGGAATTCGGGGACGGCCGAGCCGAGCGAGCGCCAGGACGTACGTGGCGTGTCCCTGGCCCCTGGGCCCGGTCAGTGGTCATGGGCCGCGTCCCGTCCGCCAAACGTGCTACATCGCTGATATGCAGGCGGCACGTCCCTCGTATAAATTTTCACTGCCCGACCTGCCAGACGAGCACAAGAAAAGAACCCGACATGAGGCCGCAGAATCTGGGTATGACGAGCCGTGGCCTGACTTGTACGGCGCGGTGGCTGGTGGGTAGAAATACGTCTGCGGTCTGACTCGAGGAGTCAGCGACGGAGGACTGACTATAACAGGGCACATAAGCAGCAGTTCCGGTCTCCCAGTCTCGGCCACGTCCGTCCTCTGGTCGATATGAGTAAGAAGAGCGGCCAGAGAGGACAGTGGCCCGAGGCGGTGTCCTCCCGCTGGCCGCAGAACAGGACTGCCACCGTTGCAGACCAGTAATGAAAGCGGCCCTTGGGGCGTGAGGCAGGGGGGTCACGTTATTCGGACCTCGGCTTGCGTTCCCAAAGAGGCGTCCGACGGGTATTGGCTGCAGCGGGATGCAGTACCACAGCAGATGGACAGCGGCATCAGTGCTTCAGACGACCGACCTCGTGTACCTTACACCGGAGGTTACTCTGCAGCTGCTTAGCAGGGAGGATAAGGCTGTGTGAGGTTTCAGCAGCGTCACATACTGGCTCGTCTGCCACTGACCCGGCACACCGAGTTCTGTAATGAGAAGTTGGGAACGTGATGTTTGGTTTTGAGCCCGACTTGTGTGAAGTTAGGTACGACTTACATGATGCAATTAATTGAAGGACATATATGCACTTATAGACGGCAGCTCTACGTGTGATCAACTTCGCTTGGCAAATAACCTGCCTAGATACATTCTCACTTCGTCCACACGATGCATTTAATCCAGACCGCTCCGCTGCTCCGCGTCATCTTCTCCCACAACGCCGTGCTACGGCGCTCCCCTCTTGTCTCCGCCTGGCCAGCGCTCACCGGCTCGCCGTCTTGCGAACAGATTAACTCCCACCTCCCCTAGCCTCGCATTCCGACGTTGACCACGTTACATCCATTCCTCGTCCGGGATGTTGGCCAGCGAGAGGCGTGGATTCGTCGTAGAAGATTGCCATCCAGCCACCCACCAGGCCCCGGTCTGACACTCTGTTACTGTCTCTCTGTGTGAGCTAATGACAGCCCGCCAGAGAGGCGAGGGACCGATGAGAGGGTGTCCATCATGTGCTCCCACCACTCCAGTCTCCCACCGCCCTCTCGGAGCGAGCCCTGCTTGCTCAGCAGGAAGCGTGGGACGCGGGAGGGGACCCTTCGAGCTACCTATTTGGTCCTGAAACCGCGTGGATTCAAGCCCATATCGGACGTGGCCGTCGGCAGCGCATACGGTCCCTGCCTCTGCTGCAGTAAGCAGGATCCGACACGTCAACCGGCCTCGCGCGGCTTTCCGACAGTGACGACAGTCGACCTGTTACAGCCCGAACGGCGTGACGGCGTGACGGCCTGCGAGCGCCAATGTGCCATGGCATCTGCGGCCAGTGCCCAGTGGCCAGTGGCCGGCCATATTATTACGCTGCGTTGCGTCGATCCCACGGGTCACGGATCGCAGCTGGGCTGCCCTGGCCAAGATCGAGCTTCTCTGCAGCTTCCGGAATTTTCTTTTTCTGCCTCTTGCTGTCACTGTAGTCAGGTACTGGACGGCCATCTCTATCGTCGAGACAGATCCTCGGGAGCTCTGGCCACTCGGGCTTAATACACAAATCAACTGACGACGGCCTCCCGTGCGCGCAGCCGGCAGCCTCACTGGCTGAGACCCCCATTGCGATTGCAAAAATTTGCAAATCCTACTGTCCTCCTCCCTCGCCCCTGGGGCCATTCCGCACCTGTCGGTCTCCGTGCCGTACCTGCGTACCTAATCCGACGACGACGGGCTCTAGCGCAGCTCTCGCTGACCCGTCAGCGCACAGGCGGACAGGCTGTCTGCCCGGGGTTGCTTTGCCTCTCCGACCCCGTGGCACTGAGCGTGGCCCGGACGACCTGTCGTGTCTGTCTGCACTCCTCTCACCGGCCCTGGCTTTATTACACCTCGTCATATCCGGCCAGCTCAGGCACCACACCAGTATGCAGGACCCTGTGCCGCTTCATCTCGGGGCCGCCAAATATAAAAGTCTCTCTTCGTGTGTGCCTGCCCACTTCATACTAGCTGTGTGTCCTTGTGTATCCTCCTTCTCTGCCCTTGGTGTCTCCTCGCCCGCCCTCTGGATCGCAAATACTTTTTACACAACCCGTGGAGGAGGACACAAGCCTGCACCTTGTCACTCTCGCGCCTGGCCTAGCTTTCCCCCGAACTGCCGTACGCCAGGTTCCACCTGGAGTCACGAGCCCACCTCCTCACCTCGATTTACGCGTTGATAGAGGCTCCCCTTCCCGGGGCCAACATCCGTGAGCGGCACAAGTGTCCCGTAACCCGACGAGGTGACGAGTCAAACTGCCTCGCTGGACATCGTGACGTGCTCTTCCTTGCTCCGCCTTACCACGCGCACTCCCAGCTCTGCGCGGCCATTCGCCCCAACTTCCCGAGAGCCGTAGCCCCGGCGGCTCTACTGCGATCACACGACCGCGTCCTCGTCCCGGACTGGCCCTCGTTCCACGTATGCTCGGCCTCTCCTCCCGGCGTTCAGCTTGTCCGTAGCCTCTGGTCTCCCGCTTTCCGGGTCCAGCTAGGCACGGACTGCCTGATTCGGTATATAAGACCGGACACTCTGCCCACCCTTCCAGCTCAACCTTGGCCCACCGGACCCGGCTCTGCTATACATAACCGGTGTAACGAGCCGCCTTCTCCTCGGGAGCACTGACGAGGGAACTTGAGTAAGCACCCCCGAGCTGTGTCACAGCCCTGGGAGACGGGATATCGGTCGGGAATTTTAGCCGAGACAGGCCGGCCTCCGCGACTGTGTGCTCGCTCGGGCGGGAGACTGCTGCGCGAAACGTTATCTTCGGACCGTCCCTACGCAAGTTCCGGGGCGCGTGAGCGTATTAGCCCTCCTGCTGCAAGCGTCCTGCGTGTTCATCTAGCCGGTCATGTCGTCTAGAAACTTGGCTGGGCGCCTCGCCAGCGCGTGGCGGCGCACGTTCTCTTCCACTCCGCTGCCGAGGCAGGCCCCTGCCGAGAGGATTCCTGGGATCGGACGGACGTGGTCTGGCCCGGCCTTGCGTCATCCGAAATGGTCGGGCCGGTCGGTGGTGGCGCTGACGGCCACCGCCGGGGCCATGGGTTTTGGCATCGCCGTGGCGGCCCTGCACGACCGGCCTGCACGGTCATCGGTGCTGCTCTTCGACAGCAGGGCGACAAGCCCCCGATATGCTTCGCCGGACGAGATGGAGGCTGTGAGTCGACCTCCTTGGGAACGAACGCACGGCACCCCTGCCTGCCCTGCTCGTCGAGCGGCAACTAACTAAGCATGTCCCCAGGCACTGCAGGAGATCCGCGGCCAGATCGAGCTGAGTGGCGAGGGCGAGGACATCATCAGCCTCGACCCCGATGACTTGCACGCGCATGGCTATTCGGTGTGGTCCACGGTGAACCCCGACGTCCTGCCTGTGGCTGTGGCCTATCCTCGCTCGACTGAGCAGGTATCCATCATTGCCCGGATCTGCCACAAGTACGCCGTGCCGGTGATCCCCTATTCGGGCGGGTCCAGTCTGGAGGGCAACTTTTCAGCGCCCTACGGCGGCGTCAGTGTTGACTTTGCGTACATGGTAAGCATATACCGTGCTCGTCCTCCCTTCGCCTTCTGGAACCCTGGCGGAGACAAGACAGCCCACCAGGCTGTTGTCGGCGAACTCTGTGTCGTCGACCGGCTTACGGGGCTCATACTCATACGGCACGTGCACATGCGGACGCTGACGCTGGGCACACAGGACCAAATTATCCAGTTCAACAAGGAGGACATGGACATCGTGGTTCAGCCTAGCATTGGATGGCAAGACCTTAACGAACAGCTGAACAAGATGGGCAGCGGCCTCTTCTTCCCCGTCGACCCTGGTACGTTGACATGACGAAGGCATGAATGAGCATGGAACCCCTGGACACCCCGGCTATCAATCAGGCCGTCTGCTTACCAGATGCGTGCGTTGTAGGTCCATCTGCAAAGATCGGGGGCATGATCGGCACGAACTGCTCAGGAACCAATGCGGTGAGATACGGCACGATGAAGGATTGGGTCATCAACCTCACCGTCGTCCTGGCCGACGGGACCGTCATCAAGACGAGGAAGCGGCCACGGAAGAGCTCTGCAGGATACAACCTCAACGGGATCTTCGTGGGAAGCGAGGGGACGCTGGGACTAGTCACCGAAGGTGAGTGAGGTCTGACGCGGAGGGGTGCCCGAGTTCCTGAGATCTGACGGAGCACGCAGCCACGCTCAAACTCACAGTAATCCCGGAAGACTTTTCGGTGGCCGTGGTCACTTTCCCCTCCATCCGCCACGCCGCATCCGCTGCGGCCGAGGTGATGCAGGCGGGCGTCCCGGTGGCCGCCATGGAGATCATGGACGAGGTGCAGATGAAAGTGGTCAACCTGTCGGGCGCCACGGCGCCCCGGGTCTGGAAGGAGTCGCCGACTCTCTTTTTCAAGTTTTCCGGCACCAAGGCCGGCGTCAAGGAGAACATCTCCCGAGTGCAGGGCATAACAAAGACCCACGAGGGTGGCAACTTTGAGTTCGCCAAGGACCAGCGAGAACAGCAGCTCCTCTGGTCCGCCAGGAAAGAGTCACTCTGGTCGATGCTGGCCTTGAGAAAGGACGGCGAGGAAGTTTGTGAGTCTCCAAGCCCTTTGCCAGAGCCCCCCCACCATGTTGCAGACTGCTCACATACTGGCGAACCAGGGAGCACAGACGTAGCGGTGCCGTTCAGCCGGCTGGCGGACATCATCGAGGTCAGCAAGAAGGAGATGGACGAGCTGGGCCTCTTCGCCTCCATCCTGGGCCACATCGGGGACGGCAACTTCCACGAGAGCATCATGTACGACCGCACCAACCCGGAGGAGCGCGACAAGGTCGAGACGTGCGTCAAGAACATGGTCAACCGGGCCCTCGACATGGAGGGCACGTGCACGGGCGAGCACTCGATCGGCTGGGGCAAGAAGGAGTCGCTGCTGCGCGAGGTCGGCCCCGAGACGCTGGCCGTCATGCGCCAGATCAAGTCGGCCCTCGACCCCCGCTGGATCATGAACCCGGGCAAGATCATGGACCTGCCGGGGGCTTCCACCAGTCTGCTTATATGAGGCTCGTCGGAAGTCTTTTCTTTTTGATCCGATCTGGTCCGGCCCGGCGACGGCGCGAGTTACGAGTCTGCATGCATATAAAAAGGGGGGTTGTGTGAGGCTAGCGAGGAAATCCAGAGGCGGTCCTGCTCACGGCCCCTATTTTCGGATCGGATTTTCGGTTTCTTGACACGCAGCGATGCGCTGCCGTGCGTTGGCTGTGTCAGGCTGTGTCGACATCTGAAGCTATACTTATGGGCGGTTGCCGCTATATTTCTGGGCGGGAGAGCCGGACCGATCACGCACATGGCCGTATCCATCTGTACGTTGCCGTTGTCCCACGCCAGTCCCATGTTTTTGTTTCCGGCTTTCCATCGCACTGGTGGGCTTGCAAACAGGTGGTTTGTGCGAACGGACAGGTTTTGGTCCACTGTCGATTTCTATCGCATCTCGGTTATATAAAAATGGAGCCACGGGCATGGTGATGTGGCGTTGGATGTGGACGGAAAAAAGAATTACCAAAAAGGGGAAAAGGGGAAACGAGGAAAATATATACCACCATCCATCACTCATGTCTCGTTACTTTTTGATGCTTCCTCATGGTTCTCATCAACTGTCTTTCGCGTGGACATCTGAAGCTGGAACGCAGTTGCTCAAGAGTTGGCATACCGCGCATGGTCGGCTTGCCTGCCTGCCTGCCTAAGTACCTAACTACCTACTTAAGGATAGGATGAAGTCCGCCAGCTTTGGACAAGTACTTCTTTGCGCTCTTCGGGGTGATGCTGGCAAACTTGCGGCTAGCTAAGCAGGCTCTCTCTGCAGATATTCGTTTTCTTATACCGGTATGCCCAAAAGGCGTAGGTACCAGGTATCTGATTTCTAAAGGTACCTCTTGGATAGCAACGCAGCTTGCACCTGCCTCCTGCAAACATTGTTGGTAGGTACAGGTAGGTACGGATGGGTAGGAAACACCAACCCTAGTACCTACGCCCTGCCTTTCGCCGTCGCCGTTAATAATAATAAGTTAACTTATAACCTTTAAAACGGATATTCTATTTCTTAAGCAAAGAAAATCACGTTCCCTTCAGAACTCAACCTCGACCACGTCTTCACCCAGCCGCTGCTTCGTCCACGCCGCCGCTTCGCCCACGCCGCCTCCGACTCCATGGATTCGAGCAGCGGGAGCAGTGGCGAGCCTGCCGGGGGAACTTCTACTCCTCCTTCCAGAGGCACCACGCCTGCTACCAGCGGACGCCCTGTCCGTGGGCCTGCCCGCGAGCAAGTACCACCCGCAACAGCCCGGCATGCCTGGGCCAATAGCCGCAACCAACCGCGCCGTGGCCTGAGGCCCGGCAGAGATCTGGCCGTCCGGCCGGATTGGACGAGCTGGGAGGGCGTCTGCCTGCTCCTCGACCGCCTCCCGCCTCGCACCACCACGTTGGATCTGTGGGAGCACTTCACGCAACACGGCACCGTCGTCTGTATCGAGCTGCACGAAGACGACCGCAGCATCCGCAAGGGATCTGGCCTAGTCCGCTTCTCGCCCCCTCCGCGAAGACAATGCTGGGGGCCGACGACCTACATCGTCGTTGCAGGCGAGCGAATCCGCGTTGACGCCAAGCTGCTCCCCCGCCGAGACGCCGCGCCGCGGGACCGAGAGATTACGCCCATGAGCCTACAGTTCGGTGTGCTCGCCGAGGAGGACGAGTTCATGGCCATGCGCACCATCCATCACGATGCCCGCGGCGAGTTCTCGCTCGAGCTGGACCAGGGCAGGGCTCCGGCCTTGTGGCTCAAGTTTGCTTGCCTCATCAAAGATCCCCGACGGACGGACCCCAGCATCCAACATGCCTCGACGGTGGGCTCGATGGAGACCTCGTCGCAGTATAAGGTCCAGCTGCCCGTCAAAATGCTGAAGAGGCTCTTTCTCATCGACGGCGGCGACGACACGTGGTCCCTGCTAATCCCCCTGCCCTCACCCCCAGTATACTTCATGCGCCAGGACCCCGCGGCCTCACATTGCGACAAGGCCATCTGGCACGAGAGGGAGAGTTGGAACCGAACCGTCGACGTCACGTATGACACGTCGTGGTTCAAGAACCAGGCGACGAGCCTCCCGAGAGCCCACCAGTTCATTGACATCGCACGATGGACCACGTACAAGCTCACCTGTCACAAATCCAGCCTCACCAGGTGGCGTGTCCTGGAGATGGAGCTGGAGAAGTTGAATATCGAGACGGTGTACACGACCCCGGACGGCATCCGGACGGTGCCGGCGCGCGAATCGAACGTGTGGAATATGCTGGAGCCAGGGGCCGGCCCCGTGTCCGCCAACACGAACCTGGCCCTCCTCGACGGCGCCGGGGATATGCATCTGCCGTACGACGTCCGCTACCAGCTCGAGGTATGCATATCGCAGGGCTTCCTGCACGAGGTCAACATAACGGAGGAGTTTATCCGGAGGCTGGCCGACCTCTCCAAGCGACGCTCCGAGCGCAGGGACGGGGCCAGAGACCTCCTGACGTACGCTGCGGATCCATCCGCCCGGGGCCGCCCCGACGGCAGCAAGATCAACCCGCACCGCTTTTATGATCCGCTGGCGCTCTTCCAGGATAGACACGCCCTCAATCACTACCCGAGGGCCGGGGTGCCCGAGCACTGCGTGTGGCTCAGGAGGGTCGTGGTCACCCCCTCCATGATATATCTGAGCTCGCCGACTCTGGAGCCGATGAATCGGGTCCTGCGGCAGTTCACCGAAAAGAAGAGCTCGGATGCCGATCGCTTCCTGCGCGTCCAGTTCACCGATGAGCTCGTCAGGGGTCGCCTCTACTCGTCGCCGGAAAACAACCAGACCCACGCCCTTTTCAACCGCGTCTTCCGCACCCTGAAGAACGGCATCCGCATCGGGGACCGCCATTTCAGCTTCCTGGCGTTTGGAAACTCGCAGCTTCGCGAGCACGGGGCTTACTTCTACGCCAATATGGATCTCCAGACTTGCGACGATATCCGGGGCTGGATGGGCGACGTGAGCCACATCCGGACGGCCGCCAAATACGCGGCCAGGCTGGGCCAGTGCTTCTCCACCACCCGGCTCCCCCGCGGCAACCCCTTAGGACAGTCCATCAAGGAGATCGAGGACGTCGAGCACGCGGGCCACTGCTTCAGCGACGGCGTCGGCAAGATCACGCCGAACCTGGTCGACCACATCGCCCGGAAGCTCAAACTGGTCAAGAAGACAGTGCCGTCGGCCTACCAGTTCCGCCTGGGTGGCTACAAGGGCCTCGTAGTATGCTGGCCCGACGTCACATTCAACGAAATCCACTTGCGGCCCTCGCAGAAGAAGTTCAACGCCGCCTCCAAGAACATCGAGATCGTCAAGGCCTCCCAGTTCTCGACGGCGACCCTGAACAGGCAGACCATCACCATCCTCAGCTGCCTGGGCGTGCCCGACCAGGTATTTGTCGACATGCTCCAGAGCCAGCAGGCCCGGTACAAGCTCGCCATGGAGGATGCCGAGACGGCCCTGGAGCTGCTCAGCCGGTTTGTCGACGAGAACGGCACGACGACGGTGATGGCACAGATGATATCGGACGGGTTCATGCGGACGCGAGAGCCCTTCTTCATGGCGGTGCTGCAGGTGTGGCGCCTCTGGTCGATGAGGCTGCTCAGGGAGAAGGCTCGGATCGGCGTCGAGAAGGGAGCCTTCGTCTTTGGTTGCATGGACGAGACGCATACCCTCCGCGGCTACTGCGAGACTTCGGCCAAGGCGGCGGCGGAACGGCCGAAGCTCCCCCAGATCTTCCTGCAGGTGCCCCATCCGGACAAGCCCAACGACTACACCGTCGTCACGGGGGTATGTGTGGTCGGGCGCAACCCATCGCTGCACCCCGGCGACATCCGCGTCGTCGAGGCGATCGACGTGCCGGAGCTCAGACACCTCCGCGACGTGGTCGTCTTCCCAGCCACCGGGGACCGCGACATCCCCTCCATGTGCTCCGGTGGCGACCTGGACGGGGACGACTTCTTCGTCCTGTGGGATCCGCTCCTGATCCCGCCCGAGACGCAGTGGCACAACCCGCCCATGGACCACGACGCGATTCAGCCAAAGGTGCTAGACAGGGACGTGATCATAACTGACCTGATCCAGTTTTACGTCTCGTACCTCATCCAGGACAACCTCAGCACCATCGCCCACTCGCACCTGGCCCTGGCGGATGCCCTATTCGACGGCCCAAAGAGCCCCAAGTGCCTCAGCCTGGCCCAGCTTCACTCTCAAGCCGTCGACTACCCAAAGTCGGGCGTGCCAGCGCAGCTGCATCGGTCGCTAATCCCCAAGAGCTGGCCGCACTTTATGGAGAAGAGCGGAAAGACGTACAGGTCCAACAAGATCCTGGGTCAGCTCTACGACCTTGTGGCTAAGGAGAACCTCAATATTCGGCACGACGGCGCCTTCGACGAGAGAATTCTCCGCCGATACGCACTGACCGACGGGACCCTGAGAATGGCGCGGGCCATAAAGAAGCAACACGACAAATCACTCGTCCAAATCATGAACCAACGCGAAATCAAGACGGAATTTGAGTTCTGGTCCACCTTCATCCTCAACAAGCCGCGCGTGGGGACCGATTACAAGATGCAAGAGACCATGGGCCCCGTCGTGGCCAATCACAAGGAGCGCTTCCGGGCGGCCATGATCAGGCTCGCCGGATCGTACGAGCCTCGGGTGCTCTACCCCATGGTCGCGGCCGCGTACCGCGTCACCTGGGAGGAGGTGCAGGTGGCGCAGCGAGACTCCCGCGAGACGACGATCGTCGGCGGGCGCACGATAACGCGAGACAAGCCCAACGCGGGCGGTCCGACGCCGCTCATCAGCTTCCCCTGGATCTTTGAGCACGAGCTGGGGAAAATCGCGGTCTCCAAGGACGCCCCCGCGCTGGATGCGCTGCCGGATCTGGCGGCGGCGGTGGCGGCTCCCACAGACTTGCGAGACCGAGACATGGAGGGGGAGGAGGCCGATGACGACGACGACAACTACGACGACGACTACGAGCTGCTCGTGAGAGCCGGCCTCGTGGGCCAGAACGCTGGCGAGGATGGTGGGGAGGCAATGGGGGAGTACGTGGCCGAGGCTGCTGAATATGTGCCAGAGAGCAAGGAGCCTGCAGAGGGCAAGGAGTCTGCAGAGAGCAAGGAGCTTGCAGAGAGCAAGGAGTCTGCAGAGGGCAAGGAGCCTGCAGAGGGCAAGGAGTCTGCAGAGAGCAAGGAGTCTGCAGAGAGCAAGGAGCTTGAAGACAAGCACATGCCGGAGGCCAACGAGTCGGAAGGCGAGGAGGAGGTGGTCATGCTGGAGGAGGAAGAAGAGACCGGCCTCGAGGCCTTGGAGAGACTGATGAAGTGAGATGTGTGGACATACGTGTGCGATCTACCTCTAGAGAGAACCTGGTAGTATTATTGAATTCTGCGTTTATATTTCAAGCCAGTTTCAGGGGACCGTTCAGTCTGCATCTTCCAGGACGGCACAGCTCAAGATGTTGATGGTCCAGGAAGCTTCCATCGATGTTGATGGTATGTGTACTGTTACCTAGGAAAGTACTTGAGGTACCTAGCTGAACGTGGGCATGGTTATGGAAGGCTAGGTACCTGCGAGTGTTTGTACGGGTACCCCCATATTTCGTCATCCGGGTCGGAAGAGGGTTTCTCCCCACGGGCGTAGCGAAATTATGGACCCCGCGCACATCCAATTTTCTACTGCACCAAGATCCAATTCGTGGACATTGCCGAAGGTGAAAGCTCGCAAAGCTGCCCTCCAAGCACCACCTCCGACGACAGACACTTGCGGGTATTCGAGTAGGTCCGGCCCCGGTGCCTCCTCGCTGCCAGACCCGACACAGCTGACCCGTCTGTTGCCTCTCCCGCAGCTTCTCTCTCTCCTCGGCGGACACCACCCTCGGCCGAAAGCTCCCCTCCTCACCCGTTCAATAATCTACCCACGCCCAGCTCTTGTCAGCGCAGCCGCCCGCCATGGACGCCGCAATCCAGGAGCGTCTCAAGAAGAAGTTCGGAAGCGCCGCGGCGCCTTCGCGTACCGGTAGGCCCGTCCATTCCATCTCCATGATCCATACTCGTCCCATCCGAGTGTCGGACGGACTCCTGCCAGCTCTGCTCTGCTCTGCTCTGCCCGGCCCCCGGGTGAGGAACGGCCTCCGCTGACTGACGGCACGGCGCGCGCGCTACTAGGTGGAAAGGGCACGCCGAGACACAAGCAGAAGCGCAACGTGGCGCGGACCGCCAATGACGACAAGAAGCTGCAGGCCACGCTGAAGAAGCTCAACACGCAGCCCATCCAGGCGATTGAGGAGGTCAACATGTTCAAGAGCGACGGCAACGTCATCCACTTCTCCGCTCCCAAGGGTACGTCCACGTCCACGTTCCATGTCAAGTCCGAGTTTCGGCGCGCGGCGGCACATCAGGACGAGGTGCGCCGAGCGGCGGTGAGGAGGAGGAGGAAGCAAAAAGAAAAGGGACTGAGTTCACCCGTGATGAATGACGCTGATGATGATGACTGCAGTCCACGCCGCCGTCCCGTCCAACACGTTCGCCATCTACGGCAACGGCGAGGACAAGGAGCTGACGGAGCTAGTGCCCGGCATCCTCAACCAGCTCGGCCCCGACTCGCTGGCCTCGCTGCGCAAGCTGGCCGAGAGCTACCAGAGCATGTCCAAGGACAACAAGGAGGCCGACGACGACGACATCCCCGACCTCGTCAGCGGCGAGAACTTCGAGAGCAAAGTCGAATAAGGGGAGAGGGTTCTCCTCGAACCGCCGACTCGACCCACCCTTTCCTCCTTCTCCCCGCTTTGCCAAACCATCTCCTCCGGAATGACGAAGGAGCCCGGTCCTCCTACTCCCATCGCGGGAGGGAAATCCCCAAGAACGTGTCGCAGGGAGGTATAAATGGGGTGCTTCTTTTTCCACGTGGCACAGTTAGGAATAGGTTCACGCTGCTATTTTCAATGCATCTCTGGTCGGAGGTGAAAGGAGTTTGGGCTGCTCTTTCGTCGCAGTCGGTGTTTGCCGTGTCGGTCGGTTGTTCGTCATGATCAGGTAGTCAGTCTAGTCGGGCTCTCCCAACCCCCGTGGCGGCTAGGTCTGTCTGGCCCTCTGCTGCCAGCAGGCAGCAACAGCACAGACGAACGAACACAGGCCTACTCAACTCGGCCGACCACGGTGGCAGCCTCACGTAGTCGGTCAAGTCTGTCTTGTCTGGTGGCGCTGCCCCGTCACCATCCGAGGCACAAGTCGGGCTGTGGCCATGAATGAGCGTTACCGCTCATACAAATGGGTTACGGTTCGATATCCATAAAATGATAAAAAAAAGATATACATCACTGTCCAGATCTGTGCTATTCACTTGCCGCGTACGTAGCAGGGTCGAGGCTGTGTGTGCCCCCCCAACCCCTAACCCCCAACCCTCATTCTCCCACTCCCGCTCCCTCTCTGACCCGGTACCCTTAGATGGGTGAGCTACGTATCTGGCTAAGTACCTAGGCACCTAGCTACATTGGTAGGTTAGGTACGTAGGCAGGCAGGCAGGCAAGCAAGTAGATAGCCGGAACACAAATAGACAAACAGGTAGGCAGGTAGACTGGACAGCCAGCCAGCCAGCCAGCCAGCCACAACAACTAACCAACTAACCACCTAACAACTACAGCAGGACAAAGTCGTCATCGCCCGCGTTCCGCACCCAGCCCGGCAGGGCGTCGCGCCGCACCTCGTCCCGGACCCGCCGCCGCGGCGACAGCTGCGGCGCCGCGCCCTTGACCTCGCCGTACGTGGCGCCCGCGGCGGTCAGGACCTGATGGTGGGTGGGGATGGGGAGGGGCCGGGAGCGGGTTGAAGGTAGGTTAGTTGGTTGGCAAGTAAGTGGCTTGGTATGTATGGTCTGTTCGAGATAGATAGAATTGGGATCGGGATCGGGGTTGGGTTGGGTTGGGTCAAGGGGTCTTGCTTGGTGGGCTTGCTTGCTTGCTTGCTTGCTTGCTGCTTTCCGACTACCTCTAAGGCTGCTTCTGGGGGATGGATGGGGAAAATAGAAATGAAAAAAGAAAAAGAGGGACAGAGGGGAGAGTGGGGGATAAGGTGATGGAAGTGGACGTACTCGGTGGATCTCCCCGACATGGTCATCACGAGAGCTACTACTACTGCCCTGCCGTTGTTGTCCTTGTTGATGATGCTGGTGCTGGTGCTGGTTCAGCTGCAGCAGCAGCAGGCTAGCAACCTCGGCGGCGAGCGCCCAGACGGCGCGCCGTGAGCAGAAGCTGCTGCTTCCCATGCTGATGCTGCTGCCGAGACCTGGACCTCCTCCTCCTCCGCTGCCAATGCAGCAGCAGCCGTCGCGTGGCGGCGGCCGCCGCCGGCTGCCCCGCGGCACCCCGCCCAGAGTCACCTCGCGCCGCCCGTGGGCCGTCCACGCCACGGCTAGGTTGCTGGGGGCTATCCTGGGGGAAGGAGGGGGGTTGGTGGTGGTGGTGGTAGTGGTGTTGGTGGTGGCGGGGGGGCAAGATGAGGATGAGGAGGAGGACGGGGAAGGGGACGAGGAAGAGCGAGAGGCGCGGGCGGTGACGGAGCGGCGCGAGAAGACGAACTCGTGGGAGGAGGGGACGGGCGACACGTGAAAGGGGCGGAAGGCGTAGCCGCCGGGCCAGGCCTTGGTGGTTGTTGTCATTTTTGTTGGTGTGGTGGATGGTGATGTCGATGTTGATGTCGATATGGCTGTTGATGTTGATAATGGTGGTGTTGTTGATGTTGATGTTGATGTTGGGAGAGGAGAAGGGGGGGCGGAAGGAGAAGGGGGGGCGGAAGGAGAAGGAAGGGGGGCAGAGGTAGTGATACTGCCGGTGGTGGTGCTGCCCCTGGCCGGAGAGCTGCTGGTATCTATGCCAATATCAGCTTCATCACGACCCCCCTCCCCTACTCTCCCCTCTGCTGCGCCCTCCTCCCCCACCCCCTGCCGCGGCGGCAGCGGTAGCAGCAGCGGGGCCATGCGCCCGTCGGCGGCCCAGGCGCGGCGGCAGGCGTCCGGGCGGTGCTGCGCGGCCGGCAGCGCCAGCGAGGCCAGGTAGGCGGCGTCGGGCGCGACGAGCAGGGCCGCGGCCGCGCCCAGCAGCGACGCGCACTGCCGCAGCGCCAGCTTGTCCGAGCACGACTTGGCCAGCGCGGGGGGCGCGTCGCCGCGCGCCGGCTTGCGCCGCACGGCGCCCAGACGCGAGAAGTAGGCCCGCCCGGGTAGTGAGACGTGGTCGAGGTCGGGGGCGAGGCTGGGATCGAGGTTCGGGGGGGAGGCGGAGGAGAAAGAGGATGGGGACGAGCCGGAGGAGGGAGGAGAGGGAGGAATACGGGAGGGGCAGGGACTGGGAGGAATAGGAGCAGAAGAAGAAGAAGAGGTCGGCCACGGCGTCGCGTCCGCTTGCGCCTCCATTGTCAACTCCATGCTTGCGTCTCCGCCTGTCAAGTCCGTCTGTTAGCAGGCTGGTTGGGACTGGAAGATCGAGAGCAGTAGTCAGTGAGAAAAAGGGGCCACGGGAAAAGGGGAGATAGGTAGGGGGCTCGTCATCTTACAGGGCGCCTCGGAGCAGTACATGTGCAGCAGCACGTCCTCCCGCCACGCGAACGGCTGCCCGTGCCAGGCTCCATAATCACCCCCTGGCGGCGGCGCGGGACCGACCTCGTCGGCGGTCCGCCGCCGGAGAAACTTGGACGACGCGAGGCTGCCCTCCGCCAGCGCCCGGCACTCGTCCAGCACGAAGCGGTTGAAGGCGCGCAGGGCCAGCACCTCGGCATGCCAGTCGTGCAGAACGCCGCCGCGGGCCTGGGGCAGCTTGGCCGCCGGTAGACACTTCATACCCGTGCTGGGTTGCGCTGGTCAGTCGAGTCAAGGTCGAGCAGGGCAGAACAGAAAAGGGGGCAGCCCGATAGGATAGACTCCACGTGACATACGCGAGAGATATACATTTCAGAGTGTCGTCGCGCCCTGCCGGTCGGGTCAGTTCTGTCCCGCTGACGATAGACATGGTCGGTCGGGGTGCTCACCTTGCGCTACGATGCCGCTCAGGGGCACCCACTCGTGCACGCCATTACTGCGCACCGCGGGCTTACAGCTGGCTGGCAGTTTGGCATATTCCTCCTGCACCAGAGCGGCGATGAGATCTGGCGTGACGGTCATGAACGAGACATCCTCTCACACGGCGAGGTCGACCACTCTCCGTAATGCTGCTGCGATTTACTAAAGATAAGAAATCGAAAAAAATATTGAAAGAACACCAAGATTTCACCTCTTCGTCTTGAGAGGCACCGGAGAAAGATGTCGTGAATGTACCGAGTATGCAATGTCGGGCGTATCGTTCTAACAGTCGCAGCACCCGTCAGCCACGCGGTGCACGGGCCACACCAAGCGAGGCCCTAAGGTGGCTGCATGGGAAATTCTCGGCTTAGTCATTCCAGCACACAAGCGCCACGCACTTTGACATTTCGAAAATCCGTGCCAATCCGACCCGCCTCTGAGATCCGAACATCACGACCCTACCACACCAACACCCAACGCCAACCCGAGTTCTCAGCGACACGCCGCCACCATGAGAACCTACGACGACACCTTCTCTGGCCAGAGAATTTACCCTGGCAAGGTACGAAATGCCCCCAATCCCCGTTCGCACACCCGTCGCTCCCGACCGTCACGATCGCACCATAGCTTGTCCGCCGGGTCTGGCACGGAGAGAGGGTGGCGAGGACCGTCACAGATCTGTGGCCGCGGGAAAAAAGGCGGCACGACTGAGCAGCGGGATCCGCGAGCCGCTGGTCAATAATGAGACTGGATGCTAACGGGTCACGAATTGCAGGGTAAACTCTACGTCAGAGGCGACAGCAAGATCTTCCGTTTCCAGAACGGCAAGTCCGAATCGCTGTTCCTCCAGCGCAAGAACCCCCGCCGCATCGCCTGGACCGTCCTCTTCCGCAGACAACACCGCAAGGGTATCACCGAGGTACGCATACGCAGCAGCGCGTCCGGGCCCCGGACGGCCGCCGGACGAGCTGAAGATTCGATGGTGGACATCCTCGCGGTCACAGGACAGTATTGCTGACGGCCTCTGCAGGAAGCCGCCAAGAAGCGGACGCGCCGCACCGTCAAGGCCCAGCGCGCCATCGTCGGCGCCTCGCTCGATGTGATCAAGGAGAAGCGGTCGATGCGACCCGAGGCGCGCTCGGCCGCCCGCCAGCAGGCCATCAAGGAGAGCAAGGAGAAGAAGGCCGCGTCGGCCGCCGCCAAGAAGTCGGAGAAGGCCAAGAACGCCGCCGTCGCGTCCAAGGGCCAGACCCAGCGCATCGTCGGCAAGCAGGGCGCCAAGGGCGCGCCCCCCAAGGCCGCGGCCAAGACCCGCTGAGCGTTGCGTGCCCGGTCGGTGGTCATGGAGGTTCTGGGGAGCAGAAGCAGACGGGGGAAAGGCCCGGAAGACGGAATGAATGGGCAACGTACGTGCGTTTGCGAAATGGCGGCGTCTTTGGTAGGGAAATTCCTCGAGTGTTCTTCGATCGACTGCGACCCGAAGCCACGACATCTCGGTTAGGGGACTGCATGGCATCATCTCTCATGGGTATGGGAGTTCTACCTGGTAGCTCGTAATGCCAGCCTGTTCCACTGCCTAGGCGAGGTTCGTTCCCGCGAAGGACTCGATGTGCATGTGCGGTAGGGTAGGGGAGTATCTGGAAGAGGCTCTCTCCTGCACTCGACCGGCGCTATTCCCAGCCCTGTCTCACGCTTGCCATCCGACTTGGCAGGCTCGAGACAAATTGCATGCACAGTCAGGACGTCAGTTCTTCGGCACACGTACGATGAACGTGATTACACTGCGTCTCGGATGCGAATAGCAGATCCCATCCATGTGTCAAGTAGCCATCTATTGGAGTCTGTCTGTCCTCCTGCCGTCTATAATCGGCTCTCTCTGTCTCGGTCTCTATATGTCTACTCTCGTCTACACTGTTGTCACGACGTCAAAACCCCAGGCAGGCGTCCGTCCAGAATCATGCATGCTTCTGGGCCGTTCCTCCTGCCTCTCGGTCATGCGTCTGGAGATCAATCATCATCCCTCACACCTATCCCGCCCGTAAAACACGGTTGGGGGGCTCGTGGGCTCCCTACAGCTTGGCCAGGACGTCGTCGACGCCCGAGACGGTGACGCCGCGGCCGGGCTCGTTCTCGGCGTAGGTGACCTTGCCGTGGTCGACGATCATGGCGTAGCGGCCGGTGCGCGGGCCCATGGTCCAGCCGATGCTCTGGCTGAACTTGCACTCGTCGTCGCACATGAAGAGCTGAGGAGGGGGGAGGGCATGAGCACTTCGTGGAAGAAAAAAGAAACCAACCAACAGAAAGAAAGAAAAAAAGGGGGTGGGGATGGGGCGAAGAGGAGAGAGAAGAAACAACGCACGATGGAGTCGTCCTTGATGCCGTTGGCCTTGCCCCAGGCCGACATGACGAAGGCGTCGTTGTAGGCGATGACGACGACCAGGTCGACGCCCTTGGCGCGCACCTCGGCCAGCTTGCCGATGAAGCCCGTGACGTGCTGGTTCTGGCACGTGGGCGTGAAGGCGCCCGGCACCGACACCAGCACCACCTTCTTGTCCTTGAACTCTGTCGCGCGTGGGTGTGTGGTCAGCCGTGGATCAGGGTTCCTGGTAGGTGAGGATAGGATATGATAGGATAGAATAGGGCAGGGAGTGGTGGTCAAGGAGCTCAGCTCATGACCTCTTTTTGCTTTACAGATAGGTCTCTCCCTCTCGGCCTGTCTGTCTCTGGCCTCATCCGATCGATATCTATCCGAGACCGAGGGCTGGGCTGGCTGGGCTTGGCGGGAAGGGACGGGACGGGATGTGACGGGATGGCACGGGACGGAACGGCACGCAACATACCTTTGCTGGCGTTGAAGGGGCCGGGCATGCCGCAGGACAGCACGTCGCTCGTATCGGGGGCGGGGGCCACGTAGGAGAAGGTCACGCCCTCGGGAAAGGCATCGCCGGACTTGAGAGCAGGCATCGCGCTGGTGGTCTTACGGTATTTCTTTGGGAAAAGGGGAGGGGGATGAGATGTACCGGTATGCGTGTCGGGTGCTAGGTAGGTGCGGTCGTCAAGGAGATGATATTCTTGAACGTGCAGTCTTGTCCTTTTCCTCGTCGGTTTTTCAAAAACGACGCGTTTAGATAGAGGATCCTTTCTAGTGATTAATAATAATAGAGGAGCTCAATGGAGCTGATAGGAGGTAGAGAGAGGTCCTTGGGCTTCGTGAGACGTCCAGACGCGGGGCAGCGTGCGGATGCGGGCGTAGGCTTTCCCGCACCGCCGTGGTGGGGCCGCAGCGGCCATCGGCCAATTCCAGGGTCCGAGAATCCAGGGTCCCCGCCGTAGGGCAGTGCGGGCAGCTGACGTCGGTCTGCCACCTGCAGTACTGATCCCGCCAGCCGTCTTGTACAACAGTTTCATACACGCCTGGGCAGATGAAACATTCGTACTGCCGGCAGGAGGAAGGATGCTGCGAGGTCCTTCAAGAGATCCGCCGTCCAGGCCCCATCGTCAGCTGAGCCGCCATAGGAACGTCGGGTTGCTTGCTCCCATATAGAAGTTGACCAAGTCCTCACGCGCCGACGTTGCTATCCGGCGTCGGCGACCAATGGGCGAGCGACTCCCGACCAACCCGTGCGACTTCTTTTGAGAGCAGCCCTCGTCCGGCTGCGAGAATTGGCCGGGACAAGTGTCGGGCTGCACGGAACCAGGAGCAGGTGGTCAACGACGACTTTCGCGAGAACAAAATCAACCCCGAGCCCTCTTTGCTCGAGGAGAACAATCGCATCCGAGCCGCGTCTCTGGTGCTTCACGAGAGCTTCTCCGCGGGGCGGCAGGATATGTTCGTTTCGTCCTGCTACACGCGAGGGTCCGCTATTGGGTCCGGAGGTGTGACCTATCTACGCGTCGGCCGGCAGATCACGGATGATAGATGGAGGGGGGGTTCCAATACTTAGACATCTCAGATAAAGATGGCAGACGAGACAGAATGATACAGTACAGGTGTCTGCGCTTAGAGAAAGCCGACAGTTTGCCGAGCTAGGTAGTAGTAGTACTACCTCCCTTGTCTGCCGTCGCCTGCCGTCGTCGGCCTGGATGAAGTCACTTATTCAGCGGCAGCCAACACCGACGTGCAGCCAACATCAACAGCCATCACCAACAACGGCCAGCACCAGCACCAGCAGCTGAACCAAAATCTATTATATAACAACCCGGCGAGGTCATCGCCGTATCTGGCAGGAGCATCACCAACTGCCCTTTCTCCTCTAGTCGCACATGTCCACCACCACTGCGCGCCGCGTTCGGCTTGCAGCTTCTTCCCCCCTCATACGGAACTTCAGCATGACAGCAACAAACGGCCAGGGCAGGCCTCCCTATCCGCCCTTCACGGCCGAGACGGCGCACATCAAAGTCAAGGCCGCCCAGGATGCCTGGAATACCAGGTACGTACGTTTGCCTGTGTGCTTCGTCTGCCTGCCTGCCTGCCTGTGCAGTCTGCATTCGGACTCAGCCCCCCTCCCCCCCACGCAAGCAGATAGACAGCGAGGAGGAGGGCGCGCCATAGCTCACTCACCGCCGTCGGCAGGGACCCCGCCAAGGTGAAGATGGCCTACACCGAAGACTCGATCTGGCGCAACCGGGACCAGTTCTGTGAGTGATGACCACGTGTTCGCCCTACCCCAGTCGAGTCCCCCAACGCAGGGAGGGCCTCAAGTACGATCTGAGGAAGGGGGGTCGGTCGCCTTATTATTGCATGGCCACAACCCGCCCTGCCCTCGGCCGGAAAATGGGAACAGACGACAAGCAAGCTAGCAAGCACAGTACCAGCTGGCTGACGCAGCCGTCTGTCTCTCTCTCACCCACAGTGCAGGGCCGCGACGCGATCGAAGCCTTCCTGACGCGCAAGTGGCAGCGGGAGCGGCACTACCGGCTGCGCAAGGAGCTCTTCAGCTTCGGCTCGTCATCGTCACCCGGCGGCGACGGCAATGGCGACCGCATCGCAGTGCAGTTCTGGTACGAGTGGTACGAGGCCGCCGAGGCTAACGAGGGGAGCGGCGGTGGCGGTCGGTGGTGGCGCACCTACGGCCTCGAGGACTGGACCTTCGCGGCCGACGGGCTCATGCGCAAGCGCCAGATGAGCGGCAACGACGTGCCCATCGCCGAGGGGGAGCGCTGGTTCCCGCCCGAGGTCGAGGACGTTAACACGGTTGAGATTTCGGAGAAGCACTGGTGAGGGGGGGAGGCGGGGAGGGAAAAGGGGGGGAGGGGGAGAGGAGTGGGGGTTGATGGCTGGGGGGGAGGAGAGGAGAGGGGGCTCTGGAACGGGGAAGGGAGAGGAGGATAGGGGCGGGGGGGTTTGAGAGATAGAGAGAGTGTGTGGGGGAGGGAAGGGAGGTGAGGTGAGAGCATCGTGGTTGGTGTCGCCGCCGCCGCCGCTGCTGTACTGTACCTAGCTTCTCTCAAGCAAGGGAGTGTGTAATGACTTATCTGATATCTGTACGAGCCACCAGTGGACAGTCTGCTCCTTGTCTTTGGCCCCCCACGATGATGAATGCGGAGATGTTCGCTCTACCAGAATTTACCATGCATGCTCGGGACGCTTTCCCCCTGTCCTCACCAAAAGTAGCGACCAACCGACTGTGTCTCGGGTTCGACGGCCGGTCGAGACATGTTCCCGATTCCACGGGGGCCCGGCCCTGCTAGTGTTTTTCTTCTTGAAACGAGCTGTTCAGCCCGCCCAACTTGCTCAGCTGAAGAAGAATACGCCGACGTCGACATGGTCTTATGGCAGTGGCTTCAACAAAGCCAGCCAGCGCTCGCGCTGTTGGCGAGACCCCTCCAGCAGCGCGTACCGGCGAATCTGGTAAGATACTTGGTATGCTAGGTAGGCATCTCGCGCTCTGCTCCCGCTCTGCTCTCTAAAAAGTACCGCCAGGAGCCATTAACACCTAATTAGGGGGATATGCAGGCCGACATTGTACAAGATACCATAGGTAGGTAGTCAAGTAGTTACCTACAGGTATACTATCGTACGATGGAGTCATTTTGCTCCCGTGATAGAGGTATCCCGTGATAATGTCAGCTTGCTCCCCAAGATAGTTTACCTAACTACTCAAGTATTTCCTAGTCAGGTACCTCTGGTTGAACAGATGCCGTAAGCCTCCTGAGAAAGTACTCAGACAAATCTAGTACTCTAAGTAATAAGTGCCTCGGGGATATTACATCACCATCACCGCCAAGCGCCTGGGTTTGGATAGGAGGTAAGTTAACCTTCAGATGGCAGACATCAAGCCATTGGATCTGCTCGTACGAATTTCCTGACAACCTATACTTAGGCAGTTCTCCATTCGAGACCACCTCGTGTAGGCAGACTATAGCAAAGGGAGGACACGAGGAAAAGGGTGAAGAAGAAAAAATCTGCCAGTATTCAACAACACGTGCTTTCTAGTATCCATCTTATGTCCAGCCACGGCCCACACCAGCAGGTCGACCCAGACCGAAGGGGCCGCCGAGAGGCCGGTCCCTTTCCTGCCGGTCAGGTCGTTCGTCCGTTCTCAGCTCCGGGCCTTGGCCTCTTGGATTGGCGTCTTCTACTCCGCCCTTTTTCCATTTTTCTTATGATCCCCAGCCTCAGCTTCGATTGTGGTTTGCTTCTCCCCCCCTTTACATCCCCTCCCTCACAGACCCAACCCCTTACGAGTACGAGCCTACCTACAAGCCTCCCTGAGCCTCTGTGCGCCCTACGCCCAGCCATGATGGACATCCGTGACTTGCTCTGCTCTGCGGCTGCTCCGGGTAAGCCGCCGCGGCCCGGCCGTCCCATCTGCACTGCGCTCTACCGTACCTGAACTCTGGCCTCGGAGGGCCAGCTGTCAGAAACCACGGTCCACCACCATCAGCATCATCGTCATCAGCAACTGATCAGCAGCAGAGGGCCCCGCGGCTCGGTCCTGCCCCTCATCCCCCCTCCACCCCCCCTCCTCAATCGTCCCATCTGTCCGTCCGTCCGTAGCCTTGGGATGATCGAGGCGCCAGCCAGCCAGACTACTTCGTCCCATGTTTCTTTTTTCCGACTGACTGACTGCCCGGCGTCTCCGCCCCGAGAGCTGTCTGTCAGCCAGCTGGGGGATGTGAGACCACTCTCTGGTATTCATTCCCGAGTTCATTCGTACCCAGCAGCCCGGCCTAGCCTGCTAGGTACTGCTAGCCTCCGCGCCGTCCGAAATCTCCACTGGACCACATGTCGACTATTATAGATCAGGTGAATAGGTAAGTAGCTATCCAGCCCCTCGGGCCACTAACCCACAGTACGGTAGAAGATTCGATAGAGTTGTCTCCGTGTGGCCTGCGCATGGGTGCTCCCCTGAGTTAGGTCAGGTAGGCTCTGGTAGGTAGATGAGAAAAAAATGAGATGACAGTTTTGCTATGTCGATGCTGAGTTGCTTTTCGACGCGCTGCCTACTTTCCAGCTTGCTCGAGGCGGCGTGCCGGGAGCGAAGACCGGAGGAGTGCAGAACATAGTACATACTATACAGATAGATATGCGGCGCCAAAAAAGAAAAAAAAAAGGTCACGACTCGTGCGCGCGCAGCTCGCTGCATCTGTGGTCCGAGCCGGAGCACCCAGACGGACAGGAGCGAGAGCACCTAGCATCTCACCGGACGTTGCCGTAGCCGGAGCGCCCAGTCCATGTCTCAAAGGCCCGGGGCCCGGCCCAGCCTCAGTCCAAGCACCCAACTCTATAGGGCTCGCTTGTCTTGGATGTTCTGCATACAAAACCGGCAGCCATCTTCACCTGGAGTGCCGATCCCCTCGTGGTCGTCGTCTAGGTAGTCCCCCTGCGCAGCAGCAGACTGTGACCAGGAACGCCTGTCGCCGAGCTTGTGGCTCCGAGTTGACTCGCTCACTCACCCTTCACCCCCTCGCACGCATCGTCATGGGTTTACTTCCGCTCAGCTATCGGCGTCCGCACCATGTGGACGAGGTGCCGCCGCCGCCCCGGAGCAGTCATGGTGACTTTTCGGGGGACGAGAAGAGTACGGCTTCCCTCAACTCTGGCAGGTCGGGTCACTCGTCCGGCATTCCGGACGCCCTCAACTTTGACAAGATCATGAACGGTGGCACCTGTCCTGTAAGTACCTGCCAAGATTCTGCGGGAGGGGACGTCTTGCTAAGAAGCCGTGTGTGAAGCCCTGCACCATCCGTGATTTCATGAACTACCTCATCTACATCGAGCACTCGGCCGAGAACCTGCAGTTCTTCCTCTGGTACCGTGACTATGTCAAGCGCTTCAAGGAGTCAAATACGGCGGACATCGGGCTGGCACCGCAGTGGACGCAGGCCATGGAGGAAGAGACGGCTGCGAGGGTTCAGAGGGAAGCCGTCGAGAAGATGAAGAGGGTGACGGGGGCCGCCGCTGCCATGTTCCGGGGGACCGACTTTGGTAGGACTGGAGAGGGCAGGGAACCACTCTCGCCAGCAACGGCAGATTCTGCCTCCCTGCTGTCGGGGTCACTGGCGTCCACGCAGCGGACGTCGACGCAGGATGCATTTACCGCAGCCGGAGCAAAACAGCCGTGTAAGTCTGGTCGAGCCGAGTCGCGTCTACGCCTCTGCCGCAGCTAACGCCCAATAGTCACGATCCAGCCCTTCCGGTCGGAGATCGGCAGGGTGATCGCTACGTACCTCGCGGAGGACGCGCCCCGACAGCTCAACCTCTCGGCCCGCGAGCAGAAGGCGGTGATGCTGGCCTTGTCGTACACTACCCACCCGTCCGCCCTGGACGCGCTGGCGCGGAACATCGAGAACACGCTGCGGCGGCAGGCCCACCCCAACTTCATCCGCTGGACCATCTGCAACGGCAACGCGGCGCGCGTCTGGTTCGCGCGCGGCCTGGGCGTCGTCACGACCTGGCTCTCGACCGTGGCGGCGGTGATCCTGACGCTGAGCCACGCGAACCGCGGGTGGCGCGCGCTGCCGGCCATCGGCTGGATCATCGGCATCTCCACGCTGGCGGCGGCGGTCAAGGGCATGTGCGTGGTGCTGCACGGGCTGCACCACCGGCACCTGCGGCCGTGGGAGCTCTTCGCCGACAGCGACGACGACGAGCCCATGACCAAGGCCAGCTTTTCAAGCAGTTTCGACTCGTTCGGCTCGGCCAACAGCTACGAGGATCGGCCGTGGGTGGTCAGGTATGACCGGCGCAACCTCGTGCGCAAGGTATTTGACCGCGAGGTCTGGATTCAAGAGCCGGCGCTGCGGCAGATCCAGGATACCATCTTTGTGCAATCGATCCTCATTGGGGTGCTGGCAGCATGCGTACTCACCGCCATCTTTGTTTCGGTGCCATCTGGTGGGATCATCCCCTAGAACATGTTGACGGGGGGGCGGGGGTTTGGCTGCATTTACTGTATAGTAGACAGCTTGATTAGTTCGAAACAATTGTAGGATTGGGTGTTGTCTTGAAGCCTTGGAATGATACCAGCCGAGGAGGGCATCATTGCGACGAGAGTCCATATGTCACATTGCCAAGTCGGTTCGGTGAAGTAAGAGCTATGTGCGTCAGTCAGCCCAAGGGAGGCATTGGGCGCACTTAGGCACTGTCCGCCCTCGCACCATGGTGAAGAGTCGCATCGAGTGAGCATCGTCAGGCCATTCAAGAGCTGGATGGCCGTCGGTGTCCGGGTATGCGGAAGACGTAACAGCACGAGCCTCGGAGGTGGGAAAGTCGGGGAGACGAGGCGACGTCCGGACGGAGTGTGCAGGGAATGTGGGAGTGTGGGGAAGCGTGGCAGGCTGTCGAGGTGGGATCAGGGTCCTTTGAACTGTTATCGATTAGAGATTGGTGGGCTTTTCAGGGGAGCGAGGGGTTGCCAGCAGGGACCGAGGGACCTTGCCGCTTAGCGGCTTATTATTTTGATTCACTGCTTTTGTTGGTTCATCTTCCCCACCACAAACCTAACACAAGCCAAGGACTTGCGGCGTCGCTTACTTCTACTTCTTCCACCTGTCGCACGTCTGACACTCGACTGCTGCTGTCTGTGCCCCCCGACTTCTCATCCCGGCCATTTTCTCTCTCGCTTCTGGTGCTCTGCCGCCTCCGAGTCCTCGACCACCCTGCTCGTACATTGCCGCGACAGAGCGCCCCGGCTGACCGCCGTCACATTGGACCATGACCGCGTCCTCGCCATAGACGTTCATGCCGCCCTAAACCGTCGCGCGCACCCGGGCTTCTGAGCCAGGAGCTTTGAGCAAGGAGACCCCTTCCATCCCCACGACCCCGACCCCGCCCCCGCCGCCGGCCACGATGCCGGGAGACACGTACCAGGCCGACCCCGCCGTCGACCGCGAGGTGGACGGCCGCCCTCGCACTATGACGAGCACCGCCGAGATCGACAGCACCATCATCCACCCGGGCTCGGTGCGCATCAACGTCAAGGGCGCCTTCATCGTCGATAGGCCCGAGCAGTCGCGCACCCCCGCCAGCGGGAACGGCAACGGCAACGGCAACGGCAATGGCTCTAGCTCCGCCTCCCACAGCGAGGGCAAGGACATCAGGCTGCCGAACCACACCGCCGTCGTCAGCCACGTCGCCGTGGATGTAGGTGTCGCGCCGACCCGCGGGAGAGGCCGCGACCTGGGCTGACACGGAGTGCGCTCCGCCTGCTAGATCGGCGGCTCGCTGGCCAAGCTGGTCTACTTCTCGCGCGAGGTGCACTCGAGAGAGCCCGGCGGCCGGCTCAACTTCCAGTCTTTCGAGACGGACCGCATCGACGACTGCATCGAGTTTGTGCGCCACCTCAAGGACAACCAGCTCGCCCTCAACGGCTCCAAGCCGCACGAGCTGTGCGTCATGGCCACCGGCGGTGGCGCCTACAAGTACTACGACCGCATACGCGAGCGCCTGGGCGTCGACGTCCTGCGCGAGGACGAGATGGAGTGTCTGATCGTCGGTCAGTTGTCCCCCCTCCCCGACCAGCCGGCCAGCCTTGCGCATGCCGAGCTGACGCGCACGCCCGCGCCGCACAGGACTTGACTTCTTCATCACCGAGATCCCGCGCGAGGTCTTCACCTACTCCGAGACCGATCCCATGCACTTCGCCCAGCCCGATTCCAACATATACCCCTACATGCTCGTCAACATCGGCTCGGGCGTCAGCATCCTCAAGGTGTCCGGCCCGCGGACGTACGAGCGCGTCGGCGGCACCTCGCTCGGCGGCGGCACGCTGTGGGGCCTGCTCTCGCTCCTCTCGCCCGCCGAGAGCTTCGACGACATGCTCGAGATGGCCGCCCAGGGCGATAATGCCAAGGTAGACATGCTGGTCGGCGACATCTACGGCGCCGACTACGGCAAGATCGGCCTCAAGAGCACCACCATCGCCAGCTCCTTCGGCAAGGTCTTCAAAATGAAGCGCGAGGCCGAAGGCGAGGCCGAGGATCACGGCGACCTCCCGCACAGCGAGCAGTCCTACTACAACAACCACGGCCGGCGGCAGGAGGAGCTCGGCTCCTCCTCACCCACCAAGTCCCGCCCCGCGTCGGCCTCCAAGGAGGCGGGGGCGGCGGGGGCGGGGGCGGGGGCGGCGAGCTCGCGCTTCT
Organism: Xylariaceae sp. FL0804; assembly: GCA_022539325.1. NCBI lineage: Eukaryota > Fungi > Ascomycota > Sordariomycetes > Xylariales > Xylariaceae > Xylariaceae sp. FL0804. Next base: position 244,327 of record JAJKLG010000006.1, on the reverse strand, counting down.
CGTCGGCCGACATCAGCCGGTCGCTGCTGTACGCCATCAGCAACAACATCGGGCAGATCGCGTACCTGCAGTCGCAGGTGCACGGCCTCAGCCGCATCTACTTTGGCGGCTCCTTCATCCGGGGCCACCCGCAGACGATGAACACGCTCTCGTACGGCATGAAGTTCTGGAGCCAGGGCCGGAAGCAGGCCTACTTCCTCAGGCACGAGGGCTACCTCGGCGCCGTCGGCGCCTTCCTCCGCCGCCAGCCCCGCAACTGGGGCCGCCGCCGCAGCTTCGAGGATAATAACATCGTGGCCGCTGCTGGTGGCGACGGTGGTCATCACGACGGGCCGCCCAGCCTCGAGGAGAGAATGCGCGGGCGCGATCGAATACCGCCAGCAGAAGGACATGGGGAGGAGGAGGCTGTCGCGTGAGGTGGCCCGTGAACAACGCCTGCCTGCCGGCGTGTGTGCGTGGATTTGGCTCTGGCTGGAGCCCGACACGCCGCCGTCAGATGTGAATGAATGTGTCCGTATGTGTGTCGCTTTGTGTGTGTGCTGTGTTTCCCAGATATACCATTCACATGTGTCTCTTCTTCGCGTTTACCGCGCTGGGGGAGAGAGATATACAGAAGAAAGAGATATAGAGCGAGGCACTAGACGCTCGAATTCATCCGGATACCAAAGGCGCAGTGGGGGAAGAGCCGGGACCCAGCAATGTTTTTATATCTATACCTATACACCTCGGTCCCGCCTCGTCTCGGGCGGCGATGGGGATGGGGATGGCGATGGCGCCCAGCCGTCTTGGGTAGCTCTGCACCAGAGCGTCTACCTACCTACCTAGGTATTTACTTGGGGAGCACGGCGACTTCTTGGCTACTAACTCAAGTACCTTACTTACCTAGCTATCTACTCTACCTACTTACTTGCCAACTTAGCCAATATACTACGGATATAATTATTCAGAACCTCATTCCCCCAATGGTGAAGAGCTCCGCCATGGAGCAGCCAGCCGCCGCATATTTCGCGCGAAGCATATACATATATCTATCTATCTATCTATCTATTCCCATCTGGACAGAGTGACAGCTTGGCCACGTGTGATATCACGCCGGACGGGACGCTATCGGGCGCGGGCAGGTTCTTGGGGCGAGACGGGGCTGGGTTACACGATCGACGTAGATTATATACACTACGTGTTGACTGGTGTGGGAGAAGTAAAAACATCGTGATGTAAATGTTGTCGTTGTGATGGCCATCTGAGAGAGGGGGCGCGATCCGACTGCTGCGTTAGGTAGGCATTCATTTTTCCCAGAGAGCATGTTTGGATGCCACAGCGGACATACGGGACATCTCAAGACGCAGACGCGGACGTTAGACACAGCGGCCAGAGCCGGCGGCAGGCAGCAGCGGTAGCGGCAAAGGCAGCAAGCAGCAGAAGTGGAAGCAGACTATTTTTTCTATTGTTCATAGCGAGTGAGCGAGTCGAACAAATATCTGTCTGCCCTAGCGAGAAGCCTGACCATGATGGTAACTGAATATCTGTCTGTCTGTCTGTCTGTCTGTCTGTCTGTCTGTCCGTCTGTATATCTGTATATAGGCCGGGAAGGGGGAATGAATGGGCGAAGGCCACACATCCTGCCCTCGCACCTCGAAGTTCAGTGAGACGCACATCGAGTGACAGTCCATCGGAGCCCATTCGATGCAGCCCGCCCATTCCCCCCTCCCCTCCTCATTATATCCTCTTCTCTCGGCCTTCCCGGGAGACAAGTCCAAAGGATAGAAAAAGAAAGCGCTCGCTGGTCGAGGGCTGGGTAGAAAAGAAAGCAATAGAAGCCTGAAGAACAGACCGCACAGCCGCAATCTGTGGCTCGCAGACACCGTCTCCCATTCCGACACACGGACGGCAAATCGAGGTCTTCGCGCAGGATCCTCGCAAAGAGAGCAATAGGAGCCTGACATTGGGGGCTCTCATGCGCGACACAGATGACGAGGCACGGAGAGAAGCAAAGCCGCCAAGCGGTGGGGTGGGGGAAGGGGGTTAGGGGTTAACGCAATGAAAAAGAAAAGACGCGCGCCGCTGTGTATATGCGTAAGAAATAAAACACCGCTGACTCCTGTGACTCTGCTTTTCCTGCGAGAGTCTCCTGCATTGCGAAATTGGATGGGCCGCATAGTATAGCCTGCGTTGGTTGAAAATAAGAAAGAGGGTGCCGCTCTCGGGGCGGAAGGACAGAAGGCTGAGAGCAATGTTCGCCGGCTGCCGTGCTTTGACAAGGGACGTCGACCTGATGACGGTGGAGGGAGAGTTGAAGCAGTAGTTGAAGGGCCTCAACGAGGAGGGACATGTTGAATGACCTGTCGGTGTGGATAGTGTTGCAGCTCGACGGCCGGGCTGTCAAGTCTCGGGGGCACACGGAGTGTGCTCTAGCGGGATGTCTTCGATTCAGTTCCCCAGGGCCACCAACCTTTTGGGACGGACTCTCGGTTCAACTCCAGCCCGCGCGAATCCCCTCTCCTAGGCCAGCGAGGGCACCGTTTGCCAGGCCTGGGAAGCCAGAGAAGTGCCGATCCCGGCCCGCGACTGGACTCTAGAGGACCGCGTGGACCGCGCACGCCTACCCCGTGGAGAAGCTCAGGGCTGGATGCCCGCCGCCTCGGGGGTGGTCGAGGCGCCGCGCCGCCGCTTCGCTCCCCAGATGGGGCCCCGCTCGGCCTCGGCGTCCAGCCTCGGGTCGGGGAGGAACTCGGACCGGCACGCGTCCCCCCTGAGGTCGAGGTCGAGGCCGAGGCCCGGGTCGCAGCCAGGGCTCTGAGGGGGCGGTGTCGTCGTGGCGCAGCTGCGGGCGCTGCTCCACCCCGCCATCCAGGTGTCGTCGTCCTGATCCTGGAGGGTGTCGGCACGGCCTACTTGAAAGTCGGAGGCCCCGTCCGGCAGAGTCTCGAGGTCCAGGTCCAGGTCCATCTCCATTTCGGAGCTGAGCTCCTCTCCCGCCATCTGCCGGGCCCGAGACGGCGGCGGTGGCTCGCAATGTTCGTGTGGGGGGCTGTGGGATCCCGAGACCACGCAGTCCTCGGGAGAGCTGCAGAGTTTGCCGTCAGCGCGACGTTGGGTCCAGCCTACTCCGGAGCTGTCCAGGCCGTCTCTCTGGAGTTTCTGGACACTCGTGCCAGGCAGGGAAAGAACACAAAGAACTCCATATTACGTACTGGTCTGCAAAGACGCAATGTGTCGAGTGATCAGAGCCGAGCCGACAGTCGGCATCCGTGTTGTGCCTGTGCAGCGGGCACGGATTCCTCAGCGTTGGCCTGAGATCAGGCCACCTACACTGGCAACTATACACCTGCTGCGGTCGAGTGAGGGCATGTCCCCAAACCAGAGACAGACTGCCGTATTGGGTCTGACTCACGTTGTTTGGGCCTGGCGGCACGTCTGCCATTTCATCCACTGCAGGATCCTCATCACTTGAGGGCTCGCTCAGGTGCAGGAGGTCCTCCTCCTGAGTACCCAAGTAATCTTCCCGCAGCCTCCGCCAGCGCAGGTCCGCAGATCCGGGCTGGCAGAAGCCATGAAGGACGAGATATTGCCGATCAAATATCAGCTCTTTCTGGATCTCGTCGATGACAGAATATTCGGCCAGCTCACTGGAGGCAACGACTTCGATCTTTGTCTCCATCGGGTGGCCTTCGATTTGAACCGCTACTAATGTCAGTAGGTGGGCTCTATTCCGGCCCATCGAGCGATATGGGGACCCAATGCGGGTGTAGAGGCGGCCATCGGGCCCCCGGCGTCCCGGCACCCAGCAGACCTTGGCGATGGGAACGACGGAGCTTCGAAAGGTCCTCAGGTTCACCACGCAGACCTCGTCGTCGGCATTCTTCCCGGCGCCATGCTCGACAGGAACCCATACGGGACAGAGGTGCGTCTCCGAGGTGTCCGAGACGACAACTCCATGGGCGTCCGCATCGTATATGCCGCTGTCGGGGTCGTCTTGGAGCTCGGCGAATCCCTCCGTGAAGCGGGGTTCGTCCAGGTTGATGCCCTCGAGGGGGCGGAAGATGACCCGTGCCGAGTCCGACTCCCGCCCTATATTGGGCGACTGGACGCGCAGACCACCACGCCAGCGGAAGTCTCTTACTCGGATCTGATAAGTGACTCTGGGAGCCACCATGGCCGCGAGCTGATATGATCAACATGCCACGGCGGACGGCAGCGCGCATAGAGGCTTGTAAAGTGGCGGTTAGGCATGGGCGTCGGTTCGCATATTAAATTCTGCGCTCGAGTTGCCTCGTGGTGCTCAGTTGGTGCTAGAGGCCCTGTCGAGCCTGTCCGTTGGCAGGCCATACCCCTGTCCGCAGGAAGGAAAAAGCAAAGATGGCGGGCGAGACAGGAGTGAGCAATTAGTGCAGTATTCTATAACCCACAGCCACACAGATAACCAGTTATTGCCGTCGGTGCATGGTGCATAACTCCGCGGCACTCCGTCCCAGTGTCCCGGTAGTCGGGCATGGGCATGGTTACAGGCTTAATGCTGCATCCAGGCGCCGAATCGTGGCAATACGTACAATGGTTGATCGTGCGAGGGTAGTGGTACAGTAGGCAGGTGGCTTACGGCGGGCAGGGCCTGCCCTTGAAGTTCTTCACCGCCTCGGGGGCCGGCGAGAACGGAGCAGGCAGGCCGGGCCAGAAGTCGGCAGTGATCAGGCCGTACGAGACCAGAGCCTCGGTCGTCTCTTGGACAGTCGGAGCGCAGCCGTCACGATGGCGAGTCCCCGCCCTTTGGCGGCGAACCGGTAGGTTTCCCTTCTAGCAACATAAACTTGGATACCCAGGCCTCGACCTCCCTCTCGGCCTCCTCGTCGATATGGCCGTTCGTAACCCCAATGTGCTTCTGCGCCCTCCTCCTCAGGTCGCCGAGGTTGGAGATGTCGAAGGCCCACGCCAGGCCGCCCGTAAACATGATGCCGAACGCCATGGCATTCAGGGTCGCGAGGCTTAGGGCCTCCAGGGCGAGTAGGGCCCCGTTCGCGGCAGGAGGGTTGTTGTTATAGTTGTGGAACCTGGGTACGGTTGCGGCCATCTTCCGGGTGACGGCGCGGCGGGTGACGAGGGTCGACAGTCCAAGGAAGCCGGCTCCGGCAAAGAAGATGCTCATCTGTCTCAGGGAGCGCGGGGAAGTGATGGGTGGCAGAGGCTGGCGAGGTGGATTTGGGCCCGGAGGAGGCTGCTTGGGCGTCGCAGCGGCCGGCGAGGACGTCGTCGCAGGGACTGGCGAGGCTGGCGAGGCTGGCGAGGGATCGCTGTCCCCCGCCATGGTCATGGTAGTGCCGAAAGACCACATTCGGAGAGTCGAGGGGCTATTCACGTGTCTATGGTCATACAAAGCCGGCGGAGTAGTGGCAGATGTGCGAAGTGGCAGCAAGATGGTGTCTGGAGCTCGCGTGCTAGCTCGCCTGTCACGATCTGAAAATTGCCTTCTAGAAATTTTAGCGGAGACATGCATGAAGAAGAGATTAAGTTTGATCTGCGATTGAGCTAGTACTCCGTAAACCTCGATTGATGCATCTGCCGCCCATTGGGATCACATAGCCCATCCGTGCCCTCCCACTGTCACTCCTGACTGAGTATCGCATCATCGTGTAGAGGGCCCTGAAAGAATTGTGTGTAAAGCCAGACCACGAGGTCTAGTCAAAAGTCTAACCAGAGGTCTAGCTACGTGTGCCGGGCCTGGCGGCGCTGGGCCTGGCAATGTCGGCCCGTTTGGGTGCGAACTCGCGCATCTTCTTCCTCTGAGATGCGAAATAGTTACTCCTCTGAGATGCGTAAGAGTCGAGGACAAACTGGCGCACCCAAGACGGCAGATGCAGAACCTCCTCGCACTCGTTCCACAAGTCGCGACAGTCGGGCAGGATTCCCTCCAGGATATATACCAGGAGCACCAGGCCCGGCTGGAGGCTCGTGAGCTTGTATTCTTGCCATTTTACCGGCTCGGCGTTGCACAGCTCGTGGCGCTGCAGTGGGTGCGCCTCATCATAATCCTTGAGGGCGGCCATGTGAGCCAATGCCCTCGACAAATGCATGAGAGGCTTCCGCAGCTCCTCAACGGTGCAGGTCCGCGGCTGGTCGGTCTCGATAGCCCGGTAGGCTCGGGCAATGCGCCGGACACATCGCGTGTACCATCGCCTACGCTCATCGTCGAGCCTCAGTTTCCTGTCGAGGCCGGCCTGTCAGCAGCTTGGGCACCTGATGGCTCTCTACACCGGTTGGGAGCACGTCTCTGCCACGGAAACGCCCCAGCGTTACCAGAGAGAGGACACAGGATACCACTCACCTTATCTCATGACATCGTTTGTTGTAGAATCGGTGTACCTTGTCGATTGGCGGCGCTCGGGCCAGCGGCAACGGCACATACTGTCCAAGGCGGCCATGATCCTGATCTGTTGGATCAAGTTGGCCGTCGAGACCCCTCAGTGCAGTCTCGAGGAAGTCGACATACTGGGATAAGCGACTCATGGTGCAAGACGCAGCCGAAATCGAGAAGAAGACCTGGCACGGCAAGCTGCTGCTCCTCGCGCAGAGACGCCATGAAGACGGAGTATAAAACGGTGCCACCTAATTCGGCAGGGAATGTGACCGCAGGCTGTATATGTATGAGGCACGTCCAAGATGAGACATGGAGAAGCGGCCTCAAGCGCTCGAATCGTGTCGCCTCGGTGAGTACGCGTAGCACATGGTTCTGAAGAGTGGACGGGGATAGCCCGGTCTCTACGGGCCCCCGGGCCAAGCCATCTGGGGCAGCGATCTGGGGTGAGGCGGAGTGAGGCGGAAGAAGTACGAACGGGCCCGGCGGCTTTATGCGCCAAAGCCGCATTGACTAAGAAGAAAACGGAGGCGAGCGCTCTCAGAGTCTCAGCTACAAGTACCGGCATCCACGGCATCTTGCCCTCTTCCCTGCACCAGCCAATCGCCGAGTCGGGCCAAGATCGCGCATCGCGTTCGCCTTCCACAATGGGCAGGGAAAAGACTGCGAATAAGAAAGCACCTGGGAACAAGAAACAGCAGCTGGAGCCGCGGACTCGCTCTGCCGCCGCCACGGCCGGTCCAAGCTGGCCTCCGTTCAGGCCCGCCCTGCCTGTGGCCCCGCTCAGCTTCGAGGCGCCCATCCCAGCCCTCGACGATCAGATACTGCTGCTGCGCACCTTCTGGCCCAAGAGCCTATGCCGCGACTATGTCTCCTTCCTCAAGGAGCTGCCGCTGACGACGACGCCGGGGCGGCCAAAGCGCGGCGAGGCGGTGCGAGTCAACGACCGCTTCCAGGTCGATGATCCCGCCTTTGCCCAGAGGCTGTGGCTGCAGTCTGGCCTGCGGGACGTCGTGCTGGAAGACGCTGCCAGGCACCTGTGGTGGGCTTCCTGCTCGATCCTCACCGGCTAGCTACCCACGCTTATTCTTGCCCAGGGGAGGGGACGTGGTGGGACTCAACCCGAATATCAGAGTCTACCGCTACGGGAAGGGCCAGTTCTTCGACTGTCACTGTAGGTGTCCGAGTCTCTGGCTCGGCCGCGTGGGCGGCGACTGATCAAGTGATCAAGTGATCATCGCCGGCCTCCCTGGCGTCGCCACTCGACACTGTGTCTCTGTCTCGGCGTCGCGTCTCAGACACCGCCTCGGGGAACGAAGTCTAACCAGATGTCTCGCAGACGACGACTCCAACCTCGTGACTGTGCCGGGCAGCGAGGGGCAGTCAGTGGTGAAGGCCAAGACTACCTGGACTCTGCTGCTGTACCTGACCTCGTCGGCCGAGGGGCTGGTTGGGGGCGAGACATCCTTCTACCCCCGGGACCGCAAGTCCGCTGGAGAAGAAATACCCATCGCGCCCGAGACCGGCACGCTGCTGCTGCATCGACATGGGGAAAACTGCCTGCTGGTGCGCCACCCCCACCCCCGATCGACGACCTGGCTGACACCTCCCAGCACGAGGGCCGCGAGGTGCTGGCTGGAGAGAAATGGATCTTGCGATCTGACATATGCATCCGTCGGTAGATGCGCCGACGCGGTCAGCTGTCGAGTGTCGAGGCCAGGCAGCCTCAGGCGTTGAGGACAGCCACCACAGCCTAGTCAGGCAGCCACTCATGCGGTCAGCCCAGAACCTACCTGGCTGAAGCTGGTACGCGGTGGCAGATGGCGACCGCATGCACACCGGTACATGGAACCGCGCTGGCATCATCCCGGCTACGCAGTATGGCATCGTGGGTATGTGCCACTGATCCCTGACTCTGGGAAGGGCTATTCGGCGATCTGAGGCCAACACCACACAAACCTGCCGCTGCAGACCTGCTGGGGACTCGGGCAGCAATTGGCCAGACCGGTTATTGGTGCGGCTGCACCATCCGTCACTTAGTCTTGGGATTTACGAGTACATCCTTTCGAAATCGAAACCTGCCGTGATCAGAACAACCCCGATCCCAGCGCATTTCCCAGAGACGACTCTGGTTAGGCAGTCTACGACAACGAATCTTCCTTTACCGCGGTCTGTCGAGTAGAGGTACTGTGCAGGCAGGTCGCTGACCCATGACCAATTGTAGATGAGCACCCGCACGGCCGCCGCATGGGAGTAGAACCAAGACACGATCGAGTCTGACGCGCATCCCGCCACCGATCTGTTGGGTCTCGGGGCTCTCCATGCTCTCTACTGTAGCTGCATGAGCCAAGGCCCCCAAGCATCTATGGGAGGCAAGGTCCTCTCTGTCTGGGAGCTAGGGATGTGCGCGGTATCGTGATCGCCGTCACCTTCACTCAGCTGGACCAAGTGCTCGACGATTAGGGGGCCGGGCACGCACGCACGTCCAGGTAGACGACTACGGACTCTCCTCGGCCCCTCGGCAGGAAGTTGAAGAAGCCGGCCAGGCGGTAAACCAGGTGATCTCTCTTCACAGGAGATGGGCCCATCAGCCATCGACGGCGGCCGGTGTGCTGGGACGCAGCTGCTGTCGGCTCACCGGTTAGCAGCTAGAGCTGTATGTTAGGTACTCAAAGGCACGCTCTGAGAGCATCGTGCTAAAGTGCCCCGAGCCTACCGTGCCGGCTGATGTTGCTGGAATTGGCGGTCTATACTGTCTGCTCTGGTACAGCTCATCACTTTCAAAGATCGTCCGTCGTCTTCCACCAGGTCTGATCACCAACCTGCATTGCGTAGGTAAGTACCTACCTACCCGACGTCTTCGCCCAACAGGCGACGAGGGAGTCTGTCTACCCGATCTATCTTTCTCCGGTGACTGCCGCCGTCCAGAAGAGTCGCTGGCATCTCCGCAGTCCGGGGGCAGGTCTGGAGGTAACCAACCACCTCTCTCCCCGAAATAGAGATATGTTCGGATTCGACGTTGACGAAGATGCAACGGCATGCGGAGGAGTAGGACCTGGGAGAAGACGAAAGCTCCCGACGGGTCATTTTGCCGTGGTGGCTAGATGTGACTCGTGGTGGCGGCCTCGTGTACTGTATGGGGAGAGTCTACGTGCCCGCTCTTACCCCCCTTTTTTTCCTGCCTGACTTGCCGCCGTACTCACTCACCCACCCACCTATCCACCTACCTGCCTAAGTACTTACAGACCTACCTAAATATCTCCGGTTCGCCACCACGTCTCGGCTCCTCAGACTACGCATCGCCGGCAAACCCGCCCTCGACCCAGTGGACTCTGTCTGGAGCAGGGATCGCCGGCGCGGGCTGACGGTCCCAACGGCGGCGGTATACCGGTCTGATGGATGCCAGCTAAATCACAGTACCGTGTCCCCCTTCCGTGGCCACCGCGCATGGCTGGGTGGACATGAGCGGATGGAAGGGCGGTGAAGGTGGGCTGCGAAGCAAGCCGATGGAGCGAGCCGTACCGTAGTAGCCGCACCTTCACGCCTACCTACCTTTATCTACAGTATGGCATGTACGTCCTCGGGTGTTGGGCACGGTCGTTCAGCGCGGGCATGGGAATTTCGTTCCATTGCCCGCTCGCATAGGACGTTACGTAGGGTTACCTATGCTCGTCGTGTGGCTATGTATGTAGCTGGTCGGGGCAATCCGTCAGTCACTTGTTTAGAAATACTGGCAAGTTAGTCAGTCTATTGTTACGCTTCCCTCTCTCTCCCACGTCTCTCCTCTGGCGCCCTCGTGCCGAGGCTGGCTGGGCTCGTGGAAGAAGAGCCGGGCACATTGCCGGGCGTCGAGGCCCGTCGGGCAGCGCTCACCTTCGAGACCTGCCTACATTCGGAGCTGTCCCTGACGCTCCGTATGCCTTTGTGTGTGGGTATAGAGCACTCCAGTCGAGTTATTCTATACTGTCACGCCGCTCTGCGGTGACTGACGCGCAAAAGATCCATGACCCAGCGTGGAGATTCTTGACCTTCGGGGCTGGCTGCGTAGAGACCTGAAGGTGATCAATATCAAGTCGATAGATACTATACGGAAGACTTTGCTCTCAGGTGTTCGGTGTCAGAGATGCAATGTCATATATAGGTACTAATCTTGAGATGCTCTGGCATAGCCCTTCTCAAACCCTCCCTTCCCCCTTTTCTCTAGCTATCCTCCAATTACCCACCCTCTTCTCCATATAGCGAGAGCAACAACTACTTTGTGGCATACCCCGGAGAGCAACACCAGACACCAGCCTCATGCTGCCTGCTCCAAATCCCCCACGAGAGAGAGAAAAAAGTACACAGGGATAATTAATCAAAGCGAGCGCCCCTTCGCACAAGACGAAGAGGAGCCAGCAGGTCCTTGTATACCCGTCATACCTATCAGGCGAGCTGGTTCTGGGCTCATCGTTATGCTCATTCCCCCCTGGAGGCAAAACCTGCCTACCTATTCAGCTACCGACGTACCCGGTGGTCTGGCTATCGACGGGTCCGTCCCAGCCAGGCCCAACCAGCCACTTACCTGCCCGACGAGACAGCACTCTCCCAAGTACTAATACGCCTTTCCGTGGCCACTGACTGACCTGGTGTCATCACACGGACAAGACAAGACGTTCAACGTCAACGTCCGCCAGACTTTCAGTAGACGCGATCATGGATGGAGCCTCGGCTTGGGGGATTATGGCATTCTGGTTCGTTACTTACCTAGTATACTATACCGGTAGCTAGCTCCCAATGAGCGGATCCATGGCCAGGAGAGGAAAGAGAAAGAAGGGGAAGACGAAGAGAAAGTCTTGTGGGCTCTGCTGCGCAAGTCAGTGAGTGAGTGCATGTAGCTATAAGGGGTAGATCGAGGACGAAAAGGGGGGGATCGAGGACGCAAATGGGATCGAGGACAAAAAGGATCCATCCTCTCGCGGCACGACTGAATTCAATTCCTTTCGTTCCGTTCACCCTCTTTTCTCCATTCTCCGCCTCTCACTCGCGCAACTTCCCGACACATAGCACGCCCAAGGTCTCTTCTTCTCGGTCATCAACTGGCAGTTTCTGTCACATAGAGGATTTCCAACACCAAAAATCATCATCTCAGTCAGCGTTGAATCCGTCCACACACACACACACACACACACATACACACATACAGCCAGCCAGCTTACTCTTTGCTTGCACAAAGTAGCAGCAGCGCGCCGCCCGCTACATTGCTGCTGGTGCTGGTGCCGGTGCCGGTGCTGGTACTGCTGCGGCTACTAGACATGCATCATCATCGACAATCACACTCCTCCCTTGAGGCACGCAGGCAAGCAAGTACATTGGTACGGTACTAACTACTTAGGTAAACCTCATCCCAAGCTCTCACGATCAGGAAAGAGTAGTCCACTTATTCCCTCACTCCCTCACTCCCTCCCTCCGCTCTCCTCCCGGCAGCCCAAGAAGACGACGCCATGCAGGCAGGCAAGAACGGGGACAAAACGGCGGCGACAAGAACAAGACAAGACATTATAAGACGCAAGACGGGACACTTGCAGTGCAATGCGCAGCGCAAATCTACAGGAGAGAGAAAGAGTGAGAGAGGCAGATATGCAGACAGATAGACACAAGACAGTCAGACAGACACAGAGACATTTAGAGAGGCAGACGGAGAGGTAGATAAAATAAGTACCTACTTAGGTAGTCAGGTATATATACATATTAGGTACACGAGCGTCTCCGCCGCGAACGCGTCTCCCTCTGCGCGGCCGTTCTTGCTTTCCTATTTGCCTGCTTGCCTGCCTGCTGACCTGAAATGGTATTGAACTCTCTCGGAAAGCTCGTCTCTCCCTTCCCTTGCTTTAACCCGCCGTCACCATGACTGACTCCTGTATCTATCCATCCATCCATCTATAGGTAGATAGAAAAAAGACCATTACATACTTCTTAGGTACGTACCCAGGTCACCAGGCATCTCTTCTCTTTTTTCCTTTTTTTCTTCTTTTACTTTCCTTGCGGCTTGCGGCCGCTGCATGCATGCATCATCACGCGCGCCTCCTGGAACCCAGCAGGCCGCCCGGGCGCCTGCGCAGCGCGGCCAGCCAGCTAGCGCCGCTGTTTGAGCGCGCGAGGTCGCGGGTCTGCTCGCCGGGGATCGGCAACGGCGTGCCGACGCGGCTGCTGCTGCTGCTGCTGGGCTCCCGGCTCAGGGGCGGCCTCGGCCTCTCCGGCGGGCCGGCGAGGGCGAGGGCGAGGGCGCCGTCCACGTTCGCGAACGGGTCCTCCAAGACGAAGGGGGGAGGCGGTCGCATAGTGGGGCCGAATCGCTGACAGACCTGGTCGTCTCCGGGTCCGCCGGCGAAGGACGGCGGGAATAACATGTGCGCCACCCTCTCCGGCGACGTCCAGCCTTCTTCCTCCTCTTCCTCCAGCTCCCCTTCTCCGCCAGGGCCAGGCGGCAGGGCGGCGGAGGCGACGTCCGAGGTGCTCTACATCACGGAGCAGTCTCCCTCCTGCTGCCTGCTCATCTTGCTGCGGGAGATGCGCTCTCGCTGGCGGGGTCCGCCGTTGCGGCCCGAGCGCTTCAGGTCCTCGAGGCGCTCGCGTGCCTTGGGGAAGTCCTGGGCTGTATTGTGTGGCACGAGTCAGCTCTGCGTTCTGCGCCCCCCCGCTCATCTCGACCGTTGGTGTGTGGTCATCAATCAGAACTTACCCGCTGCTCGCCAGTACCAGCGCTTGGCGTCCTCCATGTTGCCGGGCGTGCCGATGCCGACCTCGGTGAAGTAGCCCATGGCGTACTCGGCCTTGGCCAGCCCGGCGGCGGCGGCCTTCTTGGCCCACAGGTAGGCCTCGGTGTCGCTCTGCTGGAGCACGCCCTCGGCGCCCGTGAGGTACCAGCCGCTGAGGGCCAGCTCCGACTGGTGCTCCTCCTGCGCGGCCGCGCGGCTGTACCACATGATGGACATGCGCGGGTCGACCTGGCAGCCCAGCAGGCCGTACTCGTACGACGCGCCCAGCCGGTACTGGCTGAACTTGTAGCCCAGGTCGGCCGCCTGGCCGAACAGGCGCAGCGCGTACGCCTCGTCCCGCACCAGCGCGTCGTTGGGCTGCGCCGACATGAACAGCAGGCCTAGCTCGTGCAGCGCGTGTGGATTCTCGGCGTCGGCGCGCTCGGCCGCCCGCTTGAGCCAGCCGACCGCCTCGCGCGGGTTCTTGGGCTGGCCCAGCAGGCCCTTGAGCATGATCATGCCCACCTTGTACATGGCCGCCGTGTCGCCCAGCGTCGCCGCCCGCTTGTACCACTGGATGGCCTTGAGCGGGTCCTTGCGCGTGCCGCCGCCCTCGTCGTTGCCGACCTCGCAGCACACCGCGGTCCGGTAGGCCGCCGACGGGTGGCCGAGCTTCGCCGCCGACTGGTACAGCGTAAAGGCCTCCTTGTGGTCCGCCTCGTGGCCCAGGCTGCCGCTGCCCACGCAGTCGGCCAGGAAGAACATGGCCTCGGCGTTCTGCGCGCTGACCAGCTTCTTCAGGATCTTGTGCGCGTCCGACACGTACCGGTCCCGGGACCTGGCCCTGGCCTTCTGGTCCGGCAGCCGCGGGACGAGCACGTCGGCGGCCTCCATCAGCCTCTTGGCGAGCGTCAGGGCCGTGGCTTGGTCGTTCGGGTCATACTTAATGACGGACCGGAGCTGCTCCAGCTCCTCCGTTGTCACGGGGGGCTGGTCGGGCCGCTGAGGCGGGGCCGCATCTTGCGCGGGGGGCGGGGGACGTGCCTGCGCAGCGGGGGGCGGGGCCGGCGGCGTCCCGCCGTTATAGTTCCGGACGGGGGCCGGCTTCTCAGTCCACTGGCCCTGGCTCGTATTGACCATCGAGTTCGCCATGAGGCCGGGGCGGATCGGCGGCGGGTGCCCGGATCCCGGGCCAGCCTGGGGCGGGCTGGCTTGATGGCCGGACCGCATGGGCCCGGGCCGGGGGGGCAGACCACCGGTGGGAGGGAGTCCGGGCGGCCCGGGGGTTGGTCCAGAGTTGAGGGTCGCGCCGGGGCGGTAAGCCTGGAAGCCGCCGGTGGGCACGGGTGGGAGGTCGCCGGCCATCTCGAAGACGGCTGCCTGCGGCTCGCGCAGGTTCGGCTGCGACTTGGTGCGCGACATCTCGGGGAATCGAGCGGGCCCCGGCTGGGGTGTCCCGGACTGACGCGGCGGCACACCCATGTGCTCGTCATACGACGACTGTCTCTGGTTGGGGATCGCGTCGAAGTCGGGAATGTCGTCTCGCGGCGGGTACTGGCCAGCACCCGGCCCCTGGTCATAGTACGAGTCGTAAAAGTCGCCCATGGAATCCCGGTCCGGTTCCGCGTTCCAGCCGGGGGGCTGCAGAGCCGGGTTGTCGGCCATTATCGGAGGGCTTTGGGGGTTGTATTGCCTCGAGGGGGGAGGCCGGCGGCCCTGTGAGGTGGATGGCCGGGGCGGAGGCATGTGTCGGCCGTTGGGCACAGCGTGGGGATCGCTTTCTGATCTCATGGGAGGCATGCCGCCGACCATGGGGTGGTTGTTGTTGGGGGGCAACGTCATGCTCCTCGGCGGCGGTTCGTAGCCATCTTGCGCGGGCGGACCGTAGCCGTCGTCGTGATAGCCGCCGTAGCCCTGATTGGGGGGTGGCGGTCCTCGTCGTGGGCCCGGATAGCCCTGCGGAGGAGGTCCTCGCATGCCGCTCCGCTGGCTGTCCATGGACGGGCGTCCGTAATCGTCCATCGTGGCCGGCTTCCGCGGGGGCGGTCCTCTGCCTGGTCCCGGCCTCCCGTTCATGTCCATTCCGGCCATACGGTCCGTGATCTGGTGTTCTTCGGCGAGGTCAGTCTGTCTGCTGCGGCCCGGGAAGACCGGGAATGGGCTACCGAAATCTTGCTCGCTGGGGCTCATCATGGGGGCGCCGCGGCGGCCGGCTGCGTCTGGTTAGCCCTTCTCCATCTCCAAAGCATTTGGGAGCCCTTACCGCTGGGGTCTGTCGAGGCCGACCTCTCGACGGGTCCTGGTCCTGGTCGACCGCCTCTCGAGGGCGGCGGGTATCCTCTGCCCGGCCCTGGTGGCGGTGGGCCACCGCGCATCCCCCCGCGCATTCCGCCGCGCATCGGCATCGGGCCCGGGCCTCCTCTTCCAGGCGAGGGGCGACCTCCGCGTCCTCCGGGCGGTCCTCCAGGCGGTCCTCGGTACATGTCCTGGGGCGGGTAGCCCTGGTTAGGTGGCGGACCCCTTCCATAGTTCATGCCCTGCGGCGGCCCCTGCGGCGGCGGCGGACCGTAGTCCTGCCCGTACCCATCGTCGTACTGGCCCTGGTCGTAGCCGTAGTCCTGCTGGTAGTCGTCATACTGCCTCTGCGGCGGTGGCGGATAGGCGCCTCCAGGCCCGCCTCGAGGAATTCGGGCTGCCGGGCCACCGTAGGGCCTATCGCCATACCCTCCATTGTAGGCCATTCTTTCGCGCGGGCGCTCGCAGCTCGGGTTGCGGAATGCGGAGCGGATGTGACGAGCGGCGGCGGTAGAGCCTCGCGATTCAGTGGTAAATGGCCCGCTCAACACAGCCGTATGTCGCCAGAGACAGGTCGAGCGGGAGGATCATGGATAGGAGGCGAGGCACGTAGGGCTGTCGGGCTATCTTCGTGCGGCGAGGTATCTGGCGAGGTATTTGGGGGCGCAACCGGTGCTGTCCCCTGCCATGCAGTCGCAGAGAGCTACGGGCAGTTGGTGGTGGCTATTGTTGGCACGAATGCGTTTCGGCTGCTTGATGATCGCCAGTTTCGGCAGACCCAGGAAGGCAGCGGCTACCTAGCGGGCTCTTCGCAGGCTTGGGAAACAGGCGGTTCGATAGAAACAAGGCTACTCTGGCTGGGCGTGCTGAGCTTCTGGTGTGACTTGGATCGGGTTCGTCAAAGAATGGGCGGCTTTGGTGACGTGCGAGGCAATGAAGCCAAAACAAGCGCCAGGAGAATCGGGTGTCACTAGAGGGCGCGCCGTGTGGCGGGAGAGACGATGGACTGGATTTGGGCGATGGTGCGCCGGCGGATCGTCTGTCAGCGGTAGCGGCGCCTGCAACGTCTCATGCGGCAGTGAGTGATGGTCGACTGGGGTGAGAGGCTGGTCAGACGGGTTCGCCAATGCGACGAGGACCAAGAGGTCGTGCTTCCGCCGGAAATGGACGTTTACACGTCGATCTGGGTGGGCGGCTGAGCAGTACCTCAGGAGTAGTTCGGGAACCTAAGACAGGCTATCCGATAGACGGTTCTGGTGGCAGGATACCGGTACGAGCGGTAGTACGCGCCAGAGAGTGAACAAAGTGAACAAGGAAACAAAGAGAGTGGTTCGAGGCAGCAACGAAGGCAGCTTGTACGAAGCTGGGGAGGGAAGATACGAAGTAACTTACCCGCGATAATGTTATTATTATGATTATTACTCCGTACATGCGCCACTTTGATAGGACCTGACCCTATGCTCTACCCGGTCGCAGCGAGGTCCCCTTCTCTGAACCTCAGTTTGTACTAGCGGGCTGTACTGATTAACTCTGTATTAAGCTTCCCCAGCCCCGCGGACGCCTCAAATCCCAAGCCTCTTCTTATTTGGACATGTCTTACATGCAGCGGTTCGAGGGAGGATGCTGAAAGGACGCTTGCGGCAGCCAGGCACAAAACAACCGAGACAATGCCATTCGCAACGACTTCGAGGTTCTACGGAGTGAAGCGGATCCATTACGAGGTAGGAATGTTATGTACCGTTACGGATCAGTGCAGCATCGCAGCCCTGTCAGCTGTACCTAGTAGGCAAGCTCCAACTAGGGCTGAGAGACGGTCTGGTGGGCAGGGACCGGATCTGCTGTCACCGCAGTGCTTCGCAGCATTTGCGCATGACGAGGCTTCGCAATGCTGTAGCAGTGCTTGACAGACCATCCTGTACAAGCCAGACTGGCACACTGGGCAAATTGCAGAGGTAATTGCCCGCTGTCTCGGTGAAACTCGGTGCTGGACAGCATGGACGAGCTGCCTTGAAGGTCCCCACCGCGAGAGAGGCTGTGTCAGAAGCGGCCAGGGCCCAACGCGACGCGGGCACTCATTGGCGCACCGCCAGCCGTGACATCCTGGCCGCTATGGGACCTCGTCCACTCGTCGCTCCGTGCCTGAGCCACCGGCCCAGGCATTTGATATTAATGTTGCTACGAGGCGACAAGTCGACGCCGGCTTGATCATGGGCTGGCTCGCTGGATAATACTGCTTCAGGGACATCCCTCGCAGTAATACCGCCCGCCGGCCGATGGCCGCCGGCTCGAGTGAGGCAAAAGAGTCCACAAGCCGATGATGATATTGACGCCGTCAAGGACTCCCCCTTGAAGCATGCGTCCCATTGGAGCCCAGCTGCGTTACGAGTCTGTCACTCACCTACTAGCTGGCCAGACTGCCTTTGACGCCGCACTGTAGCAACAGCCGGTCCATCATCGGTGTCCCCGCCGATGTTTCCTCGCAGTTGTCCCCGCGATGAGACTGCCAGATTGTGCTCGGCTGCTCGGATGGCGCCGAGAGGGCGGGTGCAGGGAGGCCTCTCCACTTGGCGAGGAGGGCGGCATCATGTTGCCGGGCTGTGGTGAGAGGCCTCAGGAGGCTGCATTGCCACGCAGCAGACGAAAATAGTGGCCAGCAGGTTGGGAAGACACCTGATGAATGCCTGCGAGTTGGTCCACGGTATGCTCGTAGCGTACGCCAACCGTTGGTGTCGAATAGATCATCTTTCTGCGTAGCACTAACTGTACATGGCGGCTGTTGCGCGCTGGTTGGGTGTATTCTAAAACACCCCCACCATACCTATTCGAGCGTTAGTTTTCTGCCACCATTCCACTGGTTAGGGTTTCACATACCAGCCACCGGATATGCACGCTTACCCAATTTGGGTGCGTTGCCATCGTAACCGGCTGATTAGCAGAGCCTCGGCTATTGCTTGGAATGGGTCGGTCGGGATTCGGGTATCACGTGAGCGGTCGGTCGGAAAAGCACGAAGTCTTCTGTAGGTACCTGAATTCACACCCAGATTAGCAGACGTTCCATGTACCATTAGAAATACCGGGCAAGAAGTGACAGATATGCCGGGCTCCTTGAGAAAACGCGATTACCGCAATAAAATCTGAAGAAGTGATGCGTACCGGTAGTGAGCGTGCAGTAGGTTGCGGTAGGTAGGTCGGCCGGCCGGGCAGGTGGCCCTCTGATCAAAAGGTACTGGTGAACCTCACCTTCGAAGAATCTGCTAAGTCCCATTGACTGCTGTACTCTGACAACAAGTTTGTTAGCGATTGCCATACAAACGTGTCCGCGCTGTCTGACCGCATATCGTAACATTCTGGAGCAAATGTTAAGGAGTACTCACCGGCCCGAGTGACCGCCCAGTTGCTGCAGAAGTGACAGAAGTGACGGATTTATATCAGAATGCCAGATGTGCCGGGCTCCTTAAGAAAATGCAATTACTGCAATAAAAATCCGTACTGCGCGTACTGCGTGTGATGCTTGTGATAACCCTGCCCAGTGATGTAATGCCCGTACCTCATGATCGTGACCTTATGATGCCCGTAATGCCATAGTGTTAGCCGTGCTGCTGGCCGTGCTGCTGGCCGTACTGCAGGCCGTGCTGCTGGCCATGCTGCTGGCCGTACTGCAGGCCGTACTGCTAGCCATGCTGCCGGCCGTGCTGCTGGCCATGCTGGGAGGGTAGCGGCGGCATCATCACCGGCGCGGCGGCATCATCACCGGCACGGCGGCAACCTAAATATAACGGCGGTAATTAGCACGGCTCATAACGCAGTAGGGAACCCTCACTCACACACACTAACAGAAGCGACGGCAAGAGCGTAGATAGCAGATGTTGTAGATGGCAAGTTGAATAGCAAAGGTGATCAAAAAGTACAGATCTTCTTATGCCCGGTCCCAGTCCACCCTAACCCACAAGAAGAACACCAAAACAACAACAAAACAATCAACAGAAAACATTCCGGACGATGAAGATTCACGTGGCTATCCTTTTTGGTGTAGAGTGGCTGTTATAGAATAGTTTCGTGGTTGCACGCTGTCTATCCCGGATACGGCTCTAGTGTACGCCACTAGTAGGGGGTGTTTTTGACACCACCCGCTGGTTGCGCCGGTGTCAGAGGGATAGACATGTCGCGCACTTCTCAGCCACTTCTCTACCTATGCGACCGGCGATTCGGCTGCTTGCCATTTCGGCTCGTGGCTGGATCTGAGACAGCAGCGGTTCATGTTTCGAGGCGGATGGATGCAGCTGAGTCGGCCACATTCCGCATTCACAGGTGAAGAGGCCGGCCGGAGGCGGGAGGTCTCCGGCCGGAGGTAAGGTATCGTACCTAGGTAGCTTGAGCCACAATGCAGCTAGCGCCACTGCACCAGCCACACCACGCCGTCATGATAGCTCGAGGCATCGAGAGAAGCTTCGTCATGGATTGGACCCTTACGCACCGCACCGTTCCGCACCGTGGCAGCAGCAGCAGCAGCAGCAGTAGCAGCTCCATCCCTCGGCGTCATCAACCTTCCCAAGACATTGACACACGAACGGCGACACCCAACATCATGTCCAGCAGGGCTGGGACGTGGGTCAAGATGCTCCTCGGGTAAGCCCAGCCATCCCCCTTCCTCTCCTCGGCAGGTTTCTCTCTCGGTTCCCAGCCCACGGTAAGAAAGTCCAAAAAAAAGGATACACACTCACGACGGGTGCGGCGCAAACACAGAGGGGGCGCGGTGTGCGTGGGCGGGCCGGCCCTCGTCATGTGGCTGCAGCCGACGGACGAGGAGCTCTTCCAGCGCTACAGCCCGGACCTGCAGCGCAAGAGCCTCGAGCGCCGGCACGAGCGGCAGCGCGAGTTCGACGACTTCGTCGGCCAGCTGAAGGAGCATTCCAAGTCCAACAAGCCGAGTACGCAATGCGCGAATCCCTCCCTCCCCTTTGTCCCCTCCGAGACGGAATGGAATGGCTAGGCTGACCCTTTCCTCCACCCCGGACCGGAATAACAAATAGTCTGGACCGTACAGGCCGATGAGGCGAACAGGCAGAGGGAAGAGGCGGAGCGCCGGACCAGGCAGGAGGCGCGGCAGGCGGAGAGCGCCGTCGCCGAGGAGGTCAGGGCGCGGCGGGAGCAGATGCGGAGAGAGGCCGGGCTGCCCTCGAGCTCTTCTGGGACGTGAGGCACAGGCCAGGGCGGTCCGAGGCGACGACGGCATAATAAATACGTGTATAAATCTGTACGAAGTGTCGTAGATTGGGTAGGGGGCATGGGTCCGCGAGAATGGGTTGCTGCTACTCGACGCGTAAAGGGATGGCCCGCGGACGGTGTTCAGGCATTGATATCGTTGTTGCTCTGCTCGATCAGTCAGGTGGGCATGGGCGCAGTGGTGATTCGAACCAAACGCGGTGTTCTTGATCTATTCAAATCACGCAGAATGCTATATACGCAGCCGCTGCAGTCTAACCTATACTCTAAGTCGTGCTCTGGCCAGCCGAGGCCATATTCAGGTCGACGAGGTCGTGTATCTGCCTCCACCTGGCCACCAGAGCCTCCCTCTGCTGCGGCTCGCCAACATCCGTCATCTGCTCGACCTCCCGGATCACGGCCCGGGCGCGCTCCTTCAGCTGGCCCAGCATGGTGCGGAGCAGGCCGTCGACGGCGCCCTGGCTGGCCTCGCCGTCGTCGGCGCCGTCCACGAAGCGCCTCCACTCGCCGGGCCGGCAGCACAGGACGCGCAGCGCGACCTGGGTGCGGTGGCAGACGGTCGCGCGGTCAAGCACGTAGCGGCCGAGGAAGCCGGCCGCGTCGAGCCGGTCGCGCTGGCGCGGGCTCAGCGCGGGCAGCACCACGCCGTCGAGCGCGGCCTCGTCCCAGGCGTTGCCGCCGCCGTCCATGACGAAGCCGTACTCGACGAGCAGGAAGTCGCCGCCGTGGCGGCCGTAGCAGATGCGCACCTCGTCGCCCGCCGCGTAGCCGCCGCCGCCGCCGCCGCCGCCGCCATCGCCATCGTGCCGCGGCGGCGCCGTGATGGCGAAGCCGCGGGCGTCAAAGGCGACGTGGCAGCCGCCGGCGTCGCCGTGGTTGATCAGGTCGGCCACAGGCTGCAGGCACATGTGGTCGGCCCGGTCGGCGCGGCGCTCGAGCCGCGCGTTGACGTAGTAGAAGGTGCGCGTGTTGACGAGCAGCCAGGCGTGCCGGTACCGGGCCGGGTCCCGCCCCAGCTCCTCCGGGTACGCGGCCGCGACGGCGGCAACGTCGCGCTCGAACTTGGCGCGCTGCTTCGCGAGCAGGTCCCGGGCCGGCTCGGGGAGCAGCTCCTGCAGCGCGCTGGGCCACACGAGCGGCATGGTGGCGAAGTCCCCCGGCCCGGGACACACGGCCGTCCACGGCGCGTACCGGGCGGTGGCGTCCAGGGCCAGGTCGGCGGCGAGCAGGCCGTGCACCGAGATGGACGCCGGCAACCGGCGGCTCAGCGCCTTGGGGACGGTGGATATGCTCCGCAGGCATGGCGTGGGCACCTCCAGAATCACCTCCTCTGGCTTTGCAGGGGGGAGGGAATGTCAGCGGGCAGAGCAGGCAGAGCGGTAGCTAACTTTTGTCGCACCTCGATGGCTCGAGTCGCGATCAGGCCGACACCCCGGCCGGGCATGCGCTGGGGAGCCACCCCATTCAGCTGGACGCCTCGATCGACCGCCCAGCTCACCAATTCCTCGAGGTCACCCATGACGGCCGTTGGGGGCCGGTGAGGAGAAGGCCGGATCGTCAGCGAAGTGAAGTGGATTGCAGGCGTCTCCCGTTCTTAAGGCGCATAGACTGCGGCATGCTGAGATGTGAAGCGGATCGGTGGCATTGTCGTGTACATATGAGCTACTTGAACCTGGAGTAAGTAGGAATGAAAAGTGACGAGAGCTAGGTACGTCCCGAGTGTTTTCTTGTGCTCCGGCCTGGTGGCTCCGAAACGAACTCCAAATATCCCGAGCCTCACCACGCGTCGATGTATAGCATTCACTATACGCTCATGAACCGTAGCTTCCTCGAATGAATCAACGGTTTCTTCTTGTCAACTTGCATCGTATCACGTCTCTGGAGCTTCACTCTTTACCAAGCATCCATGGGGAGCGGAAAATGTGTGACTCGGGTGACTCGGGTGCTCGGGTCACATACAGAGCTTTGGCAGAAGTCGGCAGGCCGGCACTAAAATAAGGTGGTTTCGGACGTCTCTAAGTCCGAGCCTAAAGCCGACATGATTCCAAGACGGGACGTTGAAGCCATTGTCGTCATGCAAGTCATCGAATACCTACACCACCATACCTACCTATCCGTAGATAGATTCTCTAAGCTCTCTTCTCTCACCATCGTCAACCTCTTGGTCCTCGAGACCATCGATACACGCGCTATCTCCGCCCATTCGATCTCGTCTGCCCTCTACCCCGCCGTCCCCGGCCCGGCCGCCCGCATATCCCACGCCCGGCTGCCCGCATATCTTACGCTCGGCTGCCCGCACATCCCACGCCGGCATCGTACCCACCGCCTACTAAAGAGCGAGGGGTACCGGCCCGTACTCACCATGAGCGCCTCACGATCCGCCTCGGAAGATGTCGATGATCATCAATATGCCGAACTTTACGTCGATGCCGAGAGCGACGAGGACGAGGAGCACGACCCCGACTACCAACACGACGACGACGAGGAAGATGAAGAATATGACGGAGCAGAGGAGGAGGAGGACTCCAGCGACGAGTTCCACGGTAGGACGGCCGCCGCCATTTCGGATGCGGGTAGCTGACGTCTGGACCACAGATGCCGAGGAGGCCAACGTCGAGTTCGTCGTCCAGCTGGAGACGGCCGACGAGGACGGGGAGGGAGAGGGCTCGCAGCTGCCCGACGCCGAGCAGCTCGCCGTGCAGCAGCGGCTGGTCAACCTCATAAGTAGTACGCCCACATCCGCCCAGAGTGGCAGCCCCCCCGCCGCTGACGCCTGACCGTTGCCAGATCGCCGAGCGGGCCTCCTGTCGCCGCGCGCCCTGCGCGACTTCCTGCGGCGGTCGCACCTCAACCACGTGCTGTTCGACGAGGATGACGCCGACGCCGACGCCTATGCCGAGCACAACTGGTCGCTGAACGAGCGGAGGCGGCGGGCCCGGGACCCCGACCGCTTCCCCAAGGTGCCGAGCGAGAAGGGCAGGGAGCTGATGGACTCGGGCCGCTTCGGGGCCAACGATGTCTCCTCGCCCATCCGGACCCGGAAGCGCCTGGCGCGGCGGATACTCGACCGCGAGCTGGGCGTCGGCGACCGGGGATATGGCCGGGTCAACCAGAAGGCCATGGCACAGGTGAGTTGGCGGTGCCCTCACGCTCCCCCGCGGCCACGTGCCGAGCTGACTCCTCGTTGCAGTCCATGATCCCGCGCTCCGACGCGGACATGATCATCAACTACGACGAGAGCGTCTACTCGGGCCAGTTCTCCGACGACGGCAACTTCTTCTACTCGTGCGTCAAGGACTTCCGCGTGCGCATGTACGACACCTCCAACCCCTACAACTGGCGCCACTACAAGACGGTGGCCTTCCCCTTCGGGTCCTGGACCCTGACGGACGCCTCCCTGAGCCCCGACAACAAGTGGCTGGCCTACACGTCGATCAACAGCAACGTGTGCCTGGCGCCCACCGACCCCAGCGACACGGGCGACCCCTACACGCTCAGCCTGGCGGACCACGGGGCGCGGCGGGGCCAGGGCTGGCGCAGCACCAACTTCGGCATCTGGTCCGTCCGCTTCTCGGGCGACGGGCGGGAGCTGGTGGTCGGCACCAACTCGCACTCGATCATCGTCTACGACATCGAGACGCGGCGGGTGCTGCACTCGATCCAGGGCCACGAGGACGACGTCAACGCGGTCTGCTTCGCCGACAAGTCGTCCCCGCACATTCTCTACTCGGGCAGCGACGACGCCACCATCAAGGTGTGGGACCGGCGCGCCATGGGCGACGGCCGCGAGGCCGGCGCCTTCGCGGGCCACGTCGAGGGCATCACCTACCTCGACAGCAAGGACGACGGGCGCTACCTGCTCAGCAACGGCAAGGACCAGAGCATGAAGCTGTGGGACCTCAAGATGATGTACGGCACGGCGCGCTTCGCCGAGCTCAACCCGCGCCAGCACACGCGCTACAGCGACTTCGACTACCGCTGGGGCCCGCAGCCGGCCGAGGACTGGTTCCCGCACCCGCACGACAACTCGCTCGTCACCTTCCGGGGCCACCAGGTGGCGCGCACGCTGATCCGCTGCCACTTCTCGCCGCCCGCCAGCACGGGCGCGCGCTACGTCTACTCGGGCTCCCACGACGGCAAGGTCTGGGTCTACAACCTCGACGCCACCGTGGCCGGCGTCGTCGACGTCCACGCGGCCACCGCCCAGGACCGGCCCCCGACCTACCGCCACTACTTCGGCCGCCGCGACAACGCCCCGACCTGGCAGACCATCGTGCGCGACGCGAGCTGGCACCCCACGGCGCCCTTCATCGCCGGTGAGTCTAGGATCTCTTGCCCAACGCGGGCCTCCCGCCCCCGTCCCCTCCCCTCCCCTCGCTTTCCTCCCCCTTTTTCTTCCCTCCCCCATCCACACCCTCATCCCTTTTCTTTCTCTTAATATATCCTCCGGCTGACCACGGAGCAGCGTCGGCCCTGAACGGTTGGAATGCCTCACTGGGTACGGTGACGCTGCACTCGTACAACGAGTCGCCCGTGGACGAGGGCGCGCCGCGCATGGGCACGGGGTACGACGAGAAGCTTAGGCCGATCGGCCCCAACGACGGTACCATCGACGAGGAGGACGAGGCGGACGAGGATTTTGCTCCCGAGGGATTCGCCGCCGGTGACATATGGTCTTAATGTGGCCTCCGGTGTTCGCATGGGATTCCGCAGTGCCTTCCCCCGGACTCGCTCACACGCTTTACGAAGGATACGCGGCGCATTTGGCACACGAGTTGGCGTAAGGGGGGGCCCAGGTGCAGTTTCGGTACATTCGTTCTTCACTCCACGCGTGGCTACAGAATGTATGATTTGGTACAATGCCTTATGGAGCGCGGCTGTAAACCGCAGATCGGTAGACTACATCTCCTGCAGTCTAGGAGACGATGATGTCTCCCCAATAATGTAGCTGCCAGGTTTCTGACGGCACGGTCCCTGCGCCTCGCATTCGTGATTAGTAGGAGGAGAACGGCGGCTGGTCGCCACCGATCGCAGAGGGCGGTCGGCCAACCAACTGGCCGATCATGTCCCCGTCCTCCCTGCCGTTCGCCGCCGCCGCTGTCGCGCTGCTGTTTTCGTCTCGACGTCCGTTTCGTGCCCCCCGCCCCGGAAATCCCCCCATACGCGTCTAGGAGCCGCCCACGAGCACGTTGTTGACAGGTATGCTGGATATCCAAAGTTAGAGTGGCCCGCTGCATCGGATCGATAGAAGGGGAGGGGAGAGGTGGGGAGCGAGCGAGCGTACTGAATCAGCTTGACGAGGTATCTGGAAAAACGCGGGATGGTGTCAGTACTATTGTTGGCTTCGCACGCAGGGGGGGGAAGCCCCCAGAGAGAGGGGGAGAGAAAAGGAGGCCAAACGTACCCGATCGCGCCCATGACGACGAAGCCGACGCCGACGGCCTGGCAGATCTTGACGTACTTGAATTAAGGTCAGCAATCGTTCGTCTTCGTCGGCTGCGTAGCGTATGGCCGCCAAGGTCATCAAGGCAGGGAATCGGGTGAGTGTCTGGGAAAACCAGGGGCAGACGCCCGTCGCCCGTGTCGCGCGCCATGCTCCGTGCGAAGGGGGAAGGTACTCCGGAGTAGTCTACTGACCTCCTTCTGGTCGGCTGAGGTCCCCGGTGAGAAGTCAGCATAACCATATCCCCATGCGACGGGGGAATTGGAGTCACGCACGCTTGGTGCACCGGTTCATGAACTGGGCGCCGTCCTTGAAGAAGTCCTTCTGGACGTCGAGGAACTCGGTGACTTGGTCCGACATCTTGGCTTTAAGTGAGGAGTGGGTTGATGGGTAGAATACACGGGACCGGGTGGGTGTGGTGATGGGCGTAGGTGGCGGTGGCAGACAGTGAGTAGGATATGTCTGGGTTGCGAAGCTAGGTATGCGATGCGAAGCGAAGGACGAACCGACGGACGGGACAAGTGAGCGGCGAATAGTAATTTCTGGTGGAGAGCTGGCGATGCGGCCAGATTTCCAGGGGACCTAACCTCCAGGCCCAGGCACAGGTGCGCGCGCATGACGAGCTGGCGAGCAGCTGATATCAGCTGGCCTTGACTGTGCGTGCGCCACGGCACTCCGTCGAGTGCGTACGGGTCAGCCTCATGTCTCCCCCAGAAAAGCCAAGCTGCCGGCTGCTCATTGGATAAGTGGGCCCGTGGACCCTCATACTAATCCCGGACCAGACGCGAATGCAGACGTGCTGGACCTGCCTCGTCCTGCTGGACTCGTCAACCACCAACCTCCATCTACCGGAATCACGCCTACCACGCAACATCCGTCCGCGCAACAGCACACCGGGAGCTGGCTACTTGTGATATCCTCACAGCACCACTATCGTCTGCCCGCCTCTGGGCCATTACTACCGCAAGTCTCGTCTTCGCCGCTGCTGTCGTGCAGCTAGGTACTGCTTGTCCTCCGAGACAACTGCACGGCTCGAGTATCTGAGACGGAGCACACGAGCTGCTCCTGTGGCCAGTCCGCACTGACCGACAGCGCACCTCAACATCTCCTACACGTCTGCGGCGAGGCCGCTCTCGTCTGGGTTGTTGTCTTCTGCTCCGGGTTGCGTGGGCAATTCTCTCGGACGTCTGCAGTTGCGCAATTGCGAGCTTGGCTCCCTGTACTCTATTACTTCTTGACTCTTTCCTTCTGCGCTGGGGAGGGTTACCGCTCGCCAGAGCTGCTGCGAAGGAAGCTCGAGCCTGATCGCAAGCACAGAGCTTCGTCTTGGCGTCTCCGTTTCTTCGGCCTGGGAGGCAAGTACCGCGAGAGGTTGCGCGAAGAGGGTGTGTGTGTGTGTGGCCAGAACGAGGAGTGTACGTACTATGTTTGACATTTCCTGTGCTGTTTCCTCTCCTGTCTCCTATGGCTCAGCCTCTCCTTCTCTTGCGTGGCAAACGGGGTCTGGGTGTTTTCTGCTTTGGCTGATGCAATGGATTCAAAGACGCCAGGTGCCTCCTGTATCTACTCTGAATACACAGCGTCACTCTACAGTTTTCAAGCTTCCCTACCTGAACCATCTCCAAGCTCGCCGCACCTCTCTACAGCGCTGCGATGGCCGACGAGGACTTCGAGATCGACGTCTACGGCGACGAGGGCGCCGAGGCGGACCCCAGACCTGACGAGGCAAACGTCCAGTCCTTCGAGAATAACTCGTCCATCACCATCGCCAACGGATCGAACCCGCCGGAGCAGGAGCACGCCGGCCACCAGGGCGGCCATGACGCCCACGAGACTGCGGGCGCAGACGGCCAAGATCAGGCGACCCCAACGCAGCCACTCCAGCAGGGCGTCAAGCGCAAGGGCCAGTCGGACGAGCGGACCGTCGATGAGCGACCCGTCGACCCAGGTGCATTGAAAGACCTCCTCATCTCCGACATGAACTGGTGGGTCACCGACGACGAAATCCGCGGCTGGGTCAGACAGGCCGCGTGCGAGGACGAGCTTAAGGACATCACATTCAGCGAGCACAAGGTGAACGGCAAGAGCAAAGGGTACGTTGGTGTCTGGTCCTGAACAGACTCAGGCGCGGCCTCCACCACTGACATGACCTCTAGCCAAGCCTTCCTGCAGTTCACCTCGCCGCAAGCCGCCACGGCGGTGAAGCACCAGGTAGACCGCGCCGGCCCCGAGGCCAACCAGCCCGGCTCCAAGAAGCTCCACGTCATCTACTCGAACCCGCACAACCCCTTCCGGACGCTGCCCAAGGACGCGCCCGCCCGAGCCAACAAGGACGTGGGCTCCCGGGGCGGCGCAAGCGCGGGCGGCTTCAACGACCGCGGAGGAGGCAACTTCCGGGGTCGCGGCAACTTCATGGGCCCCCGCGGCGGCGGCTTCCGGGGCAACTTCGGCGGCGGCGGCGGCAACATGGGCGGTGGCTTCAACAACAACATGGGCGGGGCCAACTTCGGCTTCAACAACATGGGCGGCGGCGGCGGCAACTTTGGGTTCCGCGGCGGCATGATGGGCGGCGGCATGGGCGGCGGGATGCGCGGAGGCGGCGTGCGCGGCGGCCGTGGCGGCGGCATGAACCCAGGCATGAACCCGGCGGCTATGGGCGGCGGCATGATGGGCGGCATGGGCGGCATGGGCATGCCGATGATGGGTTTCCAGCAGCCGCACTTCAACCCGGCCTTCTTCGCCGGCGGCGGCGGTGGCGGCGGCCAGCAGTCGGACTGGCAGAACCCGCATGGCGCCAAGCGGCCACGGGGCGAATAGAATGAGCCCGTTCAATGTGGACTAGTAGCTCCAATGCAGTGGCTGCCTATTGCCGCATCTACATTCAACGGACGCGGACGAACGAGCCGGATATCCCTATCTGTCACCTTGTGGTTGTGACAGCTCAGAGGTGCTGCTGCTGCTGGTGCTGCTGCACCCGGCATCGAGATTACTGGTAAGAAGCCGAGGCGAATGCATCGAAACATCCGCTGCCGCGGTCGAGACGGAGAGATTGTATGTTGCGTCTGCAGTCGGAAGTCTACTTACGGCGCGTGTACCAGGTTATACTTGATTTTGGTTGGAGTTCCGGGGGGACAAATTACTACTACTAGGTGTGCTAGATTAGGTACGCGCGATACCTGCTCCTTTTTTTTTTTTTTTTAGAGAGCTCAATGCCACTTTGATGAAAATGTCCAGACACCACCCTTCTGGTTCTGGTCCCGCTCGTCCAGCGTGGATTTCGAGAGCAAGCGTAGCCAGTTCGCCCCCCGTCCTCCTCCTCCCCCCCTTCTACGCCTTCTTCTTGATGTCTGATCGGGTGGTCTGGTCGCCCGGACCGAAGAATCCCAGCAGGTAGGCCGTCCTCGTCAGGCACAGCAGCGCCTGGGGGAGGTTGTCGAGTCGACACGGTCAGCCTCGAGACGTCGCAGGCGCCACGGAACACCAGCCTCCAGGTAGGAGGAGCAACACGGGGGCACACAGAGGCGGCGGGTGGGATGACTAGGTACTCACAGTGAAGCCAATATTTCCCCAGGTCACGGCGTTCCAGGACCCGACGTCGACGGTGCGGTCGTAGCCCAGCAGCCAGCACGTCAGGCCCACGTGGCCAATGTCCGCGATCCTGTTGCTCCCTCAGCATCGGTTCGCGTTTCGTTAGTCAGTCATTTTAGCCGACTAACCCGTCAGATAGCCAGCCAGCAGGATATCGGAAGGGAAAAGGGAAAAGGGAAAAGGGAGGCACGAGCAGACAGACGGGACGGGAGCGAAACTCTCAGTTGCCAGCTAACCTGCCGTCCCGCCAACGGGACAATTGAAAGGGGATAAGGGACGGACGAAGAAGGAGGGAAAGGGGGTGGAGGGGGAGAAAAGGGGGAGGGGGGTCACGAAGCAGACAGACGGGAGACGGGACGCACCACAGCGCGACCAGGTAGTTGCGCACGACGCGCAGCTCCGTCGTGGTGTACAGCACGGCGACGCCGACCATGAACAGCAGGCCGTACGCGTTGCCGAGCTGCAGCGCCACCAGGCGCGCGTTGTCGCTGTAACTGCACAGCGACTGCAGGCCCGAGGAGGAAGGGGGCGCGATCTGGCCCGCGATGAACCAGTCCGCGTCGATGAGCGGGCCGAGGGCGCCGGCGATCCTGGATGCGGTGCGCTCGTCAGCGGGCAGGGAAAGAAGAGGAGAAAAATACCGGCGACTTACAACGTCAGCGGCTCCACGATGGTGAAGACGACCCGGGGGATGGTTGGGAGTTGCGATGCCATGCTGGGATCTTTCTCCCGGTTCTCACAGCCGGTGCTGGAAATGGGGCTTCGGGGAGAGGCTGCGATGAGCTGGACAACGCCGGGTTGTCACACGAGTCGCACGTCGAGAGATTTGAGTATAGCTTCACACAGGTCGACCAGGATACCTACCTCTATAGATTGGCACGTGGAGAGGCTCGCTGGAAATAGGGGGGCGGACGCCGGAGGGGAGGCGGTCCACAGCAGTGACGGTGACGGCGGGAGTGTGGCGGTCGCGGCGGCGTTTCAGCCTGCCAAGCCCGATAGAATGTTACCCCGTCACATGCAATCTCGCGGGCGCCGGGTCCGGCCTGGGCTGGTGGCGTTCCGATCGTCGACCTCGCCTGGCCCAGTCTCCATCCAGCCCAGCCAAGCTTCCAACTTGCCCGCCTCCCGCCTCCCGCACGCCAGCGACGACCACAGACGACCGACCGACTGGTCCCCTCTCTGCCTCTCTGCACCCGTTCCAGCTCGACAATCACAATCCCATGTGCATGGCCTGGTATCAGAGTCCTTCACGTGGCGATCCCGCACCTCGTTTGCAGACTGCCGCGTATTCACATGGCTTCTCTCCCTCCGCCACCCGTGAAGATACCAGCATCTAGAACTTACTAGGCTCGTCCGAACTGCCTCTCTCTCTGCCTCTCGTCGTCCCTCCCGCCGCCGGCTCTTCTCGATGCTTGGCCTGGCCCCTCTCGGCGACCCAGGATGGCGACCATCGAGCCGCGGCTGATCCATCTACTAAACGAGTCGACCACTACGCCGCGGCCTCACCATGCCGAGCTCCCACCTTTCAAGGCCCTGCCCCTGCCTCCGTACTCGAGCTGGCCCTATCAGCACGAGCATGGCGGCGGCCAGCGTCCAGATGCCGCCGACGGCAGCGGTGGTCCGCCGGCCTCGCAGTCGGTGCCGTCCCTGTGCTCCGTAGCCGACGAGCCTCCGACAAACGCCGCCGCGAGGGCCGAACATGCCGAGGCTGCCGCCGCCGCCGCCGCTGCCGACCGCACCGTGCTGAACCGCGTCTCCTCGCAGGACCTCCGCATGATCCTCGACGGGGCGCCGCCGCACGGCCTGGAGGACTCGTCGACCAAGAAGAGGCCCGTCAAGGAGGACTACCCGCAGCTGCCGCAGCCGCTCAAGAAGCAGAAGGCGACGGCGCAGCAGCATATGTTCCCCCCGATCATCGTGGGATTGCTGGAGCCGCCGTTGGACCCGGCCCTGTTCCCGCCCATCTCGTCGGCCTCCTTCGACGACCGCCCCCGCTCCGAGCCCCCACAGGCTCTCAGCATCACGAAGCCGCCGCCAGAGCTCCAGCCGGCGGCACCCGACGACGTCATCGTCGACGCCTCCGCCCCTCCTCCAGCCGACGCCGAACCCGCGGCGACCGCCAGGGTCAAGCGGAGGGCCGCGAAACCCCGGCGCAAGTGGTCCGAGGAGGAGACGAACCATCTGCTCCTCGGCGCCAGCAAGCACGGCGTCGGCCGGTGGACCGACATCCTCGAGGACCCGGGATACAAATTCAATGGGCGGACGGCCGGGGATCTGAAAGACAGGTTCCGCACCTGCTGCCCCGAAGAGCTCCGGGGCAGCGCTGCGGCCAAGGGCCAGGCAAACAAGGAGAACCGCGCGGCCACTCGGGCCGGGAAGAAGCCGAAGAAGGGGCTCATGTCCGAGAACATACTGAACGAGACGGAAGAGGAGGTCGACGCCGCAGAGAAGGCGCCGTCTCCACAGAACGACTACTCGGACTTTGCCGCCGCCGCGGTGCCGCCGAGGCCGCGCAAGAGCAGGGCACACCGGAAGAAGCTAGAGGACCTGGCCGAGCTGGGGATCCAGGGCCCATTCCGCAAGTCCCATCGCCGCGAGAGGCGACCCTTCTCGGAGCAGGATGACCGCGAGATCCTCGAGGGCTTCGAGGCGTACGGGCCCCAATGGACCAAGATCCAGCGGGATCCGCGGTTCAACCTGGCCAGCCGGCAGCCGACCGACCTGCGGGACCGCCTGCGCAACAAGTACCCCGAGCGCTTCGTCACCGCGGAGAAGACGGCCGTCGACGTTAGGGACTCTGCTGCTGCTGCTACTGCTGCTGGGGGTGGTCCGCGGGGCAACAGCCTGCTGGAGCCGTCGGTGACCATGGCTATCGAGAACACGCTCACCGGCTCGAGGTCGACAATGCTGCTCGAGCCGCCGCCGCAGCAGCAGCCAAATAACAACCGCGCCGCGACTAATAACAACTCGCGGGAGGATAACAGCAGTCACAATACTAACAACATCAACAATTCCCACAAGTGGCCGCTGTCGAGCAGCCGCAATACCAACAGCAGTAACAACGAGGTCGCCGCCGAGCAGCAGCCGCCACAACCCCAGTCGCAGTGGCACTCCTCGGGAGGCCTCTCCTGGACGGGCGAGAACGCCGCCAGTGGTGCCTGCTTTCCCTCAGGTGAGATGGACATCTCGCGGCTCCTGCTCGACGATACGCAGCAGGCCGTGAACAGCGAGCAGCAGTCCTCCTCAGAGAAACGTGGGCTCGGGTGAGGACGCCCGCCTGCGACAGTAGGGGTGCTCCCATGCCAGCAGGCTTGGCGAGCGCCTTTTGTCGACACGATCACGAGAGATTCACTCACACCCGGGGACCAAAGGCTCCCCAAATTATCGACAGCAATTGCTCCCCCGGCCCAAATTTGCTTGATAGAGCCGGAGTGAAGCTTACTACAGAACGCCCGAGAGCGGAAGGCTTTTGCCCGATATGTTCGAGAATGCGCGTGCGGACGGGTTTTTGCGTGTGCTGGCTTCAAAAGGGGCCATGCTCGGAGCTCACCGCTCGAGCTCGAGAAGGAGAGAAGAAAAGCCCAGACGACCTCTGTCATTACTGGACCAGGCGCGCGAACAGAGTGCTACAGAGTCCCAAAAAGAGAGAGAAAGAGACAGAGAGACACGTGCGGGTCCAGATAGCCGGCATCTTGCACGTAGCAGAGCGCTATAATGAACGTCCAAAGAGGAATGAATGAATAAGAAAAAAAAAAGATGCGTAGGAGCCGTTGCCCGCCCATGAGCGAGCGTGTGCGCGTGTCTGATGGCTGATGGCGACCCGAGAGCATACTTAACCTAGTAAATAGCATGCACAGGCTCGCCGTGCCCTCTTTACTCCTATCCCCCCTTTCTTGCCGCACCTCCCGGCACAACGGCCTGGGATACATACCCCCCTGCAGACGTCCGCTCCACTCGTTGCTCGTGGACCAGCAGACTACCTGGATCTCTCTCTGTCTGAATCCTTCCTCTTCTGCTTTGCTCCACCGCAGTCATCTATCTGCACTACGGTCGTCACGGCAGGGAGCGGGGGACAGGTACCCTACACCCCCAGCGGCGTGGGTCTGAAAGAATGCATTGGGAAGACCAGACTGCAAGTCCAACGGTAAGTAAGTAGGTTTGTAAGCAAGTAGGTAGGTACCTAGGCAGGTATCGTACAGGAGCCTCCAGTCGCGCCCGGTCACAGTCCAGGCACGTAACGTGATGCCTCGTGAATCCAAATCTCAGTTGCGAGTACGCCGCGGCCTCGCAGTGCGGGCCCAGGCAGCCCGGGACGTCCCGCAACACCGTGTCTTCTCTTTCCCCGGATGGGCGCAGCGCCGGGGCCTCGCCCACGATCGTCCCTTCTATCCACCCAACCCCGTCTAGATGCCGTCTCTGAACGCAGCCGAAAAGCCTCAGGTGGCTGGAGCAGGGACTGGTAGGCAGGCCACCGTCTATGCTGACAGACCAGTCCAGCTCTCCCCCGTCCATGTGCTCCTCGTGCTTCTCCTCCTCCCCATCCTCCATCCATCCTGCGACCCCAGCCGGGGGCGGGGCGGGGCGGAAGGCTCGGCTCGCTCACGACTTGACGGCCTGCTTGACGTCGGCCTCGAGCTGGCGGCCCTTGGCCTCGGCTTTAGCGACCTCGGCGCGGGCCTCGGCGCCGGCGCCGCCGGCGACCGAGGCGCGGTGGCTGAAGATGCGCGTCAGCTGGACGATGCCGACGCCGCCGAGGAAGAAGTTGACGGCGGCGAGCAGGTAGTTCTTGGGCTTGATGATGAGGCACCAGCGCGTCCAGATGAGGCCCGTCGCCGTCAGCGCCGCGTTCTGCATCAGCGACAGGTTCTCGGCGGGGCGCGCAAAGTCGCCGATGCCGGCGAGCACGAGCGCCCACTTCATCACGGGGGCCCTAAGAGGAGGGGTGGTCAGCCAGCCAGTCAGTCAGTCAGTGGCGGTAGTCGGTCGGTTTGGCCTGTCAACCGCACTTTGTGCGTTCGTTCGTCCCTCCGTCCCTCTGTGTGTTGCTCGCTCGTTCGGCCGGCGTCGTCGAGTTGGTCGGGGGTCGGACCACCGGGTGCGAGACACAGGCGGGACATGGGTGGATGGCCGGCTGGCAGGCAAACCAGGCAGGGGTCGCAGCGGCGGGCAACTCACCAGAAGTGCACCGTCTTCAGGCCGATCGGGCTGTCCCACATGCGCTTGAACCAGCTCTGCTGCTGCTGCTTGGCGGCGGCGTCGTCGCCGGCCGCGGTGCTCTGCCAGCGGCGGCCTGGGCCGCTTTTGCCGGCGCGCTGCGAGAAGTTGTTGGCGGCGCGGCGGCCGAAGACGGGCCGCGACGACTGGAAGGCCGGCCGCGCGGCGCGGAAGAGGGTGCTCGTGACCGGCATGTCTGTTTTTCTTCTTTTCGCTTCTCGTCTGCTTGTCGGATCGGGAGAACGGAGGGGCGATGCTGGTGAAGATCAGACGGAGCTGAGGAGGGAAAAAAGTCAATTGAGGTAGTAGGGCCGTAAGTTTGTGGTGAGAATGATACGGCGAGCATTTAGTTGGGGAGAGCCGACGGGCCAGAGATAGCGATATAGTGATAAAATTTTGGGGACCGGGTCCGGAGGCGTTGAGATCTTCTCGCTGGCTGCATGTTCCGGCATCCTAGCTGGATAGCTGCATACATCCAACGTCAGATTTTGCATGTCGGTGCAAGTGCTATGCGGCGACGTCAGTGGTCAATTGAGAGAGTGGCAGCAGCTCTTGCAGCTTCCCGCCTTGCGTCTGTCTGTCGCAACACCTAAACGAAAGACGACCTCGTCGAACTCGACAGCCCTCGTGGTTCTCCTCCCGCCCGCTCCATCCGCCGTCCCCTCGACCGATCCCTCCCGAGCAGCAGCAGCCCTCCCCCAGCCGAGCATGTCGGGCAAATACGCCTTCACCAAGACCCTGCGGGAGGTCCGCTTCCTGTTCTGCCAGGGCGACGCCAGCGCCGCCACCAGGTGAGTGTCTCCGCCAGCCAGCAGGCACACGGGGAGGGTTGGTGGTTGGTGTGCAGGATGCCAGGCACACACACACACACACAGCTAGCTGACGGACCGTGCTTGCTTTCCCGCCACAGGACCTTCCTGACGAGGGCCTACCCGACCATGAAGAAGAACAACCCGAACACGCCCATCATGCTGCGCGAGGCGGCCGGCACGCTGCCCCGGATCTACGCGCGATACGGTCCGTCTCTGCTCGGATCTCTCCTTGCTCGTCCTACCTCCCCATACCAACTGCAACTCGGGGGGATCGTTACTGACGCGAGCCGTCTGATATTGCAGAGTTTGGAAAGGAGAAGAGCCAGTCGCTGGAAGGT
This sequence comes from Xylariaceae sp. FL0804, assembly GCA_022539325.1. Classification (NCBI taxonomy): domain Eukaryota; kingdom Fungi; phylum Ascomycota; class Sordariomycetes; order Xylariales; family Xylariaceae; species Xylariaceae sp. FL0804. The sequence continues at coordinate 208,337 of JAJKLG010000006.1, read as the reverse complement.
ACGTCTGTTTATACACAAAGACACGAACGAACACATGGTCAACTCCGGGCCTTGGCCCCTGCCTTTCTCTTCTCATCCGGTCGTGGGATTCGCTGCTGGCCGGCTTGGCTGACTCGTCTGCTGTGACGCAGGGCTGTCCGACAAGCAGATCGAAGACGCGGTGACCACGTTGGTGAAGGAGGGCGCGTGATACGTGGTGCGTGATGCGTGATGCGTGCGTGTACATATATCTGCTCTGCAGGATGTGGGCCGACGACAATGTCGGGGAGGGCGGCGTGCCCGTTGCTGCTGTTCTATACGCGTTAGACTCCGTCCCGTAAATAGACCGGGCTGAGGCCGTATTCACGTCGATACCACACCACAGTCGCACCACTGAGATATCGTGATCATCAGTCGCCGCGGGGTTTTCCGATCCAGAGTTGCCATGGATTTAACGAGGCTATGGCCGCTCTATCCTACAGTATTCCAACAAACAAGACGCGCCACGCCACGCCACCCCTGTCTCTTCTATTCTCGGCTCCAAGCGATCTTGATGAATGCGTGGAATTGCCAGTTGACGACCGCTCACCTCTTCCTTCCCTCCTTCCTCGCGGCCCCTGAAGCTGCTCTCCCATCTTTCACCCAGCCATCCGAAGCGGTTGAAGCATGCCATCCATCATCTGCCACCACACCACACCACACCACACCAACCGGCTGTCTCCCCTGTCTCCCCCTATGTCTCGACTAGACTGACTCCCCAGACGGGAAGCCCGCCCAGCTCTCTTTCCTTTCAGGCCCGCATCCATCAACCGCCCTTGCGCTCGCCCTCCGGGCCCTTCTTCTTCCCCTCCTCCGCATGCGCGCTGCTACTCTTTTTGGCCTCCTTGGGACTCTTACTCTTGTTCTTCTTGTTCTTCTGCTTCTCGCCCGACGGAGTGCGAGTGCCAGAAGTAGCAGCAGCAGTCGGCGCAGCTGCAGTCGAAGTCGTAGTTGTAGTAGATGTAGTTGCAGTAGTCGCAGCTGTAGTCGCAGCTGCAGTCGTAGTAGTAGGAGTAGGAATAGACGCAGCCGCAGCCGCAGCCTCGCTCGGGGTCGAGGCCGTCGCAATAACACCGGCAGAAGAAGAAGAAGATGATCCCGTGGTCGCCGGGAGCCCCGCGCTGGCGACGCGGTTCCACGGCGCGGGCGGCGGCGTGAACCACGGCGCCGCCACCGTCGTCGCGGCCGTGGGCAGCGCCGGGAAGTCGGCCGCGCTGAGCCCGAGCCCGCCGGTCTGCTTATTGGGCTGCTGCTGCTTGGTCCCCTTGTTCTTGGTCTTGCCGTTGTTGTTTTTGCTGTCGTTGTCCTTACTGCCCACCTTGTTGTTTCTCGGGGATTTGTCAGACTTGGGCGAAGAAGACGACGGGGGCGAAGTAGTCGTCTTGCTCTCCTCCTTCTGCTGCTGCTGAGAAGTCGAGGCGCTGGCACTGCCGTCCTTGGGCTCAGCTGTCGACGACGACGGGGTCTTGCTAGTAGTAGTGTTTTTCTTCTGCTCGGATGCACCTGCAGTCGCGGAAGAAGTAGCGCCGGCCACAGCAACTCTCACGTCTCCAGCCCGAGGTGGGAACTGCGCGTCGCCCTCGGATCTGCTGAGTCGGTGCTTCTTCTTTCCTCCCTTGCTGCCCATGACGACTTCCTGCTGGGGCAGGTCGGGGTTGCGGCCCCCGAAGAGCGGCTTATTAGCCTTGGTGACATAGCTCCCCTGATGACTGGCACCGGTGGCATCCTTGGGAGTCTGCTTGTTGTTGCCCTTGCCGTCGCTGTGGGTGCCAGTAGTGTCTTGGGCGGTCTGCTTGTCCTTGCTCGGGCCGCTGCTTTGGGGCTGGCTGGAGTCCTTGGAGATCTGCTTGTCTTCGCCGTCCTTGGGGGGGCCAGAAGAAGTCCTCACGACCTCCTTGCCTTTGCCGCGGTAAGAGGGGAGGTCAGACTCCTCCGCGCCCTGCTTCTCCTTGCCGTCTCCAGCTGCTGGGCCGGAGCTCTTCCCACCACTCTGGTTTCCCCGGGTATCCTCGGGAGAAACAGAGCCAGGGCCCTTCACGACTTCTTTCCCCTTGCCCTTGTCTTTGCCGCCGTACCTGGGATTGCCGCCTTCATTGATATTGGTAGGGGCAGAGCCCGAGCCCGAGCCGGAGCCCTTGGGCGGCCCATCTCCCTGCTCCATGGGCATGTCGGAGACGCGCGCCGGTTCCTATCCGGCGTGCTTTCCCTTGTAGTCCTTGGGCTGGTCCCCCTTGCCGTGCTGCTGCTTCTGTTGTGGTTGCGGCGGCTGCTTGGGTGGGCGCTGCGTGTTCTCCATCGGCTCCTTGACGGCCGTGTTCTGCGTGCTGGCCATCTCGGACGATGGGCCAGCGGTGGACGACATGTTCTCCTGGTTCTTGTTGTCCTGATATTTATTCTCGTGATTCTTATTCTTCTTCTTGTTAGGGCGTTTCTGCGTCTTCTTAGGCGGCTGCGGCGCCGATGCCGATGCCGATGCCGACGCCGCATTAGACGGGCCCGCGAGGATGATAGTCGAGGCCTCGCTGGCCGTGGGCGCGTGTCCGTTTGCGCCCCTACCACTGCTCGAGCCGGCCCCTCCGACGTGTTCTTTGTGCGTCATCACGTCCTGGTAGGCGGGGAAGGGCTCGCAGGCCCCGCCGCCGAAGCCGAACGCCGGGCGCGGAGGCAGGTTGGCGTCGCCACCCACGGGCGGCAGCGTCGTCGGGTAGGGCGCCAGGTGGTTCGAGGCCGAGCCGACGTCGGGCGCGAAGTAGCTCGACGTGAAGGGCATGCTGCTGCCGCCGGCGGTGTCATGGGGAGGAGCGGCGGTGGTCTCCTGCTGCTGATGGTGTCTTGCCGTGGTACCCCCCCAGGCAGTAGTACCGGTGGGCTTCTTGTTTCCCTTGCGGCCGCCCCTCTTCCCCTTCTGGTGGCCGTTATTGTCGTAGGATCTGCCGTGGGAGGGCTTTCCGAGGGTCTGCTCGGAAGGCGCCGCGCTGGACTCGGTCCTCCACGACTTCTGAAGATGGGTCGATCCCGAGCTGTCGCCCGAGCCGCCGTGGTGGTGGCGCGATCCGGTGTGCGGCTTCTTGTGCCGACGGGGGTCCAGCTCGGCTTCGGCCTGCTCTGTGCTCTTGGTGACCTTGCGCTTGGCTGGAGAGTGTGAACGGATGGGAGATTGTCTGCTAGACCCGGTTCCAAGGTACTTGCCGCCTACGTTGGATTGGCTGCCCTCGCCCCGCGGGAGGAAAGTCGACGTTTGATCGGTCTTGGTCGCCATATCTGACGTGGGAGGTTTGTACGTAGTGGCGGGCAGGAGGAATGTGTCGTCGGTGGATGTGCTCGCCTCCTCTCTGTCTTTCTGCGCCTCTATAAATTCACTTCGCGTTGGCTCGCAGTCATCACGTCCAACGGGAGCAGACATGCCACTGCTGGAAGTAGCACCCGTCTCTCTATCTTCCAGCGCCTCAATGGATGTGGCTGGTCCGGCGACGAAGTGCATTTGTCCGACGGGAGCAGACGGGCCAGGTGCTCCATGCAGAAAGTGTTGGGTCGCAAAGTCGCGCACCACGGGCTCGTAGTCTGGCTCTGGCGCGTTTTGCCACAGGTCCCGGACCGGCACGTATTTCGCTCGTCCGGGCCGGACACGCACGGTGCCGTAGTCGAGCTCGGCTTCTTCGTCCTCACCCTCGACTGTGAGGTGGTCGTGAATAGGGTCAGAGCTCTCAGGAGCTGCGCTGAAAGGAGACGCTTGGGGGTTGAGGGCATTTGCCTTGCCCTTTCCCTTGCCGCCGTGCGTATCGTCATGGGTGACAGGCGAGGACGAGCCAGTGTTGGTGGGCGATTCGGAAGCCTGAGCGGCCGACTCGTGGCTCTGCTGGGTGGATGGCCCCGCGAAGGTCTCATCGGCCTCTATCTGTGGCAGTAAGACACGCACTCGTGTTGTTGGCCCTCGCCTCTCTCCGATGCCGCCCGTGTGCTCGGACGGCCCAGCCGGTCCATTAGGCAAGTCCTCTGGGATGTTAGGTGCCGTGACAGGGCCGGTAAGGGCAAGGGAAGGCTCCCGGGTGTCGGGGAGATGAGAAGCCGAGTAAGGCTGGTGGGTGGCTCGCGGGCGATAGTACTGCGATCCAATAAGGTGGCCCACGTAGATGCGCTCGACACCCAGGTACGGTACGGCTATGTCGTGCATCTCGTTAACCGCCGACAAGGCGAAATGGGGAGCGGCAAACCTGTTTACAAAAAGTCAGCAGTCTCACTCTCACTCTCTCCGTATCGTGTTGCCACTTACTGCACTACACAGGCATCGCGAGCGGTAAATCTGAACCTCGGCGAGACCTTCTCGATGTACCCAAAGCGGCCAAAGACAGTTTTGATATGTTCCGCCGCTTCTGCCTGCAGCATGAAGTTGTACGGCAGCTTCTTGACGTAGATGCTGCGGTCACGCTCCTGACACTCGCGGCAGGGGCACGCCTCGAACTGGCTATCCGCGTCCCAGGTCTTGTGCTTGTTGCGGCACTCGAAATCCGTCGAATCATGCCTCTCTTTGCCGCCGTCGTGGTGGCGGCTGGACCGCTGCGGAGGAGACAATTTCTTGTACTGGCTGCTGGAACTGCTGGACAGACGTGTACGGTGCTTGTTGCCCTGGCCATGTGCAGTACCGGTGTCGAGGCTGCGCTGTGTTCCGCCGCTATGTCCGTGGCCGCCGCGACTGTAGTTGTTTCGCCGCATTGGGCGATGGGAAGGGCCCGAGTTCTGTGAAGCCCCACGGAATACCGCCGTGGGCCCGTGGGGACCCTCTCCAACATGCTCCCATCCTCTTGCCACGAGCTGCTGGGATGTGTTTGGAATCTGAGCTGTGTCTGGGGCCGCAGAGGTTGCTCTGCTGTGGGCGTGGCCCTGCTGCCTGCCAGATGCCATGTGGCCACGCTGATGAGAAAAGACTCGGTTGCTGACGTACGTAGGGTGGTTTCGCTGCATTACCGCACTGGATGAGAGTCTAGGAGGGCCGTACGGGTGCGGGGGTTGACGCTGCAGCTGTTGCCCAGGGTTCGGGAAACTGCCAGCGGGCGGCTGCATTGGGAATGGCAACTGGTGCTCGAACGGCTGCTGCTCGCAAAGCTGGGGAACAGCGAGCTGGGTTCCAGCCATAGAAGGTAGCTTGCCAGAATTGTGGGAAGTAGGCTCGGGTGCAGACTCATGAGGGCCTTGGAACGGGCGTTGCTGGGCCTGTTCTTCTCCTGTGCCAGGACTCTTCGCGTGGCCCCCAACCGTGTGCTGGACGCCGTGATACACAGAAGGCTCCGCGTCACGGAAGGGGTCGTTGATCAAGACCTTGGTCGGGTCACCACCAACACTGGGGGCACTGCTGTAACGTTGGTCGCCGGGGAGTGCAGGTGCGGACTGGGTGCGAGCCACGTCCCTCTCACAAGGGAATGTAGCTGAGACCACCTGTAGAGCCGACTCGGCTCTGGGCTCGGGCTCGGTAGGCAAATGCGAGGTGCCTTCCTTGGATCCTGCAGGCGCGGGATAACCAGGAACTGTCTCCGTTGCTGCGGTGCGGTTCTCTGGCGGTGACATGCCATGGGCAGTGACTGGCCCACCAAGGGATACGGAGTGGGAGCTTGGCTTTTCATCCGCGATTTGCTTTCCATCTGAAGGGAAGGGGTCAGCCACATGTGTAAGCTTAAGTTCAGACGGCGGCAGGTCCTTACCATCTCGTCTCCAGTCGAAGAGAGGCATGATATGCGACGGCGGGGTAAACACGGTGGGCAGGACCCCGTGCCCGTTGCGGAGGTTGACGTGGTGTCTCGAGAGGACGTTGCATATGGCAGCGCTGTACCAGTCATCGAGGCCCTCAATTTCCCTGAGCTCGTATGGGGAGAAGACGCTCAAGACGTTTGGAAAGGTCGAGGGATTCCAGTCGGCAAGTCGCTTGCAGATCTGCGGATCCGAGAGCAGGTCCACTGCCCACTCCTCGATCATGGGCATGACATCGTTGATGAGATCCTGCAGGATATACTGGTTCTGATGGAGCAGTCTGTTGATAACGTTCCACAGGTTCTGCGCACCCTTCTCGTAGATCTCCAGCGCGTCAAAGTAGCGGTACAGATCCCAGTAGTCAGCGACGGGTTGTATGTACTTGCACGTGCCAAAGTGCTGGTGGCGCAGTTCGTCACAGTAGACGTGAATCTCTGCCGCGTGCCACCAGTGTCCATCACGCTCGCGGGTCGGGTTAGGAACGTGTCGGAAAGCCCGAGTACCGTTCTTGGTCGAGAAGATGGCCGGTGCGTGCTTAGGGGGATCGGTGAAGAAGGCGACCGGAGGCTCGCCCTCCCAGAAGGAGTTCCATCCGAACGGTGCACCTCCCGGGGGAGGGCCGGCAGCCGCCAGCGCGTCTTGGCACTGGAGGCGAACGATATCGGCAGACATGAGGTGCAGCGGGAAAGATGCAGCACACAGAGAGGTGAGCGCGTGCAGATTAGGGAGGTGAAGAGAGTACTAAGAACGCGTCAAGAGGTAGGAGCTGCAGAGTGGACTGCCGTCGCAAAAACAGATGTTGCGATCAGATGGGTGAAGGATGAAGGGCGAAGGGTGAAGGGTGAAGCAGTGTTGGTGGAGGAAGGAGGGTGAAGTCGGTCGTGTCAACAACGGTGGTTGAAGGTGGAGGCAGGTAGCGAAGGAGATTTGGTTGACCAGTTGACCAGAAAACACAGAGGGCAGGTATGTGGTAGGTGCGAGGTACAGGTAGATGCAATGGCAGAGAGTGGAAGATAGTGGTAGGGCGACGAGGTTGCCGGGGAGCCAGAGTCTTCGCGTGGACGCGTGCGTGGGGACGGACGCAGCGACACTGGCGATAGCCGGGCAACGGCCACAACCACCAAGCACCTTTAAACAGCTGCTGCTGCTACCTTCGGCACTAGTCGGTTCCAGCACAGTCCCAGAATCCCAAAGAAGACCAGTGTAGCAGCACTGCAGATGTTTCTCCCATGTTTAGGGACTCGAGGCTGCATAGTATTCTGAGCTCTCGAGTAACGGCCTCGAGGCCGCGGCTGCAGGCGTCGTGCCGAACCAGCATTGGTAAGGTGATTAATTCTATGCGCAATACACCCCATACTGCACATTGATGTGAGTCTGCAGACAGGAAAGCACGGAGTGTATCTGACGAAGGGGGTCTGGACATACCCAAGTACACATAACTAACACACAGGCACAGCATTGCCGAGAAGAGCTTCATGTACGATTGACTACCTAAAGTGGCACCTTGACGCCGTGGCGGAGAATATATTTACATTGATTTTAACATCGAATTCCGAGAAGCAGCTACCGATCAGGGCGAGCTGCTTGACATCGAGCAGCCTCGACTCGGGGCCGACTTGGGGCAGCCGTGACTATCTCAAGCTTCTGGTTCAAGCGAAGCTCATCTCGGACTCTACATTGCCAGAGTTAGCTAGTAATCTCCATGAAAGCGAGCATCATCTGCACCTGCCTCCCATGGACCATGCCAGGGGCACAGGGGAATCTATTCATCTTTCGTCTGGGCCAGCAACTTGAGTATCTCCGACTCGTTGTCAGAGGCGACAGCCTTGCCATTGTTCCAGTCGACGATCTGCGAAGCGTGTCAGTCATGCATATAACACTCAGGCCATATATACAGTGGATTGGGACATACCAGCGGCCGGTTGAGGTTCTCGGTGCTCTCCTTGAACTTCTTCATGGCCTCGGTCTCGTCTGAGGCGCCATTGATGATGGAGCTGATGCGGTTCTTGCCCACGTACTCCAGGATAGTCCTGAGCTGGTCGGACGTGGGCGGCTCCTCGACAATGTCCAGCTTGAACTCGTGGCGCTGGCGATGGGGGTGCGTCTGGTGCGAGTGGTCGCTGGCCTGATCCTCCGTGGCCGTGTTGGTGGCATTGGCCGCGGCCTGCTTGAGCAGCGTGGCCGCCCTCACAGAGGCCTGTTGGCCCGACTTCTGGAAGAGGGTGACGATGTCTACAGGTTTGTTCTGTCGACATGCGCGTGTCAGCAGGCGCACGGCAGCTACGGGCAGTTCACGACGATGGCACTCACGAAGCGGAACATGGCGGCGGCGATGGTATCCTGAGATCCTCAATCGGTCTTCTGAAGGGAGAGACTACTCTGGCGAGGAGGATTCAGGCGTTGGAAGGATGAGAGAAGGCCGCAGTGATGTGGTGACTATTATGCGTCGTCGGTGTACCTGAAGTACCTAACCTAAGCGAATTCACTGGAGGTGAGGTTTGAGTTGAAGCTTCAAGCTGCGACGACAACGGCCTTACGTCAGGGTAGCAGGGATGTTCAGGGCAGAAAGCCCGAAGATGGCCCGAACCGTGGCTTACCCATCGCCCGCCACATGCGCGCCACAGCTGCTGCAGCCACGTCCTGCGCGTAGAGCACAGGCCACCTCCGCGTCAGAGCTTGGGCACGCCTGGTCAGCGGCGCCGTTGCTGGGGAGAGAGCATTGGGCCCGAAAATAATTGTCGTTGCGTGCTGCAAGACAAGCACCATCCTCCGGTTCGCCGGCGTCCAATTTCGCCTTCTTGCAGTCCTGGACATCCTGTGATTCAACCCGGAACCTCATCTCCTGATCTCCGCCTCCTCAGTCAATCGCCTACCATCTATTGTACCAACTTCAGGCCCAGGGCCCTTCTGCCTGACTGGCCTTTGACCTCGAAGCGACTCGCATCTCGAAGTGTGCAAGGCTATTGTCCGCCCCAGGACACAAGGCAGCCAGTCGTCCAGACAGCTGGGGCAGCCGGGACGATGCGGCCCTTAATAGTACACAACGTCCCGGATGAGGAGCTCTACACTGGCGAGGATGGCGTCCAACGACCCTATGGCATAATATTTCCCGAGTATGTATCCCGTTGAACCTCTCTCCTCAGTTCCTCCCCGATGGCTTCCTCCCTCGACACGCCTCAGCGACCCCTACCACTCACCATGTCCGACGACAGTGGCGATCGCCAGCGGAGCGCCCCGCGCACGCGCGCGCGCGAGATCAACGAGACGGGCTCCTTTGGCAAGTCGACCAGACGCTCTCGATCGCGCACCGGCAGCCTGGCCCCGAGACGCGAGGACGCCACCATGCAGAGCGCCGACAAGATCTTCTCCAGCTACGTCAACAGCCGGCAGCAGGCGCAGGACAGCGCGTCCCCGTCGTCGCAGCGCCGGTCGAGCTACCTGCCCCAGACCGCCCCGCAGGCCCAGGACGACCCGGCCGCCGCCGCCACGGCCTCGGCCCTGCAGCGGGAGCCCGTCGAGATCGTCCTGAGGGGCTACGCCTCGGCCTCCCAGCAGTACGCCGCCATCAACCACTACGAGCAGCTCGCCGGCCGCATCTGCGAGGACTACTCGCGCGAGCCGCCCATCGAGGCGTGCCGCTACAAGTCGGACCTGCGCGACCCCGCCCTCACGAGGAGGCAGCCCCTGTCGAGCGCCGAGCGCAAGAAGGTCAATCGCGCCGCCAGCGGCGAGCACTGGATCAAGGTCACCTTCGAGTCCCGCGAGGCCGCCGGCGCCGCCATGTTCGCCTCGCCCCAGAAGATCATGGGCCACCTGGTCTACGCCGAGCCCTACCGCGGCCTGCCGCCGCTCGAGGACAACGCCGTGCTCGACGTCATGGGCGACGTCGGCATGCTCGCCGGCCCCGTCCGCTCGAGCTCCATTCACGCGCGCAGGCGGCGGCCCTCGCAGCCCCGCGCCGGCGAGGCCGGGACGCTGCCCGGGTCCCTCGCGACGACGCCTGCCGCCGGCCGCGTCGGCCCCCTCAGCGGCTCGCCCCCGGAGTCGCAGACCTCGACGCAGACGCTGGACAGCGCCACGGCGTCGGGCGCCTCGCTCGCCACCACCGCCTCGACGGCCACCGTGATGGGCGCGCTCGCCGCCGTCGACAGCCACATGGAGGGGACGAAGGAGGCGAGCGGCCCGGGTGGCGAGGGCGCCTACAGCCGGCGGGTGCCGGGCGCGCGGCGGGTCAAGCTCCTGTCGCCCAACCTGGCGGTCAAGAAGCGGCCCTCGTGGACCGAGTACCTGCTGGCCATGATCCCGCTGCTGGGCTGGTTCAGCGGCGCCATGATCGGCAACCAGGTGCCGCGCAACGAGCTCGGCGAGTTCGACAGGGACCGCGCCAGCCTGTACTGGAAGGTCATGTACTTCCTCGACAGCTGGTTCAGCCTGTTCGGCCGGGAGCTCGTCACCGGCGACAGGGACGACTGACCTGAGCCTGCCTGTCACTGTCACTGTCACACGGCGAGCGAGGGCGGCACGGGAGAGAGACGGAGCAGAGAATAATTGGAAGTCGACGAGGGCAGCAGAGAATGTGTGTGTGTCTCTTACCTGGAGCATCTTTGTTTTGGCCTACGACGCAGCACAGCACAGCAGTTCATTGAACACGGACGGAGAGGACGGGGGGCGGCGTCCGGTGTACAGTACGGCGGCATACGATCAGCATATACCATAGAGCGCGCCTCTGGCGGGTTTTTGCCCATGAGGGGGACGAGGCGTCACTCTTGTGTAGATTATACCATACCATCCGCCGCGAACAGCACGAATACAAACGGCCAAAGGAGGCGTTTTTTCTTTCTGCGTAAGATGGGATCTGGCTGACCCAGTAATAAGTCTGCCCTCGCGCGCTGTTCGGGCACATGACTGCTCTGTGTCGTCCGTGATCATTAATGTATTACTATAATCATGCCTCGTCTATGATGCTGTGAGGAATGCTGCCGTGCCGTGCCGTGCCATGCCATACCGTGCAATACAATGCCATGCGATGCGATGCCTCGAGAGAGCCCAACCAAACCAACCATGTCGCGGCCGTGAGGCGCAATGCGTGTAGTGGAGTATGCCCCTCTCGTGAACAAGAGTGAGTACCTTAACCAACCGATCTTCCATCCAGGAATCCTCCAAGACGCCTTCTTTTCCCGTCTTTTTCTTTAATTTTTTCTTTTATCTCTTCGATTCGTCTCATGCGCCTTCTCCTCGCTCCCCCACGCGGGCTACTCACCACCGTGGTCCCGTTGCTGCTGCCGCAGCAGCATAGCAGCCACGGCGGGCCGCCGCTCCTCTTCCTCTTCCTCTCCATCGCCCACGGCGCTCCTGGCGTCTTCTTCTTCCTCCTCCTCCTCCTCCTCCCCCCAGAGCGACGCCGCGGCGTCGTGGAGGTCGGCGGCAGCGGCCGGAGATGATAATCGGCCCTCTTCTTCCTTGCCCTCCTAGAGCGACGCGGCGGCGGCGTCGTCGTCGTCAAGATCCCGGTCCGTCGCCGGCGGCTCAACTGCGTCCGCGTCCGCGTCCGCGGCGGTGGTGAACTCGTCGTCACGCCAGATCGAGTGTGCGCGGTCCGGCTCTCCCGCCGGCTCCCCTTGCCACTCCTCTTCGTCGTGCTCGTCGCCGTCGTCGCCGTCTCTGTCACCGTCGCCGTCTCTCTCGCCGTCGCCTTCACCTTCATTATCCTCCCCATCCACGTCCTCCCGTTCCCGTTCCTCCTCGGGCTGCAGCAGCGACTCGGGGTCCATGACGACATCCGTAGCCCGCCGCCGGATGGGCTGCGGGCTGAAGGGCCGCACCCCGCGCGCCGGGTGCTGCTGCTGTCTGAACTCGGAGAAGATGCTGTCGACGTCGTCGGCGGCGGCGGCGGCCGACGGCTGGTCCACCGCCCCCGCCAGGCTCTGGTACCGGTCCCCGTCCACCATCAGCAGGCTGTCGGCGCGCCGGTGCTGCTGGCTCCCGGCCGGCCGGCCGCGTCCCCCGCCACCGCCACCGCCGCCGCCGCCGCCGCTGCCCGAGTTCTGGTCGTCCGACGCCGAGTCGGCCAGGATGCTGCGGGGCGGCAGTATGCTAAACAGCTTCGCCCCGTCGGCGGCCCCACCATTCTGCTGCTGGTGGCGGCGGTGGTGCGCGAGCGGAAATGACTGGCCAACGTCGTCGTCGTCGTCGTCGCCGGCGGCGAAGAGGTCGCGCCCGCGCTCGAGCAGGTCGTCGAGGCCGCCGCCGGCCCAGCCCTTGCGCGCGAGCCCCTCGAAGATGTCGACCTCGGCGCGCACGAGCGAGCTGCCGGCGTCGACGATGCGCACGCCGACCTCCTGGCTCGCGCGCAGCGTGGCGCGCGCGTGCGACCCGTGCAGGGCCGTCAGGTCGTCCAGCCGGCCCGTCAGCTCGACCAGGTGCGCGCGGAACTCGGATACTGTTTTCGGGGAGGAGAAGAGAACCCCCAGCGGGGTCAGCTTGGAGCAAGGATAGGGGATAAAGAGGGAGGGAGGAAGAAAGAAGGAAGGGGGGATAAGAAGAAGAAGAAGAAGAACAAGAAGAAGGCTCACCGTCGCGCCGCCGCTTGAGCCGGTGCATGCGCAGCCCCTCCTTCTCGAGGCGGCGGATCTCCTTGGCCCGCGCGGCCGCCTCGCGCCGGTAGGCCTCGTCCTCATCGTCGACGTCGCGGCGCCAGCGGTCCAGCTCGTGCAGCAGCGGCACCTCGAACGACCGGTACACCGTCTCGCTGAGGATCTGCTGGTGGTTCGCGATCAGGTGGTGCACGCCGCTGGTGCTGAGCAGCAGGTCCGCCGTGCAGCCGGCATCACCGCCACCGCCACCACCAGCCGCAACCCCCGCGTGTTGTTGTTGTTGCTCGCTCCGCGCGCCAAAATAGCCGTCCGCTCCCCCGCCGCCGTGGCTGCTCGTGACGTGCATCGATGATGCCGGGCCGCCGAGGCCGCCGCCGCCGACGATGTTAAGCGGGTCGGCGCGGGCCTCCTTGAGCCGGGCGCACGCCTCCAGCGCGGACCCGAAGGCCGACGCGGCCGTCGACAGGGCGGCCAGCGCCTGGCGGTAGGCCTTGGCCGTGGCCAGCAGGTCGGCGTACGCCAGCTGCGACTGCTCGAGGTCGGCCTTGGTGAGCACCGTGTGCCAGGCCGGCGGCGGCGGCGGAGGGGGTGGCAGCGCCAAGCTGAAGGCGGATAGCGGGGCTGCCGTCGACGCGTACGAGAAGGCCGGCGAGGTCGGCAGCGGGATCTGCGAGGGCGTCGGGGCCGGCGAGGTTGGCCGGGTCGTCATGGTTGGAAGAGAGGAAGCGACTCGGCAGAGTAGTTTCAGAAAAAGGGGGAATTCTGTTGGTCGGAATGGAGGCTCGGCAGCAGGTCGACGTCGACTCGTAGCCGACGGCGTTCGTGACTGGCGGACGTTGTTTACTCTGGCGACCAGGGGGACGGCGTCAAAACAATAAACATGCAGCACTGCAGCGGGTCGTTGCGTAAACAGAGGGCTCAACTTGAAGTCGGGAAGCCAAAGCGAGAAGCTGAAGCACTCCTGCGACGATCTGGGTAGTGATATGTACAAGTGATGCTTCGGTTCATCGAGTTGTAGGGTTGTCGAGGCGATGATGGGCTGCTCGTGGTGTCTGTCCTTGTGATGCTTGGTAGTGGGGACCCATGCCCCCCTACTAATTATAGAATTCCGCCAGACCCCTGTAAGCTTATCAACCCGCAGCTTCAGAGCGCGATAAGCATGCTCAGTACCTTGCAACAGCTTCACTGCTGACGCTGTCGAGCAAGTCAGTACCTAGCAGAGAGGGAGGAATATGCCATGCTGGATATTGGAAATGTTTGCCGTCATGAGGAAGTGGAGCTCCCGCGGTCCGCCAGCATGCCTGGTGAGCATGAGCGTCCATTCAAGATGAATGTCAGCGCAGCCCCATGGTACCGTACATCAGAGCTCTGACAGAGCTGAATTGATCATGTCACGACGTGTGTATAGCTTCACACCGTACGGTAGGTGTCGTCCATATCTATCAAGCTGGAAAGTATAGCAGGCGCCGTCTGCTCTTCCCGTCTAAGCGATCCTCGCCCACCTTCTATCCCAGATCTGTGACTAGAACATGGGAGTCTTCTATATCCCGCAGCAGGCCAAGTCACTGCCACTGTGCAGCCTCCACCTCGAGGTACTCCCGCCTCTGTGGGCATCTAACTTCACAGCTCCGACTTCTTGTCCCCCTCAGGTGGCAGGCGTGCTCGGAGGAACACTTCGACCTCGTCGAGCTCCTCCAGACAAGCCGAATGGCCCATGCCCCTGGTCGCGGCCGTCAGACTTGCGGCCGGGAGGCGCGTGGCAGGGGAGAGCCGGCTCAAAACTCACGGGTACAGCTTCATAGTCACGTCGAAGCCCATATCGCGGAGCATCTCGTGCGAGTCCTTGCCGAAAGCCGTGGGCACGACCGGGTCCGCGTCGCCGTGGCACATCAGCACGGGCGGCGCCGTCCGGCGGTTCTTCTTCCGGTCACCGCTCCCGGTCCCGCTATCGCTCTCGCCCACCGTCGTCGTCTCCCGGTCGGACAGGAACTCGGGGAACTTGGCGTCCAGCGGCAGCCAGGCCGAGAGGGCGACGACGCCGGCGAGCTGCGCCGCCGACGTCAGCCCCGCGAACAGCGACATGGCGCCGCCCTGCGAGAAGCCGCCCAGCACGATGCGGCCCGCCGGGATGCCGGCGTCGACCTCGGCCTGGATCAGGCCGCGCAGCAGGTCGCGCGTCCGCAGGATGCCGCTCTCGTCCTGGTGCGCGCGGATGTCCTCGACCTTGCCGGTGAGGGCGAACTGGGGGCGCGGCCGTCAGCGCGGATGGCCGGTGTGGGGGGGCATAGGGGCGGGGCGCGGGCGCGGTCGCGGGCGCGGTCGCAGACTCACCACGTCGAACCACGCGGGCATGGGCATGCCCTCGGCCTGCGCTGGCGTGTGAGCTCCTCTCCATTCCATTCCATCAAGCCTCCCCCCTCATCCCTCATCCTCCCCTGCCGGGGACGATAGGACGACCAACGGCACGGGCACGGGCGCACTAGATTAGGTACTGACGGCGGTGATGGGCATGCGCGGGGCGTGGGGCAGCACGAACTTGACCTCGTCCAGCCGCTGGCGGCGGCGCCAGTTCTCGACGGCCGAGGCCCAGCCGTAGCCCGTGTCGCCCAGGCCGTGCACGAAGATTACCGAGGCCGTGTGGCGGCCGGCGGCCGGGAAGACCAGCGGCGGCGGCGCGGCGGCGGCGGCAGCCATGGCGAGGGAGGAGATGCAGACGCCGAGGCCGATGAGGGACAGTAGCGGAGCGGGCGAGGAGCGGAAGCCGGGCAGCATGCGGCGGACTGCTAGTCAGCCCCAGACGGTGTTCACGGCGGAGGCAAGGGGGCGGCAGGCAGATGTTGGTGAAAGTCGAGACAGCGGCGGTGAAGTTCACGCTGCGATGGCTCGGATGTCTGAGGTCTTACAGCCAACAGTCTAGATCGGTGTAGCGGGGCAGTACAGTACAGTACGGGAGCCCGCAAAATGACAGTCGTACGTCCTGCACCGTTCCTCGGCACCGTACCCGTACCTCGGCACCGTCCTCTCCGGCAGGTCATCGACGAGGCATCCCAGCTCACCAATGAAGGAGATGAAACACCAAGCCCAGACCCGTCGGAATGCGCGGACTGAGGTTTCGAGACATTAAAGTGAATCTCTATTGCTTTGCCTGTCCCAAGCCGCCGACGTCGTTCCACAAGCGAAGGAGCGTCTAAGCATTGGCCTCGCGCTGACATATCCTCTTGGTAATCATCGCCAATAAGCGCGCGTGAATCTACGAAATACCTACGAACTATCTCGTAATCCACTTTGGCAGTGACAACAAAGAGGCCAGTTACGGAGTAGTACTGAGCTTTGTCATTCATTCCGTTTTACTCTCGCCCGTTCGCTGCGAGGGATATCTTTGGCGGCGACCCGCCGCCCACTCTGAGTGAGGCCTGCCTGCCGTGAAGCCTGTCGGAGCCGACTCACAGACGGACGAGTATTTAACCTGGGCATGTTCGTGACATGAGCCCATGGCCATTCCCGCCCCGCCAGGAAGAATCTTCTGTGTACTCTCTGTGATCATTGTCGCCGTGGCCACCTTGCTCGCGATCCCAACTCTGCGCGCCCGCCTGCTCCCCTCCGTGTCGACTTCTTCCGTGCCGGCGCTGCTCTCCAGGACCATGTCGACCCGCAGACCCCCCGTGTACTTCTTCAGCCATGGCGGTGTAAGTCGCCGACCGGTGAACCTAGCGTCCAGAGTCGTGACTTAGCCTGACCCGTCCACAGCCGACCGTCATGTACGACACGGACCACCCCGTCTATCCCGTGCTGCAGAGCATCGGCAGGGAGATCACGGAAAAGGTCAAGCCCAAGGCCGTCGTCGTCTTCTCGGGCCACTGGGAGGCCGGGCCCGCGGACATCGAGGTGAACACGGCAGAGAAGACGGATCTGATCTACGAGTAAGTACGACCGCCGCAAAGGTCTGCCTGGGCCGGTGACGGCTGACACACAGGCAGCTTCTATAACTTCCCGCCGCACTACTACAAGGCGCAGTACCCGCACCGGGGCAGCCCGGAGCTGGGGTCAAGGATCCTCAGCCTGCTCGGGGACGCCGGCATCAAGGCCGCCGGCGTCAGCCGGGGCCCCGACCACGGCGTCTGGTCCGGCTTCCACGTCGGTGAGTCCAGCCAAGCCAAGCCAAGCCAAGCCCCTGCTGCCCCTTCTCGCACGGCGACCACGAACGATGATAAGTACCGTACGTAGACTGTTGGCTGTTGTTGTTGTTGACATTATTTTCGCAGCGTTCCACCCAGAAAAGAACCCGCTCGGGGTGCCCCTGGTGCAGGTGAGCCTGTACGGCAACGAGGACGTCGACGCGCACTACCGGCTGGGCCGGGCCGTCGCCGCCCTGCGCTCCGAGGGCGTCGTCGTCATCGGCGCCGGCATGTCGGTCCACAACCTGCGCGACTTCCGCCTCACCCGCGGCAGCCGGCAGCCCCTGCCCTACACGGTCTCGTTCGACGAGGCCCTCAGGGCCGCCGTCGAGGTGCCCGCGGCCGAGCGCCAGGCCAGCATGGCCGCCCTGGCCAGGAGACCAGATGCCAGACAGGCCCATCCGGTGAGTGAGCAAAAAAAAAAAAAAAAAAAAAAAAAAAAAACCAAACCGCGGCACGATGAATGCGCAGACGGTCGGGGTCGGCTGAACTGAACTCACTGACTGACCAAACCCCGCCTCGACAGACTTTTGACCACTTGATGCCCGTCTACGTGGCCGCGGGCGCGGCGGGCGACGATGAAGGCAAGCGGACGTGGACTCTGCACGAGGGCTGCATGGGCTGGGCCCAGTACAGGTTCGGCGAAGTTCCGTCGTGAGAAGAGAGACCTGACATGCCAGTCTGGTTTTGGAGCCGCTCGGCCCCTAATGCGACGTGACCTGGGCTCATCTCTGGCCTCATATAGATAGTTGTACGCTCCCATAGGAAGAGCCGGGTCGAGGGCGTACTGAGCCAAATCCCCTGCACGTTCTAGGTTTGCTTCAAGTTGCCGCCGAGACGCCGCCCGTTCGTGTAGTTCGTTGTAGATCATGTATCATCTTTACGTCAAACATCTACATGCCAAAGTCTACAGCTTTCTCTATATAAATCTACAGAACTGCACCCCAGTGACACCCCCCCCCCCCCCCGTCGAAGCACGCCAGCCGCCCCCACCCACCTACGCGAGCAGCGCGTCCCTGGCACGGCGCACCTCCTCCTTGTTGCCGCAGATCAGGCCGCCCGTCTCCTCGAGCCCGTCTATCGTGCGGTCCAGGATGCGGCGGCCATCGGCCGGGTCGACGGCGCTGCCGCCCGCGCACTCGACGACGAGCGCGACGGGGCACAGCTCGTAGGCGCGCCGCAGCTTGGCCCGGCTGCCGGGCGCCACGGGCGACACGTACAGCCCCTGCCCCTTGGCCAGCGCGTGCGCCACGTCCGGCACCAGCCCGCCGCTGTACCGCAGCGTGTACCGCTCCCGCACCAGCGCCGTCACCAGGTCCAGGTACCGCGCGTCCTCGGACGCGGCGCGCAGGTTCGCCGGCGCGAAGTACCGCGTCCTGTGCTCTTCTCCTTCGGCGAGTGCGACGTCCTCGCGCAGCACCACCGCCACGCTGCCGCTGCTGCTGTCGGCGGCGGGGTCCACGCCGATCTCGAGGCACGCGGGGTTGCAGCCGGGAACGCGCACGGCGACGAGGGCGGTGGTGCGCGGGCCGTAGACGCCCAGCACGGCGGCGACCTGGCGCTCCGACGGCGGCGCGCCCCCGAGCACGCTGCGCCCCTGCCACACCCCGAAGATGCTGCCGACGGCGAAGTTGGCCCCGATGATGGAGCTGCCGTCCAGCGGGTCGAAGGCCACGGCGTAGTGCTCCTCGGGCTCGGACTCGGGCGCGGTCGTCCCGGAGGGGTCCGGGTCCGGATGCGATGAGGCCGAGGCCGAGGCTGCTGGCCGCTCGACGGGGTCCTCCTCGCTGCTGGCGGTCACGACGGCCGGGCAGCGCGCCACTGGAGCGTGTGAGCGCGCGTGCGACAGTCAGCTACCTGACGAGTGTCTGCTCGAGGCAAGACAAGACAAGGCATCGAAAGTCAAGGTAGGTAAGGTAAGGTAGGTTAACTAAGTAGGGAAGTCAGATAGATACTCACGGGACTCGCGCACCGCCCGCTCGGCCAGCACGTCCACGTTCAGCTGGTCGTCGCCGAAGGCGTTGGCGCCGCCGGCGGCCGAGACGGCGTGCGCGCGCCGCAGCTCGGCGGCGATGGCGGCCACGGCGTCGATGAGCGCCGGGATCACGCCCTCGATCAGCCGCGAGTGCACGCCCGAGGGGGCCGCCGCGCGCAGCGCCCGCTGCAGGTCGCTGCTGGGCGGCTGCTGCTGCTGCTCTCCGGCCATGGGGGGCGGGACGCTGGAGACGATGACGTTGCGGAGCAGAGTAGGCACCACGATACGGAGGTACGGTAGTGGGTTCGACTCGTTCTAGCGGTGAGTGGGCGGTGCTTGATGATGGCCCTCGAGTGTATGTCTACGGCGGAGGGCGGTCGGTGATGGATAGTACAGTAAGCAGCTCGGTAAGAGGTAATGAACAACTCTCGTGAGCAAAGTTGAGATGCAAAAGAGCAGCGGTTCGTAAGTTGTGCCGGTAAAAGGTTGCGTGTGGGCCTCGTCTAGCACCAAGAGCGACCGGCGGCTGTTCTAATATGGCCGAGCAGAGGGAAAGGCCTCACGACGCCAGGACGTCTCCATTTTGTCCACCTACTGAGGTCTGCGAGGGAGCTCTACGAGTTCGCCTTCTTTTCACTCCTTTCCGATGGGAATTTTCCACTCCCCTTTTTGGTCTTTGCCGGTACTGTTGGCCTATGACCTGGCTCGTACCGGTATTAGTCGTCGTCACGACAAGGCGAGTTGCCAATCTGGGACAAACCACGGCTCCCGATGGTCTTAGCCTATCACTGACAGTTGGACAACATTTTCTCACGATAATGCGCTGCTTGATGGACGAGGTTTGGCCAGAGGTCTCGCTTCATCATTATGAGTTCTGGAGTAAGTGCCGGGTCTAAATGGACAACTCGCAGCAGCTTAGAAATTCACAAACATCAATGCCAATTGTTACGGGCACCAGAAGGAGTCCAATCATAGCTGTGTGCCCGGATATGGTTGAAAAAGCGAGTGTGGATGTAAGTGGTGACTGAAAATGAAGACGTGAAGCAGCAGGAGCCATTACATGAAATGCACAGGTGCAGTCCCGCTCTCGCTGGTTATTGACGTCACCGCACCATCAGTGAGACCACTTTACCAAACTCAACAGCTCATCTCTCTCACTTCACCATCCACGACACTTCACTGTCGACCGTTATATGTCTGGACTCTCCATAATCCCTCTCACCCACCACACTCGAGACACGCCAGCACAGCTCTGACCCAGCGCCGCCCTCACGATGCCCCTCACATACCGTGGCGCCAGCGTGCCGACGTGCTACGCGACCTGCAGCATCGGCCACAAGGAATCCCACACGCTGCCGCTGAAGCTCAAGGCCATCGCCGACGCCGGCTTCGACGCCATCGAGCTGTCCATGCCGGACGTCCTGGCGTACGGCAAGATGCTGCGGGGCCAGGAGCCCGACCCCGGCGACTATGATACCCTCGTCGAGATCGGCCGCGCCGTGCGGGCCCAGGCCGCCGAGCACGGCCTGCGCATCCTCATGCTGCAGCCGTTCGCCAACTTCGAGGGCTGGCCCCAGGGGTCCGCCGAGCGCGCCGACGCCTTCGCCCGCGCCAAGGGCTGGCTGCGCATCATGGACGCCGTCGGCACCGACATGCTGCAGGTCGGGTCGTCGGACGCGCCGGCCATCGCCGATGCATCATTTCGGGACCTCACGCGCGACCTCGCCGAGCTGGCCGACCTCGCCGCCGCCAGCGGCAAGCGCATCGCCTACGAGAACTGGTGCTGGGCAACGCGCGCGCCGACGTGGCGCGACGTGTGGGACGTGGTGAGGGCCGCCGACCGTCCCAACCTCGGCCTGTGCCTCGACACCTTCCAGAGCGCCGGCGGCGAGTGGGCCGACCCGACCACCGCGTCGGGCCTGCTGGAGGGCGACGGACTTAATGCTGAGACGCGCGACCAGCGGTGGCGCCAGAGCCTCGAGGACCTGGCTCGCACCGTCCCCGCCGAGAAGATCTACCTGCTGCAGATCTCGGACGCCTACCGCATGGATCAGCCGATCAGCCCCGAGCCCGACGAGGCCGGCCTGAGGCCCCGGGGCCGGTGGAGCCACGACTACCGGCCGCTGCCGTACGACGGCGGGTACCTGCCGGTGCGGGACTTCCTGGACGCCGTGCTAAAGACGGGGTTCCGGAGTTGGCTGTCGGTCGAGGTATTTGACGGCAGGGCGCCGGAGAAGTACGAGGACATGGGCGCAATGGGGAAGCGGGCAATGGAGTCGCTGAAACGGCTGCTGGAGGAATAAATGAGCGGGCATCCCCGCGAGTAGCCCACCGGCACATCGAGAGGAGTGTCGAGTGACTGCTACAGCAATAACGTAGACTACGGCATAAGATACCTCCTAATCATGAAAGAACTCGCCTTGTAAGTTACAGAAAGCGTCGATGGATTTCAGCCTAGCACCGGCCAGATAGCAGACCAGCCGGAGTGACCCGTCGGGACCGACGAACTGACACCAACGTCATCCATTTCCCAGTCCGCCCGGCGCCATCCGCTCGCGCCCTCATGATGCGCACACCTGTGCTTGGCCCCCCTAACTGGACGACAGTCATCTAGTGGCCCTGGATGTCGTCTGGCTGCTCTGGCTGTCCGTCACGATGTCGGCGGCCCAGCCAATATTCTCCTACCAACCGCCATCAACTTTTAAGAGAAACATATAGCAGATCTACAGTACTTACTATTCAGTACACTAAGTACTCCCGCACAGTTCGAGAACGGCTGAGAGCTCCAGACGGAGACACATAACCCCCCAAACCCCAGACCCCAGACCCCGGATCCCCAGATCCCCAGGCAGCCGGCGCCAATGACGGGCTCGCAGTCGAACCTCTCGCAGCTCAAGGACTTCCTGTCGTACCTGGCCACGGTCAAGGGCGACCTGTCCAACATCACGGCGCCGCCCTTCGTGCTGGCCCCCAAGTCGGTCACCGAGATCCCCGCCGCCTGGGCCGAGCGGCACGAGCTGTTCCTGGCGCCCGCGCGGACCGACGACGACGACAACGATAATGGCAACGACGGGCCGGCACAGCGCGCCCTGCTGGTACTCGAGAACTTCCTCTGCAGCCTCAAGAGGCAGGTGTACCACGCCTCCTCCTCCTCCTCCTCGGGCTCCGCCTCTTCTTCTTCTTCGTCCCCTTCTTCCTCCTCGTCGTCTTTAGACGAGAATGACGGCCACGGCGACGGGGACGGCAGCAACGACGACGGCGGCGGCGCCGCCGCCGCCGCCGCCAAGAAGCCGCTCAACGCCTTCCTGGGCGAGCTGTTCGTCGGGTCGTTCGCGGGCCGCGACGGCAGCACGACGCGGCTGGTGTGCGAGCAGGTGTCGCACCACCCGCCCGTGACGGCGTGCGCGCTGTGGAACGCAACCCACGGCATGTCGTCGTCGGGCTACGTGGCCCAGGAGACCACCTTCGGCACCTCCAGCGGGGTGCGGGTGCGCCAGGTCGGGCACGCCATAGTGCGCGACGACCGCCACGCCGAGTCCCACCTCATGACCCTCCCGACGCTGCGCGTGCCGATCGGCCTGGGCGGCCTGCTGGCGGGGCGGTTCCGCCCCGAGGTCAGGCTCGAGGGCACCTGCTATGTCGTCTCGAGCTCGGGCTTCCTCGCTACTGTCACTTTTGACGGTAGTGACGGTGGTGGTGGAGGTGGAGGCGGAGGCGGGCTCGGTCTCGGCAGCCTCGGGCTGGGCGGGAAGAAGAAGAGCAGAGGCAAGGGCAAGGGCGGCGGCCGCAACGGCGTGCGCGCCGAGCTGCGCGACATCCGCGCCGACAAGCCGCGCTACGAGATCACGGGCAGCTGGAGCGGGCGGCTGTTCGTGCGCGACCTCCTCCGGGGCGACCACCAACAACCCCGGGAGATCGTGGTCGACGACGTGCCGCTCGCCCCGCTGGTCGTCGGCGCGGGTCACCCGGACCCGGACCCCGCTTCTTCTTCTTCGGGCCAACAGAGCCAGAGCCAGAGCCGGAGCAGCCCCTGGGAGTCGCGGCGCGCCTGGGCCGCGACGACGGACGCGCTGCGCGCCGGGGACGCGGCGGCGGCCGCGCGGGCCAAGGGCGCCCTCGAGGCGGCGCAGCGGGACCTGCGGGCCGCCGAGGAGGCGGCGGGGGTGGAGTGGCCGAGGCTGTTCTTCAGGAAGTACGATCCCTGCTCCTCCTCCTCTTCCTCTCGGAATAGCAACGGCGGCAGTGGCAACGAAAAGGATGAGGGCCAGAGCCAACAGGGGGGGCTGGAGGACGAGTTCGACGTCCTGGCCCGCGCCATCCCCGACCCGGCCGCCGTCCGGGAGGCGCGCGGCGGCGGCGACCGCACCGCGGGCGCCTGGGCGTTCGTCGGCGCCGGCGTGGCCGAGCGGATACTGGACGAGGGCGTCTTCCACCGCGGGCTGGAGCCCACGGGGCAGGTTGCGGCGACGGGAGAGGGGGAGGGGGAGGATTCGGTTTCCTGACACCGGCTGGCTGGCTGTGAGGCGGTATTGGCTACGAGGGCAGCGGCGGCATGGGCGTGGGCGTGGGCGGCGGCGGCAACAGCGGCAACATGGGTCACTGAAGGCTGGGAATCGGTATATGTGCGTCTGGCGCATTGGCAGCAGCGCTTATCCGTCTTTTCTAGATCTACAAATTCTGCACACATTGAAAAGAGTACAAGTAGAATTACAACACGCCGAAAAGTAGACACCACACGCCGAACGGTACCGTAAACGGCACCCCCGACCCGCACCCGCACCCGCGCCTATACGCGCCACGCTGGCCCCTCGGCCAGACACGCGCGCTCCTCGTCGCTGAGCTCGGCCCCGCCGCTGGCGATGCGCAGCACGGTGGCGCGGGCGAGGCGCTCGTCGCGGCCGTGGCCGCACAGCCGCCACTGGGCGCTGCTGGTGAGGCCGAAGTAGACGGCGTTGAGGGTGCGGAGGGCACGCCAGGGCCGGCCGCTGGTGAAGACCTGGCGCAGCAGGCGGCCGAGCGTCGGGTCGGCGCCGAGCGGGGCCAGCAGGCCGTCGACGTACGGCACGTACAGGTCCGTGATGGCGTGGCGCTCGGAGCGCACAAAGGTCGCGGCCTGCCACTCTTGCCAGGCGTCCACCTCACGCGTGAGCTGTGGGCCGCGCGGGAGCTGCACGCGCCCCTGCACGGCGGCCACGGCCAGGCGCGCCTGCGCCTCGGACGCCGGCGGCATGGGCCCGGCGAGCTCGGTGAGCCCGAGGACGAACAGGTTGGCGTAGCGCAGGGGCACGACGAGCTTCCACAGGTCGACGGTGCAGCGCGGCGTGGCGGGCCCGCGGATCGCGTCGTCGGGCAGGTACGGCATGGCGGCCTCGTAGCCCGTGCAGGCGATGACCGCGTCGACTTCGACGGTCGTGTTGTCGTCGAGGCGCAGGCCCGTCTCGGTGAAGCGCTGCACGCAGGCGCGGTGCGTCTGGATGGCGCCGGCGCGCACGCGTTCCAGGAACTCGCTACGCACCGTCGGGTTCTGCTCCATGATGCGGTGCTCCGGCTTCAGGTCGGCCGGGTGCTTGCCCTGCACCACGTTCAGGAGCGTCGTCTGCAGATACTGCGACACGGCGAGCGGCACCCAGACCTGCGTCGCCCGGTCTGCGCGGGGCATCAGCACAACCGACGGGGATAGGAATGGGGTGGCTTCCCGGGTGACTACTCACTGTCCCAGGCCTCGGTGGGCTTGCCCAGCACGTAGCGCGGGAGGATCCAACCGCCGCGCCGCGTGATGACGTGCACCTCGCTGCAGCCGGGCGCCAGCTCGCTGGCGATGTCGACGGCGGCCGAGCCGAGCCCAACGACGGCCACCCGCTTGCCCTCGAAGCGCCCGGGCCGGCGGTAGAGCCGGCTGTGCAGCACCTCGCCCCCGAAGAGCTCCCGGTCCTCAAAGTCCGGCATCAGCGGCTGGGTCCGGGCCCCCGACGCGGCAAAGACCTGTGGCCCCAGGGGTCAGCAAGATGCCGGCGGAGACGCGGGGGTGGCTCCGGGTTCGACCCACGGCACCGTACACCCTCTTCTCGGCCGGGCAGCCCTCCTGCCGCAGCTCGACGGTCCAGGTGCCGTCCTCGTTGGGGACGCAGCTCAAGACGCGGGTGCGCAGGCGGACGTGGCGCTCGAGCCCGAAGTGGGCGGCGTACTCGCAGATGTAGCGCAGCATGTGGCGGTGGCCGAAGTAGTCGCCATAGCGGGCGGGGTCGAGCGGGAAGTCGCTGAAGCCCGACGTGTCGCGGCACGAGTTGAGCAGCACGCCGTCGTACATGCACGACTGCAGGTCGGCAGGCTCGCGGCCGTCGGGCACGTCCTGGTAGGCCCACTGGCCGCCCAGCTCGGCGCGGGCCTCGAGCACCTCGGCGTCGAGGCCGGCGGCCAGGCACTCCTTGAGCGCGGCCAGCCCGCTGAGCCCTGCGGCGACGTTAGCCGCTGACCGCCAGCTGCTGCGGGCCTCGGTCTCGCGTGACGGGCGGCATGCAGGATGCGGGTGATATGCAACGTCGACGACCTTGTCGGCCCTTCCAAGCGGAAAATGGAGGGTAGTCGGCAGATCAGATCATGTCGGCTGTCCCATCACGCCTATCACGTCCGCCATGTCCGTCATGTCCGCCGCGTCCGCCGCGTCCACCATGTCCACCATGTCGACCCGGTCACGGCGCACTCACCTCCGCCTACGATGGCCACGGATTGCCGAGCGCCAGTCCCAGTCTTTTCGTCCATGTTGCGTCGCCGGCAGAGTGCAGCTTGCTGGTGCGAGTGGAGGAAGCGGAGCGTCCAAGGCGCGATACTCCGTAGACGGTCTGTGGAATGCTTGCTGAGGCGACGCTGATGCGAGGATCAGAGAGGAGAAGGGGGACAGAGCCGCGCAGCTGCAGGCAGCAGCAGACCGTGCCAAGTTCCAACTGGCCTGACTGGTCCTACCTCGGGCCCTATCAGCTCGCAATTGCGGCGCAGCAGCTGCCAACAGCTACACGGCGACTGCTGCGTGCCGATCATTGTCACGATAGTCCATCAGATGAGCGGCCACACAAGGGATTTGCCTGAACTGGCTGCAGCTGAACAGCCATGAAGACATGCTCGACTGGCAGACTGGTTATCTATCCTCTATCGTGTTGCTGCCCTCGGTTGCTGCTCATGGTAGGTAAGGTACCTTGGGTTCCTCGGCCTTAGGTATGTGTTGGCTTTGGCCGTCAGCCCTGCAGGTGTTGGTGGCTGGCATCTTCGTTCGCATCTGCGGAATGCGACGCTGTCATACTCGTGCGTCGCTGGGATCTGCACGCCTGGCTGCAGCAGCCATGTCCCGACTCCCGGCATCTGCCATTAGCCCATGCTGTTGCTCATGGCCACGGCCCATAGGCGGCCCATGAAAACCATGGCCCGCAAGATAGGTACCCAGGCACCCAGGCCGATTCATGTCAGTAGGAGACGGACCCCTCGTAGACAGCAGACTGATCACATGCAGCAAGCAGCCTCTGTGGCCTGTACTGGACTGTTGACGGCTACGTGATCGGATATCATGTCCAAATGAAGACTTCATTATGTGTGGAGGTGCAGGGTGCAGGGCAGAAGTCCGTCGCAGGAGCTGGTTTTGGTTTTTGCACGGGAGTTGGCGCGGTTGGGGGCCTCGGGCGAGGTCGCGGGTGAGGTCGCAGCCGATTCGCAGCCGAAGCGGCCGCCTACAGGCGTGACAGGCCTAGCACTCAAGGCACAGGCACGGGCCGACCAGCCACAGCACGAGGGCGCCCACTGCCAAGTCCCAATCAGCGTCATGCCGGTCCGAGGTGTCCACCTCCCGCTTCCCCTAGCGCTCTCCATCTGTCTCCATCAAGAGGCATTGCTGGGCACTGCAGGGCATCCACTCTGCCACTTTCTCCATTCAGATGCTCTCCGTCCTCTTCCACCGCCAGAAAGACCCAACCAACCTGCTTTCTAGCATTTCCATTGACCAAACCGGCTTGGAATGGCGGCAGCGACCAGGTAGCACGCACACGGCAGATCGTGCAGGTGCCGTGCAGCGCTGCGACGACAACTGCGAACTGCCAACTGCGAACTGCCACTGCGACTGCGAACGGCCACTGCTGACCTGCGCCTGCACGCTCTGTTACCCTACAGCGGCGGTGCGGCGACGAGTTCCTGCAAGTCTCCGAACCAACAGAAGACACGCGCATACCATACACACGAGTACCATACACGCGTACCATACACACGCACATACGCACACGTACACGCACACAAGACTTTCACGAGATACCAACTGCATTGACGCCGCGGCGCATACTGGAGAGAACCAGTAGCTATCTGCCGAGGCCGAGTGAACCGTCCCGCGCCCACGTCCGTCTCCCCGACCGAGCCCCGCGTGGCATGTTTCGGTCTTCGTAAAATCCTCCACCGTCGTTGGGCGTTAGGTGTTAAGCGCCGGTGCAGAGCTTTGACCGAGTGCTGCTGTTGGCAATTTTGGGAGAGACACTGCAGCCTCGGCGCATTCGTAAAGGTTACAAGAGGCACAGTTGCCCTCCCCCGGCCTCCTCGAGACTCTTCCAGCAACAGCCGAAGTTCAGTGTTACTGCTCATCTCCAGAGGATCGCCCATCGAGACGCGCTCGTGCACGGAAAAGAGGTGTACGCCAGCCAGGGGAAACCAGAAAGCGGGCCGAGACCGGAACAGACGGCCCGAGCGGCTCCGCAAGTCGAGGGACGGCGCCGGCGAGGTTGTGAGCGCGCCAGCAGGCAGGTGAGGTACCGCGTGCGTAGGCGACCGAGCGGGTGACGTGGACGCAGAGGCCGGCCCACTGCCAGAAATGCCGCGCAGAAACAAGGTCGGCTCCCGGGACTGTCCCCTGCAGAGCAGAGAGAGCTCGCGACTGACGCGGCCCGCCAGGCGACGTCGGCCCCGGACGCCGACGGCGAGTCGGGCGGATCCCGCGACGAGGGCTACATCGAGGCCTTCGGCCGCCACTACCACCCGTCCGGCAGGATCTACCTGCCCTTCGACGAGGACGAGCAGCAGCGCATGAGGAAGCACCACCGCCTGTTCCGCCTCTGCCTGAGCGGCGCCCTCACCGCCACGCGCCTACCCCTGGACGTCAAGAACATGCTGGACCTCGGCACCGGCATCGGCCTCTGGCCCATCGAGATGGCCGCCCGCTACCCGCAGGCCCGCATCATGGGTATCGACGCCTCTCCCATCCAGAAGACCACCGGCGTGCCCCCCAATGTCCGCTTCGCCGTCGACAACGTCGAGAACCCCTGGCCCTGCCCGGACGCCTCGATCGACTTTGTTCACGCGCGCTGCATCGCCGGCGGCGTGCACGACTGGCCGCGTCTGCTCGCCCAGGCCTTCGACAAACTCAAGCCCGGCGGGCTTCTGGAGCTCACCGAGCTCGCCATCACCGTGCACGACTTTGACCGCGACTTTGCCGAGGGCGAGCTCTACCCGGACTTTCTGAACATGTTCAACCGCTGCTGCCAGGAGGTGGGCCTGAATTACGACCCGACCCCAACGGCCCCGGACTGGCTGCTCGACACGGGCTTCGAGAAGATCGTCCAGCGCAGCGAGATACTGCCCCTGGGGAACTGGGCCGGCGACAACAAGCTGAGGGACCGGCAGAGTCTGATGAACGACATCACCTACACCCACTTTGGTAGGTCCCGTCCCGCGCTTCCGTCTGGTGTCCGAGGTTTCTTGACGGTGTGGCTGACGACCGCACGCGGCAGTGAACCCCTGCGGCCTGCTTTTCGCCCAGTGCGGTTGGAGCAAGGAGGAGTTTGACGCCGTCCGTCCCGCCTTCTTCGAGGAGGTCGCCGAATACAAGCCCTACTGCAGAGCGTAAGGGTCTCGAGCCGCGTCGACGGATCTATGCTAACGCCGCCAGCGTCTTCACCACGGCCAGAAAGCCGCGCGAATAGCAGGCGCCCGGGGATCAGGACTGTTCGATACCCATCTCACAGCCCGCCCCGGCAGCGCAGGTCGCTTAGGCTGCCAGCCCACGCCGGCGCGTGCTCCACCTGGGGTGTCCAGACCCGGCCACGTCCCAGGTTGTCCATCGCCACCACCAGCACTGTGGTGCCTCCCGTAGCAATCTGTAAGCTGATCGAGGCGCCTCGGTGGACCGCTCAAACGGCGAGAGCTTCTCTCAGGGCCCGCGTCAATGTCTGGAGCTCTCGACCTCCACGTAGACAGGCAAGGAATCGTCATGTATCTAGCTACCTTGCCACGGCGCGAGAACCCGCCGTCGGTCGGGGTGAAGAGCGCCACGACGGCGGAAATCGAGCGCATCACCGCTGCGCCGTCGTGCTGGTCCCGCCGGAGAACGTGGCCCGATAGCGGAGGGCGGACAGGCCGGCCGACTTGGTGATGCGCTCGTGCGCAGGCCCCGAGGTAATACACCTTGTGCTTGCGTGCCCTACCGAATGGCTGTGTGTTTCCCAAGGTCTCCTCTTGACTGTCTTAGACTATCACGAGGTCTTCTCCGCGGCCACAGAGAGACGTGGTTCGACCCGAGACCCTCTCCACGAGTGCCGCAGTGCGCCTTCCACCAGCCAGCGGGAGGCCAGTAACCCTCATTCTCTACATGCTGAAGCGCCAGCCAAAGAGCCCATCTGTCTGTTGTCTGTCTGCTGGCCCTGCCTGAGCCCCGGGTGCCGGGTGGACGGGCGGAGAAAGGTAGAGACTCGCACCGGCAGACCAGCGTCTCCGGTTCGGCCCTGCCCAGCCCAGAATGAGGATCTCCGGATCCGGAGTCCGTCCACCCCTGAGACCCCCGCCCCGATCGAGCCCCTCTATCTCCAGCTATCTGCCCCCCAACCCGGCCCCTGCTCCCCCACGGCTGTCCTCTACATATCACTCCCGCCTCCTCATCCGGCTTATCGTCATTACCTCATGTCTCTCGATGATGTAATCCCATGATGCCCTTGACTCGTCCAGGTCGCGACGCGGATGGTCCCGACGCCGCGGCGACGGCCTGATAAGACAGACAAATACAGTAAGCATGCTAAAGTATTCGTCCGGGCCCACTTGAGCACCCCCTGACCATCACCACCCCCTTTCTTCAAAGGCTTATAAGTCAACCAATTCGCACTCAATGAAGCTATAATTTGTATTATGATGTAGAGAATTCAATAATGCGTATACCATCCCTCCGCTCGAATCACTGCGTGTAGCCGATTCTCCAGACTCTCGATTAACCTCACCACTATGCCCAGATTAACGTTAGACCACGCCTCTTGGATTAATTCCTTCGCGTAGGCCATATCCGGGATGTTCTGCTTCAGAAGACCAAATTTGGGCTCTAATTTGCGTATCTCCTTCTTTAGAAGTGCCCAAATGTGCTCGATAGGGTTCAAATCCGGGCTGTGAGGTGGCCAGTCGATACGCTAGATGCCGTGCTGCTGGTGCTACTCGCGTACGGCCTCTGCCCGGTGAATTCTGGTATTATCCTCCATGAAGGGGTCCCCAGCCTCGTAGAGCGGAAGCAGGCCTTCCTCGAGAACCCTTTTATAAGACTCTGCGGTCACTCCTTTGCGTGCAGAGTCCGGGTCTCCCTCGGGGAACACCAGATCCGATAGGCCTCCTTCTCGGCCGCGTTGCCACATTATCCCCCAGATCATGATGGAAATTCTTGGCCTTACGTGAGAGAGCGGGTTCATAAGGTCCCGTCGGTAGCGTTCATGAGAATACCGGATGACCCAGTCGCTGGGCTTATCCGGATGATTTTGGACCGTGCATTCGTTAGAAAAGAGCGTATGAAGAAGCTCCTCTAGCCCCTCCGGTGTGCTATATCTCTGGGCAAATTCGAGTCTCTTTTGAGCGTTTTCTTCTGATAATTCGATCCGCTTGGCCGCACGCCACTTGCGAAGGCCTTCTCGCTGGCACACCCGCTTCATGACGTCGATACTGCAAAGGAGACGGGTACGCTTTTTGGTCTCCAATCACGTCTCCCTGGGATGTTCCCGTACCGCGGCAAGTAGCTGAGCTTTTTCTCGTCTCGAGAGAGATGCGGGACGACTACTTCTAGGTGCGGTTGTGACGGTGCCGGTCCGGGCAGCACGCGTGGTGATCTCGGTGATGGTTTCGAGACGCGTGATCCCGAACGCGTTAGCGACTTGCCTGCGCGTTGCACCGGACAGCCTGGCCGCGTAAATGGCCGCACGCGCATCGGGAGAGAACTCCGCTTTAGGGCGTCGATTGCCGCTCACGATGGTACCAAATTCGCGAAAATCCATGGTGGTTGGGTGGTGTTATGAGTGAGTGTCGCGTTGGGGGTGTCGCGTTGGTGTTTTGATTCGGGACCCTAGCGCGGTGGGTCAGACGAATACTTTAGCCCCGTAAGTTTACCTGCCGGCGTAGGTAATGTACATACATATATGAGACAGAGCCCACGGCTGCTGCTCCCACCGTCACGGCCGCCACTCCACAGCCTTCTCCTGCCAAACCAGCCAGCCAGCCAGTGCAAGCTCCGAGAATCATGTCGGGCGGCGGGATCCAGGTCCTCGGCCAGGGCGTCGGCTACGGCGTCGTCGTCGGCATCGGCGCCTTCTTCGCACTCATGATGTAGGTTGATATACCTTAGGTAGGCCACGACGCGACGTCACCGAACGGCCGACTGACACACGCTTCGACGACACAGGCTGGCCATCACCTGGATGCAGAACCGCTACACCAGCTACTCGACCGGGCAGGCCGAGGAGTTC
Source organism: Xylariaceae sp. FL0804 (assembly GCA_022539325.1). Taxonomy (NCBI): domain Eukaryota; kingdom Fungi; phylum Ascomycota; class Sordariomycetes; order Xylariales; family Xylariaceae; species Xylariaceae sp. FL0804. The sequence continues at coordinate 177,109 of JAJKLG010000006.1, read as the reverse complement.
AACACGGCCTCGAGGAGCGTCAAGCCGGGCCTCATCGCGGCCGGCATCGTCAGCTCGTGGACGTGGAGCGCCACGCTGCTGACCTCGAGCACGTTTGCTTACTCGTACGGGGTGAGATAACTACCGTAGACAGAGGCTCCGAGAGACGGAGAGAGAGAGAGAGAAGAGGGTGGGGGGCCCGGGGGAGCGGGCCCGCGACGGCCACATGCCCGGGCAACAAGCACGCGCGCTGACTGACTGATGATGGACGGCCTTGCCCTTGGCCTTTCCTGCCATCCATTTTCCCACAGATCTGCGGCCCGATGTGGTACGGCGCGATGGGCACGTCCCAGATCCTGCTCTTCAGCCTGATCGCCATCAAGATCAAGGCGGGCGCGCCGGGCGCGCACACGTTCCCCGAGATCGTGCTGGCGCGGCACGGCCCCGGCTCCGGCCCGGGCGGCGGCCGCGCCGCGCACCTGACCTACCTCTTCTTCGGGCTCGCGACCAACCTGCTGGTGGGCGCGTGCCTCGTGCTCGGCGGCGCCCAGGTCGTCGGCGCCCTCTCGGGCGTCGACGTCTACGGCGCGATTTTTCTCATCCCGCTCGTCGTGGCCGCGTACGTGGTCGCGGGCGGGCTAAGGAGCACGTTTATTGCTGATTACGCGCACACCGTGATCCTCTTCGCCTCGCTGTTCGTCTTCTGCTTCGTCGTCTACGCCGGCGGCGGGAACGCGCTCGGCAGTATTGATGACTTCTACGACCGCCTGAGGGAGGCGGGCGAGAGCAGGCCTATTAAGGGAAACCACAATGGCTCCTACCTCACCTTCAAGAGCGACGACGGGCTGGTCTTCGCCGTTGACCTGCTCGTCGCTGGCTTCTCGAACGTGTGGCTCGAGTACGTGTCCCCCTCCCCCCACCACGTCTCTGTCGCCGCCGTGCTGACTCGGACCCCCCTCCCCTCCCCTCCCACAGCCAGGCCTACTGGCAGCGCGCCATCGCGTCCCGGCCCGAGACGTCGGTCAAGGCGTACCTCCTCGGCGGCGTGGCCTGGTACGGGATCCCGTTCAGCTTCGGCACGGCCATGGGCCTCGGGTGCGCCGCCCTGACGGGCAGCCGGGCGTTTCCCACGTACCCGGACCCGCTCACGGCGGCGCAGAACGGGGCCGGGCTGTCGGCGCCGGCGGCGGCCGTCGCGCTGCTGGGCCGCGGCGGCGCCGGCCTCATGCTCCTGCTGCTGTTCATGGCCGTCACCAGCGCCACCAGCGCCGAGCTCATCGCCGTCTCCTCGCTCGTCACCTTCGACGTCTACAAGACGTACCTGAGGCGCGGGGCCACGTCGGCCGAGCTCGTGAGGGTGTCGCACTACGGCATTGTCATCTATGCGCTGGTCCTCGCCGCGTGAGTGCCCCTGCCACTTTCCCTAAGCGTCCTGTGGGCGGACGGCCGCTGACGACGGAGACCTCCCTCCTACCCTACTAGGTTCTGCTGCATCCTCAACGCCGTGGACATCAACCTGACGTGGGTCCTCACGGTGCTCGGCGTCATCGTCGGCGGGGCCTCCATCCCCGTCGGCCTCGTGCTGCTGTGGCCGCCCATGTCCACGACGGCGGCCGTGGCGGCGCCCTGGCTCGGCCTCGCCCTCGGCATGCTCGCCTGGCTCGTCACCACGCGCTGCCGCAGCGGCGCCGTCACCGTCGCGACGAGCGGCGACGTCACCAATGCCCTCGCCGGCAACCTTGTCTCGTGCGGCGCCGGCACCGTGCTCGCCTTCCTGCTCACCTGGGCCTTCCCCCGCCCCCGCCGTGGTGGTGGTGAGCCGGGTGGTGGTGACGACCCCGAGACGGTAAGGCGGCGGGATAAGATTAATGGCGTAGTAGCGCCTCCTCCCGCCGGACCTGCCGAACCCGGCTCGCCGCAGCGAGAACGAGACCCCAACCAGGAGAAGGCGCCCGAGGACCTAGACCATCAGAGCCCGCCAACAGCAGACGGGTCGGACACAGCAGCGCCCACCAAGCCGGAGCGGTCAGAGCCGCCGCCGCCACCGCCGTCGGACCCGACGCCCGACCCGGTAGTCCCCACGGGCAACACGGTGGTCGACTTCCTCTCGGCGACGCACCACCACGCCGACCCCACGCCCATGTCCCCCGACGACGTGCGGCGCGCGACGCGCCTGGCGCAGGGCTTCAACCTGGCCTACTGGGCGGTGGCGATCGTGCTGGTGCCGTTCGCGCTCTTCGGCACGGCGTGGGAGTTCTCGCGCGCCGGCTTCCGCGCCTGGTGCGTCGTCAGCTTCGCCTGGGCCTGGTGCAGCATGCTGGTCTGCGTCGTCTGGCCGCTCGTCGAGAGCAGGCGCACCATGGCGGCCGTGGCGCGGGGGATCGTGGGGGATGTGCTGGGGGGGAGGGGGAGGGCGAGGGGGAGGGGAGGCACGGGAAGAAGCGCGGAGGCGGTGGTGGCTGATGCGGATGGGGAGGGGCAGGTGGAGGAGGGGGGTACGCGCGTGTGAGCGGGTGGAAGGTCTGTGGGCGCGCGCGGTGAAGGGGACGGGGCGGAGGGAAAAGAGTTGGGCGATCTGAAGCAGGAGTATCAGATATGGGCTTGTTGGCGGGTTATATAAAGTCTACGCGGGAAGCTCCCTAACAAGAGCAGAGCCCGGCCATGCTGGAAGACATTGGATAGACTTGCTACTTAGGTAAGTACTAGTAGGTAACTTATTGTACTCTCTCTGCTGTGCTGCTGGTCCGCGACACTGCGCGGCTGCTGCTCTTCCCTTCGGCCGGTCGTCCAGTAACTTCAGTGGCGGGTGCACTTCGTCGAGGCAGAATAGGGGCGGATATCAGCCATGGAAACCAAGCCTATCCTGCTGCTAAGCCGGCGATTGCAGCACTCATCGGTAGCGTTGAATCGATGGAGCCCACTGATCTATTTTGATGGCGGCCCATAGTGTAAGCATATCAAAGGTTCAGCTCTTCGGTGATTCTTCCTGGCCTTTCTCTTTCTCCTCGGGGATTGATATAAGTACGTTCCTCTGAGCTATTCGACTGGTCACAGTCCTGGCCGTTCCACTGCTATTCTGAATTCTTACTCAATCGCGTGATAGCAAGCCAGCCAGATTATTGCTTCAAGTCTGTCATGGTCCGGAAAGGGGCTCCAAGTCCTTGGCTGGCCTCCGTCACAAGTAACCTATTTGATGGTGGCCTGGGCAGCCTTGGACAGAACTACAAATCCATGTTGTCAACAACACATCTCTAGTCCTGTGTGGCCAAACCACGCAATGTAATATAGCAAGATCAAGAAACAAGGTCATCAAGTCATCCTGTTACCTCATCCTACCTATTACTACCTGTATATACGTATCGACTCACAGGTGCAGATGAGTGATGACACCTGGACATGTGAGACGATCTCCAACTATGCAGTAAATTTGACGGGCCCGGGCACAGCCACAGCCACAGCCGTCGATCGGCTTGTTTAGAGCATGTTTCTCGTGCTCGTTGCCCATCTATACCTTGCAGATTGGGTGTCACTTGAACCGCGGTACCGTGGCCTCCAGCTCGGGCTTGCAGTAGGTCTCGTCAAACCACATTATAGCGACAGTTGGAAACCCATAGGGCATGCCAACCAGGACGTCTGCCATACCGTATACTCTCATAAACGCCACCTGGGACGACAAACACGCATATACATGCATGAGTAGTGGCCTACTGTCAAGACTCAGCTTTCCCGTAAATTGTAGGATGAGCACCTCATGATAGACCGAGGATATCCTAGCAGTCACCGAGGGACCCGATCGGCTGGCCTATCTAGGTACAAGCTTGCCTTCATAGAGGATGACTGGTCTAAACCTATAACCTGATCAACAGCGTTTCTTCTATCAAGACCGTCTGCGAGAGCATTATCAAGCACAGTTCGGATTCCCAGATCGTTCGAGACATTTCAGCTATCTGCGCAGGTGCGGCACACTAGTCCAGTAAGGTTGTACGCCTTTGGTCGAAAGGTGTACGAGAAACTGATTGACGAATTTGTCCACAGATCGTCAAACTGACTCCAGTAAGGTATTTATTTGGGCGGCGTTCCGATCGCCTCGCTCACGCGCAGCGATGAAATGACTGTCGGTACATATAAAGCCGGAGCCTTCACATTATGTAATGCAGGCATGAAGGACTGAAATAATTCTTCTCCCGGCGAGATCTCGTAGTGGGTTTGGCACGTAGCACATTGAAGAGAGGTTCGTGTTGAAAACCATCGGGCAGCTATCGAAGTTCGACCAGAGGCAAAGTTATAGATGGTACGTACCTACTAAACGGATTTAGAGCATGCATTTACAGCTGTACGTAGTTAACAAGGGTGAATATGCTAGGCGGCGACTACGGGCAGCCGTATTTATCTGACCTGCAGTAGTTTCACGACTTCAGCAGCCGGAGACTGGGTGGGAAAATGCCACAGGAAGAGGCGGATGTTCCAATCCTGCTCACCACCACCGCCGTCACCGCGATAAGTTTGAATCTCTCACCGGAGTTAGGTATACGCGGCGGCGGCAGCGGTTTTCTTCTTCTTCTTTCTTTGTTTATTCTTTCATTATTTTCCTTTGCCCTTTATTCTCTATTTTCCTCTTCTATTATCTTTTCATTTACCTTACGTCCGTCGAGGAAGGGCCACAAATAAGAAGCTCGAAATAACTGCGCTTGCCCTCGAGGACGACAGCAATGCGAGCACACCGACAACTATCCCGCTTCACTATACTCCGCGTATCTCTCCACCCTCTCTATCCCGGCCCTCGTCTCTCTCACCCCCGCATCGAGGGCGCCACGCCGGTAGACATACAGGGCATACCTCGTCATCATTTCCGCGTACTCTGTATTCTTCGACATCTAGCCGCCAGCTACCGCTACACTCACTTACCAAGAGTCTCCGGACGGGGCTCCACCAGTTTCTGGGTGAGGCCGTCCGGAGACTTTTGGTGATTAAGTATAGCATAATTCGACTACGGGGTGTCTCCGCCGCATCTACTGTTTCTCAGAATTTATTAGACGGCATATGGCCCCCTAGAAGCGCCGCTTCACGCGCCGTTGAGCCTACTGTAGCCAGGCCACCGCTGCAGGAAGCCTTCTGCAATGCACCAATCAACCCCTGGTCTGCTCCCAGATCGGGCAACTGATCTCATTCGATTCTGTTTGGTTGGCCCACCTACGAAGTTGGAGCGCCGTTGCTGACTGGCAACATCAAGCTCGGGATTCCACGATTACCTACCTACCTACCTCATACTTATATATCACCATGAAACTACACATCTGCCACAAGCTACCTACAAGAATTACGGATGGCTGCAAGCACCCATCATCGATTGGTCAGCTGGACTGACTGGCCTGCGAGAGGCATGAATGATATTGTCGATACAATAGCCTTCTAGCTACGGGCCATGGCACGCTACAATGACTTACTTGGTTTGGCCCACAACTGCCCATTGCCTCGTGCGATGAGGTGAGCCGGTCATCGATCACCTCTTCGGGGCCTCGATACGCGTCCATTGGCTGCCCCATCATATCTACCGGCCTCCCAACCCCGCAATCTCCGCTGCCGGGCTCTGGTTCGGGTCTGGTCTGCCAAGATCCCCGCAGCCGGCGCGGGGTCTCCCCACAGCGGCCCCACAGGCCGTCGGTGTCCTCCGGCACAGCTCCAATGGCGTAGCCGACGGCGGCGGTTGCGTCACCGCTCAGACCGCCCATTCGGAGCCTTATCCGCCCACAAGTCTCTCAGCATCGGAGCCTCACCGACAGTGCAAGGCGCGGGTCATTGGCGGCCAGCCGGCTAGACATCCTAGGCCGCCATATTGTCGTCGCCAAGACACAAAGGGCCGACTATCACGGGGGCTACTGGCGGAGATCCAGCCCGCGTCCCGAAGCTCTTAGCCAGGTATCATCGCCAGGCCGGGGGCAGATACCGGTAGTGCCCGTGTGCCGGCGAATGTTGAAAAGAGAATGCGTCTGCTCGAGGCTCTGTCGGCCGGGCTTGACGAGCTCTTCCCGTTCGACCTCGCAGAGCCATTCCACACCACCATGCGGTCTCTGGCGACATTTGTGTGCTCCGCGCTCTTGTGGCAGGGCGCCCTGGGCGTCGGGTACGGCTTCAATGGCTCGGATACCCAATTCTACGGCCAGAGCCCGCCCGTGTATCCCACTCGTGAGTAGTCACATCGCCTCTCCTCCAAGACGCCCGCCCGCCCTCCTGCAAGCTGACTCTGCCGCGTGAAGCGATCGGCAACGGCACGACTAATTCGAAATGGGCCTCCGCCTACGAGCAGGCCCGCGCCCTCGTCGCCCAGCTGACGCTCGCGGAGAAGGTCAACATGACGCGCGGATACTCGGGCAGCTGCACCTACGAGACCGGCTCCGTCCCCCGGGTGGGCATACCGCCCCTGTGTCTGTCCGACGCGCCGGACGGCATCCGCGGGCAGGAGTACGTGTCCGCCTTCCCGGCCGGCATCCACGTGGCCGCGACGTGGGACCGCGACCTGATGTACGCGTACGGCAAGGCCCTGGGCGCCGAGTATCGCGGCAAGGGCATCAACGTCGCCCTGGGGCCGGTGGCGGGCCCGCTCGGCCGCGTCGCCCGCGGCGGCCGCAACTGGGAGGGCCTCAGCAGCGACCCCTACCTCGCCGGCGCCGGCATGGGCATGGTCGTGCGCGGGATCCAGGAGGAGGGCGTCATCGCAACGCCCAAGCACTTCCTCGCCAACGAGCAGGAGTACCGGCGCCAGCCCAGCGACCTGGGCGAGTCCCTGAGCTCCAACGTCGACGACCGGCCCCTGCACGAGCTGTACATGTTCCCCTTCATGGAGGCGCTGCGCGAGAACGCCGGGTCCGTCCTGTGCGCCTACCAGCGCGTCAACAACTCGTACAGCTGCCAGAACTCCAAGCTGCTCAACGGCATGCTCAAGACCGAGCTGGGCTTCGAGGGCTTCGTCGTCAGCGACTGGGGCGGCCAGCACTCGGGCGTCGCGTCGGCCAACGCCGGGCTCGACCTCGTCATGCCCCTCGGCGGCTACTGGGGCCAGAACCTGAGCGAGGCCGTCAACAACGGCTCCGTGAGCGCCGACCGGGTTACGGACATGGTGACCCGGATCATGGCCAGCTGGTACTACACGGGCCAGGACCAGGGCTTCCCGGCGGCGGCCGAGTACGACAATGACGTGAAGCACGAGCCGGTCAATGTCCAGGCCGACCACGCGTCCCTCATCCGGGAGATCGGCGCCGCCGGCACGGTCCTGGTCAAGAACGTGAACAACGCGCTGCCGCTGCAGAAGCCGACCTTCCTCTGCGTGTACGGGTACGACGCGACGGTGAAGGCCAACCCGTGGCAGAACCCGGTCCGCTTCGGCGGCGGCTACGAGGTCAACTTTGGCTGGGAGACCTTCCAGGGCACGCTCGTCACCGGCGGCGGCTCCGGCAGCAACACGCCGCCCTACGTCATCAGCCCCTTCCAGGCGGTCCAGGACCGGCTGATCAAGGACCGCGGCACGCTGCGCTGGGACTTCGAGTCGGAGAACCCGTACCCGCCCTACGTGAACACGGACGCCTGCCTCGTCTTCATCAACGCCTACGCCTCCGAGAGCTTCGACCGCACGAGCCTGACGGACGAGTCGAGCGATCGCCTGGTCGCCAACGTGGCGGCCAACTGCTCCAACACCATCGTCGTGATGCACACAGCCGGTACGTACGGCGGGCTGCCCGTTCCTTGACCGAAACTTCCTTCTCTCGAGACGGCGCTGACACACAGAACCCTTCCTCCTAGGTATCCGGACCGTCGACGCCTGGATCGAGCACCCCAACATCACGGCCGTGCTGTACGCCGGCCTGCCCGGCCAGGAGAGCGGCAACGCCATCGCCGACGTGCTCTGGGGCGACGTGAGCCCGAGCGGCAAGCTGCCCTACACGGTGGCGCGGCGGCAGTCCGACTACGGCGACCTGCTCAACTCGAGCGTCTCGCACGACCGCTTCCCGCAGTCCGACTTCTCCGAGGGCCTGTTCGTCGACTACCGCGCCTTCGACCGCGACGGCGTCGAGCCGCGCTTCGAGTTCGGCTTCGGCCTCTCGTACTCGACCTTCGCGTACGGGAACCTGACCGTCGTCGCCGCCGCGATGGCGGACGCGGACACCAACACCGACCCCCTCCCCGATCCCGAGGTCGAGGTGATCTCCGGCGGCCACCCGGCCCTGTGGGATGTGCTCGCCACCGTCACCTGCGAGGTGGCCAACACGGGGGCCGTCAACGCGTCCGACGTCGCCCAGCTGTACGTCGGCATCCCGAGCGGCGACGGGTTCGAGGAGACGCCGGCGCGCCAGCTGCGCGGCTTCGCGCGCACGGCGGCCCTCGCGCCGCGCGGGTTGGAGACGGTCGCCTTCAACCTGACGCGCAGGGACCTCAGCGTCTGGGACACGACGGTCCAGCAGTGGCGGCTGCAGGCGGGGACGTACCAGGTTCACGTCGGTGCCAGCAGCAGAGACCTGCGGCTGAATGGGACACTGGATATCTCGTCCTGACCGGGAAAAAAGGGGAAGTGTACCTAATATAAGTGATTATTCGTGACCTGAATAACCTGGTGGGCGCTTCGATTCGCAAGTCCACAGTCCCATATCTGGCATCACCTTGATTGCGTCACTGATATCTTCTATCTGCCTTTACAGCGGCTGGATAAATTCAAATAAATATTCCCTGATAGACAACTGTCTGGCTGTCTCCCCATTCCTTCGTAAAAATCTCGTCTCTGGAGCCCGCTCCGCTCATAGACACGCCACCTTTTCAGCGAAGCGAGTCCATCGTTCTAAGCTTCGAAGTATTTTAGGCGGGGCTGACCGTTGATGAAGAGAAGTGGTGTGGAGAACTGCCTATCCTTACCCAGCGGGACCCGAGCCGTCAAGGCAACGTACACCGAACGTCGTGTCATGTGACTCCCTTGACTAACACCTACCGGTGAGTCTGGCGGCTGAAGTAGACGAGAGCTTGCGAGCTGGCGTATTGCGGGCACGATCGCGCGGAAGGAGGGGCGTTATAGGGTAGGGAGAGATAACCAGGAGGTTTTCGGGGGCCCGAGGGCCGTGCCTCGTGGAGACTCGGGACCGTTGGAGGTCACAGTGGTTCGCGGTCTGGCCCAGAGGAACTGGAACCCGCCCACGCCGGAAGCGATATCTTCAGTCTGACTCTGGTCTGTCGAGACAGGGCACCGACAAGCCCGTGGTTCAGCTCCTGTGCTCGAGACTGCCTACTTCAACGTCTGAACAACCGATCCGAGGGTGCGATGGAGGTCTATGCGCCGCGTGGGTCGAATCGAATATGGAACGATGAGGCAGTATGAGGTACGATGCTGGCCGAATTCAGAGTAGTACGAGTCTTCGTCTCTCCTGGTGATGGGGGGTATTGGCGGTTGGGCGAGGGCGTTCGGAAGGGTTGCGAGGTAGGTAAAGTAATGAAAGTAGGTACAACAGCCCTTGTGCTAGGCCGACAGCCTGATTGGACTCAGAAATATGCCGGTATTCTCTTCTTGTCTAGAGGGTGTCTTTTGATCAATCCGCCGACAAGACCTTCTTTGGCGGTCTCTCGGCATAGCATCATAGCGGGACAGCGTTGGTCTCGAATCGGCGAGATGTCGTGGACACATGAGCGTCTCACCAACAACAGACGCGCCACTTACGGCACAGCACAGCACATCACATATAGTGGGCCAGGTCGATGTGGCCGTTCACGTCCAGCAGGGGAAACAGGTTGTAGGCGCCCCAGGCCTCGTCGGCCTGGTCCTGAGCGCTCGTCTCGGCCCCCGGGAACAGGTCCACGATCGACCCGGTCAGCGAGAAGATGGACGGGTCCACGTCGCCAGAGTTGGGCGCGGGCCACGCCGCCGCACCGGGTCCGGAGATGGGGGTTACGCCGTCTTCTCTGGCTTCTGGAGCACCAGACGCCTGCGAGTCGGAACGGTGGGCGGCGGTCCGGATCGGCTCCCGCGCGGCCTGGCCTCGCGGCACGAGCCCAAAGAGCTGCGACGAGTCCTCGGTGGTGCGCTCGCGCTCCTCCGCCTCGCGCCTGTCCAGGTACTCGAGCGCGCTGGTCAGCAGCGTGCCGGCGATCAGGGAGTACTGCATCGCGTGGGCGTCGTGCTCGGCAAAGTGATCGAGCGCGGTGATGGACATGCGGGCGTGCTTCTCCAGAGCCCGGCCGAAGCCGCCTAGGAGTCCGACTCCAACCACCAGAGAGGCCGCAAACAACCACGAGCTACAGGCCCGTCAGCAGATGCAATCAACGGATGGGCCGGGGAACTCACACGATGAGGGGCATGCGCGAGTCTAGCATGTCCCTAGCCGCGAGGTCCGCGATCGTCTCCACCATCAGGCTGGCGGCGTCGATGCACGCGTTTGCCAGTCTGGATCTCCCCGTGGTGCCCTCGGAACGGGGGCGCGGGCCTGACGTCGGGGATTCGGGAAGCCGCGTGACGAGCTCGTACATGAGAAAGGGCCTCGATACCAGCATGACGGCATAGTAGTACGAGGACAGTACCTGGCAGGCGCCGACGACCACGGCGGACGAGTGTCTAGGGGCCTCGCTGATAATGTGCCGGAGGGGGGACAGCCAGCGGCCGGACCACTCCCGAAGTTGGCGCGATATGCCGTCCGTCAGCTGCAGTGTGATCTTGCGTCTCGAGTAGACCTCGACGACGATGCCCTCGCCGATCAGGAAGATCTGCACCGAGGCGTTGAGCAGATCAACCTCGCCGCTCTCGTCGTCGTCGGCGCAGTGGTACGAGACGGTGCAGTCGGCGTCGGATGTGGCGGGCGGTCGGCCCATGGATATGCTGAGGAAGAGGTCGAGTACCCGAAGACTCTTCCACAGCCGGTCCCTGCGGGCTCTCAGCATACGTCAGGGGCGGTCCGGCGGTGAGAGGTCCTACCGTTGGATGTGAGTCTCTGCCCCGAAGCGGGAGTTCACCTCGGTCCTGTGCACGCCGATGGAGTATGCGGTACGCACGGCAATCCCTGAGGACGTTAGCCATGTGGAAGGACCTGGCGGCTGGGCCGGGGGCGCTGACCAAAGAAGAGGAAGGCGCCGTTGATCTGACAAGCGCGGAGCATATAGAGGGTGATGAGTGTGAAGGCCTGCACGGTGCCGACGCTGAGGTTCCCGTCGAGGCTGGAGAAGGCCAGGCTCTTGCCGTACAGGAAGAAGCCGCTGGCCGCTGCCTCATCGCCGGACTGCGCCCCGATGGCTAGCACCAGGTAGTAGACCGCAGACATGATATCGGGCGGACGCGCTGACTGGCTTGCCCACGACGTTATCTCGTCGTCGAGGCGTGCATTGTCAAACAGCTCGACCAGCGCGGAGGTCTGTGATGAGCGGGTCAGGCCAGGCATGCAGAAGAGGTCGAGGCCAGCGTGAGCCGCCAGCGCCAGCAGCACATACCACAGAGACGAAGACAGAGACCAGCCGCCGGAGGGCACGGGGGTCGAGCACCGGGGCTCTCGCATGCTGCGAGACAGGCCGGTCGGAGGCGGCATTCTCCAGCATCGAGATATGGCTGGTCTGGGGGGCAAAGGCGGCGGCGTCGACGCGGGACGTCACAATCTGCCGGACCGTCTGGAACAGCGAGAGCGGCGCGCAGTCGCCGATGAAGACTGGGCCGCCGGCAGGTCAGCAGCGGCCCAGGCTGTCGGGTCACGGCCTAGGCAACAGGCAGGAAAGAAGTGTTGGAGAGTGAGAGCGGGGAGCACGAATGAGGGAGGGGGACCAGGAAGCACACTTACTCAGCTTGCCCTGGGCATCGCACACAAGGCGCGCCTCCCGGGGCACGTCAGCCTCCTCCTCAGCTGCAGCTTCGGCGGCTGCGTCGTGGCCGCGACTTCGACTTCCTCCGCCCCCGCCCGACGGGGACCGCCGCAAAGGCGCGTCGGAGGCGGCGGACAGCGGCGTCGTCGTCGAGGAGGCGGCCGCCGGCTCGGGCCCCCCGGCGGCGGCGGCCGGCGTCGTCCTCGTCCTCGTCGTTGTCACGGACGGGGAGGACGGCGCTCGCTGCCGCGGGGGCCGCTGGGGCACGCGCGGGGCCGAGAAGCGGCAGGCGTGGGCGAGCAGCCGGTGCGTGCAGTAGCCGCAGGGCAGGAGGCCGTCGCACTTGACTGAATGTGTGCATGCATGCGCGCGTGGCAGCGGCACGACCTCACAACGTTAGCGATCGGGACGGTAGCTAGCTACAGGTACCGCCGGCGCGGTGGTGGGGCCGGGATGCGACGACACGCACCTTTTCTCCGCTTGCACACGTCGCACGCGTTGGCGATGCGGACGCGGACGTGGTGCTGGCGGGCGCGGAAGTGATGCGACGCTGCGGAAGGGGACTGCATGGCCGGAAGTTGACTGTGGCCGAAGTTGGCAGGAGGACGGAAGCGGAGCGGAGCGAGGTAGCCTTGGAGCCTTAGGTAGGGCCGGTTGTCGGAACCTAGTTCCTTAGTCTTTTGGGCCGGTTGTCGGAACCTCGGATGTGCCACAACGGTTCAGCCACATTAGAACTCCTCAACTACAAGTGATAACTTCCACTTCCGGACTGTTCCGCCCTCGACTTCCGCGCCGAGTTCAATCCCTCGGCGTAGAGATCAAAAATTCCGTGTGTAAGTTAAATGCTCCGCCGTGGCCTCAGCTCGCGTATCAGCAGCCACTCTTTTGTTCTTATTGCTCTTATAGGTGTGCAGGCCCGCGAAATCATTCGGTCCATTTAAATAGGACCAGACGAGAATACCCAGGCAATGCAAGGAAAGACGAACAGGTGCAATAAGAGAGAACACTTGACGCGCTCTATTATGTGGAGGATATGTACAAGAGGCCGGGTCTGACCGGCCAGGCGCTGGCGAGTAATGTATACAAGGAGAGTACCTGTCCTCCTGCTGGGCTCGGATACTCTTCAGGACTGGGCATTAGCCCAGGTCGCGGTCACGATAATGATGCTGCCGTCTATCCCAATATTACGCTGTATGAACATTGAACACCCTTGCAGCAGGGTGCTCGGCGACACAACTTTTGCTCCATCCGCGCTGCTGGTAAGTAAATAGCAAGACTGACCTGGCGGACTCCAATGCGAGTCGTGGCTGGATGCTTGATATCGAATGAGTAATCGCAAGCCGACACCCGCATTCAGCCAGGCTGGCGAGCTAGCTGCAGGCAAACTGCTCACATCGCCGCGCAATCACGCCTGCTCGTCGCCCTCTGCGACGTGGGCCTCGTCATCTTCCTCTTCGAAGCCGTCGTCGGTGCTCTCGAGGCCGGAGCCGTCGATGGCGTAGCTGCCGGCCCAGCCGACGAGCGCTATGCCGGCGAACAGGCCCCAGGCCAGGGCCTCGCCCTTGGGCCGCACGTGCGTGGAGACGGTAAACAGGCCGCCGGAGAGGAAGGGGCCCACGCTGCGGCCGGCGGCGGACAGCGTCTGGGCGACGCCGTTCAGCGTTCCCAGGCTCGCGTGGGTGGGCGCCGAGTTGGTGATCTGCACACACACATGAGAGTCGTCAGCAAACAATCAATCAATCAGCTTGGCGGGGGACGGGACGGGAAGGGCGGGACGGGAAGGGCGGGACGGGAAGGGCGGGACGGGGACAAAACGTACCAGCAGCATCACGCTGGACAGGCCGCCGACTGCGCATATGTTCTTGATGACGAGGATGATGCCCAGCTCGACGTAGAGCCAGATCTTGCTCCGGCCGACGCCGAATGGCGGCTCCGAGTCGACGTAGCCGACCCACGGCATCAGGGCCATGGTGATGGCGAAGCCCAGCAGCGCGCCCCGGTACGAGCCGACGTTGCCGAGGCGCGACTTGAGCGGCCGGAAGAGGAAGAGCTGGAAGAAGATGGTGAAGATGCCGGCGACGGACAGCGAGATGCCGATGGCGCTGGCGCGCAGCTCGCGACCGGTGGGCGCCCGCCCCGAGGCGAAGATGGGGTACAGGCTGTTGAACGAGCTGTTCGAGAGCTGGAAGACGAGGTGGGTGAGGAGCAGAACCACGGTCGTCCGGTTGAAGAGCTGGCGCCAGGTGGTGGCCTCGTGGTGCGACTTGGGGTCGTCGTCCGTCTCCGCCGCCTCGGGCCGCAGCAGGGCGCTGTCCTCCCTCGCCGCGGCGTACCCGTCTCCATCGGCGTCGTCCGCGTCGTCGTCGCGCGCGCCCCCGCCTCGAATCCAGGCCCAGAGGCCGCCCTGGCCCTTGCGCTTGCCGAGGCAGCTGCTCAGCCAAGGGAACATCTCCACCCACTCGGAGGTGTCGGCCGGCTCCTCTAACGTCTCTTCAAACCACAGGGCCAGCACCACGACGCTGAGAGCCAGAAGGGCGGCGCCCAGCAGGTTCGGGGCCAGGAAGGGGAAGCTGTCGCGCGCGACGGTGGAGACCAGCAGGCCGCCGAGCGCCGGGCCGGTGATGCTGCCGAGGCTGTAGACGACGGGGAGCCAGATGAAGGCGCGGCTTTGGTTGCTACGGTCCGTCAGCTCGCCCAAGCAGGACGGCACGACGGCGGCGTTGCCGTTGAGCAGGCCCATGGCCACGTGGACGAGCAAGACGTGCCAATATCGGGTACAGAGGCCGAAGAGGGCGAAGCAGACGCAGAGCAGGGATGTGCCGACGAGCATGACGGGCTTGCGGCCGATGATGTCGGACAGGAAGCCCCAGGCGAGGTTGGTAGCCAGCTGGGCCAGAGCGAAGGCCGAGGCCAGGATGCCGACGTACAGTCCAACCTGGTCCTCACCGACGCCGGCGAAGGAGCCGATCATCTCGGGCAGGTAGGGCGATATGGAGTTCAGGGCCGTCTGCTCGGCGAGCGACAGCAGAGCCAGCAGGGCCAGCTGGCGGAGGGGCAGCGGCGTCGAGGGCCCGTGGGGGTGGGCGGGACCGTGGTCATGTTCGTCGTGGTCGGCCGAGCCCGAAGCCGAGCTGGCCCGGCGGCTGCGGCTGCGGCCGGCCGACTTGGGCGCGGCGGTCGGGAAGCTGTGGTAGTGGTAGTGGGACGAGGCGCGGCGCATCGAGGCCAGCTGGCGAGCGCGGGTCGTCTGCAGCGTCGGCAGCGGTGAGCCGGCGCGGAACGAGCCTATCGAGGTCGAGCGGGAGGCTCCTCTGCCGGGCCGCGGCCGCGTCGACGACGAGGCCGTGGGCGTGATGGCGGGCCGGTTGGCCATGGCGGGCGAGCGCTGGCGGGTGGCGAGCTGGCGGGCTGGCGGCGGAGAGGCACCCTCAACCACGGACAGTCGTTCGGTCAAGCGTCAGGCCGGCATGCAGCGTGTAGAGGGACAATGTCTGGCGGGAGAGCTTGAGGTGGTGAATGTGAGAGCAAAGGTGAGCCATCGCGCACTAAAATCTGCTTGCAGAGTCCAGACACCTACAGTGGGACCACGGCTGCTGAGGATGACGACACGGCCCGCTTGGTCGCTCGGGGCTTTAAGGTATTGAGCCGTTTGAGGTGGCTGGAACCCGATAGGTGCATATCGCACGTGGGGGGCCCGCTCGCAGCCGCTAAAGCGGGCTAGACCCGAGGCTTTCTGCCTCTCTTATCCCGCACTTGAAGGCATCACCACATGCAAATTGTCACGCGCAACCTGGCGCGTTGTATCTCCATCTGCCCAGCTCGACATGCGCAACATATACATCTCCTGGAGAAGACGTATACAGACTACTACTAATCTAGGAACGTCTCGATACGCCTTATTACATTAGTGCGTGGCCAACGATGCTCTTCCGGTTAGGCCAGACACCATACGAGAAGCCTGGATCGCTCAAGAGACAGCCCTTGAAGAGATAGATGCGCAAGGAACCTGTATGCTTCCATACGTTCCTTGCAGCAAGCAGAAGCGACCCATGCGTAAAGTGGCCGAGAAGTTGTGCACACCGTATCCCTGAGTACAGTAGGACCTCGCAGAGGACTTCGAGTGTTGTACAGCGATCTGACTCCAAACTTGACCACAGCGGTATCACCGCTCATAACTATTGCTTCTGCATATGCTTCTTACTCTGCCCCATAGGATGGGAGTTCTCATACTGTCAACTCCGAGTTCTCCAACCCGGGTACGGCGTCACCACCTCCAGAGTCCAACCTGGCCCTCACGACCCCTCCTCAGTCCTTCTTCCAGGCAAACAGGCCCGACAGCGTGCTCGACAGCCGTCTCTTCTCCTTCGTCTTGGGCTCGGTGCCGAGCGTCTTCGGGTCTAGGTCCCTGGACGGGCCCTGGAGGTGGGCAGCGGCGTCGGCGGCCCCGTCCGGTCGGGCCTTGTCGACGACGGACGCCTTCTTCTCCTTCTTCTCTGCCTCGCTGTCGTTGCTGTTGCCGTTGCCGCAGCAGGGCACGAGAACGCTGCTCTGGTCCTTGCCGCTGGGCATGTCCAGCGCCGGGTTACTCGTGAAGAAGTCATCCGGCCGGATGTGGAGCTGGTGTATCTCCACGGGCCTGTGTATCCCGTCAGTCGGCAACAACAGCTACAACAACAAAAAAAAAAAAAAATGGTCGTCACTATCAACGGTGGGACGGGGCAACAGGTAAGTAAGTACTCACATCACCGGCCAGTCCTCCACGCGGGGATTATGCGTCAGTCCAAAGACGCTCCACACGACAGGACTGCTCCTACGTCCCTTTCCCTCTCCCTCTCCCTCTCCCTCTCCCCCTCCCCCTCCCTCCTCCCGCTCCTCACCGTCCGCGAACCAGTCCCCGCGCGCGACCATGGCCCTTACGCCGCCCTCCTCCCCGCGGCTCTGGTTGGTGAACTCGCCGGCGGCCCAGAGCTCGCCGTCGCGGTGGCCCGTGACCCAGAGGTGGTGGCGCGCGAAGGGGGCGCGCCGCGCCTGCGCGCTGCGCGCGTCCGCCAGCAGCAGCGGCGTCGCCGGCGGCGTGAAGCGGTACGCCGCCGCGCGCCCGCTGACCGGGTTGGTGTTCGAAGTGCTCTCCAGGCGCACGCTGCGGCCGAGGGTTGGCTCCGCGTCGGCGGTTGCGGCGCGCGAGACCGGAAGCCGCACCACCTCGTACCCGTTGCCGTAAGGGTTCGTCGAGGGAGACATGGGCAGCGGCCGGCTCTCCTCCAGCACGACGGCCGTCGAGTCGGCCGCGTATGAGTCGATGCTCGGGTCGATGCGCAGCGCGAAGATGTGCCTGTGCGAGCTTGGGTGTCAGGGCGGTCGTCCTTTGGTCCCGTGTCCCTGGACAGGAGAGAGGACCTCGGAGGCTGCGTCTGGGGGGGGGGGGGGGGGGGGGGGGGGGGGAGGAGGTGGGAAGGAGGGGTTAGGTAAGTAGGTAGGGGGGGAACATACTGATGGTTCTGCGCCAGCACGCCCGGTGACACGACGTTGCCGTAAGCCGACGTCTTGCCCTCGTCGATGGCCACGACGCTTACGATGCCCGTGGCGCGCGTCTCGACCGTGATGCCGCCGGCCGTGTCGAGCTTGTACGCGAACACGTACTCGTAGTTGGCCAGCGTGACGACGAACTGCACCACCAGCTCCCGCAGGCGCGTCACCACGGCGCGGCCGGTGCGGAAGTTGGTGTGCTTCCAGCCGATGCCTGTACGTGCGCGCGCGGTCAGCCTCTCTGCCTCTCTGCCCCGAGACGATGCGATGCGAGACAAGATACCAGACAGACAAGACTACCGAAGCCCCCTTCCTGCCGGCCGGGCCCCTGTCCGTCTCCTCACTCACTCACTCACTCACTCACCATTATCCTGCTCGTGGATGCACACGACATTGCGCGCCCACTCGGGCTCGCCGCGCGCATCCGCGACAACGGCGTCGAGGTAGGCGACGGCGCCGAGGCAGTCGCAGCCGAGCGCGAGGTCGTTGGCGGCGCGCCCCACGCCGCCGTCGCCAAAGTCGAAGGCCTGCTTGCGGTGGAAGGGCGGGCGCGGGTCCGCGTACGGCACCGTCATCTCCGAGAAGGACAGCCGCAGCAGCACGGGCCGCCCCGAGTGCCGCACGTCGTGCAGCACGGCGCCCTCGCGCGGCGTGAACCCCACCCGGAACCGCCACCCCTGCCACGTCACCACGTGCTCCGCCGCCGTCACCGCGAAGGACGCGCCCGACGGCTGCAGCACCCGGATCGGCCGCAGGCCGGGCCGCGGTGGCGCGTCCAGCAGCTCCGGCACGTACTCGGCCGTCTTGTGGTGCGCGAAGAGCTTCGTCTTGGGCCGCTTTTGCTGGTTCTGCTGCTGGTTCTGCTGCTGCTGCTGCTCCCCCTCTCCGCCCCCGTCGTCAGGCAGGAGCGGCGGCGGCGGACGGATCCCGTCGCCCCGCCCGCCCGTGGGCAGACGGTCGACGCGCACCAGCCGGCGCGAGTAGAAGTCCATGACGGGGATGATGGGCAGCGGGTAGGCGTAGTGGTTCGCGTCCGGGTTGTTGTTTCCCTTCGACGTGTCGCGTGCGAACACGAGGCCCTGCATGTAGCGCGGCGCGCCCTCGTCCTCCGGGTCCGGCCCGCCGTACGGCCACGGGTCAATGGTCACCACGAAGCCGGCGGGCAGGTCCAGCTCGGCCACGGCCTGCCGGAACAGCGGGGACGCCTCGCACGCGTCCTGCAGCTGCCCGAACTCCTCGGCCGTGAAGCTCGTCTGGCTGTGTGGGGGGAAGGTCTTGCTGCTCCGAACCCGGCCGCCGCCGGTGCCCTTACCCTTGCCCTTGTCCTCCCCGGTTCCGTCCCCATTCACCTTCCCGCCCCCGTTCCCGTCGTCGCCGCCGAGCAGCTCGACCGTCGTCTCCACGAGCCGCACCAACCGGTGATCGTCGCCGGCGCCGCTGATGACGTCGTACAGCACCGTGATCAGCCGCGCGGGCGCTTCCCATTCCGCTTCTGCTTCCTCTTCCTCTGCCTCTTGGACGCCACCGCTCCCGCCTCCCGCTGGCCCCCCGGCGGCGGCGGCGGCGTCGTGCTTGTGCTCCCGGGCCAGATACCGCGTCAGCTCGGCGCGCGTCGGCTCGGCGGCGTAGATGGACCGGAAGACCAGCCTCTCGCCGGCGTCGGCGCGGTGCGCCGCGGCGACGACGACGTCCCGCGCCCGGCGCAGCTCCGAGGCCGAGAGGGGCCGCAGCGGGTGCGGCGGCGGCGGAAGCAGCGGGGGGCCGGAGGAGGAGGGCTCATGGTGGGCAGCGGCCATTATGCTTCTGTGGGGTGGGCTCTCCTGGCTGGCTGGCTGGCTGGCTGTCTGTCTCTCGACCATCCAGCGCGGGTACTGTCTCGTTACCTGCATGGTCTTTTGTGCCTGACGTAGGCGTGTTCTGTGCTGGACGTAAATGTAGCCTGTCTGTCTGTCTGTCTCGCTGCTCCGACCTCTCGAGGCAGATCTGTATAGTGGTCGTAGCGGAGCCAATATCCTGCCCGGAGGACTTTTGGAGGCTTTTAATACCTTATGCTGGCGAGCTCTAGGTACCTGACCATCGACTGACTTAGGTAGAGCGGAACCCAGTCCCCCACGCAGCAGTGACGAGGGGAGGCAGCAGTGATGAGGAGAAACTGCAGCGTGGGTTGACATCGAACATGTCACGCATGTGTGTGCGCCGCGGGGGATGGCGGGGTAGCTCCGATTACTATGACTGTCAAGTACCTGACGTGAGGCAGTGGAAGCTGGTACTGGCTCACGTTCGTTTGTCAAGTAGGTACACAGTAGCTACTACTACCTCCTGTACCTACCCGTACCTAACAACAACCCTCGTGATCTTCGCAGCTTGTGACTTCTCCGGGCCTCTCTTTCTCTCTCCCCGAGCGTGCGCCGATCTCGTCATAGGTATCTCACCCTATCCGTACCTCGTTGAGGTCCCTTTGATATGCGCGCAGCCGTAGTTGGGGAAATCTTAAGCTGAATGCGGCATGTCCTCGCGAGCTACCCGCGGACCGTCGCATTTTCCTGCAGCTTGTGAGAATGTCTTGCAGGACCGCTGCTGCTGGGTTGGTTGTCCCCCGCCGGCCTCAGCCCGCCTCGAGCAGTGTGGTACTGCTGCCTGGCGTCTTGAGACTGCTCTCCTCTCCTCTCCTCTGTCGACGGGCTCTCCTCCGTCGTCGGAAGCGGGGTCGCTCGACGTGGCAGGACACGATCGCGACACCGGCGATGCACGGGGACGGCAGTGGAGGCGCGGCAATTGCAGACCAGACAGCCAGCAGGCTGCCACGATGATCTCGTCGATGGCTATCGTCCGTCTGGTATGCGCGGGTTGCTGCAACATCGGCTCAACACTTGAGCTCCTGGAACGCTCCGGGTGATCGTATCGTCATCGGTGGCCCCGGATTCTCCAGCCTCTCGCGGAAGACCTATGGCATGGAGACCAAGGCGGCTGCGTCCGACTCGACATCGGCGCACCACGTCACGCGGACTCCGGCTCATGCGAGTCCACGGCCTTGTAGCCTCGCCTGCTGCTGCTTCGTCGCCGCACACAATAGAAGCAGCCGCGCACGCAGCACCAGAGGAGCAGCAGGGCCACGACCAGGGCGCCGACGACCTCGCTGACGACCAGCGCGACGTGGTTGCCGATCCAGCCGAACCAGGCGCTGTCCCACTGGTCCCAGGTGCCGCCGCGCTCCTGCGTCCAGATGACGAAGGGGTCCGGCGCGCCGGGCCGCACGTCCATGAGGATGTGGTGCAGCGGGGCCCAGGGGCCGTCGCCGGCGCCCGCGCCCCCGCCCCCGCCGGACGCGAAGCCGCGGACCGTGCCGTCGGCGCCCAGCAGGCCGTGGTAGCGCTCCCACATGGCCGTCACGAACCACTGGCCGCTGGTGTAGCTGACGACGACGTAGGGCAGGATCCAGTTCCAGTCCCAGGCCGTCAGCGACTCGGTCAGGAGCTCGAAGAAGGGGTGCCCCGGCTGCCCGCCGATGATGTTGTTGCTCAGCGTGCCGTGGCCGCCGTCGGTCGTGAAGGCGGGGAGGACGGTGAGCGCGTCGAGCGGCTCGGCGCAGCCCTAGGTACAGCCAGCCGGGCAGACGTTAGTATCAGGGCGCGCGGGGAAGGGAGGTCATACTGAAGGGGGGGCAGGCAGGCAGGCTGCTGCTGTAGCGGCGGCCGCCGCCACAGATGGCAGGCTAGGAAATGAGATGAGATGAGGTGGGGGCAACGGCTCACATTGTCGAGGTCGATGTAGATGCCGCCAAAGTGGCGCAGGGCAAAGTAGCGGATCACGTCGACGCGCTGGACGGGGAAGCGGTAGCCGTCGTACGTGGGCAGGAACCAGGGGAACTCGTCCTCGATGAACTCGCGGCTCGCCGCCGCCGACCACAGCCGGTACTCCCAGTCCGGGTTGCGGTCGAGGCAGGACTGGCGCGCCGCCTCCCAGTCGGCCGGCAGGTGGACCTCGCTGACGTCCGGGTCCGTCCAGTTGTGGTACACTTGGTGCAGGATTCGGGGCACGACGACGGCGGGGTCGTTGCCGCTGCTGCTGCTGCTGCTGCCGTTGTTGTTATTTCTATTATTGTAGGCGTCGAGCACCTCCCGCTGCGTGACCACGATGCCCGAGTGCGGCCGGAAGAAGCCGAACAGGTTAGCGAAGCCGATAAGACGCACGATGAGGTCGCCCGCCACGGCGAGCGCGAGCAGGCCGAGCAGGACCCTGATGGCGCGGCGGACGCGCGGCGCGCTGAAGAGCACCATTGCCGACGGACGCGCCTCTCCTGGCTGGATGTTCGGTCGGTCAAGCGACCGCTTGCTCGACGGAGGGCAAGGGGAGTGAGTGACAGTATGTCGTGTCCACCCGTGTTGCTGTCGTGGCTGGGCAAGCAAGGCAATGCAGGCAGATTGAAGTCGAGGACGAGGCAAGCAGTTCTTCCAGCTCTGAGCGGTCAAGGTCGTGGAGGACGACAATAAGGCTGAAAGCAGCAGCCATCAGCCATCAGCTACCGTACACAAGCAGCAGGCAGCAGCAGCCCTGTGGCCAAGCACTGCGCCGCACAGGGGCGTGGTCATTCTTCTGGTTGGTGGATTTGGAGCTTTGGAGGAGATCTGTGAGACCATCGGCACTAGGTGAGCACTACCCCGAGCACTACCAAAATTCCCGACACGCCAGCTCCACTAGCCTGTTATTTTTAGGTACGCTACTGTGCGGTGGCAGACCCCTATTTTCCGTAGACTGACACTTGATCTTAAAGTTACAGAGTTCGCCTCGCGTCGGCCGTCTGCTGTTGTTCAGTGAGTGCTCATCGGGCCAAGATGCGAGATTCTGTCTCGCTCATGTGGGCCAAGATCCGACTTCTGTCTCCCTCATATGGCTGGCATTGGCTATTCTCTCCAGCACAATGCAAATCGACACCCGTTTACGGAGTACCTCGGAACAACTTCTCATTCTCGCGATTTCTCCTGGAGAGTGAGAGTGCATCGCCCGCCGGAGGGCTGGCACGACGCACCCTGGTGCTTAACCGGATGCGGGATTCTTCTCGGCTGGCCAAGTGCTCAACCAGGGGCCTTTACGTGCCTCTGCTTCGGCGGACATGCCTAAATCCCCCTGAATATTGATTATCGCGCCCATCGCACATCGACTCTAGTGAGAGGACGCTCTATTCATCGGCGCTTCCATTCCACGTCCTGCCTCTGGATTTCTCGGCGCAGACTTCACTGGATCCGGAGCTCGTGGGCAACCAGAGAGCAATGTTGTGAGGAGATAACTCCTAGGTGCTTTGAACGACAACAGGGCCGCGTAGTGCCTCGAGCAGTTGAGAAATTCAATTCGGTACGATATATCTGGGTACGATATAACTGAACACTCCCTCCTTCACCTCCCCACGTACTTGATCTCCAGGTAGCGCAGCGGCGCGTACGACAGCGTCGTGACGACGAGGCAGAACTCGTTGGACACGTCGCCGCCGTATTCGCCGATGAGCGCGCCCAGCGGGCCGACGTACCACGTCTCGACCATGCCCATGACCCAGGAGATGACGCCGAGGGCGAAGGCGGCCGCGGCCGCGAGCCCGAGCGGCAGGCGGGCCGGGTCGTTCCAGCCCTCGAGGTCGTAGTTGCGCACGTCGCCCTTGCGGAAGAGGTAGTGCTCGGTGAAGAGGACGACGAAGTAGCTGGTGCACCAGTAGCCGAGCAGGGAGAGGAAGTTCTGCAGGTACGTGAGCAGCTGGTTGCGGCCCGCGAGCGCGAGCGCCACGATGACGCCGAAGCAGAGGATGGTCCAGAGGACGCGCGGCACGCGCGAGAAGGGCCGCGAGAACTGCTGGCAGCTGATGGCGGCCGAGTACGTGTTGATGATGTTCATGTTGACGCCGCTCAGCACCAGCAGCACGAGCAGGAAGTCGGCGAAGCCGCGCGGGTGCAGCATCAGCTGGATCAGGAAGCCGAGCCCCTCGTCCTCGTAGGCCGCCTCCCAGTCCGGCCGGTTGTTCATGGCGAAGGCGACGACGCAGCCGGCCACCATGCCGATCGAGGTCGGGATGGCGATGCCGAAGGTGGTCATGAAGAAGACCTTGGTGCGCGACACGTCGGCCGGGTAGTGCACGTAGTAGTCGGACGCGATGGTGCTCCACGAGGCCGACGAGCCGTACACCACGGCGAGCAGGCTCAGCACCTGGCCGCTGAGCGTGGCGCCCGTCCACTCGGGCGGCGACGCGTTGTCCGTGTAGGGCCCCGTCTGGCCGAAGATGATCATGAAGATGACGAAGTAGACCAGCCAGGCGTACTTCTCGTAGACCAGGATGGCGCGCAGGCCGACGAAGCTGACGACCAGGCTGCAGGCGGCGATGACGATGATGCCGACGGTGATGGACAGGTGGCCGTTGGACACGGCCTGCAGCGCGAGCCCGCCCGTGATGCAGCCGACGGCCGACCAGCCCAGCTGCTGGATCGTGTTGAGCGCCGCGACGAGCTTGTTGGGCCACCAGCCGAAGGAGTAGCGGCCGATGGAGATCTGGCGCAGGCCCGTGGGCGCGCCGAGCGTGGCGCAGAAGCCGCTGACGGCGCCGCCCAGCAGCGAGGCGAAGATGCAGATGACGACGCTCTGGCGCAGCGAGAGGCCGAACTCCCAGCCCAGCAGGCCGGTCGCGAAGCAGGACACGTTCATCGTGCCCGACGCCCACAGCAGCGCCATGTTGAGCTGGCTGTGCCACGGCACCGGCCGCCGGTCCTCGGGCAGCTTGCGGTCGATCGCCTCCGACTCGACCCCGAGCTTGCGGTCCAGCGCCGCCTCCAGGCCGCGCAGCCGGCTGAGCGGGCCGCGCGACTGCGACGACGACGACACGGGCGTGCTGTCGTACACCACCTGCCTCTCATCGGAGCCGCTCGACTTGCTGTCGGCCACCGTGTCGGCGGCGGCGAGCTTGTCCTCGCGCCGCCCGAGGCCCTTCTCCGCGTCGAGATCCATGGCGTAGCGTCGGTCGTGCTAGTCCGGGTCCGAGTTCGGGGAGCTGCCGTCTCGCTCGGGTGGTGCTTCTGCTGGACGGTCGGTCCGGTGCTGGCACACGAGGTGTTGGTGGTGCGGCGGCTTCCTCGAGACCTCGTGTGGGAGGGGTTGAGCGCGCGTCGGTCGTGTGCCCTTCTTTTTATTACCGTATCAGCCAGAAATCCGCGCGTCTGTGGCCGAGCGGGTGCCACTTACCAATCAGGCAGCTCGGTGGCCTTATCAGCTTCGTCCCGCCGCCGCTGGCCCGATCCAGGCTGAGGTCCGACCCAGCGCGCCGGGATGGTAGCCAGTCGCCTGCCGCGCTAGCCGGGGCCTGGCGGGCCTCGACCCGAGCTCGACGCAGCTCGACGCGCAGCGAGACAGGACCCTCCCTCTGGACCCTCGGCAGGACCCTCGACGGGGACCCTGCGGGTCTGGGCACGCGATCAGCGCTCGTCGGTGGGAAATACCGACTACGGTCCGAGGCAGCAGGCGAGGCAGTTCCCTTTCGGCGGCAACTCCGCGTTGACGGGGGACCAGCATCGCCGTGTTAAGCAGGCTCGCAGGACCTCATATCCGAGCTCGTATGTACAGCCATAACGGTCTCTGAGTCGAAGCAGAAAGGTCATTGGCGGGCATTATTGGCGGCCATTGGGAGCGAGCGGATAGAGCAGGGGCAGAGGATGATGTGAGGAGCGTGGGCCGAGAGAAGGCCGGCCTGGAGCCGGACTCCGCCGGGCCCCGCTCAGGGCCGTCAGCGGCGCTGCAAAAATTTCCATCGCGCCACATGTGCGACTAGACGGCGTAGTGCAATAACCAGTACCGCTTCTCGGCAGCTGCCGCGGACGTCTGCCATCTCCATGTCAGCCACATCCCGCAGCCATCCTCGCCCCTTTCGCAACAGACTGATGAATCGTGCGGCAAAGTGGCATTCCACCTGCTCGATAACATGAGATATCACCAACAAGAGAGCACAGAAAGTCGACCCAACATAGACCACATCTGTCCAGAGCCCAATTCATGTGCCACGATGACCTAGGATCGCACCAAGTTCCTTGCTGAAGACTGCTGCGGTACCCGTACGACATGACCGACATCATGCCATCGAGGTATCGACAGAATATGAATATTCAGAGGCCAGCGAGTGCTTCTACGGACGACCGGGTCGCTAATGCAGCGCCCTACCCACAGCCAGCCCAAAGGTGAATGAGAGGGTGCCTATAGCGGAGAGTCAACCTGCTGCGGCAGGTTATTGGGAAGAACAGAACAAAGCAACTGGAGAGGTTTTTTAAACTATATTTTATTACTATTATTATCTAGGTCTAGCTCGCTGTGAGGAAACATCCATATACCTATGGCCTTCCCGCGCCGTATATGCCCGGACAACCGACCAACCCCTTTTTCCCAATTTGAGAGAGGTCAGATGAGCCGAGACGCCGCTTCTCCTATGAGCTTCTATCTCCTTTTTATAGCTATGCAGCTTGATCTAGAGCAAAAAAATACGGATAAAAAAAAGAGAAATAAGCCATCTGCCTGCGCATGCCGCGGAGCATGGTGCAGTAGTGCCGAGAGACGTGCGATGCAGTAGTACGCCCGGGGCCGATCACCAGTTGAACGTCATGAGTGCGGGGTTCAGCGCGATCGGCATCAGGAGATGACTGGCCGCCACGGTCGACATGGGCAGGATGGCGACAAAGTCGGTGATGCGCCAGAACGGATGGACCCAGGGAGCGGTAGCCAGGATGATCATGAGGATGATCGTGGCGACCGAGTACATCATCGAAAACTTGAACTACACGCCCGGTGCGTCAGCATACATACACACATACATACATACATACATACACTCCTCGCCGGGAATTTGGGGGTCGGGGGTCACGGGGGCACTACTCACTCTCTTCAGAACCTTGGGCACCTCGATGAAGAAGTTGGAGAACTCGAGCTCCTTGGCCGTGGCGCCCCAGGTCATGTCGATGCTGAACATGTGGCACAGGATGGCCTGGCTGACGTGCAGCGACAGGCCGCCGAGGAAGATGGCCAGGAGGAAGATCCACTTCATGTTCTCCTTGATGGCGGACCCGAGCGGCATCTCGTTGACGCGGTACCGCATGGCCGCGAGCGCGAGGTTGCCGAGCCCGTTGAACACGATGATGATGGAGAACCAGACCTTCCACGAGTCGAGGTAGTACTTGTCCAGGTACCCGTTGAACCAGCCGACGAGGAAGTAGTTGGCCGTCGTCAGCAGCCAGGCCGCCGCGATGGCGTAGTACGTGCCGATGTACGAGATGATGGTCACCTTGGACGTCAGGCGGATGTTGGAGAAGAGGAAGCGGCGGAAGAGCGGGGT
This sequence comes from Xylariaceae sp. FL0804, assembly GCA_022539325.1. NCBI lineage: Eukaryota > Fungi > Ascomycota > Sordariomycetes > Xylariales > Xylariaceae > Xylariaceae sp. FL0804. The sequence goes on along the minus strand of JAJKLG010000006.1, from coordinate 150,447 downwards.
GAAGGGGCCGTGCGTGGGCCACTTGACGAGCGGGTGGAAGAGCAGCTCGTTGCAGCCGTAGGCGTACTTCTCCCAGCGGGCCAGCTCGTCGTAGACGGTGAGCGAGACGCCCTCCTTGAAGCCCTCGCCGGACCAGGCCGCCAGGCGGATCGTGTAGCCCATGCACTGCAGGCGCAGCGACATGTCAAAGTCCTCGGACACGTGCGCCTCGGACCAGAACTTCTCGTAGCCGCCCTCCTCGCCCTCCTCGTGGAAGGCGACCTGCTGGACCGCGCTCCAGCGCAGGATGGCGTTGTGGCCGACGAAGGGCGCCACGTCGCCGTTGGACACGGTGTACCGGATGGCCGAGTAGATCAGGTTGGTGAAGAAGGTGATGCCATTCTCGAAGTAGTTGTGCACCACCTGCATGACGCCCGACGAGAACTGCATGATGCCCACCTCGGGCGACTGCTCCATCTCGGACACGGCGTCCAGCAGGCAGTCGTCGGGTACACGGGTGTCCGAGTCGACTGTGGCGCGTCAGCGCGTGGAAGGGAGAGGGTTAGGGGAAGGGGGATGTGGATGGGGGGAGGGGGGTTGGGGGTGACACTCACTAATCAAGATGTAGTCGCCGACGCGAACGTTGCCGTCGGCCCAGGCGCGGCCGTCCTCCTCGAGGACCTCCTTGAGGGCCTTCTCGTAGGCCTCGGCCTCCTCGTTCTGGGTCCAGTCGTCGCCGCGCTCGATCTGGGTCAGCTTGTCCTCGACCTTGCACGAGATCATGAGGGCGAAGTTCATGTTGGAGGCCTTCTTAAACTTGCCGCCGCGCACGAAGCCGTTCTCGCCGTGCCGGGGCCGCGCGACCCAGCCGATCATGTGGTCCGAGTAGAAGTCGAGCCGGGCCTGGCGCTCGTCCGCCGGCAGCAGCTGCAGGCCGTCGTCGTTTATGAAGATATTGGCCGACCCGCCCTGGAGCTCGTACGTGCCGATGGCCTGCTGGACCGACTTGACTGTGGGCCAGATGACGCCCTCGAGACCCTCCTTGTACACCGGGCACTGCACCGTCACGTGGGGCAGCTGGGCCGTCGTGAGCCGCGGGGGCGGATAGGCCGAGTAAAACTTGGAGTTGGTCACCATCTGCTGCACGGGGCCGATGATCTGGGTGATGGAGCCGACGATGACCTGGCCGAAGAAGAGGGTGAAGAAGACCTGAATGGGCGCGATGGCGACGAGGGCCAGCCGCATGTAGTTGCCGTCCACCGAGGTCTCGATGGCCAGCTGGCGCCAGGCGGAGCCCAGGGAGAGCATGACGATGACGAGGACGACGGAGACGAAGTACGTGTTCAGCAGGTGGACGGGGCGCGCCTCGGGCACGGGCTGGCCGCTCTCCTCGTCGATCTCGGTCACGGCGACCTTGAGGTTGTTGACCTTCTTCTCGACCCCGGCGGCGGTGGCGGCGTTGGACTGCCAGACGACCTCCAGGATCTCGGCCTCGATGGCCTTGGCGCGCTGCATCAGGTGCAGCGGGTCATCATCCCAGACGACGAGCAGAGAGTCGGACGCGATGAAGGCGGCGCACTGGTTCTTCCTAGCCCGGGGAAGGTCCCCGACGCCCGGGAGGATCTGGATCCGCTGGCCGTTGAAGAGCGGCACGTCGGTGGCGTTCGGGGAGAAGTTCAGGAAGGACTTGACGACGCGGGAGTTGACCGTCATCGCACACTACGCACGTCTGGTCAGCAAACACACCGCAACGACGCAATCTGCGGGCGACGCACCTGAGCGTTCAGTCTCTGGCAGGCCGCGGCGAGGGGCGAGTCGGCGAGACGCGGCGGGCAGGCCAGGTACTTCTGGCCTCGCACCTTGCGGAGCAGGACGCCCTCGAGGTCGCCCGAGGCATCCATGACCCAGAGCGACGAGCACTGCTGCTGGTACAAGTGGTTGACCATGACCTCGTGCTTGATATCGTCGAGGAGCACCGTACTCATGCCGGAGCGCATCGACTGGCCCGTGATCGAGGCCGCCGACGAACCAAACGCCGGTCCCGCCCTGGGCGCCAAGACGTCCGGGACGGTCGAGCGCGGGAGTCCTCCCGCGGGCGGCGCGGCGGTCCCATTGACGTCCTTGGCCAGCGGCGTCTCGACGCGGAAATAACTAGAGAGACCGCCCATGGTGAGGGTGGTGGGCAGGTTGCCTCGTGGTTCGGGACGGTGTCTGTGAAGCGTTTTTTCCGCAGTCTACCTGGAGGTAGGAGTCTAGGCACGCGTCAGCTTTGCAGTGCGATGACACCGAGGACTTCAAAGGGGTTGCGAGCGAGTGCTGGCTAGAACACAGATATCTGTAGACCTGCGGCGATGCTCGAGAGGACGGAATCAACGCGTAGGGAACTCACGCTGAGAGCGAGTGATGCGAAGACTGCGATCGAGCGAAAGGGAAGTTTGAGCGAGCGACTACAAACAATGGCAAGAAGAGTATGAATATAAGGGACCAGACAGCCGGGGAGATTCCGAGCTTATGGTCAGAACAGCAACTCAATGATTGAGTCCAAGTGGCACCGCAGGACGTGGTGTCGGCGAACTGGGAAGATGCGTATGTGTGCAGGAGAGGGTCTAAGATATAGGCGACATCGCCCAAGAGCCTCTGCGTATTCACTCAACCGGCATTTTCTATGGAACAACCTTATTAGCCACGAGCGCTTAGCCACCCCAGAGAATACGGGAGACACTGGTGAGCTTTGGGGTGTCTGAGTAGCACGCGGCCGTGGGGAGCAAGTTGCCCACGCCTGAAAGCGACCAGGCCAGACTTTCATGCAACGGGGCTCAACTGAAGAGGTCCAGACTAGCAGAGATGGCTTGAGGCGACGTCGCCAGGTGGGCGCCGCCTTACTGTCAACACGAAAAGTGTGCAAGCCTCCGGGATAGCGCCCAAGAAGGATACTAGGGCGTGCGCACCTCGGTCACGTGGCCGCGTTGTCCCTCCCGTTGGAGGCAATAGCCACCGGCAGACGGTTGAGGCGGTTGGCCGCCGCGAAGGTGTGTACCGTCTCCCCCTCAGGCTGACAACAGCCGGAGGGCGGCGTTGTAGCGGTGCAGGCGAGGTATTCATCCCACGTTCCGGTCCACCGTCCGCCGTGGTGAGCAACAAACAGCCAGCACAATCACGACAGCGCGCAAAGGAGTCTTCCGCAGACAGGAGAGCAGCAACTCGACCGAGTGCGCGACAGCCACGTGTCAGTCAGCGGCCTGGCGCTTGATGGGACAAGACTTCGGTCGCCACTCGTCTCTGGAGGCGGATATCGTGGCGCTTGAATGGGGATCACTCCGCTCACTCCCGAGTGTTGGCAGACGCCTGGTATGCTCGCTCGCTGCCTACCAGCTAGCTCCTCAGGCTAGCTCACCAGATTCACGCGGGACAGCTCATGGCAGTCTCAACACATGCCCGCCGCTTGGCTCTCTGGGCGGGCGTTGGGTCACCAAGGCGCCGCACACGAGGTCGACGCCATACCGTCAGCCACGAAACAACGTGTCCGCGTGGGGTGGCGTGCGCCGGTGTGACTAGGGCGCGGATGGCGCAAGCCCCAAGGAACCTTGCTCGATGAGATCTTGAGGACCTCGAAGCTGGTGGCTGGGATGTGAGCTGGGATGCAGTCGATTTTTGAGCTGAATTCTGAGCTGTGATGGAAGCTGTGGACGGTGGTGGTGTGGGCGGCGGCGGAGGTGGAGGGACGGGAGGGAGACAGATGGCGGGAGCTACTGCAGCCAATCCACCGGCACAGTGGGGCTCAACGTGGCTTGCACGTGGTGGGGGACACTCTAATTCGACCGCACTGTGGCTGTGGCTGTGGCAATCCTGGGCACGACCACTAACGATAGCGCGCCGCTCCCCGGCGGCCAACTGGTCCAAGTACATGCTGTACCGCTACTGTGGCTGGGCGAGGGTCAAACACGCGAACAGTCGGCACGAGCAGAACCGTCGCTGATTTTCGTCTGGGGCTTCGACGCTTCGCTCGCCCCAGAGGCCAGCCGCTAGATGGCTCGGCCCGCCCGGCCCCGGCCCGCCCCGTTCCTGTTCAGCGCCACGGCACTTGCCGCCCGCGAACAGCGTCCTGGTAAGGCGCGAAGACACCGGAAATCCGCATGGACCGTCGCCAGGGCCGGGGTAGATAAAAGGGCTGGAGGAGATAGAGGAGCGGCAGAAGGCCCTTGTCTCAGTCTTCACTCGTCTACTTGTTCTACCGACAGAATTATACAACCGCAAGAACATAGCACTCGTGTATGTCTGCTGGAAAAAAAGGTCGAAAAAGAGGATTACATTAAGATACTACCTGATACGGTCTATTTTTTTTTTGTTTTCTTTTCTAATTTAGTACGCTCTCTGCCGGCGATCTGATATTCCAAGGAAAGCAAAGACCAATAAAAAAAGACAAGCCCCTTCATAATGCTCGCGGTGCCGCCTCTCAGAGCTCCTCGTTGCCGTCGCACTGCTGCCACATGGCGACCTTCTGGACCTCGAGCGCGGGCTGGGTCCAGGTGGGCAGCCATTGGTCCTTGGCGCGCCAGAAGTCCTTCTTGGCGTTGTCGCTGCCGTCGAGCCAGGGCTTGCCGCTCTCGGAGTCCTCGAACCAGCCGTTGGTGCCGCCGACGGCGAGGTTGAGGATGAGGTAGAACTCGCGGTCGAAGGGCGCGTTGTCGTGGCCCGTGGGCGACCACACGTCCGCCAGCCGCGTGCCGTTGCCGTCCGCCGCCGGGAACTGGCCCCGCTGCCACAGGGGGCGCTTGAAGTCCGTGTACAGCACCTGCAGCAGGCGCGAGTTGACGTACGTGAACAGGTACTTCTGCGACCACTCGAGCCCGAAGGTGTTGTACCCGGCCGAGTAGGTCGTGTGCAGCGCCTCGCGCTTCACGTTGGTGCGCCACCACGCGTCCTGGAGAAGAGAGTCCCTGTCAGCAGCGGTACGACAGGGAGCAGCACAGGCTGAAATGAGAAGAGCGTAGCAGAGGAAAAGGAGGAGGGAAGACTCACGTTGGCCGGGTTGGGTCCCCAGTGCAGCGCCGACGACACGATGTTGTTGCCGCCCTGCTTGTAGGTGTAGTTGTTGCCGCGGCTCTCGACGATGTCGATCTCGCCGCTGAGCGGCCAGTCGCCGTACGTGTCCTCGACGGGCATCATCCAGATGGCCGGCCAGAGCCAGTCGCCCTGGGGCAGCTTGGCCGTGACCTCGACCTTGCCGTACTTGAGCGTGGCGCCCTTGCGCGTGTTGACGCGGCCCGACCGCGTCGGCGGCACGATGGTCGCGTTGCCCGCCGTGTTGTTGGTCATGGCGTAGCAGTCCTCCCACCGCGACGACGTGCAGCTGTCGTCCGCCTGCAGGTCGATGATCGAGTCGTTCTCCTCCACCAGCTGGGCGTCCTGCGGCGTCGCCTTGATGAACAGGCTGCCGCCCGACACGTAGACGTTCTCGTCCGTGGCCGTCGTCTGCTCAAACTCGCCGTTGCTGTCGCCGCCGCATCAGCTCGCTGCCCTGCGCGCGCGTGGTAGGAAATGATCAACTCACCCAAATCCTCCGACCTGGACCTCCTTGGTCCAGACGTCCTCGTTGAAAGAGTCGAACTCGTCGTTCAGCACGAGGCAGTACTTGTGCTTGACCACGCTGCGCAGGCCGTCCCAGACCAGGAAGGCGGACAGGAGGAGGCCGACGCCGATACCCATGAGCGGCAGGATCGTCGTCCACTTCTCCCGGGGGTCCTTCTTGGCCAACCACGGCTTCTCGGCCTCGCCCTTCTTCACGCGCCGCGAGTGGAAGTACTGCAGCTCCTTCTCGGCGAGCGCCCCTCCCTTCACACTGGAGGCGCTGGATCCGGACGAGGTGATATGGCCGGCGGCCTGCTCGACGCTTCGGCGTTGTTCGCGGGATTTGGCTCGCGAGCCTGCAGCCGGTTGGCTGCTGCTAGACTGACCCTGTTCCATGTTGTCCATGTTGTCGATATCTCTACAGAAGAGCGCGTTGTTAGGGATTATTTCGTCGACGGAAAGTCAAGACCGCCAGCTGTGTTGGCGGTATAGTGATAAGAGGAGCAGCAGGACTGTTTTACAGTCGTGGTATAAAACAGATGTTCAAGAGGTGGGAAGTCTGGGAAATGGCCTACCGGCAGTAGAAGTATGCGAGCTGAGTGAGCCACTTGTGCTTGGGGAGACAGGTAACGAGGCTTGCTCACCACCCAAACTCACTCTCGCGTGGCAGCTCAACGTTCCTGACCCAGTAGACCATCACAAAAGAGGCTGGACTGGTATGGTTTGCGAGGCGCCGCCACGTCTCTTCGCTGACGCCTCAGCTCGAGTCGATCTAGTTGTGCCCCTGGGGTGGACTCGACTAGCCAGCAGACATGGTGCTTCAAGTTTCAACAAAAGCCTCCCATCCAGCTGAATCAGCCTTCGGTCTGTCTACCCAGCTTGCCGACTGCAGACGGCGCTGAGAATCGTGCTGGGCCAGCTCGAAGTAGGCGACCTGCGTCAGGGGCCTCATAGCGATTGCTGGACCAGACTGTGCCCCATCGTCGGCCACATCGTCACCGAACAAGCTTCTCGGCGCGGCTCCGTACCTTGCATGGCTCCGAGGAAGCCTCTCTTCTCCGACCCCGTCTCCATGACGCTAGTGAACATGGTTTTCGCCGGTACAGCGACCCAAAAGCGCCTAGCGATTTCGTATGCCGGTAGTCGAAGGTTGGCGCCATCAGCAGTCGCGCGGACGCTGGCTTGGTGTGTGCATCGCATGGGGAGTTCTGGCTCACATCCAGGACAGCAAGCTCGACTGCACATGTTTTCACGCTCCACAGCATGATAATTCCCTTTAGGCATTTTACACCGTCAGATATGAGCAGCCCGTATCGGGACCAATGATGTCCTGCCAACTTAGATCATGGCGACTTTTGGCTGCTGTCTAGCCAAATTGTTGACAACGGGAGACGCCCAGAACCAAGCGGCGGCGTTTCTTCGCATGGCTGGGCTAGGCAAAGTATGTTTTCCATGGTCGACGCCACAGACACGAGGCACGTTGTTCTATTCTGCCACAGATCGTGAGGAAACGCTACCGTACGGTAGCCAATATCTCAACGCATCTCTTTCCCGGCCAGTTGGCAGACTACTACGGTACCACTCCCCATGTGATCAGATGTGATGAGAAGCCACCGTACTCTCCAGCCGGGACGAGAAGCGCTGCGAGAAGCTGCCATCAACTGTTGCAATGAGACGAACGTCGTTGCTACCGGTACCTGCTCTCTAGCTCCTTGGAAATCATACCCTGCCACGCGTTCAGGCGGAGGCTTCGGCTCACCAGCCGTCGTCTACAGACGTTATCATGCCCGGGTGGAATCTGGACGAGCAGGATGGCATGTCCGTGGCCGCGTGGCAGCAGCAGCAAGGGACTGTTCGCGGTTGAAAGATGGCGGTCCTGAAGCGGATTGGGCCTGCAGAAAACGCGACAGATACCGCAGTCTTTGCAGTTGGAAACCCGGCTGCAGTAGCTACCACCGTATGGCCCTTGAAGAGACGAATAAAAGAAGCAGAATGAGTAAAGCATCCGAGTGGTTCCTTTTCCGTCCACTCAGAATGTCCAGATTACTGACCGCCACATGAGATCCTTCCGGCAGAGCTCTCGGGGTCCGTCGAAGACCGAGCTGCAGTAGCAAGATCTGCGCCAGGAAGGCTACCGTACCGGTATCCGTCGGCGAAAGGCGTCCATCAAGCTGTGTTTGCCTCATCTCAACGGTAACCTCACCCCACCCACAATGACGATGCCGCGACGACAGTGGCACGCACGCAACGCGCAGCCTAGCGGTAGTCAGCCTGCCATAATCTGCGAGGAAATTAAGCAGGGCGCATCATCCCCGGTGGCCATGTACGGTAGTAGTGCAGACCAGACAGACAGACAAACAGACGGCCCCGAATAGATATTTCTCTTATGCCTATCCTATCATTCGTACAGCGGAGGGATTATTTCGCCGGAACGGAGGAAGCGGCGTGCCATCCCTACGGTACCTGTCGCATCCACGCCCATGACTCGAGGCGGCCAGGGGACGTCGATCCCGGAGGCGCGGCCACGGCCGGCCGTTCGATCCGAGCTGCATGCAGGTGAGAGTCGAGACCCAATCAGCAGCAGCCGTACGTGCCGAGTGGGGGAGGGGCCGTACCACTGGTAAGGCACGTAGGGCTGTAGGGCTGTAGGCGAGACCGTAGGGCTGGCTGCCGCACGGCGTGGTCCCAGTCGCGGCCGGGCGGGCGGCACGGCTTTCCAGTCCAGCACGGGACTTTGCGCAGTGAGTGAGTGCGTTCCTGGCTCCTAGCTGGCTGACCAGTGACGGCAGCAGTAGAGCTTTGCCTACGGCAGCTGATACCGGTAGGGCTGGGCTGGGGGCCGTAGTACATACAGTACGGAGGTATGGGGGCTTGGGGTTTCACACAGAGTTGGAGAAGAAGAAGAAGAGGAGCGAGGCGTGCTTTTTCTCGTTTGTGCAGCCGATTCGTTCGTCGATTCGTCGATGCCACCCACCACCCCCACGGCGCGCTCAAGCCGAGACTAGTCACTACTGAGATTAGTCACTGCCTACCTGCGACGTCGTGGCGCGTGGGTGCATCTATCTCGGTCGGGGGGGTCTGACCCTGCGGCTCGGGTTGCATCCACGCCACCGGAAGGGCGCTTAATAATAGACACTGAAGCAAGATACTGCAGCAAGATACGTGGCGGAGCGAAGCGGGCGATTGGTCAGTAATCGTGATATTGGGTCGTGACAGAGAGCGTCCGCTGGACGGCTCGTCGTGCGGCGAGCATCTGCGAGATATCTAATCTAAAACAGCCCGACAGAAAAGGAAATCCCGATCGAAAACAGACGCGAACCGCTATAAATGGTTTAGGGGTAAGATAGTCCTTCGTTGTATATGGAGGAACGGAATAAAATGAAAAAGGTCCGCCCGGACCCTCCGCGAGGAGGCGGGATGGACAGGCAGTCAGTCGATAATCTAGAAAACGCCCAGCCACGCAGAGAGCATCCGTCGAATTTCCCTGGACGCCAGCGTCTGGGTCTCGAACAACAACAGATAGATGGTAAGATCGGCCCCCCCGCTCCTAAGTTGAGTAGGATTCAGGGCGTCCGCCTCGGGCCGGAGGATTCGGCAGCAGCTGAGGATGAAACGAACGCCTTGTGGGGATATCGGTCGAGTACCTAGACGGCACAGCTCAGAGCAGCAGCACGCGCAGCCCCACGGGAAGCCCCGCCGCGCCGCACCGCATGCGAAGTCGACGCCTAAGTCGTGCCGTCGCCGCGAGGCTGCGATGGCCGCAGCAGCACTGGTGCCCCGGCGGGTCCGTAATCGGGACTGGCGGCACGACAAGCATCGCGGCCAGCGGAACCGTCTTCGTCCTCACTGGCGGCGGACGTCGCTGTGGGGAGCAGCGGCACGACCTTGGTCACGCTATTCCGGATCGCCGGCCCCTTCTGGCAGATCTCGCAGCAGGCCTGCAACTCGCGCGGCTGCTGCTGCTTCGTGAAGACCACGCCCACGCCCGAGGGGGGAGGAGCCATCCGGGGGGGCATGGCAGTGTGCTGCGTGGTGGGCGTCTCTCCTGCTGAGGCCGTCGACGAGGTTTTTGGCCCTGGGCCCGACGCTGGCGCTGGCGCTGGCTTGGAAGGAAGAACTCCAGCTGCTGCTGCTGCCGTCCCTGGACTTTCTTCTTCTGCCCCCTGTTGCGAGGTCATGATGGCGGCGGAGCCGCGGCCGGCGCCGCGGAAATCAGCAGCAGCAGACATGGAGGAGAGGAGGCCAAGCACGGCGTGACGAGTGTCGAGGAGTCCCGCCTTGCGGACAGGAGTCGCAAAAGTCGGTGCGCTGATGCGTCTGTGAGGGCTCGGAGGCGGCGTGGGCACGTCGGGCCGGGGCCCAAGCGGGCGCGGCCTGTTGGGCGGCGGAGACGGGGGATACGTGGGGCGGCAGCGCTTCTCCTCCTCCTCCTCGTCGGCCCGGCGGCGGCGGCGGCGGTGGCAGTCCCCGTCTGATTGCGACGGCGGGGGGCTGGGGGGAGGAGTCGGGACGGGTGGTGGGAGCGGAGGGTTGGGCGGCGGGCGGGGACGAGGACCAGGAGTAGGGGGGCGAGGACCGGGAGTAGGGGGGCGAGGATCGGGCCCCGGGAGCGGCCACGGAGGTCTTCCAGTTGTTCGCTGATGAGACGCTTTGCCTTTGAATCCAGCGGGAGGAGGAGCACGGGGAAGACCTGACGAGCGTTCCTGCGGAGGGCAGAAGGGCGGGGTGTGGAGATGCATCGTGCGGCCGAGAGCTTTGTGTTGGGGCTTTATATAGACGAACACGAAGGTATGTGCTGGTGACGTGACTCACTGCTCAAGGTGTGTTGGACTGCTTGATTCACCATCTGCCGCGGGCATCTGGTCCCATGTTATATATATGCTCTTGAGATGAAATTTGGAGTGCGGCCCCGAAACGATGGATTCGCCAGTCACGCTCGTGATGTCGCACGCGGGGTGGCAGAGGAGGATCCCCCCTTACGCCTGCAGGGCCTGGCAGTCCGCCTTGTTGCCTCTGCAAGAGACGTGGATCCGCAGCAGGACATCGCGATGCTCGAGTCGCCTTCATCAGACTCGCTGCGCGGCGGCAGCCAGCTGAACCCCGTGGGTCCCTCCCGGGCCACACTCCATGATGTATCTCGACGCGCACACACAGTTCGTATCAGCGAGGTCAGCTGAGTATGTGGAGCGCTGTCTCAAAGACCATCTCAAGGCATCATATGAATGCAATGCCAGGACTCCCTTTGTCATGATGGTGGCACAGTTGCCATTTCGGACGACCCCGACCCCAATGAGGTCAGGCAGCGAGGCTTGCGCCGGGGAGCCTCGTGCAGGTTACCAGGCACCCGGCTGCCGGCGCAGTATATGTCGTCTCACCACATACGATGCGGGGGTGCGGCGTAGCCGACCATTTGTCAATGGCCTGTCTGCCTCGGCCTAGTCTGACTCGATACGTTAGCGGAACCGCAGCGTCGGTAACGACTATACAGATGATAGCAGGTAGCTTCCATCATAGTATTGCCGGCATCGAAGAACGGGGACGCCGTGTTCGGGTGCTCGGGACCACCGTGCCTCGGCCCCGTAAGCCCGGCCGGTGGAAATAAACAATGGGGCGCGTCATCGAGCAGCGAGCCCGGTATGTGCAGTGCCCTCCATCCTTCGCTTTGTGACACCACCGTCGAGGCCGAAGGGAGATTTTGCCCACAGATGATCGGGCTGATACGGAGTACCATGAGTTGAAAAAAATAGACTGCCTTTTTTCTCTCTCGGAAGTCTTGATGGCTAGAGTCGCGTTTGTAAATAACTCCCCCCACTGTAAGCGCCTCGATGGTACTGTCGCACGACATGATCAACAAGGGCTCCTGCGTGGTATTTGCGTCACCGCCCCCAGATTGGACCATCTGATGGAAGTCACCGATCCGAACTCGGCCATGCCAAGACTCCTGAGAGAGGCTTGTATCACCGCCAATGGACGAGAACTCTATACGAAGACTCGCTCGGCCGGCTCTCGGTCGAAATTCACATCAACGATCTCGACGACCAACGAGGGAAGACGGGCTGGATGGTGGGTGCTGCTTGACAGACTGCAGGAGCATGGACTCCGGCTCGCACCAGGAGCCGTCATGCACTCTCGCTAGAGGCTCTGCCGTAAAGGGCTGAATAGCATTGCGGCACAACTAACCCCTTATGACTCGGTGACTTAGGACAGGAGAGTAGCTCCGTCCTTGGAGTGAGAGGTTGCCTATTCCCAGGCATCGAGGTTAGCAAGCGTCGCCAGTTGCACGAGCTCATTGCAGAGGAGATCAATACTCCTTAGCCTCGACGCGCCCTCACACGCTCATGAGCCGTTTCCGGATGCTGCCTGCGCATTGTCCAGGGCTGAACAGCTTCGCGGCAGCAACGCCCCTGTCCATTCCAGGTCTAGGTCCTAAGCTGATGCACCGTTTTCGACAGACGGTATACGCGGGGGAACGAGATGCTCGTCGCACCATCCTCGAGTGGATGATCGTGTCTAGAAACTGACTGGACGTAATTGCGAGTATGGGTCTTGACGAGTCCTGGCTCACGTTCTGGTCGGGGACGGGGTTACAACGTTGCGCCGGAGCTCAGAGCTGGACGAGTTCGTGATATCGCGCGGCCGAAGGATGTGGTGACACAGGTAGGGCTGCATACCACTGCCAGGCGCAGAGTTGGGGTAGTATCCGAGTCCTGCCACACTTAAATCAACAGCAGCGAGAGATGAGATTGCTGGGGGTCAACGGTTTCACAGTTATTTCGGCAAGGGGCCAACCACACCGAAGCCAGGATAAGGAGGGGAAGTCGGCCCAACTGGGAGTGGCGAGCCAAAGGCTGTAAGCAAGGTAGTGCATATTATCCAACTCCGGAGACATGGCCATGGACCGTGCGTACGGCAACTCGAACAGGAGCAGTTGAGACTGCAGCGAGGAACAAGCGCGTAAGATCGCGCCGCGAGACTGCCACGGATCAGTGGTTGGCCTGCTGAATACCTACCTGGTCAACTGATAAGCCGCCGACTGGCTGCCGTACCGTAACACCCTAGAGCACACTCGCATGTGGGTGGTCCGGATCTATCTAGTTAGCGGATACACAAGGTCAACAGCAGACAAGTCAGGCCGCTTCACCAGCATGGTGGCGGACGCCCCTCTTCGAGTCGAGTCCGGGAGGACAAAGTGGCAGGGCCACGCGCTGCTCTGGCAGATATCATTACACGATTCCCTATGTACCTAAATGGGTTGACAATCTCCTGTCTTCCTTCCGCGGTCAATCAAGGAACCAGCGAGACGCGTGGAGGACAGTGTCTTACCGGCGAAAATGTTCGCAGCCGGCATCAGCTCGCTCGCCCTTGGTCCAGGTGGGCTGACGAGTGAGCCGACGAGTGGGCTGGCTCATTCAAGCTCATCAGCGGCCACAAACCAGACATATACCCACCCAAGCAGTCACCGTCCACGAGCACGACACGATTGCCAACACGTATGGCCGCCTCTCGTGTCCGCCATTCCCTCGTTGCAGTCCGCCCGCGCGGTGCGTTCAGCGGTAGCCTCGGCCAACGCTGCGAGATCGGCTGCGGCCTCGGTAGCTGTCGTAGCTGGGGCTGCGTCGGCGGGCGTCGTAGTCGGCGTGGCCGCCTCGGCCACCGCCCCGATGCTTCGGCGGTGATCGCGATCTCGAGCCGTAGGAGCCCGACGGGCTGCGGTTGCGGCGGGGGGCGGGCGATCGAGACCGCGAGACGGAGCGGGGCCGATAGGTGTCAAAGTTGTCCCGCGTGGGCCGTCCGTAGCGCGGCGAGCGAGCCGGCGGCCTGCCCACACCGGGACCGGACATCCTGCCGCCGCCGGGAGGTCCGCCGGGGCCGCGGCCGCCTCTCGGGCCCGGCGCGGGGAGTCGGGGGTCGATATTGGCTCCTCGGCTGGCGAGCGGGGGGCCGGGCGAGAACTTGCGTCGCTGCAGCACGATGGACACATTGATGGTGGCGCCGTCAACATTGGCCTCGTGCATGTGGGAGATGGCAGCTTCGGCATCGGACTCGTGGTGGAACAGGATGTAGGCTGTGCCTCGGTTGGTGCCGACTAGGAGGAGGTCAGCCAGCTAGCCAGAGGTGTCCAACAACGATTGCTTAGGGGTGACCGCGTACACTGTCGGTTCATCGGCAGGTCCAGATCGCGGATCGGGCCGTACTGGCCAAAGATCTCGTACAGGTGGTCCTCATTTATGTTCTTGGTGAGCTTCTCGACGACGATCTGCACGGGGCGCCCCTGTTAGCTGCCCTGCCGACCAGACGAGATTCGCGAGACGGAGATGGAGGATAGCGACCTTGGTGCTGCCTCGCAGCGGGCTGCGACTCTCGCGGTCACGGCTCATGCTGCGAGATGCGCTCCGGTACCTGCCATTACGGCCGCGTGAAGGCGAGCGGACGGGAGAAGCACGGCGCCGGGGCGGAGAGGGCGAGCGCGTGTAGCGTGAGAGCGGCGTCAGCGATCGCGAGGCCGGTCGGTGGCGCGGAGGCGACTGGTAGTCCATGGCAGCGACGAAGTGCCTGTGCTGCCGGCAGGAACTGTCGTGGGCGAGGAACAGCGCCTCCAAGAGCAATACGAGAGACTTTCGCGCGGTCCGCGTGGGCGATTCTCCTGCTGAGGGCAATTAAAACCGAAGGGCAAGTGAGCAGGGACGATTGGAGTTGGAATCGCGCCGTCAAGTCCCAGTCTGAGAGCAGGAGAGGTGGATGGGCCGGTGGATGGGCCGGCGGGCACTGGATGCTGGTGTTTTTCGCAGAAATGGAAGGCATTGGTCTCCCGGCAGAGAAGGTGGGTACCCTACAGCCTATCAGGTGGCAGGCCAGGGCAGGCGCCAGCTGGCAGCTCTTGACCGCTTAGACGCGGTTGCACGTGACGTATTATATTGAGATATCAGTCGCGCGTCACATGAAAATCACTGTCACCTCACGGTCACCAATTCCAAACAAAGGATGCTTGGCTCAGAGAAAGCTATCTACCAGAGGATGCAATGTAGCGATGACTAAACATTGCGAGCATTTCGTAGTCATTGATACAACACATTTCCCTGGCCTCAGTCGCATTCCTGGACTCCTCACGCCCGCCGACTGCAATCTGGAAGGCTGAAGCAGCCATGGACACTGTATTGCTGACCGCCCCAGCGCCCACTCAGTACACGTACCGAAAGTTGGGGTTTTGCCGGTCTGTGAGGTCTTCGAAGGCATGGACCATCCTGGCGTCGTTGGCCTCGCGCACGCCCGCCGCCGCCAGCTGGTCGCGCTTCTTGTTTTGCCGCGTGAGGTGCCAGCGGAAGAATATGAGCACGAGGACGAGCACGCTGTAGCAACCGAGGTGGGTGGCCCAGGCCGTCTGGATTTCCAGTGTCAGCATTCACAGCCAGGGGCAAGCAGTCAGGGGCAAACATCCAGGGGCAAACATCCAAGGGGTATAGACTGTGTCCCGAGAACCGCAGCCGTGACCTACATAGTACTTGGGCGCATCTCTCGAGAGGAAGACCTGGGGACCTGCCCCACACACCATCGCGTCAGCTGCGTCCGCTTGCTCATCGCCGACGGGACTAACTGACCTATTGCGTTGCCGGCCGCCCAGAAGATGAAGTTGACCGCAACGACCACCGTCTTCTTGGTCTGGCCGCCGACGTTGCGGGACATCATCGACAGGCCCAGCGTCTGTGCCGACCAGAAGGACAGGATGATGTAGTAGCAGATCAGCAGGCCCACGTGCTGCGAGAAGGTCTCGTCGGGGACGGTCATGAGGAGGATGGTGCCGACGAACGAGGGCACGATGAAGCCCAGCATGGTGATGACGCTCTGGTTGAATTTCCTGACGAGCCAGACGGACAGCAGCAGCACGAGGATGATGTAGAAGCCCAGGGCCATGGCCAGCAGCTGCGTCCGCAGGTCCCCAAACCCGAGGTCGTCCGCAACGATGATGTTGTAGAAGGCGCCGAGGCCGCTCGTCGGGAGCGTCGTGGTGAACTGGATGGCCGCGTAGCACCATGTCTGCGGGTCCGTCAGGGCGTCGCGCACCTGGTCCTTTTTGAAGACCCGGTTCTGCAGGCCCGTCTGGTTGTCGCGCACGCGCTCGACCATGAGGCGCTTGTCCTCCTCCTGCATTCACTGGAATCAGTACTTATGCACTCAGCCTAGGCGCCAGGGAAATCCAGCGTTATGACTGATGCGCAGGAAGTTCTGTGCCAGTTCTCGAGACAGATTATGAGCTGATGTTCAGACAGGCCCGAGACTGAGGCTTAGACAGACTGGGAAAACCCCCAAATCACTTACCGTGAAGCACTTGGCGCGCATCGGCGAGTCGGGCATCCAGAAGAAGACAAAGACGCCAAAGCAGACGGACACGACGCCGTAGGCGAGGAACAGCCACTGCCACGACCGGAGCGGCCCCGTCGAGATCAGCGTGAAGCAGTAGGCGAGCAGGCCCCCGACGATCTGCTGCGCGCCGTTCATCATGTACCAGTACGTGACGCGCGCGGCCTGCTCCTCGCGCCGGTACCACATGGCCGACAGCACGACGAAGGCCGGCTGGCAAGCCGACTCGAAGAGGCCCAGCAGCGTGCGCACCGTCACCAGCCCCGTGAAGGTGGTGCAGGCCGCGTGGCACGCCAGCACCGCGCCCCACGCCGTGATCGAGAAGCCCAGGTACTTGGCGACGGGCATGCGCGCGATGATGTAGTTCTAGAAGAAGGCCGGCCGGCACCGCTGTCAGTCAGCCGGCGGGCAAGGGGGTCCCGGGGGAGTGCTGCTCGCTCCTCTCCCAGCTCACTCACTCACTCACTCACCTGCGGATACTCGACCACCAGGATGGTGATGTAGATGCACGTCGTCAGCCAGCTGTACTGCTGGCTCACGGCGCCGGACGCGGTGATCAGCCCCGTGTCCTCCGGGAGGCCCATGATGGACGAGAACGACAGCGTGCCCTTGTCGATGGCCTGGAGGAAGTACGTCGTGACCATGACCACCAGCACCCGGCGGTCGATCAGCCCGCGCAGCCTCGCGCTCTCCTCGGGCGAGATCTCGACCCGCGCGTCCGCAATGTACCCCGCGAGCTCCTGGTCGACCCGGTCGTAGTTCACGTGGTCCTTCTTGAGGCCGGCATCGTCGCCGGCCGACGTCGTGGGCTGGAGCCCGCCTGCCGACTTCTCCTCGTCGTGCTGGCGGGGAGCGATGGGCTGGACGACGTCCGGGTCGGGCACCTCGAGGGCAGACATTGTCGTAGAATTTGTCCGGCGGCGGTTGGAGTACAGACGGTCCTTTGAGATTTCAACTCTCAAGCCACCAGACGGATTGGATGTAAATTGCTAAGTCTCATGTCTTTATTTGCTGTTCATAACAAGCAGCCGGCTCTGCAGCCGGGAAGCAGCGTCGTCCGTGCCGCTTGATTCTGCAAGACGAGAGACCTGAGCATGGGCTCCTCCACCGAACCACCGCCCTCCACCGCTCGTTTCCCCATGGGACCCCATGGAGCCAGAATCCGGGGTAAGACCATCGCGACCTGGGGTCTAGACAGGGCCTGAGCAGGGTCCTGAGAGCCGCCCGAGGCTGCCCGAGGGAGCTGGGAGGCTGGGTGGCTGGGGGGCACGGGGGGCACCGCAAGTGACAAAGGGCACCCACGCACCACACAGGCAGGGACCGTGACGACGACGGGCACAGTACGCTGGTACTCCGTGTATTGGCCTTTTCTCCCTGGGACCCGGTCCTGACCGGCAAAGTCCCCGGCAGCCGTTCATAATCCGCACTCCCCTCACTTCCCCTCACCAGGCCTCATATCGCCGGCACCTCCCACCGACCCTGCTGGTTCGGCCAAGTAATATACCGAGGCAGCGAGACTGGCCTCGCACATTTCGCCGGCCAGAAACGCGGCGATCGCAGAGTCTACGGGCGGGTTGACAGTCAAGATCCCGAGTAATGACCTTGGCGTTCCGACATTGGGCTGGTGCTGAAATAGATGAGCCCGGCGAGGTCTCATCAAGGCCCGGGGTCCTACAACCAATGTAAGTTCGACTGGTGATAGCACCTCGATGGAGCTGCCAGCCCGCAGGAACCAAGACTCCACGGTCCCGGTGTAGTGGAGCTTTGCGTTGCCTCATCCCGTTCCGAGACTCCCCACGAGAGCCCTCCAAACAAATACCTGAGCAATCGCCATCACGAGCGCCCTTCTGCGTCCAGTACGGTATCTGTGCAGCGAATTTGCCACACAGAAACTTGGTACGGCAAGCCAGCCGACTCTGCAGCCCAACCAACCAAGATGCCGGCCGAGGTCCACGGCTTCCGGGCCAGCGACATCCACGCCAAGATCCGACTGCTCATCGACGGCATGGTCAACATCAAGGACACGACGGGCGAGTACCTGCTGACGCTGGCGGACGGCCGCGTGATCGACACCAAGGGGTGGGACGACTGGGAGTGGACGCACGGCATCGGGCTCAACGGCATCTGGGCCTACTACGCGCTGACGGGCGAGGAGCGGTACCTGGGGATCATCGAGGACTGGTTCGCGGCCCGGTTCGCGGCCGGGGGCACGTCCAAGAACATCAACACCATGGCGGCGCTGCTGGCGCTGGCGCACGTCTACGAGAAGACTAGGCGGGCGGCGTACCTGCCCTGGCTCGACGGCTGGGCCGAGTGGGCCTACCACGACCTCGCGCGCACCCGGCACGGCGGCATGCAGCACGTCACGTACGTGGACGAGAACGCCGAGCAGCTGTGGGACGACACGCTGATGATGACGGTGCTGCCGCTGGCCAAGATCGGCCGCCTGCTCGGGCGGGAGCGCTACGTCGACGAGGCCAAGCACCAGTTCCTGCTGCACGTGCAGTATCTCTTCGACGCCGGCACGGGGCTCTTCTTCCACGGCTGGTGCTTCCGCGACGGCGGCCACCACTTCGCCCGCGCCCGCTGGGCCCGCGGCAACGCCTGGCTGACCATGGCCATCCCCGAGTTCCTCGAGCTGCTGGACCTCGCGCCCACGGACCCGCTGCGCCGCCACCTCGTCGCCACGCTGCGCGCCCAGTGCGACGCCCTCGCGCCCCTGCAGTCGCCCGCCGACGGCCTGTGGCGCACCCTGCTGGACGAGCCCGAGGCGGCCGGCTCGTACGGCGAGGCCAGCGCCACGGCCGGCTTCGCCTTCGGCATGCTCAAGGCCCGGAGGAAGCGGTACCTCGACGGCGGCGATGGCGAGACGGAGGGTGCGACGGAGAAGGCGGCGCTCAGGGCCGTGCGCGCCGTGCTGGACAACATCGACGAGAAGGGCGAGCTCCGGAACACGTCGTTCGGCACGCCCATGGGGCACGACCTGCAGCACTACAAGGACATCCCCGTCACGAGCATGCCCTACGGCCAGGCCATGGCCATCATGGCGCTGGTCGAGTTTCTCAGGGTCTTTATATAGGTGGGCACGGCTAACAGGCAGCCGGCGGCCGCCTCGACTTGGGATGCCACTCCGATCTGCGTGCGAGTCTCAGACCATCCGGTGAGCGGCTGGAGGAGAGAGAATTAGAAGTTCCGTACTCCGTATCGACCGTATCGCCCAGGCTGGCATCGCCGTCATGGCATTACCTACCGCTCGGCACTCGCAACCTCAGATAGCCGCAGTCGGTTATCGTATGCAGATCTGACCGGGGGTGAACCTATCTCTCTGCACGGCTTGCTGCACGGCTTCGAGGCAATTGGCTGAACCATGTGATAGTCCGAGGTGACGTCGGTCCCCAGTCGTCCAGAGCTCTGCCCAGAGCTGTTCCAAGGAGCTGTTCAGATAATAAAAAGTGAAGCCAGGATTAGTCCGAGGATTAGTATTGGAGATTAGTAGTATTGGAGATCTTCCCATGCAGGCCCTTATCAACAGCCAGTCAGCGTCGAGGCTCTCCTATTGGACAGCGGTACTTACCTAGTGATATCTCTTTTCGTGACATTCTCGTAATCTGTGAGGGTCACAGATTTGCAACTGCCAAGCTGGCTCCTGGCAATCGTCGTTGTCCGTGATCGGGACGGGTGTGCTGGGAGGCTGGGAGAAACGATTCCAAGGGAACGTCCGATGGGAACTTCCGATGGGAACCCAACTGCCATAATGCGGCATTGGCCGACACGTGCAGTGGCTCGCCTACACGAGCTGTGCGTGCCGTGCTACCTAAGGTGAGACCGGCGATCTGAACCTGGCGAGCCTCTGCCTGGCTCCCTGGAGTAGCTACCGTAGTCTACTATCTATGCCAGTACCGGTAGATATGATGTGAGGTGTGGGGGACAGACCTACCTCCGCCAGCCACTACTCATTGCCGGGGTATAAGTCCAGACATGGCGCAACCTCACATCCAGACCAGAGTATCCAAGTGCCGGCTGATCTGGCATCCTTTTCAGCCTTCTTCTGGCGGCGACACTTTGCGGAACGGTCTCTTAGCTACCGTACGGTATCTGCTAGCTCATTGATCTCGACTGTTCTCGTGTGTTTTTACTCTGAGACAACGACATGGCGCCGCTCGGGCAGGGAGCCGGATATGGCATCGTCCTGGGCCTGGGATTCGGATTCGCCCTCGGCATGGTGAGTGACGCCGGTTGCCACCCTTTTCCCCCCGGCCCCGTGCTGCCGCCGTACCGTAGCCCGGCGCTGAACAGAGTCGCCGGCAGATCCTGGTGACCTTCGTGCTCCGGCGGTACAACTCGGAGCTGCAGACGTCGGAGATGTTCAACACGGCCGGGCGGACGGTCAAGAGCGGGCTGGTGGGCTCGGCCGTCGTCTCGTCCTGGACCTGGGCGGCCACGCTGCTGCAGAGCACGGGCGTGTGCTACCGCTACGGCGTCTCGGGGCCCTTCTGGTACGCGTCGGGCGCCACGGTGCAGATCCTGCTCTTCGCCACGCTCGCCATCGAGCTGAAGAGGCGGGCGCCCAACGCCCATACCTTTCTCGAAGTGTGAGTGAGCTGCTCTCTCTCGATTCCCCGACTGCTTGCTGGCTGGAAGGGACGGTGTGCTGATCTGGAAAAACGGTGGGCGAAAAGCATCAAGGCGAGGTACGGGTGGTCCGCCCATCTGGTCTTCATGGTGTTCGGCCTCGTCACCAACATTCTCGTCAGGTCAGTACCCAAGGGGCCTCTCATCTTGAAGCGGACATATCTGCTGTGGTGACGGACGTGGGACTGATCCGTCCAACATCGCGGACAGCCTGATGCTGATCGTCGGCGCGTCGGCGACGGTGAACGCGCTCACGGGCATGCACACCATCGCAGCCATCTACCTGCTGCCGGTCGGCGTGATCGCGTACACGCTGGTCGGCGGCCTGAAGGCGACCATCCTGACCGACTGGGTGCACACCTTCGTCCTGATCATCATAATCATCATCTTCTCCCTGACGGCGTACGCCTCCTCGGACGAGCTGGGCTCGCCGGGAGCCGTCTATGACCGCCTGGTCCAGGCCGGCATTGCCCACCCGGTGGCCGGCAACGCTCAGGGGAGCTACTTGACCATGCGTGAGTACTATTTGGGCCTCGACCCCAGCCAGCAAAGTCGACCTGAGATGAGGCCGGCAGAGCTGACGTGGTGGTGATGCAGACTCGCGGGAGGGCGCCGTCTTCTTCGTCATCAACATCGTCGGCAACTTCGGCACCGTCTTCCTGGACAACGGGTACTACAACAAGGCGATCGCGGCGTCGCCGGTGCACGCGCTGCCGGGCTACATCATCGGCGGCCTCAGCTGGTTCGCCATCCCGTGGCTGACGGCGACGACGCTGGGCCTGTCGGCGCTCGCGCTCGAGGACACGCCGGCCTTCCCGACGTACCCGGCCCGCGTGTCCGAGGCCGACGTCTCGGCCGGGCTCGTGCTGCCGTACGCGGCCGTGGCGCTGCTCGGCAGCGGCGGCGCCGTGGCCACGCTCTTCATCGTCTTCATGGCCGTCACGTCGGCCACGTCGTCCGAGCTCATCGCCGTCTCGTCCATCTTCACGTACGACCTGTACCGCACCTACTTCAAGCCCGACGCCAGCGGCCGCCGGCTCATCTACATGTCGCACGTATTCGTCGTCGGCTACGCGCTCTTCATCTCGACCTTCTCCGTCGGCCTGTACTACGCCGGCATCTCGATGGGCTACCTGTACCTGATGATGGGCGTCATCATCTCGTCCGCCGTCGTCCCCGCCACCCTGACGCTCGTGTGGTCCGGCCAGAACAAGTGGGCCGCCTCGCTGTCGCCCATATTCGGCCTCGCCTTTGCGCTGATCGCCTGGCTCGTGACGGCGTCAAAGGACTGCGGCTCCCTCGACGTCGCCTGCACCGGCTCCAACAATCCCATGCTGGCCGGAAACGGTAGGACCACTATAGACTGCTTGTTGTCATGCGCCCGGCTGACCATCCATCACAGTGGTCGCTCTCCTGTCGCCGCTCGTCCTCATCCCCATCTTCACCCTGATCTTTGGGCTGGTAGGTCTCTCCGGGGGGCGTCCTGATGAGTTCCGGCCCGGCCCGACTCAACCGTGCTGATGCGTGCCACAGGACCACTACGACTGGAAGAGCATGATGGACATCCGCAAAGGCGACGACCACGACGTGGTGGCCACCGCCGGCGCCGATCTCGAGCATCCGGGTGGGGGCGGCCACGAGGAGACGGCGGCCGAGTTCGAGGCCGAGCAGTCGAAGCTGCGGCGCGCCAGCAAGATCTCCAAGTGGACGACGGTGGTCATGACGCTCTCCTTCCTCGTGCTGTGGCCGTTCCCCATGTACGGCAGCGACTACATCTTCAGCAAGCCCTTCTTCACCGGCTGGGTCACGGTGGGCATCATCTGGATCTTCTGCTCGCTGGGCGCCGTCGGGCTGTTCCCCGTCTTCGAGGGCCGGCACACGCTGGCGCGCACGGTCCGGGCCGTCGTCCTCGACGTCACGGGCAAGAGGCGCCCCGCGGTCATACGCGCCGAGATGGCGGCTGCGGACGAGAAGCAGTCCCACGGCAACGGGTCTGGGGAAGAGGCAGCCAAGGAGACGG
This sequence comes from Xylariaceae sp. FL0804, assembly GCA_022539325.1. Classification (NCBI taxonomy): domain Eukaryota; kingdom Fungi; phylum Ascomycota; class Sordariomycetes; order Xylariales; family Xylariaceae; species Xylariaceae sp. FL0804. Next base: position 127,892 of record JAJKLG010000006.1, on the reverse strand, counting down.
CAGCGGAGTTGCAGGGGTAAACTTACTCGTCAAGGTTGAAGTCGTTCGGACCATTAGATACGGCAGGGCCCACCCACCGGGAGTCCCCGTAAGACAGAACCCAGACCATCCCCAGAACCATTGCATTCTGTCAGGCCTTATGAATCTAGTGTCTCGTTAAGGTGGCGCTATGGTGCCGTGTTCCTGGGTATCTGCCAGTCGAAAAGTGTGCAATAATAGTATACAGATGCTGGATCTTGTATATCTATGCAGCTGTATTACAGGCAGAGCTGGTACCGAGTTCAACGTCAGTATGAGTGTGACTATGCTGGTGACTGGTTGACGAAGACTTCATCTTGACGTTGGCAGGTGTAGAAAGTACCAGACAGGGGGGCAAATATTCAAACCTCGATTTCAGCCACCAACATCCCCGCGAAAGAGTCGCGTGGGTTCTTCCGACCCACTTCCCCGTGTGGATCACCTTCTCGTGGGCCAACCACTTTGTGGAACCAGTCAATCCACACGCTCCTCAACCTGAACCTTTACCGGGTTGAAGAGTCAGTATCGTGCCTCTTGCCACCCGTTTCATAGCAATTCACTGAATCGCCCAACTGAGTCGTAAATGAGTCGAGATGTGTTATGCCTCCCATCTATTCGAATCGTAGGTCCGGCGTCGCCGGCCGCAGTGTGCCGTATCCCATGCCTCTTCGCATGCCTCTTCGATATAAAAACCTATCGTCGGTCGATGCTCCCATGGCCATTGACAGTCTGTGATAATACTTCTCCGAAAAGCAAAACTAAGTCTGTACTGTACCGTACAGCTTAGATCCCTGCCGTGTTTCGAATCCAGCCTAGCCTGTCGTATCCACAGCTGTCCTGCTACGAGCCTATGACGATGCGTTCCAACTCCCGCACACGTCGTGGCTCCCGTCGTAGCTCCCTCGGGGGCGGGGTCGCGGCTGTAGCTTCCGCCGTCTCTCTCAACTTCGATCCTCATCAGCGTGACGGAACGCTGATGGCCTGCTCCTGTCAAAAAGCGTGCCCAAAAAGGCGCGGCTGTCGTCGGACCTCGATGGCTCCCCTGGAGGACCACTCTCACTTCTCTTTTTCTTCTCGTTCGTGGGTCAACTCTCGCTTTCAGAGGGACGTTCGTCAACCGGACCCTACCGTCCCGCCAGAGGCAGACTTCGAACCGCCTCGTCACGCTCGTCACGCACGTACGTCCAAGTCAGACCCGGAGAAATTCACCATGGATCCCAGCGACTTCCCGCTCCGCCGCTCCTCCGACGCCCTGGACCCGCTCCGGCGCTACTCCGACGCTCGCGACTCTTCCGACTTTGGCTCTGACCGCCGCGACTCTTCTGACTCTACTGGGTCTAGCACCGACCTCGAAGGCGACTACCTCCCATCCGACCCTCTCACATCTTCCAGGCGGGCCGACGCACTCCAGCTCCAGGCACAGAGAGGCTGGCTGCGCAGATGCCTCGCCAGACGCTCGTCTAGGTACCTCCTGGGTTGCCTCGGCCTTGTCGCGGTGGCTCTGGCAGCGCTCGGCTGGGGCGGCTTCTTCGCCCACGTGAAGCACAAAAAACCGCCTCCGGATGGCGAGTCGCCGCCCTGGTACCCGACTCCGCGCGGCGGCACGACGAGCGGCTGGGCCGACAGCTACCGCAAGGCGAGCGAGATGGTCTCCAGGATGAGCCTGCCGGAGAAGGTCAACGTGACGACGGGCACGGGCTGGGCCATGGGTCCCGCCGTGGGCAACACCGGCCCGGCCGTCGACGTCGGCTTCCCGTCCCTGGCTTTGCAGGACGGTCCCCTCGGCGTCCGCTTCGCCGACAACATCACCGCCTTTCCCGCCGGCGTCACCGTCGGCGCGACATGGAACAAGGATTTGATGTATGAATGGGGCCACGCGCACGCGGTCGAAGCGAAGAAGAAGGGTATCCACGTCATCCTTGGTCCCACCGTTGGCGGGCTCGGAAGGATGCCTGCGGGAGGCCGTAATGTGAGTTCTATCCTAGCTTTCCCAAATCTGTTTCCCTCCAGGCGGTCTGGGGGGGCCTCTTGAGCGAGCGAGCGAGTGCTGACACGACTTCAGTGGGAGGGCTTTGGCGCGGATCCCTATCTCCAGGGCGTCGCGGCTGCCGAGTCCGTTCGCGGCATACAGGACGAGGGTGTGATGGCCACGATCAAGCACCTGGTCGCCAACGAGCAGGAGCACTTCCGCCAGGAAAACGAGTGGGGCATCGCCAACGCCATCTCCAGCAACATCGACGACCGGACCCTGCACGAGCTGTACCTGTGGCCGTTTGGCGACGCCATCAAGGAGGGCGTGGCGAGCGTCATGTGCAGCTACAACATGCTCAACAACTCGTACGCGTGCGGGAACTCAAAGCTGCTGAACGGCATCCTCCGCGACGAGATGGGCTTCCAGGGCTTCGTCATGAGCGACTGGCTCGCACAGCGGGGCGGCGTATCAAGCGCCCTGGCCGGCCTGGACATGACCATGCCCGGCGACGGGCTATTCTGGTCCGACGGCAAGAGTTTGTGGGGCCCGGAGCTCACCAAGGCCGTGCTGAACAGCTCTCTGCCCCTCGACAGACTGAACGACATGGTCACCCGCATCGTGGCCGCCTGGTATCAGTTGGGCCAGGACGAAGAGGACATCGAGCCCAACTTCTCCTCGTGGACCGACGAGGAGTACGGCGTCTATGCTCCCGGCAGCCCCACCGAGCAGGAGCTCGAGAAGGTCAACCACTTTGTGAAGGCGACGAACAGAAACCACTCATCGCTGGCGCGGCAGATCGCCGCCGAGGGCCACGTCCTCCTCAAGAACGACGATGTGCTTCCCCTACCGCGCGATGGGTCGTGGCCGGCGGACGTGCGCAGCTCGAGCGAAGGCCCTCTGCGGGTGGCCATCTTCGGCGAGGATGCCGGCCCGGGGAAGGGCCCCAACCACTGCATCGACCGCCAATGCAACCAGGGCACCTTGGCCATGGGCTGGGGCTCTGGCTCTGTCGAGTTTCCCTACCTGGTCACGCCGGCGGAGGCTCTGACCGATGCCTGGGATGCGAAGCGCGTGAACATGTCGACGCACCTGACGAATGACCCGCCACCCATTGAGATGCTCAACGATGCCGATGTCTGCATCGTCTTTGCCAACGCCGACTCGGGCGAGGGCTTCAACGGCTGGGCCAACGTCAAGGGCGACCGACCTGATTTGCACCTGCAGAAGGGTGGGGAGGAGCTGGTCGAAGAGGTCGCGTATGGCTGCCACGGCGGCGACGGTGCCACTATCGTCGTCGTTCACAACGTCGGGCCCGTCGTCATGGAGAGCTGGATCGACCTGCCGAACGTGAAGGCGGTGCTGCTCGGTATGCTGCCGGGTCAGGAGAGCGGCAACGCACTCGCGGACGTGATCACGGGCGACGTCAACCCCAGTGGGAAGCTGCCCTGGACCATCGGGAAGTCTCTGGCCGACTACGGCGAGGGCGGTCAGGTCATGTACAAGCCCAACGGCGTGGTGCCGCAGCAGGACTTCGACGAGGGCCTCTACATCGACTACCGCCATTTCGACAAGTACAACATCGAGCCGCGGTACGAGTTTGGCTACGGCCTGAGCTACACGACCTTTGAGTTCTCCGACCCGGTCGTCGAGTCCGTGCAGCCCAAGAGCGCCTGGCCGGCACCGCGACCCGACGACTACGCGGCGCCGCCGGAGTACAGCACAGCCATCCCGGACCCAGAGGAGGCGCTGTTCCCCAGTGACCTGCGCCGGCTCGAGAAGTACGTCTACCCGTACATCGACAGCGTGGACGAGGTGGTGCCCGGGCCGTACCCCTACCCGGACGGCTACGACGAGCGGCAGCCGAGCTCGGACGCGGGCGGCGACGAGGGCGGCAACCCGGACCTCTGGCAGGTGTACGCCACCGTGTCGGTAGACGTGACCAACACGGGCGACCGCGCCGGACAGGCCGTGGCCGAGCTCTACCTGGCCTATCCCGAGTCGTCTGAGGTCGACGTCGACTTCCCCGTCAAGGTGCTGCGCGGCTTCGACAAGACGGGCCCGCTCGCGCCGCGCGAGAACCAGACGGTCACCTTCGAGCTGACGAGGCGCGACCTCAGCTACTGGGACGTGGAGGCCCAGAACTGGCGCATGCCCGAGGAGGGCAAGTACCAGATGATGGTCGGGCACAGCTCGAGAGATCTGCCGGCGAAGGCGTTCTGGTAGGCCCTTGTGCCTGCAGGCTTGTTGAAGCCATTGGCTTGCCGCTTTGCTTGGCCTTGCTTGAACTGCTACTGTCGTTGGCGTTGGAGAGGATTTGAAGAGTTTGAAGAGTTTGAAGACGGAGCGAGGGCGTCACAAAAATCGGGTTGGATATCGTGTGCGAGCATCTGATAGTGTGTTTTCTTCTTAGCCTTCCTTTATAGACCAGAGTGTCTTTTCGTTGATTTGGCGGTCGATTTTGAACATCTGATGGTGTTGTTAGTCTTCATATTTTGATACCGCATTCAATGACGGCACAGAACGTCTGACATGCCTGCTTCCATCGTCATACCCGTCCCGTGATCCTTGGCCGTGATGTCTGTGTGTCTTTCCTCCTCGTCGGCGATCTTGTAGGCCCGAGATAACGGGACGGGCCAAGCGTGCACGGGCCAGTCTTAGTACTCGCTGGCGCTAATGCAGGAACACGAGCTGACCAATGACGGCGGCGGAGCACTATCGGAAACCGTCCCTGGAGCGCTGCCCAGCGCTGCCGATCTTATTCCCGGCAGGGCATCCCCCGGCATCTCCAGCGTGCCCCTTTTTTTCCTCGTTTGCCTCCCTTCCTTCTCTGGCTCCATCTCGTCCATCCGCCACCTGAGCGCCGACCAGCCGAACCGCCCGTTCCACTTCTACTCTCCAGGAGACCCTGGGTATTTTCGCCGTCCACAGTCACTCGTTCCTCTGCTCATCTTCCATGGTTTAATTGACCGTCCTGCCAGTCTCCCGCTCTTTGTCCGACACGCTCATTCAATCCCCTCGACACGACACGACACGACACTCCTTGAAACGCCATCCCCCGGCCTCTCCCCACGCTCCTTTCGCTCCCCTGCTCGACTTTGCAGCGGACCACAGCCCCTTCCGAGCAACACCGCCCCTCGCGCCCGCGAGTTGTGTTGAATTGAATCGAGTTGAGTCGCTTCCCCGTGGCCGGGCGACCAACACCTCGATCGCGAGGACTAGCACCGCGAGCTGCCGACCACCACCAATTCGAACTCGGAATCGACTTCGACCTCGACATCGACCTTCGACCGTCGAGCCTCGCTGCCTTCCATCCCAAACTTCACATCATCTGCGTCATGTTGTGTCGGTCCGTCCTCCCTCCGGCGCTGGCGCTGCTAGTGGCGAATGCCGCCGCCCAGCTCACCTCGACCTGCAATCCCCTCAACGAGACGTGCCCGGCCGACCCGGCACTTGGCACTGCCCACACCTTCTACTTCAACGCGACACCCACCGAGGGCACGTGGAACACGACGGCCGGCACCGTCGACTACGACACCGACACGGGCGCCGCCTTCACCATCAACAAGAGGGGCGAGTCGCCCACGCTCATCTCCAACTTCTACTTCTTCTGGGGCCGCAGCGAGGTCTGGCTTAAGGCCGCCTCGGGCCAGGGCATCATCAGCTCCATCGTCTGGTCCTCGGACGATCTGGACGAGGTCGATTGGGAGTTCATCGGCGGCAACTCCACCTCCGCCTCGACCAACTATTATGGCAAGGGCCGCCAGATCAACACCAACGCCGACTACTTCAACGTCGACGGCGGCGTGCAGGACGACTACCACAACTACACGTGCGTGTGGACGGCCGACCAGCTGGAGTGGTGGATCGACGGCGCCCAGGTCCGCACCCTGCTGCCCGCCGACGCCAACAACACCGATAACTACCCGCAGACCCCGATGAAGATGAGCCTGGGCATCTGGGCTGGCGGCGACCCATCCCTGCCCCAGGGCACCATCGAGTGGGCCGGCGGCGAGACCAACTACGACAACGGGCCCTATACCATGTACGTCAAGAGTGCCCGCGTCGAAGACTACAGCACGGGCAAGGAGTACACGTATGGCGACATGTCCGGTTCGTCCGACAGCATCAAGATAACAAGGTAAGTACACACGTGTGTGTGCGCGTGTGCGTGGGTGTGTGTGTATCTGCTGGACCGGACGACGCTAACTCCGCCTACCAGTGGAAACTCAACGGCCGCGAAGGCCATCAACAAGAAGCCCGAGGAGTCGCTCTCGGAGAAGTGGGATGATCTGTCCTCGTCGACAAAGGACGGCATCTTCGCCGCTGCCGCCGGCGTAGGCGCGCTGGCCTTTGGCGCGCTCGCCTTCTACTACTTCAAGCAGAGACGCAGCGGTCAAAAGGAGGCCGCGCTCGCGGCGCAGCGAGACCAGCAGGAACGCGTCGAGCTCGAGCGCTTCCGCAAGGAGGGCCGGGACCCCGACTCGCTGGGCTACGAGGGCATGGACTACGCCGGCGCCAAGGGGACCATGTTCGGCTCCTCGTACAGTGCGGTGCCCGACTCTCCCCCCCACAGCGCCGTCGGCGCGCCCGAGAAGGAATGGGACCCCATCACCGGCGGATCCCGTTCGCCCATGCCTTTGTACCAGGACAACGTGTCGGGCCCCGGAGCGGCCAGCTCCGGTCCCGGCCTGAGCCCACAGGCTACCTCACCGGTTAACCGCGGCGTCGGCTCGCCCGGCCCTCATTCGAATGGTTTCCCAAGTCCAGGAGCCACCAGCCCGCCTGGACGGGGGCCTGGCTCGCCGGCCAACGGCGGCTTCGGCTACAGTAACCACCTGTGAGGTCGTGAGGTGTGCAGTGCGGTGCGATGACTGCGGAGGAAGCCTGGGCAAAGTTTGAGGGCGTATCGGGTTCTTTCTTCGGTAGACGAGAGCCTGCCGGCTGGGGTGCGAAGCCCCGGTCCGGCAGGCGGGCAGGTCGAGTGATAGATACCACGGCTGGAATTTGGGAATGGCCAGTTCGGAATCGTGAGGCAGGCACATGTGACAGTTCGCCGGGAGTGCTCACTCATCCTCCCACGTGAGACAAGGCGACTCGGAACATCTGGCTGTATATACGGGCGGGTGCGTGGGTGGGTGCCGCCGTTTTTTTCCTCCCTGCAACTGAGGACACTACGTATGAAGCGCGTCTTGTTTATACGATTACTGTACAATCTACTGCGGCTCTTGAATCCGTCGCCACGCGGCAGCTACTAACTCATCCGTGTGCGAAATCGCCGGGGGGTTCCCGGGCCGGCCGGCCCCCGTTCTGTCGCTCGAGAGCTCTGCTGATGGTGGCTGAGCGAGGCACGTCTCCGCCACGGGGCTGGCTCATATGTACTTACATGGCTGCAAGTTTCTGCGGCACGGAGCCCAGCCCAGTCCAGCCCAGCCCAGCCCGAATGCCATGTGCTGTCGAGGCACGCGTCGAGAATATAGAATAGACTCAATTGCCTGTCACGTAACATCCACCCTGCCACCTGGCGAGCCGGCCTGCCATAACAAGGCTGCATCATACATTAGGTAGGCTGATGAGTTCCTCTTATCTACCTTATCTACTTACTTACCCATTAAAGCCGGGGCCGGCCACGCTCTCGACTAAGCCGTAAGACCTGTCGGTCACTTGCGCCCCGTCCATGCGTCCTGTACGGCGTGGGGTAAGAACGGGGAAGGATGATAAAGCTGCTAGATGCTCAGGATGACCTGCGTAAGTAAAATAGGCAGGAATGTAGTTGTCCGTACTGCACGCCAGAGGGAGAAGGCGAGGTAAGTATGTGAAAGGAGGGGGGTGGTGGGGAACACGGTCCCGGGTCCGGCGGGTCCGGCGACTTCGGAGCCTCCCGATCCCGAGCAAAGCCTCCTCCCATCCGATCCCGTCGAATACCTGGCTGGCCGTTCGAGTACTTTCGAGACCATCCATCCATAGATGGGGCGGTCAACTGCCGGCCGTACTGCATGTGAACGGGAGGAGATCAAGAGATCAAGAGACAAGATAAAAAAAAAAAACGACTTGGCTGTGTGGTGGGACTTGGACGTGTCCAGTTTGCTTTTCTTCCTCCACCGGCCCTAACGTGTGCCCTCGGCGGCTGGGCAGGGCTGAGCAACAGTACTCCGGCCCGAGCTCCGGCGTCGCAGAGACGTGCACGCGTGATACACACGTGGACGCACGGCAGAGTCTTGGCCATATAATTATATCATTAGGATCAACAAGCATGCATCGAATCGGCGGGGCGCCCAGTCGTGTTGCTGCTAGCTAAGTGGCTAGTCATAGTCCAAATGTGAGAACATACGGAGTAGTCCTCGGCGATACTCATCATGCACTTCACGTCAAGTGCCGTGCATAGTGGTAAATCATCTACCGACAGTTCCGAATAGCTAAGGTAGGTAAGGTAGGCTAAAAATTCTAGCAATGGGCTTGCTGATCTCTGGGCTGGTATAGTTCGCGGCCAAATGCTTGTCTGCAACGAGAAGACATCCTCCTCCATCAACGCCAACCGGCCCTTCCGTCCTGGCGGGCACACGGTTCAAATTCCTCACATGACGACTCACTCCGCACACGACACTGCAATACACCCTGCTGCGGCTATGACGCGCCTATCTGCTTCAGGATGCCCTCGAGATTGATGCTCTTGGGGCGCTCGATCGGGAGGCCCAGCGCGCGGTCCCAGATCAGCTGCGCCAGCGGGCCCAGCCCCCGGCTGACGCCGAAGGTAGCCGTGTAGTAGAGCGACTCGTGGAAGCCGTAGTGGTGGAAGAGGACGCCGCTGCTCGAGTCCACGTTGGGGTACGGGTTCTTGGTCTTGCCGTGCTTCTTGAGCACCTCGGGCGCGATCTCGCTGTTCAGCTTGACGAGCTGGAAGACGGGGTCCTGCGCGATCTCGGGGCGGGCCGAGGCGTAGTCCATGAGCGCCTCGAACCGCGGGTCGGGCTTGCGCAGGACGGCGTGGCCGTAGCCCGGCACGACCCGGCCGCTGTTGAGCGTCGACCACAGGTAGTCGTGCACGTCCTGCTGCGTGTAGTTGTCGGGTATGCCCTCCTTCATCTGCAGGATCCAGCGCAGCACCTCCTGGGCGGCGAGTCTGCGGGAAAGAGTCAGTCAGCCTTGGGAGAGAGACAGGGCAGGCGAGCGACCTACCCGTGCAGCGGACCGGCCAGTCCCTGCAAGCCAGCGCTGTAGCTCAGGAAGGGGTCGCTGAGAGCGCTGCCGACGAGGTGGGTGGCGTGGGCGGACACGTTGCCGCCCTCGTGGTCGCCGTGCAGGGCGAGGTACAGTCTCAGGAGGTCCTGGAAGTTCTCATTCTTGGAGCCGCCCATGCCCAGCATGGCGGCGAAGTTGTAGGCCCAGTCCTGCTCCGGGTCGACGTCGGCGGGCAGGGCGCCGCCGCCGCGGTACGAGTTCTGGTAGATCTTGGCGGCGATGGTAGGCAGCTTGGCCAGGAGGCTGATGCAGTCGTCAAAGGTCGGCTCCCAGTAGTCAGCCTTGTTGAGGCCGGCCTCGTAGGCCTTCGCGAACTTGGAGGTGTAGTTGAGGGCGCTGACGCCAATGGCGAACTGGGTCATGGGGTGCAGGTCGGTGGGGAGGTGGTCGAGCATCTTGTTGACGAAGTAGGGGAGGTGCGCCTGCTCGGCCAGGTCGCGCGACAGGTTGCGCACCTGCGCGACAGACGGGACCTGGCCGGTCAGCAGCAGCCAGAACATGGACTCGGGCAGCATCTCGGTGCCCGACGTGCCCTTGGGCAGCTCGCGCTGGCAGTCCTTTATCGTGCGGCCGTGGAAGCGGATGCCCTCGTTCGCGTCCAGCACGCTGCCCTCCCAGAGCATGGCCTTGAGCCCCCTGCGACGGCGTCAGTGCCGGCGGCGTCACGCGGCGGGACGGCGGGGCCTACCTCATGCCGCCGATGGTGTTCTCGACCTTGACCTCGCCGAGCACGGCCGAGGCGTTGGCCTTGACCTTCTTGAGCAGTTCCCGCTTGGCGGGGATGACCTCTCTCAGCGTGGCCTTCAGGTCGGGTTCCGACGACGACGACGAAGACGAGTAGAATCTCGGCTGCAAGAGGACGACGGACGACAGGGCACGTGGCTATCGCAGACGTCTTAGCATGGGCGACGGGGCGCAGAAAACGACAGGAGAGACACCAGGCTCACCTTTACGGCGCTCCAGGCCCTCGCGGGCGTCGTGAATCTCAGGGCCATGGTAACGGAGCGTTTTCCGGCGCGAAACAGCCCAGCAGTCGGACCAGCGGGAGACGGACCGGTAGGAGACGGATGAGCGGAAGCGCGTGTTGAAGGCTGGGAAAGCCGAGATCAGGGCGTCAATGGGAATGTGGACGGTATGCACGCTCTATCTGATACGCGACGCGAAGAGGACGACGGAAGGGCAGTTACAAGTGAGGCTGGACAGCGCGTTGTGAGACCGACGAGGATTGGTCTTGGACTCTTGGGGTGGCACGGTGTAAAAAGAGATAGAGGTGGTCGGCAGGAGGACGGTCGACGCAGTCCTCATCTCATGCCTGTGCATGGAGGAAGGAGGTACATAAGGTACTTCCTGAAGTACCTGTAGATTCTACAAGTAGCGTGCTTGCCTGCCTCCCCGCGCGTGCGCTTACAGAGAGATACAGGAAGGAGATGGAGGAGGTGAGCTGCAGCAGGTGCAAGCCGAGGGGCTGGCGGGGCTGACCGTGGTTAGCGCTAGACGTCTGTATGGGGAAAGCTGGGAGCGGGGAGGAGGGGAAGTGGAGTCTGCCGTTGGCTGTACAATCTACCCGCTCTACAGGCGGACATTGCGACAAACGCCTGGTACTGGGGACTTTGACCGGGAGTTGAATGGTCCGCACCCCACCAAATGATCGCGACCAGCGGGAAGAGGCGGAGGCGGAGTTGGCCGAGGCCTACCAATCATCTGGGCTCGCAGACAAATACATGGTAAATCAAGCTTCCCTTCCAAGCCAAAGCCTACGGGCCGACTGCGACATGCAGTCTCTGCTGCAGTCCGCGTATCTCTTCCAACATAAATCGAGCCTGTATAGATATGATTATCTGTCTCTCCGTTGTACAATGCTTTGGCCTCCGGTATCTCTCTGCATTGTGCCGCACAGCCAGGATACTCGGGCCCAGACATACTTCGGGATCTTTCTACAGAAGCCCGAGCAATGTTTATGATCGTGGGTCCGCTGCAAGTCAACAGGCCCGCACTGCGTCTCCGTCTCCCTCCACTCGCACCTGGTCGAGATTAGTAGAGCCTTGAAAACGGGCAAACGGAAGTCCTTTTCGGAGGATGAACTTTCCTCCAGGAGATTTATAACCTGGTCAGGAGGGCCTTTCCCGAGGCACGGCCAAACGGCGGCCCACAGATACCCGAGATATGTGAAGTGTCAGTACGTGTCAAGGTGTACCTTTTGAGCCCACGAGCAGCACGAGACACCCCATTCGCAGGCAGAGACAAGGCGCAGCCTCGACATTTCACGCTTCCGGCTGTGTTGATGCAGCATCAGTCGTCCGAAGCAGCGATTTGGGAGTATTTCTACCACTGAAAGGCCTCCTCTGTAGGTACCTAGGTCCTGTGACCTGCACCTGCTATAGGTACCGAGGTACCCGGCGCTTGGAGCGGCCGGCCGGTACAGGCGGGGCCAACGTTCCCCACAGCTGCCGATACCTCGGCCAGATGCGGTCAAACCTCCAAATACCTTGGATTCTCGGCTTCGTTCATCTCACGCCTCTGCACCGCATCACAGAGCAGCAACCCCATCTGACAAACCGCCTGCTGTCTTCGCTCTACAGCTACCAAGCCCTGCTACAAGTCGACTGGTCGGGCCAGACACGTGGCAAGCAGCGCCCTTGACCTTGGGGTCTGATCCGACTCCGGTCTAGGCGAACCAGGGCTTCAATATGCTTCGCCGAGGCCTCCGCGCCGCGCCTCGACGGCCCGCGATCCCAGCCCGCGCAATCGCCGACAAGCCCTTACCTCGTTGCCCGCCTCGCTGTGCCCTGCGGTCTCTGTCGTCGTCCGCTCGCAGTATGGCCCTGCCACCCGTCCACCCGCCCGTCACGGCCGTCCCACCCACCGACTCCTTTCAGCTGCTGCCCGAGGCGCAGAAGGCCGGCGCGGCTGAAGACGAGCTGTACGAGCAGCAGCTCCGCGACGTCGAGGCCTGGTGGGCGACGCCGCGGTTCGCCGGCATACGGCGGCCCTACACCGCGGCCGACGTCGTGTCCAAGCGCGGCTCGCAGATGCAGAGCTACCCGAGCTCCGTCATGGCCCGGAAGCTGTTCAACCTGATCCGCGAGAAGGAGGCGGCCGGAGAACCCATCCACACGCGTACGTACGCCCCCGACCATCACCGGCCCGTGATGTAAAGAACTGACACGCCGCTGACGTGCTGCCCGCTCGTTCTTCCACACCCCCTCCTCCGAACAGTGGGCGCCATCGACCCCGTGCAGATGACGCAGCAGGCGCCGCACCAGGAGGTGCTGTACGTGTCCGGGTGGGCGTGCTCGAGCATGCTCACGACGACCAACGAGGTGTCGGCCGACTTTGGCGACTATCCGTACAACACGGTGCCGAACCAGGTGCAGCGCCTGGCCAAGGCGCAGTCGATGCACGACCGCAAGCAGTGGGACGCGCGGCGGCGGCTGATGACGCCCGAGCAGCGCGCCGCCGCGCCCTACGTCGACTACCTGCGGCCCATCGTGGCCGACGGCGACACGGGCCACGGCGGCCTGAGCGCCGTGCTCAAGCTGGCCAAGCTGTTCGCCGAGAGCGGCGCGGCCGCCGTCCACTTCGAGGACCAGCTGCACGGCGGCAAGAAGTGCGGCCACCTGGCCGGCAAGGTGCTCGTGCCCGTCGGCGAGCACGTCAGCCGCCTCGTCGCCGCCCGCTTCCAGTGGGACGTCATGGGCACCGAGAACCTCGTCATCGCCCGCACCGACTCGGAGAGCGGCCGGCTCATCTCCTCCGCCATCGACGCCCGCGACCACGAGTTCATCCTCGGCGTCGCCGACCGGGACGTCGCGCCCCTCGCCGAGACCCTGCAGGCCATGGAGGCCCGCGGCGCCACCGGCGCCGAGCTCGACGCCTTCGAGGCCGACTGGGTCCGCCGCACCCCGCTCGTCACCTTTGACGAGGCCGCCGTCGCGCAGATGGAGGCCGCCGGGTGCACGCCCAGCGAGATCGACGAGTACCGCGCCGCCGTCGCGCGCACCACCACCACCGCCGCCGCCGACGCCGCGCCCGCCGTCGGCCTCTCGCGCCGCCGCGAGCTGGCCAACCGCATCTACGGCCCGCGCACGGGCGGCAAGACCATCAGCTTCGACTGGGACGCGCCGCGCACGCGCGAAGGGTTCTACCACTACCGGGCCGGGCTCGCGGCGGCGACGGCGCGGGCGCTCGCCTTCGCGCCCCACGCCGACATGCTGTGGGTCGAGACGGGCGAGCCTTCGGTCTCGGCGGCGGCGGGCGTCGCGCGCGCCGTGCGCGCCGCCCACTCGGGCAAGCCGCTCGTCTACAACCTGTCGCCCTCGTTCAACTGGGGCGCGCACGGCTTCGGCGACGCGGCGCTGCGCTCCTTCGTCTGGGACCTCGCGCGAGAAGGGTTCGTGCTGCAGCTCGTGTCGCTCGCGGGGCTCCACACGTCGGCGACGCTGCACGCCGAGCTGGCGCGCGGGTTTAGGCGGGACGGCATGCTGGCCTACGTCGAGTCGGTGCAGCGGCGCGAGCGCGAGCTCGGCGTCGACGTGCTGACGCACCAGCGGTGGAGCGGCGCCGCCTACGTCGACGGCATGCTGGGCGCCATCCAGAGCGGGAGCAGCGGGAGCAAGAGCATGGGCGAGGGCAATACCGAGGGGCAGTTCGACTGAGCGGGCGGAGAGGTGGGATTGGGGGTGCCCGCCCGGGACACTGGCCGGGCAGGCAGGCGGTCGGAGGCGGGCTCTAGCAGGTTCAGATCAACACATGGCGTGCGAGAAGCGGGCAATGAATGTCGAGGTATCTATTCAGTCGCAAAAGCAGTTCTCTGCAATACATGAGTGCCGGCCACTTGGGTGCCCTTCCCCCATCAGCCGGCTTTGCTGCCTTCCTCCCGCGCTAGGTCACTGACAACCTCTCTCTTCTCCCGGCCCCGAACGTTTCACAGCGCGTCCCGGAGGGCGTTGTTGGTGGGCGCGGCGAGCGGCGGGCCCTCGGGGGTGACGTAGGCCTTGGTCATGGCGCCGTCGACGACCATGTCGTGGCCGTTGACGAAGCCGGCCTCGTCGGAGGCGAGGAAGAGGACGGCCTGGGCCTGCTCGACGGCCTCGCCGAAGCGGCCGGCGGGGAAGTGCACCTCGCGGCGGTGGCGCTTGGCGGCGTCGTCGCCGAGCCAGTCCTGCAGCAGCGGCGTGTTGAGCGGCGCGGGGCAGAGGCTGTTGAAGCGGAACCCCTCGCGCGCGTGCGCGACGGCGAGCTCGCGCGTCAGCGCCAGCACGGCGCCCTTGGAGGCCGTGTAGGCGAGCTGCGGCGTCGCCGAGCCGACGAGCGCCACGACCGAGGCCGTGTTGACGACGCTGCCGCGCGCCTTGCCGTGCCGCCGCAGCGACTGCACCGCGTGCTTGCACCCGTACCACACGCCCTTGACGTTGACCGCCATGGTCAGGTCCCAGATGGCCTCGGGCGTGCCGACCGCGTCGTCGTCGCGCGCGTGCATGATCCCCGCGTTGTTGAACATGACGTCCAGGCCGCCCCAGCCGTCGAGCGACTCGACCGCCGCCTGCACCTGGGCCTCCTTGGACACGTCGCAGATCTGGGCAGCGGGGCAGGCGTCAGCGGGCATGGCATTGTCACGGTGTCTCGTCATCCATCTCATTATTCCGTGGGAGTCGACGCAAGGGGTTTAGAGAGACTCGTACCGTCGTCTCGATTCGCTTGGCGTCGGGCACCAGCTGCAGCACCTTGGCCTTGGCCTTCTCGAGCGCCGGGCCCGAGATGTCGGCCATCAGGACGCTGGCGCCCTCCTTCGCGAACAGGATCGTGGTCTCGAGGCCGATGCCTCTGCAATGTCTGATCAGTCTCGAGCCGCCGCCAATGGCGAGATGGTGTCTTGCCGCGCTGCCAGGCTACTGGCAGAGCGGACGGAGGGACCTACCCTGCAGCTCCCGTGATCATGGCATTCTTGCCAGCCAGGCGGCCCTTGGATTCGACAATGGAGCCCATTGTCGTCGGTCAGCGAGGCTATGGATCGGAGGTGGAATGCTTAGGGCAGAGGTCGTGACGATGAAGAGGTATGGCAACCAGCTGTAGAGAATGTCTGGATATTTGCGTGGCGGAGGAGGCAGCGTGTTGAATCGCAGCCAGCCGATAAGAATATGTGTGGTATGAGAGAGGGAGTAGTGGCAGTGGCAGCGACTCAGCGTCGCCTATTCGGCACAGTACGTGGCACCGTGATTCGGGAGCGGAGTAGGCGCAGTCGTCGCACAAGCAGGTCAACGGTGCGAGTAGAGATCTATCTCAGTGGCTCTGGCCGACGTGACACTGTCGTCAAGTCGTGCGCATAGATAAGAAAGCACTGGTATAGAGGGGTGGAGGGGCAGACCCTTCCGACAACGGCGGGGCGTCTTTGATAAGGACCCATCCAATCCATCACCCTACAAGCCAGACCCGACGACGGCGCAGACGGCGCCACGAGATAAAGGGACGGCGCCGCGAGATAAAGGGGCAAGCGAGGTCGGACAGATAACGGGCTGGGAAGTCCCATCATCATGCGTCGTATGGCGCCTGACACTGTCGAACCGTCCTGTCATTCCTGCCAAGTGCCGCTTCGGATGGTTGTCAAACCTGCGCGAGCCTATCATAAGGCTGCAGCTCAGTAAGAGGCATGCATCGGAGAGGCAGACAGCTGCAATATCGCGTACCCAACCACCAGGCTCCCTGGAGGTCTGGCACGTCTGGGTGAGTTCCACGTCCGGTGGTTGAAGTGGAGGATGTTACCTAATGTTCATGTAAAGATGCAACCGAGGCCTGTTGAATTGCATCACAGTGCAGCCTGGGCGCATGCGAGCTGCAACACGTTACCGCCTAGTGGTGCATACGGATGGATTCGTAACCACAACTCGTGTTGAATGTCAGGAGGCAAGTGAGCAAGGACGTAAAGTAAGCAGGGCGGTATCACCAGACAAGCTCGCAGACGGCGATCCAGGCAGAAGAGGTCACACAGCCACGCAGCCAGCCCTACGGCCGCCCAAGATGGCGGTCAACGGACGTTGCGATTATGCCTGTGGAACGTGAACGCGTCTCTCGTCAGCCTCGTTGTGCGACACCGCACCTGCAGAGGCAGGGGGCTCTCGCGGCGCGGGTATTAAATGTGCGGTTCGGACGAGAAAATCGTCACAGCTGGCCTTTCTGGGCACGGTAGACCTTCATCGAAAAAAGGCACAACGCACGTAAGACGTGATGGGGGCCGCAGAAGAGCGTCTGCTCGACGGCGCCATCTCGAGCCATTGGTCACCAGCCGGGCAGCAGGACTCCGGGCCTGGCGTCTTACTCAGGTTTGCAGCAGCCGGTACGAGAGGCGGATGAGATGCTCCAGGACACTAACGACGACGAAGAGGCGAAGGGGAAGAGCAGGACGGCGTAGGTGCTGTCAGACTGGCTCATTCATGTCCCAGCCTGGCCGTCCCGTGTCTGGCCTCACACGTAGGCGGCGGTGCAGGTCCCGTCGACTATCCAAAAGGTACCACATTGCTGGGATTGAAGATGCAGGTGTCCTGTCGTCGTGTCGTCGTGTCATGCAGAAGCTCGAGGCCGAGGCTCGAGGCAATTGACTGACTGGATTGGATGGACAGGCAGCCGCTTATTTCGCAGTACGGATACAGTACTAGTTCGTTGCTTATGTACGAATCAGCAGTATACGTCCGTACCTTACCTCTTATCTGCGGTCGCGCGACTCCACTGCCGATGAGGTGCTGCAGCTGCTGCTCTTATCAGACTATAAAGCTGTCCGACCCGCCAGCCTCGACTCGGCATAGCCATTGCTAACAGACCAGACCTCCTCCGTTCATTCCCCAGCAGTCGAATTCCTTCGCTCATTTCACTCTGCTCCCCGGATCTGCGTTGTACCTGTCGAGCTGCTGTGCTTTTTTGGTAATTGCTCGGTCTGTCTGCTCCGCTGTGAGGTATCTACAGGTACTTACAGGTAGGCTCCAGACTGCCCGCTCCGGCATCGCGAGGGGCACCGGCTAACAATGGCAGTCAAAATCGACTGACCCGAGGCCTCACCTTGCCTCAACCTACACCCGCCCGTTCGCCTGCTCGCGCCGGCCGGCATGGCTTCCTCCGATCAGCCCGTCACCGTTGAGTCTCTGCCCGAGCTCCTCAAGGATGACACCAAGGTCAAGTTGGCCGGCATCGACGTCGATGGCCAGCTGCGCGGCAAGGTCGTGGCCAAGAGCAAGTTTCTGTCCGTCGCCAAGGAGGGCTTCGGCTTCTGCAGCGTCATATTCGGCTGGGACATGCACGACATGACCTACATCCAGGAGCTCAAGGTCAGCAACAAGGAGAACGGCTACCGCGACCTGCTCGCCGTGCCCGACCTGGCCAGCTTCCGCCGCATCCCGTGGGAGGACGGCGTGCCCTTCTTCCTCGTCAGCTTCTTCGACCCCGACACCAAGGAGCCCGTGTGCGCCTGTCCGCGCGGCCTGCTCCGCCGCGTCCTCGGCCGCCTGCGGGACGGCGGATACGACGCCATGGCCGGAGGTTTGTCGCCCCCTCCCAAACTTCTGACCGGCGTGTCTCTCCTTGCCGTCACCTGCTGACGTCTCTCCCGCGACCATCCAGCCGAACTCGAGTTCTTCCAGTTCAAGACGCCCCCCGAAGCCTCGTCCGCCTCGACCTCGGCCGCCGCCGCCTACATGCGCGACCACGCGCCCGCCAGCCTGCCGTCGCTGACCGAGGGCATGTTCGGGTACAGCCTTACGCGGCCGACGCTGAACAAGGGCTACTACTACGACGTCTTCGACACGTGCAAGAAGTTCGACTGCGGCATCGAGGGCTGGCACACCGAGAGCGGGCCCGGCGTTTACGAGGCCGCGCTCGAGTTCGGCCAGATCGCCGAGATGGCCGACCGCACGTCGCTGTTCAAGTACGCCGTGCGCTCCGTCGCCGCCGCCCACGGCATCACACCCTGCTTCATGGCCAAGCCGCGCCAAGGCCTGCCCGGCAACAGCGGCCACATCCACGTCTCCGTCGTCGAAGCCAAGACGGGCAAGAACCTGCTGGCCCGCGAGTCGCGCGACGACAACGCGCCCTACCCGGACGTTGCGCACCTCAGTGACCTGGGGCGTCACTTCCTGGCCGGCGTGCTGGAAGGCCTGCCCGACGTCATGCCCCTGATGGCGCCGACGGTCAACAGCTACAAGCGGCTGGTCGAGAATTTCTGGGCGCCCGTGACCGTGTCTTGGGGCCTGGAGCATCGCGCCGCCTCGGTGCGGCTCATCGCGCCGCCCACCTCCAAGCCGGGCGCCACGCGCCTCGAGGTGCGCGTCCCCGGCGCCGACGCCAACCCCTCGTACGTCATGGCCGCCGTGCTGGCGCTCGGCTGGCGCGGCGTCGAGAAGAAGCTCGCCCTCCCCATCCCGCCCCTCGGCAAGGGCGAGGACGTCGGCGGCGGTGCCGACCCGGGCCAGCGCCTCGCCAAGAGCCTCGCCGAGGCCGTCGACCGCTTCATGCGCCCCGAGAGCATCGCCCGCGAGGTCTTTGGCGACGACTTTGTCGAGCACTTCGGCGGCACGCGACGCCACGAGATCCGCCTGTGGGACGAGGCCGTCACCGACTGGGAGCTGAGGCGCTACATGGAGACGGTGTGAGGCTGGTCGTGGGTGAGTGGGCGAGGATGGAGCCAACCTGGCGCGCGGGAGAATCTCAACTTCTCTCGGCCTGTTTGGCACGCAGGGTTCATAGAACAAGGCGGCTGGTCGCAGAAGCTCGCTCGAGCTCTCGTCTCGACTGGATATCCTGAGCGAGTGGTAGGGCCAGCAGTAGGGCCTTCGATTTTGGCGGCTGCAGCATAAAACTCAAGCACCGTCTGGGCGGATCCGATTGGAATCTTTTGTGCAGTGCGCCTACAAGCTGTTGTAAGGTGAAGGGTCACGGGACGGGGTGAGAAAGCAAG
Organism: Xylariaceae sp. FL0804; assembly: GCA_022539325.1. Classification (NCBI taxonomy): domain Eukaryota; kingdom Fungi; phylum Ascomycota; class Sordariomycetes; order Xylariales; family Xylariaceae; species Xylariaceae sp. FL0804. The sequence continues at coordinate 108,729 of JAJKLG010000006.1, read as the reverse complement.
GAGGTACAAAATGACGAGACGGTACAGCAACACAAACGAACAAGCGGCTGATGGGCGGTGAAACAGATCAAGTTCGGCTTGACCAAAGTTTGGGAGGGCATCGTCCCAAGGCCGCTGCGCCTCAGCCCCTCGCATGGTGGACCTCCCGCAGGATATCTCCAGAATATCTACTACTATACATTTTCCCCATCCATTGAGTTGCTGGGGCCTTCTACGTGCTCAAACACGCACGCCCTGCCTCTGGTGCAGCTCGGGTGTGTACTGCCGAAGCAGCTGCTGTCCAATTCGACGCTGGATCCCGCCTATCATTGCCTCGTACCGCTCTGTTCTCAGCAATCAACCACGATCACGTCCTTTCGGGCCTCACTCTCAGAGGATAATAGCTGCTCTCATCTGTCGTCCAGTCTCTCGAGCTCTCTCCCGCTGGCACTCACTCCCCCTACTGGCTCTCCTCCCACCGGCCTCTCCTCCTACCTAGCCGCCTCTCGACCGCGGTGGTGGCGGCGGGGCCTCACCCATTCACAACGAATACCGGAAGCCCTTGTTCTCGAGCTCCGTCTGGTCCTGCATGCCGGCCTCCATGGCGGCCTTCTCGTCGAACGGTCCCGCCGCGTCCCGGGCCTTGTTCTCGCGGTGCATGTAGACGTACAGCACGACGACGCTCATCAGCTTGACCGTGTAGCCCACCAGCATGGCGACGTAGGCGCTGTGGTAGCCGGCTGCGCGTGCCCCGAGTCAGTTCTCGCTCGATTGCCGGCCCGGCTGGCTACCTTGTGTATAGATTTGGTACTCACGTGCTTCGGAATCCCGGAACGTCTGCGGTCCAATGATGCTGTTTTCTGTCAGTGTGCTGTACGTGAAAGAAAGGAGAGAGAGAGATCATCGCTCATGACATGATCGTCGACGCGACATGGCCGAGGAGAAAGACGGGCCAAGCACAGCGGGAAATGGGACCTCGAGCACGTGACTTACTTTCCGACGCAGTATCCCGTGAACAGTATGGCCGCGGTCAGCTGCTTCTTCGTGGAGCCGGCGATGTTGGACGAGATCATGGTGAGCGACATGCTGAAGCCGAGGCCCTGAAAGTAGCAGAGCCAGAGGCCGACCAGCCGCCCCCACTGGATTGGAATCGGTGTCAGCACGCAACCCAACTCATCCTAACGCAACCCAACGGCCAAGGGAAGGGGGAGGGGGGAGGTATCCGAGAGGAGAGGAAATGTGCCCGGAGCGGAGCGCAGCCGTACCTTGGCCGAGGCCGGCAGCCTGACGAGCATGGCGGAGCCGGCGATGCAGATGAGGTTGGCGGCGATCATGGTGGGGCAGCGCGAGCCGCGCGGCCAGCGCGTGCAGACCCAGCCGCCGGCGATGAGGGCCAGGAACTGCACGGCGCCGCCGGGGATCTGCATGTACTGCGTGCCGAGCGTGTCGAAGCCGAAGCTGCCGATGATCTCGGACGTGAAGCTCGTGATGGCCGCGTTGGGCACCTGCGCCCCGACCGCCATGACGAACAGGATCCAGGTCTCTGTTTGTGCGCGTGCGTGCGTGCGTTTCGCGGTCAGTCATCAGTCAGTCGGCTAGCGAGATTGTTCCGCATGGCATCCGGTGGGGGAATCCCATCGGTTCCCGGGGCCGGACGGGACGGGATAGGACGGAACGGGATAGGACGGGTCGGCTTACTCGGGTCCTTGAAGCACTGCACGGCCTGGTGTTTCCGGAAGTGGTGGTTCTTGACTCCCTGCTTGTTGCGAGCCACCTGGAGCGCGGAGGTATGTCAGCATAACCCGACCACCCTCTCTCACTCTCCGTCGACGCGAGGCGCGACCAGTCACACCACATGGGGGCTCAAAAAAAACTCACCCGGTCGATGGCGATGGTGCGCTCCCTCTCGTTGAGGCACTTGGCCGTGGAGGGCATGTCCGGCAGCACGAGGAAGCTGATGATGCCCTGGGCGAAGCTCAGGGCGCCGAAGATGATGAAGACGTACATCCAGCGCTCCAGGCCCGTGGTGATGTGGCCCACGGCGTAGCCGATGAGGCCGCCGAACATGGTGGCCAGGCCGTTGGTGCAGTAGTAGGCCTCGAGCCGCAGCGGCTGCTCGTCCGACGTGTACCAGATGGACATGACCAGCACGAAGCCCGGGTTCACGGCCGCCTCGGTCACGCCGAGCAGGAAGCGGTTGGTGGCGATGCCGCCGAACGAGGTGCACGCCGGAGTCTGTCTCGCGCGGTGGTCAGCAACCCTGCGGCCGCGGCGACACGTCTGGCTGGCACGACGGCGAGAGACGTGGCCGGGAGGGAGGGAGGGAGGTCTCGGCCGAAAGGCGGCGCGACTACTGACCGTCATGAGGATGATACCCCATACGATGGTGGTCACCGAGATGAATTTGCCGATGGGCAGCCTCTGCAGCAGGTACCCGGACGGCACCTGGGAGATCAGGTAGCCAAAGTAGAAGATGGAACCTTCCCAGACATATGGTCAGCGGCTGACGGGGTGCGGGTGGTGGCATGGCATACCCAGCCAGGAGTAGTCCTGGCCGTGCAGGTTCGTGCCCTCCTGCAGCCCGTAGGCGTTGGCAAAGTTGATCGAGTTCTTGTCGAGGTACTGGATGAAGTAGATCATGAACAGGACCGGCACGACGTGCAAGTCGATCTTGCGCACGACCTTCTTGACCTCGGCGGCGTCGGCGTCGAGGCCCCCATCCTGCTGGGCGTCCTTGAACAGCCGGTAGTTGTCGTCCAGGTCGCGGGCCGACGCGGCCGAGACGTCCTCGGAGGAGCTCGTGGGCTCGGCCGGCGGCCGGCGCGAGGGGTCGATCGAGGCCATATCTTGCGGCTGCGACTGCGACTACGACTGCGGCTACGACTGCGGCGGCGGCGGCGGCTACTGCTGCTGCTGCTGCTGCTGCTACGGCGACGGCGAGCAGGGAGTGGGAGAAGGAGAGAACGAGAGAGAGGATGAAAAAGTGAACCCGGAGACTGGCAGGGTCCCAAGGAGGGTTACCTCTCGCAGCCAGCCTGGCCAGCTCCTGATGGGACCGGAATCACAAAACGCCCATGTTGCGCTTTTCTCTGCTAGACCACTAGGTCCCGTAGCATAGGTACCGTACCTACTCGTGAGAGGCCGCGCTGAACCGAACCGCATGACTGGCAAACCCCCACCGCCTCAGGGCAGGGCGGGTCTCATTATTAACAGCACTGCGCGGTGGTTTGCGAATCACGTCATGATCCAGGTCGAGCTTTCGACCGGGGTTCTCGCGTGACGGTCGGAGCGTTCGCCAGCAGGCAGTCTGCTGCAGTTCTGCAGATACTGGTGGTTCCAACAGCCGAGGGCCGCCCCCGTCCACGGGCCCCTCTCTCTGGATGGCATCATCGAGAGCTCCGGAGACGCCATCGTGTGCGGCGTATCAGGCGAATTGCAGCGCGTCGTGTCCGGCCCAGAGCCCTGGTTGGCGGCAGCAACAGCAGCAGCAGGTCCCGGCTGCCACGCCTGCGAGCCAGCCCCGGTGGTTCGGGGTCCTTGTGCTTGCTCCTTGCCGTGCTTGCCCAAGGTGTGTCTGTCCCAAGGTCCTTGGGCCGCGACATGCAGCAGCAAAACGGGCCAGGGCGGGCCCAGGGGCGGGCCAGGGCGGCCGAAAACTGCGGGGAAATGGGTTTTCAAGGGCCGCTATCTCCGCCGAGGCTCCGTCCGGCGCGCTGCGGTAGGCCGACGGTGAATACTGGCAGATCTGCCCAGCCGTTTTGTAGGGCCAATGTAGAGATGTAGGGCTCTCTGGGCGGGCCCCTGGGCGGCCGTCGTCCAACCAGACGGACCCGTCGAGCCACGGACCGAAGCAGAGCTGCATCCGTGTCCCGTTGATGTGTCCTTAGTCGAAAGAGTTTTTTTCTGAGCTAAGGTAGGCGGTGATGGCGTGCGGACGGTGGACCTTCTGGCCTCTCCCGCGCGCTCTCGGAAAGATGGGTAGTGCCCACCACCCCCCTCCCGGACGATTCATATTTTCCCCTCGAGCTCTGCTCTCTTTTCTCCTTTTCCTTCTTTTCCGCCCAATGTCTCTCGCGGCAGCATTTCCTCACCGTCTGGTCTGATCTCGACCCAACCCTGGGCGACGACGGCCTTCAAGGTAGGTGAGTCTGTTGCGAGCTGAGCTTGCTCTATGAATCACTGAGCCGTCTGGTCTGCGCTGCGCTGCGTTTGTCCTGGTGAACTCGCCGCCATTAACTCCTCGTCGCTCTCGACGGCGTTTCGGCAGAGAAGAGTTGTCCTCGCACGAGCGGCCATGGCACGCCAAACAGAGCACGCTAATGGCGAGGGAGATTGGCCTCTGTCATTCGACAGCTGCGAAGACTTCCGTCAGCAAGGTGATAAAAGCTCAAATGTACCCAGGATGGCTCCTTGCGGCACCAGCTCCTCTTGCGAGCATTCGTGATTGGCAAGAGGCGAGATACAGCCCGCCTATTCACGATGTTTAGCTGTGGTTGCCGTGGCTATCAGGCGAAATACACACTCGCTGCGCCGAGGGGCTGATTACATGGACACGCTCGTCGATGCTGGCGCCCCCGGCAGGAAAGGAAGGCGTAGAAGCACAGTCCCATGGGCTTCCGGGCGTCACAGGTGTCACGTGAAGGCGTGGTGGTGCCGGGTCCGAGACAGCCGGCCTGGTTGCGCATCAGACGCGGCCTCGCCGAGCATCTGCCTCGGCGCCTCGGCCACGAGTGACGGCGAACCCCGGCATGCGGCGACTAGCAGCAGAGCTGGAGTCACATCTCTGACGAAGAAGATGTGACTCTGGCATCAGCGGGCGCAGACATTCTCGTTCGTATCGCGCTGCTGACGCACACCAACGACTGTCCGAGGAGGCCACTGGGCCCGTGACAGGTACTGTACCGGTAGATACTCTCTGGCTCGGCGTCATGGCTGAGTCGCAGGGATTGATATGTCATCACGGTCGACGGTCGGCAGCTGTCCGTAGCTGAGCCGGGCCGATTCAAAATCCACGACTGGCCGTCTGTCGCGCTCTCGCCGCCGCCGAGATCAGTCGAAGCCTATAATTAGACGGCGTGGACGCAATCGAGGCTGCAGCTGGCGGTGCTACGCTGCGGCCAGTGTAACACAAGAAATGCAGTGTCATAGAGACGCACAGAGGCTCCTAGAAGATGGATGGGCAGGAATCTTGTGCAGAAATCCTGTCTCGGTACGAGCACAGAGTCCGCAGCTACCTACCTACGCAGCATATTCGTGGGACAAGATTGTGGAAAGAGTACTGTAGTCAGAGTGTACTGTAGTCTGGAGGATATGGGAAGGGAGAAGGGATATCCGTATGGCGAGACGGGTAAGCTGCCGGCGCTGCAAGACGACAGACGGAGGCTAGGGGGGCTAGGGGGGCCTCTACGCCCCGTGAAAGGCCTAGCGCGTCAATCTAGCCAATGATCAGCCCGGTCTGCCGTGCCACAGCGCGCACTCAAGTTATGTGACACGAGTGTCGTGGTGGTAATCACCATATTCACCTAATTTGTCATCGGCGAGGCTTTCTTTCGACAACACTTCGTATCTTGCCTCTGGCCTCCAGGAAACCTTTATCTCTAAGACCCGGTTCCTTCGCGAAATCTTGCCCTCGTTACCGCAATACCAATCCTGTGCTTTCAACGTCACATCCCGGACTGTCTACTGTAGCACTTCTGGCGCACGCCTGTGTCCTTCTTCTCCGCTTCCTATCGTTACCGCTACCGGTATCAGCCTCGCGCATCGCCTCTGCCTCCTCGCCGCCGTCACATGCAGCACCTCGTCGTCAGCACAAGGGCCTGTATGAGTAGCAGACCCTCTTTCTTGCGTCCGCATCTCGATGCTTTCACTCGGTCTCGCCTTGATTTGCTGCTTGAGCGCGCCACCTCCGCCGCCATGGGCCCTCTTCATATCCGAGAGTCGGGCTCAGCGGCCCCCATCTCTTGCCGAGAGCACCTCAACATGTCTGTCCGACGACGTCTGTCGTGTCATATCAACCGGCATATCCCTTTGAGTAGCAGCGCAGCCTCCCCTGCGTCTCATTCTGAGTCATCCCAGTATGCTCGGCATCGGTGCCGGCGGCGCCTCCCGACGACCGTCCAAGCCACCCTCTCGTCCCGACGCCGTGGTCGCGGGACCTGATGTCATCGCACCACTGCAGCCGTCCGCCACGTTGACCATGCCGGGCTGCGGGTGTGATGGGATCGGACTGCTGCCCGCCCTTCCAGAGATATATGCTCGCCGCTGACCATGTGTGGCTTGCATATAACGTGCCTGCACCCGAGCTCCTGACGTGCAGGACTCAGAGACCCGACCCAAAGTCAGCGCCAATGTGGCCTACCGACTGCCTGGCTCCTGGGTCCGCTTGACGCGTCCCGGGACAGGGGCTCTGGTCAATCACACGGCCGAGACAGACTTGCAAGGCCAATTCAGCCCTACGCCGCTAAATGCTGACCTGATGCTCTTTTAGGTCCACGTCCTGGCCGGTCTATGCTTTCTTTTGTCGTCTGTTCGTGCTTGACCGCAGGTGTATATCCAGTGACGAGACAGAGACTCGCTGGCCGACGTCACCGTTGAGCGTTTGAGCCGTCTGACGACTGCCTCAGCTGCTCCTGCTGCCTCCGCGGCTTCTGCTCCCGCTGCCTCCGCTGCTCTGTTGTCACTTGGTGACTCCCCAGCTGGTGATGGTCTAAAAATACCTCCGAGGTATCATGCAGAGCTTATACCCTCCAATGGTAGCATTGATCCGCCTGCTCGTGTCGATGATGCCCAGGTGGTTCCTATGTTCGGCCTCTGCCGCGACTCCAGCTTTGCCAAAGACTCCATAGTGGGCGGCGCGGCGGACGCCGGTTTACCTGAGCATAGACCAAGGTTGTCAGCCCCAGCCCCAGCCGCGTATCCTGCCAAGATGGTCGATGAGATATATGCTTGGTATCCCGGGTCCCAGGGGGGGCTGCTACATCTTGACGCCACCAACCCCCATCTGGATGAGTATCGTTTGCCCTTCACGAATCCAAGCTCTGCATGTCGCCGTCGACGGCCAACCGACGGGCCTGCGACCAGCATCGGAGTCAGACCGATCCACACTTGATCTCACCTGGTCAAGGTCTATCGTGAAAGCTGTGCCGCCGCAGGCACGGCTGGCAGACTGCCGTGGTCCTTTTGCTGTTTTCTAACAGAGATCTGGCTCCCTATTCGTCTGCCTCCACGGCCCTTGATTATGAAATTCCATCCTTTGGAGCTGCCAGCATGATTTTGCAGCTAAAGCTTCTCCAGGACTGGTCTTTTCAGTTCACATCGGCCACATCGGGGCATGAACGCGGTCTCCTCGCGTGCCTGATCTGCCTATTTATGTGGCGGTTGCTCCTGATTCGTGACCGATGCAGATGCCGATGTCTTCGAAATACGGCCTTGCTGGCGCCACTTGTAGAATGATTCCAAATGACTTTAGGATATATAAGTCTACACTTCGCAGGCTGGCCATATTACCGCCGAAAGACATCAGACATCCAAACACCTAGGGTATCCTCATCAGGAGCAACTGTCGAACGGTGAACAGACGCCCACGTACGCCGCGATCAAGTGAAATCCAACACACCCTGGAGATTCTCCCCAACCATACCGGCCTCCTAGCGAAAGGTGTCCAAGAAGCTGCAGACACACTCAGACCTCATGCCGTCCAGCCATCGCGGCTCCCGTGGGGGTCGAAAGCAAGTCAGTCTCAGTCTCGGATTCAGCTTTGTAAAGCAACGCGCCCCTCCTCCCTTTGCCCCCGGGCGAGCACTTTCTGCGGGCAGCAACATCCAGGAGAGCACGGGGCGCTGACTGCGATGGGTTTCTCGACAGGCATCGGTTCCGCAGCTCATCGAGTCGCTGCAGACGCACCGGGTAAACACGCTGACGGAGCTCTGCCGGATCGAGCGCGTGGCGGCCGAGTGCGAGGACGAGGAGGACGCGCGGGCCTTCCAGGCGCCCATGACGGCGGCGTGGGAATACTACGTGGCCAGCAACCAGTTCCTCACGGAGCTGCGGGGCCTGACGCGCGACTATCCCATCTCGGGCGAGGTCGTCGAGGAGGCGCTCCACCTGGTGCGCAACGACCCGGAATCGAACCGCAGCTGGAACCTGGCCTGGCTGTGCCTCGTCAAGATGCGCGACGGGTATGATTTTCCTTTTGCTGCTAGCCCCTTCAACTTCGCCTCCGCTTTCGCCTCAACCCGAGAACGAGCAGCTGACCTCTCGGACTTAGCGGGCTGCTCTCGGCCTTTGCACAATCAGAGGCGTGGAGGAGGGAGATGTGGGGAGGCCGGGATCCCACGGAGGACGAGGCGGACCAGCTGGCGCGCTGTTTCGAGTACGAGTGGATTCAGGCGGTGACGAACATGCTCCGGCACTGGGCCGTCGCGCCGACCTGGTACTGACAGGCCCGGACCCCATGCGGCGGACGTGGTCTAGAGCCACCGCATCATCGGCTCGGCCCTGGTGGCAGCCGGCTGTCCGGACTGGGACTCGGGGTATAAGACATGGGCGAGCATAAGATGGCGTTGGCTACCGGTAGCATAGAGGGGTTGCCTTGACTCCTGAACACGTCTCAGAGAGTTCGGCATTTCGATCCTGGTCGCCGTGTAAGTCGGCGTGTAAGTATGTAAAGATACAGTTAGATCAACTCACTCATGAATTCAATGAAATTCGAAAATACTCGATGAGAAAGTCCAAGAGAGCTGGCTCGCGAGTAAGACTTACAGAGATGCAGCGGGCCGAGCGGCGGACAGCTGGCAGCGCCGATTGCCGGCTCGGACCCCGCTCGGCTTTTGCCCCTCCTCCGCTCCGACATCGTCACTACTTCCGCCCCGCCATCAAAACCACATCTCCCCCGACGTCCTGATATCAGCTAGCCAGGTCGCCCGGAAGCCGTCTTTCTTAAAGATCCAGCACAGACTCCTAGCACAGCCTCTTCTTCTGGCCCCGGTACAAGTAACATCGTATTTCATCCAGGCTCCGTCGTCGCCGTGACTCGCTGCCGTCACAGCCGCTCTATCAGCACGGCAGCCTGTCGGCTTTCGCCAACACCAAGATTTTCTACTCGCAGGGAGGTCACACACACACAGACAGCCCTACTCTCCCCTTCAAGATGGCCGCCTCCGAATCCGCCGGCGCCCACGGCGACCTGGCGCACCTGCTGCCGCCCAGCTGGAAGACGCAGGTGACGGCGTGGCTGGCCGAGGACACGCCGTCCTTCGACTACGGCGGCTTCGTGGTCGGCGACGCGCCGCGCACCGCCACGCTGTGGTGCAAGAGCCCCGGCGTCCTGGCCGGCGCGCCCTTCGTCGACGAGGTCTTCGCGCAGTGCGGCTGCGCCGTCGAGTGGCACGCGGCCGAGGGCGAGGCCGTGGTCTTTGAAGACGATGACGACCATGACCACGACGACAAGAGCAAGAGCAAGAAGATGACGAAGACCAAGGTCCGCGTGGCCACCGTCTCGGGCCCCGCCCGCGGCCTGCTGCTGGGCGAGCGCGTGGCGCTCAACGTGCTGGCGCGGTGCTCGGGCGTGGCGACGGCGTCGCGCGCGCTGCGGTCGGCGCTGACGGCGGCCGGGTGGCACCGCGGCGGCGGCGGCGGCTGCCTGGCGGGCACGCGCAAGACCACGCCCGGCTTCCGCCTGGTCGAGAAGTACGGCCTGCTGGCGGGCGGCGCCGACGCGCACCGCATGGACCTCAGCGCCATGGTCATGCTCAAGGACAACCACGTGGCCAGCCACGGGGGCGACATCGCGCGCGCCGTCGCCGCCGCCCGCGCCGCCGCCGGCTTCGCCCTCAAGATCGAGGTCGAGGCCCGCGACGAGGCCGAGGCCGACAGGGCGATCGAGGCCGGCGCCGACGTGGTCATGCTCGACAACTTTGACGGCGCGGAGGTGCGCAGGGCGGCCGGGGCGCTGCGCGAGCGCTGGCGGGGGAAGAGGGCGTTCCTCATCGAGGTCAGTGGCGGCTTGCGCGAGGACAATGTGCGCGAGTATGCCCATGACGGTGAGTTCCTGTCTCTTATTTATTATTCCTGGGGTTTTCTCTTCTAGTCGTCATCCTGCTCTCTCCTACTCTCACTGCTGGCTCACTGCTGGCTCACTGCTGGCTTACTGCTGGCCGCTTGTGCGACTGACTGGCCGGTTACTACCGCAGATGTCGACATCATCTCTACCAGTTCCATCCACCAGGGGACTCCCCACGTCGATTTCTCGCTCAAGATCGACCCGGTCCAGGCTTGATCGACCTGTCTGTGTCAGGATTCGTCTGTGGAATAGAGTGAGTAGAGCGGTTGGAGGCCAATTGGCATGAGACGTTGCATGGTCGGAATAGTCTAGGGCATAGAGAGAACAGCGCAGAGGCGTTTGTGTAAAGGCACTGGGGCCAGGTGTGGTCGTCGCACGCTGCCATGTAAAATACCCAGCCATCTGTATTATAGAGGGGCCCGTGGACGGCCTCCTGAGCCCTATCACATCAGTGCCCAAGTCCGGTTGCACAGCTTCGGTCTATGGTGAAACCGAACTCATCCGGTACTGGTAGAGCAAGGGCGCCTGCGGCTCATGATCGGGGAAGCGTCGTGGTAGTAGTCGCTACTATTTTCCCATACCACGATATGTTGTAGCCAATAACGTATTTGCGGTTTTCCTGCGCTGGGATCAGGGATGAATATCGGAAAAGGATGGCCGCTGGCGGGCTGATTCTGGCAAAAATGTCCCAATACTCTATTTCAATATGTCAAATTTTGATGGGATATCAACTCCTGCTCATGTCAACTCCAGATCATACCATAGCCAACGGAGGTAGCTCTGGGGTCTGCTAACCTATGGCCACGACGGCGAGGGCGGCCAAGCCGTCAAGATGCCTCGACGTGGGCGGCGGAGATAAGATGCAGACAAACTCCGTAGATGCATGCTTACATCATCCGTGTGTTACCAGTACCTGGGCTGTTGGCCTGGCCGTTTGTTCGGATGTTCCCTTGCCCCGAAGAGACTCTGGATCCTCTCACTCTTGAAGTACAGCTCTACGGTTCCAGCACGACGACAACTGCGCTGGCTCTGCTACCTACGGCTACCACCTCCGGTGGTCACCTACGGCTGTCACCTACGGCTACCCCCTACGACTCTGCCAATGACTTCGCCGATGGCGGCCTTCCTCGACCTCCCCGACGAGCTCATCCGAGACATCGCCTTCCTCCTCGAGCCGACCGACGTCGTCGCCCTTGGCGCCTCCTGCCAGCGAACGCACAAGGTCGTCGTCGATCCCCTTCTTTGGAAACACCTTTACCGTCAGACATGGCGGACAGGGGAACCAGTCTCTGGAGCGACCGCGCGCCAGCGCACTTGGCACGAGCGCTTCTGCGAGCGAGCGCGTGTGGACGCCGAGGCGCTGGTCCTGTTTGACCGCATGCTGTCGACCAAGCAGCGCCGAGACGAGCGCATCGAGGCCATCGCCGCTCTCGGCTACGACGTGAAGGACCTGCTGCTTCGTCTGCAGGACGAGACGCCCGAGACCGCCCAAGACGTGCTGGCCAGGCGGTACCATGCCTCGATCATTATTGGCCTAATACACCGCTCAAAAGCGCTGGACACGTGGACCCGGCTGCGCAACTGGAAGTTGCGCTCTGAGCGCTCTGTTGAGGGTGGCCATGTCGAACAACAGCTGCTGGGAGCACTTCGAGTCCCACTAGAAGAGGCCATGGTAGCGTTTGACCTGTTCATCCTGGCGGGTAAGAGTGGCGATGCCGAGGACGTCGACCGGAAGATCAGTGAGCTGGCGCATAGTATCAGACAGACCATCCGTGGCTTTGATGAGCTTCCCGTCGGCCAGAAAGCAGTCCGGATTGCCGAGTACCTAAAGTCTGTAGGGTTCGAGTGGGAAGACACTGAGGGCTGCCACGAGCAGGGAGACAACCTCATCAGCTACGCCCTCCTGTGCGTGCCGTACCACCCGCTGCTGCCGCTGCAGTGGGCTATTATATACTGCTGCGTCGCTCGCAGACTGGGTGTCAATGCGGTGCTGTCCAACTCCCTGCAGCACGTTCGGGTCTTCGTGGATGCGGCGCAAGGCCAGGCATCGTCTGGCCACGACAGTGCCTCCATAGAAGAGCTTTCGCGAGGTCTTATCCTTATGGATCCATGGAGCAAGAGCAGTGAGGCTCACCAGCGAGACATCCCCAGCAATCTCTCCCCCCCAGGACTGCGTCCTGACATTCGGCTGACCCGGACCGAGCCGCTCGTTACGACCAAGCTGGTACAATGCACCGGCAAGAAGATCATCGATTGCAAGGATTTCATGGAGGACCTTGGCCTCCCTCTCGCAGTCTCTCACGGTGGCCTTACTGGTCATACACTCGACCCCCACACAGTAGATTACGCGGTGCTCTGGGCATTCTCGATACTTGGCGCAGGTACTTTCAGACCGATGCCCCGTCAAGAGGTCTGGTTTAACCTGATGAGGCATTGGAATATTCATTTCCCTGAAGACACCGGCCTCATCGAGCGGCTCCCATACCTGTTCCCCGAAGTGCCTTGGATGGATGAGATCACGGCCATAACCGAACGGTGCCGTGAGATCGATGCCAGCGATCGAGTGCCCACGCCGCGGAACGGTTTGACCCGTGTACGCTATAGGATAGGGCAGCATTTTCGCCACAAGCGCTACAACTACAGCGGCTTCATCGTAGGCTGGGACGAGCACTGCGCCGCCGGAGATAACTGGATCGAACAGATGGGAGTCGACAGCCTGCCTGGGGGTCGGAGGCAGCCCTTCTATAATATCGTGTACGTTGCCGCAGTGCCGCGGTTACGAGATTAGTTGACTGACTGGTCGCAGAGCTCACGACAAGACTACTCGCTATGTGGCCGAGGAGAACATTGAGCTCGACTACCGGCGGCCTCAAAAAGCACTCCTTCAGCTAGCCGGAAAGTACTTCAAGCGCTGGGACAAGGATAGAGGCATGTTCGAAAGCAATATGCGCGACGACTACCCAGATGACTAAGGAGAAGCTCGAGCGATCGATTGTGGAAGCGACTGGGTATCATAACTAGCAGACATCATTCTCCAGAACCCAAGGTGCGGCTTACGGCGCACCATGCCTCTCGCTCCATGCGCGCCGTCAACCTTGTACGCCATAGGTTTGATACTCATCTCTTCTCCTTCGGCCAAAGCGAGCTCACACGATCCTGATTATCACCCGAGTGGGGACCTTCGACGATTCGTGCTGGTCTTGTACCCGTCACCGGTAACCCTGCGCCTGAGCCTACGAACCGCTAGGCTCCGAGAGCCCTAAGGTCATTTGACCCAACCCCTTCGAGATCCACGTGGACATTCGGGGGCTTAAGTGCTGACAGAGAGCTTGAAGTGGAAACACCTGGGCCAGGGGATGAAGCTGTCGGCCAACTTTGACAAGAATCTTCGGAGTATTCAAGGACACAATGATGAGGATTGGGCGAACGCTCAATTGCTCAGGTGATACTCCTTCCTTCACAAGTAGCTTAGCGGCGCAGGCCGTTGCGCCTGACTGACATATCTCATGAATAGACGTAGGGTAGAGCCGCCTATGGAATACCTTTGAGCCATTGACATCGAATCCCTCAAGTAACTTGCCCCCTCTTCAAGCACCGATGATCCCGGCCTGCCGACCGCTCCGTAAACAAGGAACTCTTGCAATAGAGCTGGATGCCAACTGATAATGAGTGGGCGATGATGGGTGATGAAGCACTCGACCTCCGGCGTTACGCGAGTCCTCGTCTGATTTGACTCTTCACAGATAACCCTACTCTCCTGCTTAATGCACCGGCATTCTTGGGCTGTGGCCTGCCAACGGATATAACTCTGCTCCTATTCTCGCTCGTGACACGCCCCAACGACTGCGACCTGTAGCTGATCAGCACGATCTTGACCACGGCACCCGGGGACTTCTTCCTCAGCTCGTCAATGAGCTTCAGAAACGCGTCGGGCAGTGAGAACCCGCCCCCCGCGCCCGCGACTTCCGGGGCGAGGACCTCGACGTCCACGGCTATGTAGATCTGCTTCATGTCGGCCAGACTGGCGGCGAGGATGTCGAACCACTCCTTCTCCTGGCGGGCCGTCTGGAATCGCGCACAGCTCAGCGCGAGGGAGCGCTCCGTGGGCGGCAGTCCCTGCTGTAGCGCCTGGTGGGTGAGGTACTTCAACAGTTCCACCACGGAAATGCCGCCTGCTGAGGAGTCCATCGCCTTCAGCGCCCATATGACGGGGACATTGGCTTCTCGGATGCACGAGATGGCATTCGTGAGGAAGTCCTTCACGTCCTGCCGACTTCTGAAGTCCCCCTTGACCATGATGAGGGACGATGTTCGTGTCGTAGACCAGGCTTGGAACTTGGGATCGAGCCAGAAGGCCTTGCTGGTGGCTCTGGCGTTGCGGCGGCTTCGATTCCTCAGGAACAAGGCACTGCCGAGAGCTTTATCTGGATTTTCGAGGGGCAGGTTGGACAAGAAGGTGAGGATCTGAGAAAATTGCAGGTCTGTGAGGGCTATATTGGTATTGAGCTGAGCGCTCGAGTTGATCTGTTGATGTGCTGACGAGAATTAGCAATGGCGGGATCTCCCTATATGGCCAATAACGTGGGACTCACTGATCATCATCTGCTTCATCTCCAGGAGCAATAAGTGCATATCTCGCTGCTCCGCCTGCACCGCAGTCACAACCAAGTTTCTGAAATTGGCAGACGAAGACTCGATTTCGGCGAGCAAATCGTCGTACCGCAGCTCTTTCGGCCTCGTTATTGAATGCAGACCCCTCATGAACCTGCTTTCTTCATGCCAGTCCTGAGCGCGCACGAGAAAGCGAAACATGACCGCATATATCTCTGCCAGCGCGAGCTTCATCCTCTCTGTTGGGTAGAGGGCAGCAGCTATGTCGACGACCGGTAGAGTGTCGGCGATCTTTGCTAAACCTTTGGCGAGGCATGATATCAATGCCTCGTGCTGGGTGAACGCCTGTTGATATATCATAAGTCGTGAGTACGGCAGAGAGCTTCATAAACAGAGGCTTGACTCACCACAAAGAGGAACTTCATCGCTCCCCAGGCTAGAGCCACATACTGTGGGTGGTGAGAGACGAGTACGTCCAATATCGTCCCATAATGAGTTACTCTTTTCGAGAATTTCCCGAGCCACTTCCTGGCCGTGTTCCCCTCGTTCCTTGCTTCATGTTTGAGTTGTGCCTCTGTAACTATCCTCTGCAGATCGCTAATTTCCGAAGCCTTGCTCACGAGCTTCACCTTTCGCGGGTCTGAAGTCAGTGTCGTGGAGAACTTGGCCGCGGCTACGATGAAAGCCTCATGTGCTGGTTCTAGCGTCCTGTGAGTATTCATGAAGGATTAGCTCATGAAAGCACATATGAAGGATTGAGGTACCGAAGAGATAGTGATAGATAGGCCTAGGGACAGATATATTGCGCGGGAAAATGGTTTTAAGCCCTCGATGATGCCCAGGTTGAGATCGGCGAAGACTTGGGCTCGTAACTCAGGGAAGCCTAACTCACGGGTCAGTATTTCCAGGCATGTACCACTCCGGACGGGATGGCAGCGATCGAGCCGCACTCATCTTCAATAATGAAGATTGAGCTTATCCGTTGCACAAGTTTCTTGGGAGTGGGACGCGATACTGATTACTAGACAATGCTGGGTTCAGAGCTGCCTCTTGCAAGAGCTTGGCCGACCTTGCGAGT
The DNA here is from genome assembly GCA_022539325.1 of Xylariaceae sp. FL0804. NCBI lineage: Eukaryota > Fungi > Ascomycota > Sordariomycetes > Xylariales > Xylariaceae > Xylariaceae sp. FL0804. The sequence continues at coordinate 93,001 of JAJKLG010000006.1, read as the reverse complement.
CAACTGTGCGAGAGCGCCCCAGACGGGGAACGATCAGTTCGCGGATCGCGGCGTAGATCGCTTAACGAGCCACCTTCATAGGAGACTATGCCGCTCAGCCGCGTTCCTTGGTCTGTGTGGGATCCGTGGCAGTGCAGTAAGTTAGTCCGATAACTTATCCTATTGAGGTATTTGTATTCCGTATTACTGCCAGCCTTGCCAGCCTGCAAGTTACAGGCTGATTTATGGCCCCCAAATCACTCGGCGTCGTGGTGTGCGGGCTAGCTTACGTCACGACGTAACATTCTCAGCCGCATCGTCCTTGTGCGGGCTGCGGACCGGGATAACTTATGAGGTCTGTGGCTGTGAGCACCCCGCCTCCTGGGTAGGCAGCTCGCTACATGTTCTCTTCCTTCACCATCTGGGTCGGGCCGCCTCACAGAGCCTCTGGGTTCACGTCGTGTGTCGTTCTTCCCACTCAATATTCGAAACCGGGCATAGTACAGACGTGATACATCTATGTCCTCATTAACAGACTTCTCGCGGTCCTTCCATTCCAACGGATTACGCCCAGCCCACCGCAACAGTCCATCGCCACCGACTTCGCAGGCTGGGGAGCGTAGCCCCTCCGAGTCTCCAGACAGAAGGAACAGAAGCGAGGTATACAGAAGGATCATAGAGCGCGGGAATTTACCCCTCTCTGAGCGTGAGAAAAGTCTCGGTATAAAGGAGCGCGTTATAGAGGAGCAGGGCGTTTCAGTTCCAAAGCAGAAGGACGCGACGCCAAGAGAGAAGAACGCGTCGCCAAGAGACTTACGGAGAGACGCAGAGGAGCTTGAAGTCCTAAATCGCATTAGAGAAAGGCTCGCTTTAGAGGAGCAGGGCGTTTCAGTCCCAAAGGAGAAGGACGCGGCGACAAAGTCTTCCGATTTTTTCAAACACATCACCATTTCTCGCGATCAAACGAAAGGGCGCCGAAATTTGGACGAGCAACAGCAATTACGGGCCCTACTCGAGAAAAACACCGGGATTACCCTCAGGCCATTCGATTTGCGCGGATCTCTGGGGGCCGAGTCAGCTGACGTTCCGTCGAAGGCTCCTCCTCGGGCAACTCCAGCCCCAGGTGAGAGCCTCAGGGCGCTCGCACAAGAGCTCATCGCCCCAGTACCCTACCAGTATCGGAGTGATCCGGCGGGAAACGAGCATTCTCTACTTGAGGAGAGTGACGAATCACTGGATACGCCCGAGAAGCATAGTAGAATACGCTATTTCGGCGGTTATCGTCCTACCCCTCATTATCAGAGAACGAAGTTCTCGTTCTCAGACTCTCCAAGTGAGAGCGAGGGAACGGAGGAAAGCTGGCCCGGATCCTCTTGGTCATCTGCTTCTGCCGCTGCTGCCTCGCCCGATGAACTGAGGTATGGTCTGCTACCCCGTCTTAAGATAAATACTTAAATAACAAGAAGTAGTACCGAGGACAGCAGCACGGAAAGTGCCCGTCAGCTGACACCCGAAATAATCCTACCAGAGGCTGAAGAGAACTTCAGCACCGACCCCCCTGATTCCTCTACAGGTACATCCGTTGCCTCGAAGGAGGTCACAGATTCAGACGTTTCAGCTGTGCTAAGAAGAGCACTGGGGCTGGCAGATACGGAAATCTCATCGGAATCTTCGTCAACCATGCCTTCCGAATCTAGATATAGTCGAGGAGTCGAAGGACCGCGGAGAAGTGACGTTAACGCCGTCTATAACAGACCTCGTGACAACCAGCAGCCTGACAGAATTGTCCCAAGCTCGCAGCGGCGTATCTCACGGTCACTCATCGAAAGGGGACCATTGTCAGACACTGGAAGGATGGCGAACTCCTCCCCTCAGAGCAAAAGCCCAATCCCGGTCGACCACGAAGAATACCGGTACCACAATGAAGAATACCGCGACGAGGAGGAATCGATGCCATCCGATAGGGGCTCTTCACCAGCACTAGAAGAAGGCAGTATCACTGGCCGTATCAAAGAGTTGACTGCGGAGCTAGAAGCACTGAAGGCCCAACTGGGGGAAAAGCCGGGAAACGTCGGGACACTCGCACCATTTCAGTCATCCTCCCGTTCAACACCGTGGAGAATTATCTACCGTGTAAAAGGCCGACCGTACCTCGGAGAGCCGCAATGGCAGCACACGAGGAAGGGCATTCGCTTGGTGGCCTCGATGCCCGTGCGAGACCTCCAACAATATACTGAGCGGCACCCCGACATTCTGTTTATAGTCTTTAAGACCTATAGATCGGATGCTCTCCCGTCTGACGACGAAACAACGGAGCTAGACGTCTACCCTCCTCCAGTACCGACGACCGAGTCCATACGGCTATCTTCGAATGACATGACTCAAGCCTTGAAGGACCTCATGCGGACGTACTCGGATTCCGAAGTCGTGTTCCACGATTACGATCCTAAAGCAGAACTGAAAGCTCCTTACCTCATTTTGTTCCACATGTTCCCCGACTGGGAAGAAAACGTCCTGCGACTGGAAGAACACTATCAGGAGTGCGTGAAGAAGCTATTCGGCTATCTTCGGCAGATCTATGTTCCCAGGTATCAACGCGTCCTCGAGCGGTTCGAGGCTGGAATAACTACCAGGGATGATCTGGTGTACTTTGTCAAGCCGGGCGATATCATTGTTCTGACCAAACCCAAAACAATGGCTTTCATGGCGATGTCTTGGCCCACCTCCCTCGGCATCTACTCGACCAAACAGAAGGGGAAGTCGCCGCGTCACAAGGGGAAAGATCCGGTATTAGGATCACGAGTCAGGGTTGCGGTAGGCGGTGCCAGTAGCTCAAATAACAGTGAGGAAGAGGACGACTTGACTGACTCCCGAAACCGAGCCCCGAAAGAGAAAAAGGATAGTTACGAGATTTGGACAGTAATGGGCTGGAACTGGTCCTTCAATGGCGGGCGACTCTGCGAGAACTCGATATCAGTGCAACTGTACATCAACCCACATACAGCTGGTGATGTTGATATCAATAGCTTGGATTTCTACCCACTCAAGTACGCCAGAGACGAGACCAAGGAGCTCTTGCTCAAGAGGGGCCACAACTTTTGGCGCTGCCGCCAACGGCAGTTTGTGGGATACTCACATGCTGAGGAAGACGCCGAGGACCTCGAAAGTGTTCGTGGCGCCCGTCTACTTCCCTTGAACAGCATAATCTAACCAGCTCATAGGCACACGAGAGGTTCATGATTGACTTTTCTACATATAGGAGGCTACATCCGGAGTCGGACACTGAACAGCCTGAGACCGACCCACGGCGTCGGGAACAGCACGGTACTTATGACACCGATATAATGGCCGAGGAGGACCCGCCAAAGAATGAAACCATTTACTTGTTTCCTTCAACACTTATTGGTTATAACTTGCGGTTAAAAAAATGGGTCAACATCGAGGTTGATCGGATTCGAGATGTCGACTGGAACAAGAAGGCGTTTGAAAGTCTCGTCGTGGACGACGAGACTAAACATCTGGTAAAGGCCCTGATATCCAACCAAATCAAGACCGAAAAGTCTACGGACCTGATGAGTGGCAAGGGCAACGGTCTAATCATTCTGCTTCATGGGTACGTGGCCCAAGTTGCCCATTTTCCAATGGCCAAGACTAACTGGTTCCTTTAGCGGGCCAGGGACAGGCAAGACGTTCACAGCAGGTAAGCATTGTCATCTTGCCCCCCCCCCCCCCCCCCCCCCCCCAATTATCCGAGATATCGCATTACTAATCTCAGTCTCGATAATAGAGAGGTACGGTAGCATTAGCAAATTTAGGCTGAAGAACATCAATGACTAATTCCACATCAGTGTCGCAGAACTAGCCGAGAAGCCCCTTTACCGGGTCACCTGTGGTGACATTGGCACGAAGCCGGAGGATGTTGAAAAGGTTGGTCAGGCAATGCAGCCGAGCTGGCATGCACAAGCTGACAAGCGTAGTATCTGGAGTCGGTCCTCTTACTTGGGAAGATATGGGGATGCGGTAAGATAGCAAGAGGGGCGCATTGTCTCAGCATCTAACTAACCTGCCTCTAGTTGTCCTGCTCGACGAAGCAGACGTATTTCTGGAAGAGCGCACTCTGATGGACCTGAAGCGCAATGCCCTCGTCTCGGTCTTTCTTCGGGTGTTGGAATACTACGACGGGATCCTGATCCTCACGTCCAACCGCGTGGGCACCTTCGACCAAGCCTTCAAGTCACGCATCCAGCTGGCCCTCCACTACGAGAACCTCAAGACACCCCAGCGGCGCAAGATCTGGCGCAACTTCTTCAACCGGCTCAAGGACGTCGGCGAGACGGCGGTGGACTACGACGACCTGGGCGACCACATCGACGAGCTCGCCAAGATGGACATGAACGGCCGGCAGATCCGCAATGCCATCACGACGGCCCGGCAGATGGCGCAGTTCGACGGCCAGGACTTCTCCTACAAGCAGCTGCAGCATGTCATCAAGGTCGCGAGCAAGTTTGAGTCTTATCTGAAGGATGTCCGGGGATACTCGGACGATGAGATGGCGAGGCAGGAAATGACGAGGTGAGCGTGGTAGATGAGTTTGGTCGTGTCGACTTCAGTCTTTACAGCAGGCCTGGAATAATACTCCTTTAGGATAGACTGGTCAATGTTGCTGCAGCCATTCATTTCCCTGCAGCTCTTTATATTCTCACATATCTGAAGTGACCGTCGTCACCCAGTCGAAATAGACTACCAAAACTGTTCATGGGTGCCTAAGAATACTTCCCACCCGACCTACCCCAGAATGTCAGCCAAACAACCAAGAAGAAAAGCGAAGAACCCCAGCAATGGAACCTTTGAGGGAGGATGAACCAATAACTTACACTCCGGAGTCCACCACGATCGCCTGGCCCTGAATAAAGCTCGCGCCCGGGCTTGCGAGAAAGTGCACGACATTTGCGACCTCCTCGGCCGTCGCTACGCGGCCTAGGGGCATCGATCTCGCGATCATCTCCCCAACCTCCGGCTGCTTTTCGATACCGCGCTGCAACATCGGCGTATCAGTGAATCCGGGGCACACCTCATTGATGCGTAGGCCGGATGAGGCGTTCTCGAGAGCTGTGGAACATCAGTCTCACAGTTACTAATGCTAGGGCAAAAGTAAGCTTACCGGCACACTTGATGATCCCGCGAGCAGCAAATTTGCTCGCGACGTATGTCGTCGAATTGGCCGTGCCTGACACGGCGGCCACTGCAACCCTTTTAGTCAGCTTATAGGAAATCTTCCCCCTTTTTGAAGCACTGGGTTATGCCTAGGCATATTATGGCAGATCATAGATGGTACTCATTGCTCACGCGAAGTCACAGTGATGATGGACCCGGGGCCTACGCTGCGGCGGCCGCTACGTCCGGTGACAAAGCAGATTTCCTGCTGCTTCATGGCTTTGATCTCTTCGGCCAAGCAGTTCAAAATGCCCTTGGCGTTGATGTCATGCAGCAGATCGTACTCAGCCTCGTTGACGCTCGAAACGTCAGCCGCGACTTGGCGGGGCACCTGTAGAGCATGCGTCAAAGGTTAATTAGTGTTCCTCATTAAGCATGGGATGGATATGATACGATGCCTACGTACACCGGCGCTGTTGACAGCGTAGTCGATCCGGCCAAATCGCCTTTGCGTTTCAGTGACCAGAGCTTCAATAGACGCTCTGTCTCGGACATCGATAGCCACGGCCAGCGTTTTGTAATCCTTGGCCGTCGCGATCTGTAGGCTTTTGTTCGAGCCACGAGTAGCCGCATCGATATCGAGGTCGGCGAACACCATGGCTCGGGCGCCTCGCTCAGCAAAAGTCAAGGCGACCTCGAGGCCAATCCCGCTTCCTGCAAAATGAGTTGAGAAGAAGTGCGATCTCGCGAGGATAGAGGAACCCACCAGCGCCAATGACAAGGGCCGTGCCGTTCACATCCATTCTCGAGCTTGGTATATGTGAGATGTCAATGTATCAAGCCTCGAGAAGTGGAGGTCGGGAAGCATGCCAAATCAAGGCAAGCAGGAAGTGCTCTTTAATACTTTCAAGGCCCCACTAAACGGGTAAGTATCAACTGACAGCTGACGGCAGTCATGAAACTCTTGATACGGGGGTTTGATATTAACCGTAGCCACCACAACGTTACACTACTGTTCCTGCTTATGAGGTCGATTTCCGGTACGATCGGCAGCCCAACGGAACCCAACTACTGTGCCGCGAACGCCTACATGGAAAATTTTGCCTTGTCCCGACACGCAAAGGGGCTCAGGGCCACCGAGGTGGCCCTGGGTGTAATCACAGAGGTTGGCTATCTTCACGAGCATCCCCAGATAGAGGCCGTTCATACTCACCGTGAATTTCGGGCCAGCAAAGAAGAAGAGATGCTTCAGCTCATTGACATGGCCATTGCACATTCCGGCAGCGATGGGGCAGCTGCCTACGACAAGATGATGCACGCCCACTTCCTAGCAGGTCTCGAGATCAAAGCAGCCAAGTCGAAAGCGATGGACTCAAATGGCACGGCATTCGACATTGTTTTCAAGGACAGACGAGTTCAAGTCCTTTATATATCATTCTATGAAGATCGACCTGCCATTCATAACACTTCTGTCCAAGAACGCAACGCTTAATAACATTGTGGCAATGGTCGTTGACCAAATACACAGCGCCACATAACTAGGCCTTTATATCACTGCCTCTACCAGCCGCTGTTGATCACGAATAGGGTGAGTTCATGATAGCTGGCTCTGGGCATCGACGGGAAAGGCAACACTGTGTTCATGTCGAGGGATCAAGACATTGGCGTCCACATAGGCCAAGGGTTGATCCGTCAAACCGCGCTTCGTACGCCAGCAGCGCGAGGGCCATCTGGGGGTTGGGGGGACTGTGACCCTTGGCCTCGCTCCGGGTTGAATCAACGATTAGTCTAGGCGGCCGTTTTGGCAACGTTGACTTGGGGCGCAGTAGGTCCTCTGCGTCAGGCAACACTATTTTAACAGATAGTTGTTAACTATGACATTGCTCGCTGCCTTTTGAAACCACCATGTGAAGCTGCCCTGTGCAACGTGGAGGCGCATGATTATGGAGACGAGGGCGTGGATACTTGAATTTGCGTGCTGGGGATACTATCCACGATATCTCGCCAGAGACGTGAGGCGGTTCCTGGCGGAGCTATCTAGCGTTATACCGGTACGGCACCGTCGCGAAGATCGAGGTGAGGTGAGCTGCTGTCTCTCCCGACCTGTCTGGCCATTTCGTGATATCTCCACGAAAATAGCCGCGATTACCCTAAGAGCTAGCATATGAATTATTTAAGTCGCCGATCACGATAGCAAGACTTTTATATAAGAAGTTAAATTATCTCAGGATTCTCAAAAGGGGTTTAATATATAAGCATAGCAGCCGCTAATATACGCTTATTAACTTCGTGCCTGAGCTCCTCGGCCTCGGTAGATAAGCCGTGGATACCGAAGCTGTCAAAGGTGCTGATATGCGATGCAGAGCGTCTCCATGTGGAGAAAACGGCCGTCTTGGCAGACAGAGTTAGGCTGGGCATTTCAAGCGTTATGGACGCGGTTCGGGAAGATAGTTCTAGATTACCGACTAGGTAACTAAGTAGCACTTGATAGATTCTAAAGCTTCTTGGCGACAGGGACTCGCTGAATACAGCATACTCTACAGCGAAATCAATCGCTGCGGTGATCACTGAAGTGTATATCCAACGTCCTTCGTACACCATCTAAGCTTGGAGTGATTTGAGAGCGGCGATGACGCAGCAAACCCAGGCGCCTAGATCCACCGTTAGGCTGCGCCACATATGTCGATGAAGCCAGATCTCCAGGTGGGCGAGGTTCTTGTCTTTCGCGTCGTTCTCGATAGCTCTGACGGGCGGGATGATGGATGGCGCCCATGCCATATGACCGATGGCCAGCGAGATACCTAGAATTTCAGATGCAATAAGTTTGTGATCAGCGCATGGAAATTCTTTCGACGAATATCCCTAGTGAAAAGAGCAAGTTATAATGGCCGAAGCGCTAGTGAAGAGGACAAGCACGTACTGGCGATATACCACGGAAATGCTCCTTGCTCATGCAGGGCCGTGGTGGGTGAGTACCGTAGCAGGACGGCGGAGGAGAGCACCGTTGTCGCGAGGAGCCCTAGGACCCGCGGCACACCCCGAGTGAAGAATGCATTGAAGTATTGTGGTAGGATCTGATTGCTGAGACGATGGATTGCGGGCTGACGGAAAACTGTTAGCTGTTCATATTGGTCCCATGCGTACCACAATGATGAGGTAGAAGAGATGACTGGCACGAGGTGCAGGAGAATGGGCATAGAAGTAGGAGCCATGACGAGCAGCGATGTGAGTGCGTGACAGGGGCTACCTAGTGTCTGTCTGTCTGGGCTAAATGTACCTACCTGCCTCTTATACACCAGGAAGCCGCATGGAGAAATCGTAACCAACTCCAACATCACATTATTCATACATATTCCGAGAAACGTCCCGAGTTGGCTCCCAGCGTGACCAGGCTTGGATTCGTTGGCTGTCATATCTAATACGGAGTGAATGGACCGGTAAATTATTAAGCTTGTTGGCTGTTGGGTCGTTGGTTGGTTTTGGTTGGCAGGTTGGTCAATTTCATGCAAGGGATATCAAAGCGAAGTTTACGTCTAAACCGAAATACAAAGGTCTGTAGCGATTCCAATGTGCCAACTAACTTACCCCCAATGCAGAGTAAAAGGATCCTCGTGTGACGCAGAGGCCAAATATCGCCACCAACCGTAAGACGAGGACAGGGCGCAGCTCTGCCTGGTGTCAGTGCAGATCAGCGGTGTGCTGTTGGGGCTGAGCCCTCATCAGCAAACAGAGTGCCACCATGGTTAATCAAACGAGGGCTGGGGGTATGTTGGCGTGAGGTCTGAGGTGGCCGAGGCTGCCGTCGCTCATGTGGTGGCCACCGTGTTGGTTCCGCGTAAGCAGGTAAATGTAACCGTCGTAGTTCAGACACGTCACAACTCACGAGTCGACAGTAGTACAGTGCAGCCGCAGCACATTTGGAACGAAATATTCAGGGTGTGTGAAACACAAGACGTGCAGAGGGGGCATGAACAACACTTTGCTACACGTAGATAAGGCCCGATTCTGATGTTGCTCATGGTACTTACAGGTTCTTCTCGGTACATCTCATATAGCCACCTTCACGGAGCTCGGCCCGATTTTCGCGGAGGATGGCACGGAAGCCGTTTTTCACCGACAAGGAGGTCCAACTGCATACAAAATTTCATGTATAGAGTACGCAGTCCACCATCCTGCCACCGTCGGGCGGAGAGACAATTTGTTTCCCATCATTCCCTTAGCACCCTTGATCATGGCTGAGACCTCCGCGCAACGTGAAGACAGACCCTTGAAGTACACAGTCACTCATTATCGCAAAGAAAACCGAACCCATGAATCTTTCATCAAGTGGCTGGTTGAGGAGCACCTGCCACTGGCTATGCCAATATTGAAGAAGCATGGAGTTTTGGGGTACTCGCTGGTAAGTGCCAACCTAGTTGAGAGCAGAGCGAGCAGGATGAAGCCGTCCATTACCAAGCTGATGTCTCCTACGGTACCAAATATCGACTGACCTTCAATAGTTTGTCACCCCAGCCCCGCTCAATGGCGTGGTGAAGAGTGCAATGGAGAAGACCCGACCTACGTGGGAGGTAGCAGACTACGACTGTGTTATTGAGTATGCTATTCCGGACCTGCAGGTCATCGAAGCGGTCATTTCCGACCCGGAATGGCATGTTGCAATCGCGAATGAGGAGGACTGGGTGGACACTAGCAAGGCTACGTTGTCGGTCGGCTACCTCACTCCGTATCTACTCGAGAGCGGAGAGGTCGTAAACCTTCCTCCAACAGCGTAGCGGACGGGAATAGACCTATGTGAACGAGGCGAGGTCTTTCTAATGCAGAGTGTTTACTTGTGGTCCCTGGTTTCTTTCGCTGCCTTACACATATGCAAGTTGGCCTGGCATCAGTGAAAATCAAGGCGCGGTGAGGTTTGCTCCGCGTTGGGACTTTTTCAATGATACTCTGGAGCTAGCTTAATATGACACGCACCTGGGATCAGGGAATGGACAAGGCTGTGAAGATAGAAGTGCCTATTTGTTGAAGGGTTCCTCAGCCGCAAAACGCTCCACGCCTCAACAGCATCTCGGACGATGGCCTCGTAATTCTTCTCACGGGTGCGACTGGTTTCATCGAAGGACACATCCTGTCTTACATGAATAATGAGCTGCGAGTAGCCGAAATACATTGCCTACCTAGCAATTTGGCCAGATAAAGTAGGAAGCCCCCGGAGCTTGCCGATGTCCAGCAACAGATGGTTCAGCTACTGCGGCGACCTCTCGACACCTCACCTCGGTCTCGCAGCTTCACAGTTCTCCGACCTGGCTGAAAGAAGCCATGCCATTGCCATAATGGCGCCGATGTCTAATTGTTGAAGACATATCGGTCTCTACGTCGAGCTAACGTTGTGTCGACGCGTAACTTCTGCGAGATGGCCATCCCCCGCGGCGTGCCCCTGCACTTTATATCGACGGCATCAGTCGCCAAAGTGACCGGGTCGAACAGCGCATTAAAGCCACTCCTCGAAGTTCCGGCGACTCCCGCTATCCCCGCCTTGCTAGACTCGGTCGATGGCTACGCCGCCTCTAAATGGTGCAGCGAGCGGCTTTTAGAGGAGGTCGCGGCAGGGAACGAGCTTCCTTTCTACGTCCATCGACTAGCGCATGTGGTGGGCCAGGACGCATCCGAGCTCGACGCCGTAGGTATGCTGTTCAAGTACTCTCTGCTGCTACAGGCTCTACCGCGTATCGAGCCGGAGGATATCACTGGCCTATGGGACTTCGTCAAGATTGATGTCGTGGCCCGCGACATTGTCAAGTCTGTAATCGACTCTGCCACCCATGTCACCTCCGAGGCGTCGAAGAGTGTGAGCCCTGAGTGTGTTCGGTTCATCAACCACTGCAGCAGCGAGAAGATTGTTCATGAAGACTTTCGCTCGTATCTTGAAGACCTGGCTGGTGTGCCACTCAGTGTAATCGAGATGAAAGACTGGCTCAAGAAAGCGCATGAGAAGGGCCTGCATCCCCTCGTGTATGACTTCTTGTCAGCCTTTAGTGAGGGTCGGGGACACATGGTCTTGCCACTCATCGCAAAGGGTGCTAGTAGATAACGGGTCATGTCTAGCGAGGAGGTACTCGAGGTATGTAGGACCCGTCCCTGGAGCCTGGGCATCAGAGGGAAGAGCGGTCCAGTCCGCTGTCTTGAGATCCAGTACCGCTATATGAGTATCGGCTAAATTGACCATCGTACCCAATCGAACAGACTGTCACGTTTTCATCGTGGTTCGGGCCACGTGGATTCACCACGACCTTGGACCGTAAATCTCCATGAAAGGGCATCATAAAAGGGGTCGTGCGTCCGCTCGGGGAAAGGGTATCCGTCGAGGAACCAGGTAAATCCTCGACATTGCTGTCCGCATTTCAGTTATATAAAACGACTGTACCATCGCCCCGCCATCCTGAGTCCCGCAGGTCCGTCACAGTTAGGCGGTGCTCGTCATCGAAGCCAATGACACACCGGAACTGGCTGACTTCATCGGGCGCAAACTCGGGTGGACGATTGATATCGCAGAATATATGACATTCAAGAAAAAACCCCGTCGGTGTTTCCGTGGAGTCCCAAATCGGAGCCGAAGCCCCGGACTTCGCCATCAGCTCGCGTCGTCTGGCTCGGGGTCCCGCTCGGGCGTCGGCGGAGGCGACTCGTGCAAGCCCGGAGACGGCCATTGTTAGTGCCCTAGAGTAGCTGGACAGAGGGGGTCCACACGTAATAGTCAGTCGTCGTCAGCATTGATGATATCTCGGGCAGTGTTATAAGACCCAACCGGGGTCGAGAAGAGTGTGGCGATGGTGTCCTCCATCTCAGGCGTGGGTGAGATAGAGACTGGGCTACGGAGTACTCCGTAAAACAACACGGGAATGTCGAACCTGACGACTGGATGCAAACGGAACAAGGGTTAGGCTACAGTAGTACTAGTACTACTATAGTAGGGGATCCATGCTGTCCATGCAGGATAAGCTGGGGAGTGCCCCGCCAAGCCCACTTAGATAAAAAAGATTGCTGCCATGCACATTTATGGAGCATAACCGTAGGGAACTGCCACGCAGGCACCTCGACGACCTCTTGCTTCGAATATGTAGTCTACCTAAGGTATTTACGTTACCCCATCCCTCCGGTAATTCAGTCGGACAGGCTATGTCATCGGATATCAGTAGGCCCACGCAGTCAGCCCTGGCGCGAGAGCGCGGCAACAAGTTCTACCGCAAAGGCCTCTTAAACCAAGGTATGGTGCCACGCGTCGACTACCGAAAAAGTCGCTACTGGTACACTAATGCTGACCTGTGTTGGATGCGTGAAGCCATCATTGCCTACAAGGTGGCTGTGGAGCTTGACCCATCCGACTACTCGCCGCTCTTCAACCTCTCCGCAGCTTCCTTCGAGGCCGGGAAATATGCCGAGAGCGTAGCCTTCGGAGACCAGGCACGTGGTCGCCTCCTCGACGACGACACCCCGAATGAAGCGAAGTTGCAGAAACTCCTCGTTCGGATGGCCAAGTCCAACATCTTGCTGCTAGACCTGGACACTGCTCGGAAGTCCATCGAGGGCATTCGTCCCGGAAAGGAGAGAACTGGCCTGGTGCTCGCACTTGAGAACGCCGAGGCTGCTCACTCCAGTGCCAGCGACCCCCGTGCAGCGGGCAAGGCTATCCTAGATCTTCCTCGCTATAAGCCTCATATGTATGGAACCCGAGTATTCGGTAGTCTTGTACCAACCGGGACGTCTGCTTGGGGTGCTCGCTGACATGATCCGCGCAGGCAAGATGTGCCAGACTATTTTCCAGTCGGCCACGATAGAGCAGAGTCGCTGTATAGCGACGCGCTAAAATCGAACAAGGATGAGACTCTGTCGTTCTTGTTCTGTGGTATAGGGGATGGACGCCATCTCTTCCAGACCATCCTCCTCTTCTTCCTCCAGAATATGCGCAGCTCAGCGGCGCCCAGGAACCTTCACTTCACCTTAGTAGACCACAAACCGGCCGTCATCGCCCGGCTCCTCGTCTTTTTTGCCCTATTCGACGCTTCGGTGGAGGGTCCGACGGTGAGGGACGAAGACAGCGCTACTGTCGCGTTCCTCTTCTGTACCCATTTAATACCGCCGTGGGCCTGGGAGAGGCTACAGGGGGCGGTAGACAAGCTACTGGGTGCTCTCGACCGGGGAGAACAGCCTTTCACCTGGGTCTACCTGCCCCCTAGTCACAACAAAGAAGTATCTCGTGTTCTGCGGGCCTGGCAGGACTCCGTGCCAGAGCATTTCTCGACCAGCAGAATCCGCAGCGTCATCAAGTTTGAGTTAATGAGAAAGGGAATGATGTCGATGTCTATGCCCAACTCGGCTGAACCCATCTCGCTCCCGGAATGCACGCTAGATCATCGCCTTCTTCGAAAATGCTCGATTATCAGTCCTCGCCTCGACGATATGAAGAGATTTGAAAAGGATCTAGTAGGGCTGTTAAGGAGCTTTGCCAAGTCAGAGGCGGGAAGCGAGAAGGCCTTATCGGACTACATCGACAAGAATTGGAAGTTGAACCCCACTATCATCGACACGGATTTGCAGGCGAGATGGGACATCTCGCCGGAGGAGTTGAATCTGGATTTCGATCCAGCGGAAGTTGCTGAGAACCTGGTAGACGAGCAAAAGGAGATGATCGGCCAGAACAAGACCAAGACGCTCGTCATGGACTTTGTCACGGCGTACTTTCGCTACTTCTTGACGTCCCTCGGTTCGCTTCAAGGGAGGGTTTTGCTAGAGCTCCGTCTCGGCGAAATGACGGATACCTTGGAGCGAATTCATTATGACGCCTTTGAAGACTCTAGGGTCGAGGATACGAGCGGCGGAGAGGTTCCAGCAAAGCCCCGGCTACCTTGGCCGCAAAAGTTCCACGCCGTTCATATGAGCAACATACCGTAAGTCCAGACAGAATGAATTTTATGCGGCCTGTATCCATACTAAACAACGTGCAGCGATTATGTCGGAGGGTCCCTGACGTCCTTTCTCCACGGTTCCCCTCTCCTCTGCGAGGGACCAGGCACGGGTCTGCTCTCGTGCGTGCTGAGGAATCCTCCCGAGTGGAGTTCTATCGACAATTTCAACGCCGAGCACCTGCTGATGTACGATCGAAAGCGTCTGCAGGCCCATTTCGGGTTGGCGCTGTCGAGGGAGACCCCAGAAGAGCAACCCGGCCCTTTCAGTTCGGCGCCGTTTGTCATGATGCCGTACTACCGATGGGAGAAGACACGCCCGGCAAAGAAGGACCTGATGTCGCGTCCCGAGCTCAGCCGCTGGCTCTACGCCCACTTTCTTAAGCTCTGTCTGCCCTACCCACGCCCCCCCGCCTCATTCACCCTCGTCTATAGCCCACTAAACCAGACGGTTTTCCTACGTCTCCTATGCCTCGCCGCAAGCCTCGGCTACCCGGCGCACTGGCTCTCGGACATAGTGGACAGCCTCCTCTCGGGCGAGATCACCACCACTGCCCGGGCCCCGCGCCGCTGCGTGCTCCAGCCCGCCGACGCCGACGCGATTCACCCGCTGCGCAAGCTCGACGTGCGACCCTTCCGCGAAGAGTTCGCCACCCTGCTCAGCCTGTGGCGCGCCGCGGATCGTGGCCTCGCGAACCTCGTGCTCGCGACCGCGCAGCTGGTTCCTCCCCGCCTTGTCGCCAAGTACACGCTGCAGTTCCCCGCGGCGCTGTTCACAGTGCGGCCCTATTCCCGGGACACGGCCGGCGACCGCAACCTCAACCTCCAGGTGCCGCACTTCATACTCGTGTTCTGGCGCGCGCCCGCCGACCCCCCACAGAGTACCGACCTTCGGGCGGTGCTGATGGAGGGAAGCCAGCGGCCTATTCACGTGCTCTCGACGTTTGAGTGGCGGTCGAGCGACGGGATGGTTGGGTTCTGGCTGGACGAGCGGGTTGTGGAGGGAATGAGGACGGAGCAGGGGGGCGGCGAGGACTGGAGGGTGTTTATCTGGAGGTCGGACACCTGGCATAGGCTGACTAGGGGGTTAAGGCTGGCAGATGCGGATATAAGGAAGGGGGGGAAAATAGGGGGTGAATAAAATCGTGATAAGGCAGGATTGGTACGGTATAGGCTAGGAGTATCGCCTAGCCCGGCATAATAGCTTTTACAAGGAGGTATAAAAAATAATAAAAAAGAAATAATAGTGAAATAATCTTAAAAAGGGGTTCTTTTTTTACGAGACCTAAGGACCTATGGGTTTCTTAATAGGACGTCATCACCGCTTACACGAGTCTTGTTAGCTTAATGGATTTCTCAGGTAGAGCACTATTAGGTCGGCGGCGCCGCCGCAGGGGTAACTAATGGCAGCACTGGTACTCATCTGCTCCACCAGAACCTAGCTCTTAAGCTTCTCGACTTCTACAAACAGATACTTCTGGAGGAGGCAATTCCTATCCCGGATGTTGACATTGAGAACCTGTTGGCGGCGGGTGAAGCCGGCAGGAGTCTACAGCCTGTTCAGCGACAGGACATGGCGTGGTGGGCGAATACTTTGGGGACCGTAGCTCTACAGCGATTCTTCTTTTCTCTTCGTTAATTGTTCCAAATTTTGGCTCTGGAGATGACTAACATATGCCGTCCCCACTCTCATATAGCGACTTCTTTTTCCAATTTCATCTTTCAGTTGATAAGCGGTGGCAACATGAATGTCATACCGAGACAAACTTCCTTCGACAAAGCCGCAGGTCGGTTGGCCACTCCTATCATATAGTCCTAATGTCAAATCCTTACTCATCATTTATGAAATCCAAGTTTCAGATCTCCCAGATTTTTAAACCTTCTTCTCCTGGGTTATTTTCATCGTACTTCCTGGATCCTCTGTGCCACTGATCTCTTCCACGTCAATCACAATCACTTCGCTTGCCATTTGCTCCCTTTTCAGTCCCATCTCGTTCACGGCCCTCTGGGCGCTCGTGGGCCACACTGCGGAATAATGTGTCAGTCATAGCGTTCGCCCATGAGCATGGGTTTTGAGCAAGTTATTACAAGCATGAAGCGAGCGAAGTCCCAAGTCGGGGCTAGAAAAAGGTTGGGGGGATCCTGGGGTTGACTCACCCATGCATAGACCGTAGTACACAGCAAATGAGATGGCGAAGGAAAGGAACCAACCCATCTGCCCCAGATTCTTCGCCGGCGTCGGGACACTCGCACCAAGCGTTCCAACGAAACCGGGAAAAGGGGGAACCACTCCTGCGACGTACGCTATATACGACTGCACATTCCATCCGCGATGGTAGTAATAGTGCGCATTACGTCGGCTTGGGTCGTAGAGTGAGGCGACAAAGACGTTGCCGCGCGTGACGAGCCAGTAGTCGGCCAGCATGATGCCGACGACGCTGGCCATGAAAAGACCATAGCCCGATAAGAAGGTGGTGAAGATGGACGCGGACGCGAGGATCTTCCACGGACAGATGGCGAAGGCGAGGACTTGGACCAAGAGCTGGCCCCGAGGGATCGTGATGTATCGCGGCAGCAGAAGTGTCGAGTCGGCACCGAATGGGATCATATTGGCGGCAATGTTCGTCCCCAAGATGCTCACAACCCAGGTTACGGCCGACAGGAAGACCAGCGCCCGCGAAGCTGGCGTCCAGTACCGGTCTAGGATGGCCGACAGGAGATCCCACGGGTTCCAGAGATTTAGGCCCCAGGAGTTGTTGATGGCGGCTGTGGCCAGGATCCCTAGAGACGCTGACAAGGTTACGGCGAGCGGCTTGACCACAACGACTGTCCACATTGCTGCCATCCTAGTCTTACTCCATCTCGCGATGTCAGGCTGGTTCGTGATCAAGGTTGCCTGTAGGTATGAATCAGTCACCATTCGCAATGCACCATTTCAGTGTACGCATAATCCGAGCGAAGGGACCCGTCGTCCAAGAGAATGGGTCATGTTCGACAGGGATGACGACATACCGAGTTTCCCATGCCGGCATTGAGCGCCTGGATGATGAACCAGACCTTGGCACTTGTGAATTGGCCAGTGTATAGCCCTCCAATGTTACCCTTGGTCTCCACCATGCAGAAGGCGAATAGTCCGAAGACGGCTGGCAGTATGATGATAGACTTGAACCAGAAGAAGGTCCGCAGCTGGTAGGGACGGAAGGGCGTGAAGACCAGATGCAGCAGCCAGAAGAGGAAGAAGGCCAGCATGCCAGCGCTCGTGATGCCGACGCTCGTGGGTATGGTATTGGCGATACCGTCAATATACGCAGAGCCGAAGACGCATCGGAGCATGACGGCCAAGAAGCTGGCCCCCTGGAACAGCTGTAAACCGTACCAGACGACGGCCAACATGGCGCGGGCTGCGACGACGTAAAAGGAACCCCACATGCCGAACACAGAGCGCGCGACGGTAGGGTAGCCGATGTGGTAGACGGTAGCGACTCGCGAGTTGAAGCACATGGCCAGCGCTGAGATGACCTGCGAGATGAAGATGACGACCAAGGACTCCCACCAGTTCAGACCGAGCCCGACGAATGTGCTCCCCAAGTTCCAGTTACCGTACGAGAGCCCGAACCAGTATGACATGTAGTTTGCCCACGTCCATGTGCGCTTCGAGACGGGTGTGGGCTCCAGGTCCTCGTTCGTCCACCGGGGATCTCGACCCCCAGACGGTGATGGTACTTCCAACCAGCTCTTGAAAGATGACCAGCTGGTCAAGGCTTGGCGGAAGGCCGCCCATTCCTTGCCGACGTTCTCTTTGGCGAATGCCATTTTGCCAAGGGTTCAGTTTCTTAACTTTGAGGCTTGAGTACTGGGAAAATGATTTCAAGGGCGTGCAATGTGTATCAGTTTTCTAGATCTTTGAGCCTGGCTCCCCGTTCAACATCTCCCGAGTGTTGCCACATTGTCTGTCTACCTATTGTGGCCCTTATCAGCGGCTGTCTCTGCCAAGCGACCTGGGCTCACGGTATCTACAAATCGTTGGGATCGTGAAAGTTGGCGTCTCTAGAAAACTGGGACCCACTGGATCCGTACCTTTTCGAACAATTTATAAGACGAGATACCTTTTAAAAAGGGCAGTGTCGATCGATGTATGGGGTTGTTGGTGTTCTTCTTTTGATGTTTCCTAGAAAAGATACCTGCTTCAGTCGACGACTTGTATAGCATACCCCCATAATAGCCGTATCACTATCAGACAGGTATCCAACCGTCCAACTTGGTTGGTGGGAAAGGAGGACAACCCTCTCCACACTTATCATCTCGATGCCTTCGGCCAAGCCCGAAGGCACTCAGAGCATCTGGCTTATCGGCAAGGGGTACTCACCCTGGAAGATAAGTAGCTCTAGCTGCCGAAAGGACTAGAAGGTATGCGGAAAACCCCGATACCTCTCCCAGCTACCAGTTCCTATATTATCTGTCAGCGGATTGTCGAATTGTATTTTGAATTGCATTTGGAATTGCCAAAGTCGTCGACATGATCGCTCGTGAGGATGAATTAAAGGCCAAGCCGACTGTTCCGGCAGACGGCCCGCGCCTGGTCATTCCGACTCCGCATGAACGTCGCCGAGAATGCTACTCCAGCGAGAACGTCAAGAAGGCGCTGGAGGGCTTGCACCAGGATGGCTTCGTCGTTCTGAAGTCGGTGGTCGACCCGGAACACGTCCGACTCCTACGGGAACACATGGACGTGGAAGCCGATGGATTGGTGCGGGCCAAGGCGAAACCCTTCAACCAAGGCGTCGAATGTATTGAGCCTTAAAAGTCACTTTGATGAAGCTGGTCCCCAAAACTGACGGATCACTTCAGCCAACATCCTCCAAGCGCCGCCGCTGACCAAGCCCGAGTTGCTATTCGACGATGTCTTCTTCAACCCTTTCGTGATCCAGGTCATGAATGCGTAAGTGACGTTCCTTGAGCTCACGCGACGGCTCTACCTATACGCCTTCATGTTGCAAGTCGCTGATCCTTCATAGCTACTTGGGCGCGCGGCCCAGCTGGGGCTTCGTCACGGGAAATACGGCACTGCCCAACACCCACGGCATGAGGCAGCCCGTACACAAGGACATCGTGTTCTTCCATCCACAGTGTCCCTTTTACGCCATCGCCAATATACCTCTGTGCGATTTCAGCCCCAAGACCGGATCGACCGAGTTCTGGCTTGGCTCGCACGCCTCCACCTCGGGATCGGACCAGGAGATCGCGACGGAGAGCAAGAAAGCGGCGAACGCGAAGCTCCGCGTCGGCGAGCCGACATGCTTCGTACGGCACGAGAAGGTAGAAGAGCGCCGCGCCATTCGGCCTCCCATCCAACCCGAGGCCGAGCCCGGCGATTTCATGATCCGCGACTTGCGCACCTGGCATGCCGGCATGCCGAACGAGACGGATCACTATCGCACCATGGTCGCGCTCGGCTACAAGGCGCCCTGGTTCCAGAACAGTATGCTGAGGGCGAAGCTGCCGCTCAGCCAGGCCAACTTCTTCATGCGTGCTGGCGGTCAGCCGGTCGAGGTGCGAGCCGACATGTTGCCCGACGACGCGGATTTCGGCAAGCTAAACGATATCTTCAATTTCCGGCACACAACAGACCTCGAGGAGTATGGACTGCATGGCTAAAGGAGGGGGTTTTGGTAGCAATAGCTCAGAAAGCACACCATCGATCATACAACAACAAATCTGCATTTCTGCTCTGAATCGGCTATTCCTTACGCTTCAGCGCCATTATCATTATTACATTACTCCCCCATCCGTCTCCCATCAGGATTAATAGAAGACTTCTTCGGTTTCTCCACTTCGTCCGGAAATCGAGGGCAAAGCTCTGCTCTCTTATGATCGGTAACTAGGCGTAATTGCTACCGCTTGCCCAAGTCTTAAGTCCTGCACATACTAAAACCACGTGTCGCGAAATCTGAGGCCAACGAGCTGCAACGAACACCAGGAAGAGTACAGGAAGGGCAACAACAATGTAAACCCAGAAGTCATTCCCTCCAGGGGCATAATGGTCAGTCATACTAAATAAAGCAGCAACGTATGACAACGGTATGAAAAGCATTGCGATGATTGGTAGCCGTTTGATATTCAGGCTTTCTTCAAGCGATCGGCGCGACTCGAAGATTTGGGCCATAGAGATGATATTAGGCACCATTGCCTTGAATGCATCATCACACCCCTCGACTCTGCGGGCTGCAAACCTGATATCACTCGCCAGACATTCGAATTGGTAATGGTCAGGTTCCTGGGCGCGCCAGAATCGCATAAACTCACCGAGGTGGTGAAGCTTGCGAAGGCTCTGCCCAGTCCGACGTCGCCAGCGATACAACTCTTTCAGATCTTCATTCGTTATTGTCGGGGTACCCTCATTTGGTATTTCGAATACGCGCTCGAAGTATTTCACGTAGCGATCCATGGTGAGCGTATACAGCATCCACTCTGCCAATACCAATCTCGCTGGGAGGTAAACCAGACCCAGCAAGCTGAATGGAATAGGAGGACACCCAAGCGAGCCTGGCCCAAGGAGTTCGATCAGGTATTCTCGAAACGAACAAGGATCCTCCCGAGGATCCTCCTTCGGTGCAACAGCCTTAGCGCTGAAGGCAGCGTAAGAGGGAGTGGCACGGAAGTCTTCGAGGTCGAAACCCTGGTACGTGGCGAATGGGCCATTGGATCTACCTCGACGCTCAAAAGGGTGTATATTCGTCTCGGTGTTAAGGAGGATCAGACCTGCGGGCAGATTAGTAAGGGCACTTAATAATCTACACCCAGTAATGGACTTTTAACCCACTGTCCGCTTATCAAAACCTTTGCGGTAAACGGAACAGCACCCTCGAGCGAGGCCAATCTGACATTTCGCGAGTGGAATGGTCCACCTCAAAAGCCGAACAACGTTCGCAGCAATGGTCGTCTTACGACGTCCACTCCAAGTGTCATTGGAAAACTTAATTACCCTCTGGTAGTGGATGTGTATAAAACCCTGGCTGGAGAGTTAACTCGGGTAAAATGCCGCTGACAGAGGGGTTTTGCCTCGCTGAGCGCCATCATAGACCGTGTCGATATGGCCGGTAAAGAATAGCGGGTTCACGTCCAACCTGGCGCCGAGCGCTTCAACATCTTCAGGACTTGGGTCCTCGACGATAATATAGCAACCAGAGTTAACGGCCGGGCCCTGGGCAATTTATTCGATGTAATCTAAGGCGGCCTGCAGCCCGATTTAATTGTCAAGATCGGATTTTGGCGGATACTTAATGCAATTAATAATACTTTCGAATCTGCGAATTAACCGGTGACGAGCGAGAAACGATGCAAGGTACCTCAAACTAGGGTTTTGCGATACGGCATATTAAACAAAGTCAGAATAATTGGAAGGCATGTCTAGGTGAACTAAATCCTTACTGGAGCATAGGAAGTGAGCATTTAATAAAAATATTTGCCGATGCGGGTCGACAAGCTGTACGCATTCACGATAATAACCCCAGAGCTTATAAATATGTTCCAGCTCTCTCTCTGAGTGGGTATACTCCGAGGAAACGATTCTGCCTCGTTGTTGCCTGTCCATTACGACTCAGGGGCGCAGCAGAGCCTGCCGACTCGCCTCGCGACAGGAAAATTCGCAGCCATAAGACCGCGCCAATACTAATAGTATGGTTATAACCTAATATGATTTTTTCTTGGCCGGGGATGTTAACGAGACAGGGCCCAGGCTTCACATATCTCAGCAACAGGACAGCCTGCCGGATCGCTACGAGGCATAAGCGCTATCGAGGGAATAAAACGACGAATACCAGTGAACTATATGTATATTAAGGCCGTTAGAGACGTGTCCCCTTTTAATTAGGTAAATATTATCGCTGACAGAATAACTGGCAAACCCCCGCACTTCGAACGGCTGCCTGAATCTGGGAAATATTAACTTCGGTGTGTTCGCCTCACTGGACCTAAAAAAAAGCTTTCTGCAAGCATCCCGGCATATAACCACACAAGGCAGGGCGTAGTCTCCTTTAACACACCGCCCGAGCTTTAAGGATATATATAATAGAGTTATTGGCGGGGGGGAATAACCTGGTATTTAAGTTACTTTTATCTGTGTTCGAACAGGTTTATTAACGGGGCTTTATAAGGTTAAGGGCGTATATTAAAACCGCCGTAGATATTATCCAGCAGAACCTTTATAATGCTTATTAAATTAAGCATATAAACATTATACTATTGCTAAAGGATATAAAAAAAGCTTTAGGGATTTTAAGGCGATAATAGTAATAATAAACTCTATTTAAAGAATTACGCACCGAAATCGAGCACTAAGGCAGGAACTGGGCAGCACACTATAAGAAATAAAACTTTAAAAATAAGCAATAAAAAGTTAAGGGATTTTAAAGTATTAACGAGATGTTTACCGTAATATATAACCTTATACGCTTCCGTATACTCCTTACTTATAATGCCGATATTAATAAGGTTATAGATTTTCCCTACTATTACTTTAATATCGTTTAAGGACTAATAAAAAAAAGCGGCCAGCAAAAAGAGATATAATAACTGTATTATTAAATAAAACACGATAACGCCGCTTTTAGTTATAAGTTTATTATTTTTCCTGGGTATATAATAACTTATATAATTATACGGTATAAAACAAACTAACCTTTACTATTTATCGATAGTAATATTATTACTTGGAATATAATAATTAAGGTTTAGATTAAAAGCATCGGGATATACGAATAATTTAAAATCGAATATAACCTGGTTTATAAATCGTCCACGAGTTCTCAGCCACCAGATAATACGAAACGGATCCTGGATATAATTAATGGTATTATATTAGTCGGGGATATAATAAGAGATTATTTTCGGAATCTTTTGCAAGCAACGGAACCCGAGCAAGCTATTTTACAGCTATAACTCTCCGACCTGAGAACTTCCCCTGTTTAAAATCCTGGTCCTATCCTAAGCGAGCGGGATAGGAATCATCCCAGACACTTTAAAGGTACCGATCCATTTATAAACAAAATCAGAATCGAGGAGACTAAGGGATCGCTTATCCGGGACTTGTATAAATAAATGCTAAGCAATTAAGAGTTTATAAGATAGCGCAGCCGTGGTAAGCAGCAATAAGGAGACGATTATCTCTTATAGGTATGCGGCAACCCTGGAAAGGGAAAGATTATAAACCTGTGCAGTATTATTACCGAGCTGGGAGCAGATAGTGAATCTAGTGATTATAGTCTTTGCTATTTCTTTTATTAGGCTGCCGATCATCGCTTAAACAGTGCGATATAATGACGATAGGTGTAGTAGGCTCGGCTTTAATAGTGGGGATTAAGCACTGTGGCTAGTGGTGTGGCTAGCGCGTGGCTGCTATATTATAACCCCACCCCTATTAACCGGACCCTGTTATAAATGCTATTAGCTGGTATTTATTATTAACCTTATTAAGCAGATTCTAATGTTTACCTTTATAGAGGTCGGGTATATAGCTAGCTTTTTTTTTTTCTTTTTCTTCACCTTTAGATTTTTATTTAATACTAGTAAATCTCGACCTCTGCGTTAGGCCTTTAATATGATTATAATAATCTAAAGGTTAATATATATACGGTTTAGGAAGGCTTAAATTCCCCCCGAAAAAACGAACCGAAAAGATACTTATTAAATCCCTGTAATAAGCTATTAGCTATTTATAAATCCCGAACCCCGAACCCGAATTAAACGGTTTAAACCTTTAAAAACCGCGGAAACCGATATTATAACTAAGTCCGCCGAGGAACGCGAGGCTAAAGCTGCTTTTACGGTTAATTTTAACGCTAATACCCTAAATAAGGTGGATAACCACTTAAACCCCCTTTAAAATAACCCTAAGAATAAATACCGTTATTAAACTCTTAATAATAAATTTATATTATACTTATAGGGTAATCGGGTTAACTTTAAAACGCTCCGCGAAATTTACGAAAAGCAGGCGGAGTAATAGGATAAGTTTAACGTTAACGGATTTTATACGTTAGCTAACCTGCTTAAGCTTATAGGGGATAACCCCCTCCTTAAGGTATAATAATCCGAAATTATTATCGATATATTATACGAGGACGATATAAAACGGACCGCTTTAATGGCCAGAATTATGGGTCGAAGCGGTTAAGGACCGGCCTTTTATTTCGAGCCCTTTACCCCGATAAACAAAGAGGTTTAGGCGAAAACCTCCGGCGTTTATAATTTCGAAACGTTCCAGAATATATATAAGGCGCACCCGGAGGCGCTTTTCGACGAAGTTAAGGCTAAAACACTGTTTTGCATATTCCGGGGCCTATAAAGAAATAATACTATCCTAAATTATAAAAAGTTAAATATTAACCTAATAATGCTGGGTAATTAAGCCCATTACTTTATTAAGATATTTAATAATCGCTTAATTAAAATTAAGGCTAGTTATACCGTAATCAAGGCTTATAAGGCATAAGCCTAGGCCGATATTAAAAAGATTACTCGGCTTAAGGCCGATTTATAAAACGCTAATTAGTTTATTATAAACCTGGTCCAGGAACGCCGTATTAATACACCCCTTTTAAGCAACTTTTCCAGCTATTACGGTTACTTTAATACTAAGAAATCCACTAAGGTGGATATACCGAAGTTTTATAATAATAGCGAAAAGAATACCGTTTCCTTCGCGGTTTAATACCGTAAGCAAAAGAACTGCTTCGAAATTAATAAGGATTAGTTCCTTAACGATTAAGCACGAATAACCGATATTAAGAGCTATTTAAAGGGTAAGGCCGCAAAAGCATTACACCCCTTCCTTAAGCCTAATTACCCTAATTAAATCCAAACGTTTAAAAAGATAATAAAACACTTAGCTAATAAATACTTTAATCCTAATAAAGATATTAAAATAAGAGCCGAATTTAATTACCTTCGGCTATAAAGTATAATAAAATTCCAAGAGTTTAAAAACGATTTCGTTAAACTAGCTAGTAAGCGCAAGCTTTAAAAGTCTAATTAAAAATACAAGCTTAAAAAACGACTCCTGGGACTTATAAAGATCTTAATAAACCGTGATTATAATAATAAAACCGTAAACTTTAAGCGGTTTCTTAAGCTTTATACGCAGTACGCTTATACGGTTTATATAAATAATTAAGAAACCAACCGCAGAAATCTTTACAGGCCGCGGGTTAAGGTTTACAGGTATTAGTATAAAACTTAATTATTTTTTCTATACGAGTACTTATTACCTAAATATTCCGTTTTTAATTATACCTTTATTATTTGCTATCGTAACTCGATATAATTTCGGCTATTATTTCGTAAAGTATTTATATTCCAAAGAATTAAAATAATAATTGAATTATATTACTCTTTAATAAATTATTCGTATTCCTAATCGTTGGTTTTAATTATTATTACGCTTTTTAATTATTAACCGCTAAAGGCTAGAACGGGATTAGGCTAATTATATTATTATCCCTATATATGCCCGTTAATTAAGCGATTATTAATAAAAGCCTATTTATTACTTACCTTATAAATATTCGATTTTTTATTATATTAACCTAAGCTACGGTTATATTTTAATATATCGAGTATAAGGGTAAAAGCCCTTTTAATAAACTAATAGCTTAAAAAACTAATTAAATTAAATATAATATTATTATTTATTATCGAGTTATATATTTTAACTCTAGGTTACGTAAGGGTAAACTTTATTAATAACCTAACCAGGATTAGGTTAATTATATCCCGCCCCTTATAAAACCTTAGCTAAGCAACCACTTATAAAAGCCTATCTGCTTATTATATAAATATTCGATTTTTTATTATACTTATTTAACGTATAATTATATTTTAATATATTAAGTATAGGTAATAAAAGCCGTTTTAATAAATTCATAATTAAAAAAATTAATTAAATTAAATAATATTACCTTTTATTATTAAATTATATATTTTAATTTTAGGTTACGCGATAATAAACTTCGTTAGCCTTTTATCCGGGATTAAGCTAATTATATTAACCCCCCGTATATAATAGGATTAATTAAACGATTATTAATAAAAGCCAACCTATTTATATATTATATAAATATTTTATTTTTAACTATATTAACCTAACCTATAATCGTATTTTAACGTATTACGGATAAGTATACCTCTTACTCCTCCCGTTTTACCCTTTATATTATTAGTATATAATTACCTGTTTCCCTTTTACTCCTTAATATCCTTAATTAAAAAACCGCGAAAATATATTCCTATAATTCGCAGATCCTTACGTTTAATATTTTATATAATAATCTGGTATAAATAGTATTTACCTAACGGTTAATTACGAGTATACCCTAAAATAACCTAATACTAATTTAAAATAAAAATAATTTAAATAAATATTATAGGCTTAATGCTTTTCGATAAATTATAAATTAGGGTTAAATTAATATAATTAGCGTTTACTTAAAACTCGATATTATTCCTTTTAATTAATTAAGAAAAAAGCATAATAACCCTAATATTACCCGCCCGTGGAAGTTTATAATAAACTATTATTTTTTAAATCGTAAATTATTATTTATCCGTTATAAGGCTGCTTAAATATTATTAATAATCGCGTTATCGTTATCGAGGTTATCCTCGGCCTTATCCGGATTACGGTTATATTATATAACCTTATTTTTTTCCTTTATACTTAAAGCGATCTTATTAAACCCAGGGGGTAATATATAATCGCTTTATAAGTAAAGCGCTTTAAGGTTCCGTGCCTTATCGTATATAGCTTATTAATTATGCGGGGGATTAAACTTATTCTCCCGCTTTATTATAATTTAGGAATAACCCTTTATTAAATCCGTAATTATATTAAAAAGCTTTTAGGTTTCGGCGGTAAACTATATTATACGTTTCTATTAAGGCGCGCTTTTAAATACGGTAAGGCGGTTAGATTTAGCCTCCTGGCTTATAACCGAAATATCCTTATCCCTTAGCCTTAGACAATAATCTTTTTCCTTATTATCGTTAACCGCTAATACCTTACTAATAATCTTTTACGGCCTTATAATAAGCGGCGATATTAGCCTAGTAATAGGTTTTATAAACGGCTTTAAAACCCGTTATTTTAATAATAACCGTTATAACTCGTTTTTTAATTATTTTTATACTTCGAATTTATTTTCGTTATTATCCTTATTATTAATATGCGCGCGTTTTTGTTTTTTTATAACCTATTAGGAAATTAATTCCGGGTTTCCCGAACCGTTTATATAACGCTAATTATTAAGTAGGGGAAATTTAATAAGTATATTAAATATATACCTGGGGTTTATCCTATAAATAACCGTAATTAATATAACCTTATACTCGCTTTTTTAATAATAACGAGTATATAACGGCCGTTAAAAAAAATACGCCTAAAATTATTAATTTTTTATTTAATTTTATAAATTTTATATAATATACCCTGGATTTATATTTGGAAATTATTTATATCCTTTATTATTAATACCTAACTCGGAGCCAGAACTAGAGCCGGAAACGGAGCCTCCGGTAATATTAAAAGGCTAGGACTTAAATAAAGCAGGTTTTTCTTTTAAGCAAATTATTATAACCAATAATTATAAAACCTTTTAAAAGTCCTTAGGCATAACTATACTGTTTAAATATCCCTAGGTTTTTTTAATCTAATCCCAAAATACTTAATAAAATTCCTCCTTTAAATATACCTTATTTAAAAACGCCCTGGCTTTAAAACTATAACCCGAAATTCGCTTTATAAGCTTATTTAAATAATTCTAATAAGCTTTTTAGGATATTATATTTTTATTTAAGTAAATAAAAATATTATTTCTCGGTTATTATTATAAACTTAGTCCTCGGCTCTTAGATATAAAAATAAAATCCCCGGCGCTAAATATATATTTTAATTAACCGGCCTCTTTTAAGCTAATTATTTAATCCTTTTTAAGGCTTAAGTATAATTATATTATTTAAATATTCCCGGGTTTTTTTAATTTAATCCCAAAATACTTAATAAAATTCCTCCTCCGGATATACCTTATTTAAAAACGCCCTAGTTTTAAAACTATAACCCGAAATTCGCTTTATAAGCTTATTTAAGTAATTTTAATAAGCTTTTTAAAATATTATATCTTTATTTATAAACCTCGGTTTTTTTTAAATTCCCTTATTTAAGGGGTAACCTCCTTATATTACCTTTTTATTACGGAATAATAAGGTATTATAAGGAATATTATTCCTAAAAAAATTATTATATATATATATTTTATTACTTTTATACTTTATTATTATATTATTATTAATATTTATTTCTCCTCGCCGTTTTATATTATATACTTATATATTATTTATAATTATTATTATACCTTTAATTAACGTTAAAAATTAACGGAGGAAGCGCGAAAGGGTATTTAAAAGGATAATAATAACTTTTTAAGCCGAGTTTAATTAACCTAATAATTAATTCCGAGTTTTATCCAAATCTAATATTAATTTTTAATAAGGTATTAAACCGTTTATTATTATTATTTATTTAATCCTTTAATTTAATCGCTAATTAATTTTTATTTTAGATATTATATTATCGGTAATATTAATAAGCTTATTAAGCAGTTTTTTAATTATTCTCCCTAATATTAAATATAATTATTACCCGTTATAATCCCTAATATACTAAAACCAAAATAGCCTAAAAGCATAACCCCCATTATAATATAATACGCGATTAAGGTTTAAAACCATTATAATAAGCAGTATAAGATATAAGCTATATATTAATATAAATCGTAATTAACTTTAATTAAGTATATAAACTAGCCTTTTAACTTAACCTTGCGTATATTAAATATTATCCTTATTAAGCGCTTCCGGCCGAAAAAATTTATAATAGAAGTATTTATTAAATATAACCGTATTACCGGCCGCCTTCTTTACACACCGTAAGCTATCCCAGTATTAATAATCCTCGAATATTATTATATTATTTACCGCTCTCCTTATATACCGTAAACCGTCCTAATATTAGTAGTCCTCGAACGCTATTATATTACTTATTACCCTCCTTATATACCGTAAACCGTCCTAGTATCGGTATTTATTAAACATTATTATATTACTTATCGCCTTTCTTATATACCGTAAGCCGTTTTAGTACCGGTATTTCTCGAATATTACCTTATTATTTATTACCCTCCCTGTATACTGTAAGCTATCCTAATATCGGTAATCCTTAAACGCTATTATATTACCTACCGCCCTTTTTATATACCGTAAGCCGTTTTAATACCGGTACTCCTCGGATACCACCTTATTACCTACCGCCCTCCCCGTATACTATAAGCCGTCCTAGTACCGGTAATCCTCGGATATTACCTTATTATTAGCTCCCCTTCCTATATACCGTAAGCCGTTTTATTATCGGTACTCCTCGGATTATATTATATTACCTGTTTATCCCCTAGCGGCCCGCTTATAGTTATAATCCGATTACTTTCCCGCGGTAATAATATTATTAAGGTTATTAAGCTTAGAGCCGTTTAACCCGGTTTTACCAGATTATTATTATAGGCCGGAAAATAACGTTTTATTTATATAATTAAGCTTAAGGCATTTTAACCCACCGTTACCGGAATACGATTTCGAAATAAAATATATTATATTACTAGTGTTATTAAGCAATAAGCATTTTAATCCCGCTTTACCCGAATACTATAATAAATTATATAATAATATTATTACGGAAATAATAAACTTAATATACTTTAACCCTAATTTAAATAACGATTATAACGAAGCGGATTATATTAATACGGAATAAAGCTCGCTATCCCCTTATTCCTTTAATAATATAATATACGCTAAAGGCTCGGTTAACTATTATATTACTCCTATTCCTCCTCCGTATAAAATATTATAATTTTTATAGAATTTTCCTATCCCACCTATTAAATCGATAAATAAGGTTAAATTATATTTATTTATTATTTACGTACTTTATTATAATTATTATATATTCTCTCCTCCTTATAATCCTTATTACCCTTAACCGCTTAAGAAACCAAATATCCTTATTTTTATTATTATAGATATTTAGTTTTTTATACCTTAAACCCCGAAAATAGGGATATTCGGATTCTTATAGCCTAAGTCTTATACTCCCCCTATTAATAATTAATTTTAATACCAGTATTATATAATAATCCCGAGGGTATTAGGTTATCCGAGATAGCACGCTTTATTATAAATAATAAAAAACCGGAGGATTATTTCGCTAATATATTTTATAATACCGGTAATATAACCACTATATATAATAAATATAAATAATTACGGTCGCCCTTTAATACTTTATTATTCGATTAAGATAAACCCGCGTTATCCTTCCAGGCATTTAATATTAAAATAAAAAACGTATATACGGGGTTATTAATATTACGTATGTTTAATATTAATAATTATATAACTTACCTTAAGTCCTTTTACGCTTTTTTTTAAGACGATTTTTAGTTAACGTATATACCCCTTTACCTGTTTACTTATACCTAATAATTATATTACTTTTTTAAGGGCCAGTTATTATATAGGGTGTAAAATATCCAGCTTAATAGCTTTAATAAAAACTAATTAAATACTGTTTACTTACTCTTCCCTAAAGCATTATTATCCCGTAAGGGTAATCCCCCTGCCCCTTTACACAAAAGGCAGTAAAAGCTTATTAACCGTTATATTCTTCCCGCTTTACGTAATTCGTACCCGACCATTATTATATAATAATATCCTACTTCCTTTTATTAAGTAAAAGCTAAGGTATTAACTGCTTAAAACAAACTTAATTCCAAGCACGTTAATAATTATACCCATTTATAATATATAATTAATTATATATATACGGGCGATTTTTAAAACGAATTAAAAATCCTATATAATAATTTTAAGGGGGAAGGGGGTTATTTTATTTCGCTTATTCTTATTATATAAACCTATAATACGAAAAATTATATTCGAAACCTTTCCCCGGGAAAAGCCTTATAAATATTTTATATTAAGTTTCTTGGAAACGCTAACCCCGCGTTTTTATATAAAAATACGCTTTAGGTAAATATCGGATTTCGGAATACGCTTAAGCTTACCGGGCCTCCGCCCTCGTAAAATAATATAACCCTTTTAATAATATTATTTTATAAATCCAAATATCTTAATAATATTATTTAAATAGCGTATAACGGTTTTTATAGCTTTAAAAAATATATATAAACCTAATACCTTTTTCGAAATATTGGCTCGATTAAACTCGTAAAATTAATTACTTAATACTATACCGCCCCCCTTACCCAGGTTAAGGTTTATAATAATTATAAGAAGTATATATATATACCCGATAAAAATTATGCCCCTTTTAATACCCATTAATTTAATTTATTTTATTTTAAGCAAAAAAACCTTAACCTATAATATATAAAGCAAATTAACCGCGGTATTACCCCGTATAAAACATTATACGCTTATATCCGCCTAAACTTTTATAAGCAAAAAAAATAATTATATAATTTCCTTATTATAAACGATTATAATAATATAGCCTATATTTACGGAGTATATTACGAATACCGAGTACTTTAATCGCATTTATCCGCTTTAAACTTCTTAATACTTTGCCTATATAAGTGGATATACCCTTTATATTTAGATATTAATAATATATATAACCTATTTTATACTATCCGTATTAAAAATATTAATCGGCTAATTCTCGCTAATACCACCCGATTTATAAAACCGATTAAGCGGTTCTCGGTTTTCGCCTCACTTATACCGCTATAAGCGGGAATATTATAACTAAACTATAAGCAAATCCTATATATTATTATTAACTAGCTTTATTATATTCTATTTTAATTCTTTAATATAAGCATTATACCCAGTATATATCCCTGAATATAAAAAATAATAATAATTTATAATAAGGATTATAATAAAAAGTAATATTTAAAAGGTATAAATATAAAGGGTATTTAAAACCGATTTAATATAGTTTAATTACTTAATATTAAGTTCGATTAAAATATCCCGCGTATTTGCTTGCCTTTTATACCTAATCTCAGCTTATTATATAATCCCTTTACCCGTAACGTTTATAAAATATAAAAAAGGCTTATTAATATAGGGTCCAGATTAAGCTAAAGCATTATATTTAATAATTAAAGATATATATTCCTTACCTAGCTTATCGCCTAAGAATAAGATAACGATTATATTAAAGCGGTAAAAACTTAATCCTAGCTCTTTTATATCTTATTATAAAAAGTAATCTAAGTATATAATCGAACCTTTATAAAAGCGTATTATAAATATTTATAAAAGGTCCTTATTAAGCCTTACGAATAAAGTAAATTACTCCCGTTCCGGAAAAATAATCCTATAATATACGCCGATCTCTTAGATATAAATCGAATATATTAATTATATTACGGTATATTCACTGCTCTAGGATAAAAAAAAACACTTGAATTTTTTAAGCGGTTTACGGCTAATATTATATAATAATTATTAACCCTCCCCGATAATATAATATTACCTATTCCTAATATCGTTTAAGCGCGGTTAATATAATAATTAATAAAAGCTATATAATCCGCCTTTATCGCGAATATATTTAGCGGTTTTAATAATAAAGCTTCCTAAAATAAAAAGGAATTTATAATATTATATTTAAAAATCGATTATAATTAAAAAACTATATCCTAGTAAAGGGAATTCGAGTTATATATTAATAACGAATAGGAATAATATTATTAGTTATACGCAGGCTTATATGTTTTCGTAACGCCGAATTTCGAGAAAATTAAATTTATTATTATATAATCCTCGAAAACAAGCGTTTTAAAACTTTTTAATATTAACTACTATATCCCCGGCGTAAAATATAAAGAGAAATACCCCCCTTAAAAGGTATAATACACTATTAAAAGGGCCCTTTTTAACTCTATTTATAAGGAGCTTCCACCCGAAAGAAAGCAATAAATAATAATACCGATTTTATATTCCTTATTTAAGGACCCTACCTTTAGCGTTAACACGCGCACCGAGAGCTTAAAAGGTTAATTTAGCGCCGTTATTATTACGGCCCCAAAATAATTAAGGTTTTAAAACAACTTATTAAAGGACTCGTAATTAATTATTAAGGCGTTATTAGGAAATAATTTAATATAAAATAACTTTTACCCGATACGGGGAATATTAATATAAGCCTTATTAGCCTCGGAAAATTATACTTAATAAAAACACTTATCGTATTACCCGATATAAGCATTTTTTCGATAATTATAAATAATAATAAATAGGATTACCTATTAATAATAACCGCCGTTAACCTAGAAAATAATCCTGCTTCCTTAATTATAAAGTAATAAACCTTAAAAGGATAAGGGTTAAATATAAAGCTAATAGGTATTTTAAACCATATATAGGCCGTAATTAAATAATATAATTAATTAGGTAATAAGTAAAAAAATCGTAACCCTAAGTATATATATTAATAATATAATATATATAGGGTAAAAGCCGAGGACGAGAATAAGAATAATATTATAAAGCTTTAAATAAAATTATTAATAAAAAACCGAATATTTACGTATATATTATATTATTAAAAGCATATAAGGATTAAAATATCCCGTATTTTACCACCCCTTACGTATATAATAAGAAATAGAATATTTATTTAATAAATTAATTAAAATATATAACTTAAAATACACGAAATATCTCGATTCTTAATACCGCTTACACTTATAATAAAAAACGGAATATTTATATAATAAATTACCGAGTAAGTATTAATAAATAAGATTAAATATTCGGTTTTTTATTAATGCTTATTTATTTATTTATTTTATTTTAGCTAATACCGCGCGCTTATAGCCTTAAATATTCAGATTTTAAGTAAATTATATAAGTAATACCTATATAATTAAAAAAATTATTATTATACCTTAATTAATATATTACGGTATTTTATCTGGTAGGCGTTTAAGGGAGGTAATATAACCGATAATATAAACTTAATAACTTATATTTATATACTAAGATTTAAGGTTCTTTAAAATAAGTTATATATTAATTACGGATTTAATAATATATTCCCTAAAATAATATTTAAAATAATAACCTAAAAGTATAATATAATAATAAGCGGCTTAAGTCCTAGTAAAATATTTTATAAGGATTAAATACGTTAAAAGCTTATTATCCTGGAAACCGGATCTTATCTCCTATATTTTTATCGGAAAGCTACGAAAAAAGGCACCGCGTAAAAGGTATTAAACCGCCGGATATTAATACCGAGTAATAATAAATACCGGCCTGGTATATAAAGGCCGAATAAACCCAAGTATTCGGTTAATAAAAAAGGCTGCTTTTAAAAGAATATAAATATAAAAAACCGAATATTTATACTTTAATTATAAACTAAGTCCTTATATATATAAGAATATTATATCTTATTTTTTTAATATTAAAGCCTTTACCGCGATTATACCGTATAACTTATTTATTAGGAATATTAAACTTAACCTAGTTAATTATATTATACCGTTCCCTATTCGGGATTAGGCGGCGGGCTCGATTTCTTATAGGAATTATTAATAATATAAGCGGGTAAAACGGCTCCTAAGCGTAAACATTAATACTCGTTTCCAGCTTTATATACGTATAAATTTTTCCTTTAAAATCTAAGGTTATAAGCATATTTACCAGATAATAACGGGGAACCCTATAATAGCCTAATAGGTTTTAATAACCCCGTATATAAGGCTAATATAATTATTAAACAGGCTAATTAATAATATATTCTCCTGCCTCGGCTTTTATATAAAGTATATAAGCAGCGGGTAAGGAAAGTATATATTCTTAGGGAGCGCTTAAGCTAAGTGCCTTAGCGGCCGGCGGAAGTTTTAAAATTAATTAAGGTAAAAAGCTAAGGGGATTACCTTTTATAATTATTAGCGTACTTAATTTTTATATTCTTAATTTAAACGTGGAATAATACGCGAGCGGTAACCGCCTAAGCGCTTATAAAGAATCCGCGTATAATTTAAAAACCGTTATTAAGGTTTATTTAATTATCCCGGTTATTACCTAAATTAAAATAATAATACTAGGCTATAATTATTATAAAAGGTTTTGATTTAGTATAATAACCGAGTATAATGTTTAGGGCTTAAATAATCTTTTTTTAAGATTCGAGTATAAGGCCGGCCTAGGTTAATATTAAGTAATTAATAAGCTCCGATAATATTAAAAAGCCCGTTAATAAAACCACGATTCGGTAATTAAGCGCTTTAAATAATAAAGTTTTTTTATTTTTAATTATATAATAAACGATATAATTATTCTTCTCCCCTTTCTCCCCTTCCTGTTTTTCCCCTGTTTCCTATTTCTTTTTTCCCTTTTCCGTTTCCTCCTCCGCTTTTTATTTCTTTAGGATAAGCTTAAACCGGGAAATTATAATTAATCTATAATTTATCGTAATATTATAAGCTTCCGTTAAAAAGTATTTATATAGGAATAATTAAATAATCCTATTAGCTTTTTTCCCTTCCGGAGCTTTACCTTTAGCATTTACGGTAATCTTAATATTATAACGGTAGAATTCGATATCTTTTAAAAAATACGCAAGCTTTAGTTATTATCGATAATCCCGATTTAAATAATACCCGAGTTATCCCCTTTTAATATTATTATTTAAGGTACCGCTTATCCTGTATATTATAAAATAAAGCCCGATTTATTTTAATAAATAATATAATATTAGTATAAAGATTATTATATTAAACCCTTTAAAAGAATTAAGCTAAACCAGATATATAACCCTAAGCTCCTTCCGGCTAAGCGTAAATAACTTTATTCGATAATAATAATAACCTAAACGGTAACCTATAATAACTCCTTTTTATATATTATCTTAGCCGGTATATATTAATACCGTATTTTACCCGAATATGCTTATATTATTAACCAGAATATAATTAATACCTATTAAACCTTATACCTAAAAGCACCCTATATAAAATATAAATAATTCCCTAGCCTATAACTATAATAACGGAAAACATTTTACCGGTAATCTTTACGGAGGAAGAATATATATTAATTATTATATATTATTAACCTTATACTTAGAAATAAAAGAATTATTATATTACTTATTTATTAAGGAATTATAATATCGGTTTTTATAACCACTTTATTTCCCTTCCCGAATTATTTAATCCTTTCCTTACCGATTAAAGCCCGAGAAATAAAATACTTATTAACCCTCGAGTTATTAAAATATTACCCTTTTATATCCTAAGGTTATTTATATTATTTTTATAACCATTATATACCTATACCCCTTACCTAATTCGTATTATTTGCATTAATTATCTTATTCGCCCCTCCCGGAGTATTAATTATGCGCTGGTTCGAATAAGTAAAAAATCTAATAAATAAGTATATATAAGCAAAACTTCCCCTTTATACCCGCCTTTTATAATTATTTACCTTTACCCCTTACCGTCCGCGTATTATATAAGTTAACGAATATATAAATATATTAAGAAACCAAATATTTAATAAGTATATATAAATAAATCCTTTTTTTTATCCCTTTTAATTTATTACCCTTACCCGTATAATTATTATTATTAACCTACCCAACCTAATAAATATTTCGTTTTTTAAACCATATTTATTTAATTTCGCGCTTTTAACCGCCTTCGATTTATTCGCAGTTATAACCGAGTTCATATTATTAAAAGTTATTAAGGAAGCGCGTTAAAATATTCCCGTTAAGGATAAGGATTATAAGGGTTAAAGCCTTTTTATTATAATCCAGTAATGTAATTATAAGCGCCCTTAATAATAACCGAGCATTAATAATGTTTCGCCCACGATAATAAAACCTATATACGATTTAAAACCTTATAAAGTATCCGGCCTAATATAAAATCGTTATTAAAATTATAAATTATATGTCGTGGTTAGGTTAAGCACCTTTAATATACTGGGTAATATAATATTATATTTTAGTTTTAAGATTATAAACTTATTTAACTTTTTCGTTAATACTTACGGTAAAGTATATATTATTAAGGAATTAAATATCCGCATTTAATAAATATCCTATTTCCTAAAACTTTATTAACCGTTTATTACCTAGTATTTAAACGTTTAGCCCTATATTACGAATACCGTATTAATTACGGATTAAAAATATCTCTTAACTTCGAGAAAATCCTAAAATCTATTATTAAGTTACCGGAAAATCTCGATAATATATTACCCGAGCTATAATATACCTTAGTTTTAAACTATTAAATACCACGGTTAAAAAATATCGATTATAATAATATAATATTTAATATACTCGGTAATATAATTATTAGCGCAGTATATTATTTACTCCGTTATTTTCCTAAATACCTTTCTTAACTTAAGCTTATTAACGGAGAAAAGTATTTATATTATATAATAAAGGCCTGGAATCGTGCCCTAAAACTAATTAATTTTTATTTTAAACGGCGTTATAAGTTTATTACGGTATAATACTTTTTCGTATAATTTCGCATTCCTATTAACCTATTAACCCTGGACTTTCTTACGGACTAAATAATTATAATAATTAAACTAACCTGGAATAATCCGGACGCAAAAGCAAAATCTAATATATTCCGGAAATAACTTATATAAAAAATAAAAGGCGGTAACCCGGTAAATAAGCTTAAAAACCAGTTTATAAAGGTAAAATCCCTTTAGGCCTAACTTAATAATGCGGATTCCTCCGGGGAATAAAAGGGCTTAACCGAGTAATTAAGCGATAATATAACCGAGATTAAGCGTAAAACCGCGGAGATAAAAACCCCCTTATATCCGGAACTTAATAATTAAGATTTTTAATATATTCGCAGCCTTTTTAAAAAGGCCGCTTTTAATATAATTAATACCCGGGTAAACCCTATTAAGCTAAAAAAGATTTAAGCCCTGATTATTATTTTCCACGCGGATTAGTATACCGTAATTAAGAATAACGTAATTAATATATATAATATAACCGGTAAGCTTAATATAACATTATCCCAGGATTAGGCTAAGCAGGCTAAAAAGCATAAAAAAGAGTATAAATTAATAGTTTATAATAAGGCTAAGGAAATTAGCCTAGTAGTAAAGGATATAAAATAATAATAAAAGGAGTACGCCGATATTAACTAAATAATAACCAGCGGTTTATAATTCTAGTATAAATCTATAAAAGAGTATATTAATTATCTCGGTATAAAGTGGAATAATACCGTAATATCCGAATATACGATAAAAAAGGCTAAATATCGGCTTTACCAGTTTATTAATAAGTTTATAAATAAGGCTAAAAAACGAGATAATTATTATTAATATATTCCGTTTTTTATCTGCTTTCCCTAATCCACCGTATTAAAACTAACCATAATAATAAATATATTCCATATTATAATACTATTAAATAACCTTATAAAATTCGCGTTTCTTATTAATAAATACGGGATAAGTAAAACGTTTACTTATAATTATATTATCGAAACCTATTAACGTTTAAAGGTATTACCCTTATATAATAAAAAACTTTTTAAACTAATACTTATTCTTATATTATTAATATTAACCACGGTTACTTATAATAAGCTAAGGGATTATTTTAGCGGTAAGCTTAGGGTTTATCTCGTATAAGGTAAAAATAAAAGCGAGCGGGACCGTATAAAACGCGAGTATATATTAAATAAATAAGCCTTTATCGATTATTAAAATAGGTTAAACTTATTAAAACCCGAGGTTAATACTTCCTTATTTATCCTTTTATTAAAAACGGAATATTTATAAGGCCGTAAATATTTTATTTCTTAAAAACCCGGCTTATACTCACCTGCCCCCGGCTACTTCTCGGGTATTATACCACCTTATCCCACGTTTTAATTAATACTAATATATTTTATAAAGCGGATATATTATATATATCTTATTATACCCGATTATATATATATAATATATTAAAAAGTTAAAGAATAAAACGATTAAGGGATTTAGCAAAAACGAGCAGGAGTAATTAAGCCTTAACGATTACGAAAACGCGGAAATAATTAAGCGGTTAAAAAAGGATAACCGCGCCTTTTTACCTCTCTCGAGGGCTAAAGCTTAGTTTTATACTATTAATTCTAATACTCCCGATTATAATATAACGCTCGACGGTAAAGCTAAAACTATAAAAATAAACGGCGAAATTATGCTAATAAAAGCTAACCCTTATATAAACTTCTTTATAATCGTATATAATAAAGTATACTTGCTTAAAACCATATCGAGTTAAGCGTATAGGCTGGTTATTATATATAAACGTAATATATTATTACTAAGTTTTATTATACCTATAATAAATTACCTAAAGGATTTTCTCGCTTACCTCCGCCTTAGTTTTTAGTTATTAACACTTATATTAAAACTACCGGAAACGTTCGATATTAGGCAATTATACGATAACGATTTAGGTTTTTAACCTATTATTCTTTTAAGGTTTATAGGGTATAAGCTTTTATTAGGTAAATAATATAATCCGGTCGAGGATTATAAAGCTTTTATAAACCCTAAAGCAGAAAATAAGTAATCGAAAAAGCACTTTACCTTAATAAAGCAGATCGGAATTCCCTAATAAGTTCTCTTTTTACGCTTATTTAAGTTAAGCGCCCGCTAGCATTAATAAAACTACGACTTATATTATAGCATAATTAAAGCTATCCTAAAGCATATATTCCTTTAGTATATTATAATTATTTTTATCCTGCTTTTTAACGGTACCTAGAAATCTCCCGGAAATAAGCTTAAAGGCGCCCGCTTCGAAATTATCCACATATTATATAACACGGAATATATCGAGTAATATACTAAATAATATAACCTATATAAAAAAGTATTATACCGTAACGGTAATATAATAAGCGCGAGCTAAATAAAAAATAATAATATTAACCGTATTAATCCTAGTATATAGCGGAAACTTAATATCCTTATATAAAATATTAATAATTCGGTATTATTTAACCTCCACCTGGATTCGGAACTAATTAATCCTCCGTAAGCCGAAAACGAGAATAATTTACCCGATAAGGAAAAAAAAATAATAAGAATACTAATACAGGAGATAATACCCTTAACCCCGAGCCTAAAAAAAAAAATAACCGTTAGGGTTACCGCGGTAAATAAGCTAATCGATTATATAAGTAATAATAATACCGCCTAGTTATTTCGAAAACTAACCGGTAATAATCGCGTACCCGTCCCTAAAAACCGGATATTATTATTAAAGTTTTTTACCCGCTATAACCGCCTTATTATTATTATACTTAGTTAAGTATTAAACTAGGTTAAGGCTTTTATTAACCTGGATATTAAACTACTTAACTAAATCATGCTTATATTTAAGTTACTGTGGGCCTAATAATAAGTTCCCTCCCGGTTATAAAAAACTAAATATCTGGTTTATAAATATCCCGTTTTTTATACCCGCGTGCCTTAACGTACGCTTTTATATAACGAGGTAAATAATATCCCGGTAATTAATACTTGGTTTCTTTTTACGCTATAATACCTATTTATTAACCGAGAATAAACGCTAACCTTTTACTTAAGAAGATTATAATACTTTTATAGCTAATCGGTATAAAGGTATTAATTATCCGGGCTACGTATACTCCGGAGGAATATAAGGCCTTTATTTATATATTTAATAATATAATTATTAATATAATAAATATCTTTATATATAATACCAGGATCGCTAGCCTAGGCCTAAACCTATAAGGGGCTTATAATAAGGGTATAATCCTGGGCTGGGGTTAAACTATAAACGCATTTAACTAAGTCCTAGGCAAATTAATACGGATTAAATAAATAAGGTTTATAAAATAAAAAATTATTATTATTCTCGATATTATTTATAAAAACCACGAGCGTATTATATAACGGAAGTTTTCCCGCTAGCTTACCGCTAAAAGCATTATTCCCTAGGAAATATAGGGTAAGCTAGGCATTATTATTATATATAAGCTTATTAAGGTTTTATATAACCAGCCCTTTAACCAGTACCTATAAAAGCTGGTTAATTATAATCCCCGCGGTTACCGCTATACGTAAATGCTTAAAGCCTTTAAGTTTATTAACCTTATCGCGCGATTCGCATTAATTAACCCTAATAAGTGCGCTAATTTTACCCAGAATAAAACCTCGCTCGATTTCTTAAAAAACGCCTTACTTATAACCGAAATAAAGGAAAAACCCGAGATTAATATTAATACCCTAATCGAATACTTTTAACCGAAACTTAATTAATAATTTACTAATAAGCATATACCCGAGTTTACCGTGGAAAGGCTTTAAAAACCGTATAATAGGGCGGAAAAAAAGGCTAAAGCCCGGGAGGCTAGGAAGTAAAAAAAAGGGAGAAAAAAGAAAAAAAAAAGGAAAAAAAACAGGAGAGGGAAAAATAAAGGGTTAATAAAAAGCATACCCGCGTTACCGCCAGCTCGCTAATTACTTTAAAGCAGTAAAAAACCTTAGCCGATAACATTAAAAAAACCCTATTAACCGCTAAAACGCCCTCCATTAATAATAAGGATTAGTATAAATAGGTTAAGTATTATATTATATTATAATTAAGCTTAGTTTATAAACAGCTTTTAATTATATATTAAATCCTTTAATCCGTATATTATATTATGCTTTCGCCCGATTTTAAACTATACCTATATACTTTATAATTATTTCCGTCCCCTTTAATCCTCCGTTAAATCGGGTATTTTTATTACTTCTTTATATATTTTAGCCTTTATATTATATTAGGCGGATAATATTTATTTATAAGCCCGCCGGCTATAATAAGGCCGGCCCGCGTCTTTTAATATTAATAACGGTTTTAAGCTTAAGCTCGAGAAGATAAATAAACTATTTACCTTATTTCTTTTTATCCTTAAAAAACTTTATTTTATTTTTATAAATCGGATAGGCGTTAAGCTAAGTATTATTATCGGGACCGGTATATAAAATTATTTAAATACACTTAGCGTAAAAAAGATAATTTAAATATATAAGATATTAATATAATAATATAAGAACGCTTAATTAATCGAGGATTACGGCTTAAAAAATAAAATATTTAAAAAAACCGGTATTATAAATATTTAAATTCTTATAATTATAAGGAGTTATATATATTATAATAAGTAATAATAAGC
Source organism: Xylariaceae sp. FL0804 (assembly GCA_022539325.1). Classification (NCBI taxonomy): domain Eukaryota; kingdom Fungi; phylum Ascomycota; class Sordariomycetes; order Xylariales; family Xylariaceae; species Xylariaceae sp. FL0804. Next base: position 50,586 of record JAJKLG010000006.1, on the reverse strand, counting down.
TTAATAAAATTATTTATATAAATAATATACTTAGCCGAAACGAATTTATAACGTTTATTTACTTTAGGAGCGAGTAATTCTTTAAATGCCTTTATATCCTTAGTTAAATTAATACCTTTAAAGGCTTTATTACTAAAAAGGGTATTATATTAAATAACCCCCGCGGCCGTTTTCCTTATTTTTATTAAACGGTTATTAAATAAGGTAACGGAGGTTTAGCGTTTCTTAATTACGCGGCCGCTAGTATTATGGGTTTAATTCGTAACCGGGGTGCTTTATATTCCGGTAATAAACAATACAGGCAGGATTAAAAGGCGTAGATTAATATCGGAAATAATAATACCAGGCTTTTTTATAATTAAATTAATAATTACCAGCTTATTTAACCGTTAGCTTTAACTTAATAATTATAATTCTGGTATTTTTCGATTAAACTATAATAAGTTTAATAAAGAGATAAGTATATAACAAAGCGGGGAGCGGTTTAAGGATTAAAGGCTACTCCCTCCAGGCAATTATAACGGGAAAAGATTTATATTTTTATTACCCGGCCTAAATTCCGGTATACCTTTTTTATAATAGGCCTCCCTTAATAATTTTAAGAACGGAGGGGATTTATTAATCCAAGGGAGTAATAATAAGAATAAATATAACAAGCTTATAAAAATAAGAAAATTTAATTAAGCTTTAGTAATCGCTTAGGTTATAATTACTTAGGCTTAGTTAAATTATTAAGTTAATAGGCTAACGCTTACCGTGGTTCGGGTATAAGAAGAGTAATAATATAATAATAATCTTTATAATATTAGGTTTAAAGGTTTCAGGTAAAGGGTAAAACGGGATAACCTTCTTATAACCGTTTTTATACTTATGCCCGAGCTATTAAAATCCTAGCACCGTTATAAATAAGCGCGTTTTAGGTAATTCCGCGGTTAACTTTTTATTTACGCGCGCGTTTTAAAAAGGAAATACGGCCGGGATTATTTAATCTCCTTTACTTATTCCTTAATATATTAAGCAGGCTTATTTTAGGAAGCTAATAAATAATACCGGTAAACTTAATATTCCGGTAAAACTTTTTTTTTTCCGTTTACTTATTAAAAAATATACCCGTTAAATCTCTAGCCGGTTACCCTAACCTTCTTATAAAATAACCGAAATCAGGTTATAATACGCAGCCTGCGTATTAATAAAAGTAATTAAAAAACCAGAGATAATAATATATTATTATAAAAAGGAATAAGCTAATAAGCTATACCCTATATAAAAAACCTACCGATTATAAATAAGGTATTTAATATTAAACTTAACCCAGCCTAATATAACCCCCCCTTATCCGCATTTCTTATAAACACTAAATACGCTATTAATATTAAGCATAAAGGTATATATTTATTTCCTTTAATAGGGGTCCCTTATACCGGTTACCTAAATATAAAATTCCAGAAATAAAATATTAATCGTAAAGGTATTAATATACTAATATTAGCCTAGGCTATTACCGCGTTTTTTTTTTATCCCCTTCCTAATATTATATCTAATTTATAAATATCTTGCTTTTAATAAGGCCCAGGCCCGCGCCAATATAATAAGCCAACCTTTACCGCTTAATATATAAACACTAAAAACTAAATACTTATTATAAAAATATTAAATAAATAATCGCGGTCCTTTTAACTTATTACTTTTATCTTTCCCCTTTACTTTTATTATATTATATTTAACCGGTAAATACGGGTACCAGGAGTATATTATCCCCTACGCGCACTTTCCATTCTCCGCCTCGGTTTTTTAAGCTTAACTTACTCCTGCTTTAATAAGTATAATATATATACGGGGTTAAATAATAAATATAATAAACACGCCTTCCCTATATATATATAATAATTACGCGATCCCGGAAATTATTATATACCAGGTAGCTTAATTATAAGTACTTAATTTTATTCTTTCCTTTTTAACCCGGTTCCCTTCCTTATTCGTATAAGAATTTTACCCCGCGTACTTATTATTTAGTTTTTTATTATATAACGGCGGTAAACACTTTTACATTACCCCGCTTTCTTTTAATTAATAATAAGGTAATATTAATTATTACCTGGTTATTAAACCGATTAAAAATCCGAATATATATAAAACGGTTAGATTATTAATACTTTAGTGCGCCCTTCCTTCCTCCCTATTACTAATACCCGTATTTTTTTTTTAACCGTAGCACTCGTAAGTATACCGTTAATTATTACGCACTAACCGTAAGCCTTTTAATAATACACCCGTTTCCGTAAAATAATTAACCGGACCGAGTATATTTTATTAAGGTTACCGCGTAATATAAGAAACGGAATACTTACGAGGCGATTTAATCTCTAATAATCTATTTTTATTACCCTAGCCTTTTTCTTTTTAATAATATTACCCCTAAATATCTTATTTCTTACCGCGTACCCGTTATAAGCACTTTAATAAGGCATAACTTTACGATTTAATACCGGCTTATAACCTAGCCGCCTAATATAGATATAAAGATTATATTAATTATAGGAAGCAGCTTTTATAAACGCCTATTCCCTTAAAATCGAGCCCGTAATAAACGCGCTGATTACGCTGGTTACGGCTAAGGCGGCGCCCGCGGTAATATACCCTTAACCGTATCCACCTCCGTTACTATACTTAATTAAAAGTTCCCGGAAAAATATAATAATTATAAAGGGAAAAACCTACGCATTATTATAAAAAACCACGGTTTTATTACGTTACGGTAATAATACGCTAAGAATAAGCTTTTCCCACCTTATTTTTATAATAAAGTAGCGGTAATTAATAAGGAGTTACGCCTTTATAACGCGGAAACCGTTAAATACACACCTGGCTTAATATATACCGAGGTATTATTAAATACTAAAACCATAAACTTTATAACGGTATACCTTAAATTCTATAATAGGTTCGAGTTTAAGTATTATATCCAAATAAATAATATATTCCCTTTTATTATATTTATTAAGAAATAAGATATTTGGTAATTAAATATTCTATTTTTTAATATTATGGTTATTTTATATAAACCTTATTAATATTTAACTGCGTTTAACTACGGCCGTATTATAACCCTTATATATTTATTTTATAGGCCTGGTAACTTTATACAATTATTAAAACAATACGCTATTTACGAATATCCGAACCCTTAATACCTTAAACCCGGAGATTATTACCTTATTACGGGAGGCACCTTTAATTAGTATTTAATACCCTCCCGGAGCCGATAATAAGAAACTATACGCTTTAATAATAATATTATTACGGCTTATAAAATATAATTAAACCCGGTTTTGCGAAAAAAATAAAAATATATTATTTATAAATTCGATTTTTACTTTTAACCACTCCTTAAAGGATTGGGGTTAAGCACTTATCGTATAATAAATATATAAACGCGTAAGGATTAAAAAAAAAAAAACTATATATAATTTTAATATAAAAGCGGATAACGGCGGTATTATTTACGAATATTAAATCCGGTTCGCTTTAGGGTATTACGCCGTTAAAGAATAACAAGGTAAATACGGTTATTAAAATACTATCTTAGATTTTACCCGTAGTTTTAAGCCGATATTAACCCGCCTTAATATTAACCTCGAAAAATACTAAGTATTATACCGCTATCTTTTAGTTATAAGCCTATTATTAACCGTTTACCCTTAACACCTTCGCGAACTAGAATATATTTTTTAAGCGTTTAACCCCCCCCTTAACAGTAAAATATAAAAATACTCCGCCCCCCCTTTAAAAAAATCAGAGCTCGAGGACTTAACCAGGTTACTACGTATAATAAACGCGGTTAATACCACTTAAAAATAAGCCAGAAAAACGGATATATTCCTTATAAGCCACGGGTTATATAATAAGCATAATCTATACACCGTTTTATTAAAATACTTTAAAGGCCTGTTATTATTTCCCGAGGATATTAAAATCACCTTAAAAAGGCTTAAATTAGCTTTCCCTTAACTCGTATAGGAATATTACCGTAATCTTATATAGCGCTTAGCCCTAGTAATATACGATTACGCTTATTATATAATATCTGTTTTATAAAAAAAGTATATTCTCGAGATCCTAAAAATATATTCTTATAATATAAGTAATAAGCATATTTTTACCCTAACCCCTAAGCGATTATATTATAAATTTTAGCGGTTACGGGATATTATTACGGAAAGCCTCGATATTATTATACCTTTATTTAGTTTAGGGAACGGCGGCGTTAATTAGTTATTTAATATAAGTATACAGGATAAAACTATTTTATTCCCTACGCAGTAAAATAATCTCGTTTTATTTATAACGGCTAAATCGCTTGCCTTTTTACGGGCCCTAATTATAGCCTTAAATTAAAAAGCTAAATATATTAAAACGGATAAAAAGGAAGGCGGCCGGCTATTAATCATTATCCTTTTACCATAAACCTAAGTATAAATCCCCGTTTTTTTCCGTCCGCAGCTAATTAATACCCCTCTTTACTACGTATACTTATTACCTTATCTGCCTATAAGAAATTAAATATCTTATAAGTATAAATATTTGGTTTTTTAATACTTTTCCGCCTTTATTTAAATATTCGGTTTTTTAAAATAATACGATTAAACTCTTAATTAATCTTTTTAAGTAATTCGTTTATTTACTCCGGGTCCTCGGTATTAAAGCACTTACGGCTTATTATACCGAGAAATATAAGTTATTAATTATTAATATTTTTATTACCGATAACGAAAAAATAATTATATTTATTCTTTATTAAAATACTATTACGTAAATAAAGGATATCCTGTTAAAGCTTACCTGCGTTTATAATACGGTTATATTTATTAAAAACTATTATAACCTATACTTATTTATTAAAATAATTATACTCTTATATAATAATAAGTAAAAATTACCGGTTTAATAAACCGTATTATTAATTTAAAACACGTAGTGTAATAATAACCTTATTAAGGCTTTTCGTGGATATACTAGCCTAAAGTTCGGAGTAAACGATAAAAACTTAAATAACGTTAAATAATAACTCTTATAATATTAAACCGTTATAAACGCGCTACAACTAAATATTAACCTTTACTTATAAACCTAATTTAATATTCCTATTACCGAATACCGATCCCGTGGGTTTTTCCGGTTATATAGGTTTTGTTTATAGCTTATTAAATTAATCCGCACCTGGACCCGGTAAAAAAACCATTACGGTATATATATCTCCCTTAGAGATTTAGTAGAGGCCGATAAGGCCCTCGCCCCTAAGATAAAAACTGCGGATTATAAGGGGTTTTTAATATAACCCGATATTTAATTAAAATAATTATTTAAACCACTTTTTATTACCCTTTCTTCCTAAGCTATAATAATAGTAAGCGATTTTTTATAAACCAGGGAGGATATAAGCGAGCTTAATCTAATCGAGATCCTTAATTAAATAAACGGGCAGATTTAAAATACCGAAAAAGGTTTTATTAAGATATAATAAGCTTTAGCGCGCTAATAAATTATAAACTATAAAAAATATAATTCCTTTAAAAAAGTGGATAATATTTTATATTAAACCTCCGATAAGGCTAAAGCGCATTACTCCGAATTACCCCCGCCACCCGAGTCGAAAACCTATTATAACGCATATAATAATATATTACCGGCCCCGGGTTTTTAAACGGATACCGGTTCCTCCGTACCCTTAACGGCCGAAAAATAACACGGGTAATAGCCCAATATAACCGAGCATTATACGGTAATATAACCGTATCCTAATCCAGTATTATTAAAATAAACCACCCTTAATAAAATAAAGAATATACCCTAAAACCTTTTAAACCGGCCTACCGGGCCTAACCCGATTACCGATTTAATATTATTAAAATCGGGTATTATCCAGGCTATATATATCTTACCTAGGCTCCTTAATAACCGGCCCGCTAATAGTATATTACCGGCCCCGGGTTTTTAAACGGATACCGGTCCCTTTATACCCCTAACGGCCGAAAAGTAATACGGGTAATAGCCTAATATAATTAAATATTACGCGGTAATATAACCGTATCCCGATTTAATATTATTAAAATCGGATATTATTTAGGTTATAAAGGATTAGCCTTTATTCTTTAAAAACCCGCCTACCAGGCCTAGCCTAATTACCGTTAATTAAGGTTTTAACGAGTTCGAAAACACCCGTTAAAAAAAAATCCCTAAAATTAAAGATTCGGAGAGTTTATATTCGTTTTATAAACCTAAAACGCTTATTTCTCTGCTTAATGCTTTCGTACCTGGCCTAATCCCGGCGGTTATTAGCGCGAGTATTATTACGCAGTATTTTATGCTTAATACTTAATACCTGCCCTTTAATATATCCGATAATATGTTTATTACGGGTATAACCCCGAATAAAGAGTCCTATTATAATCCTAATATACGTAAAAGTCCTAATAGTTCGGGGATATATTTAAAACTAATATTTATTATAAAATCGGTACCTAAGGCTATTAAAGTCCTTTTAGGTTTTCTTACGGTATCGGGTAGTATTTATATAAGTAACCTTCCTAAATCCGCTAAGGAAAAGGATAACGGGAATACCCTGGTAGCGCCCGCTAGGCTTAATAAAAAAAGGAAGAAACCGGAATAAATTAAACGTATTATTACTTAATAAATAAGTAAGCGAATAAAAGAGTTTAAGGAATCGGAAAAGGTAAACAACTTTTAAAATCTCTTTTATATATTATATAATACGTAAGCCATAATTAACCGCTACTATAGCTTAAATAAAAAAACCTATAATTTAACCTGTTTATTTACTTATTTATCCAGATATAAAGAACCCGATTAATATAACCCTTTCGTATTAAGAAACGGAATATCCGTATTAAAGGTTATAAGTTTACTTATTATTATTTAACTTATTACTTCTCCTTATCCCTTTTATAACTATCCCACCTGGCTTATAAATACCTGGCTTTTTCGTAATTATACGCATTTTTCTTTTTGCAAATATCTGGTTCCTTTATAGCTATAGCCCCCTTTCTGCATATATTCGGTTTCTTCCGCTAGTAATCCACTTAAAGCTTTGCCAGCGAGCTAATCTACGTAATCCCTTCGGCTTAAAAAACGGAATATTTTAGCTAAAGGTTATAAGTTTACTCACTATTATTTAACTTTTTACTCCTTTTTATCCCTTTTATAACTAACTCCCTCGGCTTATAGGTATTTAGCTTCCTTGTAGTTATACGTATTCTTTTTTTCGCAGATATTTAATTCCTTTATAACCTAGCCCCCCTTACTATAAATATTCGGTTTTTTACGCCGGTAACCACCGGAATTATTACTAATAAGCTTATTAACTTAATCCCTTTTATTTAAGAAACGGAATATTTAAATTAAAGGTTATTAATTAATTTACTCCCTGCTATTTAACTTATTGCTCCCTTTTATCCTTTTTATAACCACTTTACCCGGCTCGTAGGTATTTAGCTTTTTCGTAATTATACGCATTATTCTCTTCGCAGATATTTAATTCCTTCGCAGCCCAGCCCCCTTTTATATATATTTAGTTTTTTATACCGGTAACTTTTAAAACTATTATTAACGAGCTTATTAACTTAATCCCTTCGGCTTAAAAAACGGAATATCCGAATTAAAGGTTATTAATTAATTCACTCCCTATTATTTAACTTATCGCTCCTCCTTATCCCTTTTATAATTACTTTACCCGGTGTTACGGCTGATAGCAGGGCGTAGCCGCTACTACTTTATAAGAAGCAATCCTTAATTGTGAGATGTAAAAGGAAGGGAAGGCTATATACGGCTAGCTAGAGAGAAGTGGCAGGTATAGTTAGGTCCGGCCGCAGGGCACGGGCCACCTGGGTGAAGCCTAGCCAAATGGAGCCTAGAGGCTTAGGTGTGCGGGAGCTATACTTAGCCACACCTCTTAGCCATATAGGCTACTGCAGGTGCCGTTACTACCCCCCTAATCTCTCGTATAAAGCCGCGGAGTAGGCTTTATGCGGAGATTGCCCAAAAGAACGTTTAATTGTACAGAAATGATATATGCAGGGCTCGAATCGAGTACTCCCAGTGCCGTTAAAATCCTCCTTTCGTTTAAATCCGGTTTAGCGCATTGCCGAAAACGCTGCCAAATCTTATGCCATTACAGAGTGCCCGGGCCGGCCAGAACGCACGCATATGCCCTTCTCTTACCTGGGAGGTCCGGTCCCAGGTGGGGTTTTATATACGCATTTTGATTGGCCGAAGACCGGTAGAAGTGGGCCGATGAGCTCGAGGCGCTGCCAGTAACGGTGCCGATTAAGGTATTTTAATTCGCGACGAAGTCGTCTGTAAGTGCCCTTTACTGTGACTCTCTTAGTGTAGGTTCTGGTGTAGTTGCCAGAGAATCGGTGGCGGGGAGCGATAAAGTTATCGAGGGAGACTTAGAGTCGATTGTTGGGTTCCGGCCTTGTAGCTTGTAGATGGGCGTTATAACGGTTTTCTTGAGTGCTTTGATTTTAGTGTGAAATGTATAATAGGTCGAGTAGATATAATTCGGAGTCGGATGTATAATGTGCTTATATCGCTCGCATGCTCTCGAGTGTTAGAATAAGCAGAGGTTTTCGGTATAATCTCTGGTATAATTAACATTCTTAGTTAACGGATCGAAGCTGAGAAACGATGTGATGATTTGAGGTTATAATTCGGTGGAAGGGACCCTTAACGGTTGCAAGGAAGGGATTCGAGAACATCTTAACTTTTGCTTACTAGCGGAGCTTGGGGAGAGACCTCGAGCCGGAACTCATCTCGAAGCTTATGCTTGGTAGCCTCCGTAGTAGTATACACCAGAATTACACTCAGGCGGCGGTAATCTCGGCCATGTGTGCTATTGCAGGTATTAGGTCGGTGCTTAAGGTTAAAGGTATTACTAGGGGCTCCCAGGAGGTCGGCCAGGAGTAAAAGCAAAACGGGACCGTCGGATTAAACTGTGGTAAGGAGTGCTAATAAGCCTCTAATAAGCGGTCCCTACTAATTAAAGTCGGCGGTTAAGAATAAAAGCGGATCCACCTAAGAGAAACGTATCCCAGCGTGGTATCCTAAAAACAAGAGGAAGGTGCCTATAAGAGAGCGAAGCCCATAAGAGAGCTATCTGGTCCGGTCGCAGCTGCCATTTTCGGAGTCCAGAGCAAAAACAAAAACAAAAACAAAAGGGTAAAAGGTAGGTGCCGAGGCCCAGATAAGCAGCTGCTAGCTGGTGACGGGCGTAGGCGGCTTACCAGGTGCCGGGTGTTCGAATCTTAACGCAAGGGCCGAAAAGAGTACCGGTATCTGGTAATGTGCGGGCCTAGCATAGCACGCAGGGCGTTAGCGTTAAAAGGGTAGATCGGACTTCGGGAATCGCTTATATATATCGGCCATTGGATGGAGGCCGAATAGTTTAAGGTGGGAGACGCAGCGGTCTCCTGTTCACCAGGGATTTCATAATTATCACGGCTAATAGTAGGGCGTAGCCGCTATTATTTCATAAGAAGTAATCCTTGATTGTGAGATACAGAAGGAAGGGAAGGCTACGTACGGCTAGCTAGAGAGAAGTGGCAGGTATAGCTAGGTCCGGCCGCAGGGCACGGGCCACCTGGGTGAAGCCTAGCTAAATGGAGCCTAAAGGCCTAAGTGTGCGGGAGCCACACCTAGCCACACCTCTCAGCCACACAGGCCACTGCAGGTGCTATTACTCCTGGCTCGCAGGTATTTAGTTTTCTTACAATTATACTCACCCTTTTTTTTATAAATATCTAGTTCCTTTATAACCTAGCCCCCTCTTTGCAAATATTCGGTTTTTTATATTAATAACCTACTAGGAGTATTACTAATAAGCTATCCCGCTATAAATATATTTATTAAAGCCAGTAATATTACCGGCCCTAGCGGTATAATACTAAAAAATAATAAATAGCCTTAATTTAATTATATTTTTAAACCGAAGTTAAGGGATAGCGAAGAATCGGACTCTTATAATAATAAAAAAAACTCCGAGTCCTCGGACTCGGATAAATCGGAGTCCGATAATAAGCTTAAGCTCCCTTTACTAAGAGATATTGTTAACAAATACGATTCCGCGGAAAATAACGGGTATATTTTAATTACTAAGCGTTATCTTCCTTTTATCCTCTCCCCTTTTTAGCTTATTAAAAGCGGTAATAATAACCGCGTTATTAATATTATTTACCATTATTAGCACCACGAAGTCGATATAAAAAGTCTCGTTTTATCGGATTAGCCGTTAACTAAAGCCCGGGCCTATTAGCGTATTATTATAAAACTTATTCGAGATTACCCCGTTATAAACGCATATATTAGTAAAGAAATCAACGAGTTTTTTAAAAAACGCGAAAAGTTAAAGAGATATATAAGGGTTAATAAAAGGTATTAACCTGGCGCAAAAATACGGTATTATACGGATATTATCCTCGTTAAGGGCGTTAAAAATATACTATATACGATTAACAGCGTCCTTAATATACCTATATATAAGCATTAATTCGGTTACTATAATAGTATATTTTTAAAATCGCGGATTTTAGCTGGAAGGTATTATAGTATTAACAGTAAACTTCCCGGTAATATTACCCACTACTTTACCGTTATAAGCTATACTTACCTAATTAATAGCTTTACGGTTAATCTACGTTATTATTATTATAAAGTATAATCTAATCTTATCGGAGGTATTTATACCGAGGATAAGCGTAAAGAGCGTAATAAAGCCTTAAAGTATATAAATACTACTACCCGGCCCGGTCCTAATATATACGAGCTAATTTAACGGGGTACGGGAATTACTACCTAGTCCAGCCGTAATATAAGCACTTAGGTATTTTATTAACCGATTACGGAGGTTATTAACTAGTATACCGGCTTTATTATTATTAGTAATAACCTTATTATTATACTCGAGCTTATAATTAATCCTCGTAAATTCCTTCTTCGCCTGCCCTGCGGTATAATTTAATTAAAAATAACCCCTCCGCTCCCTAATAACCCTTTTACTCCTATACCGGTTACCTATAACGGAAATAATAACTAAGTTTATATTATACGGTTACGTATTTATATCCTAGGGCGCTCGGGTACTTAGGTCCCTTAAAAACGCGGTAAAGCACTTATCGAATCGGATAATATTAATAAAACGATAAGAAAGGATAAGGGTTAAGTCCCCGGTTAATAATAAGGACCGGTATAAGGGTCCGCCTTTTTCGAGTCGATTATAATAACCGCCGCTTATTATAAGCTATCCGCAAGTTATAAGGTTATATTAAATAATCTTTACGTATTAAGGCTAGGAGCTTATAACGGGATCGGGGTATTAATTATTATCCCGGTTATAAGTTATATTAAAATAGCCAGAAAAGGCGCCTTAAAAAAAAAACGCTAATTATAATAACCGTTTTCTTTTTTTATAAGGGGGGTATACGGGCGCGTTCGGAGTAGAGTTTTATTATTAGGGGTAGATATTAAGGAAAAATAAGTAATAGTTTCCGGTCCCGTTATAATAGGCAAGGGATAACCGGGAACCGATGTGGGGTAATACGCACTAAGTATTAATTATTTTGCTTTTTACCAGGGTTATTTTGATTTTAAAAAGGCATCGGGCCTTTATAAAATAATCGCTTACCGAGCTAATACGAGGCTAATATAGGTTTTATTATATTATAGCCCTATTATTTACCGAATACTTTATTTTATTAAATAATTTCCTTTTATTTTAAGAAATAAAATACTTATTATTACCTCGTAATACTCTTTAAACCATCTCGCGCGCTTAAGAAACGGAATATCTCGAGTATTTTAAATATTGCGTTTTTTATAACCGGTAATATAGTATTATATAAATTTCCATACGTATTTAATTATATATCTGGTTATATATTTAACTTTATATTCCGGGAATATATTAAAAATCGAATATATACGCACGGTATTATAAATAACTCCCTTATAAATCTTTTTACTCCTTTCCGTTATTATTCCTATAAATACTTATATTACCCTTACCCGCTTAATCCTAAGCTAATAAAATCCCTTTCCTTATAAGTGTTCCGTTTTTTATACCGATACCGCGCGAAATTAATACCCCTTAATTAACGCCTTTCGCGGATATTCCGTTTTTTACCTTATTACCGCATAAGGTTAATACCGAATAATTAACGCCTTTTATAAGTATTCCGATTTATACGCTAATACCGCGTAAGGTTAATATTACCCAGTCGATAATAAACGGCCGGAAAAAGGTTAATACTTATAAGGCCGGTTAATATTATAATACCTCTCGCCTAAAAGCGGCTTTTAATACCGCCTTAGCCGGGGAAATACGGGAAACGATAAAGGAATTATAAAACGCCTTTATACACTTAATATCGAGTATAGCTTTTAAGGGTAATTATATATTATAAGTATCCGGCCCTATTATATATAATAACCCGGTTATTAACCTTTTCTATTATTTTATATTCGATTACTATATAATAAGTAATACGGCCGCCCGTGTTTCTCCCCCACTATACGGTATAATATAAAAGCTTAAGGCTTATACGCTTACCGTATTTAAAATATAACTAAATAAACCCGCTATAAACCGACTCGTTTATTAAGAAATCGACCGCTTTTTTCGTTACCTTAAGGATAAGGTAAAGCTTAAAAGGCTAATATTAACCTCGCAGGCAACCGCTTAAGTAAACGCCTTTATAGCTCGCGATTTTAATACTTATTTAGATATATACGTTAAGGGGTTTTAGTTTACGAATAATCTTTTACCTTTTTACTTAACTAAGCCTTTACAATATAAAATCCTGGTAATAAGATATTATTTAAGTATTAACGAGATAGGCTTATATATTACCTTATACCTTACTCGCTTAAATTACTCCCAGTTTACTAATTATAAGGGTTTAATAAGCTATACACCTTTGATTTAAGCCGTTACCCCGGGTATATAATTAACTATAAATAAAAAACCGAATTAAACTTTAAATTTACTCCTGGTAATAGGCATATTAAGAATAAAGCTTTTAAGTATTACTTATTATTTCGGTATATAAACGGTTAATTTAAAAGCTTAACCCGATTAATCTCGTATATTACCAATCTCGTTAATAACCTTAATAATAGGCTTAATAAGCTTTATAAGTATACCCTATAAATACTTTTTCCTATTACATTCGGCCTTTAGTTATAAGGCGTTTTTAGGTTAAGGAAGCGGGCTTATTCCCCGAAGGAATCCTGCGGTACGGAGATAAAAAAGATTCGGTTCGCGGAGGGTATTAAGGATTATAAAAAGTCCTAGGCGGAGATAAAATAATACCGGCGGGATAAAAGAATAAAATAAGCCCGTTTTCGGGAGTAATCGAGCGGTGAAATACGGGAGTAATTAAGCGGTGAAATACGGGAGTAATTAAGCAATAAGGAGCTAAAATACCTTTATACTCTTAAGATTAAGTTATTAATAATTATTATAAAAAAGGTAATTAAGTAGTATTTAGGATAATCCGAGGTATATAAGAGATATATAACGGATACGAGAATAAATCGATTTCCTTTTATACAGGATTAGGAGATAAAATATTAAAACCTATAACGTAAACTATCCCGTACGGTAACCATTTTTTATTATTATATACCGCTAATAAATCGTGCGAGAATATAAGAGGGAATTAAGCTCTTAAAAACAGGATAAAGTCTTATATCTTACCACTTAATTACTATATTTCGCATAATTACCTATAATAAGTATATATCCCGGATAATTTAATTTATACGTAAGCGCTATAAATACCGCTTATTATACCCGGTAATATAAAATAGGTTTTATTAAACGGACCACGCCGGTTTATATATTAGCGGTATTCCATACCTTTAAAGCTTATTAAGCCACGATTTTAAATAAAAACGGCCGTAAAGCGCTCTAGCTAGTATATAATCTTAGTAATTAGCTTATAAAGTATCTCGTTCGGGTTTATTTTAACGCTAATAAAGTTTAAGGGCATTAACTAAGCGGTTTTCTCCTTATCCTATATACTAATATTAACTTATTATAAATAATAAATTACGCATAAAAATACTCACGTTAAGGCAAAAGTGCTTTATAACCGTATAATAATCTTTTTTATTAATCGGAAGCTATAAGCTAATTCGGTTAGTTTCCTTATCCACGTAAACTATAACCTTACCGAAGCCTATAACGTCCGTACTGATTTTATAAAGCCTATCCGGGATATTATAAGCTTTAACCTTAGCGTACCGAAAAGGTATTATATATATATACGTATATTATACGAGTATAAAAGGAGCTAGGCAGGTATATAAACTTTTTAAGGTCGGTAACTAAGATTTTACTACGTATAAAAGTTAGTATTACCGAATAAAGCATTATAATTACTATATCCGGAATAATAAATAACGTGTATAAGGAACGAGGCTAATAAGGAAAAAGGGATTATACCTTATAAAAGAGGTTTAATAATTAAAGAAAAAAGAAAAAAGGTCGAGAATATATACGGGTAATAAAATCTTTTAAGTAATTCTTATATAACCTTTTTTATAGCTACCACTAAAGGAAAGGGTATATACGGTAATTACTAAATTATAAAATTATTATATAAAACTATTTATATATTAATTAAAAACCCATATAAAATAAATAATAATTATTATTTATATTACCTAGCCCGAGAGGCATTAAAAACGAAATATTTAGTATTATATAAATATTCGGTTTTTAATTACCGAAAAGCTGTATTTTAATATCTTTATATAAAGCTGTTTATATAATAACTAAAAACCTATATAAAATAAATAAAGACTATTATTTATATTATTTAGCCCGAGAGGTATTAAAAACGAAATATCCGGTACTATATATATATTCGGTTTTTAACCACTAAAAGGCTATATTTCCCCCGTACTACAATCTTTAATATAAATCCCGTTAGATTAGGTAAAAGGGTTTATAACCTTAATCTATAATTATTACTCTTTCCCTTTCTTCTTTAACCACTGCTCCTTCCCTTTCTCCTTCGATTACTACTCCTTCCCTCTCCCGTTTCTATAAAAGCCATATTTTTACTTAATAAATACCCGGTAAAATAAAATAAAAAATCAAATATTTAATTTACTTAACTAGGTATTTAAACAATTCCCCGCCTTATTAATTCTATTATAAACTTTTTATTTTTAACCTTACTCCACTTATATATCCCCCCCCCCCCCCCCCCCCTCCCCCCCCGATAACGAGGCGGTTTACTTTAAACTAATCAGCGTAATAAAGCGGTTCGGTTTAATGCTTTATACTAGTATAACGCCGGTAATTCGCTAGTATAAGGCATATATATTCGAGAACGATTATAACGGATCCGGTATTCTTTTATTTATATCCTCGCAAGGATTTTATTAACGCCTCGCCCTAATCGCACTATTACTAATACCTATTTACCTACCCTATATAAATACCTACCGATTATAATATAATAATTAACGGAGTAGTATTAAGGGGCGCTGTTATAGCTTTTAAGACTTTAAATAAAAAGCGAAAAGCGAGCTTTAAGGCTAACGGCAGCGCCTCGAAAAAACCCTTATCTTTGCAGGCCGCGGGTTAGGGTTTATAGGTATTGGCGTAGGACTTAGTTATTTTTTCCATGCGAGTACTTATTGCCCAGATATTCCGCTTTTTATTATACCTCCATTATTTGCTATCGTAACTCAATATAATTTCGGTTATCGCTTCGCAGAGTACTTATATTCCAAAGAATTAAAATAGTAATTGAATTTTGTTACTTTTTAGTAAATTATTTGCATTCTTAATCGTTGGTTTTAATTATTATTGCGCTTTTAGATTATTAGCCGCTAGAGGCCAGAACGGGATTAGGTTAGCCGTATTATTATCCCTATATACGCCCGTTAATTAGGCGATTATTAATAAAAGCCTGCTTATTACCTATTATATAAATATTTGATTTCTTATTATATTAACCTAAGCTATAATCGTATTTTAATGTATTAAGCATAGGGGTAAAAACCCTTTTAATAAACTAATAGCTTAAGAGATTAATTAAATTAAATATAATATTATTATTTGCTATCGAGTTATGTATCCTGATTTTAGGTTATGCGAGGGCAGACTTCGTTAGCGACTTAACCAGGATTAGGTTAATTATATTCCGCCCCTTATAAAACCTTAGTTAGGCGATTACCCATAAAAGCTTACCTGTTTATTATATAGATATTCGATTTCTTATTATATTTACTTAACGTACGGTTGTATTTTAATGCATTGAGTATAGGTGGTAAGAACCGTTTTAATAAACTAATAATTAAAAAGATTAATTAAATTAAATAATATTGCCCTTTGCTATCGAGTTACGTATCCTAACTTTAGGTTGCGCGAGGGCAGACTTTATTAGCGACCTAATCGGGATTAAATTAGCCGTATTAATATCCCTGTATACGCCCGTTACCTAGGTAATTATTAAAAAAAGCCTGCTTATTACCTATTATATAAATATTTGATTTTTTACTATATTAACTTAAGTTACGGTCGCATTTTAATATATCGAGTATAGGGGTAAAAGCCCTTTTAGTAAACTAATAATTTAAAAGATTAATTAAATTAAACTTAATATTATTGTTTATTATCGAGTCGTGTATCCTAACTTTAGGTTGCGCGAGGGCAGACTTCGTTAATAACCTAACCAGGATTAGGTTAACTGTATCCCGCCCCTTATAAAACCTTAGCTAGGCGATCACCCATAAAAGCCTACCTGCTTATTATATAAATATTCGATTTTTTATTATACTTACCTAATATACGGTCGTATTTTAATGTATCGAGTATAGGTAATAAAAGCCGTTTTAATAAACTAATAATTAAAAAGATTAATTGAATTAAATAATATTGCCCTTTGCTATCGAGTTGTGTATCCTTATTTTAGGTTACGTAATGGTAAACTTTATTAGCCCCTTATCCGGGATTAAGCCAGCTGTATTAATCCCCCGTATATAATAGGGTTAATTAAGCGATTATTAATAAAAGCTAATTTATTTACTTATTATATAGATATTTTATTTTTAATTATATTAACCTAACCTACGGTTGTATTTTAATATATCGAGTATAGGTATACCTCCCGCTTCTCCCGTTCTACCCTTTATACTGCTAGTATATAACCACCCGTTTCCCCTTTGCTCCTTACTTTTTCTTTAACCGGCTCGAGGTTTTTTTAACCGGCTCCGTTAGCTAATAAAGTTAAGAAACTAAT
This sequence comes from Xylariaceae sp. FL0804, assembly GCA_022539325.1. NCBI lineage: Eukaryota > Fungi > Ascomycota > Sordariomycetes > Xylariales > Xylariaceae > Xylariaceae sp. FL0804. The sequence continues at coordinate 33,253 of JAJKLG010000006.1, read as the reverse complement.
GTTAAAATATACTCGAATCTTTTCCTTTACGACCGCTAAACCTTATATTATAACCTATTATAACCTAGGTTATTATATTACTTCTTAGCTTCGATCCGTTAATTAAGAATATTAATTATACCAGAAATTATATTAAAAAGCTCTGCTTATTCTAATACTCGAGAGCACGAGAGCGATATAAGCATATCGGCTTTAAAGCAATAAATAATAACCGACTGTTTCCCCGTATAATTTATATCCGATTCCGATTCCTACTTACTCGATTTATTACACGTTTTATACTAAAAGCAAAGCACTTAAAAAAACTAATATAATACCATTTATAAGCTATAAGGTTATGCCTAACGAGTAATTGACCCTTAGCCTCCCTTAATAACTTTATTATAACCCGTTACCGATTCTCTGGTAATTATATTAAAACCTATACTAAAGGAGAGTTATAATAAAGGGCACTTATAAATAACTTCGTTGCGAATTAGGATACTTATATTGGCACCGTTAGTGATAACGCCTTAAGCTCCTTGGCCTATTTTTACCGGTTTTCGGCTAATTAGAATACATAATACTCTGTATATAAAACCCCACCCCCGGGTAAGAGAAGGGTATATATACCGCGTACGTTTTAACCGGCTTAGGCACTTTATAACGGTATAAAATCTGGTAGCGTTAATACGCGTTAAACCGGATTTAAACGGTAATAGAGGATTTTAACGGTACCGGGAGTAATGGATTCGAGCCTTATATGTGTTATTTTTATATAATTAAACGTTTTTTTAAAATCTCCGTATAAAGCTTATTTCGCGGCTTTATATAAGAGATTAAGGGGGTAGTAATGGTATACCGCACCTGTAGTAGCCTATATGGTTAAGAGGTGTAGCTGGGTATGGCTTCCGTATACCTAGGCTTTTAGGCTTTATTAGGCTAGGCTTTACCCAGGTGGCCTGTGCCCTGCGGCTAAACCTAGCTAGATCTGCACTTTTATAATTAGCCGTATATAGCCTTCCTTTCTTTCCTCTGCATCCTAGAATTAAGAGATTCTTTTTATAAAGAGTTCCGGTAACGTATTTATACCCGCCGTAATAATTCTAGGATTAATATCCTTAATTAAAAAACCGCGGAAATATATCCCTATAATTCGCGGGTTCTTATATCTAATGTATTATATAATAATCTAATATAAATAATGTTTACTTAACAGTCGGTTATAAGTATACCCCAGAATAACCTAACGCTAATCTAGAATAAAAGTAATTTAAATAAATATTATAGGCCTAATACTTTTTAATAAATTATAAATTTTAATCGATTTATATAATTAGCGTTTACTTAAAACTCGATATTATTCCCTTTAGCTAATTAAGAAAAAAGCATAATAACCTTAATATTACCCGCTTATAAAAGTTTATAATAAATTATTATTTTTTAAATTATAAACTGTTATTTATTCGTTACCGGGCCGCTTAGATATTATTAATAATCGCGTTATTGTTATTAAGGTTATTTTCGGCCTTATCCGGATTACGGTTATATTATATAACCTTATTCCTTTTTTTTGCATTTAGGGCGATTTTATCGAACCCGGGGGGTAATACGCGATTGCTTTATAAGTAAAATGCCTTAAGGTTCTGTGCCTTATTGCGTATAGCTTATTAATCGCGTAGGGAATTAAATTTATTCTCCCGCTTTATTATGGTTTAGGAGCAGTCCTTTATCGAATCCGCGATTATATTAAGGAGCTTTTAGGTTTTGGCGGCAGACCACGTTATACGTTTCCGCTAGGATATATTCCTGGATATAGCGAGGCGGTTAAATTTAGCCTCCTGGCTTATAACTAAGACGTTTTTATTCCTTAGCCTTAGGCGGTAATCTTTTTCCTTATTATTATTAGCCGTTAATACCTTACTGGTAATTTTCTGCGGCCCTATAATAAGCGGTAATATTAGCCTGGTAATAGGTTCCGTAAACGGCTCCGAGACCCGTTACCTTAATAATAATTATTATAACTTGTTTTTTAACTGCTTTTATACTTCGAATTTATTCTCGTTATTATTCCTATTATTAACGTGCGTGTATTTCTGCTTTTTTATAGCCTATTAGGAAATTAGTTCCGGGTTTCCCGAACCGCTTATATAATGCTAATTATTAGGTAGGGGAGATTTAACGGGTATATTAAATATATGCCTGGGGTTTATCCCACGAATAACCGCGATTAATATAGCTTTATACTCGCTTTCTTTAATAATAATAAGCATATAACGGCCGTTAAAAAAAATACGCTTAAAATTATTAGTTTTTTATTTAATTTTACGGATTTTATATAATATACCCTGGATTTATGTTTGGAAGTTATTTATATCCTTTGTTATCGGTGCTTAACTCGGAGCCGGAGCTAGAGCCGGAAACGGAGCCTCCGGTAGCGTTAAGAGGCTAGGATTTAAATAAAGTAGGTTTTTTTTTTAAGCGGACCGCTGTAATTAATGGTTATAGGACCTCCTAAGAGCCCTTAAGCATAATTATACTATTTAAATATTCCCAGGTTTTTTTAATCTAATCCCAGAGTGCTTAATAAAGTTCCTTCTCCGGATATACCTTATTTAAAAACGCCCTGGCTTTAAAACTATAACCCGAAATTCGTTTTATAAGCTTATTTAAGTGATTTTAATAAGCTTTTTAAGATATTATATCTTTATTTAGGCAGGTAAAGGTATTATTTCTTAGTTATTATTACGAACTTAATCCTTAGCTCTCGGATATAAAAATGGAATCCCTGGCACCGAATATATATTTTAACCGACCGGCCTCCTTTAGGCTAATTACCTAATCCTTCCCGAGGCTTAAGCATAATTATATTATTTAAATATCTCCGGGTTTTTTTAATTTAATCCTAGAGTGCTTAATAAAGTTCCTTCTCCGGATATACCTTATTTAAAAACGCCCTGGTTTTAAAACTATAACCCGAACTTTATTTTATAAGCCCATTTAAATGATTTTAGTAAGCTTTTTAAGATATTATATTTTTGTTTATAAACCTTGGCTTTTTTTAAATTCCCTTATTTAAGGGGTAATCTCCTTATATTATCTTCCTATTACGGAATAATAAGGTATTATAAGGAATATTATTCCTGGAGAAGTTATTATATATATATATCTTATTACTTTTATACTTTATTATTATATTACCATTAATACCTATTTCTCTTTACCGTTTTGTATTATATACTTATATATTATTTACTATTATTATTATGCTTTTAATTAATGTTAAGAAATAACGGAGGAAGCGTAAAAGAGTATTTAAAAGGAGGGTAATAGCTTTTTAAGCCGAGTTTAATTAATTTAATAATTAATTCCGAGTTTTATCCGAATCTAATATTAGCTTTTAATAAGGTATTAAACCGTTTATTATTACTACTTATTTAATCCTTTAATTTAATTGCTAATTAACCCTTATATTAAATATTATATTATTAACGATATTAATAAGCTTATTAGGCAGCTTTTAAACTATTTTCCCCAGTATTAAATATAATTACCGCCCGCTATAATCCCTAATATATTAAAACCAAAGCAGCCTAAAAGTATAACCCCTTTTACGGTATAATATATAATCGAGGTTTAAAGCTATTATAATAAGCAGTATAAAATATAAGCTATATATTAACGTAAGTTATAATCGATTTTAGTTAAGTATATAAATCAGCCTTCCGATTTAATCTCGCGTATATTAAACACTATCCTTGTTAAGCGCCCCCGGCCGAAAAAATTTATAATAAAAGTATTTATTAAATATAACCGTATTACTGGTTACCCTTCCTATACGCCGCGAGCCGTTTTAGTATTAATAGTCCTTAAACGCCACCGTATTATTTATTACCCTCCCTGTATGCTGCGAGCTGTCCCAGTATCGGCAGTTCTCGGATACCACCGTATTACTTACCGCCTTCCCTGCACGCCGCGAGTTATCCCAGTATTAGTATTTATTAAATACTATTATATTACTTATTACCCTTCTTATATACCGCGAGCTATCCCAGTATTAGTAATCCTCGGATATTACCGTATTACTTATTACCCTTCCCGCACACTATAAGCTATCCTAGCACCGGTAATCCTTGGACGCTACCTTATTACTGGCTCCCCTTCCTGTATATTATAAGCCGTTTTATTATCGGTACTCCTTGGATTATACCGTATTACCTACTCGTCCCCCGGCGGCCCGCCTATAATTATAATCTGATTACTTTCCCGCGGTAATAATATCACTAAGGTTACCGAGCTTAGGGCCATTTAACCTGGTTTTACCGGATTATTATTACGGGCTGGAAAATAATATTTTGTTTACGTAATTAAGCTCGAATTACTCTAACCCACCGTTACCGGAATACGATTTCGAAATAAAATACACCGTATTACCGGCGCCACTAAGCGGTAGGCATTTTAACCCCGCTTTATCCGAACACCGTAACGGATTATATAATAATATTATTACGGAAATAATAAGCTTAGTATACTCCGACCCCGATTTAAACGATAACCATAATAAAGCGGATTATACCGATACGGAGTAAGGCTTATTATCCCTTTATTCCTTTAATAATATAATACACGCTAAAGGCTTAGTTAATTATTATATTACTCCTACTCCTTTTCCGTATAAAGTATTATAGTTTTTATGGAATTTTCTTATCCTATTTACCGAATCGATAAATAAGGTTAAATTATACTTATTTATTATTTGCGCACTTTATTATAGCTATTATACGTTTTCTCCTCCTTATAATCCTTATTACCCTTAACCGCTTAAAAAACCAAATATCCTTATTTTTATTATTATAAATATTTGGTTTTTTATGCCCTAAACCCCGAAAATAGGGATATTCGGATTCTTATAGCCTAAGTTTTATATTTCCCTTATTAATAGTTGATTTTAACCCTAATATTATATAATAGCCCTAAGGGTATCGGGTTATTTAAGATAATACGCCTTATTATAAATAACGAAGAACCGGAGGATTATTTCGTTAATATACTTTATAATACCGGTAACGTAACCACTATACGTAATAAATATAGGCAGTTATAATCGCTTTTTAATACCTTATTATCTGACCGAGATAAACCCGCGTTATCTTTCCGGGTATTTAATACCGAGATAAGAGATATATACGCGGGGTTATTAATATTACGTATATTCGATATTAATAATTATATAATTTACCTTAAGTCCCTTTACGCCTTTCCTTAGAACGATTTTTAATTAATATATATGCCCCCTTACTTATTTATTTATACCTAATAATTATATTGTTTTTTTAAGGGCTAATTATTATATAGGGTGCGAAATATCTAGCTCGGTAGCTTCGATAAAAACCGATTAAATACCGTTTACTTATTCTTCCCTAAAGTATTATAGCCCTATAAGGGCAACCCCCCCGCCCTTTTATACGAAAGGTAATAAAAGCTTATTAATTATTATATTCTTCCCGCCTTACGTAATTTATGCCCGATTACCATTATGTAATAATATCCTACTTCCTTTTATTAAGCGAAAGCTAAGGTATTAACTGCTCGAAGCAAACTCGATTCCGAATACATTAGTAATTATACTTATTTACGATATATAATTAATTATATGTATACGGGCGATTTCTGGAATAAACTAAAAATCCTATATAATAATTTTAAGGGGGAGGGGGGTTATTTTGCTTTGCTTATCCTTATTATATAAACCTATAATACGAAAGATTATATTTAAAGCCCTTCCCCGGGAAAAGCTTTATAAATATTCTATACTAAGTTCCTTGGAAACGCTAATCCTGCGTTTTTATATAAAAATGCGCTTTGGGTAGATATTGGATTTTGGGATACGCCTAAGCTTACCGGGCCTCCGCCCTCGCAAAATAATAAAACCTTATCGGTAACGTTATTTTATAAATCCAAGTATTTTGGTAAAATTACTTAGGTAATGTATAATGGTTTTTATGGTTTTAGAGAATATACGTGGACTTAATACCGTTTTCGAGATATTAGCTCGATCGAACTCGTAAAGTTAATTACCTAATACTATACCGCCCTTTTTACCCAGGTTAAGGCTTATAATAATTATAAGGAGTATATATATATACCCGATAAGAATTATGCCCTTTTTAACGCCCATTAATTTAGTTTACTTTGTTTTAAGCAGGAAAACCTTAACCTATAGTATATAAAGCAGATTAACCGCGGTATTACCTTGTATAAAATATTATACGCTTATATCCGCTTAAACTTCTATAGGCAGAAAAAATAATTATACGATTTCCTTATTATAAATAATTATAATAATATAGCTTATATTTACGGAGTATATTGCGAATACCGAGTATTTTAATCGTATTTATCCGCCCTAAACTTTTTAATATTTTCCTTACGTAAAGGGATACGCCCTTTATATCCAGATATTAATAATATATATAACTTATTTTATATTATTTATACCAAAGATATTAATCGGCTAATCCTCGCTAGTATTGCCCGATTTATAGAACCGATTAAGCGGTTTTCGGTTTTCGCCTTATTTATGCCGGAATAGGCGGGGATACCGTGGTTAAATTATAAGCAAATCTTATATATTATTATTAACCAGTTTTATTATATTTTGCTTTAACTTTTTAGTATAAGCGCTATACCCAGTATATATCCCTGGATATAGGAAGTAATAATAATCCGTAATAGGGGTTACGATAAGGAGTAATATTTAAAAGATATAAGTATAAAGGGTATTTATAACCGATTTGGTATGGTTTGGTTACTTAATACTAAGTTTAATTAGAATATCCCGCGTATTTACTTGCCTTTTATACCTAATCTCGGTTTATTATATAACCCCTTCGCCCGTAACGCTTATAAAGTATGGAAAAGGCTTATTAATATAGGGTTTAAACTAGGCCAGAGCACTATATTTAATAATTAAAGACGTATATTCCTCGCCTAGCTTATCGCCTAAGAATAAAAGGATAATTATATTAAAGCGGTAAAAACTCGGTTTTAGCTTTTTTATATCTTATTATAAGAAGTAATTTAAGCGTATAATCGGATTTTTATGGAGGCGTATTACGAATATTTGCAAAAGGTCCTTATCGAGCTTTATGAACGGAGTAGATTACTCCCGTTCCGGAAAAATAACCCCGTAATATACACTAATCTCTTAGGTATAAATCGAATATATTAGTTATACCACGGTATATTCACTGCTTTAAAACGGAGAAAAATACTCGAACTCTTTAAGCGGTTTACGGCTAATATCGCGTAATAGTTATTAATCCTCCCCGATAATATAACGTTATTTATCCCTAATATTATCTAGGCGCGGTTAATATAATAGCTAATAAAAGCCATATAATCCGCCTTCGTTACGAATATATTTAGCGGTTTTAATAATAAAGCTTCCTGGAATAGGAAGGAATTTGTAATATTATATTAGAAAATCGACCACGATTAGAAAGCTATATCCTAGCAGGGGGAATTCGAGTTATGCACTAATAACGAATAGGAATAATACTATTAGTTATATACAGGCTTATACGTTTTCGTAACGCCGAATTTCGAGAAAACTAAATTTATTATCGTATAATCCTCGAAAACGAAAATAAGCGTTTTAAAACTCTTTAATATTAGCTATTATATTCCCGGCGTGGAGTATAAGGAGAAATACCCCCCCCGAGAGGTATAATATACCGTTAAGAGGGCCCTTTTCAGCTCCATTTATAAGGAGCTTCCACCCGAAGGAGAGCAGTGGATAATAGTGCCGACTCTACGTTCCTTATTTAAGGTGATAAAGCATATAAAGCAGCGTATCCGAATACGGCAGCTAATAAAGCCGCGGATATAAAGAACGCTGCAGAGCAAAGCCGTATACAGCAAAGGAACGTTATTACGGGGTCTAAAAGCATAAGTTAAAGAAGTACGCAATAAAGGAGGGATGTGTATAAATAGGAGCGTTCCCTCCACTGTAGCTACCACTAAACACACCTTTATACCACCACCTAGAACTAGTACAACACTTCTTATAAGCATACCGTTACCCCCTACCTGCATCTCCTACTTAACCTGACTTAACCTGCATCACCTACTTAATACCACTGCTACAGGTGCCTCCCATTTCAGAGGTTATAAGCCCGGGTTATCCTTTAACCCAGCGTTTATAAAAAATCACAGAAAATCCAAATCACCACCGATTCACCCACTTCCTATACCATTTTATAGAGAATTTTCTCCTCTATTTATGGGTTTACCACTATACGTTGAACCGGTTCCCCCGAAACCCGAATGCACGAGAAACCCCGGAAATTTCATCGAGCACGAAAACTTTGTTTCCGCCTTCGATAAAAGCGATATATTCTTCTGCTTTTATACGCTTTTTAACGGTAACCTTCGCCAAATTCGATATACTCAATTACACCAAAGCGGTTCCCGTAACCGTGATATATTTCCCCAAAACTTCGCCGCGGATTTCTCTTTCTGGTACGATTTTATCGACGATCCGGAATTATATATCCAGGAACCCGATTTAATCGATAATCACGCTATATTCATCAACGATATTATCGGCAGTTTCAACCCCGATACAAGAAAATTCGAATCCGATTTTATAAACCAAATTTTGGATTATTTCAATACTGGTTTTATCAGTGGCGAGGATTTTAAATACGTTTCGTATTCCTGTGATTTTCCGTACGAAATCACAATCTCGCACTTTATATTTGTTTTTTAAGAAAACTCTACAAAAACACAAAAACATATAAAAAACAAAAACCACAAAACATATAAAAAAAAAACAAAAACTACAAAACATATAAAAACTCTATAAAACCAAATAAAAATAACTTTCTTATAAACATGGCTTCCGTTGAAAAACTTTAGATTCCACGCCTAAAAGGAATCGAAGATTACGAGATTTCGGCTATACGAATCGAAGCCGCCTTAGAAAAAGAAGGGCTAAAAGAAGTTATTTATAACGATACCGACGATAGTATAAAAAGAGAAAAAGCCCTTGGAATAATTAAGTTATTCTGCGATAACGGGCCTCTTCTAACGATTAAACACTGTTTAACCGCAAAAGAAGCCTGGGAAAAACTCAAGGAATTTTATAAACCTACTGGTTTTAATTCCGAATACTTATTGCTTAAGGAATTATTTAATTCCTCTTTAAGTAATTTCTCTTCCATGGAGAATTACTTATATAAAATTCGGGAGATTATAAACGACCTCGAAAGCAACGGAATTATACTACCGCAACAGGTTATTATCACTTGGGTGCTAAATAACCTCAACGATAATTATAATTCGACCGTTTCGAATATTATCCAGTCTTTACGCAAGGATAAAAACTCGTATAATATTAATACGATTTTTGCCTCACTTATCGACGCCTCCCGAGATAATCTTATTAAAGATAACGATAAAATCCTCCAGTTAAACAACAAAAAGGGATTTAAAAAGGGATTTAAAAACAACGGCAAATACTGTGAGAATTGCAAAAAGAAAGGGCATATCTCTAAAGATTGCTGGTTTTTATTCCCAGAAAAAGGTCCCGATCACTGGAAGAATAAATCGGATAATAAACGAGAAAACGTTTATAAATTAAGCAATAAACGAGAACACGATTATAAGATAAATAAGAAACGCCCCGATAAGCACGAAAAGAGAGCTATTCGGGAGAAAAAACAACAAGCTTTAATCGCTAAGCTCGCTGAATATAACGCAAATACCTCCGAAGAATCGTCCGATTCAGAATCCGAAAGAATTAATATAATTAATTCCGACCCGGAAAATAAAGATAATTCAGAAATGGATTATGAATTCGAAGACGTCGAGGTAAATAACCCTATAAAACCCTTAAATAAACAAATAACTAATAATAAACTAGATTATTTAAAAGATCTAGCAGAAAGGGTTAATATATGCAAGGATAGGGTTAATAAAAATGAAAACGTTCGTTTTATAATCGATTCAGGAGCAACGATCCCAGTTACAAGTAATTTAAATTACTTTATAAATTATAAACATATAAATAAAAACGTACACTGGGGAGAAGCTAATAGCCTTACCGTTAAAGGAAAAGGAGATATATTATTATTTTCGAAAAACTATAACCAATATAAAATAATAAGGGATGTTTATTATATCCCAGAACTTAGTATTAATTTATTAAGTGTTTCGAAATTAAATAATATAATAACCTACTTCGATAACGAAACTAAGGAAGTTGTTTTATACGATAAAATACAGAAAAGTATTTTTAATAAAGGTTTTAAAGAAGATAATTTGTTTTATCTCACCTTTGATATAAAGCTTAAGAATAAAGATCTGATTAACGTTATAAATAAAACGGAGGGGAATTCATCCTCGGAAGTTTTTATTAATACCGTTAAAAAAGATAATAAAAATTTAAGCTTTAATTTATCAGAGGCTATATATAAGTGGCATATATTACTAGGCCACATAGGTAAAAAACCTTTATATAAAATACTAAAATCATTAGAAATATCTATTTCTTATACTGATTTAAAACGCTTATTTAAAAAGAATAGCTGCGAAGTATGTTTGCAAGCTAAATATAATAAAAACATAAATAAAATAAGCGAAAATAACAAATTATACGATAAAATCGAGCGCATACACAGCGATATCGGTGGTCCCTTCGAAAAAACATACGATAATTATAAGTATTATATTACGTTTTTAGATAAAAGGACCCGATTTCTCGAAGTCACTTTATTAAAAAATAAATCCGATGCTTTAAACGCATTTATAACCTATAAGAATAAGGTGGAAAATAATAAGCATAATAAAAGAATTCGAGAATTCTTTACAGATAACGGTGGAGAATATATCTTTGATAATTTCGAATTTTATTTAAGTAAATATGGAATTATTCATAATAAAACACCACCTTATACGAAAGAACCTAACGGTCTTATCGAAAGAATAAATTATACCCTATTAAATAAAGTCAGAGCTTTATTAATAGAGAGTAATTTACCTTATAAATTCTGGGGAGAAGCTTTATTAACAGCGGTTTATTATTATAATATTACACCGCACTCTGCTTTAAAGCAAAAAACTCCTTACGAATTATACTATAAAATAAAACCAAAATCCTTATATAAAAACCTGAAACCTTGGGGAAGAACTATTTATTATCACACTAATAAATACTTAAATAAACTATCCCCTAGGAAAAATAAAGGAATTTTAATAGGATTCGGTAACTATAATAATAACTATAAAATATACGATATAAATACTGAACGAGCACTTTGGTCTCGAGATATAACAGTATTAGAAAGTAATAATAAAAATCCTTTGCCTTTTAATAAGGAACCTTTTAATAAGGATAATAATAAGGATAATAAAACCGTAACTTTCGAAGATTACGATTTACTACGGGATAAATCAAAAGATGATATTATTCCTAATAATAATAATAACTCGAATAATTCGAATAATAATAATCTTAATAATTCGGTTAATAACCATACCAACGTATCCCTATTCGATGATAAAGGAATATATAACCAGGAAGTTATAAAAGATACTATAACCGTTCGAACGGAGACTCCAGAAGTCTTATATACTATAAAAGATACAATCATCGAATATATAAATATAATAAATAAAACAAATAATAAAGCGGAATATATACTAAGTGCTACCAGTTCGGAGCCTAATTCTTTTAAGCAAGCTTTAAATAATATAAATAAAACCCTGTGGGTTTTAGCGGCAGAAGAAGAGCTTAAAGAATTAGTAAATAATAATACGTGGGATATCGTTAATAAACCAAAAGATAAAAATATCTTAAACTGCCGTTGGGTATTTAAAGAGAAACCTATAAACCCTGAATTAGCTAATAAACGATGGATCCTAAATAAGGATAAAACCATACGTTTTAAAGCTAGATTATGCGTACAGGGATTTAATCAACAAATAGGTGTTGATTATTTAGAGACTTTTTCCGTTACTTGCCGCCCAGAAAGCTGGCATTTATTATTAATAATAGCGGTAAATAAAGGCTGGGAAATCGAGCAATTCGATGTTAAAAATGCTTTTATACACGCTAATATCGATACGGAAATTTATATAAATTTACCAGAAGGTTTCTATAAAAATAAGAAATATATAAACAAAGTGGCAAAATTAAATAAAGCCTTATACAGATTAAAACAAAGCCCTAGATTATGGTATAAATATATGCTAAATATATTTAAAAAGCTTGGGTTTAAAGTATTTCCGTACGACAAAGGTATATTTATAAACGAAAAAACACAAACTATCGTTATCTGCCACGTAGACGATATTTTAATTATAAATGCCCATATAAATAATATAATGAAATTAAAAACCGATTTAAAAGAAGATATAAAAATAGACCATTTAGGTCCGGTCCGAACCTTCCTGGCAAATGAAATCAAAATCGACCGTAATAAAAAGGAAATATTTATTAGCCAAATAAAATATACAGAAAAGCTTTTAAATAAGTTTAATATAAATAAAGAAAATGGCTATAAACCAGAATTAACTCCCGGAACACCTGGTTTAAAATTAAATAAAAATAACACTACCGCTGCAAAAGCAGATATAACCTAATTCCAAAAGGAAATCGGTAGCTTGTTATTTTTAACCTTAAAAACGCGACCAGATATAACTTTTTCCACCTGCTACTTAAGCAGATTTATGGCAAATCCCGGTACCGATCACTTTAAAGAATTAAAAAGATTATGGAGCTATTTATTAAAATTCCCAGATAAGGGAATTATATATAAATGCTCCGGAAATCTTACTTTAAAGGGTTATTATGATTCGGACTGGGGAAATAATATAACAGACCGAAAATCCACCAGCGGTTATTTATTTAGCCTTGGGACGGATTTAACTAATAACTTAATAAGCTGGTCCAGCGTTTTACAAAAAACAGTAGCTTTAAGCAGCTGTGAAGCTGAATATATGGCTTTAAAAGAAGCTATAAAAGAAGCTCTATACTTAGGAAATATGTTTAACTACTTAAATTTAAATTTGAAGTTAAATTATAAACCAGAAATAACAAAGGTGTTAGTGGATTCAGACTCTGCGAAGAAACTAGCAGAAAACCCTGAATTCCATAAAAAATCAAAGCATATAAGTATAATTTATCACTTTACCCGGGAGGTATTAAACGATAAAAAAGCCAAACTTATACATATAAATACGAAAAATCAACTTGCTGATTTTTTAACAAAAAACCTACCTTCTCCGCAATTTATAAAACTAAATAACTTGGCTAATATAAGCAATAATAAATCATAATTCCTATAAAATAATAAATTATACCAGAGTTATTATATATAAAAATATATATTAATAAGAGTTTCTTCTCGATTCTTCTCTTTTAATAATAAATCTATACCGAATCGAATAGGGTTTAATTTTTCCCTATATATAAAATAAAAACAATATAAATAAGGTTTAATTTTTCCTTATTAAAGATATAATAAAACAAAAACAATAGGTTTATTTTTTCCTATTAAAATAAAACATTATAGGTTTATTTTTTCCTATAAAAACTAATAACTTATAAAATAAGCTATATATATACTTATAAGTTATATATGCTTTAAAATAATGTTTTTAAATACTTTATAAACATTATAGGGGCGTGATAAAGCATATAAAGCAGCGTATCCGAATACGGCAGCTAATAAAGCCGCGGATATAAAGAACGCTGCAGAGCAAAGCCGTATGCAGCAAAGGAACGTCATCACGGGGTCTAAAAGCATAAGTCAAAGAAGTACGCAATAAAGGAGGGATGTGCATAAATAGGAGCGTTCCCTCCACTGTAGCTACCACTAGACACACCTCTACACCACCACCTAGAACCAGTATAACACTTCTTATAAGCATACCGTTACCCCCTACCTGTATCTCCTACTTAACCTGACTTGACCTGCATCACCTACTTAATACCACTGCTACAGGTGCCTCCTATTTCAGACAAGGACCCCACCCTTGGCGTCGACACGCGCACTAAGAGCTTAAAGAGGTTAATCCGGCGCCGCCACCACTACGGCCCCGAAATGGTCAAGGTCCTAGAATAATTTATTAAAGGACTCGTAATTAACTACCGAGGCGCTATCGGGAAATAATTCGGTATAGAATAACCTTTGCTTAATACGGGGAATATTAATATAAGCCCCGTTAGCCCCGGAAAGTTATACTCGATAAAGGCACTTATCGTATTACCCGATATAAGCATTTTTTCGATGGTTATAAATGATGATAAATAGGATCACTTATTAACGGTAGCCGCCGTTAACCTAAAGAGCTATCCCGCTTCCTTAACCATAAAGTAGTAGATCTTAAAAGAATAGGGGTTAAATATAAAGCTAATAGGTATTTTAGACCACGTATAGGCCGTGGTTAAATAATATAACCAGCTAGGTAATAAGTAAAAGGATTATAACCCCGAGTATATATATTAGTGATATAGCGTATATAAGGTAAAAGCCGAGGATAAAAGTAAGAATAATATTATAAAGCCTTAAATAAAACCATTAATAAGAAACCGAATATTTACGTATATATTATATCATTAAAAGCATATAAGGATTAAAATATCCCGTATTTTACCACCCCTTACGTATGTAATAAAAAATGGAATATTTACTTAATAAATTAATTAAAGTATATAACTCGAAATGCACAAGATATCTTAATTCTTAATACCGCTTATACCTATAATAAAAAACGGAATATTTATATAATAAATTACCGAGTATATATTAATAAATAGGATTAAATATTCGGTTTTTTATTAATGCTTATTTACTTATTTACTTTATCTTAGCTAATACCGTGCGCTCGTAGCCCTGGATATCCAGATTTTAAGCAGATTATATAAATAATGCCTATATATTTAAGGAGGTTATTATTATACCTTAATCGATATATTACGGCGTTTTATTTAGCAGGCGTTTAAGGAAGGTAATATAACCGATAATATAAACCTAGTAACCTATATTTATATGCTAAGACTTAAGGTTTTTTAGGATAAGTTATATATTAATTACGGATTTAGTAATATATTCCCTGGGGTAATATTTAAAATAATAACCTAGAAGTATAATATAATAATAGGCGGCTTAAGTCTTAGTGAAATATCTTATAAGGATTAGATATATTAAAAGCTTATTATCCTGGGAACCGGATTTTATTTCCTATATTCTTATCGGGAAGCTGCGAAAGGAGGCACCGCGTGAAAGGTATTAAACCGCCGGATATTAATGCCAAGTAATAATAAGTACCGGCCTAATACATAAGGGCCGAATAAACCCAGGTATTCGGCTAGTAAAAAAGGCTGCTTTTAAAAGGATATAGATATAAGAAACCGAATATTCGTATTTTAGTTACAAATTAAGTCCTTATGTATATAGGAATATTATTTTTTATTCTCTTAATACCGAAGCCTTTATCGTAATTATACTATATAATTTACCTATTAGGAATATTAGATTTAACCCGGTTAATTATATTATGCCGTTTCCTACTCGGGGTTAGGTAGCGGGCTCGATTTCTCGTAGGAATTATTAATAATGCGAGCGGGTAAAATAGCTCCTAAGCGGAAATATCGATATTTGTTTCCAGCTTTGCGTGCGCGTGGACTGCTCCTTTAGAATTTAAGGCTATAAGCATATTCGTTAAACGGTAACGGGGAACCCTGTAATAGCCTAATAAGTTCTAATAACCCTGCGTATAAAGCTAATATAATTATTAAGCGGGCTAATTAGTAATATATTTTTTTACCTTAGCTCTTACGTAAAGTATATAGGCGGCGGGTAGGAAAGGTATATACCCTTAGGGAGCGCTTAAGTTAGGTGCCTTAGCGGCCGGCGGAAGTTTTCAGATTAATTAAGGTAAAGAGCTAAAGGGATTATTTCTTATAATTATTAGCGTACTTGATTTTTATATTCCTAATTTAAACGTGGAGTAGTACGTAAGCGGTAACCGCCTAGGCGCTTATAAAAAATCCGCGTATAATTTAAAGGCCGTTACCGAGGCTTATTTGGTTATCCCGGTTACTGCCTAAATTAAAATAATAATACTAGGCTATAATCACTATAAAAGGTTCCGATTTAATATAGTAACCGAGCATAATGTTTAGGGCTTAAATAATTTCCTTTTAAAATCCGAGTATAAGGCCGGTTTAGGTCGACGTTAGGTGGTTAACGAGCTCCGATAACGTTAAAAAGCCCGTTAACAGAACTATAATTCGGTAACTAAGCGCTTTAGGTAACGGAGTCTCCTTATTTTTAGTTATATAATAAATAATATAATTATCCTCCTCCCTTTTTTCCCCCTCCTGTTTCTCCCCCGTTTCCTGTTTTTTTTTTCCTTTTTCCGTTTCCTTTTCCGCTTTTTATTCCTTTAGGATAAGCTTGGACCGGAAAATTATAATTAATTTATAACCCATTACGATATTATAAGCTTCCGCTGGGAAGTATTTATGCAGGAATAATTAAATAATCCTATTAACCTTTTTCCTTCCCGGAGCTTTGCCTTTAATATTTACGGCGATCCTAATATTATAGCGGTAGAATTCGATATGGGGTTTACTTATAAATAGGGAAGGAGCGGTTATATTAGTTAAGTATAGCCGCTAATATTATTAAATAGGGCTAGGTGGGAGTTATACTAATAGCCTAATATAAAAAGATTTATTTACTCCTAATCGCTTATCTACCTTTTTTCCTTATATAATTTTTTTTTTTTAGTATATATCCCCCCCCCTGGCTAGCGAATAATCCCTGCTTTACCGGCCTGCGCCGGGCCTTTGCTTTTACTTTACTGGTATAGGCTGGTAAGGCTTTGGTTTGCGATTTAATAAACGAATATACCGTTTTGGGGGGATTTTATTAATCCTTCCCCCTAATCGATAACCTTTGGTTTTTATTATAATACCGGCTAGTTTTAGAAAAGCGGCTGGAAAGCCTGCATAATTAGTTGGTATTAACCCTATAACCCCGAAGCGTATTATGCCTGCTAATATGGGCGGGGTTATAGCGAAGCCTATTCGTTCTATTATAGTTCGCGGTAAATAAACTCCGGTTTTTTTTTTTAAGCTTCCGGTTACTTTTGCTTTTAAGCGTAAGCGTAACGTTAAGGATTCGGGAGGCTCGAATAATAAGTAAACCCTTATCGAAGACGTTTACCGTTTTACGAGTAATATAATAAAAACCGATTTCCAAAAGCCTATTAACCCGGGCTTTTATTTTAAGAACGCTAATAACCCTATTATAATGCTTATGCGTAATCCTTATAAAATCGGAATAATACCCGAGTTAGGTAATAAATACCGCGAGTATTTTCCTTTTGGAGCGTAATCTAAGGAGTATATAAATATACCGCCTTATTTACACTATATTAAGGCCGCCGTAGACTAAAAGCCCTTAATAAACCGCGTAGTTTACGTTTTATTTTATAGTAAGTAAGGTTTTAACAAAGTTGGGGCGTATTTTAAGCTAATATTGCTATAAGCTAATCGGTAAAGTATTAACGCTGCTAGGAAATATATAAGGATTATAAAACAGTAGGTTTATATCGATTTATAAGCGAATTATAGATTAACCCGCCGGGTAGATTACTGGAGAGCTGGCCACCCTTAGCTATATTTTTTTATAAGTGTACTCCGGTTACGTTCCTGCCGGCTAGCGTAAGCTTACCACCGCGTACGCGTAAATCGGCTAGTTAAAGTATTTTATCCGGGATAGTATTAAGGGTAATAATAATCTTTTTATTAAAGAGGTTTACCGTAAGTTCCCTGCGTACCCGAGTGGGTAACTTTGTTAACTTATAGCGAAGATTTTCGTAAAACTGCTGCGGAGCGAGTCCAGGCTTATATAGGTATCGGTTAATCCGCAAGTATTGGTTAATCCGCAGGTATTAATTAATCCGCCGATAACGGCGAGATCGTTATACTTATACCGGTAATTTGCTTTCCACTAGATATTAACTCGGGAAATATATATTACTTACGCATAAATATAATAATTATACGCACTAACGCTATATCTATTACGGATAATACGCATAATATTAATAAATACCTGTAAAAGTCTTTACGAGAAATTTATTAAATCCGTATGCTTACGGAGATCGTTATAAAGAACTCGCGGATTTTTATTACGAATTCGGAGAACATTACTAAGGATATTACGAATATTTTTTAACTGCTTCGGGTCGCGGCCGGGCAGCGCTAAAATAATAAAGCCAATAACGATTTTACTACCGAAAAGAACGCTAAAGCTAATTAGGAGGGGGCCTTTTCTGCCCAGCTCGCTAAAGCTGATAGCGAATTCAAGGCTGCTTTTCGTTAAAATAACGGTTACCCTTTAGTTAATAATAAGGGTTTTATTATAATAACGCGCTTGCGCGCTAAGGCTTAATATCGGATTAAGGGATAAAAAGATAACGCTTAAAAGGATAAATCAAACCATAAGGGTTTAATACGGGAAACTGGCATTATAATCCCCTCCTTAATGTTTTTTAAAGCTTAGTATTAAATTAAGGGATAGGAGGATAGCGCTTAGGAGAATAAATCGGATTATAAGGGTTTAACGCGGGAGACTAATATTATAATCCCCTCCTTAATATTTTTTAAGTAAGCGCCCGCCCGGGTTTACGGTATTTTTATTAGGGGTATAATAATTCGTTATACCGATTTCCACCTTTATTACTTATAAATAGTTTTATTTATTAAGTAAATACGCCGGTACCTTGCAAATAATTTACTTCCTAGTAACCTTCTTTAGCAGATAACTAGAAAATAATAAAAAAACGCATTTATTTTTATAAACACAGGGTATTACGAGGAAAAAAGTAAATTCGAAGCAAAATTAATGCTGTTAAAAACTAGCAAAAGCGGGTATTACGGGTTCGCCGCATACCTACCTTAAAGTCGTTAACCGGTAAATTATCCTCCTCGATATCGGGTAAGGTTTCCTTAGCAGCGGCGGCCTTAGCCCATTAATCGAGCCTTCGCAGGGGACTTAAAGCATTCGGGTATTATTTATGGTAAAATCGCAGTTAGGCTAATAAATTCTTAAAATTTCTTACTGGGTATTATTCTGGATCGTTATTATACCCTTCCTAATCGGCCTGGTATTATAATTTACCATTACGGAGGCGGGAACTTAGCAGCTTAATTACTATATACTTTAATTTACCATTAAGTAATAATCGCGGTAGGCCGTAATACTATTACCTAAACTAAAGTAATAATACTAGGCTATAATTATTATAAAAGGTTCCGATTTAGTATAATAACCGAGCATAATATTTAGGGCTTAGATAATCTCCTTTTAAGATCCGAGCGTAAGGCCGGCCTAGGTTAACGTTAAATGGTTAATAAGCCCTAATAACGTTAAAAAGCCTATTAGCAGAACTACGATTCGGTAGTTAAGCGCTTTTGGCAACGGTGTTTCCTTATTTTTAGCCATATAATAGATAATATAAGCGTTCTTTTCCGCTTTCTTTCCTTTTAGTTTTTCCCCTGCCTCCTGCTTTTTTTTCCCTGCCTTCCGTTCCTTTAAGATAAGCTTGGACCGGGAAATCATAATCGATCTGTAATCCGTTACGATATTATAAGCTTTTGCTAGGAAATACTTATATACGGATAATTAATTAATCCTATTAGCCTTTTTCCCTCCTGGAATATTACCTTTAGTATTTACAGCGATCCTAATAATATAGCGGTAAAATTCGATGTTTTTTAAGAAGTACGCAAGCTCTGGTTATTATTAATAATCCCGATTTAAATAGTGCCCGAGTTATTCCCCTTTAATGTTACCATTTAAGGCACCGTTTATCCCGTATATTATAAAGTAAAGCCCGATTTACTTTAATAGATAATATAATACTAGTGTAAAAACCATTATATTAAACCCTTTAAAAGGACCGGGCTAGATTACATATATAGCCTTAAGCTCCTTCCGGCTAAGCGTAAATAACTTTATTCGATAATAGTAGTAGCCCGAGCGGTAGCCTGTAATAGCTCTTTCTTATATATTATTTTAACCGGTATATACTAATACCGTATTTTACCCGAACGTACCTATATTATTAGCCAGAATATAATTAGTGCCTATTAAACCCTATACTTAGGAGCACTTTATATAAAATATAAATAATTCCCTGGCCCGTAACCACGGTAACGGAGAATATCCTACCGGTAGTTTTTGCGGAGGGAGAATATATACCAGTTATTATATATTATTAACCTTATACTTAGAAATAAAAGAATTATTATATTACCTATTTATTAAGGAATCGCGGTATTGGTTTTTATAACCACCCTATTTCCCTCCCCGAATCGTTTAATCCTCCCCTTACCGATTAAAGCCCGAGAAATAAGATACCTATTAGCCCTCGAGTTATTAAAGTATTGCCCTCCTATATCCTAAGGCTACCTGCGTTATTTCTATAACCACTGCGTACTTATACCCCTTGCCTGATTTATATTATTCGCATTAATCGTTTTATTCGCCCCTCCCGGAGCACCGATTATGCGCTGGTTCGAATAAGCAAAAAATCCAATAGGTAGGTATATATAAGCAAAACTTCCCTTTTATGCCCGCCTTTTATAACCATTTACCTCCGCCCCTTACCGTCCGCGCACTATATAGGTTAATAAACATATAAATATACTAAGAAATTAAATATCTAATAGGTATATATAAGTAAATCCTTTCCTTTATCCCTTTTAATTTATTACCCTTACCCGTATAATTACCATTATTAACCTACCCGATTTAATAAATATTTCGTTTTTTAAACCATACTTATTCGATTTCGCGCTTTTGACCGCCTTCGACCTATTTATAGCTATAACCGAGTCTATATTATTAGAAGTTATTAGGGAGGCGCGCTAAGGTATTTCCGCCGAGGATAAGGATTATGGGGGTTAAAGTCTTTTTACTATAATCCAGTAATATAATTACGAGCGTTCTCGATAATGGCCGAGCGCCGATAATATTCCGCCCGCGATAATAAAGCTTATATATAACTTAAAACCCTACGAAGTATCCGGCCTAGTATAAGATTATTATTAGAATTATAGATTATATATTATGGCCAGGTTAAGTACCCTTAATATATTAGGTAATATGGTATTATATCTTGGTTTTAAGATTATAAACCTATTTAACTTTTTCGTTAATATTTACGGTAAAGCATATACTGCTAAGGAATTAAATATCCGCACTTAGCAGATATCCCGTTTCCTAAGATTTTGTTAACCGTTTATTACCCAGTATTTAAACGTTTGGCCCTATATTACGAATACCGTATTAATTACGGACTAAAGATATCCCCTAACTTTAAGAGGATTCTAAAGTTTATTATCGAGTTATTAGAAAATCTCGATAATATACCACCTAAGCCATAATATACCTTAGTCCTAAACTATTAAATACTATGGTTAAAAGATATTAATTATAATAATACAGTATTTAATATACTCGGTAATATAATTATTAGCGCGGTGTATTATTTACTCCGTTATTTTCTTAAACACCTTTCCTAACTTAAGCTTACCGATAAAGAAAAGTATTTATATTATACGATAAAGGCCTAGAACCGTGCCCTAAAGCTGGTTAATTATTACTTTAAACGGCGTTATAAATCTATTACGGTATAATACTTTTTCGTATAGTTTTATACTCCTACTAATTTGCTAACCCTAGACTTCCTTACGGACCGAATAATTATAATAATTAAATTAACCCGGAATAATCCGGACGCAAAAGCAAAGTCTAATATATTCTGGAAGTAATTTATATAAAAGATAAAAAGCGGTAACCCGGCGGGTAAGCTTAAAAGCCAGTTTATAAAGGTAAAATCCCTTTAGGCCTAATTCGATAACGCGGGTTCCTCCGAGGAACGGAAAGGCCTAGCCGAGTAATTAAGTAATAATATAACCGAGATTAAGCGTAAAGCCGCGGAGATAAAAGCCCCCTTATATCCGGAACTTAGTAACCAGGATCTTCGATACGTTTATAGCCTTTTTAAAAAAGCCGCCTCCGATATAATTAATACCCGGGTAAACCCTATTAAGCTAAAAAAGATTTAAGCCTTAATTATTATTTTCTACGCGAATTAGCGTATTATAGTTAAGGATAATATAGCCAGTACGCATAACGTAACCGGTAAGCTTAACGCAATATTATCCCAGGACTAAGCCAAGCAGGCCAAAAAGTATAAAAAGGAGTATAAATTAATAGTTCGCAGTGGGGCTAAGGAGATTAGCCTAGCGGTAAAGGATATAAAGTAATGGTGAAAGGAGTACGCCGATATTAACCAAATAATAACCAGCGGCTTATAATTCTAGTATAAATTTATAAAAAAGTATACCGATTATCTCGGTATAAAGTGGAATAATACCGTAATATCCGAACATATAACGAAAAAGGCTAAGTATTAACCTTACCAGTTTATCGGTAAGTTTATAAATAAGGTTAAAAAACGAGATATTTATTACCGATATATTCCGTTTCTTATCCGCTCTCCTTAGTCCACTGTATTAAAACTAATTATGGTAATAAATATATCCTATATTATAATATTACTAAATAACCCTGCGAAATTTGCATTCCTTATTAATAAATACGGGACGGGTAAAACGTTTATTTATAATTATATTATCGAAACCTATTAGCGCTTAAAGGTATTACCCCTATATAATAGAAAACTCTTTAAGCTAATATTTATTTTTATACCGTTAATATTAACCACGGTTACCTGTAATAAGCTAAGGGATTATTTTAGCGGTAAGCTTAGGGTTTACCTTATATATAATAAGAGTAAAAGCGAGCAGAACCGTATAAAGCGCGAGTATATACTAGATAAATAAGCCTTTATCGATTATCGGAATAGGTTAAACCTATCGGAACCCGAGGTTAATACTTCCCTATTTATTCCTTTATTAAAAACGGAATATCCATAAGGCCGCAAATATCCCGTTTCTTAAAGGCCCGGCTTATACTCACCTGCCCCCGGCTATTTCTCGGGTATTATACCGCTTTATCCCACGTCTTAATTAATACTAATATATTTTATAAAGCGGATATATTATATATGTTTTATTATACCTGATTATATACGCATAATATATTAAGAAGTCGAAGAATAAAACGATTAAGGGATTTAGCGAAAATAAGCGGGAGTAATTAAGCTTTAACGATTACGAAGACGCGGAAACGATTAAGCGGTTAAAAAAGGATAACCGCGCCTTTCTACCTCTTTTAAGGGCCGAGGCTTAGTTTTATACTACTAACTTTAATATTCCCGATTATAATATAACGCCCGACGGTAAAGCTAAGATTATAGAAATAAATAGCGAAATCGTGCTGGTAAAAGCCGATCCCTGCCTAGACTTCTTTATAATTATGTGTAATAAGGCGTATTTGCTTAAAACCATATCGAGTTAAGCGTATAGGCTAATTACTATATATAAACGTAATATATTATTACTAAGCTCCGCCACACTTATAATAAATTACCTAAAGGATTTTCTCGCTTATTTCCGCCTTGGTTTTTAATCGCTGGCATTTATATTAAAGCTGCTAAAGAAGTTTAATATCGGGTAATTATACGATAACGATTTAGGTTTTTAACTTATTATCCCTTTAGGGTTTATAGGGTATAAGCTTTTATTAGGTAAATAGCACGATCCGGTTAAGGGTTATAGGGCCCTTATAAACCCTAAAGCAGAAGATAAGTAATCGAAAAAGCACTCTGCCTTAATAAAACAGGTCGGAATTCCCTAATAAGTTTTCTTTCCGCGCTTATTTAAGTTAAGCGCCCGCCAGCATTAATGGGATTATAACTTATATTACGGTATAATTAAAGCCATCCTAAAGCATATATTCCTTTAGCGTATTATAATTACCTTTATCCTATTTCTTAATAATATTTAAGAATCTCCCGGAAACGAGCTTAAAGGCGCCTACTTCGAAGTTATCCACTTATTATATAGCACGGAATATATCGAGTAATATATTAAATAATATAACCTATATAAAAAAGTATTATACCGTAACGGTAATACGGTAGGCGTAAGTTAAATGGAAGATAATAATACCGGCCGTATTAATCCTGGTATATAGCGGAAACTCGATATCCTTATATAGAATATTAATAATTCGGTATTATTTAATCTCCACCTGGATTCGGAACTAATTAACCTTTTATAAGCCGAAGACGAGGACAGCCTACCCGATAAGGAAGAAAAAGAATATAAGGATACCGATATAGGAGATAATACCCTTAACCCCGAGCCTAAAGAAAAAAAAGTAACCGTTAGGGTTACCGCGGTAAATAAGCTAATCGATTATATAAGTAATAATGGTATTATTTAATTATTTCGAAAACTAGCCGGTAATAATCGCGTGCTTATTTCTAAGGACCGGATATCGTTACTAAAGTTTTTTACCCGCTATAACTGCCTTATTACTATTATACTTGGTTAGGTATTAGATTAGGTTAAAGCTTTTATCGACCCGGATATTAAACTGCTTAACCGAGTTATACTTATATTCGAGTCGCCGTGGGCCTAATAATAAGTTCCCTCCTAGTTATAAAAAACCAAATATCTGGTTTATAAATATCCTGTTTTTTATACCCGCGTATCTTAATATGCGCTTTTATATAATAAGGTAAATAATATCCTGGTAACCGATATTTAGCTTTTTTTTACGCCGTAATACTTATTTATCGGCCGAGAATAAACGCTAACCTTTTACCTAGGGAGATTATAATACTCTTATAGCTAATCGGCATAAGGGTGTTAATTATCCGGGCTATATATACCCCGGAGAAATATAAGGCTTTTATTTATATATTTAATAATATAATTACCGATATAATAAACGTTTTCGTATATAATACCAGGATTACCAGCCTAGGCTTAGACTTATAAGGGGCCTATAATAAGGGCATAATCCTGGGCTGGGGTTAAATTATAAACGCATTTAACCAGGTTTTGGGCAGATTAATACGGATCGAATAAATAAGGTTCGTAAAGTGGAAGATTATTATTATTCTCGATATTATTTACGAGAGCTATAAGCGTATTATATGGCGGAAGTTTTCCTGTTAGCTTACCGCCGAGAGTAGTATTCCCTAGGAGATATAAGGCGAGTTAAGTATTATTATTATATATAAGCTTATTAAGGTTTTATATAATTAGCCCTTTAATTAATATTTATAAGAGCTGGTTAATTATAATCCCCGCGGTTACCGCTATACGCAAATGCTTAAAGCCTTCGAGTTTATTAGCCTTATTACGCGATTTATACTGGTTAACCCTAATAAGTGCGCTGATTTTACCCAGAATAAAACCTTACTCGATTTCTTAAAAGCCGCCTTACTTATAGCCGAGATAAAGGAGAAACCCGAGGTTAATATTAATACCCTAATCGAATACTTTTAACTAAGACTCGATTAGTAACCTACCGATAAATATATACCCGAGTTTACCGTGGAAAGGCTTTAAAAGCCGTATAATAGGGCAAAGAGGGAGGCTAAAGCCCGGGAGGCCAGGGAGCAAAGGAAAAGGGAGAGGGAGGAAAAAAAAAAGGAAAAGAGATAGGAGAGGGAGGAATAAAGGTTTAATAAGAAGCGTATCCGCGTTACCGCTAGCTTGCTAATTACTCCGAAGCAATAAAAGACTTTAGCTAATAGCGTTAAAGGAACCCCGTTATCCGCTAAAACGCCCTCCACTAATAATAAGGATTAATATAAATAGGTTAAATATTGTATTATATTATAATCGAGCTTAATTTATAAATAGCTTTTAATCGTGTATTATATCCTCTAGTCTGTATACCGTGTTATATTTTTGCTTGATTCCAGGCTATACTTATATACTCCGTAATTATTTCTGTCCCCTTTAATCCTCCGCTAGATCGGGTATTTTTACCACTCTTTTATATATTTTAGCCTTTATATTACGTTAGGCGGATGGTATTTACCTATAAGCCCGCCGGTTATAATAAGGCCGGCCTGCGTTTTCTGGTATTAGTGGCGGTTTTAAGCTTAAGCTCGAGGGGGTAAATAGACTGCTTACCTTATTTCTTTTTATCCTTAAAAAACTCTATTTTATTTTTACAGATTAAATAAGCGTTAAGCTAAATATTATTATCGGAACCGGTACGTAAAGCTGTTTAAATACACTCGGCGCAGAAAAAATAACCTAGATATATAAAACGTTAATATAATAGTACGAGAATGCTTAACTGGTTGAGGATTATAGCTTAAGAAATAAAATATTTAAAAAACCCGGTATTATAAATATTCGGATTCTTATGGTTATAGGGAGTTATACGTACCGTAATAAATAATAATAAGCTCGGTAAAGTTATTTATGCAGATAATATACTCAGCCGAAACGAATTTATAACGTTTATTTACCTTAAGAGTAAGTAACTCCTTAGGTATCTCCGTATCCTTAATTAAGTTAATACCTTCGAAGGCTTTATTATTAAAAAGGGTATTATATTAGATAACCCCCGCGGCCGTTTTCCTTATCTTCGCTGGACGGCTATTAGATAAGGTAACGGAGGTTTAGCGTTTCTTAACTACGCGGCCGCTAATATTATAGATTTAGTTCGTAGCCGGGGTGCTTTATATTCCGGTAGTAAACGGTATGGGTAGGGTCGGAAGGTATAAATTAATATCGGAGATAATAATATTAGGCTTTTCCATAATTAAATCGATAACTATTAGCCTACTCGATCGTTAGCTTTAACTCGACGGTTATAATTCTGGTATTTCTGGATTAAATTATAATGGGTTTAGTAAAAAGGTAGGTATATAACGAAGCGGGAAGCAGTTCGAGGATTGAAGGCTGCTCCCTCCGGGCGGTTATAACGAGAAGAGATTTATGTTTTTATTACCCGGCCTAGGTTCCGGTATACCTCTCTTGCGGCGGGCTTTCCTTAATAATTCTAAGAACGGAGGAGATTTATTAATCCAGGGGAGTAATAATAGGAGTAAATATAATAAGCTTATAAAAGCAAAAAAGTTTAATTAGGTTTTAGTAATCGCTTAGGTTATAGTTGTTTAGGCTCGGTTAGGTTATCGAGTTAATAAGCTAGCGCTTACCGTGGTTTAGGTATAAGGAGGGCGGTAATATAATAATAATCTTTATAATATTAGGTTTAAAGGTTTCGGGTAAAGGGTAAAGCGGGATAGCCTTTTTATAACCGTTTTTATATTTATACCCGAGTTATCGAGATCCTAGCACTGTTATAGGTAGGCGCGTTTCGGGTAATTCCGTAATAAACCTTTTATTTATGCGCGCGTTCTGGAAAGGGGATATAGCCGGGATTATTTAATCTCCTTTATTTACTCCTTAGCGTATTAAGTAAGCTTGTCCTAGGAAGCTAATAAATAATACCGGTAAACTTAATATTCCGGCGAGATTTTTTTTTCTTTGTTTATTTATTAAAGAATATACCCGCCGAGTCCCTGGCCGGTTACCTTAACCTTCCCGTAAAATAGCCGAAATCGGGTTATAATATATAGCCTGCGCGCTAATGGGAGTAATTGGAAAACTAAAGGCAATAGTATATTATTATGGAAAGGAACGAGCTAGTAGGTTACACCCTATATAAAAAACCTATTAATTATAAACGAGGTATTTAATACTAAACTTAACCCAGCCTAGTATAGCCCCCCCTTTTACCCGCGTTTCCTATAAATACCAGATATATTGCTAATATTAGGCATAAAAATGCGTATTTACTTTCTTTAGTAGGGGTCCCTTATACCGGTTACCTAAATGCGGAATTCCGGAAATAAAATATTAATCGTGGAGGTGCTAATGTATTAATACTGGCCTAGGTTATTACCGCGTTCTTCCTTTATCCCCTTCCCGATATTATATTCGATTTATAGATATCTCGCTTTTAATAGGGCCTAGGCCCGCGCCGATATAGTAAGCTAACCTTTACCGCCCAGTATATAAACGCTAAAAATTAAATACCTGTTATAAAAATGCCGAGTAGGTAATCGCGGTCCTTTTAACTTATTATTTTTATTTTTCCCCCTTACCTTTATTATATTATATTTAACCGGTAAATACGGGTACCAGGAGTATATTATCCCTTATACGCACTTTTTACCCTCCGCCTCGGTTTTTTGGGCTTGATTTACTTCTGCTTTAGCAGGTATAATATATATACGGGGTTAAGTAGCCGGTGTAATAAGCACGCTTTCCCTACGTGCGTATAATGGCCGCGCGATCCCGGAAACTACTATGTGCTAGGTAGCTTAATTATAAGTATTTAATTTTATCCTTCCCTTTTTAACCTGGTTCCTTTCCTTATTTGTATAAGAATTTCACCCTATATACCTATTATTTGGTTTTTTACCACGTAGCGGTGGCGAGCACTTTTATATTACTCCGCCCTTATTTAATTAATAAAGGGGTAATGCTAATTATTACCTGGTTATTAGACCGATTAAGAATCCGAATATATATAAAACGGTTAGATTACTAGTATTTTAGTGCGCCCTTCCTTTCTTCCCATTATTAATACCTGTATTTTCCTTTTAACCGTAGTACTCGCAGGTATGCCGTTAACCACTGCGTATTAGCCGTAAGCACTTCGATAATATACCTGTTTCCGTAAAGTAATTAACCGGACCGAGTATATCTTATTAAGGTTATTACGTAATATAAGAAACGGAATACTTATAAGGCGACTTAATTTTTAGTAATTTATTTTTATTACCTCAGCCTTCCTTTTTTTAATAATATTACCCCTAGATATCTCGTTTCTTACCGCGCACTCGTTATAAGCACTTTAATAAGGCATAATTCTGCGACCCGATACCGGCTTATAGCCTAGCCGCTTAATATGGATATAAAGATTATATTAGCCGCAGGAAGCGGTTTTCGTAAATGCTTATTCCTCCGAGGTTAAGCCTGTAGTGAATATACTGGTTACGCCGATTACGGCTAAGGCGGCGCCCGTAATAATACGCCTTTAACTATATCCACTTTTATTACCGTATTTAATTAAAAGTTCCCGGAAGAGTATAATAATTATAAAGGAAAGAATTTATGCGTTATTATAAGAGACCACGGTTTTATTATGCTACGGTAATAATACGCCGAGGGTAAGCTTTTTTTACCTTATTTTTACGATAAGGTGGCGGTAACCAATAAAGAGTTACGCTTTTATAACGCGGAGACCGTTAAATACGCACCTGGCTTAATATATACCGAGGTATTATCGAATACTAAAACCGTGAACTTTATAACGGTATATTTTAGATTCCGCGATAGGTTCGAGTTTAAGTATTATATTTAAATAAATAATGCGTTCCCTTCCATTATATTTATTAAGAAACGAGATATTTAGCGATTAGATATTTTATTTTTTAACGTTACGGTTATTTTATATAAGCCTTGTTAATATCTGATTGCGTTTAACTGCGGCCGTATTATAACCCTTGTATATTTATTTTATAGGCCTAACGATTCCGTACAGTTATTAAAATAATATGCTGTTTACGAATATCTAAACCCTTAATACCCTGGACCCGGAGATTATTACCTTATTACGGGAGGTACCTTTAATTAGTATTTAATACCCTCCCGGAGCCGATAACGAGAAATTATACGCTTTAATAATAATATTATTATGGCTTATAAAACACGATTAAACCCGGTTTTGTGAGAAAGATAAGAATATATTACCTGTAAGTTCGACCTTTACTCTTAATTACTCCCTAAAGGATTAGGGTTAAGCACTTATTATATAGCAGATATATAAATGCGCAAAGACCGAAAAGAAAAAAGCTATATATAATTTTAGTATAAAAGCGGATAACGGCGGTATTATTTGCGAATATTAAATCCGGTTTGCCCTGGGGTATTACGCCGCTAGAGTATAACGAGGTAAACACGGTTATTAAAATATTACCTTGGATTTTACCCGTAGCTTTAGGCCGATATTAGCCCGCCTCGATATTAACCTTAAAGAGTATTAGGCATTATACCGTTATCTCTTAGTTATGGGCCTATTATTAACCGTTTACCCTTAGCACCTTTATAAGCTAAAACGTATTCTTTAGGCGTTTAATCCCCCCCTTAGCGGTAAAATACAAAAGTACTCTATCCCCCCCTTAGAAAAATCAGAGCTCGAGGACTTAACTAGGTTACTATGCATAATAAGCGCGGTTAGCGCTACCCAGAAATAGGCCGAAAAAGCGGATATACTCCCTATAGGCCACGGGTTATATAATAAGCATAATTTATACACCGTTTTATTGGAATGCTTTAAAGGCTTATTATTACCTCCCGAGGATATTAAAATCACCTTAAAGAGGCTTAAATTAGCTTTCCCTTAACTCGTGCAGGAATATTACCGTAATCTTATACGGCGCCTAGCCCTGGTAATATACGATTACGCTTATTATATAATATCTGCTTTATAAAGGAAGTATGTTCTCGAGACCCTAAAAATATATTCTTATAATATAGGTAATAAGCATATTTTTACCCTAACCCTTAAGTAATTATATTATGGATTTTGGCGGTTACGGGATATTATTATAAAGAGCCTTAATACTATTATACCCTTATTTGGCTTAGGGGATAACGGTGCTAATTGGCTATTTAATATAAGTATATAGGATAAGATTATTTTATTCCCTACGCGGCGGGATAACCTTATTTTATTTATAACGGCCGAGTTACCTGCCCTCTTGCGGGCCTTAGTTATAGCCCTGGATTAAAAGGCTAAATATATTGAAACGGATGGAAAGGAAAGCGGCCGGCTATTAATCGTTATCCTTTTACCGTGGACCTAAGTGTAAATCCCCGTTTTCTTCCGTCCGTAGCTGGCTAATACCCCCCCCCCCCATTATATATACCTGCTACCCTATCTGTTAATAAAAAATTAAATATTTTATAAGTATAAATATCTGGTTTTTTAGTACTTTTCCGCCTTTATTTAAATATTCGGTTTCTTAAAATAATACGATTAAACTCCTAATTAATCTTTTTAGGTAACTCGTTTATTTACTCCGGGTCCTCGGTATTAAAGCATTTACGGCCTATTATACCGAGAAATATAGGGTATTAATCGTTAATACTTTTATTAATAATAGTAAAAAAATGATTATATTTGTTTTTTATTAAAATGCTATTACGTAGATAAAGGATATCCTGCTAAAGCTTACCCGCGTTTATAGTACGGGTATATTTATTAAAGATTATTATAACTTATACCTATTTACCGAGATGATTATGCTCTTATATAATAATAAGCAAAAATTACCGGTTTAGTGGACCGTATTATTAACTTAAAACACGCAGTGCGATAATAACCTTATTAAGGCTTTTCGTGAATATGCTAGCCTAAAGTTTAAAGTGGACGGTAAAAACTTAAATAATGTTAAGTAATAATTCTTATGGTATTAAACCGTTGTAAACGCGCTATAATTAAACGTTAATCCTTACCTATAAACCCAGTTTAATATTCCTATTACCGAATACTAATCCCGTAAATTCCTTCGGTTATATAGGTTTTGTTTATAGCTTATTGGATTAATCTGCACCTGGAAGCGGTAAGGAGACCACTGCGGTGTATATATCTCCCTTAGAGATTTAGTGGAGGCCGGTAAAGCCCTTGCCCCCGAAATAGAGATTACGGATTATAAGGGGTTTTTAACGTGGCCCGATATTTAATTAAAATGGTTATTTAAACCACTTTCCGTTATCCTTTCTTTTTAAGCTGTAATAACGGTAGGCGACTTTTTATAAACCGGGGAGGATATAAGCGAGCTTAACCTAATCGAGGTCCCCGATTAAATAAACGGGTAGATTTAAGATAACGAAAAGGGTTTTATTAAGGCATAATAGGCTTTAGCGCACTAGTGGATTATAAACTATGGAAAATATAATTCCCTTAAAAAGGTGGATAATATCTTGTGTTAAACCTCTAATAAGGCTAAAGCGCATTACTCCGAACTGCCCCCGTTACCCGAGTCGGAAGCCTATTATAATGCATATAACGGTATATTGCCGGCCCTGGGTTTTTAAACGGATACCGGTTCCTTTATACCCCTAATAGCTAAAAAACAGTACGGGTAATAGCCTAGTATAGCCGAGTATTACGCGGTGATATAACCGTATTCCGATCTAATATTATTAGAATAAGCCATCCTTAATAAAACAGAGAATATACCCTGGAACCTCCTAAACCGGCCCGCCGGGCCTAGCCCGATTACTAATCCAGTGTTATTAAAATCGGGTATTATTTAGGCCATATATATCCTGCCCGGGCTTTTTAATAACCGGCCCGTTAACGGTATATTACCGGCCCCGGGTTTTTAAACGGATGCCGGTCCCTTTATACCCCTAATGGCCAAAAAGCAATACGGGTAATAGCCTAATATAGCTAAGTATTACGCGGTAATATAATCGCATCCCGATCCAGTATTATTAAAATCGGATATTATTTAAGCCATAAAGGATTAGCCCTTATTTTTCGAAAACCCGCCCGCCGGGCCTAGCCCGATTACCGTTAGTTAAGGTCTTAACGAGTCCGAGGACACCCGTTAAAAAAAAGTTCCTAAAATTAAAGACTCGGAGAGTTTGCGTTTATTTACGGACTTAAAATACCCACTTCTCTGCTTAATGCTTTTATACCTGGCCTAATCCCGGCGGCCACTAGTATAAGTATTATTATGTAATACTCCGTGCTTAATACCTAATGCCTGCCTTTTAATATATCCGATAATATATCCGTTACGGGTATAGCCCCGAATAAAAAGTCTTATTATAATCCTAATATAGGCAAAAGTCCCGATAACTCGGGGATATATTTAAAACTAATATTTATTACAGAATCGGTACCCGAGGCTGTTAAAATCCCCTTAGGTTTTCCTGCGGTATCGGGTAGTATTCGTGCGGGTAATCTCCCTAAGTCCGCTAAAGGAGAGGATAGCGGGAATACCCTGGTAGCGCCTGCTAGGCCTAATAAGAAAAGGAAGGAACCGGAATAAATTAAACGTATTATTACTTAGTAAATAAGCAAGCGAATAAAGGAGTTTAAGGAATCGAAAAAGGTTAGGGTTAGGGTTAGGGTTAGGGTTAGGGTTAGGGTTAGGGTTAGGGTTAGGGTTAGGGTTAGGGTTAGGGTTAGGGTTAGGGTTAGGGTTAGGGTTA